>CM040444.1:2918773-5826273 GCA_022749755.1 Azadirachta indica | reverse complement strand
AATTTGCCAAGCCCACCATAAGAACCTGAGATGGCATATGATTAGATTTGGGCTTAAGCCCATTTGCTTATTAGACTGTTAAACAATGGACTATGGGTTGGATAAAGATCTAGGTTGGGTTGGCCCAACCCAATCCAACCCTGACTCGGTTTTGACCCTTGGACTGTTGACTTTAATAGTTGACTGTGACAAAAGTTTTTTTATTCTATTATTTATTATTTTTTTATTTAATCTTACAAATTAAAATTCACTATCTCAAAATAAATTAAAACAAAATAAAATGCCACTAAAGTGGCCTCTTTTATGTAAATTTATTTATTTTGAAATATATAAATTTTATTAAAAAAATTAAACTTGTTGCATTTAAACTATTTGAAAATAATCAGTCCAAAAGGAAGATTATTTTTTGGACATATTATAAACACATGAGGACGTGATATGTTATAAATTTTTTTTTTTTATGTTTTCCTATGCATGCATTATGTCTATCCAAAGAAAGGCATATAGTTGGCAAGATTTATTATTAATATTTACTAAGCATTTTTAAAAGTATTGCTTGCAAGTTATTATTTTTGTCCAAAGACTAAATTACAATATTGTATTTGGTATATTATAATGGCCCAATTTATTGTATTTTATGCCATATATGTATATGTATGCAATTATTTTTTCTGATTGCATTTATGCATGATAGATTGGCATGTTTATTAACTATGAATTTGTTATTTTGTTCTAGATATAATTAGTGCTTCTTCTATATCTACCAACTTGAACAACATTCCAATGGTTAATGGCACTAACTTTAGCAAATGGAAGGAGCACACCACCATTGTGCTTAAGTGTATGGATCTAAACTATGTGATCCAATTGGAAGAACTTCCCGCCCCTACTGATGACAGTACTACTACAGAAAGGGCCATTTATAAGAATGGAAGCGTTCTAACTTTATGAGTCTGATGATTATGAAGTATTCAATTCCGAATACTAGTAGGAGAACAATGCCTGAGGAAGAAAATGCTAAAAGGTTCCTGAGCCAAATAACAAACCGATTCGTTGGTAATGAAAGGATTGAAATGAGCACCAATCTATCTAAGCTCATTTTGATCTGATATGAAAACAAAGGGAACATAAAGAAGTATATCATAGAATTGTCTAATCTTGTTACTAGATTGAGGACACTAAAGTTAAAGAAGCCTGATGACATACTAGTGCACTTGGTCTTGATCTCTCTTTTTACACAATTTAGTCCTTTTATGATAAGTTATAATATACAATAGGAAAAATGGACTCTTAATGAGCTCATTATGTAGTGTGTGCAAAATGAAGAAAGATTAAAACAAGAGAAAATAGAAAGTGCTCACTTAGCTATTCCCTCTTATGACCATGCTGCCAAAATGAAAAGCAAAAGGAAAAGGAATTATAAAGGAAAATGAGCTATAGACAATGGGACTTCATGGCTGAAGGTCCAACAAAAACATGATGATGTTATCACCTATTACTTTTGCAAGAAAGTTGTATATATGAAGAAGGACTTCCCAAGCATACTTATTGGCTTGTTTAAAAGGGTAAACTTCCCAACTTTATTTGTTCTGAAGTGAATTTCTCTTTAATACCAAATCAAACTTGGTAGATAGATACAAGTGCAACTACTCACATAAGTGTGACAATGCAAGGTTGTCTAAGGAGCCAAATGCCAACTAATGCTGAAAGATTCATCTTTATAGGTAATGGCAATAACTCTCCTATTGAGGTGATTGGATTTTAGATTACAATTAGAATATGATTTGCATAAGACATTTTATGTACCATTATTTTAGATGTAATTTGATTTCTATTCCTTATCTGGACAAATATGGTTATTCTTGTTCATTTGGAAATGGAAAGTTTAGTCTCTTTCAATATTCAAATTTCTTTAATTCATAATCAATACAAATTAGATGTTCAAGCCTCACATATTAACGAAACCTTGTATGCATAATTGTGGTATAAAGCGCAAATTAATTAATGAGAATTCTTCCATGTTATGGCATAAGCATTTAGGGCATATTTCTAAACAAAGAATTAAAAGACTTGTGTCAGAAGGAATTCCTGACTCCCTTAATTTTTCAAATTTTAAAATATGTATTGATTACATTAAGGGAAAACAAAAAAATGTAAGGAAATTTGGTGCCAATAAAGGTTCAAACATCTTGGAATTAATTCATACTGATATTTATAATCTATTCCCTGTGGCTTTTTGGAATGGTCAACAGTATTTTATTTCTTTCATAGACGATTATTCTCATTATGGATACCCATACTTGATATACAAGAAGTCACAATTCTTAGACGTTTCCAAGACCTATAAAGCTAAAGTTGAAAATTAACTTGCTAAGAAAATTAAAGCTGCTAAATCTGACCGTGAATAGTGAATATTATGATAGATATGATAGATTAGGTAAACAACGTCCAAGGCCTTTTGCAAAGTATTTAGCAAAATGTAGTATTGTTCGTCAATACACCATGACTACAACTCCAAGCCACAATGTCGTAGGTAAGAGATGGAACAAAACCCTCAAGGATATGGCTACAAGTTCGAAAAATCATTCTTTTTTTCCAAAATTGCTTTGAAGGCAAGCCTTAAAGATAGCAATGTATATCCAAACTGAGTTCTAAATAAGTAGTAGCTAAAACTCTATATGAACTATGGATTCGAAAAAAGCCTAATATTAGGCATCTACAAGTTTTGGGCTATTCAGCTAAAGTTAGGCCGTATAGGCTTAATGAAATAATATTAAACTCAAGAACAGCAAACTACTACTTTGTTGGGTACAGAAAAGTTAAGAGGTTTCAAATTTTATGATCCCTTAAGCAAGTCCTTTTTTAAGACAAGGAATGCAAAATTCATTGAGGATGTTAAATTAAGTGGGAGTGTTAAACTCAGGAACTTTGCCTTTGAGGAGGAATTTGTTACTGTTCTTATAGTTGTAACTAAAATGACTAGGCAATTATGCCTATCATTATACAAGATACAAATATAGAAGATCAAGATGTCTCTAAGTTACCTTTTACTCATATTAAAGAACCGACTCCTATTCATGTGAAGGAGTGACAACAACTTCAATTAAATGTGTCATTAAAGAGATCCACTAAAGGAAAGAGATCACTGATTTCAAATGATTTTATCGTTGCCTCCAAGAACACGAGTTTGATATAGGATTAAAAAAAGATTCAACATTTTTCAGTTAACCCAAACAAAATGTAAACTCCAAAAAATGGATAGATGCCATGAAAGATGAGATGAAATCATGCGAGATAATGATGTTTAGGATCTTGCTAAATTGCGTAAAAGAGTGAAATCGATTAGTTGTAAATAGATTTTCAAAACTAAACAGGATTTGAAAGGCAATGTCGAGAGGTATAAGGCACATCTAGTTGCCAAAGGTTTCACTCAAAAGGAAGGCATTGACTACAAAGAGACTTTCTCTCTGATATCATGAAAAGACTCTTTTAGAATTATTATGGTACTTGTAGCTCATTATGATTTAGAGTTACATCAAATGGAGTTAAAGACTGCATTTCTTAATGGTAATATTGAAAAAAACCATATAGATGGTGTAACTACAGAATTTTTTTTCAAATGAGTCAAAATATCTGGTGTACAAATTAAAAAAATCAATCTATGGTTTAAAGCAAGCATCCCGTCAATGGTATAAAAAATTTGATCACGTGATTACCTCTTTTGGTTTTAAGGAAAATATTGTTGATCAATGTATTTATCATAAGATCAGTGGGAGTAAATTTATGCTTCTAGTGTTATATGTCAATATGTTCTATTAGTAAACAGTGATATAGGCCTGTTGCATGAAACTAATAGATTTCTTTCAAATAATTTTGAAATAAGAGATCTTGGTAATATATATTTTGTGTTAGGCACACAAATTCATCAAGATTGTTATCATGGCATTCTTAGCTTATCACAAAAGGCATATATTAATAAAGTGCTTAGTAGTTTTGGCATGAAAGATTATACACCAGGAGATGCGCCCATTGCTAAAATTGATAAATTCAGTTTGCTTCAATGCCTAAGGAACTAAATTGAAAAGAAAGAGATGGAGACCATCCCTTATGCATCGGCAGTAAGGAGTCTCATGTGTGCTTAAGTTTGTACGCATGTAGATATTGCATATGTAGTGGAATGCTTGGCAGATATCTAAGTAACCTAGGTATAGATCATTGGAAAGCAGCAAAACATGTTATGCGACATTTAAAGGGAATGAAAAATTTCATGTTTATATATCGAAGATCTAATCATTTAGAGATCATACGGTATTTCGACTCTAATTTTGCTAGTTGCCTCCACAGCAATAAATCGACTTCAGAATATGTTTCATGTTGTCTGAAAGAGCTGTATCATGGAAGGGTGTCAAGTAGTCACTTATAACTTCTTCCACCATGGAAGCAGAATTTATAGCTTGTTATGAGGCATTGAACCAATGAATATGGCTGCAGAATTGCATCTAGGCTAAATATTGTTGATAGCATAGTTAGACCATTAAAGATAAATTTCGATAATAAAGCTGCTGAGTTTTATTCTAAGAATAATAGAAGCTTTTCAAAATTGAAGCATATTGATATAAAGTTTTTTATTATTAAGTGAAGTGTTTAGAGTCTTCAGATAGCTATTAAACATATCAGTACAACCTTCATGGTTGCAAATATACTTACTAAGGGTGTAAAAGTGTTTCACAAGCATGTGGCTGGTATGGGTATGGTTCATCCTGATGATATGCTTATTTTAGTGGGAGTTTGTATCTTGATGTTTATTTCTTTTTTGACATACTTTATGATCAGATTATAGTATTGTTTCTTTTTCGGTTTATTGAAAATTCTAAAGTAAAGTTATGTTCTTTCAATTGTAGTTGTGCATAAAGTTTTGAAAGTGTATTGTTAAACTCTTTTGAGTTATAAAATAGGACCAGTTGGAAATTGGCATGATAAAAGATCACATTACATTAAATTTCCATGCTAAACATCCATACTTAATCTATGTCGTTAGTTATAGTGATATGGTGATCATTGATGGGTCTAATTATGAAAAACCTAATGTGACAAATATCGATTTGCTTCTATATTAATATAATTGATTGACCAGATTGTTTAAAAATGTTACTTGGTAAAGATAGCAAATACTGAGTTTGATAAAGCTTTTTAATAATGTACACTTGTAAAGTGACATATGTGGCTCAAATGGGAGATTATTAAGAAATTTTTTATTATGGGCCTACATATTAGCATTAATTGTACATTATATATGCTATCTAATTATTAGCCTATTAAAAGTGATTAATTAAGTTAATTAAGTTATTGGGCTTTTAAATCATCTTTTAATTGGTATGGGTTTCACAATGTGTAGAAATCCAATCTTTATTTTATTTTATTTTTATGATAGGTTGAAATAAAATAAAATAATACGTGTAAACTAGTTGAGCTCCCAAATATAAATCTAATGTAATATTCACTCATATCACATCTTTGAGAGATAGTAGATTTTTTTTCTGTCAAGAAAAGTGTAGATGTGAAAAATTAATAACCTTAATCTACTGAATCTCAGTGGATTGAGATATGCATTTGATCAATTTTTCTTTGATGATTTAACATGAGATTTTGGCTTAGTTGGAATATTTCATATTAAAGTTTTATTTAGTTCTTCCAACACATTTCTTTGAAATAAGATAAAAATAACATTAAATATTGAAAATTATTTATTAAATGTATAACAGAAGATGAAGAAGATCATGTAAAAATGAACTCTATAATTCATGAATTTATCCTTGAAGACATCCATGTTCATGTCCAAAAATCACTGGGGAAGGAAAACAACAAATAAAATAGAATAAAGCAGCAGACAACAAGAAGTAAAATAGTAGGTAAAATAGAAGAAAAGAGCACCCAAAGCAACATGAAAACAGTAAGTAAAATAGAAGAAAACAGCTAGTGAAATAGAAGAAAGCAGCAGAAAACAAGGAAAACAACAGGTGAAATAGAAGGAAACAGCAGCCAATCTTTACTTGCTACTGCTCCCTTTGACTTAATCTCCCATGATATGATATCCATGAGGCAAATAAATAAATCAAAATGTGCATATGCGTGTGTATGTATATATTGGTGTTGTAAAATTAATGTATCTGCTGCTGCTTTTGCTCCTTTTGACTGTATATACAATCCACGCAATGCATGCCTTCTAGTTTAATTCAGTTTCCTTTTTATGGGCATTGATTAAGTTAAGTTAATTAGGCTCCTTAATTAACTTTAATTTCCCGATTATCATCAGCCATAAATTAATGAAGATTAATAATTATGCATTCATTCAGCTATTTAATATTTATCAAAGCTATTTCTATTTCTTACTGCAAGTCCAATTCAAATTTATGTAGTTCCATCAAATCAAAATATCTAGCTATGCATGAACAGTAATACAAATTAATGGTACAATTAAATCTTTAACTTCAAAACTTAGGTAGAAAGATGATGAATACCAATATCAAATCAAACTTTAATTGATAATTATCAACAATTTAAACTGCATGTAGTAGGATTTTATATAATATAAAATAAAGCATGCAAATGCCATCATTCAAGTAGTTGACTCAATTTATATTGTGCATAAAGAAAATTATATTAATAACATATTTATAATTGAAATAATCTTTGTAACTTGATTTTAAGTTGAAAATAATATACAGAAAATGAAACTATATCAATTATTTTTGGTTAATTAATTTCAAAATTAGAATGAATATATATTTTAAGACGTAAACACCCACCAATTCTTTTAAAACTAAATAAATAAAAAATTTACTTCAAATTGAGTATTCAACTGCCAACTGATCTCAACAAAGTAATCAAACTCTTATAAGTGAATTGTATTTTAATATTATTGACTTTTTTCTTATTTTACCAAACAAATTCGAAAATTAATTAATTGTTTTGATCCTTAATAATAATAATATATATTAAAAGAGTCAATATACTACAAGAAAAACAACCAAAAAGAGCAATCAGCACCTATTTTTGATACAGAACATCAAGAAACAATAAGTAGAAATCTTGTGGTAGCCAAACAGCAGCAAGAAGACTACTAATCTCACAAGATTTGTGGGAATTAGTAGAAGAAGGATATCAAGTTCCAGCAGATTAAGAGGAGCTATCGCAATAGTCAATTGCAAAACAAGCAAAAGGATGCGAAGGCTTTATTCTTTCTACAACAAGGAGTCGACTTAGCAATCTTTCCAGACATCATGTTAGCAAAGACATCAAAGGAGGCATGGATGATCTTGGAGAGCAAATTCAATGGCTCAAACAAGGTAATTTCCGTTAGACTACAATCTTTATGGAAAAATTTTGATGCTTTAACAATGAAGAAAGAAGAATCAATTCAAGCATTCTTCTCTTGTATCTTCATTGTTACAAATCAACTTAAAAGCTATGGAGATATGATAGAAGACGAGAAGATTATACAAAAATATTAAGATTCTTCCTTCTAAATTTAATTATGTAGTGGTTGCTATAGAAATATCTAAGGATTCATCAAAACTTACTTCAGAGGAATTAATAGACACCCTTATAGCATATGAGGAAAGCATGCAAAAATCTACTAAACCTCTAAAGCAAGCTTTTCAATAAAAAATGAATACCTCCAATAATGATAAAGATAAGAAAAATAGCCACAATCAAAATCCTCAAAATAGAAGAACATTCACTAACCGTTGTAGGAGTAAAGGAAATTACTAAAACCAAGGGAGCAATAAAGAAAATTCTAGCTCTTATTGCAATTTATGCAAGAAAAATAATCATGATACAAAAGATTGCTGGTTTAAATGCAAAAGATGCAAAAGGCATAATCATTTTGAGAAAGATTATTGGTACCGGCAAAAAAAGGAAGCTCATTTTATTGAAAAGAATGAATCTCTCAATCAATTATTTCATTTTGCTTATTCTATTCATTAAGAATCAAGGGATGTATGGTATTTAGATAGTGGTTGTTCAAACCACATGACAAGCAATAAAAGTTGCTTTGTCTCTTTGAATGAAAATATAAAATCCCAAGTTATACTTAGTGATGGAAAAATTCAGAATATTGAAAGAAAAGGCATTATTGCCATCAAAACTAAAGATGATAATAAAACATATATACATGATGTTTTTTATGTTTCAAGCCTTACACAAAATTTATTAAGTGTTGGCAGTTAATTGAAAGAGGCTATAAGCTTAATTTTGATGATGATAAATGCCCCATAATTGACAAAAAGAAGGGACAACTTATAACTACTGTCAAAATGGCCCCTAATAAAGTTTTTCCTTTAATAATGCCACTTGGGCAAAAATATGCTTTAAAATGTGAAAGTGTGGATGAATGCACATTATGGCATTTGAGATATGACCATTTAAATTTTCAAGGCCTTAAGGTATTGAAATAAAAAGAAATGGTGCTTGGGCTACCATATATTTCTCTTGAAAAGAAAATATGTAAAGGATGCATTTATGGCAAAATGCATAGATTGCTATTTCCAAAGGCATCCTAGAGAGCTAGAGCTCCACTGGAATTGGTGCATGCTAATATTTGGGGTCCTTTAAGAGACCCTACACCTGGAGGTAAAAGATAATAATTTATTATTTGTTGATGATTTTACTCGTATGATATGGGCTTATTTTATTGACAAGAATCAAATGTTTTTTATTATTTTACTCAATTTAAAGCCCTTGTTGAAAAACAGAGTGAAATTCTCTCAAAATTTTAAGAACTGATCGTGAAGGAGAATTTACTAATCAAAAATTTATTAATTTTTGTAAAGAGCATAGTATCAAAAAAGAGCTTATTATTCGAATACACCACAACAAAATGGTGTCGCTGAAAGATAAATAGAACAATTATCGAGATGGCACATACCATGCTTTAGACAAAGAATTTGCCAAAATATCTATGTGCTGAAGTTGTTAACATAACCATTTATATTCTTAATAGATTCTCCATAAAATTTGTGAAAAATATGACTCCTTATAAAGCTTGGTTCAAGAGAAACCAAAAGTTGATGATTTTAAAATTTTTGCTTGTATTGCTTATCCAACATACCAAAAGAAAATTGAAAAAAATTGGATGAGAAAGGAAAAAAATGCATCTTTGTTGGATATAACGATGAATTCAAGGACTATCATCTCTAAAATCCAAAATCAAAGAAGTTGATCATTTTAAGAGATGTCATCTTTAATGAAGGAGCAGTATGGCAATGGAGTGATGAAGCAACCAAGGCCACCTAATCCTTTGAAGAAGTTAAAGAAGAAAGAATTGATCGAAAGCCAATCAAACATTCTTCAAGTTTAAGCCAAAGTTTGAGACAAGAAGATTCATCCCCAAATTTAACTCCTCTAAGAAAAATGCAATCATTATAAGATCTCTATCAAATTTTTGATATCGCATTATTTTCTTGTGAGTCACAAAATATGAAAAAGCAATAAAAGAAGAAGCATGGAGACAAGCCATGGACAAGGGATTAAGATGATAGAAAAGAATAAAACATGGGAGCTCATAGAGACATCACAAGGCTTAAATAGGTCTACAAAATCATGTACAATAAAGATGGCACAATTCAAAAGGCATATGTTGTTGTGAAGGGATACTCTCAATAACCAGGCATTGACTTCAATGAAACCTTTGCACTTGTATTACGCATGGAGACAATCAAAATGGTTCTAGCTCTAGCCGTACAATTGAAGTTACAGTTTATAAATTAGATTTAAAGTCGGCCTTTCTCAATGAAGAAATTAAAGAGGAAATCTACGTGGGGAAACCATAAGGGTATGAGATTCAAGGCGAAGAAGACAAAGTGTATCACTTGAAAAAGCACTTTATGGACTTAAATAAGCCCCCCGTGCTTGGAACAGCAAATTGACAAATATCTTCTTGATCACCGATTCTATAAAAGCCGAAGTGAGCCATTCTATATGTGAAGACACAAGGAAATCATTTTCTTATCCTATACTTGTATGTTGACAACTTAATCTACACCAACATCAATGCAAAAATGATCGAAGATTTCAAGAAGAGCATGATGCAGTAGTAGAAGATGATTGATCTTGGTCTTATGAAGTAGTTTCTTAGTATGCAATTAAACAAAGCCCCAGAGAGATATTAATTCTCAAGAAAAGTATGCAGATGATTTGTTGAAGAAATTCCACATGAAAGATTGCAAGCTGTTAGGAATACCAATGGAGTTGAATGAGAAGTTTTCATCAGAAGATGAAAAAGAGAAAGTAGACGAGACAATTTATCGAAGCCTTGTTGGTTCATTGATCTATTTGACAAACATAACGCTTGACATAGTTCTCGTAGTCAGCATCGTTTCCAAATTCATGAGTGAGCCCAGCAAAGCACATTTCATTATTGCGAAAAGGATTTTAAGATATGTCAAGGGAACAAAGTCCTTTGACATCTGATACAAATCTTAAAGTGATTCCAATTTAATTAGTTACACCAATAACGATTAGGCAGACAATTGCAAGAGCACAAGTGGATATGTGTTTCTTTTAGGATCAAGAGTCATTTCATGGGCATCGAAGAAACAAAAGATATAAAACTTTCATCAATAAAAGCGAAATATATGGTAGGAACATGTGTTGCAGTAGAAGCAGTATGGCTATGACATGTTTGTAATAGCCATCGAGGCACCAACCAAAATCTACTACAATAACATGTTTGCAATAGACATGACAAAAAATCAAATATTCCATAGCCATATGAAAAACATCAAGATCTGACATCACTTCATTCGAGAGCTCAAGGAGAAAAGCGAGATTGAGTCATAATTTTGCAAGATTGGAGAGAAGCTAACAAATATTTTCACAAAGCTAATTCTAGTCGAGAAATTTATTAAATTCAGAGAAATGCTTGGAGTATATGATTTTTCTAGATTAAGGGGGAGTGTTAAAGATTAATATAGAAAAATCTAAAGAAAAATCTAAAGAAAAATCTAAGATATTAGTAAGGAATCCAGAGAAATCTAAAGAAAAATCTAGATAAGTTAATAGGTATAATCTTTAGTCAAAAATATCATAAAATAAAATAATGCAACTTTTAATAAATCAAAAAATATCTAAATAATTGTAACAAATATCTATATATTTATAGTAAATATTTAGATATTATTAAAGATATTTCTAGAAGAAGTTTTATAAGTGTTAAATTATTTGTATATTGACATAATCCTACTTGCTGGTTTAAAAGGCAAAAAAGGCTATAAATAGCCATGCATGTTTGTAGTAAGCAATGTGAAAAAAGCAATAATAATATTCTAATGCCAAACATTTTTATCAATTAAAAGCCTTCCTTTTCTCTCTCCCTCTTATATCCCAACTTTATTTTCTTTCATAAACTTCAAAATACCAACAAGTAGAGCCTTGTAGCAACAACACAGCAGCATGAAGACAACCCAAAAGTAGAAATTGGCAGCAAACAACGTACGTGAACAATAAGAAATAGCTGACAGCAACAACAAGACAGCATAACAATAGCAAAATAACAATAGAAACTATAAGCAAGTTGACAAAAGCAGTAGCCAAAACAAAGCATCAACCACGACTCTAGCAAAAAACTGATCAGCACACACCAACGCACGAGAGTAAGAACTTCATCATTCAAAGGCATATAGATTTAAATTAAAATTTTCACAATCACAGATCATGAGCACGTATTTTCAAAATGATATATTATTAATGAAATAGAATGTAAGATATTTAGTCATTTTTAATTAATTGTTAATCATCAATTTCGCTTTGATATATATACATATATGGCAAATGAACAGGCTAGCTAGGATAATAAGAAATTGGAGAAGCTATTACCTTGTGGTGGGTCAACGGCTTAGGGTGGTAGCAATAGAAGCGATGCCGGCATGCAAGTTAGAGAAGAAATGAAAACAGGGGCAGGAGAAAAGCGATGATGACATACGAGCTAGAGAAGCGACGACAGTAGGTGAGGGCAAGTGTAGTGCCATTAGTTTTGAAATATCTAATAATGGTGGTTATGATGGCTCTCGTTGATTGCGTTTTGGCTGGGTGTGGGAGACGATTGTGTTTTGACCAAGTGTGAAATTGGGTTAAAAAATAAAAACTAGGATTTTATTTATATATGGGGGTAAATCAGGCCTAGGTGGGCAGAATGTATAGTCCCGAACCACCCCAATTTGCAAACAAGTTAGGTTTTTTAACCCTAAATCTGCTCTAATTTTCAAATGGATTGAATTTTTTTTAGCCCTATACTAACTCCAAAAGGGGTGGGATAAGGCAAGAACCCATGGATTCAGGGATTTTTGCCATTCTTACTATTGTTATGTCAATTCATTGAATAGTAATGAAGTATAAATTTATCCCTATTGATTGAATTTAAATAAATTTGTTATATTTTCATCTTTAATATAAAATATAAATATAGAAACCCCTAATCTACCACCTTCATTGCCACCTTTCTTCCTATCTCATCTCCAAATATGCCACCACTATTATTACCTCTATTTAATATTTTTATCTTTTCTATTATTTTTCATTTTTTCTTTCTCTAGCTATCACTTTCTCTACCATATTCACTTTTACTACTTCTTTCTTTTTTTTTTTTTCCAAACACAAATTTTCTTCAAATTATATCTGAAAAAACTGTCAATGAAAGCCACAATAACTACCCAAGTAATCTCTACAATTTTTTTTATTGTTTATTTCCAAAAATAGCAAATTAAATCTATATGTCATAGGTCTAGGTTTTTGTTTCCATGATCTATCTCTTCAATAACTATTGTCAGTTATTATGAGGGGGAACATGAGCTAAGATGGTAGAAATTAATAGCAGAGGGAAAAAGTCATTAAAACCACAATAAAGGATTTGATTAATGGCAAAAAAATGGCAAAAGAAGTTAACACATTTTCTTGAAAAAAAAAAATGGTAAGAGAAGTTGATGTAGTTTTTCCAAAAAGAAATTGTAAGAGAGGTATGCTTCCTTTGAATTTTTTATTAGGTGTAGTAAAATTATGATTTTTAAGATTAGAGAGAAAAAATGAATTATACTCTTAAAAATTTTAATAGATGATGATAAATGTAAAAGCAGGAATTCAAATGTTATAAGTGGCTAAAGCATGTCACAATATATATTTCATTAGAATTTAGGGACTAAAAATAATAATTATTTTACTATCATTTGGAGATGGAGTAATAACTTTTAATAAATTAATGATATGTACATATATTTCAATAAATTAAAGGGTAGAGCTGAAAATAATCTTATTATTTATTTAAAATTTAGGGATAATAATGTTATTTTACCACAAAGCCACGAACAGGGATGAGAAGGCAACAAAGGAAAAAGCAAAAATATTACATTATCCCTTCAACTATGTATATTACAAATTAAAAATCTTTAAATCAAAAATATAATTTAATATTTCAAAAAAATTATGAATACACAAAATTAATTTATTGTTATAAAAGAATAATTTAATTAATGTTCCTCATGAATAATTTAATTTTCATCAATCAAACCTATTAAAATTAATATCATATAAACTAAATTTTAATAAGCAAAAGTAATAAAGATAAATTAATTACTTATAAATTTATGTATAAAATATGAACTAACCTTATAGAGTTTGTTGTAAACATAGCAGTTAATGATGGTTGTAACTACAATAACACAGATTGTAACTACAATAATGTAAAAAATAGTTTTATAAGATTTTTTTTATAGGTATATAAAATTAAGAAAATAATATTAAAATATTTTTTACATTAAACAAATTTGGGCTTCTTCTCACAGAGTTTTTTTAGCTTTCTAATCCATCAAAAACCCTTTTCAGTGACAATCGAATGACACTAAAAAAAATGAAATGCGCTTTTAACATTAGAAAATCCTTTTCCCCAATCAAAAGAGTTAAACTAAATGGGGGATAAATACAAATAATAAAATTTTAACTTCAACAATTTAATTAATTAAAACAAAGACGTCATTGGACTATCATCATCATCAAAATCTTTTTCATGCAAATGATTATCAAAGGTAGTATAGCTTTGCAATATAAGGGATCCCGTGTCTTTTTTGTCTAAAATTGGCTGATTGTCAATTTCAATTGTGCTTGAAGATTATGGGTAAATTCAGCAAAAATACAAAAGATTTCAGGACATAATTTTATCATCAATTTTGCTTAGTCAATTCAAGCAAATTAATGCATTGTATACCTTTGGTCCTTGTTTGGAATATACGAGTGAAAATTCGGAAGCATATATTACTTTATAGTAAAAAGATGATTGTTATATACACTAATTGATGCGAATAATGTGTTAAACATTTAAGATATGTATAAAATTACCAACCAGGCCATTGTATACCTTTACTCTCCAACTGGATGGTAGCAGTTCAATAACCTCTTCCATATCAAGCGATAATAAAAAATCTCACCAACTTTATGACGAAAATTTAGAGTGCACCACAATAGAACCCATCTAAACTCCTGCTCTCATTAAATTTTTTCATTTAAAAGTTCTTTCTTTTCTTTTTTATTTCTTTTTGCATCATTTGATTATTATTGGATAAGAGATTTGAAAATTAAAAAATTATTTGACTTCTACTAGAAAAAAATTCAAATTTTAGATTTTTGATGGTAAAGATTTTTAAGTTTTTTAAAACATGTTAAATCTATTTAAAATATCTTTATTTTATTTTAAAATTTTTATATTAGTCCTTTTAAAATATACAACTTTAAGAATTTATGTTTTAATTGCATAATTTTTATTATAAGATATTCCTAATAACCAAACAATCAATAAATTTTTGTTAAAAATTTTATTTATAAAGATACTCCTTATAAAATATTGTACCAAAAATATCCTTCATATAAGATTTTGATATTTAAATTTAAATTCTAATATTAGGCCCTTACTTAATACTTTAATCTTTGGGCGTAATGGTAATTTAATATATGCAAGTCAAATCTCGTGTTTAAACTTGTTCACAGTATTTTAAGTAATTTTATAATTTTTCGCGTTATAATATATTATATAGAAAATAATCAGCAGCCCATTATTTTACACTTATCTTTACATCATTTATAAACTGTTAAATCTAAACATATCCAACAGTTACAATTAAATCTAACTATATAATTAACGTACAATTAATACACCATAATTAATGCATATATCAAATTTAAATTTTAACTGTTAAATATACTTAGATCCAAATGTCTTTTGTAATATATTCAATAAATATGTGAGAAATGAAATAAAAGAAGACAAATGACTTAACTCTATGAGCAATGTTAGTCATGTAGCAATAATAATAAATTGGCCTCTTTCACCTACTCCTTATAATCTCATAAAGAAAATTTTTCTATTTAAGAGCATTACCACAATTAATATTGATACTAAACAAAGGAAAAGTTTCTTCTCATACCTCTTCTAAAATTTATAAAAATTACACATAAATCGAAGGTTTATAAAAATTTACAAATATTTCTTTTTCTTTTGTTAAAGACATTTGCATTGGTCGTTAATCGACTAACTAATAATATACGATAACTAAAATACCATAATTAATTTTACCTCAACTAGTAAAAGTGTAACCCTAATTTATTCTAACACAAACGCATTATCGCCATATATGATGCCTCTACCCATCACCTTATCATCGCCATCTCTCTCACCTCCACCTACCACCCTCAACACCACCATCTCTCCACGGCTACACCATTACTCCTCCAGTATCAGGAGAATCAAGTTAATGGAGCTAAAAAGAAGATAAATGGGTGGTTGATTGACAATACTGGGAAGAGGATATGGAGCTAAAAGTTTGTATTTAAGAGGGAAGTACGGTGAAAATTAATGTGATTTGTATTTGATATGTTTGAAATTAGGATAAATTATTGATATTTTGAATGAAATATTTACTTTATTTATGTAATTTTAATTTTACATCCCTTAGGAATTTGACTGACTTCATATCTTTTATTTGATTGAAAATATTCATATATAATATATTTAACTTTTAATATAAAACTATATTAAGTAGTTTGTAGAAAGAAATACAGGACATCTTAGTTGAAATTTAGAGAAAAAAGGCGTTAGGAGAGAGAAACATTGAAAAAAATGAATGGTTGTATATTTATTAAAATACCAATCAACTAAGAGTAGTTAATTGTCAATGTAAATGTAAAAGTTGTGATTGTTGTGAATTTTCACAATCACAAACATTAAGGGACCTATGTAAAATATCCTTTTTATTTAATTTAGAACACAACAGTTAATAAAATTTTTTTAGATAAAAAGGTGGGCAGAGCATAAATGATTTTAATCCCCTTACCTACCCTCGAAGTGTCCATAACCACTTCGGCCAACCCTCGAGAATGGTTAATAAATATTTAATAAAGGCTAATTTTTAATTAAAAATATTCCTTTTATTGATTTTCACATTTAATTAGTAATTTCATCATATTACAATTTCAAATTTAAAGATATTAATTCGAAAATATCTTAAGATGGTATTGATGTAATATTTAAAAACCCTAGTATCTGGTGTATCAATATTGACCCATAAATTGAAAAAAAAAATAATAATGATTAAATATAATTATGTATTTTGATAACTTTTATCAATATTTGATCAATTTAAAAGGCAATCCAATCAATTATTAAATAAATATGTGTATTAAGACAATAAACATGGATATAAAAGATTAAGTGAAACATCTTTAAATCAATTAAGTAAACAGAAAAACATATGCATTATATGTAAGAATTTTTTTATTATATGGTTCACATGTTAACAAAAAAAATATGATTAAAGTAATAACTATCCACTCTATCCTCTTCATAATGAGTATTGTTCTAATACAATAATTATTCACTATCTTAATATTTAAAAGTTAATGGTTATAAAGTTATTCCTTATATTAAGGATAATGGGAGACAATATTGATTAACTACTTTCGCATTTTGCAGTTAGTGGAAAACGTTTTTAAAACCACTTCCATAATAAGGGTGGGCATGGTTTGGTTATGTTCGAGTTTCGCAAAAATCAGATAAGAGCAAAAAAATTAGGTTTTTTTTTTTTTAGAATCAAACCAGACTGAATGCAGGCTAGAACTGAACCAGAATCATAATGAGTAGACTTTTTAATCAAATCATACCAATTGTTTCTAATCCAATCTAGTTCAATTTTTTAAGTTTTTTTTATTATTTTTCTTTTGTAACATTCACAAAATAATATCATTTTGATGCTAACAAGTACCAAAAATGACGTCATTTTGGATATAAGACATATTAAAAAATATTTTCGGTCTAGTCTCAATTTATAGGCTAGCACTGAAATTGGACCAAAACTTTTGAGTCTTTTTTTTAAATTAAAACTGGCTAACCCTTTAATTTCGAGCCTATCTAATCCAATTTTTTAGTTCCAAGTTTTTTTATTTGACCCTATCAATGATAGATAGAAGTGGAGAGAAGAAGAGGTGTTTAAGTTATTAAAAATTTTCCTATTAAAAGGATCCCTAGTCTAGCCTAGTACAAGCCTGCAACCTATTTTCCATCGTAAAAGGGTTTTAAAGAAGAATAGGTTAGAAAATACCTTAGTGTTAATTTGAGTTTTTAATATATTTGATCAATTATGTTTGAAGGTGTCTTCATTTTTTTATTTTACTTTTATTACACATAGTGAGTTTTTTGCTCTTATGGACATTTGTTTTTATTATACAAATTTGATCAATTTTATGCAAATATAATGCAGAAACAATATTGTTATAAACAAATCAATTGTATTTTACACCCAATCTACACAAACTCCTCTAAATTTACATTTTAAAATCACATAATAAAGTTGTGATTTTTTTATTTTATTATTAATACAATTTTTTCTCAATACCTATAAATAAAGATTAGGTTAAATATCATACTTAATGCAATATTTCTATGAAGAACGGAAACCCTAAATCCTCTCCCAACCTATTTTTAGCAACTATTTGATTAATCCCTTTCTCTATTTTTGATAAATAATCTACTTAAAATAGCATTAGTTAAACAAATAATATTAACTTTTTATTTACAATTTTAGACTCCAAAAGTGTCTTTTGCAAAAAAACAAAAGTAGGTAATTCTTAAAATATGTGAGTGATAAAGATTGAGAAGAAAAGGGATATTTTCAAATACTTATCCTTAAGTATTGGAAAGTATCAACTTGCAGCAATGTTTAGGGAAAGGCTCAATTACCTCCCCTAGACCATCCACCCTTGTTTATTGACTGTTGTAACTACTAAAAAGTCCTCAATATTACTTTTGAATGAAACAAAAGTTGAACACAAGGTGACAAGCACTCACACATCAGTACTGATACATGGGTTTTTAATGAACAAGTCAGTTGTTGACAAATTTGTTAAATGGGCAAAATGTTCATACTAGTTAAAAACATGTTTTGAAAATAGAGTGTTGAGAACCAACGGCTAAATGATCTCTTTGTATAGCAGTTTAAAGGCATCAGTTGCCATAGCAATGAAATGTTGTTTTGGACTGTTGATCTGGAAAGGCCAAATACCCCATCAAAATGGCCACAACTCCAACTTATAACTCAACCATCTTTACTTTCAAAACCTTGAACATAACCATAACACCTAATATCCAAAAATCTAAGGAAAAAACACAACACACAATTACAAGAGTATTATAAGAAACTATTAAAGTTAGATGCTATCCCAAACAGCAAAATTAACAATAGATGGCCTCAAATAGCTCAAGCACAGGGAGCTATAGAGGTAATATAAGAAGTAAGATGGAAGAAAAAAGTAAATAGTAATCTCATCAAGTTTGAGAATAGGTTTTCCATATGCAATAAAAGAGCCGTTCTAAGGATCAATAAGTCCCCAAAAAATCCTGGCAAGCTATATTATTGTTGCAAGTATGAACAATGCAATTTTTTTAAATTCTAGTACCTTCGTGAATCTGATTTTAAAGGTGCATCATGGTTTGGTAACATAGGAAATAATAATGAGCATTGACACAAAGGGTTAGAAAAGATTGATGGTCTCAAGCAACAAATAAATCAGATGAATATAATGATGAAGGAAAACATATGTAGGAAAGTTGCAACAATCATATGTAAGATGCTTATGATGCTAAACTTAGTCCTATTCATGTTCTCCTGCCATATTATACTATTACATTATAATAAATAAATAGACATAATGTAATGGCATTCAACATAAATGTCAAAAATTCATAAAAATGTAGTTTGTAACACATGCATACCATGTATGTCATGTAGATACCAAGATTATAGTATGATATGATAGCATCAAATGGGATTCAAATGATATTTACCATTACTACCATAATGTCAAAATAGAACATTCAATTCATGGAAAAAGTTTGAATTGAACTTCATTACTATTAGCCATCACCGACAATTAACACCAACATGGGTGAAATCAATCCTTTACCAGCCAACAGAATTATAAAGTCATTATGCTAAAAAAGTATAAACTTAGTTATCATAAAAGAATATGATGCATCATTTGCCACAGCATGCAACAGAAGTGGCCAGTATCATCTTACATCACCAAAAAATTTCAAAATTCATGCATTATTGGCTCCTAGTTATTGTGTTTTAGTCATTAAGTGTTAATGATGGCATAACTATATATCTCCAAATCAAGTTAACTCTTAAGGTTGTCTAAGTTGCCTTGCAGTGTTAAATATGTTACTTAAAGTCAATTCAAGACACTTGTTAGATCATGTTAGTTGTTAGACATAACCATAAAGATACCATAGGCTACTACTTGAGTTTGGGTTAATGTGGTTAAATCTTTGAGTACTTTAAGTAGCATTTCCTTATGAACTAGAGGTTGCATCAGTACTTAATCACCATATATAGCCTGTCATAGCAAAAGATAGCAATGTAAGCCACCTTAAAAATTTTAAATCTATATCAATTAACAATATATACACAGACTTGGAAACATAACTTGATTATCAGCATTCTTTTTCTCATCCCTTTTCTTTTTAATTGTTGGACATGTTCTCTTGTTGTGGCCTCATTTAATGCATCATCTACATCTAACTGAACAGCTTCATTTGAATATTCTATCCTCACCAACCTCTCTAATCCTTGTTTTTCTTGGCCTTCCAAACTACTTTTTTACTTCAGAGAGCTCTAGTTCATTGATTAAAATCCTAGGCCACTTACTTTTAATTGGAATTCAATGAATATATAGGGTGTATGTTCTAATGTATGCATCCTTCTTAAAATAATAATGCACATACACAAACATTAGCTCTTATCTCATCAACACATTTAATTGCATGCATACATGAAACCCTAAAATCTGCTACTCCCCACAATCACACTCCTTAATAGTTAAATGAATAATGTCCTTTTTAATTGTCAACAAGGACCTTATGTATATATCTCTTTCCCTAAAAACAACATTCATATCTCTAACTTTCTCCTTGAGCTTAAGAATTCTCCCTTTAACAATTGGTGGTGGAATTCTATCCCATTTTTTGGTAACTAATCATTGAAATTGATTAGTTACAGCACAAAAAAAACAACTTTGACAAAAAAAAAACAATGGAACACAACATCATATATGATCATCACTCATCTATCATGGATAAGTTTCATTGTCTTTTCTTCTAATCTCCTCCAATAAACTCAGCATTGGTAAACCTCTGAATTAATTGATCTAACTATTAAAACTTTTAGCCATGTTGTTTATAACATGAGTTGTCTTTACCCTAGGCATTAGAAGATGTTTGCACCACTAAGGCAATGGAATATCAGTGAGCCATTTGTGAGTTCACTTATACTTTTGATTCCATCCATATGCTGCCAAAAATCAGTGTTATTGCCACTCCAATAAGCTACCCAAAAAGGTGCTTTTTAGTGTTGTTCCAGGAAACTTTTGTTTGAAATTTGCATATGCATGCCTACAATAATGCCTTGTGTCAGCACAAGAAAAGTATTTCTCTAATACAATTAGAACACTTTTCTTCCTATCTGTCATGAAACATAGGCCTTGACCCCTATATTATTCATAAACCTTCTTAAGAAAATAACTCCATAACCATTGATTCTCATTTTCAATAATACCTAATAGTTAAATTCTATAGTTATCATCTATTGCAATAGTTAATAATAAAATTCTCTTGTATCTAAGATGGCAACCATTTAATCCTATTAAAGGTTTAAAACTCTCAACCCTCTCCTTTAAGCGTCAAAACTAATGAAGAATCTCTTAAATATGGGGTTTATATCACCAAGTGCCCTTTTTATATGCAAGTCAACTATGGAACCAGGGTTTCTTTAGTTGATATCTGCTGTATATATCTCAAACATATAGCAAAAAGTTGGACACTTTTCTTAGCATGGCCCAGGAAGTTAAATAAAAGTCTAGCATGATGAGAAGCTCTAAAAAATATGATGCTTAAAGATATAAGGCCCAACAATGAGTAATTTTCTCTGGCTTATTTTTACAAAATAAAATTTTCATAGCAAAACAATGTTTTTCTTAAATACTAAACTCGATTTTATCAAATTTTAGTTTTAAATTTATTATTTGAATAGAATTTTCATAATGTGATTTATTTTAAAACAGATAATATGCAAAATAAAAAATAACAAATTATCAAAAATCACTTTATTACACTCTTTGTATAGTTAAATTTAAATTCAAATTTAGATATTTTAGAATTTGTGTAAACACACACATACACACACACACAAAAAGACATTTTTCAAACTTCTTATATTATTGTCTGCCTCATGCATTGTCATTGTTGTTGTTGTTGTTGTTGTTATTGGATAGCAATTAATTGAGTACCATTAGCGGCTTATCAAGGACAATGCAATTTACAGTCAACCCATTTGATAGTAAATTAGCAAACAAATTAAATTAATAACACCAATGTAAATTTTTTTTTCTTGATATGATATTAACACATCATTTAGAAAAAAGTCTCTATTTACATACTAAAATATATTCTGAAAATCTTCTATTTTACATACTCGTCTCAGAAAATATAACATTAATTTTTAATCTAGGTAACGTTTATTTGCATTTCAAAGCCTCTGCC
The DNA here is from genome assembly GCA_022749755.1 of Azadirachta indica. Lineage (NCBI taxonomy): Eukaryota > Viridiplantae > Streptophyta > Magnoliopsida > Sapindales > Meliaceae > Azadirachta > Azadirachta indica. Next base: position 5,804,141 of record CM040444.1, on the reverse strand, counting down.
TACCCAATTAAAAATTCCTTTAGTTGCATTTTAGTGTGCACTGAAATGGTTGATTCTGTTACTGTGCGATACTTAGCTCAGTTGAAAGAAAAAGCTGCACTAAGCCTTCAATTACCAAAGATCCTTTTGTGTGTTTGTGTGTTTGTGTGTATGTGTGTATGTGTGTGTGTGTTTTAGTACTTGAGAAGATTATGCACAATCAAAGCTCAAAGAGAAGGCAAAGAGAAAGAAGAGAGAAACCCTTGCTACTCAACATCGGTGGAAATTAGCTGCTTACTTTATTTCACTATTCAAGCTTTGTCTTTATAAGGAGAACAGTTGTTTCTCCCCTGATTTTTAAGCTAATACTCTATTATTCTCCTATATTGTCTTTAATACTTCATCATTTTCTTGAATTTCGATTTTGCTCTTACTACTTTAAATATTTTCGATTTTACTATTTTGTAATTAAAACATGAACTAATTGAATTAAAGGATAAAATTAAAAAAATTAAAAATTAAGAGAGTAATAAATTATTAAAAAATATATAAAAAGATAATGAGATATTACTTTTAAAAATTAGAAAGAAAATGAGCATTCTCTCGCTTTTATTTTTACAAACCAGTTGTTGGAATTTCACCGCTCCATAAACACATGGACTGCTTAGATTGTCTAACTACAATAATATCCTATCGAGCAATCTTCCTAAAAGTGGGGCTACTTGGGTATGTACAAACACAAGATTAAATTAAGCCTATACAACAATAAGCCAATTGTGGGCTAATCTAAGGTTCTCTTGCTCACTTTGTGTGCAAGTCCAATTTAGACATAATGTTTATTGACTGCCCCAAAATATGCATTTATGGAGGTTCTGCTCATGCTTTGGCGATCCATAACACTATGCTCTATTAAAAATTCCTTTAGATGAATATTTTTACATAATATATCTTACTTTTACTCTATACATTCGTAGTTATATTAATCACATGCAAATATTTTTTGTCCTTCAAATAAAATTCTCAATTAAAAAATAATGTCTAGCTGATGCATAATAAAATACAAATTACTATTACATAATAAAAGACTAAAAAGTGGGGAAAAAATCAATTGATGGAAAATTTCAACTAAAATAGTGAAATTTGATTAGTTGCATAAATTCTCGTGGATAATAATCTAATAAAGCTTGCAAAAGTTATGCCCCAATTAACATCATCTTATCGATTTCACCTAAGTGTTATTTGTTTACTCGTAAAAAATTTATAGGAGAAAAAAATTTAGTATGTGTAACTTACACAACTAATCTTTGCTTTATTTTATGTTTTGGTGTCTGTCTTTAAATCAACATTTGAAAGACTCGTGATGCATTAGATTTGATATTAAGAGAAAAGTTTAGGGTTTAAGATAGATAACTGTATGTTAAATAGGTGTGTTAGATGGATGTTAAGAGTAAATATTATTTATATTTACTTAGTTTAAATTATCTTTATTTAATGATATTATGAATATTTTGTAATAAAAATTTTTACTACAATTTAATTGGGTGTTTAAAGTAAATGTTATGACTTAAATAGACTTACCTTTGAGATAATTCCTTTTATGCTTGTTTAATATGATTTCTTTACTACTCAAAAGAGTTTTTTTTAATTTTAACAATTAATTTTTAATTTTTTTTTGTATCATTTGATTAACTTCAAAAAATAATTCTTGAAGGATTAAAAAAAATTTTGGAAATAGAGATCTGTGACACTTTTCAAAGCTTAAATTACTTTGAATGTCATCTTTATTTTGTTTTAAAAATTTTATTATTTCTCTTATAATTTAACTTTTAAAATATTTCTATTAAAATCAGAAAAAAAATTCTTGAAAACCAAACAATCAATAAATTTTCGTTAAAATTTTATTTTTAAAAATTTTACTTATAAAAATTTTTGAAAGTCACTTGAACAGATATATGAAAACTGATCCAATTATCTAATTTTTTACTATATTTTTTTATTAGTTATGAAACTACTCTTTATTCTTATTAATTTATTTATGGGATATCAAGAGATAACTCTTAAAGTTTCCAAGCAAAGACACATCCCCTGAACATTTAAGATAAACAAATGCCTCTGAAAGGTTATAATTTATTTTGTTATTTTAAAATTAAAAGGAAGTATTTATTTATCTCAAATATTTTGGTTTATATGTCTTTGTTTAAAACTTGGTATCCGTTAATATCCCTTTATTTATTAATATACAATCGTAAAGACTCTTAATTTGCCCAGCCTTTTATATTTAGCTACGTTAGTTTTAAATATACGGCTAAAATTAGAAAAATACAAAAGATTAAATTAAAAGATCAGATCAATTTGAAAGAAGAATGTGGACTTCAACCCAACCCAATCCACTAGGCAGCCAAGTGCTAATCGCTAGCTTTCCGGCCCAAATAAGAATGGATTTTTGAGAGTCTCAAAAGTCAAAAGCACTTTAAATTTTTCTCATAATTGATAGTAAAATTAAAATCTCATCTACCAATAATTGAAGTTATTAGGGTTTAATTTCCAATTAACTGCTGAAGTAAATTTTTTCTTATAATATTATTATGAGCAAAATCTCATCTCCTAGTACATGAAGTTATTGGAGTTTGATTTATAACTAAGGGTTAATTTAGTATAATTTTTCAAATAAATTTTTTCGTAGTAGATCTTTTATCACTAAAATTTTTATAAGTAAAATTTTTAACAAAAATTTATTAATCGTTTATTTGTCATAAAAAATTTTTTAAAAAATTTGAGCAATCACTTTAATAGACAAAATTTTTATATTTTATTTTTAAAAAGTATCGTAAAATCTTTAAAACAAAATAAGAATATTTTAAAAATAATTTTATTATTTAAAAAAAATTGAAAAAATTATATTGTCAAAAATTCAAATTTTAGGTTTTTTCTAGTTAAATTTAATTTTCAAAACTCCTCTACTACCAAAGAAACAACATCTAAAATTTAAAAAAAAACAAAAAACTTTTATTATTAAAAAATTTGGCTAAAAAAATCAAATTAAACTAACACTAATTGTTTGAGTGTATTTTTTAATAATTTAGAGTAAAAAAAATCTCATCCCTGCAATTAAAGCTATATATTAGAACTTGATCTTTGACTAATTGTTTGAGTAAATTTTTCATTATAATTTGAGAGTAAAATAAAAAATCTTAACTAACCTTAGATATTAAAATGTCAATAACAAAAAATAGAAGCACTTGACTAAATACAAATAATAAAATTCAAATAAAGTCCAAATTCATAATTGTTAGGCCATCATGAAAATCTTGTTCGTGCAAATAATTTTCAAAAGAAAAACCCTTTGTCTTTTTTGTCTAGAATTGATTGATGGGTCAATTTCAATTGTGCTTCTGGGAAAATCCAACAAAACTACAAAATAATTCAGTACATAATTTTGTCATCAATTAACTTAAGCCAATAATGTGTTAAGATTTAAGATATGTGTGAAATTAATTTTAATGCCTATGTTATGTTTCAAGCCTAATAGCAAAAAAAATAATGCCCATTTGATATGGCTTCGAAAGGACTTTTTTAAGAGTTTTTTTTTTGAGTTTTTTCATTTTATATCATTTAGTTGTTAGTAAAAAAAAGAGTTTTTAAAGATTAAAAAAATATTTTTTTTAAAAAAAAAACTTAAATTTTAAATTTTTTGACAGCATAAATTTTTGAATAACTTTAAAATTTTTGTTTGTTAAGATAATTACACAATTTTTATAGAAAATATTCATAACAACCAAAATAATTAATAATTTAGACCAAATTCCAAAGGTTTAATATGCTCCAACTACCTGACAAGATTTGTTGTCAGATTGAATTATTGGACATGAACATTTAAGAATAACACGTGGTCCATTAATATTTATATATATATATATATACAACAAATCAATTTCTTTCTATTTATACATAATTTTTTACATCATTTAATATATTACTAATTTATATCCTTTTAATAATCAAGATAAAATCTAATACATGTATCAATAAATTTTTAATGATTGAGACAGAATAAATCATTTTTATTCAGAAAAAAAAAGAAAAATTTGAGGTACTAAATAAGAGTTCAATGTTCTTATTAAGAAAATTGTATAGCAATTACTTTGTATCTCTAATACTACTCTTTTCTATAATAAATAGAATAAAATAAGAAAAAATTCTATTTCATTTAAGTAAAAAAGAGTTTAAACTTTATCAATAAGAGGATAATTAAATTAGTAAAAAATAAAGAGATTTTATAATGAAAAATTATTTCTAAAGACGTACTTCTAAGTTATTTTTGATGGGTAACAATTTAGTTCATTCAAGATGGATTATTGGGGAAGGTTCACCTTCTCATTTTTTTTGTGTCAATCTAAAAGATTATTATCATGTTAGGTGGCATTAATTATATACCTACTCTTGTAAATTCTAACTTATAAATCGTCATATATATATATATATATATATATATATGTATGTATGTATGTATGTATGTATGTATGTATGTACGTATGTATGTATACGGAACCATCACTAACTTCTTAATTTTATATTATATATAAATCACTAGGTCCAGTGGCTAAGTAAGGGTGAATGTTTAGGGGGTCAAAATGCAATGATCTATACTTTAAGGAATCAAAACAATAAAAATATAATTTAAAAGGTTATAATTAATAATAGTCACTCAACACCTTCAAAATCTTCGAGGGATTGCAGGGCCTCAACAACACTTCACTGCTGACAATCTACATATGAAATTAAATTTAATACATGTAACTAATGTATTATAATTAATAAATATATGACATACAATTTTAATTAGTGAAAGAGTTTAGATATAATATAATAGTTTATAAATAATATAAAAAATTATTTAAAATTGAAATGTTGTTAATTCTCATGACCACGCATTTGTATGTATATTAAAAGACAAATCAATGATATTTTAATTTTATATATTTTTTTATATCATTTATAAATTATTAAATCTCGATACTTTCAATAATTGTCATTGCATTGTACATGTATATTAATAATAATATATTAATTATATATATTAAATTTAATCCAAATTATTAAAAGTAATTAGATTTAATAGTTTATAAATGATAAAAATTATATAAAAAATTAAGATATGAATGATTCTTTCTCATATATAAAAGTATTAATTGAGATTGCGACACTTGTTGTTAATAATTTTTTAAATCTTTGGCTTTTTTCAATATTTTGTTCAATAAGGTGTCAAAGTTTGATCATAATATTAATTATAAAATACCATTATTGTTTGAGTGGCAAATTTTGATTTTATGGACTTAAGCTTTAAGGGTTTTTAAATGTAGACGAAAAACGACAATTAATTTCATTACATATGTCATTGTAAGATATATACCTAATTAATGATGTTTTAATTATCCTTTAATTAAAGAAAAAACTTCATTTTCACTAGAAACTTTGATTAGTATTTGAATATAATTTAGGGTATATGCCCGTAGCTTTGAAACAAAGTCTAATTAATATATAGTTGAAATATAGTTGCAATTATTAAATATGACTCTGCATTTTGATAACTTTTTATCAATATTCCAATCAATTTAAACGGCAATCCAATCAATTATTAAATATAACTGTGTATTAGAACAATGAACATGGATATAAGACGAAGATTAAGTGAAACACCTTTAAATCAATCAAATAAAAAGAAAAACATGTGTAAAACATTATATACAGAGAGTTCTTCTCTCTCATACATATTTTTTTCTAATGTGAATTTAATAAAATTTACACAAATGTATGTGATGTAAAAACAACACTGTTATACACAAATTAATTGTGTTTTATGCCAAATTTACACCTATTTCTCTAAATTTATATTTTAAAAGCACATAATAAAGTTGTGAATTTTTTTTAATTTTATTATTAGAACATAGGTCAAATATCATATTCGATGCAATATTTATATAATGAATGAAAACCCTAAATCATCTCCCAACCTAATTTTAGCAACCATGCAATTCTTATCTCTATTTTTTATAAATAAACTCTTTAAAATAAAATTGCTTATTCAAACACAATTTAACAAAAAGAGTAATTACTAAATTTTTTTTATATGTGTCTTTAAAATTTAGTAAAAACTAAAAGTATCAAACATATTCATTATATTCTCACCATATAAATTTTAATAATTTAACGAGACTCATACTTCAATTAGGTTACATCTACAGATGAAAGAAAAATTTACTATAACGATTAATACAGATTACAAAAATACAAATACTAATATATAAACATGCTAAATGTATTAATATTGTATTTAAATCATTCTACTCATATCTCTACAGAGAATATTTTTTATATAATTTCTCATATCTTTTCTCTTATGCTCGAGAATTGATAATTTAGTATCTATATAAAGTGTGAAATATAACATATTTTATAGAGTTTACTTGCACAAGTTGTATTCTAATTTATCTTGATCAGTACAAATCACACAAAGATACTATTAATAGAAAAGGTATCAAGAACCTTTCTTCAATAAAGATTAAAAACAAAATTCTTTTCTAACAATTACTAGGCCAATAAAAAAAATCTCTATAAACCAAACTTATGCATGTTGACTCATCTTAGAGAGAGGAAAGGATTTTGATAACTTTTTATCAGTATTGCAATCAATTTAAAGGCTATCAATTAAGCATTCAGAAATGAGCGCCTTGCTAGCTAATTGTATTAGGACAAATTAATGAACATTGATAAAGCAAAAACTCAATGGAACATCTTTATGTCAATCAAATAGAATAAAAGAGATCACAACGTGATACATATAATAATTCTCGATAGCATCTTTATATTAATCAAATAAGTAAAAGTGATTAAAACGTGATACATATAATAATTTTTTATGTCATTATTACAATATTAATTATAAATTATTAATCATTTGTAATACTAATTAATTATATATGACATAATATAATTGTAACAAATCAATTTTTATCAGTTGATAAGATGGAAGTCGAAAAATATTGTATTACTCATAATTATCCTACTGAATATCTGCATTTTATAAAATTTTTGGATTTTTTAAATAAATTCTCCTTTTTTATCAATATGATAAACAACTCATTCATTCAACTATTACACACATATATATAGAGGGAAGGATTGATGAGACGTATCAATAAGTCTTAAAATTTATATAATTTCTTACACTGTTTATAAATCATTAAATATAGCGACTTTCAACATATGAGATTATATACATATATAGGAGACAAATTATCAATCCTTTAATTTTACATAATTTTTTATTCTATTTATAAATTATTGGATCAATCTATTTTTAATGATACAATTCAAATTTAACACATATAATTAATATATCGATTTCATTCTTTTATATACATATATATATATATATAAATACTATAAGAATGTATAGCATGACAAGGGAACATTAATTCAGAAACTCACATGGTTGATGAATTAGATATCAAAATGTATTCTCAATAAATGAAATTCATCCACAAGCCAAATTATGGAATTGTTAGATTCATTAGTTAATTAAATCTTTGAAATGGGCAAAGCTTCTTCTTTATGGCCATTTTATAAAGTGGGTCATAGCCTATTTAATTATATATACAATATAAAAATAAATTAAATTCTAACATGCCGACATTGTAATATTCTATTTTACAATAACCTGCTCTAACATTTCACACACTCAGGGATGGTCTCAACACACATTGAATATGAAATGGAGTAATATAACATTTGGGTCCCTATATTTTAAGGTTTCATAAATAAGAATAACAAGTTATCTATTTATATCAAATAAGTCTTTAAGTCTTCTATTAAAATAATCAAGTTACTGTTATGATAACGAATTTTGAGATATTATAACTTAACTCAATAAAAGTATTTCAATTAATTACTTCAAAAGACTTATATAATATAAATGGACAAATTATTACTTTATTTATTAAAAAAGAAGTTTGAGATTTAAACATTATTTATTATTCGATTACGAAATAATTTTTTGATTTAACTACTTACATTGATCGTGTTTAGATTCCAATTGAAATATATGTTGCAAAGTTAAAAATGTAATCATTAAGTGTGCGTTTAGTTTATATCTTTTATTAGTCAAATAGATTTTTTTTTAATATTACAAATTTTTTATTTTTTGCTGGTATTAGTTTTAAAAAATTAAAAAAATTATTTTTCTTCTAATTGACAATAAGATTTTTTAAAATTTTTAAGCAGATTAAATTATTAAAATACTTTTATTTTATTTTAAAAAAATTTTGATTTTACTTCCTTATCATATAATAATATATCTATTTATGTAATTACACAATTTTTATAAAAAATTATTCTTAATAACTAAACAATTAATAAAGTTGTGTTAAAACTTCATTTATAAAAGTTTTACTTATAAATCTTTAAAAATTATCTCTAATAAGCAATAATAATAATAAATTTTTGTTAAAATTTAGTTTATAAAAATTATATTTATAAAATTTTATCCTAATAAATTTTATTTGAAAGTCATATCAAAAATATCCTAAATATTATATTAAAATATTTTTAAAATGTGGTGATATTTTGCCATCTTTTTATAAGAAAAAAGTGAAATTAAAAAATGAAAACTAAAAAAGAAAAAAGAAAGAGAAACAAATTGACAATACTATGACAAAAAAAGATTTAGTGGGTGTATATTATGAGTCATTGTAGTACTGGACATGGACCCATTTAGACAAAATGTAGCAATCACAAGATAATGAATTGATCTTCATAATTATATATGGTCCTCAACTCAACACGAACACTACACACACAAATGCCAAATTCCCAATGTATATTGCATTCCCCATCATTTGCAATACTCATCACATTTTATAAGAATAAAAGAAAACAAATAATATGAGACATACAACAATAATATATTTTTTTATAATAATTTATATCCCTAATATTACTATTAAAATTTTATATTTAAATTAATGTGAAACTTATCAATGACTAATATGTAAAGTTGGTTATTTGTTATCCAATTTTATTCTATTAATAACGCGAATATTTTACAATACTTATAAATAAATGTCACGTTCAATATTTCATTAGTTGAAATATAAACTTTGTACATTAACTTTATATACTAACTTTTATATACATAATATGTCATTAATCACTTTAAAAGATCTAATTAATGAATGAAAATTCTAAATTTTCTTACAACTAATTTTATTAACTATTAAATTTCTCTCTCTTTTTTAGAGTAGAATTGCTTAAACAATTAATACTAACCTTTTTTAAAAAGTTTTGGATAGGTGGAAAATATCTTATTTATGAAATACCAAACCTTTACACTTTAATAATTAAAAATGATTTATTGAGAGTGTTAAATATCCCAAATCACTTGAATCATGTCCAAGTGCAACTAATACTAATTTTTGTTTACAAGTTTTAAGTAAAAAAAAAATGTTTATAACAATTAGAAAAGTAGGTAAGGGTAACACTTATAACTTTTAAGCCACTTGTCTTTTGCAATATATTCAATGAAAATAGATAAAAGAAGAAAAATGACTCAACTCTTTTAGTAATAATGATAGTCATGTCCTAATTAATAACAAATTGACCTCTTTCACCTAATAATAATTCTCACAAGGCAAATTTTTCTATTTGAGACCTCCCCACAATTAATATTGTTACTAAACATGGGGAATGTCTCTCTATGAATTAAGGAATGTTTTGAGATTGTTGTATTTTATTTAATTCTAAAAATATCAGTTAATAAAATATTTAATAAATATTATTTTTTAATTAAAAATACTCCTTTTATTTAATTTCATAGTTAATGTCTGCTTATTTTTTAGTCTGAAAATTAAATATAGTTTAGTTTTATCATCCATTTACATGCTTTAAAGATGTTTCTTTCTTAGTTTAACACTAAAAATTTGATAATTATGTTTTAATAGAATAAGTTAGAATTTTTAACTTAAAATCTCAATAAATTTTCTAGTTGTAATAAACCAAAATACCTTTATAATATTTACTTATTTTTTACTATATAAAATTTATCTTAATTATTTATAATAATGTGATAAATAAAATTACTAATTTTCATATATTTACATTTAAATTTGATGAATAAAAAACAAATATCCTATTAATAATTATTCAAATTTATAAATATTCATATTTCAGATCCACTTAAATTTTAGACAAAAAAAAAAATTAAACATGACCCTAATTCGTAATTTCATTGGATAACAATTATAGATTTAAAGACATTAATCTGAAAATATCTTAAGATGATATTGATTTAATTAAAAACCGTAGTGTCTGGTGTATCGATATTGACCCTTAATTAAATAAACATCATAACAATTATTAAATATAACTGGGTATTTTGATAACTTTTTATCAATATTCCAATCAATTTAAAAGGAAATCCAATCAATTATTACAATCCAATCAATTATTAAATATAACTGTGTATTAGAACAATGAACATGGATATAAAACAAAGATTAATTAAAACATCTCTAAATCAATCAAATAAAAAGAAAAACATGTGTAGCACATTATATACAGAGAGTTCTTGACTCTTGTACACATCTTTTTTTTTTTTTTTTTAAAAATACGAATTTGACAAAATTTACATAAATATAATGTAAAAATAACATTGTTATACACAAATAGGTCAATTGTGTTTTACGCCAAATTTACACCAACTTTTCTAAGTTTATATTTTAAAATCACATAATAAAGTTGTGAATATTTTTATTTTATTGTTAAAACTTAGGTCAAATATAATATTTATGCAATATTTATGCAATTCTCCCAACCTAATTTTAGCAACCATGCAATTTTTATCTCTATTTTTGTTAAATAAACTCTTTAAAATAAAATTGATTATTCAAACCCTCTTCAAAATAACTACTTTCACCAACTAAGAGAACATGTTTAAGATTGAGACTTTGATTTTAAAGTTATAACGATTATGACATAAAAATATAGTGTCAAAAATTAATAAAAAGAAGAAAGTGATTCTTAAAAAAAATAGTATTTACTAAATTTTTTTTATTTGTGTCTTTAAAATTTAGTAAAAACTGAAAGTACCAAACATATTTATTATATTCTCACAATATAAATTTTAATAATTTAACAAGACTCATATTTCAATTAAGTTAAGTTTACAGATGAAAAAAGTTACTATAATAATCAATACAAATTACAAAAGTACAAATACTAATATATAAACATGCTAAATGAGTTAACTTCATTGTATTTAAATCATTCTTCTCATATCTCTATAGATAATATCTTTTATATAATTCCTCGTATCTTTTCTATTATAATTAAGATTGATTATTTAGTATCTATATAAAGTGTGAAATATAACATATTTTATAGAGGATTAATATTATTCTTTACTTACACAAGTTGTATTCTAATTTACCTTGATTAGTACACAAATTTACATAAAGATACTATTAATAGAAAATAGATCAAGAAACTTTCTTGAAAAAAGATTAAAAAGAATTGCTAGGCAAATAAAAAAATCTCTATAAACCAAACTTGTGCATGTTGACTCGCCTTGTTAGAGAGGGGAATTGATACCTTTTTATCAATATTCCAATCAATTTATGGGCTATCAATTAAGCATTCAGAAATGAGTACCTTGCTAATTGTATTAGGACAAATTAAGGAACATTGATAGAGCAAAAACAAAACATCTTTATATCAATCAAATAAAGTAAAAGTGATCAAAACGTGATACATATAATAATTCTTGATAACACGCATCTTCATACCAATCAAATAAGTGATTAAAAGGTAATTTGTATAATAATTCTCGATAACATAATTTTCCATTATCACATCATCTCGTATATTAATTATAAACTATTAATCATTTGTGATACTAATTAATTATGTATGATACAATATAATAGTAACAAATCAATTTTTATAATAGTTGATAAGATAAAAATTGAAAAATATTGTACGACTCATAATTCTCCTTCTGAATATTCATATTTTTTAAAATTTTAAATTATTTTTTATTTTAAATTAAAAAAAACTCATGTTTTTCAATATTATAAATAAATCGTTCATTCAACTATATGAATTAATAACTCTTTAATTTTATATAATTTCTTACACTATTTATAAATTATTAAATCTAATAAATTTCAACAGCTAAAATTATATATATATATATATATATATATATGAAATATGAAAAATGTACAGCAGGACAAGGGAACATTAATTCAGAAACTCACATGGTTGATGAGTTGGATATCAAAATGTATTCTTAATAAAAGCAATTCAACTACAAGCCAAATTATGGAATTGTTAAATTCATTAGTTAATTAAATCTTTGAAATGGGCAAAAGCTTCTTCTTTATGGCCATTTTATAAAGTGGGTAATAGCCTATTTAATTATATATAAAATATAAAAATAAATTAAATTCTAAAATACCGACATTCTATTTTACAATAATCTGCTCTAACATTTTACAGAATCAGAGTTGGTCTCAACACATATTGAATATGAAATGGAGTAATATAACATTTGGGTCCTTATATTTTAAGTCTTCACAAATTAAAAACGTAATCTATTTATATCAAGCAAGTCCTTAACTCTTCTATTAAAATAATCAAATTACTCTTATGATAACGAATTTTGAGATATAATAACGTAGCTCAACAAAAGTATTTCAATTAATTACTTCAAAAGACTTATATAATATAACTAGACAAATTATTACTTTATTTATTTAAAAAAGGAAGTTTGAGATTTAGATATTATATTATTATTCGATTACAAAACAAAGTTTTTTTATTTAACTACTTACGTTAATCGAGCTTAGATTTCAATTGAAATATATACTGTAAAGTTAAAAATGATTGTACTTTTTTTATGTTCTTTAATTTTTTACATGTTGTTTGGTTGACACTAGAAAATGATTATAGAGAATTGAAAAAAAATATTTTTCATCTGTTTGGCAATAAAATTTTTTTAAATTTTTATTTTAAAAATTTTTGTTATTTCTTCGTCATATAATTTTAAAACTTATCTATTTATGTTATTACGAATAATTTTCTCAAAAAATTATTCGTAATAACTGAACAATTAATAAATTTTTATTAAAATTTTATTTATAAAAATTCTACTTATAAATTTTCAAAAATTATCTTTGATAGCCAAAGAATTAATAAGCTTCTAAAATCTTCATTTATAAAAATTCTACTTGATCCTAAAAAAAATTATTTAAAAAGTTATGTAAAAGAGATTCTAAATATTATATTAAAATATTTTAAAGTACGGTGATATTTTGCTATCTTTTAAAAAAAAAAAAGTGAAATAAAAAAATGAAAATTAAAAAAAAAAAAAAAAAAAAGAAAGAGAAACAAATTGGCAATACTATGACAAAAAAGATTTAGTGGGTGCATATTATGAGTCATTGTAGTTCTAGACATGGACCCATTTAGCAATCACAAGATAATGAATTGATATCTTCATAATTATATATGGTCCTCAACTCAACACAAACACTACACACACAAATGCCAAATTCCCAATATATATTGCATTCCCCATCATTTCCATTACTCATCACCACCACCACCACCATTACCCTTATCACAAAACCATAACATCAATCATTCAATCCAAAATGTTTCCATTCACACCCCCACTTATAATTGTCCTCCTCTTCTAAGCACCCCCACCACCACCACCACCACCTACTCCTCCTTCTCCACCACCACATAATCCTAAAAATTTCAAGAACCCATTATGGAAATGAGTTTCATTCCACATAATCTTTACCCTTTAGTCTCTCATCATCGTAACAATCACATGATGCTGATGAAGAAGATGAAGAAGAAGAAGAAGAAAAAGAAAGAGCAAGAGGGTAGTAAAACCTTTGCCGACGGCGTCGAGAAAAGCCAGGGAGTAGTACTACATCACGTAGAAGAAGAAGATGATGAAGAGTCACTCAGTTTACGTAACTTGTCAAAGCTTATTCTTCCTCCATTAGGAGTTTCAAGCTTTAACCAAAACCAAATCAACTCCAAATGGATTATCTCTCCCATGGATTCCAGATACAGGTATTTAATTATTCTTAATTTTTTATATTTAGATTATTTAACTAATATTATTGATTAAATTAAATTAAATTAAATTCTATATATATCCACATGTATCTGGTACATAAAAACCATTCTTTCGTCCTGTTAAGCATACATGCTTGTCAATATATACCAAATATACCATACAATTTTCTAATTTTTTTCATTACAATTTTTTACTTTTTGTTCTAAGTACATTCAAGTTTTCGGTATATTTTTTAATTTTTTTTATATTATTTTTAAAATAATGATACATAAATTGAGAAATATGGAATATTATGCGTTTTTACGGAGTATTATAGGTGGATTTTAATTATTTTTTGCTATAATTTTGATGTATTAATTGTTTATTTGTATTTGTATAAATACGCTACACGTTGTTGACAAGAGTTTGACAAAATTTTAATTTGAGTTGACGTTTGTTGACTCGGTTCATCACTCACGAGTTGACTCAGAACAAGAATAAACTTTGGCACGTGCCACTCATGCCTTGAAATTCAGAGTTTAGGGTATAAAACATGTATATATATTGAAATTCAGAGTTTAGGGTATAAACGTTTATTTTGACACATCGAAATGACTCAATAAAACATGTATATATATTGTATTTTTTTTTTGGTTCGTCTCTTCCATAGTTTAGGGTATTTTTGACATTTTCGAACCATTCTAAATTTAAGTAAGGGTTTGGTGTTTTGTGAATAAAATTTTTCAATTATATTCAAAATTTTTTCGAGAAATTTAAAAGAAATGATTAATGTTGAATATGTGATTGTATATGCAGGTGTTGGGAGACATTTATGGTGTTATTGGTAGCATATTCAGCATGGGTATACCCATTTGAAGTAGCATTTCTAAGTTCATCTCCACATAAAAGGCCCTACATTGCTGACAACATTGTTGATCTCTTCTTCGCTATTGATATTGTCTTAACATTTTTTGTTGCCTACATTAATCCAAGATCCCAACTCCTTGTTCGTGACTCCAAGAAAATTGCTATGAGGTTAGTTAGTTTTCTTTTTTATTCATCATTATTATATTTAAAAATTTACAAAGTTTTTTCGTATTTAATTCACTAATTTATAATTTTTTGTTAAATGGATTTATCTGTATTATATTTAAAAATTTACAAAGTTTTTTCGCATTTAAATCACTAATTTATAACTTTTTGTTAAATGGGTTTATTTGTAGTTATTAACGATGTCGATTATCAAAGAATTAAAAGACAAATTAAAATGCGTGATATCTAACTTGACAATTAGATAGATTATTATATTTATAAAATTTAAATATTAAATTTGTATTTTAATTACTACGATATTTATTGATAGATGTTATTTAATGAAGTTAATAATTGTCTAGTATATGACAGTTATTAATATGTTTTAGATCAGATATGACAATTATTAATAGGTATAAGTATATTTTTCTCACTATGACTAATATTTAACAACAAAATGGTTTATAGGTTGAAGTATAAAAACTTGGGGGTTGAGGTGATAAAATCCCAAATAAGAAATGATGCCAAATGTGGCATATTTCTAAAATTGACATTCTAGTTGATTCTAATTCCTAAAAAATAGAAGAAAATTAAAGGTTGGTTATAACATTTTGTACTCTTGTTTAGAACAAAATATATGTCTTTATATTAAGATATTATTTAATTATGAATGTAATCAGTAAAAAAAAAAAAATTAGAGTAGTACTAGATATATAAATTCAATAAAAAAATACTAAATATATAAAATTTGAATATTAGGTTTGTATTTTAATTAATGTAAGTTATAAATGTAATAAAGTTAGTAATTGTCTTGTATGATAGTTATTAATATGTGTTATACAATTATTGATAGGTATAACTATATTTTTTTGTCAAGGTAACTAATATTTAAGGACAAAATGATTTATGGGATAAAGTAAAAAAATTTGGGGGTTCAAATGATAAAATCCCAAATGAGAATTGACACCGAATTTGGCATATTTCGAAACATTCTAGTTTATTCTAAGTTGATATAAAATAGAAGATAATTAAAAGTTGATAATGACATTATGAACTCCTGATTAGAATAAGAGAAGTGTCCTTATCTAAAGAGAAATAATTTTTTAAAATTGGGTAATGGAAGGAGAATAATATCTCATATGTTTAACTAGCTTACCTAATTTCATTGAGCTTTTTGACATTTTTCTCTACTTGGAAAAATATTATGGCCCCAAATGTTTCAAGTGGGCTAGGTTCTTAGCAAAAGTTGCTTTCCCCTTTTGGGAAAAGAGACATTTTTTTTAAATAATTATTTAATAAATATATCTATTTTTTGTTTTAAAAAGTGTGTATTAAAATTTTTAAAAGAAAAAATTAATATAAAAAACGTTTTAAAGGGAAAGATTCGTTACGTCTCTTTTTAATCCATACAATTTTTAGAAATTTCTTAATAATTAAAAAGAAAAAAGAAAATCAAGGATATGGTCATGAACAAAACTTTGATTCAATTGTGGCCAACTAGTTCTATTGTTTTTGGCCACACAAAATAAGTGGGAAATGAATGTGGGTAGTCAAACTTTCCAAGAAACTATTTTCTTCTTTTTTTTTAATTTTTTAATTTTTTAATTTTTTTTATAATGTTGTGCTGCCCCATCCAAAAACAAATAGTGGTACCAATTAAAAAGGCAAATTATGAACATGTTATTAAAGTACTTTTGTCCTTTGATTAAAATAGAAAGTATTTCAAACCATCCAAATTTATATTATTAAACTTCTTTGTTTATATTTCAAAATTTTTATCTTAAATAATATAAAAATCGTTGTCACGTTATTTTATATATTAATTTTAATTAACTTATAATATTAATTATTTAGATAGTAATTAATATATAAGGTAATAGTAACAAAATAAGTCAACTTTTAAAATGTTAAACTTGTAAAATTATAATGATAAATGTGTAAAATATTATATTTTATAAACTCAAATTACAAGTAAAATAATAACATTTGAACCCTTGATTTTTCTTCACTTGTTTACAAACAAGGATATAAACTTTTCATTTGTACTAAATAGTTTTCTAACTCTGTTGAAATGATTGAAATACCCTTTATTTAAAGCCACATGCTCTAATATTATATTGGTCGAAATTCAATATTATAAAAATAATTTGCGAGGTCTTGAGTTTAAATCCTGAAAAGGATTTTCTCTTACTACAAGGGTAGATACTTCACAATGCACACTATTATCAATAGATTCTTAAGGTGTATGATGACAAAATCTCAAAAGAGCCCACATAAAAACCTGTCTAATTGGCCCAAGACAACACTTCAACCCATAAGAGAATAATTGGGCTTTTTGAATTGGGCTTGTTAGAAAAGCCCTTCTAATACTTTTAACATTTAACTTACGTGATCATATGATATGTTGCAGGTATCTTTCAACATGGTTCTTGATGGATGTGGCATCAACAATTCCGTTTGAAACATTTGGTTATTTGTTCACCGGAAAAGAGAAGGTTGGCGTCTCTTATTCCCTCCTCGGAATTCTTCGGTTCTGGCGACTCCGGCGAGTGAAGCAATTCTTCACCAGGTTGATATGACATCAACTTGATTAACAACAAACTAAGACATCAATGTGATATTTGTGCAAGTAAGTCTGTAACAAGCTCATTTTGTTTTTATGTTTGATTTCAGGCTTGAAAAAGACATCAGATTCAGCTATTTCTGGATTCGTTGCAGCAGGCTTCTCTTTGTAAGTACACTAATTACTCTCCAATTTGGTATAATGTTTTTGAAAAATTATTCATGGGAAATGAAAACAGTTTTTTACTGTTTGTGAAGAAAAGTTGAAAACACTAAAATACTGTTTTTATCATTTTTTACCAATATTTAAAAAATAATACAAACACGCTCTTAGCAATAATAACAATATATAGACCAGAATTAAGGACAGATCTGACTTTTATATGAGCAAATACATACATATGATTGGTACTTAATAAATAAGAATATAATAAAAGAATTATATTAAAATATTTTTACGTGATTCTAATTTAATTAAACACATTGTTACATTGTGGAATGACTTGAACACGAGAGAGTAAATTTTATCATCAACTAAAGTCCGTTAAATTTTTTTTACTATTCTAATATCTTCACTATTGTAATACTTTTGCCAACTAGTCCCCTTATACAAAGGTGATCTAAAATACTTAAATTAGGTATAAATTTTTTATTATAGTTAAGTACTTCTAAAAAATTTTGTAATTATTTTGTACAGAAATTATAAACCCAGATATTAATTACCATAAAAACACAAGACTAAGATAACAAAGTGTAATGTTTGTTTGTGTAGGTGACACTTTATCTAGTGCATTGTGCTGGTTGTCTCTATTACTTGCTAGCAGACAGATACCCACATCAAGGAAAGACATGGTTAGGAGCAGTAAACCCTAATTTCAGAGAAACAAGTCTTTGGATTCGATACATTTCAGCTTTGTACTGGTCTATTACGACCATGACTACTGTTGGCTATGGCGATCTTCATGCTGTTAACACTGTGGAAATGATCTTCATCATCTTCTACATGCTCTTCAATCTTGGCTTAACTGCTTACTTGATTGGGAATATGACTAATTTGGTTGTTGAAGGCACCCGTAGAACCATGGAATTTGTAAGTAATTTTCTTATTTTTCAAGAGTTTATGCATATTAGGGATGCAATTATCTAATGTTTAATTATGTTAATTACGTTTTCTTATTAAATTTTTCAGGTTTTTTTAAACATTTTAAGTTTGTGTAAATTTTGGAAAATTTGACCGGTTACTAGAAAATTTTTGTTAGAGATTGTTTGGTTGCATTTTTAAAAATTATTTTGTTTTAAAAGTAAAAAAAAAAATTTTAAAAAAATGTTTGTTTCATTGCAAGTTTCGTAAAATTTATTTTCGTTACTTTTAATATTTTCACAAATGGGTTTTCAAGAATTAATTACAATTATTTGAATCAATATTAATTTACTGATTTTCAAAAATAATACTAAATACTCTCATTTTTTTGTTCGAAGTACTATTTTTAACATAAACTACCTATCAATTTTTGAAAATATTATTTTCAAAACATTATTTTTGTAGTTCTCATGAACACAATTAGTTAACAACATTACCAAACACCCTCTTTAATATACTTATGTACGATAGTATACTTACGTACTTCCAAAAAAATAAAGACATACCCATGATAATAATTAAAATCGATATAAAATTTATAATATTATCTGTTGTTGTAACATCATTGTATTGTAACTCTTCTCAATCTATTGCGTATTTTAGATTCAATTTTGTAGTATTGTGAGTTTGAAGTTACAATTGGTGTAAATTAAAATTACCAACTATTGAGTATGAGTATATAAAATATTAATTACTAAGTAAAAATAAATATTTACCAAAAACTTTTAGTTGTTTTCTCAAAGCATGGTAGAAGTATAATAATTTCAAACTACGCCTTAATACAATTTTACCATATCATGTATAAATTTTATTTATTACTAACATGATTGACAATTATCGAAAAAAGGGATATACTTTAACATATTCTTGTTGCAACATTCATTTAATTTATTGAACTTAATTTCATGTGTGTATATATAATGTTTTGTTGATTACTTGATTAATAATATTTGTACATGTTGCAGAGAAATAGTATTGAAGCAGCATCAAATTTTGTATGTAGAAATCGGTTGCCTCCAAGGCTTAAAGAGCAGATATTGGCTTACATGTGTTTGAGATTTAAAGCTGAGTGTTTGAATCAACACCAACTCCTTGAACAGCTTCCAAAATCAATTTGCAAAAGCATTTGCCAACATTTGTTTTTGCCTACTGTTGAGAAGGTCTATCTTTTCCAAGATGTCTCAAGGGAAATACTCTTGCTCCTGGTAAGAATTATTATATACTTATAAAGATGTATCAGACATAAAATTTGTATTTTAACTAATACGACACTTAACAATAACTGTTTTAAGTAAAATAAATATTAATTCTACTCTTTCATTATTAGTATGCTCTTAACTGCATCAGTTAAAACACAAATTTTATATTATAACTGTACATATACAATACCAAAATTTTCTATTACCAAGCCCATACTAAATGTTACCTCTCTATTTTCTAACAAAAACTATCAAAGACAATCTTAATTACAGAAGAAATTAATTACTTAATTACTTAATTTCCCTTATTGAAATTCAAAATAATAAATTATATGCTGCAGGTTGCAAATATGAAAGCAGAGTACATACCACCAAGAGAAGATGTTATAATGCAAAATGAAGCACCAGATGATGTATACATAATTGTATCAGGAGAAGTTGAAATAATTGATTGTGAGATGGAAAAAGAAACTGTTGTAGGGCATCTTCAAACTGGAGACATGTTTGGTGAAGTTGGTGCTCTTTGTTGCAAACCTCAAGTCTTTACTTACAGAACCAAAACACTTTCACAACTCTTAAGGCTCAAAACCAGTTCTTTGATTGAAGCTATGCAGACCAAACAACAAGACAATGTTTCCATTCTCAAAAACTTCCTTCAGGTATGTAGTTGTTAGTTTATCAATAGTGTTATACATATAAATTCTTCATATAAATTATGATATTGAATTGTCGCTCGACCCAAAATTCTAAGCTTAAGGTAAGAGTTTAAACAATAGTATTCATCATTCTTTCACTCTTACATACAAAGCTCAATTTCATTTAATAGACTTTGTCACATGAACCCTCATAAGTATTCTAATTATTAGTGTTTGCAAAAATTTGAATACGAAATCGTGAGGTCAAATCTTCCATTATACCATGTTAACTTGTTATTTTAAACAAAAATGGATCAACAGCCTGCTTTGATCTCTATAACGATATTTGATTCAACTGTGTTAAATAATTGAATAAGATTTAGTTTTTACTATCTCATTTATGGTGTTTATGCAAATAATATTTTGATATATAATTTTTGTTGAATATGTTTTTTGTGTGATTTTGGATTGATTTTATTACAGCATCATAAGAAACTGAAGGATTTAAGTATTGGAGATTTATTAGTGGAGAGCGGAGAAGAAGATGTAGATGGTGATCCAAACATGTCATTCAATTTGCTTACAGTTGCTAGCACAGGCAATGCTGCTTTCTTGGATGAACTTCTTAGGGCTAGATTGGATCCTGATGTTGGAGACTCCAAAGGAAGAACCCCGTTGGTATGTTCATTAATTCAACCACTAATTTCATAACTTTAATATTCTTATTCGACCTTATTAATCAATTTAAATTCTTAAATTAAAGGATGAAATTCTTTAGAACTCCCATTATAGGAAATCATATACCATCAAATAGTAAGACTCCTTCGCACTTATTAATATGGATTAGGTTTGAATCCTATTATAAGATTACGGTTGTAAACGAGCAATATATATCAAAAAAGTAACTCCAATTTATAGATTATTAGAAATACTAAGTGATGGCCTCGATGAAAAAGATAAGAAATTAAATACCATAAATTGAAAATAATGCAATAATGATACTATCTTCATCAATTAATAGCCATATAATAATCAAAGGACATGTAATTAATTATGTATTAAATGTTATTTTTTGTGATAAATTAGCACATAGCAGCATCAAAAGGGCATGAAGAATGTGTAATGGTACTCCTCAAGCATGCATGCAACATCCACTTACGAGGTAACTTAAATTTCCGTTCTTTAATGTGTACTCTTAAGACATATGTTACGTAATTTATTTCTTAATCTTTAAATATCTACACATTAATGTTAGATATGAATGGTAACACTGCCTTATGGAATGCAATATCATCAAAGCACTATTCCATATTCCGAATCCTCTACCACTACGCCGCCATCTCCGACCCATACACGGCCGGAGACCTACTCTGCACGGCGGCAAAACGGAATGACATGACGGTGATGAAAGAGCTCGTGAAATACGGATTGAACGTCGATTCGAAAGACCGCCATGGGAAGACAGCAATACAGATTGCAATGGCTGAAAACAATGCAGAAATGGTAAACTTCCTGGTGATGAATGGAGCAGATATTGTTGGGGCAAATACATATGAGTTTTCTTCAACAAGTTTGAACGAAATGCTCCAGAAAAGGGAGATTGGGCACAGGATTAATGTGCGTGAGAATGATAATGGAAGTACAGAGAATAATGAAGTGTATTTGAAGAAGTTGATTGAAAGTGATTCTGAGACCAAACAGCAGGCAAATTTAAAAGGACGAAGTTATCAAAGAGTGAGCATATATAAAGGGCATCCTCTTCTTAGAAAAGAGAATTGTCGCATGGGATCTGGAAGGTTGATTAGATTGCCAAGTTCACTTGAGGAGCTCAAGAAAATTGCAGGTACATACACTAACTTGTTAATATTTTAATATATATATATATATATATACTATTTTCACTGTTACAAGATGCTGTCTTAATCTTCTTTACAATTCATACACTACCCATATTTTCTATAACAACTATATATGCTACTTAGCAGACATACTTATTATACATAATTATCATGGATCCCAATAAATTCCTTAAAATAAATGACCATTAACTTTATACATTTTTTTTATATTATTTATAAACTGTTAGATCTAACTATTTTTAACGATTGAAATTAAATTTTATATATAAATTAATGCATATTTTAAATTTAGTCTCAATTATTAAAAAGTGTTCACATCTTATTATTTATAAATGATATAAAAAAATTGTATAAAATTAACATATCATTTATCCTTTTTAATATATGTTCTGCGATATGTAAATATATATATATATTTATTTACTAATGCGAACATTGGGATGTTGTTAATATTCGAACCAACTCCTTTCAACCGTTAGATGAAATCTATCGGATGATAATTAGAAGAGACATTTGCAGACATTGATCATTACCACACAACAAGAGGCAGAAAAACAGTTTGCAAATGTCTCTTGCAGTGAACATTATTTTTTATTTTTTAAAGATAAAGAAATTATCAACCGTTAGATTTCATATAATGATTGAAAGGACTTGGTCCAAATACGTTCACATTAGAATTTGCTGACTTAGTATTCTAATTAGCATTGAATTATTTTAAATTACACTAAAATCAGCACTGATTTTAAAAAATGGGAATGTCTATGCATAAAAAAATTATTATTATATATACATATATATGTATGTATGTATGTATGTATAAGTTGTAGTAAATTTCTCTTCAATTCTGATGTGAGCAAAATTTGACAGGAGAAAAATTTGGATTTGATACAAGGAATGCAATGGTGACAGATGAAGGAGGAGCAGAAATTGATTCAGTTGAAGTGATTAGAGACAATGATAAGCTTTTCATAGTTGAAGAAGCAGATTCTTTTTTATTGTAATTACTTAATTATTAATCTAGGGTTTTTATTAAATCCAAAGAAAATAGAATTGTTAATGATGCTCAAGCAGTTCCCCCTACGCTTCATTAACCAAAAGATTAGCTAGTTCCCTTATAGTAATTAAATTGTACAAAAAAGTCAATTATTAGAATTCTTCCTTTGTTTTAATTTGAACCTTATTGACAAGTAATATAACTAATTAGTTTTAATAATTTTAAAAATACCCATAAATATCTCAAAATAATAATTATGCTCCTATCAGCGGTAGTTATTTAACAAAAATAATTATTAAATCTTTAAAATTAGGAACTTTAATTGCGCTTATATTCATTATTGCAGAAATCGGGTTCAAGAAAAAATATAATATACTTGTCAAAAATTCAACTTGAGATTTATAGCGAACAGTTATTCAAACAATAATTATGATAGTTCCATTATATAGAGTTTTTAACAAGAATTCTAATAATATTTATGGTAACCTAAACAGATAATATTGAACAATAATCAATGTTGATCAGTGGTAGTCAATGATAGTTATTAGTGGTCGGCGGCTATCAAACAATTCATTAAAAATTTTAAGTCAAAGTACCTAAATGCTCCTAAACGATAACGAATTTCATTGACGGAGATAATGTCAGGAGTATTATTTAATAATAAAAAAAAGTTAGGGGATGATGAGATATAGAACCTAAAAACATGTGGGTATAGGGCATGCTGCTAAAATAAATTTTTAAAAATAAAAGAAAAGGGCATATATAGGATATGTAGCATTAATATAACTATAACATATCAGTTTTCGCGTAAATTTGCATGAAGAGTTTATATAAGGATTTATATCATTAAACTATTGCTAAAAATAATTTGTTACATACGGGTTTATCGTACATTATCATCTACTTTTGTCAACAGAAAATCGCCATCTCAGTTCTACATATCTAATTAATTATGTTATCAAATATGAAGAGAAAAAAAATTTTATGGGCATATCACATCATATATATGTACATCTATTCGCCAAAACTTTATCATATACATACACATGGAAAAAAATGAATTAATTATCTTATATAGTATGAAATGAATTAATCATGATCAAAATGATGACAAAAAATTAAAACATATATTTTATCAAATAATGTGATGAAAATTATCTTACTAGCTAGGGCATATAATAATACAAGTCTTAGGGCCTACGTGCAAATTTTAATATAGTTTTTACTTGTTAAAAACTTAGCTTATTAAGATATGTTACTTACTTGTTCTTATAAACTCAAGATCAGCCAATTTTTTATTTGATGTAAGATGTGACACAATGACACACCTTCTCTAGTACACTCAGTCAATTAGATCTTATCATGTATATATTTAATTTGAATTTGACTATCATAAAAATAATAATAATACTAAGAGAAATTTAATACACGTTATTTTATTTGATTGAATAGTTTTATTGAGAAATTTTGCTTAAAATTTTTTTCATTATGATATATTGTGTTAAATCAATTCAGAAAAAAAAAATTAAGTCCACTCATGCTTTATATTAGATCCATATCTCATCTTTTATATAATTAATTTTATGTACTCCATTAACTCAATACTATTCATGCTATGTCAATTATATTATATCAGGTTGTACTGAGTTTTGATTTATATTTTAAAATTTAAAAAGTATTATCAATTGAAATTACTAAAATATCTTTCAATTTATCCATATTTTAAATTATTTATAAAAAATAATTATTTTTCCTTTATATTATTTGGGACATTATCACATTATTCCCTTAAAATTTGTAACTGTATCACTTAAATATAAAAAATTGTGAACATATCACTTATCTATTTTGTCATTACATTTGACCATTAATTAATCATTAACTTTAAAGATAAAAATCTAAATATTATAAAATTTTAGTATTATTTTACCATCTAAAAAAACAAAAGTGTTTTATCAATTTTTATATGCAAAACAATAAAACTTCAAACCTGAAAATATCAATCTCCGGTAAAAGTACTTATAGAAACTTACAATAATTCAATATCTCTTGCATCGATTTTAAACATACATCTTTTCTCAACTTCTTCAGTTTTTTTTCTCGTTATAAATCCGTTAACATTTGAAATTACAATGTGGCTGGTAATTTAGATTCTCTTCATCTTGTTTACGATGTCGAGATTCAATTAATTCACCTCTTAACACGATCATGAATAAAGAATAATAAGATCATTTTATTTTGTATGAATCTTATTTAGAATTTATTTTGGTCTAATTTGTTTGGATCTGTAATTAGTTTACTAATTCTATTATATCATTTGCTAAATTATATTTGTCTTTATTGTTTCCAGTTCAATAAGTTTTGTTTTCTTGGATGATTGATAAAATTGCACGGTATTGATCGATTATTATTTTAGATCTTGTTGAATTAGCCTGGATTCGTATACTGTTTAGTTTTGACGATTTATCTTGGTGATTTATTGAGATAAAACAACAATAGGATTTTAAATAATTTACATAAGAATTATTTATAATTAGTTTAGCAGATTGGTTAATTTATTTCAAAAACAAAAGAAAAAAGCTTAAGATTTAAATATAATTGAGAGCTTCTTTTTTTTTAGTACAAATACATCTATTAATATTACAACTATACTTCTGTTAGGAATTTGATACATGCGATTGTGGCCCATCCCAAAGTTCTTCGTGCATGCAGTAGGTGCGAGATAGCCCTACATTTGGTGGGAAAAGAGTCCCACAAATTATGGAAGGAGCCCTGCACTCAACAAGACAATAATTTTGTTTTTGAAGTTGAACAATGAATCATGTGGGATGTTGTGTGCACATAGAAGTATGTGTTTATTTCAAAAAATTATATAGACTGAAAAAAGAAAACTTCTCAATTAAAATTTTGCAATCATAAAATATTACAAAGAAAATCAACATGGGTAGAAGCCAAACACTTGAGTATATATTATATATTCTTCATTTAAATCAAGAACCATCTAAAGAAAAAATTTATTTCCATATAATTTGTACTAATTATTTATTTAAATTTTTGCTCATTGAAAATTTTGGTGTGTTTCAAATCATATCTAAACTTTAAAATAATTCAGGGCAATAGGGTAAATTTATTATTTGAGTTAATTTGATTAACAGTCCACAGATATGAGTGATACATTCTCAATTTTTTCTATCTAAATTACACAATCTCAAATTCTGGAGAAGAAATATTATAACATCTCTATATTATCACTTATATCAATCTTAGTGCTATTATGCTGAAAATAAAAAATTAACCTGAATTCATCAAATTTTTTAATTACGTGTTGAATTTGTGTAGAATTTAAATCAAATCTATCAAACTTTTTTATTACATATTGAATTTGTGCCATGTTTGAATCAATACATTGCATTTTGCAACTTTATATAAATATTAATCTTTTGTCAAAGTAATCTATCAACTAATTTCAAATAGAAGGTTGAAGGGGTCAATTCCCTAATAATAGAACTAATTAATGCTTGAATTTATGGACTATACAGTACTAATCTACTCATTCCATTTCGTAAGAAACACAAATTTTTCAAAATTTAACATTTGAGTAGAGACGTGGTCCATTCTTTGAGGTGACCCTTCACATACAATGTCTAGAATCAATGAGTACATGGTGTGGGCATTTTAATATTCCAATATCCCATCAAAAAGAAATATATATGGTTAAATTTGATGCCATAAATAGAATGTTGGGTCCTGAAAAAGCAAGAATCTACATTGTAAACATAAATTAACTTCAAATTCAATACATACTGAAATCCCATCACAATCACCCAACAATTTTCTTTTTCTTTTTTTATATTTTTTCATTTAGCCAAACAAGAATAAGATTACACGAATGGGGAAACAAAACCAATTTAGAATAATGTTGTGGGAAAGTAGAAGGAAAAAGTGAAGAGAAGCCAAAGAGAGCACTCATTTGCAAAGGGAAGATAGAAAACCAAATCAAAATGGAAGGATAAGAAAAGAGAATCTCAGTCAAAGTAGTCAAACTTTTACACCCCAAGGAAAAACGTAATGAATTATATCATAGAATAAAGAGCTTCAAGATTGTTTTTGATAATCTACTTTAATTAATATCCCTTATCTTATAGTCCATCACTACTGACCTCCCTTTGAGAGACTTCCAAAATATTAAAGGAATTATATATATATATATATAGTAGAGATAAAATTTTACCAAGAATGGGCTTTTAGTTATGTTTTGAAAATAATATTTTAATTTTGAAAACAATAATAAAAGTATAAAATTGTTTGGCATAATGTTTTTAAATATTAGTTTCTAAAATATAAAATAGATTTTTAACAACCCTATGTTATTTTTCTTTTGTGTTTTTACATTGAAATATAATTTGAGCATTTCTTATTGCCTATGTCCAAAAAGAGTAAACTAAAAAATTTAATTGAAAAAATAAAATATTTTCTTAAAATTAATAAAGTATTAAGAAACAAAATAGTTGCCTATGCTAGTTCCCTAGTGGCTCATAACTTTAATTTTTTCTTCGCGACAATAATTTTACTCGTTTTCAAAAAGAAAATCAAACACATTTTCTCTAGATTTTCAATCTTAAAAGGCAACAATCAAAAATACTAGTACTAACCACTTTTCCAATTTTCAAAACACTATTTCCAAAAAATTACTTCCATTTTAAATTTAAAAAAAAAATTCCAAAATCACAATTCTTAAAATCATACCAAACTCACCAACTATTTCACACTTTCTTTTTCTTTTTCCCTCCTTTTCTTTCTATTCATTAAATTTTCTTTTTTTCTTCCAATTAATTAAAAAAAATTAAAACAGCATATTCCCAATCATCTCCACCACTCTGTAGGAAACACCCATAATTGCTCCCAACAATCCCTTTCAACCTTTGAAACCACACCTTCTCCTCTCTCTCTCTCTCTCTCTCTCTCTCTCTCTCTCTCTCTCTCTCTCTCTCTTCTTCTTCTTCTTCTTCTTCTTCTTCTTCTTCTTCTTCTTCTTTCATTATTATAAATATATTTCAATCCCCATCACCTTTTTAAATTTCAACCGTCTTTTATTTTTCCTTCTTAACAAATTTCTTGATCACCATGGATCCTTCTCTCTCTTCTGTCAATGGCTTCTACACTTTGCTCAATCAAGAACTTGATGATCTTGATCAAACTTTTCTCTGCCACAACTTCATGTCAATCCAATTCCTTCAGAAAGTTCTATCCTCCCTTCGTTATTTCCACTCACAGCTTACCATTTTGGTTCAGAAACTTCACCTCCCTGTTGGAGAAAAATGGCTTGATGAATACATGGATGAAAGCTCCAGGCTTTGGGAAGCCTGTCATGTTCTTAAAACTGGTGTTTCCTCCATGGAAACTTATTACTCTTCTGCTGCAAACTTAGCTTCTTCTGTACAGAATTATCCCCATTTCACTCCCCAAGTTTCCCGCCAGGTTAGTATACATAACTAATTTTCTCATCAAACCCTAATGAATTTTTTCCAGGATTTGTTTTTTAATATAAGAAGTTTGAGACTCAAATCTTAAAATTTTTTTTCTTTTTTATTTTTTATGCATATATATATATATATAGGCTATTAGGGCAATCATGGGATGCCAAAGGGAGATCATAGGGCTAGAAGAGGAGAACAAAAGCTTGATAGAAGCAAGAGTGGGAGAATTATCACTGAGACTTGATGATGAAACCATGTTGATAGAATCAAAGTTCAATGGATTTAATGGCTTTAGAGGAGTTCTTTATGCAATGAGAAATGTGAGCACATTGCTTCTCATGATTCTGTTAAGTGGGTTAGTTTTTTATTGCCCTAAATCCAGCTTTTCATCCCAACAAGGGTACGAGGGCCAAATCATATTTGGCTCAGGATTCATGGTTTCATTAGCAAGATTGCAGCAAAGAGTAGCAAATGAGATTGAACAACAGACTGGAGGGCAAGCAGGGCTGATGCTGTTCGAGTTCCGGAAGGCCAAAACCGCCATGGAAGATCTGAAAGAAGAATTGGAGAAGATTAATGAAGAAGAAAGATGGGATGATCATGACATAATACAAGAGAAAGTTGAGTACTTGAAGAACTGCTTTGGTTTGCTGAGATGTGGAGTGGAAACAATAGTTGGGCAAATTGATGATTTGTTTGATGAAATAGTTGAAGGAAGGAAGAAACTTTTGGACATCTGCAGTCATAGATAGACCCCAAAAAGAAAACTTTTTGGACATGTGCAGCAGCCATAGGTACAAAAATTAGATGTTGCAACAAAAATAAATAAAAATAAAATATTAAAAGATTATCAATTTTTGTTTTGTAATATTCTAAAATATAATTTACTAATATTACATCTTAAATTTATTAGAGTTTGGGAATCCGCTCATAAATTTATCTGAATACAGACTCAAATTTATCGCGAGTCTGATTTGAAAATCTTGACTCTAGTTTTATTAAAGAGAGATGAGTATTTACTATTAAATTATTAGTGGTTAACCAAAGAATATTAATTAGTGTTAAAGGTGGTGTATGTGATTTCTTTTTTTTTTTTAAGGTGATTGTGCATGAAACCCAAGAATGGAAAATTGTGAAGGGGGAACGGGGATTCTTGTTCCTTAGAAGAAAAGCAATTAACAAATTATTTTTAATATTATTATTATCAAAAGAAAGAAACAAGAAGAATATTTAGGAAATATAGTCAGTAGCTTAAATGGAAAGCAAAGATTTTTTTTTCCCTATAAAAAAGTGAAGATTCTTATCCTGTTCAAAGGAAAAGATATTGTAAATGGGAAAAAAATTCTTATGCTTCTTGCTTGTACCTAGAAGATATAAAGAGAGATACTAATATATAGATCAATCTAATTGTTGGTATCTTATATTAATATTTTACTTATGTGGATCATTTTTATCTTTCTTCTTTAATATTACATAAATTGAAGTGATATATGTTCCAAGTTTTCAATTACAATTTTCAATTGATGCATTATAGTTTAGTTTTTTAGGACTTTATAATACAACTCATAATTAAAAAATTAACAAAAAATTTTAACATCACACTTTTAAGTGATATAAAAAAAATTTGATGTAAAAGAACAAATATTAATAAAATATTTAAAATCTTAAAAAAATATAATGAAAATTTAAAAATTTTGAGAACTATAAAATTTATACGTATATTTTTTATCATAACATGATTCAAGTAGTGTTTATTTCTTTTTATATACAAAATTGAAATGAATTAGAAATGTAAACAAATCTAAATTTATAAATTTGCTTGATTCTAAATAATATTTATATTTTCTATTCATAACATCATGTTATAATTAAATCAACAAAAACTAGTAACCTAACATATCATGTCCTTATAAATATTATATATATTTATCTATATATATATATATGTTAAAGATAAATATAGTTATAAAGATATTTTAATAAAATTATGTTATAATTACATCAACAAAGATTAGTAATCTAGCATATCGTATCCTTAAAAAATTTTAGTTTATTTTTATCTATATATATTTATTAAAGTTTTAAAATTAATTAAAAATAAATACTTTTAAAATATTTAAATAATTAAAACAAAATTATATTATAAGTTTCAACTAAAATAATATATATAAATAAAAGGGAGGTAGCCTATCAAGAAAAGGCAACAATAATAATTAATTTACAAAGATTAAGACATCTAGGTGTAGAAGAAAAAAGGTAATAGACAGACTCAACTTCCAAGAAAAGTTAAAATTAATTGAAGAAATCTCATCAAAATTCAAAAAACAAAAACATATCCTTTTCTCTTCTCATCTCAATATCAACTGAAAAGAACAAATGATTGCACCAGAAAAGAAAGATATGCTAGTTGCTCACTAGACAAAATCTCAATTTATGCAATATTATTATTATTATTTTATTTATTAATATCAATTATCAAAGACAAAGACAAATTTTAGTTGAAATGCAAACCCCATTATGTAATTTCTCTTTTTTTTATTAAAGAATATAAAATAAAAATATATATTTGTTTTTTACTTGTGGGTCATCCAATTTCCCTTCATTTTAAGTGGTCCATTTTCAATGTCTAGTTCACATCATAAGATTGAGAAGTTCATGTGAAGATCTTTTGCATAAAGTTAAAATCAAGCTGTAGTCATTTTAAAATTTTTTATTTAGAGCATGTTTAATAGGTTATGTTATTTGAAAAAGTCTTGTATGAGATTAATTATAATTTAAATTAGACAATTATAAAAAAAAATTCAAATTGTAATAATTTAGTTATTAAAATTAACAATATCTATCAAGATTTGATTCGTTGTTCCTACCAACATAAATAATTATTAACTTGTTAAAATAAATCAAGTTGATATAATTTTAAAAATCAAAAGAATTAAAAAATTAATAATAGTTACATAATAAAAAAATTTATAGAACAACATAATACAATACAAATTTAATAATGAGATAAATAACTATATATGAGATGCAATGATAACTTACAATAAATCTAAATACGAATGTATATTAATATTTATCATTAAATAAAGGGAGTAAGTGGAAATAAATTAACGCAAAATAGAATGTATAGACTTGAGTGATGATAATGAGAAGCAGTGGAGGAGCATATATTTCTTGTCAAAAATATATACCCAGAACCAAACAATTCAATGTTTAGTGACACTTTACTTGCAAATAAGCTGACAATACAACCCACTTAATCTTACATCAAGTATGTATAAATAGATATATATATATATATATAATTTAAGGCAATAAGAAATTTATTGGGTTAATTTTTAATTTTAATGAGTAATTAAGAAAGAGAGAAATAGTTTCTATTTTTTAATTAAATTTTACAAATTTATCTCTATATTTATAAGTTACTATAATATGTTTAAAAGTGTTAAAAATGTTTTTTTATGTTCCACAATATTTTTTCATGTAATTCAATGCTTTATATTTTTTTAGAAAATTTATTAAAATGTTTAATGTTATTGGTGTAGTATTTTAAGTGATATTTTAATTACCATGTAATAATGTTTAATGTGCTAATCTAAAAAGTATTCTTAACACTAATTTAAATTTGATAAATACTTTTAAAAATTTTATAAAACTTTTAAAAACAAATGATCAACACATATAAATGGGATTTTTTTTAAAACAACCATTATTTGCACTTAAAATTTAGTTTTGACCTCTACTCAAAAACTTGTTCAAAAATGATCAACCTTATAAATTTTGACAAAAATACACTCATAACCAACTTAACAAAAACATACTGTAGTACTTTCGAGTTAGTTGCAAGATCTTCGAAACTTAAACGTAACTTTCAATTTTATTGTGCTACAATAATTTTTTGAGTGCTACAATAACTTTTAAATTCATTATACTACAATAACTTTTGAGTGCTATAATAACTTTTGAGCACTATAGTAACTTTCAAGCATATTATAGCACAATGAAATCAAAAGTTACTTTTGAGATTGAAGCACCTTGCAAGTAACTCGAAATTAACTTTCACTTCATTGTTTTTAAATTTGAAAGTTATTGTAGCATATTTTCGTCCAAAATTTATGAAGCTCATCAATTTTTAATAAATTTTTGAATTGTGGTTAAAATTAAATTTTTTATGTAAATAGTGGTCAGTTGAGAAAATTTCTAAAAAATATTTATGTTAATTTTTTTTAATTTAATATTTATATATTCCTAATTAACATTGTACAACAAACCCTTAATTTAGCAAGAAGTTTTTTTAATTTTTTAAGTATTTAAAAAAATCAATTTTTAAAATCAATGAAATATGCGAATGATTAAAAGTCAATGACAACAATATTTACAATATCAACAAAATCCCGATGATAATTAATCTAATAAATGGAGAAATAAAAATTACTCAAATTTATTACAATACATATAACCATAGATGAGATCTAAAGAAAGATAATACTCTTATAATAAAAATATAAAATATTAAATTCCTTATTTCATCGTAACAATTAGTGGTAGTATATATAAGAAAAGGATCAGTAACCCCATTATTTTATATATATCTTTATATCATTAATAAATTATTATATTTATACACATTTAACAGTAGACATTGAATTTAATCGTGTAATTAATACATAATTAATATATATATCAAATTAAACCTCAATCATTGGATGCGTCTAAATTTAACGGCGTACAAATAATATAAAGATATATTGAAAATAACAAGGCTATTGATCTTCCGCTCTATATATATATATATATATTTATATTTATTTATTTATAAAGATAAAGAGAGAGAAGAGGTGGGGGAGGGAAGGGGCTAGGGGAAAGAATTAATGTTCCCCTTAACTTTAAATATTTTTTTACATTATTTATAAATCAATAAATTTAGATATTTTCAATAATTGAAGTAGCGCATTTCACATGTACTTAATTATGGTGTACTTATTACATATTAATCCAATGATTTATAAATAGTATAAGAAATTATATAAAATTAAGGAATTGTGGCTAATCACTCTTTAATTGAAATACTTGATACCCTTGTCTTCGAAATAGAGAGTAAAGGTCAAATTCTCCAAAGTGCAAAGTGAAGGCCATAAAAAGATCTCACCTAATCAAGACTCATGATTCCCAAATTCCAGTTAATTTTAGATATTATATATATGTATGTATGTATGTATGTATGTATGTATGTATGTATGTATGTATGTATGTATGTGTGTTTTTGTATGGGCCTTCATATTTAGATTTCTTGTTAACGCGAAGCAAATAGTTCAAGCATTATAATTTGAATTGGTGGGATTGCACTTGAGCGTGAAAAGAATTTTCCCACTAACTTCTTTCCTTTTTTCTCTAGATGATTTCTTCTTGTCTTCTCTTCTCTTTCTCTTCTCTTCCCTTCATTTTTTAGGTTTTTCTAGTAAACAAACATTATCGCCTTGGCAGCCTTTGAAATATTTCTCCATGAAATAATGACAGTCGGGTCCTTCAATTTTAACTCTTTTAGAAATAAGAATATAATTGATTCATTTGTATTTAGCAAGTCCCCAATTTTATTAAAATAATAACCATATTATTGCGTAACATTATGTTTCAGTAAAAGTTTTTAGTAGATCAGATATCATATCATGCATATAGCTATTCGATAAATTTTTATGATGTTTAAATTTAATTTGAATTCAACTAATTATAAAAATAATAATAATAACGAAGAGAAAATTTAGTGTATGTGATTGGGTTTGATTGGTTGCTTTGATTAGAACCCTCCTACCTAATAATTTTTTTTTATGTTTTTACTATCATATCATAAAAGTATATAACTTAATGGTTAAGAGTACTTCAATTTTTTCATTAGAATTTATGAACTAATTTGATATATGAGTAGTACTACAAATTCTAACTTGTGTTTTAGTATTTTTGTTCTAAATAATGTGAAAGTTGACTTATGATTAACACATTAATTTATTTATTAATTTTAATTGACTTAAAGTGTTACTCACTTAAAACACAATTACTATATGAAGATGATAAAAATTTTAGAATATACGTTAAGAAGCGTAATAATATTACTTTTCATTATAAATAAGTAAACGCAATGGATCAACTCTTTAATTTTAAATAATTTTTTACACCATTTGTAAATTGTTATTTTTAAGTATTATAATAGTTGAAATTAAATTTAACACGTATTATTTATGCACAATTAATATATTATAATTAAAACAAATTTAAGATTTAATCTCAATAATTAATAATGGTATATAAATTTATGTAAGAAATTATATAAAATTAAAAAAATATGGATCAGTTGTCGTAGATAAATTTTATTTATATTTTATAAAAATGAAAAAAAAAAAATTTAGGACCCAAATGTAAGTATCCCATTTCTTTTTCCCATATGCCCGTGAAAGAAGAAGTGAAAAATCTTTTCTTTAGGAGAAGAGAAGATGTGGGGAAAGCATTGGTTTTAGTCTCAGCAGCAAATCTTTTGCAATTTCCATAGAGATTCTCTGGAGTTGTGATAGTAAATGACTAATCATTCTAGTTGTGAAACAATGATGGAAAAAGTAAGAGAGAGAGATTCCTAAGTCTGCTTTTTGAAATTGTTTTCAAAAAGCAATTTTAAATTTTCTATGTCATTATGTATTGAGTGCTAGCTTTTTCTTTCTAATTTTATTTGTCTGATCGTTTTTATTGTTTTTGTTTTTGGTTTTGAAATCAATTGTGTTTCGTTGCTGTTTCTTGTTCTTGTTCTTGTTCTTGTTCTTGTTCTTGTTCATGATGAAAGCTGATAAAAGAAAAGTCTGTGTCTCAAAATCATTTCATTTCCTGACACTGTCTTCTCTGCTTCCTCTGATTTTGATTCCTCAATATATTAAATTTTCATAATTCATCACTTCTGTTTATAATTCATTGAATCTTAATATTAAATGTAATTAAAGAAATTTAGACATGACAAAAAAATTTATGCAAATATTATATACATGACAACCCATGCCTAACAATTAAGGCTTGTTTATTTTTTTATTTTAAATTTAAATCAATATAAAATATAAATAAGATAGTATTTTTTTTTCCATATAAAATTTGAATATTATTGAATTTTGAATTTAATTAAAATGTAAATCTAATTAATATTTTTATTTTTTTTACTTTAAATATTTGAATATAAATATTAACTTTTGTATTTTAATAAAAATAAAAAATATAAGACTAATATGTTAAATATATATACCTTCAAAAATTTGAAACTAATTTTGATTCTTTAGTCTCAATCTCTATCACTTTAATATTAAATTTTTCATGTTTTAGTAATATTTTGTTAAAAGTTTTTTAAAAATTTAAAAATGTATTTAAGTTAACAAATTTAAAAATATAATGTAATGTATTTAATTCAATTTTAATATTAAATTTTTCATGCTTTCGTTATATTTTGTTACATTTTTTTAAAAAAATTAAAAAGTAACTTATTAATGTAATTAAAAAATAGATATGTCATAAAAAAATTACGCAAATTTATTATGTATAACAATTAAGGGCATTTTTATTTGAAACTTGAATTAATTTGAAATATAAATAAATTTAAATGATTCGATTTATTTATCACATTTGAATATAAATATTTAAAAACTAATAATTTTATTATTATAAATAATTAAAATAAATCTATATATTTGGAAAGGGTACTTTAATTTATAGAATTAAAAAATATATTTAGATTTTAAACTTCAGCATTGAGTTAAAAAAAATTATTTTATGAATACATAATTTCTAAGTTTTCAATGTTGAAATTAGAAAACAAACACTTTTAAAATATTTGAATGATTAAAATTGAATTATATTAAAACTTCAAGCTATAAAACAAATAGACAATAAATAAATATTATTTTGTATTGAGTACACAATTCAATGGTAATAATAACACAATGGTTTTCACTGTTTTCCTTTATTTTGAATATCTTTCGATGTTTTGCTACAAAAAATAATTCTATCATCACGTAGGTTTGCAAATTTTGGAGTTTAATAGTAACAATAAAGACTATATCTACTATCCATTGCTCGTGTGAAGTTATTTTATGATTTTAATTGTATTTTATTTAATTTTTATTAATTTATAATATTTATGCAAAAATATTGTATTATAAATATACTGTAAAGTAAATAAATAACATTAATATTTTTAATTTTGTTTTATTAACGTATTAAAAATAAGTATACAATTATTTGTGTCCAATTTCAAAAATCGTACAATTAATTCTCTTTCATAATTGTAACCACTATTATACGTAGGTAAAATATTAATATAATTATAAGATTAAGACAAAGAATTTTTCATCCAAATAAATAGTATAAGTTAAAAAGAAAACTTTAAATTGGTATTTTAAAAACTAACACAACTAAAATATATAACCCGTTAAACTTTAAGGTTTCAAATAACTTTTTCTATAATGATAATAATAATAACAACAAATAATAATAATAATAATAATAATAATAATAATAATAATAATAATAATAATAATAATAATAATAATAATAATAATAATAATAATAATAATAAACTGGACTATACAACTGAGGCCCAATGTGACAATAGACTGACTTCATAAAGTCCATACTTGGGGTCTACCGGGCCTAGCCCATTTATATCTCTTAATATTTTAATTTCAGAAAAAAATTTTAAAATTTTATTTTTAATTTAAAATAAATTAAATAACTTTTTTAAAGGGAGAGAGATTTACATATCCTGAAGGTTTAACCTATTAACTCATTAATCTTAAGCCTTAAGATCCCTATTTATTAAAAATGATGATTATATCCTTATTTAATAGTAATTAACTAGAAAAATTATTTTTAAGCTTCTAATTAAAATTAATAATAATAATAATAATCATAAGGATAAGTATTTATTGACAATAAATATTTATGAATATATTAAAAAACTAAAAATATAAATTTGTCTATTTTACAAAATGTTTACAATTGAATATTAATTATGTATTAGAAATTAAATAAAATAAAGTATAAATAAATATCAATTGTTGTTAAAATATAAATTTATGAATTATTTATTTACAAAATATTTAATCCAACATATTTAAAAAAATTTTAAATATAATTTAAGTTAAGAAATGTAATTAAAAAAAATTTAGATATGACATAAAAAAAATTATGCAAATATTATATATATGACAACCCATGCCTAACAATTAAGGCCTATTTATTTTTTTATTTTAAATTTAAATTGATTCAAAATATGATAAAATAGTGTTAATTTTTTTCACCTAAAATTTGCATATAACTCAAATTTAAATTTAACTGAAATTTGAATTTGATTAATTAATTTATTTTTTTTTACTTTAAACATGTGAACATAAATGGTAAATTATTTATTTTAATAAAAATAAAAAATATAAGACTAATGTATTGACATATATGCCTTAAAATATGAAACTGATTTTGATTCCTTAGGCTCAATCTCTATCACTTTAATATTAAATTTTTCATGTTTTTGTAATATTTTGTTAAAACTTTTTAAAAATTTAAAAATAAATGTATTTATGTTAAGAAATGTAATTAAAATTAGATTATCATAAAAAAAAATTATGCAAGTTTTTTTTATAACAACTAAGGGTAGTTTTTTATCTAAAAACTGAATTAATTTGAAATATAATAGATTTAACTAATTCGAAATAATATGTTTGTTTTTTTATTTATTACGTTTGACTATAAATATCTAGAAACTAATAATTTACTTATTATGTATTGCTATAAATAATTAAGTTAAAGCTATATATTTGGAAAGGGTATTTTAATTTCTTAGAATTAAAAAACTTATTTAAATTTTAAACTTCACATTGAGTAAAAAAATAAGCACTACATCTAATAGGCATTGTTACTGAAGTTATTTTATGATCTTAATCATATTTTAATTAATTTTAAATTTTATAAATTAATATATTATTTAATAATATCATCATTATATTATTTACATGAATATTTTATTAGGATAAAACTAATAATTATGTTTTATTATAACTATCATAAATATACTATAAATTATCAATATTCTATTTTATTATTTATAGTTTAAATATTAATAAATAATTAATGTTTAGCTAGTTTATGATAGTTATATAAAATTATTCGATTATAAATATATTGTAGAGTAAATAAATAACATTGACTTTTTAAATTTATTTTATTAACATATTAAAAATAAGTACACTATAATTGTCTTTGTGTAATTTCAAAAATTATGCAATTAATTCTCTCTCATAATTGTTAACCACTATTTTATGTAGATAAAATATTAATAATTATAAGATTAAAATAAAGAATTTTTTATCCAAATAAACAATATAGATTAATGAGCAGACTTTAAATTGATATTTTTAAAACTAATAGAATTAACGTATATATTTCGTTATGCTTTAAGGCTTCAAATAATTTTTTCTATAATAATAATAATAATAAAATAAACTGGCCATACATCTAAGGG
The DNA here is from genome assembly GCA_022749755.1 of Azadirachta indica. Taxonomy (NCBI): domain Eukaryota; kingdom Viridiplantae; phylum Streptophyta; class Magnoliopsida; order Sapindales; family Meliaceae; genus Azadirachta; species Azadirachta indica. The sequence continues at coordinate 5,764,592 of CM040444.1, read as the reverse complement.
CCAATTTCACGGTAGACTAACTTGATGAAGTCAATACTTGGGTCTAACAGACCCAGCCCATTAATATTTCTTGAGATTTTAATTTTATAAAAAAAAATTAAAATTTTATTCCTGAATTCATTATATTTTAATTTAAAATAAATTAATAAGTTCTTTTAACTTTTTGGCAAAACTAATATAATTTTTTGAAAAAGATGTAAAATTATTGATTTTAAATAGGTAGAAAAAGAATCATGAATTATTTATGATTTTATGTAATATAAGAATGACATTTCACTATTTAACACGTACAATATATGAAACAACTCAATAAGATAATAGAATCTCTTTTCACATAAGTTTTATTTATAATATATTTTCTCCCTTCTTTTTTTATTTTATTTTTTCAGTTTTTGATTTAAAAGAATATTGTTTTTATATTCTATTAAATTTTATACAATTTAACAAATGTTAAAAATTTTTGACATATGATATTAAAATATTGGAGAAAATTAAAAATAAAAATAAATGTTAAATAATTTTATTATCTCTATTGTAAGGAAACTAGACATATTTTTTACTTCTGTAAAGTAAGATTATCCATGATTGAGAATAATATAAAAAAAAAATTTTAAAATATATATAAAAAAAATTATTTTGTAGCTTTCATTAGTTTAAAAATAAAATCAAATCTATTAAACTGACAAAATCAAACTCATTAAATTTAAAAAATTTTACCCACTTAACTTATAAAATCAGTGTTTAATTTTTTAAATAATATAAACAACCCACAAAACATTTCCCTACAAACTTTTTGCTTTCTAATAAATTAGAATTTGTGTAATTATTTCTATTAAAAAAATTATTTAGTTTTACTTAACCAAATAAAATCAGAATTTTTGTAATTATATAGAAAGTGTGCATATAATATTTCTACTAAAATTTAATTTTTTTTCTTTTTTAAGTGTTACTGAAGCAAATAAAATAATTATTTATGTAAGTACTTACAAAAATTTATCTTTTAAATTTTCTTAACTCAAAAAATTAGAATTTTGTTTAAATAAAAAAATACAAGCTTAATTTTTTTTTATAAAGTTTTTTTTAACTCAATAGAATTAATCTTATTTTTATGATTTAAACTATCTATATTCAATTATTCTTCATTAATTACTTAAAAAATAAACATCCAAATTCGCAAAACAAGAGAGAAAGTGACCAGAACACAAATCTAACAATTTACATGAAATTCTTTAGTTATATTATAAAATAAATTAATTACTAAAATAAATGTTGACACTTATTTAACACAAATAAATAAATTGTGTTCTTATATATAAAGACTAAGAATTTATTTATTTTTTTATTAAAATCTAAATATAATTAATCATATATTCAAGAATAATTTATTTGTTAAATTATATTTAAATATTTATTAAAAGCATATAATTGTAATTAAGTTAAAATTTTAACTTAATTATAAATAATTAAATATTTAATGAATTAAATATTTTATTTATTACTAATATCCTTAGTTTATTACTTATATATATAGATATATATCAATAATTTAACATATCAGTTTCAAATTTTTAAGAGTATATATGCCAATATATCAATTTATTTTTTATTTTTATAAAAAAAAAAATTTAAACATTTATATTTAGACATGTAAGGTAAAAAATAAATACATCAATCAAATTTATATTTCAATCATGCTCAATCTTTAAATTAAAAAAATAACACTAAAATGTTATTGCCTCATTAAAAAATATTTTTCAAATAATTATTTAAAAAACATGTTCAATAAATTCTTGGTAATTATTTTAGTCATAATATATTATTATTTTTTTAATTTTAATACTAAATTTCAATTTGAAAATCTACTCCTTTTAAAAGAACAAATAAATGTGGCACATATTGATCACTAAACGTAAAAAAATTCATATAATATTTTACAATAATATAATAAAACATGAATTCTTATACAAATTTTGCATATAAATTTTTATAACACATAATTTCTTATATAATTTTTTTTGTGCAATCTTAACTTTTCTTTAATTCTCGGAACATGAAATTAATGTGTGTAAAAAAAAAAAATCTATTTTATCAATATTATTCGAACTGTCTCTCACTAAGGTAAAAATCTTTCTTCTGTTGTTGCTTGAGACCAACAACACAATAGAAATAAAACATTTTTAGTATTCATGTTAGAGGTTTTCATATAAATATAATAAATATTAATATATAAATAAATAAATATGTATTATAAATATACTATAAAATAGATAAGTAATAATAAAATAAATTTAACTACAATATAATTATTTTTGCTCCAATAATTATTTTATCTTATAATTACAAACTACTGTTATACATGTTTATAGTAATTAGTGGTAACAATTCGGGTTAACGTGTCATATTTATGTCGTATCAAATAAAGAACTAACATATTTTAAGTTAAACAAAACTTGACCTATTTATTAAATAGGTTATCCTTATAATAATTAAGTCACTTGTTTAATATATTTAAATATATATTAAATACATTTTAAATATTAATAAATTTTATTTTAAATAGTATTAAATATTTTTAAAATATTAAAAATTATATTTTTTTAATATTTAAAAATATAAAAACATAAAATAAATATTATTATATTATAAGGTGTGAAAAAATTATTCAACTTATTAATCGCGTCATAAATGAATTTACGTGTCAAATTTTATAAACTCGAAATACAACCCATTTATTAATCGTGTCACATCATTATCACTCATTTATTAATAGTGTTGTTTTAAATTAACCAAAACCCTTTAACTTTGTATCTTGTTCATGTCAAGTTGGAAGATCATGTTAAAAATTATTACCCTTAATAGTAATAATTGTAAGATAAAAAAATAAATTTTTCGTTAAAAAATTAAGTATACCTTAAGTCTTGGTGTAAATTAGTATTCTTGAAATTAATTTAATATAATTAAAAGATATTAATATACTAGCCCAACCCATCTATTTTCTTTAAAAAATTTTAATTAAAAAAATTAATTTGTAGCCCATTTGTTTTTTTATAAAAAATTCCTGAATTTCTTTCTTCATTTAATTTAAAATAAAATATTATTAGTATTAATTTTTTTTTAAAACATAGAAATTTTTGTAAAAGAATTCAATACCATTATTGATTTTGAATAGAAAAAAACCATAAAATGTCTATGATTTTATCTCATATAGAAATTACATTCCAAAATTTTTAACATGTATATTATGTAAAAAAAATTAACAAAACAATAGAATCTCGTTCGAAATTATATCTAATTAATTCTTCATGCTTCATTTTGTTATTTTAGGTTTTATAGTCTGTTAAATTTTATATAATTTTTAAAACTTAACAAATAATATTAAAATGTTGGAGGAAATTGAAAATAAAATTAACATTTTAATTAATATATATTAAATAATTTTATTTATTTACATTAAATAAAATATAAACATAATTTATGGTTTTGTTAAACATAATTTATGACTTTATCGGGCATGTTTAGTCAAGAAAAGTTAGGCCAATGAAAGAGGCAAGTCTAATTAAGTTAGCATAAACAGAGTTGAGAAAATAATTAATTAAAAATCATTTCTTTTTAGTTCTGCCTAATTCAATGGAAATATAATATAATAATTATTAAAATAGAAACAAAATAACAGAACTTCTGCTACAATTTTTTTCTAAAAGTTTTATAGTAATCCAAAACAATTAAAATTTATGTAATTAAAAATAAATTTACTCACAAAAGTTGATTCTTTTAAAGTTTTGTTACCCCAATAGAATTGTTATTTCTATAATTAAAATTAATATTCAATTTTACTAAAAAAAAAAAGAAAGTAACCACAACACAGTCTAACAACTTACATATTTTTAATTAAAATTCAATATTTTAAACATTTTCAATCATTAAAATGAACTAAAAAATCAATAATTAAAAATAAATTTCACTTATTTAATACAAATAGACAAATTAGAAGTCAATCCCAGTGTTAGTACAAAACTAAAGTCCAATTTGAAAACGTTTTGTCTTAGAATTCGACTTTTCTTTCTTTATTTATTTTTTAAACGAGGAGTTCTTCAAATTAAGGCATCCTAATTCTAATTGGATTCAATAACCTCACACAAAATGCAATCCTTATCCAGCAATATTTTATGATTATTGATACTTAGAAACAAGAATCAAATACAAACTATATAATTTTAATGTCGGTTTAGTTTAACTTTTATATTAATTAAAAAGACTTTTTTAGTATTAAAAACTTTTTTTATATTTTTAGATATTATTTTATTGGCACTCGAGAAAAATCTTTAAGAATTAAAAAATTGTTTTATTTTACTGAAAGAATCTCAAAAATTTGAGCTTTTGATTGTTTAAAATATTTTTATTTTATTTTAAAAATTTTATATTATTTCTTTAAAATAGAACCTTAAATTTTATTAATTAAAGTAATTACTCAATTTTTCTTAAAAATTATTTGTGACATTTAAAGAATTAATAAATTTTTATTAAAAATTCTATTTATAAAAAATTTACTAATAAAAAGTCTACTCCAAAAAGACTTTATATTATATCAAAGGGACATTCAATATTCATATTGTAGGCATTTACATACAAATATTCACAACCTAAATCATTATATTGTAACCTAAAATTTTGCAAATTATAATTTTGTGATGTTGATGATGGTTTATATTACAAGGATTAGACTATACACATTTTAATTTCAAACACACTTTAAATAAGTAATTTTAAATGTGAAGTAATAAATAATTATTAATTGGATGGTGATATCCCGACCCTTCCTTTTTGTAATAATATCCTTTTTTATAATTACAATTTTATTTTTGATAAAATAATTGAAAACAAATACATATTAATTAAATTTATTATCATTATTTATTTTAATATTTTCATGCACCTTCATTTTTTATTTCATTAAAAAATCTTTTAGCCTATTGAGAAAACAAACCACTCGGGAAATAAAAAATTTGTTTTGCTTATAGGAAAAGATTCATAAATTTTGAGTACTTAAAAAATAGAATTTTTTTGTTTAAAAGGTTTAGTTGTCAAAAATGTTATTATTTTATTTTAAAATTTTTATATTATTTTTTATAATATATTATTAAAAATTTTATTTATTAAAATAATTACATAAATTTTACTAAAAATTATTTATAATAACTAAATAATTAATAAATGTTTGCCAAGTGGCAAGGAAATAGAGTCCAGCCTTTGAGCCTTATTGGTTGCAATTAGCAAGGCTTATTTCTCATAATTAATAAATGATACTCACTATATGTGTAGGGTTTATCATATTTGAATGTGGGTAAACTTTCTTTCACGTGTAAGGACAAAAATATTACTCAAATTAGATAAAATTATTCAGATTGTATCATATGTGTAAATTTTTAATAATTTTTTAATATAATATTAGTAATTTATACATATATATAATATTAAAAAAAAGTTCACTCAAAAAAATTTTACTGGAAAAAATTATGCCAAATGTGCTTTCATCAATGCATACTTATTGATTGGTGTCTAAATTAATTAAAATAAAGATGATAATGTAATACAATGTTATTATGTAACAGGTTAGGGACAAAACTGTTATTATCCCATCTATAAATAAATTCCGTAAATTACAAATTGAACAGTTCTATCACTGTGCCTTCTCTTTGCCCTGCGGTCTCTCTTTCTGCTGTTCGATTCCAAATTCTTATTGCCAATTTTTTAAATTTTTTATTTTTAAATTCAACAATGGATTTGTCTCAACGATCACATAATCTTTCTCTAAGTCTTCCGCCGCCTTCATCGCCGCCAGTTCGGCCCCTCGGATTAAACGAAAACAATCATTTTCGTACCCAAAACGACGTCGTTGATGGCCATGAAGACGAAGACGTGGAAGAATTTCGAATTATGGGTCAGCCCATTAAGAGACAGAAAACCGCCAATTCGTCGCCGGCGAAGAAGGGGAGTCGACGGTGGGGCGACCAGTCGCTGAAAACGGCGGACACAGAAATATTTACAATCATGGAAGAAGAAAAGCGGCGTCAAGCGAACGGGATTGAACTGATAGCGTCGGAGAACTTTGTTTGCAGAGCAGTAATGGAGGCGCTAGGAAGTCATTTAACGAACAAGTATTCAGAAGGTATGCCTGGAGCTAGATATTATGGTGGTAATAAATACATTGATGAGATTGAAATTCTTTGCTGTAAAAGAGCTTTGCGTGCGTTTGATTTAGATGAGGAATACTGGGGTGTAAATGTTCAGCCTTATTCATGTACATCAGCGAATTTAGCTGTTTATACAGGACTATTGTTGCCGGATGATAGAATTATGGGGTTAGATACTCCTTCTGGGGGGAATACTAGTCATGGATGTTATATGCCAAGTGGGAGAAAAGTGTCTGCTGCTTCGATTTTCTTTGAGACTTTGTCATATAAGGTGAATCCCCAGACGGGTTTGATTGATTATGATAAGTTGGAGGAGAGAGCGTTGGATTATAGGCCAAAGATTTTGATTTGTGGGGGAAGTTCGTATCCTAGGGAATGGGATTATGCAAGGATTAGGCAAATTGCAGATAGGTGTGGTGCAGTTTTGATGTGTGATATGGCTCAAATTAGTGGACTTGTTGCAGCCAAGGTGTGTAATTTTGTTTCCTTTTATTGTGGAATTGTATGTCTTGGATGTTTGTATCCATAATTCAGCTTGGTTGTTTACTATAAGTTGCTTGTTTCAGTAGCCTAGACTTAAATTTTGGTATGTTATAACTTTGTGTAAATGGGAATGATTTGCTTTATACCTATGGTGTGTGGATTTGGCTCACGGTTAATTGTTGACAAACACTTATACAATCTACTGCTCATGTTTTAGTTTTATTGAATTCATATTATGCTTCCCTTTCATAGGAATTCATGGGCAATCCAGATATGAAATCCTTTGTTATGATAGATGTTTAAATGGAAAGAGGCTTGCATCCACAGTGTAACATATGATTAAAAGAATTTAGGGACCTATGTTCTGAAGAATTTTTAACGTCATTTCTGTATTCATTAGCCTGAACCTAATGGAAGCCTGCCCAACATTCTGTGGACCTTCAAATTTGTATCAAGCTCTGCCCTGGTTTCTCAGGTGATGGGATACAAGAGTAATGCCTTTATGCTCCCACGGTAAGTTATAATGTCTGATCCGCTGATAATAGGAAGATCCTATAATAGAAAAAATATACCATATTTATGTGGACGTTGATATTCCATCATGAATTTCAATATGGTTTCCATAAGGAGACTCTTCTCTAAGTTTTGGTTACCACCATTTAGCATTGCTTCTTTCCTGGAATTTTCCAATGCTTGGTCTCATAGGAATTGTTTTCTTTTTCCTTCTCATTCTGTCATTTCGTCATATCTAGGTATATCTCTTGCATAATGTACTTGTACAAAAGTTGTGCCTGCTCCTGGCATTTTTTAGTGCCAGTATATCTACTTGGACACTCACACAAAAACATAAATGAATGTATTATGTAAATGTATGTTATGTAAATGTGGGCCATTTGTTGTATTAATAGTCTGTCGGATTTTAGAGAGTTCTTTATTATATGATAGAACAGTTTTCATTAGATATTCTCAAGTGGTGGCATATAGTTGAGAAATCATTTGCTTTGTGGAATGAACTTATAATAGTTTGTTTGGTCCTTATTTTTGGAAATTTGGGACAAATGTAGATTTTCTATTTTTGGAGAAAATTATGTTAAGTTCTTAATTAGATGTTACCAGAAATTTGACCAATAACATGTGTGGTTGGTGTCTTTACAGGAATGTGTAAGCCCGTTTTACTACTGTGACGTTGTCACCTCAACAACTCATAAAAGCCTTCGAGGTCCTAGAGGAGGTATAGTTTTTTATAGGAAAGGTCCAAAACCAGGAAAGAGGGCTATCCTTTTGAATCAAGGTGTTGAAAGTGATCATTATGACTTGGAGGAAAAGATAAACTTTGCTGTCTTTCCATCATTGCAAGGTGGACCACATAATAACCACATTGCTGCCCTTGCCATAGCCTTAAGACAGGTTGCTACCCCTGAGTATAAGGCATATATGCAACAGGTGAGGAAAAATGCACAAGCATTAGCATCTGCATTGTTGAGACGCAAATGCAGGCTAGTAACTGGTGGTACTGACAACCATTTGTTACTTTGGGATTTAACACCTCTGGGATTAACAGGTATAGTGACATTAAGTTTTTATGCATTGTTAACCCTCCTATATTTTTCTATGAAACACTATATTTTGTGTATGAAACCCTAATGTAGTTTTGACTCATCTTGTGCTGCATTTATTTTTTCTTTTTTCATTGCTTTGTTGATCTAGTTCCTGTTTTTGCAACATGATCCTGTGATCATTTTGTTACTCTTGATGTTCAACTGAGGTTTTATATGGTGATAATAATTTTCGTCGAGTGTGCTTTGCCAGAAGACTCAATGACTTAAATTTGGTCAAGAAAAATGTATGTCTGATGGGTAGTTTGGTTGAGAAAAATGTATGTCTGATGGATTTCTGGATCTTATCCCTCTTCCCTTTTTTTGAATTTGCTTTGAAGCCGGTAGGATTTTTAACCAAGATTAAAATTGAAAAGCTTGTGTTTGGAGAAAAAATTTTGTTTGAAGAATGGGTATAGTAAAGTCACTTCAGTGGTATCAGGTCACCCATATGGTGTAGAATTGTGATTAGCAATTTGCAAAAGGTCTTGAAGGAGTGGTTATGTTTGAGGTGTAAAATACTATGTTCCATTGACGTGGACACAAGTGCCAAATGTCAACTGAACAGTTGAGATATCAAAAGTCATTTTCTTTTATGACTTAAAATTACCCAATCTTCTTCTTTATTCTTGTTTTCACAGGTAAAATTTATGAGAAAGTATGTGAAATGTGTCATATTACTCTCAATAAAGTTACTATTTTCAGTGATCATGGAACAATTATTCCAGGAGGAGTAAGAATTGGTAAGTGCAGATCTCATTAGAATTTTTTGGTTGCAAGTTGAGGGAGTTTCAGGCTGTTGTAATAATTTTTAATGTCTTCAGGCACTCCTGCAATGACGTCAAGAGGTTGCCTGGAGTCAGATTTTGAGACCATTGCCGACTTTCTCCTTAGAGCTGCAAGTATTGCAAGTATGGTGCAGCGTCAGCACGGAAAGTTTCTAAAGGGTTTTCTGAAGGGTCTGCAAAGCAACAAAGATATCTTAGAGCTCCGGACTCAAGTTGAAACTTTTGCAACACAGTTTGCAATGCCAGGTTTCGACGTTTGAATGCAATTTGGAGATGCTCACAGTAGAGGGCTGCCGTCCTGCATCCAGGAGTCTATAATTCTGAGCATGATGAGAATCCGAACTCACACCCATTGGTTGTCATGCATTTGCTCTTGTCAATGTTTCTCTTGATCTCTCCACGTGACAACTTAGGCAATCATGAGCCCAACACGACGAAGAGATATTTTGTTGCCATTTTGACAGAGAATCAGGAGTCAATATTCGGTTAAATTAACCTGTCTTGCCATTCTGGTGAAGGGTTTTATTAGCCCTCTATGGAACTATGAGTTTGAATTTACACAATATCAAGTGAATTCAAACCCCAAATGTTTTTCACCATTTTTTGATAAAGTGAGCAAGTGCTATGCCAGGTCAATAAATTTCTCTCTGGCTTTCGCAGCTGTTGATATATTCTTGCTACAGTGTAAAATTATATATCAGTACAGTTGTTTTTTCATTTGTATTCTTGCATGTCTTCATCAATTTTCTGGAGATGCCTTGATCAAATTGAGCATGTATAAAACTACAGCTGTTAATATATTTCTTGCTACATGTTAGAATCGGTTGTTTGTACTTGAGAATTTGTTCTTTCTTGGATTGGGTTGGTGTTGATCTTCCTGTAAAGAGCGATTCTAACTGCACCCAGTGTCTTCCTCAATACCCCCATTTCCATGCAATGTGGGATGGCACCTTTTTCGTTGAAAACGTTCTATATAAAATAAGGCGGTGTAATCAGAAAATGAGTGGAGTGTACATAATAACATTTTCTTTTTAAGATTTACTATGAGCATACCAAACCCCAACTCCTCCTTTTTTGGCCAAACATTTCAATTAGGAGAAGAATGTGAAACTAATTTTTTTTATTTTTAATACAAGTTCTTACTATAGTCTTATATGATATTTAACAATAGTTGCAATTAAATCTAATATGTATTATTAATATATGATTAATGAGAAATGTTATTGCCATTATATCATGTAAAATAATAATAATAATAATAATAATAATAATAATATTATTATTATTATTATTATTATTATTATTATTATTATTATTATTATTATTATAGATAAAAAACATTTAAATATTTAATTTATAATATTCATGTTATTATGTAATGTTGTGATTATGAAATATAGAAAACTCTAATGTTAGTAATAATAATATTGTTGCATAGATCGACTAATAAGGATTTTAATGATATCGACGATAATATCAAATAATGATAGAAGACAATGGTCGAGGGTGATGATGATTATCGACCTTTTTTTTCAGTTAACTAAATAAAAATAATATTAAATAATAAAAGATGTTGTTTAACAATCTTATACAATACCAAACATAATACTAAATTTAATTTAATATAATTTATATCATTTCTTTATCTTAATATAGTTCAATACATGTTACTGACAAGTATTTAAAATATTGATATTAATGCACTTATACAAACTTGTTTATACAAATTTACATATAGTGTTATAAAAAATTTGTTAATGAAAATAAAGAAAAATGGGATATTTGATAGTAAATAATATAATATTAACATATCAATCTCTATGAATAGAATTTTTATTGGTCGATATTACTATACGAAATTCGAAACTTCGTGCATTATATCAAAAAATTTAATTAATAGAACGAATTAATACGCATATTATCTTAATATTAACATCATATTAATTTATTACAATTTTTTATCAATTTCTTCTTTATAAAAGTAGACTAATAACTTAAAATCTACTCCATGCCTTTCTTGTAACTCTATAAAACAAGTTATTTTACTCTATTGACTTTTTTTTTTTTGGCTTTTTTTTATGTTTTTTAAGTTTAACTTTGAAGTATCTCGTTTCTTTCAGTAAAATTAACTATATTTTTAAGAAAAAATTAATCTTAGCATTTGCCCGTTTTTAACCCTTGTGACTTGTTCATAGGTAATTGAATAATTTTATCTTAGTAATTTTATAAGGATATAAGAGTTATTATAATAAATATTACGATTTTAATACGTATTTTAAAAATTATTAACATTAAACAGTTTAATATGCCCAACTTTAAGAATTTATATGTTATTTTTCTTTATTATTTTCTACAATATATTATTTCACATGCTTGTGTATCAAACATCTAACCAATTATGATTTATGGACAAAATTATGTGCATCAATTAGATGCATAAATAGAATTGGATTTAGTAACCTTCGACTATAAGAAAATGAGTGATTAATAACTATTAATTACCCAACCTAGTTATTATAAACAAATGCTCTAATTAGTTTATTATAAATAATTTTTATTTTTAATTTAAAATTAAGATACAATACAAAATTTTTATCTAATTACTTTAACAAATATGTAGTATTAGTGCAAATATAATATATATATATATAATAAATAATTGTATAATATACAAAACTGCATGATAATATGTTATATTATTTATTACGTCATTAAGATTCAAACTTTATATCTCGATTTTTTAGTATAGCATTATTGTTACTATAAATTTAATAATACACAATTATAACGATTGTAAAATATAATCATGTGAATTCTTAATGTTGTTTTTATTTTTAGTTTAAAATTAAGATACAATACAAAATTTATATCTAATTACTTTAACAAATATGTAGTATTAGTACAAATATAATATATATATAATAAATAATTGTATAATACATGAAACTGCGTGATAATATGTTATATTATTTATTACATCATTAAAACTCGAATCTTATATCTCGGTTTTTTAGTATTTCATTATTGTTACTATAAATTTAATAATACACAATTACAACGATTGTAAAATATAATCACATGAATTCTTAATGTTGTTTATATATTTTTCAAGTAATCAACTATATTTTAAGTAATATTATACATTTTCATTAACTGAGAATATCAGTCAATTAAATTGTGAAATGATATTGTAACGAACTAATTTAAAAATAAAATAATGATATTTTTCTTCGTGAACTTTGTCAAAACAATAAATTGGGTTATAATTTGTTAAATTTTAATTATATCGTCTTTGGTAGGAAACTTTATAAAACTAAAAAATAACTAAAATTAGAGAATGATTTATTAGAATTATTAAAATGTCTTTTTTAAAAAATTTAGAGATAAAAATAATAAACTCCTTTTAAAAATTATATACATTTATTATTTAATCAATCAATATCATATTATCTAGAACAAAAATTTTAATATTTTTTAAATTTAGTTATAATTTAGAAAATAAAATAAAATTTGGAATTTGAAAAAGCTCACTGCTTATCATTAAGGATCATGGGTTGTCTAGGTTCATCGATACGTAGGGCCCTCATTGACTAATTTCTTCAAACGCTGGCCCCACCTTGAACCCAAAACGACAAATTGATAAATGAAAAGGAATGTCGTTTTATGGAGCAATAATATTTGGGTCCTCTATTTTTAAATTTTACGTATTAGGATATAATCTATCTATCTTATATCAAACAAGTCGGTATTAATATTAAAATGACAAATTTATTCTTGGAAAATTTAGTTATAAAATATTAAATATATTATTACTTTTCTTTATATAAAACCTAAAATATTTAATGAAAATTAAAATTTTCTATTGATATTATATAAGAAATTTGTTAAAACATAGTACACATTAAAAATTTATTCATAATAGTATAAAATATTTACACTCATAATAAAGGAATATTTACTGTTAAATATTATTATATTTTTTAACATAAAAATTAAAATATGTTATATAAACATTAAATTTTTATGTTGATATTATATGAAAAATATATTATAATATGATATACCCTAAAAATTTATTCACATTAGTGTAATATATCTACCCTTACAAATAAGAGAGAAAATGATATCAACATCATATATTAAAAGAAAAAAATTTAAAATCAAAACTCATGACTCCCTTTTAGAAGGTTTAAGCTATTACCGTTAAGTCAAGGGTTTGGCAACAATTTCAATAGATAACTTCGTACAAAGTTATTAATCTATTTGAATAGAAGTTAGGTGCTATTTGATATAAATGAAAATATTATATTTTAATTGTAAATACATAAACCTTTAAAGACCTATACACAATTATCCCATTTTCGGCATATTAAATTTTACAATATTAATAAATAATATTTATTTTGTGGCTCTCCGAATTCCGCTTACGTGTCGGCGGAACGAATGCAAGTGGCCCAAAAATTGCGGTGGTGTCGCCAACATCCACTTTACTTTTCTAAATATGGGTCCCGCAAATTTCTCATTCAGACAGACATCTGTTTATTTAGATGGGAGAGGCCCACGTGGTTTGCGTGGCCGTCATTGCTTTTAGGCTAAGATTTCCTTGCTCGGCCGCTGCTTGCGTCATCTACTAATCCTCCCATCACATGATGATGTACGATCATCATTAATTATTTTTCAGTACATGCGGTTGTACTCTATAATTTCTACAGGTGTCATTGCCGCAATATTCACGACAGTTACTCACGTATTCACAACAAATGGTTATAACTTTATAGTTTAAGGATCCGTTTGAATAACTTTTTTAAATAGAATTTTTTAAAATAAAATTTTTATCAATAAAATTTGTATGAATAAAATTTTTAAGAAAAATTTATTAATTATTTAGTTATTATAAATAATTTTTTTAGAAAAATTTGAGTAATTATTTTAATAAATAAATTTTTAATATTTTATTTTAAAAAATTACGTAAAATTTTTAAAATAAAATAAGGGTATTTTAGATAATTTTATTTTTAAAAATATTGAGAAAACTCTATTGTCAAAAATCTAAATTTTGAACTTCTTCCAATAGAAGGAAAACAGCCTTTTTAATTTTTAAAAACTCTTTTTTATTGTTAACCAAACGACATTAAAAAATTTTAAAAAGACTTTTATCATTAAAAAAACTTTTTTAACTAATAAAAAAGTTAAACCAAACGGGCACTAAATATCTACATATATACAGTGTAATTTTTATTCTTATATTAAAAAATTTATTTAAAAATATTTATATACATACAATATAATTTTTATCCTCACAATTAAAAAAAATCTATCAACACTTAATGAAAAATTATATAATTTATAAGAAAAAAAATCCTATCAAAAAGTAGAATTAAACACCCATTTTACAATTAGAGGCAGGATATTCTTACATATTTAGACAATTTAATTAATTATCATATAATTTAATAATTTAAAATTAAAATGGACTCTAAATTATAACAAAAAATTTTATTTTTATCGATATATTATATATTAATTATATAATAGTATGAATTATTTTATTGTTGCTGACAGCAATCCAGCTCGAAAAGCAAATAAAATGCATTATAAATTCATTTTTTCACCGGCATTTTTTTATTAATATAATATTTAGTTTTTGTTTGATTTAGTTTTTTAATATTAGAAATTCTCTTTTAATTACTTTAAAAAATTTGAAAACTAAAGTAATTACATAATTTTTAAAAAAAATTATTTATAATAATTAAATAATTAAATTAAATTTTTTGTTAGAAATTTTATTTATAAAAATTTTACTAATAAAAATTCTATTTAAAAATTACAGTAAATAACCAATTCAATAAACACTTATTAGTTTATTATATATGTGTGTGTATATATATATAGGAATATATAAAAGCATTATAGGATACATATCCTTGGCAATTTTCAAACTTTGCGGTTCAACTTTATTTTATTTTATTCAGTCAAAAAAACTTTTTTCTATTTTTTTTTTTTGGGTAATTGTACGTGGATGGATACTCGGGATCAATTCATTAAGAAGATTTCGGCTTATAAAATCCAGTGCGCTACGCACCACGGTAAGCGTCCTTGCCCCAACCACTCAAACGATAACACGCGGCAGATGCACATGGGCTTCTAGGATTCTCCCTAGCTGGGCCCCTCGAAGTGGATTGAAGGACGGGTGAGTGTAAGAGAGAGCGAGTAGAATCAATTATGTACTCGCGAGAATATGAAAGAAAACTCCGGAAATTGCTGGGATGTGACGTTTCATTGGATGACGTGGCTAACGTCTACCGAAAGGACGTGTCACCTGACGGTAAAGCGTCGTCGTTGGCAGGACTACTAGCCAGCTTCCGTAAGAAAATTAATAAATAAACCAGGTCAAATGACCATTTTATCCCTGCCTATCCGTTTTTTCGGTTCCGCCACGGTTCAAAGTTTAAATAACTATACTGATTTAATTTATTTTGTAATTTAAATTAAAAATTAACAAAACAAAAATTCTTTTTAACGTGGTGTGATATATATATATATAATACGTCACTTATTAATTAGTGATGTAAAACAATCATATTAGTTTATTGAATATTTTATTTATGTATAACATCATTAATTTACCAATAATAATATTAATTTATTATTTAATATTTATATATGTCAATAATATAATATATTTATTTTAAATTTTTTTTTAAAACATATATGTTAATATACAATTTTAAATTTTTTATTTTTATAAAAATAAATTACTAAACATTTGTAGCAAGACGTTAAGAATACAAAATTAAATATATCAATTATATTTAAATTTTAGTTATATTCAAACTTTAAATAAAAAAAAACCTACTTAATTCTATTATCTTAGTAAACGAATAAAAAATGAAGACTTTCAACCCAATAGACAGGACTATCCACCTAGAGATTATTGGTTGGATATTTTGTGTAATTCAATAGTTAATTTGTTATGACTATATTATTATGCATAATTAATTATATAAAAAAGTTAAATGATAACAATATTGATAACATTACATTTATAGTCCAACTTTGTCAAATTTAAACGTTACAATTTTGTCTATGAAAAATATAACAAACGTGGATAATTACACAAAATTTTTTATAAATATAAATATTTTAGTATAAATTTTTTAAAATCGTCTTGAAAAATATCAATCCCATTAAAAAAAAAATTAAACCTACTACATTTAGTGTTGAAAAAAGAATCCTAATTCTAAAGATTTGAAAATTGAGAGTGACATGAACGAGTTGTTTTCCAACTAAAAGTTAGAAAAATGGTCTCACCCATAGAAAGTTTTCTTCTTAGGTTCTAGCCATCCATGTGAAATTAATAGCCATATGATTCTATCATTTTACCTAATGATTAATATTAGTTTTAAGTTAATCAACATCTTTGATCAATGATCACATTTCATAAAGTTTTCAATTTAAATATTTAAATTAAAAAATATATGCAATAATACTGTTTTGTTCATTTAAATGATTTTCAAAATATGTAAGAACGATGTTGAATATTATAAAAGACTCATTTGTTGAATATTAGTTAATTTTTAATTTGAATAATAAATATTGATTCTAGCAACCATTATCAAAATTATAAAATATGGATTTGAGTTTTTGAATTATCTTATTATAAAAATAATACCTTTTACCGATATTTTTTTATGAATATTAGAATCAGTGAAATTAATTGTATTTTTTTTTCATACATGTATAAAACATTTTTTTTATGTTTGATAACAATTTATAATGCTATATAATTTATGTAAAAGTTTATATTTTTAGTATTGTTGATTAATAAATAAATTTAAAAATTGTTATTAATTATTTGAAATTGAGTGAATATTGATTAATTGTATGTATTAAAATTAAATACATGACATCTAACTACCATTAATGACCCAATTATTTAGCATTTTGGGATGTTGTCTTGTGATTTGTTCTTAAGATTTTTACATAGAAATTGTGTGAATGTTTGCTTAGCCTATTGAAGAAGACGTATGTGGCATATTCATTAGGTTTCAAAAGAGAAGAGAATTAAAGTAACCTAAATCAACAAATGATATTCTTCCTTAATTAAATGATTTTCGCTTATTATTTAATTTGTCTAATTTTATAATATTTTAGTTAAATTGCACCGCTTGAAGATAATATCAAGCAATATTACACACGCACGTTAGCACGTGCGTGCACACTGTTGTATTTACGTGTCATTTTTCAAAATACTAAATGCCTCATATTAGATAGTAACAAGTTTTATAAATTGTTTATATATATAAACATTCAAAAAGTAAGTTAATAAGTTAATATAGAGGATTTCTTTGTGCACAAGGCAAGCAAGTCCAAGTCTACTTTTAAAGCTTGGTACGAAAAATATTTAATACGCATCGTCAAAATTTGCATGTCAATTGACGATGAATATGAATTATAGTATGTATACTATTTGGCTAGTATATTAATGACAGATAATGAAATCAATAATTATATAACACAAAATGATTAATGATATGTGTCACATCAACTGTAATATAAATTTGATTTTTGAACTTTAATTCTTATATTAAGACACATGTACATATACGTATATAAATACATACAAAATAATTACAATGAATAGAGTTATATTGTTATCATATCATATGTTTTTAAAAGAATAAATAAAAATAAACTATATGAGATATATGCTAATAGTATGAATATTACTGCATTATTCTATACAAATATAATTTATATAACAATTTATATTCAATTTTTAAGGTGTTTGTGTGTATGTATAAAGAAAACTCTAGAATTGCCCATCTTTATCTCCCTTTGGTTTTCCCTACCCAATTCAAGAATCTTCAATGACTAGATTCTAAACAATTGTATATTTAATAAACAAAAATGAAGGATATAAATAAACTTTGTTTACAAAGAGAATATGTTTTTTTTTTTTTTAAATGAGGAAAAGACTTTAAGGCAAAAGAGTGGGAGACCAATTCCATCATATTACATTATTATTTATAATGATATTGACAATACCTAGATATATACATATAATATAACACATTGTTTATATTTCACACAACTCATGATTGACTGCATTAAACAAATCTTCATTATTATGCTACTACTATGTATTTGAACAAAATTTTTCATATTTAAAATAGATATTAGTCATGTTACATCATATTCTCAACATAAATATTAATATTAGACCCCATTTAATAACCTAAATTCTTAGGTCATATGCATTATGTAATGTGATAACAAAATTAAATATTTATATTCAATCAATCAATATTATAATTACTATTTCAAACTTATTTTTTCAATCTCATTGTTTTTACGTTATGTTAAAAAAAAAATAATTATTAAAAAAAATTTTAATTGGCGATCTTAATCTTATGAAAATGTTGATCTTTTATTTCTTTAATCTTGCAATATGAAAATTTTATAAGAAGAAAAAAATTTAAGTTACGTCAAAGTAAACATTAATATTAATATTGAATTATAATCATTAAATAAGAAGAAAATCATATTTGTAACTTGATTATCACAATAAAATAAAAAAATTGACGTTTAAGTATTTTTTAAGAATCTTTTTATAGACCTATTTTTTCAATTTTAAATTCAAACTCTTACGTGTTATACCTATCTCTATCAAGATTATGCGTTTTTATTTTGATATTATTTATTCCATTTCATCAAATTTATGTTAGACTAAAAATAAGTAATTTATTATGCATATCTTTTATTAGTATGGGTCTAATTATGAAAACAACAAGTGATGATTAATTATAGTACACATTTTGCTTGCATACTATTATTTTATAGTCTCTATATTTATTTATAATAAATATATTTTTAAAAAGAAATTAATTATGTCTCATCATATTTGTACGATGAGTAGATGTTGTTCTAATTTAAGATAGATATCTCATTATATATATATATATATATGTAGATATCTGAAATATAAAATAATTGTCATATTTAAACTCTAATTTATAATAAAAATATTTTAAAAGAAATCAATTATGATAATTATGGAGCCTTGAATGAATGGCCCTACATTTGAAAGTGTTGCCTTTTATATTATCATTCTCTTGTGGGATTGTGAGTCCTAAAAGTCTGCTTTCAAACTTGGAAGGCTAATTAATTTTTAATTTTTTTTATCTCTTTTTTAATTAAAAAAAGGTGTTTGGGGTCTCTAAGAATTAATTATTGCCTAACGTGATAGACTTCATTTTTTCACATCACATAGAAAATAAGAAATCAATCATTAATTTAATGTGATTTAATTTTTAAATGAAAGTCTCCACTTTCACAAATAAAAATATATTCATAAAATAACATGAAATATAAATTTGATGAAAATTTAATTAACTATTATTTTGATCATGGATTAAGAATTTTATATGCATTAATGTGTAATATTTTGCCATCTTTTCTTAATTTATGTTTTTTACTAAAAAGATAATTTATAAATTTTAAGATTCAAAATCATATTTATATTTCAAAGATGATTAGATTAATATTAGATAATTTTAAGATATAAAAATATATTTTTTTTAACGAATAGATTCCCAAAAACCTAACTTGTCTAAGCATTACTCATTTTGATTTTTGATTATTTCACCTAATTATGCTATTTCAACCAAATATATACCTAACCTCCTTTTAGGCTTTACTTAACCAATTGACCAAAATGTTAAATGACACCAATACCCCTCAATTTTCTCCATTAAATTTTAACATGTTGCTTTTAGAAAAATGACATTAATTCTACATTTTTCTACTAGGAAAAAAAAAACAGATTGGTTTTAGAATAATTCTTGTATTGATCAATGTTATCAACATACTTAAAATGCAATTACTTAACTTAGATAAGAAAGTAAGAAAAGATACCTCACAATAATTACTATACAAATTATTCCATAATTTCTAAATTCTAAAATCACAACTACTATGGTTTATAAATTATCAAGATTAAATTTAAAATATGTAAACAATGTATAATTGATATATTACTACTGTTAAGCGTAACATTTATAATATATTTGAAACTGTTATATCTTCACTTAATTTCACAATCTCAATATTTAATGTATATTAAATACCTTTTTTCTTTAAGTATTTATTAAGAGTTTGTATAAGTATTATGATAATATTGTCTATACATCTACACTCAAACTCGGTGATTTCTACTTTTTTTATAAACATTTACTTTTTTAATATTATAGTATTTAAAAGTTAAGAATTTATTAAGAATTTATATAGTACTGTTCAGATATTTATATGTATCCGAAACAATTTCTATTCCATAAATAATTAGAGAGAAATTTATGAGCATTACACTCACTTTTAATTATAATCTCAATCATACATTTAATCTTAATTATTAAAAGTGTACTGATTAAATGGTTTATAATAAATTTACATTTAAAAAAATGGATTTTTTTGAGCTTTAGTAGTTTGGTTGTAAGCTAGTACTTGAGAGAATGGCATAATTGTAATTATGATAAATTCGATAGGGTTAAAGTGTCATTCAACCAAAATCGTAGAAGGTCACGGCCGTAAATAAGATATAGGCTTGGGGGTATTAAAGTTCAAAAGGAAAATAAAAGGAGCGCATGAAACGTACCGTTTCGCCAAAGCTTACGTGTCAAATATCCGGATAAAGCAAATAAAAAATAAAAAAGGAAAATTCCATTGCTCATAAAATAAATATAAATAAAAGAAAATAAAACCATCAAGGACACGCTTCGATCACTTGATTTCATAAGAATAGAAACAACGGGAAGACATCACGAAATCAAAAACCAAATTCTCTCTTCGATAAAAGCATTCAAACTCACAAACCCAGAAAGCAAACAGACTCTTCAGACCTTTTCAGTATAAAGTTTTCAATTTTTTATGAATTTTTTTGAATTTTTTCGGTGAATTATTGGAGTGATTGGTATATAATTGGTGATGGAGTTGTCGGAGACGGCGAGACCAGCGGGGATTGCGATGGAGTTTCCTGTGAGTGATGATACGGCTGAAACATCGTCGCTTTCGTCGCCGATTAGAGTTCCGAGGAGGTTGAAGAAGAGGCTTCTGACGGAGTGTAAGTCTCCGAGTACAGCTGAAGAAATCGAAGCCAAACTTCGACACGCCGATCTTCGGAGACAGGTTGAAACGTCGTCGTTTTCATTCTAAATTTAGTTATCAAGAAAGAATTCTGTTGTTTCTTGATTTCTAACTGGGATTTGAACGCGCAATTAGGAATTTAAATTTTGTGAAATTCTGGATCTTTGTTTTTTAATTTCTTGTTGGAAAATATCATGGAATTTCTTTTTCATTTTTTTAGTAACCAAACGGTATGTCGGTTCTTGTGAAAGACTTTTTTTTTTTTTTGGGGGTTTACAACTTTTGAGCTTCGTTTGGAAATACTTTTCTTTTACTTCACTTGTGGTTTCCGGGAAAATTAAACAAAACAGAACTTACTTCCTAATCTTTGTAATTATTCCTGAAATTGGTTTCTGAAACTTGGAAGATTCAATAGTTATAGTTTTTTTTTCTATCTTTTTTCTGTTTAATTTTTTAATTTTCGTGTGATGTTAAAATCTTTCTTGTGAAGGCTTTTACTTGTGTTAGGTAAAGGGTGTCTTATTTTCTGGGTACGCTTTGCACTTTTTTACCGGGTACACTTTGCGCATGGTTTCTCTCTAAGAAACTTAAGGTTGAATTTTTTGAATATTCTCTTCACATGTGTTTTTTTCTTTTCTCTTTTTTTTGGGGGGCTAATAGCAGTAATTTAGTTCTTTAATTTGAAGGAGATTCTCTCTTTTTATTCATTTTGTGGCTGTATCTATCCTGTATATTACTTGGAAACTTTAGTTTGTCTAATATTTTTTTCTTTTGGGGTTGGGTTTCTTTTCAATGCAGCAATTCTATGAGAAATTATCAAGCAAGGCCCGACCGAAGCCGAGAAGTCCCTCGCAGTCTTCATCTCATGAGGAGGACGTTGGTCAACGCCTTGAAGCTAAGCTTCAGGCTGCCCAGCAGAAAAGGTGAAATCTTTTTGTTGCAGTCTCTGAAATTTGAGTAGAGTCCCATTCTTCTTGTGTTTTTGTTTTTAGTCAATTGTCCCCTGGATTATCTATGAATGTATGTAAATATTTGTATATATAAAACATGTTCTTAATTAGCAGTGTTTAGGAGAAAACCTGTCTAGTTATTCATCCTATAGTTTTCCAGATGTTTTCTATTTGACGATGAGGAGGCCCTTCCCTTGTGGCATCTATGTTGTCAAAGCCTTATTTGAGTTTTTTTTCCTTGATCATCACACTTTTCTGATTAGGCACGATATGTTTGTGGTTTATGGTGCCAAATTCTCTTCGCCTTATATTTTGATTCCCTGCATTTCTGTTAATATTCCTTTCCAGTTTTTACAAGGATTTAAGTATGGATTAGAGCACTCATTGCAAGCATCAAAATATTTGTTAAGGATTTAAGTATGGTTTTTACTACCTGCATGATTTATGAGGTCAGCTTGCTTCCTGTCTTTACCAGACCCCAATGTTTTAGCCTTAATTTTACACTAGTTTGGGCATATAGCTATATTTTTCAAAGTTCCTTATCCTTTCCGTGGCTTAGTTTGGATTTCTGGAAGTTGCTTCCTTGTTATTGCATATTTGAAAATTTTTACTGTACACAGAGTCAATTAAGTAGATTGTTTCCTTAACTGCAAGACAACTCACTATGGAATCCACAGGTTGAGCATTTTGGCAAAGGCTCAAAAGCGGCTTGCCCGGTTGGATGAGTTACGGCAAGCCGCTAAAACTGGGGTTGAAATGCGCTTCGAGAGGGAACGTGAGATGCTTGGCTCTAAAGTGGAATTAAGGGTTCGGCAGGCAGAGGCAAATAGAATGCTTATCCTCAAGGCTTACAGCCAGAGAAGGGCCAAACTGAAGGAGAGATCATCTCAATCATTATTGCGAAAGATGGCTCGTGAAAGCAAGTATAAGGAGCGTGTGCATGCTGCTATTCACCAAAAGAGAGTAGCTGCTGAGAAGAACAGACTGGGATTGCTGGAAGAGGAGAAGAAGAAGGCACATGCTAGGATGTTGCAAGTTCGGCGTGTAGCTAAAATTGTTTCTCACCAGCGTGAGGTTGAGAGGAGGAAATTGAGGGACCAGTTGGAAGATCGACTGCAAAGGGTATGCATGATTTCTGAAGTCAAATAGCATATTTAACTATATATATATCTATATATATATTTAATACTTTTGTCGCTTGGCAGCTATGGGTTGCTTGGCGTCTTCCCTATTTTTCTCATTTAATTTTTTATTTTTTAATTTTTTTTTAACCAGGCAAAGAGGCAAAGAGCGGAATATTTGAGGCAGAGAGGAAGGTTTCATAATTCTACCAGGGTGAATTGTTATAGGATGGACAGGCAGGCTGACCTCCTTTCCAGAAAATTAGCAAGGTACATGAGTTTGTACTTACTTTTTGAGTCCTAACTAAAAGCTTTTCTGACCTTAAGCAAGACATGAGCTTTCTGAAGTGTCTAATTGTGTTATGATTTGATGTTTTATTTTTGTGATGAGATTACAGTATCACTTTTTCTGGGATAAACTTTTTTTTTTCTTTGGTGGTGTAATTATGGTTTTTTGTATATTTAAGTTTTATTTGTTGAATTTAAAGATAAGATTTCCAGTCTGATATTTTGTACTTCTATCAGGTGCTGGAGGCAATTCCTTAAGCAGCAGAGAAGTACCTTGGATTTGGCAAGATCTTATGATGCCTTAAAAATTAATGAGATTTCTGTTAAATCAATGCCATTTGAGCAACTGGCACTTCTTATTGAATCAACTAGTACACTTCAAACAGTGAAAGCCCTACTTGACCGGCTAGAGCTCCGCTTGAAAATCTTTAGGAGTATCAATACGGCTAACAACTGTCCATCAACTTTGGATAACATTGATCACCTTCTAAAGAGAGTTGTTTCTCCAAAGAAAAGGCCTACTCCCAGAACACCTGTTAGG
Organism: Azadirachta indica; assembly: GCA_022749755.1. Lineage (NCBI taxonomy): Eukaryota > Viridiplantae > Streptophyta > Magnoliopsida > Sapindales > Meliaceae > Azadirachta > Azadirachta indica. The sequence continues at coordinate 5,740,494 of CM040444.1, read as the reverse complement.
AACATAGAGGCAAAGAAAGCAAGTTCCTCTAGGGAAGTGGGTAGAACCTGTAAATATTCAAGGTATCTGGTGAGAGTAGTCCTTTGTGCTTACATGATATTGGGTCATCCGGATGCCGTTTTCAGTGGCCAAGGAGAGCGTGAAATTGCTCTAGCCAAGTCGGCTGAGGAATTTATTAGAGAGTTTGAATTATTGATAAAGATAATATTAGAGGGGCCCATGCAGAGTTCTGATGAAGAGTCTGACTCTTTGCCTAAACGCTGTACCTTCAGGTCTCAGCTTGCCGTGTTTGATAAAGCATGGTGCTCCTACTTGAATTTCTTTGTGATGTGGAAAGTTAAGGATGCCAAGTCACTGGAAGAAGATTTGGTGAGAGCAGCTTGCCAGCTTGAACTCTCTATGATTCAAAAGTGCAAGGTGACTGCAGAAGGAGATAATGGTGCGCTTACTCATGATATGAAGGCTATTCAGACACAGGTCGAGAGCTATAGCCCTTTTATTATATATTTTCTAGGGAGATCTCTAAACATATGACATGTATAAGTTTCATTGACCAGTGAAGTAAATTGAAAAGAGCTGCTAACATAATTTAGAATTGCATCAATTATCATGAAATATTTTCGGCTTTTTCTGAGTTAGACTCATGTTCATTTTGATTTTAAATCTAACAAAACTGTTGAATTTTCCCAAGTGCCAATAGTAACTTGTTGCATTGTTCATTTCTGATCATGTATCTGTATATTCTATCCAGAGGAAGCACCGTGCTGATGAAGTTTTTCGTAGATTATTTAACTAATTTTTTCAATAGAAAGAGGCTTAATTGGAATAGGTTGAGTTGTGGCTTTAATTTTAAGTATTTTCTTTCTTTGGAAATGTATTTCTTCAAAAATGTATTTTCATAGGCATCTATACCCGAAACTTTACTTGATGCAGGTTGCAGAAGATCAAAAACTTTTAAGAGAGAAAGTGCATCATCTAAGTGGAGATGCTGGGATTGAGCGTATGGAATGTGCATTATCTGAAACAAGATCTAAATATTTTGAAGCACAGGGAAATGGAAGCCCGATAGGGTCACCAATCATGAACTTTTTATCTCCTGGTCCTCCTAGTTCCTCAGCTGCTCCTGCAAAGGATATTGAGAGGCCAAGCCATGTTGTTCGCTCCTTATTTAAGGAGGATGATCTGTCCTCAGCCAAAGGAATTAATTCCTCTGCATCTGACAGCGGCTCTGTAGGTGTTCAATTGAGTTTGCCTGCTGAAAGGCCGGATGTTACAGAGAATGAAGTGATTATCAATGAATATGTCCACAATCAGCGCTATGCTCGTTTCAATATATTCAATGACGAAGATCCAAACGGTTTCAAGGTTAGTGCAATCTAACAGCTGCTATAATTAGCTCTTAATCAATGATAATTGCCTTTGGTTTACTGGAAAGTTGTTTCACATTTGCCTTTTTTTTCCACAAACACTACCACCCCACACACCACACACCACCCCCACACCCCCCCAACAACCTCACCAAATGAGAACCACGGTGAGCTTTATAATTTATTTATCTTTCTTACATGTATCTGAATGGTTGAGATCGATAGTTTGCTGATTACTGCATTATCTGAGTATTTAGTTCATAGGAGATGCTGCACTAGATGGAAAGATTTTGAATTCTTGATTTGAATGTGTGTAGATCCTATGATTTTTTTTTTTATTTTTTGGAGTTATCACTGAGCTGCTGCTAGTGAGGTCAGAGTTTAAAAACTTTTGGTTGTTCATCTCTTGATTTTGCAGGCTAAGATGAAAAAAACAATGGAGAAGGCATTTTGGGATGGCATTGTGGATTCAGTGAAACAGGATGAGCCCAACTATGACCGGATTATTCAACTTGTGCGGGAAGTGAGGGATGAAATTTCTGAGATGGCTCCCCAAAGTTGGAGAGAAGAGATTGCTGAAGTTATTGATCCAGAAATTCTCTCTCAGGTAGTAACCATTACTGCTGCTTCTTATATCATTTCCTCATCAATGTACAGTACGATTTTTAATCTGTTAATTCTTCTGCAGCTGCTGAATTCAGGTAACCTGGACATTGACTACCTTGGAAGGATTCTAGAATTTGCTTTAACCACTTTGCAGAAGCTCTCCGCCCTGGCCAATGATGATGAAATGAAGGCAAGTCGAGAGAAGTTATTGAAAGAGTTAGCTGAGATATGTCAGGCCAGAGATGAATCAAATGATACACATATCACTGCAATGATCAAAGGGTTGCGCTTTGCTCTACAGCAGATTCGGGTGAGTTTTCATGCCTCTTTTCCCTGGTGTCTGCTCTCCATTTTTTCCTCCATTGGCTTTGTGTCAGGGTAGTTGGTCCCTTTGTTAATGGTTTCACACTTCAATAGTTAAATTTGTCACAACGACTTTCACGGATTTAAATGACTATAGTTTCAGTTTCTTTTTGTGCCGAAATTTCAGTAGTATAACATGGAATGATTTTTGCCAGGCTCTTCAGCGCGAGGTAGTCAGAGCACGCATGAGAATGTTGGAGCCCTTTCTGAAGGGGCCTGCTGGTTTGGAGTACCTTAAGTATGGTTTTGCAAACCGTTATGGACCTCCCTCTGATGCACACACCTCTTTACCATTGACTCATCAGTGGCTTTCATCTATATGGCCTTGCAAAGATCAGGAATGGGAAGAACACAAGAGTTCTCTTTCAGCTCTGATGACCCAGGAAAGTTCATCTGTGGCGCCCCTGCCTCCGACCACTCTTAGAACTGGTGGATGTTTCAGGGTCAAAAACCTAATTACATCTCCTCCTCAAACTTCTGACATTTCGAACACTACAGGTTTGTTTCAAAGATTTGATGCTATGTGCGGGTTGAAGAATGCAGTTGCCGCTCTTCTAAAACATGCTCTTGGTTTTCATGTTTCTGAATCAGGTAATCGGCTAGGAGAATGCGAGGGAGAAACAGTTGATTTGTTGGTGAGACTTGGCCTGCTGAAATTAGTAACTGCTGTAACTGGTGTTACGCATGATTCTTTGCCCGAAACTTTAAAGCTTAATTCTCTGAGATTGAGGGCTGTTCAGGCTGATATTCAAAAGATTATTGTAGTCTCTACCAGGTATGTGACTTGTTTTTTCTATTGCCCTCTCGCTATATAAACATAATTAGGTGAATGTAGAAAGGTCAAGGATTGGATTTTTGGGTATTACAGAATCTGCTCTGCTTTGTATGAGTTACTTATCACCTACTAATACACTTCTAAATTATTGCAACTCCTCCTCCAGCATTCTTGTTTGTCGGCAAACCCTCCTAAGTGAGCGGCTAGTAACCAGCCCAACGGATATGGACAATATCGTATCAGATTGCACCGAAAGAGTGTTGGAGGTCTTGTACCGTGTCGAAGATGCAGGTGTTGAAGAGATCGTTGAAGCAATGAGTAGATTTTCAAGTGACAACGACGTTGTCAACACCAAGAAGCTTCAATCAAGAAAGGAGCTAATGTGCAGGATGCTGGGAAAAAGTTTGCAAGCTGGGGATCCAATATTCGAAAGGCTGTACCGAGCTGTGTATTTAGCTTTAAGAGGAGTGGTGCTAGGGGGAGCTGCTACAAAAGGAAGAAAGTTGGCTGAAATGGCTCTCCGGCAGGTGGGAGCCGTAAACCTGACTGAAATGGTGGTGAAAGCTGCGGAAGTGCTGGTGCTTGCAGCCAATGTCACAGATGTTGTTCATGAACCATGGTACATAAATCTGATTGAAAAAATGTGAAATATTGTGTATGCCTGCAAGTAATGATGATGATGATTACGTATGTATGGGTTTGAATTTGTGATGAAAGCAAATAATAATAATAATAATAATACACACTACTTTGTACATATGGTAGTAATATATGTATTGTTAGCCACTGATTGAATTGAACAAGTGTTAATTAGTTCTCTTTTATAGTGTAAAAAGATGTATGGATTTCTTTCCATTCTTGCAGACCACGTCATCCATTACCATAAATGTAAGTGCTATAGGTGACAACATCTACATCAGGCTGAATTTTCATACCCTTCTTCGTATGCAAAAGCTTGGCGCGACCGTATGTGAAAATTACTAACAAGTATGTATAAAGAGAAATTTCTTTCGCCTCCTTTTAGCTTCTCGTAAAGTAGAAGATGGATATCATACTGCAAGTTTGAATTCATTGTGCTACAGCACGCTTGAAAATTACTGTAACACTCGCTGTAACCTACGAAAATATTATAACACAACATGTTTGAAAGAATTAAAAAAGCATTGCAGTAATTCAGAAGTATTTATAACAACTCGTAAGTAATTATAGCAACTCGAATGTACCTTTCGTGTTCTGTTAATTTTAATTATAAGAATATTTTAGTTTAAATAATACGAGATTCATCAAATTTTAAATAAATTTTTGTTATACAACCAAAATTAGTTACCTAAAGTTTTACAAGTCAGTAAAACTTAATAGGGCCCTTTTAATGAAATCACTTCTTTAACTTAAGAAATTTTATTGAAATGAGAGTGCTGGAAGAGAGTCGTTAAGCAAATTGACATTTATTATGACGCTTAGGTCCAAAGTAATAGGTTTGTGAGTATTTTACTTCAGAAAATAACACTAAAGTCCAACATCTTTTCAGAACATAAACAAATATTTCCTAAATAATTGCAGATTTTTTACCTCAAAATCCAAAATCATGCAAATCAATCCACAAACAGAAAGTGACCACCAAACCGATGCCATTAAAATGGCCACATCAGATAGGCTAGGGTGCGTTACATAAAACTGATGATTTTGAACAAAAAATTTGTTCACACCCATTTATCAAAAAGTTTTTCATTTTTTACCAAACTCACAACATTCAAATAAAAATATTCCTAATAACTAACTTAACAAAATACAGTTTTTTTTTTTTTTTACAATTTCTTTAAATTCAAAAGTTTCTCGATGGTATGATGATTTTTTTGTTCATACTAGAAACCACTTTTTGAGTTCAATACTTTCAACTTTCAAATTTGAATGAAAAAATCATCATATTCAAGAATTACTTTCAAGTTCAAATGATTAAATTCAAAAATTGGTTACGAAAATATTTTAGTTCATATTTTATGAGTGGTAAAAAGTGAACAAATTAATATAATGTGATTAAAAATGAATTTTGAAGAAATAGATGTCAAATCTAATAAAATAAAACCAAACCAAATTTAATTTAGTTCAATTCTATTCAATTTACCAATTTATACACACCCCTATCTTTAGGATTCTCTTCATATAAATTTTTATTCCGATTATAAAGTATAGAGAACCCGCACTTAATTGGATAACCTCAATCATGAGACTGGAGATTCAATTCTCTCTATGTACTTATATAAGATCAAGAGTAAAATTTTTAAAATATTTGGAATAATCCCCACCGCTTTAGAAGCATATATTTGGACTAAATTTCATTTGATCTCAAGTAATTCTAGTTGATAATACTTGCACAAACTAAATAAGTAACTCCATAAATAAATAATTCAAAGATTAAAATGAAAATCTTTTGGATAGTCTAAACCCCTTCTTGAACATCTTTGTAACAGACACGAAATGCAACTTTCAAAGTTCATGTACACTTTTTAAGTTGTGAATCCCAAGTTCCTTCACTCACCATTAACATTCCCAAGTTTCAATTGCTAGAAAACATGTGAGCAAAAGAAACCTTTCGTTAACAATTTAACAACAAAGAAATATATAAACAAAATGAGATATCAACTGTTATTTTGACAACGTAAACCCTAATTCTAAATGGCCTGACAATTTTTTTTTTTCCCTTCTTTTTCTTTTCCTAAGTGCAAAAAGAATAGCTGTATCTAATGGTAAGAATAATGCAGCTATCTTTCGAGAACTCTTGAAACACCTAATGATTAAAGGGTTTACCTACTTCCTGGTGTTGACCACAAAGGTAGAACTCTTCCTCCGTTGTTTTGATCACCCTTTGTTCCTGAGCCACTCATTTCAAAATCATATTGGCAATCTTCAAAATCTAGGTCATCTATGTACTCGTTGTAGGAGTCTGGCTCTTTATAATTGATAACCTCTTCAGTTTTGTTCTGATTCTTAGATGCCCTTCTCTTTGATCGAGCAGTGCTTTTAGTGAAGTCATCATCATCCTCTTTGTTAACATTTGGTGGCGAGTTTTCATCTCTTCTCCTCTTTCCCGAATCATTGCTGTCATTGCTACTGCTACTGTGTCTGTTAGTCTTGTAGAAATCTTTGATGGTAGATTCAATAGTTTCCAACAACCGGTCGCCATACTTGCTTACTTTTGCCCTGAATGAAGCCAAAAGTGTTAAATCAAGAGTTTCTTGAGCAAAAAATGTACCCTAACTGCGAACTTACTTTCCAATGCCATTGATCTCAAGTAGTTCTTCCTTCGTTCTGGGAACTCTTTTGCTTAAATGCTGCAGCGTAGCATTCCTGAGCAAGAGCAAACGTCAACTTATGAGGACATATGAAAGAAAAATATCAACTTACAAGAAAATACAACCTGAATAAATTTTCATAAGTTTAATAATATGTAAATCTCCATATGCTTTTTTTCTTTTCCGATGTTATTCCAGAGAAAGGAAAGATCTTAAACATAGAAAATGGATGAAATGCCTGGAGCTCACCCAAAGATATGGTATGCCATGACACCCTCCCCAGCTTCTTTAACAAGAAGAGTTCGAAGCATACGTAAAGAAGAATATAGTTTGGCCGAGAGATTCTGTGGTCATGAAAAAAAAATGATTTGGTGGTTTAGGATAGACAGTTATTGTAAAGCAAATAATAACAAAGAGATTAAGGTACACATATCAATATACCAAGTCTACTTCCTGTTGAGGTTGAGCAGAAGTGTCAGTCCCCGAAGGACTTAGCTTCCCAGACATAAGTGAGCCTTTTGCAGGGGTCACTTCAGATTTGCTGAATTTAGATGTGTTTATAGCCGATGGGAATCTGCAAAGAACATCAGAAATTGGTATCAAAATCCTTGTTGTGCATGCCAGTTTATAATACCAGACTGGAAAAACTGATAATTCCAAGGATTATAGATCAAAGAATTTGGCTGAGCCAGTCACAGCTAAAAATTGGTTGCTTTTTCCAGACCTCAGGTCTAAAATTCTAGTCAGCACAAGCCTTTAATTATCAACATAGACTACAAACAGTAGATTATATAAAACATAAATGGAAAAAAAAAAAAAAAAGGCATTTGAACCTCCACTGAGAGGAAGGAATCCCAGAGACAAATCGTTTATTTGCATAAAACTAATGAAGTCATTGTAATTTCAACATTAAGCAAGAAACAAGTCAACAAAAATGCTGGACCTTAATACAATATTCTGCCTGCCAGTGACAAGATTGTGGGCCTTGGATTCATTCACCTGAAAAGCAAAACAAGAAAAATTAAAACTCCACAAGCAAATATTTAAAATGTCAACTAAAAACAGAGTAGTAGTAAAGCACTTTTTCACTAGTTCACAACTACACTAATCAATTTCGAACTCATGCTGAAAGACCTAAAGCTGAAATACCTTTAATACCGATGATACAGATCCATAAATATCACTTTTCTTCACTTCCTCCACAAGAAAATCCTCAGTTACAAGATGACGCAATACTCGGGAAGCTTCACTTTTGGCTAGATGTTTTCCAGCTCCATGCAAACTTAAAATCTCATGTCTGTGTTTCTTGACCTAGTTTTTCCACACACAAAAAACAAAAAAATGCAAGTAAGAAGGACAATGCTACAAGGAAAGAACATGAAAGTACCAAGCACATAATTTGTTATTTAGACATACAAATTGGCTCTTGGAACCTCTGTAGACTTCTAAAATATGAGATGATGAAAAATGCTGCCCTGTTAACTTCACCAGTTCAACCTAAGAAACATAAAGAAAATATGATGAGAAGCAGTGCAAGTACCATACATTAAAACAACACAAAGTCAAATCCAAAACAAATCATTTCAACATGATAAGTAAATGTTGCATGAGTGGAAAAGAAAAAGAGCTAAAAGGATCAAACCAGTTGCTTTGCAGTTTCAGTGACATCCTTGTCAACAAAACTTTTTATCTTGGAACAATTGTCACATGTTTTTTTGCAGTTACCAGCGTCAAATTTTTCACCAAAATGCACGAGCTGAAGAAGACGTCGACAATCAACATCATTTTCACAATAACTGACCTGAAACAATGAAAATAGTAATTCCAAACACATCTGATAAGGATTGACAGGAAAATAATGGCAGCAACTGCAACAAATGCAAGCAGAGGTTTATATCATATACCATACGAAGAAGATTTTCTGTATTTGTTTCCAGTACCCTCCCCGAATTTACCACACTGCTACGATTATATCCAGGGGTAAATGGACTTTGCTCAGCCACCCCTTGCGTAATCATATGCTTGACTCGTATCTGCAACAAATGGGAAATAAATATGCCAGCATTAATCTAGATGCACTAATTTAACTGTGCATGTTTAGCATTAGCAAATTTCCAAATAGAAATCACCATCCTTCACAACAAAGAGTTAGCAGGAATTAACAAGATGCACCAGTTTGACTGGAGTAACTCACATAATCACTGTAACTGTAATATAAAACACAAGATGAACGCTGACCATCACGACCAGCACGTCCGCACTCCTAAAATGGCAAAAGTTCAATAAGTGCAAGGAATTCTTATGATTATTTCAGCTATTCTAACTTATAGTCACTATATCTTCTCAAATTTTGATTCAAAAATAAAAATTCATGACTTTCTCAGTTATTACCTGATGGTAACCTTCAATTGATTTTGGAAGAGAGTGATGAATTACAAAGCGGACATCTGGTTTGTTGATACCTGAAAAATAAATGCAATAAATGTGTATTATTTTTTTCCATAAATCAACTAATCAAGGCACCAATAAGCAACAATGAATGGTACCCATTCCAAAAGCCACTGTAGCACAAATTATATTTATTTCGTCTTTGCTCCACTGCTTTTGAATAAAAGCACGTTGTGCAGGATCCATGCTACCATGGTAAAAAGCTGCTTTGTGTCCACAATCCTGAAAAATAAATGCATTATCTTAAGCTAACATAATTTTGAAGTATAATAAACTAATGATTCATTCCAAATTTAACTCTAAATCTTTCAGTAGAAAAACTGCCTCTCTTATCCTCTTAGCAGAGAATAACAACAGAAAATTAAAAGAAAAACAAAGAAACACCATGCCACAGGCAACATATCTATCAACATCAAATGATTAGCAGTTTCTATACTGTGAGATAAAATTAAAAAAAAAAAGGCACAACAATGAGCACCACCACATGTGAGTTAAAAAAGGTAATCGCATTGATAATAAAACAAGAAAAGGAATCTGAGCCATCAACATAACAAACTTGAAACCTACGAATTGTCATCTAATAACCAAAAGAGGATATTTCAATTTATAAGCCTTCTAAACGACCAGAACAAGTGATAAAGGACAAATATATCCATATCAACCACCAACTCAAAGATGCCGCCACACAAGTCTATTTGTGACCTAGAGACTGCACGTCTATAGAAACATGTGTACTGAAAACATTAACCCTTCGCATATACAAAATTTCATAAATTCCAATAAGATGGTTACAATGATTCAGGAACAGCCAAAGAATCATCTTCTTGAAGTAACTTTCTTAGATGCTCCTTGTTGTAAAACTAATGCTTCTTTGTGTGTCAATTAACATAATGAGAAAATAATGAAGGAATTTAAGAAAAATTTGACAGAGTAATTTAATATAAATGATCTTGGTTTGATGCAATTTTCTTGGCATCAACATAAATAAGTTTAATATTTACAAGTGCAAGACCATACCTACCCATCAACTGCTAACAATTAAGTAGGAAAGGAAGACGGGTCCAATAAGCAAACACATCAGTCTACAGATTTTCCTATTCGAATAGCAACATGAGCAGACATCATGTACAAAACAAGCCTATCATCATGAAGAATCCAAAACTCAAAGAGCAACAAGAAGAATTGTAAGATACTAATAAGGGACAACGGGAAATGGAATATAATTAGAGCCTTCTTTTTATTCAAGGCTATTTAGATGCAATGATTGGACCGTATGAAAACATTCACAACCAGGTCCGACATATTATCAATCATTTTCGGAAATAAGAAAAAGGCATGCAATTACCAGGCCAAGCGAATGATGTAGCAATACTAAATTCAACCTACCAAGCAATAGAGCTATTACCATGTTGAAACACTGTTATCCCAAGAGCTTGAGCTGATACAAATGGGTCCAAGAATCGTATTTAAACTCTAATCAATAATCATATTTAAACTTGTCAATCCCAGTTATTGTCAATAAAAAATTTTGATATCTGGAGGATTCTCTCTGTATCCTGTTTATTGTCAAAAAAAATTTCATATCTGGAGCATCAAGAAAGATGTGTATTTTTGTCCCAAGGCTTATTGGAAGAATCCATGATATTCCACTATATCTAAGAATGACTCAACCATAATCAACAACAAGAACAATAGAGAATGAACATGTAATAAGCTACAAAGGCTTTTAACGTCGCTCAACAAGCAATAAATAATATAATTTTTCCAAGTATTATGGTAGTTACAGCAAGAAAGGCCCCAAACTCTATGATTAATGAAGTATCAACAAACAGAAGTATTAGAATAAATGCTAAGCTCAACAATGCTTGACTTCAGACTCACTTACCATTCCGTGGGAATAGATAATTTGCATTTGAAGACAGTAGCTAAAAGCATTTGAAATTGTAGTGTATATAAAACGTTGAGCTGAATAAGTTTTCATTAGAAGAGAAGTACAAGTGATGTTGGTACAATAGCTTTTAAACTCTCTGTTTTTTTTCTTTTTCCATTTTCTCGTTTGATGAAGAAATAAGCAAACAGAGTATCTTCCTCCTGTGTATTGGTAAAATTTTCCAAAACTTGTCATAATCTTCTAATACAACTTCCAGACAGGCTTTAAAGGATTATTCTAAATTTTTCTACTTTTATGGAATTGCCCAGATCTTCTCAGAAGAAGCTGCAGTTCCTCAACATTTCTTAACGCATTTTCCCTATACACCATGCACATTCCTTAATCGTCATTCTACCTCTTCAAAAAGCTTTGATGAAGATGCCCGCATTTTATTTATCATTCTTGCAATAGTTGAGCTCAACGTCTCTACTTGTCAATACTTCTTACCATATGTGACATTTTGCCATAATTCATTTCATTAGGTTTGATGCCTAAATCATTATCTTTCACACAGACACAGAGATGTATAAAAATATAGAATAAGAAATCCTCAAGATGAAAAAGGTGATCATATGACCAACCTGTAACCTTTCAGCCACTTTTTCACAGTCCATTCTTGAGAGACAATAAATAATTCCACATTCGTCAAAATGGTTTTCTTTAATGAACTTGTCAATGTCATCTAAACACTTTTTTGTCTTGGGGATAACTGAAAACCTGCAATCTTCAAAATGAGTGATGATTTCAACATTATAAGGACAATTTATCTTCATTCAAAACTTACCATAGATTAGGGCGATTAAAACTTTGCCGGAAAATAATGCAGTTAACAAGACCAAGAGCTTGCACAACATCTTCTTTTACACTGGCTGTTGCAGTAGCTGTTAAAGCTAACACTGGAGTATTTGGAAACTTTTGTTTCAAGATACCAAGACCCTGGACATTTAAAAAGATAGCTTGCAGTCAAACACTATAATATCTGTGGCACAAAGTGGAAAGTTTAAAATTTAAAAGGCACAACCTGATAATCTGGTCTAAAATCATGTCCCCACTGACTCACACAATGAGCTTCATCAATAACAATCCTAGCAAGCAATTCACGGGCATTTAAGCTCTCCAACTGTCGCAACAGAAAATCACTTCTGCAATCAGCCAAGGGAAATTTCCGAATGAGTTAGCAGCACAAAAGAGATCAAACATAAGACATGTAAACTTCATATAAACCCACCGTATTACTAGTTTGTATAAATGGCATAAGTTGATTTATTCAATTCAGCAGTCATCTCAAATTTCCATACACATTAACACATGTTTGTTTATTGTTATTCTTGTTTAATCAAGTTAAATGAATCATGATCACTGTATAATATGTATATACTTCAAATTGAAATTCAAGCACCCAAACCCCTTGTGTAAGTGGTATTAGATCCCAAAATCTCGAGTACAACTATGATAGACCTCACCAGCTAAATAGTTTAAATTTCTCACCACCATGGACATTAAAGGGATTGGGCTTAGGGTTTAACCTATGGAGAAGAGTGGAAATTAAGGATTGGAAATTCAAGATCACAATCTTTCGACCAAAGAGACATCCAAGATCAGTCTTGTATCACACGTCTTGCTTAACTGCCTAATAAGGTCAGCAGATAAAAATATAAGAGAATAATATTTGACAGGCCCAACCAGTTCAGACAATAGATTGGGCCAATAAAAGACTTATTCTCAGTGAGGCCCTGTACTAGAAGACAAGCTATTTCTTGTCTTCTCTCAGATATTCTATATTTCTCACATTGTACTACTATAAATATCCAACTGTTGCTGCATTAGTCAGATATAATAAGATTGTACACATCCAGTGCTTTTCTGCTTTAGTCAGTTATAATAAGATTGTATCCAGTGCTTCTCTGATTTCAAAAACAATACTATGCAAGTGACTCTGCAGAAATAATAATCAGACATCAATGAATAATGCTTGCAGTAAGACAACTGATATGGTTAAAACTTACTTGGCAACTTTCTCTGGTGTGACATATAACAGCTTGTATTTACAATAATCAGAGTTAAGTTCCCTAAGAATCTCCTGTTGTTCAGTCCACTCCATACTGGCACTTAGGTAGGCAGCAGGAATATTTGCCTATAGTACAAACCGATGGGAAAAATGGAAGTTGTTTGAAAAGAATCTGGCAGATAATCCAAATTAAAGTACAAGCGATTAGATCAGCAACATAGCAAACATTACCTGCAACAGATGCATTATTTGATCTTGGATAAGTGACACAAGAGGAGAAATCACCAACGTTATACCTGGACATATAAGAGCAGGAAGCTGCAAGACAACGACTAGAAATGTGTAAAATCCTGCAGCTTGAAGCATAAAGTATTATATCCTACTATCAACAAAGTACACTAAAAGAAAATTTTATGAATAAAAGCTTTGCATAGAACATTATTTGCCACAAAAAATTTACTGTCCTGCAACTTGGCCTAAAAATTGTCGCAACCGCAAGTCACAAGCTGAGCCAACAAGAAGTATGTAACTGAATACAACCATAGACAGATACAGGAAAAGCTATAAAGATACGAAATAAAAATAGTAAATGTTGCCCAAACAGGAAGCACATAAAAGAATAAAAGCTCCTTCACCTGATAAGTCAGACTCTTTCCTCCACCAGTTGGCATTAGAACAAAAACATCATGTCCGCTCATGGTAGCATTAATGACCTCTCTCTGATTGGGGCGGAATGAGTGATTCCCAAATACTTTTTTGTTGTTGGCCTAAAAGTTGAGCAAGGCAAACCACAATCAAGACAAATAGTGGAGACAGAAAATTAAAAATAATTCAGATGCACACCTCCAGCTTTTTTGTCCATGGGAAATCATGACCACTCCACTTTTGGTCATTGGAACCTTCAATATAATTAACTTTGATAATTTTTGGAATATACGGTTCCCTCTCAACAGGATATGATGAGACACCGAACCTGTCTGCAGAAGAGAATGAAACTGATGATGAATTCCACTTTTCATTCTCCCCTGGTTCATTATATAGATGAATCTGGGTATCAAATCTCATGGTATCTATCCTGTGCACAGCTACTTGGGGTGTTTCATATTGGTAAGTGCGAGTTGTCGATGCAGAAAATTGTGACTTTTGTCTTTCGTCATCATGAAGGAATCCCTCAAGCTGCTGAATCTGCTTGTTCAGCTGCAGCCTAACAACAAATATATGCATAGGTATGAAACACAATTCTAATAATTTTAAATTATAACCCCTCAAGGTGCTGAGCAATTGCAAATGAGCCAATGCAGTAACGAAATTAACAATATCCAATAACGTTCTATTATTTCTTCTCTTATTTCCCTCTATGTTGGTTTTTAATCATTTTTGCCTCTGAAAATATCTAATATTAATATTTAAACAAGAAAACAATGATGAAAAAAGATTGGGGAAGACAGAATAGATGGGAACCTCTCCTGTCGAAGCTTCTCTATTTGTGCTGGATTCAGAGCTGTAGCATTGTCAAGCAGTTCATTTGAGATGGCAATCAGCATGTCCTTCATCTCTTGTATATGACTAGCTGCTTCTGGGCAAAGTCCTAGCTGTATTAATCTCCAAAATCAGGCACATAAATTAACAATATGAAGGAATTAGAGTAGGGAAACACAAAAATATACATACCTTAAATCCATGATTACAGTTTGAGCACAATTCAGGAGGCCAACAAGTATCGTTTTGCCTAGAAAATCTATTATTATCTGCAGTTGGTGTTATGGGTGGAAGCTTGGAAATTGATGGTTGAGGGGTGCCAGCCGATTGATAGTGCTCCATGACAATTTGGTCCACATCAATATTCTGAAACAAAAAGCAAAAGCACAGCATGAAAACAATGCAGAGGATAGATGAATGCACATCAATCAACAGTCAATTGAACCAAAAAATAGACCATGAAGTTTGACTTTGATAGGATCAAACATTGGATCTCCTTCACAGCTTCTCCAGAAGTATTGCTAAAGAGTATCAAATAAGCAGTAGCCAGAACGGACAGAAATGGCTTCAGACTTATCAAATGAACGCAAGAGCAAAACAGTATATACCAAGTTCAAATATTTAACAATAACATACGAAAAAAATCTATCAAAACAAGTTCCAAAAGAGAAAACTATTTCTAGTTTGAGTACATCAAGTAAATTCAGAATTAAACTATTGCAATCTGAGTGCCCTGTGATAAAGTTGAACTAACTCCATTAGTTCATATTAGCCAACAACATGAGTTACCTTGAGTATTTCATCGTCATCTATGTCATCAGCCAAAACTTCTGCAGACTCATTTTTTTGGTTTGCGTGCAATGAGTGATTGCTCAATGATCCATCCAAAAATTTTATATGGGAATTGTTGACAACTGGTGCTTTACTCTCACTATTCCCCACATGACCGTTTCCAGCTTGTGCAGCTCTGACATCATGTGATGGAAGAAAACTGCCCGTGCAACTCACAGGTTCACTAACCTTGACAGTGGTTTGGCTGCGGTTTTGATGGTTATGCATAGGTTCAGAAAATATAAAACTGCCAGATGAGCTCTGCAAGGTAGCTCTTCTGCAAAAATCAAGTGAAGTGTCATTGCCAGGATTCTCAACTGGAATACTAACTCCAGGTCTTATGTAGTTCCGGCAAGATATCTTTAGACTGGAAAGAGTGTGCCAAGCCTGCCAAAATCATTCCAGCCACAAGCAACTTTTAATTGGATACAGATACAGTAAAATATTATCTTTGAATCCCCATGAACCGGATATACAAGTTAGACACAGCTACATTGAGTTTTCTGTGTACCAGTTAGCGTGCCTATGGATGTGTGTGTTAACTTTATGTATAAAAAATTCAGTCAAGATAAAGAAAAGGCAAACAATTTTTTCTACATTGAAAAAAGAATAGATAAGGGACCACTGTCATTGAAATTAAAAATGGACAGCATGTTTACAAGTATAAAAGAACCATTATGGTAGGAATTAAAACCCATGAACCAAACATACAGTATAAATTACTCCTCAAAAGCACGGTGTCCAAAAATTTACCTTTTCAACTTCAGTACCCTGTAGTCTTTGAAAATTCTGAATTTGACAGGCCATTAACCTTAAAGACACAAATAATTCTATGTCAGAAGTATTAATTGCATAGTTCAGCATGAATATAAATGAACCTGAAACCATCCAGTAAAGATCGATTTAAGTATGGCACATCCATGAACAATTATTTTCTATATGTATTCAACCAACTGCTAATCCAACAACTGAAGGTGTACAAGTCAAAAATCAGGAAATAACAATCTTGAATTCAAGGAAAGTAGAGTGGTTGCTTCTCAGATGACAATATCATTATCTAATAATTGGTAATGAAGCAAAGTGAGCATAATACAAGGGTTTGAAACAACTGAGCTTCGAATCCATCAGTCCAATATGTTTACAACCAGCTTTCAGCACATTAATTTGCTATTTCCACAATCCATTCTTCAACAATATATAATAAAATAAATTTATATTTTGATAATTTGAAAAGAAGATAAAAGGAAAAATAAACTAATTCTACACAATGAAATTCTTTGTGTATATGATCATACCTTGCACTCATTGCTCCTTCAATATGTGGTTTTTGTGTTTCTAAGGAGAAAAGAAAATTTGAAGTCAAGAACTTTTTTTGACATGAAAAATTATCATGTGCATTGGCATGTTGCAACCAATTAACTCTAGGAAGCTTGTCATTGCATTTGTAACCTTCACCTGATTCACTGTGACTTCATATCAACTATAAATAATTAATCAATCAAGAAATGAAACAGAAAAGGACACCAGAAATTGATAGAAGAGAAATAATGCTCTTACCTGATATGCTTTTCTCCAGTCATGGGTTAATAAATTCTAAAACTGATATATATCTGCCAGTTGAAAAGCCATTTCTGTGTCCAACAACCAGCTAAACAAAATTTTCTCACTGCTGAGTGAGAACATAGAGAGATGTCAAAACCATAAATTCAAGAACAAAAATTAATTTCACTAAACTCAAAGGTTTGAGCTTTTAGGTAGGTCAACACTTAATAATAATATTAAAGCTTTAACAAACTTCCTCAAATTTAATATGGACCCAAACACAAAGAAAAAATTGCAAATGCAGATCCGCAAAATCTTTTGGTCGAACTGATTCTAAACCATTCACATAAACAATGCACCCAAAATTTTTGAGCCTTTAGATAAGAAAGGAAACAATACTGGATAAGCTTAGAACAACAAACTAGAAGAAAAATGATTGCGCAACAAGCCAAAAAAAAAAAAAGAAAAGAAATTTAATTTCAGTGACAATAATATACAAACCAAAAGAACAATCATTTCTTATGTGCCTTGTCTATATTTCACTTATTAGAAATCTCTTTAAATTACCACAATTTCCCATAACGAATAACATTTTAAAAATACATGAACAAAATAGTTCTGGACATTTAAAGAGATAGCACCAAATATCACTCAAAAATCTAAGAAATAAACAAGAACCCAAAAATAAAAACTTTAAAAAAAATCAAAAATCAAACTTAAAAATTATACAATTATGTTACAATTAACACACCATTTTCAATACAAAGTACCGTCGATTACATGCATGTTGCCAATCCCAAACGCGCCCTAACGAAACGACAATGAAAAACTCCATAAAAAACACATATACCTTAAATTACACGTATAATACCACTTAACACTACTGAGAACAAGTGAAGTGAAACCCTAGAAACCACATTTTTTTTCTCTTTTACCCAGAATAAACAATTGATTGAAAATGAAACTGTACAGCACTGTATTGACCTTAAACTCGGTACTGGAGAGAGATATGTTCCGGCGGTGTACGGAACAAGCTTTCGGAGAGAGAGAGGGAGAGATTTAAAGAGTGGAAATTGTTAGCTTTTCAAAACATATAATGCGCGGCATCGAATGGCGGGACAATTTGCCTCATTTTGCTCACGGAGATTGTCTGGTATCAAATCTCCTGTACGACGACGTTTTGCTTACGTCTGTTTTCAGCGGGAAAAATTGCCGAAACTATTTTTTTTTTAATTTTTTTACTTTTTTACAAAACGTGATTTTCTATTGAATTTGGATCCTCTTGTGATTCATTTATCCAGATTGTGACACGTGGAAATTAAAAATTTTAGGTTTGAAATTTATTTTAATTTCTTAATTAGACAAAATTAGGAAAGCTTTAATTCAATTTTGATTTTCCTTATTAGACAACCGAAATTCTAAAATTAACAAAAGTATACTCTCTAAGAGAAAAAGAAAATTCTTCTAAAAATAAAATTTTTCCATGGGTTTTTTTTAATTTATCAAAATTAATAAATTTAATAATAATTCCCAATACTAAATTAAATACTGAGAGATAGAAGAATTAAATTATCAAAAAAATGATTTATATGAATGACTTTTTTTATTTTGCTAATATATGTATCTTCATCTAATTTTTTATTTTTTAATTATTAAAATTTGTTCTGTGAAAAAAAAAAGTGAAGAAAATTATAATAGACGTCAAAAGATTTCAAAAAACTTACAAAAAATTAAATGAGAAGAAAACTCAAATCCTTATTGTATTTCTTGTAATACCACGTTGTAATTATTATCCTAATTTTTATAATTTTTAAATAAATATATCATTGGTTAATAAATAATACTAATTCTTTTTTAATTACAAATTATATTTATAATTTAATATTATCTAAGAAATCTACAAGAAATTGAAAGTATCGATTTAATCTAATGTTACTTGAAAATCTTCACCTAATTCAAGTAAATAATACAAACTCTATCTAAATTATTATATATAAAATGATATAATATGATAGTACAATAGTGTAAATTCATTAACGTAAGAAATTACAAAATTTTTAAAAAAATTACAAATTTTTTTTTAATTTTTGGTTCGGTTTTGTTTTTTATACTAATATTAAAAATTAAACTAAATGATTCGGTTTTCAAATAGAAAAATGAACCTGAACTAAAAATTATAAAGGCACACATCGAACTTATCGAGTTGATTTATTTTTTGTAATTCTTGATTTTTTTTTATTATTTTAAACTTATAAAGTAAACATATTGTCATAATAGATAACCTCTTAATTAACATAAAACGCACAAAATAATGAAAATAAATAATTATATTATTAAAAAGATAATTAAAAATATATTTCAAAAACTAATTATTAACTTATTTCTGACATCTTTGTGTATATTGATAATTTTTTCATTATATTCTTAAGTAAATTTTTTTGTAATTAATTTTAAGTGGTAGATAATTAAACCAAAAGCAAGAGCAATTGGTATTATAGAGAATCCAACCTAGAATTAAGGCTAGGAAAACAAATTATTTACAACTACATTAGTTTCCGTTTATAATTTTAGTTTCACAATCTTTTACATAAATATATTGTAACATATTTAATAATCTTTAAATTATTATTTTATTGATAAATATTATAATACTAAATTAATAATTATAGAATAAAATTTAAATTATTATTATTAAAGAACATTCAAAAGTAATTTTTTATAATCATTAATAATTTAATAATTTATAATTTAAATTATTATGAAAATTTGACAGATACCCCTTAATATTAAGGGTAATAGATAAATACTCTTTTGGTGTTTGAAGGGAAAAAAAAAACACATATATCCTGTTATGTTTGGTCAAATGAACATATATACTCTAAATTACTATGTAATCATAGAAAATAATTATTTTAGTCTTATATATTTAGAAGGATTAATTAATCAGCTATTAATACATAATAATTAATATATCCTTATAATTTATTTTTTGATAATTATTTATTCAAATAATTTCTTATAATTAGTCTCTAAATTATTATTAATATTTTAAATAATTTTATTATCATTATATCCATAATATTCAGTATTTAATTTTTGATAAATAGTCTCTGAATTAAAGATATTATTAATAATTAAAATATTTAATTTATTTAAATATTTAATTTTTTTAACTTAATTGTATTAAAATATTTATTCATAAATTAAAAAAATAAACACCTCTAAAATATTTTATTAAAATTTAACTTAAAAATACAAACATACCCTTGGTCGAAGAAATGGATAAGTTTCTTCAATTCCGTTACACGAGCTAACAGAGAATAACAGAACTAGAAGCTGCGGAAAAAGACGAAAAATCAGCTAACATTAACAAACGGTTATCTATATATGTCTTGACGAAAATACCCCTAGCAATGTTTTATTCAATCATTAAAGCTTCCAAAGCAAGCTTCTCCTCCAAGAAAGACCAGCCAATATTTGAAATTTTATAATGATTTGGCGTGTCCAGATATTTATCGGTTGAAATATCTTTATATATTTTAGTCCAAGAAGTCTTCGTCGGCACGGCACTCGTGATGTATTTAAATCCTTCATTTCATTACCTAATTGAAATTCAACAAAAATGAGAGCGGCGGTGAAAACTGGAGTCACGTTTACGTTGGGCGCAATGTTTGGAGCCTTTGTAGCTCGTCGCCAGCTCCAGGAAACTCGTCGTCAAGGGCCGTGCCCTCGCCGCCGAGCACAGGAAAACAAGGAGGCGGCGGCGACTGCGGCTAGTCCGAGTTCAGAAATTGGAGCCACAGCGACGGCAGCACCTGCCAATAACTAGTTAGTATTTGCAAATATCGGCTTAAAATTTGGACTTTAAAATGTTAATTTAATGGGAATTAATGTTCGTTTTATGTATAATTTACCAGATCAAGCACTGATTTGGCATCAAATTAACATTATAGAAATACAGAGATGTTCATACTTGTAAATTTTTATGTTGTTTTACAGTATGTAGGGATGTGCAAGTCCTGTCAGTGTGTTTGGAAGGAATAAATGCTTTGTTGTATTTTGTATTAAGAATTGAAGAATTAATTCTCTTTGGTCTTGAATGCGAATTTGATGGTAATTATTGCAAGGTTTGATGTGAATTTGATGATAACTGCACGCAAGTCTAAGTATTTTAAATTATTCTAACATATATTATAACTGTGAGATTGGAAATTGATAAAAGGAGGAAACAAGAACCGATAAATATATTAACTCTTTATGTAGAATTTTTTGAATATATATTTTATCTGTAAGATTTTTATAATTAAAATTTTTAACAAAATTTTATTAATTTTAGTTGTCATGTATAACTTTTCATATAATGGTTAATAATTTCATAAAAAAGTTTTTAATCTTTTATAAAATTTTTTAAATGAATTTTTTCTAATAAAATAAAATAATTTTTTCAATTTTTAAAAATTAGTTTTTAGTGTTAATTAAATAATATATGAAAATTAAAAATAAATTAATATTAAAAAAATCATTTTTAACTAGTAAAAAAAATTAAACTAGCACTAAATGTGATTGAATGCATTCCAATATTGGACAATAAGTGAATCCATGCATATGTGTTGGGTTTACCTGAACCTCAACATTCGTAGCCAAACCATGCTCGAAAAAATTAATAGTAAATAAGGAGGTTACAAAATGTACCCACGAAAATACTTTTCCAACTTCTCACTTTACGTATAACCACTCATTATATGTGAAGTTCACTATATTTCAGCAAGAATAAATTATAAACGTTGGAAAAAATTGAACTAAAAGAATTTATCTAATTAGAATAACCTTTAGATCATTTTAAATTTTTATATTTAGATTAGATAATTTGTATTGCACTTTTTTGATTTTATTAACAGAGAAGTTCTAACTCACAATTTTTGCGGGATTGAAATTTCAATTGCCTCCCTCAGATCTTGCAATTTGATTTTACCAAAAATCCACTTCTTTTTTGGTTAATATATAATATTATGACATATCTTTTTTTTGTTTAATTTTTCTCAAATTATATAGTGCATATTAAACTTCTTGAAGTTTAGGAAAACAGTAGATATCCTTAGTGTTTGGGGTGCTTTAGATATCTCCCAAGTTTGAAGAGATATGCAAATACCCCTTTGAGCGAAATCTAGATTAAAGTTAACTGTCCACTAGTTTAATCAAATTGACATTATTTTTTTCATCACCAAGTTTTGATTATATAATAAATGGGAATAGAAGTTTTTTTTTTTTTTAATTTTAATAATTTGATTTCTGCCACAAACTACTGTTGGAAATAAAATATTAAAATAACAAAAAATTTGTACTAATTTATTATTTTAAGAAAATCTAAGTACAAAAATATTATTTTCCAACAAAATGTTAACTGTTAGTTGGTACAAAATGCTTCTAACTTTTTTTTTTTCTAATTTTGTAGGTAATAATTTGATATGCAAGGATAAAAAGAAAAAAAAATTAAATGAAACATGTCTATATTTTATTTATATATCTACTTAAAAAATTAGTTCATATTCATCATAAAGTTTACCAAGCACCTAATCAAGGGCGGAGCCAAAATCTAAGATGTTACGGAGCCGAGTAATAATCTAATTTTTATCATAAGATTATTATAACTATAATTCTATAGTTATATTTTTATAAACGCATATATAATAAATTTAGATAATGCATGAATTTAAAAGACCAATATAAAAATACTTGTTTTGAAATTTTTTTCTCCTTTCCTCAAGTTGAGGAAGAAAGAAAATAAAAAAAATTAAGGAAAATAATCGAAAATACCCTATTTTTGCCCTAAAAAAATAAAGAATCCCTTATAGAAAGTTAATAAAAAATGCCCATTTTTACTTATTTCGGACAAAAATTATTCTCATACCTAAAACAAAACACTTCTAAGTTACTTTCGAATTGTTACAGTAACTTTCAAGTTACTACGGTACTTTTGCGTGCTACATAAATGACTCATAAGGTGAAGGGATGAATAAACTCACCACTTATGTATGTACAAAAATAAGGGGATTCCACCCTAAAGTTGTTAAATGAAAGAAAATAGTTTGAAAGTTATTAAAATTTCTACCTAAAAACATTACAACTGCTATCTAAAATATTAAATATAATACATCACAATTCATCTCATACCTAAAACATTAAATAGGATAGGACACAATTTTAAAAAGTAAGTTGCTTATTATTGATTAAACAAGCCTTTAGTGTTAGTTTACATTGTCAAATAGACTCTTATTTTGTATATACATTGGTAATGGTAAAAGAGAAGTTTTTAATGTTAAATATTATTTTCAATCTCTTGAAAAGTTAAACCTCAACGACATAAAAAAAATATATTTTTTTCACAATACTTATAACCGAAATTGAAGAATTTTACCTTTCAATTTTAAGTATAATCTCATAAATATTACTTATTATCAATAGTGAATTTGAGTAATAGCTAAGATCCATTTTTTATAATTTATTTCATTAAAATGTATTTAAATAAAAAAGTTGGTATAATATCTTATTAATTTCAAAAAAAAACATTGATTACTTTACTTTTTTATAAATCTTAATGTTCTTATTTTTTTTTCTCTTTTTAATTTGTGCAATCAATGATATTTTTATTACTTACATGAGTTAAAAAACGTTATTTTTCTCTAAATTTTAAATTTTTTTCTAATTCACAATAAATACATGATTATCTTTTTAATTTAAGTTTTTGTAAGAAAAAAGTTTTAAAATAAATAGATACTTATAAAAGTAATAAATTATATTTGTAATAAATAAGTGAAAATAGTGTTTAATAGAAATTAACCTATTTAATTAAATGTGTGCTTAAGTAAAGAAAAAGTGGTTGCAAGAGCATTTTAAAAGAATGACAATAACATTACTTCAAGAAATTATTTTGTATAAAAAATTTGACGTGTAATAATCATAAATAAAAGATATATATTTTTAATATCTCATGTTACAATAAGAATTTCCCTCATCTGGCCGAACCCATTTAAATATGATTAATACTATAATATTTTTTAATAGAATTAATACTAACCACAGTTTTATGCAGCATAATGTGATAATGCAATTAACATTTAATTAAACACTTTTGCTTACTATATAATTATAAATTACAGGTAATTTGTTAAATCTTATATTTATATGTTCTTTTGGATTCTCCAAAATATAGAGGAAACTCTATTAGTATTTTTCCTAATTTTAATTACAGCAATGCTAACTTGGTACTTTGCAAATAAGGACAACTAGTTAATCACTTGAATATTATTTATAGCATGGGATGCCACTTGACTTTCGCAATGACATGCTTGAGAACTTAGAGGTTGTTTCCACTCTACTGTGCTCTAAAGAGGAATCCTTTTTAAAATTTAAAATGGTAGGTACTACAAATTATAAATTAAGTTGATAAATTAAACTATTTCTTTTCTATATTTTGATATATATAATTTAAATGAATGTTTCTTGGATGTATGATAAATTAAACTATTTATATATATATATATATATATATATAAAATTTCAACCTTATGATTTATAGCTTAGATGTCCTTTGATTTTGCCAATGTCAAACGTTTCATGTGCTCATTGTCAACGACGATCCAAGGAAACAGTCTTGGCACCATCTTTTGTCCAATCTAGAAAAAATAAAAATAAATGGATTAGTTATTAAGAAATAATTAGTGCTTACATTTCCTTCTAATATATCATTTGAACTAGTTTTCACATCAATTTCATCATAATCTATATTTAAGTCTTGTTATGTTTACATCTCGCTATTTGTAAATATAAAATTTAGTATTATATTAAAAAGTTAAAAAAAAAAAAAAAAAAGAAAAGAAAACACTTGTATAATTATAATGGAAAAATTCCTGATTCCCCCTTCAGGTTTGAGGAAATACCCTGTAATTTTCATGAGTTTTCAAAATTATCCTGTTAGGTCTATCTATTAATTAAGATAATAGTGAAAACAATTTTTTGGATTGTTTTTACCGTAATGCCGCTAATATGATACTTTGAATAAGAATAGAAATAAGTCAGGCACATGAAGCCTATAATATAGACTAAAATAATAATAACTTAATTAAATTTTTTAAAATAAAATTATATACTAATAATAATTTTTCTCATCAAATGGAAGTAGTAGTCGAAACTAAATTAGCCAAGTCCCCACGGTTAGCTTAATCCCAACCTGTTCATTAAACCATAATTTTGGGTAATTTCCCTTTATTTTTCTACTCTTTCTTGCATGCATTTAAAACCATCAAAGAAATCAACCAAATGCATGCCCAGACTAAGCTCAACCCATCTCGCATTCTCAAAACTACTATCTATGCAAATCCACCCATCTTCTATTATAAATCCATTGAATTATGTAGAGTCAGTCTTCAATAATATTCCATACCCATCAAGCTTTTGTTACAATACCATCATTCGAGCTCACACTTTCTTTTTCTTCTCCTAAGTGCATTCAAAATCATCATATCTCAACGAAGGAAAACCACCAAACCAATGATAATGGTTGTGTTTCGCATTCGTTGAGGTTGAGAATGCGTGAAGAGGGAGGTTCGTGGAGGATGCAGATAAGGCAGCAACGATTAAGTAGCAGTGATAAGGTGGTGGTGCTTGAAAATCATGATATCTCAACGAAGAAAAACCACTACATTGGTGGGAATGGTTGCGTTTCACATGCACTAGGGTTGTGGGGGTGTAAGGAGAGAGGGTCATGGAGGGTGCAGATAAGGCGGCGACGATTAAGAAGCGGTGATAGGGTAGTGGTGCTTGAAGGTGATGCAGCGGAGGAAAATAATTGAGCCCTTGGATACACCCATGGTCGAGTTGCAAAGGTTTTTGGTTGTAAAAGAATTGAAAGTTTTTGAAGCTCTCATCTGTAATTAGAGTAGTGATTTGTTTTGCTTGTGATATGAAGAGCTTGTTGTTGGTCTAGATATTAATGTATTATGTATTGTGAGTACCCTGAATCATGTAATACGGCCACCATTAAAACTAAATTAGAAGAAGAAAATGCGGCCACCGTTCTCTAGAAAGAACAAGTATTTTTAGGATTAGTGTTTTAAGGGATTAATTTATTATTTTTATTATTTATTTTATTATATATTTTTTTATTTATAAATTATAAAGGAAATTATTATTAATAAAAAAATAAATTTTAATATTTTTTAATACAATTTTTGTTAAAAGACAATTTATTATATAGTGCACTTTTTATTTTATTATGTTAAAATACAATTTTACCCAAAAAAATTGCCGTTATCTTAATTAACGGATGAAACTAACAGGATAATTTTAAAAATATAAGGGGTTAATAGGGTATTTCCTCAAACTTGAGGGGCAAATCGAGAATTTTCCCAATTAGAATCTTCATCTTCATCCCATTTTCTTCTCTTTCACCTCCACGTGCACATCCACATCTACGTCCACATCTACGTCCATTTACATAAGACTTTCTTGACCTCTACCTCTGTTTTAGAAAACTCCTCTTGACCTCTACCTTTACCTCTATCTTTATAAGACACCTCAATCTTAAGAAGACTCCTTATGACCTCCATCTTTATCTCCATCATCAGTCTTGTTCACTCCTTAAGTTAGTGTAAGAATTCTTATTGCTATCAATCATTGTGTGTGTGCTAAAGAGGAATTCTTTTTGAAATTTAAAATGGTAGGTACTACAAATTATAAATTAAATTGATAAATTATATTATTTCTTTTCTATATTTTGATATATATATATAATTTAAATGAATATTCACTAGATATATGCACCTCTTATTCATTACTTCCTTGCTACGTCATGCCGTACCATAAGATACACATAGGCCCTATTAACTATATATATCATTTTGGATATTCCAAGAGGTGTAAATCTGGTTAGAATCTTGAAATTTGTTCTTGATTACCAACCTAATTAAATGATTGCTTGCTTAGCGGTGCCTATCTTGCAACTGCCTGTTTTAACAAGTATGAAATGAGTCCATGCAGGTAACTAAAAAATATTGGCAATACACTTCACCACAAATTGTCTCGTTTTCAACTTGAAAATCTTGAACTGGAAGTGATTCTTCAATGCCATTATACTCATATTGTGTCAGAGTGCTTGTTAGGTACTAAAAATTTGCCTAATGCATATATCAACTGATCTAATACGTGAGAACGTATCATTCAACATAGTTATGAAAGTAGAATGAGAGCAAACGCTATATGAATTGATTTAATGATGATAAAGATGCCATTTAGCTGCTTCTCTAAGATAGATTGGCACTAACACCTTGAGTTGGATTGGTTTCTTTGTCTTAAAAATTTCTTTGACCTTATGTTAATGGCATAGTAGTAATATGGAGGAGAATAACCTCCTATCAAGGGTGTGGCCTATCGTCTTAATAGCGAGAAGAGTAATGTTTAACAACCGATGGGTCTTGATTGCATCGAGGTAGAAAGTAATATTTGAAATCCTTGGACAGGTGCACTAAATTTGTGTACACATTACAAAAAGTGTATCGTTTAGTTAATTACTTCCACTAGAAGATATGAATGGGTGTATAGGAACTCCAAGGGTAGTAGGATGCGAAAGCGTATGGCATTATACATTTTGCACCATTTACGTGCTCCAAGTTAATGAACATGGGAGTATAACCTCTCATGTTCGTCACATTATGACTACTTCTAGAGTTGATGAAAGCTTGGAAGTTGTATTTCTTCGAAATGCCTATTGGCATTAAAAGCACAAACCCTTAGTTATATAAACTCTATAAAGCTCGCTCTCACTTTAATAGTAAATTTTGTACGATTTATCTGAAACAATATATACAACATTTGTATAAATTGTTCGTACATGATGTTTCTTGCATAAATGGAACCCTATGTCAACAGATGACTTGACAGAATTTGATGTTCATCCACATGAACCTTTATGTCTAATAACTATTGTGAGAAGCTCATTCATGCTTGCATTAAAATTAAATGTGTCCTAGAGTACAAATATTAATGGTGTACTGCACAATTTTAAGTTCCTAAATACTTAACATAACTTTTCACTTTTTTTAACTCGAAAGTAACTTTAGAGTTCAAAGTGTTTATAAACTCGAAAGTGACAATAAATCGGCTTTAACCTCCATCAATTCCCTTTTTTTCACACAAATATGCACCAAGTGCATTCAAACATTAAAAATACACCCCATTTAACAACATTTACTATTACATTGCCTAATTATGCAAAAAATACTAATTCATATTTTTCTATGATTTTCTGTGTTAAAATTAAAAAACTTAACATTAAATACTCAGCTTAAACTTGTTTGAACTTAATTAATCGATTGTAATTTAAGTAAATAACAATGTAAATATAAGAATTGCTTAGTGTAAAGAGGCTTTGGATTGAAGTGTTGAGAGAATACAAAGAAAGTGTAGAGTGAAGGGTGAACATGAAAAAAATTTTTGTTTTGTCAAGGTGGTTCGGTGGAGTATTTTCGTTCAAATAATTGATATTTGGCTAAATTTTTTTTTTCCTGAGGTGATTATTTATATAATTTGCCATTAAATATTGGCTAAATTGAAAATTTTCCCTTTATTTTTCTATATCTCGTGACTCTAATCTGCAACGAAAAGACGCATAGTTGAATGCTGAAAAGAACTCTTTACTTCTTCGAGCTTTAATGGCTTGCTCTGGACTCCTCACTTCCAGCCCCTTATTCTTCTATCAGGTATCCCAAAAAATATTATTAAATAAATAAATTTAAAAAAATTAAAATATTTTGATAATTTTCGCAATTTTTACTTTAAATTTACGCCTTTTTCCAAAGAAAAACTTTAATTTTACGGACATTCTTCTTTTTTCTCGGCTGCCAAACAGGTTAGTAATCTGTAACATTTGTTTTTCCTCAACTCGTCAGAATTCCAGGGTTTTGAGCTTAAAGTTGACGAGTTCAAGACGCAGAAGAGGAATCTTTGCTGCATTGGAAGGAGATTGCGGCGCTTCAGTGACAAAAGACCACTCTATGATGAAAATTCCACACGTTCTGACCGTCGCGGGTTCCGATTCCGGCGCCGGAGCAGGAATTCAAGCGGACCTCAAAGCTTGCGCTGCCCGTGGAGTTTATTGTTCCACGGTTATCACTGCCGTAACTGCTCAGAACACAGTTGGAGTTCAGGTTACAATCTGTTTGCTATTATTCAACCGTCAGTAATTTCTGTTAAAAAAAAAAAATGTTTTTGAGATTAATTTTAATAATCTTGTTTTGAAATTTCTTTTTTATTTGTTTATGTTAGGGTGTAAATATTGTTCCGGAACATTTTGTTGCCGCTCAGTTGAAGTCTGTGCTCTCTGATATGCAAGTTGATGTGGTAGGTGAAGAGATGCTCTTAGGTGATATTGTAGAATTCATCACATGTAATTTGATTGTTACCTAACTTTGAAATGCTCTTAGGTTAAAACAGGCATGCTACCTTCTATTGAACTAATCAAGGTTCTTCATCAGAGTCTTAGGGAGTTTCCAGTTCAAGGTATGCTGTAAAATTGAATAGCTTGTTTTTCTGATTGCAATTCTAGTATCTTTTAAGTTGACTTTGTCAGATAATTGAAGGCAGCTTTAGTTGTTGATCCTGTTATGGTATCTACGAGTGGAGATGTGCTGGCTGGCCCTTCCATTGTATCTGGGTTTCGGTATGTTAAAGGTTCTTTTCGTTAGTAATTAGTACCATTCAAGGGCTGGCCAATTCTGTTTGCTTAGTTTCCATTAAAGTCAGTATTAAGTTTGAACACACCATGACTGAGCACTAGAACTTAAAATGATGCACACACCATTCACTTGATGTGAAGTTTTGGCCCTTAGACCAAAAGGCACTATGAAATACATTGAGCATTAGGCTCCTATCTATAGGGAAATAGGAAACCTAATTCTTTAAGAAAAAGGAATAATGAATCAAAATAGGATCTTATAAAAGAAACGTTATTATAATAAAATAAAGATAATCTTATTGTGTTAAAATACCTCTCCAAAGGAATCTTATTATAATAAGGCAAAATCCTAGTCAAACCAAGGAAAGAAGTCTGATAAGTTTTATACAAATGTTGACATATATATGTATGTATATTATTATTGATGGAGGGAAGAAGAACCGTTTTAACTTTTTTCCTTTTTTTTTCGTTTTTTATTATTCAACTTGTCCATATGAAACTATGAGAATACCGAGTAATTGTTGCTTCTTGTTTCTAATGCAGAGAGGACCTTCTTCCCATGGCTGACATAGTAACCCCCAATGTAAAAGAGGCATCTGCTTTACTTGGTGGTATGCAGCTGGCTACTGTTGCTGACATGTATTCCGCCGCAAAGTTATTGCATAATTTAGGCCCACGGTTAGTGGAAAACTCTTTAAGTATATTTCTTCTAAAATCTTAAAGTTCTAATTTTGACTCATTGAGATTACAGTATTATTAATATTAAAAGTAGAAGGTTTCAGAAAGCTTTCTGCTCATACATCTCAATTAGTGAGGCATGGAGCTCTGCCATTTCAGCTTCATATGCAAGTTAGTCTAGGATATATATATATGACACAAGATATTGACACTTTTTCAGAAAATGAAACTAAGAGATGTCCAATTGTCCATAGACATTATAAAGCATATTAATATTGTAAGTTAAGAGAATAGTCAAAGTCATGTTGCTTCTAAGCTGAAAAACCTAAGAAATGATCAAAATGAAAAAATAAATAAAGTTGAAAAGGAAATATGATTGAGAAATATTAGATCCATATAAAAAGATACTTAAAAGAAAATTGGTTAATTCAACGAGAAGCATGCATCTTATCATTGTTGTTCGTAATTGTGGCTTAGGGGTGTGCACACACTGCAGATCTTGACCTCTTCAAAGTACAGAAAGTTTTGAGGTGTTATAGTGTTGGAAAACGTGGAGTACAATCTTGGTGTTTAATTGTAGATTTGTATTGATTGTAAATTATTTTTTCTTGCTTTATTTATTTAGTCCACTTATAGCTAGTAGAATAATTCTCATTAATTGTAGAGATACAGTATCTAGTTTCCTGGTTTAGGTAGAATAGAAAGTTAACTCTTCTTTGTATAAATTTGATGCACCTACTGCAATAAGAGATAAGTGTTCTGTTACCCTAAATTCTGAAATTCTACATATAGAACTATGGTGCCTTTGGGTAAAGCTGAGAAGGAATTGTAAACTTTGGGCAACTTAAACATTTACTATTGTGTAGAAAAGGTTAAATGGCTTTTATGTTAACTAGTGCCTGATGTCAAATATCTGAGATTGTGAAAGTGGCTAGGAGATATTGAGCACAAGAAGAAATTAAATTTGATAGTAAAACATTTCCTGAAATTTTCATGTATAAATAACTATAAATCTTCATAAAGATTGTCTCGAAGAAATTTGGCAAATTTGATTAACAATTTCTTTTTCTGCTACTGGGGGAGACAATAATGTGTCCATAAAATGTTCAAATTTGAGTGGAATGCTTGCTTCTCAAATATACAATTTTCACTTAAATGATTAAAATTCACAAATGCTGGGCCAGTAGGGCTGTGTAACAAACCTAGCTTCGATTTTTTGACAACTGATCAGTGAGCTTTATGTGTAATGCTGTACCTTTTTTTTTCACTCTCTATCTCTCATTACTGTCACAGTTGACCGTAGCAAAAGATTGAGAGTTTGGATGTTAATCTACTTGGTATTTGCTAAAATCATAGTTGAAATTTGCCTCCTCTAATATAATTCAGATGTTAATTTATGTCTCAATTATTCTTACTCAATAACATGGAGATGTACGTCATTTTAAGTTCTGGGTAGTCTTACTTCAAATGACTGAAAGAATGCCAGGAGCAGACCTTTTATAAATTAATATTTACCACAGCACATTGCCGTAGCCATCTTTCTATTGCCAATATATCTTCAGTTTCTGTAAGAAAGTGACTCTACCTTATTATGAGCTTTTGCTCTAATGCAGCATAAATTTCTGTTATATATGTCACTGATTCAGCTTCATAGAGTGAATTTTTGTCAGAATAAGTACATCTTATGATCAAATGAAGGAACAAAATAAAATTGAAAAATGTTCTGAAATAAACAAGCAAATGCGCTTAAACATACTGTTTACTTTTCAGTAATGTGCTTGTTAAAGGTGGTGACCTGCCTGATTCATCGGATGCCATTGATATTTTCTTTGACGGTAAGCTGAAGCTCTGTGCAACTCTTGAGGAATGCTGAAATTGGGTTCCTCCATTTTCATTTAATTGTGAAAAATTAATGTTAATAGCAAACTCAACTTCTTTTGATTATTGCAGGTGAAGATTTCCATGAGCTGCGTTCCTCTCGTGTAAAAACTCGTAATACTCATGGTACTGGTTGCACATTGGCATCTTGTATAGCTGCTGAGCTAGCAAAAGGTTCTTCAATGCTGTCAGCTGTTAAGGTAATGATTTCTGTAGATGACTCCGTATTCTATTTTTAATTTTGAATAGTTAAGTGATTCAGAAAAAAGTAGCTTAGGATAGCATTCCTTTGTGATATAAATGGTTCAATTATACAATTTTATGATTTATTTACAAATTCTGGACGGTACAACTATGTGTACTAAAATGGAACCAAGTAATTACACTTTTGTGATGATAGGGCTATTTGTGAGGAGATCAATATGATTCTTGTTTTGTGGATTAACTTGAATTTGTATGCTTGGCTCCTATTGCATGAACTTCTGTTTAATGGTTCATGAAGTTTTTAAAATTTTTATTCTTGCCTACCCTTGGCAATGTACCTAGAGGATGCACTCATCTGACAATTTATCCCTGGATATTTCAGAACTTTATTGTACTTTGCTTTGACATTCATACTTTCATAATCTGAAACATGACGTCTAACCTTCATTTCTTTTTTTTTTTTCCCTCTTTTGTGAACGACATAGACAACAACAGTCTATTTTCTCAATATGTCCTAACTCTCTCTCTCTCTCTCTCTCTCTATATATATATATATATATATATATATATACACATATATATGGCTTTTGACAGGTGGCTAAACGATATATTGAAACTGCCTTGGGTTATAGCAAAGACATTGTAATTGGAAATGGGCCTCAAGGGCCCTTTGACCACCTATTGAGACTTAAAACCACTTCTCGCCATTTATATAGGCCAGATGCTTTCAATCCTAGTGACTTATTTCTATATGCTGTTACGGATCCATCAATGAATAAGAGATGGGGCCGTTCTATCACGGATGCTGTTAAAGCTGCCATAGAAGGAGGGGCTACCATTATTCAACTTAGGTTTGTTGCTGTGGCTTTGCTTTTTCATGTAGGCTTATCTTGGTTCCAACAATATGCTCTGTAGGTTTTATAGTTCTCCATTAGTTGGTCAGCTCATTTGTGCATAATTGTAGAAAGTACAATGAAGTGCAATGCATAATCTTATATGCCTTGTGCAAATAATCTAGCAGATCTGTAAGATTTTACATTCTGTGGCCATTTCCTTTTCAGTATTTACAGTTTATCATATGCTGGCTACTGGCTAGAGAGTCCGTTTATATGTTTGCCCATCCTTGTAGACCTTAAGACTATTTTAATTTTTATGTAGGACTCTATATAGTAACTTGACCTGCTGT
Source organism: Azadirachta indica (assembly GCA_022749755.1). NCBI lineage: Eukaryota > Viridiplantae > Streptophyta > Magnoliopsida > Sapindales > Meliaceae > Azadirachta > Azadirachta indica. Next base: position 5,707,182 of record CM040444.1, on the reverse strand, counting down.
TTCCATGTCCCCTCAACAGTTTCATATGTCAAAACTTATTGGCGCAGAAGTTTTCTTAAGTTTTGTAGTCTCATTATGTCTTTGCTTCTTACATGTTGACCATCTCTGCATCTTCCACTGCCCTTCAATCTCACTTTCTTATGGCTTCATGCTTAATTTCACCCTTGTATAGTGCCTACCTTGAGAAAGTGATGATTAATCAGAAATTAGATGATATTTTGCATCTTTTGGCAACCTTAGTATTTTGTATTTAAACAAAATATAGTTTACGTTGTATAAGTTGTTGACTTCGTTCTTTTTTCAAATAAAAATAAGTGGGATTATCTGTTGTGCACTCATTTCTTGATAATTGATAAGATTGTGTCATCTATGATTGTTTTTACTTTCTTAGCTTCAACTAGGCTTAAGAGCACCACCTATATGCATTTATTTGCAAATAAAAATACTCGTCATTGTTGATCGTAATTTTTCTTCCTTTTGCAGGGAGAAAGATACTGACACAAGGGACTTTCTTGAAGCAGCCCAAGCATGTCTTGAAATTTGTCGTCCCCATGGAGTACCTCTACTGATTAATGACCGTATCGATGTTGCCCTTGCTTGTGATGCTGATGGTGTGCATGTAGGTCAATCTGACATGCCTGCTTGCGTTGCCCGCACTCTTATCGGCCCAAACAAGATCATTGGTGTATCGTGCAAAACACCAGAACAAGCTCAACAAGCTTGGATTGATGGCGCTGATTACATTGGTTGTGGTGGAGTATATCCAACTAATACAAAGGCAAATAATCTCACCGTAGGTTTGGATGGATTAAAAACTGTTTGTTTATCTTCTAAATTACCTGTGGTTGCAATTGGTGGCATCGGCATTTCAAATGCATGTGCTGTGATGAAACTCGATGCACCAAATCTCAAAGGAGTTGCAGTTGTTTCAGCTCTTTTTGATAGGGAATGTGTTTCGACAGAGACCAAGAAGTTGCATGCTGTTCTAACAGAGGCAAAACAAATGGTAAAATGAAAGATGAGACATTTTTCTGATTTCAGTCAGATGCGGTTATTTTTTTAAACTTTTCAGGATATGAAATAATTGATAATTTTGATGTTACCATTTTTTCCAGCCATGACATTGAAGCGAAATCTCCATATTTTGGGGCCATTGATTTCCTTATTTGGAAGTTTATTTAAGATGGGGTTAAAGAGGTATGTTATTCTTACAAAACTTTTAATATTCATTTTAGTAATCACATCATTTGATATACAAGATACAAGACTTGAGATGGAAAATACTGTTATCTATTGTGTTAACTTATCAAGAAATTTTGTAGTTTTGGGATTCTTTGTCACACATGTAACAAGGATATGATTCTTTTAATTTTTAAAATATTTTCTTTTCTAAATATTTCATAGATAGACACCAAAATCGTTCCGGAGTGTAGTCTCAAGTGGGATTTGAATTCTACACCATTCATATCAGTTCAGTTGAACTAACTAACACTCGTAACGATATCAAGAATTTATATTTATACTTACTAAAAGAGTTTTCAATCTTGAAGACAAAATATATCAATTATTTGAAGTTTGGGATTGTATCACTTAGAAAGAATTAAAAATATATTATTCATCTTCCTTGTTATTACCAAAAACTCTTAGTTGATTGTTGTAAGAGAGTAAAAGTGTAAAAAATCATATATTTAATATTTGTCTTTTATTTAAAAACTATTATTATCACACTAGTAGAATCAAATTCTTATTTGAAGTAGATAAGAAAACCTCTTAATTTAATCTTGTAACTTTCTAAAGATAAAAAAAAAAAAAAATTCTTGCTACCCTAATTTTGCTTAGTTAATTTAATCTCACAAGGAGACCTTTCTCGCACTCTGTTCTAATTTTGTTACCAATGAAGGAGAATGATGTGAGTGGTCACAATATTTATATCCTTGTATCAAGAAAGGTTTTATTTTCCTTTTAACCTTTAACTTACAGATTACGAAAAAATTAAAAAATAAATTGTACCATGTTTTCTTCCAATTTTGGACAAACCATCTAAAAGATAGTATGGGGGGGGGTATTTTTGTAATTGCATATTTAAGGGTTACTCGACTAATGGTTTAGGAGAGCCAATTTACACATTCTCAATTTTTTTCTTTAGTAATATAATTGTGAAGTGGGAGGAATTTGATAGTATCCTTATAAATCGAAAATCTAACTCATTTTTTCTTAGACATACGTGGGTCATTGTAAAATGTAAAATAATATTTTATAATTATATTAAAAAAATAATCAACTGTGAACTAAAGCAGTAAGTATTTAATATTAAGAGTCAATTAGGCACCGCCATTTAACTAGGAAAATATTAAATTGAGAACTATCAGTATTTGTTCATGTTTTTGGTCATTTGTTTTTCAAAAGTGCTTATTGAATTTAATTAGCACTAGGAGCGATGCTTGGTTAGTACATAATTACATGTTAACTACAATAGCACTTAAATACTTTACCAGTGGCACCAAGTATTTTAGTTAATTTTCTTAAAAAATGTTAAGAAAAATGTATTAAAATACATAATATTTATGTAATATAGCACTTTTTTTTAATATTCCGATAGTACTAAATTAAAAAAATATAAATATTAGTCTATGTAAGTGTTTTACAGGTTAATAAATTTTCTTTAAGGCATGTTAAAATGCATGAGCATTTATGCTCCTTAGTTTTTTCCTCAAGACTTCCAAACGAATATATTGTAAAACATATTATGTTAATGCTAATAAAATACTCACCTTCATTAACACGACGTCGTAGTTGGACCTTAAATTTTAGTGGAAGGTTATCCTTAACAATACCATTGGCTGCAATTTGCAAATACAAAGTAGAATAAGGGGTCTCTGTTCTGTAGATTCACTTTGCCCAAAAGCACTTTTGGATGTGAAAGTGAAGAAGAAGAACAACTCGAGAGAGATAAAGAGAGACCCACCTCTATAAAGAAAAAGTAGAACTAGGGGAAGCACTTTTGTTTCAGAGTTAAGCTACTTTTTGGAAAAAAATCATTTGTGATAGGAAAGTAAAGGAATATAATAGAGTATAATAGAATAGAACCTTCATCATCAATCAGCAACCATTTCATTTTCTTCACTGGCATGATCATTTTTTCTGATACGTCTATAACATTGATTTTGTTTCAATCATATTTTAAAATAATAACATATGTACTTATATATAAATATATATATATATTAGGGGATAATTACATTATTGTCTATAAACTTTATCCAAACAACAAATAAGGACATAAAATAATAAATTAAAATATAATTTTGTTTAATTTTAATAATTTCATTTGTAATAAATAACAATGACAAATGGGTTCGATTGGCATGATATAACACAAAAAATAGTGAATTAATATAATACATACGTGAGTCCACATGAACTCGAGCGGAGTTCAAATTTTAGGTACAAAAACTCAATGAAATAATACGTAAATTAGCACAAAGAAAAGTAAATATTTTAAAAATTAAAAAAAATAAATACATGATAATAGTGGTATAAAAATTTAAAATTTAATAATATTTTAATAATTTTAATCAATTAAAATTTTTTTAAAATGTATTTAAAATTTTTAATAAAAAAGGTTGACAACATAACACAACATGACATGAATTTAATAAACTTGTGGACTAATAAGAATGAACTTTTAAATAGTAGACATGATAAGAAGTAGGAATAAATTTGAATTTCATAAATTGGATTGATATGATATAATACATTCACTTTATGTATTGGTAACATTAACTAAGGTAAAATTAATAAATAAAATTAACAAATAACTAAAATTAGGGACTGATTTGTTAAAATTACTAAAATATGTCATGGTTTATTGTTTCAACAAAGTTGAGGGCAAACATATTATTGCCCTATTCTAAACTTGGCTGTAAGACATTCAAGACAATGCAAGCCCCACCATAAATATTTTTTATTAAAAAGGTACAAGGTAGATCAAGAAACTTTGTTTTTGCTTTCAGGAAGAAAATTTTCCCGAGAAAGTAAAGCTAAAAAGAACAGAAAACTTCCACCTTTCCCACCTTCACCAATTCATAACTTTGACCACTTTTACATCAATCAGTCAAATTCTTACAAAATTTTGTTCAAATTATTTGACAATTTAAGGTTCAGTTGTAACAATTTAATATTAATCTTTTCTTAATTATGTATAACTTTACATTTTATAGAATACAAACCTTTATATTTGAAAAGAAGTTACTTTTAATCTTACTTCTAATTTATTGATATATATATATATATAAGAGGTGCATATAATTTATTGAAAATCATCATTTAATTCTCAAATAATGGCAATTGGTCGATAATTCTATCGGCCGTCAAAGATAAAATAAATATTAAATAAATATTTTTTTTAAAAAATATTTGATTACGCTACCATCTCGTTGCTACTGTTACCACCACCATATTTTAGATCTAAAATTCTTTTATTTTTAATTAAAATAAAAGTAAAATAGATAATTTTAACCGTTTTTATTAACAATTAATTTTATCGGTTTTAGTGATAAAGTGATGACTTTTAATAAATTATATATATTTCTATGATATATATTAATAAGTTAGGGGTAGGACTGAAAGTAGCCCTTAAATAAATTATCAAACTAATATCCACGTGAGTTAATTTTAGTACAACCTTTTTTAATATATATATATATATATATAAATAATTGGTATTTGTTGGATTATTATGATGGCGAAGAAATGTGCACATGATCTTTTAAAAAGAAACCATATCTCATGAGATTCTATTAGAATCATTCTTTTATACTTTTTTATTCTCTTGACATTGGAATATAATAATAATAATAATGATGATGATGATGATGATGATAGAATATTATGTCTAGACAATTAGTATAAAATCTATCCTTTTCTTTTATCTCTTTGTCCCAATAAAGCTATAGATTTTAAAAACAAAAGCACACATTGAGAATCTTAAAAAAATAAAAGACAAAATCAACTGCACACATTGAACATCTTAAAAAATAAAAAATAAAAAATAAAAGCAATTGCATATTCTCTCTCCTTCTCTTGTTTTTTACGAAAACAAACTTTCCCATTGTTATATTTAGTATTATAATTAATTAATTTAAGTATATATATATATATATATATGACATAATTTTATCACATGCCACTCAAAAATTTATTTAATGAGAGAATGCTTTTTTATTTCTATTTTTTTTAGTTAATGTCTCATTATTTTTATATTTTTTTAATATTTATCATTTACTTGAATTCTAATTTAACCTTTTAAAATTTTTAAATATTTTTAATTTTATTATTTTATAAATCGATTAATCTAAAAAACAAAATAAAAAAAAAATCACGAGAGTGATTAAATACTAAAAAAATATAAGAGAATAATTAAAATATTAACTTAAAAAGCAGAAGATAATGGACATTCTTTTTTTATTTAATATATTTTAGAATAAAATTTCTTAATCAATGTTTTAAAAGTGAAAGTAAAATTTTTAATAAAAATTGATTAATTATATGCTTGTCCATATAATTTTAATTGACGATATTTTAAAGGCTACATTATTATAGAAATAAAAAGTAAAAATTTTTAAAAATAAAATTAAGACATTTCATACCATTTAATCTTTGAAAGAAAAATGAAAAAAAAAACTCTTTCTATCAAAAACTTTAAAATTTAAACTTCTTTCAATAGCAAAAATTAGCCTTTTAATTTTTAAATAAAATATCTTTCTCTAAAGTCAATCAAATAACAAAAATATATATTTTTTTTCTGTCACAAATTAAAAAGTAAAGTCCAACGACTATTAAATGTTAGATTTATAATTTTTCCCCGTACATGCAAATTAGCATATGAACAAATTGGCATTGAGAGTTACAATTTACATAACAAGATCCCCATACGTTTCGAAGAATTTTGAAACTTACAACTCTCTAATTTCATACTTGTAACCTTTCATGTTACAAATATAACAATCCATATGATATTACAAATTCTAAAAGATTATATAGTTTTACGTTTCAAATTGCGAATATTTCATACCATCATTATTAATAGTTGGTACTTATGTTCATACCAAACCTTCAAAAATCACTAAGAAAAACAAAAACAGATACAGCAAAATATTCATAATTTCACGTACATACTACCTTTTAAGATGAAATCTCCTTACAACAACCATGATCTTCTAATATACCTAGACCATCCAAAACCCTTAAAAATTTATGATTCTAATATTAAACCCAACAAAGAGAAATCTAAATTAATCTTAAAACCCTACTATTTCCAAGATCTTTAAGGAACACACCCTAATGTTCTCTTACAGTTTTGAGATACTTGGAACTTCCTGCCCAATGCACAAACTAATATACAAACATTTATTCACCAGTAGGTCCTAATTGAGTTGGAAACTGAATTTTATACAGACATGGAAATAGGAAGCATACTGTGAGTACATGGGTAATTCCAGAGGCAAAATTCTAGATTTTATCAATATTTGGAAGAGGGTTGAGATTATCCTTAGCTGACATGAATTTCTCCGCTCTTCTGTGCTTCCTTGACGTTCTTTTCATACTCATCTTCTTCATCTGCATCGGTTTCCTCTTCCTTCTCATCTCCGTCTTCTTCTCCTCCCCAGCCAAAGCCTCCAATTGATCGGGATACTGCAGGAGGAACCTTGGCCTCTTCCACGATTTTCATGATCTCTTCAACACTTTGGAGGGAAAAAGTTGGGTTTTCTTTCCTGTAGTAGATGGCTTGAGCTGGCTCTGTTAGTTCCCTTGGCAAGTTCTTTAAGAACCATGGGTGGCTCTTGATTTCTTTGATGCTGATTCTCTGCAAAAGAAAGAAAGATTTGAACGGTAACCACCCAACTAAAATTTTTCATGATCAGACAGGTGTATGAGACCTATGATCTCGAGAGGCTAATTATGGTCAAGTGAAGCATGTAAGCTCAAACAGTCGTTTGCCACACATCAGACACATTATAATCATCACTTAGTTATAAATTTTATAATCTAGAGATTAGTGTCACTGGCATTTCACAAATAGAGTATCATTGGAAAGGTGAAGAAAATCTAGGAGTTCCGAAGAAAATATTAAGAGAAAAATTGCTATTGATTTTATATTGATGTAAATGTAAACTATACCATCAATCCAAGAATAGGACCTAGGAATAGTGCTAGTTCAGCTTTTATGTGTCATATCAGCATGGATTCCACATCTAAGTCCATTAAGCTATAGAGTGTGTCCACTTAAGAGCTTATTGATCTTTTTTCTCTGCTCGAACTCATGTTAAATATCAGAAATGAAAATGTTCGCTACATGCATAACAGAATGGACTTCTTAACGGAAGAGATCAGGCACCTTTCAGTATCATACCTGAAGCTCTGGATTGCAAGAATGTCTAAAACAATGCTGGTAGTACGCAGATTTCTAAATATCACAGAACCACATTTCTTCTTTTGACAAGAAACCAAATTTGTTGTCGTGTGAAGAGAGAAAATTACCCATCATTATGCAAAAACCAAAGTAGTCTCTTCAATGCAACAAATGCAAATTAAAATATCAGCTCTAGGAAATGGATTATTTGATGTAATTGATAAGGAAGGATTGAAGTTAGAATGGTTAACTCTTGGACTGAGAATGGTAGTCTAAGAATATTGGTGAAGTTTTTAACATAAATTGAGGAAAAGAGAAGATAGAAGGAAGATTCCAGGCACCACATCTATTCCATAGGCATCAACAACTTGGTTTAGAATTGCATTATACAGTCCCACCAGAGGTAGAAAGAAGTCGAAAATTCAGTAAAACTTCACCCCAAGGAACTGTAAAAAATTTATACTTTCTAGCTTTCCAGGCCAACTACAGACAAAACTCCTAAACACAAGTTAGAGAATGTTGACTCACTGACCACATTTTACCTCGTAACATAAACAGACTAGCAAAAACCTATTGGCTACAATCACAGAATGTGAAACCACCAAGCACATAACAGCAATGAAAAATATTAGAAAAGCATACCAACAGCAGACTAAGTTAAAAGTACATTAAACTAAGAGTCAATATGGGCCAGATAAGACCACATAGGTTTCAAGTAAGAATCACATTGCATTTAGCCATTATTTGCTGATTTTGTTGTTCTCTAAACCTTAACTTTGCCAATTGATGACAAAATTTACATTCCAAATTGTGTTAGAAAACAAATAACAGCATGCATCAGTTTGTTGTTTACCTCACCATTATGATATAAATAGATTGAGATTCTTAGACAGAGTTCAGCAACTTACCCTGGCTGGATTTGCAACAAATATACGAGAAAGTAAATTTCTGCAATCTTGAGATATGTGAACATAGTCAGGAATCTTGTATTGGACAGCCATGATTCTCTGGAAAAATAAAAAAGGAAAAAAGACAATAAGGATGTGAAAAACAACAAAAGATAAAAGCTTTTGAGAATAAGATGTGAAATTCATATCGAAATCTCTTACGCTAATAGTTTTCCTGAAATTTTTTGGGTCCTCCTGGTCTTCAAACGGGTAGGCTCCCACCAACATAACATAAAGAGTCACTCCACATGACCATACATCCGCCAACTGGACAAACACAAACCAATATTAGACTAAACCTGCCAAGTGAAAAATTAAAGAGTTCTTTTCTCAAGTCAATGCTTTTCCAACCCAGGTATCTTATATGTTAATAAGTTTCATAGAAACAAGGAAATCAGCTACAGTACAATTGGTATGAATGCTTTTGATGCTCCATGGCTACTACATGGTTTTGTATCTGGCTAAACTATGCAAAGGTTGAAAGGTGGAACTAAGTTACAAGACAAGAAGGCATTTAATAGTATTAAAACCAAAACCATAGGCACAGAAAAGGGGAAAAAAAAAGTGAGACACATGATTGACATAGGAATTGTTGCATGATCTGGCAGGTCAAATGCATGATTACTAATTAATAATTACTGTACCAAAGCAATCGTATCAGGTATATCATCCATCTGCTAACTGGCAAAACAAGGATAGAACTGGTCTTCTGCAATCAACACAAATTGAAAATGGACAAGATAAACAAACAGAATGTGCGAAATAGGGAGTATGTTGGTGTTCAAGCTGCAATACAACAGCCTTATGTCTTATTTTGACATTTCAATTCATCAGCCGGAAAAGGAAAACAGCAAATTAAAATAAGAAAACTGACCAATGAAACAAGTAAAAAATTTTCAAATTGTTTGGAAAGATGAACTAATTGCCCAAGAACCGTATTTTTTACTCAGCATTCAATAGCATGAACTTTTTTGCTTGAATGGAATAGCATGAACTTTTTAATTCACACAGTTTGTATAGATGAACAAAGTTACCTTGCCATCATATACTCTGAGAACGTATGAAGCAATTTACTCATTAGACACAATAGAGGTGAAAATCTACCTAGCAATAATTAATACAAATGTGTCTTACAAAATAAATGAACAAAGTTACCTTGCCATCGTATTCTCTGCGAGAAAGAACCTCAGGTGCAATATAGGCTGGAGTGCCAACTGTTGATTTGGGCCTTGAATGCAACAAAGATGACTACACAAAACATCGAAGGATAAAATTTCATATAAACTTCATCGGACTAAACAACATTTATAATACAATCTGCTTATATAATCAAACCTTAGAGTAACCGAAATCACATATCTTCAGGCGTGGTGCTGGGCTTCCATCCAACAAAGTGTTTTCCAGCTTCAAATCTCTATGGCATATTTGCTGCCAAGAAGGGAGAAAACATACGAAAAATGAGACAACTTCACCGTTAAATCAGAAAGAACATCTTTCTGATATCTGAAAGTCACTTTTACCATGGAGTGACAGTAGCTGACACCTGAAATAAGCTGCTGGAAAAAATATCTGGCCTGCACACACAAAAATGTATAACAACATCAACAAAATAGAACCTTCTTTCTTTCTTCATGCCATTTCCCCTTAATATAAACATTAATAGAAAACAAAACTACTTGGTCAAATTAAAGTAGCTCCAACAGTCTCAAATCAGCAGATCAAGTACTCCTTTTTGGCTTTTTTTTCACAATCAATCACTGCCAATAAACAAATCAAAGGCATGAAAATGCTAAGCAAAATCATACCTCATCTTCGCTGAATCTTCCGGCATTGCAAATTCGCTCAAAGAGCTCACCCCCAGCTGCATACTCCATCACAATTGCCAGATGTGAAGGGGTCAAAACCACCTGCAAACTCAAACCACCCCTTAAATAAAATGTTTTTAGAAAACAACATTCATCATCAAATTAAATCCCTTTACCAACCAAACAAAATTAAAAAAAGCCAAGATAAAAAATGTTAAAAAAATGAAAAATTGAAAAGCTAACCTCCTTGAAGCGGATGATATTTGGGTGGCGAAGTGATCTGTGGTTAATAATCTCCCTAGCCACATTTGCATCAATCTGTAACATAGTAAATTAAACAATATAGAAAAAACAAATATAATTAAAAATTTTAAAAAATTAAAAATTTCCTTTTTCTTCATCGCTTTTAACCCAAAATTATAAAAAAAAAACTGAGTGCATAATATTTATTCACATGCATGCAAGGATTGAAATGGGTTTTATGAAAAAAAATTACAAAATGAAGTGAAAAATGTATAGAAACCTTATATCCTCGCTCGATGTACTTCATAGCAACGAGTTCTTTGGTATTCTTGTTCCTCATAAGCCTCGCCACCCCGAAATTCCCAGATCCTATGTCCTTCACGAGCTCATACTTCTCCATTTTTGTTGTATATTCTGTATGTATATATACGCCTATATGTGTATGTATATGTGTATATGAATTGAGAATCAGAGAAACCAGAAAGCTGAAGAATTGAGCTAAAAAACAGAGAGATTTATACAAATCTCAAATTGAGGAACCCAAAAGAAAGAGTTAGAGGAAACTATAGATGGGTTTTGAAATTCAAAGGAGGGATATGAGGTTGGAGAGATTTGAAGGAAAGTAAAGAATCTGAAAGTAAGTGGGAGAGAAATTAAAAGGAAAACAGAGTGGTGTTACTGTGTAAACATAGGAAGTGAAAGAATCTTTTTTCCTATTCTTCTTCTTCTTCTTGTTTGCTTTTTTTTTACTATAACAGAAGGAGAGAGAGAGAGAGAGAGAGAATTGAAACTGTGGAAGTGGAAGAATCAATTGAGCGTTAAAACAAATCGAGGAGCTGAGAGAGAGAGAGAGAGAGATTGAAGGTAAAGGAATATCTCGTCCTGTCTTCTGTCTTTCTTCGGCTTCTGTCTTTCTTCGGCGCATCTTTTTTGGCTTAGATAAAGGTGTTTTATATGGTGCGGTGGATTCTATGTAGGCTTATCTTCAGGTCTCATCAACATGATCATGATCATAATTTGATGATCATAATGATGAATTTTCTAGTTTTAGGTGTGTTGTTCGGTGTGCAGTGTTAATCACTCCTATTTTTGGGATATTAATGGTTGGATTGCTGATTTATTAATTCATATTCAGTGTTACTGATTAATCTAGCGTTTTTTTTTTTAATGAAATTTAAATTTAATAAAAATATAAATTTATATGATATATTTATTTTTAATTTTAAAATATTTAAAAATAAATATTAAGTTATTTATTTTGATAGAATAAAAAGTCAGAAAATTGATATATTAATATATATATTCTTTTAAATAATATATTTATATTTATAATAATTTTGATTATATTAGTACAATAATAAATAAAAAATAGTAAATTATATTAGTATGTATATTATTTATTTGTTTGATATATAATTTTTTTAAAAAAAAATTCTAATTGATAATATAAAGATAAACAAAAATTAAATAAAAATAATAAGTTATATTGTAATATAGTTATAGTTATGTAAATATACAAATTCATTATCATAATTAAAATATAAAAAAATAAGTAAAACTAAGAAGACAAATAGAGGAGGCTCACAATAGAGAAGACATACATCAAAAATTAACTAAGGTTTTGATTTTATTAGTAAATAAATTAATAAAATAGGAATATTTTTTAAAAATAAAAATATTAAATTATCTAAACATTTGCTTATTCAAATTTAAGTCAAAATTTTTAACTTAATTATATTCATATGTTTTTAACAAATATTCAGATATAAGTAAAAAAACAAACGACTTTTAAATATTTTAATAATTATATTCAGATTTCAATCAGAAAAACAAATAACCCCTAAGTGTTTGTTTATTTTTTAATCTGAAATATCGATAAATCAAATAAATTTGTATATAAAACTTTTAATAATACTAAATAATATATATCTATTGTTTTTATTTATTACATCTTAATATAACTTATTATACATTTTATAAATAATTAATATAAATTCTATATCACAATAAATAAATAAATTTTATAATAATATTTTAGCTATTTTCAAATTTTCGAATAAAAAACAAACATGCAATAAGTAAAGAATTAATGGTGGATATGTTATTTTATTTTAAAGAACTAATGTTGTATACATTCAAAATAAAATAAGAAGTACTCGTAACATAACATAAGATATAAAAATTAAAACGGAATAATTTGTAACATAATAATATATTGAAGCTTTTAATATGTTAAAAATTTTACACTAGAAATTTTATGTTAATTGTTATAATATTTAGTAAACACATCATGAGCGACCCAATGGACCATAAGTTTAAATTTAACGTTTTGAGATAATTTATGATCATATCATAAACTTACTTTTTAATTTTAAGAAGTTAACTATTAATTTTTTTATTTATGTTAATAAAAAGTATACAAAAATAAATATATGAAAAGCATAACAAAAATACTAAAAGCCTGTAAGTTAAAAAATGTGGAGCTCTTAAATTATGAAAAAGAAAATATTTTTTGAAATATCTTGCGTCATAACCCTTCAATGGTAATTTAATATCTGGTTGGTTTAGTTTTTTTGTTAATTCTGAGGACTTTTTTTAAGTTAAAAGCTTTTCTTTAGCTTTTTTTTAATATTGTTCGGTTATTACTAAAAAAAAGCTTATAAAAATTAAAAAAAATCAATTTTTTACTAAAAAAATTAAATTTTAAATTTTTGACAATAAAACCTTTTAAAGGGATAAATTATCTTCAATACTTTTATTTTATTTTAAAAATTTTATATTATTTTTTTTATAATATAACTTTTAAAAGTTGTCAATTAAAATAATTTCATAATTTTTTTTAAAAGTTATTTATAACAGTCAAATAATTAATAAACTTTTATTAAAATTTTTATTTATAAAAGTTATATATATATAAAAAAAATTTATTAAAAAAATTTTACTTAAAAAATTATACTAAATAAACCCTTAATCCATTAAAGAATATCAAGCATATCTTGTTTTTAAGTATATAAAAAATGGAATAATGGCTTTGTATTTAAATTTATTTCTATGTTTAAAAACATATTTATGAAAAGGTGTTTTTAATTTTCATCTTTTAAAAATAAAGCATTGTATTCTGATTGTCATATCATTTTCATATTATTATTTGCCCATCAACTTCATGCCCTTGTGGATTATGACAATGTATAGTAGATTGAGAAAGCCTACAAGAACATGAGAAACTTGCTTAACATATTTGTTTTTATTTTATTTATTTTTTCAAAAATCGTTGGATTGTTTCAAATTTTAAATTTTGATTCCAAATTTGACTACAAGCTTTTTTTAACTAATAATATTTTTCGCTAAATTTTATAGAATTTAAACAATAAATCTGATAAATTTGAACACTAATATCGTTGATAGAGTCCTATATATAATTAAAAAAATAAAGTTATGCACTAATTTATTACAATTATTTAATTATATTTTAATTTCTTCATTTAAAAAAATTAGGGATGAAAAAATTATTATTCTATTTCAATGATGAAATTAACCAAAATTTTAATATAATTATAAATTAATAGACATTTAAGTCAAGAAGGGTATATGCTTGTTTATTCTAATTTTATTTGTCTATCCAAAAATTTAATGGTAGCTACCGTTTTTCTTAAACTTGAGGAAGGCATGTGTCATTTTTAGATGTTAAATACTACTTTTTTATATATATTTAAAATTTAACTATTTGGTAATATTAGAATTTTTTTCATTTTAACTCTAGCTATTAAATTAAATCAAATTTGTGTAAAAATCCTAAATCAAAACTTTTAATTATAAAAAAAATTCCCTTTCATAAAAGAATAAATAAAAGTTTTCTCTTTTTTATATACTCAAAATTTTAAAATTTTTAATTAAGATTATCAAAAACTAAAAAGTTGTTCAAATTTTCATAAATAGATTTCGATAATATATGCATTCGATTCCACAAAGTTTTATTCTTTAATAAGTTTGTTTAAGAAAATACAAAAGTAATTCTTAGCATAAATTTTATGATGGATACTAATATTTGGGTTCTTGAGTTTTTATATTTTAACAAAAAAGTGGATAATTTTTTTATCATATCAAATAAGTCCCCAAATCAATAAATTTTACTACAGTCTTTATAACACCAATCAATGTTAATTTATATAGTTCAATATATTAGAAGAGTCAAATTTAATATTATATAGTATAATTTCTTGTTTGAATAAGTTTTAATATTTTATATTTTAATAAATAAGTGCATAATTTATCTATTATATCAAATAAATGTGATACTCTTACTAAAATTATTAAAATATTATTTGATGTTAATTTACATGCTCTATTATATTGGACGAATAAATTCAATATTATACTTTATAATTTTATTACTTAGTGAAGAATTAGATTTATCTATAGAAGTAAATAAATTATATGTTTGTATATGAAAATCCATAGATTTTAGGGACTCGATTGTTATTATCTCACTACTATGATAATACTGTGGTCCAAACTATACTCGATTCTGCCTCTTAAGCCAAACAAACGCAATATTCTCCTGAAGGTAAGAAGGTGTGCATCACGAGCTACGCTAGCGCGTGGGAAAGAGCAACGTTGGAGAAGCGGAAACCGACGAGACGGCGACGCAGTACTGAAAAAGTGGGGATAAGGCAAACGCGTGGGTCCCACAGCAGAAGGGGGGCACACGCGCAGTTGCATTGACGTCCACGTGACCAAGTGTAACATGCAACGCAGACGTGGGATAGTGTTCCATACGTTGTTGAATGTAGAATAACATTTGAGTCCCTAATCTTTAATAAATAACAAATTAGATGATATCTTCTCCATTATGATAATTACATCCCTAAATTGATCAATATAAAACTAAGGGAGGTAATTTTAGACACGGCTTAAGCATCAAACACAAAATTTATAGATTTAAATTGGATTAAATTGACATAATTATTAATTATATTTCATTTATATCACTCATTTATTAATCAAATCGCGTTTAAATTTTGTTTCTTACACTAGTTAATTTATTTATGAAACACTTTATTCTAATTTTTTGACATTATTAAAAATTTATTGATTTATTTTTTAAATATAAAATTTTTATACTTGAAAGATTTTGTTGATTTCATGACGAGATTCTTGATATATTATATTTTGTTGAGTTATACTATATATATATTTTTTAATTATGTGATCTATTAATTATTTTAGTGGGTAAAATTTTAATTAATAAAAAAAGAGTTAAACAAATAATTCTGTGTTATTTCAATGAGTAAATTAAACAAATCTAAATTATGTGAATTAAATTAAATGGGTTAAACAAATTGTATTGAGTCAAGATTACCCTATTAATAAATATTTTGATAAGTGTTATCGTATCACTTATTTATTAAATAAATCGTATTTGAATTTTTAATTCTTAATATAATTAATAAACGGGCGATATTTGAGTTAATATAAAAAATTTTTATACTGTACTTGATATATATGAAAACGACTCGCATATCCAAATTTTTATTTATATAAAATTAATAATTTAACTAAGGACCAATTTATTTAAATTATCAAATTCTATCTAATTTATTATTTTAATAAAATTTAGGGATGAAATGTTATTATCCAATATAAAATATCTTTGAAGACAAAGTTGTGACATAACTAATTAAAACTATACTTGCACCTTCTGTCTGGTTTCTATCAATCAACCAAATCATTTATTTAACTTCCTTATCGTATGTTATGCAAATTAAATTAAGAGAAATAATATGCTAGATGGATACGAAATTAATTTCGATTAATAAGCATGCTAATAAGCACAAAAGAAAAATAATTAATTAAATTTTAAAATTAAAAAAAATTTCGACAATACTTATAGTGATACTATAATTTATAAGTCAATTTTGATGTTGTGAGAATAAATAAAGTTAACTACTTAAACTTTCAAATTAATTTCAAGTACTTGCAAATAAGAAATATTAAAAAGAGCCGAGGCATAATGTAGAGTTGTGTTTGGAATAATAAATATTTTTTTAAGCGATATTCTTATACTCCTCCCTTAAAATCTGGGATTAAATGACTTACATAAAAAGAATTGAAAATATATTATTTACCTCCTTTATTTTTACTAAAAATATGTTAGTTGACCGTTAAATATAAAGAATAAAAGTATAAAATATTATATATTTAATACCTTTTTAAATCTGAAAAATTTATTATCACTTTACCAAATTCTTATTTTAAGTATAAAAAAAAAATCTCTTAATTTAATCCTATAACCCTCTTAAAACAAAAAATTCTCAATCTTAATTTTGTTCCTTGAATCTAATTTTTAATAGAAATCTTTCTTGCCATTTTTCTTAATTTTGTTACCGATGAGTGGTCAGAGTGCTTACACCCTTGCATCACGAAAGAGTTTATTTTCTTCTTAATCTTTAATTTATAGATTACAAAAATACAAAATAAATAATTAATTGTACCGTGTTTTCTCCAATTTTTAAAAGATTAATCATATTGATGATTGTGTTTTGGGAATATTATAATAATTGCATGATTAAAGATTAATTAATTAATAATTTAAGAAAAGTAAATGATACATTCTCGATTCTTAAACTTTAGCAGAGAAATGTTATTGCATCCATCTTTTCAAAAAGTTTATAAGGATGTTTTAATAAAAATCTCTATGTATTTTACCTGTAATACCGAATAAAACCCAACAACAACCTGCAATAAAATAATATTATTGGGTCAAGTCCATTCAAATCCTTCAAAACAAGCCCAACCAGTTTCAAATGGGCCGGGCTGTTAATAATCACTCTGCAAGTGCTTATTTCAATGTAATTATACGATTATAAAAAATATCAAACATAAAAAAAAGTGAATACGTGATTCATTTAAATATTTATTTAAGTTTTGAAATTAGATTGCTAATAGACCAGGAAATAGAAAGGAATCCTCATTTTTTTACTGTATGACAATAAAATTATTAAATATATTGATACTTTAAAAAATAAAATTTTAACATTAAATTAAAATTATATGAAAAATAAAATGAATAGGTAACTAAAATTTTAGTTAAAAATCTAACTAAATTTTTAATAGATGGTATTTTTGTAAAAAAAAAGAATTCCATAGCCTCTACAATTCCTTGTTTCAACCAAACAAAACAAAATTATTCCTTTCCCATTCCTTTTCATTTTTCAAATTATATGTAGTTTAAGATAGTGTTTGTTTTTTCTATTAAAAGTCTGAATATAGTTAAAATTTGAATTTAACTGAAATTTAAATTTAATTAATATATTTATGTTTTTACCTTAAATGTTTAAATTTAAATGTTAAGTTGTTTGTTTTTATAAAAATAAAAAATCTGAAACTGATATGTTGATATATATGCCTTAAAAAAATCTGAAATTGATATGGTTGACATATATAAATGTTAAATAATAAATTAAATGTATCACTGACAAATAAAATATTTAATTTATTCAAACATTAGATTATTTATATTTAATTCATTCAAATATTAAATTATTCAAATTTAAGTTAAAGTTTTTAACTTAATTCTATTAAAATATTTTTAATAAGTTTTCATATTTAAGTTAAAAGAATTAACAGCTCTTAAACATCTAAATAATTTTATTCAGACGTCAGATTAAAAAACAAACAGGCCTTAAGAGAAAAAACTTGATCAAATAAATATTTCATCTAATTTTTTTTTATTGTTTGTAAGTTGTTTATAACACTTACGATAGTTTACTTGTAACTAGCAATATGTTTTTCATCAAATATTAGAAATTAAAATTGAATGATCTGCACTTACTATAAAACTTTTTAGGTATCTTTGCTTAAAATTCAATCCAAGATTTGCAATTATATCAAATACCATCATATTGTTGAGAAAGAATATACTACCAAACATTTGAACCCTAATTAACGAACATCACCTTGAGATAATATTTCATAGTAATTTATTGATTTAAGTATTGGTATATAAGTGATATAGTTATCAAGTGTTTCAATAATTTTGATAACTTATTCTGTTGAACAAAATCATTTTATTAAGTTGAGAAGCTAATTAGCTTTATGATGTTAACATTTATATTGAAATTAAATGTGACCTAAACTTGCTTAATTTAATTATTTATGCCTAAAAATTAGACTATCTATAATTGGCTAATGTGAAAGAAGAGTGGTGCTAGGAATATGCTCAATAATAATAAATAAACTATTTAATTACATCTTTGGTTTTGTTCATATAATATGTTATCATTGCCATTTGTTAAGATATATCATAAATTTCTTCAATTAAATAACTATTTAAAGAATTTCAATATTAATTTTAAGTATTCACAAATAGAGAATAGATAAGTTATTGGATCGAGAGGAGAAAATGTTATAATTCTTATATTAGATGATAAAAGATAAATGAATTTTAGACTTGTAAGTATGATTAGATCCATGAAATTATTTAGACATGAAGTATGTCAAATATAGAAGCTAGATTTGACCTAAAGTATCACAACTTATAAAATAAAAAGTCAAATTTAGAGAAAATTTCAAGTGAAATTTAAAATTAAAATAATTTTGCAATATAAAGAAAATCTTTTATCTACCAATATCTAACTAAAATAAGTTACAAAATTATTCAACTCAAATCTAGTTTAGCATTTCAATCAAGATCTAAAATCACAACAACATTAATGCACAAGTAAAACTATAGTACAATCAATATAACATACTGTTAACTCTCATCGATTAGATTTAATCCAAAGGTCTTATGAAAGTGAAGATCTTTTTGATACGTTGTAACTGAATAACGCGAGAATAAAGTGAACTAGTGTAACATGACTCTTAATAGATGTAACTTTACTAAAATATATTTCTTAAAGTGGCATTTATAATCTGTCAACTATGGGTGAAAATAAAATCTGAGAATCAACTGAATCGAGTCACTCAAACTGAACCAAAGTTTCAGTTTAATTTTTAGTTTCAGTATATCAATCTAGAAATTGAACTAAAAATGAAACAAGAGCTTTAATATTTTTATTTTATTTTAATTTAAAAAATTAAGTGAAAAATCGATAAATCTTAGTATAAAAATTATAAAAAATTTAAATGGTTCAAAAACTAAAATTTAAAGTTTTTGTAAAGTTTTTCCCCTATAATGCAAAAATGTGCCAAATTTAAGACCTACAAATTTTAAAAATTTTTAAACTTTCCCAATTAAAATTTGACACCAACTATTTCATTTTATTTTACACATCTACAATTACATAACTATTAACATCCGTCTACTGCCATATAATTAAAAAAAATAACAAAAATCCTCCTCCTCGAGTATCACTTGTCTTTTAATTATTCTGTCTCTAGCATTTCTAAATACTTGAAAAGCAGAAGTAATTTAATGCTTAATAGATATTTACATGCAAACATAGATTTAAGAATTTTAAGATAAACAAATATTTATATAAAACATTTTCTGCACTTCGACAATGAACTTAACAAAATATCTTGGAGAAATTTCAAAAGTTTTTTCATGGAAGATAACATGGAAGCATCTATTCTTTTTGTATAAGCAAGTAAAATTAATTAATTCTATATGTGCTTTTGAAACATTATTTTTAAGGACTGTCACCTACATTTCATCTTTCCAAACTTTCATTGTGGGATTGAAATCACATTCAAAGTCACTGGTACATTAGTAACTTATGGCCCATCACATTTCAATTTTCAAATATTATTTCATGTTTAAAATTTATGTTATTTGAATAACATCTAAAAATTGAAGAAATATAACATTTGTATAATAATCATCTATTTACAAAAACATGATATGTATTGACACTGTTTTCTCATTGTATTTATAAAAATATTATTCATATGTAAAATAATATTTAAACTTAGATTAGTAAACAATTAATTGGATTAACACATGATAGTTCCAGAATTTCATAAACAGTCACTTAAATTATAAATAAAATAAAAAAGCTTAATTTTTAGTTTTAAAACCAAAATCAACCCAAATACACATAAAAAACCTATCTAGATAACACAATAATTTTAACACTTCCATTGATTTCTTTCCTTCCATAGGTCACCTCTTAATATTAATTTAGTAACACTGATCACTAACCTATAATCAAACTTCTAAACAATATAATTAAAAATCTAAAAAATAAAATAGTTTTAAAAATGTAAAAAATATGGATAAGTTAATGCTCAATAGATATTTATATGTAAAGACAGTTTTCAAAAATTTAAAATAAAATAATTTTAATATAAAATACTTTATGATTCCCAATGAAAAACCTAAGAAAATATCAAGATAAAATTTCAAAACTAATATCCATAAAAATAACATGGGCATAACATGGGTAGGTTTATTGTTTTATCATAAATAATTTCAATTAATTCATTCCATGTGTATTTTTGGGGGATTATTTCAATGGACCGCTATCCATAAATGGCCAAATGTGCTTTTCAAACATTATTCCTAGAGACTATTGTCTAAATTTCATCTTTACGCTTCCCTTACGGGATTAAAATCACGTTCAAAGTCATCGATGTGTACATCAATTATGCCCATCCCATCTCCATTTTTCAAGTATTATTTCATGTCAATATTTATGTTATCACAATAACATTTACGAATTGTGAAAACATAAAATTTTTATAAAAATCATGTATTTACATAAACACGACACTTGTTGACACACTTTTCTCATTATATTTGTAAAGATAACGTTCTTTTATTGACTTTCCTCTTTTCTTCGAATTACTCTTATTATCAATTTAACAATAATAAATAGTGATCTAAAATTTAATTTTCTAAGAAAATATACTATCAAAATATATTAATATTTTGACAAATAAATTTTTAAAACTAAATCATATAAAATAATTACTAAAATTTAAAACTAAAATATCACAATAAATTGTAAATTCTAATTGGGTCATGAAATTTCTTTCTTCCTTATCTTCCTCTCCTCGGTTTTCTTCTCCTTTGTCTTTTTTCTTCCCTCTTCTTCTCCTTTTCTTTCTTTCTCTTTTCTTATTGCCTTTCTAATTTGCTTATGATTTGTAATAAGGAATTGATTTTGAATTGTAATTGAGATGTATATATATAATTCTGTCACCTTATCTAATGCAAAATTTTCTTTTTTTTTTTTCACTCAATTTCTTTTTATTACCCATCATACACTCAAATTCACTTTTACTAATTTTATCATAATATAAGTATTTTATATTTATATTTTTTTAAAAATAAATGTAAGAGGGTGGGATAAGGTTTAAAATCAAATTTTTTTCTACTTATCTTACTTTTAGGGAATTATTTCGAAATCGAAATATAAGGCAAATATTATTTAACACTTTAATTTAAGAAACCAAATCCAATAACAAATGTTAATTATGATTGAATTGAACCAAATCCAACCGAACCAAACCAAAATATGCCTACACTCACCAACAAAGGCCGGCCCATTTCGGACGGGCCGGCCCATTTTAATTCGAACGCAGTCGAGGAGTGAGGAGTGCTTCATTTCAACGAAATCTAGCAATAACGTAAGTCCTTCAAATCGAGAACAGGAGAGCTGTTTGGTGTTTGTACTGTTAATTTAATTTACTCTCTCTCTTCGGTCTTTTTAAAGGTGGAAGGCTCAGGAGACTTTGATCTTTGAATCACGACCGTCAGATTCAACTCTCCCTCTGCTCTGCCTTGATTGTCCGTCATGTCCTCCGCCTTCCGATCTCTCTCCCTCATCTCCTTCGCTTTCCTCCTGTTCCTCCTCATTTCTCCCTCTCTCGCTTCGGAATCAGATCACAAGGTAAATACTTCATCATTTCTCTCCGTCTTTGTTAAACTCTAACCCTAGGATTGACTCTGTTATCCGACTCTTAGATCTCGTTGCTTGCTTGTTATTTACTGTTTGACCCTCGGGTTTCGTCTTAGATCTGTTGAATTCGTTTCTTCTTATGCTTATTTTTGAAGATTTGGTGATTTGTTTTTGTTTGAGAAATTTAAATTGGATTTGGGGTTTTATTGTGTTTTGGTTTGTGATGTAAGGCTTGGATCTCGAGTGCGTTTTCTTCAATTGTTTTAAAACGTGACATGCGACTTTATAATATGCTTATGCAGCGGAATTGCTGATAGGGAACTACGTAATCTGATTGTTCGTTGTTGGAATTTTGGGTCAATTTTTCCACATTAGTGTCCAATGGTTGGATTGAGGTGATTGGAGATGAGGTTTGGCATTTGTAGGTTGCGGTTACAGGATGGAAGTAGTGAGGAATTTCTGTATGTAATGTAGATCTTAGTGGGTACTGCAGATTTTGGAAGTGGGTTTCATTTTTAACAGTTGGATGGTTTGGATCTTTTCCTCTGATTTGAAGGAGATGATAGAACAATTAAAATTCGAACCTCAAGCTGTGGGTTGAATGGTATAACCATTGGTTTTCAACCAAGATGTCACAGTTTTAAATCCTTTTGGTCTACTTACATAGTATTAGAGTTTGTGGGGTCTGGAAGTAGTGTCCAATTTTGAACATGGCGGACATCCAAGTTAGGCATGTGTTTATGTCAACAGAAGAACTCTAGGAGCCTTAAACTGATATGGATATACTCTGTTAGCTTTTTCATGATCTGCTATAGCAAATCACGTCTTGTTTAGGAAACAGTGGTTTACCTATCAGCTTAGTCAACTAGGGCATGTACATTGCTTGAGCATGTATACTGTCCTACTTTCCATGGGATTGAAGGGGTTTCTTCTAATCCTGAAATGAACAGAGTTAAATCGTAACTCCAATCTGTTTTGCAACATAAGCTTTTAAATTTATGGAGTGCAGCGGGTGTGCCTTATTAAGCTAAAGATAAAAAGAATTGTCCAAAATGAAGTCATTCTTGATGAGGTGTTCAATATTGATCAAGGGAACGTGTCAGACTTGTAATTCTCTGAGTTCTGATTTGTGGACAAATGTTATGACCCAACAACTTTTTTGGCCAGGAAATATGTGGAATTTTAATATCCCAAGTAGTTAGCTCCAAGGGGATTTTGAATCTTTGATCTCTTGGTAGGTCCTAGGGTTTTTGACTGCTCAATCCAGCCACTTAGGATTTGTTGGAACTGCCAAATCATCTTTGTTATCCTGTTTATTGATAAACATAAATATTTGATGAAACTTTTAGGATAGTATATGTGCCATAATAAGACATAAGAAGCAGTCAATTTCAATATTGGGATACATTAGATAATTGGTTGAGATTTTTAACTGGTATTATGAAGTTGTCATTGTACTGAATATCATAATTTTTTTTTTGGATGTTGATATAATTTGGATTACCAACATGTATCATATTTATCCATATATATTCTTGTTTGGTGAGTGAGTATTTCAATTTTATATATAATGGTTTGGTTTTTAATAACATGGGTTATGGAATTTATAGGATTTGCTTGAGAATGTGAATTTCATCTCTCTATCATGTTAGTGTCTTGCTTAAAGTATCAATTATTTTGTGGTGTTAAATTAGGTGCCTCAACATTTTGCACCATGCCATAAATTAAGCTTCCTGCATTTGGTTCATTGTATTCGTTCTTATTTGTCTTGGTGCTTACTCAATGATAGAAGCTTTCAATGTTGTGTCTCATTTCTTTGAACTTAGTCAGTGCTTATTTCAAATACTTGGTCCTGCATGCTTGCATCATACCAAATCAGTGGTAAGCAGTTAATATACATTTTTTGTCATCTATCTGCTATTATGGAGGATTCTATACTTCTATATGCTTTAGCATGAAAAACTTTGTCATTATTGGGATATCTAATCCTGCTGATATTATGTTTGTTCTTCCATTTGGAAATGTTTTTCTACCTCATTTTGACTGAAACCTGTTTCCAAAAATTTGTTCCCTTACTATTTATGTCGTTGGCAAAGGAGCTGAAGTTATTAAACATGATATTGACAGAAGTAATCTAATCTATAGCTGTTGCATTATCGTAATGACTCGTTTTGTTCCCATGTCACTTCGTATATCTTCAATTCACTCTATTTTCCTTCATTTACAGTATCAGCAAGATGACCCTGTTACCCTTTGGGTAAATAAAGTTGGCCCTTATAACAATCCACAAGAAACTTACAACTATTACAGCCTTCCATTTTGCCATCCATCTGGCAATCTTGCTCACAAATGGGGTGGTCTCGGTGAGGTCCTTGGTGGGAATGAACTCATTGACAGTCAAATTGATATAAAATTCCAAAGTATGTAAACTTTTATGCATACTTTTGCTGCTAGAGTTCCTTAATAACTGTGGTTGCATTTATTCTGAACTCTTCTTTGTATTTTCACAGGGCATGTGGAGAAAACCACCATCTGCCAACTGGAACTCAATGAGGCAAAGGTCAAACAATTCAAAGATGCAATTGAGAACAGTTATTGGTTTGAATTCTTCATGGGTATGTTTATACTGCATCCTTTTATAGAACAGTTCCTGGTTACTGGTTTATCAAAGCTAAAAGACATATAAGCTTTAGTAAATGGTGTCGAATGCAGGAAAGCTGGGAAATTAATTTGGAATTCTTTTCTTAAGTTTTTGGCTTGAAAATTAGTGTAACTTACCAGACAGATGCAACTAAAGCAGCAATTGCCATTGAAAAGAACAGGTTGAGGGATGAGTTTAACAGAGAATGAAATTAGGGTTAAATAGGTAACTTACGGACATGTCCATGCATTGGTTCCATATCAAGCTGATCCATTGAAGATATTGGGTGTGAATGGAACATTTAATTGATTTACATGCAATTTTAATCAATTTACTCAGTATGAACTCGACGATGGCAATCCTGAATCGGTAACATCTGTTCAGACTATAAAAGTTCCATGAAAAATTACAAACACGTTTTAATGTGTGAAAGAAATGCCAGCTGTTTCTAGAATATTGGAATATTGTGAGGCGTACTTATTTATGAATCCTATAGTTTCGTAACCAAATTACGTAAGGCCTGAAACCTGATGGCTGGGTTATTATTGTTATAAAGTTTACCAAAACAAAGCAGATTTATTTAATTTACATGGCTGATAAGCTTAATTTTTTGATAATGGTAATTAGGTATGTGAATATTTTCATTTCATGACTATTATAACTTCTATAAATTTGGAGCTCTGGAGAATGCATATATTTGTTCTTTGTGTTTATATATAAGTTCTTTTCTTTGGCTGATCTTTTAATCCTTTTGTGGTTCTCTTTTGATCTCATGTTCTATGGTTGCCATTTGTTGACTGCAAGTTCAGATGATCTGCCTTTATGGGGTATGCAATCAGCAATTATTTGTTCATTTGTTTTGGTCTATGGATAATGTCATACCTTGTATTTGATTAATTCTCTCATTATTGTTTTAGGCTTTGTCGGTGACCTGCATCCTGATAAGAACAGTGACAACGGCAAGCATGTCTTGTACACACACAAGAATATAATTGTTAAATACAATAAAGATCAGGTTCGTGGTTCTCAAGTTTCCATTTTTCTCTTCTATCTGGTTTCTGATTAGTTAAGTAAATTTACTTCTATTCTTGCAGATTATTCATGTTAATCTCACTCAAGATGGCCCAAAGCCATTGGAAGTAGGAAGGACACTGGACATGACATATGCTGTTAAATGGATTCCAACTAATGTTACTTTTGCACGTCGTTTTGATGTGTATTTAGACTACCCTTTCTTTGAGCACCAGGTAAACGCTGATCTTTGTAGTTCTTTTCGTTTTCAATTGCATATCAATTCATTTGCAATCTAGTTCTACCTTGTATTTTGAATAAAGCTTATTTCTTCGTTGCTGCAAGTGCTGCATTGTTGGCTGCTTGATAAAGCATTCTTTTTCCTTTATTTGCTCTTAAATTTGGTTCGTGTTAATGTGTATTGAACTGTGCAGATCCATTGGTTCTCCATTTTCAATTCGTTCATGATGGTTATCTTCCTTACTGGTTTGGTGTCAATGATACTGATGCGGACTCTTAGAAATGACTATGCCAAATATGCCCGGGAAGATGATGATCTAGAGACTTTGGTGGGACTTTCTTGATTCTATTTCTATGTTCTATTTCTTGGCTCATGGCCTATTTATCTTCTTTCATTTTTTACTTATTTTTTGAGAAAGTAGTGATAGATTCAAAGTTATTACAGTCCATGTCTGACTATTTCACATTGTACACAGGAAAGAGATGTGAGTGAGGAGTCTGGTTGGAAACTTGTGCATGGTGATGTTTTCCGGTCTCCTCGCAATTTGGTTGTCCTTTCAGCTGTTGTTGGCACAGGTGCACAGCTCGCATTGCTTGTTCTCCTCGTTATTCTAATGGCAATTGTGGGAACGTTGTATGTCGGGTATGTTTTGTTGATGCTCGTATCATTATTATTTTTAAAGAATAGAATCTGTTTTATTTGTGTCGAGTTGTGTGTAAAGGCACACAAGGTCCTATTACTGTTCTCCATCTTGCTTTTAAACTTTTTCTTCAATTTTGCTGCATTTCAGTTTTCTGTAATACATATTCTGAAGCTTTATTGAAAGGTTAATAGGAGTCTAGCATTATGCCTTAAATATTAGCATCCCCTCCACTTTATAATAGGAAAAGAGCATTTTTAATTGTTATTCTGTAACTCGTGCTGCTAGTTGCTAAGGGAATATTTAACTTTTGAAGATGTTTCTTGACATGATTATCATAATAAAACTTTGATTGCAATTTGTGTTTCAGGAGGGGAGCCATTGTGACTACTTTCATAGTATGTTATGCTCTTACATCATTCATTTCTGGTTATGTGAGCGGTGGGATGTACTCACGCAATGGAGGTATGACTTGATCTTTAATTGTTCGGTAATTCTCTCTCCTTTTTTTCCCCTTTGTATTTGTTTATATATTTGGTAATGTTATGTTTTCTCAGGAAAAAATTGGATAAAGTCTATGATCCTCACAGCATCCCTTTTCCCATTTATGTGCTTCGGGATTGGGTTCATATTGAACACAATTGCTATATTCTACGGATCTCTAGCGGCTATTCCCTTTGGCACAATGGTGGTTGTCTTTGTAATTTGGGCTTTCATTTCTTTCCCTCTAGCACTTCTGGGTACAGTTGTTGGAAGAAATTGGAGTGGTGCTCCCAATAATCCTTGTCGTGTGAAGACAATTCCTCGTCCAATTCCTGAGAAGAAATGGTATCTCACACCCTCTGTGGTCTCAATGATGGGAGGACTACTACCTTTTGGCAGCATATTCATTGAAATGTACTTTGTCTTCACCTCCTTCTGGAACTACAAGGTGAGTTTTCAGTACATTCTACGTCATTGTCTGGAGACTAAATAAAAAGAGCAAGGAAAAATAAATTGAATAGTTTTAAATTTATTGTGTTTCATAAGTTAGTGATAAAATGGAGACATATTGATTTGGTGCAGGTAACTACGATTTAATAGTTTTGGCGGTTTTTGAACTCTGCTGGATATTGAGTCACATCCTAACCAGTTATCTTTAGCAGTTTTTCCTTTCATTGGTAAATTGTAGCTCCTAAAGTCATAAAGAAGTAGGATCCTGCTATATGGTAGAATTGTGTTGCTATCTGTGCGATTTGAATGCATCACATATCATAAAGCAGTTGGAGTGATTTAAATGCTAAGCCAACCTATCGATATTCTGAAAAGAAAAGTTATTTATGAATTTTGTCAAATAACTAAATCTTTTCTTTTAATATGTTTAAATAATGGAAATTTTCCTGCTGTGATAATTAACAATAATAATTCTGTCTTCCTGATGAGACTAGATCTTAACTGCTCATTTTGCTATTTGACAAAAAGTCAGGCATGAAGTATTTGCTCTTTGTTCTTGGCAGGTCTACTATGTGTATGGCTTTATGCTGTTGGTTTTTCTGATTCTCATTATTGTGACTGTTTGTGTGACAATTGTGGGGACATATTTCTTGCTAAATGCTGAGAACTATCACTGGCAATGGACATCATTCTTCTCAGCTGCCTCAACAGCTGTCTATGTGTACTTGTACTCAATATACTACTACTACGTGAAGACTAAGATGTCAGGCTTCTTCCAGACCAGCTTCTATTTTGGCTACACTTTGATGTTTTGTCTTGGTTTAGGGATCCTCTGCGGTGAGTTTATTATTTAGTTTTGTTGATATTTGTATATTTTCCTGTTTCATTCTTTTGTTCAAATGGAATACTGATTATTTTCTCAGGCATATTATTGTTATCATCAATTTCTCAGTCTACTTGAAATCATATTGAACTTGTTAAATTTTCATCTAACCTTGGAACCGTTCTTTTATGAAATTGGAAAAATTGCTTCTCATGGTTTCATTACCATTTTTTCCTCGTTGCAGGTGCTGTTGGTTATCTCGGGTCTAATTTGTTTGTGAGGAGGATCTACAGAAACATCAAGTGTGACTAGAACATTACGGAGGAAAAATAGACCTGAGAGTACTTCCCCAAGAACTTTTTGTTTGAAGACAAATAAAATTTTTGAGAGGAAACCTCGGGTCAATGTAATGGGGGATCTGGCGGCATTTACGAACAGAAATCACAGGGATAGAAGGATGGGGATGGGGATGCATATTCTTTCTCTGGATTTTGAGGAAGCCCTGAGATTTTTCTAATTTTTTTCCCCGGCTGTAAGTCAAAAGCCTTTTTTAAGTTAGAAATCAGATATTGTTTTTATAATATGGGAAGCTTACAAGATATTAGGGACAATCGTCTTTCTTTTTCTTTTCTTTTTTTTATTATTTTTTTTTCCTTCTTTCCCTTCACTTCACATAGAGGTACCCCCGTGTAAGGACCAATGTCTAATTTGTTTTGTTTGCATATTTCTGGAGAATGAACTTTTATCAGGGGAGGGATTTGAGGAAGTGAATTTTGTGTTCTAAAATTATGTGCATACATACCGCCCATTGTTCACTCGTCTATGTTATGCATTTTTGTGCTTATTATTTGTCAAGTCTTTCTAAACGTATTGTTTTGTTCATCAAAGTCATTACACCCATCATCTTAGAACATTTTAGCTAATAATATATACACAACGGAGTGGTTAAATTGTGCAACAAAAATGCTCAAATATTCCAGCAATTGTGTTGAAGAAAGCAAATGTAACTGTTTTTTGTTGAAGAATTGTATGGACTACCATTGAAGCCCAGAGACGAACATTTTGAGTGGTAACGGACTTTCCAGATTATTTTAACTTCAGCGATATGTATATGTCTTGTACTATTTCGTTCCTCATTAAATACAAACTTTTCTTATACAAATTATTATTTTCAAGGGTTCAACTGGAGGGTGGTATAAAGGACCTCTGCCCAAGTCTCACATTTTTGTTGGAGGATAAGATGATCTGACACTGGAGAAATTATTTGAATATACTATAATAAACCTAAATTTTATCTAAATTCTTATTCAAGAGATTTAAAATTTTTTTTACCGATTGTGTAAGGTGATTTTGGTGTGCACTATGACAGATTTTATCTAAGCTCTTTGGAGAGTTCTGACCTTTGGGTGCACTTACAATATTAGTAGATTGGACATTTGGACCCATTTCCCTGAACTTTGGGGTTTCATTTCACAGCGAAGGAAATGACGTTAAGACTTCCCTGGGCTGAAACATTTTTTGTTCTCTGTAAAAATCTGTGGTGTAATTTATGACAAGTATTGCCTTAATTGAGTGGTTCAAGTTTCTTCTCTGTTGAAAGTGGAAATTCAATTGACAATTTGGTCAATCGAAATGAATGGACAATTGATGTCTGTATATTATAATTTTCTGCCTCTGATTTGCACCTCTTAATTTTGTGGCAAAAGCCAAACTTGAAAATTTTGTATTAATGGCTCTGTTTTTTTCTAAGAAAACCCGAGGCTTTTTGTTTTTACATAACCAGAAAAACCCATGATCATTTTTTCTGAATAAATGCCAAAAATCTTCTTCAGCACCAGATTTTGGCAACCACATTCACCCAATCAATGGCTGAAACAACTCTGTCCATGTTGATAACAAGAAGATAATGTAAGCCACAAGATCTTGCCACGTGTCAGATATAGTTCCATGCCACTTCATCCCATCTCTTTTGCTAGCCACACTATTTCCACAAGCCCCCCTTGTTATCAACACGAGTTCCCTCACCAACTTTCTTTAGTTTCCTCCTCCTCCTCCTCCTCCTCCCACAAGTTCCCTCAGTTCTCTCAATCACAAAGCATCAACAATGGCTGCAGCCCTCTCCAGT
Source organism: Azadirachta indica (assembly GCA_022749755.1). Lineage (NCBI taxonomy): Eukaryota > Viridiplantae > Streptophyta > Magnoliopsida > Sapindales > Meliaceae > Azadirachta > Azadirachta indica. Next base: position 5,676,516 of record CM040444.1, on the reverse strand, counting down.
GCCATGGTGAGCACCTCCTTCATCAGAAGCAAGCCTTCTGTTACCAGCCTGAAGGCTATGCCTAACATGGGTCAGGCTCTTTTTGGCCTCAAAAACAACAACAGAGGTGGGCGTATTGTTGCTATGGCGGCTCACAAAGTTAAGCTCCTCACTCCTGGCGGAGAGCAGGAATTTGAGTGCCCAGATGATGTTTACATTCTTGACCAAGCTGAGGAGCTTGGAATTGATCTTCCATACTCATGCAGGGCTGGTTCTTGCTCTTCTTGTGCCGGAAAAATTGTGTCGGGATCAGTTGATCAGTCTGACGGAAGTTTTCTCGACGATGACCAAATGGAAAGTGGCTGGGTTCTCACTTGTGTTGCCTATCCTGCTGGACCTGTTACCATTGAGACTCACAAGGAAGAAGAGCTCACTGCTTGATTTTAGAATATTCCCATATCTCTTTTAATCTCTTTTATTTATGTTTTTGTTTCCCATCTATGTATGTTGCTTTCTTTGTTGGTTTAGTTTTCTGCAAGGGATAATGATTGTTATGTTTCTGAAATGAGTAATTTTCAAAAACACTTTTTTTTTTTTTAATGTAACTTTCGTTTGAAGTCACAAATGAATTAATAATATCATATCTTTTGGTCAGAAGCTGCTTCTGGTTTGGTAGGTTGAAGATGCATGTGGGATTGTTGTTGAAAAGTGTTTTCAAGTAAACAAAACTGTTTTTGTTTTCTCTATTTTATCTTAATGTTTGGTCAAGTAGACTTGCATGTGTGTTTGTCTTGGAAATGCACTAGATAAATGCATAGTCATGCAGATGAAATTACTTTTCCAACAAGTACTTTGCAAATGTAATTTGCGAAAGTGGAATTAAGTACTTGTTGTGAGGAGTGCTTTTACTCAAAAAGTGTTTTTATAGAAACTTTTCAAAGCTGCTACATTTTTTCAGTTCCTCTTCCAGGGATGTGAATTATGAATGTGGTGTCTACATTTAGCAACAATGCTGTGTTTTTGTTCATTCTTAATTCTCATATAGCTAAGCCAAGAATCAAAATGTTTAAGAAGCTCAGCAGATTCACTCCATAATCATCTGTCCAACAATGAATTCAGTTTCAGAGCATAGATTCAGTTGCATTTCAGTAAACAGGTGTCCAAGTACCAAATCAAAAGAACAGCAAAATGAACTAATTATTCATAACCCTATTTTTCTTCATTCTTTTACCAACATTCATGAACATATCCAGGTTTTAGAGAAGACAACCAAGGAAAGGTCAAATTTCCTCCTCCATGGATAAGTGCAAACTATTCAGATAATAGGTTATGATGAAGTTTAAGTCGATGATAAAAAGGAGACAAAGAAAAGAAGAAGAGGAAGAAAAAGAAATACTTTTAAGCACTACAACTTTGTTTTATGTTGGAGGAATAAGATTATTTTACACCTTCATTTTATGTTATATAGTTCAGTTCAGAAGCACCTAACAAGATAATTTAACTTAAAGCCTACCTCCGTTTTTCTGCTCTAAATGAACCCTAACTCACAAGGCTGTTTGGAAACAACTAGAATCCTGAGAGGATGATGTTTCAAGTCTTCTGAAACAAGTCAGCTAAAGTCTCAACTTTCACTTCCTCTCCATTGTCCATATTATCTTCTTCATCAGTAATGGGAGGCTGTGATTCTCTATTGTTCATAGTTTCAGATAAGTACTCTTCCACCCTAAATGAGAATTCACCTTGGGCTCGGCCTGAACCCTGGAGAATGGATTCTGCCAGTTCTGTTGATGTTATTGTCACCTGATTCAGTGACTCGTAGGAAGAACTCCGAGATAAGGTGCCGGATGCTACTGTGATTTCATCTCTTTCATCGATTGTGGATTCAAGCGAACAGACTGACCTCGTAGTATGTGAGCGGACTGAATCATGTTTAGACCTCTGCTTCACTCGTTTACACCAACTGTGGAGAGACTCTCTCACACTCTCGGCAACCAAAGCTTTCTTCCAACGAGATCCCATCTGAAAAGTTTAGAAAAGTTATCGGCATAGCAGGCTGTAAAAATGTTAAAGAATAACCAGCATGTATAACTTGTTTCACAGCAAAATGCAAGGTTTAGTACTAGCTTGGCTAACAGAAGATGCTGCGATTATGCAAATGAGTATGTTTAGCAGTGGAAACAACTTTATTACAATGTTTTCTTAGAACTAGAAATGGAATCCGGGCTGGAAAAAGGTCATCTTTTATATTTTATGGTACTGGGGTTAGAAAATATGGGGCAATAAGGCCACCCCTAGTCTACACTTGCCACTCATAGTAAAAAAGAAGATTCAAGTCTAAACATCGTTAAAAAACTAAAATCCGACAACTGAAGATCCGGAAGGAAGATTACTTTTTCCTTATATAAAAGTATTTCAGGAACATTTGTCCATAAAAATAACCGGGATTCAGTTTACTTGTAGCGCAAGGAAGTTAACTTCAAGATAGGTATGAAAGATCTAAGTGAGTCAAAATTCAAGTACTAAGATTAAAAAAATGATGAATTCACATTGACTGTGCTTGGAAACATGATATTTTCCAATTTGTGAAAAAATACTAGAGATAGCACAGTTTTTTTTTTTTTTTTAATCTTTTAGAAATTTTCTTATGTTAATGGGTGAATAAAGCATACTGAAAGAGTGATGTAACATAGTAAATCATAGTAGACAAGATTGTCGCCATAAGAATCTCCCTATAAAATATGGAATCTTCTATCAGTTGATGAATAATTATTCAAGCTGATAATTGAAACATTTTAAGGCTTACCTGTGTAACGATCACATTCAGAGGCACAGTGCTGTAGCTGCACCAGAACTGAACAATAATCCTGCATTTATACAAAACCAGCATGAAATAAGATGGTTACCACCATCTAAAAGTTTGTATCTAATCCCTCTAAAATGCTAGCTAAGAATTCATCGTCTTTTATTTATTGTCTTTCCAAGTGAAAACATGAAATCATATTGTAATGAAAATTTCAACATTTTAAAGCTTAAAAGCCTGTGGATGCGTAGCAACAGTTTCAGCAGATATCAGATTTTTGGTTGAAATTATTCTTCCAAATAAAGATGTTTCAGGTAGCAATACGACTGCGATTATCAAAGCACTTTTGTAAGTCAGAGATAGCTTGCAAGACATATCATAGCACCTACAAGGTAAAAATTACTGCAATTGGATGATCATACTGAATTTACACCACGTTATCAGACAGCAGTCTTTGCTAGTCTTATAATATTATTATTTTTGGACAAGATAATCATATATTGACATGGCAATGAGAAATACAGACGATCAGTCTAATGATGGAAAATTACTTACTATGAATCATTTCATATAGTTATGGAGAAGACCATGACACTGGAATACCAAATTAGAAGCAACTAATAACTGCAACTACAGACAATGATCGTTATATTATTGCGTTGGATTTGACTTGACGATTGATATTGACAATAAGTACAAGATAATTGCATTATACTGTAAAAACGATTGATATTGACAATAAGTACAAGATAATTGCATTATACTGTAAAAATAAAAACTCTACTTGAAAATGATGACATGAAAATACTTGGTTGATAAAGAAGCATACCCTGAAGCCAGCCGAGTGATTATCATGTAGTGGTTTTTCATGAAACACGATCTCTCCTTAAAACCCCACTAAACATATAGAGGAAAAAGATTCATTACAATTGCATGGTGGCAGGATACATGGGAAGGAAATAACAACTTGATGCCAAATGACATAATTAAACAATTCATGAATCATTACTGTTATTAAGTCACTGAGTTTAAGAGCTCCAAGGCATGAAAACCATCTTTTAGATATACTGGATCTACTACACTGTAGAGGAATCTAGGTTTTCATGACATGTGATTATTTAAAAAAAATTCACAAATTCTGTTCCTCATTCTTTCATTGCAAAATACTTTTTAATTTATAGAAAAAAAAGAGGAAATATTTCTTTGCAAAAGGATATTTTCTTTGCTTCAAATTATAATGCTGCGAATGTTGACAATGTAACAGTATAAAAAAGTGGTATTGAGGTCTACAAAGCTCAAAAAGTCTAGCAAAATGTACAAACTGTATCTGTAAGATTACAACTCTTTGAGAATAAAAAGAAATGGATTCGTAGGCATTAATTTTGAACTGCCTATCAGACACTTAAGGCAATACATACACACATGCACATGAACTTGCGCACGCACATGCAGTATGAAACTATAAATATAGGTTAAAATAAAAAATACATGGAATCTTGATAATGATACTTTGATTGGATTTAATTAGATCAATTATATTTATGATACAGCATGAACTGGACATTATATTCTAAAATACTAGACAAATCACCAAGTAAATGATAAAAGAACTTCAGATTAATCATACTCTTCTTTTGGAAAATGCTATACATACTGAGATGCTTACTAACATATCTACTGACAAGCACATGTAACATAACCCCCCGTCAACCGCTTATTGGCTTTATGCTTCTATAAAGTGCTGCTAATCATAAATTGTTGCATCATTTAGTATTTTTTTTTTCCTTTCTTTTTGGTGGTTGTAGACATGCTTAGTACACATTTAATATACATTTTCCCTGTATCTAAAAATATGCAAAAGAAAATTTCCACTAGAATGATGCGTGCATCAAACTATATCCTAAATACATAGCCTAGTTCAAATTTCACAAATTTGGACCATAGAGATTTCACATGCTACCAGTACCAGGGAAAGAGGGAGAGAGGGTTTAATTACCAAGGACCAGATGAATGTTGCCATCTCGAAGGCATTCTGCATGAACAATAAAGAGAATGAAGATTACAATCAAATGTGGATGAGAGTCCAAATTATGCAAATGACATAAGATATGAAATAACTACCTGAAATATAATAAATTGTATCAACCGTGACAATATCTCTGGTTTTCTAAACCAGAATAGATCATCACGTGGCTTTACTTGAGTCCCAACAGACAGGCCTGTTTGCTCAACAATTTCAAGGGCCAATGAAGAGACAACATGCTGAAGCTTCGTCCCAACCACCATGACAAGCTTGACAAGTACAATTATGAAAGAGATTATTATTATGGAGAAGACTCTATTTGGATAAAATGATATGAAGAGTGAGTATACATACAATGGCAGGGATAAAAGATAGCCAGAAATAAATATTTAGACCTGCAACACATGAACAACTCCTTTAATGCTTAAAAGAAGAGCGTAAATATTTGCATTTACATTATGAATAAACAACAGTTTACCATGAATATTTATGAAGATGCAGAGTATTGCATAACCCCAGAGTGGCCAGCTGCAAAATTGAAAAAAGTTTAGTTTAAACTCACTTCTTCCTCACTCTTTAGAAGAATGTATGTAATTTCTCTGGAAATTGAACAACTACGGACAAATTATATTACTGTCTTCTCTAATTCTGTAGGAAAGGGTAAAAATTCAATGCAACAGTACATAACTTATAAATTCCAAGCAGTGGATCCATTCACAGCCCACTGGGGTCAATAAGAATCCAAAAAGATTGAAAGTTAATTTGCAAAGAGTAACGTGCTGCAAGATGTGATCTAGAAATGGTGCTTTTTTCACAATCAAAACTACACACTTACACTTGGAGTCCTAAGGCTTACAATTGCACCTGGCAGTTCTCTCTGAGAAAAACAAAACAACTAATCAAATTATTTTACATTTCTTAATTTCCGATGCTATTTTTTGACTTTACCCAAAGAATACAAAATGTTGGGCCTTCAAAGTAAGCCTCTGTAAACATGTTTGCTTGTCTACAGCACTGGTTGTTCTTTGCCCCAAATGTCATTTTATTTTTATCCTATCGTCAACTGACAGTTCAGGTGCTCAGCTAAACAAATTGAATTTTAAAATTTGTCAACAGTTCTAACTCGTCAGACTTGACTATTATGCATGTGGTAGATTACAATACATAAATCCTTGAATTCTTGGGTTCATAGAATTGAGTATTAACTATAAAGTTATTGATGCTAAATGTGGCATAAGATTTACAGCATGGCAGCCTTCCAAAGAACCTAAATGCATTATACAATAAACTTAGGTCAAACTTTGGCTCCTATCAAGATAGGACTCACTACATAGAATTACAACAGAGGCTGGAAATTTTCATCACTAAGGTATTTGAATCACATAAAAATGATCATGTTGTAATATTTTTTGGATGACTGCATACCTGATCCCCAGGATGCCATGAAGCTCATCTTCCATGCTTCGAACCATATAGCTATGGAAATTGTAAGAAAGTGGAAGTTTGTGTTTCTGAAAAGTTGAAAGAAGAATAACATGCAATGTTCAATGTCATTATCCACATAACATTTTCAATGTAAATTAGGTTAGTTTCTATCATGATATTAGATCTTGTCCACGAGGTATTAACGGTAATATAGGTACCCACAGTGATGAAACCCAAACGCAGAGCCATGTAGTCTGACTTCCGTATGGAGCTCTTAAATTGCCGTAACAAGCAAAGCTGCACCATTACACCCCAAAATCAACTTCACCCACTAAACTTTAACACTATCAATAAAAAAATAGAAAAACATTTGCAAGGAGGGTGAAAGTGGAATTCACAAAAAGAACAGAAAGTTCTAGCCAGTCAATAATTAATATAGAAAATAATGAATATTTAATCCTGATTTACAGCTTATTAAAATAGCTTTTGGAGCAAGAGTGACTCTCAAGAAATAAGACATTATGCATTTGCATCCACTGCTTTTCTAAAGCATTTAGAGCATTTGACAGGCATGACCTCCATCAGCATTAAGTTATGCTTCAGAAAACAAGGACAGACATTTATGGTTTTAATTGTTGGAGACACTGAATATGCTTTCCTTATTTCCCAGGGCATAACCTAGTTGATTAGATCTCTTGCCAAAGAGCCAGAGGTCTAGGAAGGGAATTCCCATCACATTGACCTTGCAGGGGAACTATGTTTAATTGGTATTTGTGAATGGGGAATGATGGGAGTGGGTAGACCAGTTAAAAATAAAAGAAGCATATTTTTTCTTTATCTATTTCTAGAGAATGATGGAAAGAACAGAAGAGAAGATTGCATTTAACTTGGAAAGCAAAACTTTATTCAACCAAAAATTGCTGTTGATTTTTCTTCGTCTCATGGTTTATGGGCAATATTAAACTTGAAGCAAAGACTATTTTAAACAATGTGTCAAGAGATTGTCAAGTATAGAATGGTAATCTAATGTCTTGTGGCTATAAAAAGCTTTGGATTTCAGTTATGAACTTCCTAGAAAAGTCTTGAAGAATCTTAATGAAACAAAGTTATCGTCAGTTTGAGTTGCAATAAGATGACCAGCCAAACTTCAACTCACAGGTCCATCTCTGGCAATTAGATGCATGCACCGTGAAGTTCATGTTCATAACTGCAATTTTTATCACAACTCCCCACTTTTCCAATCAATTAATTTCACTTATGCAGATTTCAACAATTTATTTCACAAAGGGTACATATTCCAAGTATGACAAGCAGCAAGGGTATACCAGAGTTACAAAGAGCATTCTACATCATGTGCTCCTAGCTTAAACCCAAAAACTGACTAGCTACAATATTTAGTTTGGGGACCTTCAAATAGGACGTGATCTACACCCGCATTGTCAAGGGTCATTGTTTCATGGCTTACATTCAAGGTTGCAGAAAACAGTATATTAGCCTCCTTTAGAATCAAAGTACAAATCAAAGGCCTTTCAAGTTTACAGATAAGCTTTCTACGGATGGCTTCTTGATGTATAATATAAGAATGAGAGGTTTAATTTTTTTGTTCATCTTCCTTTGTTTTCCTGAAAACTGGAGAACAGTTGGTATATGCACAATGATTATGTAGAAGTTATCCAAAACTGTTTGATCAGTCACTTTCAACCCTTGGGCACATATTCCAAATATTGCACTACCTGGGAATATCCCAAAACAACATAATTTACCTTTATCTCTTGTATTTTACAGTGCATACGAGGATCTCTCTTTTGGCAGAATATTAACCAAGGACAGAAGAGGAAAAACATTCACAAATTAATGCAAATATGTGACATATAAGAGGCAAAAATATTTACCATCCAAATGAGAATCCGACTCCTGCTCCATGGATGAGAAGTGTGATGGAAAACGAAGGTGGATTGTCGCCGCATCACCTTCGTTTTCTTTGCTATAGAGTAAAATCAAGATTAGTAAAGTGAACCATTAGTTTCTATCTTTCATTAATAGAGTGCAAATGCCTCCAAAAATTCTATGATGCAATAGCATTTCCAATAATTTATCTTTTACAGTTTATGCGGCCACTGTCTATGTATATGAAAGTAACCTAATGAGTGAGATAACAGCAGCACAACCTAGAGCTACATATATCAATAATTACATTTGCATTCATTCTTCACTATAAGCAGCACAAAAGCTTCTTCAGAAGCAGGATAATTGAAATGAGTTGTTTCTCTGTGTGGTTGATGCTTTAGACCATAGGCATAATTGTGTACCATAAGCAAAGTTGTACTTTTGTTTGCTCCATGCTTTGTTTATGAAATTTTCAGAATCTCATGAGCTTATAGATTTGCTTCATTTTGAGTTCATTCTCAAATTTAAACCACAAGGTACTTACTGTTATAATTAAAATTGCTATAAGCTAAACTACAAGGACAATCATATTTAAGCCCTTTGGTGTATAAGACTTGTATTTTTGAAAAGAATTAATAGTTATCCATAGTTGTTGTTCTTTGTAGATTGTCATATCAGACACCTAATTACAGTAAGAAGGTGCTTCTCTTTGTAGATTGTCTTATCATACACCTAATTACAGTAAGAAGGTGCTTTGTACAAAATGAAAGTTAAATTATGCATTCAAAAGAAAAATAACGCCCTGAATTTCCACTATTATAGAGGTTGGAATGCATGTCAGCTCATAGTTTCGTTAAGCTGATGCAACCAGAATGGAATTGCAGCCATTTGCAACCACAACAAAAAGTGCCACAGTTCGGTTTGTTACAAAACACATGTTATGAATATGTTCTTATTAATAACTGGAAGACTATACAAGTGGCCTTTTGTTCCACAAGCAAAGTGTTGAAAGCATGGAAGCACTTTAATAAATTGAAACATGCAACCTATACGTATTAATTTGCGTACCTTGCAAGCTTGCTTCGGCCACTGCACTTATTCTTGCTTGGATTTCCCATTTCCTCCAACTATAAATCTATGAAAACATGCCACAAGAAACAATTAAGTCTTTGCACTGATTTAGGGAGAATTAGATGTGAAAACAAAGACATACAATCATATTTTGTATTGCATTTGAAAGAATATTAATACTGTATGGACTGAATCAAAGGACACCGTGCTAAAATAATTCTCCGCATGTAACCGACAACAAGTGGTTGATTTTCATAAGCGTGAACTTTAATATAATCATCTTATGAACATGGATGTGTGTGTATATTGACAAACATGCTAACACACTTTAGAAAATAACCCCTTGAAGAAGTTAGAAACACAAACAAACTCCAAAAGTAAATTGGCATTTTAAAGAGAGAGAGAACTATTAACTTGAAAAGAAATCTTCTAATCCAGCAGATGGAATCAGAGTCATGAGTTCACCTTGCTCATGGCCAAAGCAACTGCCAAGCAACTGTATAAAACATGAGTGATACCAAGAACAAACAAAAATCGGTGAAGCTGCTCAAGACCCTCCAGAGAAACAAATGGTTTACGACCCTTCAATTTGGAAAAAAGTGTTATCACAATATTTCACCCACAGTAATACCAATAAAGTTCAAATTGTAAGAGAAGAAATTTACCTCACCACAATGATGAGATGTACGAGTGTTAATTCCTTTTGGGGGAATATCAGACTCATTCAGAAAAGAGAAGGAACTTTCAGACAAGATTTTCTCATGGATACCATAATCCTTTTCAGAACAAGTGTAGAATTTACTACTGAAAAGAGATGATTTTACACAAATCTCAGATATCCATCGTGCCCATTGCGCCAACAGTAAAGATATAAGTCCGAGCAGCATCAACTCTACCAGTGACCAAAAGAGAAAAAACAAAAAAGAGAAAAAATCACAATTATCAAAACCTGTGTGTCATATCAGTATTACTATTCTAAAAACCTCAATACTTGATCCAAGAAAGCTGCATGACAAAATATTGACACAAACAGATAAATCAAGAGTGAATATGTGAAATATAAGTAAACACACTAACAACCGATTATTAATCCAGCAAACTATGTCAAAGAACCCCGTAGACATAGTTGTCTTCTTTAACCACTATATGAAATCAAAGCAAAAACTCAACTTCGATATGAAATCATAGGCAGAATAATAACATTAATAAATCACCACTCACCTTCCTTAATCTTCTCCAAAGAAGCAAACAGAGCCTTCCTCCTTGTCTTCTTTAACCACTATTAATGAAAAATCATCAAGTTTTCCATTACTACGGTTTCTAGAAAATTAACAAAGTTACAGAAGAATCTAAACAATATGTTATTTCTTACTTCAGCAAACAAATGTATCACTAGTTTATTTCAGTTTTCTAATTTTTGCTAATTTTCTGAGCAATGAATGGAGCAAAAGTCTGAAAATGCTGCCTTCACAATCTTCTAAAACAGATTCAACTAAGTTAACTATCTATGTTAGATCCACTAAATGGGAAAAAAAAAATTTTATAACAAAATTTCTTCAATTTTACTGCATCTTCATGTACACCAAATGGAGCATGAATGCACAAATCCAATTCCAATTCCAATTCCTATTTTTTGTTTTTTGTAGATTTATGAAAAAGAAAAAAACCAATTGTCATGTAGGTCCCAAACCACAAAATGGGGGAAAAATGCACCAAACTCATTTACTTAAAAAACTAATGTAAACTAGAACCAAGTAGCTGGGGCCCAAATAAAACTAATTAAATAACAGGCAAAATCCTTTTCATTGTACAACATTTTCTGGGCAACCAAACAGAGTAAAATTACAAAATTGACTTCTTCCAAATATTTTGCAAATCTATTTGAACTAAGTCAGATGAGCATCATTATGAAGCTCTAAACTAGGGAGAAAAACAATCTGTCTTTATTTTCCAATCATTCTGCAACTTTTTCTTAAGAACTAATCAAGATCTTTCGCAAATTTTCTATCCATTCAACTTCGTCAAGATTATAAACACAGCTTCTTAGATTTGTCTTACATATTTGCCAGCAACAAAATCCTTCCTTCAAACATTTTGAAAATTCACTGAAAATATGATAACTACCATGTGGACCCCAGATGGAAGATATGTCAAGATTCTCGACACTTATCTTTTCTGCCCCATTTTCTCCAGAACCAAACAGATTTCTAGAACTAAATTGCTCTTCTCCCAGCTTCTTAACACTTTAAGGGCTCCCAGACAAGAAGGCAAAAGAAACGTTGAACAAAAATGCCTTTAATACAAAAACAGCAACGTGAATATGCAAACTCCAAAAACTAAAAAAGTAAAAAAAAAGAAAAGGAAATTTCTTAGTTATTTCCACATTTTCTCAGGAACCAAACGTACCTTTCCAAATCTGTAAATAGCGCGTTGAACTACAAAACAAACGAAAACCAAGACAGTGATGACTGAAGCAACAGAATACGTCGGAGTCTCTGCCAGAGACCTCCCTTCTCTTATTAACAACTCTTCCATTTCTCTCATCTCCATTAACAACACCCATTAACTACCAAAGCCCGTTATACAGAAAAAAACAACTTTTCTCGAGAAAACCGAGTAGTTTCTCGAGAAAAAGGAGAACCCAAGTGGAAAGTGAAGTAGCAAAGAGAGTGAAGAAGGATCCAGGAAATGCGGAAGTGGAATGGCGTTGAAGATGAAGAGGAACATGCTGGCAAAGAACAATATTCCTGATTATATATATTTAATATTAATTTAGATTATATATATATAAATAAATTTTAATGGGAAGATTCATATTACGTTTGTCAATTTAATGTTCGTGGTTTCGTAAACAAGCCCACTTTTCAGTTGCATGGGGAATCGCTGCTTCACCAAATACACAACCTGCCCACATGCTTACACTTCTCCTGTCCCTCCTTTTCCTCTCTTCTCTGCTTTTCAAGATTCAACTGTTTTTTCATTTTATTATTACGTGGATATTAACAAATAAGTCCCTATAATTTGATAAAATAATAAAATATATATTTTTAATTATTTATAGAAAATGAATCTTGAATGGTTGCGAGTGGTAATTCGAGTTGACATGTTGTATCCAAATGATGTAAAAAAATATATACATATTCAGCCTATACTATCTCAAAATTTGACCCATTTAATAATTATATCAAGAATTAAAAACTCACATTTGATATGATTTTTTTTTTAAATACATATATATTCTACTAATATTATATTGAAAAATTTATTGAAAATCAAGAATCTTAATTAAATTTAATCTGACGTCACTAAAAATTTGTATCTAATTTGAATAAAATCGACCTCCAAAAATTTTTGAAAGGGCTTGACTTTCACTATATAATTGGGAGGAGACTTGAAATGATTATTAAACCAGTTAAAATCGTATTATTTGTTTAATTTTCTTTTACATATTCTAGTTGATATTATAGTACTATTTATAATAGTAGCCATTCAAATGCGAATAAATTTTCTTCTAATGGAATTAAAAAATTTTAAATTATGGTAAATGTCAGTGAATACTTTTAAAATTTATTTAATAGTAAATAAGTTAATATAATATGACATGATTACTTAAATAATTAATCGAGTTATTAACGGATTAATTTTTCAAGATTTTTAAATCGAAACTTAACATAATTAATAATTATTAATCGTATCACACCTTATCACTTATTTATTATTGTGTCTTTTTTTTTTTAATTCGAATCTATTTATTTACTTTAAACTCATGCAAATAATCATGCTATAACTCAAATTATCACCTTTGTAAATAAAGAATAATATAAATTTAAAGAAAAAAGTCAAAATTTTTTCTTTTAAATTTTTAAAAATTTGTCTCTATTTATTACTTCATCAAAACTCAATAATTTATTCTTTCTCATCATAATATTATATTTATACGAGATAATAATTGATAGATTACCAATAATTTATAAAATTATAAATAAAGACATATTTTAATTATTTTAATAGATAAGTTCTTAATATTTATTTATTATTCATTTTTATATATGATAATATGCTTTTCTAACCCTTCCTACTTTTAGGGTCTTATTTGTTTTAAGTTATCAAAGTTTGTTCTGATTTATTATTTTATTAAATATTAGGGACCTATATGTTAATAAGTATATGCATGGAATTATTTAGCTAAAAAGTTTTTTTCCTAAAAAATTACATCTTTTCTTAGTTGAAAACGTAAAACTAATGGAAAGTTTTTTTTAAGCTTTTTCTATTTTGACTTGAAATAATAATAACGGATAATATTAAAACTTTAATATATTTAATAGTGTAAAAAAATTATAAAAAATAAAGAAAAAATATATAAAAAGGATATTCCTATTTTGACTTTTTAAAAAAACACTAGACACCCAGAGTTTTTAAGGTGTCACAAATATTTTGAGTTTTAAAAAAATAAGAAGGTAACTTTGACTTAACTTGCCAGTTAATATATTATATTTTTAGTCTATAAACATTGATAAAATAACAAAATATAATATAATTTTCTTATAATTAACAATTAAGTTTCTACTGTTTGTAACATAGGAGACTAAAATATTAAAATTAAAAAGACTTATTTTATTTTGTTATTTAAAAAAATTTTAGAAACAAAAATATAATTATTTAAATCAAAATTCCAGCAATGAATTTAGATACAATCATATGCTATATATATATATATATATATATATATATATATAGAGGGAAAGATCAAAGGTCCTTTTTTTACACAAACTTTTATATTATTTATAAACTGTTAAATTTAGATACATTCAACGTTAAATATAACATATGCATTCGTTATAATGCATTAATTATATGATTATATTTAATTTTAATCATTATGTGCCTAAATCCATCGACATACAAATAATCTAAAAATTTTTATAAAAAAAGGGATTATTGATTATATATATATATATATATATATATAAGGAATGATCAATGATCTTATATTTTTACACATATATTTACACTCATTTGTAAATAGTTAGATCTATATTTTTAATGATTGAGATTGAATATGATATGTGCATTAATTATGGTGCATTAATACACATGTTAGATTCAATCTCAACGACTAAAAGTATATAAATCTAACGGTTTATAAATGCATGTAAAGATAGGTATGAAAATATAAAGTTATCGATCCTTCCTCATATATATTAGCAACTTCATTATTTTACATAATTTTATATTATTAAATTTGTCAACATGTTGAAATTAAATCTCATTATACAATTAATGAATAATTAATTTATTATAATTAATATATATGTCAAATTTAATCTAACCGTTAGATTTACTAAAATCTAATAGTTTATAAATGAAGTAGAAATATGAATAAAGTAGGAGGTTGTTGCTTCTTCTTATATATACACGCACGTACATATGTATTTATTTATTTCATACAATTTTGAAAAACTTCATTGTATGATTCCAAACTTTACAAACTATTAACGTTGGATATGAATTGAAACCAACATGAAAAATTAACTAACATGATAATTATCACTCACAATATGCTTCCCACAATAATTAATTTGTGAATCGAATTGAAACAAAGACATGAAAAATTGAATTATATGTGTGTTTAAGGAACAAAATTGACATTTTAACTAGCAATTTAATTTACTAATAAAATAATGAAAACCAGTATCATAATAATAATAATAATAATAATAATAATAATAATAATAATAATAATAATTAGAAATTTAGAATCATAAGCATGTGATCTGTTGAAACTACAGTTTTTGGATAAAGCACGCATGTGATTTGTTAAGATCATTAAATAGAGTTGCATTAATAAGAATATTTACAGTACATTTGTTATTTTTTAATAAAAATAAAAATTATTTCTATCATATTAAATTATATCTTTCACTTATAAAAATATATTTGTACCGTAACTATAATAACGACAAATAATCTTGAAAATTTTTCTTAGAAATTAAAGAAATAGAATTGGCATATATATATATATATATATACATACACATATACGTAGTAAAGTTAAAAAAAAGTTCATATTAACAATGTGGGATTGATGAGTAATATTTAAAAACAATTTGATATTTATTAGTAAATATGGAGTAAAATAAAATAATTTTGGGTCCTATAATAATTTAAACAATTGGAGGTATGATTGGATATTTTTGATCTCATAGGACATGTTTGACACGTGGGTCTGATTGTATTATTTCACTGTTTGATACAAAATTTTTTTTTTATCTAATATTTGGTGAAGAGACTGAACGGTATAAAAATTAAAAATAATACAGTTTATACCCTCAAATTTGACCTACCCCTCCCTTTCGAGTTAAGCTTATATTATATTATTTTTGTTTATTTTCTCAAAAAATAATTTTTTTAAATTATAATTTCTAAAATTTTTTAATTGTTAATTAAAAATAATAATTTATAATTAAATAATAAAAATAATTTTATATAATTAATAATTATAGTACAATCACACACCAAATATAATACTGCATTAAATTTTATGTAGCGTAATCTATTACAATCTAATATTCAATCTAATCTATTTCATTACAATTTAATATAGTCTAATGCATCCCGCCAAACACACCCATAAAAGTATAGTTGGGTATAATGCATTATTCTAAACATACCCATAAAAGTATAGTAACACACCCATAAAAAGTATAGTTGTGTATAATACATTATGCCAAACATACCTATAAGAGTATAGTTGGGTGTGGTCGGGTCTTTTTGATCTCCTTAAAAGTATAATTGGGTATTAAAACAAACTCGAAGGGTATACATATTTAATTAAAGAGGAGGAGGATAGCCTAAGGCAATGTTGATGGGGGATGAGTGTTACCCTCCCTCATGCAAAAAAGTGGACCAAATGCGTGAGATCAAGGAACAAGAGTGTTAACCGTTGTCTGAGGGTCCCTAACCCATATATAAAGAGGATAATAGTCTGAGGGGGTGGCAATGTGGGACGAGTTTTAACAGCCAAAAACTCAACCACAAGTTTGAGCTCAAGTCAATATAGAATGAGAATGCTTTTCCAATAATATATGGACTATAGAGTGATGCTATTGCCACCGCTCCAAATTCTTATAACGTCTCTTTCTTTGTTTTTTTCATTTATCCATTAAAATATGTCAAAATAAAAAAATATATTCTTATAACACCTCACTAATTCCAAAATAACTTTCATTATTTTATTTCTTTACAAATTCAGTATTCTCAAATTTTTTCTTTTTCCTTTTTTAACTAAACAATATTAACTATTTTTTTTTTCTTTCGTTCATCAATCCATGACACGTAAATTTTCATAAAATTTTAGATCATGATTATTTAATATGATGTAAGCACAATATTTTCATTAAAATTATTAATTAAAGTTAACTAAAATAATTAAACTGAAATATAATAATCTTTATCTATTCGATAAATAGAAAATAAATATCTTGCAAACATACACATAAGTATTACTATAGTTAACAAAAATTGAAACAATAATGAACATAAGATCACTAACTTATATATTCAATAATATTGCGCTTCTATAACTTTTGATTATATGCTAGACAATATGACATTAATATTTGACTTGATAAAAAAAAAATACCAAAAAAATTGAAAGCAACTATTTCATGATCATCTCCCTATATATTTATGACTATTTTTTTAATAGTTTAAACTATCTTGAATTTGTTGAAAAATAAAAAATACATTTATTTATTTTACAGTTTGAAAAGAAAATAAGTTTTTATTGTAAGTGAAAACTAAAACTTAGTGAAAGTAAGAATACATATAACAAGAGGGGTATAAATTAACCATAACGAGTATTGTTTAATATAAACTAAAATACTAGAGATTTTTATGTAATTTTGGTTAAGGTTAAACTTGTAATTTGAAAAATGGGTTTTTAAGAGGGATATGAAGGAACTAAGTAGTCGCTCGAGGACTTTAAATCCGAAAAAGACTAATTATGTAATTAGATTAATACAAATAGAGTACAAAAGCCTAAAAATTATAAAGTCTAAAGATAAATACTTAAATTAATATTGTGATGTATTTTAAAACCAAATTTTTTTCTAGGGATGGATTAATCTTGTGGTTTTAAAAATATTCATTAAAATTTTAATTTATTAAAAAATAACTATTATACTCATATACAGTTATAAAAATATTATTATTTAGTAAAATAATTATTAAATCTTTAAAATCTAGTAAAATAAAATATATTTATCAAGAATATGTTGATAAAATAAATAATAATATTTTTTATAGCACATAAACAATATAATATTTTAAATAATTATATTTTTATTATTTTATATATATTTTAGCTATATATAAATATAGTTTATTTAAAATATAATGTAATTATAAATGTTGTATATTTAATATATTGTAAAATAAATAAATTTGTATTTTAATTATAATATGTCAATAAATATTTTACTGTCCATATGTTATAAAATAAATATTTATTATTATTATATTTATTTTTAATTAGATGTTTAAAATAAAATTTTTAACTAACTACTATTAAACATAGTATAATCTGTTTTTTAATAAAATGAACTTTAATCAATATTTTTAAAACTATTGAAACCTGCAGGTTATTTTCTCATATAACAATCATAATAATCACTCTAAAAATTTGAAAATTCATATTATTTTACCCCGATGATATAATTAAATGTATAATCTAATGAGCCAAATGCTTGGCAACATATTATTACACTCCTAATACCAAAAAATTAACATTATATACAAAACAAGCAAAGTTAAATAATGAAAACAAAAAAATATGTAAAGAAAATGTGGATTTAAGCCAATGAATTTTTAATAAATCCCAAATTTGAATAAAACATGCATGTGATCTGTTGAGCTCATATTAAATGATTGCATTGATCATAATTTTTACTGTATATTTGTTTTTTTCTTTTTCATTGAATTATTATTTTTTATCATATTAAAAATTTATATTTTATTCAATATCAAAAATGACGCCTAGACATATTCCCAAAAAAAAAATTTATGCTCAAAACATAAAAATTTATATGAATTAAAGTAAATAATTTCTTATACTATTTATAAACCATTGTATCAAACATTTTCAACAATTAATATTACATTTTAAATATGTAATTAATGTACAATTAATTTAATATATATTTTAAATTTGTATTTAGCATATATCTCTAACATATATCATTATTTCAAAAAAATTCAGATATGATATATTTATTCATAAATGAGTTTAAATATTTTTTTAATGGTTCATATATTTATATTTCCATTATTATTATTTCAAATGTTGGACTAAACTAAATTTTATATATTTTTTTTGATAAAAGACAATCAAGATTCATCTGCATGAATTTATGAAAAAAACTATAGTTCAATCACCTCAAATAAGTTATGAAAATTAAATTTTAAATTTAAATGGGGGATTATTTTTCCAATATATGTGCCAAATGACATTTACATTTCTCTAACAAAATATTCCTATTTTAACTCAAAGTAGTTTACAAAAATTCGATTTTATATTTTTTGAAATTGTAATGTTATTAAGATAGAGAAAATTAAAACATAACAAAATATTTTATTATAATAAATAATTATTTTGTTTATATACACAAAGCAAAAGATTGTTTCTAATTTTAGTAGAAATAAGTGGAAAGAATAATTTATTGTTGTTAATTATATTGAATTTGTTCTTAGTTGTAAATTACTCTATAATTATATATATTAAATAGTATAATATTTAAATAAAACATGATATATGTTCTACTCAACCACTTACTCATAAAATTATAATGAGTTTTGGAAATAAAGATAGCTTCGAACTTATAAATGAAGATTTATTTTATAAGTTTGTAACGATCCACAACACAAGTTTTAGTGAATAAATATAGATATTTTTAAATATGTATTATAATAAGAAATTAGAGTAAACTAAAACTATTTTAAATATATAAATAGATTTTGTTGAAAAATAAAGAAACAATCCTATTTTTGTAGGGTTAAATATTTTTTACTCAAAATTATTCAACATATTCCAAAATAACTTATATAATAGTCATTTGTAATTATCTTCATAAGTGTTGTGAAAAAAATTTATAATAATTAATTAAATAAATTACTAAATCATGGTGTGAAAGAGAGTATGATATGTGCAAAAACAATGCAAGAAATATAGAGAATTAAAGAAAAGGTGCAAACTAAGATTAAAATCGTATAAGTTGCAAACCAATGTTCTATGGTATTTACACTCTATTATTTTGTGAACTGGTTGTTTCTTACTTGTGGACATAATAAATTCTCTTATTTTAATTATTTTAGATTTATAGATTTTTTTTGAATTGTTGATTTTTGGTGTTTTTGTTGTTTCCATTGTATAATGTAATCATATAATAAATTTTATTTTATTTTAAAATCTTCAAGCTTTTTGAATTTGAAGTCTCCGAAGAAAGTTTAAACTTCTTAATCTTATTTTTAGAATAATCTTTAATTTATCCCCTTTATTTATTGATAATCGTCACTCCATTCCTAAATTTATTATAAGTCACCATTCTGCCTCTAATAGCAATTAAAAAGACTATATTATCCTTGAAAATATATATTGCACATGAAATGACATTTATCCCCAAAAAGTTATCTTAAAGTAATTACTAAAAGATTTCAAATTTTAAATAATAACAATAATATAAGATAAAATAATAAGTTCAAAAAAAAAGAGATTAAAAATGGTTGAAATAATAATAATATAAAATAGTAATTTTAAAAGTGAAAAATTAATTTAATATGAGGATGGAATAATGACTTAAAATAAATTTAGAATAACGTGATGATTGTCAATAAATAAAAGGAGTAAATTAAAGATTAATCTATTTCTTTAATACTAAACTCCACTCCAAATGATAATTTACTTGTATTTTTTGATCTTCCCTGGATTTAAACATCGTTGTTTGGGAGTTGGGCTTGGGCCCAGACCCAAAATCTATTCATATCAAGCATTTAACAACAATGGAGCTGTTACAAGTGAAGACAAAATGAACTACAATTCATACTCTACATGGGTACCAACCTTTACTTTTATGGCATGGCCTAAAGGATATAGATATAAAGGACACGGTGTAAGCTCTCTTGAGTTGCCGAAGAGAGCAAAGAAATCCAAGAGTTTGGATTGAAATAAGATGTATGTATCAAATAAGAATGCTAGCTACTAGCTACTGCTTGTTGGATATAACATAAGAGGGATATTATCACATTTGTCCTTTGAGGTTTGATTTTATATCACTTGAAGAGTAAGAATAGAGATTGTATCATGTACTTGCCTTAAAGTGTTAGTCAACTAACTTTCAATCTTAAATTTACTCAAATGTCTTTGATGATTTATTTTTATTAAAAAATATTTTTTCAATACCTATTTTTATCTTGTTGTGTATGTTAGTTAATTCAAGTATACAAAATAAAAAAAATAACTATAAAATAAAAAAAATATAAAAATTTAAAATTTAATTTGAAGCATAATTTTTTTGGATAAATATTCTCCAAATGAATACTCATAGATATATATAAATAGATAAATAAATAAAGTTTTTTTGGACTTTCCTTTTATTGATTATGTAAGAAATTAGAAAAGTAAAGTTTTCTTCTTCAAACAAAATAATAATTATTAAATAATAATATTTTACACATTTATCTTTACACCTAACAGTCAACTAACAGTCAAATATAATAATAATAGAGGTGAGTAATACATTTCTTATAATTTCTATATAAGTGATACAATCCAAAATTTTAGGGGAAAAATATCATAATATCCCTAAAATAAGAAGTATGGGTAAAATAAATTAAAAAGTTTAGTTGTAATATTATTATAATTTCTTATTTTAATCAAATTCTTATTTGTATTTAAGTAAGATTCTAGTTTATTATTTTAATTTTAATAGGAATCCTTAAGATTAAGACATATATTAATATAAATAGGCATTGTTATTCATTAACCAATTCATTCAATTAATAATATTTTCAGTTAATTCTATGTGGATTATTGATCTTTTGTTTGTAGGTTATTTGTTTGTCGCTTTCGCATTACGTCATTATATATATATATATATATATATATATATGGGGCAGGATTTGCAGTCCCTTTATTTTACACAAAATCTTGCATTAATTATAAACCGTTGGATATAGACCTATCTAACGGTTGAGATTGCATCTGATATATGCATTAATTACATGGTTAGATGTAATCTCAACTATTAGATATGCCGATATTCAACAATTTATAATTGATGGAAAATTTTGTATAAAATAAAGGGGCTGCTGATCCTGTCCTTATATATATATATATATATATATATATATAGGAAGGATCAATAAAATTATTTTACACATATTTTTATATCATTTGTAAACTATTGGATTTAAGTATATCAAATGATTGAGATCAAATTTGATCATGTAATTAATGCATCATAATTAATATATATGTTCATTTAATATTAACTATTAAATGTGCATAAATCTAACAGTTTACAAATAATATAAAGATATGTATAAAATAATAAGACTATTGATTCTTCTCCTATCTTAGGGAAAGGATTGACAATATTGTATTTTATGTATATTTTTATATCAATTGTTGATTGTTAGATCTATAGGAATCTTCAACGGTTGACATTGAATCTAGTATGTATATTAATTATAGCGTAGTAATTATATATTAATTATATGTTTCGGATTTAATTTCAACTATTAAAAATACCTAGATTCAACAGTTCATAAAATATTATAAGAATATATGTGTCTATCTATCTATATATATGGAGGAAGGATTAATATTCCCATATTTTTACACATAGTTTTACTCATTTATAAACTATTGGATCTATGCACTTTTAATGATTGAGATTGAATTTGACATATGCATTAATTATATATTAATTATATGTGTTAAATTCAATATCAACCATTGGAAGTACATAGATGTAATGGTCTACAAATGATATATACACATATATATATATACACTTTTAAATTTGTATTTAGTATACATTTCTAATATATTATCATTATTTCGAAAAAAATTTAGAAACATTATATTCAGTCATAAATGAGTTAAATGTCATTGAATGATTCATATATTTATATTCTCATTATTATTTAAATATTGGAGTAAATTAAGTTTTATAATTTCTTTTGATAAAAGACAATTAAGATTCATGTGCATGAATTTATGAAGAAAACTATAGTTTAACTTAAATAAGTCATGAAAATTAAATTTAAAATTTAAATGGGGATAATTTTACTAATATTAATAAATTTGTTAAATTTTTATATTAGTGCCAAAAGACATTTATATTTTTTTAAGTTATGATGTTATTAATTTTATGGTTGATGGAAATAATTTATTGCTGTTAATTATATTGAATTTATTATTAATTGTAAATTAATCTATAATTATTTTAGTAGTATAATATGTATTTAAGTTATATTGAATCTATTCTTAATTGTAAATTACTTTAATTATTTCAATAGTATAAAATTAAATAGAACATGACTTGTACGTTCTTCAACCACTTCCTCATAAAATTATAATGAGTTTTGTAAATAAATATGCTTGCAACTTATAAATAAAGATTATTTCAAAAGTTTTCTAAAAAAATGTCTAATTCTTAATCCTCACAATTGTGATGCAAATCCACAACATTAGTTTTAGTGAATAAAAATAAATATTTCTAAATATATGAAAAACATGTGATAAGAAATTAGAGTAAACTAAAATTATTTTAAATGTATAAATAGAGTTCGTTGAAAACTAAAGAAGCGACCCTGTATGGTTAAATTTTTTTTATTTAGAATTATTCAGCATGTTTCCAAACAACACATATGATAGTTATTTGCAACTATCTTCCTAAGTGTTACCGGAAAAATTTATCAGAATTAATTAATCAATTTGCCAATTTGTGATGTTTATAAAAGTAATATATATTCAAAATTAATGCAAGAAATATAGAGAATTGAAGGGAAGTTGCAAAGTAGGCTTAAAATTGTATAAGGTGCAAACCATTGGTGTATAATATTAACAGTTTACGATCTTGTTAACTGGTTGTTTTTGGTTAGGTACATGAATTATGGTATCTACAAAATGATGTTAGCACACAAGGTGATCGGCAAGACATGTTTTTATAGTAAGATGTGGTCAAGAAAACAAGGCTTTAGTTGTGGTTGTAATAAAATTCTCTTATTTTATTTGTTTAGACTTATCAGGCTTATAAGATTTTATAGTGTTTCTTTTGTATTAAAGTAATGATATAATAATTTTTTTTTAAAAATTTTCCAAACTTTTTAAATTTAAAGTCTCCCAAATAAGCTCCATGCATAGTATTATATAGATTAGACTTTTTTAAATTTATTTTTATACTAAATTTTACAATTTATATCTCAAATAATAGTTCACTTACATATTTATTTGTTACTTAGATTTAAATGGAATCGTTTTAGCGTTGGCCTTGGGTCAGACCCAAAATCTATTTTGGTCATCAAAAACAAGTTCTTCTGGTAAATCATGTTACCATTCCATAAGCATTAACAAAAATGTAGTTCTAACAAGTGAAGACCAAATCAACTATAATGGATACTCTACATGGCCACCAAACGTTGCATATTACATTGGAATAGTGCTAAGCCGTACCGTTTGGATTCTTATTTATAACTAAATCTAGCTTCCTTTTTCTCCTAATTTTCACCAGCACAGAAAAGTGGTCCAATGAATGGTTGGTGTAATTGTTCTTTCAATCCTTTCTTAGCTTGTCTCAGCTTTCCTTGAACAGCATCCAGGGACTAAGCTCTAACAAGGCTAACAGTACTAGGCACTGCACCAAGGCGAGGTCTGCAACAACTTCATGGCATGGGCTAAGGGATACAGATATAAAGGACATCGTGTAAGCTCCCTCAAGTTTCCGAAGAGAGCAAAGAAATCTAAGAGTACAGATTGAAATAAGATGTGTGCATCAAATAAGAATGCTATGTCCTACTTCCGTCACATTCTTCTAGCTCACATTGACAGATAATAGGAAATAAGCTGACAAAATAATAATAAATAATGAAAATATATGTTGGATATATTTACTCTACCCAATTAATGTCTAAATCTTTGAGTTTCATGACCCATTTTTGTGTATCCTGTGACAACGTAAGGTTTAGATGGAATTTTCCCTTCACCTTCTACATCATTAGTTTCCACAGAATCAACTTTCTTATCCTTGGCAGTATGTGCATGTCTGTTAGGATGCCTAACTTTAAGGGAAAGAAGACGCGAAACTTCATGGAGTCCCCCCCATTTCTCGAGTGCACGAGCAATGTCATAACGTCCTGAAGTTCCATTTTCAATAATTATCCCAGAAATGAAACAAGAATAGATAAATAAATAAATAAGGTGCATGATATTCCTTACCTGCACGCTCAAAAGACTTCCTACTGGGCATAAATGATGGGTCCATTCCCCAGCTCCTTTGGAATCGACTAATCTGAAGGATGCAGATAATCATATTAAAGAAAAACATTGCAATTAGCTCTAACTTTACTTAATAGCATAACCTTTTGAATAGAAAGTGGTTGTAAAATGACCCTCTTTGATGGGAACTTATTAAGTAGAACAGAAGATTAAATAGCAAACGCACACTAATTACATTAACCGAAAACAATAAAACTGACAAAATAAAAATTAGCAATGTACCTCTTCTTGTAAGTTCTCAAGGTTATCCCAATAACCCTTTGGTTTACGGTGCTTATAAGCTAGGGAGAGATTCATCAATGATGCCATCCTCCGAAATCCACCCATGCGTGTGATGGCCTTTTCAATATCCACCCTACCATGTAAGCGGAGTTGTTTTCTCATGGGCATAAATCCTTCCTGTCCATGTTGTGAAATAAAATTTAGGAGCTCAGCTTTTAAAACTTCTATGTCCTTTTGCAAGCCTGGAACCTTGGGTCTTTGCTTAAATGAATTTGGATCATCTGAATCAGAAATTTCAGTATAATCAGCTTCATTCTCACTGCTGCTGGATGAGGCCACTAGTTCTGGATCCTCTGACAATTGTGCACAATGATCACTAGCTTCAGGAGAATCAGCTGCTACAGAATTATCTGCTTCCCTCTTCTCCACATAATCTCGAATAGCACATAAGTTTGATGGAAGATCTTCATAAATAACCTACAAGCTTATAAAATTCATTTGTTAATATCTTTTACACCTTCCTGTATATTGTTTCCAGAGCACAACACTAGACGAAAACAAACAAGTAATTCCTCAGAAGAGAGTTTCTGATACTGTTGACAAGATAGATCTACAAAATTTATTAGTTCAAACTGATTATAATAACCATATAGAACCATGTCCAAATTCATTATATTTACAGAGGGATTAATTGGGTTTCACATGGGATTTGGAAGTGAACCTGTAGTCTCGAAAGTAATAATTTAGAAAAACTTGAAAGCCACCTGCAATTTAGCTCTGGTGTGATTTATGTAATTTCATGAAATATCACAATTCCAGAATTCATGAACAGGTGCATCACTGGCTATGATTTCAGAAATAATCTCTGATGAAGCAAATTAGGCAATTCACTTCATGAATGGCCGAAGTATGCCCTAAAACATCCAGAAATGTTGTGCCATTAATTGGAGAGGGAAGCTTCACATACACAAGACCTTTGTAAATAATACAAGCCCATTCACATTTGAACTACACACCTAAAATTGGGCTGTATATGAGGTGGAGCAAGGACTCATTCAGGAAATTGGAAGCTGGAGATGGCAACAATGAATAACTAATATACCTCTTCCATAATAACTTCAGAAAGCAAGGCATTTTTGTGCATTTTTGACTCTACAGTGTACTTCAATAGTGTGTGATGACTTCCCAGCTGTTCGAGAAGCCATTTTCCCTTAAATGAGTCAAAGTCTCCTTCAACTTGCTCAAAACTAATCTCCTGTTCAAGATGTTCACATATATCCAGAACAACACGTGCATGAAGTACCATATACAGTAGGCCCTTGCACCCTTCCTGCAGAAAAGAAATCCGTGTATGCTATTGAGTTTCTAAAAAATAACACAGTTGATATTTTCAAGATATTGTTATTAGTATGTGCCACTGCTGATACTCTAAGGAAATATGACAGGATGAAAAGATGAAATGTTTCAACTTACTGATTCTGCTAATAAAACAATGCATTTTTTAAAACATGAGAATAGCATAAAGCATAAAGAACATAAACAGACTTTCCTGATTCTATATTGCGACTCCTCGTACATATTAACGAACCGCCTTTTGTCTTTTGGAACTTTGTGGAGAACAAATTCTACTAAAAGCCCAAAAAGCAGCAATGGCAAGTATGAAAGAAAGGTATGCAGTACCTGCTCTTGAGGCATTAGAGAATACAACACATAATGTTTGAAGTCCAAAGAGCGGAGGAAGGACAAAACAAGCCTATAAGCAATGACACTACTCATAAAAGAAGACCAAAATCTTTCCAATGTCTCAAGTTTGTCAAATGAACAACTATGCTGCTCTTTTCAATGCAACAGAAAGTGACATTTCCATGTCAACATTCTCATACTACAAGTAATCTTAAATGCCTCACGAAGTAAAACATACAATGGTTTAGATAATTTTAGGTTCACATGGAGGATTTATACTATTGCATGATTAGCTATTTTCGGTAACACATTATCATTTTCACTAACCTGATTTTGGCTTGGTGGGTATTGTGCACTGTTAATGTCCTTGACTTGATTTATATCAATGTTGGCCCAGGCATATAGTAAAGGAATATTCCAGACTTTTTACCATGGAAAGTATTTAGCTACACCAACTCCTTTGAAAAGAAAATATCCTTAAATCACAATACTAATTGACTAAAAGGACTTTTCTTATACCTGAAGAATGCGGACTTTGTTGTTTTCTCGTGACAAAATCTTACTGATGGCTAAATTTGGAACGATCCTGCAAAAAGGCACTTCATGAGGTTCTCAAAATCACGTTGGAGGAAACATTTGTTTGGAAATGCATGGAAGAGTTATTTAGCAGCTAGACTTCCATGAAATTCTGTCCAATTTCAATTAGAAGAAGCTTATTACTTGCAGTCTCACTACAACTCTTTGTCTCTGAAGTTAAATATAAAGAGATATGAATTGTTTTTCACTTTTTTCTTCTTTTGATTCTCTTCGCAGGAGAGAAGAGTGCATAAGCTATTACTTTGAATAATTCATATTAAATAAAAAGAAATATTGAACTTAGAACTAAAAGCATAACCTCTAAACTGACCACCAAATGAAAGCTGGACATACAGAGAGTAATTTGGTGAGAAGATACAAATCCTAATCCATGGATAACCAGTCTAGATGGCAACCCAGATCTCCAATGTCCTAGTACTGAAATGCCAGAGTGAATAATTCATGACACATGACCATATATTACTTACTCAGGAAGAGTCTCATAAGCAGTCAAGACATTCCAAACTTCACGGACAGGAGCTTTTACGGTGATGCTAGCAACAACACAGCGATGAACACCTCCATTTTCCTTCAGCCCAAAACCATTATATAAGCAACTGGAAAAACAAAAATGGCCCTCCTTGGGATAAGAAGGCCTATCCAGGATAGTCTAGAGACAATGAGTTACCAATAAGCCATCAAATCTACGAAGATGAACTTCATCTACCACACAAGGCCTATCGAGTCTGCAAGATTTTCCAAAAATGCCCCATTTACTGTTGAAATCGCTTGAAGACGGTGGAGCAGAACCAAATTTGGAGCTTGCAATATTTTCCTTAAACTCTCCAGGTGCTGGTTCACCCTTCTCGTGCAAGCTCAAATTCAAGTCCAATCTAGGAGGAAGGACAGGCAAAGTTATTCCACTAAAGGAATTTAATATCTTTTGGTGCCCTTGAAAACTCCTTTCAGCTCGATAAGCCAAGGCTTGAAGATTCACAGGAAGATCTGATCTGATTATCCTCTCCAAAAAAATGGTTGGGAAGTTGAATCTAGGTATCACATTAAGTTCATAAGATAAAGTGGTTTTTGTGTACCTGAAAAAAGAAATGATCACAAGAATAACTTGAAAAGGTAAAGCAATCTTTTACAAGCTTAAAACAACATTGAAACTTTAAATTCAGAGCTATGTTAAACTATTAATTAAAGGATCAATATCAATATCAAAACAGGAATAACTATGTTGGATGAACCCAAGAAAGGAAAAGAGAAATAATGACTCCAGAAAGATTAAAGATACAACTTGACTTGGACAAATGATACCAATCACCTTACTAGAATTGTGTGAGCGTTGAAATTATGTTTCTCAGCACAATAAGCCCTTGTTTTTTTTTTTTTTTTTTTTGCAAGAAACAAGAAAATTATATCAAGAATAAGCAAAAAGATAAGGGATACATCAGTGGACTAGATGTCCAAAAATAAAATAAAAGACAGGAGCAGCAGATAAGCATGCTTTTATTTATTCTCTCTCACACTTTGTTTAGCAATAGACGTCCTCTTATCACAGTGATTCATGTTAAAGAAAAATAAAAGAATTGATCCAGAGTATTTCAGTCTAACAGAAATGCTGAAGAAAGTCTGTCAACTAGAGCACATTAATTTAGGTTAATGAAGCAATGAATTGATGTTTATGCAGTTGAAAATAAGGTTTTGTCAAGTCTGCTTTGGATAAACTGGCATTGGTGGGAGCAAGCTAAGACAAAGAGGCAGTCAGAAAATGTAAAAGGATACATTTTTGTAACACTAAGCACGCTAGCTTCAAAATGAGTACATGGATTCTACCTTTTTCCAGATTTTATGGACCATTTGCCTTCAAACTTTTTAAAGTCTCCATCGACCATGGAAAAGTAGAGTTCTCGATCATTGGCCTGAATCATTATCATATTATTCAAGTAACAAAGATGTATGTAAAAGTATATATAACAACCAAAGTTGAAATAGGCAGTGGTAAGAGCAAAATTTCAAAGACTTGCACATAGATGACCCTAAACTGAAAGCAAAATGATCTGAACAAAGTAATCAAGTCATCAAAACCACTCAAAGTGGAAGGGCGAAATAGTCGTCAATGGGAAATGAATGAACAAACTAAACTAGTATGCATGAATATTAGTGTGTGACACGAACTGATTCTACCAGCCAAGCAGTTATGGATAATCTTATGGTGGTTGAAAGGTCTTACCAAAATCAGAGTAAGGAAATGGTTTAATTTACATTTATGTATAATCTAAACCATAAACCCAATACAGTATTTGCTTTGATTCTTAAATGCAAAAAGAGTGAAAATTAAGAGAGATTATACAACAACAAAAAATCTTTCATTATAGGGATGTTTAAAAAATGCTTACTGAATGAAGAATCTCTTGGAGATCCAATACTACACGAGCTTCAATATGCCAGTACAGTGCACTTTGCAAGCCTCTCTGCTCCAACCATATTCTCCCAGGATGTGGGCATGGAATTGTCCCACTGCCAATCACAATACAAACATCAACCAAATTAAAGGCATGTTTGGTGCTGCTGGCTTCCAATCAACTTTAAACACAAAATTTGAACTTTTTCTATTAATATTTAACATCTAATACTACATTCATCAGACTTCAATTCCAAACATGCCCTAATTCATGCTTAGACTAGTACATTCAAGTTTGTTACATGCCTTTAATTCAAGCTTAAAAGACCATTTTTCAAGTTTTTCATTACACATCCGAAAAGTGATCAATGGAAACGACGTAGAGAAAATAAAAACTCAATTATACCTCCAAATGAGATTCGGTATAAAATCGGCAAGGCGTTCATAATCTGTGAGAGCATTCCAAACAGAGTCGATATCGGCATTGACCGATATTTCGGCCTTAATCCTTCGTTCCCGCCAAGAAACCACTTCAACTTCACAATGAACCTTCCTCTCTTCTTCTACTCCTCTATCATCATCTCCTTTCTTCCTACCATTACCATTACCATTCTTGGATGCGTGAACTCGGCCGTTGTATTTCCTCCTCGTAGCAGAAACAGAAGAAGACGAACAATCATAAACTCTGCTGGGAAATATCTGCTGTAGTGGTACAACTCGTAAATAATCTACGAGTCTAGGGGTTGTTGTTGTTGTTGTTGTTGGCGTCGTTGTTGTTGGGAGAGTGTCAATGGTGAAGGTTGAAACTCTGCAAGTGATCATGGAGTGGAGTTGAGTGGAGAGAGGGGCTGAAACGAAACGACAACTCTAACTAACATTAAACGACCACAAATAGAAGGCGTTAGTTTTAGTGGTCTATTTTCTTTTGCGAAATGTATGGCCGTTAATCGAGTAAGGTATCACTAATCTTTGGCTTCATTTTGGGTCCCTAAACTTTTATAAATAACAAATATGGACTTAGTTATTTCACATTTAACAATGTAGTACCTGTCCTTTAGGGCTATTCGTAATCCAATTCAGTCTGAATAATCTTCCGATCAGATCAGATCTAGTTTACTTTTTAATAAATTTAAAAGATCAGTAGATCGAATTGAATTAAAACATTTAAAATTTGCTCTTGATAAATTCGATTGAATTTACATTGCCAAATCGCCAAAATCTAATTTAACTCGTTAAAACTAAAAATATAATTTTTAAATAAAAAAGCATGCAGTTTATAGTGTGTAAAATTATACCTATAATATTAAAAATATATATATATATATATAACTAACCTATTTCCCCTCCCAATCTTTCTTTTTCTCCTTTCTAACTTTATTTTTTATTTTTTTTAAATGATCACTGTATTTATTTACATATATTTACTTATTTTTGTTATAATGAAACTTAGCAACAATATTGTATGAAGATTTATAAATTTTAATAATGTATTCTTATCATTTACAGTGATTATGTTTACTATTTTTCTATTTTTGATGCATTTTTACTAAAATGTTAATTAAAATTATTTATATGCTTTATTCTTTTATTTTATTTTTGATTAATTAGTGTCAAATCCGATCCGCTAAATAGTGGTAGGAATCGTAGCCATTGTACTCATAGATCAAGTATAAAAGTTTCACTGTAAAGCTAAGTGTTACTTTATTATATAACATCTAACTTTAAAACAGATTGATTTTACTGCCCTAAACAAATTAATTTAAAATAAATATAATAATATTAATAGTGAAGGATTGGTAACTCTATTTTTTTATATATATGTTTACATTTATTAATACATCGTTAAATTTATACACTTCCAATAGTTAAAATTAAATATGATATATATTAATTAGTTTTACAATTGATGTGAGAGGTAAGATCAACAACTCCTTTTTTAAACATAAAATTTTACATCAATTATAAATCGTTAGATAAAAGCACATCTAACGATTGAAATTGCATTTAACATATGTATTAATTATGAATACATTAATTATACATTAATTTCATAATCAGATACAATCTCAACTAAATATGACATATACATTAATTAGGTTTACAATTGATTTAAGAGGTAGGATTAGTAACTTTTTTTTTTTTTACATAAAATCTTATATCAATTTTAGATTATTAGATATAAGTACATTCAATGGTTGAGATTGCATATGACCTTATAATTAATGCATAATTAATGTATTTATAATTAATGTATACGTCAAATGCAATCTCAACCGTTAGATGTGCTTATATTTAATAATTTACAATTGATATAAAATTTTGTGTAAAAAAAAAAGACTGTTGATTCTGTCTTTTGATGTAAATATATATGTAAAACTATGAGGTTGCCGATCCGTCCTTGTAGTAATATTAATATTATATAGTATTGAATAATACTTGGATAGTGCAATTTGTGATAAATAAAGGACTATTTCTTGCAACAACAACACTTTAATTTTCATTTTACTTCATTTATATTGTCAAATGAAATATTTGACAATAATCAAAACGCTGCGGTCAAGGCCGTACTTAAAAATTGTACAATGTAAGATGAAAGAATACGGAATCATTATAAATAATGCTCATCATCTTGCAAATGATGTACAAAAATTAATTTGATTATAGTCACTACTTAATTGATCGAGTTCAAATCCACCATCTAGTTAACAAACAATACTTATATCATATGGGAAAAAGATTTTACATCTTGGAAGGGCTCTAAATTCTTTACTTTAGTTGTTAAATTTGTTAAATTTTGTTAAACATTCATAATAATATAAGAATAGCAAAATTCTTCAAGAATTTGGGGTTCATTGGAATCCGTCCGAATGGGAGAAAAATCTCTCACGAATTTAGGACTTATGTAAATCCGTTTTAAATAGGATAAAATTAGAACGATGTGACAAGAACAAAAATAAGAAAATTAATTCTCATATTGTTAAAAGAGTAAGGAAATGATTTAGTAAGCCTAGCAATGTATATTGAGAGAATTAATATTTAATTAAAAAATTCTATAATTTATAAATTTTTATCCTTATCAAATTTATACTTTTAATATAGTAATTGCATATGAATAATATGATAATTATTTGTTAATAGTATTTTTAGTTAGAATTTGATATAAATAAATAAGAAAATGAGAAAAATAATGGAAATGAAAAGTCTATAAATAAATAATTTTATATCTAGCAACAAAAAGAAAAAAATTTCAATTACCACGGAAAAGCTTGCTCAATTAAAATTATGTTTACATCAAAGTACGTTAAGAAATTTTATGGCAAAGATAATATTATGTGTTAATAATAATATGAAATAAAAACTTAATTAGCTCATTATTATTATCGATTGTATGTACAAATTTGTAACAAATTCAATTATAAAAACTTATGTGATGGTATATTTTATTATTTTGATATCTTACATTTGCACATGAAAAAAAAAATGAATTCACAAAAATAAGAAAGAAAAAATTATAGGAATATTTTTTTAGTCACTATTTAAAAGTAATTTTTATAAACAGTAATATTAAAAAAATATTTATCTTTATCCAAACACTAAATATTTGAACAAAATTGTCCTTATAGCTAAAAAAAACACGAAAGTTTTAAGCATATCAACCCTTTTACACTTGACATTATGGTTTCAAGCACTGCAGTACTCAAAAATATTGAAACAAATATTACTAGTATTTATTTTGAGCACAAACACCTATTTCAAGCACAAATTTAGTATACTTGCAACTAAAATTTGTTTCTAGTATGTTTTAAGTATAAATTCTATGTACTCAAAACTAGTGTTTCTTTCGAATATAAATTCTTTTCACTTGAATATACTGTTTATTTCGAGTACAAACTCTTTACACTTAAAATTAGTGTTAATTTTGAACACAAACCGGAAATAAGTGTTTCTTTCAAATACAAACTCTTTATATTCGAAATTAGTATTTTGATAGTGAAATGTGACTATGAGGGAATATCATCCATTTTATGTTTGTTTGACCAAAATTGAAAAACAAATATTGAAAAAAAAATAAAAGTGATTAAACATGAAAATTAGGTTTAAAATGTGGTTTAAATGAGAAATTTCCCTATAATTTTTTGACATATATAGTAAAGTTCTTCTATACTCACAAACTTTAGCAGACCAACCAAATTAATATTAAATGGATACATTCCACTAAAAATTTTTTATGATTTTTTAATCAAACTATTGCCCACATCAACTTTTGAGAAGTTAATTTGTGAAATTGGCGTGCGTTGGTATTATAAATTGACAAACAAATATATGTCATCTTTAGGGAAAGAATTTTTTAATGGGAGCACAATCTTTGAAGGACTACGAGAAACATACTGGCAAATAGTGTAATGTACATTTTTTTGTCTTTGACTACATTTTATCTCACTGTGTTTTATTGACAAGATTTTTAATGAAACAACATTAAGCACATTCAATTGTTGGATTCAATGGAAGGATAAATAATTCCAATACAATATTGCACATATGTATAGTATAAATCAACGAGTAAAAAATTTAATAACCTCTATAAGTAACTAAATGCAGTAAATGCATGAGAGAATTTAAGTAATCTCTTAAATGAAAATACTATTAAATCTATTTTGTTTATAACACTTCCTCTTGGATTAGACCATTTTCAATTACTATTTTTACCTTGAAAAATTCAATAAATGAGAAAATATAATCATCGGATATTGAATATGCTTAGTGTTTAATTGGATAAAACTTGGTAAAAAGAAAAAAAAAAGAGTACAGAACACCATTTATCAATATATTTTCACCAAAATTCTTCTATACTCTAAACTCCAATAAAGCAACTAAATTGATGTTAAATAGATATACTCTATTGAATATGAAGCATAAGATTATATTAGTTATTACACATTGATAATAGTAATAATGTGGTCAATTTATATATTTTTTAAATGTTGAGGAGCAAAATAGTTTATTTATATTAAGAATGATGAAGAATATTAACAAAAAAATTACTTTGAGAGGTGTTTTTTTTTAAATTCCTACAAAATCTAACAGAATATCTTCCTATTTCCTAAAAATCTAAGGGTTTCTAGCATAACCTATATACCTAGGAGTATCTTTCTATTTTTTGAAAAGATAAAGGTATTTAACACAACCCATAAACTCAAGAGATACTTCTTGTTCCCCAAAAGTTGTGAATATATTACAATATCTCTAAAAAGAAGCTTTATATTTCTAGAATTTTCTCTTTATAAATTTTTTCTTATTCACTTGTTCTCTACCAAATATTCCATTCTTCACATATTTTTAGTTTCTCACTATAATAAGATTATATACAATAGATTTAAGGTTTGTAAAAGTATAAAATATAATCGTCATTTTGTTAAAGTAATAATGTTAGAATAAAAATTTTAAAACATAAAATTAAACATTACTCATAATAAAATATTTGATAAGCTACTTTTATGAGTAACCTCTCCCATAATGTTAGAACACACTAGATTGTGAAAGAAATAAC
Source organism: Azadirachta indica (assembly GCA_022749755.1). Lineage (NCBI taxonomy): Eukaryota > Viridiplantae > Streptophyta > Magnoliopsida > Sapindales > Meliaceae > Azadirachta > Azadirachta indica. The sequence continues at coordinate 5,641,339 of CM040444.1, read as the reverse complement.
TCATATTTTTTAACCAAACACAAATTTAATAAAAAATTATAATAAGATATTGATTATTTTTTTATTACAATCGCAAAGAGAGCCTTAGAATTGGAGATTTGATAGAATGCCGAAACAATATATTTTAACATTTTTTTTGCACCTCACTTTTTCTTAACAAGAATAAAAATTTTTCTGAAAAAATTTTAAAACTTTTTAACAATTCTTAAATTTTTTAATAAAATTAATTTTTTTAAGAGTCCGCTTGAAATTATTATTGAAAGAGATAAAAGTATTTATTTTCAGCATCCAAAAGCGGTTCGTAAATTTTTTATAATTACTTTGGACAAAATCATTCTTACAGCATACTCTGAGTAGGAAAAGAATTGTTTCTCAAATTTTGATTTTAAAAATAATTTTATTTGTAAATATAATGCCAAACATACCTATACAGAAATTTAAAATAAGTTGAAAATAATTATTAAATTTCAACTTTAATCAAGAAATATATTTTAAAATTAACATATTTTTCATTTTATTACTTTTTTATGTTTATTTTTTTAAAATATAATTAAAAATTTTATATTTTTTTAACTATAAATTATTGTAAGAACAATTTATAATAATTTTTTTAATGTTTTCTCTTTTTCTCAATTAATTTTTTTTTCATTTCTTCTCTCACTTTTACTGTTTCTCCTCTTCCAGACAAACAAACACCACTACTCAAAGCCAAATCTGCTAATGAAAACCACCATTTCTTTCACTATTCAAGTGAAGGCATGATTCCTTTGGAGCTAGACTTGCGATCTGTTCAAGTATTTTGATCATTGTTTCACAACATGGATTAGAGATCCTGCAAATAGCCAAACTTCATTTTTGAAGGCTTTTTTAACATATATTGTGCCTTGTCTTTGAATTTTTGTAAAATTAGTATTTTTTGACATTTTTGATTTGTGAAAAATATAAGATTTTGATTTGATTTCTGTTGAATTTTTCTGTATTTTTTATAAATTGGTGTCTAATAGATATATATTATCAAATATGTGATTTTTGGAATGTGATTCGGAGAAAAAGATTTGGCTTGAATTTGAAAAAAAAAATGATAAAATTTTTATAATATTTCTATATATATTATATTTAAAATTTTTGTTTAGGTTTGGAGAAAATTATTAGTGTGGTTATGTATCATATATATGTTTTTGGTTTTGAGATTTGGTTGAGAAATTAAGAAAAAAATGAAAGAAAGATGAATTGCAGGAAAGAGGGAGAAAGGGAAAATGAAAAATTTTTAAAATAAAATTTAACTTTTCCAAAGTTAAGAAATATTACTAACCTTTTCAACAGAAACAAATTAAAGTTTTATTAATAAAAAAAAATCAAGTTAATCATCCAAACCTAGTGTAGGTGGTCGGGCGACTAAACCTTATAAGGGGAGTTCTAGTCTTTGATCCTTGCTATTGGCGAGGATTTATCTCCCATCATAGGTGAGACTTTTACTATATATAAAATCTATAATTGACTATAAATGAAGTTTACTATATTAAAGTATGTGTAGTACTCCCTCGACACACGAGGACAGATTTTTTTCCTCACTTAGGACAAGCATAATCTAAATAGAGTATAGTTTTTTGAACGGTGCCACAATCGATTCGATCAAAAATTTTAATTCTCAATAAATCTCTAATATAAGATTAATAGTTTTCTAATTTAGTATTGATAGTTTGTATATATAATATTTAAAAAAAATTAAGTTATTTTATCTTTATAATTTTGGCAAATGACATTTACACCTTCGTTTTGTTGCATAATACCTATATTCTCACTTTGAAAATAGCTTAAAATACATCTTTTCTATCAATTTTTTCATGTTAGCATACACATGCGTAAAATAATAATTACATGATATAAAGTATGTTAAAAAGACTTGGTTTCTCTTTTTCTCTTTCATTGGTCCTACTTCAACAAAACGTAGAAATGATAATGGCAAAAATTATCAAGAATAATATGCCAGGTGGGCTAGGGTTTCTTTTCATGTGGGGAAGAAGAAGAAGAAGAAGAAAATCATGGGGCATCATTAGATCATGCGGCTGATATTGTTTTCAAGAGATGCAAGTCCACTACACCTCCTAAATTTATGAATTGCAGAGTTTAAGAGAAACCCAAGAGAGACAGAGAGTATTTTTTTTTTTTTTCAAAGAAAGGTTATTATATAAATATATATATATGTATATATTGCTACTTATTTGTGTATTCTTTTTTCCTTAATTAAAGCACAATGTTAAAAAAATTAACAGTTAATATTACCACTTAATTTCGTATTTTTATTAAAATACAATATTCAAAAAAAGAAATTAACAATTATTATATATTTTAATATTTTTACTTTATTTTATTAAATTACAACATTAAAAAATAATAGTTATATATATATATATATTCTACAACTTATTTTTGTATTTTTATTTTGTTTTGTTAAAATACAGTGTTTATAAATGCTGAAAGAAAATAGTTATATATTTTTAAATTACAATTACTATTTTAATATGAATCATTAAAAGAAAGGAAGGGTATAGTGGTTTTTATGACAATTCATGTCATTTTTATGTTAATAATAACTAAAAATAATTGACAAAAAGAGTGTATTTTATAATTATTTTCGAAGTAGGGGTGTATGTGTCATTCATGCAATAAAATGAGAGTTCAAATGTCATTTACCTTATAATTTTTTAGTAATGTAATTAAGTAAGATACAAAAATATCCTTAAAAATAAAAATGAGTTTGAATATTAATAAATATAAAATATGAGTTAATTGCTGTTGGGACTCTTATGTTTCTGCAATTAATTATTTAAGAGTAATTTAGTAAAAGTATGAAAATAAAAACTTTATTCTCCTAACTCAATTTATAGAAGGATGTAATGAAATAATTTTGAAACGTCGGAGCGAATTAAGTAATGAGATAAAACCTTAAAGAAATATCGAGTAATTTCTCATATATATTCATTCATGATTAGACAAGTCTTACAAAATGAAAAATTGTATTGTAACTCACCATAATATTGAAGTTTAATTACGTGAATTTTTTAAAATTCTTTTCTATTTATAGAAATTCTAAAAAAAACTTTATTACTACAATGTATTACCATAGTATTTTTACAATAAAATTTACAAAACACACTGTTGGACCCCAATTTTTGATTAGGGGCAGATAGGAGATGAGATAAGGAAGAGATAAGGGGATGAGTTTTGAACATTCCTATAAGCCCATCTTCAAACTTTCACATTTATTGAGAAGTAACGAATAAAATGAACTTAGTCCAACTCATGTTGCACTTGTATCTTAGATATAAGATAGATAGACCTAATTTAGCCCAATAAAAAAAATTATTTTATTTATCTCATTTAAATTTATTAAAATACATGTCATAACTGATGTCTAATTAAAATCCTACTAAAATTAGTATTTCAAATGGTTTAAATGATGAATAAGTAGATAAAAAAAAATAGAAAGAAAGAGACTTTTTTTCACGATCTTAACAAATTTATTAGTTGATATATATTAAGCGATAAAATCTGATATCAACACACCAAATTATTTTAAAAATTCATAACAATTTTGAAGACAAAATTTATGAATCAATAAATTAATTATTATTTTTAAAACAATAAAATCAGATTATTTTAAATTTTATAGCAATGAAATTGATGTGTGTATTAAAATCTAGCTATGCCCCGTTTCTAGCACAACAATACGAGGCATGAACTTGAGGGGATAGGGTTAATGGGTAACTAGTTTCTTTGGGGGGTTTTAAAGAAATAGTTGCATAAAGGACAAAAATGTCCTTTAAACATTTTATTAAGTCAACCGAAGGTCAAAGATAGGTAATTGATCATTTCCTAGTTCGGATTTATCTAGTTTAGAAAAATGAAAACCTGAGGGGTAGGTATGTGATAATTTCCCAATTGAAAAAGTACAATAAACCGGTAAAACCGCTAATAAAGGTTCAAAATTACAACTCTGGCATCGTTCCCAGTAAAACTTATCAAGTCCGAGGTCAAAAAGGGCAATAGATTAAAATTCCAAGCATACAGTACTTGCTTTAGTGGCAGTTATGGTAAATAATTGAAAAACTAAACCTTATTTCTTATTAACATGCCAAAATTGAAATAAAAGTCATCTTTTCTCTCCTCCTCCTTCCATTTCTCTGATCTTCTTTAATTTTTTCTTTTTTTTATATTTGATAGATTTTGTTGAAACTTCGGATTATTGATAATCAGCAGCTAGAAGATTCAACATCTGTAAGTGTTCATTTCGTTTATTTTTGTTTTCAATTTGTACGTGTCCTTTGTTGTCGTTGATAAATCGTAACCCTAGCTTTCGTTTTCTGAAATAGCGTCAGCAGACGAGATAAGAGGTTCATTAGCTTTGAAAATCCCGGTTCTTGAAGTGGGAAAATTGCATTCAATGAGTAAGTTCATTAACTTTGGTTGGTATGTTGGTATTTGGAATTGCTTGAAAGTTTTTCATATCAGTAATTATTATTATTGAGGTGAAATAGGGTTCTAGAGTTGAAGATAAAGTAGGTTTTGTTTCATCAAATGGCTGATAATAAAAAGGGGAATGTCCAACCGGCGAACGGAACAGGAGCGGGAAATGCTTATTCCATTAATTTGGGGAACTTTAGCACCCGATTGAAAGCACTTTATTCGTACTGGAATGATCACAAGTCTGATCTGTGGGGTTCTGCTGATGTGCTTGCAATAGCTACACCTCCTGCTTCTGAGGATCTGCGGTACCTGAAATCGTCGGCCTTGAACATATGGTTGCTCGGTTATGAGTTCCCAGAAACTATAATGGTTTTCATGAAGCAGCAGATTCATTTCCTGTGTAGTCAGAAGAAAGCTTCTCTGCTTGGGGTTGTCAGGAAATCTGCAAAGGATGCTGTGGGTGTTGATGTTGTAATTCATGTTAAGGCGAAGATGGATGATGGAGTTGAATTGATGGATGTCATATTTGGCGCTATCCGTGCACAGTCAAAGGCTGATGGGAATGGCAGCCCTGTTGTTGGAAACATAGCAAGAGAGACCCCTGAAGGGAAGCTTCTAGGGACATGGGCTGATAAACTGAAGAATGCGGGTTTTCATCTCAGTGATGTAAGCAATGGACTGTCTGACCTGTTTGCAATCAAGGACCAAGAGGAGATTATAAATGTGAAGAAGGCTGGTTATTTGAATTATAGTGTGATGAACAAAATTGTGGTTCCTAAGCTTGAGAATGTTATTGATGATGAAAAGAAAGTCACTCATTCTTCCTTGATGGATGATACTGAAAAGGCAATACTGGAACCTACTAAAGCTGGGGTGAAGCTGAGAGCAGACAACGTAGACATATGTTACCCTCCAATATTTCAGAGTGGAGGAGAGTTTGATCTCAGACCTAGTGCTGCTAGCAACGATGAGTTATTGTACTATGATTCTGGAAGTGTAATCATTTGTGCAGTTGGAGCCCGCTATAATAGTTACTGTTCAAACATTGCCAGATCTTTCTTGATTGATGCCACTCGGTTGCAGAGCAAGGCCTATGAGGTTCTTCTAAAAGCTCATGAAGCGGCTATCAGTGCTTTGAAGCCCGGGAACAAGGTTAGTGCTGCTTACCAGGCAGCCCTTTCGGTGGTTGAGAAGGAGGCACCTGAGTTGGTACCAAATCTGACAAAATCTGCTGGCACGGGCATTGGCCTTGAGTTCCGTGAGTCAGGCCTGAATCTGAATGCCAAGAATGATCGAGTGGTAAAAGCAAAAATGATTTTTAATGTTTCAATTGGTTTCCAGAACTTGCAGAATCAGACCAGTAATCCTAAAAATCAGACATTTTCCCTGTTACTTGCTGATACTGTTATTGTTGCTGAAAAGAATCCAGAGGTGGTAACTTCTAAGAGCTCAAAAGCTGTCAAGGATGTGGCTTACTCATTTAACGAGGATGAGGAAGAAGAAGAAAGGCCTAATGTGAAATCTGAGGCTAATGGAAAGGAACCCTTCCCATCTAAAACAACACTTAGATCTGATAATCAGGAGATTTCAAAGGAGGAGCTCCGAAGGCAGCATCAGGCAGAACTAGCCCGTCAGAAGAATGAAGAAACTGCTAGGAGACTTGCTGGTGGGGGAAGTGGGAATGGAGAAAATCGTTCTGCTGCTAAAACAACGGCTGATTTGATTGCCTATAAGAACGTAAATGATCTTCCTCCTTCAAAAGATTTGATGATACAAATTGACCAGAAGAATGAGGCAGTGCTCTTGCCTATTTATGGAAGTATGGTCCCTTTCCATGTAGCTACCATAAGAACAGTTTCTAGCCAGCAAGACACTCACCGGAGTTGCTATATTCGCATTATATTCAATGTCCCTGGTACTCCATTCAATCCGCATGACACAAACTCATTGAAACACCAGGGGGCTATGTACCTGAAGGAGGTGTCCTTCCGATCCAAGGATCCAAGGCACATAAGTGAAGTGGTAGGGGTGATTAAAACACTCCGTCGTCAAGTTATGGCGAGGGAATCTGAGAGAGCTGAGAGAGCTACTCTGGTTACACAGGAGAAACTCCAGCTTGCTGGTAACAGATTCAAGCCAATAAGGTTACATGACCTTTGGATCCGACCTGTTTTTGGGGGCCGTGGAAGAAAGCTTCCTGGTACACTTGAAGCTCATGTCAATGGATTCCGTTATGCTACTTCTAGACCTGAAGAGCGAGTAGACATTATGTTTGGCAACATAAAGCATGCATTCTTCCAGCCTGCAGAAAAGGAAATGATCACCCTCCTCCATTTCCATCTGCACAATCACATTATGGTGGGGAACAAGAAAACCAAGGATGCCCAATTTTATGTTGAGGTGATGGACGTGGTCCAAACACTGGGAGGTGGAAAGAGATCTGCCTATGACCCTGACGAGGTTGAAGAAGAACAACGAGAGAGGGACCGGAAGAACAAGATCAATATGGATTTTCAGAGCTTTGTAAATCGAGTCAATGATCTCTGGGGGCAGCCTCAGTTCAGAGGGCTTGACCTTGAATTTGATCAGCCTTTAAGGGATCTTGGCTTCCATGGAGTACCACACAAATCTTCTGCTTTCATTGTCCCAACTTCGAGTTGCCTGGTCGAGCTGGTAGAGACTCCTTTCCTTGTGGTCACCCTTAGTGAAATTGAAATTGTGAACCTGGAGAGAGTTGGACTTGGACAGAAAAATTTTGACATGACTGTTGTCTTTAAGGACTTCAAACGGGATGTACTCCGGATTGATTCCATCCCTTCAACAGCACTTGATGGCATCAAGGAATGGCTCAACACAACTGACATCAAGTACTATGAGAGTAGATTGAATCTTAACTGGCGTCAGATATTGAAAACAATCACTGATGATCCCCAAAGCTTCATAGATGATGGAGGTTGGGAATTCTTAAACTTGGAAGCCAGTGATTCTGAGTCTGAGAAGTCAGAGGAATCAGATCAGGGTTATGAACCATCAGATATGGAGGAAGAATCTGAGTCAGTTGAGGATGGTGATGACAGCGAGTCGTTGGTAGAGTCTGAGGATGAAGAGGAAGAGGATTCAGAAGAAGATTCCGAGGAAGAGAAAGGGAAGACATGGGAAGAGTTGGAGAGGGAAGCCAGCAATGCAGACAGAGAGAAGGGAGATGATTCAGACAGTGAAGTAGAGAGGAAGAGAAGGAAAATGAAGGCTCCTAGTAGCAGTTTCCCTAAACGTTCCAAGTTGAGATAGATGATGCAATTAAACATCTCTTATTGGAATGCAGTGTTCAAACTGAGTCAAGCTACAGTCAACCACTCTATGCTATAATATTTATCAGGTTTTTCCTTGACCTATGTAGCAAAAAATATGAGATGACTGTACAGTGTATGGTAGTTTCGAAGAATAATTTGATTTTGAATATAATCTAAGTTTGATAATCGTATATCTAACTGTTTTCAATTGCTAATAGTATTTTTAAAATTTTATTAGAATTACTTAAAATATTCTTTTTTCTTAAGACACTTTATCTTTACAAAATTTGGACACCATAAAAATATAATTGGATCAATAATTTTTTTCTAGTATAATAAAAATTATAACTATCAAATAAATAAATGACTATATATATATGCATGTATGTATGTATGTATGTATGTATGTATGAGACAGATCAACCGTTTCTTATTTTTACATAATTTGGTAATAATTGAATTTAAATATTTTTTATTACTGAAATTTAATTTAATATGTATATTAATTATGATGTATTAATTATATGTATCAGATTTTATCTTAATTGCTGTAGTGTCAACTGCCAAGTGTGTCTTAAACCAAAGCTATACATAGAGATTTAGTTATTATAACAAATATAATTTATTCATGTACACAGGTTGTTAATTATCACAAAATAATTGAAATACTCGTTAGTATTAAAATTAGATTATCAAAATTTAATAAGGGTAGGTTTTTTTCTTCTCCTTTAGTAAGGGTTAGGGATTTATATATTATAAGTAGAGTTGGCAAATTCCTGAGTTCGAGTCGGGTTTTTAAAAACCTGGCCCGAACCCGGTTTTAAATATAGATGTTCGGGCTCGAGCTCGGGCCTGAATTTTAATTATAAAATTCGGGCTAAAGCCTGGCCCGGATGGACCCAGGCTGTAAATCCAAGCTTCTAAAACCCATCTACATATACAAATGTTTAGGCTTGATTTTGTTAATTTTAAAATTTTTAATTTTAAATTTTATATAAATTCTATTTTTTTTAACAAATATTAGTTCAATAAAATATAAACAACTAAAATTCTACAAAAATTATTTTTATCCTTACTAATGAGGTTAGTGAATTCTAAAAAATATTATTTACAATTTCTTAAAATATAAAATAATAATTAATAATATGCATGAATTTATTTTTAAACCTATTTTAGATCATAACTCACAATTAATTATATTCTTAATTAGCACTTAATAATAAGTTTTAATGTGAGATTAAGCAAAAATATTTTGTTTTTCACATTGTCCAAAATAAATTAATAATAAACTAAGAAATAAATTTTGATTTTGAAGTCGAATTCCGGGCTAACCCGGATTTTAAATAAAAGTCCGGATTCGGATTCGACCCGGATCCAAGCTTTAAAATTGTAACTCGGGTTCGGCCCAAAATAAATTTTATTCCGAGTTATACTCGGTCCGAAATACCAGGCTTTTTCCGAGCCAGTCCGGATCCGAGCTTTTTTGCCATCTCTAATTATGAGGGAAGAACTTGTCTTTATTTGCAAAAAAGGAAAAGCATAACAACAGTTTCACTACAACTCCGGATATGGTTGCTCAATTTATCAATTTATTCCTCCCACACACCCACCAACCCCAACCCACCCCCCCCCCCCCCCCCCCCCCCCCCCCCCCCCCCCCCCCCCCCCCCCCCCCCCTCCCCCCCCGGTGTTTTATTCCCTTTTCAATAATGCACCACTGTCACTATTAATCGAAATGACAATGTGTTAATGTATCATATTCATGTCATATTAGATAAAGATATAACATATTATAAATTAATTCAATCCCGATCTATTTAGTAATTGTATTAAAAGTCAAAAATTCTAACCCAACACGAGTATTAATGGGTTAAATAGTTACAATTGTGTCATTAGCTCAATATTGTATTTTTTTTATATATTGTAATATATATTTTAAAATATAAATTAATTTATTTCTCTTGATCCGGTTTCGATTAAGTAATTTATCGATCTATTAGGTTAAGTTTTGACCTAAATATGTAAGGGATTCCTATAATAATACTATTTACTCAAATTCTAATAAATTTAATTTTAGATATAATTAAACAGTTTTTAAAAATATGACAAATATCATTAAACATTTAAATATATATATATATAATTATACATGAGTTAATGTAACATAATTAGTTGAATAATTAAAATTAATATTATAAACAAATTCACTTATCAATATATCTATATTCAAACTCGATATACTTAGTAAAATTGTTAATTATGTATAGTATGACAATAGGCCAAGGATGGGTCAGGGATCCAATCCTCAGCCTCGGCCTCAATTAGGCCAAATCAGGGACAAACGGGGATATCCTCGAATTGGACAGGGGATCCCTACGAGCGGCTGTCTCGAATTTGACCTCATTTGACTTTAAAATTTAAACATAAATTTTACAATCTGAAGGATTCAAACTCAAGATTTGGAACAAATTTAACACCTTACTTACCAGTGAACCACCATTTGTTGTTATGTAATGCATGTAAATAAATATATTTAACTAGAATATGTACTAAATTTAATTAGAATATTAATAAATGTTATTAAAATTTTTAATTTATATATATATATATGTTGGAAGATATAGGCGTGTACTATACTTTAAGATTAGTTTGTGTGATTGGTGAAATAAATTGGGAACATATATGTTTCTGTTTTTGTTATGATTCTAAGGTTATTTAATTGGAGTACTAATTATAGGCTGATTTGATTTGCTGCCTAATTTGAGACACATTGTTGTATTCATTTTGATTCTCTTAATCCTTTCCCTGATTGTATTTACCTATAAGGGCAAGATCCTATGTATTATAAAAAGTGAGAATTACAATTTCATAATTCTCAATATCTTTGACATGGTATCAGAGCCCTAGGTTTTTTTCCTGTTTGAAAAAAATTTCTCCATCACGTTAAGAGTTGACAGTACTGCTCATATTCCATTTTTGGAAAAGAAAAGATCCAAATGTCTAAAATCTCACAAACCAGTACCCAAGTGGAGAAGTCTATAGTCCAACAAAATTTTGGAGATCTACAGAACATTCAAGCGGCGTACAAGCTAAATGGAACAAATTACTTGAAGTAGTCCCTTTTTGTTCAAACTTTTTTGAAGGGAAGAGGGCAAGCTCAACCATATCCTTGGAACAGGGCCCAATAAAAGAGACCCAAATTTTGCTACTTGGGACGAAGAAGAAGACTTCATAGTCATGTCATGGCTTTGGAATGCAATGGCACCTGAGATTAGTGACACTGTCATGTTTTTAACTACTGCTCAAGAAACATGGGGAGCAATCAGACAAAGCTATTCAAAGGTTGATGATGTAGTCCAAGTATATGAGATCAAGACGAAGCTAGCCGTTGCAAAATAGGGAAACAAATCAATAACAGAATATGCAAATCGTCTAAAAAGTTTATGGCACGAGTTGGATTACTATTAGGTTCTCGAGAATGATAATGTTCTGGACTTCATACTTGATTTTCCACACAACCTTAAGTGCCTAAACAACCACTTCCATCACTCAGTCCTGGTTCTACCTTTTCAACATCTGAAAATATAACTATAATACCTCAAGAATCTCAACCACAATTTGAGCAGCCCTTTAAAACTTTACCAAGATAACCAACTAACACAACAATCACTAAATCGCTTTAAGTTTATTCGAGAAGGAATGAGTATAGCATTGATCTAAAGTAAACCTAAGAGTTACAACTTACGCTCAGGAAGGAAACTTCTTAGAGCCAAGATAGCACCCAAGTAAACACCCCTGCCTGTGAAATTGATAAAAGTGAATTAGATTTACCCATTGCAATTCGAAAAGGCACCCGACAATGTACACAACATCCACTCTCACACTTTCTCTTTTGAAAGAATACCTCCTTACATAAAACCTTCCTCACTCACCTGACCTCAGTAGCTATTCCTAAGATAATATCTAAGGCACTAAGGAGTAAAGAGTGGAAGCAAGCTATGAAAGTTGAAATGGATGCACTTGAGAAAAACAAAACTTGGGAAATGGTTGAGTTGCCGAAAGGAAAAAGGCTAGTGGGATGCAAATGGGTGTTCCCAATAAAATACAATGCAGATGGGTCTCTTAAGCAGTACAAAGCGAGACTAATAGTGAAGGGTTACACTTAGACCTTCGGTGTTGACTACTAAGAGACTTTTGTCCCAGCGGCAAAAATGAATATGGTGAGAATTTTATTGTCTCTAGCTACTAATTTTGATTGGACTTTACAATAGTTTGATGGTAAGAATGCATTTTTACATAGAGATCTTGAAGAAAAAATTTACATAAAAGTCTTACCAGAATTTGGTGTCAGTTAAAAAAATTTGGTGTGCAAATTAAGAAAGGTATTATACGGGTTAAAGTAGAAGTGAACACGGTCTGAATCGGTTCTAATTTTTGAAAAATCAGACTGGAAAGGACTTGAAAATTTCAACTCTTAAGATTTTGAGATTGAACCTGACCGAATAGAAAGAAAAATTCTAATCACACCAGATCGGTTATATATTAGAGCTGAATTAAAACTAGATCGATTAGTTTAGTTTTTGGGTAAATTTATTATTTTTTAAAAAATTTTTCAGTGTACCAAACGATGTCATTTTATGAAAATACAAAAAACAACGTCGTTTACATGCAAAAATATTAAAAAATAATAAATTCAGTTCGGTCTAGTTCGAGTTTTTTGGACCAAAGCCGAAATTGGATCGAAAATTTCAAGTTTTTATTTTAAGAACTGAAACTGCACTGAATTGTATAAAATACCAAACCAAATCTATTAATTTCGGTTCGATTTTGGTCTAGTCCGGTGTGGTCCAATTTTTTTGCCTACCCCTAGGTTAAAGCAGTCTTCTAGAGCTTAGTTTGGTAGGTTTTCAAAAGTAATGTTAACAATGGATTACAAACAAAGTCAAAGTGATCACACTTTGTTCATAAAACACTTCGCTTTAGAGGGAGTCACAACACTTATCGTGTACGTAGACGACATCATTATTACTGGCAATGATTAAACAGAAAGGGAAGTGCTCAAAACTAGGTTAGCTAAGGAATTCGAAATAAAAGATCTTGACAAACTAAAATACTTCTTAGGAATTAAAGTGACTCACTTAAAGAGAGAAATATTCATCTTGCAACAAAAGTATGTGATTAACTTACTAAAAGAAATAAGAAAAACAGGTTGTAGATCAGTAGAGACACCTATTGAGTTGAATCATAACCTCGGAGAAGCAACGGATGACACACTAGTGGATAAAGGAATGTATTAGAGATTTGTTAGAAGGTTAATCTACTTGTCTCACACCAAATCAAATATAGCCTATACAATTAGCATAGTGAGTCGATTCATGCATAATTTGAAATAAGTTCACCTTCAAGTTGTATACAGAATCCTACAATTTCTAAAGTCGAGTCCAGGTCGGTGCTTATTTTTCAATAAAGGATTGAATATGAGCTTGAAAGCACGTACGGATTCAGAATACGCTAAATCAGTTTCAAATAAAAGGTCAACCTCAAGTTATTGTGCCTTTCTTGGTGGGAACTTGGTTATATAGAAGAGTAAAAAGCAGTCGGTAGTTGCAAGGTCAAGTGCAGAAGCTGAGTTTCAGGCCATGGTTTTAGGAGTTTGTGAGTTGCCATGGCTTTAGGAGTTTGTGAGTTACCATGGCTAAGAATAATTTTGAAAGATCTTAAGGTCTTGGTAGAGAAGCCAATGAAGTTGCATTGTAATAACTAGTCAACCATTAATATTGCACATAATCCAGTGCAACATACGGATGTTAATCGTCACTTTATAAAAAAAAAAACTTGATAGTGGACTAATTTGTACACCATATATCTGAATAGAAGGACAGCTAGCAGATGTGTTAACAAAAGGGTTAGCCAGTCATATGTTTTTGCAAATTATTAGCAAGCTAGGAATGAAAAATATCTATTTCCCAATTTGAGGGTGAGTGTTAGATAATTTAGGAGTAATTTGTGTGATTGGTGAAATAAATTGGGAAAATATAAGTTTCTATTTTTGTTCTGATTCTAGACTGATTTGATTAGCTTTCTAATTTGAGACATATTGCTGTATTCATCTTGATTTTCTTGATTCTTTTCCTAATTGTATTTTACCTAAAAAGGCATGATCCTATGTATTGTAAAAGGTGAGAAATATAATTTCATAATTCTCAATATCTTTGACAATATATATATATATATATATAGAGACACACATACACATACAAACATATATTAGAATAAAGTATTTAACAGTTAATAACAACTTTATTATAATAAAATATCAAAAAATTTGATTTATACATTTACTTCTTTTTTTATTAACCTATATAAATAAAAAAAGTAGTAAATTTTCATCTAATTTTTAATAAAATTAATAAAAAATTAGAGAAAATATATTAAATTAATCTTAGAGTTTAATTTTTGTTTGCAAAAATATATTTTGTTAGTAAATTAAAAATAAAATATGAAAAAAATAAATGATTTCACTCAGTATAAATTAATTATTTTTTTGATATCAATTTATCTTTAATAATTATTTAAAAATAAATTTATTACTCTTATTTTTCTTTATAATTATTTGAAGAAAGAATAAATGTATATTATATTATAAAATTTAAATTTATATAATTATTTAATTTTTAAAATTTCAAGAAAATTTATTTAATTTTTACACATAATTATTATCATTTAAAATAATTCAATAAATTAAATTGTCTATAGGTAGTTATAATTATTAAACTTAAAATTAAAATCAATTTAAAAATTTTAGAATTGATTGGATTGAAAAATTGTAAAAAATTATGAAGGATTTAATTAACTAAAGTAAAAAGTATAAACTTCTTAAAAGGACTTCATTGACCGAAATAAAAAATATAAAACGTTTTAATTATTTATCAGCCAGAAAGGATTCATATATAATTAACTATGTAAAAGTGAAAATTTATTTTGGAAAACGAGGACGGGCCAGAAAAAAATGCCCGTCTCCGTTCTTGGCCTATTCTAAAACGGAGATGGGCTCTTATTCCTATTTTCGGTCTGATCTCCGTTTTAATCCAAAAATTTGTACCGATTCTCAGCTTAAACGGGGCGGGTTTAGGACTAAAATGTTAAAATGAAGAACTTTATGTCCTAACTTGTTATTTCATTAAAGTTTAGAGAGTGAGAAGTTATTGCTGTTGAGTGCGAAGCTTCTAGTAAGATGAACGTTGCATAATATTCGTTTCCTCTTCCAAAACCCTCAAAAAACCCTAATCCTAACCTTACTCTGTCACTCACGAATCAACTCAGCCCGTCATCGGCTCCATCATGGCGCAATCCGCTCTCCGCCTCCGTCGAGTCCTACCGGCTCTCCGCCGCTCTCTCTCTCCAGCTGTGTTCTCACTTTCACCGTCCCCTCCTCTGCTAAACCCTCACGTTTCACCCTCATCATCTTCATCTCTAACCTCCTCCGTCACTCAATCTCGGCTTTTCAGATCATCGCCGGCAGTCTCGCTCTTGTCTTCGTCGAGTAATAATAAGTACCACTTGTACAAGGAAGGCGATGAGATTACCCCTGATACGATTCTGTTCGAGGGTTGCGATTATAATCACTGGCTTATTGTTATGGATTTTCCAAAGGATCCGAAGCCGACGCCGGAAGAAATGGTTCGGACTTACGAAGAAACCTGTGCTAAAGGACTCAACATTAGGTCTCTCTTTCTCATATATTTACTTTATTCTCGAAAATGAGATTTTGATTGAAGTCCATTTTTTTAGGTTTCGTTAGTTGATTATAGATAGTGTCTGCTGAATAATTAGCGGGAAAATGTTGTTAATGGTTGAAGTGTTTGCTAAAAGTTTAATCTTTTCCTTTTGAATTCATTTGGACTTTCAAGAATTGAGAAAACTAATGAAAAATATAAGGAATTTTAATTCGACTGGCAATTTCATTTTTATCGAAGTTTCAGACGTTGGCTAAGGATTGCCTCAAGCAAGGCACGACTTGAGTAACTGAATTGGTTTGTATTGCTGTTGTAAACCGAAACTTTGGTTTGGGAAGCATAAGGAAATGTTTTGAATAATGTAGGAAGGGAAAGAGAAAATGATGGTAGATGCTTAATGCTTTCTGATGAGCAATCTTGGTTCTAGAAATTTTCTGTCTTTAGTCAACTACCAATTAGGTAGTTACAGAATGGGTTGAGCTTCCTTGTATGTTTATTTTGTTATTGGATTAAGCTACATGGAATGTATGGTTTGTTGTTTTCAATATACTTTTTGAGGTCACTTGTTACACTGTCTTGTTTGTTTCCAATGGAATGTGAATATTTGCCTCTTATGTATGAATTCATTGACACGTTTTGTTCAAGATGATGATATTCAATTTTGCAGCTGCTGGTTGCCATTTTCTTTACCTTTAGATTGAGAATCGTTTTAGAAATTGATGTTGGCGCAAAGTAGTGGATGCAGCTGACACTTATATGTTCGTTTCTAGAGTGCTTATATGTATTTTATCCCTTTTTTCTTTGGTTTTAAAACTTTTCCTTTATTTTTAAATTTTTTCTCTATTTGTAGATCGGTTTTGGCTTCCCATATTTAGTTGAGTTGCTTTGATAATAATGAAATAAGATTATTGGCTCTTGTTTTGAGTTCTTCTTATTTTTGCAATTATAGTTGAAGTATGATTTATCACTTTTGAAATGTGCTTGTAATTCTTGTCAAGAATAGCATATTGTTTATGAAGAAAGCTGGGATAACAATGAAATTATGACATACAAGTGGTTCCGTTTTGTTGCCTAACACCAAAATGCTGACATTTCATTCCCACACATGATTTTTTGTTTTATTTATATACCAATGTCAGACTTTAAACATAATTCATAGTATTAGAGTTTTGAATCATAGTGTTTCTCACTAGTTGTTGGTTGTCTTCACATTAGTGATTTTATGATTGCTACTCAATATTTGATTTCATAGTGAATGTTGATTTTGGTACTTGATGTCAAATGTTTATGCTGATTTTGAATCATTGTTTGTGGTGTCAGTTTGGAGGAGGCAAAGCAAAGAATGTATGCTTGCAGCACAACAACCTATCAAGGGTTTCAGGCTGTAATGACTGAAGAAGAGTCAGAAAAGTTTCAAGGTAAATATTTGTAGTATTTGTTGTTAATATCAAATTATTAGAATAAGATATGACGCTGATTTTTCCATTGTTATTAACAGGTTTGCCTGGAGTTGTATTTGTGTTGCCAGATTCTTACATTGATCCCCAGAACAAGGAATATGGAGGTAGAAATTTCCTCTTTAGTTCCTTTTTGTAGACTGCAGGTTCTGCTTCATTGTTCATCATAGGCTGATTAAATATTTTGAACTATTTTGGGCAAACATATGATTTCAACAAATATAACATTGAATTTTGAAAATAATTGATACTGTATGCACCAGGGGACAAATATATCAATGGGACTATCATACCCCGACCACCTCCTATTCAATATAATACGGGTGGAAGATCCCGTGACCGGAGTAGAAACCTTGATCGAAGAAGTCCTAGGGGACCTATGCAAAATCAACAAATGCAGCAAGGGAATCTGCAATATAATTCCCAAGGACCTATGGGGGGAGATGGTAGGAACTATGGACCTTCACAAAATTATCCTCCGCAGCAAAATTATCCAGCTCGACAAAACTATTCACCACAGCAAAATTATCCAGCTGGGCCAAATTATTCACCGCAGCAAAATTATCCAACTGGGCCAAATTATTCACCAGAGCAAAATTATCCAGCTGGGCCAAATTATCCTCCACAACAAAATTATCCACCTCAGCAAAACTATCAACCTCAACAAAATTTTGGCAATCCAGGGCAAGGAGGAATAGGAGGTCCCACACCAATGAACAATAGGGATTATGCCCCCAGTGGAAGGGCCTCTTATCAAGCAGATAGAAGAGGTCCAATGCCTTCATATCAGGGCAATTACAACCAGGGTGGACAAGGAAATTATTATCCCCCACAAGGAGACCAGTATGGTTATGGGCAGAGAAGTGATGCTGGAACTTATGGGCAAGGAACAAGTTCTAGTTATGGACAGAGTTATCCTGCAGAAGCAGAGGGTCAAAGATTTTCACAAGTAGAGCACGGAAATGCTCCAGGAGGGCAACGGAGCTAGGCATCCATTGAACAAACTGGGACGGATCAAGTAAGGCTTATCAGCTCTGGAAGTTATTAACGCTTTGATTTCATCTAAGTGCCTTAAGAGCTTTAAAGTTATTCCATTATCTTGTGTCAAATTATTTGATAGGGTACAATACCATAAACCCATAGAAATTGTAACTTGCTGCGTCTGATGCAGATTTTAACTAGAAAATAATGGCATAGAAACTGGATGAGAGTTCTTATCAAGTGTCATGTTAGAAACAATTCTTTAATCACCTATCAGGCCCACTTAGGGAACTATCTCATTCTCGAATTTTACAAACATCTCATTCTTTAATTTCTGTCCAAATAAGCAAACATGCGAAATTTCAATCAATACAAGTTAATTTTTTCTTGCTGTTTCAAATAAGAGTGCTTTGAGAAACATTTGATTACACATTGCTGTTGGCCTCGGTGCAGGGAGCATATGGAGAAATCTTAAGCAATCCTCTGTTACGATGAAATTAAGGGACCAGAAACAACTTACTCTAAGCTTTTGCTCGTTTACATGAGTTGCATAGAACTTTCCAAAATGCTATGGTAAATATTTTGTAGTTTGTCTACTCATCTCTATTTCACTTGAGATGTTTGACCTAGTTACTTCCCTAGTTTGTTTGATGGAGTGAACTTGGATTTTTGCTTTTACCTTGTTGGATATGTTGCCTATAAATGTGAATGTGATGTGAGGATCCTGTTTTTAGCGTATATCTTAGCCTAGACTTCCTGTTTGTTAAATTTATGTTGATTCAACCAGATATTTGTTTGATTCTTATGAGGACATGTTTGGACGGCTCATAATACTTTCTCAGGTTATAGATAGATAATTACTTGTGTTATAAAATTTATCAGTAAATCGTGATTCAGCTGAAGATCTCCGAGGTGCTTTAAATTGTGGTATGGTTAACTTGGAATCTGTTGTTCAATTTATGAGGTCAGTTAATTCATTTCAAGCCAAAATAATCATTTTAGTCACGTGAATGGCTACAATGCGATGTTTCCTTTGTAGCTGTCTCTAGTATATTTATGCTTTGCCATCTATTCCTAGACAGCACTTTCAAATGAGTAGAGCTACAGCTCATTTAGGGCAATTTTGAGATTTTTGTGGCTTATAAAATAATTGATGATGATTGTGCTCAAGAAATAATCGACAGTTAAAGGACAATATCTAAAGTGTTTAGTAAATTGCATTGCTGAAATTGTTGAGTCTCAAAAGTGGAGTGTGTATGATATATGATTGTAATGCTGAAATTTTAGCATTGAAGTTTTGTGACAATTTATACTGACCATAGTAACGAGGATGTAATCAAATAAGAAATTATGAAACTATATGTTATAAGTGTCTTTTTATTAAAGTGAAGAGGTTATAATAAGAATTTTAAAAATTACATTAAATGTGACCATAAATTATTCGATAAATTTTTTTTAAAAGTAATTTATTTATAAAAGAAGATGTTAAAATACCCTAGATTATGAAAAAAGGTAGTTTAAAATTTTTTTATTAAATATAAATATAATCAGAAATTATAAAATAAGACTTTTTATGTAGAACGTTTTTTTCTAAATTTCTTCTTCTATGGTTGTACCTAAAGTTGTAACTGAAATATAGTTTGTGAAGAATGAAAAGGTTATTTTGATTCACAATTAGAAGAAGCTCAAATGTTTATCTCATAATTTAATTTTAAAAAATGTATTAAAATAATTATGTAATTTTTGTTAAAGAGATGATTGATAATTAAAAAATTAATAACATTTTGCTAAAATTTTTGCTAGTATAAAATTTATTTAAGAAAACTTTTGGAGTCCGTAAACTTTGATTTATTATATTGATTGATTTTAATTTTTAAAATATTTATTTATATTGTAGTCTGTTGGAGTTCATAATTTATTAAAATAATTATTGGACCCCAATATTTAAAAGAAAAAAAATTTTACATGTAAAAATATAAAATTTATGGTATATATTTGTAATAATATAAAAAATGTTCGAAAAATATATATATATATATATGTAGAGTAAAAGATAAGTAAATAGGCTCTCTATTTTTAATTTTGCATAAAATATTTTGTTGACTTTAGAAGAATCTTATTGAGGTACAAAACAAATTAATGAGGCAAAGAAATTAAACCATTTATAACATCATTATTGTCTTGGAACTCTTATGGACCATGTAGTCAAGTAACAAGATGATGAGAGCAACGTCCAAGAAAGAAAGGAGAATGAAGTTGGGAACATATATTTTATGGCCATCAATGATGATGAAATAAGTGATCTTGATCCATACACCCTTATGATGAATTGTTATATTATTTTTTTGAGAAATTACATAACGATTTTGAAAATTTTGCATTTGTGAAAATCGTAATCTTAAAAAGAAAATTGATAGTCTTCTTGTTGAAATTAAAACCTTAAAAAAAGAAAAGAATGCTTTTGACAATGAAAATACTAAATTGAAAAATGAGAAAATCGCTTGGATAGAAGAAAATAAAAATTTATAAACAGAGAATGAATTTATGAAAAATAAAATTGATTGTTTACAAAAGAAAGTCAATGATTTTGATGAAGATAAAAAGTCCATTAAAAAAAATTGGTTTTCTAAAACAAAAGTTTTGGGTTTTACAAAACATTGTGAGTTCAAAATTTCAAACTTTATCAAAAGAAAATGAGATGCTCAAGAATAGGACCATTAAATTAAATGAGATTGTTTTCAAATTTACAAATGATCAAAAAAATTTTAAAAAGTTGTTTGACTCTAAAAAATGTGTTTTTGACAAATGAGGTATTGGATATAAGTCTTACATTAACCAAAAATATTTTAAAAGTTATTTTTTGAAGACTACTTCTGTGAGTGATTCAAAAATTGCATGCAATTATTGTAATAGTGTTGATCATGAGTTTTGTGTGCCTTATTAAGAAAAATACATATGTTAGTGTTAGAAAAATTTGGATTCTAAAGGGAACTAAAACTAACATTCAAGGACACAAAACCTTTTAGGTACCAAAGTGCAAAACTTAAATAGTTTTTAGGTTTCAAAATTAAGGAATAATAGGTGGTTCTTCGATAAGGACTTGTGGGAAGAAAACACTCAATGGAATATAGCAAATGCTTGGACAAAATGTAAAGGGAAAAGTTTGTGTATAAGTAAAATTAGTATTAAAATTCTTGACTTATCTTTTCATTACTTTCATGATTCTTAGCTCAAGCACTCCAAATATACTTGTACTTAGTATTTGTGAGCATGCCTATTTGAAATATGTATGCCTTGGAAAATTTTAGGCAAATTGGTAACAAATTCTTAGCTTATCATTTTCATTGTTTAATGTTCAACTCTTTAGCCAAGATTTCAAGCATGTGTTAGAGACTTGGCTTAATATATGTTTTGTTTGAAAAATACACATAATTGTCAATATGTGCTAAACGTCTCCCATGCCATTATGTCTATCCATTTCAAGCCAAACAGCAACGATGGATTTATTTGATTATATTTCGAATTGTCTGTATTGACTTGTAGTTATGAACAGAAGAAAAAGAGAGAGAAGAGTATATAAATGTTGAATGATATGATTCTGTATAGAAGTGCTCTTTTTCTTTCATGTTAAATGCATTTATTGATGATAAAGCTTGTGGGAGTTTATTTTACTATATGTTTTGTTGTTGTTTTTGATAATAGAAGGAAAAAAACGATGGGGCACTGGGAGAGATAAAAATTTTACAAATGTTTCTTTTAATTTGTCGAAAAAGAAAAATTTTGTAATATTTTTATTCCTCTATGTTTTAACTTGTAAATAGGGGAGAAATATTTGATATGCAATAGACTTAGGGAGATATGTGCTTTATTTGATTGTGTTGTATTAATATAACATGATGAGTACATTTTGATTTATGACTAACTTGCATTGATTTGAATATTTCATGGTGCACACTTGTGATACAAAAAGGTGGATAAATATTTTCTAGCATAATCTTGTATTCTTTAAACCTTGTTTTTTGATTGCATGTGCTCAAAATTTTAGAAGGAGTCTTTCCTTTGAAAATTCTTCATTCTCTAAAATTTGAAACATGAAGTGTCATCTTTAAGATTGGTTTTACTTAATTATTTGCTGTCCCGTCATGGAGAAATGAAGTGCCATCTTTTTACTTAAAAGAGTTTACAACCATAATTAGGAGTGGGCAAAATAGCTCAGAACCAAAACATCTACTGGATCATATTGAAATCAACAAATTTGACTCGATTTGAGATGTGATTTGGTCCAGGTTTGGTTTTATTTTTTAAAAAAACTAAAATTTTCGATCTAATTCCAATATTAATGCCAAATATCTAGATCAGATCAAAATTTTTTTTTAGTTTTAAAAAAACCATTGTTTTCTATGGTCTAAATTGAAGAAAAAATTTAAAATTAAAAACCAAAAAATATAAATCATAACAAAACTAGGCCAATCAACTTTAATCAAATTTTGGTTCAATATTAAAAAATTGAGCAATGAAAATTTTCAATCCAATTTGGTATTGATGAAACCTAAACAGAACCAAACCGTATCCATCTCTAATAATAATAAATATAATATATATATATATGACACAAAATATATGATAAAATACATGAATTGGGTATAGCGAAGGGTTTCTTTCAAAATCTTCGATTTTAATTCTTACCACATTTTAGTTATTAAAACTAAGAGATTCCTGTTGAATCCCTTTATTTTTTAAATCTGTGATTAGAGGCCTAATTTTGTTAAGAAAAGGATGAATCATGGACTTCCAGACATTTCGATGCACCATAAACCAGATAAGGCATGTAAGAAGCTAGAAGAGAAAAAGGGATTCTTTTTCTCTTTCTCTTTTCAAAGTCTCAAGGAAGAGAAGTTTGATTAAGAAAAAGAGATGAGAAGATAATAAAGCCAACAAAAAATACCAACAGGGCAATTTTTCCACACATTAATCTTCTACTTATTGATATTAGGGATTAGAGAGATTTGTTATTAAAAATAATAATAATAATAAGAAAATTCTTTAAATCAAAATCCCCTATATTGTCATGTAGTAACCAAATTTTTCTTATTGTCTTTGGTTTAATATTTTCAATTTTAAATTTTGAATTTGAAACCAATATAATCATAAAAGTTAAAAAAAAAAAAAACTAATTTAATTCACTAATTTACCTAGTTGATATAATATAAGAAACCTATAATATTTCATTTGAAGAATAGTTTGTTTGTTTGTTTTCATTTCAATACTAAATTTAAATTCCAACAACAATTCACTATGTGTGTAGTTAAATTTTATTTGTTAAAATCACCAAATTCACTAAAAATTACATAAAATCTTTGACCCTATTAGTTAGTTTTAAATTTGTACACACTTATCTAAAATTACACTTAATTTAAATATAAAT
This sequence comes from Azadirachta indica, assembly GCA_022749755.1. Classification (NCBI taxonomy): domain Eukaryota; kingdom Viridiplantae; phylum Streptophyta; class Magnoliopsida; order Sapindales; family Meliaceae; genus Azadirachta; species Azadirachta indica. The sequence continues at coordinate 5,617,983 of CM040444.1, read as the reverse complement.
TACTCTTTTTTAAAAAAAAATTATAAAAATAAATTGAAATAATTAAATGATTCTTGTTTTACGTAAGTATTACTAGATTCTACTGATAAAATCTCTTAAAATAATTAAAAGAAATAAGAAATTCTATTATTTAAATCTAATTAAGTGCAGTTTATTCAGAAATTGAAAATATTTTTTTATAATATTTATAACTTAAAAATTCAATAATAAAATTTAAAAAATAATAAAAATTTGTTTTATGTTATTTTCATTAATATTTAGGGACAAAAAAACCAATAATAGAATTTAAAATAATAATAATAATTTTTATCTCATTTAACGAAGTTTGAAAAACCGTTTTGTATGGCTAAGGAAAAGAGGAAAATGGCTGTCATTCCCGCCAATTTCGCTTGCAATTTTCCCATTTCTCTCTCTCTCTTCCTCCTCAATTTCTCTGCTGAAGAAACAACAAAGAAAACAATTTCCCTCCTCTTACGATCCTTAGAAGATTCGTCCTCTTCTTCAGGTGATGATTAATTAAGGTCAATCTCCAAACAATAATTCAAAAAAAAAATCTGGGTTTTTCTTTTCATTAGAAGTTGAACAATTCTTGATCTTGTTTTCTTTTATATCATTTATTTATGCTTTAATTTTATGTCATAAGATGATTGTTGATGAAATATAGGATATGGGTTTTGTTTTTGAATTGATAACAATTAGCGTTATGATTTGGGTGGTTCCATTAGTAAAATCCTTTAATGTGATACAAGAAGTTTGGGATTCAAATCTAGGGTTTGGTAGAATTTGATTTGTATTTATGTAATCTTTTGAAAATACTTCAATGTATGCATACATTATATATGTAGTCCAAATTTGCCTACTTGAACATGTTAGGGCTTCAATACTATGTCACTGTATCCTGAAACCTTACTCTAATCCTTGCACATGAGAGCCTTAGAGCTTAGCTTTTAGGGTTAATGGTTTTTTGAATGACTCTTTGTTCTATTTTCAGTTAGTAGTGGGCAAGATGTTATCAAAAATTTTGAAAGAATTATGAAAACAAAATTGTCAGTACTTCTTTTGCTGCACCAAAAAACTATATGTTAGTTTAAAATTTTATTTAATCCAGAGAATTGCTACAAGATTCTTAGTGTATTGTACATGTTTATTTATTTGCCTATATTCCTTTGTTCTGCAGTGGAATCTAATTCCTTTATCTTTTATGATTTCTCAGCAAGGGACGATTCTTGGATCATCTTGTGGAGATTAGTACCTCTTTTAATTATTTTGCAAGGATAACTATAAGAATTTAAGTATTCACTTGGCTACTGGATTGTGGTTATTAGGATATATACATATTTGAAATAAGAGGTTTTTTTTTCAAGAATGAAGTTCACAAGCTCTGATAAATAAACAATTAGACATTAGCCACATTGAAACTAACCGCGTATCTTAACATCTTAAGAGAAGGAATCGATTTTCAATTTTTGTATTTATTCATGGATTCATGTAAGTCTTAATTGATATTTTTGTGGGCATATCTTTAGAGGAAAATAAGGTGTGCCTAGAATCTAGTGTTTGCCTGGTTCTGAAGTTAGAATGGGTAGTGATGGTAATGCTACCACAAAAACTACTACTGATGGGAGCGGAGCTTCTAAGGAACCAGTTTTCTTGCATGGTGATTTAGATTTGTGGATTTTGGAAGCTAAATCTCTCCCAAATATGGATTTAATTTCAGAGAGAATGAGAAAGTGTTGTAATATGTGTGGACATTGCTCGATTCCATTTCGAAAAAAAAAACCAGGTCGTTCAGCCAGACATTCAATGATTACTAGTGACCCCTATGTCTCCCTTTGTCTAGCAGGGGCTACAGTAGCACAAACTAGAGTAATTGCCAACTGTGAAAATCCTTTATGGGATGAGCACTTTCATATACCCGTTGCTCACCCCATTGTAAAGCTAGAGTTTCATGTTAAAGACAATGATCTTCTCGGGGCTGAACTTATTGGGGTGGTAGAAATATCTGTTGACAAAATCATCTCTGGAAGTGAGATTAATGATTGGTTCCCCATTATGGGAGATTATGGGAAAAATCTAAAACCTTTTCCCCAACTGCACCTTTCTATGCAATTTAGGCATATTGACCAGAGTCCTCTGTATAAAGATGGAGTTGGTGCTGGACCGAATTACACAGGAGTTCCTAATACATATTTTCCACTTAGGACAGAAGGAAATTTGACTCTTTATCAAGATGCTCATGTTCCTCTTGGCAAGTTACCTGAAATTTCACTTAATGGTGGAAAAGTTTTTCGTCATGGTCAATGTTGGGAAGAAATATGCCATGCTATTCTAGAAGCTCGCCACTTGATCTACATCATTGGGTGGTCTGTATTCCATCCTATAAAGCTTATAAGGGAGCCAACTAGGGAATTACCTCCTGGAGGAGAGCTTACTTTAGGAGAGTTGTTGAAGTTCAAGTCACAAGAAGGAGTTCGTGTACTTTTACTAATTTGGGATGATAAAACATCACATGATACATTATTCTTAAAGACGGTAAAGCTCGCAATCTCTAATTAAATTTTGCAAATTGGTACCATCTTCTGTTTATGTTTGTGTGAGCTTAAGTCTGTGGATAAAAAATCATTTATAAATGCCATTTAAGCACATGAAATGAATGGATGCTAGATTCCATGCACAATTTTATGCAATATATATATGCACTTTCTTCATTGATAGCCTTGAATGCAGGAAGGTGTCATGCAGACTCATGATGAAGAAACTAGGAAGTTTTTCAAGCACTCGAATGTGCATTGTGTGCTTTCTCCTCGTTATGCGAGCAATAAACTCAGTATCTTTAAGCAACAGGTGATGAAACTTTTCTGTTAGAGTGTGTAATCCTTTATTTATTAATTAAGATGATGTAAAATGTGTTGCTCTCATAATGGTTTTTACATTCATGACATACCAATTGGTTTTAGTTATTATCTTATTCTTTGATTTGAGTGATCATTCTAGTCCAGGTTGTGGGGACCCTATTTACACATCATCAGAAGTGTGTTCTTGTTGACACTCAAGCATCTGGTGATAACCGAAAAATAACAGCTTTCATTGGTGGTTTGGATTTATGTGATGGAAGATATGACACTCCGGAGCACAGGCTTTTTCGTGATCTTGACACTGTCTTTGCTGATGATTTTCACAATCCCACACTTCCTGTAAGTGTTTAGTATGCTTTCTTAAGACTCTCTACGTGGCTTATCTTTATGTTGAATGCATTTTTAGTTGAGTAAGTCTAAGATTTGTTGCAATGTAATGGTTAGTTCTATAAAAGGCTTACTTAGTTACTGAGTCATTCTCTTCATCTTTGCAAATAATAGTAGACTATGTAGTGAACATGTTGCAGTTTGTGGAACATTCTATTTAACACTAGTAATCTTTTGGCACTTGCAGTCTCATGCAAAAAGTCCTAGAGAACCATGGCATGACTTGCATTGTAAAGTTGAGGGTCCTGCTGCATATGATATATTAATAAATTTTGAGCAAAGATGGAGAAAAGTCACAAAATGGCATGACTTTAGGCTCAAAAAAGTCACCCATTGGCATGACGATACCTTGATAAATCTAGATAAGATCGGAATCACACCATCTACAGGCCCCCATAGTTATAAACCTACACGTGCCGGTGATGAGAAGTATACTGAAAATTGGCATATTCAGGTATGCAATGAAATGTTGTGTTGAAGTATTTGTGCATTTGCATTACCATGATTCAAAGATCATACACTAATTGTGCTTTTGATAGGTATTTCGGTCCATTGATTCAGGATCTGTAAAGGGATTTCCGAAGGATGTGGAGGAAGCTCGAGCTCAGGTTAGAACTGAGCTTCTGTAATGCTTAATGTGCTTTATAAAGTCAATTTTGAACAATAACCTATGCTAATGAATTCGATCTTATTATTACAACTTTTTTGTAGAATTTGGTCTTTGGAAAGAACTTGAAAGTAGATAAAAGCATCCATACAGCATATGTAAAAGTAATAAGATCAGCGCAGCACTTCATCTACGTAGAGAATCAATATTTTATCGGCTCTTCATATTATTGGCCATCATACAAAAATGCAGGTAGATAAAATATAAAATTTTTGTAATTTCTAATTAAAAGTGAAGGAGTGAACTGATTATTGCTTAATTTTGGCCTTCTTTGATGTTGGAGAATACTAAAACTAAATGTTTTTGAAATATGTTATTGCAATTCTCAGTGTATATTTGCACACTAATATGATACTTTTGAATTTTCTGTATAAATAGGGGCAGATAACTTAATTCCCATGGAAATAGCCTTGAAAATTGCCAGCAAAATCAATGCCAATGAGCGGTTCTCTGTTTATATACTAGTACCAATGTGGCCAGAAGGTATTCCAAATAGTGCAGCTGTTCAGGAAATTTTATATTGGCAGGTATGAGGTGCTTCGACTCTCAATTTGAACAAAAAAAATTGCTTTTGCATTTGATTTGGTTACAGTCTATCTTTCTGCTTTTGCCTATGGCTAAGGTAGGATGTCATGATATTAACCATGATAGAGAATTCTTTTGAGGCTTAAGCTTTTAATGTTTCAAGAAGAAAATATGAGGTGACATAAAAGTTTTGCTCTCAAGTAACTGTCCTGAAGCCTAAAATTTTCATGAGGTATACTTAGATCCATTAAAAAGGGAACCTAAAAATATATTTTCAAGATATAATAAATAGAACATCTTTACACAATCGGCAATATTTTGCTCTACTTGTTTCTAGCTTTAGTAGAGCTAAATCAACTATCCCTGCCACATCCTACGTTGCTAGCGAAAGTGAGACTAAACTAGGTTATAAGTCTTGAATTTCTTTAACTAAACAAATGCGTTTTGAGTTGTAAAATCTGAAAATAAACCTGTAACGAGCTGTGTGTCCAAAATGGACAATATTTACCTAATTTTGGATGTTAATTATTACATTTAATATCAAAGTGGGCTTACAACCCGATCTACTTAGTTTTGGGTTATATTTAGCATTGGAATAGACTTGACCCCTTGTATTTAGTTTTAGATCTAGACTGTTACATTTAATATTAAAGCATGCTTGTAAGGAAACTAATTGAAACTACATAACGCTAAACCTTTGAGAGTTATGGATTTCATTAAGGATTGCATCTTATAATGTACTAATAAAAGAAAACTTCTTATGATAAGCTAGTGCATTCTAAGCATCTGTTTGAGACATTTTAATTGATTATATAAGGTCTAATTGAACATGTACAGGGGCAAACAATGTCCATGATGTACAAGATTGTGGCAGAGGAGCTCCGAAGAAAAGGACTATCTGATACATACCATCCACAAGATTACTTGAACTTTTATTGCCTTGGTAAACGTGAACCGCCATCATCAAATAAAGCTCACACAAACCCACAAACTGAAAATCGTGTATTGGTATGCTATTTTTATGTATACTACAAGAACTATATATATATGCATGATGGATATAGTAAAGAGTAGGCTAGTTAATAACTCAAAATCAATAACATTGATGCTACATCTTGTATTACATCCTTCTTCCTTTGACAGGCAGCAGCTCAAAAATTTCAGAGATTTATGATTTATGTACATGCCAAAGGGATGATAGTTGACGATGAGTATGTAATCATGGGATCGGCAAACATTAACCAGAGATCAATGGAGGGTTCAAGGGATACAGAAATTGCAATGGGTGCTTACCAACCTAATCATACTTGGGCAGCAAAGAAATCTCATCCACGAGGCCAGGTTTGAAACTTTAGCTTTGTCAAACAGGGACATGCAGACCTAACCAATTTACACTAGCTTCTCTCGGATTTGTTCCTCTTAGTATAGGGTTTGGGAAATTTCTCTTTTCAGTCATATTTTACATACTTACAACCACATATAAAAAAAAAAAAAGATATTTTCATCTTCAGCTAAACACATAAAAATTAGACAAAAAATAATTTTATAGCCACATTTAAAAAGAATGTCGTATTTTTTGTTACGATACTTTTGAGCGCGAGTAAACTCGAAATCCTAATTTACTATGCGCTCGAAAATAAACTTTCTAGTGCACTAAAAATTTAACTTTTGAGCATGTTTTAATCTATAATTTTGAGTTAAGCTATCCTTGAACCTAGGATTATCAACACAGTGAAAAGTATAAGCACACTGGAAACTTAACTCTTATTTTACATACTTTTTTTTTTTTAGGAACAACATCATAAGAAAATGTTTTCTTCTTTAATCAAACGAATAAAAATTAGAGAAAAATATTCTTATAATCAAATTAAATACGTTATATTTATTGTCGCAATACTTTCAAGCACGGATGAACTCAAAACCTTAATTCACTATACACTTGATAGTAAACTTTCTAACACGCTAAGAACTCAACTTTTAAGTATAGCTTAATCTACAGTTTCGAGTTAAGTCATGTTTGGAACTAGAGTTTCACAGCAAAATTTTGATGAATGCAGGTGTATGGTTATCGAACATCTCTATGGGCTGAGCATCTTGGTATGCTTGATGATACTTTCTGCGAGCCACAGAGCCTTGAATGTGTCAAGTACATCAACGAGATTGCCAGAGATAACTGGAAAGCATTTGTCTCCGATGATTACAAGGAAATGAAAGGACATTTAATGCCTTATCCAATTCAAGTTGGAAGAGATGGGAAAGTAAGTGCTTTGCCTGGCTTTGATACATTTCCTGATGTAGGTGGTAAAATTCTCGGAGCCCCTACAAGTCTTCCTGATGTTCTAACCACATAACATCGTAGCTTTATATTTTTATACATATGTTTATATTATTTGTAAATCATTAAATTTATACACTTTCAATAGTTGAAGTGCATAATTAATGCATTACAATTAATGTATATGTCAAGTTTAATTTCAATCGGTAGAAGTATATAGATCAATAGTTTATAAATGAGTGTAAACATACGTTGAGCTGTTAATCCTTCTCTAAACTCTTGAACTCAAATTAAAAATTCATAAGTTTGAGTTTAACATTCAAGAGGTTTTGAAAGTTTAATATGTCCTGAAACTCAATGATGATTGTATTTTATAAGAAGAAAATGAAGAGTAGGGTTATAAGAGCAAAACATCTTAATGAAGTTCTTTTCCTTTGATTTTGAAATATAATTTTTTTTATTTTAATTAAATAATATAAAATTAACTTTTTTAAAAATAAATATTATTTAACACTTAGCTACCATATAAAATTAATAAAAATGAAGATTTATTATTGAAATAAAAGATTAACTACAACTAGAAGATAAAATAAACCTTCAAATATTTGATAAAAATAGTATTCAGCAATTCTCTAAATATTGCTAGTTTCACTTTATAGGATAAATTGGGCTTTGAACAACTGTTAAGCCCAAAAGCTCAAAATGGCGTATCTTATTTTAAAAATAAATAAAAATAAAAATCGACCACAGTGGGAGTCGAACCCACGACCTTCTGATCCGAAGTCAGACGCGCTAATCCACTGCGCTATGCGGTCTTGAATGATTTAATTTCATACAAAGTTAATTATATATTAATTATTTCAAGTTTTAAATTTTCTTTCATACCTTACGTTCAAACTATTAATATTAAATTAAAAATTTACCGAAAGTTTTTATTGAGTCACATATGGTGCTATGCGGATTTTATGCCTAATATAAGAGATATTTATTCTCACAAGAAAAAAAATTTAACACACTTTAACATAACAGCCTCACAATTTATAGATAATGGACTTTTATATTTAGTGGAAGATCTCACATGTTGTGATGAGAAATAACCTTATTAGCACTTCTAGTAAGGTTTGAAACTTAAACTTCTCTTTGGCCACTTTGGCTAAATTCAAGTGGGTTATGTTTTGAAATTTGAAATTTGAAATTTGTTTGAAAAAAGTTAGATATGTACGAAATTATGTTATCAAAAGTATTGTTAGTTCTAAAAATTTTGCGTTTAATAAACTTTAATAATAAAATGTTGTAACAATGTATAATGATCATAATTGACATATTTATGTTTAAAACATTTTATATGTCTTATACATAATTTTGTAAACCCTAATAATAATAATATTAATGTATTACTATATAATATAATAAAATAAAAAAATAAATGAGTTCTAAAAAGTTATCTATCTAACTCTCAATCCGTTAAGTAGGTTGTGTTCATAATAAGTATTGACATCCTTCAATTGTTAATTTCTTGAAATTAATCATAACATCGTGTAAATGAATAAGTTTGAAATCCAACAATATCAAAGATGACCAATTTTGAGCATATAACTAACGTTAAATAGATTATTTTTAAATTAATGGAGTTAAAACATACGTTTAATAATAAGTCCTTTGGTCAATGTAATAACTCTCTAAGTATAATTATATGATGATATGTTGATCATCAGAAGCTTTCATTATGTCAACAAGTCATCACTTAGTAAAAAATAAATAAAGTTAATTTGATGTAATAAAATTGTAAATCAAAATTAACTTGGTGAAAATTTGCAGTTTTATACACGTGATTGATAAAATAATTATAAAAAAAATAATAAAGATATATACAATAAAATTAGGATTTGTGAAAATAATAGTATGTAATTGTCCTTTTATTAAAATGACGAGATTATAATATAAATTCTAAAATTATATTAAATATTATGATAAATTATTTAATAACTTGTTTTTAAAAGTCACTCTTGCCTTATATAAGCTGACGCACTATATTAAATTTAATTTTTCTTTAGATACAAATTTAGTTAAAAAATTAAATTTTGCCCGGGTTTCTCCGGATCCGAAAAGAGTGTATTTTGTCCGAACCGGTTGCCTACACCCGGATGGTACCCGGATTTTTTCTATCCCTAATCTCCCATTGGTTGCTGTCAGACAGGCGCGGAAACTTCTTGAAAATTAGGGTTTTAGCTCTCTCACTGCACGTCACTCGTCTCTTTCTCACTTTGTTCATCACCCGTTTAGGGTTTTCCTTTTCCGGTAAGTTGTGGTTTTTTCTTTTCTTTTGTTTTTCTTCATAGTATGAAAGTGTAAAGAACCGAATTTGATTTTACTACAATTCGTAATCATTTTGTTAAGAAAAAAAATTTCATTTTTTGTGTTTTGTGGTTAATTTGCAGGTGAAAAGCAATACTGAATTGACATTGCGGGTGGTTTGAGAAACTTTTTTGAAGTTAAAAAAATGGCTTCTATGGGACAACCGCCGCCACCGTCATCGCTGAAAAGACGGGATCTGCCAGTATCAAGAGAAGGGGATCAACTTACTATAACCCCTTTAGGAGCCGGCAATGAAGTGGGTCGGTCTTGCGTTTACATGTCCTACAAAGGGAAAATTGTTTTGGTACGGAAAAGGGTTTAAAGTTTCATTTTTGGGCATTTGGTTTTTTGAGCATTGTTCTTGACATTTGAGTTTAACATTGATTGGTTTGTTCCTTTTTTATGCGTTGGCGTGGATGGTAGTTTGACTGTGGGATTCATCCAGCTTACTCAGGCATGGCTGCTTTGCCTTACTTTGATGAGATTGATCCTTCAACGATAGATGTGCTTCTTATAACCCAGTATGTGTTTATTTATTCTCTATGCTCTTTTTTTTTTTTTTAAAATTTTGTTGTACAGTGTGATTAAAATGTGGGAATGTTGATAAAAATCAAAATCTATGAGGAGTACCAGATGCAATAAAGCCAAAGGAAATTGAGGAAGTTTTGGGTGGTTGAATTTTACTTGGGGGATGGAATTATAATTTCTATATTTGGTTTTAGAAGAATGATTTGGGGCTTAGAGTCACATATGAGATGTTGTCCGCTGACTAGGGAATATGATTTTGCTGCTGCAACTTTGCACCTTACTCTTTCACAAACCAATTGAATTTGGAATATATTTGACGAAACTTCAAATTTTATAGCAGTGAAACATTATTTCATTACAAAGCACTTGGATTTGTTGGTAAGATATGTATCAGCAGATGATTATTGAAATTTTAATATGCAGGCTTGGGAAATCTGTAGGTCTTGGGATTAGGTTTTCCATAATCTGTTTGATAAGGGTTTAAAAACAATTGATATGGAAGGATTTTGTTTTCAGGGGAGAAAAAATGTGGAGAGTAAAGAGTCCTGATAAGTTTATATGTAATTGTGGGATTTTAAGTGCACTGTTTTAGAAAATCCCAATGTTTTGTATTTTGCAGTACTAGTGGTTTTACTTGGCAAGAGTATATTCCTTTAGGAAATTTCTCTATAATATGATATGCCTCTATTTAATCAGTAGCTGTCCTCTTCATTTCTCTAAAACTTAATCGTGTTAGATTTCAGTATGCAGTGTCATCTACTTAATTGTCCTGTCTGTTTCTTTTTCTCTGTCAAACTTACATTGTGATGTACTCCCTCAATACTGAAATTTCCTTTTTGTGCAGCTTTCATTTGGATCATGCTGCATCCCTACCTTATTTTCTCGAGAAGGTTTGCTGCATTCCTAATGAATTAATGAACAATCATTTTGTAAAGCTTTAGTGGGGTTAAACTAATTATGTTCAAACTTTTTATAGACCACTTTCAAAGGGCGGGTGTTTATGACTCATGCAACAAAGGCCATATACAAGTTACTTTTGACGGATTATGTAAAAGTGAGCAAGTTTTCAGTAGAAGATATGTTGTTTGATGAGCAGGACATAAATCGCTCCATGGATAAAATTGAGGTGTGAGTTCTTTAGTTGCTTCTTGTTAATTCTTTCTCTTTATTCGTTTTATAGTTTACATTTAATTACTTTGAAGTTCCCCATAAGTTTTTTACTGTTATGAACTTTAATTCACAATCATATGAGACTTGACGAATGCTGTTGGTCATTAAGCAAAATAATTTCAGCAAGTTTCGCTGTTTTGTGTTCATGAACCATTTTGGTGTTTTGTGTCCATGTTGATGCCTCAATTTGCATCCCAGTTTTCACCTTATGTACTTAGTAAGGTCAAGGAATATGAATTTGACATTTTTTTTTATGTTAGCTTTTTATTGGGCATTGGAATATAGCTGAAGTTTGTCATTGCAAACATTGGAATCATTCTTATGCATCTGATAATGTATGATCAATTGCAGGATAAAGATTTTTATGTATTCTGCCATCGCACATCTCATTTTCATTGTTTTTTCCTTTCATAACATTTGCATTAATTGGGCCAAAGGGTTTGAACTCTGACCTCATGGTTGGAAAGCAACAGTCTTGACCATTCAAGCAATGCTCAGGGTTATTTTTTCAGATTTTAGCTGCATGATTTAACTTAAAGGCATGCTAAATTACGTGTCTATTGACCCAATTACAAATTGAAAATTTTGTTATAAATGTATCACTTTAAATGACAAACTAAATTTTGGTCAAGTGTGACTTAGGAGTCTGACATTACTATGTAAACATAGTTGACCCTGAGTGCATGACTTTTATAGCTATCTTATTTTCTCTATTATTTCTTTATTGTTGGGAGTATTGATCTGTGTTTGCAGATCTCTTTTGTATTGAGTTTTCTTTGGTATTATGGTTTTATTTTCAAATGTTTTGTTAGTAATCTTTGCACAATAAGCCCATGCTCTGGAATTTATAAATGATGAAGGTAGCATGGTAATGTGCACCAAAATCATATCTGAATCGGGTCTGCTTGTCTGCTCTCAATAATGCCTTCTTCTGTTAAAAGGTCTTTGATTTTGGGGCCTGGTTATGACCTACACTTTTACAGGTATGTTCTAGGGATAAATGGGTATAACAAGTCCATGTTTTGTCTGTCCTATTTAGGCATGATAAGTAAGAAAGTTTGTTTTATAGTAATGTCTGTGTACAATAAGCCAATGCTCTGGAATCAGTAGAGATGAAGTTAGCATGGTATAGTGCACAATAATTGAAGTTTCAGTTTGGTATGCATGGCTGCTCTTGATGATGCTTTCTTTCTCACATCATTATTTATATCACCCACTTGGCTGTGAATTTCCTATACATTTTATCTTATGCAAACATTAAATATGTAAGTATTTTTGTTTGTCAACTCCAGGTTCTTGATTTCCATCAGACTGTGGAAGTGAATGGTATTAAATTCTGGTGTTATACTGCTGGTCATGTCCTTGGTGCTGCCATGTTTATGGTTGACATTGCTGGCGTTCGAGTACTCTACACTGGAGATTATTCTCGTGAAGAAGATCGGCATCTCCGTGCTGCTGAGCTCCCGCAATTTTCTCCTGACATATGTGTAATCGAATCCACTTATGGCGTGCAGATTCATCAACCGCGGCACATTCGTGAGAAGCGTTTCACTGATGTTATTCACTCAACTATTTCTCAAGGAGGTCGTGTTCTAATTCCAGCATTTGCCCTTGGCCGTGCCCAAGAGCTTCTGCTGATCCTTGATGAGTATTGGTCGAACCATCCCGATCTCCATAATATTCCAATATATTATGCTTCTCCACTTGCCAAAAAGTGCATGGCTGTCTATCAGACGTACATTCTCTCCATGAATGAGAGAATTCGCAACCAGTTTGCAAACTCAAATCCCTTCAAATTCAAGCACATTTCACCTTTAAATAGCATTGATGATTTCAGTGACGTAGGTCCTTCGGTGGTGATGGCAAGCCCTGGTGGACTTCAGAGTGGTTTGTCTAGACAATTATTTGACAATTGGTGCTCTGATAAGAAAAATTCTTGTGTCATACCAGGTTATGTTGTTGAAGGAACGTTGGCAAAAACCATAATTAGTGAACCAAAAGAGGTCACCCTAATGAACGGTCTCACTGCTCCTCTCAACATGCAGGTTCACTATATATCCTTCTCTGCCCATGCAGACTATGCTCAAACAAGCACATTTTTGAAAGAGCTCATGCCTCCTAACATAATTCTTGTTCATGGAGAAGCTCATGAGATGGGGAGGCTCAAAACAAAGCTAACAACTGAGTTAGCTGACTGCAACACCAAAATTATCACCCCAAAGAATTGTCAGTCTGTTGAAATGTATTTTAACTCTGAGAAAATGGCAAAAACCATTGGAAAGCTGGCGGAGAAGACCCCTGAAGTTGGTGAAACAGTCAGTGGCATACTTGTTAAGAAAGGATTCACTTACCAGATAATGGCCCCTGATGATCTGCACATCTTCTCACAGCTATCAACGGCAAATATTACTCAGAGGATTACTATCCCTTTCTCTGGTGCCTTTAGTGTGATAAAGTACCGGCTTGAGCGGATTTACGAGAGTGTGGAGTCATCAACGGACGAGGAATCTGGGGTTCCTACTTTGCGAGTGCATGATCGAGTGACTGTGAAGCAGGATTCAGAGAAGCATATTTCAATGCATTGGACTTCAGATCCTATAAGTGATATGGTGTCAGATTCTATTGTGGCATTGGTTCTAAATATCAATCGGGAGATTCCTAAGGTAGTTGTTGAATCAGAGGCTGTGAAATCTGAGGAAGAAAATGGGAAGAAAGCAGAAAAGGTTATTCATGCACTGCTTGTTTCTCTCTTTGGAGATGTGAAATTAGGAGAGAATGGAAAGCTGGTGATAACCGTTGATGGGAATGTGGCACATCTCGATAAACAGAGTGGAGATGTTGAGAGTGAAAATGAAGGTCTCAAGGAAAGAGTGAGAACAGCATTTCGGCGAATTCAAAGCTCTGTGAAACCTATCCCAATCTTTGCATCGTAATATTCCTCTCTCCCTAACTCAATTTCCCATCTCTTTTAACATGTTTTTGGATTTTGAGGAAATTTTTTGAACTAAGTTTTAGCTTCAGATTTGATTTGTAAGCAATGCAGATTGTACCAAACACTTGAATCTCAGATTGTATAGCTTGGCCTTGAATTAGACCATGAATCGAAGAAACGTTTTCATCACATCTTTTGTTTCACTTGTTTGTCTTAAGATTTTTCTCTTTAAATCTTGACTACTCAATGCTATGCATCATGGTTTCCCTTTAAATCTCATCCTCTAGTTGAACTTGAAAAACTTTTGCTTGTTGCTCTCCTCAACTAAACTCAACTCAACTCAACTCAAAAGTCAAAATACCCTAATCACTAAAATCAAGTACATTGGTTAAAGGGTATTGTTGCTGTTTGTAAATTTTTATATAAACTCATCGATACAAACTGATATTGTAGTTTTATATTATTCTTACATATTTTACATTTTCTTATTAGATATAATTTTTATGAGATTTTATCCCTAACGATAATTTTGATTAAAGCATATTCTTAAGTTTTGTGTTTATAAAAAGAATTGAATAAAAAAAAAATACCCAACAACTAATGTTCTCATTTATAGGATGAACAATCATTTCTAATTGGATAATCTATCTTATTAATTAATTTATTTGACCCATCACTTTCAAATTAAGGAAAATATTCCATAATATCATATGACTACAAACACGTACGTATACGCTGTTTTATTTAATAGATTTGAATATAAATTATATTTCGTTTATTTTTGGTCTTGCTACAATATCGAGTAATGGGGTAATAATATTAGAATTATTGTGTTTTAATGATTTCTTAAATAAAAACTTATTTGCCAATTTATATTAAATAACCCTTTGATAGTACCCTTAGAAAGATGATTATATCATTCTTATAATATATTAAACTCGAACATTGTTTCGTGAAAATATGTAATTTAAATTAACAAATATTTCTAAGTTATTTTATTGCTAATGAGGGATCTACAAACTATATTTTTAAAACATATAAAATAAGAATCTTCAACCATTAAATAATATCATTATCATTTATATTTTTTATATTTATATTTATTGGTCAATGACCCAACAATCAAAAACATGTTAGATTGCAATCTCATTGATTGGTTCATAAACATAACAAAAATTAAATTAATAAAATTGTGAGAGAAACCCTTCAAAATCAATATTCTAATAAAAGTAATCTTATATTTGTTGATCGAGATAGAGATAAAATACAGAATTTGTATAATCTAATAACTACCTATCATAATTTTATGATAAGGTAAATAACTATAAGATAAAAATATGTTAACTTAAATTTTTTTACTTAAAATTATTAGATAAAATTTCAAGTTACAAATTTATCTTAAAATTTTTGAAAAATTTTCTTTTATGACTACATTTTAAACATATGAAAAAGAACCCGCAACACCTTAACTTTATAAAAATTTTTTATGTAATTTATAAATAATGAGATATAAACACTTTCAAGTATCAAAATTAAATTTAACATATACAATTAATAAATAATTAATATACTATAATTAATGTATATAAAAGATATGTTATTTCAATAATTGGAAGTGTTTAAATTTAATAGTATATAAATATATATATATATTTTATGGAGAAACATAGAGAATTTCATATTTTTACACGTATATTTATATTTATTTATAAATTATTAGATTTATACATTTTTCAACGGTTGAGAACGGAAGAAAAATATAATTTTATCCCTTATTTCACTATCTGTCAATTGCAAACTAAGGCTTTTCACGTCAACCTTTTAACAAAGTGAGGAGCTTTGAGCATTTGAATATGATTTACAATCATATTATTTCGATAAGAATGGGTACTAGCAACATAAACAACACATCATTGGTCCATTTCGTGACCTATAATAATTTCCCAAACTCAAACAAATAAAAAGTAATAATACAAAATCATTATCTTTAAATCAAATAAAATTATATATAGGTCTTTTCATATATCATATTTATTTTTATTCAAAGCCTTCAAACAAGAGGTTTCAAATATTTTACATTACTCAATAAGTATAAAAAAATTGCCATATTGTATTAATTGGGTTTAAAATTTATGATCAAGTTCTAATTTTTTATGTACACATTACATAAAAAATATAGGCGTAAAAATATTTGTTGCACATTTATTTTCTCCATAATTGTTAATATGATTGTAAATCTATTATAGATTTATTATTGTAACTTTATATTTTGAATTAAATAAAGAATTTATGTTTTAAAAAAAAGTCAACTCTATGCCAACCATAATTATCGTACAATATTTTAAGTTTTATTTTTTAAATTTTATTTATTTATTAAAATTATAAATTGGATTTTAAAATGATTTATATATGATTATTAATTATCAATTATTTTTTAGTTAATTATTCATATTTATTTTCAAATAAATTTTGTGCGTATATTTCGTTCAAGTCGAATTTAAACCTCTACTTGTTGTGATGATAATAATGTAGAAAACTTAAAATATTTGTGGTAAAATTGTATATATTGTTAAATTAGGGTAAAAATGTAAATAGGATAAAATAAAAATTATTAAATTTAACCTCTAACCTCTCCGATTTATTACTGTTTGCCCCCTCAAAAAGAGAAAAGCCACATAGATAATCGTTTCATTCGTCTATGGAAGCAGGACGTGAAGAAGAAGAAGAAACAGAAGAAGAAGGAGGCACCCCCGTTAATTTCAAGGCCTTTATTGGCCTCTGAATAGTAATAAAATTCAAAATAAAAAATACCCTTTTGCATATAAATCACTAAAAAAAAAAGTAAAACGAATTTTTTCTTTTAATTTTTTAATTTTTAATTTTTTTGGGTTTTTATTACAATGGGCAAGGGACCGCTGTCGTTCCGGCGGCTATGTGTACGCCGTCGTACGAAGAAGAAGGTGGAATCACCGTCACCGCAGCCTACGCCACCGCCGATGGGTGCCTCGGCTTCTCCGGCCATGCAGAATGTGATTGGAAGTGGGGGTGGTGGTGGTGGTGGTGGGGCGGTGGTAGCGATGGCGGCGACGGGGAAGGGGAAGAAGAAAGCGGGAGGATCGAGGCTGTGGATGAGGTTTGACTTTACGGGGAAATCGGAATTGGTCGAATGTGATAAAAGTGTGATCATTGAACGCGCTGGAATTCCTGCAAGGGATTTGCGTATTCTTGGGCCTGTGTTTTCTCACTCCTCTAATATTCTTGGTAATTGTAATTTTACTGTAAATTATGTGTTTTTATGATCTGGGTATCTTATATTTGATTGACGTACTTGGTGGTTTTGTCAATTATGAATTGTTATGTTATGTTTGAAGAGTATTGAGAAAAAAGTTAATTTGTTGTTAAGAATGAACAGACAGAAGAATTTGGTGTTTCTATGGCTAGAATTGATATGATCTGCCAAACTGAGGGTCTATTTGTGTAGAGAGGAGTTTGGTTTTGCTACGACATTTTAGGAGAGTTTTGGTCTACCTTCATCTAGTTAAAGAATAATTGAAGCTTGCTGGGTATTTCTTTAAATTTTCAAAGCAATTTCCTTGGAAGAGTCTAGCTGATCACCCAATATGATGGATTCTTTGTCTGTTTCTTGTGATTTGTGTGATAGAAAACGGGAACATAGAGGCGGGATGTTCTGAGTTTTGTGAGTTAAGAAAAAGAGAAACCTAGAAGTGTTTTGCTTTTCTTCATTTCAATTCATAGTAACCATGGCGTTTTCTGCATTCTATTTGCCTTTTTGCTATTATTACAAGCATTCATATGAATTGTATGATTATGATAAAAGTATTCTTCTTTTTTTCTTTTGTGTTAATGCTTGGCAGCTAGGGAGAAAGCCATGGTTGTCAATTTGGAGTTTATAAAGGCCATAGTTACATCTCAAGAAGTGTTGCTGCTTGATCCTCTCCGCCAGGAAGTTCTTCCATTTGTTGATCAGCTCAGGCAACAACTTCCTCATAGGAATACTTCCAACAATAATGGAATGGGGCCTGCAGATGCACAAGATAATGAAATGCAAGTTTCTACTTGTGGACAGTGGTTACCTGTTCCAGAAGCGGTTGAAGGTTTGCAGTGTGAGCTTCCGTTTGAATTTCAGGTTCTGGAAATTGCATTAGAGGTTGTCTGTACATTTCTGGACTCCAGTGTTGCTGACCTCGAGAGAGATGCTTACCCTGTGTTGGATGAACTGGCAAGAAATGTTAGTACAAAGAATCTGGAACATGTGCGCAGTTTGAAAAGTAACCTTACACGTCTACTTGCACGTGTACAAAAGGTATTTGATGAGTAATATTTAATCGCTTCTCCTGGTTCATGCTAGTCATTATTGTACTCCTATATATATTGCTTCTTCTCAGTATCTCTTTGATAATGGAAAACCAAAGAACAATTCACCAAACAATGGAAAAAGCTAAGCATATGACTAATTTATGCTTTTAAGATGTCTGCTGTTTTCTCTTGAATAAGAGTGTTGACATAAATCATATATTTAATTGTGACTTTTGGATTTCTAGTGGGAAGGCTACATAGAGTTTGCTTTCATGGATTTGAGGTGGAACAACCTAGTTTAATGCTTTGGGGTGTCAAATTTGTATTATCCCAATTTTAGCTATTGATATCACATTTTTAGCTTTAAAATCATTACTTTTTTTGTCACTAAAATGGCTAGACTGCAGTTTTATTTTTTGGATATTACTTGAGATTTTGTTAAAGGCCCATCTTTGCATAGATACCTAAATTTAGAACAGTCACTGATGCAGCATGGTTTAGATTTT
The DNA here is from genome assembly GCA_022749755.1 of Azadirachta indica. Lineage (NCBI taxonomy): Eukaryota > Viridiplantae > Streptophyta > Magnoliopsida > Sapindales > Meliaceae > Azadirachta > Azadirachta indica. Next base: position 5,599,466 of record CM040444.1, on the reverse strand, counting down.
GTTGGAAGGTTATACCTAAACAGTGGATGTCTTTGTATATCGGGACAGATGTTAAACTTTAGTGCTTGCTTCATATGTGTGTTTTGGTAATGTAAACAGCCCTAGTTGATTATATGGTCTTTTGTTGACTTTAGGTAAATACAGCCACTTTTTTTTTTTTCCCCTAAATACAGTCACTTAAAACACAAATTTTACCAAACACGAGCATATATTTGATTTTTTATAGTGATTTACTCCTATCTACCTAATGCCAGGTAAGGGATGAGATTGAACATTTACTGGATGACAATGAAGATATGGCTGATTTATATTTAACAAGGAAGCGGATTCAGAATCAGCAAGCTGAGGCTCTGCCAGCAGCTGCAGCTTCACATAGCATCGTCGTTGCAGCACCTCATCTTCGTCGACTTAGCTCTAACAGGAGTACAAGTTTGGTGACTAGTAACTATGATCATGATAATGATGTAGAAGATCTGGAGATGTTGCTTGAGGCCTACTTTATGCAGCTGGATGGAACACGCAACAAGATTTTGTCTGTGAGTGATCCTTTTACCCAATTATGCATGATTCTAATTTAGTTTCAGATAGAAAAACTTTGTACAGGCAATTATCGTTTCTTATAGTTAATCTTGTATGAAATCAATTTTATTTCATACACTTTTTGTTTTGATAAGTTTAATTGCTGCATTTAAGTTTCAATGGATATATCGAATTAGTAAAAAGTATATATCATATTCTGATTTTATGTACATGCACATAATCATGGCCTAGAAAATATGTTGATTCATTCATGCTTGATGATGATTTAGTTCATCCCCTTGAAGTTAACTTCTTGTTTCGGTTTCCATTTCAATAATTCCAGGTTCGTGAATATATTGATGACACGGAAGACTACGTCAACATCCAGCTGGACAACCAACGTAACGAACTCATCCAGCTTCAGTTGATATTAACCATTGCATCGTTTGCTATAGCTGTTGAAACCTTGGTAGCCGGGGTGTTTGGAATGAACATCCCTTGTCAATGGTACGAAACTTATGGAATATTCAATATCGTTGTGTGGACAATGACAGCAGCGTGTGTATTGCTTTTCCTGCTCGTTCTTGGATATGCTAGATGGAAGAAGCTGCTTGGTTCCTAAGTTTACCTCGTTATCAACAGTATACCTGTAACTTTTTACTGTGAGATCTATTAAGTTTATTAACTCAAATCTGTTAATCTTAGTAAATGGTTTTCATCAAAGGTACACACCGGGGATGAAGGGATCACTGTCAAATAGTTTTTGATACGTGATGGAGGAGTAAGACTGCATGAAAAAAGTGCTTTTGTACTTATTTAGTGAATAGCATTTAGTGTCTTTTCTCCTAAAACTCAATTTTTTTTTTTTTTAAAAGATTGAGGGAAATTTCTCAAAGTAGCCAAATTTTATGACAAATTTATCATAATAGTTCCCTTGATAATTTCCTCGCCAAACTAACTTAAGATTTAGTATTCGAACAAAAATATCCCTCAAATAACTTTTATGCATAACATATAAAATTTTGCGCTTGACAAAGTTATAAAAACCAAGTGCTCGAAATTTAAGACGTGTTTTGACAAACAAAAAATATAGATTACGTGTTCGTTTGATCACTTAGTTTCTATGTGACTTAAATTACTTGTTAATTTGATAACTTACATTTTATGTGGGAGGTTACTAGCTCATTTAATAACTTATTTTATATTAGTTGAAAGTTAACACAACTCAGTTTTATAATTATACATATGATAGCAACAAAAAAAAAAAAGGGTCTAAATAACCGATAAGTACTATTGGATGCATAAAATTAAGAAAGTACTGCTTTTAATGTTACGTTAATAATAATACTTCACAAATAAGAATTTTAGAGTAATTAATTGCCTATTCGGTAGGGGGAGGTGGAAAGTATTGTACACAAGTTTAAAAGTAATGTATTTACGTTTTTGTTACACACGTTGGACAAAGTCTTCTTTGCCAAGTGCTTGAAAATCATGACTTTGTCAAGTTTTTCATAAACTTGATTTTGTTTGTTGAGCGCACTTTAATTTTCGAGCAGTTTATTTTTGTAATTTTTTAGAGTGCGGAGTTTATTTTGTATATAAAAACTAGTTGAGGGATTTTTTTTTAAAAATTTTAAGTCTTAAGCTAATTTAGTATAAAAATTTTTGAGGAGATTATTGTGATAAATTCGCCCTAAAACGTGGTTATTTTTAAAAATTCAAATTTTTATGACGATTATTTGACATTTTATGCTGTAAATCTTATGAATTAATTTTAAAGAGATTTGTGGATTTGGATGTTCTATAAGAACACTCTTTTCTTTTTTTCTTTCTTTTTCTTTTTTAAAAGAAATTAAACAACTAATGAAGAAAATGTTGTGATATAATTATAATTCTATCCATATATGTATTGGGGTATGCATCTTCCTTTTTATTTTTCTTATAATTTATAATGCATCCTTACTTTCTGCTATTAAAAATATTAAAATTTTTTGTACAATCACCTCCTCACAATTTTTGACCACTCAATCACTAAGAAATTCAAAAGTAACTATCTTTTCAAAATTATATTTCATTATATAACTAATGAATTTTCAATTTTCATCTCAAAAGTTTTATTTTAAGTGGTGTTTATCTATATCATATCACCTTATATATTAATTAGTATTTGATGTAATTAGTATTGTAAGTCGATTAAAATTAATATATGAAGTGATGTGACAGTTTGACGTAGGCAAGATAGGTGATAGGATAAAAACATTTTGTCAAATGTTGAATCTTGTACAGCTCTTTGATGCAATGAATCAGATAAATATTTTAACGGATCAGATTTGATGTGGTTATAACCTTAATAGCTTGAAATATGAGTGTTAATCCTATAAGGAATAAAATCAAAAGGAAAAATTGCATTGAATGAAAAATTATTAAAAAATCTAGTGTAGGATCTACATATAATAGAGAAAACTTAATATTATAAGTTAATTCTCAAATTAAGAAAATAACTGTTACTTAAATAAGAAAGTTAAAAATTAAATAACAAATTAAATTGGTAAGAATAAAGATTTTCTAAACTAATTAAATTATAAAATTGTCCTACATTACATTCGCAAATCAATTCCATTTTAGTTAGTTGAAAATTTTAGGATATATTTAGTATTGTTAGCACATGTTTATTTTTTAATTTGAAGTCTGAATATAGTTCAGTTTTATTTCGAAATTTTACGGTGTTTGTTTTTTAACTTAACACTGAAAACTTAATAATTATGTATTAAGATAAGTTTATTTATTGCCATTATAAAATTTATTTATAAAATACTAAAATATCATTATAAAGTTTATTCATTTTTAATATGTAAAGTTTATTTTAATTATTTATAAGAATCAAATAAGTAAAATTAATGGTTTCACATATTTATATTTAGGTGTGATAAATGAAAAACAAACATATTATTCAGAATTACTCATATTTATTCATATTTTGGATCCATTCGAATTTCAAATAATAAAAAAAAAACATGCCCTTAGTTTTTGTTTTAACTTTCATTTAACTGTGAAAGAAAAATTTATAAAAAAAAGGTGTTCAAGAACACCTACTTTTTGTTGGACTAGTTCACTTTTCTAACTAATATTTAAAATTTAAAATTTTTATTTCACCTAAGTTGCTGCTCAAATATTTTAGCGTAATGTAGCGGTGTTTCAATTCATGTATACATCTCAATTCTAAATATGTTTATAATATTATGAGTTGGTTTATTCAAACCCTAAAACTTTTTTCTGGAGAACATATATTTTAATAAAAAATATTTATAATAAAATTTACTGTTAAAGATAATTTAACCCAATTAAATAAAATAATATTACTTTTTACACCCATCTAACTCATATATTTAACTTTAAAACATAAACTCTTTTTTTTTTCTTAATTGAAACTAATTCATCATAATTTATTTATCATTACTAACTTATATAATATTTTTATTTATGTTTTCATAATTTTTTAAAAAAATAACAATGAATTTAATATAATTTTTTATATAGATATATTATACAGAAAATTAAATTTTTAAAAAATATTTTTATTTAAATTTTTTTATAATTAAATAACAAATTATTATTATAAACATAAAAGAAAAGGTTTAAAATTATCTTAATATATGGGTTTGGTTTAACTCATTATTAGAATTTTTTTAATAATGGTATTTTCTTTTCTAAATTTTTTTCTGAAATAATAAATTAAAAATTATTTAGTTCTTAATATATTGTGAAATATATTAAAATAAAAACAAAATTATTATAAGAGAAAAGAGTATATTGTGAAAAATATAAAAAGGGACTAAATTATTATAATTAAGGAAAGTATGTCTTACTTTGTTAGTCTACAAAATTTTAGTGATATAAATAATAAAAACATGGATTAATTGACAAAAATAAAATAAAAAGATATATGTTTTTCCCCAAACAACAGGGAACATCTGTCTATTTCCTCATACTTTAGGGTTATCTATCAATTTTTTAAAAAAATTTTAGACATTTTTAAATATTTTTAATATTTAGAAATATGATCGTATAATATTTAGAAATTTTTTTAAACTAAAAAATTATAAAAATATGCTTGATATAATTTTTTAAAAAATAAAAATAAGGATATGTGTTTAGTTAAAACTATTTTCAATAACTTTTTTTATTAATACTTTATCAATAATCAAATTGAATTAAAAGATAAAATTTGATTAAAAAATAATTTTTAAATATTTCTCAAATAAGTATGTATTTTAATAATTCGTAATATTTTTTACTTTTAAAAAATAAAAAATCCAATCCAAAAATAAATCAAACAACCCTTCATTTTCTTTTTTTAAAATTTCTTTCTCTTTCAACCAAACAAAAAATTTATGTACACAATTAATAAAAGAAATCTAAATTTTTATTTCATTTTATTTATTTTTATTAACAATTGTAGTTGTAATTTATTTATGCTTAAGCTTTTTTTTAAATAAATATTTATATATAAAAAAAATCAAAAATATTTTTAATTCAAAGAATTTAGGATCTTTCACTTGACTAATTAAAAACAATTAATTGTTAAATTTTTAATCAACATCAGACTGAATTTAGGAAAATTAAGCGATACCTCTTCAAACTTCACCCAAAAATAAATACCCCTTCATGCTTGAAGATAAAAAAATATCCCTTGAAGTTTGAACAAAAAAAATATATATATTATCCTATGAAGTTACTAATCTTTATTCAAAATGATTGTTAAGTCCTTCAATATTTAAAAGGCATATGAATGTACTATTTTATCCCTATTTTTAATACATAATAATCAATATAACCGTGTGACTTTAAATAACATAATGAATTAATAATAATCATTTAAATAATTATACTTTAATTTTTTTAAAATTTTGTCCTCAAATATTATTATTTTAGATAAATTAATTTTTATTATATTAATTTATTATAAATAAAAAATTAAAATAAAATATATTACAAAAATAAGTTAAATTTTCATGTGAATAAAATACAATTTTTCTTAAATTAATATTATTTAAAATCTATTTTAATAGTTTATGCACAATAAATAATATAATAATAATAAAAAATATCTCAATTTATATAAGTTTATAATATTAAATTTTCATGCAAATAAGACAACTTTTTTTAAAACTGATATTATTTAAAATGTATTTTAATGGTTTATGTACAATGAATAAATATAATAAGAATAAGATTATCTAAAATAATAATAATTTAGGATTAAATTATAAAAAAAAATTAATGGTATAATTGTTAAAAGAATATAATTTATTATGCTATTTTAAAGTTAAAAAGTTATATTGATCATTATGTATCAATAATAAGAATAAAATGATTCATTTATATGCCTTTTAAATATTTAAGAGTAGTCATTTTGTATACAAGTTAGTAATTTTAGGAGTATTTCTCTTTTGTCCAAACTTTAGGGAGTATTTTTATATTTTTTATCAAAGGTAGTAATATAATATATACTTTATAATATGTTATTTAAAAAAAAAAGAATTTGGGTATCTCGGGCTAAAGTTCAAATCTTTGAGACTTAACAATTGCAGGAAAGTAGATTGTGGATGTGAAATTAAACAACTTTTAGTATTATTTGTTTAAGTTCTTTAAAAGAATTTTGATTGGAGATGAAAAGTTACAAATTTGCGATGAGACTGTTGATATTGTAGAAGTTTTACACCACAAAGAGTTGGCATATGTATTGATTAGATATGCCAGGCCAATTATAGAGAAGCTGAATTGCAGGTATCCTGAGAGAGTTGAGTTAAGGGAATTTGATCTAAGATTGAGTTAAATGGATGGCAATGATTCAAGTTTCTACTTGATTTCAATGGTTGTATACAGGATTTGTTGAATATCTACAACCTTTGGTGAATGTTTGAAGAGGCTTCTCAATTGTCTATTGGATGTCAATTGGTGTACTTCATTTTCATTGGAAAACTTCTTTGGATGTTGGCGCAAATTCAATCGCCTCAATTGGCAATTTCAGGTGAGAAAGAATTCCCCGTTGGTAACAAATAGTACAAATAGTAAACTTGAAAAGAAATAAAGATTAAAAAGATAAACTCCAAGCTTATTATATAAGGCATTCTAATTTTCACTTGCAATTGTTAGTCTTAATCATTTTTCATTATTACTTTTAATTACTTAAAGTTAAGCAATCGTGTGTGTGTTGCTTTTAAAATGTGGGTTTCTGAGGAAATGTTACCTTTTGTGAATTTACTTCCTGATTTTTCTCATTTGTTGTAAATATGAACCCGTCTAAGCATTTCTCATTTGTTGTAAATAAATTCATTTTGACTTCTTTTCTCTTTTGCTAATTATATTATTTTGCATGCTTGCATGATAGTCAATACCGCTTTTATTTCAACTACTTGTATTTTATTTGCAAGATTGGGGATTAAGATATATTTTTGGTCATGATATAGGTATGGTATTGGTATGAGTATAAGAGATTTTGTAATGTTAAACTTGTATCAATATAAAACTCTTATTGTTATATATAGACATATTATATTACAAGTTTTACATTTTAAGTTACAAAAATTTCGTGTACAACCAAGCCTTTGAAATGGAGACCAGGCCTGGGCATATGAAAAAATTTCAGTATAGTCCTTATTTATTTGTTTTTTTATGTGACTTGCCATTTTAGTCGAGGAGTTTCCAATTTAGTCATAAAAGTTCTCGCTATTTTAATTATTGGTCGTTGTAGTTCTTACTATTGTCAATGTTATTTTATTTTTTTGTTTGAGTTTACATTAACTTTCAATCTATTAAATTTATTAAAGATAAGTTGGAAAATACTTTTTGCTCTCTTGAGTTGAATAATTTTTTTTTTTTTGTTCCTCAGATGATAATGGAGAGCAAAATTGTCTCCATAAACTTTATTGTTAATGAATTTGATGAATAATAAATAACGAAAGTTAAGTTAAAAAAGTAAAATAACATTGATCCAAACAATAAAAGCTAACTAATGGTGGATTGATTATAATATGTGTGTATTGTTGTAAACATTTTTTTGAAAGTTTTACATTTTCAATTTTTGTGTTAGATATCTTGATTTTGAAATAAATTTATTCTAAATTTTAAGTTAAACGTTAAAGTTTGAATTTTTATATAATGTATTTCTAGTTTCTTTTTTAAATGATGTGGTATATAGCTAAGTTTGCAAAATAGAGTTACTTTTGTGATTAATATGAGAAAATATTTAATCTTAGTGTAATTTTGCTAATTCAAGGGATTTGGTTGTAATATATTGATATATCGTTACATTTATTTTTTTTTAAGCATAAAATTCGAAATATATTGTATAAAACAGTCATATAGAATTTGAAGTTTAAGGTAAACAACTTTAAAACTTAAAAATATCTAACACAAAATTTGAATACAAGAAATAGTGTTCTTAACAATAGGAATATAATCAATCTTTACTTTTAAGAAATTGTTTAAACTCCTTGAATCGAGAGGATTAAGAACAATTCTAGAGGTTGTCATAAGGCAAGTGGTAGGTACTATCTTTTGTACAAGTTGTAGTTAAACAAAGCATGGAATTTGCTGTCACTTTATGTGTCGGAGTTGGTTGTTTCTTGAGCACTTTATGTATGCACCCTCACCCCACCTTCACCTTTTGCTTTCTATCTATGTTTGATTATAATTGATTCAAAATATAATCAAATCAATCATTTAAATCAACAACTTGCCCTACACTTTACGTATGACTAACTCATTCCCAACTCATATGAAGGAAAATCCAACCCATTTGCCTCCTTATACTTTGTGGAGAAAGCAAAGGTAAAAAAATACCCACAAGAGGAAAATAAATGTTGCTTTTGTTCTTTCATTTTTTCTTCTTTTGGGGCTGGTTAATATTGGCTTAGTAAATTGATTTATTGTGATTCTCATGTTTGCATAATCGGAAAGATATTGGGAGTTAAGAATTTTGATGGAATTTAGTTTAACATTGCCTGTTATTTTTATATCCTATTTGAGTCAAATCTACCTCTTATTTATGAAAAAATTTATTGTGATTTGCATGCTTAATTAATAAAAAAATATTGGATATCGAGAATTTGGATCGAATTTAGTATAACATCGTTTGTTAAGTTTATGTCCCATCTATGTCAAATTTGCCCTTTATTTAAGAAAAATTAAAACTAAAACTAATATGAAACCAAATATTTTCCTTCCTAAAAAAGAGGTAAATATTTACCACTAAACTGCTAGTAAAAACCTAATTTAATCAATTTAAATATTAATAATTTGATATACTAATTAATATAGTAGGTGATGTGGTAGTGATCAAATAATTATATATATATATATATATATGTATAAACTGAAAAATAAAATGTTAGCCTCGATATAATATGAATATGCAATTAAATTATATATGTATTTTAAATTCTCTCTTCTATTATTACAAACTTTTATTTTAAGTTTATTTTTATATTAACAGAATCATATAGGAGTAAGGTTAAATTATGTTAATTATAAAACAATATAAATATACTCTTGGTGTGATGTTTAATATTGAAAGTATAGTAATTAAAATATTTGATATATATTTATTTTGGATTTGGTAATTAATACTTTGTTTAATAATTACTTAATATATGCCTTCAAGTGATTGAATTATTAACCTAATAATAAGGGAGTGGTCCAAAGTATGTCTCTTAAGTTTGAAATATATCGTTTTCTTAACAATTTTATTGAATATTAGTGAGTGGAGTTAGTAAACCTTATTATTATAAATGATAAAAAATATTTAAATTTAAACTTTATAATAAATAACGAAAAATATTTTTTTATGGTTCAATTATTATTATTTTTTAAAAAATAAATTCTTTAATTTTCTTGTGGACACAATTCAAAAACACCAACCACGTGTATTAATTTCACTTTCTTTATTATTAGGAATCCCATCAAATAAACCTAACAATCCCATCATTAACTCAATAATTAGACGGTTGACTAAATATATGTTGTCAAAAAAAAAAAAAAAAAAAACCTTAAATTAAATCATTATTGAGATAATACTATTTGAATTCTTAATTTTTTATGCTTTTATAAATAAAAATATAATTGTTTCATATATTACATTAAATAAATATATAATTTATACTGAATAATTTTATTATTGAATTAAAAGAAAATATCATATTTTAAATGAGCACAAAATATTTTCTAAAATTTAAGAAGAAAATAAAGTGTCGTGGATCTCCCATAGGGGCCAAATTACAAAATAAGAAATTAGATAATAACAAATAGATCCCTAAGTTCGGTAAAATGACAAATAAAGATATACTTTGCCAATTTTTAATAAATTGATACTAATTTTAGTTGTTTGTGTAGTTCCGTATAAGGATTGCAATTTCTATATTTGTGTCATCTCGTAAGGGTATATTAAAATTTTAGATCAATACAAATTTGTTTATTTATTAATTGTGCTAAAATTTTAAATATTCACCAATTATATCTAATTGTGTCTTCTATTTATAAAATTTGTAATATAATACAAACAATTCATATTCGTGTTATGACATGACATAATTAGATATATTTACATAAATGATTGTATTCTTAGCGTGACACAAATAATCACAATGAATTGATTTGACACAATTAAGACATATAAGTAGCCATTTAATTCATTTAATTTTACTATAAAATTTGATTTGATTTTAAAATTAAATATAATACTATTTAAAAACAAAAAGAAGTATGAAATTCTGTGTACAGTAATAATAGTCGAGAAAAACATTAAATTAATAATTATATATCTCCTATCTGGGTTAAATTTACTCCTTGTTAGGGAAAAATTTTATCGTGATTTGCATGTTTACCTAATCCTTATCAAAAAGGTATCGAGAGTTGGAAATTTTGATGGAATTTAGTTTAGCATCGCGTGTTAAGTTTACATCTCATATAGGTCAAATCTACCCCTTATCATTTAGGAAGAAATTTTATATTGATTTGTATGTTTACCTAATCAGAAAAGTATTAGAAGTTAGGAATTTTGATCGAATTTAGTCGAGCATTGCCCAAGAAGTTTACGCTCCATCTAGGTCAAATCTATCTCTTATTTAAGGAAAATTGAAATTGAAACTAATGTGAAACTAAATCTCTTTCTTCTTGAAAACAAAAGTAATTACTACTACTAAACTATTGGTAGAAGACTAATTTAATTAACTTAAAATTTTAATAATTTGAGATACTAATTAATATAATAGGTGATGGCTGAGTGATAAGATAATTTCTTATATTGTCTATTTTGGAACTAAACGCATCTCACAATTGTTTTTCTAAATTTTAAAATAAGTGATTAAAAATAACTTTGAGGGAAAATGGCCATTACTCTCCTATTTTTTGAGCTAATGCCTCATTACCTCTTATATTTTCTTTAATATTCCATCACCTTCTTGAATTCTGATTTTGCCCTTTAATATTTCAAATATTTTCAATTTTACTATTTTATAAACTAATTCAACTGAAAAGAAAAATTGGAAAAAAAAAAAATCAAAGGAGTGATAGGGCAATAGAAAAAATATAAACAGTTGACGGAATATTAGTTTAAAAAGCAAGGGGATAATGAGCATTATCTTTCTAATAAATTAAGGGAGTTTGGTTAGAAGTCTCTTAAATATTAGAAATATATAATTTTCTAAACAATTCTTTTGAATATTAGTGAGTGGAGTTAGTAAACCTTATTATTATAAATGATGAAAAATATTTAAATTTAAACTTTATAATAACTAATGAAAAATATTTCTTATGGTTCAATTATTATTATTAATATTTTTAAAAAAATTCTTTAATTTTCTTGTGGACACAATTCAAAATTCCAACGACGTGTATTAATTCACTTTCTTTATATTTAGTAATCCCATCAAATAAACCTAACAATCCCATCATTAACTCAATAATTAGATGGTTGACTAAATATATGTCCTCAAAAAAACTTAAATTAAATCATTTATTGAGATAATACCATTTGAATTCTTAAATTTTTATGCTTTTAGAAATAAAAATATAATTTATTCATATATATTAAATAAATATATAATTTAATTATTGAATTAAAAGAAATACCATTTTTTAGACGAGCACAAAATCTTTTCTAAAATTTAAGAAGAAAATAAAGGATTATGCATCTCCCATAGGGGCCACATTATAAAATAAGAAATTAGATAATAACAAATAGATCTCTAAGTTTTGGTAAAATGACAAGTAAAGATATATTTAGCTAATTAATTGTTTTTATATTTTTGTATAAGGATTACAATCTTATATTTGTGTCATCTCATAAGTAGGTATATTAAGACTTTAGATCAATACAAATTTAATTATTTATTAATTGAGTTAAAATTTTAAATATTTACTAATTATATCTACTTGTGTCATCTATTTATGAAATTTGTAACATAACACAAACAATCGTGTTATGATATGACATAATTAGATGCATTTATGTTAACGGATCGTATTCTTTTAGTGAATTGATTTGACACAATTAAGACATATGACATAATTAGGTAGTGATTTAATTCATTTAATTTTAGTATAAAATTTGATTTGATTTTAAAATTAAATATAATATTATTTAAAAACAAAAAGTACGAAATTCTGTGTACATTAATAATAGCCAAGAAAGACATTAAATTAATAAGCTACACATTTAATAAAGAAGAAAAATAAATTAATTAAGTTATAAATAGATTTGTACTATAAACAAATTGATATGACAAAATTATTTTTTTAATGAATCGCTACTTAAATAACTTGGCGAATCAAAATTTCAAAAAATACAATTTATTTATTAAATGGATGATACAAAATCAGATTTATTTATTATCCATGTTATCTTTCAACTCGAATCTATCTACTTGCATGAAATTCGTGTTATGTAATTTTTAATTGAACAAATTATCACATCTTGTTTCATGTAGGCCCACTAAACTCTTAGGAACCTATTTGTTACAATAAATAACGTATATTTTTATTTATTGTTTTGATAAAATACAGGGACCTATTTGTTGTTATCCCTAAAAAAATCCTCCTAAAAAAAATAAAAAAACATAAAAATAAAAAAGAAAAAATAAAAAGAAAATCCCACTAAAACAAATTTTTTTTTTCAGTTTTTAGTTTTTTAGTTGTTTTGAAGCCAATAAACACTTGAACGAGAAGAGAACGAGAGAGAGAGAGAGAGCCGAAGAGGAGAAGATTCTTTCAAACCAATAACAAACCCTAGGAGAGAGAAACGGAGAGATAGAGATAGAGCTGAAAAATTACGCCTTTCAATTTTCTATTGCATTTCGAGATCTCGATTCTTCAATCGACAAAGGTTAGCTGTTTATTCTTTTCTTTTAATACTTTTTTTTTGCGTTTTCTGGATGCAGAAACATTCTGTTTTGTTTTATTTGTGTTCATAGCGAATCTGTTTCTAATTTCATTTAATTCGTTTAATTTAGATTTGATTCTGGTTTCGTTTTAGTTTTTGGTGTTGTACATTGCCACATTTAGTCTCGTTCAATCGCTAATTTCTCCATCTAGGGATTTCTATGTAGGTTTGTTTGTTTATATCCGTCCTGATTTTATATTCTGTTTGGTTTATGGGAAAATGTGGGAAAACAAAGGAATATTAGAGGTTTTTCGCACTTCAAATTCACTTGAACGAGAGAAAATAAGAGAGGATTTTTTACGTTTTAATTTATATAAGAAATATAAGATTTACATCTTTCAAGTTTTCTGTATTATCTGCGAAATAGTCTAGTAGTTGTGTAATTTAGATTGGAGATTGTTGAACGTGTGAAACGATCCAATGAGACAGTGCCATGTTTATTGTGGGTCCCATTGGTTATTGCTCTGGGCTAATATGTTTCATTGAAGTCTTTCTCATCAATAGCATGTGTAAATTGATGATTTAGATCTCCAGCTGCTTTGTGATGTATTATCTTGTTAGTTTGGTGGAGCTTTTGTTATGTTGTTTTTTCGTTAACATTATTACTTGGCAGGATTGGTCGTGCTTCAGCCATGGCAAATTCAAGGGGTTCATCAAACATCAGAAATTCGTTGTACTCTGGAAAGCATGCTGCTTTACTTCCTCCCAAAAGTCCATTTCCTAGTATTTCCCCAGCATATACTGATTATGTCCCCTCTGGTGTAATTGGACCGAAAGCAGTTCAGAAGCCCAGAGAGGGAAACATACACCACCAACGTACTTCCTCTGAGAGCCTTCTGATGGAGGAGCAACCATCTTGGCTTGATGACCTCCTTAATGAGCCAGAGACACCTGTACGTAGAGGTGGTCATCGGCGCTCATCAAGTGACTCATACGCGTACATAGATCTAATCAACTCTTCTAACATAGACTCTGCAGCTCAGGACGAGTACAGATATAAACATTTGGTTTCTGTTCCTTCTTGGGGACCTCAAGACATTGATTATCACAAGGATAATCGGCATGGCCCTTTCTATAATGAAGTAAACACTGTGAAGTCTAAGAATAGGGCATGGGAATCACCTATGAATGCTCTGCCTCATCCAAGTAGTCTTCCTTCTGCTAAGGAGAATGTTGTTCTGCAGAATTCAGGATCACCTCGTGCAGCACGAGAGGCAGATGGTGTTCCATCTACAGCAAGTGAAAAGCTGGAGACAGCTGAAGCTGGTTCACATGATCCAAAATCTTCTTCAGAGAAAAAGGATAATTCTCATACTAAGCCTTCTGCATCTGAGACTGACACAAAACGTGCCAAACAGTACGTGGTTTATTTTATTTTCCATAGTGTCTAGGAGAATGGTAATGCCATATTTTGATTTAATTTTTATCGCAACTACTTAGGTGATAACATCTCTAAAATTTTTAGCTTGTTGCATATTTTGCTTTCACATATTGGTTCTAGAAGCCGTATATCACTCGATATCTATAAGTTGCTTGATGACTAGTCTTAATAATATGTATAATGCTTTTCTCATAATCAGTTATCGTGTGCCACCTATATCCTATAAGAATTTAACCAAAGCTGTATTGTCTATCATGGATAGGGAGACGTGATTAGCTTTGGTGGACTAGAAAAATCTCTCCCTTTTCTTAAAATCTTAAAAATCATGTTTAAGAAAGGACATTCAAAACTTTGAACATGACTAAATTTCTTGCCAATAACCACTATTATGTTCAGGATCTACTAATGCATTGACCAGCGATTCTGCCATAAATTTTGTGAATCGGTCGTTTGCTTCCAAGTAATTTTATTTGGTGAATAAATTGTTGTTTTGTGAGGTTGGAAAAGGGATTGTATGTTGGCTAGTTTGGCTTCTATTAACTAATTTTGAACATCTTTATTCACTTCACTCCTTTTGCAGAAAAGGTCTTGGAGATTGAGAAATCGTAGTTTTGCTTTGTCTACCTTTTTTGTGAATTATGTGAACATTGGAGGATGTAGTAACTTTTCTTAAGAAGAATTATATAATTTATTTGAATTTTAGGTTTGTGCTTTTGCCATTGGTTTTTGCTAGGTTTATAATTCTTAGGAGGTTTTTATGCTAGAGATTTTCTTATTATAGTATAGAAACGCGCAAATCAAAAGATGGGTTGGCATATTTTGTAATGTTATTTAAGTTGATATATTTATTAATGGAATTTGATTACTGTATGATGCAGGCAATTCGCTCAACGTTCGAGGGTCCGGAAACTTCAATATATAGCTGAACTGGAAAGGAATGTGCAAGCTTTACAGGTGAGTAGTAGCAACTCTGATATTATTCGGAGTTAAAAGTACCGGAGTATATGCTTTTCCAGAAACCTCTGATGTGAGAATTGGGTGTGTTACTCTGCAGGCAGAAGGGTCTGAAGTTTCAGCTGAGCTTGAATTTCTAAACCAGCAGAATCTTATTCTGAGCATGGAGAATAAAGCCTTGAAGCAACGTTTAGAAAGTTTAGCTCAGGAGCAGCTTATAAAATGCTGTAAGTTCCTGAACCTTGGGGGGTTGAGATCTTGGTGATTTATCCTTCTATGTTCTATCTGCTTTATATGTTGTTAGTAAGTGATCTGTTTCTATTGCTTGAAGTGGCTCTCACTGGTGGGTTGATTAGGTTGGTTATTTCATATGTATTGTTGTTTATGTTAAAGCCAAAATGGAGAATGAATGCTTAGGGGAATTATAACAGATATTCTGCACCTTTGCTGAAAGAGTGGTTGAGTTTGCTGTGGATATTCAGATATTGTGTCCTTGGGTTGGTTTTAATAACTACGAATAGGCTATGGTTTAATTTTCTGAAACTATATTAAATAGCAAACGGATAAAGTCATTGTAGACTCAGGGTGCCGATTTTAAGCGGTTGTTTTGTATGAAAATCAGAAGAAAATATTTGGTTGTGTCCTGATTTGCAGTTGTTGCGTTGTTTGTTGTGGTGCAACCCACATTGTGCAGAAGGTTTTTTAAATTTTTGGGGGTTTGGGTATTATTTGAAAATTCTCAAAACCTTTCTAACATCCAACCATTAAAAGCAAGAATTTTGAAGCAAAAAATGGTTACTTTCTTTGCCAGTCATACTACATGCCCTTTCTTGAAACTGCATTCAAATTTACATTTAAGGACTCAAACCCACTTGTTTTCCATTAATTGAATTTTAAACCTTAGAGTGGAATATGGTTAAATGATGTCTATACTAATAAAGAGAATCTTTTAACTGTTTTTTATCAGGAATGATTGTTTTTAATCAGGAATTTCATCCTGTTTTATCCCCTAAATGGCCGTGAAAATTATGAAAAAGCATAGAAAAAGTTAACAAGGCAAGGTTATAGAAATTATTTAAATAAATATTCTCCTTCATAATGCACCCATAAGTCTACTTAGAAATAGGAGAAATCTAATTGATTATCAAAAGAACTCCTTAAAATTTTCATTTAGGTTCTTATTATAATTATTTTTAATATTATTTGTAACTTGTAACTACCTTAACTTATGTGATGGATCATGTTCAGTGGAGCATGAAGTTTTGGAGAGGGAGATTGGAAGGCTGCGATCCTTGTACCAGCAGCAGCAGCAGCAGCAGCAGCCACCTCAACAGCAGCAACAACCATCTTCCAGTCATCGACGCACTAACAGCAGAGACCTTGATTCGCAGTTTGCAAACCTCTCCTTGAAACACAAGGATGCCAATTCTGGCCATGACTCTGTGACCGGTCCACTCCGGATTTAGATAGATGATTTAGCTAGAGCTGTGTTGTGCCACTACTTTTCCACCATTGGCGCTGCCGCGTGACCTTTAATTGTCTTTTCCCTTGTGCAGGATAAAGCTGAGCTCTTCAAATCTCGGCACCCCCTATCTGCCTGATTCAACCATTTAGTTTTCTTTTCTCCTCTTGCTGTTTCTTTTACCTTTTTCTTTGACGAATTATCATTTTTATGTGCACCTGGTAGTCATTGCCGGAAAATCATATTTCAGGCTGATGACTCGCCGGAGGTGGTAACTTAAAACAGGTTTCCATGTTTTGGCCTCTCCTGTATGTTCTAGTGGTTATAATTCAGAAAATTTGCATGTTGCGGTTTTATTTCATTTAAAATATTCGCCTTGTAGAATAATTCTAGTGCAAAGTATTATTAAGGCTATCTAGATATGCATTGCTTGTACATTGTGGTAAGATATTGTTTCCTGTAACATTTTCTTTTTAGATGAAATATATTTTCATTTCTCTTAGCTTTATTTGTCAAGATGAGAAGATTGTTTCAATTCCGAAGTACGAAATATTTTTTGGCTTGGTTTCTTTAAACTGAGTTTTCAATTGAGGTGCTTACAAGTTTCGCAATACTTTTAGCTTGTTTGGTATTGTGGTGCTTTTGTTTTACTTTAAAAGTAAAATTTAAAAATTAAAATTTAAAAAAATATTTGATATCATCGACTTTTATTGCAATTTATACATTTTGCCACTCATATTATGTATTTAGTGCTTTTAACTCGTAGCAATTGTGGCTTCAAAACATTCTAACTATTTTTAAGTTTTTCATTCTTTAAAATATTTATGTTTGTGCCTTATTCTACGAAAAATTTTGTTGTTCATTTTTTTGATTCATTATCCTCGACATCACATACTTGTTTGATGTAATATTTCATTGATTGGAATGAGTTTTTAAAATAATTTTTATAAATTATTTTAAAAATTGATAGGATTTTAAGTGATAAAGGATTTGTGCCCTCAATTTGTATAGGTTGAGTGTTTCAAGGGTATGGATTCGTGTCCTACTAACTAAATTAGTAGTATTCATCTCACCTTGATGTGCCTAAACTTTTCTTGAGGTGTGCAAGTAGAAATCTCACTCACGTATGAATGAGTAGATGTTTGGAGCGAACGATCACTGTAATCATCTAAACTTTTTAGTAAACATCTATTTATTGCATTCTTATATCAATGGTAAAAAATGAAATAAATGATTTAGAGATACAGAATAGTTTTCCAAAATAGATTTTTACACAAATTTACCACCTACAGTTTGCATAATCAGAAAACAGACTGAAAAATGGTCCCAAACCACCACTAATTAGAAACAAAATGAGAAAGCCAACAAAACTTTTTTCTATTCTCCAATCTTAATATCAGTTAACTATAATTTCGAACATCATTTTCATAGAGAAATAATACTAATAATAACGCAAAATGAAGAATATTAACTACTCTAATGTGTATATATATTATATATCACTCAATTTCACAGCATAACAAAAAGAGGCAACAGTGACAACAAAATTCTGAAAGCAAAACATTTTGTTGTTGCAGTGTTGCCACTGTTGGGAAGTCTTGGATAGTCATCAGGAAGAGGCATAACACATTCATCACCATTAAACAAAACTCTTCTGGGAAATCCCCAGCCTTCTCTGAATGTAAAAATTCCAGGATCTTTGTGCATTAACATCTCTGTCTGCACATTTCCACTTTCCCCAGCTTGTAGTAACATGTCATTGTAGTACTGAATTCCCCAAAATACCCCAGTATCGTCTGAACAATTACAGATAACGGTCAGACAGTACCGAAGAGGATATATTTTTGTTAATTTTCTCTAAAAATTTAAGACTGATTTAGACCTTGACACAGTACTCAAAAGTATGAGCATTTAAAAAAAAACTTAAAATATTTAAAAAGAACACAATATTTTTCATTTTGCAAAAACGAAAATAAGTAAAACATGATGTAATAAGATTTTGTGACATAAAAATAAAATAATTTATTTTTTTGAAAAAAAAAAAGAAAACAGAATGTGTGTATTTTATTTTGTACTGCAAATTTTGCATGGGTCTGAGATACTCTAATCTACTTTGTCTATAAATTTGTATAGATTCCACTATTTTTTAAATATTCAAATAACCCAACAAATACATTTTCGTTGTTTTCATTTTCAGATACTATTTTTAAAATGAGTTACTAAATACACTCTCGATTTTAAAAATATCAAATAAAAAACATCATTAAAAAAAATATACCAAATCATTGTTTTTTACTATTACTCCAACTCGTAATAACTAGAGAGTGTCAAACATATTTTAGACTACTTGAACTATACCTAGAATATGTATACACAAACACACATAATTAAATAATTGTATTTATTAGTAATGATAAAAGAATAGATGGAACTAACTTACTGATGTAAGCATACTGGTTAAGTGGCTTGTAATTGAAGCTGAAAACTTGAGTGAGAGTCTGCAAATTGGGATGCAACACCACCAAATTCCACTGTGAATAATTTTCCATAACATTCAAATTTGTGATTGTGATTTTAACTCTCCAATATTGAGTGTAGCTTTGCTTAATATGCCAATGAATCCGAATTGGACACATGTGCTGTGAGCATATTACTACTGGTGCTTTCTCTTCATTTGGATCATGTTTTTGTTGAAGCAATGAAGGTGTTTCATCATACCTGAAAGTGTTATTAAAAAACCAAATAAACGAAATGGGAATAAAGCTTTTAGTTTCTTTGTTCTTTCTCTTTCTCTCAAGAACTTAATTATCATACTCAAAAGTAAAGCATATGATTGTAATTATTAAAGATGAATAAAGAAGAAAAGCTAGGGTTTACTTGACACAATTTGTAGGAGATAATCCTTGGCAATGGCAGCTGCATTTAGGGCAAGGAACAATGGAATTGTTGTAAAATGCAGATAGAGAAACACAACACTTTGGATTTGCTGATGA
The DNA here is from genome assembly GCA_022749755.1 of Azadirachta indica. Classification (NCBI taxonomy): domain Eukaryota; kingdom Viridiplantae; phylum Streptophyta; class Magnoliopsida; order Sapindales; family Meliaceae; genus Azadirachta; species Azadirachta indica. The sequence continues at coordinate 5,579,718 of CM040444.1, read as the reverse complement.
GATGAATTGGGAGTACATACAAGTCACATTCCATGTCCCTGTGATCAAATATTACATTCAAAATATTAGGAAAACAAAAATAATGAATCATTTTCTAAATAATATAGATGCTACAAACATTTTGAAGTTTGAATTTTGCTTTCTTGTATTAAGGTTAGAAAGAACTTTCGATTTTTATTTCAAAAATTACTAGATTCAAAAATTTAGATAAGGATCAAATATTATTATTATTATTAATTTAACATACAAATATTAAGAGAACCATGATAATATAAGATTTATGTAAGTCTTGAGAGATTGAGACAGAAGTCCATAAATAAAATAAGAGATAGGCACGTGTAAAAATTAATTAAACATTAGTATTAGAATTTAAAGACAAGTTTTAACATTTCTATCTAATAAAACGTGAATATAATTTTAAGAAACTGAAACAAAACTTCGAATTTAATAGTTTTACTTCAAGTATTAACCAAAAAAACAAGTTTTTGTAAGTTGGTTAATATAAAAGCTTAATGTAAATATGCATATATAAAATGTTTAAAGTAGTTCCTTACTAAGAGCTTGTGTTCTCCGACGACCTCCATTTGCAAAAAACTTGCTTGGGGGAACCTCAAATGGGTTCCCACAAGTATAACCAGGAAGCCCTAGAGTGAAATTTTCCGGCATCACAAAGTCGGTATAATTATCCCCGGAACCTCCGACGTTCATCTGAAAGGCAGCGCTGAACTTGGAGGAATCCTGTGTGGTTGAAGACAGAACACCTCCCTTGCAACAGTTAGAAGTCTGTTGATTGTAAGGAGCTCCGGGCAAAAGATCAACAATCACAGGCCTTTTCTCACAGCAATGAGGAAGGTTTCCTCCTTTGAATTTACTGCAGTTTCCTTGCTCTGTAGCCTCAGCTCCCCACATACTCCATATAACTTCATCGCCTACCCATGCCCAGCTCAGTTTCCACCCCGGTGGATCGATGTGCCGGTAGAGCTGGAAGTTGTACAGAGATACCTTCAGCTGCAAGCAACAAAATTAAGATATATATGTAAGATTATCTATCGGAAGAATAGAAGGAAGAACTTCTAAGTTAAAGATACATAAAACTAAAGAGAGGTGTAATTGAAAAGAAACTTTTGTTGATAATACTGCATAATCTCAAATGTTTTCAGTTTTGGTATTAAAGTTTCGTTACTTTAGTGTTACGTTTCCAGTGTGTTTTGAAAGCAAATTAAGCCAAATAGGAATTTCGTAACATTAATTCTTTTAGTAAGACTCCTCATTTTTTCATTAATATTAGATGTCTACTATTTTCATTCCACTACAATAATTCTTTTAATAAGACTCGCCTATTTTTTTTTTATTAGTATTAGACATCTAATACTTTCACTTTATTATAACTGTAACTTTAAAATAACAACGCTTCAATATAAGTGTGCGAAAATGTTTTCAAATTTATGCAAAAATATATTAAACAACACCATATAAGCTCAATTTGATAATTGCTACTAGTTAATGAAAGTGATAATGTATAAACCCTAAAACATAAAATAATTGAGTTTTAAACTTGAGCCAATGGAGAAATATGCATGACCAAAAATAAGCTTTCAGGCAAAGTACACTCCAAATGCAAATTTTATATAAAAATTACACTCTATATATATATATAGATTGCACATACAGCTAATTAGTATTTTTGTATTATGTAAAAAAACACTTGGTCCAAATTTGAATTAATTCTTTCTTTTTAATTTTCAAGAACAATACTTATTCAGCCTTGATATTAATATTGGTAACAGTTCTTTAGAATTTCAATTTAAAAAAGAAAAGAAAAGAAAGAAAAGAGGAGTAACGCAACAGAAACAAAAATAGAAAATGAAAGCTAGAAGTGGAAAGAGTTATTTTTTGAAAATATTTCCAATTTCAAAAGAAGGTATATTTAATAGCATTTTTGGCATATCCTAAAAGCACTAGCAAATAATCAAAAGTGCTTTTTTGGTTCACTTCATCATCTTTTTTTTTTTTTAATTTTTTCTTTTTCTAAATAATATTTTAAAAAATCTAAATTTAATAGTTTGAATGAGTCCTATATTTCAAGAAATTGTACTAGTCACAATTTTTTTAAAAATATAATAAAATAAAACCCAAACTTCTCCTGAATCTAGTGTGAACAAGAATTAAAAGAAAAATTAAATATGAAAATACTAATAGGTGTTTTGGAAATAAAAATGCTAAAAATGCATTTGAATAGGCACTCGATGATAAAAAAAATGACCTAGATTATTCAAGCAAATCAATCTGAAGCCGCCACGTAACACAAAATGCTAAACTACTGAAAATACAATGTTGCCCCTCCATAGAAGACGTGGTACTCAGTAATTGGAGACAAAGGCCAGCTGTAAGTGGGCCCACTCATGCAGAGACAGTAAAGAAGTTACTGTCCACCAATCAAATCACAGACAAAAATTCTTCGAAACTCAAAACGACAACGTGGAGTCAGTCAGCATGAACTGGCAAGCTTTTAATACTGTTCAAGTTCATCTCTTTCAATTAATTTTTTTCTCAAATTATTATTATTATTTTTAAAAATTACAGTAAATATAACTGCAAGAATTATCAAAAATTTTCTGAAACCACTAAAAATACAAAAATAATAATTATAAAAAACAGAGAGAAAGAGAAAGGAAATTACATCATGATTTGTATCAGAATTGGATTGCATGAGATCCCATTTGATTGTTATGTTGGCATGAGGATCCAATGGATCATACCCATCTGCAAATTCCATAAAATAATTCAAAACATTTTCAATTAAATTTTGATTTTGGAAAATAATTCCAAAAACTAATTCATAATTCCAACCAAAAAAAAAAAAGAATAATGAAGAAGGAATATGTATGTATACTTACAAGAAGGTGATATAGAACTGACAAAGAAGAAGAAGAAGAAAAAGATCAAAGCCTGCACAACTGAACTCATTGATCTCTGATCATCCAAAGCAGAAATGTTTTTTCTGTTTTTGTTTCCAGCTTTTGTTTCAAACCCAATTGAGATTACACTGTTCTTCACCAAATAACAGAAGAAAAAATGTAGAAAAATGATTCCAAAAAGGGCAAAATATTGAAAAAGAGAGCAAATTAAAGGTAGCTGCTGGTTTTATTTTCCTTCACTTGCTTGCACAAACTGAGGTGGCTGGCAGAGAGAAAATGAGCGAGAAAATGAAACAAACATCTGTGTTTTATGTATATATTTGTAAATATAATTTATATCATAAAAGAAATTGGGATAATTAATAATAAATGCAAATTAGAGAGATAAATCAGGGGTTAATTAGGGTTTCTTTTTTCATTTTTTATTTTTTGGTTTATGCCATTATTGGATATTGAGATTTGACATATAGCCTGTTATGAGTTTTAAATAGTATTAATTCGAAATGGGGTGATAACATTTTCATCCCTATACCTTAGAAACATAACAAATAAGAACATATTTTCTCAGTTTTAACATTTTAATCCCTAATATAACAATACATCGTTAAGAATCGGTAGATGTTACACACATGTTAGAGCCCTACAGGACCATTCTATAACCCTCAAGCTCATTTATATTTTCTATCATATTTGTGTCATATTTGATTTATAACATGTTGACTTAAACCACCTTATAAAGTCATTAAATTTGTATTGCATTGTTTTATGTTGTGTTGGGCTTGGGAATTTTTTCTATTTCAAAATTTTGAATACTTCTTTAAAATTTCTAATAAATTAATATTTTTTAAGAATTATTAAATTTAGTTTTTATACAATTACTAATATTTGTGTTATTAATTTCTTTTAAGTAATTAATTATTTGCAATTTGCATCAATTTAGTGCTATTTTATTGTATTTTTGTATTTAAAATATGAAGCAAAATCAAGTTTATATGGTCTCATTTATTACGTTGATATGATACATTTACCACCTTTGAAAGAAGGGTTAAAAATAAACTAATATAGATTAAATTGTTGAAACTAATTAAATTATATCCTAATTTGTCAAATATCTTAAAGTTTAGGGATAAAAACGTTATTATCCTAATCCAAAATTCCACGCGTTATTGATAGCCTGGCATTAAGGATTTTGCCGTTGGATTTGTTTCTCTGTGAGTTTTTCATGCATTTTGTGCCGCCTTTGGCTAATGGCTCTGTGGAAGCACTTTGTAATATTTATCCAAAAGTGCTTTTTTCTTTTAATTGTCATTTTATTTAAGATGCCCATCTGGCAATCAGTAATTTTATTCTTTTAAGAGTACTACCAACCAACTTCTAATAGAATAATTTGTATCTTTGTCTTCTAAGTGGAGAGTAGATTTTACTTAAATTACGTATAAACTTTTGTAAATAATATCATATTAGATTTGATGTAATGTTTGGTAGATTGTACATGTAATTTGTAATGCATAATCAGAAATTTTATTTTTTTATAAAATTTAGACAAATATTTTGTACTCTTATCTTCTTAATAGAGGATAGGGTTTTAACTCTTTTCAAATATAAATTGAAAATTAATTTTTTTCTCCAAAATAAGTTGAGATAAATTTCACTCATATTGAGTGTCAATTTTCTTAAATCATATTAGAATTAATGTAATCAAAACTTTCAACTCCTAACATATTTATGATATAATATCCATAGATTATATATATAATTTATAATATCCAATGCACAAACTACTTCAAACTAAATCTAATCAAGATTTCTTACTTCTAATAAATTTTTGATGTAATTTTTTTGGATAGATTATTTACCACTGAATATGACTTTGAAATATAACCTGTATATAATTTATTATAATTTCAAATTTAATCTTACAAATATTTTTGAATTTCAATTTTTACTAAGAAATAAAATCACCAAAATCTAAATAATATTCTTTTGTTCTCTTTTTTATTTTCTTTATTTTGAAAAATAAATATATTTTGGCTGCAAATTATTTTAAGACAGTAGAATGAAAAATAAAAATATAATATTATAATATCTAGACAGATAAATCAATAGAAAAATATATTTATTTGTTCTTCTTTTTCCTTTTTGTCATGTTAAATATGTTTTTAATTAAAATGTAGTTTGATCAATTCGATATTTATTTTAATTTTTTTATTGTTTGTTTGACTTATCATAAATAATAATTGAAATTAAACAAACTTATTAAAAGTTCTTTGATACAATGAATTAATGAGATGTTTATTTAACTTATTATTTATTTTTTCTTTATATTGGTTCATTTTTCATTTTAATTAGAGAAAGAGAATCAAAATTCACACTTAAAGTATTGCTAATTAGTTCAAAACCTCTAATTTATATTAACACTTGAAATTAAAATTAAAACTGAAAAAGAAAACAAAAGTAGCTATGAAGTATCTGTTAATAAGTCAAGGTAGAATTTTCAAATTCTAGCTTCAGAGATGAACTTTTTTGGAAATTCCATTCAAAATAATGACCTAAAAATAGGTAATATTACATTATTCATTGAATTAAACCCACTCTCCATATAACAAAAAGTCATTAACTATTTACCATAAATAAATTTGAGTGAATTTGGACAATTGATTTTGATAAATTTGAATTTAATTATTAAAATACATTAAATTGATTAGAAAATCCCCAAAATTAAAATCATTTATTTGAAAAAATTAAGAGCAATTAATTAATTTGCAAACACTCGTAGAAAATTTAGGTAAGGATAGTATAATAGAAAACATAAAATTAAAATAGCATAGTAATATTTTTTATCCCTGAACTTTTCTGAAATAATAAATAGAAAAAAGTTTGATCAATTTTAACAATTTAGTCCCCACACTTTGTTTAATTACGAAGGCTCTTTTCGGGATAACTTCCCTTTCACGAAAGGCTGCGAAAACCTAGTTCTCAATAGGTTACATCCCTTAAATTTTTTAAAAACCAAAATGTAGCCTATCAATTTGTAGTTTTGTAAATAATAATGTGTACAATTTAATTCCTAATCTTCGGTTTTAATATTTACATATCGATAAAATAAAATGTTATGTATTTAAAAAATATATATATCCTAATTTATTATTTTACAGAAGTTTGAAAACTGAAACATTATTAGTAAGCTATTAAAAAAAAATATATCGTAGCCAGGTTTTCAAACAAAGCTTAAGCTTTCCGCAACAGTGCATAGCTAAATTATTAAAATTAAGCAAACTATATATCTCCTAATTTCTTCTTTCGGCAAAATTTGAAATAAAACATACTATTAAAAATAAAATGGATGTTATTATTACAACATATATTCTTAATCATTATATAATTTTATTAACATTTACATGTTTAGGCTATAATTTATTAATACCAATTAAAATTTATTATATTTTATTCAAATGTATATATTTATCGATTGTAGAAACTAAAATATGGTTGAAACATGAATGTTTTATTCTAAAGAATAGTACTACACTTCCCTACTTCTATTTCAAGATTTCTATCCCAACTAATGTAAAAATTTACTTAACGAAATCATATTTTCCAAACAAAGTATGAAAATTGCCATCACTTTTAAATTCCATCCTCGTCTTTTGACACTAATTAGATAGGGAATCTCAGTGTTAGGGATCCCCATCCCAACCCAAACTGCTACCCGAACTATATTTTGTTTTTTATTATAATAATTACATATATTATCCTATGCAAATGATAAGCACAAATTCTCCCAAAAAAAACTTAAAAGAAAACCTATCTCTGGTAGATTCCTTGTTATTTCTCTAGGATATTTGTAAATCCCACTAGATATTTTGTCATCTCTAAACTTTGTGCAAGTATAAGTCAAGTATCAAAATTCAAAGAGCTTTCCTAACATAGGGCATTTTCTAATTTCTCAACCAACGTTTACAAAAGCTAAACCATGTGTCATAACATAGAGTTTTAGGGCATTTTCTTATTTCTTAACCAAAGTTTACAAAATAATAAGCACTTGTGTTATTTTTATCTTTATCCTTTAATTTATTGACATATATTAGATATACTATCAATTTATTTGAAAGTCATCACTCTACTATCAAATAACAATAAAATAACTATTTTAACCATATTTTTTATTAAAAATAAAAAAGAATAATATAATTTTAATCCTTAAACTTTGACGAAATAATAAATTATAACATACCTTGGTCGATCATAATATTTTAGTTCACACTATTATATTCATCATCATCTATTAAAATTTTTGAAAGTATAGTTCACTTTTTCTCTCCAACATTAAAAGATATAATTTTGCACTTAATAAAAAATAATATGATAATATTTTAAATAAAATTTTTTTACTATTCGCTAATTTATATTACTAGTTTTACCATTTACATTTAATAATAGTAAAAATTTATACTGTTTAAAAAAATTATTAATTGTTGGGCTGGTTTGTAAGTTTTATGAGCCATATTGGGCTCCCTTTTTTCAAAGTAGGCCACTTGACACAATTACCATGTGTATGCTTATGTCAGTTTGACACATAAGCACACATGAGCTCAATTATCATAGGCCGTGCCTACATGACCAATTTGCCACCTTTAAACTTAATTAAAAATGTAAAGTACATATATAAATTCAACTAGACTTTTTTTTTTTATTCGCCTTAATTTTATTTTCAAATATTTTTAATTGACTATTCAACTTTAAACTATATCTCATTGTAATATAATAAGTATTATTACGCTATATTACAATCCAAAAAAATGATAAATATCTCAATGTGATATAGATTTTTAACGTCCGTCTAAAAAATTTAACCGTGAGAGAGGAAAATTGTCTTTTTGATAAATAAAAAGGAATAATTTTATCTGACTACTTAAATTTAAGTGATATCTCATTGTAATATAATAAGTATTTGTACGCTATATTACAATTTATAAAGATGATAAATATCTTAATGAATTATAAATTCATAAAGTATATATAAAAAAAATGTAATAATAAAAGGATAAAATTGTATTGTCAATAAAAGTAAAAAAATCACTTTTTACTTTTTTTTTAAAAATGTGCATTTGGTTGTAAGCCTAATTTGATTACATTTAATACTTTGATTAGTGTATTATTTCGAATTGGCAATGCAAATGTTGCATTCAAGTTATTTGAGGAGACGATTGGTATTATCTGTAAGCCTGGTATTGTTACTTATATTATTATTATTGGTGCTCTCTGTAGCGAGGGATTTGTGGGGAAGGCAGAGGAGCTAGTTTTGCATATGAAGGATAGGAAAATTAACCCTAATGTGGTTTCTTATACCTCTCTGATTCATGGTTTTTGTTGCGCTGGTGATTGGAAGGAAGCTAAATGTTTGTTTATTGAGATGATGTACCAATGCGTGCAGCCTAACGTGGTGACATTTGGTTTGGTAATTGATGAGCTTTGCAAGAATGGTCAGATGGATGAAGCAAATTGCTTGTTGGGGTTGATGATTGAGAGAGATGTGAAACCTAACACATATAACACTTTGATGTATGGTTTTTGCTTGACGGGTAAAATTGATCAAGCAAAGGAAGTATTTGTTTCTATGGAGAGCAAGGGGTGCAGACCTGATGTTATTAGTTACAGTATTTTGATAAATGGGTATTGTAAGAATAAAAAAGTTGAGGTAGCTACAAGTCTTTATAGAGGAAATGCTTTCAAAAGGAATTAGGCTTAATAGGTATGGTTGAAGATGGACTGAAAATGTTTGATGAGATGCAGCTTAACGATGTTGTACCCAATTCAATTAATTATACGACTTTAGTTGATGGGCTCTGCAAGAATGGTTTTGTTTGGAAGGCATTGAAATTGTTTAATGCCATAAGAGATTGCAAGCACAAATTTGATATTAAAACCTGTAGCTGCCTCATTGATGGATTATGTAAAACAGGCGGAGTCAAAATTGCGTGGGTGTTTTTTAATAGATTGAAATGTGAAGGCCTAACACCTAATATCGTAACATATAATATCATGATCCGTGGGCTTTGTAAAGACAGGCAGGTTGAAAAGGCAAGTTATTTGTTGCTGGATATAGAGCCGCAGATACTGTCACATTTGACACGCTTATGAGCTGTTTCGTCCAAAACAATGAGACATCGAAAGTTATTGAACTTCTTCAGATAATGACAGAGAGAAATCTAAAGCCAGATGCATTAACATTTTCAATCGTTGTTGACTTACTTTTCAACAATAAAATTAGTTTGAACTCTCTTCCATCGTTTGGCATTCAAGACCCAAAAGTAAGTCGATGTTGTTATTGTTAAATTAGTAGCTTCTGTTTTTTGGATCAAAACCAGAATTAGAGAACCCCATTGATGGCAGTGTTCACATCTGATTGTGGATGGATTATGTTGTTATGCTGATTTCCGTATGGAGTTTCTTTGCTGGGTAAATTGAATCATGGTGCCTGCTGCATGGTTTATTTTGATTGTCTTCGAATTTCTTTTTCTTTTTTCAGAACAAGGAATGGAGTGAATTTTCTGTTTCTGTTTCTACAACTTATCGAATGGATGCATATTATCATTTAAATTGCATTTTATGTAATCACTAAAATCTCCTCAGAAGAGTGTCTAATGAGCATATCATGAGCGTTGTGGTGAATGTTGATCTGTTGTCTACAGAAGAAATATCCTCAAAATAAATCTCCCATGAGAACATCTCAGCATTTGCTGGCAACATTTCCATTTGTGATTTCTGAACTCCAACCCGGAGAGAGAGGAAAAACAGGTGATTAGCATTAAATTAACTCTTAAGAATCGAAAAAAGTTGTTTTGCAGAGCATGATCTTGTTTACCATATACTGTAATTGACTGACTACAACATGTAGCCAAGTTTTAAGAAAAAGCTGTAATAAATTATACAAATAAATTACAAGTATATAAATGTCTAAAGAAATAACCTGCCCTTTGATTATTTGATAAAGGTTACTTATTCTTTGAATTAGGATTAATTATCTTAATTAAGTGTAGACTTTTGTAAATAGTAACCCACTAAATTCAGTCAATGCTCTCAATTCCAACTAAAATTTTGATATATTGTTGGTAAATTATATATGTAATTTGTAATATTTAATTTATAGCCACGTTATATTAGATTCAACTAAATTTTCAACTCCTTATAAATTTTCAATGTAATATTAGTGGTTATACATATAATTTATAATACTAAAAAAAAAAAATAAATTTTATATGGGATTCATTTTTTTTTGATATATCATTTTCTTAATGTACTATTTACCAATAAATATGATTTTAAAATATGATCATAAATGATTTATACGATTTTCAAATTAATCTTACAAATATTATTGAATTTCAATTCTAATTAAGAAATAAAATTACTAAAATCTAAATAACATTCTTTTTTCTCCTTATTAATTATGTTTTTTGCTTTGAAAGATAATTATTTTTTCTTAAATATTTTTAAGATAGTTGGATTAAAAAAATAGAAAATGACAAATATAATATTATATCTAGACATAGATAAATTGATGGACAAATATATTTTTTTTTTTCTTTTCCTTTTTGTCTTTGAAAGAAAATAAAGTTTGATGATTTTATTTTAACTTTTTCAGTAGCACATGTTGCAAACATCTTTTCACCTTCAGCAGATAATCGTACCCAAGTAACTTTTTTGATTTCTAGTCATATTAATATGTTTGTATGACCTGCACTATTGCTGCCGCAGTCATCACCAACATATTTCTACTATTACCCTCCAGGCAAAGTTTCTGCAACTCAGACAAACTTAAGTTTCAAGCAATTAATTGAGTCCCCCATAAATCTGCAGAAACGATGCATTTATGAATCTGTCAATCCATGGAAACAGCTTAGTGTATAAATCTAAAAATTGAGTCTTCCTAGATCCAGAAAAATATTGCATTAATGAATCTCCAATTCCCTAGTGTTAAGTAAATAATCATTAATTAGAAATCGGGAATTGCCCGAATTTACCACGGAGGGAGCCCTTACAGAAACTCTTAAAGGCCTGGGTGTAGTTGGTGTTTCTAAGATTGGGGATCAGATTCATATCAGTACAGTCCATTCCGTAACACTAATTGCTATCTACTGTCATCAAGAGATTGAACTAGATTGGTAGGGAGCTGTAATAGAGTACAGCACCTCCAAAAATATGAGTACGCCGCTATAAGTGGCGAGCACACGGTATTCTTTAGTAAAAGGCGAAAGAATAGTTCGCTCTGTGCTCACCACGCGACACCTTGAAAGAAAACATTCACTCACTGTATATTATATTGCAACGTACTGGTTGAGGATTAGATCTTCTCAGGCCATGTGGGATTGTGCCTTCTCTTCTTATCTCTCTGCCATGTAATTATATTTTGCTTAATATTCTGCTGCTTCGTGGCATCTGCATATATTTTTTTTACTACCCGTTTCTTCTTTTATGCATATGCTAATTGTGTAGAATGTACTTTCCAACAAACCCAAATAAAAATTTTAATGAAACAGCCGAGGCAACTTATACAAGCAAGTGAAGAACTCATTCTCAGAACTAGCAAGCAGGTGAAAATTATTGTTCTGGATTTCTGATAATAGAAATTTTCAATGTTGTAACAGAGAATGAATAACGTTTAGTGACTTAGTTCGTGCATCTGTTTCACCACATTATGATTCTCAAAAACGCTTTCATATTTTTTGCGAGAAGTTGGTTTTTCCTGCATGCATTCACTCTCCAGAGCATCTAGTAGCTGAAAGCACTTAATACAAATGCTTTAAACACGGAAACATACATGCCCATGGCATTTGTGAACTTGCATCTTGAAAGGAAAATTTCAGAAAGTCCTTGCTATCGCAAAAACAATTGCTGAACGCAAAAAATGATAAAACCTACAACACAAAGAAATAACGAATATATGCAGTTAATATGTACTGCAAAAATGATAAGCATTTCATTTGAAATAAAATCAATTTCAAGATCGAGAAAATTACATTACGTATTTTCTGTTCAAATAAACATACTAAGATTTGGAACTAGAATTGGTAGGGGTGCGCCTGGCCCGTGCAATAGTGCAACGCATGGGCGACGCTTAGGGCCCGCAGTAGCAAGCTACTGGCATCGAATACTCCACTCAAAAGATTAATTTAATATCATTCGGATTTTGATCCGCGTATCAGATATTAAATTGACAAGAACAGATACTACACTTGATCTTAGCCAAAAGGCCGAGAAAGATATGGCTTACTTTGCTTCTCGATTGTCCTTTTATAGCTATGCTCCGCATTTCCACTTGTTTTCTTCTGTCGATGTGGGGCACATTCTGCCCTGTGATTGTGGAAAGAAATTGTCTTGACCTATTGCAATTCAGATGCAAAGTCTGGCAAAACAATTCGGTTTAATTACTAAACCCCTTGAATTTCTTTTTCTAGTTCTAAAGATCAATTATAAGAAACAATTTACCTATGCTCAAGCCAAAGTCTAACAGCAAGAAAGTGAATGGAGGTCAGGAGGTGATGGGAGCCGGGATGGGATTCTGAGTTTTTTGTGAATAGCCATCAATCATGATCCAACGAAGAGAAAGATATCAACTATACTTAATATAAGTTAATAATCCTGGATACATTCAATTGTTCTCTAGCAAGAACTGGTCCTAGTAATTCAGCGTTTCAGCCAATCAGTATATATTTTGTTCTCATCCTTCGTTAATAATGATGAAAAGGATTTAATAGAAGGTGTTCTTTTTAATTTGTTGGAGCTCACACTAACCTTGAACATATAGATCACCAGCAGAAACTGTTGCTAATAAATCAAAATTTTTGCTCTGTGTTCTGCTGGTAGGTTTCGATAACCTGAGTTGTTTTCTGCCATACTTAATCATCACAAGGCACGAATTACCAAATTCTATTACCCTCCAAGGAAATTGTTTGGCACAGGACTCCAGAGCATCTGCTTTACGCTACTAAGTCTTCCTTAATCTGCAGAAACAGTGCGTGTGAATCTCCAAATCCAGATTAACTTATTCATGTTAACACATTCACAACAATTTTTCCAGCGACTAAATCAAACCTTAATAATTCAACAGAGTATCAAAACGAATTAATTTAGTAGCAGTTCAAGTTACAGATGACATGAAGACTTGAACATTCACACTATCAGGCTATCAGCAGTGGTGTTTCTGATTTTAGGATCAAAGCATTAGTACAATTGGTGCCCAGGTAACATCTGTATATGTAGTCCTGCTCTGTATTCTCGTATGGTTCTATCACTTGAAGCTGAATTATTGCTGCAACATTAATCATCAACAAATTTCTAATCGAATTATTGCTGCAACACTAATCATCAACAAATTTCTAATTTTCTATTACCCTCTAAGTAGAGTTTTGGCAACTCAGACAAGCTTCAGTTTCAAGCAATTGAGTCCTCCATAAATCTGCAGAAAAATACAAGTTGGATAGTTAAAAGGATATGCCCTTCAACCAATTTTGATTCTACCACAGCCAACTTAGATCTAGTTAGATAAATTTTCATAATAATCCTGATTTGCGTTCCGGCGTCATTGCTGAGCATTGAATGTGGCTTGTCTAGTTCTTTTCCGATGATTTATACTCTGTGACCTGTTCCTACATGGATTAGGCAGAGGTTCAGAATCTTAGGGCTTTGTTTTGAAAGGAGAGCCAAATCAGTTAACCATCTTTGCGCTTGGGGCAGTGACGCAGCTAATGAGGTTCTAACCGAGGAGCGTCCATTGCTGGTTGAAGACTATTTCCAGACCCCCTCTTAGGCCTGGGTTTGGCCCTGGCCTTCGAGAATTTCTGGAAGGGCTCCCTCCGGGTAAAGCCCTACAATTCTTAGTCCTAAATTAATGATTGTCTCTTATCTGTTTGTGGTTGAATCTAAATGCTACTGGAATTGATACTAGTGAAGATTCAGAGCATAATATTTTAGCTATCCAACTTGGTTCTGTCCAAAACTTATATGTGGTAGGCTTGACTGGGTCTTCATTGCAGCAGACGATATTAAGTTTTTTGGTACATAGTTTTACAAAATTCATGATCGTAAGTTTTTCTAAGATTATGTCAATATAAAATAAACTTTTTATAAAACCCAAGAAACTTTATCAATAAGGCCAACCTACAGTTAAATGACTATAGTAAATTCATGTGATCATGTTGTATATCTAAATCCTTAAAACACTAATAATCTTTTGACCAGAATCATCAAATCAGATAAAGAACCATATGGAGACTCGTCAAATGAAAAAGTATGCACCCAAGTTAAAAACATTTCTATGTTTCATTATATGTACTATGATTGAAGCATTCGAAATGTCGAGCACAGGCGGTTACATTAATTAAGGGCAAGGTCTTTGAACTAGATTGCTAGGGAGCTCTACTTAGAGCGCAGAAGGTCTCCCAAAAATTGTAGTATGCCGCTTTCAGTGGCAAGCACACGGTATTCGTTAGTAAAAGGCGAAAGAATAGTTCGCTGTGCGCTCACCACACGGCTCCTTGGGTAGAGTAAACCATTTACTACATATTATAATGGCATCTCCGGTTGAGGCTTTGTTCTTCTCGGGAATGTGGGACCGTGTCTTATCTTCTTAGTCCTTCACTCTGTGTAATTGTATTTTGCTTAATATCCGCTCCTCGATGGCATCTGCATATAACTTGATCTTGAATTGAAAATTGCAATAAGTCCAAGTTATTCCTGTCCTTACATAACGAGTTCAAGAATCAAAATCCCCTTTTACTCTGTCAGATGTGTGATGAATATGCTGCAACAACTTAAAGGCCAATCTGGTTGCTTCTGTATTCAGAATCATCGTGTTGAGATGATCTATTCCGGGTTAATTTGCATTGACACATTTCAATACCAGCATCTGCAACAATTTTGACCCAACTTCAATAAAAAAGTGTCATGTTTTCACTTAATCCAAATTAAAGGATTCTCAGATCAAGATTGTCAGCGGTGACTCCAGCGACAAATGAGGAGTATGATAAGAATACATGGCACCATCTAATCTGGCTATGCTTCGAGTAGAAATTGGCTAATAACACAGCTTCCTGTTGCAAGTCCTGATGGATTTTTATGCCTGGAAAGTTATTGACGGCTTTTGCAACTTAGAAAGTATGTATCCAAGTAAGAACCACCAATATTTTCAATTTCCCTCAAATGTAAAATATTCTGATTCACTAGCCATATTTGTTAATGCCGCAATTATCTGCTCTAGTTGCATCGGCACAAGTAACGGAAGAGCTTGCATAATGGAATCTTACTCATTTTACACAGAGTGAAGCTTAGGAGTCCAGGACCTGGAAAATTGATTTGCTTTAAATTTGTCCACAGAATCAGTTCTGCAGACCACAAGGACAGGCCACTTAATTCTATAGAATCAGTCCGGATTTTCACTTTTCCGTATGAATCAAATTGTAAACAGTGTTCATCAACATAAAAACCTAAAACAAGAATTAAAAACCATCTGGTCAAGTATGGAGATCATCAGTCGATTTAAGGAATTTGCAACCATAATTGGTAGAGGTGCGCCATGGCCATACAGTAGTGCAACTGCAACGCATGGGTGACCCTCAGAGTTCATAGTAGCTAGCTACTGGTGTTGAGTCCTCCCCGGAAAAAATTAATTGAACATCATGCGGATCAATGATCCGCGTATCAGATATTAAACTCATAAGAACAGATACTACACTTGATCTTAGCCAAAAGGCCCAGAAAGGTATGCTTTTATAAATAATTCAGAATCATATAACTATCAGAGGCCCAAAAGCCTTCGGTGAAGATATTTGCATATTATTATTTCGGTTCTCGTAAGTAATAATTGAAATTAAACAAAATTATCGAAAGTTCTTTGATAGAACTATTTAATTTTTTTTATTTATATTGGTTAATTTTTCTTTTTAATTAGAAAAAAATAAAAATTCACACTTATGTTACAAGTTAATTCAAAATTTCTAATTTATATTAACACTTGAAATTAAAATTAAAAGGAATAAAAGAGGCTATAAAGTATCTATTATTGACTTATTAATGTCATGATAGAATTTTCATATTCTAACTATAAATATGAACATTTTTTAAAATTCTATTCAAAATAATGACTTATAAAACAGATAATATTACATTATTCATTGAATTGAACTCACTTTCCATATAACAAAAAGCCATTCATTATTTACCACAAATAAGTTTGAGTGAATTTGGAGAATTGATTTAGATTAATTTGAATTTAATTATTAAAATGTATTAAATTTAGTAGAGTCTAAACTCTGTGATTATCTATCATTTTTCAAAGTTTCAGGGTAATGTCATTTTTTTACATTAAAAATATGATTAATAATTTTTAATCATGATTGTTGATATTAAATTTATAAAAACTAATAAATTTGTTTATATGTGAAAAGAAAATTCCTTTTTTCTCTTCTTTTTATATATTTATTAATTACTGAAATTATTTATAATATTAGTTTTAGTAGGAGCCTAATTAGAGATAATTAAAGATTTAGTAGAATTATGATTAGAGTTAATTTATGATTTGGCGAGATTTTACTCCTATTAAAAGTTTAATAGGAAACCAACAAAAAATTTATAATTGTGTTGGTTTTTTGGCATGTTAAATAAAATAACTTCATCACCTACCCATGCCCAGCTCAGTTTCCACCCTGGCAGATCGATGTGCCGGTAGAGCTGGAAGTTGTACAGAGATACCTTCAACTGCAAGCAACAAAATAAAGATACATATGTAAGATTATCTATCGGAAGAATAGAAGGAAGAACTTTTAAGTTAAAGATACGTAAAACTAAAAAGAGGTGTAATTGAAAATAATCTTTTGTTGATAATACTGCATAATCTCAAATGTTTTCAGTTTTGGTATAACATATACAGATTAAAGTTTCTTTACTCTAGTGTTACGTTTCCAGTGTGTTTTGAAAGCAAATTAAGCCAAATAGGGATTTGGTAAGATTAATTCTTTCAGTAAGACTCACTCATTTTTCCATTAATATTAGATGTCTACTATTTTCATTCCACTACAATAATTCTTTTAATAAGACTTACCTATTTTTTTTTTTATCAGAATTAGACATCTAATACTTTCATTTTACTATAATTGTAACTTTAAAATAACAACACTTCAATATAAGTGTACAAAAATGTTTTCAAATTTATGAAAAAATATATATAAACAGCACCATATAAGCTCAATTTGATACTTGCTTCTAGTTCATGAAAGTGATAATGTATAAACCCTAAAACATACAATAATTGAGTTTTACACTTGAGCCAATGGAGAAATATGCATGAGCAAAAATAAGCTTTCAGGCAAAGTACACTCCAAATACAAATTTTATATAAAAATTACACTATATATACATATTACACATATAGCTAATTAGTATTTTTGTATTATGTAAAAAAACACTTGGTCCAAATGTGAATTAATTCTTTCTTTTTAATTTTCAAGAACAATACTTATTCAGCCTTGATATTAATATTGGTAACAGTTCTTTAGAATTTCAATTTAAAAAAGAAAAGAAAAGAAAGAAAAGAGGAGTAACGCAACAGAAACAAAAATAGAAAATGAAAGCTAGAAGTGGAAAGAGTTATTTTTTGAAAATATTTCCAATTTCAAAAGAAGGTATATTTAATAGCATTTTTGGCATATCCTAAAAGCACTAGCAAATAATCAAAAGTGCTTTTTTGGTTCACTTCATCATCTTTTTTTTTTTTTAATTTTTTTTTTTTTCTAAATAATATTTTTTAAAAATCTAAATTTAATAGTTTGAATGAGTCCTATATTTCAAGAAATTGTACTAGTCACAATTTTTTTAAAAATATAATAAAATAAAACCCAAACTTCTCCTGAATCTAGTGTGAACAAGAATTAAAAGAAAAATTAAATATGAAAATACAAATAGGTGTTTTGGAAATAAAAATGCTAAAAATGCATTTGAATAGGCACTCGATGATCAAAAAAATGACCTAGATTATTCAAGCAAATCAATTTGAAGCCGCCACGTAACACAAAATGCTAAATTACTGAAAATACAATGTTGCCCCTCCATAGAAGACGTGGTACTCAGTAATTGGAGACAAAGGCCAGCTGTAAGTGGGCCCACTCATGCAGAGACAGTAAAGAAGTTACTGTCCACCGATCAAATCACAGACAAAAATTCTTCGAAACTCAAAACGACAACGTGGAGTCAGTCAGCATGAACTGGCAAGCTTTTAATACTGTTCAAGTTCATCTCTTTCAATTAATTTTTTTTTCAAATTATTATTATTATTTTCAAAAATTAGAGTAAATATAACTGCAAGAATTATCAAAAATTTTCTGAAATAAATAAAAATATAAAAATAATAATTAAAAAAACGAGAGAAAGAGAAAGGAAATTGCATCATGATTTGTATCAGAATTGGATTGCATGAGATCCCATTTGATCGTTATGTTGGCATGAGCATCCAATGGATCATACCCATCTGCAAATTCCATAAAATAACTCAAAACATTTTCAATTAAATTTTGATTTTGGAAAATAATTCAAAAACTAATTCATAATTCCAAAAAAAAAAAAAGAATAATGAAGAAGGGAATATGTATGTATACTTACAAGAAAAAAAACAAAGAAGAGATCAAAGCAAAGCCTGCACAACTGAACTCATTGATCTCTGATCATCCAAAAGCAGAAATGTTTTTTTTCTGTTTTTGTTTCCAGCTTTTGTTTCAAACCCAATTGAGATTACACTCTTCTGCACCAAATAACAGAAGAAAAAATGTAGAAAAATGATTCCAAAAAGGGCAAATATTGAAAAAGAGAGCAAATTAAAGGTAGCTGCTGGTTTTATTTTCCTTCACTTGCTTGCACAAACTGAGGTGGCTGGCAGAGAGAAAATGAGCGAGAAAATGAAACAAACATCTGTGTTTTACGTATATATTTGTAAATATAATTATATAATAAAAGAAATTGGGATAATTAATAATAAATGCAAATTAGAGAGATAAATCAGGGGTTAATTAGATATTGAGATTTCAGATTTCAGATATAGCCTGGTATGAGTTTTAAATATTATTAATTTAAAAT
Source organism: Azadirachta indica (assembly GCA_022749755.1). Classification (NCBI taxonomy): domain Eukaryota; kingdom Viridiplantae; phylum Streptophyta; class Magnoliopsida; order Sapindales; family Meliaceae; genus Azadirachta; species Azadirachta indica. Next base: position 5,560,678 of record CM040444.1, on the reverse strand, counting down.
GGGGTGATAACATTTTCATCCCTATACCTTCGAAACATAACAAATAAGAACATATTTTCTCACTTCTAACATTTTAATCCCTAATATAACAATACATTTTTAAGAATCGGTAGATGTTACATACATGTTAGTGCCCTACAGGACCATTCTATAACCTCGTCATGGTAACTCTTATCAAAACTCCTCAAACTTTCTCCTTGACCCTATCTTAGCATGAACAATGAACTTATGCTTTTGTGAGTCGGTGCTATTCCCTTGAACTCGTTAGTGAACATATCACATAATTAAGTAAAACTCTCAATCGAATACTCCTGAACCATTCTCAAGCTTGTTCCTTCAACATTAGGGAAAAAAGTTGACACATCTAGAGCTCAGTCAGAGCTTGAATATGTATTATTTCTCTAAATAGCTCCACATGCGAAATTGGATTAGATTTTTTCGTATAAGGGGTGGTTTGCAGCATCTTAAATTTTCTTGGGAGAGCCAACTCTTGAATTTCTCTCATAAAAAAGAGATCCAAGATTTATTTTCATAACAACTCCCCTTTGTTCATTCTACTTTTTCTTTGCCTCAGATTCCTCTAGTAGTTTTTTGAGACATTCTTCCATTTCTTACCTATTAATTACCTAAGAAACATGATCTTCCTCTTAAATTTCTTAAGCCTTATATCATGCTCGGCCTTAGGTAAATCTACGCGTACCAAAGGTTTCTTCTCTTTCTGTCATTTCTGATTCAAGTATGAACGTATATCGTACAAATGCAAGCTTTACTCGACAATGTGCTTCTAATTATTTCCCTGGTCATACTGACCTAGTAATGGGCGCATTGAGAACTGGATCTCGCTATTTTCCACCGGTTGGCTACTTCTTAGGCTTTCTTTTCCTCTTCTGGGATGAGGTATATCTCCTTTTTCTTGAGGGCTCAGCTCCCGGCAAGTCGTAGTCACTATCGTTACTTTTGGAGCCTATCCCTCTAGGACCGTCGTCTTCTTTCTCACGTTCAAACCTCGGTGCACTGCTCTCCTCATACTCCATTGGCATATCATTCCCTATCTCCCTGCACTTTGTTTCAACATCTACTTCAACTTTTCCAACTCCTTTCATAGGGCCACCGTTATATCCTCTAACCTTGTCATTTTCTTGTCTTTCTCGGTGTGTGAATGATAACTATCTTCCAATTCCTGTCACAACCAATTCGCTTCACCCAGATCCAACCAAATCATTGCTTGGTTTGGTGGTTGTTCGCGAGTTGGATTCCTCCTAGTTTTGGATTTTCTAGCGTTCTTGCTCATATGGATGGAAATCCTTAGAATCGGCTTATAGCAGACCTCTCTCTATCAAGTGCGGTCTTATCGAATGATGCTTATCCTTTACGACCATCTTTGGTTCAACCTCTTTAATTTTTTTCCCACAGATGGCGCCAACTGTTGATGCCGAAAATTTGTTGACTTCAACCTCAAACAACAAAGTCCAAATCTCCGTGGACTATAATGAATTCAAACTTGCCTACAAAACAAGTGAAGTCAAAAAAATAGCTAGCTTGCCCGACATATGCACTCCGATGCTTAACTCAAATGGTTTGCTTAAAAGGAGAGAAAAATTCAACAGAGGATTCAACAGCGTTTTAGTTAGGATCTAGTATACCTACCTTTCTTCTCCACTGTTGAGATTTTATAGACATGGGAAATAACTATTTTCACCTATTTTTTTGGCCACGTTCCATGTTCTCCCTATATTGAAAGGTGGGAAGAACATGTAAGTACGGAGTAAAGTGTATGACTAAATTTTAACCACCTATGTTGAATATGGTCAAATGATATTTTTCTACTCGATATGGGACACGTTGAGTATGATCTGATGGTATTCTATGTTGGGCCAACTCTCTTGTTGTAACGAATTCTTTACTTATGCTGAGTCTCGCTAGTATTAAGCCAGTCTCGAAATATATTGAAATCCGACTACATGACACCTAATGATCTGGCCTACTTAATGCTCGAATATTTTTCCAAACAAATTATATATTTAGTTGAATATAATTATCATCAATCTAATTATTATTAATCAATTTAACACAATATATATATATATAACTTATTCTCCCTTGGCCTTCTTGTACGACACAATCTGAATGTCGTCTGCATATTTTTTGTCGTTTCTTACAAGGACTGAAGTGGGCAATCAGGCTCAACAGTAGACTGGGGTGTGCTCCATGCTCCGCTTTTATATTATTTCCTGTTTTCTCCTTTTTTGTGTAAAAACAAAATATTCATTTAGAAGTCATGATACAACCCACTTTAAAATATTAATCAAATTAAAATTATGCACAAAATTTTATAATTTTATTTTTCTTTTTATTACAATTTTTTATTTTAGATAAATAATTTCATTTCATTTCATAAATAATTAATTAATAATATATGTGGTAAATCTAATTAGTTAATTAATTGTATTTATTATTATAGAGTTATCAAATTTATTTGATTATTATCAAATTTATATTATATGATTTAGAAATTAATTTCTTTTTTTTTCCTTTTCTAGTGACAACTAATTATATTACATTACATTTCTAATCATTCTATTGATTTTATTTGATTTTCTGTTGGTAATTAATAGGAAGATCTGATTTTGTTGTTTATTAATTATTGGGGTTCTGATGTATACTAACTAGATTATCATTAGAGGACACTGTCAATTTAATTGTATTTATTTATTTATGTTTAGAACCTTTTTCGGTATATTAAAATTCATTCGACCCGACGACTTCATGTTTCGTTCATTTTTTACATTTAATAATACGATTGGAAAATCATTCAAATAATGGCTTTTAAAAATTCTAAATCATAAATTTAATACTACGTCGTTTCTGTATTGCCTCTTTATGAATTGAATTATGTTACATACAGCTGTTTTGCCGTAGCCTGTTTAGGTACAAATTAGGAAGCGCTGCCGCTTTTACACCCTTCAAAGGTTATATTATATAACCTTTTCTCGTTTAATTATTTTTCTTTTCTGAGAACAAACAAAATATTTGTTAAAATTAACAATATGTCAATATAATTAATTAAGACATGCCTTAATTATAAGATAGTGTTAATATTATTAATTAATTGAGCAATAATTAATGAATAAAAATTAAGAAATACGAAAGGCTGGCTTCTTTATTTTTTATAATTCTTCTTATCATCTCATGATTGCTGTGGTTCAGTTGCATTATTATTCAAATTAATCATTGAATTAATTTTACTTTTATTAATATCTAAACTCTTAAAACTAAGTTACAGCTATTTTCTTATATATTGTTGTGTATATATATTACATATATAGAGAGAGAGAGAGAGATTAAACTTTAGAATCAATAATTGTAGTAAATTAAGATTTATGTAATGAATTGGTAATTAACTAACTCATTTAAATAAAATTAAACTTTCTTGATTAATTGGGTTACAGTGTTAACCAAAATAAATTAAATATTTTTCTTATTTTGTTAATGAATTAAAAATTAAAGTCAATCATTTTGAGTGATTGCTGATTGATATATATGATATTAAAAATATATTTGTTTAAAAATTAGTACTACAGCCCATTTGACATTATTATATGATATATATATATATAATTTTTTTTGGTTAGATTTATGTTTTTTGCTTCATTTTCTTCCCAAACAAAAAACTGAAATTTGAAAAATGATAAATTGTCGCAGCATGCGCATGATCGTACAGCTTTTTTTTATTGTCTCTTTCTAAGGTACAATACAAATCAGGACGTATCCTTGCTTTTACACTGCACGCCGCCTCCTCTGCTTGCATTAATTTCAGAGGATATATATAGCCTTTTTCTTTTCTTTTCTTTTTTTTTAAAATTTTGAGGATTATAAAATAAAATATTCATTAAATGGAAGCCCTCCAATAATAATAAATAAATAATAAAAAAAGTTTTTTCTTTTTTATGAAAATGATATACCATAAAAGTTAAACCTTTCATTGCTATGATAAGACCAAGAAGGATCCATAAATAATTAATATGTATTGTGAATTGAGATTCACGTGGCACAAAAAGGTCGTAGTTAATTTATTGAAATTCATTAAGAATATACAAAAATCTTCCCTTAATATTTAACTGCAGGCCTATTCTTCACTTAAATATTAAATTTAATAACAAGCTATATATATATTATAATTATCATTAATTTAAAAATTAATTTCGTAATTTTTATTAATCAATCAAAGTACAATAAATTTTATTCTCCCTTGGCCTTCCTCCGTGACACAGCCACAGATGCATATTTTTTGTCGTTTCTTTTTTGAAGTACAACTCGGGGTGCAAAATATTCATTTAAAAGTCATGATACAACCCACTTTTAAAGGTTAATCAAATTAAAAATTATGTTCCAAAATTTTATATTTATTATAATTTTTTATTTCAGATAAATAATTTCATTTCATAAATGATTAATCAATAATATATGGTAAATCTAATTAATTGTATTTATTATTTTAAATAAAAAATTATGATAAAAATAAATTTACAAAACTAATACAGTCAGCATGCAAGATAAATATTTTAGGAATTAATTATATAAATATATATATATAATCATATGTAGTTTCTCATTGCCGTTGATTATTATCAAATTTATATTATATGATTTAGAAATTAATTTCTTTTTTCTTTTCTGTTGACGACAACTAATTAAAATATATTCTTAATCTCTCTTGAATTTATTTGATTTTTTATTAGTAATTAACAGGAAAATCTGATTTTGTTGTTTATTAATTATTTGGATTTTGATATACCCAAATCTAAAATTCACAAACAATATATAAAAGTATTAAATTAGTAACGTCATTTGCATTTGTAATCAAAAGTTTCTTATAGTTTCACAATGTTATTTGAAGTTAAAATTACTTAATTTTCATGCATGCACTTGTGTTATTCTTATTTTTTTTTTCAATTCTAAATTAATTACACATAAAAATGTAATAAGATATCGTTAAATATCAATCAAATTAGATATGCCATAGAGATATATAATATTAATTTATACCTCTAATATTCAATAAAAAATATATTGTTAAAACATATGTACCCTCACTCGAAATTACCTTTATTTCAAAATTTTAATTACAAAAATCTTCAACAATTTCAGAATGATTATGAATTTGATATGAAACTATTAATACATTATATTACTTAAAATATAATTTTTTTTTAAAATAATGTATATCGCCATAACATTCTCTTCGTCATACTCTCCATTTGTGTAGTGGCAAATCATAGGGACCATTAATTGTAAAAATATATATTCTAAGGGCAAATGACAGATATTCATGATTTTATATTTAACACCCCAAAATACATGACTTCGTGTTTTGTTTATTTCTTACATTTAATCATATAAAAATCCTAAATCGCAAGTTCAATACTACGTCGTTTCTATATTGCCTCTTTATGTTGCAGGTTTTTGGCTGTCGCTTGTTAAGGTACAAATGAGTATGTGTCAGCTGCTTTTGGATCCCACCTCTGCTCTGCATTAATTTCAGCGGGTATATTACTATTTTGTAATATTTTTTTTAATTATTTTTCTTTTCTGAGAACAAACATAATATTTATTAATTAAAAATTAACACTATTTCAATATAATTAACATATGCCTTATATTCCCCCCCCCCAAAAAAAAAAAACCATATGCCTTAAGTATAAAATAGTGTCATTATTATTAATTACTCGACACAATAATTAACGAATATAAATTAAGAAATAAGAATGGCTCCCGGCTTCTTTGTTTTTAATAATTCTTCTTCTCATCTCCTAATTACTACTGTCACTGTGGTTCAGTTGGATAATTATTCAAATTAATCATTGAATTTAATGTTACTTTTATTAATATCTAAACTATTAAACAAATTTCTAGCTGAGCCAAAAAAATGATTATTTTATGAATTGGTTTCTTACATATTTTTGTGATTATATATATATATATATATAATAGATTAACCTTTAGAATCAATATTTGAAGTAAAATTAGAAGGTATTACAATGAATTATTAATTAACTAACTCATTTAAATAAATAAACTTTCTTAATTAATTGGATTTTAGTATTAATCAAAATAATATAAACATTTTCTTGTTTTATTAATTAACTAATTTTTTATTTATTCCCTCCCAAAACGATTTTGTACGGAAACAAGCGGGGAAATTATGACTTGAGGTGCGCGAAAATTTTGTCGCTTCTTGATTGAGGTACGGGTCGGTCGGCCTCGTGTCACTCAGAGTGTAGTGTACTCTTCACAAATTATAGGGACCATTAATTGTAAAAAATATATATATTCTAAGAGCAAATGACAAATATTCACGATTTCATGTTAAACTCACAAAAAAATAATGATGGTAATTAATGGTGTTTAATTAATATGATCACACACTTTGATTGTAGCTGTTCAAATACCCAATTTTTTTAATTACCTATCTTTTAAAAATATATATTAGTGATTTAAGTTAACATAATGGGTCAAAAATTTTTCCTATAAATATTCAAAAACATTTTTCTCCAATATTTTAGTAATTTAATTTTTATCAGAAATATCATTAGAGGTCATTGTAATGTCAATTTAATTACATATATTTATTTGTTTATTTGCTTATGTTTAGAACCTTTTTTAGTATATTTAAAATTCATTGCAAGTATATGTATATATATACACGATGATAGACGACCCAATGACTTCGCGTTTTGTTCATTTTTTACATTTAATTATATGATTGGACAATCATTCAAAAGATGGCTTTCAAAATTAAATTCTAAATTTATTTAATAACTCTAACAAAGATAAATCATAAGTTTAATACTACGTCGTTTCCATGTTGCCTCTTTTATGAATTATGTTACATGCAGCTTTTTTGGTGTGGCTTGTTAAGGTACAAATCACGATGTCAGGATTTGCCGCCGCTTTTTACGTCCCACCTCTGTTATGCAGTAATTTCAGAGGATATATTATATAACCTTTTGTCTTTTAATTAATTTTCTTTTCTGAGAACAAACAAATATTTATTAAAAATTAACAATATTTCAATATAATTAACACATGCCTTAATTATAAAATAGTGTTAATATTGATAATTAATTGAGACAATAATAAATGAATAAAAATTAAGAAACAACAATGGCTGCTGGCTTCTTTATTTTTTTTTTTTATATTTCTTCTTATCATGTCCTAATTACTGTCGTTCAGTTGGATTATTGTTCAAATTAATCATTGAATTAACGTTACTTTTATTAATATCTAACCTCTTAAACAAATTTCTAACTGATCCAGCCAAAAAATGATTATTTTTTCAATTAATTTCTTATATATTGTTGTGAGTATATATAATATATTAAAAACTTTAGAATCAATATTCGAAGTAAATAAGGTCTTTATAATGAATGATTAATTTAACTAATTCATTTAAATAAAATTAAACGTTCTTATTTAATTGAATTATAGTATTAATCAAAATAAAATAAACATTTTCTTGTTTTATTAATCTGTATTTATTCCACGCAAAACGACCTCTGTACGGAAACGATGCCTCGAGGGGCGTGAAAATTTTGTCGCTTCTTGATTGGATGAGGTACAACCTCGATCAGCCTGTGCTCTTCTTTCTTTTACAACAACCTATATAAAATCTCCTCTCTCCTTTTCTCCAAGACTACGAGCTACCAGTGAGGCTGCTCCTCACCTCAGTACTTTTTCTCTGCTCCCATCTCCTCTTCTCTCCTCCTCGTCATTTTTTCTATTCTCTCAGTCATTTTCGATCTTTTTTTCTCTCCTCCCCTCTCCATTCCACATCCTGTCCACATTTTCTTCCTTTCATTGTTGCTACTTGAACACTAATGGAAGATCCACTAATTCCCCCTTCCACTGAGATCACTCAGGTTAATGATGATGTTGAGTTACCGGAAAGGAATGATCACTCATCGTCATGGAAAAAGTTCAAGTCATACGTATTTGAACTGACCTCCCCTAAGAATCCTTTGTTAGAGTTTCACCAGAAAAATGGATGGAAGGAGAAGTTAATGTGGAGCTTGGAGTTTTTGTTTCCGATACTCAAACTTAGAGCTGATTACAGTTGCACTGCTTTTGGACAAGATGGCCTGGCCGGACTTGTAATCGGAATTCTCGCCGTTTTACAGGTAGTTATTTATTTTCTCTACTCTTTTGAGCTAATGAAAAGAGAGTTCACGTTTATATCTTCGATCGATATATTGTTTGGGAAAAGAGAATAACCTACCATGGAAGCATGGAAGTATTTGTGCCATATTATAAAGATGTTATCTAAATATTAAAATCTCAAAGCCTAAGAAGTTATAAGTAAAAAATAAATAATAAATCTTTAAAATATGATATAATATAATCTATTCATATAACAAAATAAAGAACAATATCATTTTAATAATATATTAAAAAATAATTTTATTATAATTATTTGTAAAAAAAATAAATAAAAAATAAACGTAAATAAATATTAATTTATTAATAAAATATAGATTTATATATCTATTACTTTACAATATATTTATAATAAATATTTATGATAATATTGTAATTTAAATAAAAATATTAAAAATTATAAAAAAAAATAAATTTGTAATATATATAAATATATTTTATATAAATAAATTTTCAAGTGATCTATCCACGAAATATTTTTGGTATCTGGGTTGTTTATGCTCCCTAGTTTTATCTGATCTTGTTTTCGCTTTCTATTCGTTATTTTAACCAATATAAGTCTTTCGTTTCTTAACAAAATTGCATAGAATGGAAAATCAATCAGTGAATATATTGGTTAAGTAGTCAGTGATGATTAGCAGTGGCTCAGTGGGCTGTCTCCTGATGAGGGTCTCATTTGCTAAAGTAGTATCAAATTGGTAGACTGCTACCCGAATATGGATTTTATTTCCTAGTCTTGAAATAGTAGCAGTATACTGGACTTCTTTCCTGAAATATGGATCCTATTGTTCGTTGTTTTTTCCCCGCTAACTTTATTAAGTTCAGTTCATTATTGTGCAGTTTTTCCCTTGAATGGTATATCTTCATAGCGGGCAAATTAATTTGAGTTTGTTCCTAACAATTTGATGTTAGTACTGGATGCAATGTGAACTTACTATGATGTTTCTTTAGAGAGGTGGTCATTGCTCTGTCCCTTTATTTATTTGTTTATTTTTAAAATTGTATTTTAAATGGTTAAAGTTTTGAAAATGTTGATCTGATTTGGAATCTGGATTCTCATATAATATTCTTCTGGCTGCACACTCGGTGTTATGTGCTGGACCACCCCAAGTGTCCATTTGGGAACATTAAAGAATAGGACTTCTATTTCATATTGCTTATGGTTTTTACTTTCTAAGAATCGTATCTGTTCCTGAGGGAAAGCAAGGAATGTATGTCCTCACCACTAATTTTTCATTTTTCGCCCCCAAGTATTTTGGTTCTCTCGGTCATTTTTAGCTCTTAGTTTGATACAGTAGAGAGAAGAATTTCTAGTATAACTTCAATTGCCAAGTATATATTTTGATCATAAGGCTCCGTTTGTTTTGTTAAAACATGAAGGAAGGAAGGGTTTTTTTTTTTTTTTTTGAATTTCAGAAAGATATTATATTGATTCTACTGATTGCATATGGTCAAATACAATTAAGTGAAAATAAGAGTCCAGTGTGCAAGATAGTTGGAATCTGAAACTGTGATATCCAATTCATCTTAAGATTTTGTAGACTTCTATTAACAAATGGAGCTTAGATATGTTTCACGAAGTTGAACTCCATGCATGGTAGTAGGCAGCCCAGGCATGGAACAATTTTAGCTATTAGGTTTGTTGCCACATTGGAGCTTTCTTCTTTAGTTTTTCTGTTTTCCTCTCCTATTTAATCAATTTGAATTATTTGGTTATATCTAAAACAAGTTTGTCTTCTTATCTTGTACAAAAGTTGTATCTCAGAAGTTGTTTAGGACATCTTGTATCTAATTTGGCGTAAGTACATTTTACATGCTATTGATGCTAATTACTTTCTTTTGTTCAATGTGTAGATGCTTACCATTTATTTCGTGCATTGTCTGCCGGCATATTACACATGAGCCTTTAAGAATCATTAATAGAGATTTATCTTGACAATATTTGTTTATGCCTCACACCTAATTTTTGTTCTTCTACGAAATGGTTTTTATTTGTTTTTTTATTAAATCTATCAAAGTTTATAAATTTATTAGTTCTTTTTAATGATTATTATTGTAATGGAGTATAATTATTGTTTTATAATAAATAAAAATTTATAAAATATTTTTAAAATTATTCGTACTTGCTTTTAGGTTAAACCTTTATTCATTTATTTATTTTAGAAAAATATCTTATAACCCCTAATTATTTATCTAATTTTTCGGTTTCTACAAGATTTAAAAAATATGCTCTTACCCCCTAAATTTTAATTATTTCGGTTTCACCCTTAACCATTTAATCACGAAGTGGAATAATAGAAAATTTATTAGATTTGAACCTTGAAATTGACAGAAAACAGCAATTTAGTTACTATTGCACTTACATATGAATATCTTCAAAATATATATATATATAACCCATTTAAAAATACATATTCAATAAACTTATTTTAAATTATTATTACTAATCATTTACGATATCGTTGTATTCTGATTTGCGTTGCAATTTACAGGGAATTGGGTATGCACAGCTTGCTCATCTCCCACCAGTAATTGGATTATGTGAGTATAATTCAAAGACGTCTAATTAGCTAATTAATTAATTAGTTAAATTTTTTTAATACAAATTCATTTGTACTAACAATTTAATTTATAAGCAGATTCAAGTGTTGCCCCTCCTTTGACTTACGCAATTATGGGCACCTTCAGAGACACTATAATTGGCCCTTCTGCTACAACATCTCTTATTATAGCCTCAATGCTATCCAGCAAGGTTTCTCTAACTGATCAACCCATGTTGTATCTGAAATTAGCATTGACCACTACTTTTTTTGCTGGGATCTTTCAGATTATTCTGGGATTACTGAGGTGGGTTGATTAATTAATTAATTGAATGAGTAGTCAATTTTTAAAATTAATTAATTTTTATTATAATATTTTATTTAATCATTCTACACAATTGATTACATTTCAGGCTAGGTTTTATTATGGATTTCATGTCAAAGGCGACGCTTACTGGATTTAAGGCAGGAACGGCATTACTTGTGATTGCCCAACAGTTAAAGCAACTACTGGGAATTGTCAACTCCACCTCCACGTCGGGTACAAAGATGGATATTATTTCTATTATGTCTAACATTTTTGAACACATTATTGATGAGGTCAGTAACTACCAACACAAGATTTAATTTCACCAATATTTTTGTTGTTAGTTGCTAACACCCTGTTCATAAATACATACATACGAGTATATATGTAGCTAACGCAATTGATTTTGATGTGTGCATATATATATAGTTTCTGTGGCAAAACTTTACCATGGGGATTATTTTACTTGGAGTCCTCTTGACAGCTAAACTCATTGTAAGTATTTATGATTTTGCTAAAAAGAAATAGTTTTATTTAGTATTTCAAATTAATATATATATATAGAGCTTTAATTAATTTTATCCATGTTAAATTTGAAACAGGCTAGAAAGGAAGGTTGGTTCTCTTGGGTTTCTACAGTTGCTCCTTTGATATCACTTGCGGCTTCCATCCTGTTCATCCGCTTCTTCGAACTAGAGAACATTCCAACGGTAAAAATTAAATTCAATTTTATATATCAACAGTTAAACTTAATATCTCAATAATTTTATCCTTTTTCCGTGTACATTTATATAGATTGGTGTCCCACAAAAAGACTCGAGTCTGCCATCATTCAATTTATTGTATTTTGAAGATCTTTCAACTGTTATCACCACAGGCATGATTATTGGCATTATATCAATTACGGTAAGTTACGATCAATGCTACATACAAAATTTTTCATTATAATTAAAATTTTTTAAAATTTTACAATCATACTGAAAGTTAATTTTAAGTATTTTTAATGATACGAGTACTAGTTGTAGGATTTATATTACCATTATTTATGTTTATTTTCTTCTTCTAATATATATGCACATCCCAGGAAGGAATAGCAGTTGGAAGGTCATTTGCTGCTGAAAAATTTATCGAATTAACGATAATAGAGAAATGATTGCTATGGGCTTAATGAACTTGGTTGGCTCATGTGGTTTATCCTACATTACAACAGGTATTTATTTATTTCTAATTTCATATTGATTAATTAACATATATCTAGAATTTTAAAGAAATAGGTTTTAATTAAAAATATTAATTAATTTTCAGGATCTTTTTCAAGATCAGCTGCACAGAAAAATGCGCGAGGGCAAACAACAGTTTCCAATGTGGTTATGTCTCTGATTGTGTTGGCGGTGGTATATCGTTGCATGTTTGTACTTAGCTTGACTCCAGAAGTCATTTTATCAGCCATGATCATTACTGCAATGATTGATCTGATTGATTTTTGGAGTATGCTAAGTTATTGGAGAGCCGATAAACTTGATTTTTTGGCTTGCATGAGTTCCTTTGCTGGGGTGCTTTTCATTTCTATGCCTATAGGTCTGGCTATAGCGGTAAGTTGTTCAAATTTTTTTGATAATAAATAATTTTTTTATATACATTGTTTGATTAGTCTCTAATAATACTTATGCATTCAGGTTGGAGTTTCAGTCACGAAGATTCTGCTATATATTCTAAGGCCACATATTGCAGTGCTGGGTAAAATAGAAGGAAATAATGGTGATATTTATAAGAGACTCAGCCGATACGATGAAGCAGCAAGAGTCCCTGGACTGCTAATTCTTAGGATTTAATCTCCGATTTACTTTCTGAACTGTAGTTTTATTCAAGAATGGTTAGTTAGTTTAGTTTAGGGCCATATACATATGCATACATATATAATGTAACATAATATAACAATAACACTAGTTGGTTTGAATTTGGTTTTCTAAAATTGATTGGTTGGATTTGGTTTTCTCATTGCAGGATTTTAAAATTGATTAGAGATGAGGAGAATGCAGTCCAAGGAGTAATTTTGGATATGTCTGGTATATATATGTCTGTCTTTAATTTTCATATATCTTATACACACGAATATGATAATTAATTTTAAAATTTTAATTTTAAAGTTGTGAATATAATTGATATGAGTGGCGTGGAGATGATGGATGATCTGAAGAAGGTTCTGTCAATTGACCAACAGATTCAGGTTAGAATTTAATTTTATATTACATTATATAAAAATAATATTAATTGATCTAAGCAAATTTGTTTTGCATGTATAGATTGCTTTGGCGAATACTGTTGAAGAGGTTGAGGATATGATAACCAGCAGTTCCAAGGATTTTTCTGAATCCAATATGTACGGCACCATTGTAGAAGCTCTTCCCGGAATCCGGGCACAAATAGAGAAGGCTCAGGAACAAATAAAGCAGGCTCAGGCACAGATAGAGCAGGCTCAAAGAAAGGAAGTCGGAGTGTAAGAAATACAGATGTACTCAAACTTATGATCACCTCTGGATTTAAACTTTAATCTTTCAACTTGGGTTTTAAACTTCAATCTTCCAATTTGGGTTTTCCTAAGCATATTAACAATATTAAATCAATTGCAACTCATATAATTTGGGTTTTCCTAAGCATATTAACAATATTAAATCAATTGCAACTCATATGAGTTGCGCATATTACACTTGGAAGCATACCCGGTTTGGATTTTCTTATCGGCATCTTCTTCTTTTCCTTCAATTAATTTCCGCAAATTCAAGAACACGCGCTTACACAATGATTGATGTTCTAAGTTTATTTACTCATTTATTTTGTGTTTTTGGTCTTGAAAGTTTTTAAAAATAATATTTCTTTTAAGTTGAATATTCAGTCTTTATAAGCTACTTTTGGACTCGTCTGCACAGTAAATTAATTAGGTAATTAAATTAGAAAATGAATTCTATTGTTATTTATTTTCCTTGTTTAGGAAGAATTGCATTTATTATCCATTAATATTTTATTATAATGGTGTATGAATTTTTAAAATTAATGGTTAAAAAATCACCAAAATTTAACGCAAATATAAAACAAAAAGAATGATCTAAATCTGAGATAAAATTACCTGCTCTCCTCAATATAAATCATAATAAGACCAATACTTTGACAAATGAGTTCTTTTCAACAAAAGGTACTACTGATATTTATCATAATAAAATCATAAAACTATTAAAATCGAACAAATTAATTATAACAAATAAAAAAATACCAAAGCTCAAAACTTAGGGTTTGTCAAAATTATTAAAAAGGAATAATTAACAATATGCAATATAAGCAATTAACAACTCATCATTGTGATAGTTAAAAAATTACCAAAATTTAATGTAAATGATAAAAAAAAGAATCACTTTGTTAGAAATTTTATTTAAAACTGTCAATTAGATTTCAAAATAAATATGAGATAAGATAGTCTTACTCTCCTTAATATAATTCGAAATAGGAGCAATACTTTGAAGGAAGACACCCGTTAGACATATACATATGCACAAAAAGCTAAAACCTATGATCGCTTTTCGATATAAATTTGAATCTTTTAATTTGGGTTCTTCTACGCCTATTAACAATATTAAATCAATTGCAACTACTATTATTGCGCATATCACACTTACAATCATAACCGATTTACATCCCCTGATCGACATCTTCTTCTTCTCTTCTTCTTCAATTAATTTCCCAAAACTCAAGAACGCGTACAAATAATAAATTCTGGCTATCAATATATACAGTAGTAGTTACCTTCAGGTAAATTAGGAAGTTTAATAAGAGTCTAATTAGTCTTCCTTATTTGAGAAGACTTGCCTGTTGTTTGCTTATTTACTTATTTTTTTATTTTTTATTTTTTTTGTCTCTAAAATTTTTTTAAATTCAATATTTTAATTTTTAATTAATAATTATAGATATTTGTCATATTAATATTGACGGGGACAAAATTATAAATTATGATATGAATATACTACACCAATTCGTTATGTATTGGTGTACATCAAGTAGGAATTGAACCTACCAATTCGCCAATTATGAATTGAGCACTTTAACCATTCAGCCATAAAGAATTCGCTTTAACCATTCAGCCATGGAGAATTCGCCAGCCAATTATGAGTTGGGCGCTTTAACCATTTAGCCATGGATGCTTAGTGGGGATCCTCATACATGGTGAATAACCAAATTCCAATTGAAATGAAATCTTTAGGATAAATCGATGCAATTTAAGAGAAATCAATGAACGGACATCAATTTAAATTTTGCATTTTCAAATTGAAAAAGATATTAAGAGAGATCAAGAATTCTGATTATTTCTTAAATTTATAAACCCAATTCATTTTAGTAGGATCTTTCATTCACATTTTTTCCACCAAGACGTTTTATAAAACTCTTAAACCCACGAATTTGGAGTATCATCTAAAGACGTAAAACTTTATTATTCATAAATATTGAAGCAAAATCAATATATATATATATACATGCCTTTGCAAAAGCTGTTCTGGTCAAGCCCTAATCTTATTATAAGATTTTTGTCCATTCCATTATAAATAGAATTAGCCTATCCAGTCCAGACCACTCTAACTACGCCCAAAAAACCCTACCACTATTACGGTTTATATAGAATTCAATGCTGTAATTAACCTAGCGGAGGAGGAGGAGCTTCTTAAATAATAAGGATTTAGTACTATTGCTGGCTATATAGACTTATTTCTGCTTAACACCTTTTGACTTGCTTAGTCTCCATCCCTGTTGATTCGTCTCCATTAGATATCATTCAGCCTTTCAGTTAATGGAGAAAACCATTACCAACCCAAACCGATCGAGAAGCATTTAAACTCCCATTCGTTGACCAACAAACTTACCCTAGAAAAGCCTCAAGGTAGAGAGAGTTGTACAGAGAAGCTATATTTACAGAGAGATTCCAATTCGTAATTAAATTGATTTTGTGTTACGTGTACAATTAATATTCCGAATTTCTACTTTTATTGATTACCAATAAAATAAACTAATTAAAAGTTGAACAGACATGCATTAAATTATATAATTAATGATAATAAAATCAAAACTCGTACATATTGATCTTTTGATCGTTGAATCGACTAACTCGCTACATATAAACCAATTAAACTGCGTTGGATAACAAAGGCGCAGTTTCTTCAGATTCTTCATCATCATTAACAATCTCCGCAAGAGAAATAAATATACACAAGTATAAGAGAATTATGAAGGCGAGGGGAAACATTAAACCTGAAGCTGTCACCGCGACAATAGTATTATCTGCACTCTTTTCTAAGATTAATAAGGCACAAAGATGAGTTAACGCTGCACATGTCCAAAGTGTAATCGAACTATCAAAATTATTAGGTTAAAAATAATGTGAACTATTTTCTAAGATTAATAATGTGAACTATCGATTCCTTCTCTTCTATGGAACAAAATTATTTCCAAATTAGATTCAATTTTCTTCTACAGTTCTCTCTATACATATGTATTGCGATCAATGAAATCAATTAAGGAATTAAAAGCACAAGTAAATTAATTAGGTCATCATATTAGAAAAAGAATTCTGTTATAATTTACTTTCCTTGTTGGGTAAGAATTGCATTTATTATCCATTAATATATTTACATATATAATTGCATTTAAAATATTACTAATAGAATAATAAATATTGAACTAATTATTATTAAAAAAAAAAGGTTAAAAATATTTTATCACATAGGTTTGATTCAACTCATTATTTGAATTTTCTTAATGATAATATATATTTTTTTAAATTGTTTATTGAAATAATAAATGAAATAAAGAAACTTTTAATTCTAACGTTTTATTTTTTAGTATATTTTATTTTATTATTTTTATAAAAATTTAGGTATACAAATAATAATAATTTAACACTTCAATTGACGAAAGTAAAAGTTAAGAGGTAAGATCTGTTTTAAGGTATGTATTTTTTTATTAAGTGAAAGGGGTTATTTTTAGAAAAGTGCAAAATAGATTTTAGATGTTACTTCAACAATAAAGGCAAAGTTTTTATCACGACACAAGTTATTTGGCCAAGGAGTCTCATTTGAAAGCAGCTTGCAATGGTAGATTCATTTTCAACCTATTGAGGATCTATTGGGATAATTTTACTATAGAATTTTTAAATAAAAGTATCAAGGGGGAAAGTTGAAGTAAATGCACAAACATTAAGCATTTAATTAATAGAGAACATTTAAAAGAAATAGGGTGATTTTATGGGGTATAATTATAACAATTAATGGTTATTCTTATCGATAGGGGAATACACTAAAATATTAGAGAATGGATAACCTTAACTTCTTAGAACCTTTTTGTTTCTTTACTCATATTTGAATAATTTTATGCAAAAGCATAAAAGTTGTTTACTTTTAATTTAAATCTAAAAGCTTGTTAAAAATATATGAATATAATTAAATTAAAAATTTTAATTTAAATCTAAATAGTTACATGTTTGAATGAATTAATATTTTATTTATTAATAATAATACTTTTAGTTTATTATTTAACATTTATATATCTCAATAATTTAATATATTAATTTTAGATTTTTTTGGGTATGTATAGTTAAAAAATATCAAATTTTTTATTTTTATAAAAACGAATAACTTAATATTTATATTTAGACGTTTAAAGTAAAAAAAATATCAATTAGATTTAAATTTTAATTAAATTCAGATTTAATTTAATAATGTGTAGACTTCCAACACCAAAAATAAAAACACTACCTTAACTTTTATGAGTTTCTTTATTGGGTGGTTTTCATTTCTATATATGCATGTGTATGGAGAAAATATGAAGACTAACCACAACATCAAAGCTCTTGGATGTCTATTTTGTCGCTTCTTGATTGGATGAGGTACAATTTATACCTTAATTTTTTTATTAATATTATAAAAAATAATATTAATTGATCTAAGCAAATTTGTCTTGTATGTATAAATTGCTTTGGCGAACAGTTCCGAGAATTTTTCTGAATCCAATATGTACAGCACCATTGCAGAAGCGCTTCTCGGAATCCAGAAACAAATAGTCAGAGTGTAAGAAAGACAGATGTTAGACTTATGCACGTACTCAAACCTATGATCACCTTTGAATTTAAACTTTAATTTTCTAATTTGGGTTTTCCTACGCCTATTAAAAATATTAAATCAATTGCAACTGATATGAATTGCCCATATTACGTTTGGAAGCATACCCGATTTGTATTTCCTTATCGGCATCTTCTTCTTTTCTTCTTCTTCTTCTTCAATTGCTTACACAATAATTGATTTCCTAGTTTAGGTAACTTAGGAAGTCTAATAAGAATCTAATTAGTCTTCCACATTGAAGAAGACTTGTCTTTATTTGTTTCGTTCTAAGTTTATTTACTTATTTATTTTGTTTTTGTGGTCTTTAAAGTTTTTAAAAAAATATTTCTTTTAAGTTGAATATTGAGTCTTTTTTTTACTCGTCTTCACAGTAAGTTAATTAGGTAATCAAATTAGAAAAGGAATTCTATTGTCATTTTCCTTGTTTAGGAAGCATTGCATTTATTATCCATTAATATTTTATTATAATGGTGTATGAATTTTTAAAATTAATGGTTAAAAAATTAACAAAATTTAAAGCAAATATAAAAAAAAAAGAATAAACTAAATTTGAGATAAAACTACCTGCTCTCTTCGATATAAACCATAATAGGATTAATACTTTAATAAAAGACAATCGTTAGACATATACACATGCACAATATGCTTAAATCTATTATCACATTTGGATCTAAATTTGAATCTATCATATTTGTGTCATATTTGATTTATAACATGTTGACTTAAACCACCTTATAAAGTCATCAAATTTGTATTGCGTTGTTTCATGTTGTGTTGGGCTTGGGAATTTTTTCTATTTCAAAATTTTGAATATTTCTTTAAAATTTCTAATAAATTAATATTTTTTAAGAATTATTAAATTTAGTTTTTATACAATTACTAATATTTGTCTTATTAATTTCTTTTAAGTAATTAATTATTTGTAATTTGCATCAATTTAGTGCTATCTTATTTTATTTTTGTATTTAAAATGTGAAGCAAAATCAAGTTTATATGGTCTCATTTATTACGTCGATATGATACAATTACCACCTTTGAAAGAAGGGTTAAAAATAAACTAATATAGGTTAAATTGTTGAAACTAATTAAACTAATTTGTCAAATATCTTAAAGTTTAGGGATGAAAACGTTATTATCCTAATCCAAAATTCCACGCGTTATTGACAGCCTGGCATTAAGGATTTTGCCGTTGGATTTGTTTCTCTGTGAGTTTTTCATGCATTTTGTGCCGCCTTTGGCTAATGGCTCTGTGGAAGCACTTTGTAATATTTATCCAAAAGTGCTTTTTTCTTTTAATTGTCATTTTATTTAAGATGCCCATCTGGCAATCAGTAATTTTATTCTTTTAAGAGTACTACCAACCAACTTCTAATAGAATAATTTGTATCTTTGTCTTCTAAGTGGAGAGTAGATTTTACTTAAATTACGTATAAACTTTTGTAAATAATATCATATTAGATTTGATGTAATGTGGTAGATTGTACATGTAATTTGTAATGCATAATCAGAAATTTTATTTTTTTTATAAAATTTAGACAAATATTCTGTACTCTTATCTTCTTAATAGAGGATAGGGTTTTAACTCTTTTCAAATATAAATTGAAAATTAATTTTTTTCTCGAAAATAAGTTGAGATAAATTTCACTCATATTGAGTGTCAATTTTCTTAAATCATATTAGAATTAATGTAATCAAAACTTTCAACTCCTAACATATTTATGATATAATATCCATAGATTATATATATAATTTATAATATCCAATGCACAAACTACTTCAAACTAAATCTAATCAAGATTTCTTACTTCTAATAAATTTTTGATGTAATTTTTTTGGATAGATTATTTACCACTGAATATGACTTTGAAATATAACCTGTATATAATTTATTATAATTTCAAATTTAATCTTACAAATATTTTTGAATTTCAATTTTTACTAAGAAATAAAATCACCAAAATCTAAATAATATTCTTTTGTTCTCTTTTTTATTTTCTTTATTTTGAGAAATAAATATATTTTGGCTGCAAATTATTTTAAGACAGTAGAATGAAAAATAAAAATATAATATTATAATATCTAGACAGATAAATCAATAGAAAAATATATTTATTTGTTCTTCTTTTTCCTTTTTGTCATGTTAAATATGTTTTTAATTAAAATGTAGTTTGATCAATTCGATATTTATTTTAATTTTTTTATTGTTTGTTTGACTTATCATAAATAATAATTGAAATTAAACAAACTTATTAAAAGTTCTTTGATACAATGAATTAATGAGATGTTTATTTAACTTATTATTTATTTTTTCTTTATATTGGTTCATTTTTCATTTTAATTAGAGAAAGAGAATCAAAATTCACACTTAAAGTATTGCTAATTAGTTCAAAACCTCTAATTTATATTAACACTTGAAATTAAAATTAAAACTGAAAAAAAACAAAAGTGGCTATGAAGTATCTATTAATAAGTCACGACAGAATTTTCAAATTCTAGCTTCAGAGATGTAACTTTTTTGGAAATTCCATTGAAAATAATGACCTAAAAATAGGTAATATTACATTATTCATTGAATTAAACCCACTCTCCATATAACAAAAAGTCATTAACTATTTACCATAAATAAATTTGAGTGAATTTGGAGAATTGATTTTGATAAATTTGAATTTAATTATTAAAATACATTAAATTAATTAGAGAATCCCCAAAATTAAAATCATTTATTTGAACAAATTAAGAGCAATTAATTAATTTGAAAATACTTGGAGAAAATTTAGGTAAGGATAGTATAATATAAAACATCAAATTAAAATAGCATAATAATATTTTTTATCCCTGAACTTTTTTGAAATAAGAAATATAAAAAAGTTTGATCAATTTTAACAATTTAGTCCCCACACTTAGTTTCATTACGTAGGCTCTATTTGGGACAACTGCCCTTTCACGAAAGGCTTCGAAAACCTAGTTCTCAATAGGTTACATCCCTTAAATTTTTTAAAAACCAAAATGTAGCCTATCGATTTGTAGTTTTGTAAATAATAATGTTTACAATTTAATTCCTAACCTTCGGTTTTAATATTTACATATCGATAAAATAAAATGTTATGTATTTAAAAAAATATATATCCTAATTTATTATTTTACAAAAGTTTGAAAACTAAAACATTATTAGTAAGCTATAAAAAAAATATATTATAGCCAGGTGTTCAAACAAAGCTTAAGCTTTCCGCCACAGTCCATAACTAAATTATTAAAATTAAGCAAACTATATATCTCCTAATTTCTTCTTTCGGCAAAATTTGAAATTAAACATACTATTAAAAATAAAATCGATGTTATTATTACAACATATATTCTTAATCATTATATAATTTTATTAACATTTAATGTTTAGGCTATAATTTATTAATACCAATTAAAATTTATTATATTTTATTCAAATGTATATATTTATCAATCGTAGAAACTAAAATATGGTTGAAACATGGATGTTTTATTATAAAGAATACTACTACACTTCCCTACTTCTATTTCAAAATTTCTATCCCAACTAATGTGAAAATTTACTTAACGAAATCATATTTTCCAAACAAAGTATGAAAATTGCCATCACTTTTAAATTCCATCCTCGTCTTTTGACACTAATTAGATAGGGAATCTCAGTGTTAGGGATCCCCATCCCAACCCAATCTCCTACCCAAACTATATTTTGTTTTTTATTATAATAATCACATATATTATCCTATGCAAATAATAAGCACAAATTCTCCCAAAAAAAACTTAAAAGAAAACCTATCTCTGGTAGATTCCTTGTTATTTCTCTAGGATATTTGTAAATCCCACTAGATATTTTGTCATCTCTAAACTTTGTGCTAGTATAAGTCAAGTATCAAAATTCAAAGAGCTTTCCTAACATAGGGCATTTTCTAATTTCTCCACCAACATTTATAAAAGCTGTACCATGTATAATAACAGAGTTTTAGGGCATTTTCTCTGATTCATGGTTTTTGTTGCGCTGGTGATTGGAAGGAGGCTAGTGTCTGTTTATTGAGATGATGGACCAAGGCGTACAGCCTAATGTGCTGACATTTAGTATGGTAATTGATGAGCTTTGCAAGAATGGTCAGATGGATGAAGCAAATTGCTTGTTGGGGTTGATGATTGAGAGAGATGTGAAACCTAACACATATACTTATAACACTTTGATGGATGGTTTTTGTTTGACGGGTAAAATTGATCAAGCAAAGGAAGTGTTTGTTTCTATGGAGAGCAAGGGGTGCAGACCTGATGTTATTAGTTACAGTATTAGCTACAAGTCTGTGTAGAGGAAATGCTTTCAAAAGTAATTAGGCTTAATAGGTATGGTTGAAGATGGACTGAAAATGTTTGATGAGATGCAGCTTAACGATGTTGTACCCAATTCAATTACTTATACGACTTTAGTTGATCGGCTCTGCAAGAATGGTTCTGTTTGGGAGGCATTGAAATTGTTTAATGCCATAAGAGATTGCAAGCACAAATTTGATATTAAAACCTGTAGCTGCCTCATTGATGGATTATGTAAAACAGCCGGAGTCAAAATTGCGGGGTGTTTTTTAATAGATTGAAATGTGAAGACCTAACACCTAATATCGTAACATATAATATCATGATCCATGGGCTTTGTAAAGACAGGCAAGTGATTTGTTGCTGGATATGGAGCCGCAGATACTGTCACATTTAACACGCTTATGAGCTGTTTCGTCCAAAAGAATGAGACATCGTAAGTTATTGAACTTCTTCAGATAATGACAGAGAGAAATCTAAAGCCAGATGCATTAACATTTTCAATCGTTGTAGACTTACTTTTCAACAATAAAATTAGTTTGAACACTCTTCCATCGTTTGGCATTCAAGACCCAAAAGTAAGTTGATATTGTTATTGTTGTTAAAAACATCAACGAAGACTATCTTTACATTAAAACCAGAAAATATATACACATACAGACATATCCTTCCAAAGACAAAAAAGTCTCCTTGAATCACCATTAAGCATACCTAATATTTTGACTTTTACAACTAAGGAAACATATTCTTCAAAATATGAATTGCCATTCCTTTTCAACTAAACTAAGTAAGATTTAAACATTTTAACTTAACATGTAAAGAGTACCAAAACAAAGTCTCATTACATCAACAATTGTTAAATAAGTAGCTTCTGTTTTTTGAATCAAAACCAGATTTAGAGAACCCCATTGATGGCATTGTTCACATCTGTTCGTAGATGGATTATGTTGTTATGCTGATTTCAGTATGCAGTATCTTTGCTGGGTAATTGAATCATGGTGCCTGCCGCATGGTTTATTTTGATTGACTTCGAATTTCTTTTTCTTTTTTCAGAACAAGGAATGGAGTGAATTTTCTGTTTCTGTTTCTACAACTTATCGAATGGATGCATATTATCATTTAAATTGCATTTTATGTAATCACTAAAATCTCCTCAGAAGAGTGTCTAATGAGCATATCATGAGCGTTAGCATTAAGAGACCCTGAGTGGTGAATGTCTAGAGAAGAAATATCCTCAAAATAAATCTCCCATGAGAACATCTCAGCATTTGCTGGCAACATTTCCATTTGTGATTTCTGAACTCCAACCCGGAGAGAGGGGAAAAACAGGTGATTAGCATTAAATTAACTCTTAAGAATCGAAAAAAGTTGTTTTGCAGAGCATGATCTTGTTTACCATATACTGTAATTGACTGACTACAACATGTGGCCAAGTTTTAAGAAAAAGCTGTAATAAATTATACAAATAAATTACAAGTATATAAATGTCTAAAGAAATAACCTGCCCTTTGATTATTTGATAAAGATTACTTATTATTTGAATTAGGATTAATTATCTTAATGAAGTGTAGACTTTTGTAAATAGTACCCGACTAGACTCAGTCAATGCTCTCAATTCTGACTAAAATTTTGATATATTGTTGGTATATTGTATATGTAATTTGTAATATCTAATTTACGGCCACGTCATATTAGATTCAACTAAATTTTCTACTCCATATAAATTTTCAATATAATATTAGTGGTTATATATATAATTGGTAATACTATAAAAAACAAATAAATTTTATATGGGATTCATTTTTTGAATTATATCATTTTCTTAATATACTATTTACCAATAAATATGGTTTTAAAATATCATCCATATATGATTTATACGATTTTCAAATTAATCTTACAAATATTATTGACTTTCAATTCTAATTAAGAAATAAAATTACTAAAATCTAAATAACATTCTTTTTTCTCCTTATTATTATTATTTTTTTTGCTTTGAAAGATAATTATGTTTTTCTCCACTAAATATTTTTAAGATAGTTGGATTAAAAAAATAGAAAATGACAAATATAATATTATATCTAGACATAGATAAATTGATGGACAAATATATTTATTTTTTGTTCTTTTCCTTTTTGTCATGTTATATATGTTTTTAATGAAAATAAAGTTTGATCAATTCGATCTTTATTTTAACTTTTTCAGTAGCAGTTCATGTTGCAACCGACATGAAGACTTGAATAATCACCTTCAGCAGTGGTATTTCTGAATTTTACGGATCAAAACATTTGTATAACAACTCGTACCCAAATAACTTTTTTGATATATCTAGTCCTGCTTTGTATATTAATATGTTTGTATGACCTGCACTATTGCTGCCGCAGTCATCACCAACATATTTCTACTATTACCCTCCAGGCAAAGTTTCTGCAACTCAGACAAGCTTAAGTTCCAAGCAATTAATTGAGTCCCCCATAAATCTGCAGAAACGATGCATTTATGAATCTGTCAATCCATGGAAACAGCTTAGTGTATAAATCTAAAAATTGAGTCTTCCTAGATCCAGAAAAATATTGCACTAATGAATCTCAAATTCCCTAATGTTAAGTAAAGAATCATTAATTAGAAATCGGGAATTGCTGGAATTTATCCCGCAGGGAGCCCTTACAGAAACTCTTAAAGGCCTGGGTGTGGTCGGTGTTTCTAAGATTTGGGATCAGATTCATATCAGTACAGTCCATTCCGTAACACTAATTGCTATCTATTGTCATCAAGAGATTGAACTAGATTGGTAGGGTGCCGTAATAGAGTACAGCACCTCCAAAAATATGAGTACGCCGCTATAAGTGGCGAGCACACGGTATTCTTTAGTAAAAGGCGAAAGAATAGTTCGCTCTGTGCTCACCACGCGACACCTTGAAAGAAAACATTCACTCACTGTATATTATATTGCAACGTACTGGTTGAGGATTAGATCTTCTCAGGCCATGTGGGATTGTGCCTTCTCTTCTTATCTCTCTGCTATGTAATTATATTTTGCTTAATATTCTGCTGCTTCGTGGCATCTGCATATATTTTTTTTACTACCCGTTTCTTCTTTTATGCATATGCTAATTGTGTAGAATGTACTTTCCAGCAAACCCAAATAAAAATTTTAATGAAACAGCCGAGGCAACTTATACAAGCAAGTGAAGAACTCATTCTCAGAACTAGCAAGCAGGTGAAAATTATTGTTGTGGATTTCTGATAATAGAAATTTTCAATGTTGTAACAGAGAATGAATAACGTTTAGTGACTTAGTTCTTGCATCTGTTTCACCACATTATGATTCTCGAAAACGCTTTCATATTTTTTGCGAGAAGTTGGTTTTTCCTCTCCAGAGCATCTAATAGCTGAAAGCACTTAATACAAATGCTTTAAACACGGAAACATACATGCCCATGGCATTTGTGAACTTGCGTCTTGAAAGGAAAATTGCAGAAAGTTATTGCTATCCTTCAAGAATTTCTGACAATCTCAGGAATCCTGAACGCAAACAATGGCTGTGATAAAACCTACAACACAAAGAAATAACGAATATATGCAGTTAATATGTCCTGCAAAAACGATAAGCATTTCATTTGAAATAAAATCAATTTCAAGATCGAGACAATTACATTATGTATTTTCTGTTCAAATAAATATGTTAAGATTTGGAACTAGAATTGGTAGGGGTGCGCCTAGCCCGTGCAGTAGTGCAACGCATGGGCGACGCTTAGGGCTCGCAGTAGCAAGCTACTGGTATTGAATCCTCCCCTGGAAAAATTAATTTAATATCATGCGGATTTTGATCCGCGTATCAGATATTAAACTGATAAGAACAGATACTACACTTGATCTTAGCCAAAAGGCCGAGAAAGGTATGCTTTACTTTGCGTCTCGATTGTCCTTTTATAGCTATGCTCCGCATTTCCACTTGTTTTCTTCTGTCGATGTGGAAAGAAATTGTCTTGACCTATTGCAATTCAGATGCAAAGTCTGGCAAAACAATTCGGTTTAATTACTAAACCCCTTGAATTTCGTTTTCTAGTTCTAAAGATCAATTATAAGAAACAATTTACCTATGCTCAAGCCAAAGTCTAACAGCAAGAAAGTGAATGGAGGTCAGGAGTTGATGGGAGCCGGGATGGGATTCTGAGTTTTTTATGAATAGCCATCAATCATGATCCAACGAAGAGAAAGATATCAACTATACTTAATATAAGTTAATAATCCTGCATACATTCAATTGTTCTCTAGCAAGAACTGGTCCTAGTAATTCAGCGTTTCAGCCAATCAGTATATATTTTGTTCTCATCCTTCCTTAATAATGATGAAAAGGATTTAATAGAAGGTGTTCTTTTTAATTTGTTGGAGCTCACACTAACCTTGAACATATAGATCACCAGCAGAAACTGTTGCTAATAAATCAAAATTTTTGCTCTGTGTTCTGCTGGTAGGTTTCGATAACCTGAGTTGTTTTCTGCCATACTTAATCATCACAAGGCACGAATTACCAAATTCTATTACCCTCCAAGGAAATTGTTTGGCACAGGACTCCAGAGCATCTGCTTTACGCTACTAAGTCTTCCTTAATCTGCAGAAACAGTGCGTATGAATCTCCAAATCCAGATTAACTTATTCATGTTAACACATTCACAACAATTTTTGCAGCGACTAAATCAAACCTTAATAATTCAACAGAGTATCAAAACGAATTAATTTAGTAGCAGCTCAAGTTACAGATGACATGAAGACTTGAACATTCACACTATCAGGCTATCAGCAGTGGTGTTTCTGATTTTAGGATCAAAGCATTAGTACAATTCGTGCCCAGGTAACATATGTATATGTAGTCCTGCTCTGTATTCTGGTATGGTTCTATCACTTGAAGCTGAATTATTGCTGCAACATTAATCATCAACCAATTTCTAATTGAATTATTGCTGCAACACTAATCATCAACAAATTTCTAATTTTCTATTACCCTCTAAGTAGAGTTTTGGCAACTCAGACAAGCTTCAGTTTCAAGCAATTGAGTCCTCCATAAATCTGCAGAAAAATACAAGTTGGACAGTTAAAACAATGTGCCCTTCAACCAATTTTGATTCTACCACAGCCAACCAACTTAGATCTAGTTAGATAAATTTTCATAATAATCCTGATTTGCGTTCCCGCGTCATTGCTGAGCATTGAATGTGGCTTGTCTAGTTCTTTTCCGATGATTTATACTCTGTGACCTGTTCCTACATAGATTAGGCAGAGGTTCAGAATCTTAGGGCTTTGTTTTGAAAGGAGAGCCAAATCAGTTAACCATCTTTGCGCTTGGGGCAGTGACGCAGCTAATGAGGTTCTAACCGAGGCGCGTCCATTGCTGGTTGAAGACTATTTCCAGACCCCCTCTTAGGCCTGGGTTTGGCCCTGACCTTCGAGAATTTCTGGAAGGGCTCCGTCCGGGTAAAGCCCTACAATTCTGAGTCCTAAATTAATGATTGTCTCTTATCTGTTTGTGGTTGAATCTAAATGCTACTGGAATTGATACTAGTGAAGATTCAGAGCATAATATTTTGACCATCCAACTTGGTTCTGTCCCAAACTTATTTGTGGTAGGCTTGACTGGGTCTTCATTTCAGCAGATGATATTAAGTTTTTTGGTATATAGTTTTACAAAATTCATGATCGTAAGTTTTTCTAAGATTATGTCAATATAAACTAAACTTTTTATAAAACCCAAGACACTTTATCAATAAGGCCAACCTACAGTTAAATTACTATAGTAAATTCCTGTGATCATGTTGTATATCTAAATCCTTAAAACACTAATAATCTGCTCGACGAAATTTGGAACCAATCAAATTCATTTAACCAGAATCATCAAATCAGATAAAGAACCATATGGAGACTCGTCAAATGAAAAAGTATGCACCCAAGTTAAAAACATTTCTATGTTTCATTATATGTACTATGATTGAAGCATTCGAAATGTCGAATACAGGCGGTTACATTAATTAAGGGCAAGGTCTTTGAACTAGATTGCTAGGGAGCTCTACTTAGAGCGCAGAAGCTCTCCCAAAAATTGTAGTATGCCGCTTTCAGTGGCAAGCACACGGTATTCTTTAGTAAAAGGCGAAAGAATAGTTCGCTGTGCGCTCACCACACGGCTCCTTGGGTAGAGTCAACCATTTACTACATATTATAATGGCATCTCCGGTTCAGGCTTTGTTCTTCTCGGGAATGTGGGACCGTGTCTTATCTTCTTAGTCCTTCACTCTGAGTAATTGTATTTTGCTTAATATCCGCTCCTCGATGGCATCTGCATATAACTTGATCTTGAATTGAAAATTGCAATAAGTCCAAGTTATTCCTGTCCTTACCTAACGAGTTCCAAGAATCAAAATCCCCTTTTACTCTGTCAGATGTGTGATGAATATGCTGCGACAACTTCAAGGCCAATCTGGTTGCTTCTGCATTCAGAATCATCTTGTTGAGATGATCTATTCCGGGTTAATTTGCATTGACACATTTCAATACCAGCATCTGCAACAATTTTGACCCAACTTCAATAAAAAAGTGTCATGTTTTCACTTAATCCAAATTAAAGGATTCTCAGATCAAGATTGTCAGCGGTGGTGTCTCCAGGGACAAATGAGAAGTATGATAAGAATACATGGCACCATCTAATCTGGCTATGCTTCGAGTTGAAATTGGCTAATAACACAGCTTCCTGTTGCAAGTCCTGATGGATTTTTATGCCTGGAAAGTTATTGACGGCTTTTGCAACGTAGAAAGTATGTACCCAAGTAAGAACCACCAATATTTTCAATTTCCCTCAAATGTAAAATATTCTGATTCACTAGCCATATTTGTTAATGCCGCAATTATCTGCTCTAGTCGGCACAAGTAAGGGGAAGAGCTTGCATAATGGAATCTTACTCATTTTACACAGAGTGAAGCTTTGATTAGGAGTCCAGGACATGGAAAATTGATTTGCTTTAAATTTGTCCACTGACTCAGTTCTACAGACCACAAGGACAGCCCACTTAGTTCTATAGAAATCAGTCCGGATTTTCACTTTTCCGTATGAATCAAATTGTAAACAGTGTTCATCAACATAGAAACCTAAAACAAGAATTAAAAACCATCTGGTCAAGTATTGAGATCACCAGTCGATTTAAGGAATTTGCAACTATAATTGGTAGGGTGCGCCATGCCCATACAGTAGTGCAACGCATGGGTGACGCTCAGAGCTCATAGTAGCAAGCTACTGGTATTGAGCCCTCCTCCGAAAAAATTAACTTAACATCATGCGGATCAATGATCCGCGTATCAGATATTAAACTGATAAGAACAGATACTACACTTGATCTTAGCCAAAAGGCCGAGTAAGGTATGCTTTTTTGTGTGCCTGTGCTTCGATCTTAAACCTTTACGCTGCAATGCCACTTCCTTTGGTTCCCCAGTGTGGGACAAATCCTCTACATGCTGACAATTCAGAATCATATTAACTATCACAGGCTCAAAAGCCTTCGGTGAAGATATCTCATATCTGCATATTATTATTTCGGTTCTCGTAAGTAATAATTGAAATTAAACAAAATTATCGAAAGTTCTTGGATAGAATTATTTAATAATATTTTTATTTATATTGGTTAATTTTTGTTTTTAATTAGAAAAAAAAAAATAAAAATTCACACTTATGCTACAAGTTAATTCAAATTTTCTAATTTATATTAACACTTGAAATTAAAATTAAAATTGAAAGGAATAAAAGAAGCTATAAAGTATCTATTATTGACTTATTAATGTCATGATAGAATTTTAATATTCTAACTATAAATATGACTTATAAAATAATGACTATTCAAAATTCTATTCAAAATAATGACTTATAAAACAGATAATATTATATTATTCATTGAATTGAACCCACTTTCCATATAACAAAAGGCCATTCATTACTTACCATAAATAAGTTTGAGTGAATTTGGAGAATTGATTTAGATTAATTTGAATTTAATTATTAAAATATATTAAATTTAGTAGAGAGTCTAAACTCTGTGATTATCTATCATTTTTCAAAGTTTCAGGGTAATGTCATTTTTTTAAATTAAAAATATGATTAATAATTTTTAATCATGATTGTTGTTATTATTAAATTTACAAAAACTAATAAATTTGTTTATATGTGAAAAGAAAATCCCTTTTTTCTCTTCTTTTTATATATTTATTAATTACTGAAATTATTTATAATATTAGTTTTAGTAGGAGCCTAATTAGAGATAATTAAAAATTTAATGTCCGTTTGGTTTGGTTTTTTTATTGGCCAAAAGGGTTTTTTTAATGATAAAAACTCTTTTCAAATTTTTTAATGTCGTTTAGTTAACAATGAAAAATAACTTTTGCGAATTAAAAAAGTTATTTTTTTTCTATTAGAAAAAAACTAAAATTTGAACTTTTAGCAGTAAAACTTCCCCAGCATTTTTAAAAGATAAAATTGTTTAAAATATCCTTATTTTATTTTAAAAATCTATGCTATTTTTTTAAAATAAAACATTAAAATTTTATTTATTAAAGTAATTACTCAAATTTTTCTCAAAAGTTATTTGTGACAACCAAACGATTAATAAATTTTTGTTAAAAGTTCTATTTATAAAAGTTTTATGAGTAAAAGATTTACTTTAAAAAGTTTTATTTGAAAAGTTATATCAAACGGACTCTTAATAAGATTATGATTGAAGCTAATTTATAATTTGGCGAGATTCTACTCCTATTAAAAGTTTAATAGGAAACAAACTAAAGATTTATATTTGTGTTAGTTTTTTGGCATGTTAAATAAAATAACTAAAGCAATTCACTTATTGGACTTGGCCTTTGTAAAAAAATATTAGCCTATGATCCTTTGATAGTTTGAGTCTAATTTTATTATTCTTTATTTCTTTTAGGAGATTAACTAAGTTGATTGGGGATAGTTGGGGCAAAATTGAACGAAAAGTTAGTCCAATACGAGGTTAAGGTATAGGTCCAACAATAATAATTTACTGATCAAGTATGAAAATTTTAATTTAAATTTAAGAAAGAATAAAAAAATTAGACTATAAAATGAGAGATGAAAAACGGTTTATTTGGTAGGAAGGAAAATGAAAAGTGCAACCTTTTGAGGACCTTTCTGTTATATATTACAAAATATTGAGATTATTTGTTATATATCTGAATGTTAATTACTTATTAGTTATTTTGCCAAACAAATGTATAAACTAATATATCGATTACTGAGTCTTATTCTCCTGAATCTCCGCTTCGAATCTTCGAACTTTCTCTGCAACTGCAATGGTGTTCAAACCCTCACGTCGTTCCTTTAATTGTTCTTCAAAAGCAAACTCAGCTCTTACCATTAATTTATTATCTTCATTGGCTCACCTCACAACTTCAAATTCCCAAAGTGAACGAACCAAACCATCTCTACGGAAAGATTCTTTACCCAAAACAAGAAATGAAACCTCACTTGATAAATTGCTGAATCAAAGATGTAGATCAGGTAATATCACTCCCGATGAAGCTCTTTATTTATTTGATTATATGATAAAAACGCAGCCATCTCCTCCTATGTCATCCTTCAATACTTTGTTCGCTGCGGTTGCTAAGAAGAATAAGCATTATGATACTGTCATTTTCCTCTACAAGAAGCTGAATTCTAATGGATTGTTGCCAAATCTTATTGGTTTCAATATTTTGATTAATTGCTTTTGTAAAATCGGTAGGGTATGTGATGGATTTATTGTTTTGGGGATAATTATAAAGAGTTGTTTTACTATACACGTCTCAACTTTTAATACTTTGATCAATGCTTTGTGTGTGGAGGGTAAAATCACGGAGTCCACCAGGTTGTTGAAGAAACAAATTGCATTTGGTTGTAAGCCTAATCTAGTTACATATAGTACTTTGATTAATGGTTTGTGTGCGGAGGGTAGAATCATGGAGGCCACTAGGTTGTTTAAGCAACTAAGTGCATTTGGTGTTAAGCCTAATCTGATTACGTGTAATACTTTGATTAGTGGATTGTGTCAAACTGGCAATATAAATGTCGCTTTTAAGTTATTTGAGGACATGATTAATGGGATAGGTGCATTTGGTGTTATTTGTAAGCCTGATATCATTACTTATACTATTATTATCGATGCTCTTTGTAAAAATGGGTTTGCTGACAATGCGAAGGAGCTGTTTTTGCGCATGAAGGATAGGAAAATTAACCCAGATGTGGTTTCTTATACATCAATGATTCATGGTTTTTGTTGTGCTGGTGATTGGAAGGAGGCTAAATGTTTGTTTATTGAGATGATGGACCAAGGTGTGCAGCCTAACGTTGTGACATTGAGTGTGGTCATTGATGACCTTTGCAAGAAGGGGCTGATGGATGAAGCAAATTGCTTGTTGGAATTGATGATTGAGAGAGGTGTCAAACCTAACACATGTACTTATAACACTTTGATGGATGGTTTTTGCTTGACCGGTAGAATGGATCTAGCAAGGGAAGTATTTGTTTCTATGGAGAGTAAGGGGTGCCAACCTAATGTTATTAGTTACAATATTTTGATAAATGGGTATGGCAAGAATAAAAAGGTTGAGAAGGCTACAAGTCTTTATAGGGAAATGCCTTCAAAAGGAATTAGGCCTAACGTTTGTACATATAACTCATTGCTTTTTGGCCTTTTACAAATAGGTATGGTTGAACATGCACAGAAATTGTTTGATGAGATGCAGCTTAATGATATTGTACCCAATTCAATTACTTATACAACTTTAATTGATGGGCTCTGCAAGAATGGTTTTGTTTGGGAGGCATTGAAATTGTTTAATGCCATAAGAGGTTGCAAGCACAACTTTAATATTGAAACCTGTAATTGCCTCATTGATGGATTATGTAAAACAGGGAGAATCGAAATTGCTTGGGAACTTTTTGATAGATTGCCATGTGAAGGCTTGTTACCTACTGTTGTAACCTATAGCATAATGATCCACGGGTTCTGTAAAGATGGGCAAATAGAGAAGGCAAATGAATTGTTACTGCATATGGAAGAAAAGGGTTTGCAGCCAAATGTAATCACATTTAACATGCTTATGAGCTGTTTTTTGTCCGAAACAATGAGACATCAAAAGTTACTGAACTTCTCCATAAAATGGCACAGAGAAATCTAAAGCCAGATGCATCTATATTTTCAATCATTGTAAACCTACTTATCAAGAATAAAATTAGTTTGGACTCTCTTCCATCATTTGGCATTCAAGACCCAAAAGTAAGTTGATGTTGTTAATGTTAGACCAATAGCCTCTGTTTTTAGTATCAAAACCAGATTGAGAGAACCCCATTGATGGCATTGCTCACAGCTGTTTGTAAATGGATTATGTTATCATGCTGATTCATTACAGAGTTTATTTATTTGTTCGTAAATTGATTCATTGTGCCTGCTGCAAGATTTATTTTTTGATTGAACTTCGATTTTCTTTTCTTTTTTCAGTACAAGGAATGGAATGAATTGCTTCTACAACTTATCAAATGGATGCATATTATCATTTAAATTGCATTTTATGTAATTACTAAAGTGTTCTCAGAAGAGCACCTAATGAAAGATAACATGAGAGTTTTGGTGAATTTTGAAAAAATGTAGAGATTTTTTACCGTATATTTATTTCACTTTTAAACTAAAAATTACCATTTGGTTTGGTAGTACTCCTGTTTTAACGTCAACTTAAGTTAAAGAGTTCATTCCTTTATGTGTTTGTAAAAATAAATTTCTCTAAGTATTGGAGTTGACCTCTAGTATAACTGTAAACTTTTAGACTAGTTTTCAAGGCTTCAATATTAAAGAAAATAACTTATGATAAATAATGTAATTTTTATTGTGCTATGCAATTTAATTTTTAATATTTTTACCCTAAACTATAAAAAATAGCTTTAATAAATTAGACAAGTAAATTATTAAATATATTAATATTAATGGATAAAGAAAATAACTTGCTGGTTCATTATTTCATAAAGGTTACCTGTTACCTGAATTACCGTACTAGTTAATTACCTTAACAAAGATTAAATGATTAAATGGTAAAAATCTTTTCTTTTAATCCAAAGGATCATAACTAATGAGATATTTATAGTGAAATTTTTATGTCAACATAATAGAATTTTTCTTATTTAAGATGCCTATCTATCAGTCATCAATTTTACTCTTTATAGTATTTAGACAAATTAATGTTATGACAACTATCTTTTAATAGAATGGTCAGTACTTTACCTTCTTAGTAGAGGGATGATTTCGCTTAAATTAAATGTAGAATTTTGTAATAGAGTTAGACTAGATTCAAGCAACAATCTCGACTCTTAGTACATTTTCGATGTAATGTTAATAGATTGTATACGTAATTTGTAATATTCAATTTGCAAATCGAGTTACACTATATTCAATCAAAATTTCCTACTCCTGATAAGTTTTTAATTTGATGTTGGTGATTATACATGTAATTTGTAATATTTAAAAATAATAATAAATTTTTTATAAGATTCATTTTTCAAATATATCATTTTTTGATATATTATTTTTCCAAATAATAATAAATTATGCAATTTCAAAGAGTAATCTTACAAATAAAGAATTTTAATTCTAATTAAGAAATAAAATCATTAAAATCTAAATAATATCCTTTTTCTCTTTGTTATTTTCTTTATTTTGAAAAATAATTTTGTTTTTTCTCCATATTTTTTAAGATAGTAGAATATAAAAATAAAAAACAGAAAATGACAAATATAATATTATATCTAGGCATAGAGGAATCGATAGACAAATATATTTACCTTTTTGTTCTTTTCCTTTTTGTCATGTTAAATATGTTTTTAATTTAAAATAAAGTTTGATCAATTTGATATTTATTTAAAATTTTTTATTGTTTATTTGACTTATCATAAATAATATGTGAAATTAAACAAATTCATGGAATGCTATTTGGTAGAATAAAATTAAATGAGATGTTTATTTAATTTATTATTTATTTTGTTATATATTGGTTCATTTTTCATTTTAACTAGAAAAAGGGAATCAAAATCCACACTTAAAATGTGGCTAATTAATTCAAAATTTCTGATTTATATTAACACTTGAAATTAAATTAAAAAAATAAAAGAAGCTATAAAGCATCTATTATTGACTTATTAATGTCATGATAAAATTCTAGCTATAAATATGAACATTTTTGGAAATTTCATTCAAAATAATGACTTAAAAAAATAGGTAATATTATATTATTCATACCGACTTTTCATATAACAAGAAGCCATTAATTATTTACCATAAATAAAGTTGAGTGAATTTAGAGAGTGGATTTGGATTAATTTGAATTTAATTATTTAAATACATTAAATTTATCAAAGGTAATTTGTCTATTTCTTCAAAATTGAGGGAGTATCTATCAATCCAAACTCTAAAAAAAATTAAGTGGATATCAATTTTTCAAATTAAAAATATGGTCAATATTTTTTATCATAATAATTCACTAATTAAGTATGAAAAATATTATTTAAATTTAAGAAAGAATCAGAAAATTAGATTATAAAATGAGAGATGAAAAATAGTTCATTGGTGGGAAGGAAAAAGAAAATTGCAATCTTTTGAGGACCTTTCTGTTATAAATTACAAACTATTGGGCTTATTTATCATATATTGAAATATATAAGCTAATATGTTGATTATAGAGTCTGTTCTCTTCTTTGAATCTTCGAATTCCCTCTGCAACTACAATGGTGTTCAAACCCTCACATCGTTACTTTAATTTTGCTTCAAAACCAAAATCAGCTTTTACCCTTAATTCCTCATCTTCAATTACTCACTCCACAACTTCAAAATCCCAAAATGAACGAACCAAACCATCTCTACGGAAAGATTCTTTACCCAAAACAAGAAATGAAACCTCACTTGATAAATTGCTGAATCAAAGACGTAGATCAGGTAATATCACTCCCGATGAAGCTCTTTATTTATTTGATTATATGATAAAAGCTCAGCCATCTCCTCCTATGTCATCCTTCAATACTTTGTTTGCTGTGCTTGCTAAGAATAAGCATTATGATACTGTCATTTTCCTCTGCAAAAAGCTGAATTCTAGTGGGTTGCTGCCAAATCTTATTGGTTACAATATTTTGATTAGTTGCTTTTGTAAGATGAGTAGGATGTCTGAAGCATTTATTGTTTTGGGGATAATCATAAAGAGTTGTTTTAATATACACGTCTCAACTTTTAATACTTTGATTAATGCTTTGCGTGTGGAGGGTAGAATTATGGAGGCCACCAGGTTGTTTAAGAAACAAATTGCATTTGGTTGTAAGCCTAATCTAATTACATGTAATACTTTGATTAATGGTTTGTGTGCGGAGGGTAGAATCATGGAGGCCACCAGGTTGTTTAAGCAACTAAGTACATTTGGTTGTAAGCCTGATTTGATTGCATATAATACTTTGATCAGTGGATTGTGTCGAACTGGCAATACAAATGTGGCGTTTAAGTTATTCGAGGAGATGATTAAGGGGACAGGTCCATTTGGTATTATTTGTAACCCTGATATCTTTACTTATAATATTATTATCGATGCTCTTTGTAAAAATGGGTTTGTTGACAAGGGGAAGGAACTTTTTTTCCATATGAAGGATAGGAAAATTAATCCTAATGTGGTTACTTATACCTCTCTGATTCATGGTTTTTGTTGTGCTGGTGATTGGAAGGAGGCTAAATGTTGGTTTATTACGATGATGGACCAAGGTGTGCTGCCTGATGTGGTGACATTTAGTGTGGTCATTGATGAGCTTTGCAAGAATGGGCAGGTGGATGAAGCAAATTGCTTGTCAGAATTGATGATCAAGAGAGGTGTGAAACCTAACATATATACTTATAACACTTTGATGGATGGTTTTTGCTTGACGGGTAAAATTGATCAAGCAAGGGAACTGTTTGTTTCCATGGAGGGTAAGGGGTGCAGACCTGATGTTATTAGTTTCAATATTTTGATAAATGGGTACGGCAAGAATAAAAGAGTTGAGGAGGCTACAAGTCTTTATAAAGAAATGCTTTCAAAAGGAATTAGGCCTAACGTCTATACGTATAACTCATTGCTTGTTGGCCTTTTCCAAATAGGTATGGTTGAACATGCACAGAAATTGTTTGATGAGATGCAGCTTAATGATGTTGTACCTGATTCAATTACTTATACGACTGTAATTGATGGGCTCTGCAAGAATGGTTCTGTTTGGGAGGCGTTGAAGTTGTTTAATGCCATAAGAGATTGCAAGCGCAATTATGATATTGAAACCTGTAGCTGTCTCATCGATGGATTATGTAAAACAGGCAGAATCGAGATTGCTTGGGAACTTTTTAATAGATTGCCTTGTGAAGGCCTATTACCTAATGTTGTAACATATAACATCATGATCCATGGGCTTTGTAAGAACAGGCAGTTTGAAAAGGCAAATGATTTGTTACGGGATATGGAAAAAAAGGGTTTGGCCCCAGATACAATCACCTTTAACACGCTTATATGCTTTTTTGTCGAAAACAATGAGACATCAAAAGTTATTGAACTTCTTCACAAAATGGTGGAGAGAAATCTAAAGCAGATGATGCATCTACATCTTCGATCATTATAGACTTACTTGTGAAGAACAAAGTTAGTTTGAACTCTCTTCCATCGTTTGGCATTCAAGATCCAAAAGCAAGTTGATGTTATTGATGTTAGATTAGTAGCTTCCGCTTTCAGCAATAAAACCAGATTGAGTGAAACCCATTGGTGGCACTGTTCACCGCTGTTTGTAGATTGATGATGTTACTATGCTGATTATTCAGTATGGAGTTTCTTTGTTGGGTAAATTGATTCAGGGTGCCTGCTGCAAGGTTTATTTTAACTGACTTCCATACATGGAACTTTATTTCTCTTTTTCCTTTTTTAACACAAGGAATGCAGTGAATTTTCTGTTTGCGTTTGTACAACTTATCAAATAGATGCATATTATCATGTAAATTGCATTAAAAAATTCCAGACTAAGTGTAAACTTTTACACTAGTTTTTACTCGATTGTTTATCCAATTTATATTTTTAATATTTTTTTCCTAGACTATAAAAAATAGCTTTAGTAACTTACACAAATAAATTATTAAATATATTAATGCATAAAGAAATAACTTGCCATTTCAAAATAATCAAACGTTTCCTATTACTTGAATTACTGGTTAATTATTTTAGTCAAGATTAAATGATGGAGATTTTTTTCTTTTAATTCAAAGGATCATAACTAAAAGTTATTCATACCAAGATTGCTGTCCCAACATCATGGAATTCTCTTACTTAAGATGTCCATTAGCAACCATCAATTTTACTCTTTACAGTATTTAGACAAATTAACTTTTTGCTAATCACGTTTGAGTGGAATACTCAGTACTCTTGCCCTTTTAAGTATAGGATAGATTTCACTTAATTTAGGTGTAAAATTTTGTGAACAACGACAGATTATATTTGATTAACACTCAAATTCAAAGAGATTTTCAATGTAACATTGGTAGACTAGACTAGAGTTTGTGATATCCAATTCGTTACCGAAACTATTTTTTTTTTTTTTATTACAATAATCACATGTATTACCTTAAGCAAATAATAAGCACAAATTCCCCCCAAGAAATTTAA
This sequence comes from Azadirachta indica, assembly GCA_022749755.1. Taxonomy (NCBI): domain Eukaryota; kingdom Viridiplantae; phylum Streptophyta; class Magnoliopsida; order Sapindales; family Meliaceae; genus Azadirachta; species Azadirachta indica. The sequence goes on along the minus strand of CM040444.1, from coordinate 5,521,409 downwards.
AAAAAAAAATAGACCCTCCTTGCATGGGAGGCATTCATCCCACGAGAAATTTTGTCACTCTTAAACCTTACTGGAAGTATAAGTCAATCATTAAAACTCAAATAGCTTTCTGTTTAACATAGGGGATTTTCTGATTTCTCAACCGAAGTTTGTACAAACTTTACCATGTATAATAGGAATGGAGAGTTTTAGATACTAAGAAAAGAAAATGAAGGAGAGTTGAAATCATCAAACACCACGCCCACAACATAAGACGCAAAATACTATCTTTAGCAATTTATGAATCCAATAATGGAACCTCTGAAGAGGAGATAGATCTTACTGTGAATTCATTAACATGCCCATGAGAAGAACATGAAAATGCTGCCCTTTAACAGGTACTATACAGCATCCGATATCAACATCCTTGAAAAGAAAGCAAAAAAAGGATGGTGTGAGAACTAAAGGAAATAGACAAAATTTTGACAGTGTATCAATCAAAACATACTTGGATTATGGAACAAAATTTGGCACAAATGTCTAGTATTGCTAATAGTATATATACATACCTCAAACACATGGCTATACTGATAAATTGGAAATCTGAAAACTAGACAACATCACTCATGCATGTCTGCGTCTTTTGGTATTGTCCTCGATATAGAACTCCCATCTATTGTGATCAAGGTTGCTAAAGTCATTGAGATCTGCAATAGCTAGCAAGTATTGGGTGAGTTTTACAAGCTCCTGATCGCTGTCTCGATTTGCATGAGCTCGCCTAAATGGTTTGATTGTCAAACCATTTTGTGGGTTCAACACAAAGTTTCTTCGTAGATCATCAAACATGATGGTGTTTTTGGGACTGTAGAACTGCAAAAATAAAAGAAAAACCAGCATGATGGACCACATGAAAAAGCAAAATTTTGAATTTCTTAGAGACATCTGAAGAAATCTCTTCTGTTTCTCATAAGGTCATTACTCTCACACTTGTCAATTACCGATTAATGGTTTATTCCATCATATTCTGTGGTGAAGCAAAGAAAAATAAAAGTAAATAAACAAATTTCCACATGCATCATGCCTCCTCTTTGAAATCCTAGCTGAAAATCAGCAAGCAGAGATAAATCACATATAATTTTATATCCAATACCTCAGGAAACTGCGCCCAGATCAAGCCAAGTGGCTTGCAGTCAAATATTCCACGAGAATCTGTTTGAACTGTAATCATAGCTAGATGGTCTAGTAGTGCCGTGATTTTGTAGTTTGGGTTAGTGAGCACCCCAAGCTCTCCCATCTTCAATTCAACCCATTTCATGCTGCAGAAAGGAAAATATATAAACTTTGATGACAAGTTCACAACTTCCAAAGACAATGTTCGTAGAAAACACACACAATAAGAAACCTTCTACGGCTAGTTATTTAGTGAAACATCTGTGATAGCTTCTAAACATAGAAGGGACTGTCAAATTTACCAACTTCCAAAGACAACATTTCTATAAAACACACACAATAAGAAACCTTGTATGGCTAGTTTTTTAGCACAACGTCTGTTATAGCTTCTAAGCATAGAAGGTACTTTCAACTTTATGAAGCCAATTCCTGATGAAAACTGGCAGGATTACTGCCTAACATGGCCAAGGAGAATATATATATATATATATCTGTGTATGTCACCAGATTTACTCAAGGTCTTCAAAAGAGATTACTTTGGAAGAAGTATAACAAAAATTGGATTGGTGAAAATTTGACCTGGTTGCTGACCATATCATGATATCATACTCTGCGTAGGCAGCTGTGAGAAACTCGTGAAGATCTGCACAATAAAATGCCAGAGTTAACTGTCAACAAAAACACAAACTAATGAAGTTATAGTAACCAGCTATTAGCAAGATCTTACAAGGCCTCATAAGTTCAAGTGGATTCTCTGCAGTGGACCGGTGATCAAATAAAGTATAATCAATATCCAGAACAAGAAGTTTCTTTCCTTCACGGCATGGATTTCGAACTTTAATCTGCAATTAACACATTTTAGAAGAAACAAGGTCACTGAGCGGTTTGACAAAGAAATAACAAGCAAAGCAACTTCACATTATTTCCTCTAAATAAATTATTGCAACATAGATAAATATCAAGCAATATCAATTTGCCGGGCATACGCCCAAATTCATCTGCATCAATTATAAGACCCTTAGGAAAAAGTTTCGTCCCATTCTTTTGCAAAGTAAGAGGCAAGACAACTGACCTTGTATTGACTGACACGTCGCCTCAATTTCTGCTTATTAACCTCTTTATCCTTGATGTCAACAGCTTCTTCTTGGCCAAGTTCAAAATCGTCAACAACTTCTGGAGATTCCACTTGGTCCACAACTATTTCATCTTCAACAGTACTGCAAATTCATTTGAATTTAATATCAGCTTGGAAGGATATAATTCAGAAAATAATTTTAGACAGGGCAAATGCCAGCAACCGAGTGAAACTTAAAACCAACTTCAAACAGGTCAAACAAATACCATGACAATTATTTAAGCCAGCAATACCTTAAAATTACCTAACCATTAAAACTAACCCTGTACAAATCCTCCACATGATAATATGAGACTACAATCCAGCATTATAAGCCATCACATGCTGAATCAGATGAGTGATCGTCAATAACAGTACACGGGCAATGCTCAAATATCCACAAAGTATGTTGGAAGAACAAAACCCGAGTACTAGTAAACACAACAAGATAAAATCTATTCTATAGTTTTGTACTTCCACTAATTTCAGAAAACCTGCCAAGAAAATTTTTTGAAGCTTCAAAGATATAATTACCAATTACAAAACAAAATGATCTATAACACCTGCAAGAACTTGTTATCGGACATTCACATTTAAACTTCTTTTAGAATGTTCGGATTGAGCAACTTTCATGCTGAGACCTTAAAGAGCAGGAGAACTGGGTACACCTTATGAAATTTGACTTCTAAAAGAGTGAAGTTTATTGAGTTGGAACTTAAACAAACAATTAAGAAAAGAAAATTTTTTTTTTTTTAAAAATGCACATTCAATGACTAGATTTCAAAAACAATAATATCTAAACTGTTAAGTAGAGAAATCAATTCATCATGTAGCTTAAATGCACTTGGTCCTCACATCAAAACCATTATCATCATCAGCACAAAATAAATTAAGCAATCGAAAGAAACAATAAAGTAAAAATACAAACCCATTATCAAAATTCTCATATTTGACGCCAAGAACTATGCAAACAAACAAGAACTAAACAAGTAAACCCACTCACAAACACAGATAAAGCAAGTCAGAGAGACGAACCCAATCATCGTCATCTTGATAGAGGACTTGAGCGGGAGTTCAGAGAGCAAAATAGAGTCATCAGAGAGTTTGTTGCCGATTTTAGGGTAGAGAAGCTTCTGTCGTTTGGGCAAAACATTTGTGAGTTCGCAGATTCGGCGCTTCAACTCAGCCACTGAATCGTCGCCACATACTCGAACGGTGTACTCTTTTCCGCTCCACTTGACTGTGAGGGTCAACTCTTCTTCCGATAGAGAGGAGGATGAAGCCGGAATTGCAGAAGACGTTGACAGCGAAGTAGAGGAGGAAGCAGACGCCATCTTCGGAAAGTGAGCTCTCCGTTGAAAATGAATTCGTTCCGCTTCTACTTACATTACACGCTTGTTTGTTTTAAATTATTTTATTAAAATAACATGAAAATCCCTACTCTTTTATTTATTTATGAATAAGCGATTACTTATTCATTTATAACTAAAAATCCCCTATATAATTATCTTCATTGAAATGACAAACAATTTGTTTTTTTGATGTTTACTAAAATTAATTTTGTTGTTATATTTATTTTAGATAGGTTTGATTCTATTTATATTATAAAATCTATTTTGAAAATATTTTTACCCACACATCTATATAAAAAAATATTTAAAAAAATTAAAGTTTCTATATACCCTTTAAAATATTTGCATAATATTATATTATATACTTTAATTTTTTCTCATACACCCTGAAAGTATTCATTGTGCCTAGATATTTTTTTATTTTTAAATTATAAATTCATAAAAACTATTAAAATTCAAAAAATAATTAACAAAGGAAAAGGTCTACTATATTTTTACATGATGTTATAATATTTTATAAACAATTAAAATCTCTTTTATTTATAATATTATAGTTTTTTTTATAGTTACGAATTTATAAATCTTAAGATATATGAGTCATGTAATTTTTATAAAATTTACCTATTTTTTATTGTAAAGAAATGGGAATAAAAAGTTAATTATTCTTAATAGTAAATTATAAGTGAATATTTTTATAATAAATTTTTCTATCAAAATATAAATATTTATAATAAATTAAATTTTAGAGTGGAAGTAGACCCGTTTAGTTTTACTAAACACAATTTTAAATTTTAAAATATTATTTTTTGAAATTAAGAATAGATTAGAAACACATCCATGTAATACTAAAATAGTCATATAAATAAAGATTTATAATATTTTTGTATTTATTCAATACACAATGTTTTCATAAAATTTTGATGATTGACTATGGTTAATATTCCTTAAGTATTTCTTGCTCAAAAACTTATATCAACAATTTCTTTTACCAAAACATATTTTCTTGCCTCCTCAAATTCTTTATTTTATATATTTTCTTGTTTTCTAATTTTAAAATAGCATCTAAATTAATAAATTTATCTAATTTAATAAATTATTTTTATTGTATTAAAAAAAAAAGAATTTACGTGATCTAATTTTTCTTAAAACTAATTTATTTTTTAAAAAAACTAATATAAACATAATTTCATTAATATTTTTTTATCTTTTACTTATTTCACTTGGAAATATAATTGTAATTATGAAATTTTAAATTTTAAGGTAAAAAATTACAAATATTAAAGTAAACAAAAAACTTTAGAATGATTTACAATTAAAATAAAATTGAAAAATAAGGCAGAAGTCTAATAACGTGATTTTTAAAGAATATGTTAAGAATATAAACTATTTATATAATAATATCTAATGAGTAAGTTTTGAAAATTTTGCATTTATTAAATAATTAAGATAGTCTATGGTGTTAAATTACATGCCAATATTTTATTAAGATTAAAATTCAATATTTTAAGGTACTGTAGTTATTATAATAAAAGTTAGGGACCTACTTGAGAAACATAGCTCCATTCATAAATAGTAAACATTTAAGTTTTTGAAATTATAGCCCCATTTTTCTAAAACTTATTGGAGACAATTTTGAATTTTGAAATATCATGGAATTTGAAATTAACAATTAGATTGTAACGGGCCATTGGTATCTCTATTTGATACAAATCAACATTTTCATGCTCTTTTGGTGATTTTTCCACAACCACCTCTTTAAACAATGAATATGACTTCAATGAATTGCAACGCACTTCTAACAATTCAAATTTCTAAAAATGCGTTTATTTGTTGTCTATGAAAATTTTACAAATGAATTATTTTGGTAAGTAATTTTTATACATCATTTTGGATTTAAAACAAATTTCATTATTTTATTTTTATTAGTTGTTAGAAAAGTATTGTTAAAGATGTAAATTTTAGTAATATTATATCATCATAACTTTTATTATTTATATTTTTTTTTAATTTAAGATTATTTAGCAAATTTAAGATTATTCGTTTGAAAGATTGAAATAAACCAAACTTTAGTGAATAATTCATAAAAAAACCCAAAGCTCAAAATGTGGGCTAATAATAGAAAATAAATTTTATGATATTATATACCAATCTCTTATCTTAACCAGGTTCATGATACTTGCATGCTAGTTTTAGGTTAAGTTAATAATTTTGTAACCAAAACAAAATAAAAATATTTCAGTTAATATATATGTTGTTGTATTATCACACTTACATATAGATTGAAAAAAAGTTGTCGACAACTATAAATTTTAGTTCAAAAATAAAAATTATGCTTGAGTGATAATTTGACTTGGATCAAACATGATTTCGTCCATATGCTCTTTCATTTTGTTTATATACCAAATGCAAATGATTTAACCATCAGGCTGAATATTATATTTTTTACTTTACTTTTATCCTAAAATTATTATTATAAGTATACTTTATAGTCGCGAATAACTCAAATTCTTTATATTAAAAAGTATTACTAGTTATATAACGGCTTTTAAATGTTGTTTATTATACTGTTATAATATTCATATTATTTCCTAAAACCACATTACCACTCAAAAATATCTTAAAGTTAGAGTTTGCTGCCCTAAATTTGTCCTCCAAAAATTATATATATTGAATCTTTAGATATTGAAATTCATCATGAGCCAAAGGCCTATAAAACACAATAAAGTCAATAAACATTATACTCTTGTAAGATCACACTTAAGTCATGATCTTCATTCACCATTCTTGATGTGGGAATTTTGTTTGGTCACACCAAGTCTGGAAATAAGTCTTGAAGTCTCTTGAAGTGATCAGCTGGGTCACACCAGGTCTTTGTTTCAAGGAGATAGGTGACATGGTCTGAACCTTAATCGAGGGTAAGTTGTCTAAGAGTCTTTTGAAATCGTGAATGGATGTTGCCTATTCTGCACATAATCACTTCGTTTAACCTTTTCAGTTCCAAAATAATCTTGAACCTAAGATTTCAAAAAATTGTTCTGCGAACACCTTGCAAGACAAAATAATAGTTAGACAAAAATTGTCTCTCTGGCGACTCCATCTAATACTTAAGTTAGTTCTTATCGAAGAATGGATTTGATAGGCGTAGGTTTTGCCCTTCTTATGTATATAGAAATGAGATGTAACTAAGAGAAATAAGGACTAGAGAGGTTTGCCAAGGTCAAGATTTTTCATCCTTTGGAGAAAATAGCCAATGAGAGATGTTCATTAAGGGTTTATGGAGCATTAATGGAGGCTAAAATGAGCATGAAAAATGTTCTTGAGGACTGCGTGTGGAAGAGAGAGCTTTTTTTCGGAGAATGGGTTTTTTTTCCTTTGAGTGGAGAAGATAAAAATGGCAACTTCAAGGACTCTTAATGCACACAAATGATAACTATTCTTAGTGTGTGAGTGTGAATCAAAGAAAAGAGAGAAAATGCTCTCTTGGGATGACGAGCTCTCTAAACCTAGAAAAATGTTAGTCTTATGAAAAACTCCCTCCTTCAAACATAGAAAAATATACTTATATATGGAAAGGAAAGCTTGAATCTGACTGATTAGTATATGTTGCCTTAACCTTCATCTTGCCATTCTCATGTATCCTCTTCTCATTGACTTTTAGTGGTGCCATGTAAGTATGATACATGGCAAACTAAGATTGGTAGATCTTACCTTATATGGACCCATTGCCATGTGTCCTTCTTCTACAAGCTCTAAGGATATAAGTGGATACGGTCTGGTTCGGTGTAAATTTTTGACAAACCGGACCGGATCAGAAAATTTCGAGTATCAAATTTTTAAGATCGGATTGGACCAAATAGAAAGAAAAATCCAGATCAAATCAAACCGGACCAATTACATGTTAGAATCGAATTAAACCCAAACCGATCAGTTTAATTTTCGAATCGATTTAATTATTAAATACATTTATTATTTTTAAAAAAAATTTCAGTGTATTAAATGACGTCATTTTATGAAAATACAATAAAACGATGTCATTTAAATAAAAAAAATTAAAAAAATATTTTCGGTCAAATCTAAAATTTTTGGATTAAAACAGAAATTGGACCGAAAATTTTAGATTGTTTATTTTAAAAATCAAAACCGAGCCAAATTGCGTAAAATATTGGACTAAACTCATAAATTCTAGTCCGGTTTCGGTTTAGTTCGATTTGGTTCGATCTGATTTTCTACCTACCCCTACTAAGAATAACATTATTCTCTTCTAACTAGGTAGCGAACTAGCATTAGCCTAGTTATCCTTGGTCCCCACCTGGATATTGTTAAAGCCTAATAAGATCTTGTTAAAGGCAGATTCTCCCTATTTCTTATCTTTTGCTTATCTCAAGTGTTGTCTGCCTCTTGTCTGGTTGTCCCTTTTTACATTTCTTAGTGGTGAAGTTTAGAATAACAATTATTAAGGCTGAGTTAAGGGTAACTTTATGTATGCCCAAATACCAAAGTCGTTCACTTAATCCTGCTCCCTCAGATTAAGGTCATGGTCTCATGAGGTGGTATTTATCCTGCAAACTACCTTATCCATAGCTGATGAAGGGCTTGACTTGAGGTAGTATACATCTTATTCACATGTGAGTAGAGTTCCTTGCTTACTTGTAGTAAGGTGAGTCGTCCTTTAAGATGTCGACTTAGCTCTCATGGGCTTATATTCTGCCACATGTCCAATCACACATTTTCCCACAATAGAGATCCCTCAACTTCTAATAGCTAGACAAAGTTGAATACATTGGAAGCTATCCATAACCCTTGGTTGCCTTCATGGCATACCTTTTTTCTTTTTCAGTGGCCCCGTTCTTTGTACCTCAGGGAATAATGACATAAAGCATGGAGGCATATGACGATATAACACATGGAGATATATGGTGATAAGCAGTATAGCGATATACATTAGGTGAAAAACATATGGCGATAAAATACCAAGGTCAAGATCAAGCTTAATGCTTCCTGATGGCAAAAAAACACCAAGGTCAAAACCGAGGTCGACCATAATTCCTAATGACAATAAAACAACGAGATCAAGAACAATCTTGACCAAGGTTCCCGATGATGATAAAACACATTGCGATATATGGCAAAACAACATATGGAGATTTATACCGAAAACACATAAGGCAATAACATGACGAAATAATACATAACGAGATAGCATATAGTGATAAGCACGAGGCCGGATAACACATGGCGATAAACACATGGTGGAATAGCACATGGTGATAATTAAATAGCGGTATAACATATTTTGACTTCCATTGAAATCGATAGAGAAAAATCAAATCTCAAAAATCATAGCATGACTACAAAGTCAATTTGATCTTAGTAGCAATATAAGCAAGATAACATAAGGAAAGCTTAACATGGCTACCAGATCAACCTAACCTTGGTAATAACATAAGTAAGATAATATAAGTAAAACTTAACTTAGCTACTATGTCTATCTGACCTTAGCAATATTATAAATTAAGCATTTCAATCTTCAAAGTAAGCATGCATTTCTAACCACATAAGTAAGTAGGCATACTAGAGTCATGTAAGAGGTCTAGCAAGATAGGCCCTGACTTGGTCAATTTGGCTCTCTTATTGCTACTTCCATATCATATAATTGTTTCTCAAGCATTCCATAAGAGAAGGTTAAAGGTTACCTCCCTTTTAATGCTTCATTATTAGAGAATACCTCAGTTGCCATGGTAGCTTCTATGTGACTCTTAAGAATACATTCTACATTCAGAAAGACCAAGTTGTTCACTATGCTAGCTAGGCTTGCCTCGCTTAGCTTAAGTAGGGTCATGCTTATGGCAACTATCTAGTTGGTCCTCTAATTTTAGTGGAGTTGGTAGAATACCAAATTATCATATAAGCAAGTCTTCATGTATAGAAAGCGAGCACAAATTCTAACCTTCATTTTAACCTCCTTACCTTTTCCTCCTTTTAACTAAATCTGTAGCCAACTTCACTCTATTCTGACTTTTCACAAACTCAAGGGGAGACTATCTTCTTTGGGCAGTTGTTGTGACTAGACTTTCAGTTGTGTTCTCGACCACCTCATCTCGGAATTTCAAACATCAACATATGGCTTATTTGGCAAGGACGTAAGTATAGTAGGGCTTTTTCTACAGGTCCCTATAGATAGCACCACTGTTAATGTATGAATTTTTGTTTAGCCGTACTAGGCTTTGGAAATAGGTCTTGGTATCTCTGAAGTGGTCAACTGGGCTACACCAGGTCTTTATTTTAAAGAGTTTGGCGACATGGTTTGAAGCTTGGCCGAGGGTAAGTTGGCCATGAGTCTTTTGAAATGGTAAATAGACGTTGCTCATTCCTCATATAATTGCTTCATTCTAGCTCTTCGGTTCCTAAATAACCTTGAACTTTGAAAAACTGCTTCACAAACACCCTACAAACAAAATAATAATTAGACAAAGATTGCTTATCCAACAACCCTTTCTGATGCTTATATCAATCTTATCAAAGAATAGATTTGAAAGGCATGGGTCTTACTTCTCTTATGTATATAAAAATAAGATGTAAAGACGAGAAATGAGGACTAAAGAGTTTTGCCAAGGTCAAGGCTTTTCATCCTTTAGAGAAACAACAAAGGCATAGAGGGTTTATAGAGTATTAATAGAGGTTGGAATAAGTATGAAGAATGTTCTTGAGAAGTGTTTGTGGAAAAGAGCTTTTTTTGGAGAATTGGTTTTTTTTCCTTTAAGTGAAGAAGATAGAAGTAACAACTTCAAGGACTCTCTATGCACATTAATGCTGGCTGTTCTTAGTATATAAATGTGAATCAAAGAAAATAGAAAAAATCCTCTCTTAAGAAAATTAGTTCTCTTATGAAAAACTCCCTCCTCCAAAATATAGAAAAATATGCTTATATATGGAAAGAAAAGCTTAAACTTGATTGGCTAGCATATGTTGCCCTAGCCTTTATCTTGCTATTCTCATGTGTCTTCTTTTCATTGGCTTTTGATTGTGCCATGTGAGTATGACACATGGCAAGCCAAGATCTTTCCTTACGTGGGTCCACTGCCACATATCCTTCTTCTATAAGCTCTAGAGATTATATTATCCTCTTCTAAACAAGTGGCAAACTCTCATTAGCCTAACTATCCTTAATCCCTACCTTGGCACTGTTAAAGTCTGGAAAGGTTTTGCTGAAGGTAGATTCTGTGTATTTCTTATCTTCTATCTGGCTCAAGGGCTGTTTAACTTTTGTTTGATGGTCCCCTTTTACATTTTTTGGGCATGAGGCTTGGAATAACAATTACCAGGGCTGAGTTAAAGGTAAGTCTAGGTATGCCCAGGTACCAAGGTTGTTCACCTAATCCTACTCGCTCAAATCAAAGTCATGGCCTCACGAGGTGGTATTTATCCTACAAATTACCTTATCCATAGTTGGTAGGGAGCTTGACTTGAAGTGATTCACACCTTATTTACACATGAGTGGAGCTCTTTGTTCACCTCATAATAAAGTAGTCATAAGGTTGGTCGTCCTTTAAAGCATCAATTTAAGTTCTCGTGGGCTCATATTCTGTCATATGTCCAATCATATTTTTCCCCACAACAACCATTATTTGCATCAATCACTAAAAAATGAATATGTTATTGTAAAAAATTTACATGAGCTCTAAATCTCCCTGAAAAAAATATTTAACCACCTAGAGTCAATAATTCTTTAGGATGCTTGAAACAAGTACATGAATCTTCAACTACAAAATTTCAAGACAGTGAATACAACTTCACCTTGTTTAGACTTAGCTTTGGAATTAAAATTATTATATATCACACTATGAAAAATATACTTGAAAGACGAATCAAGTCTCAACGTTTGATGCCTTGAATATGGTTTTATAGCAATAGTATTGAGATTGAGCATGAGAACACAAAAGTATTTTAACTTAATCTCTTGCCTTCTTTGTTGTTGAAAAGAGCCACAAGTTGTTATTGATCACATGAAAATTTCAACAAAAAAATAATTGCACAAAAATTTCAACAAAAAAATAAAAGTCTTTTATAAAATTTTTAAGAGTAGTACTATTACCATCCCCCTAAAATCTTTATATAAAACCTTTTTTTAAAAGATATATTTATAATTTTGACCTTATTAAATAACTACATATTTTATTATACTTATGTAATATTTGTTTATTAAAAATATTTTAGTTAACTAGATATTATACATATAATATGATATTATTAGTTTTAATACTCACATATCTTAAATCTTTTAATTATTTATGAATTTTAATATAATTATGTTAATTTTTTTCTCTACAAAATTATAAGAGATTTAAGATTTATTTTTAGGAGTAATAAAGAGAAAGTGTTAATATACTTCGTCTTTATACTCTTTAATACTCAATTTTTTAAGAGTTTTCAAAAAAGCAGTTACAATTTCTTAAAGATATAAACGAAAAGTGGAATGTCATTAAAAGAGTAAGTAATATCTATTATTATAATTAGTTATTATTTAAAAAATTATTATTAAATAAATATTTTATATTATTTTAAAGTGATACTTATAAGAAATTGGAGTAACTTAAAACTTCACCCACTTTTGATATAGAATTCTAATTTACAGTCCGTCTTTTATATATTTATTTTTAATTCAATTGAAGTATATTTTTAATTTTTATTTAATTTAAGTTAAAAATTGTGTAAGAACAAGAAGCCGGTCCGCTTCAACCCCACAATTGCAGTAACTATTGAAGTATTAGGAACCTATTAACCCAATTTTTAAGACAGAAAAGAATATATAAATTTCTGAGAATTGGTTTAATATACTGATTAATCTTAATATTCTTAAAAATATTTATAAAAAGTCTCAATTTATTTTAAAATAATAATTATACCCCTATTAATAATAATGATTCAACAAAAATAATTATTAAGCCTTTAAAATTTGACAAAATATAATATATTTATAAAAATATATTAATAAAAATAGTACATTAACAATATAATAATTAATATATTATAAAATTATACATTTAATAAATAATATATTTTATTTTTATTGTATTTTATATATTAATTATATAATATATTTTATATCTTTTTACTATACATAAATATAAATTATAATTATAAGTATTGTACTATAATATATTTTATTTATATATTAATATTTATTTATGATTTATTTTATTTATTTTCTAGTACTTAATTCATATTGACTTCTTAACATTATAAAATAAATAAATTTATATTTTAATTATAATATATTAAAAAGTATATGGTTAATGAAAATATTATATTATTAATAAATTATTAAATAATATTATATTTATTTTTTTAATATATATTTTTGTTAAATAATTATTATTGATAAATGCTCCTATTGAGCCTGAGGTTCTTCGTAAGAGCCATAAAATGAGTTCTAAATAATGCCTAGGGTCCTTCATAAGACCCAGATGAAATTAGCTTGAACCTCTGTAAAATTTGCTCCAATTGAGTTTGTGGTTCTTGATGAGACTATTGTCCTTAAAATGACACACCCTCTTAAAGATACCTTAAAAGTGACATATGTTCCCTAAAAGTGGTAATAAAACAATCCTATAAATTTCATAATTATTGTTGAATATTTGAAATAAAAATTTGGTAAAAATCAAGTACTGTCTGAAGCTATAGGTCAAACACAGATCCAATGGAATATTCATCCATCAATTAAATTTTACTAAGAAACTTATAAAATATTTTCATATAAATTAGACCATTTCCATTTATTTTTAAATATTACTAATTAATCATAATTGTTTTCATACCTGCATTGAACTATTGATTTTGAATTATTTTATTCTACCATAGTGAACTCACAATCCAAGTTTTGTTATATTAATGCATGTTATGTTATTCATTTGATCCTTATAAAAGCATAGTTACAATTGGAATATATATTTATTAATAATGACACAACAATTTCCTGTAAATCAAAAGAAACAAAAATCAAATATATATCATCAAAATTTTTCTACATTTATGAGCTCTAAAAAAATAAACAGATTAATACGCCGCACTAAAAATCTTATAAATATGTTAAAGTATCAGAATGTACGAACTTAACAAATTATATACCTAATACATATTAATTTTTGGACGGAGCATTCATCAAAGAGAGTGGAATCTCCAAGTAAATACTTCTTTATTTTTCTAAACATATGTACATTATACTCTTTTTCTCTTTGACTAATTTTTATTCTATTAGGTTTTATTGACAAAGATTTTTAGTGAGACACTCTCTAAAATACGGTCACTATTATTTTTCTACTTATTGAGATCGTGTTTTCAATTAAACTTTTATCCCGTTGTATATTTTGTAATTAAAAAAAATATAATCATTTTAAAATAGTAAAAATACGAGATGGACTATTATAAATTCCGTAAATTTGATGTGGATCTCCACAATTTGTCTGATCTCTTTGGTTTGATATTCTTGGCTTCATTGTTCTATCTTGATTGATCTACGCATTTTGCATAATTGCATCAGCATAATTTAATCCACATACTGTTTCTATTTCGTTCATCTACCAAATGCAAATGACTTAACCATTTGGTTGCCAAGATCTCATTGACTTGACAAATGTATAAAATATGGGCATTACGTATATTATTAAATGACAAGATCAAGCTTTCGGAAATTTAACAACTTCATTTCGTTTCAATTTTGCTTTGAATTTATATTAAAAAAAAATTTGCTTTGAAATTTATAAAATATGTTTCACTTTATATTCTGAGCTAATAATCCACATTAATTGATGGATTTTTTATTCTTGTGCAATTTTCTAGTGTCATACGTTGAAATCTAATCTGTTTGATTTTACAACGAGTTTGGATGAGATTTTTTAGTTTTAAAAGTTAAATAAAAAATATATTTTTTAAATATTTTGTGTGAATTTTAAATATTTTTTTTAATGCTATCACTCGTTTGAATTTTGAAGCATTATTATTATTTTTTAAACAGAAATTTAGATTATAATGGGGCAAAAAAAACCATTGGGAGCTATTTGATACAAATTAATTTTATTCTCACGCTCTGCTTGTGATTTTTTCACAATTAACCATCTCCTTCCATAATCATTGTGAATTTGAGGAAGAGTTATATCAATCTGTAAACAAAATTTATGTGTTTTCTGTGAAAAACTATAAAAGAATTATTTCAGTATGCAAATTTTTATATATTAATTTGGATTTAAAACAAATCTCATTGTTTTATTTTTGTTTTTCAGTGTTGGTAGACTATTATTAAAGAATGATAATAAAGGTCGAAGTTACTTTTATTGTCACAATTTTTAATTAAATATTAATTATCAAATTTTAAGAGAATATATATATATATATATATACAATTGAGAAATTGAAGTAAACTAAAAATTTATTAAATATTCTATCATAAAATAAGGTTAAATTTTGGGTTATGCATAAATGGTACCATATCAAAAAAATATGGTGATAATGTAATTCACCTAACATTTAATAAAATAATCCCTAAAATTATTGATTATTCTCAAATATCTTCAAAGGATACTAGAATAATAAAAATCAAATTCTACTAAACACACAAATACATTTCAATTATGATAATTTTAAAGGAGTATTTAGAGGAGAGTTGTAAGAGCAAAATAGAGTTATAGGTGAATTTGATTTCCATTTAAAGATAAACAAGTTTATATTTTTTTGGCAAAATGTTACTGAATTTGGAGATTCGACACTTTTTTTAACCAGATAATTGTTGTTGAGACTCCATTTTACTTCATTAATTGTGAGCATTATCTCTTCTTGGAAAGATAGTGAGGAAGCTAGAATTGTAGAAGACAATGACAACAAAAAGGAATAAAAAAAGAAGCAATGAAAATTTTAATATTATGACGTTAATTCATAATCGATTTAAGTTTTATTTTGAGAAAATAAATATTTGAATAAAAAAAAGGTTTTTTTTTTTTTTATTAATCTGAATTTAATAACATTTCGTTAACTGCAGAAGCATTTATTATTTTTTACTAAAAATCTAAGTAGACTTAAATGTTTGAATATAAATGATACATTTGTTCTTTTATCTTAAATCTAAATCTAAATATTAAATTATTTATTTTTTAATTGAAAAAATTTAAAAATCAATATTATTATATTTGTATGTAAATAAATTAATTACATAAAAATATTTGTGAGAAAACATTTAATTAAATGATTCATAATTTTAATATTCATTAAAAAAGTAAAAAAAAATTGACTTTTACTTAATAGAATAAGTGTTTTAGAATTAACACACTAAAAAAAAAAAAAAAATACTATTAATTATCAAATATAGTAACATTAAGCCAATTAAATATTAAATTAAAAAAAAGGCCCATCTACAAAAATTTAGAGACGAGTTGAAGATTCTTAATAAAGAACAAACTATGGACTTATATGTTCAAATTGAAAAACTATGTCCTTGATTGTAGAAACATAAACCTCAGGAACCCGTATGCTATTTAACATAAAATGGATAATAACATACTGATCCATTTATTTTTAAAAGTGTTATTAATTATATCAAAGATTTTCTTTAGTGGAACACTTTTAATGGCCTTAAACTCGAGGATGAGTTTTATTTAAAAGAGGGAAAATTTAATGTAGAATAATTTTATAATTTAATTAGTTTAGGAAATTTTTTATTTTTATTAATTTACTTTATTATTTATTATTGATTTTCTTATTTAAATAGGAATTATTTTCTTTATTTCAGTTAACTTGTAACATTAGATTTTCTCTATTATATATAGAGAGCTAATATTTTTATTTTAATATATTTTATTTAATAAAATTTTCTCCTTTGATTTTATCTCTTATAAGATTATTATCTTAATACTAGTATCTCGAACAATTAAGGTTAGAATGATGATTAATTTCGTCCATTAAAATGTTTATCTAATACACTACGTCAAAAAATCAAACGAAATTCGTCGTTTGACAAAGCATTTTTATCCTACCCACTATCCCCCTTGCATCAATTCAATAATAAATTTTTTAATCTAAAATTTAAATACAAATATTGTGATTATTTTATATTTTTTAACTAAAAAAATCTAAATGTCAATACTTTTACTAAATAATTTTAAAAAAAAAAGGCCAATTTGAAATGAAGATAATTGGCCTTATTAGTAATTTATTAATATTAAGTTAAAAAAAAAAAAGGCTATGTAAGATGAAGATAATTTTTTATGATTATTTATATTTTTCAAAACATAAACCAAATAAAAATATATTTTATAAATCATTCCTAAAACATAACTAAAGAAAAATAATTTTCTTTATTTAGAAAAACAACTATTTAGTAGTATTTACATTGTTTTTAAAATTGTATTTTCTAAAAAACACCATCATCTTTTTTATTTACTAAAATCATTTTTTTTTCTCATTCGTAGTTACTAAAAGTATTTTCATTGTTTTAATCATTTTTCACATATTTTAATAGAATCACTTTCCTTTAATTTTAAATAATTAAATTTTATTTTACTTAACAATATTTTTAAGTTTGAAATATATATATTTTTTTAAAATTAATGATTAGATTATAGTTGGGCCTCATAAAAGCCGTCGGCTCCACTGTCCATAACATATTCCACGCTGAGTCCATTCGCCGATTGCCCGATTGGGACTTCTTTGATATAAATCAAATATTTCATACTTTTTTGGTAATTTTTCCTCAACTGCCTCTTTTTTGGGGCACAATGAATGTGATTTGATGAAGTAAAACATAGTTCTATAATTCTACTTTGTAAAAATGATTTATGTGTGATTTTTTGAAAATTTTGTAAATGAATTTTTTCTATATGTAATTTTTATACACCAATTTGAATTCGAAACAAATTTTACTGTTTTAGTTTTAGTAAATGAGTAGATCTATTATTAAAGCGGTAGATTATAATATCACTTATTATCATGATTATTGTTATTTCAAAGTTTTTATTAAAGGTTAAGTTTTAAGATAACAAATTTGAGAGATTGAAGTAAACTAAATTTTAATGAATAGTTTATAATGAAAATGAGTAAAAGGTTTGGTATTTAATATTAAAATTGAAGGAAAATCGTTTCTAAATTTGATTTTTGTTTTAATTTAATAGTTCTTAGCAACCTTTGCTTAATATTTTTAAGGAGAATATCTAATATTTATGTTGTTTGGTTTAATATTTTATTACCTTATATTGTTTAGCTAATATTCCAATATCTTTTGATGTTAGTTTCGTTACAAAAAATTATTTTTTTTTAAAATAATTGCCAGTTTATCCTCTCATATATGTTAAAAGTCTACACATATGTTATCTTTTTATTATACAACTTATAATTAAGTTGACTACCGCCTTTGACTACTATCAACAACTACCGCCTTTGACTACTATCAACAACTAAGTGTTGAGAAAACTAGTCATATGAAAATTGTAATAAAAAATTGATGGCATTTTTTAACCTAAATTTTTATTTTGTATATTGTTGCGAAAGAAAATGAATATATGAAATTAATGACCAATAATAATGAAGATCTAGATTTGATATTATTTTCATTATCTAATACACTAAAATAATTAATTAGAAAATGTAGCATTACTACATTAATAATATAATAATAATATATTTAATTTCTTAAATTTTATTTTTATAAATAAAAAATATATTTTTTATTTAGATTAAATAATTCTCTTATACTTGTTAAAATTACTGAAATAATTTTTAGTGTTAACTTACAAATTTTTAAATTGTAATGGTTAACATTAAACATTATCAGGTTAACTTAGTCATGTTAACAATGGTTAATGATCTATTTAACTTGTTTTAACTTTCAACTATAATGAATTAAATTCATAGTACTGTGTGTAATTGTATTATTAAATATGTATTAATATTTTTAATTTTTCTAATATTTTTTCAAACGCATAATAATGATTAAAATAAAGAAAAATTTTATTACTTCCTCTACCACATAGTTTAAGTTTTTAAGAAGAAATAAAATGTGCAAAATTAGCCCTATTTAATTTCTTTAAAGGCTAATTTAATTGTTTTAATAAGAATTAAGGACCTTTTCGATATGAAATGAAAAACTATATCTTTATTTATTAAATATTAAAAATATAGAGATGAAAAATTTTTACCCATTTTTTATTTTAGTAAATGCCCTTTGTAAATTTTTAAATTTTCTTTATTTTAAATTAATAATTAAATTATAATTGGCCTAGTAAAACCATTTGGCCACCGGGATCTATTTTATACAAATCAAAATTTCATGCTTTTCTTATGATTTTTCCGCATCTTCTTTTCGCACAACAAATGTGAATTTGATGAAGTGCAAACAATATTTTATACATCTATTTTGTAAAACTGATTTATTTGTTGCCTATGAAAATTCATAAATAAATTATTTCAATAGGCTATTTTAATATATCAATTTGGATTCAAAACAAATTTTATGGTTTTG
The DNA here is from genome assembly GCA_022749755.1 of Azadirachta indica. NCBI lineage: Eukaryota > Viridiplantae > Streptophyta > Magnoliopsida > Sapindales > Meliaceae > Azadirachta > Azadirachta indica. The sequence continues at coordinate 5,502,295 of CM040444.1, read as the reverse complement.
TTTGGATAAATACATGTAGAGTATTATTAAACATGCAAATTTCAATAATATTGCTTATTGTTACCTATAATTTTTTATTTGAAATTAGTTATCAACTGTTAGGATAATATATTTAAGAAATTGGAGTAAATTAAAATTTTAATAAATAATTTATAATAAAAACGAGCTTAGAAATGTGTTTGCATCCACCTTAACTTACATTAAAATAATAGGAAACAACAGAAAGCAGCTCTATACTATAAGATAATAACATTTAACAAGATGATTTACAAGATTATACATTAATTTCTAATTCTATTTAAAGTTTTACAGTTAAATAAATAATTTTGTCAATAAAATTAATGAAAATAATTAAATTAGTGTTTTTTTTTTCATTATTATAGTTAAATATGGGTTGGGAAGTTAGTTACTACTAAAACAAAATTTACACCAAAAAAAGGGCAATTATTTTTTTAGAAGAATTTTTATTTAAGTTATTGTAAGCATGGTTGGCAATGAGAACAAAGGTAGAACTTATTCAATAATAAAACAACTTTTAATTTTTTTTATTTATTCTATTGAGATTTTAAAAGTTTGTTCATTTGTTTTAATATGTCCAAAGCTTGTTATAATGCAAATAAGGAGTATTTTTCCTTTTTAATATGGCCAAAGTTTGTTCGTGATTGTTGTTTAAGAAGGAGTTAACTATTACTATGAAAATGAATTATCACAATACTTCTCTTTTTTTATTTTTTTTTATGGTTTTGCTTTTTTGTACTTGAATCATGTTCTACTTTTATTTATTTTTTACTTTTTACATCTGAACAATGTTTTACTTTAACCAAAAGCAATTTAAAGTAATATGTTTTAATTTAAATTCTCACAAGTGGGACATAATTAAGAATGCGCTAAAATTAAATCTAAAAATAAAGAAGTCTTTTGAAGGTTATAGGGTTTATTAAAAAGATAGGGGAATAAAGAAATATTTATAACTTACAAGAAGTTATTTGAGTACAATAAGAGGTATTATTAAAAATATTATGATTTTTTTTAAATTTTTTTTAAGAGGTTATTTTTAATAAAGAGGTTTAAAAAAAAAAAAAAAAAAAGGGGTAACATATACATCATTATTTTTTTAATAACAAGAACATTTATTCAATTTTTATTCAAGACAAGTATTTCAAAAGGTGTTTGTATGCAATTTTTTTTTCAAATGTAATTGAATAAAAAAACAAATTTTAGAAGACACACAATTATGCATATTTTCTATTTTTATTTTTAAAAATAAAATAGTTTTTACAAATGTAATTAAATAGCCTCTAAAATTCACAATTATTGATTTTAAATTTTAAAATCTATGTGGTGACATGTTCAACTTCTTCATGCTCTTGTCATTTTTTTTTCCATAACCACCTAATTCTGCAATGAATGTGAACTTAATAATTTTCCTTGTAAAAATAATTTGGGTGTCTATAAAATAAAATTTTTTTAATGTATTGTATTAGTTACAATTTAAAAGAGATGTAGATAGGAAGAGGAGTTGCATTAAAGATGCAAGTAATGTCTTCTATTTTGATTTGTTACTATTAAAACTTTTTGTTAAACAATAACTTTTTTTTATTTTTAAAATGATACATTTGAAAAATTAGAGTGAATTAAAACTTCAGTCACTCTAAGATAAATAAAGTGACAAGTTTTAAATAAATAATAGTATTTTTTATTTTTAAAATGATACATTTAAGAAATTGGAGTAAATTAAAATTTTTTCCACTTTTAAAATAAAGAAAGTCATTTCTGATTTGGGATTCTAATGTACTATTGCTTTTTTACATTTTTATCTTTTATTAAATTTAAATATATTTGAATTATTTATTCAAGAAAAAGAAGCAGCGTCGGAGGAATTTGCACTATATATGCCTTCAAATTCATAAAAAAATTGTAAATATTGAGTGTGTATTTACTGAAAAGATATATGTACAACAATTATAAATTACGAATAAATTATAAATAATAAATAGACTTATAATATTAAAAAAAAACCTGAGAATTTTATGTTTACATTTAGAAGTAAATTTTTTGTCATAATGATAATTTAGTCAACGTTATTTGTTCTTTTTTACACGGTTTTGAATGTTAATGAAGTGAGATTAATTGGTAGAGTTTCTAACAAAATTTTAGGCTAAAATTCTTTCACTGAAGTTGAACATTTCCTCCGTGGCAAGTCCAATAATAGTAGATAGAGAGTGGGGATTTTAAAATTTATCTTTAAATTTCATAAGTCTCCCAACAAAGCAACCAAAACAAATTGTTTTGTGGTAATTTGTTATTTAACTTGTTTTTAATTGTAAACTTTAAATTAATTTTTGTGAAAGAAAAATAATTTGTTATTTCACTTGTTTTTAATTATGCACACAGATTTTCTCTTGGTCTCAGATATCCTTAACTTTGTAAAATCTGTTTGGTATTTAATAAAAATTAACGACCGAGATTTTACTTCAATACAATTTTACAAGATTTACCATAAATTACCCAAATCAATAGTCAGCACTAGGCTGAGATTTCATTTCATTGTTTAATGTAAAGAGGCGGTGGTCGATGATGGCATTGAATAGCGAAATAAAATTTCAGCCTAACGTTGACTTTTCGTTTAGGTAATTTATGGTAAATCTTTTGCAACTTTATTGAAATAAAATCTCGGCCGTTGATTTTTATCAAATGCACACGTGTCAACAAATCTTGTAAAGCCAAGAATATCCTAGATCATGAGGAGGGGATTCGGGTTCTTTAATTGTAAACTTTAAGTAATTTTCACGAATTTCTGCAGACAAAAAATTAATTGTCTTGAAAGTCAACTGTTTTATTTAAAACATTTGAACCATTAAAATTTAATTATATTTAATATTTAGTAAATTTCTATTTTAAAAATAATACTAATGCATGAACCATAAAATTAACTAAATGAAAATGTATTTAACAAAATTATCTAATCTGTTTTGTTTTTTAAAAATACATATTTTCTAACAAATTTAAAGTGTTCTTCTTTTTGTTCACCCTAACAAAATATTTTTCATTCATATTCAATATACATATTTTAATCATCTTATTAATATTCGATGGAACCGAATTCTTGACCACATCACTTTGGACTAGGCTAGCTGTAGTTGAATAAGCTGCTAGGTACTACATCTCAAGGTCCATCTTACGCAAACCAGACTTATCAAAAAAGAACTACAGGCCCTACAACGCAACATGAGAAGGCTTGAAAAGGAACATAAAGGGGCCCAGACTTTAAGATTGAGACCCAATCTATGATCACAAGATAAAGCCCAACAAACAGAATCATTCTAATTCAATAATCCTTCAGGATTAAGAATAAAAGATTTGTTATTCAGTTAATCTAAAATTATAATTTTACTAGATTAGTACTTTCAAGTAATATAGGACTCATCAAGCATGAAAGGAAGAAGAAAAAACAGGGCAGACGAGTCTATTTTCACAATAAAAATAAATTTACTCATTAAAATTAGATTGAGGGAATTAGGTATCAATAATTTTTAAAAATTTTAACAAACTTATTTTGTTTTCTTCATTTTAAAATATTTAAAAATTATTTTGTTACCCATGTTCTAAAATTTTGAAATAAATGTTTTTTGAAATTAATAGTTAGATTATGATGGGCGTAATTAAATAAAACGGGTCCATAGTCCATAACGCTTAAAAAGCCCAGGCCAGTGACACCAAATAGGCCGGGTAAAAGCCATTGCCCCATTGTGACCAATATGATACAAATCAATCTTTTCATGCTCTTTTTGTGATTTTTCCACAATCATCTCCATGCATAATCATTATGAATTTCATGAAGGGTTCTACAATTCTACTTTGCAAAAATGATTTATGTGTGTCTATAAAACACTATGAAAGAATTATTTTAATATGCAAATTTTATAAATCACTTTAGATTCAAAACATATCTCATTGCTTTTCTTTTTGAATGTGGATAGAGTATTACTAAAGAATAAAAATGAAGGTGTGAAGTTGTATTTATTATCATAATTTTTACTTGAATATTAATTACCAAAATCTAAGAGGATGTATTTGAGAAATTGAAGTAAACTAAAAATTTATTTAATAATTTATCATAAAAATGAGGCTAAACATCGGGTTACACACAAATTATGTCATATTAAAATAAAGAGTATAGAAATAATGTAACTGGCAAAACATTTAAAGAAAATTTTTTTCTAAAATTGTATATTATTTTCAAATCTACTCAAAGGATATTAGAAGAAAAAAAATCATATGCTATTACCCACAACAAGAGACAAAATCAAAATGGAGATCTTGAAAGAGGGTTTAAGGGAGTGGTGACTATATTTAGAATTTTATGCTAGAAAAATTTTCATCATGGACAAAAATGTCAGTGAGTTCGTGGATCTACGCTTCAACTCTAACAATAGTAAAATCTTTTAGAATTTGATTGTGCACATTCATGTTCTCTCCACTTCTATTCATATGACATGCTTATTTTAATTTATTTTTATTTTTCTCACGTACTTTTAATAATATTAATTGAGTATTTCACGAATAAAGATATCGTTTATTAATTTTATTACAAAACTCCCAAACTCCTCATAACATACTCTTTAGTATAAACTAATATTGTGATGATTAAAATTTAAATATTATACTGGTAGTTTTACAATAAGTTTTGACTTTTTTGTTTTTACTTCATTGATAAATTTTAACATGCATGCTTAAACTATTAATTATTTTGTTTTAAAGTAGTTATTGAACATGTTAAATATTGTTATTTTTTAAAAAATTAATTTATAATTTATAATTTTTTTAATATTTCTCGCTTCTCCCTTCGTTTCTTCTCTTTTGCTTCTCTTTATTTTGACGTAATTAAGTTTGATTTTAGATAAATGAATATATGAAAGAGAAATTACGAGAAGAGAAATGAAGTAAAAAAAATAAAAAATTACAAATTGTATAGTTTTCATTAATTTGATATTATTTAATTGCGCTCTTACCCTTACAATCATTAACTTTAAGGGCATGGGTCACATTGATGACTTATAAATTAGAATAATAGATGACAAACTATGTTCTTCTATGTAGAAACATAAACCTCAAAAACCAATACGCTATTTATTATAAAATGGATAATAACATAACGGTCCATTTATTTTTAAAATTATCATCAATTATATCAAAGTGTTTTACTATTGTTTATTACTATAAAAAAATTAATATCATTTTCTACCGTTATTTTTGTGTTTCTCAAAAATAAAAACTAAAAACTATTAAAGAAATTATTTTTGTAATATAACTAAAGAAAAATACTTTGTTTTGATAAAAAAAACACTTATTTTTATTTACATTATTTTCTAAATTATATTTTTTATTTTATATACAGAATGAAAATTTTCATTTCATAAAATACCATACACTTGTCTCTTATTATTACTCAAATTTAGGATATTATGGGAGTATCAAGCGTGCCCTATACCATTCAAACTTAAGTTAGTACTATATTACATACCAGGTGATATATTTCTCGACTTCCCTTAATCTTACTAACCACCTAAGTTAATGCTTAATATGAACTGCACGTATTTTAATCTTCCCTTAATTTTAAATTGTAATGGTTAAAAATTGAATATTTAAGATGATTTAGTCATTTTAATAAGGTTAAAAACCTATTTAATACAAATTGATGTTTATATTTTATCAAAACATAAATAACACATATTTTTAAAAATTGTATTTTCTTAAACAAATTTTGCAGGATATAACTAAAAAATTGTAAAATAGGGGGTGGATTGATGATGAATAGAAAAAAGACTTTTTATGTTTAATATAATGATAAAAAGAAAAATTTTATTAACTTACTCTAATATACAATTTCAGGTCTCGAGAAAAAATAAAATGGCAAAAAATAGCCCTATTTTACCCTACTTATAATAATACCAAAGTTAAACAATAATTATTTTAGGAATTGATGTATTGATCACCAGAGTATTTTTTAGCATTAAATTACATATTTATAATTAGTTATTTTAATAAGAGTGAAGGACATATTTGATATAAGTGGAGAAACCATATCTTTAATTATAAAAAACTAAGAGTATTGAGATAAAAATTATTACGTAATTTTTTAATTTCATTAAACACCATTTTTAAATTTTGAAGTCTTATTTTTTAGATTAGTATTGGCCTGTTGGGACCTATTTGATGCAAATTCAATTTTTTATGCTTTTATTGTGATTTTTCCACAACTTTTTTTTTGCACAACAAATATGAATGTGATGAAGTGTAACACAATTTTACAATTCTACTTAGTAAAAATGATCTATTTGTTGTCTATGAAATTTGTAATAAGTTATCTGAATACATTAATTTTAGTATACCGATTTGGATTCAAAATATATTTTATTGTTTGATTTTTATTAATTACGAGTAGAGTATTATTAAAGATGCATATTTCAATAAAATAATTGGAATAATATGTTTGAGAAGTTGAAGTAAATAAAAAATTTAATCAACAATATATAATAAAAATTAAGTTGAGAACGAGGTTACTCAAGTTAAATTTTTAATTATAAAAAATCTGACTAAAAAATAAAATTGATTTATTTTTAGCTAAATTATGAATTATCCAATTATGAGGTGGCTCCAAATTTTTGTTAATCTCACGAAACTTTAACATTTTTGTGCAAGTTTTTAATAATAAGAATATTTATTGGCTTTTTGTTTTTAAGAAAAGTTTTTATTTGTAATATGTCCAAATCTTGTGCAATTTGTTTTTTAAAAGATGGATAATAGCATAGTGGTCCATTAATTTAAAATTATCATCAATTGTATCAAAGGTTTTTTTTTTCGGATTGTACACAATGAAATTAATATTATTTTCTATCAGTGGCGGAGCGCCTATGGTCCCCTCAGGTTGCACACATTTTTTTAATTTTTTATTATAAATATTTATATTTTAGATTTATTTTTTAAATTTACTTTTTAGATTTATATATATTTTAACTCTTATTCTTTAAAATATTATTATTTTACCCTTTAATTTATCAATTATTTTTAAAATGGTGGCCAAATAATTTTAATTTTTAACCATTTTGACCTTTTAGTTATTTAATTTCGGCTCTAACCTGTTTTCTATGGTTATGGTTTTTTTTTTAAATAAAATAGATGAAAAGGATTTAATAAATCATTTTTGTAATATAACTAAAGAAAAGTAATTTGTTTTATTTAGAAAACACTTAACATTAAAATTTATTCTATTGGACATGTATATAAATTGGAAATATTATTCTTTTTTGAAAAATTAATAATTAGATTATAGTTCAGTCTCATAAAATAAAAGCTATTGGCTCACTGAAACATATTGGTGCTCGTCGACTGGGACCTATCTGACATAAATCAATTTTTTCAAGCTCATTTGGTGATTTCTCTAGGATCACCTCATTTTACAAAATGAACGAGAATTTAATGAAGTAAAACAAAATATCACATTTCATACTTTGTCAAAAATGATTTATGTGTGATATTTGAAAATTTTGTAAATGGATCTTTTTCAAAATGTAATTTATATGCAGCTTTGAACTCAAAACAAATTTTATTATTTTTTAGTTTTGGTGAATGCAAATAGAGTATTATTAAATATGTAGATTACAATATTATTTATGATCATCATTGTTTTTATTTGAGATTTTGCTGCTAAAGTTTAATTTTCTGACAAATTTGAGAGATTGAAGTAAACTAAAAATTTAATGAATAATTTATAATGAAAATAAAGTTAGAAATGAGTGGAGGTAATATTAAAATAAGAAAAAGTTTCAGAAAATTATGAACTGTTTTCTTATTTAGGGCATTTTTAGTAGTTTGCACTTAAAATTTTTACATTAAATTAATAATTTTCCAATACCAAGAATGACCAATAAAATCAAATTATTTTCTTCATAGAATAATTTTGAATTGAGAAAATACTTTTTGTATAGTATTGGATGAACAAATTAAATTAACATCGAAATTATCCAATTAAAGGGTATTTAATATTATTTTTATGCATATATATCTACAAATAGTATTTTTATTGTTTAATTTATTAAGCATCTATAAATTATATACATTTAACTTTGTTTTTAATTGTTTGACTGTAAGTCATTTAAAACCTCTCAAAGTTAAGGAACATGTGTAATTGTATTATTAAACATATAATTTTATAAAAATAATTGTATTGTTTTTGTTTTTTAATAAGATTTTGCAGGATATTTCTATAGACTCTCTAATCCTTACATATAATATACCTTTCCTACATTATGATTTTAATTTTATTTTATTTTTTGAAAAAGAGAATATTTGCAAACCCAATTAATAAATTAGCATTTACATTAATATTTAAATAATTAAACACAATATTTTTTTGAAAATAAATAAGAAATATAAACAAAAGCTTGATATGAAACTAGCAAGTAATATTAACCCAAAGTAAACTTATCCATTATGAGAAATGTCAATTCTTATATATGGATTGGATGCTCTAATACAATATCACGATTAGTGTTGATGCTATCCAGTATTAAGTATTTAAAAATTATTTTTTTTATTATTTAATCATCCAATATTATTTTTATTAATAATTAAAATTATTTCTGTTGGTCACCACATGCTATAGCTATTCTCCATTGACAGTATAGGTCACAGGCAGCTGTCATTTAATGGCATCATGGTGAATATTATTCGAATCTTATACACTGCTTTATACATTGATATAATTCTCTTTGTCTTTTGAGCAATTAGTGGTTCTAAATATGAAATTAAAGAAAAATAGAGACTCATTTACAATGGAGACTAGTTAATAAGACCAAAGGAAGTCAAGAAACATCCTAGGTGGTATGTAGTTGGTAATAACCTCCTAAAAAGATTAGTAGTTAAAATTAAAGGAAAGTGAGGAAACACCTCAAAGTGGTACTAATCTAGGTGGTTAGTGAGACCAAAGGAAATTAAAAAACACCTCTGAGTGGTGTGTAAAATGGTATTAATTAACTTCAAAATAAAGGAAGCCCAGAAATACTTTTAGTATGATTAGTAAATTTTTTTAAGAGATTAGTATTATTATCTTTTACTTTTTTTTTCTTAAGTTTTATATATAAGTAAAAAATTTTATTTCACAAAATATCATACACTTACGTCTTATTATTACTCAAATTCAAGATAATATAAAAACATCAAATGTGTTCCAGACTACTCAATCTTAAGGTGTTTCCAGACAATTACTCTCTAATTGACAAAGAAAGTTACTCTCTAATTCCCAACACGATCTGAAAGGAAATATAACGAGGCCAACACTCATTCACAGCACACATATATATGCTCCTGATAACAATCCTCGTATATAAATCGTACTCAAACGTTATGAGAGCTTGATAAGGGAGGGGGAAAGGCCTCCGATTGGGTGGTCCTTCGTAGTCTTCCAACTGCTTGAACGCTAGCTAGCAACCTCTTAGTCACACATATGACAATTATTGATTCAGGGCTATTATTGATCTAGGCGACGAAAGTAATATTACACACACATATGACAATTACAAATTTAGGTTCAAAGCTTGCTTAAAAATCACACACGCACAACAATTACAAACACACACATAACAATTACAAATTCAGGTTCAAAGCTTGCTTAAAAATAACGTTGAAGTCGTCAATTTTGTGTCGACCGATTACGATGCCAATCTCAATTGCACCTGGACCTTCCTGATCATCTCTACGCTCAGCTATAGAGTAACCTCCGTTGGCACCAATGTGAACTATCTCGCTCTTTCTCGGTGTGCCCCATCCGAAATCAGTCTCATACTGATGAAATCTCGGTGAGCCGGAAACCGAAACAGCACGCCCTCTTTGCACTGTTTTGATAAGATTTGACACCCACTTCTCTGCCCCTATCCATGGCCCTTTCTTCTTTAGTTCATAGATTTGTCTTCCGATCTCTTTGGCAGCAAATACAATCCCATTCTTTCCCATTAGCTCACTTCGTTTAGCTGATAGCAAAACTAATGCAAGACAATTCCCAAAATATGTTGCTGGTACTGGAAACTCATCAAACTGCTCTCTGCAATCTGCAGGAAGCAAATGATAAAGCGTCTCATCATCCAGTAATTCACCACCAGTTGTTTCGGAACTCACTTGTAACTTGACCAAATTGACCCACATAAAAGCACATGTTGCCACAATAGTTGACATATGCAACGGCTGCACTTCTCTTGCTCGTTCGTTGTCGTTTCTGATTTGAGCTGTGATCCACTGTTTCAGTTTCTCAATTTGGACACGGCTCAGAACCAGCGTTAGCCGGACGTTATCTTCAGGAATATCTGTTGCAGGGCCAGGAGGAGGAGGCGATATCTCCCAGTTCATTATATCGTTCATGAAAATAGACAAGAGATCACGTCCATGAGGGTCCTTGATCACATCCTTATTATGGTAAGGAAGCGAAAAGGATTCTGATCTGTGAATGGAGGCCCAGGATTTTATAAAATGATAGACACTCCTTCCGTCTGCTGCCGCATGGTTGGAAGAGATACCGATGGAAACACCCGAATTTGGAAATACAGTGAACTGCGCCGCCATAAGAGGCATTACATGTGTTTTATCTGATGAAATACTTGTCATAGGCAGTGTTGGGACAAGACACTTGAACTGTGTATTGTCTCGAGCATAGTTAGCTGTAAGATGGTTAAAATCAGCATCAGATCGAGCGAGGATGACCTGAATAGAGTCGCCTTCGTTGTAGAGAATATAGGGGTTGTTAGGTGGCGGAGGGCACGTCAGATTGGCTGCAAACGGAAAGAAATGACGGAGAGTGAGAGAAAGAGATTGTTTGAGATGGGGAAAGATATTTTCTATGAAATGAAGAGTAGGGTGAGGGAATTCATAGAAGAGGATGCTTTCCGCCGGAGGACAGAAAAGCCATGAAACGTCGAGGAAAGTGAGAGGTATAGTGGTTCTGGGTACTGAGCCTGGTGGCGGAGCAACAAGGCTTTCATCAAGAACTCTGACCGTGTATTGATGAGCCATGGCCGGAAATTAATTAAACAGAGAAAAAGAGGCTGCAGTTTAAGAGAAGTATTATGTTATTATCACATGTATACATACATATATATAGTTGAAATGGAGAGTAATTGAGTACGCCACCCCATTCATAACCATGGGACCAATATCAATCAAGGAGTTGACCATTTTACATTGCGTATTATGTTATTTCTTCAAAAGAAAAAATGTAACAACCAGCTGCTGCTGCTGATTGGGTGGCTTTTTCTCATCGCTATGTTTGGTGGCACTTATTTTAGTGGTATGATATTTATGCTATTCTTCATACATCTACGCACTTATAGTGCGGTATCTTCCAATTAGAGGCATATTTCTTCATACTATAAATATGATAGGACATTCATAATATTGTGAATAAACAAGATCTGAACACACTCCTTTGCTCAAAATTCTGATACCAAAATAAAATTTTAAGGAAAACACAAACACTCTTTATTTCATGAAGATAACTACAAATTCTATCAAGTCTGTTATTAAATCTGACTAATACAAGATTAAGAAGTTCCTTATATAGACACGAAAAGAATTCCAAATAGTTCTACAATATTATATAACGTTGTCTTTATACTATTACAAAATGCTTTTTTATATCTAATAAATCTCTTACCCCTCATATGCTTCTTTATATTTAAGAAATATTCTTTACAGTTTGTAACCTAATAATATAGAATCTATTTTAATAAAGATGGCAAAATTCTCACAATTAGGGTCTCAAGAGAATTTACTGTAAATGAGATAAAATTAAGGTGATACAATAAGAAATGAGGTAAGGAATGAAAGAAAAAAATTAACCCATATATTATTAATAGAGTAGGAAATGGTTTAATATTAATATATATAATAATATATTATATATATATTTTTTTAAAAATAAATATATATGTACACTATATTTAATTAAAAAATTTTATAATTTATAATTTTTTATCCTATCAAATAGTAAACTTTTTATTTTTAATATAATTATTATGTATAAATAATATTATAATATGTTACTAATATTTTTAATTAGTATTAATATAAATAAATATTAAAATTAAAAAAATAAATATGGATAGAGAATTATTTTTCATACGAGAATTCTTTATCTATATCTTCTTAAATTTTATTAAAAAATAGGATAAAAAATAAAAATTAAAATTAAAACGAAATAGGAAATAGAAAGAGCCTCCCATCCCACCTGCTCTGTTGCCATCCTTAAATTTTAACGCAGGCAAAGTTGGATGGAGCATGGTAGATGTTTTTCCACGTTGGTAAGGAGACGAATATTAATTTAATTGATTGACAAACCAAGCAGATCTGCATGGTAGACATTATTAATTTAATTGATTGACTAACCAAAATACTATTTAATATATTGACATTTCAAACGAATCTGCATGGTAGCTGTTTTTCCACGTTGATAATAAGTTTGTAAAAGCTTTCAATTATGGGGGTTGAGTGCAGTTTAAGAAAACAACGTTTCGTTTAGATATTTTTAAATATTATTTTTAAAAAATTCTTTAAAATGGTGCGAATTTTTAAGAACTATTTTTAATCAGTATAATAATTAGTACAAATTAGTGTGGTTGAATGTACCCTTCTCAATCTCTTAACATGGTTACTATCACAAAACTCGATTCATATCTAACAACATTCATCTACGTGTAATATTAATATAATAGCATGCACAATGTTAATTTCCTTCGCAATACTACTCCAATATTGTTCCAAAATCTCATAAATGAAAGTAAGAAAAACTACTTGGGAAATACTAATTCCCTTATTATTACTCAAACTTTGGAATGGTTGATAAATCTTTCAAGATGTTTGTACTATTTTTTTTTTCAAAAAGAAAGAATATTTGGATAGAAGTGAGAAACGTCCCTCACAAATATCAAAATTTTTATCTCCTACTATTACTCGAACTCGAAATACTTAGTACTATATTTTAAATAAGAGTGAAAAATATCAAATTTTTTGCTATTACTCAAACTCAAAATAATTAATAAACCTTTTAAAAAATTAGTACTATTTTTTTTTAAAGGTTTTAAATGTAAGTGAAAAATTTCATTCACAAAATATCAAACCTTTGCCTTTCATTATTACTCGAATTTGAAATGATTTGAAAGCGTAAAATGTGCCCTAAACCATCTAAATTGAAGTTACCACATGATTTGTTTCTTGACTTCCCTTAGTCTCACTAACCATCTTGTTTAATACCACCTACACGCTACTTAAGGAATTTCCAGATTTGGTATGCGTGGGTTTCCGATAATACAAAGAAATACTTTGCTTAAAAAAGAGGTGATGGATGGAACAAAATTAAACACAAACTTAAAAAGAAGAAATTTTCAGAAGAAAGATGGAGAATACTCACCAATTTGGTCTTACTTTGAAAATGTCTCTTTGATCTTAGGGGATCAGTTATTTTTCTAAAGTGTAGAAAGTGAGAAAAGATTTTTATTTGAAAAGGATAGGTGAGAGTCTTTTTATGTATTGAAGTGAGAAAGAGCTCTATATATGCCTATTAAATGCAATTATTAGAAAGCCTTTATATTGCCGACTGCAATAAAGATTGCTAGTAACTAATATTTCAAAATTTTAATTATGAGTAGACATCAAATTATCTAGTATACGAGTTAATTTTGTGTGGGAAAGTATGTATCTTGTGCTATAATAATTACAATGTTAGCTAATCAATCAAAAGTAGCGGTGGGTATGGTTCTCTTGGGTTCAGTTCTTTCCAAAATCGAAATGAAACCAAAAAATGCGAGTTTGTATTTTTTAGGATCGGAGTACTGGATCAAAATAAGATTAAAAGTTTTTTAAATTTTTAATTTTTATAATTTTTTTTGCAAAACAATATTATTTTGATGGTAAAACATATTCGATATGATATCGTTTTGATGGTAAGAATATAACATAATATTTTTTGATTCAGTTTAATTTTTTGAAATAAAATTAGAATCAAAGCAAAAATTTTGTTTTTTTAAATTTAAAATTGAAATTGGACCAAATATTATATAAACTGAATCGATCGGTTTAGGTCTAATTCGATTTAAATTTTCGGGTTTTAACTTTTAATGTCTGACTCCAATTAAAGATGACTTTTTTTAGAATATTATAAATCTACTGATATATACTATCATAATTTTATTAAGAATTTAAATATGACAATTATGTTAAACTTCAAATATTTACGTATATATAATACAATATTTATTTTTAAATCAGAGAAATAACTGTCTATACTATAAATATAGTGAAACACTCACAATATTGTGAGTAACCCTGCCCTCGGCAATATTTGAACATATTTAACATCCACCCTTTGTTAGAATGACCAATTAAAGATATTGGAGAAGGGAAAATTTGTAATTAGGAGTGAAAGTTTTGACAAGCCTAGCTTTATGGTCAAACAAGAAATAAGCAGTGTTATAGATAAGCAGTACTATAGATTATAAGAAATTCTCGATATACTCTAGGATATATTGAGCCAATCAATTTCAATTCTACTCAAACTCCATAAATAAACCACTATAAAATAAGTAGGCTTGATAAGAAAGAAAAATGTATGAGAAACATCAATAAATAAAAGATACCACGAAAAAAACAGAGAGAAAATAATGCTCTTTTTTGCATTGCAGTAAGTTCACATATTTGTCACATATCAATACAAATCACTCTTAACTATTCCTCTGTTCACTTGGGCAAAATATCGAATCACGTTAAATTCTAAACTTAAATCTTTTGTTTTTATGTATTCTTTTTCAATTTATTATTTTTATAACTTAACCAAAATTTTATGTTAATTTAGTATAATCATGAAATAATTAATGTACAACAAAATTTTTTTAAATAAAGATTTATTTAGTTGGTATTCAAATGGTATTCAACAGTCAAGAAATCATATCTTACTAGGCACACCGACAAAAGATAAAGAAATTAAAAGGACGAGTTATATTTTGGTGGCGATATCTTTCACATTTTTTTTTTCAATATTATATATTATCTATAGAATTTACTGATATAATATATATAAGTCATTGACTATGAGTGAAAGTTTAGATAAATTTTATTATAATATATTTCAGAAATTTACTCTCACAATTGATATAATTGGTAAAATTTTTATTAAAAAAAAATTTTACCTATATAAAATGGGAGAGTAATGTTCACACAATTAGTATTAGTATAATTAGTGAGATTTTTTATTCTCATATGATACAAAAGAAATTCAACTCATGTAAAGTGGGAGAGTAACATTTTATATTTTGTAAAGTGTAGAACTTGAACCGTTGTCTTCTAATTATGCAAATCAATTTAAATTTCTCTTATATATCTTTGTGGATAATTATACTAGTCAACCAAAATTTACAATTACGTATATTCATTTTTCACATAAATATATTTTACTATCTACTTTTTTATTTTTAAAATTACATGTACATATACATATACAACGTCAATAGATTCAATTTTTTTTCTCTTTTACAAATCTGACAAGAAATTAACCCAAATTCATTTTAACTCAGTGTGACTGAGTTTTGAATCATATACTTCTTGTGTCAATCTAAGAGAACAAAAGTATTATACCTTCACATTGCTAATCAAATAATCTTTTAAATGAGTTTAATGCTATAATCTTTTAAATTTATTGATCCCATTATAAACAATAACTTATCTAAAATTTTATTTTACACAATAATTTTTAAAGAAATAAATAAATACATACATATATATATATGGCAATTTTTTATTAAATTATACCATATACATAAATTTAAAAAAAAAATATTATTATACCACTTATGTAAGTTTTATTTAACAAGTCAATAATTTTATCATAATCCTGTTGATACCATCATTATTTATTTTTAATATCAATGAAATTAAATAATATATTTGATCAAAATTACATAAATATTTTTTAAACTGACAAAATTAAAATATTTTTTTAAACCAAATCTTAAATTAACCCTATTAAGCAAAGGAATATAAATTGAATGGTTATAATAGTAGATATTTTGAGTACTCAGAGGCAAGAAATCAACTTAAGATGAAGAAAGAAGATATAATAAATAGATTGAATACAATAATAGTAGATATTTTGAGGACTTAGAAGCAAGAAAATCAAAGTAGTAAATCTAGTAATGGCTAATTAGGCTGCCATGTGGCAACATAGAATCTGATATCATCATCAGCATCAGCAGAAGACGAACAAAACAATATCTCTTATCCGAATATTTGATTTACCAAGTCCACGTGTGAAATCCTAGTTGGACAATCAGATCCCATCCTAATCTAAAACTTGGGCCATCTCAAATTTCTCACCAGGATTTCAAGCCCACAAGTTGTGGCTCAAATTGGCCCTGCTTCTCCTGCCTTTTGTTTATTCTCTCCAGAGGCAGAAGTAGAAGCAGAAGCAGTTTTCTTATTAGGAGAAAGTTGACAAGAAACAAAGAGAAGCAAAAAAAAAAAAAAAATGGCAACACAAGCTTTGGTTTCATCATCTCTTACATCTTCAGTGGAGTCTGCTAGACAGATTCTAGGAGCAAGGTCATCTCAATCCCCAATTGGGTCATCAAGAAAAAGTTCCTTTGTTGTTAGGGCAGCTTCTACTCCTCCTGTTAAGGTATGTTTCTAACTTCAGAAGTGCTTTTTCCAAAAGCAGCTTTCCATTTCCCGGAAGTTCCGAATAATCTTCAAATGCAGAGTTTTTGCAAATATAGACACTTATTTCTCTTGAAAGCTATGAAAGTATAAGCAATAGTGAAAATGAGTTATTTTTCTGCAACAATTGTAGGTCAGAGTTAAGATCATGTTTGTTTAGTCTCTGATAACTTTGGTTGATGTGATTTTGCAGCAAGGAGCAGACAGACCCTTATGGTTTGCATCCAAACAAAGCCTTTCATACTTGGATGGCAGGTAATACATGCATCCAATTTTGCATGCATCACTTGATAAAATGAAACACATTCATACATATGCATGAAAGCTGTTCTACAGAAATTGTCAAATTATGTGGAAACTAAAAGCTGAAAATTGCAGCTAAGAAGTTGAGAATCATACCGGGATTTTACTGCAATCACTCTTTCAATTTTTTTTTCTAAAAATTTTACTTCTACAGCCTTCCAGGAGACTATGGATTCGACCCACTTGGTCTCTCAGACCCAGAAGGCACAGGAGGGTTCATTGAGCCAAAATGGCTGGCCTACGGTGAAGTCATCAACGGGCGTTATGCCATGTTGGGAGCAGTCGGCGCCATTGCACCAGAGATTCTCGGAAAGGCAGGACTGATTCCGCAGGAAACCGCCCTTCCGTGGTTCAAAACTGGTGTAATCCCCCCAGCAGGAACATACAACTACTGGGCAGATCCTTACACACTATTTGTCCTGGAAATGGCACTGATGGGATTTGCAGAACACAGAAGATTCCAGGACTGGGCAAACCCAGGATCAATGGGCAAGCAATACTTCCTGGGATTTGAGAAATACTTGGGAGGCTCCGGTGACCCTGCATACCCTGGAGGACCTTTATTCAACCCTCTGGGATTGGGAAAAGATGAGAAATCAATGAAGGATTTGAAGCTGAAGGAAGTGAAGAATGGAAGATTGGCAATGTTGGCAATCTTGGGTTACTTTGTGCAGGGACTTGTTACAGGAGTTGGACCATACCAAAACCTGTTGGATCATTTGGCTGATCCTGTCAACAACAACATATTGACAAGCTTGAAGTTTCACTAGACAGAAGTTCTTTCTTGTTCATTGCCTGGAGTTGGAGTCATCCAACTCTCAGCCCCACTCTGTTTTCCTTGCTACTGTAAAATCTATGTGAAAAGTTCTAATTTATGAGAGATGACATGTTAATCCTGAAAAAGAACAGCTCTTAGTGTTGCTTTCTTCATTCAATCTCGTCTGATTGACAAATACCTGATACTGAAATCACATGTTTGGGGAACACAAACAGGGCATAATTTGCTTTGCTTAATCACACCTACACAAACTGTCACTTGTTTAGGTTTAGCAATTTGGGTAACGAATTCGTGCAATCAAATTAAAATAGGTGCAATTAAATAGGTTTAAATGTGAAAAAATTTAACGGGAATAATAAATGTGTTATATTTATGTTCGAACTTTCTATTTGATTTTTTTAACCGGTGTTATATTTATGTTTAATCTTTATAAACCGTTTACGATTCGTTTAAAATTATTATTAAATTTTATTATATTTATAAAATATTTAAAATAAAAAAATATTTATATTATCATACTCAAATTTAATGTTCAATCAAATTTAATATATAAAAAAATTAAAAATTAAAAATTCTGATTTTTTTAGATCATGTCAAAATAAAATTGTATTTATGGATAATTTGTTTCCGTTTAATAAATGAATTGTATCTGCATTTGAATATTTGACACGATTAAATGAATTGAATTCGTGTTAGCTGAAAATTTTGTCATATCTACTAATGACATAACACGAATATAATATTTATGCAAATTACTACGGTATCCCCACTTACAATAAGGTTTCACATAATATCACTTATATAGCATCTTTCATTAACAGGCACTTACTACCCCAATATTCGACTCATTTAGATAATCCGAAACGGGATTTCACAAATCCAACTTCACTACGTACTTGTCAACATTAGAAACCGTATAATGCTTAAACTCATCTCATGGATTCAATTTATTTAATATACTTGCAAGTTTAGTCATTAATCCAAGATGAGATTGCCTGTTGAGAAATGAAAATCCAAACTTCACTACAAATTTTTATAAAAACTTACAGAATAAAGTTCTACTACCATAAAAGCTGCTTTAAGAAGCTATATAAAACAGCCCAAAGAGGAAGAGAAAAGAAGCTGTTATTGTAGTATTTCTAGTCTGAAGTAGAAAGCAAAAGTAAGCAGAGGGCATAAGAAAATCATCCTATTATTATTGTTCTTTGGCTTCGGAAATAGTTATGTCGGTAAAACCGAGGGGAAAGAAAAATGTTTATAATCATAATACAATTGAATCATTAAAGTTTGCAAAAAGACTCCCGTTTGTTTCACCTATCTCCAGAATGAAATATTTAAAACTAACCTCTGCCTTTAAATGTTGCACTACTATGAAGGACTGGTAACTCATCGAATTAGGCAGCCTGAGCTACAGGTTCATCAGCACCGGATGCTTCTGGCCTGCAAATAACAGATGATGTATAACAAAAATAAGACGGGTGCTGCATTTGGCACGAATTGAAAGTAAAACACACCTCACTTACTCAGACGTAAGATATTATAGGACTATAAGAACAACAAAATTGACGTATTGCTACCATATATAATATATGTACGTCATAACCATCTGGGTTGCCGAAATTAGTTGCCATCTCGAGTAAGGATTTTAAAGGAGAGGATTTGGTTTTGAACAATTTTAAGTACCAAGCAACAATATTTGTCAGAAAAAGGAAGAAAGTTCAGAATAAGTCAATTTTAAATTTGAATTCCTTCTCCAATTTCCACTATTGAGCAATAAGTGTTGCATCATGACAGAATTATCAGGGTTGACAAAGATTTGAGGCTTGAATCTCACTAACATCAGAGTTGGAAGGGGTTTGGTTTGCATTTTATGTACATTATAAAAAAAATTTAAGACAATGTTCACAATTTTTTTTTTTTTTTTTGAGATAGCTAAATCACTCAAAGAAGTACAAAAAGTGAAAATGAAAAAAAGATATATTGTAAGAAAACAATTTATAATATTTATGTAAATACTAACTCTTTGATAGAAAACATGACTTGGTCACTCATAATACAAATTATAGCAATATCAAATATTGTGCGTACCATAACATTCTCAAACTTTACATTAAAAGAAAAGATGTCAGCTTGCTTGCTCAAAAAGTGTATAGGATTATAACATCAGGGAATGGATAGCCGGGTAAGTTTAAGGGTGTGGGTTAGACTAGCCACTATTTTCAATTTTCTTCAATGCCTTTGGTTTATTTGCATACCAAACAACCAAATTTGTCTAACAAACGATATGAGCAAAACAGAAGTTACTCTACCTCTGGATTCCTTCGCCAACTTCCATTCTGAAAAAGCTCCCAATCTTCACTGGTGCGCCTACTTCCTTGGATAGATTATTCAAAAGCGTCTACAGGAAGGTGTAAAATATTAATGAATATCCTCATTTCAACAAAAAACATACAAAAGCAATTAACCACGTTTCCCGAATAACCAACATGCATGCATACAAATGACTGCACACATCTCTATACACAAGTTGCCTGCATCCTTTCAAGCATGCACACATGCAATATAAGAGTCTATTACAGTCCCTGATACCATAGCCCATGCAAAAAATGGAAACGACTGAACACCATCTAGTACAGAGTGGAAAGAGAAACTCCAACTACAGGCTACCGCAAAATTTCCATACTACTTGAAAAAACAAAGCTTCAACATATTACTACTTTTAACTTTAAATATCAAATAAAATCATGGATGACTACAGTTTAAAAATGGTTTTGATAGTTATCCTACACATACCTTTACATTTAAAGAATCATTCATGATAAATTTTTGCTCCATCAGAACAACTTCTTCATAGTATTTACGCAGACGACCTTCCACCATTTTTTCTACTGCCATTTGAGACTTCCCTGTACTTTCTGCCTGAGAAACAAAGCCAAGTCAATGGTTTAAAATTTTGGAATGCACTGAATGAATTTGCTTAACAAGTAGGAAGACTGTATATCAAAAGAAGAATATACATTCTAAAGAAGAACTTTCCCTGACGACACCATAATCTTACAGGAAAGCAGTACTGTAAACACTTTTCAGCTAGTTTATCTTCTTTCAGGTCCATAAAATCTGTTGGATCAATAACTTTCCATTATTCCAATCCAATGTCATTCTTTCAGGCTGCTGAACAAATGATTTCCTCATCCTCTACACAATTTATACAAACTCTAGACTTTCAAAAATGGAATGCCATCTACTAATTTGCCACTAGCGATATCAATATCTCAGTTAGGTGTGTGCATCTCCTTGAATGCTCAGCACTTAGTAGCACATAGTTGTTCTTTTATTCTTCAGGCACAATATCCAAGTAAATGATGCTACCCCCTCAAACAATAAAAGAGAACACTATTTAATGTAAAACATCACTCATCCACAAATTCCCAATAAGATGAATTAAGGTTCAGATGGCACCTTGGTTGAATTAAAAGGGATAGAAATCTAATACATAAATGTATTGCAAATATCATTAATGAAAGCTCCAAAGCTCAATGGAACAATAAAATAAGCAGGACTGCCAGTGGATTTCCAAACACCTGAGATTTAAGGATTTCACGTTCATTCTCTAATGCAGCTGAAGAAACAAGTTCCTTTGTTAAAAATAATGGCTTTGCAGCAACCACATGCATTGCCAATTCTGATCCAACACGCTGCAATGGATCCAATATGGAATTTTTGTCCTCTACTTCAAGAGATAGAAGTCCAGCAATGCGACCCAAACCTAAATCCAGATCAAACAGGTACTAGTGAAGCTGTTGTCTTGCATACTATTGGAAACTTAGCATAAAGATACTATCTCAAAATATGGGAAACTTTGCATTTTAAGGCCTAAACTTTTGTGTGTCATACATCCAAGTGCAATATCCATGATTAAAGAGAAGTAAAGCAGTTTAAATCAAAGTACCTGGTTGAGGGCTTGTGTGGAGGTATGTAGAAACAACCCCAGGTGAAGATGTAGTCATTACAAAACCCCTTCTGAGTTTTACATTCTCCCCCATCATTGCAGCAACTTCAGTAATTGCATTCTGAACAGTCGTTTCTCCATTTATTTTTGGATGTTCAAGGTTCAATTGCAAGCCCTGGCAGTGAAACAATTACAAATTTACAAAGTTACTTAGAATAAAGATTTGAAAACAATCAAAATTTCCTTTGTTCCAGTTAATCTCCTTTGTCAATTCAATTTGCAACATGTACAAATGAATGTAAATCCAGCAATAAAAAAGAAAATACATAATGTTATCAACACCATTAAGCTATGTTTGTTTCTATTCTGCGCTTCTATAAAGTATAGCAATTAAATATTTAATAAACAATAAATTTTAGAGTGAACCAATCCTTTTTCTACTAATATTTGACATCTAGTCATCACATCTCCAAGCAGATGTAACTTCAAAGCCACAACACTTCAAGCTCAAACATATATAAAGTTAACACAACCAGCAACTCGCAGACACTGAGATCACTTCGATAAGACAGTACTTTTCAGTAAGTACTCATAAAGTATGATTGTTAATGACAGGAGTAAGAATGCAGTGAAGCTCCAGATAAGGTTCTTGAAATATGGTATATCTCGTTAACAAGGAAACACTGAATATTAACAGAGATTGAGTAATCATGTTCTGCATCAATAGATAAACATGAATAATCACTATTAACAATGCAGTCAGACAAATAAATAAACTTCTCACCTCCAAATGCTCAGGACTAACTGGACAGACCCCAGAAGCCTGCTGTGAGAGATTCTCAACCACTAAAGCTCGCTTTGCCAAAGATAAGGCCTACAAGAAAAGTAGCATGGATGAAGCATGAAAGCAGAAATAGACAAATGACAAAAAGAAAATGTACAAAAACAATAAAGGCAAATCATAATGAAACTTGGCACACTAACCAAGAACTGAAAAATCTCATTCCTGGCAACAAAATCAGTCTCACAATTAAGTTCAATAACAGCAGCTTTGCTCTCAGTCTGTGCTAAAGCAAGTAAACCCTCAGTAGCAGTTCGAGATGACTTCTTTGATGCCAGAACTTTCCCTCTTTTCCTCAACTCCTTCTGTGCAGCCTCTGCACAGAATCATTTCATCAAAAATTAAAACTTCAATACAACAAACTAAAAACCGGAGGCAAAAAACAATTTCACTTTCTTTTTATCAAGAAAAAATAATGGTTCAATTTATTACCAATATCCCAGTTGCAATCAACAAGAGCTGTCTTGACATCCTTTATGGGAGCACTGGTTCGTTCCCTCAACTGCTTAATGAGATTCATTTGCTCTGTAGCAACAGGAGCTGAATCACTGAAGTCTCTTGAAATTAATGCAAAAGCGGATTTTGGGTTCCCATGCTTGGATGCAAAAAAGTCCTTTATCTGTGTAGTTCGAGAAATGGGAGTCCCTTTGCTTGCCCATGTAGAGTATCCACTTCTTTGAATTGTGGCAGCAGTAGCTCTGTTGTAGAGGAACATCCTTAGTGGATGCTTTGCATTTCGAGAAAAAGCCATTCCAATACCCGTATACGCAACTGATCAACCTATATATAAAACACTCAAATTAAATTCTTCTGTTGAAGATTAAAAAAGAAATTCAAAACAAAGAAAAATTAAGGTTCAAGGTTTTTTTTTTCTTTTTTCCTTTTCTTGTATGGTTTAAGGGTTTTTGGTCAACTTAAAAGTTAACATCCATAAAGAATGATATAGTGAGTAAATAATGATCCTACAAAACTCAACTTACTCAAATAACAAATGAATCCTAAAAATCAGTATAGAGTCCAGTTCTGTGATCCAGATATAAGTAAACGAACACATTTGACAAGTGTGTTAACAACCAGCAAAAAAAATCTTAAAACGCTGCAGAGAAATTTCTGAACTTTCTAACTCCTTTCTCCTAGAAGAAGATGAGGGAAAATCAATATCAAAATGTTGTTAATTATGTTCAAAGCAGTAGAGCAAGAAAAATTAAAAGTTTTGGACCTGCTTAATATTCAAAAGTAATTCTGGGATTTCATGCAACAGGGTTGAAATCTGCAAAGCAGATGTTTACATCATTAAAGGAATAGTTGAAGAAATTAGAATCATTGCAGTCCATTACAGCAAAAATACAGAAGCAAACACAAAAACAAAAAGGAAAATGAAAACAAAGAAACAAACACTTAAGTAGATGTAACTCGTAGAAAGCAACAGCATAAGAGAGGCTGAGAAGGGCATAGCATACCGGCGGTGAAACAAAAAACCGACGGCTAGTGTCGAGACACAAGAGAGTTGAGGTTTCAAGTTAGGGAGACCAAATATAGGATTTGAATATTAACAAACAGGACCCTAAAAATTTAGTAAAATAACAAATAAAAACATATTTGAATCATTTAGAACAAATAAGTCCACCTCAAATAGGAATGGCAATGAGAGAGGCGCAAGACAGGGAATGCGATCCCTGACCCCGCACTGTTTGGACAAGTTCGGCCCGTAATCCAGCCCCATTCCGTTTTAAAAGAAATGAGACCAGAATAAACCCGTTTTTGTTTTTAACCCACCCAATCTCTACCCTCAACCTATCCCTATTTAACCCAATTTAACCAAATTTTTTTTAAATATTAATTTAATTTTACTTTTATAATGGAAACCCATTTCTTGTTTTTTGGTTTTTTTTTTCTCTCTTTCCCACAAATCTTATCGTACATGTATCGATGAAAATCATATTTAAATACTTCTTTTAAGTTCTTAAAGATTCATGATGATTCTGGTCTGCCCAACTGAGATCCTTTAATTCATATTGCTACAGATTTCGAAGCCTGTAATTATAATATTTGTCAATCATCTTAGGGACGATTTTTATGCATGGATCTTGGTTCTAGCTCTATAGTATTTGTCCCTTCAATTTGATTCTTTCATTTCCAAACACATTGAAGAATGTCTCTAACATCATCATCACTTTCAAAAACTGTTAATTCAAGTGGATCATCCGATGCCATTTCTCTGAAATAAAAAAAAAAATTAACAATAAAATGTTAAATATTAAAAATTAGTTATTTACCAATGCAACAAACAATTGAAACAACATTTTAAATAGCATAAAACAGCAACCTCAACATCAATTTCCAACAGTGAACAAAACCAGCAAAAAACAGTATAAACAGCAATCCCAACAGCAAGCAAAGCCAACAGCATGCAAAAGGTTTTACGATTTGTTGTTGTATCCCTTACCCTATAATTGTTTAAGAATTTTCTTTCCTTTTTAATTGCTTTTGCCATAAATAATCATCAATCCATCTACTCCATTTACAAAAACTAGTTCATAAATATAATTGATACTATTTATTTCAAAATTGTCCTCATTGAAAGACTTTTATTAACGAAAAAATAAATAATCAAATTTAAGATAAATGATAAATATATAAATTGATTTGTTATTTGCCACCCTAGCTACCTTTTAGCACATGCTTGTTATTAATTTCATAATTTTTTATACTTGGAGCACATTTAAGAATGGATAAAAGGCTCCACTATGCTTTAAAACAACACTATATATTGCTGTTTGAGCATAATAAGGTTAGATATATTGTTGAGAAGAAAGCTGAATTAACAAGAATTAGACATATAAACTATAAAGAATAAAATCACTTCGATGGAAGTAGAAGCCAATCAATTTCTCTTCTATCATCAAAGTGTCAAAGCCAAATAAAAGTACAGAAATTGCAAAAGCCAAAAGGCAGAAAATAAATCAATCAAATTTACATATATATCATCACCATAATTATTCACCATATACATTAATGAATAAAAATAAAAGTACAGAATTGCAAGAACCAAGAGGCTTACAAAATCATGACCGAGCCTGATTAAGAAAAAATCAAAACCACCAAATAAACACAAAGATAATATAAGCCAGGCAAATGAGGCAAACTGGAAGCAAAAGGATACCACAAAAGCCGCAGCATCAGCCTGAAGATTAGTTGCAGCAAAAGAGATGCAGAAAAAGCAAGTAGAACCCAGATATATAAATCATTTATCTATTCATATAAAGTATCAACAAAAGGATGAAATTTAACCCAAAAAAAAAAAAGGTGAAATTGATAATGACCAAGCAAGCAAAACAGAAGCAAAGATGTCAAAACACTTCCAATAATAACTTTAGCAACTTATACCCATTAGAGATCGAACCATTTAGGAGCTTCCATTCTTCCAATAACACTCCACCGAATTGCAAAACTAACGCATGCCCACTTCACCAAATCAATAAAAAAATCCAAACCCAAATGCAGAAAACCAAAATCAAACCAACGCATACCCAAAGAATGTGAGAAATTATTTATGGAAACGGTTATCTTGTAATGGTGGGTCAATGGCTTCGGGTGATGGAGGTAGAAGCGATGACGGCGCACAAGTTGAAGAAAGGACAGCGGCCGGAGCGTGAGAGAAGCGACGACGACAAGCGAGGGCGAGCGTGGTGCCGTCCGTTGATCGTGTTTCCGCTAGGTGTGAGAACTGAAAGGCGGCTGCGGCTCGAAAATAGAATCTAGGTTTTGTTTGTGTTTGCCGGGTCAACGGCGCTCGGCGGGACAGAACCCATATTTTCCGAACCCATCCCAATTCTCAAACGGGTTAGGATTTTCGGGCCCACATCCGACCCGAATCGTTTTAGCTCTAAAATTAGGTCTCATACCCGCCTCGGTTCGGGAATTTTTGTCATTCCTAACCTCCGAAAAGCCAAACCTGTATGAACCCGGATGTTCATAGTCCGGGTACACCCAGCCCCCACTTCTAAAATCACCCGTGAAGACTGGAGATAGCCACCGCAATGCAGGTTTCGGAAGTTGATGGGTGGAAGTTCGTCTGAGTTCTAATGGGATAGTGATAGCGGCACTGCTGGTTGGTGAAGGAAAGCGAATAAAGCTGCGAAGGGTTGAGACCGGAGAGACAAGAGAGCCGCCGCTGTGCGAACTTGAATCTTGATTTTCTTATGCGAAATAAATGGCGGTGGTGGTGTAGGAAGCTGGTCGGGAGTGAGAGCCGCCGCCGCGAAGACGAGGAAAGGCGGAACGACGGCGGCCACTGTAGTGCTGTTTAAACAGTGGCAAGTTTAACCGGGTATTAATCCGGGTCGAGCTTTTTTCTTTATATCCGCGGACAAACCGGGTCGGAACCCGCTCTATCTCAATCCGGGTCTTGGTAAATTTTAGTTAGAAATGGGCCGAGAAATACTCCAGCCCAAATATCCTCCAGCCAAATTTTAGGATCCGCGTCGGATTGGAATTTATGCTTATATGATAATGATACCAACTTTAATTTGATAAAATGTGAAGTAAAATAATTAATAAAAAATATAAGTAGAATAAATGTCAATTATGCAAAATATATGAAATAAAATTTATGTTACTGATAATCAATTTTTGCATGAAGTTGTTATAATTAATTTGTAAATATTACTAAAAGAAAAAGAAATATAATTGATAAAATTATATGCTATTAATTTTCTTGAAATCAATCAAAGTAATTCTTTTCACAAAATTTTGAATTCATCATAAGTTACAAGTACTTAATTTGTCAAACACAATTTTTATGTGTGATTTCATTCATATAAGCGATACTTTTCTTGTGTACCTAACATATAAAAATACAATAGAAAAAAATTTGTATTGGTCAACTTTTTTTATTTAACAAGCTTTAAGTTTTTTTATCTTTTTAATTTTTATTACATTTTAATAATAATAATTATTAAGATATTGGAAGAAATTAAAATATTAAAAAGTATTATGTTTGTTAAGTTTTGAAGAGAAAATCAACTTGATAGTTGATAAAGGAATTTTATGATGAAATTAAAGATATTTATAAATCTCTCTCTTGCAATTTATTGAAATTGCAAATAATTGAGAAGTTTAACATTAATTACCCATATTTGACTTTGATTTAAAAATCAATTCTTCAAGATTATTTTTCAAAAGGTAAAATTATAATTATGAAGTAAGTATATCAAGTTTGTGTTTGTAAAATTTTATTTCATCTCTTTCTTTTCTTAACTATATTGAAATTTAATCCACTAAAATGGCCGACAAACAAAATATTTATTTTATCAGCAAGTGAACAAAATTAAATTTAGTTTAATTTGTGAAGATGGTATTAGGAATCTTGAAGGCACAGCTGTAATTAGTGAACAAAATTTATAAGTTCAGATATTATATTTGTACATATTACCTATATAATGTTTGTACTTTGAGTATATTTTATCTTTATTATCTTAAATATCCCTTCAATTTAAAAAAAAAATTTGAATTTATTTTATTTAATACTTTTACCAAGGTAATTTTAAAACTTGAAAATTTATAATTATCATCATTGACATCCTTCACATTATAAATAATTATAATAAAACCAATATATAGTTGTTGCGTATATAATTGCAATATATATATATTTTTAAATTTTAATTATTTAAATCAATCAATATATTTAGTTTATTAGAAAGAAACTAATTAAATAATAATTAAAATAATTTAACCATTACATATTGAGTTAATAATTACATATAAATACAAAGAATAAAATTTTGTCCACATGGATTTAAGAAGGAAAAAAAATTGAGAACAATTAAAAAGGATTCATAAATAAAGTTAATTTATATTAGAAAAATAGTTAAATAGGATTATCTGTTGAATATAAGTAGATGTTAATAAAAATAATATGACATTTAAATTATTAATAACATAACATTTTCTATCCTTTTAAAAATAGAGTTAATTTGCAAGTACTC
Organism: Azadirachta indica; assembly: GCA_022749755.1. NCBI lineage: Eukaryota > Viridiplantae > Streptophyta > Magnoliopsida > Sapindales > Meliaceae > Azadirachta > Azadirachta indica. Next base: position 5,473,685 of record CM040444.1, on the reverse strand, counting down.
AGCCTATTCCTAATCCACATCTGTGAAGGCCCTCTTTTGTATTAAAAACCTCAAAAGATAAAATTGTAACTTACAATTCTAAATATTAAAAAATATTTTTTTTCTTCCCTTAAAGGATAAAATTGTAATTTACAGATCTAAATCAATAAAAAAATGTTAAAAATTAATGCTTAGTGAAGGTGTTGGTTTGCTAGCAAAAGACGTATCCAAATTCATAATTGAATTCACTAATTTTTCTATTAAATCTTTAACCTTTTTAACCAATTACTTTATCCTATTCCTAATTTTAAGAGTTACAATGATTGTGTTTCAGATAATTTTTTGGGGAGTAATTATGTATATTAAATATCATAAAGGATAATATAATCTTTTTACTAATTAATTTAGTCAATAGTTAAAATTAACGAGAGCATAATGTTATGTATCGATCTTTAATTTGTTTATTTTCTTTTTGAAATTTTGTATCTTATTTCATCTTTGATATCATACATAAAATGTTGCAACAATATTATATGATAATGAAATTTTTTTATTATAAATTAATTTTGTACTACTTATATATTAATAAATAGACAAACATTTATATGCAACTTTATTCAATATTATGTTCATTTTGATCATTCATATTATTATAATATTTTTTTAGTAAATCACCTAATGTATATAAATTATTTTTCAAACTCACAACAGTTCTAAACATAAAATTTATTAAATATTTAACTCAATCTTTTTAAAACTTAATATTTTTATTGTACAATAATCCTAATTTGACGTTTGTTATATACTTTTTAGAGCAACCCCATCTCTTAAGTTTTATAATTAAAGTAAGAACTCCCAATATTAAAGGAAGATTGATATTGTATTTCCTACGAAAGTATAGATAATTCTTCAAATAGGCATAAGAACAAGTCATCTATTAGTAGATTTTTGTGGGCGGTGTTAGACTTGCACTTATCTACGACTCTTTAGTATTTGTAACTTTCCAATCTTGCATGAACAATTTTTAATTAGAGAACGTAAAGGAAACTCTAGTAACCTTGAATTAGCAATTTCTTTTTTAATTAAAAGAAAAATTTTTAATTCCTCAACTACATATCAATTTATTACTGTGGGCTATATACAGCTAAATTGCATGAAATACAATGCATTTTATTATTAATAATAAGTCTATACTTTTCAGTTGATGTAACATTCAATTACCATATACATACAGGTTTTGTAGAGCAAAATTATGGAAATAAAATTCATATTAATAATAATAATTTTGTACCTTTTTAAATGATATACAATAAATTATCGAGTTAAAAAGTCATAAGAAGATAGAATTTAATTATGAATATTATTTCACAAAAGTTTAAATGAGTCATATATTATAGATTTTCAACTTGCATCGCTAAACCCAATATTTATGAGTTACTTTACCCACAAAATAAACCTTCTATGTACCTAACATGTGAAACAAAATAATAATAAGTTTTCAGTACATAATTTTATATTGATAAATTTTTTCTTCGGTTGTTTTTCACTGCTTGGATTGTGAAGGAAAACTTTGATATCGAAAACCTACATGAAAAGTTCCTAATCTTACTTTATCCAATTATTTCATATACTAATCACAAATACTTATTTCATGCATTAATCACGAATAATATACAAATTAATTCCAACAAATGAAAAGTCAGGTTGAATATAAAACATACGTTATAGTCATATCCAATTATTACTTTGGACTAATGAATGTAAATTTTTTCTGAGAAAATGCTCATATATCTCTTTATTTTTTTTCCTTTTGGAAGAATATATTTTTTTTTTATTGAATGTGTGTCTTTCTTTATTATATTATAGCAGGACAATACAAAAAGTCAAGTTGTTAAAAAATAACTGATTAATTAATTAATTAGATAACTTTGAAATTTCTGCCAAATCAAACCTCCGTGGAACCAACTTTGATATTGAAACAAAACACATTGTTTTGTAATGAATTCTATTCACTAAGGCCATAGAAATAGTTTCTAATATCAGTTCATTCAATTATTTCATGTACTAATCATAAATAATTTTACAAATTAATCCAACAAATAAAAATTAAAAGTTGTATATATATAGTTTTCATCAATCTTACTAATTTTATAAACGGAAACAAAGAAAAATAAAACAAATAAAAAAAATGAGAAACACTAACTGTTATTTGACCTATTACCTTATTATTCCTTGATATTTAGTTAATACCCTAATACCCTCTTAATGTTAGTTTCGTTAATAAAAACTGTTACTTTTTAGGATAATTATTTTTCCTTTGTTTTTCTCGAGAAAGTGATCACATATCTCTTCATTTTTATTTCTTTCTTTTGAAAGAATATAGTTCTTTAATATGTCTTTCTTTATCATATTATAGCAGAAGAATCCACAAAAAGTCAGGTCGTTGAAAAATATCTGATTAATTTGTTAGATGCATGACTCTGGAATTCTGCCGAACCAAAGCCACGCCGAACCAACTTTGATGTTGAAACAAAACACATTGCTTTATAATTAATCTTATAGACTAAGGCTGCAAGAAAACCTCCTAATATCACTTCATCCAGTTATTTCACGTACTAATCACTAATAATTATAGAAATTAATTACAACAAACAAAAATTAAAAGTTGTGTACATACATTAACCTCAATCTTACTAATCTTATGGACAAAAACAGAACAACTATGAGAAACATTAAAAATGTTAATTGATGATTAAAACGTGAGAATAAAAGTTTAAAAACTAAAGTGAAAAATTATCCAACTTGAATATGGAAGAGTATAAAACTGTTGGTAACCATTTAAATGAGATTTTTTTTTTGGTCAAGAAAGTGTTTATAGGTATCTTTATTTTCATTTTTTCTTTTGAAAGAAGATATATTTTTTTATTGAGTACGTGTCTTTCTTTACTATATCACAACAGAACAATCTAAAAAGTTATGTTTTTAAAAAATAACTGATTAATTTTACTATAGATGACTTTGGAATTTCCGTTGATTGAACCAAACCCCTATATAACTACCTTGCTCATCCTTAATAATGATATATTAGTTGGGAGTGATATACCTCTATTTTCCAAGAAAAATTTTCGTCTATCCAATCACTCTCTCATTATGGATACTACAACGCAAACAGGTGTCAGTCTCACGATCGAAGAAGATAATTACCTCTTGACGCCTTCTCTTCACAATGCTGCAGTAAAAGGCGATATCGAAAAATTCAGAGAACTTGAAAATATCACTCTGGATCAAGTATTGACGATAAAGGGGAACACAATCCTCCACATCCCACATCACAGCCCGACCTACACCTGAAAAGCCAAACAATAGTATCCTGACGAAGATGGGTCTTGGAAAGAAATCAGAGGAAGTAATTATTCCCGGAACTAATTTTGTGGAGGACGTTCTAGAAATGTGCCCGGTTGTATTATGGAAGGCCAACAGCAAAGGTGAAACTCCGCTACACATGGCGGCTAGGCACGGGCATGCTGATGTAGTGAAGGTTCTTATCGCTGAATGTAAAAAGCCTCACCAAAACGATCATCCAGAGGAAGGTGTTGTGGCGGCGAGGCGGATGCTGGGGATGACAAATAAAGCCAAAGACACAGCCATGCATGAGGCGGTGAGGTATAATCAAGTCAATGTGGTGGGGATATTGATCAGAGAAGATCCTGAGTTACCGTATGATGCCAATAATGCTGGGGAGACTCCACTCTACTTGGCTGCGGAGAGGGGATTCAAAGATGTTGTGGGACCTATTTTGTTGACTTGCCAATCGCCAGCTGATCATGGACCCATGGGTCGAACCGCTTTGCATGCCGCTGCACTTAACGAATGTACAGGTAGCAGAAAGTTTTTCGAGGTTATTTAATTATACATTTAAAATATATTATAACGCCTATATAATAGGCCAAAAATTAGGTAACTTCTAGACAAAACCACATAATTTTAACTAAACTAAGATAAATGACAAGAGTATGTCTACATGGTTAGTGATCTTTTGAGAAACTAACGGAATAATAATTATTAAACGAATTTTTAATATTAATGAGATAATTTTAAAATATATTATAGATATTGACAAATTGTTACCATATATAATAATTCATGTACATAGTTATGGGTATAATTGTGGTTATTATTGTCTTTCTAAGAATCTGTTAATTAGTTTAATTTTTGTTTTTATAGAAAAACGACAAAAATGTTGCTAGACAAGAAAGGAAGCTTGACCAGCAAAGCAGATGAGAAAGGATGGCTTCCACTTCACTTTGCTGCATCCTTAGGATTTAAAAGATTGTTAAGGAATTCCTATACGCTGATAAATTTGCGGCCTACAAAGCTGATAACGAAGGTAAGACTGCTCTTCACGTTGCTGCTGCCCGTGGCAAATTACGTATAATGAAAGAGCTTATAGACAGTTGTCCTGGTTGCTGGGAATTGGTGGATAACAAAGGCTGCAATGTTTTTCACTTTGCCTTGGATAGCAAAAATAGAAGCGCAGTTCAACTTCTGTTGGATAATCCTTCGCTTAGAAACCTTATAAACGAGAAAAATAACCAGGGAAACACACCTCTTCTTCACCTTGCCGCTTCTGGTTATCACATGAAGTATTTCGTTTGTCATCCTAAGGTGGACAAACTAGTTTTCGATCATCAAAACCGCAACGCTGCAGACATCATTTTGCACGATCATCTCATTTGGCCCAGTCAGGTAAGCCCAATTAAAATTTCTGAACTTTTGGATTAAATTCTAGAGTTGGGAGAATGCCAGTGCCAATATTGTTTCCCAATAATACTCTATTACCTCTAAAACTTTCACAAATATTGAAAGACTTTTCAAGGACCTAAGAAGGTATTTCTGAAAGTTTACAATAATGATAGAGTATTAGACCAAGAAAACAGGGGCATCGGACATTCTCCCCAGTTTCAAACTATTGTCTGAGTAAACATAGGTGCATATGTTATGGATAATATAATAAAGAGAGATCTAATAAATCTATATCCTACATTGCAGGTGTCGTTCCTACAGTGCTTTTTTAGTATCAAAGGTAAACGGTCGGCGACATATTGTCACCGGAGGTGATGAGGAAAAGGAGGAAGGTGATGAGAAAAAGGAGGAAGGTCTAAAAGATGAAAAAAAATTAAGAGACGAGATGATAGATAAATACATAAAGGAAAGTCAGGAATCCCATTTAGTAGTGGCCGCACTTATAGCAACTGTTACATTCACCGTAGGAATTACATTGCCTGGTGGTTATATTAATGAAAAGGGCCCAGACCAGGGGACCTCAGTCCTGGCTTTAACAAGAAACAAAGCTTTCCTAGCATTTGTTATACTTAATACAATAGCTATGATTTTTTCTAGTTGTGCTGTCTTCATCCACCTTTTTGTGTCAACGGTGAGGGAAAAGCTTAGCGGATTTACCTTATGGAGACTGAGTTTGCTATTCATCATCAATGCAATGGTCGCAATGGTGTTAGCTTTTGTTATGGGCATGTATGCAGTGCTATCTCGTGCTAGAGAACTTGCCATTAGTGCTTGTGCCATTGGTGGCCTGTTCCTCTTCGTCTATATATGCGTTGATCCTGGCTGTGGTTTAGGAGTTACGAGGGACCTTTGGCGAGAAATGGTCAGTAAAATTCGACAAGAGCTGTGGTTTGCATTTGGTGGAATTCTCTTGCGACAACGAATATGGGCAGAAGAACAGCATTTCTTTTTGTGCCGAAGAGGCACTTAAGTGGCCATTTACTTTTTCCCTTTGATCTATATGTCTTTTCTTTATGAAAGAATTAACTAGCCCGATCTACTTTCTCATCTTCGTAGCATTTTGTCTTCTTCTGCAATTAGTTATGTGTGTTAGGTTAAAATTATCGGAGATTATAAAATAATTTCTTCTATTATGTTGAACAAATAATTAGTATTTAATAAATTTTATTTTCAAGAATATTACAAGTTTCAAAAATATGTATTCACGCACTTGATAAATTTTTTAGCATAATATTGTAAAAATAAAAATGATAAAAATAACAAAATATTAAAAATAAAAAAGTAAAAAATAATTATTTAATTAAAGATTTTTTTTATGTTTATTTGAGGGTTAATTTCAGTTTTCTACAATTTACAATGGGATATATTTAAAATTATATTTAATAAAAAAAATTTTATAAATCTTTTCTTCTTTGTAATGAAGGGTAGAAATACCCTTATTTCACTTAAAAATTGGACCAAAATCACAGCAGTAATCATGTAAACTTTTGTTTAAATTATAGTTACTATGCTAGTAATATTTAAGTAAAATAAAAGACGAAAAAATCTAAAATTTCGTAAGATGGATTGGCATAAGAACTTTTAACCTAACGCTATATCCCAATGAACTCTCAATTATATACGAAAAACTCCCTAATACTGTACTACAAGATATGATTTTCTTTAAGAAAAGTTAAAAACTAAATAGACCAAATATGATAAATAATTAATCAAAATTGAATGTTCAATGTTCTATCAAAAGTAAATAATTAAAGAAATCTAGGTGATTATTATCTTTCAATTTGGCACAATTAATCGAAATAAAATATTACTATACTATCCAAAAGGTGAAAATTAATTAAATCATGGAATAAAATTACTTAAAACTTACCATAAAAATATGTAATATTGCCGTCAATTAATTTAACATCACCTTCATGACTTACATAGAAGCAAAATATATTCTTTGAATTTATAGAACTAAGGATATGTTTAATATTGAGGTACTATATATTTAAAATTATTTTTTTATTTAATAAAATTACAAAATATAAAATATTTAAATATCATAGCAATGAAATACTATTGATGTAAACATTTGTAAGCAGTAATTTAACTATTTTCATGTTGCGAATGCATCAGCCATCAAGGGAAAACGAAGATAAAAGTATCATAGTATGGTCATACTTTAGTCAAATTAAACTAATTAATTATTAATTAAGATCTGATTTAATTAAGGGTGCATGTTTTTTTGGTAATAAAGATTTAGTCTAATAATGTTATCGGTCTCAATTATTTCAAACATATCTAAAAAAAAAAAAAATTGTATCCCTATACAACATATCTATTTAACGAAATAACTATTGAAATCTCTAAAATTTGGTAAAATATAATATGTTTATTTAAAATGCGTTAATAAATTAAATAACAATATTATTTTATAGTACGTTAATAATAATGTTTATTAATGTATAATAAATTTATTCATTTTTACTGATATTTTAATTATATATAAATATATTTTATTTAAACTATACTATAGCATAAATATCACATTATAAATATGTTATAGAAAAACATAAATTTATATATATATTAATAAAATAATATATATTATTTATGAATATGCAAATATATATTGTTACAAATAATTGTAATACAATTATTTTATTAATATATTGCTAAAATAACATTATTATTCATTTTTTAATATATCTTAGATAAATATATTGGGCTTAAATTTAGAGGTTTAATACTTTTTTAGTTACAAAATTACTGTTGCATAGGAATATAATGTCATTTTCAAATAAATTAGGATATTTTAACATACCTCCCACAGGTTTATAGAAATAATAAATAGATGGAAGGTTTGAAGAAATTTATAGAAACCTCCCCTATTACAGTAATTCCATCTCATTGACCGTTATTTTGACTGTTAAAAAATGGATCATATAGTAATTTTGTACTAATTTTATTTTTGAATTCTATCCCACATATTCAAATTTAATTAAGATTAGAAAACAAAACCCTACTTCCTATTTTTCTTTTTTCTTTTTTCTTTTAACCGTAATTTGAAAACAATGGCCGCCTCTCACCTATACGAAAAACAAATAGTGGCAGCCCCTTACTGGCAACTACCTCCCTACCATTTTCAGCTATTTGAAGTTAAAGAGCACCACGCTCTCACACGCCGTCATCGCTTCTCCAACTCTTAAGCCATCGTCGCTTCTCCCACTCTCAAGCCATCGTTGCTCCTCCAAGTTGTGTGCGCCGTCACGCATCAATTGCATCTAAACCATCAACCTACCACTACAAAGTAAATTAAGTAATCACTTTGATAGACTTTTGAGTATCTTTCTAAAGAATCAGCTCCTCTTTTCTGCGAATTTGTAGACTCGTACTCTCCACATTGGCCACCATATTGGTTTCTTTTCTCCTGCAACAACTTGTGAAATATCGGCAACCATCCTTGTAATTTTTTACATTTTCATGGAAAGTTGTGGATTGTTATGAACAATTTCAAAGATTTCAGCTTTTGTACATTTTGGATTGTTGTCTGTCAGCTGTTTTAATGGCGTACAACTGAGTTAACATTGTAGATTTAGTACACAACTTATTCCATCCTATTTGTGAATGCTTCTTCAGTAGTACAATCCAGTAATCTTAGTGGCTTCATACATATTTGCATCGATAAATCCATAATTCTTGACATTGGCTTAATTCTTGAGGACCGTCTAGGTTTAAACATATTGCCATTGCCAAAAAGTAATCGGTGGCAATTGATTAGAATATTGATGTTTATGAAAAAACAGTAAAAGCACTGTTAATTGAATGGATCATTTATTGAAAATGTACTCTTCAATTTGATTGCAATGGCATAAGCCTACAATACTGTCCGTCGCTAGTCCCTACTTCTCGTACACGAATGAGTTTTGATGAAATTATAAAGAGATAAGATTGCTTATTTTTTTTTATTGTAGCTTTTTTTTCTCCCAAAAATCAAACTCCTAATTAGGATAGATTAAGGGTATGTAGAATATAAAATATAAAAATAAGCATATTTTAGAATTTTTAGCGTTTTTGGTTGGTTAAATAATGGTCAATAGGATGAAATTCTTGTAGCAGGGAAGGTCGCTGTGAATTTCTTTAAATGTTTCATTTCTCTGTTATTTCTACAAATCTCAGGGGAGGTATGTGAAAATACCTCTTACTAATGCTAAGAAACGCATTAGGCTAACCTTTAAATTAAAAAGACTCCTATCCTTGCTTCCAACGCCTTGGCCTTGGTGGTAAAAGAATACAGTCTTTTCCTTAAAAGGAGCGTGTGCAAACCTTACTAAGTACAAGTACCCACATAACATGCTGTGGGTGTAAGTTTCCCTCCAAGTTGAGGCAGATATTAATTAGTTTAGGTGTCAATTTTTAAGTAACACTACAGATTAAATTTGATCAAAACTCTTAATTATTGATAGATTTTTAATTTTCTATTAATAGATTATACATATAATGTATAATCTTTTTTACTAAAACCTCTTATCCTTTAATTAATTTAACATAAAATATAAATTAACATAATCAAATTTTTGAAAGGAATTTAATTCCCAGCTTGTCAATTCCGTAAACATCTATTTATTTATTTATTTTGTGGATTTTTGAAATTAACTTAGAAATGTTAAAGATAAGATAATTTTTATTGAAGATTGAAATAGCCAAATATCATCAAAGTAATAAGCTTGGATGAAAGATTTAAGTGGAAAGAAAAATGAAATAATAAGCACTATCAAATGAAATTTGATGGATGTTTAATAAATACTAATTAATTATTAATGATTGATAATAGTTTTATCTATAATATTTAAAAAATTAGAAAATATTTTTCTTGATTTTAACACTTGAGTGATTTGAGATGTCGTGAGAAGGGGGGCTGGCAAACAACGTTCACTAGGTTAGGGACTAAATTGAATTCACATATGTCACTTTTTATTATTTTTTTAAATATTAGAGATACAAATGTTATTATCTTTCGACGGAGATAGCACTGAATTCAAAATATAAAATTTGAATTACCAAACATGATGAAGTTTCATTCTTCAATACTCAAGCAACGAGGGTGCCTTAATAACCGACGTATACTTATGTTAAAATTTATTGATTATAAATAAAATAATTAAAATAATGTTATAAATAAAATGCATTTAATGTCATTTTCATTAAAATATTACTTAAACTCTCTCATGTTTTGGTTGCAATATTTAATTACTCATAGATGTTATAAATTTACCCGCTAATTTGTACTATACATATGTACAATACGGTATCTAAATATTCATCCTTCAATTAAATTCAACAATTAATTTAAGGAGTGTAAACATTTAAGTTGTAAATTTATAATTATAATATCATTTACATCCTTTTATTTTTTAAAGAGTGTGAACGTTTAAGTTTTGAATTTATAATTATAATATCATTTACATGCTTCTATTTTTTATTTTTGTTTATTATAATTTGAGTTAATAGAATAACACCTTATTAGCACAAGTTTTGTAGGATATATTCAACTTCTATACATCTAAGTTAAAATTTTCACATTACCATATTCTTATAATTATATAGTTTTTAGTTAACATTGTTGTCATTATAAAAATCTATTTATGAGTATACTCTGTGGTTTTCATGAAATTAGATTTTTCACATTAGAAAATAATGATGATAAATTATATATATTCTGATTATTATTTGTTGGCATATTACTACTTTCATTATTTATAGCGAAATATTTTTTCTTGTTTCATTTTTTTCAACATTTATGAAATTAATATTTATCCTTTCAAGTGATATTATTATGAAGATATAAATATTTGTTGAATATGATTATTGTAACCCCAAGTTTGCATAAGCGAGATAATTTATAACTCATTAAGTTCTTGAAACTGATCTCATTTAACTAGAACTTGAAGTTCTAGAAACAAGTTTCAAAATTATTAGAAACTTTTAAGCTCTAAATATAAATTACTTGATTAGGACCTAAGTTCTAAATCTATTATATAAAAAGATTTTTTTTAATTTAATGTATCATATTCATTTTGTAGCATAATAATTGTAATACTAATTTTCTCCTTTGTTTTGTATACAAATTGTTTTATTAAAATCTCAAATCTTCTATACTTGTAAATTCTTGCTCTTGATGTGTTAGGAACTAATTATCTTTCGTGGGTTTTGGATGCCAAAATATATGTACCTTCAAGCCATAGGATTAGAAAAAATAAAGTAAGAAAGAAAATTAATAATGCTAGCAAGATAAGTCAAAAGCAATGAACTTTCGTTGCCATCATTTGCATGAGATATTAAAAGCTCAATATTTAACTGTTGAGAAGCCATCAGATTTATGGGAAAATTAAAAGATGGATATGATCACCAAAAAATATATTCCTCCCAAAAGCAAAAGTTAAGCGGACGAATATGAGATTACAAGATTTTAAAACTATTGCTGAATATACCTCTGGTCTACTTCATCTTACCTCACATCTGAAATTGTATGGGAAGAAGTTATTACTGAGCATAATTTGCTAAAGAAGACAATCTCCATTTTTTATGCATCTAGTGTAATTATGTAACAATAATATCGTGAACACAAATTCAAAGAGTATTCTATAGGTTGAAACACAACCTATAGAACCAATAATCTACTAGCAAGAATTATGCACAAGTTGAACCCAAGCAAAAGGGTTGAATTTTAATCATATTAATCAATTCAAAATGAGGGGCCTTAACCCATAAAATTTTTTGCGTCAGATTTATTACAACCAATGCAATGTGACCGCAAATGAATGCGATGAATTTATATTATTTGTGGCTAATTTTTTCAGCCGTAAAAGGGACTTTTTTCTTGTAGTTATCGATAGGTATAGCTAGTAATACCCATTTGTTTTCAATGAACAAACTGTAATTTTTTTTATAAAATTACTAAAACTCAGGGACTTACATATGTTAGTACTTGATTAATTGTAGGTTTAATTACTAAATCAACGAAAACCTCTGAATGTGAACAAACTGAACTGCCCTAAAGAAAATGATGAACGTGCCTTAGAAATGGTGCGTGCGGAGCACTGGAATTGGATTGACTTGTAGACCAATTTGTCATTTACTCATTTAGCACATAACAAGAGTTGAATCCACGAGGATTTGAATCTTGGAGAAGAAGCAAGGGTGGATGGAATGTAATTCTTCCATTTCACAATCGTCAATTTTTTCTACAAAACTTTAACTAAAATGTTGTGATTTTGGAAACTTGACGGTGAAAGTAGTGGGCTATGTTCATTTTCATGTCTTCTTCTTCATCCCGTTCCCATTATTATCAATGAAATTGCCTTGTTCTCTCCATGTGAAGTGAGTTATCTTATCTAGAAGTGATAATTTGGATAAAAGAATCATATTTGAATCAACACGAATATGATTCGTTTATTATTTTTGTCAATTTTATTAAATTTGAGTACAATTTATTTATTTATATACAATTCATTTAAAGTACAATTATTCATTTAGAAAATGATTCTTAATTTAAAACATAATTATTTATCTTAGACACGATTCATTAAGATACGGTTATTCGTTTAGAACACGATTATTCATCTAAAATACAATTATTCATTTAAAACATAATTATTTATTTAACTAATCGTATTTTAAATGATTAATCATATTAAGAGAATCAAACGTAAATATAATATGAATAATAATCATATTAAATACAAATACGACATGATTATTATTCTTATCAAACATTTTAAATTCAAATTCGTTTACTAATATCAAATTCTTGTCAAATAATAGTATTATATTCTAAATTGCCACCCTAATCTCATTAATCTTGTATACGAGATGTATTGATATAGTTGATAATGTTGAGTGAAGGATTTCCAAAAAAGAATCAATATATATTTATGCTATTGACCCACTGCTGAGCATGAGACAACATTAGTCCAATCAGTTGGGTATACGTAGCTTAATCAATAAATGAATTCGCTGCACGTATGAGATGACTGACTTGACCAGCAAAGCATACTTTGAAAAACATAACTTGTTGGGGAAGAAGTTGTTCGATACTTTTGTTTCCTATCCTCAACTAGCTTTTTCAAAACCTTATCATCAAAGTTATCCCCAACTAGCTTTTCCAAAACCTTATCTCGATCACCATAGTTGTCTGTTTTTTTGGAAATTTTGAACATAGTTAATTAGTTGCTTCCATCTGTCCAAGCGACTAATGTAAACATGTGTGGAAAAGATTATTTCTCACTAGTGATTTAATTTCCACGAAAATATCATTAATATTATTGCAATAATTAATAAAATTAAAAATATCTCATAGCATACTTATGAAACAATGAACTAATTAATTTTGACATTAAAAGATGATAAAATTTAGAATATTACTTACTAAAAAAAAAACGAAAGAAATTATTGACTACAATTGTTTACTTTGATTGCATACATATATCTCCATTTTCCTGGAAAAATTTTCCATCTTGCCAATCACACTTTCATTATGGAGCCTCCAAGGCAAGCAGCTCTTACGATCCAAGGAGATAATTTCTTCGCGGTGACTTCTCTTCCCAAGGTGACAGAGACAAAAACTGAATAAAACCATTTAAATTATTTCTTTATTGAATGTGGTCTTTCCTTATTAAATCATAGCAGACCAATCCAAAATGTCAGATTTTTAAAAAATAACTTATTAGTTTACTCGGTGACTTCGGAATTTCTGCCGAACCAAATCCGTGTAGGTAGCTTGCTCATCTTTAATAATTATATATTTGTTGGCAGTGACATACTTCTATTTTCCAGGAAAAATTTTCCTTTTTTTCCAATCGCAGTCTCATTATGGAGACCACGACGCAAGTAGATCTTAATCTCAAGATCCAAGAAGATAATTTTCTATTGATGGCTTCTCTCCACAACGCTGCAGTCGAAGGAGATGTCGAGAAATTTAGAAAACATGGAAAGATTGTTCTGGATCAAGTATTGACACCAAAAGAGAACACAATCCTCCACATCTTCATCACAGCCCGGCCTAAAACAGCAAAGCCAAACAATATCTTGACGAAAATGTGTCTTACAAAGAAATCAGAAGAAGAAATTCCCGGAAACAATTTTGTGAAGGACGTTCTAGAAATGTGTCCGGTGCTACTGTATAAGGCCAATGCTAAAGGTGAAACTCCTCTACACATGGCGGCTAGGCATGGGCATGCTGATATAGTCAAGGTTCTTATCGCTGATTGCAAAAAGCCTCTCCAAAATGACCACCCAGAAGAAGGCGTTGCAGCAACGAGGCGGATGCTGGGGATGACAAATGAAGCCAAAGACACAGCCCTGCACGAGGCGGTGCGGTATAATCAAGTCCACGTGGTGGAAATATTGAGCAGGGAAGATCCTGAGTTAACATATGATGCCAATAATGCTGGGGAGACTCCACTCTACATGGCTGCGGAGAGGGGAATCAAAGATGTTGTGGGACGTATTTTGTTGACTTGCAAATCACCAGCTGATCATGGACCCATGGGTCGAACTGCTTTGCATGCCGCTGTATTTGGCCGACATGGAGGTCAGAGAAAGTTTTTGAGGTTATTTGACTAATGAATGTGAATAATATATGTGGTTACTGATCCTTTGAAAAGCTAACGAAACAATATTTGTTTAAATGAATTTTTAATAGTTAATTTTAAAATATGTTATAATTATCGATAAATTGTTATGGTTATGTTTACATTTCTGATTGTCTTTCTAACAATTTATTAATTAATTTAATTTTTTTTTTTAATAGAAATGATAAAAATGTTGTTAGGCTATAAAGGAAGCTTGACCAGCAAAGCGGATGAGAAAGGATGGCTTCCACTTCACTTCGCTGCACACTTTGGATATTATCACATTGTGAAGGAATTAGTAAACACTGATAAATCTGCGGCCTACAAAGCTGATAATGAAGGAAAGACTGCTCTTCATGTTGCTGCAGCCGGTGGCCAATTACGTATAATGAAAGAGCTTATAGACAGTTGTCCTGGTTGCTGGGAATTGGTGGATAACAAAGGCTGCAATGTTTTTCACTTTGCCTTGGATAGCAAAAATAAAAGCAGTTCAACTTCTCTTGGACAATCCCTCGCTTGGAAACCTTATAAACGAAAAAGATAACCAAGGAAACACCCCTCTTCTTCACCTTGCTGCTTCTGGTTATCACATGAAGCCTTTCCTATGTCATCCTAAGGTGGACAAGCTAGTTTTCGATCATCAAAACCGCAACGCTGCAGACGTCATTTATCTCAACTGTCTCTTTTCGTACGAGCAGGTAAATCCAAGTTAAATTTCTGAATTTTTAGTCATTTATAAAATTTTGATTAAATTTGATCGGTAGTAATCTAAACATGGGAGAATGTTCAATACCACTGTTGTTGGCTTAATACTCAATTACGCTTAAACTTTCATAAGTACCGAAAGAATATGCAAGGACAAAAATGGAAGAATCTTAAAAGCTAATGAGATCTTTTTGAAAGTTCACCAGGATGATAGAATATTAGACAAAAAAAAAAAAAAGAGCATTGGATATTCCCTGTTCCAAATTTTATGAGAGTAAATATAGGCGTACGACTAAAAATACAATAGAGATTTAATAAATCTATACTATATTGCAGGTGTCCTTCCTACAATCCTTTCTTAGTATTATAGGAAAAAATGGTCGGCGACATATTGTCTTCGGAGGTGATGAGAAAAAGGAGGAAGGCAATTTAGTCAACTACCAGAACAAAGATGAAGAGGATAAAAAAAATTCAAAAGACCAAACGTTAGAGAAATGCATGACGAAAAGTCAAGAATCCCATTTAATAGTGGCCGCACTTATAGCAACTGTTACATTTACCGCAGGTATTACATTGCCTGGTGGTTATATTAATGAAAAGGGCCCAGACCAAGGGACTTCAATACTGGTTTTAACAAGAAACAAAGCTTTCCAAGCATTTGTTATACTTAATACAATAGCGATGATTTTTTCCAGTTGTGCTATTTTCATCCACCTCTTTGTGTCATTGCTAAAACACAAGACTACGGGATTTTTATTATGGAAACTGGGCTTAATATTCATCACCTACGCGATGATCGCAATGGTGTTAGCTTTCCTGATGGGCATGTATCCAGTGCTATATCGTGCCAGAGAACTTGCCATAAGCGTTTGTGCCATTGGTGGCCTGTTCCTCACAGTCTTTGTATGTTTTAATCCTCGCGATATTTTAGAAATGATGACGTCATTATGGAGAAAAATGGTCTTTATAATTCGAAGAAATTTGCAGTCTGAATTCGGTGAAATTCTCAAGTGACGACAAATACTGTCCAAAGAACAGCATTTCCTTTTGTGCCGAAGAGGCGCCCAAAGGAGCCATTTGCTTTTTCCTTTGGTCATGTATGTCTTTTCTTTATGAAAGAATTAACTAGCTAGATCTACTTTATACTACTAGAAATTCAACCATCTGTGATATTGAAGTCCTATACTTCGGGTAAATATAATATAATTTTTCCCACAAATAAAAAAAGTTTATCAACATTTGCTGATACTAAACATGAGTATAAATATTTTGTGATACTTGAATATTATCCAATAATACAGTATCGTTTTTTTAACATAATTAGATGGTAAAATGACAGCGTTTTAGTCATGTAACTGTTATTATTTTTTTTAATTTTGTTAAATCAAAACAAAAAAGAAAAATAGAAAATGATGCCTTTCTTTTGTGCAAAATATTTGGCTCCAGCGTTTCCCACACTAGCAAAATTTTCTCTCACTTATGCCAAGTCACAACTTTGACAATCACCTTACTTTAACTTTGTTCAATCCCTAACTAGTCGATCATTTACCGACTCTCCATTCACTAAATGTAGAAGCCAGTCGCCGAAATCAAAATTAAACTGTCCATTTTTTTAATATACTTTAATTAAATGCTTGAAAATATATTTATATGGTGAATTCAAAATTAAAAGCCAAAAGTTAGATTAATAAGGATTTCAAATTTTTGCAATTAAACTTTCCATGCATTCTCATGAATTAAATTTTTTTTTTGAATATTTATGAATTATGATAATTTTTAAAGTTTTTATTTTTTTAGATAAATTAATTAATTAGAATACTTTTTATTTAAATTTTTAAACTTTTCTTTTTATAAGTAATAATTAAATTGGGAAGCTGTAATAAGAGGAGAGAAAATGTAATAAAAAAAACAAAACAGAGATTTTAAGAAGTATAAGATAATAAAAAAAAGAAAATTAAAAATATATAAAAAACTTTAAAGAATGAATATGAAATTTTATTATATTTTATTTTATTTTGTCAATATTATCCATAAACCCTCAATCTAAGGGCTAATAATTAACGTAAAAGATATGTTGATTCAGCCCTATATATATGTGTGTGTGTGTGTGTGTGTGTCTGACAATGGATCAACAACGCCATTATTTTAGATAGATCTTTATATCATTTGTAAATTATTTGATTTAGACATTTAACAATTGAGATTAATCTGACTATATGGTTAATATATAATTAATTAGAATAATTTTTAATTTATTTTTTAATTAAATTTTTAAATTTTTTTGTTTACAAGTAATAATTAAAATGAGTAGATGTAATATGGGGAGAGAAAATGTAATAAAGAAGAGAAAAGTAGAGGAAACATTTTACAAATTATAAGATAAAAAAATGTAAGTTAAAAAGATATAAGAGAACTTAATTAATGAAAATAAAATATTTATCATATTTTATTTTATTCTATCAATACTATCCATACATCATTGATCTAAGGACTAATAATTGATGTAAAAGGTTTGTTAATCATGTCTTATATATAGGAGCAAGATCAATAGTCCATATTTTTTTATATAAATTTTTATATCAATTATAAATCGTTGAATTTATATATATTTAATAGTTGAAATTGTACTTCACATGTATATTAATTATGAATACATTAATTATATGGTCAAATACAATTCCAACCATTAGATGTACTTAAATCTATGACCTACAATTAATATAAAAGTTTTGTAAAGAAAGGAATCATTGATCCTTTACGTGTCTATATATATTATATATATATGTATATGTGTATGTGTCTGTGTGTGTGTATATATTGAGTGATTTGGTTAGAAATATTTATGAGGTTTAAAAGGTGACCAAAAGTCCTCTTAGTTGTAATTTTTGAGTCTTTGGGAATTTAGGTTATGTTCCTTTCTCTTGAAATAGTGTTTTCTAGGCTCATAACATGAAAATGCATTTCAACATAACCCATGAAAAATGTTGAGAGTCATATATTTAGAACTTTATGTTCTAATTTTCTAATTTGTAATAAAAACTTTAGACTCTTATTGAAAATCTTATGTTCAGAATTTCAAGTTTTGATTCATAAATTAATTATGTTCTGAATTTGGTTCTGATTCATGAATTAATATTCAAAATTCTTAATAGCTATTAGATGAAACCTCTAGTCCTTATAACTTTGAGTCCTTATAATTGTTAATGGAACTTCGTGTCTATGTAATTGATATATAATATTTCAGACTTATATAGATGATATTATATAGATCTAGCATTGCAGATTCTAGTCTAATAATTTTTAATTCAGAACTTCATATTCTAATCAGCAATTCAATTTCAAAACTTCATGTTCTGATCAATGAGGTTATCTTTTAAAATTTCAGGTTCTAATGATCTCTTTAATTATTTTGCAATTTTGACGTTCCAATAATATTTAACAGTATTAATAATAATGTAACTCAAAGAATTAAAATTAATTAAAATTAATATCAATACTGAATAAGTACGCTAATAGAAATAATAGGCGATATGACTAATATCCCTTAAATTTGATCTAATTATTTAAGATCACTACTATTTTAAAATTATCTTATTACATCTTACTATTAACTGACTTGATTAAAAATAATTTCTTATATGATTTTATGAAAATAACCTCGTATCGTTAATTGACAGAATAAATGGGTCCCTTGCAACATTTTTTGGACCCTAAATAATATTTATCTATTAAGATGATTTTAATATTTTTTTTCTCTGTTCAATAAAAAAATTCAATCAAAAAACTAATCTTCTTCCCTGATCTCCATTCAAAAACTAATCTTCTTCTCCAATCCATTGCTTCAAATAAGAAGTCCTTATCTACTGTGCAATCAAAACCTATCTTCTTATCAAAATTACATAAAAATAAATGAAGATTAAGTTCATTGAACTGATATCAAGTTAACATATCATATCCTTTCTTCTCGTCTCTCACTTTCACTCACTTTACCAACACATTTTCTTTCTCTTGTTCTAGACAAATGACCCGATACTACTTGGGGATGACAGGGTGAATAAACAAGGTAGAAATAAAAGAATGTAAACCTGAATGAGAGAGAGAGGGAGGAAGCTGATCGAAACTGAAGCCGATTCAATTGGAGCAGAATGAGATGGTGAAATGGAGGATTTACAGGTGGAATTAAAGCCATACCTGTTGTTGAATTTTCATGAAGCTTTATGAATCGGGTCGCTGAAAAAACTTTCTTTGACTCCGTTGCTTGATAAAATTCACAACATATACTTTTTGAGTTTTTTTTTGGTTTTTTTTTTTTTTTTTTTTTTACATATATACAAATTTTATGTAACTAGTAAAGAGAGAAAAATGAAGAGACGGTGGGAAAAGTTTGATTGTGATTTTTTCTTTTTTCCTCGAGTAAATGCTAGTGATGTTTGAATTGGAGACTTGTTGAATGAAGATTTGATGATGTCATCGAAAGAGTTAATTATTGGCAAAATCAAGTTCTGGGCTTTTGATTTAGGAGTTCATCAGATTGCTCGTAGAGTTTAAAAAGATTACTATGTCACGTAGAAGTTCGCAATGTTATGGAATTATTGACATTGGGCTAGAATTTGAGAGTATTACAAAGTTCAGTCAAAATTTGTGGTGATTCTTATTTATTGGTGGATAAGGTTCTAGGATCTATTAAAGCTGCTGATGAATTTCTCTTGTTTGAATTGGAGACGTGTTGGATCAAGATTTTAGGGCTGTTCTTGAGTGTTTGGCCATGGAAAAAGAAGATAGTAGAGAGAGACAGAAGAGAAGGCTTGTTCTTGAAGGTTTGGTGATAGAGAAAGAAGACGGTAGAGAGACAGAAGAGAGAATAAAAAATAGAGAAAAAAAATTTAATTGTTACATATGTTCGAATAATTATCACTTATTTTTTAATTTATTTTATTGGTTAAAATATAATTTTGCCTTCAAAAATAAATTTCAATGTTGAGTAAAGTAATTAAATGACAATATTTTTGAAACGGTAGGAGCGTATTGGGTAATTAAATAGTAGAGGTGTATTGTGTAGCTAGATCAAACCTGAAAATAGCATTAACCATTTTTACGTAATAAACAAGTTTAATTAATAACAAATGATATAATGTGAAAGTATTTAATCAATAAAATAATAACGTGTTGAAATAAATTAAAAGGATGATTTATGATATAAAGCCTTTGAAAAAATAATTCATTGATTGGAGTTTTGAATGAGAGAGAGACAAATCAATAGATAGGGTGTTTGCGATTTTCGATGTGAAATAATTGAAGTCGATGGAATTTACGGTCAACTTCACAACACCTTTTAGGTTTTTTTCTAGGAAGTTGCTCATATCTTTCTCTATTGAATATGGTATTTCTTTATTATACCATAGCAGACTAATCTAGAAAGTCAGGTATTTAAAAAATAAGCGATTTGTTTACTAACGACTTTGGAATTTCTGCCTAACAAACCCCTGTAGCTAGCGTGTTTATCTTTAATAAATATATATTTGGTAGCACTGATAAACCTCTATTTTTCAGGAAAAATTTTTTCATCTTTGCGATCACATTTTGGTTATGGATTCCCCAACGCAAGCAGGTTTGAGTCTCAGAATCCGAGAAGATAATTTCCTCCCGACGACTTAAACCTTAAAACCAAAGTGAAATTATTCCTACCTTTGGCTTTTTCCTGAGAAATTGCTCAAATTTTCTTTATCGAAAGTGGCCCAGTCCCAAAAGCTATTCTTCATTTAGGTCTTTAAAAAGTTTTTTCCAAAAACCAAGTGAAAAAAAACTTATTAATTTACTCCATTCTTTGACATTTCTCCTCGCGGACCAGACAACCGCAACTGGTCACCTTTGATTGTATTTATATGTATCCTGGAAAAATGTTCCATATCTTGCCAATCACACTCTCATTATGGAGACTGCAAGCCAAGCAGCTCTTAGGACACAAGAAGATAATTTCCTCCTGATGGCTTCTCTTCACGATGCTGCAATAGAGGGCGATATCGAGGAATTCAAAAAAGATGGAAATATTATTCTGGATCAAGTATTGACACCAAAAGGAAACACGATCCTCCACATCCACATCACAGCCCGAGCTACACCAGAAAAGCCAGACAATAATATCCTGAGTGATATTTTTATTGTTAATATCTTGAGGAAAATGGGTCTTACGAAGAAATCGGAGAAAGTTTTCTCGGAACCGATTTTGTGAAGGACATTCTAGAAATGTGTCCGACTCTACTGTGGAAGGGCAACAGCGAAATAGCATCGACCATTTTTATGCAATTAGAAGATAGTAGAGAGAGACAGATAAGAAGGGTTGTTCTTGAAGGTTTGGTCATAGAGAAAGAAGACAGTAGAGAGACAGAAGAGAGAATAAAAAATAGAGAAAAAAAAAATAAAAAAATTTAATTATTACATATGTTAGAATAATTAATGAGCACTTATTTTTTAATTTATTTTATGGGTTAAAATATTTACCTTCAAAAATAAATTTCAACGTTGAGTCAAGCGATTATATGACAATAATTTTTTAACGGCAGGAGTGTATTGGGTCATTAAATAGTAGAGGTGTATTGTGTAGCTCGATCAAACCTGAAAATAGCACCGACCATTTTTATGCAATTAAAAAATTTAATTAATAACCATTGATATAATGTGAAAGTATTTAACCAATAAAATAATAACGTGTTGAAATAAACTAAAAAAAATGATTTATAATATCAAGCCTTAAAAAAAAATTCATTGACTGGAGTTTTGAACGAGAGATAGAGAAATCAGCAGATAGGGTGTTTGCTTTTTGCGATGTAATTCACGACCAACTTCACAACACCTTTTAGGTTTTTTTCTAGGAAGGTGCTCGTATGTTTCTCTATTGAATATGGTATTTCTTTGTTATATCATAGCAGACTAATCTAGAAAGTCAGGTATTTAAAAAATAAATGATTTGTTTACTAACACTTTGGAATTTCTGCCTAACAAACCCCTGAAGCTAGCTTGTTCATCTTTAATAATTATATATTTGTTACTACTGATTAAACCTCTATTTTTCAGGAAAAATTTTCCATCTTTGCGATCACATTTTCGTTATGGATTCCACAACGCAAGCAGGTCTGAGTCTCAGAATCAGAGAAGATAATTTCCTCCCAATGACTTCTCTTCACAAGGCTGCAGCAGGAGTTGATATAGACAAATTAAGGAAATATGTAAACATTATTCTCGATCAGATACTAACACCAAACAAGAGCACAATAACACTCATTATGTATTCTAAGATTGTACTAAAAGTTGCTCATTGACAGTAAAAGTCACTGTTACTTAGTTATGATATAGTTTAAAAGGGCAATTTCATAGATGCCCACAAAACTTAACAATTTTGTGTGAGGAAATTAGGGGTGACAATTTAGATTAGTGACTATTTTACGTTATCACTCATTTATTAATCGTATTATTTTAAATTAACTTAAATTTGCTAACTTCGTATCAAGCTGATAAGAGGTGATAAAGTAAGTTTAGCAAATAATGAAATATTAAAACAAATAACGAGGCTATCGGATATTCTTGCATTTAATCAACAGCTTTTTACAAGTCAATTTAACTAAACTATTACCAACCCTGGTCTTAGTCTTCAATTTTCAACATTTCGTGTGAACTCCAAGAAATCAACATTTTTAAATTTTTTTACATAAATTAATATTTCTTCACCTACTGCAATTCTATTTTATATGATACTTTAAATCTGTACATATGAAAAAGTAACAACAGGTTTTCTTTGGGAGAAGAAACTTCTGTATAATTTCATTTTCAGTCCTTTTTTTTTTCAAAAAAATGTCATTTTTAATAAAATTATTTTCACTGTAATTATACAAATTAAATTAAAAGTTACATATATACATGCACTATCATAAAAACACTCAACCTGACTAATTTCATAAATAAAAATAAAGAAAAAATAAGAATGAATATTGGAAATGTCAGAGATGTTAATTACTGAGTAATACATAAAATAATAAGACAAAAAAATTTTCTATAACCTTAGAAAAAAGTGAAATTATTCTAACTTTTCCCTTTGGCTTTTTCCTGAGAAATTGCTCGTATTTTCTTTATCGAATATGGTCCAGTCCTAAAAGCGACTCTTCATTCAGGTCTTTAAAAAATATTTTTCCGAAAATTAAGTTAAAAATAACTTATTAGTTTACTCGATTCTTTGAAATTTCTCCTGCCGGACCAGACAACTGCAACTGGTCATCTTTGATTGTATATATATGTATCCTGGAAAAATGTTCCATATCTTGCCAATCACACTCTCATTATGGAGACTACAAGCCAAGCAGCTCTTAGGACACAAGAAGATAATTTCCTCCTGATGGCTTCTCTTCACGATGCTGCAATAGAAGGCGATATCGAGGAATTCAAAAAAGATGGAAATATTATTCTTGATCAAGTATTGACACCAAAAGGAAACACGATCCTCCACATCCACATCACAGCCCGAGCTACACCAGAAAAGCCAGACAATAATATCCTGAGTGATATTTTTATTGTTAATATCTTGAGGAAAATGGGTCTTAGAAAGAAATCAGAGAAAGTATTTCTCGGAACCAGTTTTGTGAAGGAGATTCTAGAAATGTGTCCGGCTCTACTGTGGAAGGCCAACAGCAAAGGTGAAACTCCGCTGCAGATGGCGGCTAGGGCACGGGCATGCTGATGTAGTGAGGGTTCTTATTGCTGAATGCAAAAAGCCTCACCAAAATTACCATCCAGAGGAAGGTGTTGCAGCGACAAGACGGATGCTGGGGATGACAAATGAAACGAAAGGCACAGCCCTGCACGAGGCGGTGCGGTATAATCAAGTCAATGTGGTGGAGATATTGAGCAGAGAAGATCCTGAGTTAACGTATGATGCCAATAATGCTGGGGAGACTCCACTCTACTTGGCTGCGGAGAGGGGATACAAAGATGTTTTGAAACATATTTTGTTGACTTGCAAATCAACAGCTGACGATGGACCCATGGGTCGAACCGCTTTGCACGCTGCTGTATGTGGCCGACATGGAGGTAAGAGACTTTTTTATATTATAAAATTTGAAACGTTATAATTAATACAATCTTTTGCATATTAAATTAAATAAATTTTTATTTCATTTAATATTATGTAGTGCCAAAATAATTATAACAAAATTTGAATATTCTTGGAGATTTTGTCTTTCACAATTGTTAATTTTAAAAATTATAACAAAATATATAATTTTAATGGTTTATTTTGTCCATAAAAAATTGTTAACTATATTGTTTACTGTTTTTGTTGATATTGGATGGACTAAAAGTAGCCTACTTCATATTATAATGGTATAATTCAATGATTCCTTTTAAAAATTATTTTTCATTCTTAATTTCTTTATTTTAATATAAGTATTTTATTTCAACATTCAACAGAATGATTGAGACATAATTTTAATTAAAACATATTATAACGATTATATAATAGGCCAAAGTTAGATAACTAATAGACAATGACACATAATTTTATTTAAACTAAGATAAATGACAAAAGGACCTCTACATGATTACTGATCTTTTAAGAAAATAACATAATAATAGTTGTTAAACGAATTTTTAATAGTTATGAGATCATTTTAAAATATGTTATAGTTATCGATAAATTGTTACGTGCCATATATAATAATTCATTCTTCATGGTTATGCCTGTATTTGTGGGTATTGTTGTCTTTCTAAAAATTTGTTAATTAATTTATTTTTTTTTTTTTTTTTAAATGATAAAAATGTTGCTGGAATATAAAGGAAGCTTGGCCGGAAAACAATTTGTTAATTAATTTAATTTTTTTTTTTAGAAATGATAAAAATGTTGCTAGAATATAAAGGAAGCTTGACCAGCAAAGCAGATGAGAAAGGATGGCTTCCACTTCACATGGCTGCACACTGTGGATACTATCAGATTGTGAAGGAATTACTAAATACTGATAAATCTGCGGCATACAAAGCTGATAACGAAGGAAAGACTGCTCTTCACGTTGCTGCTGCCCGTGGCAAATTACGTATAATGCACGAGCTTATACACAGTTGTCCAGGTTGTTGGGAATTGGTGGATAACAAAGGCTGCAATGTTTTTCACTTTGCCTTGGATAGCAAAAATAGAAGCGCAGTTCAACTTCTGTTGGATAATCCTTCGCTTAGAAACCTTATAAACGAGAAAAATAACCAGGGAAACACACCTCTTCTTCACCTTGCCGCTTCTGGTTATCACATGAAGTATTTCGTTTGTCATCCTAAGGTGGACAAACTAGTTTTCGATCATCAAAACCGCAACGCTGCAGACATCATTTTGCACGATCATCTCATTTGGCCCAGTCAGGTAAGCCCAATTAAAATTTCTGAACTTTTGGATTAAATTCTAGAGTTGGGAGAATGCCAGTGCCAATATTGTTTCCCTAATACTCTATTACCTTTCAAACTTTCACAAATATTGAAAGACTTTTCAAGGACCTAAGGAGGTATTTCTGAAAGTTCACAATAATGATAGAGTATTAGACCAAGAAAACAGGGGCATCGGACATTCTCCACAGTTTCAAACTATTGTCTGAGTAAACATAGGTGCATATGTTATTGATAATATAATAAAGAGAGATCTAATAAATCTATATCCTACATTACAGGTGTCGTTCCTACAGTGCTTTTTTAGTATCAAAGGTAAAAACGGTCGGCGGCATATTGTCACCGGAGGTGGTGAGGAAAAGGAGGAAGGTGATGAGAAAAAGGAGGAAGGTAATGCAGTCAACTACAAGAACAAAGATATAAAAGATAAAAAAAAATTAAGAGACGAGATGATAGATAAATACATAAAGCAAAGTCAAGAATCCCATTTAATAGTAGCCGCACTTATAGCAACTGTTACATTCACCGTAGGAATTACATTGCCTGGTGGTTATATTAATGAAAAGGGCCCAGACCAGGGGACTTCAGCACTAGTTTTAACAAGAAACAATGCTTTCCAAGCATTTGTTATACTTAATACAATAGCTATGATTTTTTCCAGTTGTGCTGTCTTCATCCACCTTTTTGTGTCAACGGTGAGGAAAAAGGCTAGGGGATTCACATTATGGCGACTGAGTTTGCTATTCATCGTCTATGCAATGGTCGCAATGGTGTTAGCTTTCATTATGGGCATGTATGCAGTGCTATATCGTGCTAGAGAACTTGCCATTAGTGCTTGTGCCATTGGTGGCCTGTTCCTCTTTGTCTTTATGTGTTTTGATCATTTCGAGGATTTAAGAAGTATGATTGGAATGTGGCAAAGAATGTTCTTTCTAATTCGAAGAGATTTGAAGTCTGAATTTGGTGGAATTCTCTTGCGACTACGAATATGGGCCGAGGAACAGCATTTCTTTTTGTGCCGAAAAGGCACTTAAAGTAGCCATTTACCTTTTTTCCTTTGATCATGTATGTCTTTTCTTTATGAAAGAATTAACTAGCTCGATCTACTGTCTCATCTTCGTAGCATTTTGTTTTCTTGTGCAGTTAGTTATATGTTTTAGGTTAGAATTATCGAAGATTATAAAATAATTT
This sequence comes from Azadirachta indica, assembly GCA_022749755.1. Taxonomy (NCBI): domain Eukaryota; kingdom Viridiplantae; phylum Streptophyta; class Magnoliopsida; order Sapindales; family Meliaceae; genus Azadirachta; species Azadirachta indica. The sequence goes on along the minus strand of CM040444.1, from coordinate 5,446,980 downwards.
ACTTTTATTATGTTGAACAAATAATTAGTGTTTGATAGATTTTATTTTTAAAAGTATTACAAATTTTTAAAATATATATTCATATATTTGATAAATTTTTATTCTAATATTATAAAAATACAAATGATAAAAATAATAAAATATTAAAAAGTAGAAAAATACTAAAAAAATTATTTAATCAATGACTTTGTTTTCTATGTTTATTTGAGGGTTACTTTTAGTTTTCTATAATTTACCAAGGGATATATTTAATCAAAAAATTTTGAAAATCTTTTCTTCTTTGCAATGAAGAGTAGAAATATCCTAATTTCGCTTAAAAATTGGAACAAAATTACAGCAGTAATCATGTAAATTTTTATTTACATTATACTTACTATGTTAGCAATAATTAAGTAAAACGAGAGATAAAAAAATTCCAAAATTTGACAAGGGATTGGCCAAAGAACTAATTTTAACCTAACGCTATATACCAAGAAACTCTCAGTTATATACGAATACTTTCCTAATAAAAGACATGATTACTATTTTTTAAGAAAATTGAAAATTAAATAGACCAAATATGATAAACAATTAATCAAATTTGAATGTTCAATAGTTTATAAAAAATAAATAAATATAGTGGGGTAATTATCTTTCAATCTGGCGCAATTAATTAATATGAAATATTATTTTACTATTTAACAGGAAAAAATTAAATAAATCATAAATAAAATTAGTTAAAACTTATCATAAAAAATGCAACATTGCCATCAATTAATTTAATATTACCTTTTGCTTACATCGATGCAAAACGAAGTTCAAGAGCAAAACATGTTCCTTGGATTTATAGAACTAAGTATATATTTAGCATTGAGGTACAACATTTTTAAAATTAATGTTTGTTTAATAAAATTACAAACAATTTTTTACCATATATATTTCTTGCTTCCATTGATGCTTGTTACTATTACTGTTTATATATTTGCGCTGGAATTTATTGCATTCTGTTTGTTGTATATGGGAAATGTTTTCCTATTTGTGCGGTTTATATATTTTTCGATCTTCTTTTTAAATTTAAGAAAGTTACTCGTAACTTTGTTTCCAAAATTCTGGCTTTGAATTTATTGCTCTTAGAAACATTTTTCTAGTTGCCTTTGGCAATCATCAATCCCTCGGCACCTTACTTGCTTTTGATACGTTTCTTGTTCAATGCTTCTATTATTTCTTAGCACAGCTAGATTTTGGTAAAGATTATAGCAAAATTCTGTTGTTTTGGAAAATAATTTTCATAGCGGATTTGCGATAAGCACCAAGGATGGTTTTAAGATATTTGATTCCAGTACAGGCAAACTTTGTTATGAACCAGGCAAGTATTTATCAATATATTTTTTTTTCCATTTAAATTTCTTTCGGAATAAATAGGCTAAAGTAAAAAGATTTTTGTTTTTTTGAATAAGCCCCAAGTCAAAGCTCAGAGCAATGTTATTAAATAATTAAAAGAGAGTAGCACATATAGTTGAGCCCAAAAAAGAAATGAAGAAGCCAAGCTAAAACAAAGCAGGGAATGAAGGCAAAAACCCATGTAAGAACTACGTATTTGCCACGAACGAATAAACAAGCAACACAAAGGAAAACGGATGTCCCAACAACTCCTTCATCGTCAAGAGAACCTCAATTATTAGCACGGAAACCCACATGCATCCGTATGATAAAGCTTTGAACTCACCCGGAGGAGAGACCGAACACCGGCAAGAGTCTACCACGACTTTCAATGCAGGACAAAAACTAAGAGTAAAATAAATTAGAAATTTTAATTTTAATATTATTGTAATTTGTTATTTTAATTAAAATTTTTATTTAATTTTATTATTTAAGTAGAATTTTAATTTATTATTGTAGTCTTAGTTAAATTTCTTATTCATAGGAAATCCTTATATTTTTAGAATTATTATATATGTTAGTATAAATAGGTTTGTTATTCATTACTTTGTATTCGTTTATTTAATAATATTTTTCTCTAATTATTTATTTTGTAAATTATTTATCTTTTTCTTTATAAGTTATTTACTCTCTTTGAGAGATTTATTTTTTATTATTTAAGACATACACTAGAACAATATTTAGTATCGCTTTCGCATTGCATCAATTAATCAATTTAAAGTATGAGGGCCTTAACTCATTAACCAATAATTCATTTTATGCATTAATTATGATCAAAAAGTTAATGAATATAAATCAAACGCTACAGTCAAAAGACATTTCTAACTTAAACATTCTTTAATCAATTAAAGAATGCAATTTTAGTATAAAAATTGCATTCTTTAATATTGTGACAATTAAAATTTAATATTATAAAGATAATTTATTATTTCGATAGGCATAACTAGTAGTACCCATTTTATTTCAATGAACAAACTATATATATATATATATATATATTGTAAAACTATTAAAACTCAAGGACTTACATATGAAAGTAACCTTTAATTAATTGTAGGCTTAATTACTAAATGAAGGCCTCTGAATGTGAACAAACTGAATTGGTCTTAAAAAAATGATGAATGTGCCTTAGATATGGTGCGTGTGGAGCCCTGAAATTGGATTGACCTATAGACTAATTTGTCGTTTACTCATTTGGCACATAACAATTGTTCAATCCATGAGGATTTGAATCTTGGAAAAAAAAAAAGCAAGTGTGGATGCATTCCTAATTCTTCCATTTCACAATCGTCAAATTTTGCCGCAAAACTTTAGCTATCTAGAAAGTTGTATTTTGGGGATTTGATGGTGATAGTAGTGGGCTATGTTCATTTCCTTGCCTTCTTCATCCCGTTCCCCTTATTATCAATGAAGTTACTTTGTTGTTTCCATGTGAAGTGGGTCATATCATTAATCTTTGACAAGTATCTGTCCAAACGACTGATAAAAACATGTATGGAAAACATTACTTCTCACTATTACATTAATTTCCATGAAAATAGCATTAATATTATTGCAATAACTAATAAAATTCAAAATATCTCCTAATATACTTCATTTTGACACTATGAACTAATTAATTTTGACATTAAAAGATGATAAAATTTAGCACATTACTTGCTTAAAAAAAAATATTGACCACAATTGTTTACTTTGATTAATTATATACATACCTCTATTTTCCTGGAAAAATATTCCATAGATTGCCGATCACATTCGGATTATGGAGACTACAAGCCAAACTGCTCTTAGGGTACAAGAAGATAATTTCGTCCTGAGGGCTTCTCTTCACAATGCTGCAGTAGAAGGCAACATCGATGAATTCAAAAAAGATGGAAATATTATTGTGGATCAGGTATTGACACCAAGAGGGAACACAATCCTCCACATCCACATCACAGCCCGACCTAAATCAGCAAAATCAAACAATAATATCCTGATGAAAATGGGCCTTACAAAGAAATCAGAGGAAGTAATTCTCAGAACCAATTTTGTGAAGGACGTTCTAGAACTGTGTCCGGCTCTACTGTGGAAGGCCAACAGCAAAGGTGAAACTCCTCTGCACATGGCGGCTAGGCACGGGCATGCTGATATAGTGAGGGTTCTTATTGCTGAATGCAAAAAGCCTCACCAAAACTACCATCCAGAGGAAGGTGGTGTTGCAGCGACGAGGCGGACGCTGGGGATGAAAAATGAAACAAAAGACACAGCCTTGCACGAAGCGGTGCGGTATAATCACGTCAATGTGGTGGAGATTTTGACCAGAGAAGATCCTGAGTTGACGTATGATGCCAATAATGCTGGGGAGACCCCACTTTACTTGGCTGCCGAGAGGGGATACGAAGATGTTGTGGAACATATTTTGCTGACTTGCAAAACACCGGCTGATGATGGACCCATGGGTCGATCCGCTTTGCATGCCGCTGTATTAGGCCGACATGGAGGTAAGAGAAAGTTTAAAATTGAAAAAAAAAATATTAGAAAAAATTTTCATAATTTATACATTCATTTAATAAATTTTAGCGTACGTTTAATAATATTGGAAGAAAGAGAAAGATAGGGGCTGTGTGAAAGAATTCAAAAATCTAAAATTTGAATTTTATCAAACGAGATGAAATGTCACGCTTCTTTGCCTGATTTTATTGAATGATTTTATTAGAATCTTCGAATTTATTTATTTTCACTCAACTAAATTAAAGGAACAATGTAATGATTCTCCTTTGCAAATATGTGTATTTGATTATATCATAAAATTTGAAACATTATAATTAATATAATCTTTTGCATATAAAAGTAAATAAATTTTTATTTCATTTAATATTCTGTAGTGTCAAAATAATTATAACAAAATTTGAATATTAATTCTTGGTGATTTTGTCTTTCACAATGGTTTATTTTGTCCTTAAAAGATTGGTAACTATACTGTTTACTGTTTTTGTTGGTAGTGGATGGACTAAAAATGGCCCACTTCATATTATAACAGTATGATTCAGTGATTTCTTTTAAAAATTATTTTTTATTCTTAGTTTCTTTATTTTAATGTAAGTATTTTATTTTAACATCCAAAAACAAAATGAATGAGAGATTATTTTAAAGCATATTATAACGAGTATATAATAGGCTAAAATTAGGTAACCAATAGACAAAGACATTTTAATTAATTAAGATAAATGACAAAAGTAAGTCTACATAATTAGTGAAGTTTTGCGAAAATAACATAATAATATTTGTTAGACAAATTTTTAATAGTTATGAGATAATCTTAAAATGTGTTAGATTTATTCATAAATAGTTACCGTATATAATAATTCATGATACATGGTTTATTTGTGGGTGTTGTTGTCTTTCTAAAATTTTGTTAATTAATTAATTAATTAATTAATTTTTTTTTTAGAAACTGCAAAAATGTTGTTAGAATATAAAGGAAGCTTGACCAGCGAAGCAGATGAGCAAGGATGGCTTCCGCTTCACATGGCTGCACACTTAGGATATTATCACATTGTGAAGGAATTACTAAACGTTGATAAATCTGCGGCCTACAAAGCTGATAATGAAGGAAAGACTGCTCTTCATGTTGCTGCTGCCTGTGGCCAATTACGTGTAATGAAAAAGCTTATAGACAGTTGTCCAGGTTGTTGGGAATTGGTGGATAACAAAGGCTGCAACGTTTTTCACTTTGCCTTGGATAGCAAAAATAAAAGCGCAGTTCAACTTCTCTTGGACAATCCCTCGCTTGGAAACCTCGTCAACGAGAAAGATAACCAAGGAAACACCCCTCTTCTTCACCTTGCTGCTTCTCGTTATCACATGAAGTCTTTCGTATGTCATCCTAAGGTGGACAAGCTAGTTTTCAATCATCAAAACTTCAACGCTACAGAAATCATTTGGGGCGACAATCTCGGTTCTCTCAATCAGGTAAGCCCAAGTAAAATTTTAACTTTTAGCTGTCCATAGATTTTAGATTAAATTAGGCACTGATCTAAAGTTGGGAGAATTTCCCATACCACTGTTGTTGGCCTAATACTTTGCTACACTTAAACTTTCACAAATACGGAAAGAATAAAAGCGAAAAAATTTTAAAGCCTAATGAGATATTTCTGAAAGTTTAAAAGAGTATTAGACTACAAAAGAGGAGTATCGCATATTCTCCCTAGCTTCAAATTTTTAAGTAAGTAAATTTAGGCTTACGATTAAGAATATAATAAAGAGATTTAATGAATCTACATCGTGCATTGCAGTTTTCATTCCTACGATGCTTTTTTAGCACTAAAGATAAAAAATGTTGGCGGCATATTGTCCCCGGAGGTGAAGAGGAAAAGAAGAAAGGTAATGTTGTCAACTACGAGAACAAAGATAAAAAAGATAAAAAAGAATCAAGAGACGAGGAGTTGGAGAAATATATGAAGGAAAGTCGGGAATCCTATTTGGTAGTGGCCGCACTTATAGCAACTGTTACATTCACCGCAGGCATTACATTGCCTGGTGGTTATATTAATGAAAAAGGCCCAGAACAAGGGACTTCAGTTTTAGTTTTAACAAGAAACAGAGCTTTCAAAGCATTTGTTATACTTAATACAGTAGCTATGATTTTTTCCAGTTGTGCTGTGTTCATCCACCTTTTTGTGTCAACGATGACGAAGAAAGTTAGGGGATTTAGAGTATGGCAACTGAGTTTTCTATTCATCATCTATGCAATGGTCGCAATGGTGTTAGCTTTTGTTATGGGCATGTATGCAGTGCTATATTGTGCTAGAGAACTTGCCATTAGCACTTGTGCCATTGGTGGTCTGTTCCTCTTCGTCTTTATATGTCTTGATCCTTGGTGTCATTTGGCACTTATGATGACACTCTGGCAAAAAACGGTCATTAAAATTCGAAGACAGCTGAGGTTTGAATTCGCTGGAATTCTCCTGTGACAACGAACATGGATCGGAGAACAACATTTTCTTTTGTGCCAAAGAGGCACTTAAGGAAGCCATTTACATTTTTTCCTTTGATCATATATGTCTTTTCTTTATGAAAGAATTAACTAGCTAGATCTACTTGCTCATTTTCGTAACATTTCTTTTTCTTCTGCAGTAGTTATGTGTGTTTGGTTAGAATGAGAATATAAAATAATTTAATTCTATTATGTTGAATAAATAACTAGTATTTGATGATTTCTATTTTCAAGAATATTAAAAGTGTCAACAATATATATTCATGTATTTGATAAAATTTTTTATTATGATATTGTAAAAATACAAATGATAAAAATATTAAAAATATTAAAAAAGCAGGAAAATAGTAAAAAAATAATTATTTAATCAGTGATTTTATTTTCTATGTTTATTTGAGGGTTAATTTTAGTTTTCCATAGTTTACAATGGGATATATATAAAATTATATTTAATCAACAATTTTATAGATATTTTCTTCTTTGTAATGAAGAGTAGAAATACCCTAATTTCGCTTAAAAATTGGAGCAAAATCACAGCAATAATCACGTAAATTCTTGTTTACATTATAGTTATTGTGTTAGTAATAATTAAGTAAAATAAAAGATTAAAAAAACTCTAATATTTGGTAAGATGGATTAGCGTAAGAACTTTTAACCTAGCACAATATCCCAATAAACTCTCAATTATATACGAATACTTCCCTAATAAAAGATACTATTTTAAAAATAAAAAATAAAAACTATATACGCCTAATATGATAAATAATTAATCAAAATTGAATGTTGAATATTTTATCAAAAATTAAATAAATGTAGGTAGTTAATAATCTTTTAATCGATATAAAACATTGTTTTTACGATCTAAAAGGGAGAAATTTAAATAGATTATGCAATAAAATTACTTAAAACTTATCATAAAAATGTAACATTGCGGTCAATTAATTTAACATTACCTTTTACTTAGATCGAAGCAAAACAAAGTTAAGAGCAAAACATGTTCCTTGGATTTATAGAACTAAGGGTATGTTTAGCATTGAGGTAACTACATTTTTTAAATTATTATTGTTGTTTAATAAAATTACAAAATAATAAATATTTAAATACCATAACAATAAAATACTATTAATGTAATCAATTGTAAGCAATAGTTTAACTATTTGTTCCCAATGCATCAAGGGAAATTAAAAGAAAACTTGATAAAAGTATCGTAGCATAATAACTAATTAATTATTAGTTAAGGGTAAAGACCTTTTTAGTCATAAAGATTTGATTAATACCTTTATTAGTCTCAATAATTTCAAACATATCTATAATTTATCATAAAATTAATTATGCCTGTATACAACAATCGTTATTTAATAATAAAGATAAATATGGTCGTCAGCATATTGTCCCTGGAGGTAATGAGAAAAAGGAGGAAGGTAATGTAGTCAACTGCAAGAGCAAAGACATAACAGATGAAAAAAAATTAAGAGACGGGATGATAGATAAGCACATAAAAGAAAGTCAGGAATCCCATTTAGTAGTGGCCGCACTTACAGCAACTGTTACATTCACCGCAGGCATTACATTGCCTGGTGGTTATGTTAATGAAAAGGGCCCAGACCAGGGGAATTCAGTTTTAATTTTAACAAGAAACAAAGCTTTCCAAGCATTTGCTATATTTAATACAATAACTATGATTTTTTCCAGTTGTGATGTGTTCATCCACCTTTTTTCGTCAACGGAAATGAAGAAGATTAGGGGATTTAGTTTATGGGAACTGAGTTTGCTATTCATCATCTATGCCATAGTCGCCATGGTGTTAGCTTTTGTTATGGGCATGTATGCAATGCTATATCGTGCTAGAGAACTTGCCGTTAGCGCTTCTGCCATCGGTGGGCTGCTCCTCCTCGTCTTCATATATGCTAATCCTTAATGTTTTTTAGAACTTATGAGGAGACTGTGGCAAAGTATGGGCATTAAAATTGGAAGAGAGCTGAGGTTTGAATTTGGTGGAATTGTCTTATGACAACGAATATGGGCAGAAGAACAGCATTTTTTTTTTGTGTGCCGGAGAGGCACTTAAGGGAGCCATTTATTTTTTGCCTTTGATCATATATGTCTTTTCTTTATGAAAGAATTAACTAACTCGATCTACTTTCTCATCTTCATAGCATTTTGTTTTCTTCTGCAGCTAGTTATGTGTGTTACGACTTTTTATTTAGATAAACATATTAGAATTTACCAAATTTTAGAAGTTTGATACTTTGTTTTTAAAATAATAATTTTATTAAAATAGGAGAGGCAAAGAGATTACAAGAGCAGCCCATAAGTGAAAATATTACAAAAAAATCCAAAATTAGGCACTCCTAAAGCATTTAGATGAAGATCCCTTAAGATATTGGTGGGTGGTGATGTCCATCTAATAAAAGACAGAAAGGATAAATCTAAATTAGCCAAAGCATCCGCTACTTTGTTTCCTTCTCTAAAGATTTGTGAAATGCTCATTTTCATATGCTTCATTAAGAACAAACAATTTTGCCACCTCTTGAAAAGGTTTCAAGGAGGAAAAAAGGAGTTACTGTTTAAACCGTGCACCAGAGTAAAAGAATCACTTTCAATCCAAATTTTGTACCTACCTCTTGACCAAGCTTCTTCAATTGCAAGGATTATCTCCATTGCTTCAGCATAAAAGGAGGATTATATACCTAAACTGGCAGCAAATCCACCTAAGAGAATTTCATTGTTGTCTTTAAAAACACCACTATAAACAGCTAGGCTAGGGTTTTGTTTAAATAAACCATCAGTATTAATTTTAACCCAACCTATAGATGGGGGAGACTAGTAAACTTGTATGATCTTTGAAGCTTTGCCATAAAGTGCTGCGATACCTAACTTAGAGAAAGTAAGCAAATCATTAAAATGAGTGACATGTCCTGGGCAGTGTCTGCATAAGATTTGTAAAAAAGATAAACCCAAAGCCTTAACCCCTTCTATATTTAGTTTAGCATTTTGGAATTTCACCAAATTACGAATCTCCAAATGAGATGAACCACACATGCACAAGCTATGATCCACATATTCTTCAATTGGGGTGGTAGTTTTTTAGACACAAGTTCTCACCAAAATGTTTCCTAATCAGCAATATTTGAAATTGATACATTAAAAAATTCATGCAATCCACAGCCAGAGATTCCTAGCAAAATAACAAGAGTAGAAAAGATGTCATGTAAACTCACCGCAACTAAAAGATGCACAGAGAAGACAAACTAATACCATAGTGATGCCTCGTCGATGAAGAGATTTATCTGTGGGAACCTTATCATGAAAAATTTGCCATAATAGAAAAGAAAATTTAGGTGGGATGTATTGTCTCCAAATCATCGTACTCCAAGGAGTAATTGCATGGGAAGGGTGGCAGTATTCATAACTATCCTTAAGAGTAAGAATTCCATTTCTTGATTTTTCCCAAATTAAACGGTCAGGAACTAGAAATCTTGGAAAAATAACATTCTTGATCTCTTATGAAAAATTTGGAAAATTATTCCCAAAATTATCCGGAAGAGTCCAAGAAGAATTGTGGATAAAATTTTTTATTGTAGAGTTTTCAGATATTCCAAGATCAGATTCAACTATATTAACATTCAAAGCCTCAATCAAGGAAGCATCAAGCCATCGATCACGCCAAAAAGACACCGATCCTCCATCTCCGATTATCCATCTCATTCCCTCTTTGAGGTTAGAGAGCATTTCTTTGATTCCAATACAAATAGAGGACATGGCATACTTTTTAGAGAATGAGTAAGTTGTAAGTTGAAATCTATCACGAAGGAAGATATGCCAATTAGAAGAACCTGTCATGACTTTCCATGCCAGTAGAAGAATGGAAGCTTTGTTAAGAGTCTTGAAGTCTTTTAATCCAAGACCTCCTTCCACTTTTGGAGCACACATTAGTTTCCAAGATACTGTAACAGCTTTGCGAACCATCAAGTTTCCTGACCAAATAAAGTTCCTGCACCATCTGTTTAGAGTTGACAGTATACTAGTCGGCCACCTATAAATAGAGAAGCTGTAAAGAAGCAGAGATTGAATAACTGTTTGCACCAATTGGACTCTACCAGCCATTGAGAGAAGTTTACTTTGCCAACCTTCTAGACGAACTTTAAATTTATCAATAATAGGCTGGAAGTAATTTTTTTTTGGTTTACCTCTGAAGATTGGGAAACCAAGGTAGTTGAAAGGGATATAATTATTATTTTTAAATAAATTAGGACTTTTTGAGATATTTTTGTTATATTGTGATTGTATATTATAAATGATGTGTGGAATGTTGTAGCATGTGAGAATTCAATTAACTACCTTACAAACAAATAGCAGTAGCCATTTTGCATAAGCACATAAATATTCTTTTCTGAAGGTTTACATATATATGGGAAATATATATAAACCCAATCTTTGATGAATGTGTATCATAACTGAAATGGAAATAGAACCTCTACCTAATGTGCTATAAACAATATGCTCTTATCAACTGCGTGCATAGATCTCTTTTGGTTGTGAATATGTAATAGAAGTAGGCTATTTTTCATTATTAAATGGATTAATAACTTGGTGATCTTGGCAAGCACCAAGATTTTACCAATTACAGAGGTGCCATTCATTTGTAAAATTGTAATTGATGGAACTTTTATTTTACTATTATTAAATGGATTAAAAACTTGGGGATTTAATTTGGTTTTATTCAGGCAAGCAATAGGTTTAATTTGCATGTGAAACGAGAACTGAAAGGATTAAAAAATTATATTCTTTTTTTTGCGTAGCAAGGAAGGAGAAACTCAATATCTAATCAGATATCCATCGAGGAGCAAGCAGTGTCATTCAGTTGTCGAATAATATATATGACTCAAGCAAATGAATTGTAAAGACAACTCCTGTAGATTTGTGTCTCAAACTCAGAACTAAGAATCTATTGCAAGGATTATGCAGAAGTTGAACCCAAGAAATTAAAAGCGTAGAATTTTAATTAATTAATCAATTCAAACTGAGGGACCTTAACTCATCAACAAACAATTCATTGCATGCATTAATTATGGTTAAAAAGTTGATCAATAAATCAAACTCTAAGGACAAAAGAAAATTGTAGTCCTTAGTAAAAATTAAAATATATACTTTAATTTTATTTAATTTTTTTACTAATATTTTTTTTTATTAATTAGAGAACTATTAACACCTAGTATTAATCTTTCCAATAATTTATGGAAAACACAGAAACTATTCGTTCACTACAAGTGTTTAGGAGTTGATTACAAGAAAATGAGCACCATTCGATTAATGGGTGGCGCCAATTTTAGTATGAATTACATTCTATAATATATTGTGGCAGTTAAAATTTAATATTATAAAAGTAATATTATTATTTCAATAGGTGTATGTACCCATTTGTTTTCAATGAGCAAACTGTATTTTTTTTAAAAATAAAATATTAAAACTCAGGGACTTACGCACATTTTAGTAACTCTTAATTACTTATAGTTTAATTATTAATTATAAAATTTAATTAGTTATAGGTTTTTAGTAACTCTTAAACAAATTTATCCCCTGAATTTTCAACTTTGTGAGATACCCCTTTAACTTTTTCAACTTTGTGAGATACCCCTTTAACTTTTAATGAAATATTAACATATCTTTAAAATACCTATTTTACCTCTCAACTAATAAAATATATATGAAATAACTATTTTTTCTTAATTTCATTTTATAATAACCGATATAATTTTGTTATAATATTTAAATTTGACAGTTAGAATAATATTTTCATCCTTAATGATTTTGTGCTTTTAAATTTGTCGTCAAATTGTTTGCAATATTAATTATACATAATTTGTAAATTAGACCATTTAATTTAAAATAATTTATTTTATAATTTATGCATAATCAATATTATCAAATTAATATTATGTACAATTTATTTTCAGCCACCATATAAAATTGACAATAAATTTGACACTATTATTTGTACATAATTTATCAAATAAATTATTTTAAATTCAACGGTTTATTTTAAAAATTATATATATATATATTGTAAACAATTTGACAACAAATTTGAAAGCACAAAGTCATTAAAGTAAAATATTATTATAACTTTCAAATTCAAATATTAAAATAAAATTATATCGGTTATTACAAAAAAAATTAAGAAAAAATAATTATTTTATATGCATTTAATAGTTAAAGGATAAAATAGACTTTAAGAAGATATTTTAATATTTCTTTAGAAGTTAAAAGGATATCTCATAAACTTGAAAATGGAGTAAGTTATTTTTTCCCTAAACCTTGGGGAAAAGTTAAAATATCTTTTAATTAAATGAAAGGCAGCCTCCGAATGTGAACAAACTGAATTGCCCTAAATAAAATGATGAGTGCCTTAGAATTATGTGTGTGAAGCCTTGAAATTGGATTGGCTTGTCGACCAATTTGTAGTTTACTCATTTGCCACATAACAAGTGTTGAATCTTGGAAAAGAAGCAAGTGTGCATGGAATCTTAATTCTTCCAACTGCCAAATTTGTTCCACAAAACATCAACTAGAAAATTGTCATGTTCTTGTCTTCTTCCCCTTATTATTTATCAATGAAATTCCTTTGTTGTTTCCACGTGAGGTGGGTCATCTAATTAATTTTATATCTAGATATCTTTGATATGTGCATTTTTCTTCTTTTCCTTTTACCCTGCGAACACGTTTGAATCAAATCACCAATGTCTTTTTCACCCAAAATTATTGTCTTGGTTACTATATATTTATCACGGAAAATCATTATTTAATTTTTACTATATATTTATGATGTGTGTTTACCTGTTTAGAATAGAGCATACATACATATATATGCACACTATGTCTCTCTCCAAAAATGAAGAAGATAGAGATATTAAAGTTGTAATGTTACATTACATTCACCAAATTTTTACAATATACATTCATATACATACATACATACATACATACATACATATATATATATATATATATGCACAATTATGTATTAGTTTTAGTACCTTAGATAATGAACATGTGATTTTGTAGTGATCTGGTCATTGATCTTTCGACGAAGTTGATATGATGATAGGGATTTAAGAACGTAGCTTAATCTTAATTAATTAATGAATTGGAAATTTGTTGCTTGAATGTTGTTATTAGTCTTTTGGGAAACTAATGGAACAATAATTGTTAAACAAATTAATTTTTAATAGTTGTGAGATAATTTTAAAATATGTCAGAGTTATTCATAAATAGTTACCGCATATAATAATTCATTATACGTGGTTGCTGCTGATAAATCTGACATTGTGAAGGAATTACTAAACGCTGATAAATCTGCTGCCTACAAAGCTGATAACGAAGGAAAGACTGCTCTTCATGTTGCTGCTGCCCGTGGCCAAGTACCTGTAATGCAAGATCTTATACACAATGTAATGCCTACATTGCAGGACATATTCCAACAAAGACTGTTGAAATTTAACTGTAAGGAAAGGTAGGCGGCGTATTGTCCCCGGAGGTTATAACGAAAAAGAGGAAGGTAATGTAGTCAACTACAAGGACAAAGGAGAAAAAGATAAGAAAAAAATTAGAAGAGGAATGGATAAAGAAATACATGAAGAAAAGCCAGGAAAAAGATGAAAAAAACTTGTTAGAGAAATGGATAGAGAAATACGTGAAGGAAAGTCAGGAATCTCATTTAATAGCGGCCACACTTATAGCAGTTGTTACATTCACCGCAGGCATTACGTTGCCTGGTGGTTATATTAATGAAAAGGGCCCAGACCAGGGGACTTCAGTATTAGTTTTAACAAGAAACAAAGCTTTCCAAGCATTTATTATATCTAATACAATAGCTATGATATTATCCAGTTGTGCTGTCTTCTTTCACATATTTTTGTCATCAATGAGCAGAAGTTTAAGATCTCAATTTTTGGCACTTAATTTCGTATTCATCAACTATGCAATGGCCGCAATGGTGTTAGCTTTTCTGACCGGCATGTATGCAGTGCTATATCGTGCCAGAGAACTTGCCGCAAGCGTATCCTGTTCCTCTGCGCCATTGTAGATACTCATCTACTGCCGCCAAGTCTACTCGTTAAAACTTTAAGAATCGTGCGCTCTAAATTTGACGTGATTCTCATATGAGGACGAATATTATCTGGAGAACAACATTTCCTTTTGTGCCAAAATGGCACTTGAGGAAGCCATTTGCCTTCCCTTTGATCCTACATGTCTTTTCTTTATGAAAGAATTAACTAGCTCGATCTACTTTCTCATTGTTCCTTGCATTTTGTTTTTCTGCAGTTAGTTACGTATGTTAGGTTAGAATTACCGGAGATTGTAAAATAATTTAGTTGTGTTACCTTTGAATAAATAATTAATGTTTGATAAATGTTACTTTTAAGAATATTACAAGTTTCAAAAATATATATTCATGTATTTGATACATTTTTTATATATTATTGTAAACATATAAATGACAAAAATAATAAAATATAAAAAGTAGAAAAATAGTGAAAAGAAATTAAGGTCTCATTTAATCAATGATTTTGTTTTTCACATTTATTTGAGGGTTAATTTTAATTATTTTGTATAATTTACAATGGGATATATTTAAAATTATATTTAATTAACCATTTTATAAATATTTTCTTTTTTGGAATTGAGAGTAGAAATACCCAAATTTCGCTTAAAAATTGGAGCAAAATCATAATAGTAATCATGTAAATTTTTGTTTACATTATAACTACTATGTTAGTTATAATTAATAAAATATAAGATTAAAAAAGCTCTAAAATTTTGTAAGATGGATCGGCCTAAAAATTTTTAACCTAACGTTATATCCCAATGAAGTCTCAATTATGTACGAATGCCTCCCTAATAAAAGATATGGTTACTGTTTTCAAAAAATAAAAACTAAATAGATCGAATATGATAAATTTTCAAAATTGAATGTTCAATATTTTATCAATAAATAAATAATGAAATCTAGATGGTTATTTATGTTTCAAGTTGGCATAATATTGAATATAAAATATTATTATTACTATTTGAAAAGGAGAAAATTAAAATAAATCATGGAATAAAATCAGTTAAATCTTATCATAAAAAGTACAATATTATCAACAATTAATTTAACATCATGTTGGAGTTACGTGGAAGCAAAACGAATTTCAAGAGCAAAACATGTTTCTTAGATTTATAGAACTAACGATATGGTTAGCATTGAGGTACCGTGCTTTTAAAATTATTATTATTGTTTAATAAAATTATAAAATATTTGAACATTTAAATATCAGAATAATGAAATACTATTGATGCGATCAATTGTAAGTAATAGTTTAATTATTTGTTGCGAATGCATCAAAGAAAATTAAAAGAAAACAAAGATAAAAGTATCATAACATAATTACACAAATTAAACTAATTAATTATTAATTAAGATATCATTTAATTAAGGGTAACGGCCTTTTTGGTCATAAAGATTTGATTTAATACCTTCACTAGCCTCCATAATTTCAAACATATCTAAAAAAGTTTTAATTTATTAAAATTAATTATACCGTTATGCAACAATAGTTATTTGACGAAAATGACTATTAAACTTCTAAAATTTGGTAAAATATAATATGTTTATTGAAAATAGCACATCAATAATATAATATTTATTAATATATAATAAATTTTTTATTTATATCTTAATTATATAAACATATTTTATTTAAACTAAAAAAATTTCAAAGTAGAAGATTTAATTAATTTTCTCATAATAACATATCCATTCTAAACGCACTGTTGAGTTTCTGAATAGCTACATATTGATTATCTAAATTTCAATATATAACAATGTTATATTATTGTTCCATCTTTACTGTAATTCGTTTTTTATTTTTGTAAAAAATTACAATATAATAATAATAATAATAATAATAATAAATAATAATATGGGCTAACAACATTTTAATCCATGAACTTCGGTAGAGCAAAAGAATAAGACACAATTTAGTAAATTTTAACATTTTAATCCTTATTCTTATGATAGAGTTATTAAGTGTTACAAGTTAAGGACAAAATTAATGATCGACACTTACGACTTTTATTTTTTCTATCTTTTTTTTTAGAAGAGCAGTATAATATTTACTCTAAAATTAAAATATGAAGTACAAGATTTCGGCTTTGATTAGACGTACTCCATGCGATTGATGATGATGATGATGATATATAGGTTCTAACCAAAAACAACTTAGCTCTCAATTATATTTAACGATGAGAAATTCGATGATTGCTAGTAAATCGACCATTTAGTGTGTGGTTATTTTCGTCTCTATTTGATTGATTTTTGTGAGTTTTGATTAGAGTTGACAGAAAGGCACAAGTTTGGGCCGACCCTGGAAAATCTAGTATTTAAGATCAAGTTAAATCCAATCCTAAAATCGTTCATGGGGATTTTTTTTGAAATCCATATTGACTAAACCTTGTCCAAACCTGTATATATCTCTAACTGGGTTTTCAATTTGGGTCCAAGTAAATTTAGTTTAAGAAATGGGCCAAGAAATATTTGGGCCAAACACCCCTCAGCCAAGCCCATTTATTATCCAAATTTTAGAATATATGTCGGATTGGAATTTTTGCTTATATGATACCAAATTTAATTTGATAAAATATTAAATTAAATAATTAATAAAAAATATGAAGTAGAATAGATGTCAATTAAGCAAAATATATGAAATAAAATTTATGTTATTGATAATCAACTATAAAGTTTGTATAATTAATTTGTAAATATTACTAAAATAAAAAGAAATATAATTGATAGAATTATGTATGTTATTAATTTTCTTGAAATCAATAAAAGCGATCTTTTTCACAAAATTTTGATTTTATCATAAATTAAAAAAAATTTAATTTATCAAAAACAAATTTTTTATTTGTGATTTCATTTCATTCATATAAGTGACACTTTTTCTTGTGTACCTAGCATATAAAAGAATAATAAAACAATTTGTATTCGTCTACTTATTTTTTTATTTAACAATCTTTTTTTTTTATCTTTTCAATTTTTATATTATTTTAATAACTATTATTATTAAGATATGGAAAGAAATTAAAATATTAAAAAGTATTATGTTTGTTAAGTTTTGAAGAGATTTCTAATTTCGAAGTTGACAGAAAATTTTACGATGAAATTAGAGATATATATTAATATCTCTCTGGAATTTTTTTAAGTTAATTACAAATAATTGAGAAATTTGACACTAATTACGCTTATATTACCTTAATTTAGCAGTTCGGTTTCCAAGATGTTTCCAAAAAGGTAAAATTATAATTATTAAGTTTGTGTTTTCGAAATTTATTTCATCCCTTTCTCTTCTTAATTATCTTGAAATTCAATCCACAAAAATCACCAATGGACATAAATTTTGAACCGAAGTTGGGTTTTTATTTTTAAAGTTCGAATTTGGGTCGGTCTTGTGTCCGGGCTTTCACTTAAAATCTAAATAGGTTCAGTATTTAAATTGAAAGTCTTAAAATTTAAAAGCCTAATTTACCTAAGCTTTACTCCACTAGAGCCGTCGTTAGTCACATAACCAACATAACCCTCGCAGTCGCCATCAATCACAAGAAATACCACATTCAGTCGCTGCCCGTCACCCTTAACCACCACGAGAAGAAGGTCAATTAAGAGAATAATGTTTGATCAACTTGTTTAATCTCTTGCTTCTCTCTTTGGTTCAGTGAAGAAATACATTTCAGTTACAACACCAACAAAAGCGTTGAACATTAATTATGGCAATTTAACCAAAAATGACTATTATTTACTTTCTAAAATTAATTTTGACCATCTTTTATAATTTCATTAAAAAATGACCACATTTTACTTTAATAGACAAAATTACCTCTATAAATTACATATTTGAAATAAAACTTGTATTCAATTTTATTCGAGAGTTGACTTTCAAACAAGTAAGAATTCAGGCAAACACCCGAGCAAGCAAGAATTCAGGTTTTACTCAAGAGTTGACTCTCAAGCAAGAGAAAATTCAAGCTTGCTCAAGAGTCCACTCTCGAGCAAGCTTGAATATAAGCTTGTTCTCTTGAGCAAATAATAATTCAAACTTGCCTGAGACTTAACTCTTGAATAAGCTTGAATTCTCCCTTACTCGAGAGTTAGCTTTCGAGTAAGTTTAAATACAAGTTTTTCTGGATAAGTAATTTATGAGAGTAATTTTGTCCATTAAAGTGAAATGTAATCATTTTTTAATGAAATTATAAAAGGTGATCAAAATTAATTTTGGGGAGTAAATAGTGGCCATTTTTTGTTAAATCCTTTAATGATAAGGCTGTTTCCATACCTATAATCACTTTTTAATTTTCTATATTGTTCTCTTTTGGGCTGTACCTAACATTGATTAAAACTCTTGGGTTTCATTTTAGATTGTCAATATAAATGTAGAATTCTCTGATTCTTTTTCTATGTTTGGGTGAATTTTGTTTCTTGTTATGTTGTGTTTTCCTGAGCAACCTAATGTCTATTGAACTTCTTTAAGTTCACAAGTTTGGAGCTTTCAAACTTTCTTATGAGCCCATTTTTGGCTGCAAAGTACTGCAAAAACAGCGGTTTCCTGTTTGATTATTATAAATCACAAAAAGGGGGTAAATTAGAAAAGTTTTCTAAACTCTCAATGAAACCCAGAAATTAAAGCTTAAAATTTTCAAAATATTTTCTATTTTCATTTACAAGAATGTGGTGCTTTCTTTTCATAGTGATTAACATGAAAATGGGAAAAAAAGTGTTCGGTTTAAAATTGAATATGATGATTTAAGCACCAAAAAGAAAGAAGGCAATATTCTTCTACCCAATAATGCCTCATTGTTTCTTCTAATATATAGTAATAATTTACTACCATTTCTTGGGTAGAACCAGAAAGTTTTATGCATATTCAAGCTTTGAATGATCTTTGTTTCCTTCTGTAAATGGTAGTAACTCTGGTCTTTTCATAATGATTTCAAATAAATCTGATTCTTTAATCACGAGAATGATTGTGTTTTTGATATAATTTAGGTGTTTGACGAACAGAAAGAAGATTGTTTCTTTCTAATTTGTTCAATTGGGTAGTTTCCCTTGTAGGTTACTTCTCTGAATTCATTTCTCAAAATATGACAGTGAGCGAAGATCAATCAAATTCTTTGTAACTCAAGTTCAGGCTTTAGAAGCTCAAATATATAACCAGGGCCCAGAGTAGGTAGGGTCTTCGCCCGACCCGAATAACATAGCATTCAGGTTCTAGCCAAGCTCGGGTTTTAATAATTTAAGCCCAGTCTGGGCCAGGTTTGTAAAAGTACGGCTCAAACCCAGGAATTTGCTAACTCTTAGTCATCGTAAATTCGTGCAATCACAAGGTGACAAAAGCCTAAACTCAATTCATCGTTGTCGTCTTACATTATCTATAACTAATTATTAATAGGCATCAATAATTACAATCCGAATATATATATATATATATATATATTGTGAAATTGTTGTTGAAATCAGGAGAGAAAAAGCTGAGAAGCTATTGACAAAATCTGCTTGATGGCACTGACGTGGTGGGTAGTACTCGGGTTTACATATAATGGCTGCTTGTGTGAGGACAACGATGAATCAACTTGCACAAAATAGATGCTGAAATTAGTAGAGAACGAGGAGGTGAGAAGCTGTTGGGTGAGGACGACGTCGTCTAATTGGCTTGTCTAAAGTTGCCGCAGAAATCGAAAGAGGAAGAGGTGAAAAGTTGTTGCAACACTGCCATCGTGGTAGAGGCCAATGGTCAATGGGTGCTGCAGTGCTCTCGTCATAAGTTGCTGCTACAGCACTGCTAAGCAAAGCTTGGGTAGTGGTTAGTGAGGGTGATAATTTTATACACAACTCGTCAACTCGACAAGAATAATAACATGAAATTAGTGAGTTTGGATTTATTTAAAATAACACAATTAAGAAATGAGTTATAATAATACGACACAATTAATAAACAGGTAAGATAAAATTAATAAACCGATTGAGTTTGAGTTCAAAAGTTTTGACATGTGAATCCGTTTATTACATGATTAATTATTTAAATAAATATTTTATTCTAATTTATTTATAATTTAACATATATATTTTTTTCACATTTTAAAATATTTAATTATATTTTTCATATTTTTGAATGTATTTCATTCTAATTAAAATTTTTTAATATATGAGTAGACAATATTATAAATATTTTAGAATGTATATTAAAATATATTAAAAAAAATATTAAACGGATGACATAATTATTAAATGGGTGATACAATTATTACACAGATCTGGTTGAGTTTTTAATTTTTGACACAATTATTAAATAAATTGAATTTATATCAGTATAAAATATGTTATTTTTTTAGTTGATACGACACCAATATAACACAATAATTCGAATTACCACCCCTAGTGGTTGGTGGGTGGCAGTTGCTATTAGGATTTTATTGTTCGATTTATATTTATTTTTATAGAGTTTATTTCATTTTAATTTCAAATTATGTTAATTTAAAAAAGTAAAAAATTAAGTTGTCACAAAATCTAGGTTTGAGTTTCTTTTAATAGAACTAATAATATTTTTAACATATTTTACCAAAATACCTAAATGTCAATAATTAAAAGACGATTAAACAAGCATATAAATATTGTAGTATGGAATGTATTTGAGAGTTTCCACAAAAATCCATATACTTGTAACTTTCACAAACCTCAAAGGAGGTTTGTTAAAATACCACATATTTTAAAAGAAACAAGAAGGCAAAAGAGTGACGTATTAAACCATAACATAAACACAGCATTCTGCCACTCTATGGTAGACAAGTCCAACATATATTTAAAGTCGATTAATCCAGCATTATCCACTGTCAATTTTCTTGCACATTGCAAACACTGAGTCCACGTACCCCAATTAACTTTAAAAATTTCGATCCTTATCTTATTTTATTATTTTTTTTAAAATTATCAATTATAATTATTTTTATAATAGATTTATTTATTTAATTTTTCATTAAAATCAAGAATCAAGTTGGGTTCGGGGACAATCTTTTGTCTCCGATTTGAAAACGAGTTTGGGACGGGAATGCCTCTCTTTCCCAACCCGTTGCCGATTCCTTTCAAATATTTCAAATTTGCTTTGTAGAATTACAATTATATCTATAATATTTAATAAATAATTATATAAGTTTCATAATTTTCAATTTTACCAATTAAATCCTTCAAAAAAGTTTATACTTTTTTAAGATAATAAATTAAGTCCTTTTTATAATATTATCAAAAAATAAAAGGTCCAACATTAATTTAATATATTTTCTCTAACATTATCAATTCTATTATAAATTAAATTATAATTCACTATTATACTTATTTATTTTTCTATTTATATAGATTAATAAAAAAATTATAATAAATGTATTAATGAAATTTGATAGTTTATTTTAGCAAAAAATTTATTAGTTATAATAATTTATATAAATATTACTATTAAATATTTATTTTTATATATTATTTTGATAATATATGAAATGGTAATTTTTTTATATGAAAAATTAATCTATTTTTATTGAAAGAAATAATAATTTTGATTTATATTACGATATTTGATGAAAAATTAAAAATTAATAATATAATTTTAATAATAAATTAAAATTTTGATAATTGTAGAAGCTAATTTTTATTATTAAATGCTTTAAATATGCATTGAAATTAATAAATTTAATATTTTTTAAAAATTTATACTAAGTTTAGTCTTCAATACGACTAAAAACTTTTTTAATATATTTGAAAATATTTTTAATATAGCTTACAAAAAATTTAAATCCACGAAACATGCGCTTTGCTCTTGAAACTTCATTTTGCTTCCATGTAAGTTGAAATAATAGTAATTAATTTATGACAATATTACATTTTTAATGATAAGTTTTAAATAATTTTATTCCATGATTTATTTAATATTCTCCTTTTTTAAATAGTAATAATAATATATTATGTTGATTAACTAATGGTTCCAACTTGAAAGATAGTTAACTACTTAGATTTATTTATTTAGTTATTTTTTGATAAAATATTGAAGATTCAATTATGATTAATTATTTATCATATTCAGTCTATTTACTTTTTAATTTAAAAAAAATAATAATCAGATCTTTTATTAGGAAGGCATTCCTATATAATTGAGAGTTCATTGGGATATATCGTTATGTCAAAAATTTCTCAGGCCAATGCACCTTCTCAGATTTTAGAGTTCTTTTTTTAATCTTTTGTTTACATTGTTACTAACATAGTAATTATATTGTAAACAAAAATTTACATGATTACTGTTGTGATTTTGCTCCATTTTTTAATCAAAATTAGCGTGTTTCTACTCTTCATTACAAAAGAAAAGATTTATAAAATTGTTGATCAAACATAATTTTAATATATCCCATTGTTTATAAATTATAGAAAACTAAAATTAACCCTCAGATAAATGTAGAAAATAATATCATTGATTAAATAAGACATAATCTTCTATTTACTATTTTTACTTTTTATATTCTATTATTTTTATCATTTGTATTTTTACAATATTATATTAATAAATTTACCAAATACATAATATAATATTTCTAAAACTTGTAATATTCTGAAAGTAAAAGTTACAAAACACTAATTATTTGTTCAATGTATATAAAAGTAAATTATTTCATAATCTCCGACAATTTCAACCTAACCCTAACACACATAACCAATTAATTGCAGAAGAGTACAAAATGGTAGGAAGATGAGAAAGTAGATCTAGCTGGTTAATTCTTTGGTAAAGTAAAGACATATATGATGAAAGGAAAAAGCAAATGGCTCCCTTAAGTGCCTCTTCGACGCAAAAAGAAATACCGTTCTTTGAACAATATTTGTAGTCGCAAGAGAATTCCACCAAATTCAGACCTCAACTTTCTTCTAATTCTAAAGACCATTCTTCTCCCCATTGTCATCATACTTCTTAAATCAACGCGAGGATAAAAACATACAAAGACGTAGAGGAACAGGCCACCAATGGCACAGGCGCTAATGGCAAGTGCTCTAGCACGATATAGCACTGCGTACATGCCCATAAGGAAAGCTAACACCATTGCGATCATCGCGTAGGTGATGAATAGTAAACCCAGTCTCCATAAGTCAAATCCCGTAGTCTTATACTTCGTTAATGACACAAAAAGGTGGATGAAGACAGCACAACTTGAAAAAGTCATAGCTATGGTATTAAATATAACAAATGCTTGGAAAGCTTTGTTCCTTGTTAAAACTAGTAATGAAGTCCCCCGGTCTGGTTCCTTTTCATTAATATAACCACCAGGCAGTGTAAAGCCTGCGGTGAATGTAACAGTTGCTATAAGTGCCGCAACTAATAGATGGGGTTCTTGACCTTCCTTCATGTATTTCTCTAACGTCTCCTCTCTTGATTTGTTTTTATCTTTCTCATCTTTATTCTTGTCGTTGACTACATTACCTTCGTCCTTTTTCTCATCACCTCCGGGCACAATATGCCGCCGACCATTTTTTCCTTTAATACTACGAAAGCGTTGTAGGAACGATATCTGCAATGTAAATACAAATTTATTAATTCTCTTTATTATATTCTTAATCATACACCTATATTTACTCACATAAAGTTTGGAACTGGGGAGAATAGTTGATACTCGTTTTTCTTTGGTATAATACTCTATCATCCTTGTTAACTTTTAGAAATACCTCATTAGGGGTTTTAAAATTCTTTCATTCTTGTTCTCCAATTTTTTTCAGTATTTGTGAAAGTTTTAAGGATGATAGAGTATTAAGCGAATAAGAGTGGTATCGGACATTCTCCCAACTTTAGATTACCACGGAATTTAATCCAAACTTTATAGATGACTAAAAGTTTTAAGGAATTTTACTCGGGCTTACCTCCTGCCCCCATATGATATAGTTGCGCAGAATGATGTCTTCAGCGTTGCGGTTTTGATTATCGAAAACTAGCTTGTCCACATTAGGATGACATAGGAAAGGCTTCATGTGATAACCAGAAGCAGCAAGGTGAAGAAGAGGGGTGTTTCCTTGGTAATCTTTTTCGTTTATGAGGTTTCCAAGCGAGGGATTGTTCAAGAGAAGTTGAACTGCGCTTTTATTTTTGCTATCCAAGGCAAAGTGAAAAACATTGCAGCCTTTGTTATCCACCAATTCCCAGCAACCTGGACAACTGTCTACAAGCTCTTTCATTATACGTAATTGGCCATGGGCAGCAGCAACATGAAGAGCAGTCTTTCCTTCATTATCAGCTTTGTAGGCCGCAGATTTATCAGCGTTTAGTAATTCCTTCACAATGTGATAATATCCAAAGTGTGCAGCCAAGTGAAGTGGAAGCCATCCTTTCTCATCTGCTTTGCTGGTCAAGCTTCCTTTATATTCTAACAACATTTTAGTCATTTCTATAAAAAAAAAATAATAATAAATTAATTAAAAATTGTAATAATTATGTAGTCTATTAGTTACCTAATTTTGACCTATTATGTAGTCATGACAATATATTTTAAAATTATGTCCCATTCATTTTGTTGAATTTTTAGCATAAAGAAATTAGGAATAAAAAAACCACTATAATATGAAGTGGGCTACTTTTAGTCCATCCAGTATCAACAAAACCAGTAAGTCAATAATTTTTTATTGAATGTTGTGGACAAGATAAACCATTTTAATATTATATATATATTGAGCGTCAATTAAAAACAATTAATAGTAGGTGAAACTTTTTTTTTTCTTTTTTCCAATGTTCACATTTTTTGTAATTTTTAAAACTAACAATTTTGAAAGACAAAATAACCATTTTAATATTATATGTATTGAAAATCAACTAAAAACAAGTAATACTATTACGTGACAGTTTTGTTTTTGCTTTTTAACATTTTGTTATAATTTTAAAATTAACAATTGTGAAAGACAAAATCTCCAAGAATATTCAAATTTTGTTATAATTATTTTGACACTACAGAATATTAAATGAAATAAAAATTTATTTAATTCAATATGCAAAAACTTGTATTAATTATAATGTTTCAAATTTTATGATATAACAAAATAATTATTTAAATTTTAATCAAATACACATATTTGCCAAGGAGAATCATTAAATAGTTTGTTTACCTTCAGATAAAAAAAAAAAGACAATTCTAATAAAAATTATCGCATAAAATCACACTGTATATTTTTTTAAAATTCTTTATTATAATTATTTTATTTAAAATAGATAAATTTAAAAACAAATATACATGGGTTATTAAGGGCAAATGTGGGAGCGTTGACTTCAGTGCAAAGCACGACATCTGCATCCCTAAATGTTAGGTAAATAATAAAATAACACATATTATTCATATTCAGCAATTTAGTCCCTAATACTCGTACCTAGTAATATTAAATATATTCTAATATTTATTAAATGAATGTATGAATATTGTCAAAAACTTTCTCTTACCTCCATGTTCGCCAAATATAGCGGCATGCAAAGCGGTTCGACCCATGGGTCCATGATCAGCTGGTGATTTGCAAGTCAACAAAATGTGTTCCACAACATCTTTGAAGCCCCTCTCCGCAGCCATGTAGAGTGGAGTCTCCCCAGCATTATTGGCATCATATGTTAACTCAGGATCTTCTCTGCTCAATATCTCCACCACATTGACATGATTATACCGCACCGCCTCGTGCAGGGCTGTGTCTTTGGCTTCATTTGTCATCCCCAACATCCGCCTCGTCGTTGCGAGACCTTCCTCTAGGTCGTCATTTTGGTGAGGCTTTCTGCATTCAGCCATAAGAACCTTCACTATATCAGCATGCCCGTGCCTAGCTGCCATGTGTAGCGGAGTTTCACCTTTGCTGTTGGCCTTCCACAGTAGAGCCGGACACATTTCTAGAACGTCCCTCACAAAATTGGTTCCGAGAATTACTTCCTCTGTTTTCTTTCTAAGACCAATTTTCGTCAGGATATTACAGTTTAGCTTTGCTGGTTTAGGTCGGGCTGTGATGTGGATGTGCAGGATTGTGTTCTCCTTTACTGTCAGTGCTTGATCCAGAATAATATTTCCATGTTTTCTGAATTTCTCGATATCGCCTTCTATTGCAGCCTTGTGAAGAGAAGCCATCAGGAGGAATTTATCTCCTTGGATCCTAAGAGCTGTTTGCCTTGTAGTCTCCATAACAAGAGTTTGATTGGCAAGATGGAAAATTTTCCAGGAAAATAGAGATGTATATCGCTGCTAACAAATCTATAATTATTAATGATCAACAAAGTTCGTTATAGGGGTTTGGTTAGGCAGATTTCAAAGTCATCGATCGAGTAAACTAATCAATTATTTTTTAAAGACCTCACTTTTTGGATTGGTCTGCTATGATACAATAAAGGAAGACCATTTTCAATAAAAAAATGTATGAGCACCCCCTCAGGAAAAAACTAAAAGGGAAATAGTTTATATGGTTACCGAAAGATTCAAATTGCTTTTTATGGTCAAAAGTTGGATAATTTTTCCCGTAATTTTTAAGTTTTTATTTTCACTTTCCTATTTTTTTTTTTTTTCCGACAAAAGCAAGTTTTTCTGTCCTCTATGCGCCATTAAATAAGAGAAACTACAAGTTAGACCTCCATACTGAGGTCTGGATTTCAATTGATGGTCTAAAAGCATTCACTTTTTCAAATCCTTACATAATCATTAAAGGGAAGTTG
Organism: Azadirachta indica; assembly: GCA_022749755.1. NCBI lineage: Eukaryota > Viridiplantae > Streptophyta > Magnoliopsida > Sapindales > Meliaceae > Azadirachta > Azadirachta indica. The sequence goes on along the minus strand of CM040444.1, from coordinate 5,419,803 downwards.
TAAAAACTTTCATTTTTTTATTTTTTTATTTTTTAATCAATTTTATTAATATACATTTATGAGTGTTTCATTTGGAGAATGATTGAAAAACAAAATTTTATGATTCAAATGAAGTTTTTAATTTTCTTTTCTTTTCCTTTATGGCCATTTCATTTACTTTATACATTTGGATTAACAAACACGTACAAGACAAAATTAAGTATCGCAAAAAAATATATTTTTTAATAAAAAATAAATAATTAAGGGTATTTGAGTAAATTTATCGTTTGAGATTAATTGATTAACAATACATGAAAGGTATGTGATACAATCTCTATTTTTTTCTCCAAGTAATAAGCACAGACCTCAAGATTAACACCCCTTTCTCATAATAACATTTCCATTCCAAACGTTTTTTTTTTTTTAATTTCAGAATAGCTATATATTGATCATCCACATATTGATATATAACAATAGTATATTATTGTTTCATTTTTAATATAATTAATTTATTTCTTTTACTTCCATATAAAATTACGATATAACAAGAATATAATACCGGATATGAATATTTTAGTCCCTAAATTTTGACAAAATTAAAAATTTTAAAACACAATTTGATAAATTTTAATATTTTAATCCCTACTATTATCACGGAATTATAAAATTTTAGAGATCAACCGAAAAAAAAAAATAGAAATTGAACCTTAGGGTTTTTATTTTTCTTTGTCTTTCAAAAAAACCAGTATAATATTTGTTCTAAAATCCAAAATATGAACATCAAGATTTGGATTCTAATTGGGAGAGCTCCAAGCAACAATTGATGATCATAATATGTGGGTTTTAACCAACAACAATTAAGATCTTGATTGTACTTAACAATTAGAAACTCGATGATTGTTGATAAATCGACCCTTAGTGTGTGGTTATTTTCATTTATTTTTGGCAATTTTGATAGGTTTTTACAATAGAATTACTTGGATTTAGTAGTTAATGTTATAATCTTGGATTTTTAGAAGTTACTCGAATTTGCTCTAGGTTTTGTTGGTAGTAGCTGGATATGTAGAATTTGCTACTGGCTTTACCGCATTATGAGCGGGTAGTGATAAAATTGTTTGGGTTGGTTTGCTGGTTGAATTACTTGGGTTGGTTTGCTATGTGCTAGTTTGTTATAGCTTTTTCTCCGTCCTTAATGTTGTTTCATTGTTAAGGATAAATATGTAATTATAGTTGATTATTCTCGTTGTTATAACAACAGAGATTAAAATATTAAAACCTACTAAATTATGTCCTTATTTGTTATTCCGTCAAAGTTCAAGGATGAAAATATTATTACTCAAATATAACACTGATATATCACCTTGAATAAAAGAAAGTTACACGGCACTTTAAGTAGACGGTTCTAAGCACAAACGAGACACGTAGATGTTATCATTCAAAAACTTGTCATAATCTTAGCCAGTACCCATTTCCAAATGGCAATTTTTTCAACCTTCAACCTAAATTTAGCACTACATACGTTTCATTTTATCGTCATCTCTTTCTTCGTCTTCCCCTTTGATCCATCATGTCAACATCAAGAATCAATCCCTGCAACAATGCCGCGGCCAACACTAATACTCCTCCTCAGTTGTTCAACTACGCAGCAGTCCCTGAACCGGCGGCAGCGAGTTACAGAGAATGCAGGCGCAACCACGCGGCCGCCATCGGCCGGTATGCATTCGACGGCTGCGGGGAGTTTCTTAAAGCAGGAAGAGACGGAACCAAGGGAGCTTTCCTCTGCGCCGCCTGCGGATGCCACCGGAGCTTCCACAGAAAAGAGGTTATAGATTTTCAGAACGGTGATCGTCTAAGTGGAGAGAAGACAACAATGGAAATAAGAGAAAAGGGTAGGGGGAAGACGAAGAGGACGAAGATAACGGAGGAGCAGAGGAGTAAGATGACGAGATTTGCAGAGAAATTGGGGTGGAAGCCGCAGAAGCATGACGAGGAAGACGTCGAGAAGTTCTGTGGGGAAGTTGGAATCAGTCGGAAGATGTTTAAGGTTTGGCTGAGCAATAACAGACGGCGGATGGCGGCTGAGAAATGCAATGCTGTGATCGGAGAAAAGAATCAGGAGGGTGTGAAGGAATCAATTTAATTAGGGTTTTAGTTTTCTGTTTGTTGTCTGGTTTTTATGTTTTGTTTGTTCTCTGTTTTGTAACCGAAGTAGTTTTGTCTTTAGATAGATTTTGTTCTTTTGCATTATTTTTTTAAATAAATTTTCAAAATTAATTTTTTTTAAAAAAATTTTTAATTCATTTTAAAAAATAATAGTAGATATGTTATGATTACGTTGATATTAGACAATTATTTTTAACAAAAAATATCAAACAGCTTTTAATTCTAAAAATACTATTTTTAAAGTATCATTTATTTGTCTTTTAAAACATTACCGGATGTGATATTAATTGCAATAGATTGACTAATATTCATGAATGTTAAACTTATGATTCTAATTGATTTTATTGTTATACGAAATCTCAGATTTGAGCCCATCTATAATTAAAAAGCTTGTTAATTTTCTTTTATCTAAATTCTAAATAAATCTGGAATACAAATACAAATACAAAGTTTTTTCTTTACTAATTTACTTACAATTTTTTTCTAATACTTGCTATAATGTTTTATGATCTTAATAACATAATAATATTTTATTTTTATTTTGATTTTTAATTTTTATTATTATTTTATTTTATTTTATTTTATTTCTATTGGAAATAATAAAATAATGATATTATTCAATCTAATGATTATAATAATAATAATAAAATTAAAAAAATTTCATGAATTTCAAGTACTACATTTAGATTAGAGAGATTAAAAGAAAAAATTGAATGAGTAAAAATATAATAGGATTAGGCTTTTCTTAATAAGGTTAGTTATTTAACACTTTTCTGACCGTCAACAAACAATAAATTTGATAAAAATACTACAGTAATTAGTAAGAGAGATTTCTGTAAATTTCCTCAAATTTTCTTTATATTTATGATTTCCACAAACCTCAGGGGAGGATGTGAAAATACCCCAATAAATAAATCATAATACCGTTAAATTTTCAAATTTTCAAATTTTCAAATTTTCAAATTTATATGCTTCAATCAGAGTACAAGGTGCAAAAACTATTGCCTAAGGCAGAAAACAGGAAAAGTGATATGGATTACATACAAGGGGCACTTACCAAATGAGTTGAAGAATAGCATAGTAGTTCCATGTTTATGTTTCAGTCTTCATATTCTGTCTCCTCGTCATCGTCGTCGTTATTTTGCCCGTACCTGTACCCGTCTTCAACATTGTCACGATCTTCCTCGGTTTCTTCACTGTCTTCTTCCTCATAGATTTCCTCTTTAGGGGGCCAAGGTTTTCTAACAACGTTCAGAGTAGCAGGAGACGGACTTGATCCTTTACGTTGTGCAACTTTTGCAGGAGGCATCTTCATGCTCGGCTTTGGCTTTGCCTGCTTTGCTTTTGACTTTTGCCATTCACACGCTTTCCAGTATAGGCATCTTGATCACTGCCTTCATCCATCTCGTTATCGGCATTAGGTGCAGCATTCTCAGCATTTTCATCCGACGTATGGCCGGGATGCTCTCTCTTAAGATGGAGTTTAAGCTTGTATTCATGTATGTATGCCTTTTCACATCCATCGTATGGACAAGCATAAGGACGGTCTGATGACGCAGAACCATAAGCACCTGCCGAAGCCTTGGGAGTTTTCTGTATCCTCTCAGGAGGAGCAGCATATCTGGGCACTTCCACTGCAGCATTCTGTGAAATTAATCATGAAAATAAGAATCAGATCCGACATGTCAATTAACATACGCTATTCAAATTCAATGACAAGAGCAAGAGACAGAGAGTGCACACTATAAAGCACTATTTGTATTGCCACTTAACTTCAGGAATTCCCGTTGAATAAATAGTATTTTGATGTCCTACATTTATCAGATACAACAAGAACATAAGGTCTAAACAGAATCCAATTCAATTTTCGAATGAAGATCACAAGAGAAGTCGATCAGCACAATATATACCATAAATTCATTGTTTCATGAATAGTTATTGTATTTATTCACCAAGTCTTACAGCCACAGTAGAAGTCTTTTGTACTACATCCACTTTCCCCAATGAAACAATTACACTGTCCAAAGGTGAATTGTCTTTCCAAAGAAATCCATGTTTAATGAATATAATTCCATTAGAACATAATAAAACATTCAGATGTTGACATAATTGACAAACATGAAGAGCATGTTCGAGAAAGAAGCAAAACATCCTTTTACTACATTAACTATTTTCTAACCTGAACCTAAAACCTTATACATGTAATTAGCTTTGGATGCAACAGAACCTACAATAGAGAAAATATAAAACTATAAAATTGTTGGAAACATCAACAATGAGGGAATAGCGCTAACCTTTTCATGGTGAGATGCAATGTGATTCTTTAACTTGTACTCATGAGCATATCTCTTTCCACAATCTGGGTATGGGCAGATGTGATAGTTTTCCTGTGAATGTGTTTTCATGTGTGATCGCAGGTTGAAATCGAGGGAAAATGCCTGCAGCACTCATAGTTGAAATTAGTTAAAACACAGGTGTTAGGTACAAGTGCAACCACACAAACATACAATAGACAAGTATCTGAAGCAAAAACAGAACCTCAAGGTAAGCTGAGCACTGTGCATTATATACAATGATGAAAAACAAGATCATGAATCATCTATATGTGATTGAACCAACTGGAATATTATTTGGCATCTGCTTACTAAGGATTAATTCTCAAATCAAACACATAAAATGTGTTTATTGAGAATGAGGTTTTGGGTGGGAAAATCTGAAATCAGAAATTCCCTTTGGTTTTTCTGCATAAAGTGGATGAGCTTAAAGAAGGGAACCGGAAAAAAAGAGTTAACACCAGTTAAAGAAGTTTCCAGGTGCTAGCAAAATGTTGCTTTTTTCATCTGGCCGAAAATAATATACTCATATAATAGAGTCGACAATAGAAAAAAAGAGGAAAAAGATAAAGACAGAAAAAACTCTTTAAGGGTGGATTGATTGTTCACCTTACCACAACCTTCATGAGGACATATAAAGTCTCTCTCACCAGTATGAATAAGAAAGTGTCTCTTTAATTTGGAACTATCCAAAAATTTCTGCAGTATACATACAAAACACAAAATATTTCAAACTCTCTTCCATAAGCCTAAAAACAGAAAGAACAAAAAAAAAATGAATGAAGTAATAAAACATGAAGCTCAACATCTAACTGTACATTAAAAGATAATTTACTAAGAGTGCATATGGAGATGACTGAAGCAGACTGGCCCAATTTATTGATGTATATTGTTGCCCCCATCCATGAAATCCCCAAAATTTTACAGCATAGGAAGCTTGCCTAATTTCTCGCATAAATTAGTCACCATATGCAAACTATCCCACCTAAGGAGAATCTACCCCACAAGCTTCTACATATAAAAAATTAATCATCAAGCACTACTTTCAGTCAGCTGGACAAAGTATTCAACTTAGTTTTCAGCCTTTAAAAAAGTCTTTTGAGTTTTTAAAAAAAAAAAAAAAAAAAAAAGAATAAAAAGGACAAAAGAGGACACCGAGGAAATAAAATTTACTGTACTTAAATAATAATGGAATAACTATATAGCTTATGAAAATAGTGCTCCAATACAAGAAGAAAGGGAAAGAATCACTGAGATAACTATTCTGGAAACTCAAATTTCCTGAATATGGATGGGAGCTTATGAAGACTGAATAATGAAGCAAAAACGCTGGCCCAAAGTGTTTGTTCCTCGACAATCAACTTAGGTCCCCAACAGGCAATCTATGGAAATGTTTTTCTCAAGTTGCTAATTTGAATAGAAAAACCTTCTTATTTCAATAGTCAGTGGTTCTTCCACAAGTTTCTTAACAGATCTAATAAAACACTTATTCCTGTATATATCTCAGTGGCCACAAGATAATTAGACCTGTACCTGATTGCTTCCAACCAACAACTGATATTGGTCAAGTCCTACATTTATTTTAGACTAAGGAATATGGACCAAATTGTTTCATATAGGCATCAATATCATGTTAAGATAGTAAACTCAAAAATAAGTAAACCCAAATGGGGAAGAAAGTATGTATGAAATGCACCCAAACAGATCTAGCTATTGACCACAAAGACTTTCTGACACATATTATTACTACAGAGCCTGTATCCCTAAAAGACAGATGTTCCTATCATTGTTACTCCCGTAAGGATCCTCATAGCTACACGTGATCATCTTAAGAATCTTAAGAGATTCCCTGGTAAAAAAAAAAAAAGAAAAAAAGGAGCCACCTTCAAAACAGCCAATCATCAAATGTTTTCTTGACAATTGTTTAATCTGTTCTAACTTTCATAAAAGATAATAATTCTTTTACTTTCTGTGATTCTCCTCCAAGCAATGAAACCAGAGATCAGAGTTGAAAATATATGTTCAACATAACAAACTCACAAAAACAATTTACATGTGTAACGGTCTTCAAGTCTAGCATTTTTAAAGCTTCCATGTTTGATAGCCTGTCTACATCAAAACATGACACTTCATGTCTGTGTGTACATCACAATTGACCTTAAGAAGTGAACTCATAAACTTAAGCAAGACATAGAAGAAGTCTGAAAGAAATAATAAAAGCAGAAACAAAAACAATGTGTTACCTTTCCACAATTTTCATAGTGACAAACATATTGTCGCTCCCCATGGATGTGAGAATGCTTTCTCAAAGCACCCGCATCAATAAAGGTCTTTCCACAGCCTTCGTAGCTGCAAAGAAATAGGACTTCAGTAGTAGGTTCTGGCTCTGGCTCTGGCGCCTCTGGCTCTTTTGCCTTCTCCTTCAAGGCCTTCAAAGTGTTCTCTGGACAAAAAGGACAAAAAATATTAAAGAAACATAATAAAACTACATAACCAGCCTAAAAAAAAAAAAATTAAAAAAAAAAAAAGCTGTCTACAAGATCATCAAATCACTCTGAAACAGGTCCCCTAGAGTCACATGGTAATGCAAATGATTAAATACCTAAGCTTACACCAATCAATAAAAATATAAACAAAATCACATCAGTTGGAGCATATTGCCCAAAGAAAACACAACAACTAAGCATTTAAAATTTACAAAATAGCATAGAATCTAAACTATAGCACAGACTCAGAAAATAGGATAACCAAAAAATCTATATAAAGGAAGAATTTTCACATAAATACTAATAAAAATACCACCAAGTTAAATTAAGCTAACCGAGATTGCAGTTGCAAAGCACACAGAGCAATAAAAAATCATTATAAACAGATAACACCCTTCAAGTATGAAAAGCTGAATGATGAGTTCAAAAGAATACACTTTCTTACATCCGCGACCAAGGGAAAAAATAACATTTTATGATGGAACATTCAGATGAATCATTTAAACATCTACAATTCTCCATTCACGACTTTTAACAATAAATTTCAACAAATTCACCAGAAACATGATTCTCCAAGGTTTTCAATTCCCAATATATGATATAGAAAAGATAGTAGCAAAATATAAATGAGATGAAAGATTTTCAATTTCCACGTCTCATAACTGAAGAAGCCTATCAAGCATTGACAATGAAAAGTACAGTTAAAAATCTCAATTACAAAATACAAACTCTGTTAATTCTCAATTCCGAAAGCAAAGAAAGAAAACCCCTTCAAATTAAATACTTTCAGCACTATGCATACACCAAACTTTCTCAAATCTTATAGTTCCATCACTTTCTTCACTATATACTTTTAACCCATTTAACTTATCAAATAATCATACAATTATATAACTGAAGCATAATAAAAATTAAAAAGGAAAAAATTAAGCTCAGTATGAAGCTGGTAAAATCACGTACCATTTACCCATCTAAAAAGCTGACACCTCCCACCGGTGGCCACAACATCTTGAGGAACCCTACAAATTCAAATATTTTCAACAAAAAAAAAAAAATTACTGCTTTACAATTTTAAAGACAAAAAAAAAAGTAAATTTACAATAATAAAAAACGACAATTGGATTTAAAAGGGGAAATTAGTAAGAAAAAAAGAAAAGGGTATTGGACCAATTTACCATTCTTTGAACCATTTAACGGCGGGAGTCTTGGATTTGAAGATCGGCCGTCTATCGAAGTAACTGTGAGTGAATTGAGTTTCCATTGCTGCTTAATCTTTAATTATATTAGTTTCTCGATTTCCTTGAATTGAAGCGAGGACTGGTTTCAAATTAGGGTTTGGAGAAAGGAAGAATGAAGAATAGAGAAGAAGAGATTAGGAAAGCTTTCGACTTTCAAGTGAAATTATCGTCCATGTCGGGTTAGTGGAATCTCTCTGTTGGTTGGTTTGGTCGGTTCTTGAACCGGAGTACCGGTTCACGATTTTTTTTCCCTTTCCGGGTTAGTGAAAGCCGCTGACAAAACCATAGGTTGTAATTAGAAAAAGGAAATTTCCTTTTTAGCCACTTTCTAAACCAATTTTTTACATTGAAATTCTTTTTATTTTTAGTTAAATGCAAACTATTTGAACAAAAATACTCTCATATGTCTCACCATCCAAACACAGCTTCAAATTTGAAACAAACACTTGTTTCAAGTTGTGTTAAATTTATATTCAAAACTAATATTTTCAAATGTAAAGAGTTTGGGTTCAAAATTAACATTAATTTCAAGTTCGGATTCAAAACTAACATAATTTTAACTGTAAAAAATTTATATCCAAAACAAATACTAATCTGGATTTAATATATAAAATAAATAGATACTTTTGAATATGACTTAATTAAAAAACTATGTAATAAGCATGGTCGACAATTGAATTTTCATTGCATAAGAAATTAGATTTTGAGTTTATTCACATTTAAAGTATTGACAAACAATATGGCATTTTTTTGATATGGCATTTTTTTTGAAATGTGGTTCAAGGAGTAGTTCAAACTCAATTATCATTGTTTAGCTAAAGCTGGAAAAAAATTTTAATGCACTTTTTTTTTAAATCGTCTTTAAAGATTAAAAAAAATTAATGTAATTTTTTTAAAAAATTGTCATTAAAATGCGGCTAAAAAAGGAAATTTTCAGGGAAAAAAAGCTCCTTAAAAAAAATTGTAAGAAAATCTTATGTAAAAAATTAGGCAGTTTCATTTGTAATTGTAGAATTATTTTCAAAATTAAAATTAATTATATTCAAAATTATAGAATTAATTTTAATTTTAGCACTTTTGATATAGAAAATTTTTAATATTTTTTATTCCATTTGTATTTCAAGATTTCTATCTAAAATAATGTGGGAGCTAACTTTATTTTCATTAGATATTTAAGATTACAAAATGAATTAAAATTAATACACGAGTTAGTGTTGCGTAATATATTAGCCTCCATATCCCTTGTGATGAAAATTATTTTATGAAAATTGATTAAACTTGCTAATAACTTTTTTAGTTGCAGAGAAAGTCACTTATAAAAAAGAAATTTAAAGTTAGAAAATATAATTTTATTATAATATTTTATTAGATAATTTCATTGAAACTGTCTTATTCAAAATTTTCTCTAATTTTTCTAATTTTTCTTCCTATTTTCATATTTAGTAATCAAAGTATAAAAAATTTTAAACCAGACAATTTCAATGGAATCATTAATAAAATAATTTTTTTTATAAGAATTTCAAAACTATTTTTATCAAGTTGGATTATTTTTCCTTATGATCTAATGATTTTTTTTTCCTAGAATCTTATGCCTTCAAGGCATTTTTTTTATTTATATTATTTATCAAAATTTATTTTATTATGAAATTTATTTACAATCGCTGAAAATATAGTATATAGTAAAAGAAAAAAAGATAAATAATTGAATAATAATTTAACTGAACAATCAAGTAATAACTTCACTAGAACTTTTTTTTTTTTAAATACTAACACATTAGCAGAAATCAAATGCTAACACATTAGCCAGAAACCAATGAGTTTCCAATATTTGGAGAAATCTATTTTACAAATATATGAAAGAATAAAGTATTTTAATTATTTATTTTCATAAACACATAAAGGACGGAACTCTAAACTTTAAGTTGAGGTAAAAATGGGAGCACTACTAAACTAAAAGGTAATTTCTCATTTTAAAGGTGAAATAATTACATCGTTAAAAATCCCTTCATATTTTGAAAAATTTACCAATACTCTCATGTTATCTTCATTAGGTGCTCTTTTGAGGATATTTTGGTAATTACACGAAATGCAATTTAAATGATAATATGCATCTATTTGACAAATTGTAGAAGCAAAGAAAAAATTCAGGCCACTCCTTGCATTGAAAAAACAAGAAAAGAAAATCAAAGTAAATCTTGCAGCGGGCACAATGAATCAATTTACCCAACAAAGAAACTCCATAATGAATCAGCATAAGAACATAATCCATTTACCAACAGTGTATCAATGGGGTTCTCTCAATCTGGTTTTGATGTTGACATCTAACATCCATAAAATCAACTTACTTTGGGGTATTGAATGCCAAATGATGGAAGACAGTTCAAGCTAACCTTATTCTTCCCTAGTAAGTCTACAACGATTGAAAATATAGATGCATCTGGCTTTACATTTCTCTCGGCCATTTTGTTAAGAAGTTCAATAACTTTTGATGTCTCATTGTTTTCGACAAAACGGCACATAAGCATGTTATGTGTGATTACATCTGGCTCCAAACCCTCTTCTTCCATATCCAGTAACAAATCATTTGCCTTCTCCATTTGCCCATCTTTACAGAGCCCATGGATCATTATGCTATAAGTTACAACATCAGGTAATTGGCCTTCACAAGACAATCTATTAAAAAGTTCACAAGCAATTTCCTTTCTGCCTGTTTTCCATAATCCATCAATGAGGCAGTTATAGGTCCCAATATCAAATTTGCACTTGCAATATCTTCTGGCATTAAAAAATTTCCATACCTCCCAAGCAGAGCCCACCGATTGAAGTCTTATAGTTAACTGAATTGAGTACAACATCATTAAGCTGCATCTCGTCAAACAATTTCAGTGCATCTTCAACCATACCTACTTGGAAATGGCCAACAAGCAACGAGTTATATGTAAAAACATCGGGCCTAATTCTTTTTGCAAGCATTTCCCTATAGATTTATAGCTTCCTCAACTTTTTTATTCTTGCCATTCGCATTTATCAAAATATTGTACGTAAAAATGTCAGGCCTAATTCCTTTGGAAAGCATTTCCCTAAAAAGATTTCTAGCTTTCTCAACATTTTTATTCTTGCTGTACCCATTTATCAAAATATTGTAACCAGCAACATTAGGGCTGCACCCCTTACTCTCCATAGAAACAAATACTTCCCTTGCTTAACCAATTTTATCCATCAAGCGAAAACCCTCCATCAATGTGTTGTAAGTACATATGTTAGGTTCCACACCTCTGAAAATCCTATTATTCTCACATGTCATGCTGACAGCAAATCACCCACCGTAGAGTACTTGCGCTTTTGCCTTTTTTTTTTTTTTTTTTGTATTTTGAAATCTCGGAGGTATCTAGTACAACCGAGAAACTCAAAGATTATTTACTATTTAAAATCTAAGAAGTTTAGTTATATATTCTCTAAAACTCATACTAATATCATTTCATATATGATATTCATAGGAAAGCCAAACTATTTTCAGTTCATTCCAACAAACATCTTGTTTTTTTTCTCATAAATCATAATTTTGTTGTAAGTTTACAAAATCAAATAAAGAAAACTAGCATTTTGATTCGAAATTTGTGAAAGAAAAGTGAAAAGAGTATATGCGACATTTTCAATGCATTAATCTTAGCCTAATCCTCATAAGCACACTTGTGATGGACTGATCAGATGGATGTAATGGAAGAATTCTTCTATTTTGTTCTCATTTCGGAAATTTAGGTGGTTTGATTTGCGTTACAAAACAATTTTCAAATATTAAAATATTTGAAAAAAAATCTTGCATACAAATTTATAGAAGTTATAGTTACTTATAAAGGGTATTATCACGTATCCCTAATTAATATCACTTAAAAATTATTAGGAAAGTATCACATACTTCACTTGCCGTTATGTGTAATAGTTAATTTTAAAGATAAAAAATCATACTTTGCAATAGATTTGATGCTTTTTTCCTTGCCTGAAGGAAACAAAAACAATTTACCAATTGCACTGGCTAACTCAGCTTACAGAACGGGTTGAAATGATCGATTTCAGTGCTTACTATGATGTGTGGTGGGTTGCAAGAGACACAAAAATGGAATTGGCAATTGGACAAAGTCTTTTATTGGAATCAATACAAAAACTTATTGCTACTTTATATATCTTTTTCATCTTATAAGAACCTTTAATGTGATAGCTGTTGTTTTGGGCACTTTGATTCTTTTAAAACATCATGAATAATGTCTAGAATATGCAGAACCACTGGAGTTTTTAAAGTGATAATAAGATTAATTCTTTGGCATCACAATCTTCTATATGAAGCAGAATAACTCTTTTTTTTTTTTTTTTCCCTGAGCAGCTGCTTTTTTTAACAACTCTGGTCTCATTGTCCGAAGGCCAAGTCACTCAGGGAATACATCAGCCGTTGTCAATAATCACTCTTGTCAGTTTACAACTTGTTTCAATTTTCTTTATGCTCACTGTTTGTAGATATGCGCCTCAGGTTGAGCACGTAAGAGCTGAAGGAATTTGCTAGCTAAAGTTACTTGTCACTGCATTGTGAAACTCTAATATTCTTTTCAATAGAAGTGGCAGTCAATAGAAAGGTAAGTGAAGTTAGTGATACTAATCAACAGCTCAGGGGAGAGGTATGTAACAATACTCCTAATCTCTAAAGATTATAACAAATTTTTAGAATTAAAAGAGCTCATATCATTGCAAATTTGCAAATATAAACAGTAGTACAACAGCAGCAGATCATGAACCAGAAATAGCAGCAAGCTCATGGTACATATCACATACATGGCTATTTTATCTACCAATTATAAAATTAAAAATAACAGTAAAAACAATAAGCACCTCCCAGCAGCAATATGTATACAACTTTATTAATAACTAGCTGAAACAACAAAAAATTACAGCAAAATGGCCACAACAAAATAACATTAAGATAAGAAAATAACAGAAAAAGAAAAAACATAACTAATAATAGGAAGTAGAACCAACAAGAAGCAGTCAAGCAATAGGGAGCCTGGTAACAAGTAGCAATCTTGTCTTTCGTAATCTTTGCTATAGTTTTAAGTCAATGCAATTATCAATTAATTTATAACTTAATACATTGAATAAAAAGTAGATCAAGAGATCTATAATCAAATATATCCATCAAAATTCATTAGGTAAAATTGAAAAGTATAACCAAAATAAAAAAATAAAAAAAATATAATTATTTCAATTACAAAATTAATAGAATAAATTCAGCCTAATCTTTTATCATATCATTTATCCCTTCTTATTTGTATGAACATTTTTTTTTTGAACTACACAAGATGTTACACATAATAAAATTAAAATAAAATAACATTAGAAACCATGCATGTTATAGAAAATTAATAAAATAAGTGAAATAATTGCAAAGTTATAATTATAAACTTTTGTTGGATAGAAATATTTGGATCTTCAATAATATCTTTCATATACTTCATTACATAATACCCAAACTTTGAATTTATGGGTTGCTTAGGACGCTACCAAAATTGAAAAAAATAATAAATGTATAATAAAATCAAATATTTTTTAATTAACATAAAACAACAAAAAATATTGTTCAAATAATAAAATTTTAAATTATTCAAAAAATCATAGAAGATAGTGTGTGTATATATATAGCATATTAGTACATTGGTTGGTAAAAGCTGTAACAGCGGATCAATAAGCAAATATATATATATATATAATGTAAAAGTATATATGTGCTGCTAATTTTTTTTAAACGTGTAAGTATTAATTTAACTGATATATGAAACAAAAAAATTTAAAGTACCAATTATACTTATATCATTTATTGGATTATTCTTAAAGATGATTCGGATGATTGATGAGTTACTTCAATTTTGAACCCAACTCTAATTTTAAAGAATTCCTAGTTTCCAATTCCATTCATTTAATATTTCATACTAATATGTAATATATACACTAACCATTTTGGTTAACTTTAGGTTGTAACTATTTTTCAAACTCATTGCTATTGTGTTTATTAATTAATTATTTGACATGTGTTTAATTGTTGTTACAGTTGCTAATTCTCAAATCAATTTTGGAAATGAAGTCATTACAAGTCAAGCTTGCAGAACTTTCTTGTGGTACAGCTATTTACAAGATATACTTGCTTGGAATTAATTAATTGTTTATGGACCTACAACAGCTGTTATATTGTGATGAGGTTGTTGCTATAAGGTTGAGGTCATACGAACTTTAGAAGAGTCTCTCAAAAATTATTTAAGAGTTCAATTCTCTACTTGCTGTTAGTGCTGGAACTAAATGAGAAATTATACCTGGTAAATTAATCAAGATAACCCTTTTAGTTTTAGGATTTTGTTTGGTTCATTTTGTTGAATTGCATTTTTGAACAATCAATTGATGGTGGTGGGGTTGCACTTCTACATGCCTCCAAGGAATTGGTCAAATTGCAAGTTGAAAACTCCGGTCAGAAGTACGATGTTAAGCTTTTTCATTATGTCCTCAAGGTATGTGTAGACACATTTTTTTTTATCTTTTAATTTTTCAAAAGATTGTTAGAAATAGATATGGATAAAACTTAATTCAAAAGCTAACTCAAGGGATGAGGGTGTCCAATGAATATATAAGAGAGATAGCAGTCCGATGAGATAGCGACGTGAGATGGTTAAGAACCTCCCTAATGCGAAACGTGGATTAGTTGCGTGAGAGGGCAAAGAAACAAGGATCTCATCATCTTCGGAGTGTCTGACTTTAATACAATCCAACTAAAGGTAGGTTCATTTCTTAAATGAAGAAAAATGAAAAACAAAACAAGAGCGATACATTGGCTCTCTATTTTTCATATAATAATTAAAAATTAATACTTGTATAAGGTGAATATGTGCATATGATAAAGTCTGGAGATATGGATACATATCAATTAGTATCTAGGGAGTTGCGGAATCTCGTAAGGTAATTTTTCTAACCTCTTAATAAGTCCTTATTATATGTTAGTATTAAGCAGAATAATCTAATCAGTGTTGCTGTGTATTTGTGATTTATGCAGGAGCTTTTCTTATAAAATGTGGAGTTAGTCACTATAACTCTTGGAAAGTTCCGACAATTGAATTTGAAGTAACACAAAAGCAAGCGAGCTCATTGTGTTTTATGAATTAATGGCATGTATATGTGGAGACTAATTTATGTCGTTGGCATATATACCCAAAAAATTGTTGCTTTAAATTATAATAATTAAATGTATTTTTTAGCAGATAAGTTTTTCATTTTCCTTCTTCAAATAAGTATGTTACATCTCCTGATTTGTTATGAAAATTAATTAAATGCATTAATAATTCATTACAACCATCCATTGCAATGAGATTAATGATATCTATGTAACCATATTTCAAGATTCACGTAAAGTTTTCGATTTTATGTGAGTTACCTTAAAAGGGCTTTTTTTGGCTATCAAATTTTATTATCTTGGGGAGCAGAGTTTCTTCTCCCACATAAACTGCAAACATCCATTAATTTAGGAACAAAATAGCGAATCTTGAAATTTTAAAAATATTAATAATGGATAGGACAAATCTCACAAGCAGGATATCATTCTTAGCCAACCTACAATAGACATAAACAGCCAAAAAGCCAAAAAGAGACTGAAATAAAAACTTAAAATTTTACTATTAACATAATGAAATTCACCTTAATCCGGATTAGTGGCTAAACACTAAACCCATCATGATTCCACTGATCTACTTAAAAGTATTTAGTAAGAGTAATAGAGTTTAAGAATTGATGTTTTTCTTTACTTATTTTAGAATTGAAAGATTAGAGTGTGTCTGGGATTTTTATAGGAAGAAAAGTGGAATTAATAGTGGGAAATGCAGACGTGATTTTATGTTAAAAAGAGTTGAAAATTAGTATAGACGTATTTAATGGAGACGGGAGAAATTGCAGAATGCTAAAGCAGGAAAGAGTTGCAGAGATATTTTATCGAGATAGAGGAAATTGCCTTTGCACCTTTAGGTTTAGTCTAACTATCCAATTCCCCTAAAATTTTAAAAGTACTCCGTTAGATCCTACCTCAATTGAGTTAACGGCAAAATTAAAATTTCTTTTGCTTTTACTAAAATAACCTTACTTGATAGGATGAAATACATGAGCCCATGAGACAGATGGCAGGGACCATAAATATTATGCGAGTCTCGTAAACTACCATTTTAAAATATGATAAAAATTTGAGATGACAAAAATACCTACATATTTTACCATTTGAATTCATTTTTGGGATATTTACCTATTTTTATTTAATTATACTAATAAAACAAAACAATAAAAAAAGTACAACCATATATATTAAAAAATAAAAAAATGCATGGATAAATTCCAAAAAATAGATAAATACAGAAGAATAAATTTAAAATATAACTAATGAATAAACTAATAAAAAAATTACAAAATGAATAGCATACAAATACTTAACCTAATAAAATTTATTTTGTTCTTCCAAGAATCAAAATTCAAATTAGGGGTTGTTTATTTTTCTAACTGAATTCTAAATATAATTTTTCAAATGTTTGAAAATCATTTGTTTTATAACTTATGTATGAATATTTGTTAAAAATATTTAAATATAATTAAATTAAAAATTTTAATTTAAATTTTTAAAAATATCTCTATTTTATTAATTTATTTATTAACAAAAATAAAGCTCTAATTAAATATTTTTATGTTTCTCTCTTATATTGTGTGTATCCTCTACTTATTTTTTAAACCTTATAAATTTTATATTTGAATTATTGCAATAAATTTGTATATTCGCATAAATATAATTACATTACAATATGACTTATTATTTTTATTTAATTTTTATTGATCTTTATATCAGTGATTAGAAATTATTTTTTAAAAAAAATATATATCAAACAAATAAATAATGTATATATAATATAATTTATTATTTATTAATATAATTAAAATTATTAAAATTGATATATATCAAAATTTCAATTTTTCAGATTTTTTATTTTGTTAAAATAAATAATTTAATATTGATTTTCAGATATTTTAAAATAAAAAATATTTATTTTCACATGTTTTAAAATAAAAAAAACAAATATATCATTTAAATTCAAATTTTAGTTAAATTCAAATTTCAGTCATATTTAGAGTTTAAAAAAAATAAAAAACAAACACTACCTTACTCTAAAAGTTCAAAAATTATCTTCACAAAGATCGAATTCTATCAATCTTCAAGCAAATAGAAATCACCAAAAGAATAAAAAGAAAATAAATACCATAAACAAGATAAATTTCCCCAAAAAAACTAATTAACAAATTGATTCCATAGAACGTCCTTCCACTATAATCCATCCATTCAACAATTAAATCGATCCAAATTAACATCGGTATAAAGGTGTAGCTTTCCATAACCATTTATTTTCCCGTCAATTTTATGGCTTTCTTTAGCATGCGATTGAGAATAAAAACCTCTTTCGAAGGCTTGCATATTTTATTTTAGCGACAGATTGAGGAGAGAAAAATGCAGAGTGCATGATGGAGAGTTTGCTTGTGGCAAAGAGTTGTGGCGGAACGTACTGCGGCTACAGAGAGACGGAGTTGCAGTTGCAGTTGCAGTTGAGAGAAAACTGAGGAGTGCTTGATGGAGAGTTGCAGTTGTGACGGAGTGTATAGCGGCTATGAAAAGGAAGTGAAGAGACAAGAAACGGAGAAAGAAAGAAGATAAGATAGAAAATCAAAAAAGAAGGAAAAACAAATTTATTAATATTATATAAATGTGTTTTATAATTATTTGTCCAAATTTATTAATTTTTTGCTTTATTAAAAGATAGAAATTTACTCATAAAATTAATTTTGCTATTAACTTAATTGACAGTAGGATCTTACAAGATATTTTTAAAATTTCAGGGGGCATTCGATTGTTAGAATAAAATTAAAGTAATAGGGGTGCGGAAAATTAGATTCGGTTCACGTTTTATAGAAACCTCAATTTCAAGTTTGGCTCTTAGGTTATACTTCGGTTCTATTTCAATTCCAAGTTTCAGTTTCGAATTTTTAATTTTTTAGATATTTTTATCTAAGTTCTTAAACTATATAATATTTATAAATAAATAATTTTTAATATTTATAACAATTTTTTTATTTTTATATAGATTTATGTCAATAATTATAAAATTATTATTTATTTGTAATATTTTTAAATATTAAAATTTTTTATACAAAAACGATTAGTCAAAATTTATGTAAATTTATGTCAAATTCAGTTTTTAACTAAATTCATAGCAAAATGATTAGTCAAAATTGAATAAAATCGACTTTATTTTTAAAACCAAATCAAATCGAATAGAAATAATTGAACCAATTCGATTCGATTTAATTGAGCACTTTTGTGTAGCATTACAAGGTAAGTGTAGGACCATTTCGCTTCACACGACTTCAAATTTCAGCTGGCTCTGCATGCTGCAGGCATGCCTTGTTTTCATAAAGAGAGAAAACCATGACGATATATATATATATATATATATATTTTTGCAGGCATGCTTATTTTCACGCGAAGAGAGAAAAAGTCATTCCCAAAAGAAGCAGCCCCATTTTGCTAGGTTTTCAAAAGCGCTTTCAATAATAATTTCCATTCAAATTTAATTCTCCAGATAATCATTTCACAGGTCTGCATTTGGTACTAAATTTCTTCCTCCGTTTTTAGTAACAAAATGAACCAGAAGTAGGACCAAACTGAGAGTTAGCAGCATAAACGACGAGGAATTTGTGAATGAGAAATACAGCTTTCCAAAGCTTGAGTTGAAGCGCTAGTTCCACATCCCTTTAGAAATCCACCGGTCTGAAGAAGTCGCTGAGGGAGGAAGTGAAGGAAGAAAGCTGATCTGTTTTCTCTCGGATCTCCTGCTTCAATCTGGTTTGCTTCCTTCACTCTCTCATAGCCTTATATTTTTGTTGTACTCTATTTAAATAATCAATTACCTTTATATATTTTTTTTAATCCTAACTATTAATATGCAACTTAATATTTGTGGGTATTTAAATTAATTTAATAGAAAATAGGGAGTTACTTTATATAATTACTTTTAAAAAAAAAGAACTAGAAAATATGGAATTTTAAGAATACGAAACTTATTGGAGAGTTGAAGAAGATTATAGTTATTTCGAGAACAAAAAAAAAAAACAGAGAAGTTAGTTAATATAAAAGAATAAATTATGTATTAATTTTTTATTTATTTCATGAAAATACGAAACCTTAGATTAAAATTGGTTATTATTTGAATGAAAAGTTGTGGGCCCAAGAAATTTATGTGTGTATGTATGCATGTATGTATTTAAATTGTTAATATAAAAGTATTACAATCCACGTATGATAGACTATTTTAATAATTTCAAATAATAAATTAAATTATTAGTTGCAAAAAATCTTCAGATTACGTAGCTATTTTTAGAATCAACCAACAATAATATTTTTGTCGTTAACATATATAGCACTTTTATTGGTTGTAGTAAATTCACCGCTCAACTGATCTTTGTAGATTTTACTGACTGCATGTTTTTAAGGCTAGCTAATAAATTAATTAAGAACGACCGATGAAATGATCAATTTTAGAAATGAATATATGGATAATGAAATTTGGATGCTCACAGCTAGCTAGCATATTAATATCAAAATGACTTATTAATAATTTGTAATTGTACGTGCATGAGTGGATGCATGTGAATGAGCTTTTATTTTTTGTATTACCGATTGATTGAATAGTTAAATGTTGACTTTATTTATTTATATATATATATATATATGTACGTATATTTAAACGTTATTTTTTTAATTTGTTTAAATTAATTTTTTTTATGCAAAAACATCACCTAATAATTAATCTTGATTCATTGGCAAAATTTTAATTCAACAAACCCTTGTTATGGTCCATTGATAATAACATACATAGCAAGAAGTCTCGTTTGGTAAAAGAAAAGAATGTTGTTTTTAAGAGTTGCCTGCTAGGAGTATTCTCCAAAGTAGCTGATCTGTTTTCCTGTTCTTCATAAAGTTTTATTGTATTATTATATCATATTATATTGTTAATTTTTAGATTTTATTGAAAATGTTTAATAAATTTTCTATAACAATTTATTATTAAGATTCCAATGTATTTTATATTGTTATTTATAATTTCTTTAACAAGTATACTTAGTTAAAATTTTAATGTGTATATAAAATCTTGTAATTAGATAATTTTTTTATAGCAAATGATAAGAAAAAGAGAAAGTAAAATTTGAAACTCTTACATTATAAGTTGTACTTCGATCATTAGCCGATATTTTATAATAAAAGAAAGAATTAACAAATTTATGGTGTATCACAAATTTAAATATCTTTTAATAATTTAATCTAAGTATTTTTTAATTATTTTATATTACAGATCAAATTAAAAAATACGTGGAGAATAATTGGAAAGACACTTCGCTCTCGCTTAGTAATAAATATTTAAATATTTTTAACATTTTTTTATTCAATTTCATAATTCTAAATATTATTTATTTGATTGCCATTATTTAGGGTAAGCATCATCGAGTTCATCTAAACTTTCGAGTGTACGTCGTACATCTCAACATTTTTTTCAAATGATCAAGAAATATGTCTAATGCAACATATATACACACACATTGTGCCTGTATACATTGCATATGTATATAAATATGCATATTCATACTCCGTACAATTTTTTTTTAATTTTTATTACTACTTTTTGTAGGATATTGAAAAAATCACAAATCTAGCTGCCATGATATTTACCTCTTTTCAAGAAAGTTGTGATAAGGAGATAGCTAATAATTATGCATAATAGGAATAATATTATTTATTTAGTACTTTAAAATATTAATTTATTTAAATAATTAAATTAAAAGTCTAATTTATTTGTATTTAATGGGGTCACCTTCGTGCACACCTAATCATAAATTATTTACACCATGTTCACCACTCCTATCAGAATCACCAAGCTCACCATCTACACAAAGCTTATTATCCTCACTAGCATCAGCAAGCTCAACATCTGCAATGCAGCAACCACCTTAACGTGGAACACCTTTGGCTAATGAATTATTTGAGTAAGTAATAATATACTTTTACACTAAATTATCTTAACCTTTTATTAAAAATATACATAAGAATTTAAAATATTCAATTTTAAAAATTACATTATTAGTTGTAATTAAAAAAAATTATATTTTTTAAGACAATTTTAAATGGTTTAAACAACTAATTTATTAAATATAGTTATTAATTTATTTTTATTCTATCTTACAAAGGATTATAGGGCTCAGTTTTTGAATTTAACAATTTTAAACTATCATGACCTGTAGATGATGATAAAGGGATCCTTGCTAGCCATTGACATTGGCCATAAATTTGTTGATATTTTTATAATACCACGTAATTCACATGAGATAGTACGGAGAAAATGTATTATAAGAGTAATATTTTTTGAAGATTTGATGGAGTTCATTGTAGGAGAAATTCTTAAAGTGAAGCACACATATGAAGTTATTGGACCTGGGGTGGGAGTCCCACTTCCTCAAGATGGAATTCTACCTTTGTATGATAGTTTACATGTTATCAACTATACACATACATTATTATTTTTAAAATACTGTAACTCTAACTTTTATGTATTAAAAGATATTTGTATTACACTTGTTAATAAATACGGTTCAATGAAAAAAGTTAGGAGTTTTTTTACTAATTGAAAATAGAGGATAAGCATGGTCTGGTCTCGTCTAAATTGTTTAAAAATAAGATTGAAATCAAAAATTCTTGATCTCAAAATTTTGAAATTGGATCAGACCAAATAGAACGAAAGAGCCAAACTTTATCGGATCGATTATATAACAGAATCAAATTAAAATGGATTAAACTGAATCCGTCGGTTACATTTTAATTTTAATTCGGTTTATTTCGATTTGATTTTTCTATCCACCTCTTATTGAGAAAAGGAGATTTGTGTGGAATGGAAAAGAAAATGACATGCCTGAAAAAGTACTATCTTAGTTAGTTATGCTATATGAAGGAAGTGAGTAAGAAGGGAGAGAAGATAGCCTAAAATAAAGGTTCACTTATAGACATAATGCAAACGTTTTGGAATTTGTGAATGCAACTTCTCTTGTTGATACATATAATGCATTTGAAAATTTTAGTAATAGTTATAAGAAGGCACTGCTTGGTGAGGAAGACGAGCAATATCATTAAAGATAATACTGGTAAGAATTTTTGCTTACTATAATAATATTTTATAATTCTAAAAATAATTGATAACATGTTATATTTTATTGATTTTTCAAGTTTTGTAATTTTTTTCATGTGACATTTTCAATCTTTTTGTTTAGCAAGTATTTTATAATTATTGTGTATGTTTTTCATTGATTAATTATTCTATTTTATGTGATTGTTTGTAGTTCTGAGTAAAAAAATTTTATAAATCAAATTTTAAAGTGATTAACACTAGTTTCTTAATTTATATTTGGCCTTTTTTTGGTGTACATGTAAAGTTAGTGAGTAGGTATATTGTAACAATCATATATATATATATATATATATAATTTAGCCGAGTCCCTGTCTTGTTTAAGATATAGTTGACTCACTATGTGTGTATTGGGATTCATAATATGGAGCAGTATACATCTTGCGACAAGCTTCCTACTCTTTCTTATCGGCCATGAACATACACATACATAACTTGCTTTTTTGAATTTTTGTGCTTATTTTGTTAACTTTACTTCTAATATCATTAATTTAAGTATGTGATATGTGTAAGTACTTACCTTTTGTAGGATACTGAAGAGAACATAAATCTAATTGCCATGATATTTACCTCTTTTGAGGGAAGTAGTGATCAGGAAGTACATAATAATTATGCATAATAAGAAAAATATTATTTATTTAGTATTTTAAGATATTCATTTATTTAAATTATGAAATTAAAAGTCTAATTTATTTGTATTTCATGCAATCAACTTCATGCACAGCTGATAATGAATTATCTATACCACACTCATCACCCCATCAAAATCACCAAGTGCATCACCTGCACAAATTTCACTACCCCTACCAAGATCACCAAGCTCACCATCTGTATTCTTACCAGTATTATCTTTAATGATATTGCTCGTCTTTCTCACCAAGCAGTGCCTTCTTATAATAATATTTTATAATTCTAAAAATAATTGATAACATGTTATATTTTATTGATTTTTCAAGTTTTGTAATTTTTTTCGTGTGACTTTTTTAATCTTTTTGTTTAGTAAGTGTTTTATAATTATGGTGTATGTTTTTTATTGATTAATTATTCTCTTTTATGCGATTGTTTGTAATTCTGAGTAAAAAAAATTTATAAATCAAATTTTAAAGTGATTAACACTAGTTTCTTAATTTATATTTGGCCTTTTTTGGTGTACATATGAAGTTAGTGGGTAGGTATATTGTGACAATCATATATATATATATATATATATATATAATTTAGCCGAGTCCCTGTCTTGTTTAAGATATAGTTGACTCACTATGTGTGTATTGGGATTCATAATATGGAGCAGTATACATCTTGCGACAAGCTTCCTACTCTTGCTTATCGACCATGAACATACACATACATAACTTGCTTTCTTGAATTTTTATTTTGTGCTTATTTTGTTAACTTTACTTCTAATATCATTAATTTAAGTATGTGATATGTGTAAGTACTTACCTTTTGTAGGATACTGAAGAGAACATAAATCTAATTGCCATGATATTTACCTCTTTTGAGGGAAGTAGTGATCAGGAAGTACATAATAATTATGCATAATAGGAACAATATTATTTATTTAGTATTTTAAGATATTCATTTATTTAAATTATGAAATTAAAAGCCTAATTTATTTATATTTCATGGAATCAACTTTATGCACAGCTGATAATGAATTATCTATACCACACTCATCACCCCCATCAAAATCATCAAGTGCATCACCTGCACAAATTTCACTACCCCTACCAGGATCACCAAGCTCACCATCTGTAATGCAACCAACACCCTAACATGGAGCACCTTTGTCTTATAAATTATTTGAGTAAATAATAATATTCTTTTAGACCAAAGTATCTTAACCTTTTATTATATACACACATAAGAATTTAAAATATTCAATGTTAAAAATTATAGTATTAGTTGTAATTAATAAAACAAGTTTATATTTGCTTTTTTAAGACAATTTTAAATAATTTAAACAACTAATTTATTAGATATAGTCGTTAATTTATTTTTATTCCATCTTATCAGGGTTTATAGGACATAATTTCCAAATTTGACAATCTTAAGCTATTATGACCTGTAGATGATGATAAAGAAATCTTTATTAGCCATTGATATTGGCCATAAATTTGTTGGTACTTTTATAATGCCACGTAATTCACTTGAAATAGTATGTAGAAAATATATTATAGAAGTAGCATCTTTTAAAGATTTGATGGAGTTAACTGAAGAAAAAATTCTTAAAGATAAACACAGATATAGAGTTATGAGACTTGTGGTGGAAGTCTTACTTCCTCAAGATTCTACTTATGGATGATAGTTTCCATGCTGTCAACTATAGACATGTATTATTATTTTTAGAATACCGTAACTCTAACATTTACGCATTATAAGATATTTGTATTATACTTGTCAATTAATGCGGTTTAACGAAAACTGTTAGAAATTTCCTTACCATTAAAAGTAGGGGTGGATATGATCCGATTCAGTCCGAATTTTTAAAAAATCGGACTAAAATAAAAAATTTTAATATTAAAACTGGATTAGACCGAATAGGAAAAAAGAACTAAACTATATATGATCGATTGTATAACAAAAGTGGATTAAAACCAAACCAATCAGTTCGATTTTCAAGTCGGTTCGGTTTTTAGGTAAATTTATTATTTTTTAAATATTTTTTAGTGTGTCAAATAACGTCATTTTATGTAAATATAATAAAACGACATTGTTTATATATAAAAATATTAAAAAATTAATAAGTTCAATCCAGTCCTAATTTTTTATAACAAAATTAGATCGAAAATTTCAAATTTTTTTATTTTAAAAACCGAAATCAGGCTAAATTGCTTAAAATACTGAACTAAACCCATCGATTTTGCTCCAGTTTCAGTTTAGCCTAATTTGGTTTAGTTTTTCTGCGCATCTTTAATTGAAAAAAAAAAAAGATTTTGGTGGAATGAAAAAAGAAAATAGCATGACTAAAAAAGTACTATCCTAATCAGTTACGTTATATGAAGGAAGTGAGCAAATAGAGAAAGAAGAAAACCTTAAACATAGGTGCACTGATAGACATAATGCAAATGATTTTAAAACTTGTGAATGCAGCTTCTCTCTTTGATACATATAATGCATGGAAAATTTTGGTAATAGTTATCAAAAGGCACTACTTGGTAAGAATAACAAGAAATATTAGTAAAGATAATGCTGATAAGAATTTTTGCTTTCTATAGTAATATTTTATGATTTTATAAATAATTGATAACATGTTGCATTTTATTGATTTTTCAAGTTTTGTAGTCTTTTCTTTTTCATATAACTTTTTCTGTCTTTTTACTTAGTAAGTGTTTTATAATTATTGTTTATGTTTTTCATTGATTAATTATTATATTTTATATGACTGTTTTTAGTTCTAAGTAAAGAGATTGTATTGAATCAATATTTAAGGTGATTAACACTAGTTTTTTAATTTATTTTTGGGTTCTTTGGTATACATGTAAAGTTAGTGGGCAGGTACAATTAAAACAATCATATATATATATATATATATATATATATATAATTTAGCCAAGTCCCTGTCTTGTTTAAGATATAGTTGACTCACTGTACAAGCATTGGGATTTATAATATTGAACAGCATTAATCTTGCGACAGACTTCTTACTTTTTCTTATCAGCCATGAACACATATATACATAACTTGCTTTCTTTAATTTTTATTTTGTGCTTATTTTGTTAAATTTACTTTCGATGTCATTTACTTAATTATATGATATGTGTAGGTACTTATTTTTTGTAAGATATTGAAGAAGTAATAAATCTAATTGCCACGATATCTACCTTGGAAAGTAGTGATCAAGTGGTAGCTAATAATTATGCATAATATGAATAATATTATTTATTTAGTATTTTAAGATATTCATTTATTTAAATAATGAAATTAAAAGTCTAATTTATTTATATTTAATGCAGTAACTTTCGTGCACACCTGATCATGAATTATCTACACCACGCTCACCACCCCTATTAGAATCACAAGCTCACCATTTATATAGAGCTCATTACCCTCACTAGGATCTTCAACCTCACCCTTTGCGATGCAGCCACCACCCTAACGTAGAACACCTTTGACTGATGAATTATTTGAGTAAGTAATAATATACTTTTAAACTAAAGTATCTTAATCTTTTATTAAATACATACATAAGAATTTAAAATATTCAATGCTAAAAATTGTAATATTGTGGTAATTAAGAAAATAAATTTATATTTGTTTTTAAGACAATTTTAAATAGTGTGAACAACAATTTTCTTAAATATAGTTATTAATTTATTTTTATTTTATCTTACCAGGGTTTATAGAGCTTAATTTTCGAATTTGACAATCTTAAACTGTCATAACCGGTAAATGATGACAAAGGGATCCTTGTTAACCATTGATTGTAGGAGAAAATTCTTAAAGCTAAGCATATATATGGAGTTATGTAACTTGCAGTGAGAGTCTCACTTCCTCAAGACAGAATTCTACTTGTGGATAATAGTTTATATGTTGTCAACTATAGACATGTATTATTATTTTTAGAGTACCTTAACTATTTAACACTTACATATTATAAGATAATATGTATTACACTTGTCAATAAATACGATTCAACAAAAAAAATTAGAAGTTTTCTCACTCATTAAATGTTAGAGGTGGTTCGGTCCTTTTAAGATTTTTGAAAAATCGAACTAAAACAAAGAATTTTTTATTTGAAAATTTTGAGACCGAATTAAACCAAGTAGGAAGAAAGAACTGGACCGTACTGAACCGATTATACAACAAAACCAAATTAAAACCAAATCAATTGGCTTGATTTTCAAGTTAGTTTAAGTTTTGAATAAATTTATTTTTTAAAAATTTTTCAGTATGTCAAATAACATTATTTTATGCAAACACAATAAAACGACATCGTTTATATGTCAAAATGTTAAAAAATAATAAATTTCATCTAATCCTATTTTTTAGACTAAAATTGGATAAAAAATTTTGAATTTTTTATTTCAACAACCGAAATTAGACTAAATTGCATAAAATACTAAACCGAACATATCGGTTTCGGGCTGATTTCAATTCGGCTTGGCTTGGTTTTGTTTTTCTACCTACCTCTAATTGAAAACAAGATATTTCGATGGAATAAAAAGGAAAATGGCATGACTAGAGGAGTACCATCTCAATCAATTACGCTATACCAATTCTAATTTTTCAAGTTTTGTGGTCTTTTCTTTTTTAATGTGACTTTTTCATTTTTTTGTTTAATAAGTGTTTTATAATTATTATGTATGTTTTTCATTGATTAATTATTATATCTTATGTGACTACTTTTGTTTCTGATTAAAGAAATTTTATTGAATTAGTATTTAAAGTGATTAATACTAGTTTTTTAATTTATTTTTTGGCTTTTTTGGTTTACACATGAAGTTAGTGGGCAAGTATAATGTAACAATCATCTATATATATATATGCATATATTTATATATATATATATATATATATATTTAGCCAAGCCCTTATTTTGTTTAATATATAGTTGAATCATTGTGCATGCATTGGGATTCATAGTATTAAGCATTATACATCCTGTCACAAACTTCTTACTCTTTTTTGTTAGTCATGAATACACATATACATACCTTGCTTTTTTTAATTTTTATTTTGTGCTTATTTTTTTAACTTTACTTTTAATATCACTGACTTAATTATGTGATATGTGCAGGTAGTTACTTTTTAAAAGATATTGAAGAGGTCATAAATCTAATTGCCGCAATATCTATCTCTTTTGATAGAAGTAGTGATCAAGAGATAATTAATAATTATGCATAATAGGAAAAATATTATTTACTTAGTATATTAAGATATTCATTACTTTTTGAAGGATATTGAAGAGGTCACAAATCTAATTACTACAATATCTATCTCTTTTGATGGAAGTAGTGATAAAGAAATAGTTAATAATTATGCATAATAGGAAAAATATTATTTACTTAGTATATTAAGATATTCATTTATTTAAATTATGAAATTAAAAGTCTAATTTATTTATATTTAATGCAATCACCTTCTTTCACATGACTTAATCATGAATTATCTCACTACCCTCACCAATATCACCAATTCACTATTTACAATGCAGCCACCATATTAATGTAGAGCACTTTTGGCTGATGAATTATTTCAATAAGTAACAATATATTTTTAAACTAAAAAATCTTAATTTTTTATTAAATATATACATAAGAATTTAAAATATTCAATGTTAAAAATTATGGTATTAGTTGTAATTGAAACAAATTTACATTTGTCTCATAAGGTAATTTTAAATAATTTAAACAAATAATTTATTAGAAATATTCGTTAATTTATTTTTATTTTATATATCTTACCAGGATTTATAGGGCTTAATTTCTGAATTTGACAATATTAAGTTATCATGACCTATAAATAATGACAAAAAGATCCTTGTTAGCCATTGATATTGGCGATAAATTTTTTGATACTTTTATAAAACCATGTAATTCACATAAGATGGTATGGAGAAAATGCATTAGATGATCAACATCTTTTAAAAATTTAATGGAACGAACTGTAAAAGAAATTCTTAAAGCTAAACATACATATAGAGTTATAGGACTTGTGGTAAGAGTTCCACTTCCTCAATACGGAATTCTACCTGTGGATGATAATTTATATGCTGTGTACTATAGACTTGTATTTTTATTTTTAAAATTTAATTCTAACTCTTACGTATTAAAGAGTATTTGTATTACACTTATCAATGAATATGATTCAATGAAAAGAGTTAGGAGTTCTCTTGCTCATTGAAAGTAAGGGGTGGCATGGTTCGGTCCAGTCTAAATTAAAATCAAACCAAAACCAAAAATTCTTGGTCTCGAAATTTTGAGACCGGACCGTACCAGTCCACACTGATTATATAATTGAACTAAATTAAAACTGGATCGATTGGTTCAATTTTCAGATCAATTCGATTTTTGAGTAAATTTATTATTTTTTTAATAAAATTTTCAGTGTGTCAAGTAATTTCACTTTATGCAAATAATATAATGATATTATTCACATGTCAAAATATTAAAAAATAATAAATTCGCTCTGATTCGAGTTTTTTTATACAAAAACCAAAATTAAACTGAAAATTTTGAATCTTTTATTTTAAGAAACAAAATCAGACCGAATTGCATAAAATACCGAACCAAACTCATCAGTTTCGTTTCGATTTCAATTTAGTCTAATTATGTATGATTTTTCTGCCCACTCCTAATTGGAAAAAAGATATTTCGATGGATTCAAAAAAGAAAATGGCATCATTAGAAAAATACCATCCCAATCAATTACGCTATATCGAATTTGATTTTTCAAATTTTGTGGTCTTTTTTTCATGTGATTTTTTCATTCTTTTTGTTTAATAAGTATTTTATAATTATTGTGTATGATTTTTTTATTAATTAATTATTATATTTTATGTGACTGTTTGTAATTTTGATTAAAGAAATTTTATTGAATAAGTATTTAAAGTGAATAACACTAGTTTTTTAATTTATTTTTCGGCTTTTTTAGTGTACACATGAAATTAGTGGGTAGGTATATTGTAACAATTATATATATATATATAATATCTAGCCGAACCACTGTTTTGTTTAATATATAGTTGAATCACTATGCATGCATTGGAATTCATAGTATTGAGCAGTATACATCTTGCGATAGACTTCCCACTCTTTCATGTCGGCCATGAACACACATATACATAACTTGCTTTCTTTAATTTTTATTTTGTGCTAATTTCGTTAACTTTACTTTCAATGTCATTGACTTAATTATGTGGTATGTGCAGGTAGTTACTTTTTGAAGGATATTGAACATGTCACAAATCTAATTGTCATGATATCTCTATCTCTTTTGATGGAAGTAGTAATCAAGAGGTAACTAATAATTATGCATAATAGAAACAATATTATTTATTTAATATATTAAGATATTCATTTATTTAAATTATGAAATTAAAAGTCAAATTTATTTTTATTTAATGCAATCACCTTCTTTCACATGACCTGATCATGAATTATCTACACTGCGCTCACCACCTCGTCAGAATCATAAAATCACCATTTACACGAAACTTACTACCCTTATTAGGATCACTAAGCTCCCCATTTGCAACAAAGTCACCACCTCAATGTGGAGCACTTTTAACTGATGAATTATTTCAATAAGTAACAATATACTTTTAAAATAAAAAATCTTAACTTTTTATTAAATATATACATAAGAATTTAAAATATTTAATGTTAAAAATTATAGTATTAGTTGTAATTGAAATAAATTTACATTTGTTTTGTAAGGCAATTTTAAATAGTTTAAACAACTAATTTATTAGATATATTCGTTAATTTATTTTTATTCTATATATCTTACCAAGATTTATAGGGCTTAATTTCTGAATTTGACAATATTAAGTTATCATGACCTATAAATGATGACAAAAAGATCCTTGTTAGCCACTGACATTGTTCATAAATTTTTTGGTACTTTTATAAAACCACGTAATTCACATAAGATGATACGGAGAAAATGTATTAGAGGAGCAACGTCTTTTGAAAATTTGATGGAGTTAACTGTAAGAGAAATTCTTAAAACTAAGCATATATATACCGTTATGGGACTTATGGTGGGAGTCCCACTTCCTTAATACAGAATTCTACTTTTAGATGATAGTGTAAATGCTGTCTACTATATACATGTAATTTTATTTTTAGAATTTAATTTTAATTATTATGTATTAAAAGGTATTTGTATTACACTTTGTCAATTAATATGGTTCAATGAATAGAGTTAGGAGTTCTTTTGCACATTGAAAGTGGGGGGTGTCACGGTTTGATCCTATCTAAATTTCTTTTACACTTGTCAATTACTTAGTTTGATCCATTGCTCATATAGTAATCAAAGATGGGAATTTGGAAATTTGGGAGTGGAATTTTAAGTTTGATTCTTTTGCCGCAACTGTGATTGATTGTTTCAAAGGAAAAGCTATGGAAGGCAAAGGCTCGGTCTTTGTTCTATTTTTGAGCTTCAATTTTTCATTCATATTTCCAAAAGTTTTCGTTTTCCTGACTATAACTCGTGACAATTTTGGTAGAAATTGATGCTGGAGGTGTAAATTCGCTAGTTCGTGCCTTTAAATTTGTTGGCAGACAACCATTGTGTATCATTCTGTCAAGGGCTCTCACATTTGGGATATTGATAGCAATAAATACATTGACTACGTTGGGTCTTGGAGGCTAGCAATAATTGTTCATATGGATGATCAGGTTCAGTTCTTCTTCCAATAATATAATAATGTATTCATAAATGTTGTGCCCTATAGTTGGTTTCAATTTCTTGCGGCAAGAAATCTTTAATTTCTGTGATGCTTGATTTTTCCCGCCACCTTTGCATCTTTTGGGTGAAAATATGTTTTAACATCTGTTTCTACTACGGAAATGGCTTCTGATGGAGTTCTTAGTCTCCTATGAAAAATAAGTTACCTTGACACCACGCCGTCTTGCTAATGGTAGATTTACAATTTCTTTTTTATCCTTTTCTCTTGATTTGTCATCCAATTCTTCCAGTTATTAGTAGGTATTTGTTTGTACAACTTGTCTTCTTACTCCCAAGTTAATCATATGTAGTAGCAGCCTTGGTTGAAAATATGAAGAAAGAAACCAGCTTTGTTGCTTCTTGTCTTCTAGAGAAAGTTTTGGCAGAGATGGTAATCTTAACTGTTCCAAGCGTAGAAATGGTATGTTTTTTTAACTCAGGAGCAGAAGCATCTGTGGGTGCGCTTTCCCTGGCCCGCGCACAAATTGCAAAGTGGAATTTATTGAAGATCTCGATGGTTGCAAGTTTGAACTGTTGGAAAGAGGGCCTCGTGTCAAGTAATGCTTCGGATTAGTGATCTTGATCGCTCCATAAATTTTTATTGGTTAGGTTCAGTCCTTATTAATAAGCCAGTTGCTTTTGCTTACCATGGTTTAAGCATGTTTATCAGTATATTTCTTGTGTCTTTTAGGCCTTTGGTATGGAGCTCTTAGCAAAAGAGATATTCCAGAATACAAGGTAACTTGACATCTTATTTATTGCTTATCTATTTATTTTTAATATAAGAAACAGAAAATGAAAGTGCGTTTTGTTAATTTATGCTCACTATTTTGGTATACTGGTTTTGTATTATATTAATTTATTTTAATGGAAAAATTGGAGACTATTTCTTTGGCATCGCAAATTGTAATAGGCACAGATGATGCTTATAAAACTACAGAAGCAATTAAACTCTTTGGTATGAAAGTTTCCAGGGAACCTGGCCCATGACCGAGCATTAACACCAAGATTACTGCATGCTTGGAAATCCTGACGGTTGGAAAATGGTACTGCAATTTAAAGATTTAGCACCTTTATACTTGTGCTTAGAAGTTGGACTGAAATACTCGATCAACCTTTTTGGTTGTTGCAATTGTGGCCTAAAAGGGCTCTTTAAGACCATTGCAGTTATAATATACACTATCATAATACCTTTTAATTATCATAAAATTCACTTTATCTCATATAAGAAAGTGAAGATGCTGGGAATACTTTTTTGAGACTTACCAAAAAAAGAATATGGTTATGCACCTAATTTCTGGAAATAATATATGTAACAAAAGTAATTGTTTACCAAAGA
This sequence comes from Azadirachta indica, assembly GCA_022749755.1. NCBI lineage: Eukaryota > Viridiplantae > Streptophyta > Magnoliopsida > Sapindales > Meliaceae > Azadirachta > Azadirachta indica. The sequence goes on along the minus strand of CM040444.1, from coordinate 5,386,533 downwards.
ACTTTTCCTTGGATACTTCTATGTTAGCATACAAATGTCCGAACATCTGACTTCCAACAGCTTCAGCTGTAAACAGTTGGACATTGTAATAGGTGTGTAAAAGTCAGAACATGCATTTTTCCACTAATAACAGGATTATATATATATGTGTGTAGAAATCACCTAAAATACATTAATATAATCAACAATATTTAAAAGTTTATAAACTCATAAGAAGTTTGGTGTATGTTATAATCTGGATGTTGTCTTCTTTTGCACAGGGAAGGGAAATTCTGGACACAGACCACCCTGTTGGTCCTTTGGCCACAAAGGTTAGTGTGTTTTATATTTTCACTATATTCTTTGTAATGTATTGCATAGTAGTTTTACGTTCACCGTTTCTCATTTTATGGTCTTGTTTATATTTCTCAGACCCTTTAGATTTCTTATGGTAGTAATATAATTCTTTGGAGTTCTTAATTTACAATGACTTTTTTGCATTGCCCGACATTTTTAATTTTTTCTGGGTGCAAAATAGTATTTTAAGAAGACCAATTATGTAGATTAAGTATGGAGCACAGATAAATACATCGATATAATTAATTAATTAATTAATTAATAAATGAACCACAAACCGAGTTATTATATAAGTCAATTGGCATTATTCAACAACACTGCAGAACTTTCATAAGCTTAGCAGCTATTTAGATAAGCTTTAGATGCTGTCAAAAAGTGTTTCTTCTTTACTTTGATGCTTTATAGCACTTAATTAATAATTTTTGATTTTACTAAATTTTTGCTCCTCCCATTACTGCAGTTTTCTCTCCTTCTTTCTCTCTCTCAAGCTTCAACCACCGTTAATTAATAATATCTGTTATTTATGTCTCTTTTCATCATATTATACACTTCTACAAGAAATTCCAACTACTGTAATTCCCACCCTCTGCTATTTTATAAGGCTTGCCAATTTGCAACTGCCCTTTCTTTTTTCTGGCCATTAGTCCCTCTATAAATATTAAGAATACAAAATTGTTAATGACCTCGATAATTAAAATATGAATCATTCTTATTAAAAAGAACTCGTATAAGTATTCTAGTTGTTATTAGTCCTTGGACCTCTTCTTTGTCTCTTTCTTTTTGTTAAGGTTGTTTCGCACATTTTTCTTTTCTAAATTTTATTCGCCTCACTTGTTGACATTTCATTTTTAAGTTGTAACTCAAATTATTGAAAGAAATTTATAAATTATTTCTTGATATAAAAAAATTCAACGCATAATATCCGAAGTCTTATGGGAAAAAAATCTTTATTGTCATTTTAACAAAGTGTGAACCAAAATAAGTTATCTAATCTATGTTGCTTTGAGTATCATTCTATTTTGTCCGCCATATGGACAAAGGCTTGGAATGTTTGGTATGTGCATTGCTTCTGTCTTCATAATTCCAAATTAAAAAGTTACTGTAAAATGATTATTCACTTGTTAAATTCTTTCTTTTTTGTGAAGGTTCACTGAGTTTGTTGGTCCAATGCATTAGGCCCCAGTTCAAGACTTGATATTTGCAACCGCTTAGTTCATACTTCATATAGAAAGAATGGACGCCCTTTGTTAATTATTATATGATCGGGCTTTCTCTCATGGAATTTTACCTATCTCTATATGGTTCATTCATAGAAAATAACTTTCATTTCTGGATTAAGATGTTGTGGAATCGTTTGAAAATTGGATTTTGTTAAAATTATGGTTAATGTTTATAATAATATTCTTGTCGTTTTATTTTATTATATTGGTAAATAATACTTCTAAATACAAATTAATAAAATCATGAAATAAATTACTGAAAATAACAGTAAAAATGAAACCAATGAAAAAGGTGAAATAAAAAGGAAAAAAATTAAACTTGATTTGGTTCAAAATAAATTAGGTTTGTAAGATTTGGCCACAGAAATAGTGTGGCCTAATTTTTAAAAAGTAAAAAAATATCTAAATATTTATGAAATAAATATCTAGATATTTAGTAATAAAATATAAATATTTGTAAGAAATACATAGATATTTATTACTAATATTTAAATATTATTATAGATATTTTTACAAGAGTATTTGTAATAATTAAATTAGATATGTGTTTATATAATCTTAACCATTGGTTAAGGAGGTGTCATATTATAAATAAGAATGAGTTTTTTTATTATATGTCAAGCCAAAAATTAGAAATCAATAAGATTGTAAGCTTCTCCCTCCTTCTTTATCCATAATTATTCTTAACAAATTTATCTTCCCTTATAATATAAGCCCTCCACCTTCTAACAATGTAATATCAGAGATAAGGTGTAAGCGATCATGGCAAGTAATGGAATGCCTCTCTTCCAAGTTCCAATGCTCACCAAGAGCAATTACGATAATTGAAGCATCAAGATAAAGACTTTACTAAGAGGTCAAGATACATGAGAAGTTGTAGAGAAAGGCTTTGATGTGCCAAAAGATAAGACTAACTTTACTCAAGCTTAAAAAGATCTCTTGAAGGATTTTAAAAAGAGAGACAAAAGAGTTCTCTACCTCATTTATCAAGCATTGGATAAAGATGGCTTTGAGAAGGTTTCAAATACAACCACCGCCAAAGAAACATGGGAGATGCTTCAAATTTCGTACAAAAGTGCTGAAAGAGTTGTGAAGGTATGTCTTCAAACTCTACAATGTGAGTTTGAATCTTTATATATGAAAGAATGTAAATCAATTTCTAAGTACTTTTTAAGAGTTTTGTCTGTTGCTAATTAATTAAAAAGAAATGGAGAAACTTTGAGTAATGTTCAAATTATGGAGAAAATTTTTCGTTCCATAGATTCAAAATTTAAGCATATTGTTGTAACAATTGAAGAAACAAAGATTTAGAGTCACCATTGAAGAAATCTTGGGCTCATTACAAGCATAAGAAGAAAAACAAAAGAGAAAGCAAGAAACCTTGGAACAAGTCCTTCAAAGAAAGCTCACCTTCAAAGAAAAGGAAAAAAGTTTCGATAATGAGATAAGTCAACGTAGAAGAGGAAATATTCTAGGATGAGGTCGCAACCACGGACGTGGACGTGGACAGGGATGGAAATGACCTTTAAATTATAATAACAATAACAATGATAGAAAAGAAGGCTCAACAAGAGGTCGTGGAAGAGGCAATTCGAACTCAATATACAATAAGTCTCAAGTTAAATGTTACAATCGTCAAAAGTTTGGCCATTATGCTTTCGAATTTAGAACTTCTAATAATAAAGTTACTGCGAAAACTAACTATATGGAGAACAAAAGTCAATAAGAAGAAACATTATTGCTAGCATTTAAGGACAATAATGATGGTAGCACTAATACATGATACCTTGATACCAACGCAAGCAATCATATGTATGGAAGTAAGGATATGTTCGTGGAGCTTGATAAATCGTTGAGTGCCAATATCTCATTTGGGAATGAGTCTAAAATGCCCGCAAAAAACAAAGGTAACATTTTTATTCGCTTGAAAGATGGAAAACATTAATTTATTTCAAACGTTTATTATGTGTCCATTATGAAAAATAATATTTTAAATTTGAAACAACCCTTAAAAAAAGGTTATGATATTCATATGAAAGATTATAACATTTTTATAAGAAATAATAAAAGTAATTTAATTGCAAAGGTGGCAATGTCCAAGAATAGAATGTTCTTATTAAATATTCAAAACGACATAGCAAAATGTCTTCAGGGTTGCTATAAGGATGCATCATGGCTATAGCATCTTCGACTCCGACATCTCAATTTTTGAGGTTTGGAACTATTATCCAAGAAGAAAAATGGTGAAAGGATTGCTTGCATGAATCATTCTGACCAATTATGCGAAGGATGTCTACTTGTGAAACAATTTAAAATGAGCTTTCTAAAAGAGTCTACTTTTAAAGGAAATAAGCCACTCAAACTCATACACACCGATGTATGTAGTCTTATCAAGTCAAGCTCTCTACGTAAGAGTAATTACTTTCTTCTTTTCATTGATGATTATTCAAGAAAAATTTGGGTGTATTTTTTAAAAGAAAAATCCAAAATTTTTGGCATGTTCAAAAAATTTAAAGCACTTATGGAGAATGAAAATAGATGCAAAATCAAGACCATAAGATCCAATCAAGGTGGAGAATTCACTTCGAAAAAGTTTCAAGAATTTTGTGAAGCAAATGGAATCTGCTGTCTTCTAACAGTTCTAAGATCCCCCCAATAAAATGGCATTGCTGAGAAGAAAAATAGAACTATTCTTAACATAACACGAAGCATGCTCTAAAGTAAAAAATTGCCAAAAAGATTTTGGACTGAAATTGTGGTATGCACGATGTATTTATCCAACTAATCTCCTACTCAAAATGTGTGAGGAAATACGCCACAAGAAGCTTGGAGTAGAAGAAAGCCTGAAATCTTTTATCTAAGAGTTTTTGGAAATATTGCTTATGCTCATGTGCTAAAAGAAAAAAGAAGTAAACTTAATAATTGAAGTGAGAAGTTTGCTTTCATTGGCAATGATTCAAATTCAAAACGATACAAGCTTTACAATCCAAGCAATGGGAAAACCATTATTAGTCGAGATGTGGAGTTTGACGAAGAAAACTCATCAGAATGGGATGTTAAAGAAGAAGATTACAACCTCTTCCCTTACCTTTACCGAGTTACTTGCAAAAGAGAGATATTTAAAATACAAAATATAATTTTTCAGTTCATTTATAAAAAACTTAGAGAATTTTAATGGAACAATTAATTAAAAAATCCATTTTATTTTATTATTTACTTATGTATTTATTCCATTCCTTTTATCAAAGAAATAGAAACAAAAGTCAGCAGTTGATTATCAATTTCACGCCTCATATTCCGTCTTGTTTCCCTAACAATCAAAAACTTCCATAAATCAAAGCCAATCAATCAGAAGATACTTTCAAAATAAACATTTAACAAGGCACTATCAGTAAACTTATCTCACAAAAAAACTGCATAAGGAATTAGCATTTGCACCTGTAGGTGTTTTCCCATTTCAAAATTTCCAAAACATTAAAAGTTTATGAGGATATTTTACAATGAAAGCAGCTACACTGAAGAAAGTACTTAAAATATGAATAGTGCCACCAATGGGGTTCACTCAATATGGTTTTAATGCTAAAAACAAAAGCTACTGGTCTAACATTAAAAACATCAACTTACTTCTGGGTCTTGAATGCCAAATGATGGAAGAGAGTTCAAATTAACCTTGTTCTTGACAAGTAAGTCTACAATGATTGAAAATATAGATGCATCTGGCTTTAGATTTCTCTCCACCATTTTCTGAAGAAGTTCAGTAACTGTTGATATCCTGTCGATTTTGACAAAATAGCTCATAAGCGTGCTATATGTGATTACATTTAGCTCCAAACCCTTTTCTTCCATATCCAGTAACAATTCATTTGCCTTCTCTATTTGCCCATCTTTACAGAACGCGATAGGTTACAACATTAGGTAATAGGCCTTCACAAGGCAATCTATTAAAAAGTTCCCAAGAAATTTTGATTCTCCCTGTTTAACATAATCCATCAATAAGGCAGCTACAGGTTTCAATCTTAAATTTGTGCTTGCAATCTCTTATGGAATTAAACAATTTCAATGCCTCCCCAAAAAAACCATTCTTGCAGCGCCCATCAATTAAAGTCATATAGTTAATTGAATTGGGCACAACATTGGTAAGCTGCATCTCATCAAACACTTTCAGTGCATGTTCAACCATACCTATTCAGAAAAGGCCAACTAGCAACAAGTTATAAGTGCAAATGTTAGGTCTAATTCCTTTTGAAAGCATTCCCCTATAAAGACTTGTAGCTTCCTCAACATTTTTATTCTTGCTGTATCCATTTATCAAAATACTGTAACTAATAATATTAGGTCTGCATCCCTTACTCTCCATAGCAACAAGTACTTCCTTTGCTCAATCTATTTTACCCGTCACGCAAAAAAACATCCATCAAACTGTTGTAAGTATATATATAGGTTTCATACGTCTCTCAATCATCAATTCCAACCACCAATTTGCTTCATCCATCTGCCCAATCTTGCAAAGCTCATCAATGACCACACTAAATGTCATCACATCAGGCTGCAAGCCTTGTCCATCTTCTCAATAAACAAACATTTAGCCTCCTTCCAATCAACAGCACATCAAAAACCATGAATCAAAGAGGTATAAGAAACCACATAAGGGTCAATTTTCCTATCCTTCGTATGCAAAAACAGCTGCTTTGCCTTGTTCACAAACCCATCTTTATAAAGAGCGTCAATAATAATACTGCATGTAAAGATATCAGGCTTACAAATAATACCAAATGCACCTATCCCATTAATCATCTCCTCAAATAACTTAAATGCGACATTTGTATTGCCAGCTCTACACAATCCACTAATCAAAGTATCACATGTAATCAGATTCGGCTTACAACCAAACGCACTTAGTTGCTTAAACAATCTGGTGGCCTCATGATTCTACCGTCCGCAGACAAACCATTAATCAAAGTATTACATGTAATTAGATTAGGCTTACAGCCAAATGTAATTTGTTTCTTAAACAACCCGGTGGCGTCCATAATTCTACGCTCCACACGCAAAGCATTGATCAAAGTATTAAAAGTTGAGGGTTGCGGTGGAAAACAACTCTTTATAATTATCCCAAAACAATAAATCCATCACACACCCTACCCATTTTACAAAGCAATTAATCAAAATATTGAAACCAATTAGATTTGGCAACAACCCACTACGATTCAGCTTCTTGTAGAGGAAAATGACAGTACCATAATGCTTATTCTTAGCAAGGGAAGCAAACAAAGTATTGAAGGATGGCATAGGGGGAGATGGCTGCATTTTTATCATATAATCAAATAAATAAAGAGCTTCATCGGGAGTGATATTACCTGATCTACATCTTTGATTCAGCAATGTATCGAGTGAGGTTCCATTTCTTACTGTGGGTAGAGAACATTTCGTGAATTTGAAGCTGTGGAGTGAATGAATGAAGAGGAGAAATTAAGAATAAAAGCTGTTTTTGGTTTTGAAGCAAAATTAAAGTAACGATATAAGGCTTTGAAGACCATCGCAGTTGCAGAGAGAGTTCAAGGATTCGGGAAAGACAATCTGCGTTCAGTTTTGTAAAAATTAATGGATGAATAACATTTTTGTCGCTAATCTTAAAAATATAACGTATATGCACCTTATTTTCTCCATTTTAACAATTTAGTCCCTATGCTTGTCCTATAATCCTTGCAAGTCTACCTTTGTTCCATACCACCTACACTCGCACTCACGCTGTCTCAAGTACATACTACATGAGGATCTAGGTATTATATTTTTATGGTGTTTGACAAAATATGATATTTTGTTAAACGTACAGGGATCCTAATCAGAACCCTGAAACCTGCACAAACTCCGAACACTCTCCCCCGCCTTCGTTGTTTCCTATTCTTATTACAAGCGAGCCCAAACACTCTCCCACGCCATTCAACAGCGGCCACCTAAACAATTTACCAGTCCGTGGGACAGAGAATGCACAGAGATCATTAATCCAAGTGAGTTCCTCTTTTCCTTTCCCTTTCCTCTTTTTATCTCTTCCTAATCTTTTGATTAAAGCTTGAATTCTTAATTTTTGTTATATATCAATTAATTCTTAGTTATTTAATTTTGTCAACTAGAATTAGAAGTATAAGTTGAATGCTCAAGTCAACCTGTGTTATGATTGCTTTATAGTAGCGTTGTTATGAATCCAATATTGTTATCTAAATTCTTGTTCTGCAGACCATCAAATATTTCTATTATCAGAACATCCAATAGTGCTTTTTTCTTTTGCTCTATGAATGGATCAAGCGATTTATGCATTCTTTTCCTTTGGTTGCTTGAGAATTGATTATAGGGAGAAGAGAATTTGCATCCATATGTTCTACTTTAGGATGACAGCCTTCTACTTAAAAATAATAATAATACTACTTAGTCCATCAACTTCAGGGAGAAATTCAGCAACAATCTGAGAGTAGTGGAAATGATATAATTAGTCCATCATCACATTAGCTTTGCTTGTTAGCCATCACCAGACCAATCTGCAGGACCAATTAATATTCAATTTTTCAGTTGAAAGAATTACCCTAACAGCTCTAATGCCGACGTATATTTCTACACATGCTAGATGTATAATTATTGGATTAATGAATCAAATGCAATTCATACACAAGTCAACAAGCATGAAATTAAACCTTCATCGAAGCATTAAATAATTCCCACTTTATACACAGCATTAGTTTGGGTGAAAAGTAATAAAATAATAATTTGTTTTCAAGAAAACAAATATAGTAATTTACAACTGACCTGACATTGCATTAATAATATACATATATATGTATATTTGTACATATATATGTTAATTATATAATCTTGTTTGGTCAATTGATGATTAATTAGGAGAGTTGTCAACCAAGCCAGCCAAGGTGACTTAAAAAGGTAATTGATTCAACTTCACAATTAGTTATTATAAGATATTAAAGCAATCACCTTACAAATTAGAATATGAAGTACATACACCAAACTATGTAGAGACTACTTTGACTGTTAGCAGTACTTGTTTTGCTTACAGATATAAGATTTTATGGGTAAGATTTTATTGGTTAACTTGCGCTAATCTCGTGATTATTGCCATGATTCAGAGAATATTATTCAGAGACTACTTTGACCATTAGCAGTACTTATTTTGGTTTCAACATTGCAAGATTCCAAATATGGAGGCAAAGATTAGAACTGCATAACAGAATGAATTTAGCACAGCTTCTGCACATTTTATTTATATTTGCTGTAATCATTTGTAAATGTCTTCCTATGATCATATATCAAATTTTTACCCAATTTATGAGAGATCTAATCCATCCTAGAACATGAAGGGAATGTATTGAAAATGATGACATGTAACCAGGAAATACAATGGTTGTTTCCACAGCCATAGAGATGTATGGGAAATCTTCAATTTTCATGCATTCTATATGTTTTTCTAGATCATTAGAATAGTATCTAGGCCTGTTGAAATACTCTGGTTGTCAGTGCATGAATACTGAAATAATGTGATTTGGCAGCGTAGCATATTAAGCATCAGAGATGAGATGAAACTTTCTAAACATCATAGAAATTGGGTTCGCCTGTTTTCTTTCACTAATGAGAGATGAGATGATTATCACAGGTCAATTTTTCTATGTTCAAATTCCTTCGTGATATAATTTTTTGTTATTTCTTATTTTATCAATATGAAATTAATTAATTACCTAGGTGAAGAAATTAATATTATGTATGATTATTACAGGTCAATTTTTCTGTGTGCTTGGGATTTTTTCCTAAAAAATTGAAAAGCAAGATTGTCCAAGTGTTGACAGTGATTTGACAGAAACACCCAGCTTTTCAACTTCGTTGATCTCCGCCAAGCATCAGGTAGTTGAATCTTCCTGCAACTGTTTGCTCTATTTCTGCTAATAATATTGCTGTTTTTGTTGTTTCTTTTGCTACTTTTTGCTGTCTCAATTGTTGCTATTTGTTGTCTTTTTGCTGTTTGATTTTGCTGCTTTTTTTCTGGTTCTCTTGATGCTGTCTGCTGTCTCCGTTGCTGCTGGCACAGAATATAGCCTGTATGAACAATTGGTGACTTTGCTTAGAAGATAAGCTGCATAATTTGTGTTTGGTTTCTTTGCTTAACACAGAAATTATGAAAATGGTTATGAAATTAATTGATTAACCTTGTATGGATGTGTAGTTGGTGCATCAATTTCAATGTGACAACCCTGTTTTTGGATTGTTTCCTATAAATTAATATTATTAATGAATCTTTGCTGGCTAGCTGCCCAAATAGATGGAGTTTTTTTTTTTTTTTTTTCCCCCTAAAATTTAGATTTTATAAATAATCTTTTTATTATGATAGTCGTCCTTCCCACTCAGTATTTATTCATTTTCTATTTTTCAGCTTCATTGGATTTTCTTTCTTCACCAGATGCTTTAAAATGATTTCGATTCTTCAAGTTATTTTAATCCACTGATGCAAAATGATGAATGTGCTTAGGTAAAAGTGTCTGAATTTTGAGTTCTATAGCAGAATTACACAGTTTTATGAGTTGAATATCATTTGGGATCTTGAATTAATTGGTTGAAGCAAAAATTTTGGCAGCTTCTGATGCTTGTGAAAATCAGATAATCTGGAAGGGCCTTGACTTAATTTTGTCGCACATAATCCCTTGCTTGATCTAAACTGGTTCGTTATTACTTTCAAGGCACTGTATTGTCTATCTTATTAAAAGTCCTAGTTTTCCATTTTGTTATGTGCCTTGTTCAAATGTGTAACCTTTCTTTTATGTGATTACATTTGGATATATTCTTTTTCTTTGTTCAAATGTGTAACTTTTCTTTTATGTGATTACATATGGATATATTCTTTTTCTTTTTTGAGTTTATTTGATTGATTATGTGTCCATTTGTTTTAATTCAGGAAGTTATAGATCCAATGAGTAAATCTTAGATTAAATTTATGAAAATCAATTAATAAATCCTGATCTTATGATGTATTGTTGATGTAGTTGTGTCAATGTGTGAAGTTATCGTGTATTTTAGTTGTATAATGGGACACATTTCCCAGGATCGTAAAAACAGGTGATTGGGTAGCTTCAATCCCATAAAGTACCCATATCAATCTGGTAGGTTGAATTTAAATCTGACAGTAACTTATTTGTGTTATAAATTGTACTAAGTGAAAATTGTTGTGTGCTAAAGTCTGAACTGGTCAAAAACTCTGATGAAAAATATAGTGGCTGTCTTCTTGTGTTTTTGCACATAGATTGTCTTGCTGGTTTTTCTGGATCATAATTTGGCTTCAATAAAATGAAAGAGGTTATAATTTGGTTGTATGTAAACAAAGGCCGTGTTGCATATGATATTATTGATTGTTACATTGTCGTAGTTGACAACTGAAGTCTATAATAATTGTAATAGGTCTGAAAGGGTTAGGACCTTTGTCAATATCTATTCCTCAGTTTCCTATCTGTTGCATCTCAGTCCTTGTATGAGCTCAAATTTTATTCCTGTGCCCATCATTGGCATTGCATTAATTGTCTTTGGACATAGAGATGAGTTCAATTGATGCTCTCTGGTTTTGAGCCAATTGGACTACCTGGCATGTTTCAAGTAATGGTCTCTTTGGATAGTATATTTTTCCCTCCCTAATACTTTCTCTCTCTTGAAAGAAAGAAAAAGAATGTGAGAGAAGATTGGACAATATAGAAGACAAAGTGACAGTGAGTAACTGTTGAGAGTGAAACATGGAGTAAAAGAGATGAGAAACATCTTCAAGAAGCTGTGCATAGGCAGCAACCACAAGTCGAATAGGACAAACGAAACCCTAACTCCAACGTCATGTGCCATTGATCACAACCAAAGATCGTCATCATCAAACACCAGGTCCGATGAGTCGATTGGCGCTAGCATCATCGCCAGTTCCTGTGTCGTCAGCCAGTCGGACCTATTACATGACATCAGAGAGAATCTCAAGTGCAGCTGGCTATGGCAATCAGTTTCATCTTCAAATCCTGATGATTTTTCTGAGAAGGATCAGAACCGGCTGGCCATGCTGTTGAGTTTGAACAATAGTGATCAGAGGAGTGATTTGGGGAGGGATACAGCTGACGTGTCAGCAGAGGTTTTATCCAGGCAATACTGGGTAATATTTTTGGAGCATGATTTTAGGGAATTCTGATAGCTTTCAGCATCAAGTGTAAATAATTGTTGTGCTTTAACTTGAATCAAGAATTTTTTTACTTGGTTTTGGTCATTGATATTTTATTAACCATTAAATTAGTTAAACTCCTAAATAGTAAGGAATAAGTTTGAGTAGGCTGTATTTCCATTGTTTTTCGCTAGTGATATCAGGTTTACTTTATCTGTGACTGGTTTGGTGTCGATTAGGGCTATTTACCTTTTCCATTTTGAGGCAATATGATCAGTTGAACTTTGTTGAGTCCTTACACAGTGCAATGTAGTAGATTTGCTGGAGTTGTGTGGTTTTACTTGTGTATTGGTAGTTGATATCAGGCATCTCAATATTTGATTTTGATTTGATTTCTGATTATGGAAATTTAGGCTTTGCTAACCCAGGGAAGATTTGCTAAATTTCTAGTTTTTGGATGTGCTCGCCATTTTAGTTCTGTAATAGATATCTTTAAATGTTTTTGCTGCATCTCTGTATGATGTATCTTTAAGCCTTTTTTGATGTTAACTGCCTAATTGTGTCCTCTGGAGTTCACTACTATGAGAATAAGTAATAGTTTACGTGTCCAGATCATGGCTAAACTTCTTATCAGTGTAGAATTATTATCCCTGGATTTGATTTTGTATTTCCCTTTATATGAGTGTTGTTTGCGCTGTCAATAATAGCCCAAAATTCAAGCTTGAATGCAGTAGCAGACGAATAAAAGGGCGAAAAGGAGAGAAAAAGATGGGACAAAGGGGCAGAGCTTGCGTGGTGGTTTTAGGGGATCTCGGTCGCAGTCCTCGTATGCAGTATCATGCTCTTTCTCTTGCTCGTCAGGTAATTTAACTACATACATATATTACATCTGGTGATCTTGTATTCATAACTGTGTTTACTTGTTTTTTAGCTCAATTTGTTTTTCCTAAAGCACTATGACTATCTAAATTGATTACACCTTTAGATTTGCTTTCTGCAAATTGTTGTTGTCAATTGTGCTTACCATTCTCTATGGCATATATGAAATTTATGAGCTTTTGTTGTTTACAAAATTTATAATGCAATACTGTTTGTTTATGTATGGGCCTTAGTGTTTCATCTGATGCACCCTTTTTGTTGTTTTCATTTATTTCCAATTATTCACATATTTTTGCTTGATTGATCTTCTTGTGGTTTGATTTGTCTTGCAGATGTCCCTTGAGGTGGACATTGTTGCTTATGGAGGTATAATTTTCTATATCGATAATGCCTATTGACTGCAATAGTTCTTTTAATAGTTTCAGCGAATGTCAAATATACTAATTTAACGCTTAGGCAGGTTCCAAGCCACATGATGCTATTTTAGAGCATCCATCTATTCGTATTCACACAATGGTAATTACATTGTAAATCTTGTAATGTCAAGGCTTCTTGATTTATGAATTCATTGTGTAATTTGTTTTCCCCAATCGAAAAAAAAAAAAAAAAAAAAAATGCAGACCCAATGGCCAGCAGTGCCAACGCTTGCCAAAGTTGCTTCGGCCCATGCTGCTTTTGCTCAAGCCTTTTATTCAGTTTCTCATACTTATGTGGTTTCTTTGTGTGAAAATATCTTCTCCTGATATTTTTATAGTGCAGGTGAGCTTTCACTTCCTTCAGGAAATTCAATGTTCTTGTGTAATTCATTTGTGATATATCATTTCTTGTTGTCTATTACATGTTCTTGCCTTAATTCTATTTTTGACATCCATCTTTCACTTGTTTTTGTTTTCGTCTCCCATTGTTTCAACATAAACTAGCAATGACAATTGTTTGTCATGTAAACTAGCGTCTTCCACATATATGCTGAAAAACTTTACAATGTTAGTTCCATTGTGATCCAACTTACAGCAATTATCCATTTCCTGTAAGTGGTTTTGCATCAACTACACTTTCCACTTGATGGATCTTTTGAAAACCATGTTCTACTACATTTCTAATGAAATTCTCCCTTTTTCTCTTTAATGTGTAGGAAATTGTTTAGTGATTTATATCCTAATCACTTTTTTACCCTGTTATTCCCCCTCTTGTGCCTCAACCAAAATAAGAAAGTTGCTACTAATGTCCTACGAATAGTTTTTTTTTTCTGATTGTGCAGAATCCCCCGTCTGTTCCAACATTAGCAGCTGTAAAATGCGCAAGTTCACTGAGACACTCTGCATTTGTTGTTGATTGGCATAATTTTGGATATACACTGCTCAGTTTGTCACTTGGAAGAAGTAGTTACTTTGTCTCAGTATACTGCTGGTACTGATACAGTTGACTTAAATTTCACTTTTCCCTATGAACAGTACTGTTATTCTCTGGGCAGATGTGACTTTCCTTTTTCTAGGTTTGAGAAGTTCTATGGGAAGATGGCAAATGGTTCTCTTTGTGTAACACAGGCAATGCAGCATGAATTAGCTCAGAACTGGGATATAAAGTAAGAGCGTCTGCTCAGAAGGTCACAAATTTATTATGCTGTATAACTTGTTGTGATTGTATTCTGATTGTAAATTTTTTCTCTGGTCCAATTGACAGAGCTAATGTATTATATGATCAGCCTCCTGAGTTTTTCCATCCAACAACGCTTGACGAGAAACACAAGGTAAATCATATGTTTCTGTGCAAATATTTAATCCAAAAGAATTGATTGGAAGAATTGTTATAAATGTGGACCCCTTTTAGTTATTCTGCAGATTGGACAAGAGTCTACGACAGCCTCTGGGTGTCCAAGATTGTGTCAGTAATGGTGAGTTTGACCAATGAATAAGTTTTTAGTTCTGACTTTGATCATGGTTTATACTAGAACTACTTTTTTCTCTAATAGTTGGATATCTTAGGAATGGAGAGCCACAATACAAATGAGACTCTGTTTACAACCCACGCCGGCAATGATGTTTTTTTGAAGCCGAACAGACCAGCTCTTGTTGTAAGCAGTACAAGTTGGTAAGCTCGTCCTTTGTGATTTTGTTACTGGTGTTAACACTCAAGAATCTGTGTATGCTACACCCATTGCTTTTACTTTTCCTGTCCACATTGTTGTTTCTTGTCTTTTTCAGTTGCCATCTGTCTACTTCCTATTGTTTCCTTCATCAATTTCCTCGGTTATATGACAAATTTAGTGAGACAAGTAATATATTTTGAATGATGATGCATTTTTTCAGGACTCCAGATGAAGATTTTGGCATTCTTTTGGAAGCAGCAATAATGTATGACAGACGTGTTGCTGCAATATTGGATGAAGATGATTCCACTAATGGAGCGATTCTTTGGAAAGAATCTGATAGGAACCAATGCTTGTACCCTCGATTGTTGTTTATCATTACAGGTAATAATTCTTCTGCTTCTTGTGCAATGTTAGTGTTCGCATGGCCACCTATTTACTTGGGATTTCTGTTTCTTTACAAAGGCAAAGGGCCTGAGAAGGAAAAATATGAAGAGAAAATAAGGAGGTTATGCCTCAAACGAGTGGCATTTCGTACCATGTGGCTGTCAGCTGAAGATTATCCATTGCTTCTTGGTAGGTCATTTGTTCTCTCTTTGTTGCTTTTCCTTTTCCATTTCCATTTTTTTACTTCCCCCACCTAAACCCCCTTCCTTGCTCTTGGATGTTTTCAATCTCTTGATCCTGTTCGCATTTTCTTCTTTACTTGTTAGCAGCTGATTTAACTATCTTTACAGGTACAGCCGACTTAGGTGTCTGTCTGCATACTTCATCTTCAGGGCTGGATCTCCCCATGAAGGTGTGTTATTGTAAGAATTCCCATTAGCTTGAAGTTATGCAGTATTTATGCTCAAAAAAAGTTAAATAAAAAAGAGATTGGAGGTTACATAAGGAATCTTTCTCTTTGTATTGATCACTGAAATTTCTGATATTGGCTTCCAGGTTGTGGACATGTTCGGTTGTGGACTACCTGTTTGTGCTGTTTCCTACTCTTGGTAAATCCTTGTGTCCATATGCCTTTGGTAACTTGCATACTACTTATGCTTTACTGATGCTATAGTTTTGTTTTCAACACTATATTTTCTGTTATAATCATGGTACTGCATTGATCTTATAAGCATTGAAGAACTTGTTAAAGTAGAGAAAAATGGCCTCCTCTTTTCTTCGTCTTCCGAGCTAGCTGACCAACTCTTGGTAAGTTTGTTTGACCGGTGGAAATGTCTACTTATTAATTAAAGTTGAATAATGCACGATTCAAGGTGTTATCTGTCATTGCACAGAGTACTTGGAAGATTGTTTCAGCAGACAGTTTAAATCTTCCGCTACTGTGACTGTGCAGATGCTCTTCAAGGGTTTTCCAGATGAATGTGATGCTCTGAATAAGTTGAGGAATGGTATGTTGGAAATGGGTTTGTCTGGAAGATGGGCTACTGAGTGGGAAGAGCATGCTAAGCCTTTGATATCAGAAGTAAGTTCATTCTCATATAGATGGTAATGCCTAACCATTTTGACTTTAATTTCAAGCACCTTTTTGAAGTAGTCTGCTTGTATTTTGCACACACGTATGAAACTAAACAAAAGGAATTTGAACCTGCAGGTTATTTCTCATTGTGCCAATTGACATCTGGTCTTTAGCTAGCACAGCACATATTTAACTTTTGATGACAGCAAATTCAATTAGTGAAAGATGGATTGCGATCGAGTATGCTGAATTGATGCATCCTGGGGAAACTGTTTTAATTAACTGCTGGGATTTCTTTTTCTTTCTCTTTTAAACTAAAATAATTCGTCAATAGATTGTGATGTCAAGGTAAATGGAAATTTTGTCTAATGTGAAAAACAGTGAATGACAAAATTCAGGTTTTCATTGATGTACCTAAATCTGCTATGAAAAGGAATTGCAGAGTACATACAGACAGTCCAAATGAGGAGAATAGGATTTGAATTATAAAATGGGATTTAGGGAGGGAAGGAAGGAGCAAGACAACAGTTAGGAAACTAATTACAATTTTGCTATCTTGTTAAGAATCAAATTATTCACCCTAAGGAATTTGCACACGCACACACAAACAAATAATATTCTATAAGAAATGAGTACAAAAATCTATCATCAAAATGTAAACAAAGCTTTCCCAAGCCCGCAATTGTAATTTCACTCATAATCATTGTTTTATCTTCTCAATTACTATATATTATTTATTATTATATGATTTCCATTGGGTAAATAATATTACGAAATATTGAAAATATATTTACTAAAACGACCCGTCACAATGATTTAATGCTAACTAATAACGTTTATATGATAATATTAATAATGCTGCATAATAATGATGGGATAATATTTAATATATCTAACAAGAAAGTTGCTTCACTAGCAAGGGGAGAAGAGGGAAATCCCCATATTAGTTAGGCGTGAACAAAAAACTCATAAACCTAAACTCAAACAAGACAAAATCAAATTCGGACAAAACTCGTTGGTTTTATATATCATTTGGTTCTGTTCAGTTCTGGTTTTTAAAAAATAAAAATTTTTGATTCAGTTTTAATTTAGTTCTAAGAAATTGAACCGAATAAAAATAATATCTCAAAAAAAAAAGACGTCATTTTATAGTAAATAAATAATGCTATTTTATAATTTTTTAATATTTAAAATAAAATTTTAAAAAAAAATTAAAATTTCAACAGTATTTGAACCAAATCAAATCTTTCGATTCAATTTTATGTACAATTAGATTTGGTTCTAAATTTTAATTTAGTTTTAATCAATTTAAAAATTTGTAAATTCGAAAATTTTAGGTTCGATTTAGATTAGACGAAACTCAAATTAAATTGACTCATACCGTCTTAATATTAACTAATTTATTAGTTAGTCTATTCCCTTCTCTATAAATATGTGAAAAACTAAACTCATAAAATTCATATTTTGACAACATTATAATCACAAGGATCTAAAAACCCAAGACCAGCTGAAAGAAGGATTTCGAAGACATGAAATAGTTAAAATTAATCCCTATCTAAAGTTGGTGCCATCCTAAAGAGAAAACGACATTTATAGCATACAAAATAGCATAAAGTTGAGCAAAGTAGCTGTTAAAGGAACCACAAAAGCTCCAAGAAAGTTATCATCAGTATCCCGAAAAAAACTCCGTTAGCCAATAGAAGTACTCTTTTGATAGGCCGTCTGTATTAACCTTAATCCATGGTGAAAGAGGTGGAAGCCAAAAGACTGGGCCGATCTTTGGAGCTTTACAATTGCTACGTTTTACCCCGAGGGACTTGAGAATTACCAGGTCAAATCTTGAAGAAACAAAACCGGGACATTTTGAACTTATGATTTGAACATGAGCACGACAAGAAGAGAGAATATAGTGTCTGGAATTGGCTGGAATCATGAAGAGCCCCATTTCGTGCTTTCCAAATTGCATGAATAATTAGAAGAGCACCCAAAATCCATACATGGGTCACTTGAGAACAGAAAATAAAGAAACTGATAATATTACTTTACACGCCTGGTGGCTTTGACCCCTTATATATACAAAAAATCAAGTTAAGAATAAATTATTTTCTTATTAAAATTGAATCAAGATCAAAAGATTAAAATTGGAAGTAATCATTTTAATTTGGTTTTGATATTGAACTGGTTGTTGTGGAGCTATCTGTAAGTTAAAAGCTAACAAGAATACTGCTGAAAAAATAAAAAGGAAAGATATTCCTTTTCAATCGTTGACAACATTAGTCTTTAATATTATAGGTTTAAAAGTAGGTAAATTTGCAGGTTTTCATTATAACTTGATCTTCATGAGATTCTTCTTTTTAAAAGCAACACGTATTCTTGATTAATGTAATGAACATGACTAATTTGCAGTTCTTTTTTTTATTATTTATATGCTGTTTTTTATATGTTTTGATAACGAAATAGTATAGAAGTAATGACCTTTATTTGTACCAATGCTTATAAGTGTGGAGGAATTTTATTCGTACTAATAATAAGAGCATTAGTTTGCATTTATATTTTTTTTATTTTTCATATAAAAATAAAGTTAACTGAATTGATATAGTTAAAGATATCTGACATGTTTCTAAATTGTTTCGTAGTTAAAGAAGTTCTTTCCTCTTCAAAAATAAAATAAAATAAATATAAAAAATAAAATGTTTACTCTTAAATTACCAGTTCTCATTTTAATATAACAATAATTATTTTTAAAATTTTTCATTTCTAAATCTTTGAGGGCAACTTGTTTTAAATAATTATATCTTATTTTTCAATTTGACGTCCTCTATATTTGATACTTTCTTAAAATACATATAAGTAAAAATATATAAATTTAAGATTTAGAATATAATAATTGAAATCTATGTTCTAGTTCTAGGTCAGACTAGCCAGTGTTATTAGTAACATTATTTTATTTGTTTATATTAATTGTTCTTAAGCATACATTTTATGACAAATATTTTTGTAATAATTTTTGTCAATTCTTTGTAAATTAATTAATTATATTTATCAAAATTAGTATGATGTTAGAGTAATTATGTGCAGTCAGTATTTTTTTTTAGCACAATTAAAGCATTGAATATTTTTTATATAAGTTTTTTGTTATGTTGTTTTAATTACTAATAATTTTTTTTACCTAAAAATCTTGGATCTGGATATACTTTTTAATAAATTTTATTACCTAAACTATGTCTTTTTATATATATTAAGTATTAAAATAATATCATTTTATGAAAATTTTAAAAAAATAATAATACAAAATTTTGAAAAATCAAATCGAGTTAGACCAAAATCGACTAATTCAATTTGATTTAAAAGAATATCTGATCTGATTCCTATACCATTTCTATTTTAATCTTGTTTATTTTCAGTTTCTAAAAAGAAAAACCTAAATTTTTTCGGTTTGGTCTGATTTTTGAAAAAATTCAAAGAGTCGGACTGTGTTCACTCTTAATTCAAGTAACGGAGCTGTCTAAAGAAAGATAAAAGATTACTGATACTAATAAGCTTCACTCGTTAGGATAAAAATATATTAATTGTCTTTATTATAAATTTTTTTACTTTTTATTCATTATTAGTCAAAATATACTTTAAACATGATTATTATTTCTTTTTACTTTTCTTTTTACTTTTTAATTGTTTTTATATACTGCACAATTTTTTGCTTTTATATACTGCACGATTTTTTACTTTTTGATTATCTTTTTTATTATATTATTGATGAGTATATTCTATAAGAACCTATAATATACATTGTCATTTTGGGATTTCTCAAAGATTCTATTAGGAGGCTTTCTATATTTTTAGATTTCTTATTAGAAAATCATCATTTGGCTTTCTATTTGAAGATTATAAGATTAGTTTTTTTTTTATTATTTTATATTTATTGATAACAAAATAGCATTAAGTAATGACTTTTATTTGCACAAGTGCTTATAAGTGTGGAATAAATAAGTGTGGAGGAATTTTATTTGTACTAATAATACGAATATTAGTTTGCATTTATATTTTTATTTTTCATATAAAAATGAAGTTAATTGAATTGATATAGTTAAAAATATCTCACATGTTTTTATATTGTTTCTTAATTACTGAAGTTCCTTCCTCTTTAAAAATAAAATAAAATAACATTTACTCTTAAATTATTGGTTCTTCTTTTAATATAACAAGAATTATTTTTTAAATCTTTCATTTCTAAATCTTTGAGGGAAATTTTTTTTAAACAATTATATCTTGTTTTTCAAGTTGACTCCCAATATATTTGATACTTTGTTAAAATACATATAAGAAAAATATATAAATTTAAAATTTAGAATATAATAATTGAAAGTTATATTTTAGTTCTATACTAAACTAGTTAGTGTTATTAGTAACTTTATTTTATTTATTTATATTAATCGTTCTTAAGCATACATTTTTTCACAAATATTTTGTAATAAATTTCGTTAGTTCCTTGCAAATTAATTAATTATATTTCTCAAAATTAGTAAAAAATTTGGATTAAATCAAAAATATTTTTTAATATATTTTATTATCTAAACAATGGTGTTTTATATATATTAAAACAATATTGTTTTATGAAGATTTTTTAAAATAATAATACAAATTCTGAAAAATCAAGCCAAATTTGACCAAAACCAATTGATTTGGTTCAATTTAAAATATGTTCGGTTCGATTCCAGTCCAATTTTTACTTTAGTGTGATCCATTTCTGATTCAAAAAAAGAAAAAAAACTAAAATTTTTTTGGTTCAATCAATTTTGACAAAACCTGAATGGAACTCGATAGTGCTTACCCCTAATTCGAGGAACAAATATATTTAGCAGAAGATGAAGATGACTGATGCTAATCTGTTTCATTTGTTGGGATATGAATATATTAATTATCTTTATCATAATAACTTTTATATTTTTATTCTTTATTAATCAAAATATACTTTCGACATAATTATTATTTCTTTTTATTTTTGGATTGCTTTTATATATTGTAAAATTTTTTACTTTTTCATTATCTTTTTTTTATTATATTATTGATGAGTTTATTTTATTTCATTATCTTTTTCATTATCTTTTTCATTATCAAAATATGCATTGTCATTTTGGAATTTTTAGAGCTTCTATTACGAGGCCTTCTACATTTTTAGATTTCATAGTTGAAAATTACCATTTGACTTTCTATTTGAAGATTATAAGATTAGTTCTTTTATTATTGATATAGTTAAAGATATCTGACATGCTTATACATTGTTTCTTAGTTGATGAAATTCCTACTTTTTCAAAAATAAAATTGAATAAACTTTTACTCCTAAATTATCGTTTCTCCTTTTAATATAACAATAATTGTTTTTTAAATCTTCCATTTCTAAATCATTGAGGGCAACCTTTTTTAAATAATTGTATCTTATTTTTCAAACCGACTTCCTATATATTTTATGCTTTTTTAAAATACGTATAAGATAAAATATATAAATTTAAGATTTAGAATATAATAATTAAAAAAATTATGTTCTAGTTCTAGGTTAGACTGGCCAGTGATACTAGTAACTTTATTTTATTTATTTCTATTAATTGTTTTTAAGCATACATTCATCACTAATATTTTTGAAATAATTTTTGTCAATTCCTTGTAAATTAATTAATTATATTTCTCAAAATTAGTACGATGTTAAAGCAATTATGTAGGGTTAGTATTTTTTTTAGCACAATTAATGACATTGGATATTTATATAAGCTTTTTGTTATATTATTTCACTTGCTAACAATTATTGTTGTAATGCATTTATTTATGTCAAATGACTTATGAATATATACATATAGAAAACACATTCTTGAAATTCAAAGGAGAAATATGGGGGCTGCCTATCTTTTTTAAATTAAATATATTGCAAAAGTTATATTAACATTAACGCCACATATTATTCATATTTTAAGGAAAATTTTAATACATAAATTTTTATATATTTTTAATTTGATATAGAAAATTAGGCAATAGTAATTGACCTTTAAATTATTGAATAATAATATATTATATAAGTATAATTGTGCCAATTACTTCATTTTAGTGATGTAAGTTTTTTAACAATAACAGGTCTTTTAACAAAGTTATCTTATTTTTATTAAACGAGTAATATACTTTTTTATATAAAAAAGGTTATTAATTATTGGCTAATAATTTAATAGATAGTAACTTAATAATTATGTGTGTTGCTACTTAATATACCTGAACATCAAGATTTTTGAGATTATTAAATAATCAATGCAACGAGTTTCATAATTATCTCAAACAATTATTTTTAGATTTCTATCATTAAAAAATAATAACACGTAATAATGAATAAATATTGTATAATTAATAATTAATCAATATAATTATTATGATGATTATTATAAATAATCATAATTATACTAACTTCTTTGTTTAGTGATTTCAGCTTGGCTCCTGCAAGGTTACGTGGTTGCACAACATCTACGACAGATCATGATGCATCTACACTGTTATCAACTATGTTTACTATTTCTTGCTCACACAACCTTGGTAATAATTTTTTTTTTTGTTATTGAATTTTTTTTTAATTATAGTTAATATTTGAATTTAATATTATTTTATATGCAGCTCCTCAAGTTAAAAAGAATAAACGAATCCATTCAGATGTATAAAACTTGATAAACTCATATAATAAGCACAAAATTCATTGTTAATTAAATTCAGTGACACTATGAAAAAGTCGGTTGGAACTAACACATCATTATTTGCTAGCGATGGACAGAATATCTGGAAAACCAGAAAATTGGACCAAATCGGTCTGAAATCATCGAGTTTGGTTTGGTTTTAATTTTATTCGATCCCGTCCAATTCTAATTTCCATGAAACCAAAATTTTTTTATTCAAATTTCATAATAAGCTAAAAAATTTCATATCAGATCTGAAATTTTTTTTTAATTATATTTTATTAACTCAATATCGTTATTTTATAAAAATTTTAAAAAAATAATAAAAAAATCCAAAAAAGAAACTAAATCAAAATCGATCGATTTGATTCTATTTAAAATATATTCGGTTCGGTTTCTATTTTAATCCAGTCTAGTTTCAATTCTAAAAAAGAAAATTTTGATTTTTTTTTTTAATCTTCAACTTATATCTCAAATCTTCATGCTAAAACCATCACAAAAAACATTACAAGAAAATTTTGATTAATTAAAAATGTCAATATTTGTTATTATTAAAATAATGATTATGAGTCTTAAAGCTAACACATTAAAGAGTTTAAATTTGAAAACTATTCACTAACAGTTTTAGAAAAGAGTTTGCCTTTCTTCCCATTTTTCCGAAAAGAGAAAAGTTCAAGTCCCCACAATAGTCTTGAAGAGTAAATAGAGCAAATTTTGATCAAAGTGGCATAGATTTCTATAGGCCCATTCAAAATTTTATTTCTCTCAAATCTGAGCTTATAAAGACTTTCTTAAACTGCCTTAAAATTACATCTAACTTCTGATATTATAATGTTGGTAATTATATATAATTGTGTAATATAAAAGAAATTTTTTATTTATTTAAGGACTTATTTGCTGGAAGCTAAAATCAGTTCCATAACTTATGTGAATTATAATATTTTACACAGTCAAACTAATTTTATTAATAGAATTTTAATGAAAAATAATGATATTATGATAGGGATCACCTACTTGAAAATATTTACAAACTATGTCTTTATTGTTTCTTTTTCAAAATTTGAGAACTTGTATATTATTATCCCATCACTTTAAGGAGCCCTTCAATTTCAAATTAAGAAAATGTTCAAACTTAATTTTAAATTTCTTAATTTTTTTTTCTTGCTATTTTCAAAGTCAACAATAAACAAAGTCAGGATAAATTTTGGCACCATACTCGTTTACTTTTAAAATTCACCAATTATGAAGGGATAATTGTGATAATAGAAAATATTAAAAGATATTGTATATATTTTAATATTGAACAATCTTATTACATCATCCTACCTAAATTTTTCTTTAAATGATAAACTTATGAAATGGACAATTTTCATGGAATTAAAAATCAAATCATGGAAACTACCAAAGGGATTGAGGGAATTTCCAGTGGGTTAGTGAAATGTATAGAATTTCCAGTGGAAGTACGTTTGCAAGAATGAAACTCAAAAGGAATTGAAAGGTGCCAGCACAAGGAATGTAATAAATATATTAAAAGCTTGTTTTAGATTGTAGTTGAAAGAAGTGATTTTAGTAATGAAAAGTAATTTTTAGTCCTAAAACAGATTTTTCGAAGTACAGTCCGAGTTGCTTTCCAAAATATTTTTTTTTCTTCTTTTTATTTTTTAAAGGTAGGGAGGGTCAACATAGCCGGCCCAAATACATTTTTTAATAAACCCCTTGTCTCTCTCAGGTTCGAACATAAGTTGGCGGGCATAAATCTAAAATATTATTTTAGAAAATAATTTTATTTTTAAATATTATTTTAATATATTCCACTCTAAATAATAAAACTCAAAATTAGTTCTAAAATAATTATTGAATTTAAACTCAAAATAAGAAATAAAATTATCGAAAACTAAATAAGTTATTTTACCTTGCCTATTGGTTATCTACTTTTTTTTTTTGTGAGAAAACATAATTTTAAAATAAATACCGTTTCACTATAAATTATTTTAAACTTCCAAATTAAACGAAAAAATAAAATTAATTGCATATATGGACAAGGTTCCCTCAACTTAATTTTCTTTCTACTTAAATTGATAGATAAATTTTTAATCAGCATGTCAATGCAATATAATAGTTGAGATTTATAGTTAAAACATTGTACTTAATGTTGACAACTCAAGTGTAGGCTTTTTCTTAAATCCTCTTTCTTATTATCAAAATCACTATTATAGCTTATTCGTATGACCTAATACATTCGTTTTATCTAAATTTCTTCTTAAAGTTTATATAAAATTACTATAAAAACATGTAGAGGGAGATTGCAAAAATTGTTCATAGATTTTTTTTTAAATAAAGAGACCAACTACTTAATTGAAAAATATATAAATAAATCAACACAGAATGACAGGGCATCAACCAAACTCTTTTATATATTCTCTTCCTCCATTCCATTCCCTACCCCCACCAACTTTTGGGAATCTTTTGTTTGTACTGGTTGCTTTCTCTTTATTAATTTATTAAAAAAAATGAATAATAACATTATCATAACTATACTTTATCAAATAACAAATTAGCTCATGATTGTTTCAGTTTTAACAATTTAATCTATGATATGTTTGCTAGGTACTTAGTAGGGGTAGCCATTTGAATTACAACACAATTATATTCAATATGAATTCAATACGATTAAATAAGTTTGAGTTTGAAAAAATAACACGAATAATAATTATATTATATTTATATCACTTGTTTAATAATAATACCATATTCATATTTGATCTTCTTGATTCATTTATTAATTTAAGACATTTTTACGATTTACTTAAAATTATTATTAATACTATTATGTTCGTAAAATATTTAAAATAAAAATATTTATATTACTCTGCTCAAATCCAAGACCCAAACAAACCTAATATACAAATGAAAAAAAAATACTAAAAAATAAAAATTTGAAAGTCTTAATTTTTATTTAATCATACCCTAATTTTATTTAATC
Organism: Azadirachta indica; assembly: GCA_022749755.1. Taxonomy (NCBI): domain Eukaryota; kingdom Viridiplantae; phylum Streptophyta; class Magnoliopsida; order Sapindales; family Meliaceae; genus Azadirachta; species Azadirachta indica. Next base: position 5,360,689 of record CM040444.1, on the reverse strand, counting down.
ATGTTTAAATGAATAACTGCTCCTAAATGAATAATATTGCCTACATAAATTATATCTTAAAATAAATATGATTCGTTTACACACAATTAATAAATTAGTCGCATCTGTATTTAAATTTTTGACATAATTAATAAACTAATCATTTATGTGATTAGGATTTTGTATATCACTAATGACACAATACAAGTACAATTTGTTTATACAAATTGTTAACCATTTTACTTAGGGACTAAGTACAACATTTTAGAAACTCGTCTCAGAGATTGTTGTTTTGAAAAACTTTAGGGTACAAATGTTATTATCCCATTTACCTTCCCTGATGAAATCTCCATCTTCTTCTTACACCTTCCCGATTTCCTCTGCCTAATTTTCTTCAGCATAAAAACACTTCCCCACCAATTCATCCACACCGGAACCGATCGAACTCGTCGAATATCATTAGAACAAGCTTCCCCCATTAAAATTTCTGCAATTCCGGGACGATTTTCTTCCTCTGTCGACACACAGCCTGCCGCCACGTGTAGCATATGCTTTACAGCTCCTTCCATGAAAGTCGGCAAGGGAACTCTGCAGTCACAGATTTCCATCAGCTTCCCTCCTCTCATCAATGGTATTGCCCAGTCTATGATCGAAGATGGAACTCTTGAAACGTCAATGGCTTTTCTGCAACTTATAATCTCCAACAAGACAACTCCGAAACTGAAGATATCTGTCTTCCTGCTCAGTTTACTAGGGTTTGTGTAAGAAGGATCCAGATACCCTATTGTTCCGGCTGGTTGAACCGTCTGAAGTGTCCGAAACTCCGCTTCCGAAACGGCGAGTCCGAAATCGGCCAACTTCGCGTTCCAGTTTGAATCAAACAGAATGTTGGAAGACTTTATATCTCTGTGGATAATTCCCGGATCATTTTCATGCAGAAAATGGACCGCCTTCGCGATTTGCATGGCGATTTCTACTCGTTTCGGCCACGACGGAGGAGGCCCAACGCCGGAATGTAATAACTGGTGGAGGGAACCGTTCGGCATAAACTCCATAACCAAAAGCTTGTTGTTCTTATCATCATCATTATTATTATTATCATCATGAGATTTTCCGAGAAAATTGACGACGTGAGGGTTTTTGTTATTTTCCTGTAGAGATGATAACACACGAATTTCATTTCCGAGCTTCTTCAGATTATCTAACTGAACTTCAACGCCATTAATGGAAGCTCTTTTAATGGCGACAACTCGATCTTCTTGAAGAATTCCTTTGTAAACTGATCCATGACTTCCTCGTCCGACAAGCCTGGATTTAGAAAAGTTTTCAGTTGCCTTTACAAGCTCTTTGTAATCAAACTCCAACACCATATTTTTTTTCTGCTGGAGCATTTGTTTGGTTGGTAAGAAAGTGGAGGGAAAATATAGGGAGAGACTTCGTATAGAAAGATGAGACGGGGGGCTTCAAATTTCAATATAATTGAGGCAAAAGCTGACAGAGAATAAAGGGGAAATGGATTTGGAGGAGACAAGAAAAGAGAAGAGGAAATTATAATGAAAGAATTATTGAGAAAAGGAAAAGGTGAAGGAACAAGAGGAGATTGAGAAAAGGAAAAGGAGGGGTGTCCTTAGTATTAAAAGGAAATAATTCTGACGATGAATCGGATGATTCTTTTTGGGTACCCCGCCACTTTTTCTCTCTCTCCTTTTTCTTATTCTTTTTTTTTTTATTTTTATTTTATTCGAGTTATTTTTAATTAATTAGATTAATTATTTCATTTATGTATAATATTTAACTTGTTATATACTCTGGACTTCTTGGTTTCTTTGATGTTTATTATGGATGTTATTGTGTTATTTTTAGAGATGAAGAAAAATATAGGAAGATTAATGTTATTTTTTGATTTGTAAATAAATCGTTAAATATTAGATAAATTAATTGATATGAAGATTCTTATTAGTTTTTTATCCGAAATTCAAATGAATCTTAAGTATGAATTAATCTTAAATTTGAATATACAAATATAAATTATTCTGAATACTTTATTTTTCTTATTTACCACATTTAAATATAAATATTTAAAATTAATAATTTTACTTATCATGTCTTTGTAAATAATTGAGATAAATTTTATATATGAGGACATAAATATAAAATATTTCACATAATTTTCTCTTATTACTAACAAAAAATAAATGTGAGATAACAAATACATTAATAAGGGTATTTTAATTCATTACAATTAAAAAAATATTTAAACTTTAAATTTTAGTTTTAAGTTAAAAATTTTAACTTATTTATTAAGATATATTTAGCAATTTTCAATGTTAAAGTGAGATAATTAACAAATATGTGTAAAATATTAGAATGATTGAAATTAAATTATGTCAAAACTTCATATAAAAAATAAATACACACTAATAAGAAAGACCAAATTTTAGATGAGATAATTATCTGTGCATTATGTAAGATTACATAACAAGTAATATTTTACTTTTTTTTTTGTTAAATTTAAAATTATGAATGATATAATATATTTTTTTTTAAATACATTTGATTGAAGGTTAAATAAAAAAATTTATAAAAAAAAAAAAGAGAGAGGAGTGAGGAGTGAAGAGTAAGCATAGAAAATGAAAAATTGAAGATGGAGATGGAGGATCTGTATTGTATTGTGGTTGGTTGCACGTTAAAATAAATAAATAAATAAAATGTATTTATAATTATTATACTCATTTAATAAATTATTATATATTTACTAGATAAAAGAACTTACAAGTTTTAATATTTTTTAATTGAATTAATTAGTTTTAATAGTTTTAAAAATATTTATTACAGTTCTAATTTATTAAAAAATAATGGCTATACCCTTATTTAATGGTAGTTAGGTAAGAAAACTATTTTCAAGCTCTTAACTAAAAATAAAAAAATAATAATAAGTATTATTTTATAATCTATTGATAAATAAATATTTAAAAATATATTATAATTAAAGTATAAATTTATTTATTTTTATAAAATACTATCAGTTCAACATTAATTACGTATTAGAAAATAAAGACAATTAAGTATAAATAAATATTAATTCAAAAATAAAATATATTATAATACAGTACTTATGATTATATTTAATTAAATAAGATATATTTAAAATATATAAAAAATAATAAAAATAAATTTTATTATTTACAAAATATATGAACTTACAATATATTGGTAAATATTATATTATTAATGTGTAATATTATTAGTTATTTTATCAATGTATTTTAGATGATTATGTTGTATTTTCTCAAATTTTAAGATTTAATATTATTTTTGTTAAATAATTATTTATTGATAGGGGTAATCGTCACTTTATAAAAAATTAAGATTTTAACAAATATTTTAAATATATTAAGACCAATCAATCAAATAGACTAAGTTCTTATAAGTCCTTTATCTTATTTATAATTTAAAAAATCTAATGATTAATGTACACATAATTCATAATTGTGTTCTATGTCAAGAACATTGAAAACGTTAACTAATTACATAGTTAATAAATAGATCAAATTTTATTCCTTTAATTATAATAATAATATAAGAAAAGATAAAAGAAGTTTATATAGATTATCATATGAAGAAAATATTCTTTGATTAAAGAATAAAAATATAAAATGTTAGAGAAAAAGAAATGCAAGTAGAAGTTAGGTACATATATGTTAGGTAAGAGAGAGAACATTTTTAATTAATATTAATATTAATTGAGTATACCTATAGAACTTTAACATTATCATAAAAAGGTGTGGAGAGAAAATAAATATGAATTTACAAGGTTGAATATTTTAGTGAAAAAGTTTATTACTAATCTAATAATATATAAAAATTGAAGTTAGTTAAATTACATTGAAAACTGATGATAAAAAGTTAGAGAATATTACAGAGGAAATTGGACATATAAGTCCTTAAAATTTTGGATATTATATTGAATAAATTTAGACTTCATTTGATATAATTTTTTAAATAAACTTTTTACCTGTAAAGTTTTTATAAGTAGAATTTCTAACGAAATTTATTAATTATTTAATTATTTTTTAACTAATTTTTGAAAATATTTAAATAATTACTTTAATAGAAATTTTTTATTTTTTATTTTAAAGAAATGACATAAAATTTTTAAAATAAAATAAAAATATTTCAAATAATTTTATCTTTTAAACAAATTGAAAAAGCGTTATTGTCAAAAACTCAAATTTTGTGTTTTTTCTAATTAAAAAAAAAATTTAATTCCCAAAAGTTATTCTTTAATATCAATCAAACGATATCAAAAAATTTAAAAGGGAATTTTATTATTAAAAAGGTCTTTTAGCTAATAAAAAGACAAACCAAATGGACGCTTAATAATTTTTAAAATACTCATTAAAATCTTAGTTTTTTACGATAATGACTTTTATAACTTTATATAATAGTAGTTAATTATTGAAAAAAATTGTTAGACCTCTACAATTTAGCAAAAATAAATAAGATATATTTGTTTAAATAGTAATAATTTATTTTGTAGCATATTGATAATACAATATTTATCAATATATTACAATTCAAATATTTATTTTATAATATATTTTATGACATTAATAAATGTTATATAATTAATGTGCTATGACATAAATAAATATTGTTATATTCATTTTATTAATGTATTTATTTCTATTAAACTTTAGAGTTAACAATTAGTTTTCCTAATTAACTAGTTTTCCTAATTAACTACTATCATGCAGGTCATAAAAGATATTATAGTAACAAAATAAAACTTTAACGAGTATATTTTATACCACTAGAAAAACTTAGTTACTGGCATATGCTTTTTCCTATTATAGATTATTGTTAATATTAAATAGAAACATTTTAGTTTCTAAATTTTTATGATTTTTTGAAGTACAGATATAATTAGTCTATTTGCGTTAAATATGTCTCAAATAAATCCTATTAGAATAACTAAATTACATTTTTGCATTGACTTTTAATTATCAATATATAAAAAAGTGTGTAGCTTAATTAACATTAATGTTGATGGGTGTTTTAGTCATTTTAATAATGGTTGCTAGTTAGGGATCTATTTGATATGAAGACCTATGTTCTTATGTAAGAAGAAATAAAAGATTAGGGATTGAATGTTATCAAGTAATTTAAAATTATAAATATAGAATATAAAGAGATTTTTATATAAATAGCAGTGAATTTGTGATCTTTCTTAAGATTTGTTGAGCTTGACTTAGTATAATGATTTGTTAGGCAAATAGCCAAATATTACTAATTTATTGGGTTGTGTAGTATTTGTTCAAAACCAACATAGCATTAAATTATTACATGATGTCCACATACATATTATCTAATATGTACACTAGATTAGAGAGAGATATCAAACTTAAAAAATTAGATATTATTCTCTCTTTTCATTGAATTAAATTATGCAAATGGATTGGGACAATGTAATTAAAATTTTTATTTTAAATTATAATATTTATTAATATTAATTTACATTCTAGTGAATTTGGAGATGAAAAGAGATAATATCTATAAAAATTGTTTCCCAAGCATAATTCGAATAGTTTAAGATTGTTTAACGTTTCCAAATTATTCTGAATTCAAATTTGAGTAACAGTACGAAAAAGATTTGATATTTTATGAGTGAAATTTTAAAAATATCAAAGTTAATATAAAATTTTCATATTAAAGAATAAAAAATTTAAGGTTACATTTCAAAACATAGTGTCAAGTATTTTTAGTTTTCATATTAAAGTTTCATAATATTATATAAATATAAAAACTAAACTTTCTTTGACTCTAACACTCGAATTAAAATTCTAAATAACTTGTAAAATCTGAGAAATTATATTAGTTAAATTAAGCAATAACCCTAGTTAATATCTCTAAATAAATATCTTTAAAATTTAAAAATATGTTACTCATTAATAATTATAATATAACTAATAGATAAAAAATATATTTATTTCTTGTCTACTTACTCATTAATAATAAAAAATATATTTAGGGACTTGCTTAAAAATAAGAAAGAGAAATTTCATGTAAATATTATGGAATAAGGTTTGATCCTATTCATAGAGATTCCGTAAATATTCCATTTCAAAAGTAAAAAGTTCGAAACAATTTTCTTAAAACTTCGCAAAAAAAAAATTAACTAAAAAGTATTATTAGTTGGAAATATTGAAAATTCATGAATGTTTCAATATAGAAAATATAGGATTTACAAATACATCCATGCTAAAATATTGTCCTTGAGGAAAGATTCTGTCCCGTTAGAATAAACTTCTAGTGCAAATTAGGCTCTAAGGCAGTTTAACATTGGAGATATATTGGGTTAGTTTTATAAAGGTGCACTTTAGATGTAGAACCCTAAACGATTATACAAGTATTTTATCTAATAATAATCATACAAGCAAAAATCTCTATAAATTCCCATATTCTCCAAGTATGGATGGCTCTCCTTTGTACAGAGTAAGACTTTTAAAGTACCATTATTGTCACAAAAATCATACATTGACCATTAAACTTTAATTTGTAACCAACAAATACATAATGATAGTAGGCATAATACCAACATAATAATGGTCCATTAAACATAATTTATAACTAAACTCATAGATAAATAAATAATATTCAGTTACAATATTTATAATATATAAAATAGTGGATTAATTAAGATATTGTATATTTTGAAACACATAAAATAATCAGCATTACTTGCATAATTTTTTTATTATATAAATATCAATCAATTTTTTTTCTAATTATAATTTAAATTAATTGCATATATATTAGAATTAAAAAAATTAAAGACAAGAAATTGCGTGGAATGTTATATGTACATTTGTGCATGTACGCTTTTAAGGCGTGTTTGGCTAAAAAATTTCACAAATTTTATTTATTTATTTATTGGGGTTATGTACATGGAAACCATGTTGGAGAAATGGAGGTGCACCAATACCATGTATACATGGACTTTGGCAGGAAAAAAAAATCAGAAATTGTCAACTATCATTTTCTAGATTTTACAAATTATTAAAGTAGTCACATCTTATACTGTTATTGTTAGTAAAAAAAAAAAAAAAAATCGGAAGTTTATGTTTCTTCTTATTAAGTGTGTCTATGTATACAAAGAAAGGGTGAATCAGTAGTTTCTTAATATTACATATATTTTTATATCATTTATATATTATTAAATTTATATATTTTTAATAATTGAAATTAAAACTAATAATATATTTATTAATTATGGTATATTAATTATATATTAATTAATGTATCAAATTCAATCATAATCGTCAAAAGTGTATAAATTCAACGATTATAAATGATATAAGAATATGTATAATTTTAAGGAACTACTTATTCATCCTATATATATATATATATATATATATAAGAAAATGATTAATAACTTCTTAATTTTGCATAATTTCTTACAATATTTATAGATAATTGAATTTATATACTTTTAATAACTAAGATTATATTTTACATGCGTATTAATTATGATAAATTATATATATTAAATTTAATTTTAACCATTAAAATAAGGCAGGGCTATGTTAAGACTTAAATGGGGTGTCACTGCTTGGAAAAATATATATTTAAATAATAAAAATTATTTTTTTATCTTGTAGAATAGATTTTTAATGCCATGAACCTTGCATGGTTTTATTACTTATTATTTGGTTCTTGTGATTGATATGCTAGTTTCAATCCTAATAAAAAGTGTATAAATTTAATGCTGTACAAAATTATATAAAAAATTATATAAAGTCAAGGGAACTGTTGATCCGTCATAATATATGTATAAAGTAAATTAAAAAACTCAAAAATAGAAAAATTAAATTGAAAATTTTTAAAATAAAGAGATTGATATATTCTAACCCGCAAGCCAAAGGCAAATTTGAACTAAACATGCATGTTCTTAATAAAGGCAACTTGGTTAGTTAGCTGCTCTTGAGAATATGATTTTAATTGAATAATTGTGCTTTGAGTTAATAAAAACCAAAAAGCAAAATCATGTCCAAAAGTATGATTAAAGCAAATAATTTACTTGACTATTGGCTTGGATTATTAAAAAATAAATATATATCTTAAAATTATATGTTACCTAAAACAAAAAATCTTATTAGGACAAATGCACTATATGCTCGTATAATAAACTATTATCACACACATACTTGCTTTAAAATTCACCAATTATAAAAATGATAATTGTGATGAAAGTTAAAATTTATCATAGGTGATATATTCTTATTAAATAATGCTATGGTAAGTGTTTTATCTTAATTTTTGCTCATTTGAAATCTTTTATTTATAACATTTATGTTATAAACAAACTCAAAATGTATAGCTTAAATCTTGCTCTCACACTAAAATTCAAGAAGCATTAACATTTGATTAAAAAAATTAATTTATAAAATTACAATTTCTTTCTTTAATTTATGCAAGACTTGCATGAGAAACTAAAGAGGCTAGGCCGTTTGAGACTGTGCACAAAAAATTGAAGGAAATAAATAAAAAGAAAAAAATAAGTGAATTTTGGGGATTAATTCACGGACAAATCGTCATGTCTAAAAAGTTATGATATTTTAATATAATATAATCATTTACAAATTATTAAAATATATGCGTAAAAAAATTTTAAATTGTATATGTCCTAATTTTATTTTTAATTTAAAATTTTATCTTGATTTTAATTTTAATAATTAAACAGAGACCATCTAAAATCGAACTGATCTAATCCATTTGCTTCAATTCAAACAATTTAGTTTTGGGTATTTCTTTTTATGTCCAGGCCCATTTTATCTGCAGTTTAAGACCCAATTTCATGGGGCTCAAAGGCCCATATTTGGGCCCATTAACTCATTAAGCCCATTGGGTTTATTTGGTCTATTTAAATTGAACCTTGAAAATACGTGATTGTGATCTTAGATTTTAATATGCAAATTTTACATTTATTAAATAAAAACATAATCCAAATCTTCCGTATTTAGACCCTCTTATAATCTTTATTTTCACTTGAATTTGCAGGATATCAAATTAAATTAATTAAAATAAAGAAATTATTTTTTTAATATCTAATTTTGACGACATAGAAGCTCGAGGCAACAATTTTCAAGCAATTTTTTTTATTAAACAAAAATTTATATTAAAAATGGATGATTTGGTTTTTTCCACTCATTATTTAATTTATTGAATAAAAAATAAGTAAGATTTAAAATAAATTTTTATTTTTTGAGGAGGAAAAATAAATAAAATTATTAGGTCACGCGATAAATGAGCTATCGCTCGGGATCAATGTAGATTTCCAGATAAGGAGACATGTCAGGTGGGCCCCACATAAAGACAGCATTCCTTGACTCTCTCTTTTATTTTCTCGCACCCTTTACTCCACGCGCTTATTTCAGCGCGTCGTTGAGTAAAATTCGGTTTCACTTTTACCTTTCAAGTTTTAACATTTTTTATCTTTTCGATTAATAGCATGTGACGTGCACGTGTGGGTCAAAAACACGCAGTATCAGTCTAATCATTACTCCCACATTGCACGGACTATAAAAGGGTGACGTGTCTTGTCATTTCTTTTTTATCTTTCTAGAAATAGTAAAGATTTTTTTAAAAATTTGGTATTAAATAAATTTCCAATTTGTTTTATATTAAAAAATAACTTTCAACTAGTAAAATTAATTGGGAAGGTTCGAGGTTTTACCTCACTTCCTCTGAGAGCAAGATTTGATCTAAATGTCAGCTCAGATCATTCATTCAAGTTTTTTTCAGCTCATCTATGTTCTATTCAAATCATTTAAAATAAGTTCATTCAATACAATTCAACTCATTTAAAATAAATTTATTTAAATTTTATTCAGCTTATCTGACTTTAACTTAAATTATTTGGCATGAGAAAAAATATGTAACGAATAAGAAGAAAATTAATTAAAAAATCTTATAAATAATTGTTCGTTATCTATACATAAAAACTTATAAAAATAATTTTTATTATAAAAACTTAATTAAACTGTTACTTTAAAAAATTAAGTATAAAAAGGGAATGACAAACAAAGAAAAGTATGAAATTTTGAATGTAAAACATAATTCTCTTAATTCTTATTTGTGTTTCTCGCATTATTTCTAAAAAAATAAAACCTTCTCTTATTTAAACATTGGAGGGTTTTTGGCAATAATATCGGATTTCTCCTAATCATCACTTATTTTGGAAGAATTATAACGAAGAGAAAGAATTGTGCTTGAAAAATGAAGATAATAAAAATGGGTATTAATAGAGAATAACTCTTTTTATATATTTTACAATTATATATACAATTTACTAAATAGTATTATATTATAAATAGATTAAAAATTAAGCCATGTGATAGTTTGTTTGTTGCCAGCAGAAATATGCTTCCAATTTTCGTTTTCAAACAAATCTTTCAGATGGTTTAAAAAATTAAAAAATTTTAATAAGTTTAATGTACCTTTCCCCGAGTTTTTTCTCCATTTGAAAAATAAAATGACTTTCCCACTTAAGTAGATTATATAATTTAAAAATCTTATATTATATAATTTAAAAACCTTATATTTTAGAAGAAAAAATCAATGTCAAAAATATAATTTTATGACTCTAATTTAGAAGAAGATCTTAAATGAAGTATAATTTATGATAGAGATTAAAAATTTTTGAGAAAAGAACATATAAACCTCAAAGTTTGTTCAAATATACATTTTAATCTTACTTATTTTCAAAATATACTTACTACACACAGACCTCCACTTGTAAGTTTACTCTATGAATTTAGACAAAAATAAATATAATTTGATACACCCTAAAATAATCGCTAACAATTATAACATAAAAATAAATAAATCATTCAAATTAGCAAAAAAAATTTAATAATTAAAAATTTGTATGAATTTTTTTAAAATTACTAAAATTAAAAAAATACGCATTTAATGAAATATAAGAGCATACATATTTTTTTAAAATTATTTTAATAAATGCTCCATTTGGTTTTCATACTACAAACTCTTTAATTATTATATAACTGGATTGATTTAAAACAAGATTAATACTTCCAAAGTATTATGTATTTTATTAATAGGAAGAAATAAAAATTTAATATTTTATTGATAAAATTGTTTGTTTTCGTCCAAAAGGCTTTTTTTAAAAAAAATTATTACTTAAAAAAGAAAAGGACAAAGTCTAAACATTAAAGAGTACAAAATTTGAAAAAAGAAAGCGTATGTAATTGTTTCTGTTCTGTGTACAGAGACTGTAAGACTGAGAGAGAGAGAGAGAGAGAGAGAGGGGGTTAGGTTGTATTTTAGTGTGAAGGGTAGCAGCAGCAGGTAAAGGCGCAGTGCAGTGCAGTGCAGTGCCGGATTGTACAATTAAATTTTCTGAATCTGAGAAGAAGCATTCAAAGCACCTGCTGTCAAAAACTTTGGCACCTTTAATAATTCTTCTCACGTACACTTTTGTTTCATTGCTCTGTGAATCAACAACTACGGAACTAACTTTATGAGTAATTCAAATATCTATACCTCTATATATATATATATATATATATCTGTACAGAGACAAGATTACCAGTCTTTTTATTTTATACAAAATGTTATAGTAATTAAAAATTATTAGGTATAAACACATCTAATGACTAAAATTATATTTAATCATATAATTAATATATTTAATAGTTAAAAATATGTTAATATCCAATAATTTATAATTAATATAAAATTTTATATAAAATAAAAGAATTTTTGATTATATATATATATATATATACACCTAACATCTAAAAATCTATGCTCATTGGAGAGAGATATCAACCCAAAAATCTTAAAATCTTTTCACTTAGTATGGGAATTTCTATCAGCTATAGCCGGTAAGAGTTGAACACAAGTCCAAGAGGAGCGTGAGTTCTCACCATTTACAAGCCCTAATGGCTACTTCGTATATTCTTAAATGTAAATTTTATTTATAATAATTTAAAGAATTATCCATTTAATTCTCGTATTTATATGATCTATTTATGATAGATAGTTGTTGATATTATTGAATTCTAAATTTTTCAATCTATGCAATGGTACGATCAACTTCACAATATAAGTGGACTAATATTTATTTTGAGTATAACTTATTTATTAGATTGAGAGTTAAAATGAGTAATTTTTAAACTATTAAAATTAAAATGTATATTAGACTATATGTTAAGGACGCAAGAGTAATTTTTTTTCTCAATAATTCTTACCGATTTCTACATTATGTATAATTTATTTTACTTTTAGGCTTTAGCCCCTTTCTCATTTCACTCTTTTATTATAATGTGACCCATATAGTTGAGTTATTTTTCGTTTTAAGTGGTATTAGTTCGAATTTTTAACATAATTATTAATAACAAAATTAAATTGAGTTAGATTATAAAAGATAGAATTATATTAAATGTAGTATACTTTATCAGATATATATCGTTCAAAATTGTTAAATAATTGTATAAAGTAAAAGGACATACATTCTTAAAGTTTGGCCCCAAAAAACACTTTAATCCCATTGATTTTAAAAAAGTATCACGTAGACCCCTATTCGTTAAAAAATGTTGCTACTTTGGATGATTTAATTATCTTTTTCATTATAATTCTTATAATACTCTCTTAATTATAATTATTTCATAGTTAAATATGCCAATTATTCTTATTTTTATCCAAATTAAAAAAATAAATTAATATACAAAGATTTACATAGATATTTTTAAAATCAAAAGGATTAAAGTGTCCATTTGATTAAACTTAGGAATATATATATATATATATATTTTTTCTTTATCTATATGATAATAATTATTTGTACTTTTATCTATTTGAAAAAATTTGCCAACTATCATCGTTTACTGCTAGCCAACCATATGAGCGATTCTATCTTTACTATCATTTTCTTCATTGGCCGTAAATTTATGCAATAGTAATGAAATAATGTCATTAAATTTTAATATATTATCCGAGTAAACTCATTAAATGAAAATATGCTCCATTATAGTCTACCAAATCTCTAGCTGTAATAGTACACGAGTATTAAGTAGGCCTCCATTGTTGACAATCATGCATGAAAATTTCTAATTCTGGGGTGAAGTACAAATGTACGAAAGTATAAGGGCAATAATGCAAACCTAATTTTTTTATTTATTTTAATTTTTACTGTTAGGTAAAATTTTGGGCAGCTTTTTATCAGGCTTGATATTTTGCTTTTACATTTTTGTTAGGCAAAGGCAGTAAATGAAGGGAGAGTGAGACATCAAATGGGGAAAGTGAATGGGAACAGAAAGAAATGAAGATCAGCATTGATGGAGGGGTAAAATTAACTTGACACCGAGTGCACAATTTTAGGAGCAGACAGTGCACTAAAGTCACCCAAGTGGGCCTGCTTACATCTCTGACAGTCATAGACAGTGCTGTGACACCATCATTTCGGAAATAAAATTTCTTCCGTAAATAACAATTTGGTCCCCACTATCTTGTACTTTTGGAATAAAGTTATATTTTATTTATTTATATCATATAACTCCCTGGTACAAAATGTCTGAATACTCTTTAGTACTAATCTACATACTTTCTTTACATATTTTCTTAACAATATTAGTTTCTTTTTATTTAAATTTAAATATATTTAAATACATAATTTAAATAATATATTTTTATTTTTATTTTTTAAGAATGAAAATGTCATTGACGAATATAAAATACATTTTGAATATAAGTTAAGGTTAATATTGAATCATTCTCTATTTAAAGAAATAACCAATTATAATTAAAGGTAAACTTGATATTTTCAAGAATAGTCTAGAGTCTAATAAAGAAGAAAAAATTATGAAGCGCAATATTATTGGTTTTTTCATTCATAACATTTGAATATAAATACATAAAAATTAGTTATTTGATCTATTATATTTTGTTAAATGACTATACAAATAGTAAATAATAAAAGATTTACAAGATTTTTGTAAAAATGGCTATTAAATAAATTTATTTCAAACATTTATATTCAACTTTAAGTCATCTTATTCATACACAAATACCAAAATTTTTAATATTATGTTATAAATACGTTTAAAATAACTACCAAAACTTCAACATGATGGTGAAACTCACTCCCTTCTCATGGAACGAGGGTGAGACATGATTTTTTTTCACTTTAATACAAAGTTTTTCATCTCTTGTGTGAGCAAAAACCTCTCAAATTTGATAAATGTTCTATAACGGTCATATCTATACTCTCAATGAACATTTTATATAAATATTGATAGATTATAAAAGTTATAACATTAAAAAAACACATTTAAAATATAATTAAACGAAAAATAATTTACTAATGTTAAGTCAAAATATAAAGTTACAAGCGTAATTTGATCATTTCAATAAGAGAGAAAGATTTATTTGATAATAAACAAACAAACTTATCCTTATTTTTTACAACTTAAAAGTCTAAGGACCCAAATGTTATTAGTTGAAATTATAATTAATTTTGGTCGTTGGAATAGGATTGAAGAGAGAGAAAGAGAAAGAGAAAGAGAAAGAGAAAGAGAAAGAGAGGGAGAAGGAGCTTGGGAAAGTCTCAATCAAGAATCCCTCTTTATATGGACAACCAAACAAAGAGAGTAGTAGCAGCAGCAGCAGTAGCAGTAGTATGATGCATTAACAGTAATTCCTACTGTGACCACTGTCCTTTTGCCTTCAACTAGCCATTACACACTCATCACTTTATTATTCTTTTTTTTTTTTCTCCCTTTTGACATTTCTACCCTTTTATTTTTTTAACAAAAATAATTTAATTCCAATTTTTACATATTGGGAAACTTAGATTCTTAATAAATGTGTTACAAGTTGTTCAACATTTTATTTTAATGCTAAGATCTACCAATGATCAAGAAATTTGATTGAATTTAATCTCGTGTCGCATGCAAAAATCTACATTAAATTAAGGTGAAATTTATCTTCACATTTTTAAGAAAAAAATTATTTTCATTTTATATTTAAAGAAGTTGAACTTTAATTAAAGGGTCACAAGTACATGTTGTTCTAAATTATATGTTAAATTTATAGATAAATTTATCAAATTTATAATAAAAGAAGTAAATTAGAAAAAAATAATTGGTTTATTAAATTCGAGGTTTCAACACTATATGTCTTATGGCATTTTAAAAGGTTTACCAATTAGTTTAATTTTACTTTTAAAACTACTAATTTTAGATTATGTCTTAAGTTTAAAAAGAATATTGTTAAATTTATAATAAAAAAAGGTAAATTAGAAAAATATTTATAAATAATTCAAATAATTATAATAGTTTAATTCTATCTATGCATTGTTGTATTTAGTAAAACTTTTTAGATATTATAAGAAAATACTATAAACCTCTTTTATCATATTTAACAATTAAACCAACTAACATTCAATTAATATCGAGACTATGTAGACCATTTTATGTTAAAATAATTAAAGAAAATTTTATTTAATTTGATTAGTTAACTGCTTTAGAAATCTCATTACTTTTAATAAATGAAAAGGTATATACTACATCTTTTTAAGACTACAGGTGACTGATGCCGAAATTTATTTATTTATTTTTTCTCGAAACACAGGCTAATTAAGAGGTCTCCTAATATTGAAACAAATAACAATCAAGAATAAGTCATACAAATTAGTTGAGTTTAGGTACTTTTTATTTATAAATTATAAAAGGCACTTTAATTTAAAAAAAATTGATTAAAAAGACAAATTTGAAAACATTGAAAGGTATATTAATACGTCTTTTTAAAAATTTAATTTTACAACTTATTTTAGTAATATAACTACCAATTATGTATGTCTCTCTTTTTTTTATAATTTTTTTACTAATAAAAAAGGAGAGGAGAGAGAAAGTATTTTGTTTTGTTAATTATGAAAGATTATGAAATCCAATTTGTTGAATTTTATAATATAAAGAGACGATAAGGGATGAGATGTGTGTTGTCTTGGTGTTATTATTTTAATTAATTAAGTTAAAGATTAGATGATTATCCATTCAAATCGATTTGTTTTAAGATGGAAAGTGGGGCCAGGTGGAATTGCCTGGCTTGATTAGTGTTTTGTTAATTTAATTATAATTATATTTATATTTTATTTTATTTGTTGATTTGATATTCAGGAGAGTTATCAAATGATTTGAGCACCTCTTAACATTTTTAAATTTAACCCATTTTAATTATGTATTGACTAAAATGCACTTCACCTACATTACTCAAAATTATTCACAAAATAATAGAAATTAAAAAAAAGAAACTCAATCCACTACTATCTTATATCAAATTTCTTTACTGTAAATAGAGTCCATTAACCTAATTAATTTATCAAAATTTAGATTATAAATTATTAGAGAACCAATAAAATTAGGATTAGATAAATTATAAATACGATTTTGTGAATAAATTACAAAAAACATCTGTCTTCTTTTTTTTTTTTTAAATAATACATATTTATAGTTTGATTTGTGTTTTTCAAGTCTTTTTATGCTTACATATTATGATAATTATTATTGTGATAAATTATCAAGTCAAGAGATTAGAAAAAGATAGGAAGGGAATCAATTTAAGAGTATTTAATGTTTTATTTATGAATAAAATTAAATGCAACCACTAACAAATTTCAATCATAATGATAACTGATATTCTAATCTTACCTAAATCACTATTATATATAAAAAATCGGCAACTTTTTTTAAACATTTTTTACTACTTTATTAACAAAGATTTTGGAAAATAAATATTCTATTATTTATTAAACAAAACCCTAACCAAACTTTCATTTCTTTAATTAAAAAAGTGATTTTGCAACATAAACAATCTATTTCATATGATTTTCCAATATTATCAAGGGTATTTTTGTCTTTTCACAGGTACAGCAAGAAAGGGGCACCCAAATTGACATCAAGCCAAAAGATAAAGAAATAATATTTATTTAAAAAAAAAAAAAAAGATAATAAATTTATTTATTTTTTAAAAAAAAAGAAAACAGTGTGGGGTTGGGTTGGGATGAGCTGTACTACTGCATTAGATGCTTTCATCTGATGCTTACCTGTGCTGTCTAGCTGCTTGCTGCTCTGTACTCATAAACTTCGACTTATTTACCATAATACCACTGAAAATCCAAAAAAACAGCAGTTCTCTCTCTCTCTACCTAATCTCATTTCTTGTTAGTACTAACCTTAATCTTAATTACACAAATCATCATTACTAATTTGGGTAATAAAGTTTTAAATACACATTTCTTGTGAATTAGGGTTTCTATTTTTTTAATTAAATCGGATCCCTATAACTCATCTTTAATATTGTTTAACGATAAAATCTGAGTAAGAAAAGTTATAAATTTTCATATATTAATAAATTCGACTGGAGTAAAACTTAAATATTTCATTTTTAATAAATAATTAAACTTGATTTATTAAAATATTCATTGTTTGAAAGATTTTTTAAGAACAAAAATATTTAAAAATTTTAAGAAATATTTTTCATGAATTTTAAGATTAAAAAAATCTTTAAATTTTGAAAAATAATCAAGATGATTAAATTTTACATCATAATAAATAATAAATAAAAAAAATGATATTACTGTATTACGTGTTGATATATTGATATCGACGTGTAAGAATGACTTAAAAGATAAAATTAGCAATAGTTAAGTATAAGTAAGTGGGTGATTAATAAATAATAACGGCTAAATAAAAAATAGGTTTTTATTCTATACTGGTACCAATATTATTTTGTCAAAAGTACGAAAATGGCCCTCATTTTAGACAAATAATGTTATTTTACGATTTAATGATAGGAAATATTGGTTATTGAACATAGAGATAGAGAATGTGTAAGGTGTAGAATATTACATAATGAATTATAATTATAATGGGATAAAAACATCTTTTACTTGTTTTTGAAAACAATGGCAACAATAGTATGTTTTGTGCAATAACAATGACCAAAAAAATTTTTAACATTCCTTTTACAAAGACCCCACGAGTGGACTTCTTTCTTTTCTTACTATAATTTATTTTCTTTTCTTTTCTCTTTCTTTCTTCTCCCAAGGTCCCCCACTTTCCCATCAAACAAACAAAGCCCAGCCACCCTATTTTCTCTCTCTCTCTCTCTCTCTCTCTCTTTCTCGCAGCTCATCAAGCAAAGACAACAGTCAATCAGAAAGCAAGAAACCCCACTTCAAACTCTTAGTAGTTAGTCTATGTAATATATCTTACACCTTCTTCAAGATTTTCTCTCTCATTTTCTTGGCCAAGAAAAAAAAATATATATGGGGTGGAATTCGTTATCATCGATTATATTTTTCATCTCTCGAAACCCAACAAAAAAATAATTTGTTGTTTTTATTTTTATTTTATAAAAAAGCCTGAAACTCTCTAGCCCACAACAACCCCACCGAATGGAACTTACAGATTTTCAAAGCAGTAAGCAAACCAACAGCAGCAGCAGCAACAACAACAACAACAACAACAACAACGGCAACACGAGCAACAATTCTTCTGCTGCTGCTGCTGCTGTTGTTGCTTCTGAACTTCACCGTCATCATCTTCATTTACAGCAACAACAACAACAACAACAGCAGTCTTCTTCTTCTTTTGATGGCAGATCAGGGCCGTTCATCGGTTCAATATCAATCCAAGCTGGCCTTACACGTGGCGGCGCCGGCGGTGTTCATGGAAATGTTACTTCTGGTTCTTCTTCAAGTGGGTCTACTTCTTCCTCTTCTTCGTCAACAAGTTCGACTTCTACGAACCCATCTCCGCCTCCTCAGCTCGTCGACGCCTCTCTTGCTATCGCCACCAGATCTAGCCCTCTAATCGACTCTTCTAAGAAGAATTTAACGATCGCAACGACGACAGCAGTGGCAACGACGGCAGCAGTGGCGGCAACGACGACGACAACGATAGCGAATCCTCCGGTGAAGCGGTCGACGAAGGACAGACACACGAAGGTTGATGGGCGAGGGCGGCGGATAAGAATGCCGGCGACTTGTGCAGCTAGGGTTTTTCAATTGACCAGAGAATTGGGACACAAATCGGACGGCGAAACGATTGAGTGGTTGTTACAACAAGCTGAGCCTGCTATAATTGCGGCGACGGGAACCGGTACGATTCCTGCGAATTTCTCGACGCTAAACGTTTCGTTAAGAAGCAGTGGATCTACGCTTTCGGCTCCGCCGTCAAAATCCGTTCCTCATTCGTTTCATGGCGCTTTGGCTTTGGCTGGTCATCATCACCACCACTACGAAGAAGGGTATCCACATACTGCTTTATTAGGGTTTCATCATCCCCAGCAGCAACAGCAGCAGCACCATTTGATGACGGCTGATCAGATAGCGGAAGCTCTTCCGAGTGGAGAAAGCGTTGGAGGAGGAGGTGGCGGTGGTGGAGGAGATTCTAGCGAGACTTATATGAGAAAGCGGTATAGAGAAGATTTGTTCAAAGAAGATGATAACTGTAATAATAACAACAACAACAATAACGCTCAGTCGCAAGATGAAAGCGGCGGAACAGGCGGTGGAGGAGAAGAAGGAGGGAGAGAATCTTCTGTTAATAAAGCGTTTAAAAGCAGTTTACAATTACCAAACAAACAGCAGCAACAACAACAGCAACAAGTTTTATCAGCTCCAGCTATGTGGGCAGTGGCACCGGCGCCGAGTAGTGGCGCCGGGAGCACGTTCTGGATGGTAACAGGAGCTTCAGGAGCAGCAGCCGGTCCCTCAGAACAACAACAACAACCGCAGCAACCGCAGATTTGGCCGTTTCAACACCCAGCAGCGACGCCGTCAACAGCAACAACCTTGCAAGCTCCATTACATTTCGTTCCTAGATTCAATTTACCAACCGGAAACCTCGAGTTTCAAACCGGAAGAACGGCAAATCCTCTACAATTAGGATCAATGTTAATGCAGCAACAGCAACAACAGCAGCCGCAGCAACCGTCGCAGCTTCTCGGATTAGGAATGTCTGAATCAAATTTAGGAATGTTAGCTGCTCTTAATGCTGCATATTCTAGAGGAGGATTCAACATGAACATGAACATGACCATGAATTCAGACCAAAACAACCCATTAGATCATCATCATCATCAACATCAACAACAACAACATCATCATCAGCAGCAGCAACAACAAGGAACTGATAGCGGAGATGAAGATCCAAACAGTTCACAATGACAAAAATTTTCATTACAAATAAGTTGGGGTTAGTGTTTGCTTTCATCTTCTTCCTCTTCCTACTCAAAAGTCCATTTCTTCCTTCCACAAATATAATACATATATATATAATGCATGCAAGAAATCATTTCTGGGTTTGTTTTTACAGATTTTCAAGTCATGAATTGAATTGAGTTGAGTGATCATGATAACTAGTTGTGATTTTAGTTTTTGATTGCTAATTTTTTTAGATTGATGTGATCGAGGGAGTTTGAGATGTAATTTGTTAGCTTTGTTTTGGTCCAAAGGGACTAAAAATGGGGAAATAGAATTTAGAGAGAGTGTTTGTATAGGAGGATAATTTGTTTGTGTTTATGATTAATATTATTATTATTATTATTATTATTATTATTATTAGTAATTTTTATTATGATTATTATTTGGTTTTTTTTTGTAATTAAAAAAAATATGGAAACAAGCAAAAGGAATTGAGAGATTAAAAAAAAATGTCAATTATTTTTGTCAATCAGTTGCAGTAGTTTTTTCTTTCTTCTTTCTTCTTCTTCTCTACGTTCTTTAAAGCTTCTTCTTTCTCTCTTAAATGCCCACATTGAAGAAGAAAAGTACCCAGAAAATTTCCCTTTATTTTCTCAGAGAAACAACTAGAAACAGTGTAAAAGAAGCCCAGTTGCATACCAATATTTGACTCAAACCAAACAATACAAAACAAAAGAAGAACAATCTAAAATATATATTAAGATATTATAGACTTTTTTTTTTTTTTTTTACTGAGGAGAGACTGTAAAGATAAAAAGTCGTAAGTTTACTTTAATTAATTAATTAATAAGTTATAAAGTAAAAATTCAGCTGGTTTCTCACCTTCTGCTGTGACCATTTTCTTCTTTATGTTTTGTCTTGAAGTTTCAACTTGCTTTCCGCAAGAAAATGTTAAAAAAATGCTAATTAATTATATAAAGGCAAATAATTAATTATGTATTATTTTTAATTAATGGATGATTAAAAAATTTTTATGGGTATGTTTGATATACAAGTTTTTTTATTAAAGCTTAGGAGCAGCCCCCACTTTTCCCCAGAAAAAGCTCCCTGATTTGCGGGTTGTAACATTTTTACTTCTTCATATGTGGATTATCAACAACAAATTAAGACTATAATATATTCATTGAAAAAAATCAACTAAAACAGAAAATAAATAAATAATATTTAGATCTTTTGTTGGTGTCCACTGGCCAAGCTATTTGGCTTGTATATTACATAGAGTTAGTCAAATATATGCTTTAATTTTATTATTTAATAAATAATAGTAATATAATACATTTAAAATATTTATGTTTGAGAAAATTTTATAGTAATTATAACAAATAAGTAAATAAATCATTCAAACTAATAAAATTTTTATAAAATTTCTTATAAGAAAATATTTTATAAAATTCATTCATTGAAACGTATTTAGAGCATTGTTTGTTTTTTATTTGAAATTTAAATGAATTCTAAATATAAATAAATATGAATATGCAAATTTAAAATTTAATTACATTTAGACTTTGCCTAAAAAATTAATAGGAGCTTAGTGGAATAAATTTTTTTCTGTTTGATTTTAAAATTAATGTATATTAATAAATTATGCGAGATATTTTATAAATAACGTGATGAACATTGTCCGCAGATAGAACTCCAATAAAATTCTTTCACGTTTATATTTGCTCTGAAAATTGTTAATTTAATGTTAAATTAATTTGATCGATACACCTAAATAAATTACAGATATTATACGTTTGAATCAAATTAAAGTTTTTGACTCGCCGAGTTAGATATTGAACCGGCCGAGTCAACTCGGTGGGTTTGTATTTTCCCTCTCATTTGTTGTTTAGTTCACTTTACAGACATTGAGAAAAGACTTTTTGTTTTGACTGCACAGTCGTTTCAGATGGTTGCCTTTCCTCGTTTTCATTGTTTAAATCATTTTCGCTATGCAGTTTAGTCCAATATGTTTTACTATTTGTAATTTCACCCCGCTGATTTTGGTGTCTCTCCAAAAGTCACCCACCTTCCAATTTGCATAATTTTTTATTGTTAGGTAAATCTAGTGAATCTTCTTTTCTAAGATTCCACCAAAAGAAACTTGGACCCATTTGTCTATTTTTTTATTAAATAATTTTTTAAAATTTTATTATAAATATAATATAATATAAGCTAAAACCCTTCTTTACTCAAATTCAAATATCAAAATTTTTGTATCATTTAAAAAAATTAATTTACTATACCATAAGAAGGTCTCAAACAATTTTAAAAAAAGTTCTATTACTAATAATTTTTTTAAAATTTAACGCGATTGTAATTTAAGTATCAAATTTTCTGCACCATTATGAAAAAAGTAATTAATACTTATAATAAATAAAATATAAATTACTTTGAGGAGGTATTGAATGACTTTCAAAAAAGATTTCTACTAATTTTGTTTTAATATTCTTTTGCCTAACATAAGATTAGAAAGAATCAATTTTGATCGAGTCCATAGTAGCCATATTTATCCACTTGAATGAGTGGAAAAATTTTTCAATACCTAAAAGTGCTTCTCTTTATAAAAAGCTCACATTCTAGCTTGCTCATGCTTTTATTGCTTAATCCCATTAGCTTTTATCATAATGTTTGCAAAAGTCTTGGATTTATTTTCAAGCATATGCCTTGGAAATATATATATATATATATATATGCATATAATAAATGGATTCTTTTACTATTCAAGGATAGAATTCTATTCCCTTTTGGTTTTTGCCTTGTGCCTTTTCCTAATTTAGTATATTTTTTCTTTACCATTTTGTTCTTCCTCTCTTTTTAAGCCAAAGAAATGTTAGATATCTATGAACATGCTTTCAATTTAGATTTGAGCTTATTTGGTATGTATAATCTTAGTTTGAATTGTATATATTGCAATATACTTAGTATTGCTTATTTTTTATTTAGTTAAAAAAATATTTGTTAAACAATTATTTTTAGCAGAGATCACTCATTTCATTTTTTACTAATATTTTGACATACTGGAATTTCATTTAAAAGCATTACTAATTTTAAAGTTATAAAATTTCTGTCTCAAACGCATTCTTTGTAATATTTTTATATAAGTTAAATTTAATTATACTTATTTTAATGTGAGTTGATGAAAATTATAAAGTACAAAAGTTTTTAATATTAAATTTGATTATTTTTTAATTTGATTATCAATGTTTCACACAACATATGATTCAAAATATTATTAAATTTGTTTAGAGTATTATGGATAAGAAATTAAATTAAATAGTTATAGATACTCGATATATTCTAAAAATATTTTATATGGGTATACATATCAATTGTTTTCTCTTTTTTAAAAGTTTCAATACAATAATAAGAAATTTCACTCACTAAATATTAAATTATTATTTTTTATTATTATTTAAATTTGAAATAATTTGAAAGTGTTAAAGATACTCTAAATTACACACAAAGATATAATATATTATATATTATTCTTTTAAATATTTTTGAGTTTGTAAAAAGCAAAAAAGTGTTTTTTGATAAAATAGAATAATTTATGGATCATTCATCTAAATTTTTTTTTTTAAAACAACGTTAATCATTAAAAAGTAAATTAAGTTTTCATTATAAGAGACAAAGTATAACTTTGACACACACTCTTCTTAAGAAAAGCTTTTTTAAAAAAAAAAAAATTAAATCAAAAATTATGCTAACAACATTCACTTATAGACAATTTTGAGCTTCGATTACTGTTCCATCGTCCCGCAATTTCCGCAACATAAAGCTAAATTTGGAAATAGTAAGTAATTAATTAATTAATTAATAAAATAATCTGTTAACCGAACCAAAAATTAAATAAATAAATTTTAAAATATTATAACAAAAATACAAATATACACTTTGACTTGATATTCAAAAGAGGGATAATAACATTTTTTTGTCCCCCAACATTGGGAAAATAACAATGATAACATTATGTTTCCAAATTTAACAATTTAATCCTCACTTTTTCCTGTTAAAATCCGGGAAACAGCGCGGCGGGTATTAGAAATTTAAATTGAAATAATAATGTATGTTTGTTATTTAACTAAAGACTAGGGACGAAAATGTTATTCCGCATTTTAAATTTGAAAAAATGAAATGGGATCATCATCAATCATCATGATGATTGATGAACGGACGGTGGGGATTGATTTGTCTTTGTATGGCGATGATCACGGAGCTATAGTGCTGGGGGAATAAATTTGAAACATGACGCGCTTCACGTGCACCAATCATTAGACTGCTAAGTGCGCGTTTCGCTGTAAAGGAGAAGCGCGTGAAGCTCCTCGCTTTGGCCTTTTTAAGAACAATAACGTCCGGATCCCTAATCTTTTTAATTTTTCAAAATGAACGTATTTTATCAATTTATATTAACAAGTCCCTGACAATAATTGGTCAAAATTTAATATTTAAAAAATAATTTAAATATTTCTTAACATAAAAAATTTTATCTGGAAAATAAACATTTAATAATTTGATTAAATATTTTTATAGCATTTAAGTTTCTAAAAAATGTATATTAAGTATTATTAAATAGATCTATGAAGTAAGATAATATCTTAATGAAGTTCATAATTTAATCAAAACTATCATTGCTATATATATGCATGTAATAAATTTTTTTTTAAGAAATATTATAGTATTAAAGTAACGCATTTGATTTAAAAAATAGGTAAAAGAAGTCTATCATTGAGAAGTTTTAAAAAATATCTTAATAATTATAAGGGATATTCTTGATATTTCCATCTCTTTTTATTTCTTGTTTCTTCCCATCAGAATATGTGCTGAGATTAATTAAATAAATTAATAAACTTTGGTAAGAATGCAAATTTAATGTCTTCCACATTGGGATCCATCATAATATAATATAATATAATATATAATATAATATAATTAGAAGAATTGTGTTGTGTTCACCATTTTGAAAAATTTTGGAGAAAAATTTTGGAGAAGGATAAAAAAAAAATGACTGTTGTCCTTCCTATCACCACTATTTTAAAAGTATTTTGTTTTTATTTTTAAATTTTAAAAATATTTTAAGTCATCAATTTGTATTAAATAGATCTCTAACCTTAATAAAATATTGTGAAAATATATCTCCTTTTATCCTATTATAATCCTAATAACATGATTATTAGGGTTAGAACAGCATAAGAAGAAATATACTTTCAAAATATTTTATAAGATTTAGTGCTCATTTAATATAATTTTTAACTGAATAAATATTTTTTAAAAATTAAATACTTTTTTTTCAATATTTTTATATTTTTTAGTTTTAATTGAAAGATTTACATTATTTCTGTAAAAAGATTATTTTAAAAATTTTTATTAAAAATTTTATTTGTGTAAAGTATATTTTGAAAAATTCTACTTGAAAGTTATAAAAAAACAAGCTGTTAAGGTATATTTGATACTACTAACTTCCGCTTAATTTTAAAAGTAAAATTCAACAAACTGCTTGATAACATCAATTATTTATGAAATCTGCTTACTTCTTTTTTTTTTTTCTTAAATTTATATTTCATATTTGGAGCTTCAATCTTATAGTAACTTTATAGACAAGACACAACAACACTTTAATTCTAAATAATATCCTTAAATCCCTTTTCACATAGTCAAGGAAGCAGTATAAAAAGAAATATGCTTCCAATGATGATTATGTTTTAAGGGTGGCATAGTCATCCACTAAGAAAATAGATGTCACATTTGTCATATAATACTATGATTATCTATGATATTGAAGTGTTATAATTTTGATGTTACATTTATAGATATACTAGACGTCAAATATTAATAAAAAAAATAAATAAATTTTATTGAAAATTATCACCAAAATTCTTTTTCAGATTTACTTTTAAAACATTACTTTTAAAACACGACAAAAACTTTAGAAGTCATTAGAAAACAGGGTAAAAGTTCTACCCACTTGACAATTATCCTAAGAAGATTTACATCTTTTGTTTCAATTTATTAATAGAAAATTATTCTTTCGTGGCCTGATTTTGAATACCATTTTAAAATTCTAATCTTGTCACTCAAATTCTAATCCCTTAAATTTACGCTTTTTTTTTATACTATTTATAATTTGTTCAAAATATGCACTATTAATTGTTAAAATTAAATTTAATATGTATACTTAATACCCATTTGATTTAACTTTTTTATTTTAATGATAAAAACTCTTTTTAAATTTTTTAATGTCATTTGATTGACAATAAAAAAAAATTTTTGACAATTAAAAAAACTATCTTGCTTCTATTTGAAGAAATTTAAAATTTAAATTTTTGACAATAAAACTTTTCCAACTTTTTTAAAAGATAAAATTTTCTAAAATATCTTTATTTTATTTTAAAAATTCTACGTTATTTCTTTAAAATAAAATATTTAAAATTTCTTTATTAAAATAATTACTCATTTTTCTCTAATATTATTTGTGACAACCAAATGATTAATAAACTTTTATTAAAAGCTGTACTCATAAAAATTATACAAGTAAAAACTCTACTTTAAAAAACTCTATTTGAAAAATTATATCAAACAAACATTTAATACACTATAATCAATACATATGTTTAATTCAATATCAACTGTTAGAAGTATATAAAAATATAGTGGTCTATAAATGATGTTAAAATATGTATGATCTTAAGGGTTCATTGATCCTTCCCTATACATATTTCTCTCTTCTCAAGGTAATAAAATCTGCTTGCTAACACAATTTGATAGCATATACAAATAACTCTGCATATTTCTAGGCACAGAAAAGAGAAAGAGAAAAACAAAGAAAAAAATCTGTACATATGAATTTTGTCAAATAGGCCTTTGATATACACCATATATCGGCTAAGTTATAATTTACAATTTTCACAATTTTGCTTCATTTACATAATTTTCATTTTCCTTTTGCAGAATTTCTCAGAGCATCTGCTTGTAATTTATCTGTATCTTGTAACAGCAGATGCGAAATTGTATGCAACAGATTAATGCAGCATTTCGTTTAAACCTGTTATTGATTGAATGACATGTTAAAATACATAGCAACATACGATTCACACAAGCTCAAAGAAATTCAGCATTCGGTATTAACAATTTGACTTACAGTTTGTGAGTTGTGCACGTAAGCTTCAAGCCAGAACTTGTTAGAGTGCCTTACTGTCTTTTATCTGTTCTTGAGATTCCAAGGAGAAGAAAGACAAGACTTTCATCCTACAGAGCAAGAACATTCAGCAAGATCAGCCTCCAACAATAATAATACTGATTTGTGGAACAGCGATGGCTTCTCTGGATTATACAACCATGGAATTCCATGACATAAAGGAGTTTGTGATTTAATTTTAGCATGATCATCATTTTACATCGGTAAAATGATACTTTTCCGGTCAGGAGAGTAAGAAAATCAAGCCAGTTTTGTTGTTAACAATCTCTGAATGGCTACCCGCATTAATGCGGTTTCCCATTGTTAGTTGAGAATTAAACATGAAAAGCTAGTTCAAATTAAGAGGTAATGATGTGGAAATATGGCATAACGAGTCTTACGACAAAGTATTTGCTAGGTAAAATATTGGAAGTCTACCCAATCCTGCAACTTTCCATGTTCTTCTTTTTGCAGAAATAACTTCCTCTGCTCCTGAGCCAGTTGCAGTAAGCACAAACTGAAAGAAATATCCATCAATACCATTAAACACGATAACTTGTTTTTCTCGAAGCCACTGCCAGCTTCAAGAAAGGAAATAAAATTAGAATGGAATTGTTTAAATTATACCAATGGAAATAGTATGGCCATGACCCCATAGCTGACAAGAGGCGAAAAAAAGAAAATAGCCAGAACACACGGGCTTCCTGCAAATCCATTAAAGAGATAAATCTTGTTGAAGATGTTGTCATAATCATGAATGTAGGAACAAACAGGGTAAAAACTAATAAAATTTACAATCTCTTAATCACAATAGTTGGAGATAAGCCGCGTGAATCTAAATACATAGTTTTCTATGTGAAATCAATAAGGGATCACAAAGGTTGAGACAAAAAATGAAATGAAGCAAGTTATAAATAGATGTGTTACCAAAACCAGCAAAAAACGCCCAGTTTGTTTCGAAGAAGTCTAGCCTTCTTTCAAGACCCACTTCATTAAAGTTCCACTTGTACCTAATAGGTACATACTCAAATTAGCCGTTATTTAGATAACATTTGAGTACAGCAAATTAAACATCAGGTACAAATTCAACACCTACTCGAAACAGTAGTAGGCATACATCCAGGAAAGAAGAAGGAAATTAACAACCTTCCCTATGAAGGGAAGAAATCCTGTAGCATAAACCTGCGTAACATCCGCAAAGACTGAAAATTGTCATCCGAAGGGATAAATTTTGCAAATTAGTAGCATCTACTGCTTCTCCAACAAAATGATGCATTGAACAGAATTGTACAATTATAACAAATCAAAACGGAAAAATATATCAATAAAGATGAATATATCTCACCTCTATAAAGAAGAAGCTCAAAAGAAGTAACGAGTACACTTGCTCTCCTATTCCAATCATGACCCTACAGAAATACAATGCAGCGAAAATTCTTAAACAAGGGATACGAAATATAGTTGCTTAAATGAGAAGAAATGCCAGTAAAGCGATACCCTCCAAGGCCTGCTGGCCTCTCCTTCTGTTCTGTCTCATTCTGTTTCAAAGGGTCTGTTGTAGCATGTCCTGATGTTTCCATTGTAGCAAATCCATACTTAGCAATGTCATTATACCTGTATTAGTGATATTTTATTAAGTTATAAATTGTGAATGAGATAATATGGAAGAAAAGGATGGTAAACATCAAAAACACATTCATGTCCAAACAATTGGAAAACATAGAAACCAAGAACAAATTAAATACACTAATATTCAGTTTCCTTTCCCGTTAAGATGCAACGACTTACAGTTTAAAACATTGATATTTGACAGAAAGGAAGGCAACAAAAGAATATGGATATCTTGAGTGCATCAGTTCAATTTAAGGAAAACAAATGTAGTTTATGTAGAATTTGTTAATCTCAAATGAAACTTGGAAGAACCTGATCAATGCATTTATGCCTCAAATACCATATATGAAACAATAAATTACTGTATGTATGAATATTAAAAAAACCTGTGCTATCACATACATACAACATGCTAATTAATAACTTTCAAACAGGTTTAGTTATTAAAAGGCATGGAATTATTAGATACTTTAAAATGTACTTTAATGAGTTACCAAATCGAACAATATCATTTTTCCTGTCAATCTCATGATAATTACCCATAAATGTAAAGCAAATCCAAAGAATTTGGTATTTATTTTCATAGAACTACTTTAGACATTAGTTTCTTTAAAGCAAGAATATTTTTGTAGTACAAAATGAATGTCAATGTACTTATTATTAATTAGTGCGATACTATATATATACATATATATATCGAAAGAGAGCTAATTACAAAATAAGAGACTTAGCGGTTTTGGCCTAAGAATAAGTGTTTAGTCATTACTTGTAGGCAGACTCAAATCCAAGTGCATGCAATCCATTCAATTACAGAGTTATGGGGTTAAGGTTGAGGCAATGAGAATCTGATATGCCACATTTGTATATTCCACAAAGATTGTAATAAATCAACATTTTGACAATGTATTCAGATATTGTACAACAAATTACCAACTTGAAGAGAGATGTTTTGATTTGGATCAGCCAGTGCAGATGTTACAGGCAATGGTTAAGTATCAGAAATCCTCAGAATACTAAGGATTAATTTTTGAAGTACATCAACATGAGCTTAAAAAGGTAAGAGAATGTATCTATGTTAAATTAGTTGCAGCAATAACCCAGATGTAATGATGAAGGCAATAAATTATCAAACAAGGTAAAACTGAAGGGGAAAAATTACCAGAGATTACTTAGGATAATGCTGAATACATACAATGGGTAAAACCAAAAAACCTGCAATGAATGACAGGATAAGTGACCATACGAAGTGAAAGTCAATTGAACAGCTGACTACGCCAAGAAAAAGTAATCAGAAACCAAAGAAGTAAACCTTTTTGATGCTCATAAACTAACCCCACTGATAAATAATGAAATAAATGTCATCTCACCAATTTAAATACAACTCCTGTCCTCATTCAACATTGAAGTTAAAGAAATTATAAACCATCAGCAAATTTAATTTTGCAATGCAAACTCTTTGACAACAATACAAGTTTATACAATTTCCCTCTTACAATTAACTAAATCATACACAAGCAGCCAATGGGAAGAAACACATAGCTATTACAGATTTTGAGTGACAATATGGATCAACGTGATATTAACAGCATACTTACATAAAGGAGTTGTATGAGTCCATGTCGTAAGAATGAATAAAATTTTAATATGCTGCCACCTGAGCAAAATTCTTGGGAATTAAACTGTGAGCACTGATCAGGTAATATCCACAACAGTGTGGGGATAACTACTGATTTTAGGACAAACATACTGCATGTGATAAGATTGAAATAGTCAGATCATCAAATAATTCAACGCATAGTCTAAAAAGCATTGTTAAATAACCACAAAAAGCATTAATAAATAAATTATAATTAGACACTAATTTATGCAGCAAGAATCACAAGAGCCACATCACAAATAATAACAGATGGCAAAACAGATGTGCATTGAAGTTAGAGATCTATACTAACAACGAGATATGAACAGAATGTTAAGGGCATAACGACTCGACTGCTACAACCACAACCCCAACCCCAACCCCAACATTCTTTAGTTAGTCATCACTCTAAAGCAAATATGACAGTGTCTCCTTTTGGAAGAGCAGCAGAGAAGACTAAGGATAAAAGTGAGGAATGAGAGTAGCAGCTCTGCCTAAGAAATAAAAGTACTCCATTAAGGGAGGAAATCTGTATAAGTTGATCAGAGTAGGGAAGAAATTTGCACATGTCGATCAGACAAGACGATCCAGCAATTAGATTCCTACTTGTCCAAAGTCCATTCTCATCTAACATAAACCAGCACTATCTACCATTTTACACCATGACAAACAATAAAGTCGGGTGATTTCAGGGTATCAAAAATATAAGGAAAAGAAAAAGCAAAAATGGGAAGGAAATTAAATAAACCACACAACTATCCATATAAACAATTCCATATTTGGGCCATTTTCAATAATGCAAGATAAGAAGTAATACAAGTGAATTAGTGCAAATTTAGAATTGAATGTGTGCTAAGCATTGGAAAGATTCAAAATAGCCAAGGAGACTTTTCCTCTTTCATATTCTAAGTATTGAGTCGATCACAGACAGCCCAGATGCCTATCATTTATCAAAAAATCAAAGGGAAAGAAAAGTATAGAAACCTCAATTCAAATAATCCAGTTGATCAACAAAAGTTCTAGAAACAAAAAAAAAAGCAATGCATCAAAAACAAATTATAACACAAACCCAATTAAAGTTTCTTATTAATACACACTTTGAATTATCCAGAGCTGCAATTCATCAAAATCAAAACACACCCACAAAGAGAAACCGATATATAATGAATGATTACCTTCCCAAAAAAATAAAGCCATTCAAGAGAAAACACTGTCCAGTCCTAATCAAAAGCTTTCTCGACCTACAAACAAAAATAGGAAGTCAAAATTACACCTCTTATTGATAACTGAAACCCAGAATTTTATTCCTTTTAAGAATCGTGAATATTAAGAAAGTATGAATATCTGAAACCTGCGACAAAGAATGAAAACTCTATGGAGACAACAAGCTTCTCTGAAACCCTCGATATAAAGCAGCAAAGCTTGCTTGGATTTAGTTCTGATAAGGTTTACTAATGGCGCCGTGGAAGTTTCCATGGTCTGAAGGTTGAAGCAAGAGACAATTTTCAGAAGACCTCTAAGAACTGCAGCTGGAGATAAATAAACAAAGTCATGGAGTTTTGAAATAAGACTTTGGGTTACAGTTTACTGTTGCACCAATCCATGATTTCTCGTTGGTCCACGTGGATATTCATTTTTAACTTTTTTAAAATAGAGTTTTCGATTTTCGATTTTAAGTTTCAAATTAATTAAAGTTTAATTAGTTTTTTTTCCATTATTTTTGTTTATGCGTAAATAAAATGTTACTATATATAAAAGGATTGTGAATTCAAAGACATAGTGGAATAATGCTATGAATTTAATCTCTCTTACATAAATTGACGTGATAGTTTATATATAAATTAATCTGTTAATATAGTATACTTAACTGTTATTATATCTCATATATAATCTTTTTAAAAATATACGATGATTTTTACGTTAATTTATTGACCAAATTTATTGATTAACTCCATAAAAATATTAACCAAATTTGTTGATTGAGTATGTGTAGAAATCTTTATATGTAACAATATTCAATTAAATATGTTTATTCTCTTTAAATAATATTATTTTAACAAAAAAATTTATTTACTTTATAAAATATTATCATATCTATAATTAAAGGTGATGTTCTTTGGTTTTGTTTGGTTCGGTTTGGATTTTAGTAATTGGTCAATTAAAAATTTTAAATAATAAATTACAAGATAAAAGTATATATATAATCGATTAAACTAGATAAGTAAATTGAGACACCTTGCAAGACAGGTGTTAAAGAATAATAATAAAATAATAATAAATTAAAGTCGTGTAATGTCTATTTAATTTAATAATAAAGTAGTTTCGAGTGCGCGCGCGCGCGTGTGTAAAAAATGGCATGTTTTCCCTTGAAAAGCAAAATTTGAAAGCAAATTAAACAAAAGCAATTTGAGTATGAGAAAGACAGGGAAAGAAATGAGAGAAAGGTGAAAAGAAAGAGAGGGAGAGAAGGAGACGAAGGGGAGAAAAAGAGAAAAATAGGGAAGGAAAAGAAAAGGAAAAGAAAAATACGAAGATTCTTTGTAGGAAAAAAAGAAAAATACAAGAAAAGGTATTGGGAAATTAAATTAATATATAAAAATTTAGTGTATATTGTATTTATGAAATTAGAACAGTTTTATTTATGCATTTATGATATATGGTTTTGAATAAGTTTTAATGATAAATTGTTGAATTTTGTATTTTTAAGGAGCAGTACAATGATAAAAAATTTAAGGGATTGTGAACTTATTAGAGATTGAATTATCAAGTTGTGAGTGGATACTTTTAAAATATTATGTATTATAATGTATTTAAATGTTAAATATATCATAATTGATTTGTAGATTGATGCTTTTAATTACATTGCATGGAAAATAACATTTAAATTATACGTAATATTTAATAGTTGTGTGAAAGTGATTATTTTTTGTTTAAATTTTGTTTATGTTTATTTAAAACAACTCACATGTACCCATCCCTTAGTTATGTTGTTAAGGTGCTTGGAACCCATAGAAATATATGTATATGATATAATGTGAATTGTGTTCTTCCAAAGCAATAATATGACACTGACGAGTTGAGTATGACCTCTCCACTTTGGTGATGGTAATTTTGTCAAGTATGATAATTTTTTAAACACTAACTGGGTGTGATATATATTGCTTATGATGACATGTATTCTCATTATAATGAGACATGTTTCATTTATGCATGGTTTAATGATATTATATAATAATATATGGAAATGTATTTTCTTATAAATTATAATCACTCGATTGAGCTGTAAACTCATTTTTTTTCCCATTTTTTCTACTTCTCTCTAGATTAAACAAGAGTTTATGCATAGTATAATTTTAGTAAATAAAGTTGAAACTACTCTACGAATGCTACATGAAATATTTTGAGCATACATGTAAGCAAGCACATATAGATCAGTTGTTTTTCTTTTATGTTTTCAGTTTATATATGAAAATGAAATTGGGATTGACCCAGATGATGTTTTGATGAGATTTAGAGTGAGAAGTCTTTGGTTTTTTGATTCGATCATGCAGCTGGGGCTTGTGCTTATGGTTCAATGGCACTAGGCTTCAATCATGGATACCTTGCAGCTAATTCCTACTACTTTTGACGGTGGTCCCTGTGGTGCATGCTATAGGGTTTGTACATAATTTGAAAAAATCTTCCCTTTTTCCTTAATTTTGTTATTTGAATTTTTGGTTTCCAACTTAATTTGATATTCTTTTCGCAGATGAGATGCAAGAACAAGAGATTATGTAAGAGCGAAGGAACCACAGTAATGGTGACTGATGAGCTCACTAACTCCAACAGAAGCAGAATAGACTTTGCTCTCAGCAGAAAAGCTTACATGGCTATGGCTAACAAGGGCATGGAAAAACAACTTCTGAAACATGGAGCTGTCGACGTCACATTCAAAAGGTTATTACTATATCATGTTATGTATTAATTAATTTCAACTTGGTAAATGAAACTAGCCATATAAAAGACTTCTGGGTTTGATTTTCCAGGTATCCCTGTGATGATTTCACCAACAAGAACTTGTCTCTACGAGTGCAGGAATCAAGCGAATGGCCAGATTACTTAGCAGTTAAAGTGTTGTACCAGGGTGGTCAGACTGAAATACGATCTATTAACTTATCTGCTCAGGTATGGAAGTAAAACTGTATGTGCTTATATATGTTCAGAAATATATGAAGTTTATCTAACTTTTCCCCTACTTTCTACCTCTCCAGGATGATAGTTCAGATGTGATTTACCTGAACAGAAATCACAGTGCAGTTTGGGACACAGAAAATCTTCCAAAAGGGCCATTGAAGTTTGAATTCGAGGTAATAGATCAAAGAGATTCCTCCTCAATTTATGCAAGCGATGTTTTGCCTGCTAACTGGAAACCTGGAGTGATCTATGACACTGGAGTTCGGGTTCGTGAGTACAGTGCAGAGGGTGGTTGCCGTGAACGAGATTGCAATTTAGATGGCTGGTAATACAATTGTTTCTGACTTCATCAACAATCAAATAATTTGGAGGATTAATCAGAAGATGAGAATTTATCAAAACCCTTTCGCACTGTTACTGTAAAATTTCACTTTCCTTGTTTATCTTGCTCTCACGTGTGTGTGAGAAATATATGAATAAGAATTCTCTTCCATTTGAATTTTTTATTTAATTTGTTTTTGTTGACGTGAATTATAATTCTTATTTTGAGCTTTAGAGACTAATTTTTTCTAATTTATATTTTCAATTCTTGAATTTTATATTTTGTAAAATTAAGATATTAAATTGGATTGTAAAGATATTAAATTTTAAATTTTTATTGACGCGTAACTTAACACGAATGATTAGAGGGCTGTTGTAGAGCAAATTGGGCTAAACACAGCACAAGGAAGCTGCAACATGCTTCAAGCCCAATAAACCCTATTCAAAAAGGAGTTAAATTTGTAGAAAGCCCATTCTACTAAAAGCTGACCCATATAAGACATTAATTGGGCCAAAGAATTAAATTTAAAATGATAGAGAGGCCCACAAGTCGGGAGATGGGACAAAAGACAAAAGTCCTTACCATTTTTGCAAAAGCCCTTATCTCTCTGTTATTTGTTCCATGCAAGTGTTTTTCTTTCATTTTTAGAGAGAAAAATGACTGTAACTTGTTGCATTTTTCCCCATTACTAACTTAAGCGTCAAAGTAGAATCATCGTTCAACTTAAGAACAGCTTTCTTTTCCTCTTCTAACACATCCTTTTGTTATTGTTCTATTTTTTTTTAAGACTTTCTTAAAGTACTAGAGAATTTGTGTCAAAATTTTAGGAGATTTTCTCAGATAAGTTGAGTTATTATTTAAAATAGTTTATATCATGAAAGAAAAATACCTCTTTTGAGCATGGTGAAATTTATTGAATTATAAAATACTTGTTGATTTAACTATTAAAATCTCTAGAGGTGGCAGAAAAAGTTTAAGATTTAATCACACTTACATCAAATTAAGGATGAATTGAGATTATTTTTCTTAAATTCAACCCTCTACCCATGTTGAGCTAAGAAGATAATTAAATTGTTTTCTTATAATATTTATTTAAAAAAAACACCCATATTAGGGCTTTAGGTTATTTGTAATATCTAAAAAAATGTTATTTTTTAAAAATATTCGAATTTCTTCTTTACTTTTTATAGTATTTAAAAGATATTTTCTCTATTTTTTTTTTAAAAAAAAACTTAACACTAGTGATACTTTTCATTATTTGAGTAGGGTGGGGACTGAATTGATAACAATAGAAACATGATGCCTTTGTACAACAACGTGTAGAAACTTAGGTATCCGAGTGTTATTACTCAGGTTGTTAGTCGGTTAAATAAGACACGTAGAGCCGCCAGTTCTATTGAATTCCTCTCTCAGAATCAAAACTTTCGCCAAAAATTTGTCGAGAAAGTAAGATCAAAGATGGCGCAACCCAGCAAAGAGCCATGCAAGAAAGAGGCTTGCGACATTCAAGCTTGTCTGACCAAGAACAACTTCCTTCCTCAAAGGTAACATCTTTTTCTGATTTAGCTTATTTAGGTTTCCTTTTAAGTTCTATTTTATTATGGAATCCTTCGTGGAAATGAATATTGAGATGAAAACCAATTATTGAGATTTTGGGTTGCTCAAATTGGATTGTAAAGAGCTGTTAATTCAATGGTGACTGGTTTTTGACCAATTTATTATATCACGAGATGAATGCTGTGACTATTGTTCTTGCTCAACTGGAGAATATTATTAGAGGGCATTGTCATTAATGTGGAATTTTTTTTATATGAATTGATTGCATAATGAATGTTGATTTATTAAAAGCCAAAACCAAAACTGGTTTTCTCCAATTTCTTCAATCATCAAGAGGAATGAGTTCTTTCATTACTTTTTACTGTTTTCTGGCTTCTCAAAGGGACTACAACTTGATTTGTATTTTTCATTTTCTTGGGTTCCTTCATATTTCTGGTGGATATGATGCTCTGCTTTATGCCCCTTAACCCATTTATGGGTTAAATGCTGTTTTATTTGCCTTTGCATCTCTAATGGATATGCCATTTTGCTTACCACTAGGTTGTTGAAGCGAATGCTAAATTTCATGAATGTTCTGAGGATAAACATGTTTATCATGGCAAATTTTCATTGTAGACACTATCTTTGTTAAGATGACAAGATTCAATTTGTTCTCTCAAGCATATATTGGTGACAAGATCCTTGGTTAAGAAGACATTGTCTGCATCATCTTTTATGATGGCTTGCTCTGTCATATGTGTAGGATCCTTTGGCATGATGATTTGTTTAATAAGTATAAATCAATGATGCATACAAGCACAAATAACAGTAGTAAGAAAAACTCAATCCTTTCTGCTGGGAGTGCATGGAAGGTTTACTTTCTGCTTGAGAAAGGCTGGGACCTCACTTACATCTTTGCTATTTTGTAATGATATATCTCTGTTCATAATCACATGCTAGATAGCTTCTGTACATATACATGTACAATCAAATGAGCCTTGAAAATTTCCTTTCTTAAAATTGTTGTGTGACGCACACCCAGCTTCCAGCTAATAGTAACTTGATTTTGAGTATTCTCATTTAAGGGTTTCAATCGGTTGGATATGAAGATGTTGCCTTCTTCCATCGATGTCTACAATGATAGTTCATACGTCTGTATATAATGGAGTTTGGTTATGTCTAAATTGAACCAAGATATGAATACAAACTGTAATCAGTTTGTGGAGAACTTGGAAAGTATTTCCTGATTGTTCCGTTCACTATTGATATCTAGTCAATTATATGTCCATTGTCTGACTTAATTTAGATGTTCTCTAAGACTCATATGCACTCAAAGCTGTATCTGTAGCTTCATGAAATTTACATAATAAAAAGTTGTATTTTCATCTTCTCAGACCAAATTTATTGATCATCGTCATAATCTAGCCAGTTTGTGAGTTACAGTAGATGTTATTATATAAGTTTTGCAGCATTTTTTATCCCATGGTTTTCTATCTATTTGTTAATTAAGGTTTCTAAATGGTGCAGGTGTCGAAAAGTTATTGAATTGCTCCAGTCTTGCTGTGAGAAGTGCAATTACAACTCAACACACTGTGCTTCAGTCTCTGGCCTTCTGATGCAAATAGGAAAGTGAGAATCCAAATGCAATTTTCAGATTACAGGCCAGGTTTGACTTTTAACTTCAGGAATCTGCCAAGGAAGACTAATACGAAACCATAAATCACTAATGTACATATGAGTCAGTTTCATGCAGTCAGTATAGGTAACTGTCTGAAGTTGATACCAAAAGTGCAAAAAATGATTGGAAATGAGCAAATATTGTTTACTGTACTTTCATAATACTCTTGTTTGGAAAAAGAAAAAAAAGAAAAATAAAACGAAGATGATGTGATGGTTTACTATTATCGTCTTGCTATTTGTTGGGATTTTATTAAGATACACACTGAATCCTCATGGTTCTGTTATTCACAAAAGATGTGTTTTATCTAGCTATTTATTAATCTTTTTTGGTTATTTGGTTAGTTGGGTTGATATTAAAATTTCATAGCATTTCAATTTGTCACACAAAAGAAATTATCTGCTGATCCAATAGCATTGAGCAATAATGTTTCATCCAATGGAAATGGCATGTTTCATACTTTTGAGGAAATTGGTTAATGAATGATAATCAAAACCAGAAGACAAAGATAAGGGTATTTGGTCTTGTTTTTCAAAGATCATTTGCTCAACTGATGGAGGGTGACTTGGGAGAGCTAATCTATTGTGTCCAGTAGATTGGTAAGCATATTTTTTTGTGCACAAGTTTTCTCTCAAGTTATCAATGTGATTTTAATGATTTGATCAATTATATATAATAATTGGTTGTATATAAGTCAAAGATAGCATCTATTGTGAATATGCTATGGAAATATTATTGATTTGATATCTTTTGCGGGTATTTGTATATATTATATTTTTTAAAAAATCTTTTCTTATTTTTTGAGAAAACAAGAATGACAAAAATTGAAAATACCAAAATATGTTTTGGTAAGATATGATTGATATTGTTGATTTTAACTTGACTCTGAGAATAAAGTTGAAAATGGTATTTAATAACATCAATTTTTTGTAAAATTTACTTACTTTTTTTATTCATATTTTTAATGAGTCTTAAAATAAAGACAAAAATATTTTTAAAATTTTTGAAAACTAAAAATAAAAGCACTTTGAAAAGCACTATCAAATGCATTCATTTTAAGACCAAAAATAGCAAAAAAAAAATGAGTAAAACAATTTATTCGTACAGTTTTAAATCCAAAAATTGTGTCCTTTTCAGAACATAGCTGTTTTCAGTAATAAACTTTCAAACAACCTCATCCAACTGGTGCTTGTGATTTGACTAATTCAAAACATAGCTGTTTTCAGTAATAAACTTTCAAGCAACTTCAGCCAACTGGTGCTTGTGATTTGACTAACTTTCGTTTTCAAAAACAATTAATTGTTTCCAGAAATCACTACCATACAACAAACAGTTTTGACTAAGGCTTTCTAGCTACCAATACTGTCCTTTTCTCCCATGATGATTTCCTTTTAAATTGACAAATAAGATCATTGGAATTGTGATTGATTGTCAGTTCAATTTCTAAGCCTACAAAAACTAAAAGAAAACAAAAAATAGCCTATAACTTTTACCTTTTTAAAGAGGACAAATGTCTCTGTTTCAGAAAGAGAGATTGGCTTAAAGCAGTATTTCTAAAAATTCGGTTTACAACTTTGGCAATATCCACTCATTCTCAGCAAATAGTGAAGCAAATGATACATCATGTAGAAAAGAATACACCAAGTATAACCAACTGGTGGAAAAACTACATTTGCCAATCCCTTCTTGTATTGGACCAGGGAGAGTAACTGTATACAATTGGCAACAGCTGAAAGCTACAAAGTCTCATCATGAACCGGAAAAAGGGGACATGAAAAACCAAAATTATCACCCTTTCTTCTACTGTTTCTGAAAGAAAA
The DNA here is from genome assembly GCA_022749755.1 of Azadirachta indica. NCBI lineage: Eukaryota > Viridiplantae > Streptophyta > Magnoliopsida > Sapindales > Meliaceae > Azadirachta > Azadirachta indica. The sequence continues at coordinate 5,320,488 of CM040444.1, read as the reverse complement.
AAAATGATGAAAGTGGTTGGATGCAAGATACAAGTTGATGTTGAGAAGTACCTCCCTGGAGTGTGACGTATTGTATGAATGGCAGAGACAAAACCAGACAATTTATATCATGGTAATCTCAAGGACTCCTGCCGCCTAAGAGGGATGCCTTCTGATTCTAAGCCATCCTCATCTGCGTGCTTAGCCAATCGCATGGACATAGATGTTGACAAACTTGAACCTGATTTCGTAATGTGGTAAATGGTCAACAATGTGGAAAACAAGAGCCTGAATGACTCTTATATTTAAGAACGATAATAAAGGATCAGTGAGAACCATAATAAATTTGCATACCATCGCCCATGTCCTTGGTTTTGTGAAGAAGAAAAGTTCCTGAAAGGATTGTAACAAATCCACACATTTCTGTGACAATCTGGGTTGGATTCTGCCTATCCCAGTCCTGATAAGAGAAAATTAATCATCAACCATATGTAAATTTAAGTTCAATTGACAATCACGTTAAAAATAACTATTCTAACTTGATTAATTGACTAGACCATGATAAAGCAATGAAACATGCTACTATAATTTACCTTAAACATGATCACACTAGCCAAAATTGTCAGTGATGTGAACATAACATAGTATATGGGCGACACTACAGCTGTGTTAAAAGTATCAAGCGCCTGCATTACCCAAAAAAAATAAAACAAAGAAATTAAAAACCGAGGAAACAAAAAAAAAAAAAAAAAAGAGGAAAGTGAAATAACACAGTAAGCAGTGCTGGTTAATCAAGGAGGTTAGTGGCAGTCATAGGTTAAATCCAAAAATGTTGCTATCAAAATCTACCAAACAACAGATCAAAGCCTTACTTTAAGATCTTCGCCTCAAAAAAAGTACATAATTTCAAGATCAAAGATAGAGAAATTCAATAAAAAAGTACTAGAATCCAGCTACTCCAACAATCAACTGTTCTAACAGAACATAAAATGTCTCCCATGCTTGGATACCGGACTATAACCGAGTAGTCAATAGCTTTGAACTAATTCTAATATATAACCAAGTAGACCAAAGAGCTGCATCATCATAAACTTGATGAGAGGTTTGCCATTCTTCCTTTTTTGATGATTTTTTTTTTAACTTTTTATGCACGCATTCTTATATTTAATTTTCTCTCAACAAGGTGCATCAATCTTCTTATCCATATCCAACGGTAAAGAGCCATAAAACTGGCCACTCCTTTGAAAACAATCCCCTAGCATAAGCCAAAGTGAACTCAGCACAAATAAGAATAAGCACCCAGGGAAATCATCTTGAGTGAAATCCCATTGCACAACGAATTCTCTATAAGCCACATAAGATTCACTCAGCACATGAGATTTTAAAAGTTACTCAAGGGCATAAATAAAAGGATGCATTTGTCCACACACGCAGGCCAAAATATCTGATTGCTGCCAAATTCCAATAATCTGAACAATTCCATTCCATATCACAAAAGTTCCATAATTTACATTCCATCCCAACTCCACATAAATTTATAGTAGAGCTACTAGTCATAGCTGACAACTTAAAAACTTCCAAATCTGTATTATCTATCTCTGCAAGCCCCCATATGATTGTATCAGGTTGATGGCATTAGCATTTTGAAAACCCATCACATTAGAATAAAGAAACATAAACAAGCTGAACCTTGTACTTTTCTAACACCTCAGGTTCTTTTGGGAAATCTCACGAAGCCAGCGTCTAGGAAAGCTAGAGAACTGATAACAACTCCATTCTTTCAAAACTTCTTCTAATTTTGAAAGTTATACCCCTGAGGAGATGTGAAAGAAAAGCAAAGTTACTTGATTGAAAGACTTCTTCTTCAACTTCATAAAGAAAACACTTCAGCCATAGGGAGGCCTCTTGCCCTCTTGAGATGCCTCTACAGAATTAATAGTATCTACAACCTTGCGCGTGATCAGTTGGCTCAATTTTGTGGCACTCATCATTATCCAAAAAGAAAGTACAACATTTCAGGAAATACAAATCCAAAGTTCTCAAAGTAAGCCACAAGGGGGATCTTTTTTCCTGATTATCCAGATCTTCCTCAGCCACATCTGCTCATCCTTGTTTTTGTTTCAAAAAATTATCTGTCAGCACAAGCTCACTTCCAAAACACATCCTCATTTTTCATAATTTCATTGATTTCATAAACATATACTTTCTTACATGAAGAAAAGCCATTCAGCTTCCAGCTTTACTTAAATCAAACAAAAGAAGCATTGTGAAACCACCTGAGAGATATATTAACACAGAAAAGGACCACAAGCTTGTACTTCAGGAGAATATCCTTTCATTTTTATCCATTATTTTTTTGACATGTCATTGACAATTGAAAAAGCTGGAGAATGTGATGGATTTGCCTAACCCCCCTGGCTTTAAAAACACAACTCTAGCACTCTGGTTATCTAATTCCTTTTTCCAATTAGTAGATGAAAATATGACAATGCTGTATAACTGATAATAAAGAAGAAAGGAAGGGACAAAAAAAGTCATTACCTTGTTCAGATAATTCATTTGGGTAAGCACACAAATAATTACTACTAGAGTGAAGGCCCATGTTTGGGGATATATTAGCTGATTCATTCCAGACAATGTCAACTTCAGAGCAATTCCAAGTGCCTTAACACTCATAACCTGTCAAAGGGCACTGTCAATATAAAACACAGTAAAGAATTATATTTGGAGAATGTAATTACAAATTTACCAATAAACAACTTTGGGATACATACCGACAAAGAACCTACAAGGGAACAAATTCCAATATACACCATTATGTGCGTCTGACCATAATCCGGGATAAATTGGAACATAAGGATAAATACTGCTGTTATGACCAGAGCAGCGTAGAAGAGAAATGCTGGAATGAGAAGGAAAACAAAGTTATCAAACTCATTTATTTGCTATTTAACCATTAAATGCTAATTTCTGAAGGCAAGACTGGATAAACATACAAATATTTAAGGAAACAAAGTACCTGGCTCTGTAGCAAGATTCCAAACTTCTATCACAGACTCAATCTCACGTTCTTGAGGAGCATGCAACACAATTGTTATAGAGCCCACAACACAAAGGGCACAACCAAGAATTCCAAAAATATGTAGTTTCTCGTTTAAAATGATATGAGCAAGCACAGCACTGCAAGACAACATCATATTCAGCACACAACACTGGCAAATCAAATTAAATTTCAGGGAACTTTCAGACATGCCTGATAATAATGCTGAGAGCACCAAGCGGTGTAACCAGTATAGCCGGTGCAAATGCATAAGCTGCAAAGTTAGCAATTTCCCCAACAATCACTGTAAAACAGCAATTGGCCATGATCTGTCAGAACTAGAATTAGACTTTTTTCTCTACAATGATAAAATGCAAACAATCCAAATAGTAACTTATTCTAGAACTCCAGCAAACTCTGCAATTACTTTCCACAAAATATGTTGTAGATAAGATATCAAATGGGGAACTGTTATTCAAATTAGACAGGTAATTCAAACTAAGAGTCACTAATGTATAAAGTTACTCAAAACGAATATTGTCCACAGGACCCATAAAGAATAAAATTATTGACAAAACTTAATAGTTTTTAACAGGCTTCCATAACAAAGAGGAAGTTGAATAATATGGCTAGTAGGAGATAAACAAGAAATTACTGATCTGATTACACTCACTTGTTATCATGCCCACCCACCATAGTGGCTCATACAAGTAAGAATAGCCTCCAACTCCTGTCAAACAATCATGAATAGAACTTTAGAGAAACTATTCAGAGATGAAAGCAAATGTGTGAGTTAATGATCAAGAAGACTACATAATGGTCAGTAGATTCATGTATTTGCCCCCAATTCACACGAAAGAAATGCAAATGAACTGAAAAAGCAAAAATCATCCAAGTTGATTTTCTAGAAGAGTAAATTTCTTTATTTTATTTCTTCAAGGCAAATATACTTCAGACATAATTACACCCACCATTTCTTACATGTGATAAGGATCACAATATTGTTTATTTAACATATTTATCAAGAAACGAAAGAGATGTATCAAAATGCCATAAAAAATGACTACAAATCCATATAAATGCAATGCAATAACCACAAGAAGAAATGAATTTCGCCTATATAACTACTTTTGACCAAAATAAGATCCTCCAAATGCATTTAATATCTACAGGATCAATTCTGTTACAATCATTCCTTAGATTTAGTGACAAGTGATTGTTCTCTAAACATGACAATAGATAACGACAATAATTAAATCAATCAATGTAACAGTATCTATTTAAGTTGCCTTTCCATTCAATGCAACGAATTCATAATTGCATATTACCAGAAATGGTCAAATACCAGAAGGAACTACTTCCAGTACATGACAAATCATTTCATTTCCTGCATTTCAATCAATTATTCCATATTGATACATCCATGAATTTTTTACCCAATTTTACCCTGATCCCAATTTTTAAGCATACCACAAACTGAAGTTTGAGAACTAACAGAGCACAAAACTTCTATAAATCACACCATCATTCCTTATACATACAACATCCCAGATCAATTCATCCAAAAGATCGATCAAAAAACAAAAGCCGCTCAATTTTATGATGATTTCACTTATTTGCTACCTTATTATATATAAAACAACAAATCAACTAGATTATGATAAATTACCAAAGTACTAAGAAGAAAAAAAAAAAGATCAGCAGAACTATGAATAATATGGTACCTGCCCTAATGCCAGAAGCGCCAGCTTTCTTTAAGCCCTTCTTCTTAACAATAAAACTAGAACCAATAAAGAAACTTGACGAAAGCGCCAAAACCAAACCCTTGATGTTATCAGATGACATCCCATCTCTCCAGCTCTGACTATTCTGCGCCATTCACTTACCAGCACAAACCCTTTACTGTAAAATTCTCACTAACAACTACCTGACAACCATAACTCAACCTAAACTCGGACTGAATCCCAACAACAAAGTCACTAGATTTACTCAATTAGGTCCCCGAAACCTCACTCCCCGAGATCTCAAACGTAAAGGCAGAGATACCCAGGTGGGGAAGCCGACGTAAGAACCAGATATGAGTTTGATTTGGTTATTTAAAGCTGCAATCTGATCGTTCAGTGAAGTGAATCTAAAATGAGCAGCAGAGGAAAGAAGGAGCGGATCCCAGAGGAAAGAGATTTAAATCGGAATCGAAAGAAGGAGAGGGCGGAGTAATTGCGTAGGCGATGGAAGATTTGAGAGGTGAGAGTAGACAGAGAGAGAGAGAAAGAGTTTGGTGGAAACAGCTGGTCTTGTACTGGCGAGATAGTTTTCTTGGAATGGAAGAGAAACGAAGAAACAAAGACTCTTGTTCTCTCAGACTCAGCGTTGATGAATATTACACTTTATCTTTTGATTCTTTGTTACCAAAATTCAGTGTCCATGTTTTTCTCCATTTTTTTCTATCCTCGTAATAAATACAATTTTACTAAAAAATTGTAAAATAATAATAATAATAAAAAAAATTGGTTTTATTATATAAGAAATGATCACGAGCATTTTACTTTTATATGAATTTTGAATGGTTGAGATTAATTGAATTAAATATATATATATAATAATTAATATAAATATTATATTCATCTCAATAGTTGATAAAATATAAATTTAAGAATTTATAAATAAATATAAATATATATGTAAAATATAAAATTATTAATTATCCCTTATTATTATTATTTATAAAAAATTAAAAATTATTAGGTACAATCTCTTTCTATTTTAAAATTTATATTTAATGTTATACAACATTATTTAGTAAATATATGAAGTTGTTGTATGTTAAATTCACATAATATTAAAGAGCTGCTTGTAAAATTGTGTTATGATATTCGTTGAGGTTAATTCATGATATAATATATGATTTTTTTTTTAATTGCAATATGCGTAGCTGTATTTCAATAAAATGGGAGTCATTTTTATTAAATTGATTGATGAGATTGCTGAAATGATTGATTATAATTTAAAGAACAAAAAATTAAACGTTTTCATCTATTTTTAAATAAGTCAAAATTTTCTTTAAGGATAATTTGGACTTTAGTGTTGATAAATACTCACACTTTATTTGATTCTTTGGCGGCAATATATATATATAGTGGTGATGTTACAAGCATTTAGTATATAATAATAAGATAGGAGGATATTGGGTGACTCATAAAATTAGTTATCAATTAAATTTATCGAGTGATTCAAAACCGGTCATCGCACTACGGATTTAAATAATAAAAAAAAAAGTGAACAATAGACAAAATGAGACGATGAAAAATATAATAATTTTTAAGATGTGTTTTGTATCACTTCCTACATACTGTTTTTAAAATAAAATTAATATTTGTATGCCATTTTTTTTCATCATTTAAGAACGAGATTGATAACATTTTTCAAAAATTGTGTACCGAAATTAAGAATTATAAAATATATTTGATAAATAAGTTTGAAGAATTGTAATATTAAAAAAGAAAAAAAAAATCTATGCACTCAATTTCTTCTTATTTCTTATTTTCACTAAAACAAATGTAGTTTTTTTTTTTTTTAGAAATGTAACAACACATAAAACTTTTATAGATTTTTTTAATTGATGATTTCTTGTTCATTAAAGTTGAACCAAGTTGAATTTTGTGAGAGAAAGAAAATGGAAAGTAAATTTTGAGTTTTTGTAAATGACAAATTTGAGAAAGATGAAATAAAATAGTAAGTTGTGGCATTTTAAAAGTATTTGCAAGGGAGAATTAGAAAAGAAAAGAAGAGAAGAGAGATAAAGAGTTACAATTTTGTAAATTATATTATTTTATACCTCTAACTATTGTATGCTCAATTAATTGCTTAAATTTAATTAGAAGAAGTATAATTAATTGGTAAGATGTTGGGGCCAATTCCATTTAGTGAAAAGTTACTATATTTTTAATATATTAATATATTATTACGAAAAAAATGTATTAATATAGAAAATATTATTAAAATAAGGAGCCATTCATTTACTTGGGGACCTTATAGTTGTGAGACCACAATGAACGAAAGGCCACAATAGTGAGAAGAGAGCATATGGGATAAATTAGGTACAATTGATATTGATATAAAATTATAGCTCATTCAAAACAAAATTAAAAAAAATATAAAATATTAACGTAAAAGTAAGTAAATCTTTCCTAAAATTTGATATTTATATAAAATTTTAACTTTACTTTCAAAATTTATTTGAAGCCCACAATACTAAACATGCTTTCAATTTGATATTTTATAGTTAAATTAAAAGTTCGTGGCATTAATTTTATTTTGCACTAATTTTTAAGAAAAAAGTTTATTTATTTTATGCTAATATATGGGATGGGATGAGATGGGCATGTGATAACCTTCAAAAATAAATTGTGATTCCTTTTTTTCTTTATTGGTTGAGAGTATTGCTATATATACAAGCTCATTCATAGATTTATATATGTTTGTGCAATTTTGGGTTTGAGTCTAAAAAATCGAACTGAATGTAACTAAACTACAAAATCAAAGTGAATCGAACCAAAGTAGTTCAATTCAGTTTGATTTCGTAGTTTAGTTTTACAATTCAGTTTCAACTTCTGTACTTGTAAAAGTATTCAATTCTTAAAATATTTTTATATTAATCCATAAAAATTTTAAAAATTATAAAAAAAAGTTTATAAAACTTATAATATCTGTTTTTTTTTTGTATTTGTATGTATTTATGTAATATTATATAAACTTTCCATTTATTTATAAATTTTATAAAATTTAAGAATTTGTATGATATTTTACATTCAGTACCCATCTATTTTTCATTCGGGTTCGGTTTTTTCTGAACCATTAAGATTTGAAATTCAATTAAACCATAGGATATGATAACCGAACCGAACCAAACCAAACTTTTGGTTCGATTCAGTTTAATTTAGTTCCGACTTTTTACCTAGAACTATTTATATATTATCATGTGTTCAATATCATATATCTTATAATACTAAAAAAAAATTATATAAAATATATGATAATAATATAATATTGTCACATCAATTTATATAAATAAAATTTGTATAATAATTCGCAACCCTAATATTATTAATTGAAATCGTTGATTAATAGTTTAATAATAAAATACTTACTTTGCTCCTCTTCTATGAGAGAACAATTTTGAGATCGCCTCAAATTAAGATTAGATTTAACCGAAACTTGTTTTATATTTTATTTTTTAAAAAAAATTACTTATTCTTTAAAAATTTTACTTTTGTCCTTCTAATTTGTTAGGTTAGCAATCAAGCCCATAGCAAAAGGGCTATAATGACTATGTTGAAAGTGAAAGTATGTTTCGATTATTTTGGAAAACTATGAGGTCTTAAGTGTTATTCTCTATAAATTCAATCATATGATTATTAATTTCATGTGTAAATATTTAGTTAGTTTCATTTATGTTGTTTTATTTGACCAATGACAAAAATAGTAAAGTTGATCATATAAATATCTAATTAATAACATAATGTTAATATGCTTAAAAGCATAACTAAATTAAATTTCATACTAAATTTTCTTTCATTAAATAATTTATGTAATTAGTAATATAAAAGTATATTACTGATTGATTGTATTGTAAATGAAATATTTTTAATATTTATTATTTAACAATTAATCAAATTAATACCAATGCATATAATTAATTAATTAACCTTCTTCTAATTAAATTGGTTTTAATAATTAATTCAATTAGTTTATTCATAATATACCTTTCCTTCAAATCCTATATTAGTTACATCAAGTACAAATTAATTAATACTATAATTAGTTTCGTCTAGTCTTGTATAAATATAATATAGTCCAATTAAATATATACTTATTTTAATAAAGAAATATATCATTTAAATAATCACATTATACATATTGTCTCATTAATTAATTAATTAATTAATTTTTATGTTAGTTTCCTTCATAATTTTTTTTAAAATTCAATTACTCTCCATTTATTAATCACTATTAATGATAAGCTAGCCTATTAGTCATTTTGATTTCTACTAGGAGTATATATAACTATAAATAGAATGAATCCTTCAATTTCCTATTATATGAGTCATAAAACATTTGAATTAATTTTTATTTTGTTATTTTACATACTAATATTTTTATTTAGACATCCTAAAATATAGTTCATGTAATATAATTAGAATATATTCATTTAAAAGGAGTATGTGATATGATTTAATTGGATCAAGATACTTAGAAACATGACTTATTGGTCTTTAAAATTTGACTTATTATATTGATTAATATTAATAGTTTAAAAAATATCTATTAAATTCCTAATTTACTAAAAGAAAACTATTGTACCCCTCTTTAATAGTAGTTAATTAAGAAAATTATTTTTAAATTTTTAACTAAAAGTAAATATAATAACAATAAGTATTTTTAAAATTACCATGATTAATTAATCCAATAGGCCAAATTTTAGAGACTTGTACATCTTTTATTTCAAGATATTTATCTCTTAAACATACTAAAAGAAAATTTAATTTTACTAATCTCATTGAAAATGTCAAATTTTTTTAAAAAAGTTTAAGATTTTTCTCTGTTGAAAATTAAATATATTATAAGAATAACTAAAAATATATTTGAGTTTAAAGTGTTATAATTTTAAAATCACAACTATTGTAAAATAAAATCACAAAATGGCAAATATTTGCAAGAAACTAGAGTGATCTTGACCATAAATTCGTGTTTAATAGCAAACAATATTTCAATTACTTTATTTTTTATAAGAATATATATCCTAATTCTATAGATTTTTATCATGATTTTGATGTTTTTTTTATCAAATCTATTACGACATACAATTTTAAAAAATGCCCAAAATAAAAAGTTGTCTAATTGTATCCTCATTGGATGTGTGAAAGTTGGAACACTTCTTTCCCAAGGCATGAATCGATCAAACCTATTATAACAAAGTTATCTATACTAAAAGCATGGTATATAAATTTGCTCCCAAAATTAATTAACGCGTTTTCATTTCAGGGAAATAGCCATTGATTTCTCTGTGTTTCTCTAATCATTCCAGTGATCATTTATTTATCATGTAAAGTGTGTAAGTAGGTGTGAAAATAAAATATTCATTGACTTTAAGCAACAATAACATCCAAGACCCCAGACTTTAATGTTTTCACAAATAACAATATAATTTATCTATAAAAATATCGAATGACCCAAAAGGCTAAAATAAACATTTAATAATAGGAGAGAATAGATTGAGCTAGACCAATTTATCATAATTTGTCTTTTGAATCGTCACATGACGAAACCATTATCAGATAAATAATAAAGAATGCTACTAGAAAGTCTTGTAAGTCATTTTATGTCAAATAGGTCTTTAAAATCTTAAGATAATGCGGTAGTAAGCAATTTAATATTGAAAGGTGCATATTTTAGTCATTTCAATAAAATTAGAAATAATTATCATAACTCAAATGGTAAACTCATCTTCAGGTTAAAACTCTTACCAAAGTTTGAGTAATGATGCTTGTAAAACCTAATTTCGATATAGATATTTGAAAAAATTAATTAAAAAAAGACATTAACATGTAAATAATATTATTATCAGAAAAAAAAAATGAAATTATGGACCAACATGATAAAAAAAGATAGCATTAGTGTTAAAAAGCTGAGTTGGGGACTTACATGATATAAAAGAACGAACCATATATTTTCATGAAAATTTCTAAACTATGAGTACCAAAATGTTACTTATCCGTTGACAAAGACTTGTTCTAAGCTGTTGTGGAGGTAAACGCCCACCATGCAAGCGCAATACAAGACAAAAGATCAGAATACAAATAACACAATATCAACTATATTGCTTCCCAACTCATCTCCCACAAATCCTTTGAATCTCTCCTTTTTCTCTGTATCCTGCAGGCTTTATGTAGCCGGCTTTGCTTACTTCTCCACATGTTTTGACTTCATTATTTCTCTATAAATACACTATCATTTCACTTTCATTCAACCCACAACAACCCCACAAACCCTGATCTCTCTTCCTTTGTTCATCAATGGAGATTATCAGTTCTCGTTCTATGATCTCCATCCATACATATTTTCCACTTATTTTGGTGATAGCTGTGTGTGCAACATTGGTTCATAGCCAAGGCACTCGTGTTGGATTCTACTCACAGACGTGTTCTCGAGCTGAAACCATTGTTAGGTCTACTGTTGAAGCTCATTTCCAGTCTGATCCCACCATTGCTCCTGGGCTGCTCAGGATGCACTTCCATGACTGCTTCGTCAACGGCTGCGATGGTTCCATTCTCATTGACGGCCCTGAGTCTGAGAAAACTGCACCGCCGAATCGTTTGCTGAGAGGCTATGAAGTGATTGATGATGCCAAGTCCAAGCTCGAAGCTGCCTGTCCTGGTGTTGTCTCTTGTGCTGATATTCTTGCCCTTGCTGCTCGTGATGTTGTAGTTGTGGTAATTCTTTTTTTTTTTTTAAATTTTTTAAACATTCCAAATTATGCATACAATCTACCTATCAACGTTATATCATAAATTTATCGGGAGTCAAGAATGTTAATTAAATCTAATCTAATTTTTTGATAATTTTGATTGAATCTAGTCTAATATTACCGAAAAAAAAAGAAAATCTCTATCCAATTTAAATAAAATCTATCTCAATATGAAAGACTACGGGTATCGACAATTCCTATCAAAGGATGACTGGGGTATAGTAATTCTTTTATTCTAATTCTTTTAAGTCAAATTTAGGCAGAAGCTTGATTTTATTATGAAATTACAATTCGAAATCCACTTGCGGGAGTAGTACACCAACCCCTCATTCCGAATTTTCAAGAAGTAAAACTTTGACTTTGAGAAAAAGCATGCATGTTGTTATAATACTAACAATAATAATAATAATAATAATAATGATATGTAGTTTACTATTATTGATGCAGACAAAGGGATTAAGTTGGCGAGTACCCACAGGACGCAGAGATGGGAGGATATCATTGGCATCCGATGCTGCTAATTTACCAGGTTTTACTGATTCTATTGAACTGCAAAAGCAAAAGTTTCTCGACAAGGGCTTGAACACTCAAGATCTTGTTACTCTTGTGGGTAAGCACCCTAATAAACTTGTTAACATATATTTCAAACAATAGGTAGGATTAATTTGTCGATTTGATGCTCGATCTAAACTTTCATTTGAGTAAATGCACATATTTAATTGATAACGTATAATAAAAAAAAATAAAATTTTCCTTTGTCACAGACTTAATTACAGTATACCAAAATGTGTAATATAAATTTTGTAACATGTAACGTAAAAATTGAAATATTAAAATAAAATTTAAAATTTGAAATATTTAGCACAACATTGATATGCGTAATCCAATAGTTGAGAAAAAATTGTAGGTATGTAACAATGCATATATTGTATTATAGTCAGTTGCTTTGATTGTATACATATATATACTGACAAAAAATTTTAGAAGATTAAATTTATTATTCAATGTGTAACTCCCAAAATAATTTTAGGTATTGTTTGATAATTAATGCTAAATTTTATTTAACAGTTAATGTTTATTATATTACTCTCGTCCTTATAATCTTTGATATGTGCATGCAGGAGGACACACCATTGGCACTGCAGCTTGCCAGTTGTTCAGGTACAGGCTTAACAATTTTACTACAGATGGGGCTGCTGATCCTTCCATCAGTACAGCTTTCCTTCCTCAACTCCGAGCGCTCTGTCCGGAAAATGGCGACGGAGGAAGGCGGGTTGCGCTCGACACAGGCAGCCCCAACAGATTTGACAACTCTTTCTTCTCAAATGTGAGGGACGGCAAAGGAATCCTGGAGTCTGATCAGAAGTTGTGGACTGATCCTTCGACTAGGACTTTTGTCGAACGGTTCTTAGGCATTAGAGGGTTGCTTGGATTGACGTTCAATTTGGAGTTCGGAAAGTCGATGATTAAGATGAGTAACATCGGCGTCAAGACCGGAACAGAGGGGGAAATTCGGAAAATATGTTCCGTAATTAACTGATGGGATAATAACATTTACATCCCTGTAGTTTTGTGGTTTTCTAAATAAGCGTATATTTTGTGTATTTGTATCAAGTAGGTTCAGAGATTTTTTTTTCCAAAGATCAAGCATCAAAGATCAAAGGATCAAAGATCAAAGATCAAAGGATCAATTGATAAATTATCTTTATGATTCTGAATTTTATTCGTCACATTATGAAATTTTAATGTTAAAGGGTTTTCCCTTTTCTTTTTGGTGGATTTGATTGAGTTCAATAAGGACCTATTTGATATATAAATAAATTATGTCTTCATGAAAAATACATATAACAACTTAATTATTCAAATATTAGTATCTTAATTTTATGAAAAATGATCAATTGACCTTTATATTATGGCTCAAATAATATTTAGACTCTATTTTAAAATTAATTGTCAAATATACCACTTTCATTACTTTTTTCTATTATCATTAGCAATCAAAACAATGTATAACAATAAAAAAAAAGTTTTTATAATATCTCTGTCGTACTATGTTATCGGTATAATAATTTAATATCACAAGATGTATATATTTATCCTTCAAAATAAAATAATTTTAAGCATATATATTAAAAGAATTATACATATTTTATCTAAAATTATCTATGATCATTACATACTAAATCATTACTAGAAAAAAGTTTCTCAAAAAATTAGAAACATTTTAGTATATAATTTTATCCAAACTTATTGTTATTATTTTAATTTAAATAAAGAATATATTTATTTTTAGTTCTTTTTAAAAATGATGAAGTAAAATAAATATATTAAAAATAATGGGGACTGGATCGCCATTAATGGAAAAGGCATATTCTAGTTATTATTTTAATTAAGTTTAGAGACTAACATAATAATATCTTAACAGGTCACGAAGGTGTATTTTTTAATTTTCTCAAAACTTAGAGGTATTTCACGCACTCAAAAAATTTAGGAAATATTTGCTCCTCTCCTAAAAGTTAGGGGTATATTACAATATCTCTCTTAAAATATAATTATTAAGTTTAAATAAAGTTAAGTGCAGATAATAAATAATATCACATGCCACTGAGTATTTGACATAATACTGATTTTCCATCTAAATAGAATTACAAGTGAAAAGGAACGCAAATTTTGATGTTTACTTTTTATATTATCATTAGTTCAATAATTATAAAAGACCAATCAATGAATAACATGTTAAATGTTATATGTAGTGCAAAATTTTGTATAATTTTGTAATTATAGCATTAGTCCTTTTTATAATACAAATAAAAAAGAATGTGTTGATATTATTTTAAACAAACTATATTTTTAAAAATAATAGTGAATAATGTTTGTTAAAAATGATACTTATGAAATGAAAATATTTTTTGGAATAAGTTTTCTCCATATTTGTGTTATGAAGTTAAGAGGGTTTTTTTTTTCTCTTTTGTCTTGTTATATAACAAAAATGTTATTGAAAACAATAACGACTAATAAATTTTATTAAAAATTAGGAGAAAATAATAGATAGAACGGATTTATTACATTATCCATATGTCTCTTATCACAAAATCATGTGGTAAATCGTATTAAGTTTAAAATAAATCATTATATCAAAAACAAGAAAAAAAAAACTTGAAACATATAGTCTAATTTAATTGAATGTTCTATTTAGTTTTTGGTATAAATTTTCTAATAGAGTTTCATGAAATAAATTTTTTACAAGTAAAATTGACATAAGTTGAGGTTTTAACAAAATTTTATTGATTATTTAGTTATCACAAATAATTTTTAATAAAAATTATGTAATTAAACACAATTATTATAATAAATAAGTTTTTATTATCTTATAAAAAGCTTAGTTAAAATCTTCAAAATAAATAAGAAAATTTAAAAAATAAATATTTTACAAAAAATTGAAAAATCTCAATTATCATAAGTTGAAATTTTGGGTTTCTTCTGATAAAATTAAAATAATTTTTTTAATTCTCAAAAATTTCTTTTAAAATAACAATCAAATGACATAAAAAAAATTTCAAGCCTTTTTAACAATTAAAAAGCCGTATTAAAGGAGCACTAAAATTATACTATTTAACACTTTCTCAAAAATTAATAATAGTAGAGATATTTCAATGCGGAAATCCCTCTCTCTTTGGAGAAGGCAAGGCCCAAAATCGAAAGAGGGCCCCAGGCCGAGGCCCAAAACTGGCGAAGGCCGAAGCCGAATAATAAACAAAAATTAACGACCAACCCGACTGGTCTGAAACAAACTGATGCTGCTTATTATATTGTAGCCCTAAAACCCTAGTAACCCCTTTCGTCCTTCTTCTCGTTCTTCTTACAGTAGCAGTCTTCTCTTCGAATTATTTTCACAGAGTGTGGAGGAAAATGAGGGTGGGCAAAAGGGGTTCTGCTGAAGTAAGCTCGCTGAAGAAAAAGGAGAAGAAGAATAGAAATAAACAAGAGAAAGAGGAGAAGGAAAACGTAATGGAGAACAAGACGAAGTTAAAGAAAGTACAATCTGATAAACAGAAACAGTCTTTTGTTAAGAAGCATGATGAAGAAGAACAAAAACTTCAGCGACTAAAAGAGGGAAGGAAAGAAGAATACTTGGAAAATGAGTCTGGTTCTGGTTGTGATTCTGATGAGTCTGATTATCAGGTAATCATACTGCATGATTATTTTCTTTGGGAAATAACTTAATTTGAAGTGAGCCAAGGTTAAAAGTATCTGCCAGTGAATTATTTTTGTGCTCTTTGTTTTTGTTATTTTGTTGGTAGTTTGTTATTTAGGACAACAAAAACAAAAGAAAAATATAGGTTTGAAATTTGGATGAATGGTTGCTGCTGTATTTTAGTTGGAATTTACTTAGAATTAGTGTATAGTCTATATTGTCTTTTAATTTATGTTGTGAAACATGGAAAAGTGAATTATTTTTTGCTTTAGGATTTTTCTGAGGATGATATTTCAGAGGACTATGAATCATTGGGACAGTCAGATGACAGAGAAAGTGAGTCTGAAGGTGGACAGAGCCAGTCCTCCGGAGACGAGGTACATGGTAATTGCCCTCATTTCTTCCTCTACTTCTACATTTTTTCATGATGCTATTTTATGCTGTTCCGGGAGAAGAAATATAAAATCACTTTCAGAGTTATGTTCATAAGCAAAACATTTTCAGGATTCTGTTCATGTTGCTTATGTTGATGTTTAGAATACGAAAGGCTCAAGTTACTTAAGTCATTGCTCAATTAGGTGGAGCTTTTTATTTTACTTGGTTTGAATAAGAATCCCAAATTTCTTTTCTTAATTATATTGGCTATTCAGCAGTGGGTAAATGCTTTTTTACACATCTGTATTACATTATTTATGGCAAGGTTTGGTTAATACAGGTGACAATGATGATGAGGACAATGCTGATGATCATTGTCAAGCAGATCAAAGTGATGGTTCTGAAGACCATCAAGGAGTTGAAGAGAGTGATTCATCTGAAGATGAGGTCTTTTGGTGTCAAAGAAAATGAATATCATTGGTATTTCTGTCGGATTACAGCAAAGTTCTTGTCTTTTTATTCTTTCTATTTGTTGTTGCTTATAGGTGACTCCTCAAAATACGATTGGAGATGTTCCCTTAGAGTGGTACAAGGATGAGAAACACATTGGATATGACATTTCTGGGAAGAAGATAAAGAAAAAGGAAAGACAAGATAAGCTTGCGTCCTTTCTTGCCAATGTTGATGACTCAAAAAATTGGTGAGTTTTGTCAATTGAATTTATCATTTTCTCATTTTCAGAACCATAATATTAGAGTGAATAATTTTTATCTGTTCTGCTTCTAGCTTTAAAGAAATTGAGCCAAGCACAACAATTGCTGGCTGTTTTGTTGTTGATTCATATTTTTTCCCCTTGCTAATTCAGGGTTCTTATGAGTTGCACATATATTACAGGTTTCAATAATGGTTGTGTGAAATTGTATAGTGCATTTTTTTTTTTATCTAGGACTGAAATTCATCTGTTCCAGCTCTAAGGTTATGACAGAGAACTGCTGTGTTTTTTTAATGTTTTAAATCTAATTTCATACATATATTCTTACTGTCAAAATAAAGAAGTTGTGTCAAAAGATGGGCAGGAAGGGTGGTGAATTTAGCTCTTTTTTGTAAATTTATCTAGTGGGACCCCCATAATTGTTTCAAAAGATTATTTGCTTTATTTTGGTGAATTTATGTAATTGTAGGCGCAAGATTTATGATGAGTACAATGATGAGGAGGTGGAGCTGACAAAAGAGGAGACCCGGCTCATTCGTAGATTACTCAAAGGAAAGGCACCGCATGGTGACTTTGATCCATACGCGGTCAGTAATTTACATTAATTCTCATGCCTGCTAATTATTTTTTTTTTAAAGTTTGTTGACCTTATATTTCTTCATTTTACAATTAAAATGAAGTTTTCTGCCCACTGATTGCAGGACTATGTTGATTGGTTTAAATATGATGATGCTTTGCATCCACTGTCAAATGCACCAGAACCGAAGAGGCGGTTTATTCCTTCTAAATGGGAAAGTAAGAAGGTAAGTTGTTTCATAATTTATTGTCTGTAGATTTTAATCAAACATTAATAAGCAATAGACTGGGGATGAATTTTTTTATTTTAAATAAAAAACTTTCCAGTCTTTACCCGTTAGATCCATTTTCAGTTGGCTGCCCATTTGAATGTTATCCAACTAAAAAATTTTCTGTGACCTAACTGTTAGCTTTCGGGAATTTGCAGGTTGTACAATATGTTAGGGCAATTCGCAAAGGATTAATAAAGTTTGATGAGCCAAAAGAGGAAGAACCAAAATTTTACCTCTTGTGGGGAGATGATTCTAGCACTGCTGAAAAGGCTAACCGTTTAGCCTACATTCCTGCACCAAAACCGAAATTGCCAGGTTTGATTTCAATTTACGTTTGGTAGAAATCTTTAGTACCCTGTATGAAGTCCTCTCAAATTTTGACATTTGGCTCATAGGTCATGAGGAATCCTACAATCCTTCCCTAGAGTACATTCCAACACAAGAAGAATTGAATTCTTATCAGCTGATGTACGAGGAAGACCGCCCTAAATTTATTCCAAAGCGGTAATGTACAATGTAACTGAATTATTAGTTAATGTTTATGTACTTTCCTGATGTCTTAACATCTAGCATTTTAAATCATTTTTGATCTTGTCAGATTCACGTCGTTTAGAAGTATCCCAGCATATGAGAATGGTGTAAAAGAATCCTTTGAACGCTGTATGGACCTCTACTTGTGCCCTAGAGTTCGGAAGAAGCGGGTGAGTTAAGAGTCACTGATTCCTCTCAAGTTTGATCTTTGATGATTCTCTTGTTATCTTTGAATTAATCTTTTATATTTCTAATTCGCTTGTGATAATTAAGAATTCAAACTCTTTCTTCTATGTTTCAGATCAATATCGATCCTGAAACTTTAAAGCCCAAGTTGCCAAGTCGAAAAGATCTTAAGCCTTATCCTACTACATGCTATCTTGAGTACAAAGGTCACAAGGGTGCAGTTATGTCAATTTCTACTGAAGCTTCTGGGCAGTGGATTGCTTCAGGTTAATAGATGCTTTCTGCAGTTTCCAATCCGTAAATTAAAATTGTTACATTTGAATCTCATAATCTCTTGTAATGTGCAAAGGATCGAGTGATGGAACTGTGCGTATTTGGGAGGTTGAGTCTGGTAGATGTCTTAAGGTCTGGGAGATTGGTGAAGCTGTTCAGTGTGTAGTATGGAATCCTTCACCAGAGCTTCCTGTACTGGCAGTTGCTGCGTAAGATTGATTGCATGTTCTTTTAGTTGGTTTGATTTTTCTCTTTCATTTTCTGTGCTATGGGGACCGTGTTGCTCATGGATGTAATGAACTACAAAAATATTTCTTAGGGGACCAGATGTACTTATTTTAAACACTGGATTTGGGAGTGAAGAAGAGCAAAAGAGAGTTAAGGAACTTCTGCATCTTGAGAATCCAACAGCTCCTGATGGTATTGGTTTCTGTACATTAGTTATTATTTTCAGTGTCTAGTAAAGAAGGAACCTTTTTCTCACTTTTTCTCTGTAATTTCTGTATGTAGACAACATGGCGTCCATTGTGAGCTGGCTTCAAGATGAAAAGCTTGAGGGGATTAGATTAAGGCATTTTAAGGTATGTTTGGTCCTTTTCCCTCCCTTTTTCAGCCTTTTTTAGTTGAATTTATCTGGCTGCCTAAGACAAGTGAAAAATCTTCTCTTGAGGAATTTTAACTGGTCGTCTTGATGGATTTTCGCAGACTGTTTCTTCAGTAGAATGGCATCGCAGGGGAGATTACCTAGCAACAGTTATGCCAGCTGATATCCTTTACTAAGTTCATATGATATGTTTTGTTTTGTCTATTCTGTTTTATATGTGGTATAATCTCTTTTCCTGCACGTTACAGCTCCTTGTGTTTGAGTATTGGATACTTGTTGGTTACTTTGGTACACAATTGGTTGTCTCCTTATTTTACTTGAGATACAGGAATCTTAACTTCAAAAACACCATTTTCTATTAAAATTGTGCAAATACATTATTTTTCTTTCTGACACAGAGTGTAGGGAGGGGCAACACCTACTATATGCATTTTATTCTGTAGAGCCAGGTGAAAGTATATTACAAATGCAAAATCCTAGTACTGTTAATTCTTGTTGAAAATTATTATTGTTGTCTTTGGAGAAAGGGATGGAATGAAGATTGCTTATGGGGTGCTACTGAATTATGCTTATGTAACAGTTTTCATTTTGATTGATTTCCTTGACCTGATAATTACGTGAATCAAGGGCAATTATTATGCACCAGCTCTCTAAGAAGCTTTCCCATAGAATCCCATTCAAGTTGCACGGACTTCCTGTATCATCAGTGTTTCATCCTACTCGTTCCATACTCTTCATTTCAACAAAGAAGAATATTCGTGTTTATGATCTGTTGAAGCAAAAACTCATGAAAAAGCTTGAGACCGGACTTAAGGAAGTCTCTTCAATTGCAATTCACCCTGCTGGTATGTTTTTCTTACTTGTCCAGTCAATTTTCCTGCATACAGTAGGTAAATGAAAATAAAAATATGTATTTCTAATTCAGTTTGTTGTTTTATGGCAAGCTATCTATATTCTTGTTTATCCAGTTATGGACTGGTTTGATTTCATTTTTGCCTTCCATGCAGGTGATAATGTCATTGTTGGTAGCAGAGAAGGAAAACTGTGTTGGTTTGACATGGACCTTTCCTCTAAACCTTACAGAGTTCTCAAGTACGTAAAAACACAAATAAATAAATAAATAAATAAGTTTGTATATATAAATTAGATCATTCTTTTGAAGTTGTCTTCAGTGTTGTGAACCACTAATTTTTCCTTCTGATTTTTATCTGTTAGGATTGTTCTATATATTTGTGCAATTGCTGTAGATTATATTTGTGCAATTTTTTGTGCAATTTCTTACTACTCTGCTTGAGTTTTTTTTTTTTAATGAAAATAGAAATTCTTAAAAGATATATGAGAGAGAATCTAGTGTACCATTGTGTTGACTGCATTTCATTCACTTGTACTATGTTTTTACGAGGTGATGGTGATACTAATTCTCTGATGTGATTTGATAATTTCTCAGGTGTCATCCAAAAGATATAACAAATGTGGCCTTTCATCGTTCTTACCCACTATTTGCCTCATGCTCTGACGATTGTACTGCATATGTTTTCCATGGCATGGTGTATTCAGATCTTAACCAGAATCCTCTTATAGTTCCCCTTGAAATTCTCCGGGGGCATACAAGTTCAAATGGTAGAGGTGAGTGCTACAATTTACTTCTTCCTCCATTAGGTAATTATGACAACAAACAATGGAAAACCTTAGTGTGTAAGTGTGTGTGTCTATGTATATAGAGAGCGTGTAGCATCTTATCTTTTATGAAAGCTCCCATCAGATCATTTCACATTTAACTTTGACATTTAATATGGTGCATAATTAATGTACATGTAAAATGCAACCTCAATCTTTCAAAGTAGATTAATCCAACAATCTAAAATGGGTGTAAGAATGTGTAGAAGATAAAAGCTCCTACGGCTAACTCTTATCTGTACACACACACACATACACGCATATATATATATATATATAGACACCAAATTTTCTAAATTTTAATGTTGAAACTGATCTGCTGGTTGCACTTCTGTTGCAGGTGTTCTGGACTGTAAGTTCCATCCACGGCAGCCCTGGTTATTTACGGCAGGTGCTGATTCAGTGATTAGACTTTTCTGCCATTAAAGATTATTTGAAGTCAATATTTCAGCCCGCTGATTTAAAAGACTAGCACTTGTCGATGAAAAGAAGCAAGGTTACAGTGATGGGAGAGTGCAATTTTGTACCTTGTAGGGAGATTCTTTAAACATACTACAGATGGATGATGGAAAAACCCAAGAGGCAGAATTTTGCAATGTGAATTAGAGAGGTTTGTTGAAACATTACACACAGAATGTTGTCCAGATGCTGAGTTTGTGGCCATGGTTTAGGGAATGATATTTCTAAACTGGGCTCAATTGTAATTTTGACAGCATCAATGTAACATAAGAAAGAAAGTTACTTTTAATTAAGCTTTTATTATAGTTTTCATCAAAATTAATGTATTGCAAGCCTTTAACATTCATATTTCTTCATTCTTAGAACTAAGTCTTTTATACACATATGCTTGATAACATATAGTGGAAGAACTACCAAGTCTTTATACTAATGCTTGATAACATATATTGAAGAACCAAGTCTTTATAGTTATGTTTGATAACATATATTTAAGATCAATTCATATGTTATGGTAGTTTATGCATTTGTTATGTGAAAAATTTTGTTATGATATTCGATTTAAAATTGATTAATTATTAAAGAAAGTTATGATAATGGGAAAAAAAATTAAGAGAGGCGCATAATTTTGATCTTAGAGATTGAGTAATCCTACCTAATTTCATTCAGTATCAACTCTCGAAGGAGACATGATGGACTGATGGAGTATCCTAATATCTGAATGTTCACCCCAGGAGGAAAATATGTTGGGGTTTTCTTGGATAAGTAAATAATCATAAAATTAATATAACCATTTAAAGGAAACTGGAACATTAAACACAAGCCGAAAACTTGTCAAAATGTAATTTTGAGTAAATAAACTTGCATACAACTCTTCTCAATCAATTACTCTGATAAATTTACAGACATTTTCAAATGCTTACGACAAAGAAAATATCAAGCATCTTCTTCTCAAGGAAGGAGTAGAATAAACATTATCACTGTTCAACACTAGCTTTTGCAATTTTGTATTTTTTTTTTCTGGAATTATGATTCCTCTATCTGGGTTTCTAAAATACCATTCATTGGCATCCAAATGAATTTTAAAACTGTACACAAACATTTTCTGGTTTCTACTACTCATGCAGCTTTTACAAACTGTAACAACACTTTATTTGAGAATAGATAAAGAATTTGAAGACATTACAGAAGTTGAACGGCTGCAATGGCTGGGATTTTCTCTCGCAATTTCTGGGTAACAGCCACTCGAACAGTCATGACCCCGGCTGCTGGACCTGAAATTCGGACTTTCACTATTGGCTCCTCAATTGCCACCAGCTCAAGAGATCCACCGGCAGCCCCAACAAGGTAGGGCCTAATTTCTTCAAGTACCTGACATAATTAACAAGTAGTAAATCAGCAAACATAGCAAGCAAAAGGTTACATATAATATGTATCCAACTACAGTGAGTTGCAAATAAAACTAAGCTCCCTTCACATCTCCAAAATATATGATATAAGCAGATATTGCTACAGTTTACACGCCAAATAATCATGCCAGTTTTGGCATGAGATATTAGCAGCCCAACAAAAGCAGGGAACAGGGAAAAAGAGAAACCCAAACAATTGACCAAGAAAACAAAGATCCATACATGTATCCTGTTAAAGTCATCTTCCGTTTGCATGCTGACACGTGTCACTGAATCATTAAAATTAGGACATGCATTCAAACATTCCATGATAACCACGTGGCTGGTACACAAACAACCACTTTAACCCCCAACAGAGTATACATACTAGTTGCCATAAATCTGCAACAATATATGCACTGTATATCTTGATCCTGCAGCAAAAGCAAACCCGAAAATATAAACTTACTTGATTGCCTGTCCGATTGAGATGGATGAAGGAAAAAGACATCTAGAAAATCTTATAAAAAAGGAGTCCAAAGAGATGCAAAGAATCATATTGTGTTCCCAAACCAATTGACTTCATTCCTTCTTTCATCTTCAATAATAAAAATATTTTGCTTCTGCCAATTACCCACAAAAGAGCTAAGATTGCATACTTCCAAGGGTCTTGGCTTGTCTCTTTACTATTTTCCGTAGCAGGCAAATTCTCCATTAATGAAATATCAAATGATCTCCAAAGAGCCCAGAAAATTTTTGCTGCCCTATATAGCTGATCCCACAAAAAGGATGCCACTAGGCGCTGTAGGAAGAGCCAACACACTGTTGCATCATTTTTTTTTTTTTTTAAGTATCACACATAAGTGGTTGAGACTCATCTTCAAATACTTTCTTGCATAACATTGCTGTATTGGCTCATTTAAATATGTATTAATTAGATCTCTATGCCCATTTCTAAACTCATGAAATTTATGTCCTGGCTCCATCCTATCTCTCCATGACTGAGTCATCATGCATTACTCAAACTTCACACCATAAAAAACTAAGGTTTCTATGAGCACAAACTATTGCCAAATCAGAAAAGAGCCAAGTAACAAAACTAACGTTTAATATGGATTCTTATAAATGGATAGGCGGGGGCTCGTTGATGTCTGGGTAAATTCCAAAGTCAATGACCGAAGGATTTCATTAGGGAATGAAACTTCTCTATTACATTCCTGCTCAAATCCCTTTCATTTACACCTAAAATTTCCATTTGCTGTAAAAAGCACTGACAACGAACTTTGAATTATGCGACTCCAACTACACTTCCAAATCCTCAAATTCTTAAAGCCAATCACAAGCACCAGCATCAATTGTTTCCATCACCAACAACCTATTTCCTCAATTTATTTCTTTACAACATTATTTTCTCTTACCTCTTAGTTTCTTTTGTTTGCTTATTTCAAGAATAATATAGACCTCTTGACAGTTCCTTCACTTTTCTTTTTCTTGGTATGAGCAATTAATGGCAACAATAAAGTTGAACTCAGTCATCGCAGTTATGATGATGCAACACGATTTATTCAATGACACTTTAATAAAACAAAAGGGGGGAAAGGAACAAGCATGCATCCCAAAGGGTGTAAAGCAATTACCTTCTCGATATTTTCTTCATTTAGCTCAAGCCCTGTTTCTTCATCAGCCACTGATTCAACTGCTACTATCTCAGGTATCTTTTCCATTAGGCGACGCTCAATGCCCATCTTCATTGTCATTACAGCACTTGGACAAGACCCACATGCTCCTTGTAGCTTTAACCGCACAACATTGCCATCAATCTCATGTAATGCCACATTCCCACCATCTGCTATGAGATATGGTCGAACTTCATCCAATACATTTTCAACATTTTCAGCAGTCAATGGCAATTCAACAACAGAATCTGGAGTAGCTACAGCCTTTATTACTGCTGATTCAAATGGAAAGAATCTTGTTAGATTCAGTAAAACCTCACTCCAAAAAACTACTAAGAGTAGATCAATATATGTTCATATGTTGAATAAATAGTTTACAGACAATAGAAATGGAAAAATTGACATCTAGTGCATTTGGCAGCATCTTTATAAGAAGTGCTTTGGAGTAAAAGAGTCTTCATAAAACACCTGTATGTGCTTCTAAAGAACACCCATTGAGTTATCTTTAAGAAAGCACTCCACACATTCACTTTTAATCTAGAAAGTACTTTCTACAGAAGCCCCTATCAAGTGATTGTCCCATAAGCACTCAAAGTGCTTTCTCAATCTCAAAAAGCACTTGTATTTATTTCAGGCAAACCATAAAAACTAGAACTAAACAACCTTTTGACTGTATGAAAGCACTTTGGACGGTATGAAAAGCACACCCAACATATTTTCTGCAACGTCCACCATCTTTTGTGAACCTTCCTTGTATAGTATCTCAGCCAAATTGAACAAATAACAAACAAATAGCAATAATAATCACACCAAATTCTTTGACAAATACCAAATTCAATCTCAATAAACCTAATTGATCAAATACTCAATCATTTCCACCAATCCAATTCAAGAAAAGCCTAATTGATGTTCCAAACAAGAAACTAACCGCCTCTGCGCGTGACATCCCGTCTCCGAATCAATAGCGACCGACATAAGCCGCGCCGCACCGGATTCCGCCACCTCGCGAGCGAAACTCGAGTTCCAAAGAAACTTGAACATGCCTGCGTCAAAAACGAAGACAATTTTAGATACGAAAACAAAACGAAAAAAATAAAATTAAAATTTTCATTGAATGATAGAAAACGGAAAAGAAAAAAAAAGGAGAGATGTAAGGAGAGACCTTAGAGGGAGGGCGAGAGCAGGACGGAGGCTCTAGGGTTTGCTGCGGCCGACTGTATGTTGGGTTTAATACGACGCCGTGCATCTCTTATTATCGTCGTTCGTCTGTGTGTGTGGTTGGCTTCTGATTTGATTAAATTGATTTCAGATTAACGATCTCCGTTTATCTTCCCGTTATACTTTCGCCGTTGGCGCCGGCTTCGTTTTATTTAGGCACTGGAATCCGCGAACAATTTTCCTTCCTGCTGGGTGCAGTTGACGTATTTGAAAGGTTGCCGTTCGCCAGCCAAATGGCGCAATAGCTTACTCTTATTTTATTTTATTTTTTTTAAAAAAGTGAATACAATAAAAAAAATAAACGGCATTAATGAATTACAAAAAAATGTGAACACAAAAAATAAAACTCTCACGGAATCCCAAAGCATTCTTAAATATTTTTCGCTTATTGTCGGATAATAATTTTAATATTCGATCATCTGTATAATACAGTAATATTATTTTACATAAATAAATAAATCTTATTTTTCATAATATGTAATTCTAAATTTATTATTAATATTTAAATTTTTTTAAAAAATTTAATTATCTATACACTCACTTAATAAAATTTTATTTTTTATTATTTTTATTAATTAGGTGTACATACAAACAAAATAACTATAATTTTAAATTTGTTATTAACTTTAAAAAAAATATGATTGTGAATAATAATAATAAGTATGCAAATTCTATTTTATGAATTAATGTAATATTATTATTTCGTTGACATAAATTTTATATGTTTTTATCTCTAATAAAATTTATTTGAAAATTTCACACTCATAATTTAAAATCTTAAATGATCAATGGATAATAATAAAATTTTTTATAGGCATTAATTATGTAGTAAGTGGAAAATAGTTAAGTTGGTAGAATGTTTAAAAATGTTACTGATTCTAATGGTTAATTAACAGTTCGCGAGAGTTATGTATGAGTTTTTCCTACCTGTCAATATTGCAAACAAGACTTTAACCTGGTGGAGATAGTAAAAGCAAACCAGGAGATAATGAAAACAATAGAGAATTAATGTATACACCTCCTTTTAAGGTTCGAGAAATCAGAAGATTGGATTTCAAGAAGAGGAAACGTTTACCTTGTTTCTTGTTTTGGATATCTTCTACATGCTAGCTCGGATGATGATGATGATGATGATGATGATAAAGATAGGTCAAACAAGAAGGTGATGGATAAACCAGGATCCAAATCAAAATCCAATCCAGCTAATGTGCAGACAAGTGAGGCAAAGCAGAAAGATGGATAGACAGTAGTTTCTATTCGATGAATGTGGTCTTTAGATCAATGTTTTTAGTTTAGGAAAGAGTGAAGTTTTCGGGTTTAAAGCAGCTATATATGAAGCTTGGAAATTTGTTGGCTGAATTTTCGGTAAATGTCACCAAGTTTAGGTTGTTAACACCACCAACTAAGCATCCAAACAAGTGAATCAAAACAATGTAGAAAATCAGAAGTTTCAGACGTTAAAAACAGAGAAAAAAATAAAATTTTCGGACGGTCACATTCAAGAATTTTTTTAGGTTGATTTGAATACTCTAAATTAGCTTTTTCGTCGTAAATACACCTTATATACTTCCCACAAGAAACTTATATGTGTCTTACATTCATTGGTGAGATGTAATTATGTTAAAATGTTTGCAAAACATAAGATACATCGTATTTTGAGTAAGCAGTACTTCATAAATAGTCGTGAATAGTAAGCAGAATATTTTCTAGACATTAACATCAACAAAATCATATCTCGACGTGGGTATTTGCTAATTGAGAATGAAATCATTATATGAGCATCATATTTACTTCGAAGTCGGAGTTTAAGTTCAATAATTAAACTAAATATTCAAATACCATTACAACACATTAAGCAAGCAAGATGCCCTCATATGTGAATTAATTTAACATACTATGGCAGTTTGCTAGCTGCCCAGAGATGTGAGAAAAAAAAGGGGACTTAAATGGCGTAACTGCAGAAGTATAGAAATGCTGAGGATTTTCTAACCTTGCAGAGAAATTTAGCTGGCACTCCATTATTTCAGCTGGAAAACGGGCATCTGTTTGTATCATAATCTTTAGTTTTTGATACACACTCGTCAAGTGCTGCAAGCATGGAAGCATTCCAGAACTAGCGATATTAGAAGATTATCGCAGCAATTTTTTGGGAGCTAGCTCAAGATTATGACACTAATGCATGCCCATTTTCCAGCTGAATGGAGGGGATTACTTACTCTGCAAGGTTAAAACAGGTAACAAATTCATGGCTTCTCATAAATTAGGAACCTTTAAGTAATGATCTATTCATTCTCCATGGCATCCAAGATCTCCTAGTTATAATATTATTATTATAAAAAAATTAGTTAATATATAGTTCATCTTCACTGCACCAACTCCATCTCTTACAACCAGCTGCAACCTGCAACTCCAACTACAGCACACAAAAATCTTTCTTTTTCTCGAACCACCATGCCCACCAATTTCATCAAATTTCTCTTCCTTCCGCTCTCATTCTTCTTCATTTTCATCTCTCCAATTTCAACCCAACTCCTTCCCTCATACACTGGCCGTCAAGGTGAATGGAATCTCTTACATTCCAGTATAGGCATTTCAGCCATGCACATGCAGCTTCTACGTGATAACACAGTCATCATGTTTGACCGCACAGATTTCGGCCGCTCCAATCTATCCCTCTCCGGTGGCCGTTGCCGGTTTGACCCCTACGACACAGTTCTTCACACTGATTGTACCGCCCACTCCGTCCTCTACGACACTGCCACCAATGCGTACCGGCCTCTAATGGTGGAAACGGACACTTGGTGCTCTTCCGGGGCTGTTCTGCCCAACGGAACTCTGGTCCAAACCGGTGGGTTCAACGACGGTGACCATGTAGTTCGTACATTTACGCCGTGTTATGGTGATGAATGCGATTGGGTTGAATTTCCACAGTATCTATCAGAACGCAGATGGTATGCTACTAATCAGATATTGCCTGACGGACGTATAATCATTGTTGGAGGAAGAAGACAGTTCAACTATGAGTTTTACCCTCGACATGCTGAAGAATCTTCTTCTTCTCGAACGTTCATGTTACGTTTTCTGATTGAAACGACGGATTACGGAGAAAATAATTTGTACCCTTTTATACACCTCTTACCCGACGGTAACTTGTTCATCTTCGCTAATACAAGATCAATATTGCTAGATTACAATCAAAACCGCGTGTTAAAAGAGTTTCCTGAAATCCCTGGCGGTGATCCACGTAACTATCCGAGCTCAGGCTCATCAGTTCTGCTTCCATTGGATGAAAACAAAGGCGGCGGCGTGGAAGTTGAGATCATTGTTTGCGGCGGTGCACCAAGGGGCTCGTTTGCCCAAGCCAGACGTGGATATTTCGTACGTGCGCTTTCTACGTGCGGCAGGCTCATGGTTTCCCATGCAAACCCTAGTTGGGTTATGGAGGAAATGCCATTACCAAGAGTGATGGGTGACATGATTTTTCTTCCCACCGGCGACGTGATCATCATCAATGGAGCAGAAAAGGGAACTGCCGGATGGGAATTGGGCCGGGGCCCAATGACCCGGCCGATCATCTACCGTCCATCTGAACAAGGCAACCGCAGATTTTCAGTCATGGCGCCATCAACCAGGCCAAGAATGTATCATTCATCGGCTATTCTACTAACAGACGGGCGTGTATTAATCGGCGGCAGTAATCCACACATTTATTACAACTTTACAGACGTTTTATACCCAACAGACTTAAGCTTGGAAGCGTATTCGCCGCCGTATTTATCCGCCGAATACGGACCAATAAGGCCAAAACTCTTGTCCCTTGATGAAACATTCCGATACGGCATGTCGTTTAGGCTGAGTTTCTCCGTGCCGGAGTTTTTGTCAGCCAGTGTTGTGTCGGTAAGACTTATTGCACCGTCGTTTACAACGCATTCCTTTGGAATGAATCAGAGGATGGTGATACTGAAGCTGCTAGACGTTTCACATCTGACGTCTTACGTGTATAATCTGATAGCCGTTGCGCCGTCGACCGCTGAGATAGCTCCTCCAGGGTACTATTTCTTGTTTCTGGTGCATGCCGGTATACCAAGTTCTGGCATGTGGGTGAAGCTGGTGTGATTGGTGGTTACTGTATCGTTTAAGCAGTGTATTTTCAATATTTCAGAATATAATTTATCCGATGGAAATCATAAAATAAATAAATAATAATTGAGAAGATCAAACAATTATTTTTAGTGAATTTACAGTTGGTGCTTGGGAAAGCTTTATTTACATTTTGATAATAGAATTTTGTACTCATTTCTTGTAGAATATTATCTGTTTGTGTGCAATTTTCCCCGAATTTGCGTGTATAAATTCCTCAGGTTGAAGGATTTGATTCTTAAGAAGATGGAAAATTTGTAATTAGTTGCCTAACTGTTATTTTGCTCCCTTCTTCCCTCCCTATATCTCATTTATAATTCAAATGCTATTTTGCTCATTGGGACTGTATGCATGAACTCTACAATTCTTTTTCATAGCAGATTTAGCTACATCAAATGAAAACCTGAACTCTGTCATTCACTGTTCTTCGTTAGACAACAAAAATCACAATCTATTGACAAACTATTTTAGTTTAAAAAAAGAGGAAAAAAAAGAAAAAGAATCCCAGCAGTTGTTTAAAAGAGTTTCACCGGGATGATGCATCAATTCAGCATACTCGAATCCAATCTATCTTTTACTGTAATTCAATACAAACTAACTTAATTTGCTGTCATCAAAAGTTAAATCTGTGCCGTGCCAGCTAAATGATCAGATGTCAATTGGCACATTGAGAAATAACCTGCAGGTTCAAATTCCTTTTGTTTAGTTTCATATGTGTATGCAAAGTGAAAGAAAGAGTACTTCACCAAGGTGCTTGGAATTAAAGATAGTACATACTTCAAAATGGTTAGGCACTACCACCTCTATGAGAATGAACTTACCTCTGATATCAAAGGCTTGGCATGCTCTTCCCACTCAGTAGCCCATCTTGCAGACAAACCCATTTCCAATGTACCATTCCTCAACTTCTTCAGAGCATCACATTCATCTGGAAAACCCTTAAAGAGCATCTGCACAGTCACAGCAGCAGAAGATTTAAAATATCTGCTCAAACAATCATCTAAGTACTCTACGCAACGATAGATAACACCTTGAATCGTGCATTATTCAACTTTAATTAA
Source organism: Azadirachta indica (assembly GCA_022749755.1). Lineage (NCBI taxonomy): Eukaryota > Viridiplantae > Streptophyta > Magnoliopsida > Sapindales > Meliaceae > Azadirachta > Azadirachta indica. Next base: position 5,289,605 of record CM040444.1, on the reverse strand, counting down.
TACGTAGACATTCCACTAGTCAAACAAACATACCAAAAGTTGGTCAGCCAGCTCTGAAGATGAAGAAAAGAGGAGGCCATTTTTCTCAACTTTAACGAGTTCTTCAATGCTTCATAAGATCAATGCAACACCATGATTATAAAAGAAAATGCAGCGTCGAAAACATAGCATCAGCATAGCATACATAATATGCAAGTTACTGAAGGCATGAAGACACAGGGATTTACCAAGAGTAGGAAACAGCACAAACAGGTAGTCCACAACCGAACATGTCCACAACCTGGAAGCCAATATCAGAAATTCCAGTGATCAATATAAAGAGAAAGATTCCTTACGTACCTAAAGATTTCTTATGTACCTACAATCTCTTTTTTATTTAACTTTCTTTAAGCATAAATACTTCAAGCTATAATAGGAACTGTAACAATAACACACCTTCATGGGGAGGTCCAGCCCCGATGATGAAGTATGCAGACAGACACCTAGGTCGGCTGAACCTGTAAAGATAGTTAAATCAGCTGCTAAACAAGTAAAGAAGAAAATGCGAACAGGATCAAGAGACTGAAAACATCCAAGAGCAAGAAGGGAGTTTAGGTGGGGGAAGTAAAAATGGAAAAGGAAAAGCAACAAAGAGAAAACAAATGACCTACCAAGAAGCAATGGATAATCTTCAGCTGACAGCCACATGGTACGAAATGCCACTCTTTTGAGGCGTAATCTCCTTATTTTCTCTTCATATTTTTCCTTCTCGGGCCCTTTGCCTTTGTAAAAAACGGAAATCCCAAGTAAATTGGTGGCCATATGGGCGCTAACATTGCACAAGCAGAAGAATTATTACCTGTAATGATAAACAACAATCGAGGGTACAAGCATTGGCTCCTGTCAGATTCCTTCCAAAGAATCTCTCCATTAGCGGAATCATCTTCATTCAATATTGCAGCAACACGTCTATCATACATTATTGCTGCTTCCAAAAGAATGCCAAAATCTTCATCTGGAGTCCTGAAAAAATGCATCATTATTCAAAATATATCACTTGTCTCACCAAATTTGTCAAAGAACCCTGGAAGTTGATGAAGGATAGAATAGGAAGTAGAGAGATGGCTACCAAAAAAGACAAAAAAGAAAACAACAATGTTGATAGGAAAAGTAAAGCAATGGGTGTAGCATGCAGATTCTTGAGTGTTAGCACTAGTAACAAACTCACAAGGGATGAGCTTACCAGCTTGTACTGCTTACAATTAGAGCCGGTCTGTTTGGCTTCAAGAAAACATCATTGCCAGCCTGTGTTGTAAACAGAGTCTCATCTGTATTATGGCTCTCCATTCCTAAAAGTCCAACTATTAGAGTAAAAAAGTTGTTCTAGTATAAACCATGATCAAAGTCGGAACTACAAACTTATTCATTGGTCAAACTCACCATTACTGACACAATCTTGGACGCCCAGAGGCTGTTGTAGACTCTTGTCCAATCTACAGAATAACTAAAAGTGGTCCACATTCATAACAATTCTTCCAATCAGTTTTTTTTTTTAATTAAATATTTGCACAGAAACATATGATTTACCTTATGTTTCTCCTCAAGCGTTGTTGGATGGAAAAACTCAGGAGGCTGATCATATAATACATTAGCTCTATCAATTTGACCAGAGAAAACAAAATTCACAATCAGAATACGATCACAAGAAGTTGTACAGCATAATAAATTTGTGACCTTTTGAGCAGACGCTCTTACTTTATATCCCAGTTCTGAGCCAACTCATGCTGCATTGCCTGTGTTACACAAAGAGCACCATTTGCCATCTTCCCATAACACTTCTCAAACCTAGAAAATAGAAAGTCACACCAGCCCACAGCATGAGAAGACTCTTCATAAGGAAAAGTGAAATTTGAATCAACTTTATCAGTACCAGCGGTATACTGAGACAAAGCAACTACTTCTTCCAAGTGACAAACTGAGCAGCGTATATCCAAAATTATGCCAATCAACAACAAAGGCAGAGTGTCTCAGTGAACTTGCCCATTTTACAGCCGCTAATGTTGGAACAGAAGGGGGATTCTGCACAATATAAAGAGACTACTCGTAAGACATTAGTAGCAATTTTCTTATTTTGGTTGAGGCACAAGAAGGGGAAGAACAGGGGTAAAAGAGTGATTAGGATATAAATCACTAAACAATTTCTCCTATATATTAAACAGAAAAAAGGAATATTTCATTTGAAATGCAGCAAAACATGGTTTTCGAAAGATCCATCAAGTGGAAAATGTAGTTGATGCAAAATCACTTATAGGAAATGGATGTACAAGTCATTATCATCGAAAATATGCATAATTGTTGTAAGTTGGATAACAATGGAACTAACGTTGTAAAATATTCCAGCATCTATAAGGAAGATGCTATTTTACATGACAAACAATTCTCATTGCTATTTTACGTTGAAACAGTGGGGGATGAAAACAAGTGAGAGATGGATGTCAAAATAGAATTAAGGCAAGAACCAGTAATAGGCAACAAGAAATGATATATCACAGATGAGTTACACAAGAACATTGAATTTTCTGAAGGAAATAAAAGCTCACCTGCACTATAAAAATATCAGGAGAAGATATTTTGACACAAAGAAACCACATAAGCATGAGAAACTGAACAAAAGGCTTGAGCAAAAGCAGCATGGGCCAAAGCAACTTTGGCAAGCGTTGAGGCACTGCTGGCCATTGGGTCTGCATTTTTTTTTTTTCGATTGGGGGAAACAAATTACACAATGAATTCATAAATCAAGAAGCCTTGACATTACAAGATTTACAATGTAATTACCATCGTGTGAATACGAATAGATGGATGCTCTAAAATAGCATCATGTGGCTTGGAACCTGCCCAAGTGTTAAATTAGTATATTTGATATTCCCTGAAACTATTAAAAAAATATTGCAGTCAATAGGCATTATCGATATAGAAAATTATACCTCCATAAGCAACAATGTCCACCTCAAGAGACATCTGCAAGACAAATCAAACCACAAGAAGATCAATCAAGCAAAAATATGTGAATAATTGGAAATAAATGAAAACAACAAAAAGGGTGCATCAGATGAAACACTAAGGCCCATACATAAACATACAGTATTGCATTATAAATTTTGTAAACAACAAAAGCTCATAAATTTCATATATGCCATAGAGAATGGTAAGCACAATTGACAACAACAATTTGCAGAAAGCAAATCTAAAGGTGTAATCAATTTAGATAGTCATAGTGCTTTAGGAAAAACAAATTGAGCTAAAGAACATGTAAACATGGTTATGAATACAAGATCACCAGATGTAATATATGTATGTAGTTAAATTACCTGACGAGCGAGAGAAAGAGCATGATACTGCATACGAGGACTGCAACCAAGATCCCCTAAAACCACCACGCAAGCTCTGCCCCTTTGTCCCATCTTTTTCTCTCCTTTTCGCCCTTTGATCTGTCTGTTACCGCATTCAAGCTTGAATTTTGGGCTAATATTGACAGAGCAAACAACACTCATATAAAGGGAAATACAAAATCAAATCCAAGGATAATAATTCTACACTGATAAGAAGTTTAGCCATGATCTGGACACATAAACTATTACTTATTCTCATAGTAGCAAACTCCAGAGGACACAATTAGGCAGTAACGTCAAAAAAGGCTTAAAGATACATCATACAGAGATGCAGCAAAAAACATTTGAAGATATCTATTACAGCACTAAAATGGCGAGCACATCCAAAAACTAGAAATTTAGCAAATCTTCCCTAGGTTAGCAAAGCCTAAATTTCCATAATCAAAAATCAAATCAAAATCAAATATTGAGATGCCTGATATCAACTACCAATACACAAGTAAAACCACACAACTCAAGCAAATCTACTACATTGCACTGCGTAAGGGCTCAACAAAGTTCAACTGATCATATTGCCTCCAAATGGAAAAGGTAAATAGCCCTAATCAACACCAAACCAGTCACAGATAAAGTAAACTCGATATCACTAGCGAAAAACAATGGAAATACAGCCTACTCAAACTTATTCCTTACTATTTAGGGGTTTACCTAATTTAATGGTTAATAAAATATCAATGACCAAAACCAAGTAAAAAAATTCTTGATTCAAGTTAAAGCACAACAATTATTTACACTTGATGCTGAAAGCTATCAGAATTCCCTAAAATCATGCTCCAAAAATATTACCCAGTATTGCCTGGATAAAACCTCTGCTGACACGTCAGCTGTATCCCTCCCCAAATCACTCCTCTGATCACTATTGTTCAAACTCAACAGCATGGCCAGCCGGTTCTGATCCTTCTCAGAAAAATCATCAGGATTTGAGGATGAAACTGATTGCCATAGCCAGCTGCACTTGAGATTCCTCCTCCGATGTCATGTAATAGGTCTGACTGGCTGACAACACAGGAACTGGCATGATGCTAGCACCAATGGACTCATCGGACCTGGCATTTGATGATGACGATCTTTGGTTGTGATCAATGGCACATGACGTTGGAGTTAGGGTTTCGTTCGTCCTATTCGACTTGTGGTTGCTGCCTATGCACGGCTTCTTGAAGATGTTTCTCATCTCTTTTACTCCGTGTTTCACTCTCAACAGTTACTCACTGTCACTTTGTCTTCTATATTGTCCAATCTTCTCTCACATTCTTTTTCTTTCTTTCAAGGGAGAGAAAGTATTAGGGAGGGAAAAATATACTATCCAAAGAGACCATTACTCGAAACATGCCAGGTGGTCCAATTGGCTCAAAACTAGAGAGCATCAATTGAACTAATCTCTATGTCCAAAGACAATTAATGCAATGCCAATGATGGGCACAGGAATAAAATTTGAGCTCATACAAGGACTGAGATGCAACAGACAGTGAACTGAGGAATAGATATTGACAAAGGTCCTAACCCTTTCAGACCTATTACAATTATTATAGACTTCAGTTGTCAACTACGACAGTGTAACAATCAATAATATCATATGCAACACAGCCTTTGTTTACATACAACCAAATTATAACCTCTTTGGTTTTATTGAAGCCAAATTATGATCCAGAAAAACCAGCAAGACAATCTATGTACAAAAACACAAGAAGACAGCCACTACATTTTTCATCAGAGTTTTTGACCAGTTCAGACTTTAGCACACAACAATTTTCACTCAGTACAATTTATAACACAAATAAGTTACTGTCAGATTTAAATTCAACCTACCAGATTTATATGGGTACTTTCTGGGATTGAAGCTACCAAATCACCTGTTTGTACGATCCTGGGAAATGAGTCCCATTATACAACTAAAATACAAGATAACTTCACACATTGACACAACTACATCAGCAATACATCATAAGATCAGGATTTTATTAATTGATTTTCATAAATTTAATCTAAGATTACTCATTGGATCTATAACTTCCTAAATAAAAACAAATGGACACATAATCAATCAAATAAACTCAAAAAAGAAAACGAATATATCCATATGTAATCACATAAAAGAAAGGTTACACATTTGAACAAGGCACATAACAAAATGGAAAACTAGGACTTTTAATAAGATAGACAATACAGTGCCTTGAAAGTAATAACGAACCAATTTAGATCAGGCAAGGGATTATGTGCAACAAAATTAAGTCAAGGCCCTTCCAGATTCTCTGGTTTTCACATGCATCAGAAGCTACCAAAATTTTTGCGTCAACCAATTAATTCAAGATCCCAAATGATATTCAACTCATAAAACTGTGTAATTCTGCTATAGAACTCAAAATTCAGACACTTTTACCTAAGCACATTCATCATTTTGCATCAGTGGATTAAAATAACTTAAAGAATTGAAATCATTTTAAAGCATCTGGTGAAGAAGGAAAATCCAATGAAGCTGAAAAATAGAAAATGAATAAATACTAAGTGGGAAGGACGACTGTCATAATAAAAAGATTATTTATAAAATCTAAATTTTAAGGGAAAAAAAAAAACTCCATCTATTTGGGCAGCTAGCCAGCAAAGATTCATTAATAATATTAATTTATAGGAAACAATCCAAAAACAGGGTTGTCACATTGAAATTGATGCACCAACTACACACCCATACAAGGTTAATCAATTAATTTCATAACCATTTTCATAATTTCTGTGTTAAGCAAAGAAACCAAACACAAATTACGCAGCTTATCTTCTAAGCAAAGTCACCAATTGTTCATACAGGCTATATTCTGTGCCAGCAGCAACTGAGACAGCAAACAGCATCAAGAGAACCAGAAAAAAAGCAGCAAAATCAAACAGCAAAAAGACAGCAAATAGCAACAATTGAGACAGCAAAAAGTAGCAAAAGAAACAACAAAAACAGCAATATTATTAGCGGAAATAGAGCAAACAGATTCAGGAAGATTCAAGTACCTGATGCTTGGCGGAGATCAACGAAGTTGAAAAGATGGGTGTTTCTGTCAAATCACTGTCAACACTTGGACAATCTTGCTTTTCAATTTTTTTAGGAAAAAATCCCAAGCACACAGAAAAATTGACCTGTAATAATCATACATAATATTAATTTCTTCACCTAGGCAATTAATTAATTTCATATTGATAAAATAAGAAATAACAAACAAATATATCACACGAAGGAATTTGAAATAGAAAAATTGACCTGTGATAATCATCTCATCTCTGATTAGTGAAAGAAAACAGGCAAACCCAATTTCTATGATGTTTAGAAAGTTTCATGTCATCTCTGATGCTTAAGATGCTACGCTGCCAAATCACATTATTTCAGTATTCATGCACTGACAACCAGAGTATTTCAACAGGGCTAGATACTATTCTAATGATCTAGAAAAACATATAGAATGCATGAAAATTGAAGATTTCCCATACATCTCTATGGCTGTGGAAACAACCATTGTATTTCCTGGTTACATGTCATCATTTTCAATACATTCGCTTCACGTTCTAGGATGGATTAGATCTCTCATAAATTGGGTAAAAATTTGATATAAGATCATAGGAAGACATTTACAAATGATTACAGCAAATATAAATAAAACCTGCAGAAGCTGTGCTAAATTCATTCTGTTCTGCAGTTCTAATCTTTGCCTCCATATTTGGAATCTTGCAATGTTGAAACCAAAATAAGTACTGCTAATGGTCAAAGTAGTCTCTGAATAATATTCTCTGAATCATGGCAATAATCACGACTCTAGTGCAAGTTAACCAATAAAATCTTACCCATAAAATCTTATATTTGTAAGCAAAACAAGTACTGCTAACAGTCAAAGTAGTCTCTACATAATTTGGTGTATGTACTTCATATTCTAATTTGTAAGGTGATTGCTTTAATATCTATAATAACTAATTGTGAAGTTGAATCAATTAGCTTTTTAAGTCACCTTGGCTGGCTTGGTTGACAACTCTCCTAATTAATCATCAATTGACCAAACAAGATTATATAATTAACATATATATGTACAAATATACATGTATATGTATATTATTAATGCAATGTCAGGTTGGTTGTAAATTACTATAATTGTTTTCTTGAAAACAAATTATTCTTTTATTACTTTTCACCCAAACTAATGCTGTTTATAAAGTGGGAATTATTTAATGCTTTGATGAAGGTTTTAATTTCATGCTTGTTGACTTGTGTATGAATTGCATTTGATTCATTAATCCAATAATTATACATCTAGCATGTGTAGAAATATATGTCGACATTAGAGCTGTTAGGGTAATTCTTTCAACTGAAAAATTGAATATTAATTGGTCCTGCAGATTCGTCTGGTGACGGCTAACAAAGTAAAGCTAATGTGATGATGGACTAATTATATCATTTCCACTACTCTCAGATTGTTGCTGAATTTCTCCCTGAAGTTGATGGACTAAGTAGTATTATTATTATTTTTAAGTAGCAGGCTGTCATCCTAAAGTAGAACATATGGATGCAAATTCTCTTCTCCCTATAATCAATTCTCAAGCAACCAAAGGAAAAGAATGCATAAATCGCTTGATCCATTCATAGAGCAAAAGAAAAAGCACTATCGGATGTTCTGATAATAGAAATATTTGATGGTCTGCAGAACAAGAATTTAGATAACAATATTGGATTCATAAGAACGCTACTATAAAGCAATCATAACACAGGTTGACTTGAGCATTCAACTTATACTTCTAATTCTAGTTGACAAAATTAAATAACTGAGAATTAATTGATATATAACAAAAATTAAGAATTCAAGCTTTAATCAAAAGATTGGGAAGAGATAAAAAGAGGAAGGGGAAAGGAAAAGAGGAACTCACTTGGATTAATGATCTCTGTGAATTTTCTGTCCCACGGACTGGTAAATTGTTTAGGTGGCCGCTGTTGAATGGCGTGGGAGAGTGCTTGGGCTCGCTTGTAATAAGAATAGGAAACAACGAAGGCGGGGGAGAGTGTTCGGCGTTTGAACGGAGTTTGTGGAGGCGGCGGCTGAAAATCGAAGAAAAGAGAAGAGTTAGGTTCAGGGTTCTGATTAGGATCCCTGTACGTTTAACAAAATATCATATTTTGTCAAACACCATAAACATATAATACCTAGATCCTTATGTAGTATGTACTAGAGAGAGCGCGAGTGCGAGAGTGTAGGTGGTATGGAACAAAGGTAGACTTGCAAGGATTATAGGATAAGGATAGGGACTAAATTGTTAAAATGGAGAAAATAAAGCGCATACACGTTATATTTTTAAGATTAGCGACAAAAATGTTATTCATCCATTAATTTTTACAAAACTGAACACAGATTGTCTGTCCCGAATCCTTGAACTCTCTCTGCAACTGCGATGGTCTTCAAACCCTTATATCGTTACTTTAATTTTGCTTCAAAATCAAAAACAGCTTTTATTCTTAATTTCTCATCATCATTCATTCACTCCACAGCTTCAAATTCACGAAATGTTCTCTACCCACAGTAAGGAATGGAACCTCACTTGATACATTGCCGAATCAAAGATGTAGATCAGGTAATATCACTCCCGATGAAGCTCTTTATTTATTTGATTATATGATAAAAATGCAGCCATCTCCCCCTATGCCATCCTTCAATACTTTGTTTGCTGCCCTTGCTAAGAATAAGCATTATGGTACTGTCATTTTCCTCTGCAAGAAGCTGAATCGTAGTGGGCTGTTGCCAAATCTAATTGGTTTCAATATTTTCATTAATTGCTTTGTAAAATGGGTAGGGTGTGTGATGGATTTATTGTTTTGGGATAATTATAAAGAGTTGTTTTCCACCGCAACCCTCAACTTTTAATACTTTGATCAATTCTTTGCGTGTGGAGCGTAGAATTATGGAGGCCACCAGGTTGTTTAAGAAATAAATTACATTTGGCTGTAACCTAATCTAGTTACATGTAATACTTTGATTAATGGCTTGTCTGCGGAAGGTGGAATCATGGAGGCCACCAGATTGTTTAAGCAACTAAGTGCGTTTGGTTGTAAGCCGAATCTGATTACATGTGATACTTTGATTAGTGGATTGTGTAGATCCGGCAATACAAATGTCGCATTTAAGTTATTTGAGGAGATGATTAATGGGATAGGTGCATTTCGTATTATTTGTAAGCCTGATATCTTCACATGCAGTATTATTATTGATGCTCTTTATAAAGATGGGTTTGTGAACAAGGCAAAGCAGCTGTTTTTGCATGCGAAGGATAGGAAAATTGATCCTGATGTGGTTTCTTATACCTCTTTGATTCATGGTTTTTGATGTGCTGGTGATTGGAAGGAGGCTAAATGTTTGTTTATTGAGAAGATGGACAAGGCTTGCAGCCTGATGTGATGACATTTAGTGTGGTCATTGATAAGCTTTGCAAGAATGGGCAGATGGATGAAGCAAATTGGTTGTTGGAATTGATGATTGAGAGAGGTGTGAAACCTATATATATACTTACAACAGTTTGATGGATGGTTTTTGCTTGACGGGTAAAATTTATTGAGCAAAGGAAGTACTTGTTGCTACGGAGAGTAAGGGATGCAGACCTAATATTATTAGTTACAGTTTTTTGATAAATGGATACAGCAAGAATAAAAATGTTGAGGAAGCTACAAGTCTTTATAGGGGAATGCTTTCAAAAGGAATTAGACCTAACATTTGCACTTATAACTTGTTGCTAGTTGACCTTTTCTGAATAGGTATGGTTGAACATGCACTGAAAGTGTTTGATGAGATGCAGCTTACCAATGTTGTGCCCAATTCAATTAACTATATGACTTTAATTGATGGGCGCTGCAAGAATGGTTTTGTTTGGGAGGCATTGAAATTGTATAATTCCATAAGCGATTGCAAGCACAAATTTAAGATTGAAACCTGTAGCTGCCTCATTGATGGATTATGTTAAACAGGGAGAATCAAAATTTCTTGGGAACTTTTTAATAGATTGCCTTGTGAAGGCCTATTACCTAATGTTGTAACCTATCGCGTTCTGTAAAGATGGGCAAATAGAGAAGGCAAATGGATTGTTACTGGATATGGAAGAAAAAAAGGTTTTGGAGCTAAATGTAATCACATATAGCACGCTTATGAGCTATTTTGTCAAAATCGACAGGATATCAACAGTTATTGAACTTCTTCAGAAAATGGTGGAGAGAAATCTAAAGCCAGATGCATCTATATTTTCATCCATTGTAGACTTACTTGTCAAGAACAAGGTTAATTTGAACTCTCTTCCATCATTTGGCATTCAAGACCCAGAAGTAAGTTGATGTTTTTAATGTTAGACCAGTAGCTTTTGTTTTTAGCATTAAAACCATATTGAGTGAACCCCATTGGTGGCACTGTTCATATTTTATGTACTTTCTTCAGTGTAGCTGCTTTCATTGTAAAATATCCTCATAAACTTTTAATGTTTTGGAAATTTTGAAATGGGAAAACACCTACAGGTGCAAATGCTAATTCCTTATGCAGTTTTTTTGTGGGATAAGTTTACTCATAGTGCCTTCTTAAATGTTTATTTTGAAAGTATCTTCTGATTGATTGACTTTGATTTATGGAAGTTTTTGATTGTCAGGGAAACAAGATGGAATATCAGGCGTGAAATTGATAATCAACTGCTGACCTTTGTTTCTATTTCTTTGATAAAAGGAATGGAATAAATACATAAGTAAATAATAAAATAAAATGGATTTTTTAATTAATTGTTCCATTAAAATTCTCTTAAGTTTTTTATAAATGAACTGAAAAATTATATTTTGTGTTTTAAATATCTCTCTTTTACAAGTAACTTGGTAAAGGTAAGGGAAGAGGTTGTAATCTTCTTCTTTAATATCCCATTCTGATGAGTTTTTTTCATCAAACTCCACATCTCGACTAATAATGGTTTTCCCTTTGCTTGGATTGTAAAACTTGTATTCTTTTGAATTTGAATCATTGCCAATGAAAACAAACTTCTCACTTCGATTATTAAGCTTCTTTTTTTTTTTGGCACATGAGCATAAGCAATACTTCTAAAAACTCTTAGATAAAAGATGTCGGGCTTTCTTTCACTCTAGGCTTCTTGTAGCGTCTTTCCTCACACACTTCAAGTAAGAGATTAGTTGGATAAATACATCGTGCATACTACAGTTCCAGTCCAAAATCTTTTTGGCAATTTTTTGCTTTAGAGCATGTTTCGTGCCATGTTAAGAATAATTCTATTTTTCCTCTCAGCAATGCCATTTTATTGGAGGAATTTCAGAACTGCTAGAAGACAGTAGATTCCATTTGCTTTACAGAATTCTCGAAACTCTTTCGAAGTGAATTCTCCACCTCGATCGGATCTTATGGCCTTGATTTTGCATCTATTTTCATTTTCCACAAGTGCTTTAAATTTTTTGAACACGCCAAAAATTTCGGATTTTTCTTTCAAAAAATACACCCATGTTGTTCTTGAATAATCATCAATAAAAAGAAGAAAGTAATTACTCTTACATAGAAAGTTTGACTTGATAAGACTACATACATCAATGTGTACGAGTTCGAGTGGCTTCTCTCTTCTAAAAGTAGACTGCTTTGGAAAGCTTATTCTAAATTGTTTCACAAGTAGACATCTTTCACATAATTGGTCAGGATGATTGACGCAAGATAATCCTTTCACCATTTTCTTCTTGGATAACAGTTTCAAACCTCCAAAATTGAGATGTCGGAGTTGAAGATGCTATAGCCATGATGCATCCTTATAACATCCTTATAGCAAGCTTTAAAACGTTTCGCTATGTCGTTTTGAGCATTTCAGTTTTTATATGTAATTGGTTTGGTTGGGTTTGAATTTTTCTTCTCATTTGATTTGGTCCGGTCTCAAAAATTTAAGAATCAAAATTTTTAAATCTAATTCGATTTCTAAAAACTTGGACCGAATCAAACCATATCCACTCCTAAGAAAAACATTATAATTATTTTTTCTTTCTTTTAGATTTCAAACACGAAAAAAAAAAACAATTTTATTAAAACAGTATTAAGTACCAAACATCCAATTAACTTGCAGAAGGTTCTTTCACATCAACTTTGATTTCTCCACTTAAAAGTTATACATATCAAACAATAGACATCGAAGTAAATAATAGAGCCACTTGTCTAACAAAAAACTGCATATTTCACAGCACTATCATAATGTACAAAGCCCATAAATAGAGAAAACTTGGATATATTGTCATCCAGCTAAGTTTGGATGTTTGGTAGATAGGAAAGAAAAACAAAATAGGGAGTCAACTATATATTAAACAAAATAGGGACTCGGTTAAATTATATACATATATATGATTGTACTATATACCTACCCACTAGCTTCATGTGTACACCAAGAAAGCCCAAAAATAAATTAAAAAATTAATGTTACACCAAGAAAGCCTAAAAATAAATTAAAAAATTAATGTTAATCATTTTAAACATTGATTCAATAAAATTTCTTTACTCAAAACCACAAACAGTCACATAAAATGCGATAATTAATTAATAAAAAACATACACAATAATTATAAAACAATTACTAAATAAAAGACTGAAAAAGTCTCATGAAAAAAAACCACAAAACTTGAAAAATCAATAAAATACAACGTGTTATCAATTATTTATAAATTCGTACAATGTTACTATAAAAAGCAAAAATTCTTATCAGTATTATTTTCACTGATATTTTTTGTCATCCTCATCAAGTAGTGCCTTCTCATAATTATTATAAAAATTTTCCAATGTATTATATATATCAAGGAGAAAAGCTACATTCACAAGTTCTAAAAATGTTTACATTATGTTTATTAGTGTAACTATATTTAAAGTTTTCTTCTCTCCCTCCTTGCTTACTTCCTTCACATAGCGCAAATGATTAGGATGGTACTTCTCAAACTATGCCACTTTTTTTTTTCAATCCAGTGAAATATCTTTTTTTCAAATAGGAGTGAGTGGAAAAACCAGACAGAATTGGACCAAATTGAAACTGAAACGAAATCAATGAGTTTGGTTTGGTATTTTATGCAATTTGGCTTAATTTCAATTCTTAAAATAAAAAATCCAGATTCTTCGGTCTGTTTTTGGTTTTTATATAAAAAACTCGAAGCAGATCCAATTTATTATTTTTTAATATTTTGACATGTAAATGATATCGTTATATTGTTTGCATAAAATGACATCACTTGATACACTAAAAATTTTATTAAAAAATAATAAATTTACCTAAAAACCGAACAAACCTGAAAAACGAACTAATCGGTCCGATTTTAATTCGATTCAGTTATATAATCGATTCGGTCCGGTCTCAAAATTTTGAGACTAAGAATTTTTGGTTTTGGGTCCCTTTTTTGAAAATTCAGATAAGATCGAATTGTGCCACCCCTCACTTTCAATGAGCAAGAGAACTCCTAATTCTATTCATTGAACCATATTAATTGATAAGTGTAATACAAATACTTTTTAATACGTAATAAGTAAAATTAAATTCTAAAAATAAAATTACATGTCTATGGTAGACAACATGTACACTATCATTTAAAAGTAAAATTTCGTATTAAAAAAGTGGGACCCCCACCATAAGTCTCATAACTGTATATGTATGCTTAGTTTTAAGAATTTTTCTTACAGTTAGCTCCATCAAATTTTGAAAAGACGTTGCTCTTCTATTACATGTTCTCTGTATCATCTTATGTAAATTACGTAGTTTTATAAAAGTACCAAAAAATTTATAACTAATGTCAATGGCTAATAAGGATCCTTTTGCCATTATTAATAAGTTATGATAACTTAATATTGTCAAATTAAGAAATTAAGCCCTATAAATCTTGGTAAGATATATATAATAAAAATAAATTAAAGAATATATCTAATAAATTAGTTGTTTTTAAACTATTTAAAATTGCCTTATAAAACAAATGTAAATTTATTTCAATTACAACTAATACCATAATTTTTAACATTGAATATTTTAAATTCTTATGTATATATTTAATAAAAAGTTAAGATTTTTTAGTTTAAAAGTATATTGTTATTTATTGAAATAATTCATCAGCCAAAAGTGCTCTACATTGAGGTGGTGACTTTGTTGCAAATGGTGAGTTTAGTGATCCTGATGAGGGTAGTGAGCTTCATGTAAATGGTGACCTTGTGATTTTGATGAAGTGGTGAGCGCAGTGTAGATAATTTATGATCATGTCATGTGAAAGAAGGTGATCGCATTAAATAAAAATAAATTAGACTTTTAATTTCATAATTTAAATAAATGAATATCTTTATATAATAAATAAATAATATTGTTCCTATTATGTATAATTATTAGCTATCTCTTGATCACTACTTCCATCAAAAGAGATAGAGATATCGTGATAATTAGATTTGTGACCTCTTTAATATCTTTAAAAAAATAACTATCTACATATATTACATAATTAAGTCAATGACATTGAAAGTAAAGTTAACGAAATAAGCACAAAATAAAAATTAAAGAAAGCAAGTTATGTACATCTGTGTTCATGGTCGACATGAAAGAGTAGGAAGTCTGTCGTAAGATCTATACTACTCAATACTATGAATCCCAATGCATGCATAGTAATTCAACTATATATTAAACAAAACAGGGGTTTGGCTAAATATTATATATATATATATATATGATTGTTACAATATACCTACCCACTAACTTTATGTGTACACTAAAAAAGCCCAAAAATAAATTAAAAAACTAGTGTTATTCACTTTAAATACTGATTCAATAAAATTTATTTAATTAGAACCACAAACAGTCACATAAAATATAATAATTAATTAATGAAAAACATACACAATAATTATAAAACACTTATTAAACAAAAAGAATGAAAAAATCACATGAAAAAAAAGGACCACAAAATTTGAAAAATCAGATTCGATATAACGTAATTGATTGGGATGGTATTTTTTTTGCCACGCCATTTTCTTTTTTGAATCCACTGAAATATCTTTTTTTCAATTAGGAGTGGGCAAAAAAACTATACATAATCGGACTAAATTGAAATCGGAACGAAACTGATGAGTTCGGTTCGATATTTTATGTAATTCGGTCAGATTTTGTTTTTTAAAATAAAAAATTCAAAATTTTCACTTTAATTTTGGTTTTTGTATAAAAAAACTCGAATAAGAGCGAATTTATTATTTTTTAATATTTTGACATGTGAATGATATCGTTATATTATTTGCATAAAGCGAAATTACTTGACACACTAAAAATTTTATTAAAAAAATAATAAATTTACCCAAAAATCAAACCGATTTAAAAATCAAATTCAATCAATTCAGTTTAATTCGATTCAATTATATAATCAGTATGGATTGGTACGGTCCGATTTCAAAATTTCGAGATCAAGAAGTTTTTGTTTTGGTTCGATTTTAATTTAAACCGGAACGAACCATGGCACCCCTTACTTTCAATGAGTAAGAAAACTCCTAACTCTTTTCATTGATAAGTGTAATACAAATACCTTTTAATACGTAAGAGTTAGAATTAAATTCTAAAAATAAAACTACAAGTCCATAGTACACAGTATATAAACTATCATCCATAGGTAGAATTCCGTATTGAGGAAGTGGGACTTCTACCACAAGTCCTTATAACTCTATATGTATGCTTAGCTTTAAGAATTTCTCTTACAGTTAGCTCCATCAAATTTTCAAAAGACGTTGCTTCTTTAATACATTTTCTCCGTACCATCTTATATGAATTACGTGGTTTTATAAAAGTAGCAAAAAATATATGGCCAATATCAATGACTAATAAAAATCTTTTGTCATCATTTATAATTTATGATAACTTAATATTGTAAAATTAGAAAATTAAGCCTTATAAATCCTTATAAGATATATAGAATAAAAATAAATTAACGAATATATCTAATAAATTACTTGTTTAAATTATTTAAAACTGCCCTATAAAACAAATGTAAATTTATTTCAATTACAACTAATAACATAATTTTTAACATTGAATATTTTAAATTCTTATATATATATTTAATAAAAAGTTAAGATTTTTTAATTTAAAAGTATATTATTGCTTATTGAAATAATTCATCAGCCAAAAGTGCTCCACATTAATGTGGTGGTTGCATTGTAAATAGTGAACTTCGTGATACTGGTGAGGGTAATGAAATCTGTGTAAATTGTGACCTTGTGATTCTAATGAGAGTGGAGAGCGTGGTGAGTGTGGTGAGCGTGGTGTAGATAATTTATGATTAGATCATGTGAAAGAAGGTGATTATATTAAATATAAATAAATTAAACTTTTAATTTCATAATTTAAATAAATGAATATCTTAACATACTAAGTAAATAATATTTTTCCTATTATGCATAATTATTAACTATCGCTTGATCACTACTTCCATCAAAACAGATAGATATTGTGGCAATTAGATTTGTGACTTCTTTAATATCCTTCAAAAAGTAACTACTTGCACATATCACATAATTAAGTTAGTGACATTAAAAGTAAAGTTAACAAAAGAAGCACAAAATAAAAATTAAAGAAACCAAGGTATGTATATGTGTATTCATGGCTAACAAGAAAGAGAAGGAAGTCTGTGACAGGATGTATAATGCTTAATACTATGAATCCCAACGCATGCATAATGATTCAACTTTATATTAAACAAAATAAGGGCTTGGCTAAATAATATATATATATATATATATATATAGATGATTGATACATTATACTTGCCCACTAGCTTCATGTGTAAATTAAAAAAACCGAAAAATAAATTAAAAAACTAGTATTAATCACTTTAAATATTGATTTAATAAAATTTCTTTAATAAGAAACAAAAACAGTCACATAAAATATAATAATTAATCAATGAAAAACATACACAATAATTATAAAATACTTATTAAACAAAAAGAATGAAAAAGTCACATGAAAAAAGAAAAGACCATAAAACTTGAAAAATTAAAATTGGCATAGTGTAATTGACTGAGATGGTACTTCTCTAACCATGCCATTTTCCTTTTTATTCCACCGAAATATCTTTTTTTCAATTAGAGGTAGGCAGAAAAACAAAACCAAGCTAAACTGAATTGAAATCAGCCCGGAACTGATAGGTTTGGTTCAGTATTTTATGCAATTCAGTCTAATTTCGGTTCTTGAAATAAAAAATTCGAAATTTTTTATCCGATTTTGGTCTAAAAAAAAGGACTAAATAAAATTTATTACTTTTTAACATTTTGACATATAAACGATGTCGTTTTATTGTATTTGCATAAAATAATGTTATTTGACATACTGGAAAAAATATTTTGACACAAAGAAACCACATAATCATGTGAAAACTGAATAAAAGGCTTAAGCAAAAGTAGCGTGGGCCAAAGCAACTTTGGCAAACCTTGAGCAACTGTTGGCCATTGGATCTGCAATTTTGTTTGAATTGGGAAAACAAATTACACAATGAATTGATAAATGAAGAAGCCTCAACATTACAAAATTTACAATGTAATTACCATTTTGTAGATATGAATAGATTGATGATCTAAAATAACATCCTGTGGCTTGGAATCTGTCCAAATGTTAAATTATTATATTTGATACTCTTTGAAACAACTAAAGCAAAATATTGCAGTGAATAGGCATTATCGATATAAAAAATTATACCTCCATAAGCAACAATGTCCACCTCAAGAGACATTTGCCAGACAAATCAAACCACAAGAAAATCAATCAAGCAAAAATATGTGAATAATTGGAAATAAATGAAAACAACAGAAAGGTTGCAGGAGATGAAAACACTAAGGCCCATATATAAACATATAGTATTTCATCACAAACTTTGTAAACAACAAAAGCTCATAAATTTCGTATACGCCATAGACAATGGTAA
This sequence comes from Azadirachta indica, assembly GCA_022749755.1. Lineage (NCBI taxonomy): Eukaryota > Viridiplantae > Streptophyta > Magnoliopsida > Sapindales > Meliaceae > Azadirachta > Azadirachta indica. Next base: position 5,271,242 of record CM040444.1, on the reverse strand, counting down.
GCCCAATTGACCACCATGCTTTGCAAAAGGAAAAGGTAGAGGTGTAATCAATTTAGATAGTCATAGCGCTTTAGGAAAAATGAATTGAGCTAAAGAACAAGTAAACACAATTATTAATAAAAGATCACAAGATGTAATATACATATAGGATGAAATTACCTAATGAGCGAGAGAAAGAGCATGATACTGCATACGAGGACTGCGGCCAAGATCTCCTAAAACTACCACGCAAGCTTTGCCCCTCTGCGCCATCTTTTTTTCGCCTTTTCGCCCTTCGATCTAACCGTTACTGCATTCAAGCTTTAATTTTGGCTATTATTGACAGGGCAAACAACATCACTCAAATAAAGGGGGAACACAAAATCAAATCCAGGGATAATAATTCCAAGTGTACAGAAAAACTGGCCCGAATTGGATTGAACCGAAATTTACGGGTTCGATCTGATATTTTATACAATTCGATTTGGTTTTAATTCTTAGAAAAATCTGAAATTTTCAGTCTAATTTTAATTTTAATCCAAAAAAATTTAGACCAGACCGAAAATATTATTTTTTAATATTTTTTCATCTAAACGACGTCGTTTTATTATATTTTCATAAAATGACGTCGTTTAATAAAACGAAAAGCTTTAAAAAAATAATAAATTTATTTAAAAATCGAATCGACCCGAAATTGAACCGATCGATCCGGTTTTAATTCAATTCTAACATACAATTGATCCAGTCCGCTCTGGTTTTTTTTTTCAATTCGACCTGGTTCGGTCTCAAAAATTTGAAACCCGAAATTTTCAGGTTCGGTTCGTTTTTTCAAAAGGTCGAACCGAATCAGAATGTGCCTACCCCTAAATAATTCTACACTGATAAGAAATTTAGCCATAACTCTAAACATAAACTATTACTTATTCACGTAGTATCAAACTCTAGAGGACAAAATTAGGCAGTAACATTAAAAAATGCTTAAAAGATACATATTAGGAGATGCAGCCAAAAAAATTTAAAGATATTTCTTAAAGAACTAAATTGGCAAGCACATCCAAAATCTAAACCAGTAGAAATTTAGCAAATTTTTCTTAGGTTAGTAAAGTCTAAATTTTCATAATAAAAAATCAAATCAAAATCAAATACAGAGGTGTTGGATATCAATTATCAATACATAAATTAAACCACACAATTCAAGTAAATCCATTATATTTCACCACACGACGGGCTTAAGAAAGTTCAATTGATCATATTGCCTCAAAATGGAAAAAGTAAATAACCCTAATAGACACCAAACCAGTAACAAATGAAGTAAACCCGATATAACTAGTCAAAACCACCGAAATACTGCCTACTCAAATTTATTTCTTACAAGTTAGGGGTTTACCTAATTTAACAGATAATCAAATATCAATGACCAAAACCCAAATAAAAAATTATTGATTCAAGTTAATATGCTACAATTATTTATATGATGTCGTATGTGTATGATGTAAATGATTACATCATTTTAAGATTTTTAAAAATTACATAAATAGATTATAATTTTCGAACATTTCCATATTAGTCTTCTTGAACTTCAATCGCTTGAACGATATTCACAAAGCCTAATTTTTCAGAACATGTATCTTGAATTGTATTTGAATTACACATCTTTTTAATTAGTCCATTTAAGGCACTTTCTAATGTCTTAGCTTTAACTCTTGTAATCGGTCCACTCGGCACGCTTAGCGAATCATATAGATGCTGCAATTGAGTGTCTCCAACCTTATATATAAATTTCTCCTTTTGTCTACGTGGTTGCGCAACTTCGTTTGCATCATTCTCCCCCTCTTGAAAATAATTTATCTTCAAATCGCTACTTACATCAAAAAGAGATAAGTTAGAAACATTAAAACGTGTACTAACCCCATACTCGCCTGGTAGTTCAAGTTTGTAGGCATTGTCATTGATGCATTCTATTACTCGAAATTTGCCGTCTCCCTTTGGTAGAAGTTTAGAACATCTTTACTTAGGAAAACGCTCCTTCCTCATATGTCACCAAAGCAAATCTCCTAGTTCAAAGACAACTTTCTTGCGTCCCTTATTGGCTTACTTGGCATATTGTTTCGTTCGTTGTTCTATATGTTACCTTGCTTTCTCATGAATCTACTTAATTAAATGAGCTTTCTTCTTGCCATCTAAATTAACGCGCTCATTCATAGGTAAATGAGTTAAATCCAAAGGAGTTAATGAATTAAAACCATAGATAATTTCAAAAGGTGAAAACTTAGTGGTAGAATGAACACAACGATTATAAGCAAATTCAATATGCGGCAAGCAATCTTCCGAAGTTTTTAGCTTCTTTTATATGACAGTATGCAACACAGTAGACAATGTCTTATTTATTACTTTGGTTCGACCATCTGTTTATGGGTGACAAGGAGTAAAAAATAATAATTTAGTTCCTAACTTTCCTCACAATGTCTTCTAAAAGTAACTTAAGAACTTTACATCTCGATCTGAGACAATAGTTTTGGGCATTCCATGCAACCTAACAACCTCTTTAAAAAATAAATCAACTATATGTGATGCATCATCAGTTTTATGACATGCAATAAAGTGTGCCATCTTAGAAAACCAAGATATTATTAAAATAGACTACTACAAATTTGCTCATGAAAGCACGTAAAACACAGTTCATAAGTCTCATGAAAGTATTAGGTGCATTAGTTAACCTAAAAGGCATAACTAACCATTCATACAAATCATATTTTATTTTAAATACAATTTTCCACTCATCCCCTTCTTTCATCCTAATTTGATGATATTTACTCTTAAGATCAATTTTAGAAAACACACAAAATCCATGCAATTCATCTAACATATCATTTAATCGAGAAATGGGATGTTGATACTTTACTATAATATTGTTGACAGCTTGGCAATCAATACACATCATCTATGTCCTATCTTTCTTAGGCATTTGTAGCACCGAAACCGTATAAGAACTCATGTTTTATCTAACATACCCTCTTTCCATCAGTTCGTTAACTTGTCGTTAAAGTTCCTTCATCTCCTCTCGATTATTTTTATAGGCTGGTCGATTTAGAATTGTTGCACCGGGTATAAAATCAATTTGATGTTTAATTCCTTAAATTGGAGGTAAATTAGGGGGCACCTCTTCAGGAAAGACATTCTCAAATTCCTGTAAAAGAAATATAACATTGCTCAGCAATGATCTGGTAAGATCGTTAGTACACAAAAATGCCTTTTTGTACATAAGTATTATAAGGGACTGTTGTGAAAGTAAACTTCTCTTAATGTTACTTTTTTTTGCAATGTAATTATATTTTTCCTCTTTCTTACACATCAATGTTGCAACTCTCTCATTTTTTCTCGCACTCTCTTTCACATTTTTGCTTATCTCGTTTTTTTTTTCTCTTTTCACTTGCTTTTTGTATCTTTAATTGGTTTTCGAGAACTTGTTTTGGAGTCAATAATACAAGTGAGATAGGTTCTTTTTTTACGATAAAAGAGTATTTATTGGTGAAACTGTCATGTGTGACTCGTTGATCATATTGCCATGGTCTGCCCAATAGGATGTGATATGCGTGCATAGGAATCACGTCACAAAGGGCCTTATCCTCATACATGCCAATAGAGAATGCCACCAACACTTGTTTTATTACCTTAATTTCTCTATAATTGTTTAGCCATTGAAGCTGGTATGGTCGTGAATGTTTCATGGTAGGTAACGACAATTTCTCTACTAATTTAGTGCTGGCCATGTTGGTGCAACTTCTTCCATCAACTATAACACTGCAAACTTTGTTGTTGACGAAACACTGAGTATGAAACAAGTTATCCCGCTGATCATTTTCTTCTTCCTTAACCTGTGAGTTAAGAGCTCATCTTGCCACTAATAATTTTCTTTCTGCAGTATATTGCCTTTTATAGTTATCTTGAAAAGGTGACATATCTTCTATTTCGTCTTCTTCTTGTCCTTACAACTCAATTTTCCCTTGAGCATTGATCACCATTACTCTTTCATTTGGGCATTAGCTGGCTATATGTCACGTGCCCAACGGAGTGGCACGTGCGGCATCCTCATAGACCCTCATGTCGAGGGTAAGGCTTGTTAGCGCGTCGATATCTAACTAGTTTTGACCTGCCTCGACCTCATTAGGAGGATGGCTTCAGTCCTCGACCAGTTTGGGCAGGGGTGTTCTAAGTCCCCTCTACATAATAGCCCTTGGGACCAAAGCCAACTTTGTACCATAAAACATCAATGTGCTTGAGTTGTCACATCCTAGCACACCCAGCCAATATGCGATCCCTCGTGCCGTGACATATAGGACCCCTGCTTTGACATTTAAAACACTTAATGTCACGATTTCTTAGAAGAGGTGGATTTAATGTTGCCTTATTTTTGTGGCACAACTTGTTTGGTATCCTTAGAAGTTTTGAAATTAGACTTTGTTAATGGAAATTCCTCTCGTTTAGTGGTTGATCTTCATGACTTTGTAGCAGTCGTGCTTGCTCCTCTCTTAGCCATATTTCTTCGCTTCAATTGTTGTTCAACTTTGATGGCTTGGTGTACCATATCTGTTAAATATACATAATGTTGTATTTCTACCACATCTGCGATCTCACGATTTAAACCATTGAAGAACCTAGCTATGGTAGCTTTTTTATCCTCTTCTACATTTACTCGGATCATAGTTACCTCTATCTCTTTGTAGTATTCATCTACGCTTTTGAATCCTTAAGTTAAACGCTACAGTTTGTTGAACAACTCTCAATAGTAGTAACTTGGAATGAAACGTTTTCTCATTATTGTCTTCATTTCGTTCTACGTCTCAACGAGATGTTCTTGATTTCTTCTCCTATCTTTTAACAATTGATTCCACCAAATAATAGCATAATCAGTAAATTCAATGGCCGCAAGTTTTACCTTTTTGATCACGGAGTAGTTGTGACAGTCGAAAACCATCTTTATTCTCTTCTCCCACTCTAAATAAGCTTCAGAATCGTTTCTACCTTGTAACGATGGAATTTTCACCTTAATGCTTCCTAAATCATCATCCAACTTAAGTCTACCCAACCTAACTTCTCTATTCCCATAACCACGCAAATTCTTGTCCCGATTCATTAGCGATTCATCAAACTCCTCATCATCCTCAACATTACCCCATTGTACTCTTAGTTGCACTTGCCTAGGTGGATGTCTAATGGAAGAGCTTTGATGTTACTTTCTTAATGTCTCTTCTTCCAACCTATCCATCCTCTCATGGATTGGTTCTAACTCAGCCCTTATCATTCGTCTCATCTCCCCCAATAATGCTTGCAATTGCAGGTTCGGGGTGGTTAGTTGTTATACCTCCAAGGTTGAATTTTATTCTTGATTGTGAGACATATTTAAAATCTGCAAAACAAAGTTAAAAACCTCACAAGCACTCCCTCACGTGTTTTTACTCACTCTCGTGTTTGAGCACTTAAATGTTTTCACACTTGTACACTCTTAATCAAAATTTAAGTGGCAATTTAAGATGAAAAGCAACCAAAACAAATCACAAGATTCAATAAGCAATTCTTAAGAAATTGATGCAAGCAATGACAATATTGGATCAAGAGTAAGGAATATTAGGTTAATACTACATAAAAGCCGCCGTCGATTCCTTCGCTTTGGGAATTTACACACGCTAGAGGTTTAAATGTAGATATGTAACCGCACCAATAAGAAGTCTACACGGTGCCATATGATGTAGACGGAGAGAGGTACTTGGCAATGAGGTCCACGTAAGGTGACACATAGGATTGTTTAAGGACGTCTTTGTTTATTATTTTCTTTTTTTTTCTTGAATTTGTATCCAAAATTAAATTTTCATGGCATGATTGCTATTAGAAGAATTGCCATGGATTAAAGTGCGACTATGAATTAAGTATAGAATGATAAGGGTGACAATTTAAGTCACAATTATTCAATATAAATTTAATGTGATTAAATGGATTTGGGTTTGAAAAAATTAACACTAATAATAACTATGTTGTATTTGTATTTGATTTTTAATCTTAGAGTTCTTTTGAGAGTTTTGACGCATACAGTTGTAGTACACTGTAGAGTTCTTTTAAGTGTTTTGATACATGTGAGTCGTAATGGAACTAAAAAATTTATATACATATAGTGCTAGATTTTAACACATCAGTTGGAGCTAGATTTTAACATATACAGTTAGAGCTAAAATTAGGGTTCGAACGCATGAGCTTTAAAGGAAGGGCATACGCTTTCACTATCCAAATAAGACACAGGCGACAATGTACTCTTAATATCAGCTAGCAAGCTTGTTTGACCCAAAAATTATTTGGTTTTGATAGAAATTTGTAGAAAAAAGATCGAAGCATACCTCAATTCTATATCAAACTATGGTTTCGAACATATTCAATTTCATTAATGTGCCCACAACTATGAAATGTACATGCTTGAAATTGATCATTTGCATGTAGACTCTAAAAAAAATAAAAACTATAATTTTGAGTACGTTCAATTTCATTAATGTGACAAAAACTATGAAATGAATATGCTTGAAACTGATGAAAGTTGTATGTGGACTCTGAAAAAATCACTCATTAATCTAATGTAATATAATTCAATTTAGATTATAAACTCTACTCACCTATTAATATTTGCTTATTATTTAAATCTTACACAATGACTAGACACTTATTATGGGATCACAACTTAGTAAAACTTTCTATAAAATGCACTGATTTTTTATGTCTAAAATCATTTTCTCTATGCATTGCCACCACATAGTATCATCCTATCAATAGATATCTAACTAAATAAACATATAAACATTGCCTCGGTAAATGATAGAGCATGGCCATGCACATAAATAAATTATAAAACACTTAGAAAGCCCAAGAAATTTATATATTTATTGCCAGATGTCCTAAATATCCAATTCAAGTATTGATTTAGGCTTTCACAGGAAACATACAGCATATTCATCAACAAACATGCACAAAATTCTGAAGTTAAAAAGATAGGTAGGAAACTCAGTAATGTTTAGCTTCCTTTCTCTTCCATGCCATTATTTAACTACATCAATCTAAATAAAGGTTATCATGAAAAATATCATTTAATTCCTAATTCCTATTAGAAAGAAGGAAAAAGAGAAAGAGGACCCAAAAACTTCTTCTGAAATGAATATTTCTTTTAATGTTGTTTTTATTAACTTGACACATATCAAAACATTTAACAAATTTGGCAAACCATAATTTCGCATTTTCACCAAAATTCTATTAAAATAGACTAAAACAGAACTTGAGACCAAATTTGGATTATTATATAAATAAAATACACAATTCTTTAATCAAATTGTAACCAGCACAACTCACTCAACTTAACTCATGAAGGCTTCAAGCTTCATAATCTATACCCTATATTTCCATAAAAATCTACGTAAAATAAATATAGTACAAGAATTCAAGGCTAAAACACATGCGTAGCAAATACCTAAAAGCACAAATGAAACAATCATCAATATGTAGTCAAACTCATAAAATGAAGCAGAATTGTGCTTCATTTTAAAATTTCAGCCATGATGGAAGCTTTTAGAACTATATGTCATAACGTCAAGTTACAAAAAGTAAAGAAAAAACTAACAATGTAATAAAAATGAAATTGAGGTTAAAAGTAACATTGAAATTGAGGTTAAAAAAAAGAAAAGAACAAAAAATTGCAATGCACTCTGTCCCCCTCGAGAGTGCAGTCTCGAGCGTGGCAGAATGCTTGCGTGCATGCTTTGTACATGCATTCTGCTATGCTCGAGAGTGCATTCCAATTTTTTATTCTTTTCTTTTTTTTAAACACTTAAATTAGTGCAGTGTTTCAATATGTTGGGTAGAGTATAATTGTTCAACCCATATCGATCACTTCTGTTTATAGAAAAAAATAGATTCAAGTATATGCAGTTTTCTCTCCAAATTGCTCAAGTGTTATGTGAATGCAGAAAAGTAACAAAGGAAAGAAAATGAGCAAAGGAGTTTGAGAGAGTTAAGAGTGAAAGAAGAAGAAGAGAATATCAAGGGTAGTTTTTTCTATTTTATGCAAGTGTGGTCATTTTTTATTCAAAATTAATTAGATGGTCAAAATTGATTTTCAAGAGTCAAATGTAGTTATTTTTTGTTAAAACTCTAGATTTTTTTGTCATAAAGCTAATTTTGTCCATAACAATTAGAGTGAGTTATTTTTTAAAGTATTTTTAATCAGTGATCGGTTAAAAAATAGGAGTGTACGATAGTTACCATTATAAATTTTCCATATTATAATTCTTGCATATATTATATACATATATATGTGCATGCATGTGTATATATACAATATATATCTTACATTTAAAAGTGTTTGGTATATAATTAATAGCACTAATCTTATGTTCTAATTAATAATCTTTCAAACTTAGTTTAGGATTGAAATATATTGAAACTTTAAAGTTATAATTATTGTGGAATGAAAGTTTTAAATGTCAAATATTAATAAAAAAATAGACGAGTCTCGTTAAAAGTTAGTGTTATCAAATTTTTTTAAAATTTATTTTTTAAAATATGATAAAAAGTATTAAATTTTTAATCAATTCGTATGTAAAAAATGATTAACAAAATAAAACTAATATTTTTATTAGTTTTTCACTGTATTTTTTTATCATGCGAACTTAAATTAGTAATAGAAAATAAAAAAAGTTCAAAGTGTACAGTATATTACTTGAATATATATATATATATATGGAAAAGAAAGAAAATAGACAAATTTGTTCTGGTTTTAACAATCGAAATTTCAGCCCCTATACAAAAATAGATTGTAATTTCGTAAAGTTAATGCAATTACAAACAAACCCTTTTAATTAAATCAAACTAAGAACGCAATTGACATCATCCGTTCGTAAAAACGACACCGTATGCTCAACAACTTCTCAATTGAAGTACATATTTGGAGACGCAAAGAGAGGATTGTGAACAGTAGTAGAAGAACCTTTCTTCTTGGAAAAAAAATCGGCAACAAGAGGAACAATCGGCTTCTTCTTCATCTTCAATTTCTTCTCCTTCTTCTCTCCCAAGCTTAAGATTTGAGCCAAGGTTGGCGAATTCTCCATTCTTATCATCAATTCTCTCTTCATTTCATCTTCCCTTCTCTCACTTTCAAACCTCTTCATTGCCGTTGTCGACGACGTCGTTCGTACCCCCGCCACAGCATCCGCCTTCTTAGCTGCTGCCTCCGCCTCCGCCTCCGCCAACTTTGACATGTTCTTGTGAAGGTCAGCGTTCAAAGTAGCCAATGCTATCTCAGTTTCTGATTCTCTTTCCTTCAGCAACTTTAACTCCATTTTTGTTTCTTCAAGCTCGGATTGAAGCTTCTTCAACGTGTCGAAAAACTCCGGATTGTTATAACTGTCATTAGTGCTTCGCGGACTTGGAGATGGGGATGAATACTTCCACGAGGTTATGATTTCCTTACAAGGGTTGGTATTGTTGTAATTGATTACTGGTTTCGTGGTGGAGTAGATTTCTCCGACGAGGAGACGTTCTCCGAAAATGGCAACGGCTTCTTTAACGGAACGAAAAGGGCGGGAAGTGTCGACGTTGGAGCTGTAATCTTTTGCTGTTGGGGTTAGAGGGAGAGCTAGGGCTTGGGTTTCCATGGCTTTCGGATGAGGAAGAAAGTAAGAAGTACGTGCGATAATGGAGGAGAAAGGAAATTATTACGAGGGTTTATTTGATTGATAGGGGTAGAGTTAGGGTTTGCTTTGCTTTTACTGCAAAAGATTACAGAGAGAGAAATGGAGATGGAAGACTGTTGTTTGAAGGTTAAGACAGATCAGAGTTTGGAGATGATGAAGACGACATCGTAACTAACTAATATATTGGTGGAGTGTCACGTGCATCGCACGTGTGTCTGGTGCAATTAAGATGCATGATGATTAATATTAATTGTATTTTCATATTAAAACGTGTATTAATACATTTTTCTAAGATTTTAACTAATATAATCTAATTTCTTCCAATTTTTTTAGTATTTTTTTAGGATTATAAATTACATGATTCTCTAATCTTTTTTTTTCTTTTTTTTATATTACAAATGACATGTATACTTAAATTATTTTCTTTACTTTTTTTTAATTTTATAAATTATATATATAATTTATCCGCTTAAAATCAAGAATTTTGATTAAATTTAATTTAATATAGCTCAAAAATTTATATTTAATTTGAATAAAATTTATCTTTATTTATAAAAAAAATTAATAAAATTTAATACAACACAGTCTAAAAAATTAGGTTCGACTTACGTAAAATGTACGTCTATGTTTTAAAATTTTAGACAATGGAAAAAAATTGTATTATTTTGTTTTAAAGAAAACGAAGCCCACGTAAATTTTGATTGGGTTTTAAAACTGAACCTAAGAAATGAATATTGGGCTACTATGAGCCCATACATAAGAACAACGGAAATTATTTTGTAGGTCCCATATGTTTGCTTATGTATTGTTTAAAAACTTATCAAATAAGTTCCATAAAATTGAAATCATCCTATAAAAGATAAATCCTAATTCTTACATATTTGGCTTAAAAGTAGTTAAAAATCCTGATAATTTGACAACAATTATATAATCTCCACTATTTAATTAGTTAACTAGCACAAACATTTTGAATTATAATTTAAATTATGCAAATATTTTTCTTAAAGTTATTATTTATGAGGATGGGAAGGTCTTTTTTTTAATTACAAATCATATTTATAATCTGCCGATAGACATCTAGTAGAAATTGAAAGTTTTGATTGATCTAATCTGCTATTATTCGAAAATTTATTCCTAATTCGAATAAAATCAATCTCTGTAAATATTTGAGAGAAAATCGATTTCTACTAAGAAAATTAAAGTTATTGAATTCTTATCTTTCAAATGAAAGGTTAATTTTAAATATAAACATGACAAACATGACAAATATATTATATAAGTTTGTAATTTTTATTTGTAAAATATTGAATTTCAACTACAATATAAGATTATGTATTTTATGCTTAAAGTATATTTTAATTATTTAAAATTTTTTTGACTTAAATGAAAATGCTATGATGCCATAACTTTATATGTGAAAACCTAATGTATTAGTTATTTTATCAATATCACTACACTCTTAACAAAAAGGGTTTATGTGAATTGGCTAAAACATTATTCTCTAAATTCTATTTATGTAAAAAAAGACTGACTTGAATGAAATTCACCATCCTGATTCCTGAGTAATAATAATGAGATCAAGACGGTGCGTTTTGCGACTGTTACAGAAGAAACCGAAGCAGAAAACCGGAGTGTCTCCTGCGTCACCGTGAGTGTGATCACTTCTCTCAGAAATGGCTCCCAAGAAGAAGCCACAAAAACAGAACAACAACAACAGCAAAAAGAAATCAAATTCAAATTCTTCATCTTCTTCTTCGTCCTCTTCTGGTCCAAGGCTACAAATTTCGGCCGAGAACGAGAACCGGCTGCGGAGGCTGCTGCTCAACACGGCCCGCCCTAACCAGCCCGCTGCGAATCCGGCTCAAGACACTCTCTCGAAGGCTCAAAAGGCCAAGAAGCTTAAAGCTGTATACGAGAAGCTCTCCTGCGAAGGGTTTTCTAATGAACAGATTGAACTTGTCCTTTCTTCTCTGAAAGTAAGTAGTGACTTTCATTCGTTATTATTTAATAATTAAGTTTTCAAAGATTTTAGGGTACTTCTATGACTATTTTAAGAATCTGAGGAAATTTCAGATGAATTTTGAGATCAGTGGAGCCGGATTGTATTTATTTTCACTCTAAAGTATTTGAAGTTAAATATTCTGTTTTAAGTGTAATTATTCAATTAGTTTCAAGGAAGTGCTATGTTTTGTCTTTTTGACTCCCGAAGATGTTGGAGAGCTGGACTATTATGGTACATTTGAAATATTTGTTCTTGTTTTAACAAGAATTATTGGGTCTTAGTTCATAAATTATTTGAATGTAATCGTTATGCTTTTGTTTATTTGTATGAATTTTGTGTATTTGTTTTGGCTGTTATTACTTAAAATTGAAATGAATCTTTTATTGCTTTATTAATTTGTTTTGTTGTAATCTGGAAATGTTGTATATATGTAGACTTCATAAAATTTTGTTCTTGCATTGGGTAGGATGATGCTACATTTGAGTCTGCTCTTGATTGGCTGTGCTTAAATTTGCCAGGGAATGAACTTCCCTTGAAATTCTCAAGTGGAACTTCTCAGCAAACAAATGGAGGTAATTTATTCTTTGCCGAATATTGTTTTAGCATACCTGATTATGCTTTGTGTAGAAATTAAGTTTTAAACCATGGCATATTTTGACATTGATGTTAACACTCTTCTTGTGATATGCATTAGGAGCTTCTGTTGCTGTCTTATCAGTTGCAAGGGAAGATTGGACTCCATCTGCAGTCTCTCCTGCAAGTACTAATGAGGAAACACAGAAGATGTCTGTATGGGTTAAGGGGGCTCAGAAAGATGGTGCTCTAGATTCATTCCAACAGTCTCAGGCAGATTGGATTCGACAATACATGGAACAACAGGAAGAGGTTTGTTGATAGAATGGTTTTGCTTTATGTTTTAGATGTTTTTAGTTGAATTATCAATTTGGTAGTTTAATGTTTAATGACTTATTATGTTTTAGACATTATAAGTTGAATTATTAATTTGTTACTTTAACTTTTAATGAATTATTACATTTTGGACATTATAAGTTGAGTTATTGATTTAATGATTCTGTTACGCTTTTGGTGGGAAAGAAGGCCAAGGTCTTGCGGAGATGTTTGGTGATGGCAGTTTTTTTTTCTTTTTTGTTGGTTTTGTGGGGGGGGGGGGGGGGGGGGGGGATGTGGTGGGGAGTTGTGGGGTGGGGGTGTTGGTGCTCTAATTTGGATGGAAAGGAATAAAAGAATATTTAATATGCTGGAGAAGAGGAGACCGGTTGGCTGTGGACAATATTCATTATTTTGTATTATTATGGTCTTCGGTTGCTAGAAAATTTTGGGATTCTTATTTATTTTTCATTTCAGAGAATTATGTGCCTGTTTTACACTATTGGATGTTGATTTTGTGTATGACCTATGATATAGAGACTTTTCTATAGGAGGCACTGTAGAGTTGAGATTGATCTGTGGTTCATATGCCAAGTACCTATTTTGAGAGGAAATATTTAGTATGCATGCTTTTTATGATAATTTGAATGATCAAATGCATATTATAATGAAATGCAGGTGTATAACAACCAAAACTTCGTTAGCAGTAAAGAGTAGGAGTTGGGAAAATCTATTTGTGGCAAAAATATTTTCTGGAAAAGCAAATAAAAGCGGCCAGGGCATACAGAAAACATTTTTGTACCGCTTGTAATTTGTGTGTAATTAGATCAATTTTTCGGAGAGCATGATAGCAACATTGTTTATGTTTGAGAAATATATAATGCTAGGTTTCTTGTGTTGTAGGACAAAGAAATTGATTTTAGTTGATTATCATGGAGGGATCTTTAGGCTGCTAATTTTCAAATTATTTTTCTAGAAAGAGTTGTTTTAGAATTTGAAGCTTGAATTTTTTGTTTACTTGCCATTTTCGATGTTCAAAACTAAAAGGTAAATTATTATGTGCTGTGCATTGCTGATGATTTAAGGCTATGTGGTGACATTGTGGTCTCCTAATATGTTAGTGTACTTATTTTATGAGAAAAATGTTTATTGTTATTAAAATGTTAACAATAGTTCAAATTTTTGCAGGATGAATATGAAACTTGGGAAGATAATGCAACTGATAAGAGTCCCGCGAAGGAGGTTTGTTCATTCTGTTTCTCAGTATTATACTGGAGATAATGATTTCCTTCCTTACTTTCACTAAACCTGCTTACTAGAACTCTCACTCTCTCCAACTGCATAGTGACAAGGGTAGGCTACAATAATTATAAAATGAATAGAGAAATTATCTAAATCTCCCATTTTTGGAAGTGAAAATATGTTGTAGCTAACAAGCATGCCAAGTTGCACAAGTGCGCAAAAGGGATGGGAGAATTAGGAGAAGTTATGCAACACAACTAAAAACAACAATTTAGAACGTCCAACAATTCAAATCATGATAGGAACATATTTATGTATTATAACCTTTTTTATTATTGGCTTGGTACCCCTTGTGGAAGCATTTAAAATTAGACATTGTTGACTGCTCCCTGGGCAGTGCTGGACTGTTGCCCAATTGTGTTGTTGCTGAACTCTGTGTGAAATGTTCCTTTTCCTTTTTGGGAACATTATGTTTAGGGACAGGTGAGTGTAGTAGTGGAGTTCCTGAGTTTTGTATGCCACATTTAATGGTTTAGAAATTGCTTTAGGTTCTAGAATCTAGTGTGGTGAAAATCATAGTATTTTGTGTTTATCTTGAGAAGTTCACAAAAGTATGGAGAATTTATGGTGGTGTCACCAATTCTTCTCGCTCAACCTCAATCCTCCAGGTTGATTTCCTTCAAATTTTTTCAGTTCAGATATGGCATGCTGATATGTCTTACATCGTACTTACCATGACTATTTACCTTTTGTGAAAGCATTACATCTGGTTAAATGCTAGTTGCTAGATATTACTGTCATTATAGCAGTGGATTACTGTGGGTTGCTTGAACAAGGTGGTTTTGATGTCCATGCAATGAATGGTTTGCCTGCATTCTATATTGTTTTTGCAAAGTAGTTTGTGTTTCTACTATGCCTTATTTGTTTTTCTATGCATGATAAGACCATCACTGTTTTTAAATCTCGTTCTTACCCTTGCATGAAGCATACAGCAATAGAAACCATGAACTTGGACGGAAGAGCTTGCCCCACCCATGAGTAAATATTTTATGTTAGCCTTAGTAGACCATATGTCTTTCTTGGTATATCCAAATAATAGGTAGTTATTAAATTATGACAATCCTCCTAGGGTAGCTTTTAATAATGAATATAAAAACTCCATTATAGGCATTTTTGTGCATTCAATATACTTTTACGAATAGATGAGTACATAGAGTTGTGTTAAAACTTAAATACTATTGTTTGGGTCCTTACTTTTAAACTTCAAATTTTCTCAAGTGGTAACTCAACATGGTATTGGAGCAGGTTTAACCTTACGATCTTGTGTCCAAATCATCCTGAATACTAATGAATAATTAAATTATAATTCACAAAATTGATGGGCTTTCTATGTTGACTATTTGGATCCACGTGACAAGCCCATTAAATCAGGGCCTGCGTGTTGGGTGGATTGGGGGTGTTAATGATGAAGCTTAAACTCTATTATTTGAGCCCCTACCTTCAAGCTCAAATTTTAGGCTAAGTGGTAACTGAACAAGTTGAACATAGTAAAATAACAAATTTGTGCTTATTTATCCCTATAAACTGTATGCTTTTGGTCAATTTGGTTTCACTTTCTTTTCTAAGTGAAATGATGGTCAGGTGATGTATTAATTTGCAAGCTTAATCTGTTCCTTCTGATGCCAAAAAAGGTTTCTTTTGATTATTTTGATTTATCCATTTTTCATTTTAATAGGTCTCTAAACCAAGGTCGTATGATGTTATTGCTGGAGAATATCACATGGCGCGTTTGGAAGCTGCAAAAGCTAAAGAAAAAGGTGACAAGAAAAGCCAGGAACAAGCTGGAAAAATCATCCGCGAACTCAAGCAAGAATTGTCTGCTTTAGGTTAGATTTAATTTATCTTTTATCTCTGTTGATATATAAGTCATTTTAGCCCTTTTCTGATAAGATATTTTGATGTATTGTGCAGGATTATCAGATGATGTGTTGGCGTCAGATTTTGAGCGCAAACGTGCGTCCAGTTATGCTACTCAGGAGACATGCACGACCACCATCCCTTATGAAGAACCTGAGGTTGAAACAATTGAGGATGTATACGGTGGCTCAGATTTTCTCATGGATACAGATGAACCACTAATTGGTGGAAAAAATACTGAGAGCCGCGGCTCCAAGGAGTTTGCTCCCCAACCCATTCCCTCTGCTGTCTCTATTCAGGAGAAAACAGAGGACGAGCCTGATGATGTCGAGCTTGGTGGTTTCTTTTCAGAAGATGCCCCATCCCGTGAAACTTTACCTCCTGAAATTTTGGAATTACAGAAGCAAGAAAAGATAAGGGAATTATGTAGTGCCAAGAATTTGGAGAAATTAGAAGGTATCTGGAAGAAGGTAATGTCTGTCATTTAGTATTGTTTAGGCCATTATCAAAAGTGCTGAATGATAATTTGATAGCTGATGTCAGCAAAATCTTTACGTTCTATTTTTTAATGTGTCTCATTTTCCTTTGGAATATTAGCAATGTGTGGTTATGGAGTGCTAATTTAGTGTTGAAGGATTCTAAATGATACATTATATGATACATCAGTGGATTTACTTTAGTGCCATCAATTTGTTTTCTACTAACATAATCATGATCTCGTAGCTAAGTGACCTTAGTAAATTTTATGGTGATCTTTCTATATAGATTTTCTTTTTTCCTTTCTAGTGGTTTTTGCAAATCCTGAGGTGGAACACTAGTTCATTCTTCTCTTATGTACTTTATTTTTATTGTAAAAATTTATAAATTTGTCATCTGAAAAAAAAAAAAAAGAAAACCTCAGTTTTTATATTTGGTTCACACATATAAGACTTTTGAATAACATTTGGCTTCTTTTTTTTTTCTGTATTTGCTTCTATTGGTGTTTGTCCAATTATATGTGGTATAAGAGATATTGGCTTGATCTTCCATTTTGATGATGTGGTCCAACAATGACAGGGGGAGCCACAGAGGATTCCGAAAGCTGTTCTTCATCAATTGTGTCAGAGATCAGGGTGGGAAGCTCCAAAATTCAATAAAATTATAGGGAAAGAAAGGAGTTTCTCATATGCTGTTAGTGTATTGCGTAAGGCTAGTGGCAGGGGCAGGAGCAGAAAAGGTGGTGGACTGATCACCCTTCAGCTTCCTGATCAAGGCGAAACTTATGAATCTGTTGAGGTATTTACTTATCTTTAAGCCTCCAGATCTGCAACAATACCAAATTGGCTTAAGAGCTTTTGTAAGGCTCAGTATGTCCAAAGTGCCACATATTGGAGTTTAATCTCTTTGATTTTGGTTTATCATTTGAGGTTTGATTATATTCTTTAAAGGATATGTTAGAAATCCCTTGTTTTGTGTGAAGCTTGCTTACCATGATGCTCTTCCCATTTATTTACTCGAGTGTAAATTTTAAACAAAAGCACATTGTGAATGCTTGTGTAGCGGCTCAGCCATTTAAGTTGAAGCTGTTATTGTGGTTGCAGGATGCACAGAATAGAGTAGCAGCATTTGCTCTTCATAACCTGTTTCTTGATCTTCCCATTCACCTAGCAATTACTGAACCTTATGCTTCGCTTGTTTTGCAGTGGAAACAAGGTTATACTTCAAATTCTCCTCTTAATATCAAAAGACTTATCAGTTTAAAATGTTAGTGTCTGAGGACTTCAAAAAGTCCTGTTGTTTGAGTAGCTAACAATTGCTAAATTATTTGGGTGCTTATAGGGCAATCATCAATTAAAATAGAAGACAGTATGGAGGATCGAAGGACTGGTTTTGTAGATCAGTTGCTGAGCGCAGATACTTCTACTTCCACTGCTTTTGTTGAAGTTCCTAATAGTTCTGACTCAGATTTGGTTCAGAGCAATGTTCAAGAGAGTGATAATTTGAGAATTGCAGATGTGGCTGCAAATGATAGAAGTATGTCCTCTTAAAGAATATGATGTAGCTACTATGCTGCTGATTGCAAAACCCATTTCTATTATAGATTTTTCTAATTGGATATTCATTCACAGATTAGCCTTCTTCTTCTGTCTACCATTTAGTAGGTAGTCCTTACCATTTAATACATTTAGTACTGCTTATATCTGGCCTGCTTTGTACACCTTTGTGCAGCCTGTTTTGCTTTTGTTATGGAATTCTTTCTGTATCAATGAATAAAGTAATCCTGTGAATGTAGCCATAAGTAGGAGTGAACTGGTTAAGAGATTCATGAAATTTTGCAGACATTACGTGGGAGATTGAGGTTGCGCTTTGATGGTCTATTTAGAGCAATATGATGTAGTTGAATGCCATTGTGAAAAGAGCACCATGTGTTTTTTGAATATCCTGAAAATTTTACATTTGAATTTGTAATTTATTTTGTTCTGACTTTTCTCCATTACATTTTGCAGGAGCAAAATATATTAAAGAAGCTGAGAGTTCTCATCTGAAGCAGGAACAGGAGAATAAAAAGAAAATGCAGAAGTACAAGGTTGGTTCTTCTCTTGTTCTAGATCTCCTGGGAAAGAAAATTTTTGTGAAGTTGGCTGTAGTAAAGGTTTCTGTGGTTTCTAATGTTAACCTTTTCTGGCACCCCAAAATGGATTTCTTTCTGCAGTACATGTTGGCTTGTCCAGTTTATGAATGGCCTTTTTCCATTTTTGCTTTTCGTGTCGTAATTCAGTGATAAGCCTATATGAGCATCTTAGGCCCTTGCATGTTGGAAATAAGAATAGGTTTTGACTTACTACATATACTGCATTTCAATGCTGGACTGCAGCATGTAAAATTTAAGTTTGAAGTGTGTAACAGAAGATTCGAGTAATTTTGCCCGTTTGCCTTCTCTGCCTTTGATATATCCAACCTTTCCTAATGCTCACTTTTTTATAAGATCTAGCCTTCTTATTAGCTGTTGTTGAGGTGAATGATAATTCATTTTTTGGTTTGTGGTTTTATCACATGCATCAGGGAAAAGATGTAAAGACTCTGCATGTTCATTTTGATTCATGCTATTTTGTACTGTGGAAGATTGTTGATGTACCCCAAGTCTTCCCACTATAAATGTCATAGTTTTTGTTCCAAATTGTCTGTACATTTGGAGTTGCATAATAATATATCTGTCTTTCCTTTTAGGACATGTTGAAAATTAGAACTGCTCTTCCTATTGCGGAGTTGAAAGGTGATATATTGCAACTGCTTAAGGAGAAGAATGTCCTTGTTGTCTGTGGGGAAACAGGTTCTGGAAAGACTACTCAGGTCAAATTTTAAATTTTAGTCTTGCCTTGGATCAGATCCTCCTAAACCCCTTTTCTCTCCTGTGGCCTTCAGTTACATTTTCTTGTCACTAAAGCATGGTCCTTTTTCTTTTTATTTTCGGCATGCCTTAAACTGTATGTTCCTTGCCTTCTCCTGAACGACCCTAAAGCTTGTTTTCTGAACTGGATTTTGATGTAGGTTCCACAATTTATATTGGATGATATGATTGAATCAGGAAGTGGTGGATATTGTAACATTATATGCACGCAACCAAGACGTATAGCGGTGGGTGCATAATTTTTGTTTTAACGTATTATTTTTTGATATTTGACTGGTTACATGTTTGTATCCCACTTTGTTCACAATATGCTGCACAATTTCTCATAATACCAAATGAAAAAGAAAGTATGAGTATATTATTTTTTTTCCTGTAAAATTTATTTGGTAATAAATAAAGATTGGCATTTGCAGAAATAAAATTATATGATTGGAAAATAGCTGTGGATATGGACAAGAAATCTTAGCAAATTGACTGCTAAGTTGTTGTGCACAGATTTGTTTTGCTATTATTGTTGTCATCACCGTCAGCATCATCATTATCGTCATGCTCATAATCATCATATCATCTTGTTAATCATCATAATTGTGATCATTATCATTTTCGTTTTTAGAAATTGAACGGGGCACATCTTTATCCTACTTATTCTTTCACCATTGTCTTCCACTATTAGCATGAATCTGTAGCTAGTGCTGCACACCAGATAGTCAGCATGATGTTATTTGGCCACACTGGGTTCGGGATAAGGAAGCTGTACTGTACTTGTTTTATATCCTGTTGGAATGCTTGACTAGTCTAGAACTGAGCTTCTGGCTTTTGGCTTATGGGAGAATTAATACTTGTGACATTATTCAAAGGCATTGGCCTCGAATGTGCTTGTCTCCATAGTTGGTTCGTTATGTGTAAAAGGGAGTCAGAAAGTATCAATGTTCATTTCTTCATTTTCTACTCCTCAAAGTCTGTGAGTATGAGCTCATTAAAGAAGCAGGGGTTTCTTGGGTTACTGCAATTTCTTGTGCATCCCCCACTTTAGGTGGGTTAAAAAACTTTAATTTTATAAAATGTTGTGTTGGTGAGATTCTAGGTTTATTGGCATGAGAAGAATATAGGAAATTTTGAACATTAACAATGAAGAGGGGGTTGATTTTTTGTAGGATAGGGTTTGGTTCTTAATGTCTTTATGGGCTTCAGTTTCTGAGCAAATACAGGAGCCTTCCTTTTCATGTCTAAATTAATTGAGGTGCTGTTTTACTTTAATTTTCTGCAGGTCTTTGATGTCAATCATTGAAATGTAATAACTTGTGTTCTTTTTGGTGGACTGATTGTTTTTCTTTATCGTTAATTAAATATAAGAGCCAAGTTTACAAAGATTGCCTATATACTTTTAGAATTGCTACACTTGATTTGTAAGAATCTTGAAATTATTTTGTGACTTTTTGAGAATGAATTTTTCCTTTTTGTCCTCCATCCAGCACAAATCTTAATTATTATTTACTGTGCTGTTAGGACTGATTTCTTCCAAATTTTCAGTTTTCAACATCAAACAATTTGTAACACTAGTTAAATTTCAATTCCTAATTCGTTGTACAACAAATTGTAGTTGTGATTTTTCTAATATCAAGGTTGCTTTGAATTAGCGGTACTTGATTTGGATTCTGTTACATTAACTCCACTTCATTCTTCCCTCGTGCATGTGCAGGGTTGTCATAATCATAATTTCTTATCCTGTCACAAATCTGTAAAACAGAGATTCATTTATGCTTGAACCAAAGGGTTAGGAAATACAATATTTCTTAGTAAATTATAGTTAGGAAATACAGTATTTCTTAGTAAATTACAGCTAGGAAATACAATATTTCTTAATAAATTATAGTTCTATCAGCGTTTTACAGAAATATCACAGAAACTTTCTACCTACTTAGTAATATTAATATTTGGTTTGCTGCATGTGTTGTAGGCTATTTCTGTGGCTGAAAGAGTTGCTGATGAGCGCTGTGAACCTTCTCCAGGTTCAGATGGTTCTTTGGTTGGTTATCAAGTTCGTCTTGACAGTGCAAGGTGTATACATTTTTCTTTCTGTGATTATTAATATTGTAGGCACGAATACACAAGTCTATTGTATGAACTGCGTTTTCTGTTTCTTTGCATTTTGATTGAATTATGCTTGTTTTTAATTTATCTGTGTATATATTATTTCAATATTTAGCTGAGGCATACATAATTTATGTCTGTGTCATGGTTTGTCTTTTGTGCAATAGTCTGAGTTCGAATCATGCAAAAGGTGTAAAAGGTAATGAAAGAAATGTTTTGTTCTCTTTAAGATTGTGGTGTGTTTGAATTGATTCTTTGATACCCTTCTTGCTTATGTATTTTATATAATGGTTGCAATCGCTCCTCCACTTTGTATGTGATTAGAGAAATTGTAAGCCATTCTGTAAAGTGGTAAAGGTTATGAATCTAAATATTAGTTGATGATATTACACTAAAATTAACTATGGTAGAACAAGGATGATGTGGGCATGTAGTATCAGCTTTTTGTAATAAAAGCTTTTTTATAAGCTGTTCCTATTACACACTAGTCATGGGCATGATAATTTTAGAGTTAAATGAAAATTACTAAACATCAGGCTTTGAATTTTAAGGTGCTTTTAAATAAACTCATTGATTTTTGTTTTTCTGATGACAGTTAACCTATTCTTGATATATCTATTAAACTTTATCTTGATTTCACATCATTAACTTTTCTTGGATTTTCTTAAAATGCATGATCATTCCTTTCAAGCTGCAAGTACATTTGCTTTGGTTTCATCATATGATTTTACTTTTGTGTGTCTTGTGATCTGACACATATTATTCATTTTTTCGACAGAAAAACTGCATGATTATAATTGCCTACCATTACTTTCAACTTTCATTATTATTATTATTTCTGTTATCAACAAATTGTGATTATGTTTACTGGACAGTATTGTTGTGATTGCATCCATTTGGATCTACTTTTCTTGAAATTCTGTTCTGTTTCATTAACATATAAACTTTTTTGCCTTCTTTTCAGGAATGAAAGGACAAAGCTTCTTTTTTGTACAACTGGTATTCTTTTAAGGATAATTGCGGTATGCCTACAATTTTATTGAGTGTATTAATTAGTTGTTAGTTAATGGACATTCTGGAAAGTACTTTTTTATTTGGATTTCAGTTTTCTTTCGTTTGCTTTATGCTTACTCCAGCAAGGTATTGTACATTATTTTTCAAATGTAACATTCATACAGTTTGTGGCTGCCAATAGCTAGTGCTTTGGGATCTTTCGGTGAGCCTTCATCACAGACCACACCATTGCCGGCTGAACAAGTATTTATAAGGATAAAGCTCAACTGTTTGATCTCTCACACCATCAAATTATATTTTTTTGAGTTCCTGACAAAAATTACTACAATTGTAGAGGAAACTAGACATCACACCTTCGGATGTCCTTGGAGTGTGTTCACCATCACATTGACTTTCCTTAGGATGCAATTCCAAATTTTATTCTCTCTTTTGTAAATCCCATTGTAGATGTTCCTTTTTTCCTAAAACTTTTTTTTTTTTTTTAATTTTTTATAAAGAAGACATATAAGATTGAGATATGTGGATAAGTTGAGGATAAGAGGAGTGTTGGAGGTTTTGGGAAGTCAATTAATCACCTGTTTTTAATTATTAATGAAAGTTGTAGTAGGTTGGATTTTCTTAACAATTACATCATCCCCTTGTGTTGTGAACTTTTTGTTTGCCAACATATTGGTGTCTCGGTACTCACTAGACATATATTCTGACTATTTTTTTTATGAACTTTCACAATGTGCAGGGGGATAAAAACTTAATGCGTGTTACTCATGTCATAGTCGATGAAGTGCATGAACGATCTCTTTTGGTGAGTAATCAGAATTTATGACATATGAACTTCATCATGGATCCTGTGACCATCTTCATGGCATTTACTAGCTTCATGGCCAATAAATTACTTAAATCGATCCCTTGAATAAGGGCTGGTTTTGTTGACTTGTGGACCTCTGGTTCGCCTTTGTATCATCTTCCCTTTCGTTTGGATTTTATTATTTGCTTACCTATTAAAAGGGATATAAAAAGGATGCCACTGTATGTAGATTTTCCTGCTCTATCAATCTACATATATTAAAATCATCAGTACAAATTTTGCTTGTATGGGTTATATTTTAATCACACTAAAGCTATAACATGCAAAATTTAATCACACTTAAGTAATCCTATGCAGTTATGAACCAAAACTTCTCATATCCAAAATTTTTGTTACTTTGATGTGACCCTCTACGTTATCTAGGATCTACAATGATGTCTCAGATCATTGAAAATTGTCAAGGATATTCATTAAAGAACTGGAATATATGGTTAGATCATCTCATTTGAAAGTTAGACATGAGTCGTGTTCTTTTTATGAAGAATTCGTTAAAGATGTGCCCTTGTTCATTCAGCAAGTGGAACCGTTTTGTTACTTTATGATTTTAGTTCAAAAGCTGTATGATAATCACATGTTGGTTTATTATTGAATTGTAAAGTTGCTTTTACTAGACTGCTTCACAGATTATCAGATGATATACGTTGTTTCGATTAGAGAATAAAAGTAGCGAAAGCCAAGTTGCTGTAAATTTTCTGACGGTGGTAACCTTTTCGACTGTTATTTATTAATAAGAATTAGGTTTTACACACTGGCTTCTAATAAAACTATGTTTGCTCAAGCCTCAAGGGCTCAAAAATATTATAGTTGAAGTTACAAAAGCTAAAGGATTTTAATGTTATGTATAACAAGATATACTACCTTAATTGTAATACTGTTGATTGTTGTGCCTTAATTTTCTCACTTATGCCTTTGCTGTGAATCACTCGTCAAATAGAAGCAAAGACAGTTTTCTCTTTATTAATGGGTGTCACCCTTTTTTTACTGGAAGAACAGAACTTAGAAGAGGAAAAATGGTTAGTAGATTCCCTATAGTTTGCCTAACTTTGTTTTATTTATTTATTATTTCTTTTAGAACTTGCAGCCCTACTTATGGCTTTTGACATTGAGTTTGGAAGTTGACTACTGGTTACTAGGCAATATTTTGTCAGATTTCCTAACTTAATGCCAAAACTAAAGGCAGCGGTGAAAGTGGTAAATGCCAATGCAGAGAGATCCAATTGACATTTAGACAAACTACAGGGGGTTTAGGTGTTATTTAGCCATTAGAAAATATATTGTTATCACATGTGAGTCTGGTGCAAAGATATCTCTTTTTTGTTCGGCCAAGTTCTTATGAATTTTGAATTGATACCCGAGCATGGGGAATTTGGAATCGAAATTGACAGAGTTTCTTTTGCTTTAACAGGGTGATTTTCTGCTCATTGTTTTGAAGGATCTGGTTGAGAAGCAGTCTGCTTATGGCACGCCAAAGCTGAAGGTTATTCTTATGTATGTTTGTAAATTTCTGAGTTTTTCTACCTTGCATTATATAATGATTGAATATTTATGTTACTTTGGTCTGATTCTCTCCTCTATTAATGTACAGGTCTGCCACAGTTGATTCAGATTTGTTCTCAAGATACTTTGGCAATTGCCCTGTAATTATGGCACAAGGTCGAACACATCCAGTGACATCTTACTTTCTTGAGGATATATATGAGAGTATCAACTATCGTCTAGCATCAGACTCCTCAGCGGCTATAACATACGAAACTTTTACAAAAAATAAGGTATTTTTTGTATTTTGGTTACGGTTATCAGTACTGTTTAAGCATCCCTGCTTATTTCTTTTCTTTTGCTAAACTTTAATTAGTTTCTCTAATTTCTAACCAATATTCCAAGTGTTATATGAGTGTTTTTATGTGTGCCGAGATAATTCAGATCATTATACTATTATACAGTTTCCTGCTACATTAATGACATCTTGGACTTTAATAGGAAGGGTATTACTTGAATGATGTTGCCGGCAAGCATTGCAGGTGGCTAATATACTTGGAATGGGCATTGTTTTGCATTCCATTTAAGATCCGTATTTTTCTTTTATTTGTTTATTTTGTGCTTTCTAAATATTTTTTTGCAAAATAAATGTCATTATATTTATGGTGCAAACAAAGAGCACTATTCTTATCATAGTCTATAGCGTGGAAGTCGGAAAAAGTTAAATATGATATTAATGTGTTAGATATGATGCTAGTGTATTGATTATTCAAAAGCAACAATTTGTTTTAGGGATTGGTTGCATTGCTTTTCAGTCCCTAACAGGAAAAATATCACTCCCTGATGGAAAGAAAGATAAATGACCTGCACTTTTTCCTAAAAGTCAATTAATTTCTTCCTTTTGGGTTTTGCTACCTTTGCCTCTGCAGTTAGTTTCAGATGCTTGTTTGTTGTGTAATGAAATATTTTGTTATGGTTTATGCATTTACACCAATGCTTTTGTAGCCAATCAGTTTTTTGATTTCTTGAAATTATAGTGGTCTGTCAACTAAAAAATGATGAATGTTGTGTATATTGGTGTATATCTAGGACTTCACAAAGGATTGGCTGCATGAGATTTGTATTGTAAAGTTTGTGCATAGTGAAGTGCATACTTTCTCTACGCTGATGGTTGGTTGAGGATTCATCCTGAATGTATAACTTATGCATTTACCTTCAATAATTTGAATTTACTTTTTTTTTTTTTTTAAATATGTGCCCACAAGTAAATAATTCACACATGCTCGAGTGGCAGTTTACTTAAGCGAAAATCTTTATGGGTATCTTTGTTGTTAACTCATAGGTTCTTAAGATTTTCGGACAATAGTGATTCAGATCAGCTACCTGTTTCCCTTTCTGAGTTAAAGGCGTTTTCTATGGGTATATTGTTACATGGATTTTTGTTTATAATGAATTCCCTTTCCTCTAGTTAATGAACTCTTTTGGTTGTGATAACTACAGAGTGGAGCTGTCAATAACCGCAGGGGGAAGAAGAACCTTGTCATGTCTGGATGGGGTGATGATTCACTGCTCACAGAAGAGTATATTAACCCATATTATATTCCTAGTAATTATCAATCTTACAGCGAACAGACACGACAGAATTTGGTATTTGCATACGATACTAATTTATCTCTATAGTGGCAAGTTGTTCCTTCCATTTAACTTACTGATTCTATTACATGATCATCGTATGATGTTTTGCTCAGAAAAGATTGAATGAAGATGTTATTGATTATGATCTTCTCGAAGACTTGGTGTGTCATGTGGATGAAACCTGTGGTGAGGGTGCCATACTTGTTTTCTTGCCCGTAAGTTTCTTTCAATGATCCTTTCAAATTGGTCATTCACTTACTTGTTTTGGTCTCTATGAGAAAAATATCCTTATGATGCAATGCCGATGCATGTTAGGGGGTGGCAGAAATCCATATTTTATTTGATAGATTAGCTGGTTCTTATCGATTTGGTGGGCCATCTTCAGATTGGCTTCTTCCTTTACATTCATCTGTAGCATCTGTTGATCAAAAAAAGGTGTTTCTACGGCCTCCTGAAAATATGCGTAAGGTAATATTTTGCTATTCATAGTAATTGATTCTTTGAGTTCATGTTAACTATGTACTCTTTTCTGGTAGTTCTTGGTTTATTTATGCGCTATGCAACAGTATGAATTTTTTTTTTTTTCTTCATTCTTCTATTTTTGGTTCAATGAACTATGATACCTTCTAGATTCAAATTTAAAGCTAAAGATGCATAATATGCCTGCATGACTCGCACTTGGGTTCCATATTTTTTTAGATGGACCAAACACTAAAAATAAAGTTAAGTCATTTGGTTTTTACTTTAATATTGTGTTGAAAATGTGTTATACTGTACATGCATGTATAATCTGTTTATTCTTTATTTTCTATGTATAACAATGAGTTTGATATGTAACAAGACATTGTTGAGCTTCAGTTTTTGAATTTCGAATTCAGTTTTTGGGAACCTTGTTTTTGATGTCAAGGCTTATGTAAATGCCATTCTTTATTTGTTCGACACATTCATGTGTAAACTGTCATCGTGGTTGCATATGGTGGTAGAATGCTCTTTATTATGGGATCAGAAACTGCCAATAAAAAGTTAAAACTCAATTTTTTGATATTTGTCATTAAATGTAATGGTATTTATTGTTTTGTATAAAATCATGACAAATGAAGATATTGGATGCTTATATCCTTATGGTCTAGTTTATCATTGCTGCAAAGTTACTAATTTCCATTGACCAATTGCAATGGTAGTTACTAATGTTTGTTTCCAACTTTCATTTATGATTCAGGTTATCATTGCTACAAATATTGCAGAGACCAGTATAACAATAGATGATGTGGTATATGTGATTGATTGCGGAAGGCATAAGGAAAACCGTTATAATCCACAAAAGGTTTGCATCATATTAATAGATTGAGAATGTCAGTTTTGAGTGATGAACCTTTTAATCATTTTCATTTTTTTGATTGGGCCATCATGAGTTGGAATACGTCTTGACAAGAATTTCTTTGTGGTTGGCAAATCAGAACTTTGGGTAACAAAATAAAAAAAGATGGCTGTTTGTTAAATAAAGATATCTGTTTGTTGAATAAAGGTTTCTGTCTGATTTGTTAGAAATATAAATGGCAATCAAAATAAAACAGTTTCACATGTTAAACCAAACACGAGTAATAGTAAAACAATACTGCACTTGGCCCAATTAGAGACTTTTAACTAATCTTAATAATTCGAGACTTTTAACTATTTTCTGGAGGGCCCAATTAGAGTATCAGTGGCAATAACAAATACTAATCTTAATAATTCGAGACCATAAAAGTGTTATATATGGAGTTTGGCACTGGATATTTTATTTGTGCATTTATTTTATCCCGTCAATGGTGCAGCACTAAGTGCTTTAAATGGTTTCTATAGAAATTGTCAAGTATGGTTGAAGATTGGATATCCCGAGCAAATGCACGGCAGCGTCGAGGAAGGGCTGGGCGTGTAAAACCTGGAATCTGCTTCTGTTTGTATACACGGCATAGATATGAAAAACTCATGCGTCCTTATCAGGTACTTTCACTGCCAAGGTGATTTATATTTCTAAGTATTTAATATTCAACCTGTTGATAACTTGAATTTTGGTGCATATATTGTCTTATTTTGTGTCTCTCCATAATGTCCAGGTTCCTGAGATGCATCGGATGCCTCTAGTAGAGCTGTGTTTACAAATTAAATTACTTTCTCTGGGACAGATAAAGTCTTTTCTATCAAAGGTTAGTATTAAGAAATTTATCTTTCATATTTTCCATAGATGTCTGTTGTCATGCTATGTTTATTTGTTAAACTTTCTGTTTTCAGGCTTTGGAACCTCCCAGGGAAGAAGCTATGACCACAGCAATTTCAGTGTTGTATGAGGTGCGTTTATTTAGTCTTAAACCTGTGATTCAATGTTACATTTGAATGCATAATAATTGCTTATAGATTGTAGTCCAGCTTCGTATGAGCCTTCCGATTGTGCAGGAGCAACAAGCTTGGTTCTGAATTCTAAATACGAGTTGCTGAATGCAAAATAAATGATCGATGTGCATTTCAATTTAATGTTGCCAATTCTCATGGTCTCACTATGTAAAGGGGCATCAACAAATAAGATATCGGTCTAAGTTTTAGTATATTAGTTTCAACACTAACTTTTTTCCTTCTTCTGGAAGGAGAGGGTTATATAAAAGCATGCTAGGTCAGGGGTTCAGAGAGTAGTAAAGTACACAGGCGATATGAGACAAGAAAGGGAGAGGTGGTAGAGGCTTGTAGAACCAATTCGTTCATTTGTTGTGCAAGCAAGTGTTTTCTGGATAATAAATATAAGAAAAATGATGGAAAATGAAAGACGATTCTAAAACATGCTTGTAAGCTCAGATTGGAGTTCCTAGAGTCATGCAGAATAAACATAGGGAATGATGATCCAGCAAGATTGCCTTGAAGCAAAACATGAAATGGCAGGGAACAGTAAAACACCATTCTGTAATTACTAAAATGGACATGAAGTCATGTGTTTGAATATTGTATGTATCAAATTCTGCTTTATAAGCTTCGTAAAAATTGAAAGGCATAAAAAATTGTGGTTTTAACTGTTGCTGCATCAAAGTTATGTAATAATGACCACTTTGTAGTGCTTCTAAACTTGCTGTATTGGAAAGAAGGCATATGTCAAGAGTTTTGTGAAATGTGGTGTTTTACCTCTGTCCCCTCAGTGATTTAGTGATTATTACCTATAGTTTTCCTGCATGTAATTTTTCTTTGCTTTGGTTTTATACCACGACTCATGGATCCTGTTGCTCCTTGTTATGAATAGTTACCCAAATTCCAGATTCTTCACAAACATGTAATTTCCTATTCTAAATGTTCTTGCCCTTAAGATTGCACCAAAATTGTCTGTGGATACAATTAATTGCAGTTATTTTCGTTAATTGTATTTTTTCATCTAGCTTCTCTGTAAACTTATATCCTGTGACTGTTAATTGTTTAGGTCGGTGCCATTGAAGGGGACGAGCAATTGACGCCTCTTGGGCATCATTTAGCCAAACTTCCTGTTGATGTATTGATTGGAAAGGTTTTGCATCATTTTCTTCCTTGATATTTTAAATACAAGAAAGGAATTTGAAAAAAATCTTTTTGTGGCTGTTAATTGTTGTTGATTATAGTTCTTCAACACAGTTGCACAGTAGTGTTAGAGGCTTAGAGACTAAATCAATTGCCAACACAAATGCTTAGTTTTTAGGTTTGTGTGGTAACTTGACAATGTATAGGTAAGAACTAAAGAGCTTTGAGTGTTTGAATTTTTCTTTTACATTTTTAGAGTGTATACTTGTTTATCATTTGCAGAATGCATGGCTATTCATTCATCACTAAACACAAAATCTCCTTTAAAAAGAAAGAAAAACAATATTGGTTTGAACCATTTTCTAACCATCGTTAAAATAATTTTGAAAGAAAGGACTAAAAATTTGTGAAACAGATGTTTAGCAGGGATTGATGGTGATGCGCTCTATGCATGGATTTGAGATCCCATAGTGTTTAGCAGGCATAAGGATAATTGTTTACCAGAGCTTTAATAGCATGTACCATATAAGGAAGGATTGCTTAAAAATTCATTTTTTTATTTTTGGTTGGTTTTTGTGTTCTTTAGATTGAAGGTGATATATCGTGTTACCCAATCTTGACAACTATTCCACTAGTGACTGAAAGTTGCCAACAATACTTTACCTATAAAAGTTGGCAACAGAAATGATAGAGGGAGAGTTTTAAGTTCTTCCTAAATCATAACAATCTGGATTAGATTTCAATGTGGAAGGATCTTAACTTTAGACAAAAAGAATGTTCAGTACAGTACTTAGATCAGTAATTTTTTTATTTCTTTTTCCCTAACCTAGAGAGAGAATTGTGCTATGGACATAATTCAATAAAATTTGCCTCCTATCTCTCTTTGTGATAATTAACCAACGCACTCTTTTACAAATAAACCTCATCACAATAGACTGTCACAGACTACTTTCTTTGGGACAAATTCAATAATATTTTCTTTGAAACTGCAGATGCTGCTGTATGGTGCAATTTTTGGTTGCTTATCGCCCATTCTCTCAATATCAGCTTTTCTTAGCTACAAATCACCATTTGTTTATCCAAAGGATGAGGTACCATTTTTAGTGCTTGACTAGCTATTCGCTGTTTCTGCATTTAGAAAAGAAAATAAATTGTGCTATGGATTTAATTGTTTGTTTCTTGTAAACAATTCCAGAGGCAAAATGTTGAAAGAGCTAAATTGGCTCTGTTGAGTGATAAGCTGGATGGATCAAGTGATTCAAATGACAGCTGCATGCAATCTGACCATCTGGTAATGATGGTTGCATACAAGAAATGGCAAAAGATATTGCACCAGGTCAGTTGCTTTTTTGCTTTAACTTTTGTAAGCAGATATATTCTCAAAGTAATTGCACACTTCCAATAGAAATGGATTAGTGCTACGCATTCCTGCCAGTTGAATAGCGGTTTAGTATGATACATCTTTGCTAGATGGTTAACTCATGGACTTTACTAGGGAAAATCCTGCATTTTTTGAGCCCAAACTGAATTCATAAAAGTAGTGTGGTTTGCCATTTTATCCTACAGTTTCATTTTTCGCTTACTGCAGTGTTAGCTTACATGTGAAATTTAATTATTGCAGAAAGGAACTAGGGCCGCCCAGCAGTTTTGCAGTTCGTATTTTATGAGCAGTTCTGTTATGTGCATGATCAGGTCTTCTCCTTTCTTCTCTGGGCAATCTTGTTAGTTCGATCATTTAATGGTTATGTAAACACTTTATGCTTTTACGTTGCATGTTAATAAGCAAGCTAATCTTGAAAAATTTCTGGTTCTTGTGGCTTGCACTGGTATTGAGGGATAACTCATCACATACAAGAGATAAGATTTCATATTCTTCGTGGTGAAGTAGTGGTGGTTGTTGAGAGCATCAAAGTACACACCAAAACCTATGAGATTGTTTGATGGTCTGGTTTCCTTGTGGGAAATATCTATTATGTCCAACATGATATGTCTGTGGCTCATGAGCCTGTTCTTTAAATGTCGTATATGAACCTTCTTGTCGACTTGATATGTTGCATTAGTATTTTGATTCGGTCTCCTGTGTAAGATATTTGCAAGTTCCTGGCTGCGTTAATATGAATGTTATTTGTTGGCTTAAATGGATGTGATTTGGTACATTGTCATTAACTAAATCATCTCATTTGTTAACAGATATGGAAATCTTAGAGAAAACAGAGGGAAAAAAGAGCAATATCTCCCTCCTTTCTGAGACTATAAAGAATGTACTTTTAGGTTAGGAGTACTTTGATAGACTTAGAATTAGGGAAGAACAAAGAAAAAAGCCAGAGCAAAGCTCCTAACACAGCCGCATTGAGGGTTACAAATTCTGGCAGTTACAAGTATTTGAATGCCGTTTGTAAATTCTGGCAGTTACAAGTATTTGAAAGCCGTTTGTAAATTCTGGCAATTAAAAGTATTTGAAATACACAGTGTTCCTTTTTTTCTCTCATTTTTGATAACCCAACTATTTGGGTTTGCAGATAGATTGAAATTGCATCTGATTAATGCTTTTGGCTATCAATTATCTAGCATCAGTCAAGTTGTCAGTCTCTGGCATACATTTGTTTGCAGATAGAGACACCTTTGATTCCAATAAAAGATTGGTGCCAATTAATATCATCTACGGTGGCCTTAACTTTGCTTCAACTCTGTTTAATCCATCAAAGTGGGCAACTTATACAATTGGCTTTTCATTTCAGATAGTTAAATTCTTTGTTGAAACGTGCCAATGTTTTTGGGTTTCCTGATATTTGGATAAAATTTTAGAGACATGAGGATACAGTTTGGGACATTGCTGGCAGACATTGGGCTGATTAATCTTCGGGGAAAATATCAGGTATCTTGACTTTGTTTAATTGGCTTATGCTTAGTATGTGTCATGTACAAATGCTACCAATTAGTTCACTTTGTTTCCGATAGAAGGAAGTGAATTTGCATTCTGTTTGCGAAGCCTTTGTCTTATCAATACTTCCTGGTTTATATTGACATTTATGCTTGCTGTTTAAGTTGTATATCTTTTATACACAAACTTGCAGTAAAGTATGAATTTGATTTCAGTGTATGGCTTATCAATGCGCTAGTTTGGGATTGTAGAACAATGGTTTCAGGCCACGGTTTTTATCGGGTTGTGTATGTTAGGGTTTTAAGGTAAAGTGTAACTGAGATTTTAGAAGATAAAGCACCATGTCTGCATCTAAAAGGTAATTTTTGTCTTCTGGAAGTAGATATAGTTCAATCAAACATTTGAAAAGGGACTTTTGCTGAAACCAGCTGGCGATTCTCATTAGTTCGGAACCTTCCTCTTTTAAGAAGTGTTATATGAGTTTCTGAGGTTTTCATGGTACCTTTGGCATTGTTATTTTTTTGATAAACAGAAGATAAAGTGTAATGAAAAGCAATTACTAGATGCGCATGTGGCAAAGGATGAAAATTATGAAAATCCCTTTTCAAAAAGAAAAATTCTAAACCAAAAAGTGCCTAAGTTTATGGAAATCCTGGAGAACAGTGTCATCATGTAACAATTTTATTGAGCTTCTTTTAGGTTTGGTCTCTGAGGAATTCTAACATACATCTTTTTTCTTTATTCATCTTAGTTGGGGTGGATTGTTGAGTTAATCCGAAGTGTTTTCTGTGCTGTTTGCTTTTGTGTTGAAGCTTTTATACCCTTTGTATTTTACAGAAAAGATTTTGGCTGTTTATTTTCTTAGGTTGTTTTGATATTTAGGTTTGTTTCCTGAAATTTTTGTTTCTGGTTTTAATGAATAACATGCATTTTTTGGCTCAGACTGAGGCAAAAAAGAAAGAGGAGCTTGACAATTGGTTTTCTGACGAATCACAACCGTTCAATAAGCATGCAAATCATTCCTCCATTGTGAAGGTACGAGCCATATGGCTTTTGATTATCTATGGTTGCTTTCACAGCATTCTACATTGTATAAGTTAATTGTTCATGTTACTCAACAACTGATAAGTTATCATGGGAGACAATTACTGGCAACTGTTGAATTGTCGACACATGTTGGGATTACAATTTGTCTTTTTAATTCACTTTTTAATTATCTTGAGCAAGCTTAAGGGCTATTTGTAGGAGTATGCTCATGCTTACATATTAATGTTCCAACAAATGTCTGAATACACCATTTGATGCTCAGTTTGCATATATTGTTTGAGACCCTGTATATGACAAGTGGTTTACATGAATGAAATTGGAATGACTGAACAACTTTACAATTTTGGAAAATTTGTATGAACATAATGCTGCTGTCAACTCACTTGTAGAGTATCTTCTAATTTATTCTCAAAAGAATCACTTGTGATTCTGCATTGTTGCACTTAATGTTTTGAAGAAATAGTATTTCATTACTTTTAGTTTACATTGTTTGTGTCCATGGCTCCCTAATATGATGAACTTTTTTCTTGGCATATTGAGGTCCTGTGTGTTGAGACATTAATTAAAACATAGGCATTTATCTAAAATAAATTTTCCAGTAAATCATGGTGACCCTTGTCCTGGAAATAGATTCTGAAGGCACTCTTGTAGGCAATATTATGTGCAGGTCTCTACCCTAATGTTGCTGCCACTGACCAAGGAGTTACTGGAATAGCTCTTAGCAACCTCAGAAAGTCTATTAATTCTGCAGTAAAGGGTTATCCTGTCTGGTATGATGGAAGAAGAGAGGTTCACATACACCCTTCTTCAGTCAACAGTCAGTCAAAAGCATTTCAGCACCCATTCCTGGTCTACCTTGAAAAGGTATGCACACTTTGGCCTACGGGATTAATTTAATTCTCTGTTTTAAAGTCTGATTTTTGTACTTTTGTTGGTTAAGGGTTTTGAATTATAACCATTTCATGATATTAGTGGCTGGCTAAGCAAAAGCATAGAGCTGACATGGGGCCAAGAGACCCACTATAGTCATTCCTAAGATAAATTTTGAACTCATATGAAGGAAACTGATATTTATTTACTTTTCTGGGAAGATGTTGAAATGCCTTGGTTTTGCTACCCGGTTACCTTCCCTCTATTCATGGGTTAGTTTGCAGGCTGATAAATTGGTGCTTCTTAAAAAATAATTTTTCATCATTGTTTCTTATACTTTTATGACTAATAAATTCACTACTATTTTGTGGAAATAATTTAATAATATTTTGTTAGGTTTTTAAATGTCATATGACATCTGTTTTTTTCTAAAATTTCTTTTGATAATTGAGTTGTTTTCTCTGATGCAATATTTCAGCATATTACGATAAAAGATTTTGATGTTAGAATTGCAACAATTTTGTGAACTTCTCCTTTATATGATTTTATTTACTGATATCATCATCTTTGAATTTTGTATGTTTTCAGGTTGAAACCAACAAAGTATTCATGCGAGATACTACCATTATCTCTCCATTCTCCATTTTGTTGTTTGGAGGTTCCATCAATATTCAACACCAGGTATCTATTCTATCATGTACAAGCTATAAAGTACATGGATGCTATGCTGTCAATTCTACATAAAAAATGCATAATGTAGAAAGAAACATACCACAATGTTGTTTGCATATGAACTGTAAATTCTGTCAGTTCTTGATGCATTTCTTCTAATTTGTACTATTTCCTCATCCACTTTTTCCATCTTTTTTTCATTGGTTACTACTGTTTTGACGTAGAGAACATTATTTTTAATTTCTCAACAGCTAGGAATTTTATGAAAATAATCAGGCTCTCTATATGAATTATTTTATGCTGGATGAATTGGAAGTTAATTGTGCATGGACTGTTCAATTAATGATTTTTAATTCATTATTTAAAATCTGTTAGTTATGCTAGATAATGTGATACATTCCTGGTTTTGTTTCCTGTTATTTGTTGCACATTCTGTGATTATGAGTCCTTCCTCGGATAAAATTAAAATGTAAGGCTCAATAAAACAGGGAAAAGACAAATTTATACACATCTAATTTCTCATATATTCTTCACTGTCTTCCTTGTTTCAAATGTTTATTTATGCTTTGCTTTACAGACTGGACAGGTCACTATAGATGGATGGTTGAAGCTTACGGCACCTGCCCAAACTGCTGTCTTGTTTAAGGAAGTAAGATTAACTCTTCACTCTATTCTGAAGAAGATGATTAGAAACCCGGAGGTACCCTTTTTATGCTCTTTTCTGGTCTTGTAATCATTTTCATTCATCTATTTTCTTCTTTCTTTGTTATTTGAGGCTTGGTATATATGTGATGAATTTGAAGTCAATATGCTAATCGTGGCACTTTGACCCAACATTGTTAAACATCATGGTTGCTGTCTTCTTGTCGGTTCTCACACATTACATCAGTCTAAATGGGCACTATGGTTGTCTGGATAATGATTTTGCTCTTAGGGCATCATTATTTATGGAACTATCAAACACTGTGGGATGCATGTAACTTTCAGCATGAAAAAATTTAAAATGGTGATCACTCATCTGATAGGTTTATGTAGGATTCATACTTGGGTTTACATTATACAAGCGCCAATCATTTAGGTTGATGGAGAATATTAGATTTTGTACACTACTCTTGGGCCGTTTCCTATGAATGTAGGCTTTTAATGGTTTCTAATTAGATAAGTCATCCACCATTTCTCTCGATTATGCTATCTGAATATAAGACTGTAACCTTTTCCATTCTCATCTGTTTTATTTGATCTGTGTATTGGTTGCATCAGCAAAGATGAATACAATATTTGCTTTTTATCCAGAGATCAACCATTGCAAACAATGAGGTCGTCAAGTCTATGATCCAGTTGTTGTTAGATGAAGAGAAACCCGAAAAGTAATTTATTAACACGCAGGTGCGTTTTAAGTCTTTATTTCAAAGTATAATTGTAGTCAAATGATAAAGCTGAAGACTGAATGCTTCATGTCTAATTTGGTTACAGGCACTGCACCGCTATCTATGTTAATTCGACCATGATACGAGGTCTTTACGCTGGCAAGCCAAGGAACATTTTTGTTCTATAATAAGGTTCCATAATCTGTGGCCGCCTGCAGGTTTCAATTGAACTTAGTCATATGTTCAATCATAATTATTGGGCATCATACAAACCCAGAACTCCTGAATTTAAAACTATATAAATATATATTATTTTTATAATTTTGATTTTTAGATGCATAATATAATTAGTGTCTAGAGTTTTTAAATTATTCTTGTTATTGTTCAAAAAGTAGGAAGAGTTCATTCCGGTGCCGGAAATCGAACCCGGGTCTCTTGGGTGAAAGCCAGACGTCCTCACCGTTGGACGACAACGGATGCTTGTCTTTTAGATATTGAAGCACTATATAACTTTTTTCTTATTTTAACGAGGGGGAAATTTTCATATACTCCCCTTAAGGTTTGCAAAAATTATATGGAAAAAGAAAGAATGACGTAATAATTTATAAGCTGCCCCGTCTTTTAACATCGTTGCCCTTTTCCGTGTTTACGTGAGAGTAATATTAAAATTTTAATCTATAGACAAAACCACTATTACATTGAAAATTAATGAAGAAGAGAGGGCTATAACATTGATTGCAAAGGTAAATAAATAACAAATTCTTGAACAAATCGACAACTGAATAACTAGTATAAATATAAACCATTATAACATAAATGTAACTCTGTTTTTCTTGTGAGGTGATTTTAAAATAGAAGATTGGACTGCACAACACATCCAAAAATCATTTGGAAATCAGGGATCCATATAATAATTAAGTTTATAAGTATATAAATATCACTTTGGATACGCCTCAATTATGGAGGCTATGGCTGGAATTTTGATTATTTTGTAGCGAGGAAAGCCTCCTTCCTCTAATATTTTCTTCCATTCAAGTTCAGTCCTCTCTTTCCCACCAGTTGTATTCACCATCATAAGTAAATCAAGCACGAAACACAAATCATCAAACAGGTCTTTACCTTCAGGCTTTAGAACTGCTTCAATAATGATAACCTTTCCATTTTTCTCAGGTATTGCTTTCCTACAGTTTTTCAATATCTTCACACAAGCTTCGTCGCTCCAATCGTGTAATACAGACTGCATGCATGCATACAAATGATTTAATTTAGAAGTAGTAGTAATAATCATAATTATAACTAAGTTCTTACGTACCTTCATCAAAATTGCATCTGCATTTGGGATATTGGTTTGGAAAATGTCACCTCCAATATGTGAGACTCCTTTCTTCGCTGCTGCTGCCGCCACAACGTGTGGTAAATCGAAGTTTATTCCTTTAATATGTGGATAGAATTTAACAATTTCAGATAT
Source organism: Azadirachta indica (assembly GCA_022749755.1). Classification (NCBI taxonomy): domain Eukaryota; kingdom Viridiplantae; phylum Streptophyta; class Magnoliopsida; order Sapindales; family Meliaceae; genus Azadirachta; species Azadirachta indica. The sequence goes on along the minus strand of CM040444.1, from coordinate 5,233,208 downwards.
CATCGCTCCTGAACCTCCTCCAACATCTACTAATGATTGGATACCACGAAATCCGTCTTTGCACTCTGATAAAATCGCTCTGCAAATGATCCGGGTATTACAGTCCATACCCTCGTTGAACATCTGGTTAAACTCAGGTCTTTTCGACGTAAATTCCCAAACTTGACAACCGTGAGCCCTGTTGAAAGCAACGCCACCTTCTTTGACACACTCACTGAGACAATTCCAGCTAGCCAAAGTAAAAGGTTGGTTCTCCAATAACAACAGTGGAGCAAAACTCTCATCAGAGTCACGTAAAATCCATTTGGACAAGTTGGTCAGCCCGTAGAGGGCCTCTTCATCGCCATCTGTTGAATGATGTATAGTGAAGAATCTTTTACGGACAAGCCATCTCATGATGCGTTTGAGGTAGCCGATATCAGGGGAGGGTGATTCAATCCTTGAAGCTATGTTAGACAAAGTCATCGGACCACCCTGGGAGTTTATAATGTCAGCTATGCGAAGCTCAACAGCACATTTCAATACCATTGAATCTACAAAGCTATAGATTTGTTTACATATCGCCGCTTGATCTCTTGAAAATGCCTCGGCTTCTGCTGAATCCATTTCGATATGATTCTTTATTTGTTCACGTATGTGTGTATATATAATTAAGAAAGATTGAGCATGGAAGAGACTTAAGGGGTGTTTGTGAAGAAAGAAAATGAAGGGAAGCTAGAACTTGGGTGAGAAAACCTTGATTGCTCCAAATAGACTTAAATCGCGCAATATATATCAACAGCTGCGTGGATTACATTATATCCTTTAATTTATCCTAACTAAATTTAATTAATTGAGCTCCATAGGTAGAGAATTTCTTAATTACATCCTTAAAATTAAGTTCACTTCTGGATCTTTCGATTCTTTCCTAACACGGCGTTGATATCAATTTTAATTCTGCTAGCTCGTAAACCCTACACCCTATATAGCTACAATTAAAGCTATTGTCAATCGACTTAACTAGCTACAAACTTAATTTAGTCTCTTAATTACAGACAAATTTTATTTAACAAACTTGTTTCAAGCATCCAGATAATTTATTTAATTTTCAATATTGATAATTCTTAATTTTATTTAATTGGGTTTTATCAGTAAATTAACTAATCCATTGTTAACATAATATATTTTAGGTTACCACCTGATTTCCTAATTTTATTTTGTGGGTTAACTTATTAATTTTATTTAATAGGTTTATTAATTATTTAAATTTAAATAATAACTAAAATTAAACTTTTTAGTGTTAATTTTTTATTATTATATTTTTGTGTTGATTTCTTAATTTTATTTAATATTAAATTTTAATGAAAAATCCACATTAATTAAACTACTATAAATAAGTATCACTAAATCAACACTAACCTAATGTAGTTGGTAATACTTACCTAAATGGTTAGAACTTGACTATTTTATATTGAACATATTGCTTTATCCATTTTTGTTTGAAAAATAATATTTGAAATATATTATGTAAAAGTTACAATTTTAACATAAATTTAAAATTTAAGATAAATTTTAAAATATACGTGCACACACATTGTTCATGAACATAAAGATGTATGTGTATGTGCAGCGTAGTTAGGAATGGTAGTAAGATGGAGTGGGGTGAAGAGATCTTTCCCTTTTTCTACCCCGTTTTTATTTTGATCCTTATTTTTTAATAAATTTAATAAAGTAATAACAAAGAATCTTTGTGTCGGGAATGCATTCACCATCTCCACTTTTCTTTCTCATTTATTTATTTATTTATATTAAATAAAAATGTCATTAGCATGTCATAGTATTTTTTTTATATGCAATAAATATATTAAAAATATAAATTTGATAGGATAAAAATATTACGAATTATAAAATTTATTTTAACTGAATATTGTTAAATTCTTTCCACATATTAGGGCATAGGTTGATTCAACAGCACATTTCAATGCCATGGAGTCTACAAAGCTATAGATTTGTCTAAATATCTCTGCCTGTTCTCTTGAAAATGACTCGTCTTCTGCTGAATTCATGTCAATATGATTCTTTATTTATGTGACAGGATAGAACCTCCAATATGTATTCAAAATAACATGAAGGCGCGTACACACACACGTGTATATATACATGTATACATACATATATATATATATATATATATAAGTATTTAATAATTTTATATATAATACTGAACATTACAACTGCTAAGCTGAAATTGGGGGAGAATCATCTTTACGTGCAACACGATATTTTTGCTCTAATTAACTTGCATTAATTTAAGAACGATGTGAAAGAAGATGATCACGAAGATTCTTCCGAAATATATAATATAAATTAATAACACAGTTCATATGCTGCAGTAATAATCTAGATCTTTATTATGCTGTGTATTCTAAGGCTAATATAACAGCACCGTACAAGGTATAAGCTTCATTAACTTATTGATAAAGAGAATGTGCTTCATAATAGGGTTAATATCATCATAAAGGGCAATGATTTTAAAATACTAATTATTATATCACTGTGGATAGGCCTCAATAATAGAGGGAAAAGTATTTGGAAGATTGATGATTTTGTAGCGATGGAAGCCTCCTTTCTCCAACAATTTTTTCCATTCAGTCTCAGTCCTCTCTTTTCCACCATTGAGAGCCATCATAAGTAGATCACTTTCCAAGGCACATTCACCAAACAAGCCATTAACTTCGGGGTCTAGAACTATATCCACAATAATAATCTTTCCACCTTGCTTCGGTATTGCCTCCCGACAATTTTTCAAAATTTTCACACACTGTTCATCGTTCCAATCGTGCAATATCATCTTCAAGAATATTGCATCTGCTTTTGGAATACTACCTTGAAACATGTCACCTCCAACATGTAAGACTCTTCCATCGTATGTGGGTGCTGTAGCGACAACATGTGGCAAATCAAAGTTGATAGCTTGGGTGTGTGGATATGATTTGACAATCTCAGATATCATGGCTCCGATTCCACCTCCAACGTCCACTAAAGATTTGATGCCAAGAAAGCCATCTTTGTATCCTGCTAAAATCTCGCTAGCAATGATCTTGGTCAGGACGGACATGCCGTCATTGAAAGTCTTCGACAACTCAGGATTTTTTGATGAAAAGTAGTCCCAAGCATTACAACCATGAGCTCTGTTGAAAGCAATACCACCTTCTTTAACAGATTGACTAAGAAAGTGCAAAGGAGCCAAAACAATCGGATCAAGTAGAGCTAACAAGCCGGGAACAAGACAAGTATCGGAGTCATGTAGAATCCATTTAGACAAGTTGGTCAGCCCATAGAGGGCTTCTTCATCTTCATCTTCATCCTCTGATGAATAAGATTTAGATATGCTGAAGATTTTATTGTGAACAAGCAATCTCATGATTCGTCTGAGGCTGGAGATCATGATTTCATGAGGGGATGGTGAATCTATGCATGAAGCTATTTCGTACAATTTCATTGGTCGATTGTGAGAGTGTATAATGTCAGCTATGCGCAGCTCAACAGCACATTTCAATGCCATTACTTTTACAGCACCGTTTATCTGTTTAAATATCTCTGCGACCTCGTTTCCAGCTGGTGTAGACGCCATCGAGCTAGCTTAAACTCTCGGGATTAAATTAAATTAATTTAGGCGGATGAATGATGCACTGGTTTAAATAGGTTTCTGCAGCTAGAGATTGCATAACCATTGGGTACTTCTCCTAAATTTAATTGAGGGAGAATTTATTTACATCCTTAATTTCACTTCTCTTTCTTTTCTGAAACGGCATGCATTGATATCAATTTCTGCTGGTAAACCCTAGTTGCACGCTAGAATTAATTTAATATATGCTCAATTTTGATCTAGAAGTCCAATTTTAAAAGTCTTATTTGCAAGTTTTCTTTCGATCTAATGTCATTAATTTAATGGGCTTCTATCAGTGAACCTGCCTAATTGTACTAGCTACAAAGCTATTGCCAATCAACTTAATTTAGTCTCTTTCATGTAATTTTCATTTTCTAATTTTATTTAACAAACTTGTCTAATGCATCCAGATAATTTAATTTTTAATGTTGATAATTTTTAATTTTACTTAATATGGGCTTCTACCACTAAATTCATACTAATCCATTTTTAACGAGTGATAAAATGTATTTTAGGTTTACCCCACCAGATTTCCTAATTTTGTTTTGTGGGTTAACTTATTAATTTTATTTAATGGGTTTATTATTTAATTTTAAATAATCAAATAAACTTTTTATGGTTGATTTTTCAATATTAAATTTTGTGTTGATTTATTAATTTCATTTATGAAACTTTAATGGTAAACCTGCATTGAACTAGGTACTGTACGTAGACGCCACTAATTAAACCAACATTAAATTAATGCAGCTGGTTACACACGCCTACGAAGTTAGAACTTGGTCACTATATATATATATATATATATATATGGGGCAAATCAATAGCCCATATTAATTTTTTATTTAATAGATTTGTTATTTAAATTTCAACATTCAAAATTAAATGTTTAATGTTGATTTTTAATATTAAATTTTTGTGTTGATTTTTTAATTTCTTTTATCAGGCATTAATGGTAAACCCACGATAAACTATTATAATTAGATATCACTAACCTAACAATAAACTATTAATGTAGCTTGTAACACTTACCTAAAAAGTTAGAACTTGGTTACTGTATATTAAAGTTATTATTATATCCATTTTTTTTTGGAAATATAATTTGAACTATATTATGTAAAAGTTGTAATTTTAATATAGTACTTAAAATTTAAGATAAATTTTAAAACACGCAAGCATATATGTACGTGTATGTATCGTAGTCAAACCAAGAAAGTTAAGATCAGAGAGTTCTTAATTTTATTTAATTGAATTTTACTAGTAAAATTACCCAAAATTATTATATCACAATAAATTCTATCAGTAATTTTAATATAGAACTTAAAATTTAATAGAAATTTTGAAACAAAGTATGCACATATGTATATGTACGTATTGTAGTCAATCCAAAAAAAAGTTAAGCTTATTCCTTTCTCAATTTCATTTAATTGAATTTTATTAGTAAAATTACCCAAAATTATTTTATTACAGTAAAATGCACTTAGGTTCATAAATACATGTATTATTTTATTTCAGTCAAAATTTATATATTAAACTAGCAAGTAATGATTTACTAGGATATTAATTTTTAAAATTAGTGCAGTTTCCTTATACTTCTTGTATCATAATGATATATGTCAAAAATTGAGTAGTTATGTGAAATTATCTAAAAAAAATAAAAATTTTTAAATAGATTAAAAACATTTAGTTATAATTTTTTAATTAAATTTAAAATTTTAATTTTGAAACAAAAGTTAAAGAACAATTAGTTTCTTCAAGACTCTAGCAATTTTACTACCAATAGTAGGGGTGACAATTTGGGACATAACATGATTATTCGACACAAATTCGGTGTTATTAAATAGATTCAAATTTTCAAATCTTGACACGAATAATAATCGTGTTGTTTTTGTGTCGACACTACTATTATTCATGTCATATCTGTGTTTGACCTATAAGAAAATATTATTAATGTAAAATACGATGAATTAAATGAATAATCGTGTTATAAACGAATAATTATATTTAATAAATTTTAGAAAAATATGTAATATAAATTTATTTATTACAAATAACCTCTAATATAAGGATATAATTATCAAATATATATTATATTTGATAAAATATGCTATTTTTAATATCTTAAGGATCTTAATGATAATTATTAAGTTAAATGAATTGTATTTGTATTTTAATCAAATTGTGTCTAAGCAAATAATCGTTTTACACAAATCATATTTAAATAAATGAATCATATTTGAATTTAATAGAATTGATACGAAATATAAAGGAATTGTATTCATATCAAAACAAATATTAAATGAATCATATTAATGTGATTCGTTTATCCGAATTGTCACCCCTAACCAATAGGAACTACTCACCACATCATGAACATTGTTAATGACCAATGATTTTGGAGTTATTAAGAAGATTTTGCTAGAGGAGTAAAGGGAATAGCTTTTAGTTGGTAGTAAGTTCGGCGGTGATTTCAGAAGGAGCATGGGAATTTGGCTTTTCTTCTATTAGAAGGAGAAGTGAAAGGTGTTTTTCAACTAAGATAATAGATAACTTTCAAAATAGATTCAAGGTTAGGTTAAATTTACAATAACAATATTTGTCTCCTAAGTTTTTTAATTTGCATATCTAAATATTTTAGAAAAAGTAGAAAAAGATTTTTTTTTTGTTTTTATTGAAGAGACAATTTTGCCCACCCATAGTTAAATTTTTTGGATAGACGAATATGTAGCTTATTGAGATATTGTTATTTTTATAGACCGGAGTGTAAGCTTTTAATACTTGTTTTATCAAAATAAAATATTGCTTGAAGTTAAGTTGCCAAAGAAATTATTCCCTTTTATTTTATTGAAAAGATGATTTTAGCATCTCACCATTAAATTTTTTTGGACGAATTTTACAAATCTATAACTTATTAAAATATTTGTCATTTTTATGAATTGTAGTGTACAATCGAAATATTTGTTATATCACAATGAAATACCCTCGAAAGTTAAGTAGCCAGCCGAAATTATTATTCTTCTAATTTGCATGTATGACGTGCCAACAGGGATAAAGAAGTATTATAATCACAATTGAATTGGGCAGATTATATATATATATATATATATGGATGTATGTATGTATGTATGTATGTCTGTATGTATGCAGATGTTAACTATGCAGCAGTGATATCATGAATTAATATGAGAGAAAGTTTAAGAACATTTTCCCGGATAATTAATGGAGAATCATCAGCATGAGGAGTTAGATGCTGTTGATGAATCCCTTGATTCTTTAAGCAAATTAAGATCAAGATTTTGGGTGGTTAAGTTATTTATACGAATAGACCATCTCTCCAAACAGAAATAATCAACTCCTAAAGCAGGTTTTGTAATTTATTTTTTCTTCCAATCTTTATATATATATATATTATGTGTGTACACACACGTGTGTGTGTGTATATATATATATATGTATAAGGATTAGCAATATCTTTTTTTAACACAAAATATGACATCAAACCACAATCATTAGATTAAGTATATATGAAGGCCAGGATTGCATTTAATAAATATAAAAGATTTTTATAAATTCATTTAATAGGATTTTTTATATCTTTTTTTTTCTCTTTCTCATCACTAACTTATTAATCTCTTTTTACTTTTTTTTTTTTATTACATCTTCTCTCTCCTCAAATATTTTTTAATTTTATTTAACGTTTATAAATTAAAAATTAATCTTTTCTTGAATATATATATTATAATAATTTCTAAAGAATTCATGAGTTTTTAGATATTAAAATAATTTTTTAAAATTTTTAAGTTTCTTAATTTGCAAGTTATAATTAAAATAATCAATTTTTTAAAATTTTAATTATTATTTGTAAGTTAAAAAATCATGAATTAAATAATCTCTTTTTTGAATATTTGTGTATTATGGTAGTTTTTTAAAAAATTAATTAATTAATATAATTTTTTATTTAAAATTTTTTTAATTTAAATTTATAATTAAAATGAATTAAAATACTTTTTAATGAAATTTTAAGTTTTTTAATTTATAAATGATAATTAAAATAAAAAGAAATAATGAGACGAGAGGAGATAAAATAAAAAATAGAAAAGTAAGAGAGAGATTATACAAATTATAAGGTAAGAAAGAGAAAAAAAAAGTTTAAAACATATAAAAGACTTTAAGTAATAAATGTAAAAATATTTATTATATTTTATTTCATTCAATCTATATCATTTACATATCTTTAATCTAAGAGGTAATAACTGACGTAACATTTTATACAAAAAATGGGGACTGTTGATCATATCTTTATATATATATATATATATATATTAGCAGCCCATTTTGTTGCATAAATTATTATATCAATTATTATCCTTTAAATTAAGAATTATAAAGGGTCAAGATTGCATTTAACAAATATAAAAAAATTCTTATAAACTCATTTAGTAAGGTCTTTTATGTCTTTTTACTTTTTTTATTTATAATTTATTAATCTCTTTTCTACTCTAACTTTTCTTTATTACATATTCTCTCTCCTCAAATATTTTTTTTATTTTAATTATAAGTTAACAAATTTATGAATTAAATAATATTTTTTTTTAATATTTATATATTATAGTAATTTTTAAAATTAAGTTCACTTATAGATCTTCGGATTCTTTCCTAACACGGCGTTGATATCAATCTCAATCATGCTAGCTCGTAAACCCTACTCACTATTAGAATTATTATGGATATAATATATGTTGAGTTTGATCTAGAAGTTTAATTTTAAGTCCAAGTTTTATTTAATTGAAAGTAATTTAATTTTAATTTGATCTAATTAATTAATGAATTCATTAATTTAATGTGCTTCAATTTTCAGTAAACCCACCCTGTATAGATACAATTAAAGCTATTGCCAATCGAATTAACTAGCTACAAACCTAATTTAGTCTCTTAATTACAGACAAATTTTATTTAACAAACTTGTCTCAAGCATCCAGATAATTTATATAATTTTCAACATTGATAATTCTTAATTTTATTTAATAGGGTTTTATCAATAAATTAACTAATCCATTGTTAACATAATATATTTAAGGTTACTCCCTGATTTCCTAATTTTATTTTGTGGGTTAACTTATTAATTTTAATAGTTTTATTAATTATTTAAATTTAAATAATAATTAAAATTAAACTTATTTAGTGTTAATTTTTTAATATTATATTTTTGCGTTGATTTTTTAATTTTATTTAATATTAAACTTTAATGAAAATCCACATTAATTAAACTAGTATAAATAAATGTGACTAAATCAACACTAGCCTAACATAGTTGGTAATACTTACCTAAAAGGTTAGAGCTTGACTATTATATATTGAACATATTGCTCTATCCTTTCTTTTTAATATAATATTTGAAATATTTTATGTAAAAGTTATAATTTTAACATAAAACTTAAAATTTAAGATAAATTTTAAATATGCGTGCACACACATTATGCATGCACGTATAGATGTATGTGTATGTGTATGTGTAGCGTAATTAGGAATAGTAGTAGGATGAGGTGGGGTTGAAGAGGTCTTTCTTCTTTTTCATCCTGTTTTTAGTTTGATCTTTATTCTCCAATAAATTTAATGAAACAACAACGGAGAATCTTAGTGTTAGGAATGCATTCACTATCTGCACTTTTCTTTTTTATTTATTTATTTATTTATGTTAAATAAAAATGTCATTAGCATATCATATTATTATTTATATGCAATAAATATATTAAAAATATATATTTGATAGGATAAAAATATTATGAATTATAAAATTTATTTCAACTTAATATTGTTAAATTCTTTCCACATATTAGGATATAGGTAGATTCAACAGCACATTTCAATGCCATGTAGTCCACAAAGCTATAGATTTGTCTAATATCTCTGCTTGTTCTCTTGAAAATGCTTCGCCTTCTGCTGAATTCATTTCGATATGATTCTTTATTTACTTGACAGGATAGAACCTCCAATATGTATTCAAAATAACATTTAGAATAACACGCAGGCACACACGTACACACACTACATATGTAGTCATTTAATAATTTTATATATAATACTGAACATTACAACCGCTAAGCTGAAATTGAGGGAGAATTATCTTACGTGCAAAACGAAATTTTTGTTCTAATTAAGTTGCATTAATTTAAGAACAGATGTGAATGAAGATGATTACTAAGATCCTTCCAAAATATATAATATAAATTAATAACAGAGTATATATGCGGTAGTAATAATCTAGATTTTTTTTATGTCGTGTATTCTAAGGCTAATTTAACAACACCGTGAAAGTACAAACTTCATTAACTTATTGATAAATAGAATGGGCTTCATAATAGGGTTAATATCATAAAGGGTTATGATTTTAAAATATTGATTACTATATCACTGTGGATAGGCCTCAATAATGGAGGGAAAAATAGTCGGAAGATTGATGATTTTGTAGCGAGGGAAGCCTCCTTTCTCTAACAATTTTCTCCACTCAATCTCAGTCGTCTCTTTTCCACCAAGGAAAGCCATCATAAGTAAATCACTTTGCAAACAATATTTACCAAACAAGCCATTGCCTTCAGGGTCTAGCACTATATCGACAATAATAATCTTTCTACTTTGCTTCTTCTTCATCTTTTTCTTCTGATGAATGAGATATGCTGAAGATTTTATTGTGAACAAGCAATCTCATGACTCGTTTGAGGCTGGAGATCATGATTACATGAGGGGATGGTGAATCTATACATGAAGCTATTTGGGACAAGGTCATTGGTCGGTTGTGAGAATGTATAATGTCAGCTATGCGCAGCTCAACAGCACATTTCAATGCCATTGCTTTTATAGCGCCATGTATTTGTTTACTTATCTCTGCAAGCTCGTTTCCTGGTATAGACTCCATTGAGCTAGGTTAAACTCTTGCAATTAAATTAAATTAATTTAAACGGATGTATGATGCATGGGTTTAAATAAGTTTCTGCAGCTAGGATTGCATAAGCATTAAGTACCTCTCCTAAATTTAAATTGACGGAGAATCTATTTACATCCTTAATTTCACTTCTTCTCTTTCTTTCCTAACACGGCGTTGAATTACTGATATAATAACTAATTGTTTAAATTAATTTAAATAATCATTAAAATTAAACATTTTATCGTTGATTTTTTTATATTAAATTTTATGTTGAATTCTTAATTTCATTTATGAGACATTGGCAAACCTAAATTGAATTAAGTACTATATGTAAATACCACTAATTAAACAAACTCTAAAGTACTAATGTAGCCAATGACAATTAGCTTAAAAGTGAGAACTTGATTACAGTATATTGAATGACTTGTTATATCTATTTTTTTTTTTGGAAATGTAAGATTTAAAATATATCATATAAAAATTGTAATTTTAACGTAAAACTTAAAATTAAGATAAATTTTGAAACATGCACACACACATACATATGTATGTCTAGTAGTCAATCCCAAAAAAATTAAGCTTATTGATTCATTAATTTTATTTAATTGAATTTTACTAGTAAAATTATCCTAAACAATTATGTCATGATAAGTTACATTTAAGTTCGGTAACCCTATATTTTGATATATATATATTTACATTATTTATAAATTGTTTAAATTTATGTGCTTATAACAGTTAAGTTTAAATTGCATATGTAAAATTAATGTACTACAATTAATACATATGTCATATTTAATCTTAATCGTTAGAAATATATAGATACAATAGTTTAAAAATAAATGTGAACATTTATAAAAATATTGGGAGTCGATAATTTCCCTATATATATATATATATATTTTATACTTTAACCTTTGTTCAGTTAAATGAAATATTTTCATTAAATGAAATATTTTCTGCTTATATATATATAAGCAGAAAATATTTCATTTAACTGAACAAAGGTTAAAGTATAATGATAACTCTGTTAAAGTTTGCCAAAACCACACATAGAAAGACAGAATGACATAATTTACAAGAACCTCCCTTGTCTTTTAACATTGTTATCTTTTTCCATTAAGTATAAGGGTAATATTGACACTCTAGCATAGATAAATACACTGAATATTATTGAAGTTGCTTTTACAAAAGCCAAGCCCTCTTTCTCTTAATGGTTTCTTTGTACCCATTTCAAATATCACATTTTCTATTTAATCTATCTAAGTAAATTAGAAAATCTACTCAATCTATCTAATTTGATAATATCTATGTATATACACACATTTTTTGGAGTAATTTTCACATCATGTTTAGCCTCAAAAATCCATACTTGAAGAAACAAATTGATGTAGAGCAATACTAGAACTATTAGGAATTTTTATTTTGTTATGATTTTTATTTTATTTGTTTTGTTTAGGCAGGATTAAATTATTATTTCATTATTAAATTCCTTGTTTATAAAGAATCTTTTTCTTTTAGCATTAAAATATATATTATCTTAGTCAATCTGTTAAAGAAGATGGTATTGCTTTCAACAAAGCTCATGGTTGTAATGTTTGGGACTGCTTTGCATCACAAAATCCTGAGTTGTGGAAGACTTTCAATGACAGCATGACCCACATGACCAAGATCATTGCCAGGGAGATTTTAGCAGGATACAAAGATGGCTTTCTCGGCATCAAATCGTTAGTGGATGTCGGAGGTGGAACCGGAGCCATGATATCTGAGATTGTCAAATCATATCCACACATCAAAGCTAAAGCTATCAACTTTGATTTGCCACGTGTTGTAGCTTCAGCACCCATTCACGATGGAGTCTTACATTTTGGAGGTGACATGTTTCAAGCCATTCCCAATGCGGATGCAATTTTCATGAAGCTGATATTGCACGATTGGAGCGATGAAGATTGTGTCAAAATTTTGAAAAATTGTCGGAAGGCAATACCGAAGCAAAGTGGAAAGATTATTATTGTTGATATAGTTCTAGACCCTGAAGGCAATGGCTTGTTTGGTGAATATTGTTTGCAAAGTGATTTAATTATGATGGCTTTTCTTGGTGGAAAAGAGAGGACTGAGATTGAGTGGAGAAAATTGTTGGAGAAAGGAGGCTTCCCTCGCTACAAAATCATCAATCTTCCGACTATTTTCCCCTCCATTATTGAGGCCTATCCACTGTGATCGATGAAATTAATATATATTTTAAAATCATTGCCATTATGATATTAATCCTACTATGAAGTCCGTTCTGCTTATCAATAAATTAAGTTTGTACGGTGTTGTTAAATCAGCCTTAGAATATATATACATCATAAATAAAAATCCAGATTATTGCTATTGCAAATTAATGAACAGTGTCAAGTTATCAACAATTACACTGGCCCATCAAGGGTGTTCCTATGTTATTAATCTATATAATAGATTATATAGTGCATGGGGAAGGATCGTCTTCGTCTTCTTCATTAATATCTGTTTTTAAATTATTATTAAAGCGAAAATGTTGTTTTGCATGTAGGTTCTGCATCAATTTCTAGCTTTCCTTCATTTTCTTCCTTCCCAAACACCCTATAACTTTCTTCCATGCTAACTCTACACACACGCACACACACACACACATGTATCGTCCACACTTGCATTCTGAATATATATATATATATATATATTTGAGTTTTTATCTCATCACAAAAATAAAGTATCTTGTTTGATTATTTGTGCTTCGTATACTACAAAACAATTAAAACAGTATGTTAAATACAAAACAGTTTTCATTTTTTTGAAACGATTTATAAAAAAGTTGTCTTTAATTAGAAATAAAATAACACTATTATGTACAAGTGTCTTGTAAATTATATATTTAGAGAACAATTTTAATAAAACCAATTTTAATTCTAGAAAATAGAAAATAATTTTTAAACAAGTGTTCTTACTTATTTTTTCGAGTAGTTTGTTAAATAAAATTAAAAAATAATAATTACATGTATGAGACCAAATTACAGTGTTAAAAGATGAAAGACGGTTCTTGCTTGATTTCTTTTTTGACCATGCTTTTGCCTTTCTTGATAAAGAAATTGAGTAAAACTTAGCCTCACTCAAATTCTTTATCGGGTATAGTTTTACCTTACTCAATAAAGAAATCAAGCAAAGATTAAAGTTGCTTGACAAGGCCTTAATTTTCAAGCACCAGAAAATCAAAGGGTGCTCAAAACTTAAAATCAATCTCAAAAAACTTGAAATTGTGCGAGTTTCGAGTGTTCAAAAAGTTGGTCATTTTTAAGTTTTCCTGAACTTGTGCTATTTTTATTGAGCATGCCTTGATCGACAAATTTATTTGTAAGGCAAATTTTTTGGCCTTGCTCGATATATTTGTCGAGTAAGGCCAAATTTTTAAGCAACAATCTCTTTGTTTTACAAAGTCATAGCTAACTAAGCACTATTCGTGATGCAGTGCAGAAGCGTTACTAGATGTCGTTTTAGTGTACATCTTAAATATTCAAGAATAAAAGCGCTCAAAGAGAGAGATAACTATGGAAATAATTAAATAAAAGTATTATTGAATGAATTAGTTCAACCTAATGAATAACAAGTCCATTTATACTAATATATATTTTAATGATAAAAGAAAAATATTCTTTATAAATAAGGAATTTACTAATGAAATAATAATTTAATCCTACCTAAAAAAAATAAAATAAGAATCATAACAAAATAAAAATTCTTAATAGTTATAGTATTGCTCTACATCAATTCGTTTCTTCGAGTATGGATTTTTGAGGCTAAACATGATGTGAAAATTACTCCAAAAAATGTGTATATATGCATTGATATTATCAAATTAGATAAATTGAGTAGATTTTCTAATTTACTTAGATAGATTAAATTGAAATTTTGATATTTGAAATGGGTACAAAGAAACCATTAAGAGAAAGAGGGCTTGGCTTTTGTAAAAGCAACTTTCAATAATATTAAGTGTGTTTGTCTATGCTAAAGTGTCAATATTACCCTTATACTTAATAGAAAAAGAAAACAATGTTAAAAGATAAGCGAGGTTCTTGTAAATTATGTCATTCTTTCTTTCTATTTGTGGCTTTGGCAAACTCTAAGAGAGTTATCATTATACTTTTACCTTTGTTCAGTCAAATAAAATATTTTCTACTTATATATATATATATATATATATAGGGGAAGGATCAGCTCCTAATATTTTTACAAATATCTACACTTATTTTTGAACTGTTGTATTTATATACTTATAACTATTAAGATCAAATTTAACATATGTATTAATTGCAGTACATTAATTTTACATGTGTAATTTAATCTTAACCGTTAAAAGTATATAGATTTAATAACTTATAAATGACGTAAATTTATATATCAAAATATAGGGTTACCGAACTTAAGTGTAACTCATCTTGACATAATTATTTAGGATAATTTTACTAGTAAAATTCAATTAAATACAATTAATGAATCAATAAGCTTAATTTTTTTGGGATTGACAACTAGACATACATATGTATGTGTATGTGTGTGTGCATGTTTCAAAATTTATCTTAATTTTAAGATTTACGTTAAAATTACAACTTTATATGATATATTTCCAAAAAAAAAAATAGATATAACAAGTCATTCAATATACAGTGATCAAGTTCTCACTTTTAAGCTAATTGTCATTGGCTGCATTAGTACTTTAGTGTTGGTTTAATTAGTGGTATTTACGTATAGTACTTAATTCAATATAGGTTTGCCAATGTCTCATAAATGAAATTAAGAATTCAACATAAAATTTAATATTAAAAAATCAACGATAAAAAGTTTAATTTTAATGATTATTTAAATTAATTTAAATAATTAGTTATTATGTCAGTAATTCAACGCCGTGTTAGGAAAGAAAGAGAAGAAGTGAAATTATGGATGTAAATAGATTCTTCTTCAATTTAAATTTAGGAGAGGTACTTAATGCTTATGCAATCCTAGCTGCAGAAACTTACTTAAACCCATGCCTCATACATCCGTCTAAATTAATTTAATTTAATTGCAAGAGAGTTTAAGCTAGCTCAATGGCGTCTACACCAGCCGGAAACGAGTTTGCAGAGATAAGTAAAAAAATAAATGGTGCTGTAACAACAATGGCACTGAAATGTGCTGTTGAGCTGCGCATAGCTGACATCATACACTCTCACAACGGACCAATGACCTTGGCCGAGATAGCTTCATGCATAGATGCACCATCCCCTAATGATGAAACCACGATCTCCAGCATCAGACGAATCATGAGATTGCTTGTTCACAATAAAATCTTCAGCATATCTCATTCATCAGAAGAAAAAGATGAAGAAGAAGCCCTCTACGGGCTGACCAACGTGTCTAAATGGATCGTACGTGACTCTGATGCTAGTTTGGCCCCCATCTTGTTACTTCATAATCATCCTCATAGTTTGGCTTGTTTGCACTCTCTTAGTCAATCTGTTAAAGAAGATGGTATTGCTTTCAACAAAGCTCATGGTTGTAATGTTTGGGACTACTTTGCATCACAAAATCCTGAATTGTGGAAGACTTTCAATGACAGCATGACCCACATGACCAAGATCATTGCCAAGGAGATTTTAGCAGGATACAAAGATGGCTTTCTCGGCATCAAATCGTTAGTGGATGTCGGAGGTGGAACCGGAGCCATGATATCTGAGAATGTCAAATCATATCCACACATCAAAGCTATCAACTTTGATTTGCCACGTGTTGTCGCTTCAGCACCCATTCACGATGGAGTCTTGCATGTTGGAGGTGACATGTTTCAAGCCATTCCCAATGCGGATGCAATTTTCATGAAGCTGATATTGCACGATTGGAACGATGAATATTGTGTCAAAATTTTGAAAAATTGTCGGAAGGCAATACCGAAACAAAGTGGAAAGATTATTATTGTAGATATAGTTCTAGACCCCGAGGCAATGGCTTGTTTGGTGAATATGCCTTGCAAAGTGATTTACTTATGATGGCTTTCCATGGTGGAAAAGAGAGGACTGAGACTGAATGGAAAAAATTGTTAGAGAAAGGAGGCTTCTCTCGCTACAAAATCATCAATCTTCCGACTATTTTTCCCTCCATTATTGAGGCCTATCCACAGTGATCGATGCAATTAATATATATTTTAAAATCATTGCCATTATGATATTAATCCTACTATGAAGTCCATTCTGTTTATCAATAAATTAAGTTTGTACGGTGTTGTTAAATCAGCCTTAGAATATATATACATCATAAATAAAATCCAGATTATTGCTATTGCAAATTAATGAACAGTGTCCAGTTATCGACAATTAAACTGGCCCATCAAGGGTATTCCTATGTTATTAATCTATATTATAGATTATATAGTGCATGGGGAAGGATCGTCTTCGTCTTCTTCATTAATATCTGTTTTTAAATTATTATTAAAGCAAAAATATTGTTTTGCATGTAGGTTCTGCATCAATTTCTAGCTTTCCTTCATTTTCTTCCTTCCCAAACACCCTATAACTTGCTTCCATGCTAACTCTACACACACACGCGTGTATCGTCCAAACTTAAATTCTGAATATATATATATATATATATTAGAGTTTTTATCTCATCACAAAAATAAAGTATCCTGTTTGATTATTTGTCCTTCGTATACTACAAAACAATTAAAACAATATACTAAATAGAAAACAGTTTTTATTTTTTTAAAACGGTTTATAAAAAAGTTATCTTTAATTATAAATAAAATAATACTATTATGTACAAGTGTCCTCTAGATTATATATTTAGAGAACAATTTTAATAAAACGAATTTTGATTCTAGAAAATAAAAAATTATTCCACTCACAATTTAAAAGGTATTATAATTTGTTATTTTTGTTTAGTTTTTTATATAAAATTTCATATCTTAATTTTTTGTACATGATTATATATATTTAAATTATTTATCATTAATTAACATACTTAGTAACGTTTAGTTTATTTTAAGTAGTTATTTTTTTAATTATTTTATTTTTATTTTATAGGTTTTGAAGTGTTTTGACGTGAAAGACATGAAAACGAGTATAAAAGCGCGCTTGCTAGCCATCCATGAAAACCACAAAGTTTTGTTTTTGGGGATTAAATTGCAAGCAAATGAGGACTAAAATAGAAAACACTATGAAATAGAGACCAAAAGTTTAATTAATAGAAAGTGGAAGAACTTAATTAAAATTATATGAATAATTAGCCTTTCGGGGCAGAATCAATGCGGCGGTCTTGTGAAGCTAATGCGATAAATGTTATAAATTATATGTAAGCTTAAATTGAAATTATTAATAAAATTATAAAAATTTTACTTAATTAAATTTTTATAGAGATATAATAAAATTTTAAATATAAAATAGTTTCAATTGATCTTAAGTGAGATATATTGTTGAATAAAAGAAAAAAATTAACTGATAATATTAGTATTAAATTAAAATAATGTTAATAGAATAATTTGATATGATTAGTTAAGATAAAATTATTAGTTTTAGATTTATTTATTAATTGAATTTTTTAATTAGTTTATTAAAAAGTTAATTTTTATTGATTTTATTTTCTCATTCCAATAACAACTGATTTCTTTAGATAATTTTAGATTTAATCAACTTCAGTACTTAATTGATTAACATTTCTTATGAAATCGACATTCTCTTATAATTATATTACTTGTTACGATTTTGTATATTTGCAAGTATCATACACGTATTATACAAATCACATAACAAAATTTTCTGAGATAACTCAAAAAAAAAATTACAATTGAGTAGAATTCAAGTTTAAATTTAAAAGAGAAAATATAAACAATCAAAATTATAAGAGTCAAAGCATAAAAAATTTATTTTAAAAGATATAAATCATAAAAATTTATTTATTAATTCTTTAGAAAACAAATTCTCGAACTCGGGAGAGGAGATGTGGGGCAATTTCAGGTTCTCTAGTAGCTCCGCTACTGATTATAGATATAATAACTTATTGTTAAGTTTGATTTGTCTATAAGTTTAATTTTAACAATATTATTTGCCAGTGATTTTGACGAAATTGCATTAATTTAATGGGCATCGATCGGTAAACCTGCCCTAAATTCTACTAGTAAGTTCATACTAATCCCTTGTTCACAAGTAATATAATATATTTTAAGTTACCACCGCGTATTAACTTATTAATTTTATTGGATAGGTTTATTATTTAAATTTAAATAATAATTAAAATTAAACCTTTTATTGTTTATTTTTTAATATTAACTTTTTGTGTTGATTTCTTAATTTCATTTATGAGGATTTAATGGTAAAACTATATCAGACTACTATAGGTAGATGCTACTAATTAAACTAATACTAAACTAATGTGACTAGTGACATTTACCTAAAATTTTACAACTAATTGGTTATTTTATATTCAACAATTTATTGTTACATCCATTTTTTTGAAATGTAGGATTTAACCTATATTATATAACAGTTTTAATTTTAACATAAAACTTGAAATTTAAGATAAATTCAGAAACACACGCGTATACGAGTGTATGTATATTTCATAGTCAATCCTAAAACAGTTAAGCTTATTGATATTTTAATATTATTTTAATAGCAAAATTACTATAAACTATTATTATGGGGACGAATTAAGAATCTCATATTTTTTACATATATTTTTACATTATTTATAAATCGTTAAATCTAACGATCTATACACTTTCAATGGTTAAAATTTAATCTTCACATGCAATCAATACATCACAATTAGTACACATATCATATTCAATGCCAAATGTTGAAAGTGTATAGTTCTAATTATCTAAAAATGAGTGTAAACATACGGATAAAAATTCAAGATTGTCGTCTTTATATATACACATTAGGTATATAATAGGGAAAATTCGGGGTAGGTTTTGTCATTCCCAAACTTATTTCATTTGGGTTAATTTATCCCTGTATCTACCCCTTCTCCATTTTCAAAAAAAACAAGGTTGGGGCTAATTGAGCACCAACCTGCCCCCATTTGACCTCATTTAAAGCAAAACGGGGTAGGTTGGGAAAAATTCCCATCCTTACATACACACACATTTTAGGAAGAATTTTCACGTCATATTTAGCCTCAGAAATTCATAGCGAAGAAACAAGGACTTATTTAGCCATGACTTTGACAAAAAAGGATATTGTTGCTGAAAATCAATGAGTTCTAAGTAAGATTGGCTTTTGCTATCTACTTTTAGTTGCTTCATTTTTTACTTTGTCAATTTATTATGGAGAATACACTACTTTAAACTTGAGATAATAGGTTTGAATCTATTAATTAATGATTTCTGGGTTACAATAGGGTTTGTTCACATGAATTTTGGTGATTATAAATTGATTTAGTTAAAACTTATAGTGTTGTATAGAAAAATTGACTTCTTAATTTATAGGTTCTTGATTGCTAATTAAATGCATTTATCATGTTAGTTTTGTAATTGATTTCTTGGTTATATAGTTAATTAAGTTTGTGGATTTGATAGTATATTATTCTTGATGATTAAAGAGTAAACAAATGAGCTACCCAGGTAATAGTCTAGGTGGCCAAGGATAAGGCCTCCCAATGCAAATTCTAGTCTTCGATCCTTGTCAATGGTAAGGATTAATTTCCACCATGAATGGGTCACCTCCCTCACCCTTCTCCAATAAGTGTGGCCTACCATCCATTATATATAAGGTTTATAATATTAGAATGTGGGCAGAATTTCTTCTTTGATGAGAACAAATATCGCCCAAATTCGATACAGATATACAAAATTAAACTTAATTTAATCAAAATTCTTCAATTTTTAGTAGATATCCAATATAACATTGGTAGATTATAATTTTAATACTCAAGAAAAATAGTCAACATATGTAAAAGTTGAAATTTAACATAAAACATGAAATTTAAGATAAAAATTAAAGGGAGAATTCTCATTCCCCCTACTATTTGACCTAATACCTCAATAGCCCCATATTTTTTGCATAATACCTCGAATCTCCTCTATGTTACTTGATAGAGTTAAGTATACTAACATATGAGTTTTTAAAGTTAAGTCTATTAACTTAAATATTCCTAATAATTTTAAAAATACCCATAAAAATTCTAATTTATTAAAAATAAAAATTGTACCCTTATTTAAAAGTAATTAGTTTAAAAAATATTTTCAACTCCTAATTAAAAATAAATATTTAAAATAATAATATATTTTATTTTATAACTCATTGATAATTAAATATTTATTAATTACTATATTTAAAGTATAAGTTTATTTACTTTACAATATGTTAATGATTCAATATTATTAGGAATTAGAAAATAAATAAAAAATCACAAATAAATAGTAAGCTATACATAAAATATATTATAATACAATATCTATAATTATATATAATCATTGTACTGTAATATAATTGTAAAATTTTATAACATATTAACAATTCAATATTACATTGATATTAAAAAATAAATAAAATAAATCATACATTTAATATTTTATTTATTTTTTAGTTAACTACTACTAAGTAATGATATAATCTTGTGAGTATTTTTAAAACTACTAGTTAAGATTAATTGGGATAATGGGTCAAAATTTAGGGACTCAAATGTCATTCATTCTTTTTTAGAATTGAAATAATAACGAGTTTCATAACTCTAAAAAAAAAAATGATATTTTAAACTAAAAGATGGATTTTACAAGTAAAAAATACTTCAAACAAATATTTTTATAAAAATATAGAATATGTAATAATATAATATAATATTATCATATAAATTTATATAAATATATTTGTAGATGTAATAGTAATGATAGGATATTTATTTTAAAAATATATTGTGATCATATATGTTAGTCAATATAAATAATATTTTTTTATATTAAATATTAAATAAAATATTATAAATTACTTTTGAATAAAAATTTATCTAAATTTTGAATTTTTTAATATGATAAATTTATCTAAATATTAAACAAAATTTATTGACCAATTTTATAATTTTCAAAAATAATAATAATAATATTTTATTTATTTTGAAAATTATAAAATTAATATTCAATTTATAAATATCATATTAAAAGGAAATTCAAAGTTTAAATAAATTTATATTCAAAAGATAATTTATAATATTTTATTTAAATATTTAATATAAAAATATTATTTATATTGACTAACATATATGATCGTGCATACACAAATGTATATGTATGAATCCTAGTTAACCCAAAAAGTTAAGCTTATTAATTTCTTAATTTTATTTAATTGAATTTTATTAGTAAAATTATCCTAAATTATTATACCATATTGAGAAAACTTATAGGCAACAAAATATTTGGTTTGAATGAATAGAGGTAAAAATAGAATGTTAGGTACACAAAACGTATTAGGAAAATTTTCACATCCCTCCCCAAAAGTTTAGCAAAAACCCTACATATAGAGAAAGAATGATATAATTGGCAAGTACCTCTCTATCCTTTAATACTATTACCATTTTCCTTCAAGTGTAAGAGTAATATTGAGATTTTAACCTAGACAAAGAACATTAAACGTTAATGAAGAAGAGAGAGCTATATCACTGTGTGTAGAAATAAGTAAATAATAAATTGACAACTGACTAATTACGATGGATGTAGACCACTGCAACGTAAATATAAATCAATACTTGTGAGCTGCTTCATCAAATTATACTAAAACAAGGGACTATAGCGGTTCTTACCTGCATATATGCACGCATATATGGTTGTGCCTGTATATATATTTCCGCAATATCTCCAAAATCATTTAGAATTTAGGGAGCTATATATATGTACACACATATATATATATATATATATGTACATGTATATGTATGTAGGCTTCAATTATGGATAGCATGGCTGAAATTTTTATGATTTTGTATAGGGATGACAATGAACCGAGTGGGGGGTGGGATGGGGAGGCATGTCCATTCCCCACTCCGTTTTCTATTTTGACACCTATTTTTTATTCCATTTTTTAATAAATTTAATGGGGTGGGGATAGAGAATTTTCACGTGAATAATGAGTTCTCCATCTCGCATTAATTTCCTATTTTACATTATTTTATAAATTAATTTTAGTAATATAAAAATTTAATTAACTTAAAAAAATATTATTAATATATTATTGAAAACACAATTTAGGATTTTTTTTTAATTTTTTATTTGTATATTATATTTTTAATAACATTAATTCATGATCTCATAATTTTTTATTACTAATTAAATTTAATTATAATATATAAATTTAGAAATTATAATATAAAATTATATTTAAATATATAAAATTTAATTTATAAATTATAATTTATTTATATTATGTTTTAATGAGGAATGGGGTGGAGACAGAGATGAAA
Organism: Azadirachta indica; assembly: GCA_022749755.1. Lineage (NCBI taxonomy): Eukaryota > Viridiplantae > Streptophyta > Magnoliopsida > Sapindales > Meliaceae > Azadirachta > Azadirachta indica. The sequence goes on along the minus strand of CM040444.1, from coordinate 5,210,205 downwards.
TGAAGGGAGTTAGATTAATTCTCGTCCCATTAATAAATTATTGATTAATTTTTTTTCCTTTTTCCGTCTCATTTTTCATAAATTTATCTAAATTCTCTTTCAACGAGGCAAATCCTAAAGGTTTGAGCCCCATGAAAAATTTCACCACCCCTAATTTTGTAGCAGGGAACGCCTCCTTTAATATTTTCTTCCATTCAAGCACGAAGCAAGAATCATCAAACAGATCTTCTTTGCCTTCAAGCTTTAGGACTGCTTCGATAATGATAACCTTTCCATTATAATTAAGTTCTTACGTACCTTCATCAAACTTGCATATGCAATTTCGGATGGTTTGGAAAATGTCACCTCTGGTATATATGTGAGACTCCTTTCCCCACTGGTGCTGCAGCCACAAGGTTTGGCAAATTGAAGTTTATTCCTTTGATAAACAAGGATTTTTAGATGCGAATTTCTAAACTTTACAACCGTGAGCCTTGTTAAAAGCAATGCCACCTTCTTTGACACACTAAGATAATTCCAGGTAGCCAAAGTAAAGGGTTAGTTGTCCAATAACAGGATGAAATAGAGCAAGATCCTTATCAGAGTTGTGTAAAATCCATTTGTATAAGTTTGTCAACCCGTAGAGGGCTTTATGATCACCTTTTTTTTAAATGATGTACGGTGAAGAATCTTTTATGTGTCAAGAGATGACAGAACCAGTTTTGACTCAGGTTGGACTTCCATGATGGATGGTGGGAAACAGAGAACAAGGACCACTGGAAGAACTGCCTGCAGGTTCTTAGTCAGATGGCGGTGGCAGTGAGAGGAGATGCTCCGGTAGGTTGGCGAATCATGGAGCTTTATGGTGACAGAGGGCAGTGCATGTGAAGGAAGCAGGACCACCGCGATGTAGATCGGCAAGTGCTGATATTGTAGGGACCAACGGTGAGACAAACGGACGACGGAGAAGGCAGCACGTGATGTATGTGGCTGTGTGTGGCTTTCTGGGCAGATTTTAACAGGATACGAAGATGGCTCTCTTGGCATCAAGTCATTAGTGGACATCAGAGGTGGAACCAGAGTCATGATATCTGAGATTGTCAAATCATATCCACACATCAAAGCTATCAACTTTGATTTGCCACGTGTTGTCGCTTCAGCACCCATTCACGATGGAGTTTTACATGTTTGAAGCTGATATTGCAGGATTGGAACGATGGAGAGTGTGTCAAAATTTTGAAAAATTGTCGGAAGGCAATCCCGAAGCAAAGTATTAAAATCAATCAAGCCATAAATGAAAAAGAAAAATATGAAAGAAATTAATGATCTCACAGTAACCGACCAATGAGATTGTCCGAAATAGCTTTGTTAATGATAATTGGTTTTGTGACTGATTTGCCAAATCAACTATCATTAGCAAAGCTATTTCGGACAATGTCATTGGTCGGTTGTCAGAGTGTATAATGTCAGCTATGCGCAGCTCAACAGCACATTTCCATGCCATTGCTTTCACAACGCCATGTATTTGTTTACTTATCTCTGCGAACTCGTTTCCTGGTATAGAAGCCATTGAGCTAGCTTAAACTCATGCAATTAAATTAAATAATTTAGACGGATGAATGATGCATGGGTTTAAATAAGTTTCTGCAGCTAGGATTGCATAAGCATTGAGAACTTCACCTAAATTTAATCGAGGGAGAATTTATTTACATCCTTAATTTCACTTCTCTTTTTTTCCCAACACGGCATGCATTGATATCAATTTCAGCTGGTAAACCTAGCCGCACGCTAGAATTAATTTGATATATGTTCAGTTCTGATCTAGAAGTTCAATTTTAAAAGTATTATTTGCAAGTTTTATTTTGATCTGATTTCATTAGTTTAATAGGCTTCTATAAATGAACATGCCTAAATTGTAGTAGCTACAAAGCTATTGCCAGTCAACTTAATTAAATACTTAATTTAGTATATTACATGTAATTTTAATTTGCTAATTTTATTTAACAAACTTGTCTAATGCATTCAGATAATTTAATTTTTAATGTTGATAATTCTTAATTTTACTTAATAGGCTTCTACCACTAAATTCACACCCATCCATTTTTAACAAGTGATATAATATATTTTTGGTTACCCCACCTGATTTCCGAACTTTAATTTGTGGGTTAATTTGTTAATTTTATTTAATAGGTTTATTATTTACATAAAATAATAATTAAAATCAAACATTTTAGCTTTGATTTTTTTCCACTATTAAACTTTTGTGTTGATTTTTTAATTTCATTTATTAGACTTTAATGATAAACCTACATTGAACTAGGTACTATCGTAGATACCACTAATTAAACCAACATTAGCTAATGTAGCCAGTGACCCTTATCTAAAAAGTTAGAATTTGGTTATATCCATTTTTTTTTTTAAACGTAAGATTTAAAATATATCATGTAAAAGTTGTAATTTTAACATAAAACTTAAAATTTAAGATAAATTTGGAAACATACACACACATACATATGTCTGATCAATCCCAAAAAAATTAAGCTTATTGATTTCTTAATTTTATTTAATTAAATTTTACTACTAAAATTATCCTAAACTATTACATCACAATGAGATGCACTTAAGTTTATATATATATATATATATATATTTTTATACATAAACTTACATAATTTATAGATAGTTAAATTCATGCACTTTCAACAATTAAGATTAAATCTGTATATATAACTAATGTATAATTAATGTACTATAACTGATGCATATGTTACATTCAATTTCAACTATTACAAATGCACAAGTACAATCTTTTAAAAATAAGTGTGAATATAAATGCGAAATTTGGGGCTATTGATCTTTCTCCCACATATATACACACACATTTTAGGGAGTAATTTTCTTGCCATGTTTGGTTTCAGAAATTCATACAAGAAGAAACGAAGACTTATTTAGCCATGACTTTGACAAAGAAGGGCTAAAAATCAATGAGTTCTAATTAAGATTAGCTTTTGTATGCTATTTTTACTTTAATTGCTTCAATTTTTTACTCTATCAGTTTATGGTGGAGAAGACACTACGTTAAGCTTGAGATAATGGGTTTGAGTCTATTAATTAATGATTTCTAGGTTACATTAGGGATTGTTCACATGGATTTGAGTGATTATAAACTGGCTTAGTTAGGATTCATGGTGTTGTATAGAAAAACTGACTTGTCAATTAGTGGGTTCTTTATTGCCAATTAAACGCATTGTGATGTTAGTTTTGCTGTTGATTTCTTTGTTATATAGTTAATTAAGTTTGCGTGTTTTGATAGTTATTATTCTTAATGCTGAAGGAGAAAAAAAATGTTTTATCTATTTTTTTATCAATTCAGTCTAATATCAATGAATAGAAAGTAACATTTTACCTATATAATCGTTAGGGATAGTGTTTAATGTGTTTATTTAGTTAGAATCAGTTATTTGAAATGTAAGGGTTCTCCTCATCTTTAATTTTTAGGATTTTGAATTTTGTTTTGCGGTAATTTAATTTTAATTAGGTTTAAACTATTTGTTTAAGAAAATATGTTATTTCTTTTTTTGGGTCATTGGTGTTTTTAGTTTTTTTGGCTTGATGTTGGTAGCCAAGTGTTATTCTTTATATTGGAAGTAGGATTTGCTTTATTGTGGGTAGTGTATTTGGTGCATCTGTTGCTGTAATTGATAATTAAATGAAGTGTTATTGCATGTATTCTTTATTCTAAGATAAATTTTTGGATTATTATTATCCCAAGTACGAAGAATGATTACTAAGATCCCATAAAAATTAAGCTTATTGATTCATTAATTTTATTTAATTGAATTTTACTAGTAAAATTATCCTAAATAATTATGTTATGATGAGTTACACTTAACTTAGATAATCCTATATTTTCATATATATATTTACATCATTTATAAATTATTAAATTTATGCGCTTCTAATGGTTAAGTTTAAATTGCATATGTAAAATTGATGTACTACAATTAATACATATGTTAGAGTTGATCTTAATCATTAGAAATATATAGATACAACAGTTTAAAAATTAGTGTAGACATTTATAAGAATGTTGGGAGTCGATCCTTTCCCTATATATATATATATATATATATATATATAAGCAGAAAATATTTCATTTAACTGAACAAAGGTTAAAGTATAATTATAACTCTCTTAAAGTTTACCAAAGCCACACATAGAAAGAAAGAATGACATAATTTACAAGAAGCTCCCTTGTCTTTTAACATTGTTATCTTTTTCCATTAAGTATAAGGGTAATATTGACACTCTCGCATAGATAAATACACTGAATATTATTGAAGTTGCTTTTACAAAAGCTAAGCCCTCTCTCTCTCTCTCTTTGGTTTCTCTTTCTCTTAATGGTTTCTTTGTACCCATTTCAAATATCAAATTTTCAATTTAATCTATCTAAGTAAATTAGAAAATCTACTCAATCTATTTAATTTGATAATATCTATGCATCTACACATATTTTTTGGAGTAATTTTCACATCATGTTTAGCCTCAAAAATCCATACTCGAAGAAACGAACTGATGTAAAGCAATACTAGAATTATTAGGAACTTTTATTTTGTTATGATTCTGATTTTATTTGTTTTATTTAGGTAGGATTAAATTATTATTTCATTATTAAATTCCTCATTTATAAGGAATCTTTTTCTTTTAGGATTAAAATATATATTACTATAAATAGACTTGTTATTCATTAGTTTGAATTAATTCATTCAAGAATACTTTTATTTAATTATTTCGAGAGTTATCTCTCTCTTGGAGAGCCTTTATTCTTGAATATTCAAAATGTACGATAGAACAACATCTAATAACGCTTTTGCACTATGTCACAAATAGTGCTTAGTTAGCCATGACTTTGTTAAACAAAGAGATTGTTGCTTTAAAATTTTGCTTTGCTTGACAAATATATCGAGCAAGGCCAAAAAAATTGCCTTACAAATAAATTTGTCGATCAAGGCATGCTCAATAAAAACAGCACAACTTTAAGGAAAACTAAAAAATGACCAAGTTTTTGAACACTCGAAATTTGCACAATTTCAAGTTTTTTGAGACTTGATTTTAATTTTTGAGCACCCCTTGATTTTCCAATGCTTGAAAATTAAGGCTTTATCAAGTAACTCTAATCTTTGCTTGATTTCTTTATTGAATAAGGCAAAACTATACTAAACAAAGAATTCGAGTGAGGCTAACTTTTACTCAATTTCTTTATCGAGAAAGGCAAGACCATAGTTGAAAAAGAAATCAAGCAAGAACCCTCATTCATCTTTTAACATTGTAATGTGGTCTCATACATGTAATTATTATTTTGTAATTTTATTTAACAAACTACCTGAAAAAATAAGTAAGAACCCTTGTTTAAAATCTATTTTCTATTTTTTAGAATCAAAGTTAGTTTTATTAAAATTATTCTCTAAATATATAATTTAAAAGACATTTGTACATAATAGTATTATTTTATTTATGATTAAAGAGAGTTTTTTTATAAATCGTTTTAAAAAAATGAAAACTGTTTTCTATTTAGCGTACTATTTTAATTGTTTTGTAGTATAAGAAGGACAAATAATCAAATAGGATACCTTATTTTTGTGATGAGAGAAAAAACTCTAATATATATATATATATATATATTCAGAATGCAAGTGTGGACGATAAACGTGTGTGTGTGTGTAGAGTTAGCATGCAAGACAGTTACAGGGTGTTTGGGAAGGAAGACAATGAAGGAAAGCTAGAAATTGATGCAGAACCTACATGCAAAACGATATTTTTGCTTTAATAATAATTTAAAAACAGATATTAATGAAGAAGACGAAGACGATCCTTCCCCATGCACTATATAATCTATAATATAGATTAATAACATAGGAACACCCTTGATGGGCCAGTGTAATTGTTGATAACTTGACACTGTTCATTAATTTGCAATAGCAATAATCTGGATTTTTATTTATGATGTATATATATTCTAAGGCTGATTTAACAACACCGTACAAACTTAATTTATTGATAAGCAGAATGGACTTCATAGTAGGATTAATATCATAAATGGCAATGATTTTAATATATATATTAATTTCATCGATCACTGTGGATAGGCCTCAATAATGGAGGGAAAAATAGTCGGAAGATTGATGATTTTGTAGCGAGGGAAGCCTCCTTTCTCTAACAATTTTCTCCACTCAATCTCAGTCCTCTCTTTTCCACCAAGAAAAGCCATCATAATTAAATCACTTTGCAAACAATATTCACCAAACAAGCCATTGCCTTCAGGGTCTAGAACTATATCAACAATAATAATCTTTCCACTTTGCTTCGGTATTGCCTTCCGACAATTTTTCAAAATTTTGACACAATCTTCATCGCTCCAATCGTGCAATATCAGCTTCATGAAAATTGCATCCGCATTGGGAATGGCTTGAAACATGTCACCTCCAAAATGTAAGACTCCATCGTGAATGGGTGCTGAAGCTACAACACGTGGCAAATCAAAGTTGATAGCTTTAGCTTTGATGTGTGGATATGATTTGACAATCTCAGATATCATGGCTCCGGTTCCACCTCCGACATCCACTAACGATTTGATGCCGAGAAAGCCATCTTTGTATCCTGCTAAAATCTCCCTGGCAATGATCTTGGTCATGTGGGTCATGCTGTCATTGAAAGTCTTCCACAACTCAGGATTTTGTGATGCAAAGTAGTCCCAAACATTACAACCATGAGCTTTGTTGAAAGCAATACCATCTTCTTTAACAGATTGACTAAGAGAGTGCAAACAAGCCAAACTATGAGGATGACTATGAAGTAACAAGATGGGGGCCAAACTAGCATCAGAGTCACGTACGATCCATTTAGACAAGTTGGTCAGCCCGTAGAGGGCTTCTTCTTCACCTTTTTCTTCTGATGAATGAGATATGCTGAAGATTTTATTGTGAACAAGCAGTCTCATAATTCGTCTGATGCTGGAGATCGTGATTTCATCAAGAGAGGATGGTGAATCTATGTATGAAGCTATCTCGGCCAAGGTCATTGGTCGGTTGTGAGAGTGTATAATGTCAGCTATGCGCAGCTCAACAGCACATTTCAGTGCCATTGTTGTTACAGCACCATTTATTTTTTTAATTATCTCTGCGAACTCGTTTCCTGCTGGTGTAGACGCCATTAAGCTAGCTTAAACTCTCTTGCAATTGAGTTGAATTAAATTCATTTAGACCGATGAATGATGGGTTTAAATAATAAGTTTCTACAGCTACGATTGCATAAGCATTGCGTACTTCTCCGAAATTTAATGGAGGGAGAATTTATTTACGTACTTAATTTTCTTTCCTAACACGCGGCATGCATTGATATCAATTTCTGCTGGTAAACCCTAGTCGCACACTAGAATTAATTTAATATATGTTCAGTTTTGATCCAGAAGTTCAATTTTAAAAGTCTTATTTGCAAGTTTTCTTTCGATCTAATTTCATTAATTTAATGGGCTTCTATCAGTGAACCTGCCTAAATTGTATTAGCTATACAAAGCTATTGCCAATCAACTTTAATTTAGTCTCTTGCATGTAATTTTCGTTTTCTAATTTCATTTGGCAAACCTGTACCATGCATCCAGAAAATTTAATTTTTAATGTTGACAATTCTTAATTTTACTTAATGGGCTTCTACCGCGAAATTCACACTTATCCGTTTTTGACAAGTGATATAATATATTTTAGGTTACCTCAGCTGATTAATTTCCTAATTTTATTCAAATTTAAATAATCAAAATTAAACCTTTTTAGTGTTGATTTTTTAATTTTATTTATCAGGCTTTAATGGTAAACCCACATTGAACTGTTATATCCCTAAACCAACACTAAACTAATGTGGCTTGTAACACTTACCTGAAAAGTTAAAACTTGGTTATTGTTTTATCCATTTTTTTTCTTTGAAATGTAAGATTTGAAATATATGATGTAAAACAAGTTATAATTTTAATGTAAAGCTTACAATTTAAGATAAATTATGAAACTCGCAAACACATATTTATATATGTACGTACAGTAACAACCCCAAAAAAGTTAAGCTTATTGATTTCTTAATTTTATTTTATTGAATTTTACTAGTAAAATTACCCTAAACTATTATATCATAAGAAAATGCACTTACGTTCATAAATATATATTACTCCTATTTTGGTCGAAATTTATAGATCAATTAAACTAGCATGTAACGAGCTACTTGGATATTACTTTTTAGAACTAGTGTGACTAAAGTTATTGTACATTTGACCAAAACATAAAGAGTTTATATATATCCTTTACCCTAATATTGATCTCATGTTACCGTAAATAATACTATTACTTAACTTTGTATTATAAAGAGTAGTGAAAAATAAATTAAATGCAATTATTTCCTAATGAAAGAGATGGCAATAAACCTTTAAAAAATAATATATTTAATTGTTTGGGGCATAAAATTTTAACTAAAAGAAAGAAAGAAATTATTATACTTTTTTATATGTATTTTTGTCATCTATCTTTAACTTTAAAAAAAGAGAGAGAGAAGAAATTGTAATAATAATGTTGAGATTGAGATTGATGAGTTCTACAGCTAAAGAGATGTTAATGATCTTGATCAAACTCAAATTAATAATATTAATGGGAGAAATTATAAGAAAAATAACACTAATAAAAGGTAACAAAAATCAAGCTATTACTTCACAATTCAAATGAGTGATCAAGAATCTTGTTTTATGAGAATCAATTAATTTATTATATTATCTCACTCACAATTTAAAAGGTATTATAATTTGTTATTTTTGTTTAGCTTTTATATAAAATTTTATATCTTAATTTTTTTTACATGATTATATATATTTAAATTATTTATCATTAATTAGCATACTTAGCATTGTTTAGTTTATTTTAAGTAGTTATTTTTTTTAATTATTTTATTTTTATTTTATAGGTTTTGAAGTGTTTTTACATGAAAGACATGAAAACGGAGTATAAAAGCACGTTTGCTAGCTATCCATGAAAATCACAAAGTTTTGGTTTTGGGGATTAAATTGCCAGCAAATGAGGACTAAAATAGAAAAAATTATGAAATAGAGACCAACGTTTAATTAATAGAAAGTAGAAGAACTTAATTAAAATTATATGAATAATTAGCCTTTCGGGGCAGAATCAATGCGGCGGTCTTGTCAAGCGAATGCGATAAATGTTGTAAATTATATGTAAGCTTAAATTGAAATTATTAATAAAATTATAAAACTTTTATTTCATTAAATTTTTATAGAGATATAATAAAATTTTAAATCTAAAATATTTTTAATTGATTTTAAGTGAGATTGTCGAATCAAAGAAGAAAATTAACTGATAATATTAATATTAAATTAAAATAATGTTAATAGAATAATTTGATACGATTAGTTAAGATAAAATAATTAGCTTTAGATTTTTTTATTAATTAAATAATTTAATTAGTTTGTTAAAAAGTTAATTTTTATTGATTTTATTTTCTCATTCCAATAACAAATGATTTTTTTTAGATAAATTTAGATTTAATCAACTTCAATACTTAATTGATTAACGTTTGTTATGAAATCGACATTCTCTTATAACTATATTAGTTGTTACGATTTTGTGTATTTGTAAGTTTTGTACACGTATTATACAAATCACGTAACAAATTTTCTGAGATAACTCAAAAAAAAATTACAATTGAGTAGAATTCAAGTTTAAATTTAAAAGAGAAAATATAAACAATCAAAATTAATAGGTTTCTATAAATGAACATGCCTAAATTGTAGTAGCTACAAAGCTATTGCCAGTCAACTTAATTAAATACTTAATTTAGTATATTACATGTAATTTTAATTTGCTAATTTTATTTAACAAACTTGTCTAATGCATTCAGATAATTTAATTTTTAATGTTGGTAATTCTTAATTTTACTTAATGGGCTTCTACCACTAAATTCATACTAATCCATTTTTAACAAGTGATATAATATATTTTAGGTTACCCCACCTGATTTCCGAACTTTAATTTGTGGGTTAATTTGTTAATTTTATTTAATAGGTTTATTATTTACATAAAATAATAATTAAAATCAAACATTTTAGCTTTGATTTTTTTTTCAATATTAAACTTTTGGGTTGATATTTTAATCTCATTTATGAGACTTTAATGATAGACCTACATTGAACTAGGTACTATATGTAGATACCACTAATTAAACCAACATTAACTAATGTAGCTAGTGAAACTTACCTAAAAAGTTAGAACTTGCTTATATCCATTTTTTTAAAACGTAAGATTTAAAATATATCATGTAAAAGTTGTAATTTTAACATAAAACTTAAAATTGAAGATAAATTTGGAAACATGAACACACATGCATATGTCTAGTCAATCCCAAAAAAATTAATCTTATTGATGTCTTAATTTTATTTAATTAAATTTTATTACTAAAATTATCTTAAACTATTATATCACAATGAGATGCACTTAAGTTTATATATATAAATATATATTATATTTTTATACATAAACTTACATAATTTGTAGATCGTTAGATCCATGCACTTTCAACAATTAAAATTGAATTTGTATAAATAACTAATGTATAATTAATGTACCATAACTGATACATGTGTCAATTCAATTTCAACTATTAAAAGTGCATAAATACAACCATTTAAAAATGAGTGTAAATATACATGTGAAATTTTGGGCCGTTGATCTTTCTCCTACATATATACACACATATTTTAGGGAGTAATTTTCTTGCCATGTTTACTCTCATATATTCATGCGAGAAGAAACAAAGACTTATTTAGCCATGACTTTGACAAAGAAGGGCTAAAAATCAATGAGTTCTAAGTAAGATTAGCTTTTGTATGCTATTTTTATGTTAATTGCTTCAATTTTTTACTTTATCAGTTTATGGTGGAGAAGACACTACTTTAAGCTTGAGATAATGGGTTTGAATCTATTAATTAATGATTTCCACGTTACATTAGGGTTTGTTCACATGAATTTGGGTGATTATAAACTGGCTTAGTTAGGATTCATGGTGTTGTATAGAAAAAAACTGACTTGTCAATTAGTGGGTTCTTTGTTGCCAATTAAACACATTGTGATGTTAGTTTGCTATTGATTTCTTTGTTATATAGTTAATTAAGTTTGTGGGTTTTGATAGTATATTATTCTTAATGCTAAAGGAGAAAAAAAAAGGTTTTATCCATTTTTTTATCAATTCAGTCAAACCAATGAATAGAAAGTAACATGTTACCTATATAATAGTTAGGGATAGTGTTTAATGTGTTTATTTAGTTAGAATCAGTTATTTGAAATATATGGATTCTCCTCATCTTTAATTTTTAGGCTTTTGAATTTTGTTTTGCGGTAATTTAATTTTAATTAGGTTTAAACTATTTGTTTAAGAAAATATGTGATTTCTTTTTTTGGGTCATTGGCCTTTTTTAGTTTTTTTGGCTTGATGTTGGTAGCCCGAGTGTTATTCTTTATATTGGAAGTAGGATTTGCTTTGTTGTGGGTAGTGTGTTTGGTGCATCTGTTGGTGTAATTGATAATTCAATGAAGTGTTATTGCATGCATTCTTTATTCTAAGATAAATTTTTGGATGATTATTATCCCAAGTACGAATTTTTTGAGTTTTATTATGTTTGTTTTGCATGTCGAATTTGAGCATGCGTGCTATTTACTTATGATTTGTGTTTTCTGTTGTTAAAAATATATTTAATCTGATAGACACTAATGTGAAACTAAAAACTAAAATTTAAAAACCGACATGTGTAGATCTGAAACTAAAAACTGAAACTATGTTCAATTTGCATTATTGTAGATTGTTACTCAAAGCCAACATGTGTATCATCTGTTTTCAGCTATAAGCATATGTTATAAACATATGTTTCAAGTTGTTATTTTATTCTTTGTTATATTATAAAACTACTAAGAAGCTGGGTGGTGTCATACTGGCACGATGAGCTTGAAGATATACCATTGTTAGCAGTGTTTTAGGAGCATTATTCTGTGTTAGGGACTTCTGATAAAATTGATGATGCAAAGAATAATAATAGCAGACTCATAAGTCAAGACACGCATAAATTCATTATCCTGAAAGAAATTAAGAAGCATATTGTACTCGTTTTAAATGCATTATCCTTTTTATTTGGGACATGTCTTCCTATAATACCATTTTATTTATATAACTCTTTCTACTTATAATTCACCATGTTAAGATACATTAATATACTTATAACAATAAATATATTTAAAAATACTTTGTATATTTATAAAATATATAGCAATCTTAGTTATTGAAATGCGAAATACTGTCCATTATGCACTTATTTTTCTCAAGAGTTTTTATAACTTGTATTGGCATTATATGCTAGATCAAGAAATGTATTGTACTCGTTTCAAATGTAATGATAAAATATGTTTAATTTGTTGTATGTGTCTAGCTTAAAAAATAGGATGTGATAATGTACAATACTATTACAATTGTTTACTTCATCTTCCAAATAGGGCAAAATAAGTTTTTTCCCCAAAAAATTGAACTAGCTAATGGAGAAGTGAAAAAATGTTAAATGGTAGGGAAGATTTATTTAATTAGGGAATACATTCTAGGTGTGATTTTTAAAAATTTCAGCGGAGATATATGAAGATATTCCTAATAGATATTATGTCAAATTTCGGTGTACAACAAAGATTTAAATTCTAAATTCTTATATCATTTTGAGAGATTTTTTATTTTGAATAAAGAGAATAATTCATATATATGAGTTGAAGATGATATCAACTAATCTATATAAAATATTGTGAGTGAGGGAAATCTACTTGATCTACATGTCAAGCTGCAGTTAATTGATCACTTACATAGGCCTAGTATCGCTCTTATTGGACCTTGATATCTCTAGTTTTTAGATCCAAATTGAGCTTTCGTACCCTTTTTCTAAGTTGCAAGGAGTAAGATCTACTTCATTCTTTGAATTGCACTTGATGGTTCGAGAGCCATGATGTTGTAATCTCAAGAGACAGGCTTAGAATTGAACGGAGGGATTTACTACTATTACTACTACTTTTGTACTTGCAAAACTTAATGAAGTACAAAATCCAAATTGTGCGTCTACAGTGTATGTGGGAGCAAACTAATCCCAATACCAATACAAAGGGACATAATGGTTCAATAGTGGATTGTAATTAGATCAATATTGAATAGACTAACTCACAAAAGTAATCAATAAGATTGATTGCGATCTAATGAATTTAAGGTTGCGGATCAAATGTTTTTTAAGTCTAAAATAGTGAGATTTAAACCAATGAATGCTGAAAAGAAAAAAGAACACTAGGATAATGTTTAAGATTGATCAAAGGGCGACAAGTAATTGCACAAGATTAAACCAAAAAATCATAAGTATTATCGTGAAAAAGAAGGCATTCTTCTTGGACATGATTTTAGTCTAATGGACGTCAAACCTTGAGAAAATACGTTGACTATTTTTCCTCCCTTTGAACGTGGAGTAATGTTGTTTTTACATAATATGTGACGCACAGTTGTAATAGGATATGTAATTCTATTCTAATCCAAGTTATTTTCTTAAGATAGGACTTTATTTAGGAGTTAAATCAATATTAGTTAATCCTAAAAAAATAAGTATTTAAAGACTTGAATTTGTAATGAAACATTTTGTCTAAACAATTTGACTTGTAATAAAATACTATTTTAATTAACGCTATATGAATAAAAATAAGGTTTTAGGTTAAAAGGAACTCTACAGTTTTTGGACTCTTTAAAAGGAAAAACTTTTTAAACTTTTGTGTTCCTTTTACATTAATCTAATCATATAATGGATCTTTTGTACCTAAATATTCTCAAGTGGTTTAGGTCCTACTTTCATCTTCCTTACTACAGCCTATAATTTGTGCCTTGAAAAATAATTGGAATCCACTTATACTTTTTTACACATTATTTAGACAAAACGACGTAGTCTTGTAATAGACTTAGTTTAACCTAAGGTTAATTTTCATGTATCAACAAATATATATATATATATATATATATGAATTTGTGGTGATATGCAAAATTTAATATCATAAAAACTTTTGGTCATTGCAACCAAGTCAACGACACACATATGATAAAATGTATTAAATTGTATCATCAGTCGACAAAATGTTAAAAATTGCATTAATTAATTAATTAATTGTTTAAATAATAGAACTCCATTTAATTCAATAAACATCTGGAAAATGCATTGAAAGTTTCAAAGATACATCCATTGAGTCCGAAAATCAAGAATGTTGACTGAAGTTGGAGAGAGATATTATAATTAATTACTATTCATCACATGTTTTATTAAAAGAGCAAGAAGATTAATAAAAAGTTCCAATTCTTGTTCAATTGTCTTTTTTTCTTTTTAATATAATTCTTGTTCAATCTAGGGTGGTATGTATTGTCTGCTTTTAAAATAACATAATTGAGTGATAACTATTAGACTTTTGCAATTTGTTTATCTCAAATTTAAAATTAATATTTTTGAGTCTAAAGACTCCAAATCGATAATGACATTGCAAAAATTACAATAAACTTGGTGCTAATTAAGTCACGTGTCAAAATTAGCTTTTGAAAATAAATAAACAAAAATTTTAAAAGTTTGTTTAGTATTAGAATTTATAATATTGCGTCTTTGCAAATTAATTTTAAAAGAAATATTATATTTTATCCCCTAAATTTTTGAGGAAAACCAATATACCTCTAAAATTTTAAAAAAACAAGATACTCTTTACGTTTTGGACAAGATCAAGATATTCTAGAAAGTTACTATTTATATTTTAATTTGACTATTTTGCTCTATTATTAAAAATATACATAAAATAATTATATTATTTTTTTTTTTTTACTTTATAATAATCAATATAATTTTATTGTGACATTTACATTTAAAAATTATAATAATATTTTAACCCTTAATAATTTTTTCCTCCAAAATTTATAATCAAATATTTATAATATCTAATTATATATACTTTCTAAAATATATCATATTATTAAAATAATTTATTCAAAAATTATGTATAATTAATTGTAAAATTTTTTATAATATAAAATTTGTTTTCAAAATTTCTTAAATGTTTACACATTATAATAATTTTGACAATATTAATTATGCATATTTTTTTAAAATAAACTATTTTAACAATATGAAATATTTTATAAATATATAATTAAATATTATATAAATTTAATAATAAATTTGGAAGAAAACAAATAATTAAACGTTAAAATATTATTATAATTTTTAAATTTAAATGTCAGAATAAGATTATATTAACTATTATAAAAAAAATAAAAAAATATAATTATTATAGATATTTTTAATAGTGGAGTGATAAAATAATTAAATTAAAATATAAATAGTAGCTTTAAAGGAATATCTTAACTTTCTCCAAAATTCAAAAGGGCATTTTGTCTTTCTCAAAAAATTATGGAAACATATCAACTTTTTTAAAAATGTAAGGGGTAAAATACAATATTTCATTTCAAAAATAAACTTTATATTAGTACTTGAAACAATCGCTATTATAAATTTTTAGGTATAACTATTTTGAGATGCAATCTTCTAAAAAATAATAAAATGATTTTTAATTATCATTGTCAACCACTTTGAGAGAGTGTATATATATATATATATATATATAAGATAATAAGATTACTTGATTTTTTTAAAAAAATATCCTAGTAAATAATTATCTTTCTTAAATTTGTTATTCGATCATTTTAATTTCAGTCAACAACAAAATAATTATAAATTCTAAGTGCGTTTAATTCTTTTGGCACACCAAGTCAACCTTTTATTTTTTATAGAAATTATTTGTAAAATCTTGATCGAATCTAATATTATAAATTATTAAGATTATATGTCACAAGTGTTATTTATAAAATAATAAATTAATTATGTTTATCAATAATAATAATAATAATTTTGGGATAAAGGATGCATAAGTTCTTAAGATTTAATTTATTAAACTGATTAATTTTAATAATTGGTTCCAATTTGTTAGTATAATAATTTTTATGTCCTTTTTTATAGTAGTTTAGTCAAGAAAAATAATTGTTAGACGCTTAAATTTTAGCAAAAACATAAATTAAATAAGATTTATTTCTATATAGCTAAAATATAAATAAATATATAAAAAATAAATATATTTTAAAGTAAATAAATTTGTATTTAGTTATGATGTATTAATAAATATTGTATTATTGATATACTATTATTATTTTATTGTTGTATTTTTTCAATAAATGTATTGCATTGTGCCAAATTTTATTGGTCTAATTGTTATTTTTCTTAACTTATTATTGTATAAGATTGTAAAAGTCATTACTAACATATTAAAATCTTAATTGATATTTTTCAAATTAGTAAGACTCTAAGCGCTTGTTTAATTTAATTTTTTCAGCGATCAAATGGGTTTTTCTAATTTTTTTTATTTTTTGGTATCTGGTATAAAGAATGAGTTCTAGGAATTAAAAGAAAAAAGATATTTTCTTCTACTGAATAAACCTAAATTTTGGGTTTTTAGCCATAAATTTTTTTGAGTTTCTTAAAAGATTAAATTGTCTTAAATACTTTTATTTTATTTTAAAGATTTTACATTATTTCTTTACAATATAATAAAAAAAATAGTCTATTAAATTAGTTACAAAATAATAAATAAACTTTTATTAAAAATTTTAGTTATAAAAATCCTATTAAAAATTTGCGCCAAATAATTCTATTTAAAAAACCGTACTAAAGGAGCATTAGTTTATATTAAATAGACTAAATTTAGGAATTTATGTCTTTTACTTAGGGTTTTATTTTCAATTTTATTAATAATATATCTCTTTAAAGGAGGAAATAAAAATGATGGTAATAAAGATGATCAGAAAGTTTTTAATACAAGAATTCTGGGTCAAATATTCATATACTTCACGGCTTGCTTGCTAGCTGCCGACAGTCCATACATGAGTTTTTTACAGTTAATTAATTTAATTTAATTTCTATTAAACAAAAGTTGATTTGAAATTCATTTAACGAGCAGCAAATGTAATATCTCAATATAAATTATAATATTACATCATCTAAGATTATTAAATACTAAAAGTTGATTGAAATTATTGTTTTGAATTTATTTAAGGTATTTCATGATTAAATAATTAATAACATTTTGTTAAAAGCTTTAAGATAAAAAATTATACTCTCGAATTCAGAGAGAAAAAAATTCATGAACCTCAATAAAATATAATTGTGAAACGAAATCGATGAAGTTTCAGAGAAAAAATTGCGATAAGGTATTCTCAATAAAAAAAGCAAAAGAATTAGAAAAAAGTTAATTAATTTCTCAATTAGTTAGGAGTAGACTCTAAGCACTTCATATTTTTAAACATTTAACTAATTATAATTTTCGCTTAGCTTTAAAACGTGTTGTGTTTGCTTTAAATTAATTTCATAATCTTTTAATTTGCGTGTATGGTGTGCAAACAGGATTAAAGAACTATTATCACAATTGAATTGGGTAGGCTATGTATTTTATATATAAATATATGTTAATTACTAGATGTGATATCATGAATTAATATGAGAGATAATTGAAGAATATTTTCCTGGAAAATTAATGGAAAAATAAGCAGTTTATGTCCATTAATGAGAAAGAGGATTCTTTAAGAAAATTAAGATCTATATTTTTGTTGGTTAAGTTCTTTATACGACTATCTCGGAAGGCAAAAAAGCTACTCATGAAGCAGGTTTTGTAACTTTTATTTTTTTTGTATCTATTTTTTTTAATGTCTTTTATGAGAGTGAGTAATCTCAATCGTAAATCATTAAACCTTTATTCCCTATTATTATTCAAATTTGGGATGGTCTGAAATCGTGAAGTATGTCCTAAATTATCCAAGCTACAACAATGAAGTATTTTCTTCCTATCTATATTCATATGTGTATTTATTTATATATGTTGAAAAAAATTTCTCAAATTAAAGAAAAATAAGAATATTTTCATTGATCCTCAAGAGTCTAAGTGTGTATTTATAGAGAAAAATGAGACATTAAAAGAAAAACAAACACGTTATAATTTGAATTATTTTTCATAAATGAATCTTGAGTTGATTTTTCTCATTATTTTAGAATATTTCAAAGAATTTTGCGCCTTAAAGATAGTTAAAAATAAATAGAAAATAGTCTATATCTAATTTTAGTCCTACTAATTTAAAAATACCTATGTAAATCCCTATTCATTAAAAAAATTTACTTGTTTGAATGATTTATTCATTTTTTTATTATAATTACTATAGTACCTTCTACTTTTTGTTGTAGTTAATATAATACCTTTTTATCCATAATTATTTTTATTAGACGTAATAGATTACTCTTATTTCAGTTAAAACATATATACCAAATTAGTAGGTAACGGCAAGTCTATGTTGATATTTTTCAAATTAGCATGACTAAAACGTATATTCAATCAAAACTTAAAAGAATCTATATATTTTTAACGCTAACATCAATCTCATGTTACTAATAAACTTTGTGCCTTAAAAATAGTGAAAAATAAATTAAAAATAATAGTTCATATCTAATCAAAGAGAAGGTAACAATCCTTTAAGTCATTAATAATTAAATTAATGTACTGAGCTTCCGAGGGCAGGTCGAAGTGGTTACGGGCGCTACTCAATTGATCCCGAGAGTCGGTAAGAGGAAGAAAAATGATTTGAAATCTGTCTACCCCTTAACTTTTAAAAGAATAAAAAAACTTAATGAATTGAATTGCTTTTGGCATAATATCATCTTTAACTTAAAAAAAAAAAAGAAACTGTTATACATTTTCATATTTTTTTCATGTATATATATATATATGATATTGGTTTGCAAATGAGAGAGAGATTCAACACAGTATGAGTGAAGATTTATATCAACCTAAAATTTGCTAAAATATTCGGAATAAATTAGTAAATTGGGTTTATATAATTATTTTTAGAATTAGTAGAATTAAATATACATTTAGCCAAACTGTGGGGGTGCATATATTATATTCTCTATCGTATTCCAATAATATTATCAAATGATAAAGCTGAAGACTGACTGCTTCATGTCTAATTTGTTTACAGGCACTGCACCGCTATCTATGTTAATTCGAAAAAAATGATCTGTAAGTCAACTCTTATTGGGTAAATGGATACTACCGGGTCTCCTGGGTGAAAGCCAGACATCCTAACCGCTGGACGACAACGGATGCATGTCTTTTAGATATTGAAGCACTATCATAACTTTTTTCTTTTTTTAAGAAGAGGGAAATTTTCATATACTACCTTTACGGTTTGCCAAAATTACATAGAAAATGACGTAATAATTTATAAGCTGCCCCCTCTTTTAACATCGTTGCCCTTTTCCTGTTTACGTAAGAGTAATATTAAAATTTTAATCTATAAACAAAACCACTATAACATTGAAAATTAATGAAGAAGGAGGGCTATAACATTGATTGGAAAGGTAAATCAATAGCAAATTCTCGAACAAATCAACAACTGAATAACTACTATAAATATAAACCATTACAATGTAAATATAACTCTGTTTTTCTTGTGAGGTGATTATTAAAATAGAAGATTGGGCTGCACAACACATCCAAAAATCATTCGGAAATCAGGGATCCATATAATCATTAGGTTTATAAGTATATAAATGTCACTTTGGATATGCCTCAATTATGGAGACTATGGCTGGAATTTTGATTATTTTGTAGCGAGGAAAGTCTGCTTCCTCTAATATTTTCTTCCATTTAAGTTCAGTCCTCTCTTTCCCACCAGTCGTATTCACCATCATAAGTAAATCAAGCACGAAACACAAATCATCAAACAGGTCTTTACCTTCAGGCTTTAGAACTCCTTCAATAATGATAACCTTTCCATTTTTCTCAGGTATTGCTTTCCTACAGTTTTTCAATATCTTCACACAAGCTTCGTCGCTCCAATCGTGTAATACAGACTACATGCATGCATAGAAATGATTTAATTTAGAAGTAGTAGTAATCATAATTATAACTAAATTCTTACGTACCTTCATCAAAATTGCATCTACATTTGGGATATTAGTTTGGAAAATGTCACCTCCAATATGTGAGACTCCTTTCTTCGCTGGTGCTGCCGCCACAACGTGTGGTAAATCGAAGTTTATTCCTTTAATATGTGGATAGAATTTAACAATTTCAGATATCATCACTCTTGAACCTCCTCCAACATCTACTAATGATTGGATACCACGAAATCCGTCTTTGTACTCTGATAAAATCGATCTGCAAATGATCCGGATATTACAGCCCAGACCCTCATTGAACATCTGGTTAAACTCAGGGTTGACGCATTAACTAAAAATCCCCTGTGACATTTGGTATGAGAGCCTAGTTAGGCCCATTTATTCTATTTTCTACCTTTCTTATTTTCTACACAAATATGTCAGGAAAGACATTGAAGGAAAGAGTGGGGCAACTGGAAAGAATTGTCGATTCCTTACCGGCTTATGCAAATCCATTGGCAGTATTATTGGATCTCAACACTTCTGAAACTACTAGCCTTCGGCAGGAGTTAAGCGATTTTGCCAACTTATTTGCAGAGAAGCTGAATGCATCTATGGAAGATGTAGGATTGTTGGGGGAAGTGTTAAAAGCATACATCAATGATCTAGAGGGAGAGGTCGGGTTGCTGAAGCGCGCATTAGGCAACACTCCGACATCGATGGAGCGAAGTCTTTTGAAGATCAAAGTACTGGAACCTACCTACCTAAGGGTTTCAGTGGCTTACACAATGTAAAGGAATTGGAGAACATCGTTTGAGATATGGAGTAATACTTTAAAGTGGCCCGAATACCTAAAGCAGAGCAAGTTACCATCATAAACATGTATCTAGATGGAGATGTAAAGTTGTAGTGGCGTACTTGACTCTAAAAGGATGCGGAAGCACAGCGCACTACTGTCGATACATGGGATTCACTGAAATGAAAGTGGAAGGCTCAGTTCTTGCCTTGTAATACAGGGTGCCTTGCGAAGGAAAGTTTAAAGAGACTCAACCACATGGGTTTTGTGTGTGAGTATGTGAAGGTGTTCAGTTCATTGATGCTCGACATCAAAAACATATCAGATGAAGACAAACCCTTCAATTTCATTTTTGGATTGTAGCCATGGGCATAAACGAAGTTACAAAGGCAAGCAGTGAGACACTTGCCTACTATAATTGCAACGGTGGATAAGTTGATGGATTACAAGTTCTGTATTACAACCAAGCAAAAGAGGAATGAGGGCAAAAAAAGAAAGTTAGTTCTTCGAAGAGTGATGGCCAAAACAAATAGGGGAAATCTAGCCGATCAAAGTCACCAAAACAAGAAAAGAAGTGCTTGGCGTGCTTCATTTGTGATGGTCCCTATAAGGCAAAAGAATGCCCAAAGTGCAGCAAGCTAATGCGATGGTTGTCGAAGAAGAGAATCCAAAAGTGGAGGAGTGCATTTTGAAGCTCAACCCTTTGTAACAACTATGTTGCAATGTGTTGCGGATTGACGAAAGTTACTTGGGCCTTATGTAGACAAAGTGCATGTAAATGGCATTGAGATTTGGTCAATGATAGACATGGGTACGACAAACAACTTCTTGACAGCAAGAAAGGTACAATGTCTAGGGCTAAATGTTGAGGGAGCGTCGTGTGTTGTGTGGGCCGTAAATTCGTCGGATATGGTTGTTTAAGGAATGGCCATGAGCTATTTGAGAGTCAGGGATTAACAAGACAAGATACGTGTATTAGTTTTACCCGTTGAAAATTTCGATTTAATTTTGGGGATTAAATTCCTTGTAAGCACTAGAGCATATGTGACACCACAAACGCAAAATTTGTTGATTACGGGGATGACTCCACACCTCGTACATTGTGAGTTTTTAAAATATAACAATCTGCCATCATTACAATCTGCCATTTAGTTTAACGTGGTGCTCAAGAAGCGGGAGATGTCATCATTATAGCGCTTGTAAAGATCAAGTCAGCCCAAGTTGTGGAGGTGCCTTTAGAATTAGATAAGTTTGTGAAAATCATGCCACCTGAACTCTCCAAAAAATTATCCCCTAAGCGTGCTGTTAATCACAATATTGAGTTAGAACCTGGCGCGAGACTCCCTATGCAAGCTCCTTATCGAATGTCGCCATTCGAGTTAGCAGAGTTGTTGAGATAACATGACGAATTGCTAGGGGGTACATACAACCTTCAAAGGCTCCTTATAGCGCACCGGTTTTATTTCAAAAGAAGTAAGATGGATCGTTGTGAATGTATGTAGGTTATCATGCACTTAACAAGGTCACAGTAAAGAACAAAAACCTCATCCCTAATGTTGCTGATTTGTTTGACCGGTTGGGTAGCACTTGCTACTTTACAAAACTTGATTTGAGAGTGGGCTATTAGCAAGTGAAGATCGTTGAAGGCAACGAAGACAGCATATGTAATAAAGTATGATTCGGACGAATTTCCTGTAATGCCATTCAGACTTACCAATGTATCTGCTACCTTTTGCAACCTCATAAATGACGTTCTATATAAGTTTTTGGATAAGTTTGTAGTCGTCTACCTAAACCAAATTGTGGTGTACAGTAAGAGCTTTATAGATCATCTCGAGTATTTATGAAGTGTGTTCACGAAACTACGAGAACACAAGCTATATGTCAAGAAGGAAAAATGCAAATTTTGTAGGTGAGAAGTGCTATTTCTCAGCCATTGGGTGAGTAGTGGCAGCATTCGCATGGACGACAGGAAAGTTAAGGCAATCCTTGACTGGACTGAACTTAAAAAGGTATCCGAACTCTGATTTTTTCTTGGTTTGGCTAACTACTATAGAAAATTTATTGAGGGCTACTCCAAAACAGTTAGTGTGCTAATCGATTTATTACAGAAAGATAAAAAATGGGAATAGATCGGGCATGCCAATGTGCATTCGATGACATCAAAAAGGCAGTAACTTCCGAGCCTATGGTCAAGCTACCAGATTTTAGCAAACCTTTCAAGGTTTATATAGATGCGTTGGACAAGGCAATTAGTGATGTGGTAGTACAAGAAACGCACCCAATTGCTTTTGAGAGTCGAAAGTTGAAGGATGTAAGGCAGTGGTATTCAACCCACAAAAAGGAGATGACAATGATAGTGCATTGTTTAGCAATATGGCGGTATTATCTCCATGGGATGCTTTTCACAGTAATGACAGATATTATGGCAAATAAATACTTCCACTCATAAAAGAAATTGTCCCCAAAATAAACAAGATAGCAGAAATTTCTTGCTAAGTTCGACTTTACATGGGTACACAAGCCGGGGAAGTAGAATATGGTTGTAGACGCTCTCAATCGAAAAGAAGTCGAGGGCTATGTTGCAACCTTAACCTTGATGGTCTTAGACTTTATTGATAAGGTGCGACAGCATGTCGACGGTGACTTTACATACTATTGACTTTGCAATAAAATTAAAGAAGGGCTTGTGGAGAGATTTTGGCTTGTGGATGGATTAATCTATATAGGAGAAGGAAGACTTTATGTTCCTAGTGGTGAGGAACTTAGACACATATTATTGCGAGAGATATATGACCCTTAATAGGCCAGGCGTATGGAGATTGAGTAGATGATGATACTTTTAAAGCATTCTTATTACTGGCCAAAAATGAAAAAAGACATACGCTTATATGTCAAAACTTGTCTCATGTACCAATAAGACAAGTCGAAGAAGCGGAGACCAACAGGGCTATTTCAACCATTATCAAATTCGAAGGGACTATGGCAATCAATCTTGCTGGATTTCATCTCCAAAATGGCAAAGGTAAATGGGCAAAAATCGGTGTTAGTGATAGTAGACCGCTTCACCAAATATACATTATTCATACCTGTACCTCACGCATGTACAGCAAACATGGTAGCAGAATTATTCTATAAGCATGTAGTGAAATACTTTAGGATTCCTGAAGACATCATGAGCGATAGAGACACTCGCTTCACAGGTCGATTTTGTATAATACTCTTTAACTTGATGAGGATTGAGTTAAAGTTTTCAATAGCTAATCATCCACAGATTGATAGACAGACGAAGAGGGTGAACGCATTACTAAGGAGCACTTGCGACACTACGTAACAGTAACTAGAAGAATTGGGTGGATTTATTCGATGTGGCCTAATTTTGCTATAACATACATTGTTCTTTAGCAATAGGAATGAGTATGGCAGAGTTAGTCTTGGGGCAACAGCCACTTACTCCATACAAGGTAACGAAACAAGCTACCAGAGTGAAGTGCCTAGCAGCACATAGGTTTGTACAAGATAAGCAAAAGTTGTTGGCTCAAGCATCAAATAGCTTAGCCAAAGCATTTCGACAAATTAAGAAGTATACGGATATTAGAAGGAGACCGTTAAAGTTTAACATAGGTGACAAGGTGTTGCTCAAACTCACGCTCAAAATATAGAATAAAATCGATACAAAACTGTACATCGAGGGTTGATGATGAAATATGATGGACCCTTTGAGGTTATGAAGAGAGTGGGGAGAGTACCGTATCGGTTGAAGCTACCTAAACAGTTGAAGGTTCATCCCACATTTTATGTAAGCTTTCTTAAGCCTTTCCATTAAGACTTGGTTGATGATGGCCGTCATCAAGCCAAGAGAGCTTTTTCAAGATTCAAAAGTAATTTGACAAGAAAATAGGAAAATCCTTGATCATTGAATAATGGGGCAGAGCAAAAAGATCTAATGCATGGAATATTTGGTTCAATGGAAGAACAACAGCGAAGCGGATACTAGCTGTGAGCGAGATGTCACTTTGTGGCAATTTAAAAGGAGGTTAAGGTGTACTTAGTCACCCTTTCGACGAGGACGTCAGGCTCTGCTAGTGGGGGTGGTTTATTAGAGCCTTAAATCTTGTGGCACATAACATACTCAATGATGGCCTTACATCAAGTTGATAGATTGTGGGATATACACAAGGCTGCGTGACAAGTTTCGACAAATTGAGATCAGGGTACAATGTTGCTTTGCGGAGAGTGACACTGAGTATTGCGAGAACTATTAGTGTTCTGAAATGCTATAATGACAATCAAAATTATAGATACGCACCCATGTAACCAGGAGCATGATTGTAAGCGGGAATGATACAGACAATAACAAGGCAATAACTGGGCTATGTAATGGGTGTCAATATTGAACTGTGCGGATAAATGCGGATGCTGGTCATGAGTTATAAGACTCAAGACAGTAGCGGGGGTATTCGGTATGAGCCTAAATAGGGTGCAGTTGTTGGGATTAAGGCAAGGGAGACTTGGTCTTAATGATGTATCAGGCAAGGGTTAAGTCAAGAAGAGTTGGCTGGGTAGCTCCTTAACTTAAGGAAAGTGACACAAAAAGTGGCCTTAAGAATAGTTTATTTGACTAGGGAAAAGGCATTATGGCAGTATGTGTGTGAGACATGTGGTCCTAGTAACTAGAGGTGTTGGTTGCCTTTACATATATATATATATATATATAGGACAGTAAGAGTGATAGAAATTATTAAATGAGTTGAGTGAATCTCTAACACAACAAACCTTGTATATTTGTAAACTTTTCTTGAGAGAAATAGAAAAGTTGAAGAGAATTTTTCCTTTGTAAATTTATGCAAATGAGTTATATTTTCCTTCAAAGTGTAGAGAGTTTCAAGAGTCAGAACTGCTAATGCGGAAATGGGAATTTGCTGGGCAAAGCTATTTAACAAAAGATCCCTTGTGAACCATACATATACATAGAAAGAATGACATAATTCAAAAGAACCTCCTTTATCTTTTAACCTTATTACTGTTTTCCATTATGCGTAACAGTAATATTGAGATTTTAATTGAGACAAATCCATTGTAACACTAAATATTATTAAAGAAGAGAGATCTATAACATTGTCTGCATAAATCCTTGAACAAATCGAGAACTGCTGAATAACTACGATCGATATAGAACATTACAACGTAAATGTAAATCAGTACTTGTTATGAGCTGCTCGATCAAGTTTGCTAAAGCAAAGCACTAAGGCGGGTTGCTTACAGATATGTATGGTTGGGCTGATTACTATATATTTCCACAACACATCCAAAATCATTTACAATTCAGGGAGCCATAAAATAAGTTAATAAATATCACTCTGTATAAGCCTTAATTATGGAGGGTATATATGGCCAGAACTCTGATGATTTTATAGCAAGGAAAGCCTTGTTTTCACTAATATTTTCTTCCATTCAAGCTTAGTCTTCTCTTTCCCAACCGTCGTGTTTACCTTCATAAGTAAATCAAGCACGAAGCACGAAGCACAAATCATCAAACAGGTCTTTACCTTCAGGCTTTAGAACTGCTTCAATAATGATAACCTTTCCATTTTTCTCAACTATAGCTTTTCTACAGTTTTTCAATATCTTCACACACGTTTCGTTGCTCCAGTCGTGTAATATAGATTGCACGCATGCATACAAATGATTTAATTTAGAAGTAGTGTATTTATAATTATAATTATGTTCTTACATACCTTCATAATGATTGCATCTGCATTTGGGATATTGGTTTGCAAAATGCCACCTCCAACATGTGAGACTCCTTTCTCTGCTGGTGGTAGCTGCTGCCATAAATGTTCGGCAAATCGAAGTTTATGGATAAAATTTAACAATTTCAGATATTCTTGAACTAACTATTCGATACCATGAAATCCATCTTTAATTTGTACTCTGAGAAAGTCGCCCTGAAAGTTATCCGAGTATCACAGGCCACACCTCATCGAAATCTTGTTAAACTCAGGATTTTCTGACACAATTACTCCGAAACTTGACAACCGTGACCTTATTGACAGCAATGCCACCTTCTTTGACACACAGACTAAGACAATTAATTCCAAGTAGCCGAAGCAAAGGGTTGGTTCTCCAATAACAGGAGTGGAACATGGCTCTTAAAATCCATGTGGACTAGAAAATTTGGTCAACCTGTAGGGGCCTTTTTGATCACCATCTGTTGAATGATGTATGGTGAAGATTCTTTTACTGATAAGCAATCTCATGTAGGTTGATTAATGCTCGAAGCTACATTGGGCAAAGTCATCGGACCAACGTGGGTGTTTATTTTGTCAGCTATATATGCGAAGCCATGGAGTCTACAAAGCTATAGATTTGTCAAAATATCTTCGCTTGTTCTCTTGAAAATGCGTCGCCTTCTGCTGAATCCATTTCGATGTATATATGATCTTTATTTATGTGACAGGACATATAAAAACTCCAATACATATACAAAATAACATTCAGAATAAAAGTCTGAATGATACGTATGTATGTGTCTATACATATAAACGCATATATACACATATATATGTATACATATATAATTTTATATGTAATAAACATTAAAACTGCTAATTAAGCTGAAATTGGTGCAGAATTATCCTGCATGTAAAACAATATTTTGTTCTAATTAACATGTATTAATTTAAGAACAAATGTTAATGAAGATGAGTAAGGACCTTCCAAAACATATAATATAAATTAATATCGCAGTTTAAATGTAATAATGATAATATAGAATTTTATTTTTTTGTGTATTTTAAGGCTAATTTAACGGCACCATATAAAGTACAGACTTAATTAATTAATTGATAAAGAGAATGGGCTTCATAATAGGGTTAATATCATAAAGGGCAATGATTTTAAAATATTGATTATTTTATCACTGCGGATAAGCCTCAATAATAGAGGGAAAGGTATTTGGAAGATTGAAGATTTTGTAGCGAGGGAAGCCTCCTTTCTCTAACAATTTTTTCCATTCAGTCTCAGTCCTCTCTTTCCCACCAGCGAGAGCCATCATAAGAAAATCACTTTCGAAGGCGTATTCACCAAACAAACCATTGCCTTCAATGTCTAGAACTATATCAACAATAATAATCTTTCCACTTTGCTTCGGTATTGCCTTCTGACAATTTTTCAAAATTTGGACACACTCTTCATCGTTCCAATCATGCAATACCTGCTTGATCAAAATTGCATCCGCATTGGGAATGGCTTGAAACATGTCACCTCCAACATGCAATACTCCTCCATCGGATGTGGGTGCTGCAGTGACAACATGCGGCAGATCAAAGTTGATAGCTTTAATGTGTGGATATGATTTGACAATCTCAGATATCATGACTCCAGTTCCACCTCCGACGTCCACTAACGATTTGATGCCTAGAAAGCCATCTTTATACCCTGCTAAAATCTCCCTGGCAATTATCTTGGTCAATTCGGACATGCCCTCATTGAAGGTCTTGCTCAACTCAGGATTTTTTGATGCAAAATACTCCCAAGCCTCACAACCATGAGCTTTGTTAAAAGCATTACCACTTTCTTTAAGAGATTGACTAAGAAAGTGTAAAGGAGCCAAAATATTTGGATCATTTAAACCTAACAAGAAGGCAACAACACTAGTATCAGAGTCACGTAGAATCCATTTAGAAAAGTCGGTCAGCCCGTAGAGGGCTTCTTCATCTTCATCGGCCTCTAGTGAATTGGATTTTGATACGCTGAACATTTTATTATGAACAAGCAATCTCATGATTCGTCTGAGGCTAGAGATCATGATTTCACCACGAGGGAATGGTGAATCTATACATGAAGCTATCTGGGGCAAGGTCATTGGTCGGTTGTGAGAGTGTATAATGTCAGCTATGCGTAGCTCAACAGCACATTTCAATGCCATAACTTTTGCAATACCATTTATTTGTTTAAGTATCTCTGCGAACTCCTTTCCAGCTGGTGTAGACGCCATTGAGCTAGCTTAAACTCTTGCGATTAAATTAAATTAATTTAGACGGATGAATGATGGGTTTAAATAATAAGTTTCTGCAGCTACGATTGCATAAGCATTGGGTACTTCTCCGAAATTTAATTGAGGGAGAATTTATTTACGTACTTAATTTTCTTTCCTAACACGCGGGATGCATTGATATCAATTTCTGCTGGTAAACCCTAGTCGCACACAAGAATTAATTTAATATGTGTTGAGTTTTGATCTAGAAGTTCAATTTTAAAAGTCTTATTTGCAAGTTTTCTTTCGATCTAATTTCATTAATTTAATGGGCTTCTATCAGTGAACCTGCCTAAATTGTATTAGCTATACAAAGCTATTGCCAATCAACTTAATTACAAATTTAATTTAGTCTCTTACATGTAATTTTCATTTTCTAATTTCATTTGGCAAACCTGTAATTTACCATGCATCCACAAAATTTAATTTTCAATGTTGATATTTCTTTATTTTACTTAATGGGCTTCTACCTCGAAATTACACACTAATCCGTTTTTGACAAGTGATATAATATATTTTAAGTTACCTCACCTGATTAATTTCCTAATTTTATTCGAATTTAAATAATCAAAATTAAAACTTTTTAGTGTTGATTTTTTTAATTTCATTTATCAGGCTTTAATGGTAAACCCACATTGAACTGTTATATCACTAAACCAACACTAAACCAATGTGGCTTGTAACACTTACCTAAAAACCTAAAACTTGGTTACCGTAAAATAAACTTATTGTTATATCCATTTTTTTTTTCTTTGAAATGTAAGATTTGAAATATATGATATAAAAGAAGTTGTAATCTTAATAGAAAAGTTAAAATTTAAGATAAATTATGAAACTCGCAAGCACATATTTATATATGTACGTATAGTAATCAACCCCAAAAAAGTTAAGCTTATTGATTTCTTAATTTTATTTTATTAAATTTTACTAGTAAAATTACCCTAAACTATTATATCACAAGAAAATGCACTTACGTTCATAAATATATATATTAGTCTTATTTTGGTCAAAATTTATAGATCAATTAAACTAGCTTGTAACGAGCTACTTGGATATTACTTTTTAAAACTAGTGTGACTAAAGTTATTGTACATTTGACCAAAACATAAAGAGTTTATATATATCCTTTACCCTAATATTGATCTCATGTTACAGTAAATAATACTATTACTTAACTTTGTATTATAAAGATAGCGAAAAATAAATTAAATGCAATTATTTCTTAATGAAAGAGATGGTAATAAACCTTTAACAAACAATATATTTAATTGTTTGGGGCATAAAATCTTTAACTAAAAGAAAGAAAGAAATTATTATACTTTTTTATATGTATTTTTTTCATCTATCTTTAACTTTTTAAAAAAATAGAGAGAGAGAGAGAAGAAATTGTAATAATAATGTTGAGATTCAATACAATGTTGAGATTGAGATTGATGAGTTCTACAGCTGGAGAGATGTTAATGATCTTGATCAAACTCACAATAATAATATTAATGGGAGAAATTATAAGAAAAATAACACTAATAAAAGGTAACAAAAATCAAGCTAATAATTCACAATTCAAATGAGTGATCAAGAATCTTGTTTTATGAGAATCAATTAATTTATTACATCATCCCACTCACAATTTAAAAGGTATTATAATTTGTTATTTTTGTTTAGCTTTTATTTAAAATTTCATATCTTAATTTTTTTATATGATTATATATACTTAAATTATTTATTATTAATTAGTATACTTAGTATTGTTTAGTTCATTTTGAGTAATTTTTTTTAATTATTTTATTTTTATTTTATAGGTTTAGAAGTGTTTTGACATGAAAGATATGAAAATGGAGTATAAAAGCACGTTTGCTAGCCATCCATAAAAACCACAAAGTTTTGTTTTGGGGGATTAAATTGCAAGCAAATGAGGACTAAAATAGAAAAAACTATGAAATAGAGACCAAAATTTTAATTAATAGAAAGTAGAAGAACTTAATTAAAATTATATGAATAATTAGCCTTTCGGGGCAGAATCAATGCGGCGGTCTTGTCTAGCTAACGTGATAAATCTTGTAAATTATATGTAAGCTTAAATTGAAATTATTAATAAAATTATAATGTACTTTTACATAATTAAATTTTTATAAAAATATAATAAATTTTTAAATATAAAATAATTTCTGTTAATTTTGAGCGAGATTATCAAATAAAAGAAGATAATTAACTGATAATATTAATATTAAATTAAAATAACGTTAATAGAATAATTTGATACGATTAATTAAGATAAAATTATTAACTTTAAATTTTTTTATTAATTGAATCTTTTAATTAGTTTGTTAAAAAGTTTATTTTTGTTAATTTTATTTTCTTATTCCAATAACAACTGATTTTTTTAGATAAATTTAAATTTAATCAACTTCACTACTTAATTGATTAATATTTTTTGTGAAATCGACATCCTTTTATAATTATATTACTTATTATGATTTTGTGTATTTATAAGTATCATACACGTATTATACAAATCACGTAACAAAATTTTCTGAGATAACTCAAAAAAAAAATTACAATTGAGTAGAATTCAAGTTTAAATTTAAAAGAGAAAATATAAACAATCAAAATTATAAGAGTCCAAGCATAAAAAATTTATTTTAAAAGTTATAAATCATAAAAATTTATTTATTATTTCTTTAGAAAACAAATTCTCGAACTCGGGAGAGGAGATGTGGGGCAATTTTAGGTTCTCTAGTAGCTCCGCTATTGATTATAGATATAATAACTCATTGTTAAGTTTGATCTGTCTATAAGTTTAATTTTAACAGTATTATTTGCCAGTGGTTTTGACATAACATTAATTTAATGGGCATCGATCGGTAAACCTACCCTAAATTCTACTAGTAAGTTCGTGCTAATCCCTTGTTCACAAGTAATATAATATATTTTAAGTTACCACCGCGCATTAACTTATTAATTTTATTGGATAGGTTTATTATTCAAATTTAAATAATAATTAAAATTAAACCTTTTATTGTTTATTTTTTAATATTAACTTTTTGTGTTGATTTCTTAATTTCATTTATGAGGATTTAATGGTAAAACTATATCAGACTAGTATAGGTAGATGCTACTAATTAAACTAATACTAAACTAATGTGACTAGTGACATTTACCTAAAATTTTACAACTAATTGGTTATTTTATATTCAACAATTTATTGTTACATCCATTTTTTTGAAATGTAGGATTTAAAATATATTATACAACAGTTTTAATTTTAACATAAAACTTGAAATTTAAGATAAATTCAGAAACACACGCGTATACAAGTGTATGTATATTTCATAGTCAATCCTAAAACAGTTAAGCTTATTGATATCTTAATATTATTTTAATAGAAAAATTACCATAAACTATTATATATGGAACGAATTAAGAACCTCATATTTTTACATATATAATTACATTATTTATAAATCGTTAAATCTAACGATTTATACTTTTAACAGTTAAAATTTAATTTCCGCATGCAATCACTACATCACAATTAGTACATATATCATATTCAATGCCAAATGTTGAAAGTACATAGGTCTAATTATCTAAAAATGAGTGTAAACATATAGATAAAAATTCTAGATTGTTGATCCTTCCTCTTTATATATACACACTAGGTATAGGAATAGGGCAGATTTGGGGTAGGTTACATTAGGGTTTGTTCACGTGGATTTAAACTGGCTTAGTTAGGATTCATGGTGTTGTATAGAAAAACTGACTTCTCAATTAGTGGGTTCTTTATTGCCAATTAAACGCATTGTGATGTTAGTTTTTCTATTGATTTCTTTGTTATATGGTTAATTAAGTTTGTGGGTTTTTATAGTATATTATTCTTAATGCTGAAGGAGAAAAACATGTTTTATCTATTTTTTTATCAATTCAGTCTAAAACCAATGAATAGAAAGTAACATTTTACCTATGTAATAGTTAGGGAGAGTTTTTATTGTGTTTATTTAGTTAGAATCAGTTATTTGAAATGTAAGGATTCTCCTCATCTTTAATTTTTAGGCTTTTGAATTTTCTTTTGCGGTAATTTAATTTTAATTAGGTTTAAACTATTTGTTTAAGAAAATATGTGATTTCTTTTTTTGGGTCATTGGTTTTTTTGGCTTGATGTTGGTAGCCGAGTGTTATTCTTTATATTGGAAGTGTTGGAGATAAAGTTTTAAAATTTTATAATATAAATCTTTGTAATTATATTTGGAGTTACAAAAGTTTAATTCTCTTAATAAACTCGATGGAAGTTATGATTTCATATTTTAAATTTCAAATCAATAGTAAATGGAGATTAAAGGTGTTAGGAGTTACAAATTTTTTAAATTTTAAATTAAACTTTAATTCTTATTTTAATGTTTAAGAGTAAACACTACTATATAAATAGTGTCACCTCTTAGTGCAAAATACACTTAACTATTTTGTATTTTCATTTTCAAAATTATATACACTATTTTCTTGTAACAAAAACTCTCAAAGACTTAGTATTTTCTTTTTGGTGATTGTGCTTATCAAAGAAGAGTAGTTGCAAGTTAGGGTTTTATCTTGAAGTTAAAGAGATCCGTTAATACCTGTACAAAAAAAGGACTTTTTGACTTTCGGACAACGCAACGCGTGACTCTCTCTCTAAAATTAGGTTTTTATAAATAACTTTTTTTTGTTGGTTTATAGTTATATTGTTAATTGATAATTTCATAATATATTTAAAAGATTAATAGAATAATAAATTTTATTTAATATATTGTTTTAACATTCTAAAGTCAAAAAGTAGTAAATTTTTGTTTAATATAAGTGATTAACTGATTGTTATAATTTTGCATGCTAGGAATATTTTATTATTTTATTATATGCTCATGTTTGTTTGTTGATTAAGTGATATATAAAATTGATTATTATCGATTGTTAGTTTATCTTTCTAATAGGCAATATTGCAATAAGTTTTTCATTGATTAACTTGTTTTCTAGCTAGCACTTTTTTTTTAAATAAAACATGTTTATTAGTATATCATATTTTAATTTTATTTATAATTTTACTAAATTTTGTGAATTTTATAATTTTCTCACAAAATAAAATAATCTCCTTTTAGAATATTTATTTTATCTAAAATTTCAAATTGTTTTAGTTTATTCAAAATTTAAAAACAATGTTTTAAATCTATTCTTTTTAAAGAAAAAAGTTTAAAATATTTAATTTAGTTTTACTATAAAATCATCTTTTATTATTATTATTTTAAAGAATTTAAGTTCAACTACAATTTTAGTTTGTTAGCATTATAACTTTAATTTTTATTATTTTTTGTTACAAATTTCAAATAATTCGTAATAAAGGTTGTCTTGCTATTTTTTTTTCTTCTTTTCTCTATTATAAATTCCTAAACATCTTGAATAATAATAGAACTAAAATTGTCTATCAACATTAAATTAGATTCTAACAATAACAATAAAATTTTTGTAACTTTTTTCTTTTAGAACTTTATTCAAACATTATTTCTAGTTATTTATTTTAATCAATTGTTTGTCATTATATAGAGTTCTTATATTCTTTGCTTTTAGAATTTTTAATAAAATGAATAAATTCGAGGAAGCAAATAATGTTAAGCCAGAAAATTTTATTGGACAAAACTTTAGGAGATGGCAAAGGCAATTGAAATATTGGCTCACCGTTCTAGGACTAATCTTTGCCATCGAATCCAATAATGAAAAATCCTCTAGTTTAATTACTAAACTTTCAAAAAAGGGTATAGATTATCATTGCCATAATAGAATTTTAAGTGCCTTGGGTGACCACCTATATGACGTCTATGAATCTATTGAAAATGCCTTAAATTTATAGAATGTTCTTGAGCAAGCTTACGAGATAGAGGACACTAATATTGATAGATTTACTGTATCTAATTTTAATAATTATAAGATAGTAGATTCTAAACCTATTAAAGATCAAATTCATGAATTTCAAGAACATTTGAGGAGAGTTGAGAAAGTTGATACAAAACTTAGTGAAAGTTTTAAAGTATCTTGTTTGATAGAGAAATTACCCTCTAGTTGGTCTAATTTTGCCAAATCCCTTAAAAATAAACAAAGAGATCTTACCATGATACAAGTAATAAATTCTCTTAGGATAGAGGAAAAAAATAGATTAAATGATATAAGTGAAAATGAGATCTCTAAGGTGAATGTTGTTAAAAGTTCTAATAATTTCAAAAACAATAAGGGATATAGTTATAAACTGAAGAAAAAGAATTTTAAAGTAAAGAATGGTCAACACCCTAACACTTCTTATCTTAAAAACTTTAAAAGTTCTAAAGGCAAAGGAGATAGGTTATGCTATATTTGTGGAAGGACTAACCATTTGGCCAAGGATTGCTTTTACAAGAAGACAAAATCTTTCAAGACGAAGCCTAAGCAAATTCATAAAGGGCAAAAAGATCTTATTCATGTGGTAGAGCACAAAGAAGTTTCTAGCGAACTTACCATTAGGTATAATTCTAATTCCTTAAGTGTAAATTTTACGTATGAGAATAATGAGTGGTGGATAAATTCGGGTGTAAATGTACACGTTTGTTTTGACCGAAGTTTTTTTAAAAATTATCAGCACTCAAGTGGAGGAAGTGTAACTTTAGGAAATAATTCTACTGCACAAGTATTTGGAGTTGGAGAAATTGATTTGAAGATGACTTCTGGAAAATTTTTAGCTCTTAAAGGAGTACGACATGTACCTAAAGTAAGAAGGAATCTAATTAGCGGATCTTCTTTAGTTTAACAAGGATATAAGATTGTACTTGAGTCTAATAGGGTAATTATCTCCAAAAACAATGTATTTATGGGTAAACGTTATATTTGTGATGGTTTATTTAAGTTGAATAATGTTTCAAATTTCAATAAAATTTCTAAATTTCTTTGCATTGAATCATCTAATGTTTGGCATAAAAGACTTGGTCATATAAATTTGAAAAAACTTAAAAGAATGATAGATCTTGGCTTAGTTCCTAAGGCCTAAGTTGACTTTAAACAAAAATGTGAAATTTGTGTTCAAGCAAAACAACCTAAGAAGCCTTATAAGTCTATTGTTAGAAATACTCAAATTTTAGAACTTGTTCATAGTGATGTTTATGATTCAAATAGACCACTTACTAGAGGAGGAAATAAGTATTTTGTAACTTTCATTGATGATTACTCAAATTATTGTTATGTATTTTTTATTAAGAGTAAGGATAAGGTTTTTGATAAATTCAAAGTATATAAAAATGAAGTAGAAAATCAATTAGAGAAGAAGATAAAGAGACTTAAATCTGATAAAGGTGGAGAATATATTCTTAATGATTTTACTATATTTTGTGAAGAAAATGGAATTATACATGAGCTATCACCAACATACTCACCACAATCTAATAGTGTTGCTGAAAGAAAGAATAGAACCTCACTAGATATGGACAATGCTATGTTATTAAGTTCTGGTTTATCCGATAACTTGTGGGGGAAAGCAATGTTATCCGCGTGTTTTATATTGAATAGGATTTCTATAAAAGATCAAGAGAAAACACCTTATGAGATTTGGAAAGGTAGAATTCCTAATCTTAATATTCTTAAAGTCTGAGGATGTTTAGTGAAAATAGGTATAACAGATCCAAAGAGAAAGAAAATAGGCCCCAAAACTATATATATTGTATTTATAAGTTATGCTAAGAATAGTAGTGCCAATAGATTTTTAGTCATAAATTTTGATATGAGTGGAATTTCCAATAATATGGTGATAGAACCTACAGAAGCTACTTACTTTAAAGATGTATTTCCTTTGAGAAACATAATTGAGAAACCAATAAGTTTTGAAAATCTTTTAGCAGTA
Source organism: Azadirachta indica (assembly GCA_022749755.1). Classification (NCBI taxonomy): domain Eukaryota; kingdom Viridiplantae; phylum Streptophyta; class Magnoliopsida; order Sapindales; family Meliaceae; genus Azadirachta; species Azadirachta indica. The sequence goes on along the minus strand of CM040444.1, from coordinate 5,173,400 downwards.
CTTATATTGATCCTTCAGAAAAACTTAGAAGAAGTAAAAAAACTAGAAAGGTAAAGAATTTTGAGGAAGATTTTTATACTTTGCTAGTTGAAGGAGATCCTACAACTTATAAAGAAGTTATGATTTCTATAGATGCACCATTTTAGAAAGAAGCCATAAGTAATAAATTTGAGTCTATTATTCAAAACAATACTTGGGTGTTAACCGATCTTCCTTCTGGTAATAAGGCTATAGATTGTAAATGGGTTTCAAAAGAAGTTAAAATCTGATGGTACTATAGATAAGTATAAAGTTAAGTTAGTTGTTAAGGGGTTCACACAAAGAAAAAGAGTAGATTGTTTTGATACTTATTCACCTGTTTCTAATATTACATCAATTAGAATATTGATAGCCTTAGCATCAATTCATAATCTAATTATTTATTAAATAGATGTGAAGACTGCTTGTCTAAATAGAGACTTAGATGAAGAGATATATATGAAATAACCTGAAGGTTTTGTAGTAAAGGGACAAGAACATAAAGATTATAAATTAGTAAAATCTCTTTATAATCTTAAGCAAGCTCCTCAACAATGGCATGAGAAGTTTGATAAAGTAATTTTAAGATACGGTTTTAGAGCTAATGAATTTGATAAATGTTTATATTATAAAGAGATTGATGGAGCACATGTTTTATTAAGTTTATATATAGATAATATCTTAATTTTTGGGTCAAATTTGAATATAATAAATGATATTAAGTCATATTTGTCGAAGAATTTTGATATGACAGATTTAGGTTAAGCTTATGTGATTCTAGGAATGAGAATTTGTAAAATAACTCAAGGTATCACTTTAGATCAAAGTAGTTCTATAGAGAAGTTGTTAAAGAAATTTGGATACTTCAATCTTACTTCAGTTTCTACGCCTTATGATCCTAGAATAAAATTCAAGAAAAATCAAGGTGAACCTATGTCTCAATTGAGATATTCACAGATAATAGGATCTTTATTATACTTAGCAAATAAAACTAGGCTTGATATTTCATATGCAGTGGGAAGGCTTAGTAGATATACTTATAATCCAAGCAATAAACATTTGAGTACTTTAGAAAGGATATTCAAGTATCTTAAAAGATCAATTGATCATTCGTTATATTATCAAGGTTATTCTAATGTGATTGAAGGATATAGTGATGCAAATTGGATAACGGATTCCATAGATGTAAAATCTACTACTGGGTACATATTTCTGCTAGGAGGTGCTGCAGTTTCATAGGGATCTAAGAAACAAACTATAATCTCAAGAAGCACTATGGAATCTGAGCTTATAGCTTTAGATACTACTTGTAAAGAAGTTGAATGAATTAAGAATCTTTTGTTTGAAATGCCTATTATAGACAAAAGCTTGTCTTCTATTCCAATACATTGTGATTGTAAAGCTGTTATAGATTTGGTAAAGCAATCTCATACAAACAAGAAAATGAATAGGCATATTAGAGTGAGATATAAGTCAGTGAAAAACATCATTGAGAATGCTATTATTAATTTGGATTTTGTAAAATCAGAGTTGAATATAGTTGCTCAATTAACAGAAGAGCTTTCGAGGAAAACTATTTTAGAATTGTTAAGGGGGATGGGCCTAAGCTCACAAGAGAAGTCATCTAGGGAGGTAACCCAACCTCTGTGATTAGAGACCCCATGAAGGAGGTTCAATGGGTAGGAACAATCTATACTGCATAACTTTTTAGCACTAATATTATGAACATATCCTAGAGGAGATATGCTTCTACTCATGCCTATGGCAAAGTGCTAGTTTGTGACGTTAAGGAAAGGTATTTACTCTGAATGAATTCAAGGCAAGAACACTCTTGCAAGATATAGTTCACATATACCTTTGGAGGATTCACCTAAGTGAGAGTTGTCGCGAGGCTGCAACTGTGGGAATTGAGCTGCTCTCTAAAACTTTCATGAGAATCAAAATAATGCATGGCCATTAATAGCAATAACCCGTTAAAACCAAGTCTTTATCGCTATTATGTGTGTGGTAATTGAATTTTGGTCAAAGAAGCTGAGTTCAAGACATAGTTCACCCTAGTGCCTCAAATGAATGTTATCAACATTAAGTGTAAGTTCAAGCTCGAAAGGCACTTACATTGATTATATAATAGAAATGTTGGAAATATATATATATATATATTTTAAAGTTTTTAAACCTTTGTGGGGGATTGTTGGAGATAAAGCTTTAAAACTTCATAATATAAATCTTTGTAATTATATTTGGAGTTACAAAAGTTTAATTCTCCTAATAAACTCCATAAAAATTATGATTCATATTTTAAATTTCAAATGAATAGTAAATAGAGATTAAAGGTGTTAGGAGTTACAAATCTTTTAAATTTTAAATTAGACTTTAATTCTCATTTTAATACCTAAAACTAAACACTACTGTATAAAGAGTGTCACCTCTTAGTGCAAAATACACTTAACTATCTTTTTATTTTCATTCTCAAATTATATACACTATTTTCTTACAATAAAAACTCTCAAAGACTTGATATTTTCTTCTTGGTGATTGTGCTCATCAAAGAAGAGTGGTTGCGAGTTAGGGTTTTATCTTGAAATTGAAAAAATCCATTAATACCTGTACAAAGAAAAGACTTTTTGACTTTAGGACAACGCAATACGTGACTCCCTCTTTAAGACTAGGTTTTTCTAAATAACTTTTTTTGTTGGTTTATAGTTATATTGTTAATTGATAATTTCATAATATATTTAAAAGATTAATATTATAGTAAATTTTATTTAATATATTGTTTTAACAGGAAGCAGGATTTGCTTTATTGTGGGTAGTGTATTTGGTGCATCTATTGCTGTAATTGATAATTTAATGAATTGTTATTGCGTGTATTCTTTATTCTAAGATAAGTTTTTGGATTGTTATTATCCCAAGTACGAATTTTTTGAGTTTTATTATGTTTGTTTTGCATGTCGAATTTGAGCATGCGTGCTATATGCTTATGATTTGTGTTTTATGTTGCCAAAAATATATTCAATTTGATAAAAACTAACGTGAAACTAAAAAATAAAATTTAAAAACTGACATGTGTAGATTGATAGCAGACAATATATGAAACTAAAAACTGAAACTATGTTCAATTTACATTATTGTAGCTTGTTACTCGAAGCCAACATGTGTATCATCTGTTTTCAGCTATAAGCATATGTTATAAACATATGTTATAAACATATGTTTCAAGTTGTTATTTTATTCTTTGTTATATTATAAAACTACTAAGAAGCTAGGATGGTGTCATACTGGTGGGATGAGCTTGAAGATATACCATTGTTCGCAGTGTTTTTGGAGCATTGTTCTATGTTAGGGACTTTTAATAAAATTGAAGATGCAAAGAATAATAGTAGCAAACTCATAAGTCAAGACACGCATTATCCTTAAGGAAATTAAGAAGCATATTGTACTCGTTTCAAATGCATTATCCTTTTTATTTGGGACACATCTCCTCATAACATTATTTTACTTATATAACTCTTATTATACATTATTCACTATATGAAGATACATTAATATACTTACAACAATAAATATATTTAAAAATACTTTGTATATTTATAAAATATACAACAATCTTAGTTATTGAACTGCAAAATACTGTCTATTATGCACTTATTTTTCTCAAGAGTTTTTATAACTTGTATTGCCATTATATGCTAGATCAAGAAATATATTGTACTCATTTCAAAAGTAATGGTAAAATATGTTTAATTTGTTGAATGTGTCTGGCTTAAAAAATAGGATGTGATAATGCACATTACAATTACAATAGTTTACTTATCTTCACAATAGGGCAAAATAAGTTTTTTCCCCAAAACATTGAACTAGCTAAGGGAGAAGTGAAAAAATGTTAAATGATAGGGAAGATTTATTTAATTAGGGAATACATTCTAGGTGTGATTTTTAAAAATTTCAGCATAGATATATGAAGGTATCCCTAATAGATATTATGTCAAATTTCGATGTACAACAAAGATTTGAATTCTAAATTCTTATATCATTTTTGAGAGATTTCTTATTTTGAATAAAGAGAATAATTCATACCTATGAGTTGAAGATGATATCAACTAATTTATATAAAATATTGTGAGTGAGGGAAATCTACTTGATCTACATATCGAGCCGTAATTGATTGATCGCTTACATAGGCTTAGTATCACTCTCGTTGGACCTTGATATCGCTGGTCTTTAGATCTAAATTGAGATTTCGTACCCTTTTTCTAAGTTGTGGGGAGTAAGACCACTACATTCTTTGAATTGCATTTAATGGTCCGAAAGTCATGATGTTGCAATCCCAAGAGACAGGCTTGAAATTGAACGAAGGGATTTGTTACTATTACTAATACTTTTATACTTGCAAAACTAAATGAAGCACAAAATCCAAATTGTGAGTTTATAGTGTGTGTAGAAGCAAGCTAGTCCCAATACCAATGCAAAAGAATATAATGGTTTAATAGTAGATTATAATTAGATCAATATTAAATAGACTAACTCGTAGTAATAGTCAATAAGATTGATTGCTATCTAACGAATTTAAGGTTGTGCTCATATTTTTTTTAAGTCTAAAATAACGAGATTTAAACCAATGAATGCTGAAAAGAAAAAAGAACACTAAGATAGTGTTTAAGGTTGATCAAAGTAATTGCCACAAGATTAAACAAAAAAATCATAAGTATTGTCGTGAAAAAAAAGGCATTCTTCTTGGACATGATTTTAGTCTAATGGATGTCAAACCTTGAAAAAAAACGATCTTACTATTTTTCCTCTCTTTTAACGTGAAGTAACGTAGTCTTTTACATAATGTGTGACACGAAGTTGTAATAGGATATGTAATCCTATTCTAATCCAAGTTATCTTCTTAAAACAAGACTTTATTTAAGAGTTAAATCAATATAAGTTAATTCTAGATAAAACAAGTATTTAAAGATTTGAATTTATAATGAAACATTTTGTCTAAACAACTTGTAATAAAATACTATTTTAATTAACGCTATATAAATAAAAATAAGCTTTTAGGTTAAAAGAAACTGTAAAGTTTTTGGGCTCTTTAAAAGAAAAGATTTTTTTGAACTTTTGTGTTTCTTTTACATTAGTGTAATTATATAATAGATCTTTTGCACCTAAGTATTTTCAAGTGGTCTAGGCCTTACTTTCATCTTCCTTACTACAGCCTATAATTTGTGTCTCGAAAAATAATTTGAATCTATTTGTATTTTTTAATACATTATTTGAACAAAATGGTATAGTCTTGTAATAGATTTGGGTTTGATCAAGGTTAATTTTCACGTATCATCCAATATATATAAATATGAATTTGTGGTGATATACAAAATTTAATATCATAAAAATTTTTGGTCATTGCAACCAAGTCAACGACACATATAATAAAATGTATTAAATTTTATCATTAGTCGACAATGTTAAAAATTGCATTAATTAATTAATTAATTAATTGTTTAAATAATAGACCTCCATTTAATTCAATAAACATCTGGAAAATGCATTGAAAGTTTCAAGGACACATCCATTGAGTCCGAAATTCAAGAATCTTGACTGAAGTTGGAGGGAGACATTACAATTAATTACTATTCATCACATGTTTTAATAAAAGAGCGAGAAGATTAATAAAAAGTTGCAATTGTTGTCCAATTGTCTTTTTTTCTTTTTAATATAATTCTTGTTCAATCTAGGGTGGTATGTATTGTCTGCTTTTAAAATAACATAATTGAGTGATAACTATTAGACTTTTGCAATTTGTTTATCTCAAATTTAAAATTAATATTTTTGAGTCTAAAGACTCCAAATCGATAATGACATTGCAAAAATTACAATAAACTTGGTGCTAATTAAGTCACGTGTCAAAATTAGCTTTTGAAAATAAATAAACAAAAATTTTAAAAGTGTGTCTAGTATTAGAATTTATAATATTGCGTCTTTGCAAATTAATTTTAAAAGAAATATTATATTTTATTCCCTAAATTTTTGAGAAAAATCAATATAGCCTCTAAATTTTTAAAAAGACTACTCTTTTTGTTTTTGAGAAAATTAAAATACTCTATAAAGTTACTATTTATATTTTAATTTGACTATTTTACTCCATTATTAAAAATATACATAAAATAAATATATTATTTTTATTTTTTTACTTTATAATAATCAATATAATTTTATTGTGATATTTACATTTAAAAATTGTAATAATATTTTAACCCTTAATAATTTTTTCCTTCAAAATTTATAATCAAATATTTGTAATATCTAATTATGTATAATTTCTAAAATATATCATATTATTAAAAAATAATTTATTCAAAAATTATGTATAATTAATTGTAAAATTTTTATAATATAAAATTTGCTGTCAAAATTTCTTAAATGTTTATGCAATTATACATAATTTTGACAATATTAATTATGCATATTTTTTTTAAAATAAACTATTTTAACAATATGATATATTTTATAAATATATAATTAAATATTATATAAACTTAATAATAAATTTGGAAGAAAACAAATAATTAAACGTTAAAATATTATTATAATTTTTAAATTTAAATGTCAGAATAAGATTACATTAACTATTACAAAATAAAAAAAATATAATTATTATAGATATTTTTAATAATGGAGGGACAAAATAGTCAGATTAAGATGTAAATAATAACTTTAAGGGAGTATCTTAACTTTCTCCAAAATTTAAAAAAACATTTTGCCTTTCTCAAAAAATTAGGGAAACACATCAATTTTTTTCAAAAGGTAAGAGGTAAAGTACAATATTCTATTTTAAAAATATACTTGATATTAGTACTTGAAACAATCGCTTTTATAAATTTTTAGGTATAATTATCTTTCTTAAATTTGTTATTCGATCATTTTAATTTCAGTCAACAACAAAATAATTATAAATTCTAAGTGCCTTTAATCACTTTTGGGACACCAAGTCAACCTTTTATTTTTTATAGAAATTATTTGTAAAATCTTGATCGAATCTAATATTATAAATTATTAACATTATATGTCACAAGTGTTATTTATAAAATAATAAATTAATTATATTTATCAATAATAATAATAATAATAATAATTTTGGGATAAAGGATACATAAGTTCTTAAGATTTAATTTATTAAACTGATTAATTTTAATAATTGGTTCCGATTTGTTAGTATAATAATTTTTATGTCCTTTTTTATAATAGTTTAGTCAAGAAAAATAATTGTTAGACACTTAAATATTACCAAAAACATAAATTAAATAAGATTTATTTCTATATAGCTAAAATATAAAATAAATATAAAATAAATATATTTTAAAGTAAATAAATTTGTATTTAGTTACGATGTATTAATAAATATTGTATTATTGATATATTATTATTATTTTATTGCTGTATTTTTTCAATAAATATATTGCATTGTGCCAAATTTTAATGGTCTAACTGTTATTTTCTTAACTTATTATTGTATAAGATTTTAAAAGTCATTACTAACATATTAAAATCCTAATTGATATTTTTCAAATTATTAAGACTCTAAGCGCCTGTTTGATTTAATTTTTTCATCGATCCAATGGGTTTTTCTAATTTTTTTTATATTTTGGAATCTGGTATAAAGAATGAGTTTTAGGAATTAAAATAAAAAAGATATTTTTCTTCTACTAAATAAACCTAAATTTTGGGTTTTTAGCCATAAATTGTTTTGAGTTTCTTAAAAGATTAAATTGTCTTAAATATTTTTATTTTATTTTAAAGATTTTACATTATTTCTTTACAATATAATCTAAAAAAATAGTCTATTAAATTAGTTATACAAAATAATCAATAAACTTTATTAAAAATTTTAGTTATAAAATTCCTATTAAAAATTTGCGCCAAATAATTCTATTTAAAAAACCATACTAAACGAGCATTAGTTTATATTAAATAGACCAAATTTAGGGATTTATGTCTTTTATTTAGGGTTTTATTTTCAATTTTATTAATAATATATCTCTTTAAAGGAGGAAATAAAAATGATGTTAATTAGCATCAAATCATATAGGGAAAATGATCAGAAAGTTTTTAATACAAGAATTCTGGGTCAAATATTCATATACTTCACGGCTTGCTTGCTAGCTGCCGACAGTCCATACATGAGTTTTTTACAGTTAATTAATTTAATTTAATTTCTATTAAACAAAAGTTGATTTGAAATTCATTTAACGAGCAGAAAATGTAATATCTCAATATAAATTATAATATTAAATGATCTAAGATTATTAAATACTAAAAGTTGATTGAAATTATTGTTTTGAATTTATTTAAGGTATTTCATGATTAAACAATTAATAACATTTTGTTAAAAGTTTTAAGATAAAAAATTATACTCTTGAATTCAGAGACAAAAAAATTCATGAAACTGAATAAAATATAATTGTGAAACGATATCGATGAACTTTCAGAGAAAAAATTGTGATAAGGTATTCTCAATAAAAAAAACAAAAGAATTAGAAAAAAATCAATTAATTTCTCAATTAGTTATGAGTAGACTCTAATCACTTCATATTTTTAAACATTTAACTAATTATAATTTTCGCTCGGCTTTAAAACGTGTTGTATTTGCTTTAAATTAATCTCATAATCTTTTAATTTGCGTGTATGGTGTGCTAAAAGGATTAAAGAACTATTATCACAATTGAATTGGGTTGGCTATGTATTTTATATATGTATGTTAATTACTGGATGTGATATCATGAATTAATATGAGAGATAATTGAAGAATATTTTCCTGAAAAATTAATGGAGAATAAGCAATTCATCTCCATTAATGAGAAAGAGGATCCTTTGAGAAAATTAAGATCGATAATTTTGCTGGTTAAGTTCTTTATACGACTAAACCATCTCTCCGAAGGCAAAAGGCTACTCATGAAGCAGGTTTTGCAACTTTTATCTTTTTCTTATCTATTTTTTTTTTTAAAGTTTTATATGAGAGTGAAAAATCTTGATCGCAAATCATTAAACCTTTATTCTCTACTATTATTCAAATTTGGGATGGTCTGAAATTGTGAAGTATGTCCTGAATCATCCAAGCTACAACAATGAAGTATTTTCTTCCTATCTATATTAATGTCTGTATGTATTTATATATATTGAAAAAATTTTCTCAAACAAAGAAAATAAGAATATTTTCTTTGATCTTCAACAGTCTAGTGTCTATTTATAGAGAAAAATGAGACATTAAAAGGAAAACAAACACATTATAATTTGAATTATTTTTCATAAATGAATCTTGAGTTGATTTTTCTCATTATTTTCGAATAGGGTGAATGCCCATTACCCCTTTACTTTTTCAGTTAATTTTTTATTAGCCCCTATATTTTTTGTAATATTCTATCACCTTTCTAAGTTTCAATTTTACTCTTTAATATTTCTAATATTTTCGATTTACCATTTATAAATTAATTGAACTGAAGAGTAAAATTAAAAAAAATTAAGAATTAAAGAGAGGATGGGATATTAGACAAAATATAAGGAGGTAATGAGACATTAGCTAAAAAAATAGAGGGCAATGAAAATTCTCTCTTTAAATATTTCAAAGAATTTTGCGCCTTAAAGATAGTCAAAAATAAATTGAAAATAGTCCACATATAATTTTAGTCCTACTAATTTAAAAGTACCTATGTAGATCCCTACTCATTAAAAAATTTTACTTGCTCGAATGATTTATTCATTTTTTTATTATAATTACTATAATACCTTTTATTTTTTGTTGTAGTTAATATAACACCTTTTTATCCATAATTATTTTATTAGATGTAATAGATTACTCTTATTTCAGTTAAAACATATATACCAAATTAGTTGGTAACTGCACGTCTATGTTGATATCTTTCAACTTAGCATGACTAAAACGTATATTCAATCAAAACTTAAAAAGTATGTATACATTTTTAACGCTAACATCAATCTCATGTTACTAATAGACTTTGTGCTTTAAAAATAGTGAAAAATAAATTAAAAATAATAGTTCATATCTAATCCAAGAGGAGGTAATAAACCTTTAAGTCATTAATAATTAAATTAATGTACTGAGCTTCCAAGGGCAAGTCGAAGTGGCCATGGGCGCTACTCAGTTGACCCCGAAAGTAGGTAAGAAGAAGAAAAATGATTTGAAATCTGTTCCCCCCTTACCTTTTAAAAGAACAAAAAAACTTAATGAATTGAATTGCTTGGGCCATAATATCATCGTTAACTTAAAAAAAAAAAAAGAAACTGTTATACATTTTCATGTGTGTATATATATATATATATATATATATATATGATATTGGTTTGCAAATGTGTTTCAGGGTACAAGCACAGGGGTGGAGAATGAGATTCAATCCAATATTATTGAGACTGATGAGTTCTACAGCTGCATAGATATCAATGATCTTGATCAAACTCACAGTGATGATATTAATGGGAGAAATTGTAAGAGAAATAACTCTAATAAAAAGGTAACTAAAATCAAGCTATATGTTCTTAATTCAAATGAGTGATCCAGAATCTTGTTTTATGATAATCAATTAATTTATTACATCATCCCACTCATAACTTAAAAACTAATATAAATTTATGATTTTTATTTGTATGTGAACAAAGTATTTTTTTCGTTTTGTCAAGATAACTCAATAAAAAAATGTTCCAATTAAAGTGGAACCAAAATTATAATTTTCGAAAGGCCGAAATGTAAACAATATCAAAACTTGAAAGAGTTAAAACATACAAAATATATTTTAAAATTTTTTTTTATTTATAAGGTTTTGCATAGGAGTGAGAAATCGCACTCATAAAATACCAAATTTTTATCCCTTACTCTTACTCAAATTTGGGAAAGGAGACTTATTGTACCTTCAATTTCTATAGTAACTCCATGCGTAATTATGTCATATCTATTTTTTATTTTTATTAAATCTATTTTATTGATTTACTCTACAAATCTTTAGTTGATTTTCTTCTAATTCTTTTGATTTTGATAACATTTTAACTCTAACTTTTGTTTTATCATTTTCCTCATTTTATTGAGATAATTCAAGAAAATATATAGTAAAATACTATATCATCACTCTATTTGCGATGAATTCACAAGTTTAATTAACGACATATAATTAACTTTTTTTTCTTCTCTTAGGTTACAAGCCTGGGGTGGATTTTTGGCATCACCAATTTGATTTTTGAGATATTATCAATAATATTTGAGCAACTATCATCTCCAGAAAACTCTCACTATGCCCTAATTGCAATGGTGGCATCTTTCTTAGCAATGCTCATTTGCATTGTAGAGATTGTTTACGAAGCTCTTCAAGATAAGCTTCCATGGAGGAGAAGATATTGTTTATGTTCTTTCATGGAGTTGCTTGGATTGATTTGTGTTGTGCTTCAATTTATTTTCACAACAATTTCTTTTATTCTTTATTCTAGACATGTTCAAAATCCTATTAGAATATGCGTTTACCCACTGCTCTTTGCCTTTCTTTCGTTGTACTCTAAATACCCTTTGATTAAATAAAAATTTATTTTATGTAATTGTGTGTGTGTGTATAGACAGACAGACAGACAGACAGACAGAGATTCAACACAGTATGAGTGAAGATTTATATCAACCTAAAATTTGCTAAAATATTCGGAATAAATTAGTAAATTGGGTTTATATAATTATTTTTAGAATTAGTAGAATTAAATATACATTTAGCGAAACTATGGGGGTGCATATATTATATTCTCTATCGTTTTCCAATACCATTATTCGGGGTTAAAGAAATTTTAGTTTTTAATATTTGGACTACTAGACGAGTTAATCATAATGATTTTGAAAATATCCACAAACACCTCAGTTCACAGTGGTGATGTTTATTTTGATAAAAATTCCCACAATTATTGTTATTTTTTTTTAATTATGTTAGTTATTACCATTAAATTATGTAAGTATCTGGTATTGCCTCTTTGCAATCCAACAGAATGTCAATAATATCACACTGGAGTCTTTAGGGTATGTTTAAAATAATTAGAATGTATTAATCTAATAAATCAAATTCTAATATCTTTTATCCTATTCTTAATATGTGTTTAGGTAGACGTAGAAGTAAATTGAGGTGAATAAAATTTTAAATTTGGACCGCGTTTATAAAAACCAACCCAGTTCGAATAAATTTTATTTAAATCAAGATTAGACCGAACCCAAGTAGGTTTTTATGTTATTTAAGCCAAACTTTGACCCGACTTGATTTGTGTCGAGTTTTACATCCAAGTTAAAAAGTCCAAAATTCAGGGATTAAAAAACTCGAATTCCAGCCGAGTTTATAAAAGCTCAATCCAAATTTGAATAAATCTATTAAAACTCAGGCCAATTTTATGTTGTGCAAAAACCAACCTAACTTTAAAATTATTAGCTTACTGATCGAGCCAATCTAAATTTTACCCATGCCCAGTTCAGCATTGCTTGAACCAAACTTTCAAAATGAAAACTCGAGTCTACTTCGAAATATATTTAAGATTAGGTTACATTCTGGACTTTATCCGAAACAGATCAAGCCAAAATTTTTTTGTGAACCATAAAGTAAATCTTTTTTTGAAAACTATATTAGTTATATTTATTATTTATGTTTAATAGATTTGTTTTCTATATTGAGTATTAGTTTGTAAGCCTTTTAGAATTTTTAGGTGAATGTCTATTACCCCTTATTTTTTCAGCTAATATCTTGTTATCTCTCTATATTTTTTGTAATATTCTATTATCTCTCTAATTTTTTTTTCGATTTTACTTTTCAATTTAATTAATTTATAAATGCTAAAATCAAAAATATCAGAAATAATAAAGTATAAAATCAAAATTTAGAAAGGTGATAGAATATTAGATAAAATATAAGAAGATAATAAAACATTAGCTGAAAAAGTAAGAGAATAACGAGGATTCTCTCAAATTTTTATATACAATGACAACAAAATTTAATATTTAAAAGGTTATTTGATCGTTAAGGCAAAGTCAAAGACACAAAATAATTATTATCAAATTATACTTTGATTGATGAAATAAAAACCTCCATTTAATGTTCTAAACATCTAGAAAGACGATGACAGTTTCAATGATAGATTATAATTAATTTTAATCACATATTTTATTAATTAGAGCAAGAAATGAGAACACTTTCAATTCTTGTTCTTGTCTGTTTTAAAGAAATAACATAGTTCTTGTTCAAATCAAAGTGGCATACGTTTTCTCCATTTAAATAACATAATTTTGTGATAAATTTGGGTATACTTTGGGCGCATTCAATAGTCAATAAAGCAATACTTTAATATAAAAGGCACACCTTCATTTTTTTTTAAAGTATTAATTAATAAATGATGGAGATAGTTATGTTGTTAATTAGAAAAAAATATTTTTATATTGCTAATGAGCCGAAAACATTTCATTAGCTATTATACATACTTTTCATAAACCAAAGAGAAAAACAAATATATATATATATATATATGGGTTCACATACCTCCCTAAAATTTTATAGAAATCACGTACGAATGAAAGGTTTAGGAAATTTACAGGAACTACTCTTGTTACAATTATTCTATCCATTCACTGTTAATTGACCGTTAAAAAAAAGGGAAATTTTATACTAATTTTGCATCATATTACGTGATAATAAAATTAATGTGTGTAGAAAGTTTTGTTAACAAAGAAAAGTTAACTATATATGTATGTATGCATGTACATATCAATTCTGAGTAGGAAACTCTTTATATACTTAGTATGTACAATATTACAAATAATGTGTATATATATATATATATTTGTACATTGGACAATTATAATTTTCTTGAATTATCTAAAATTATAAACTTTTAGTTTTTCATTGATTATTGCCTCCAAAAATTCAAACAAAATATTTGACTTGCCTAACTATTATAAGGTTGAACAACTTTTGATGGTAAGTATCTTTGATATAAAATTTCTGTTAAAGCAAGTTTCTAAAAGTTATATACCGGAACACAATTATCATTATAGTGACTCGTATTTTGATTTAGACTGAGCTTCTTCCAGATGAAAGTTAGGAGCCAAAAATAGGTAAATTTATATGCAAAATAATATATTATGACGGTTCAGAGTGAATTCTGTTACCAGATGGGAACAACTTTAATCAGATGGCATAATATCAGCTACTGGAAACAGAGTATATATCAGGACTCCTGGTAAATTTCAGGGTGAATTCTGTTAAGAATGGCCCTGTATGGCTGCCAAACAACAATGAATGCGATGCATACCGTTAAATATGGAATTTCGTGGCATCCCATCAAATGCAAATAACATTTGCAGGCAAGGGGAATGAATGAATTGTAATAATTTCATGACACAAATTAATAAATTGATTGTTCAGAACCTGAGTTGTGAAGTAATCTTCAGCTGTATTTGGATTCTTCTTGCCTATCTCATTGCTAAGTGATAGTTGCGGTTGTGCCATTCTGGGTAAATCTTACACCAACAATTTCATCCATTTTAAGAACTTCTTCCCGAAGTAAAACTCTGAAAACAGCATAGTGATGATTCAAGCTTTTCTCACCCTGTAGTCTGTGAATGCTGCCCAATGCGCCAGCATGCTGGTTCGGAAAAGCGTAGAAAATACGCCTGATTCTTTGATGAACGAGTGCCATTGCACACCTGAAAATTACAAATCTAAGTACAGGAGATTGAATTTAATGGACATTCACAACATCATTTGAGTATATTGATTAAGAAGACAAACAGAATCCCATTTTAATTGCTGTAATACTGACTAAAGGTAAAAGAATTTCATCATGCACATATATTCAACACAGTTTTTGGCAAACTTACATTACACAGGGCTCCCAAACTAGAAAGATATCATAACCCGTGCATAGATAAGGTCTTGCTGATGTGGGATGAAAATCTTCAGCACTAGGGTCCATTTCCTCACCATTCTCAACCTGAGATTACAACCGTTTCTGTTAAAACAAGAGAGAAAAAATTCAAAAACAAAAAGGGAAAATCCTGCAGAAGGTTTTTGTATCCAACAGCCTTAGTGCTTACATTTTCAAAGTCAGTCTTTTGTCTTTTTGCTGGAGTACCTGTGGAAGCAGAGTGTATGTTATCCACTCCGTTAGACTTATCTCTGTCATGTTCCACACCAGGGAACAGACGTCTGTCCCTTGCAGCAGAAGATTCTATAGCAACCATAGCAGCGTGATGTAGAGGATGCAAATAACAAGAAGCTGTATGAGACTTTTGCTGAGCCCAGTGCGAAGGGCTCAAACAAGAAACAACAGGCGAATCTTTTGATGGACTGGAATGTGGCACTTCTCGCTGCCCAGAACAACCATTGATGCTATTCTCCTTCGTGGAAGTGGAACAAGAGCATATTTGATCACATGCACTTGCAATCACATGCTTGACGGAAGGATCCACAATAATTGCAGCATTTACCATCTACATACAGAAGCATGAGATAAACAGCCATACAAGTGAACCCAAAGCAATAGTTTTGTAATTGACATCTACATCTAAACAATGGATATGCTTATTTCTAAGAGGCCTTGTGATACAAATTTTAATGTCAAATGAAAACTCAACTATCAGCTGAGGTAGACAAAGCACAGTGTACAATAGATGCACAAGATGAAACTGGGAAGTAATCAAATATAGTTACCGAACCATCACCAGATTTTGCCATCTTAACAGCAGATTTCATGAAACCAAAAATTGATTGTGAGTCCTCTTCGCTAAATCCAGTAATGCCATCAATATTGCTGTAGATTGAGGGAATAAAAATGCAAACTCAAAAATCCAGTATGATGCCAGAAATGATATTATTTTGACAAGTATATTTGAGAAACAAGAGTTAAAACTCTACAGAGGTAAAACAAACACACCCTGTGAAATGTTAAATAAATATCCATATGTGCCACCACAACTCTTGGCGAAATCATGGCAATGTAGATACCATGAGAAAGAAAAGGACTAGCAATCTCTAATTATTATGAAGAAATAATACAAAAAGTACTTTATACTCTTTAGGGATAAAACATATTTTATTCATCTGTGTTGGCAGAGCGCTGCGATCTACAAAAAATGGCAAAACAACAATACATAAAAAAACCATCCCACAAAAACAATCTAGAGCTTACTAAGTTGGTGGATGATATGATGTTGGCCACAGCTTGCATTGTTCTTCCCATTCTTCTTTTGATAAAGCAGCATATCTACAAACCTAAAATGAAACTGAAGTCAATATGTAAATCACATTCAATGATCTTAAAAGACTAAGATAATACGACAAAAAGTTTGACCCAAAAATGTACTTCCAGAACAGTCACTTTAAGACTTCATCAACTTTAAAAGTTTCTTCAGGAAATATCCACAAAACTGAGCAATAAGTAATTTCATGTCTGAATTAACCATGATAACAATTTTGTACCACGAGCAAACTTCAGAACCTCAAGCAGCTAAAAGCACAATCATGATAACATCGAGCAAAGAAGCAAAAAATTGAGAAACCATTGCAAATCTATACGTTCATCAGATGCACAATCCAAATTAAAATTACAGGAAATAAAGTTAAAATGCAGAAAATTTTAGAAGAAAAAAGGAAGACCCACTTTTGCAATGAAAGGACTCAACTGGTGAGAATTGACAAGCTCCTGAATATCCTGTGGAAGGCTGCTCATATGATGATCATTTTCATCAGCTAAACATAATATCACTGACAACTGGGTTTTTCCTGCCACGTAAGCCAATTAATAGAACCATATGTTAGAAACATCAACAAAAATAAATGGAAAAAAATCTAAAACGCTGGGCATGAAAGAACATTGTTTAACATCTTGTAAGATAATATTAGGGTGCATTTGGGAGTGCTTATTTAGAAAGCATTTTTACTCAATCATGCTTTCACAAAAGCACCTGAAAGCAGAATTGTAAAACAACCTATCAGGTGTCTCCCTATAGTTCCTGATTCTTTGATGATCCTAAAGCGATTTTGGTCTAACTATACATAACTGACAGTAAAAGGTTCTTGACAGTATCGAAAGCACTAACAACAACACCTTAAGGTTTGTTATGACTCCTGCTTGTAACAATTAAAACTCTGTAATAGTCAAAAAAGTTTCAACTTCTCTTTCATGGCATTTGGCTAAAATGGATAAAAAGCACATTTTACAGTTGAGAAAACACATAGAAAGAATTCAGGAGATATGCTTGATGGGCAAGATCAAAAGGGAGAAAAGCTTTTCCAATTAATAAAAAGAGCACTTTTTAGTGTTCTATTTAAAACTGAATAAAAAAAAAAAAAAAAGAAAATGAACACTCATAATGCTCTTACGCAAAGCCCTTTTAATGCTTTCCATAAAACATTCCAAAAAAACGCTCTGCTTGTGCAGTATCAATTTATCAAAGGTAAAGACAGATTTTCTTTTTTTCAATCTTCAAAAAATAAATCTTTTAAGAACCAAACAACCAACAATGTGACATGAAATTAATTTTCATAACCTTAAAATTATTCAAAAAACAAAAGAAAAACCAAACTTAGTTATTTATTAAAAAAAAACGCATTATCAATAAATCACAGACAAACCTCCTTCAAGGAATTTCTTCTGTATTCGCTTTACATGGCGCAGATCTTCCAGTGGCGCCACTTGATTTAAACGCCTAAACAAAAATAAATTTTTACTTTTTGTTTTTCTGATTCAATTGTATAAAAAATAAATAAATAACTGTAATAATAGAATTGAACAATGGCGGACCTTATAATAGTGTTGGCAAGCTTCGGCTCGACAACTGAAGCAAATACATTCACTGTAGAGAATAATTTTCAAAAGTTGGAGACAGAAAAATCAAAATTTTAGTTCATTTACAGGGGAAATAAGAACAAATTAAAGAGAGAAGGATTTGGGTTGTGAAAATCCGACCTGTGGGTTGTTGATTGGGCGGAAATGGCGGTTTATTTGGAATGTGGATGATTTGACACGTATTCATTTTTGAATTAGAGCTTTGTTCCTGTACACTTGAGGGAGGTATTTCACCTGAGAGATGAAATTGAAATTGAAATTGAGATTGGGAATTGAGATACAGAAACTAGGGTTTAAGAAGGCAGGGTTTTGCAGTTTAGCACGGTAACAACGACGCCAGTTGCTTTCAGTTTGATAAACTAAATTATGGAACGATGTCGTTTTGCCCAGTCTGTCGAATAACCTATTGTTTGTTAGTAGTCTAATAAGGATCAAATTTTAAACCTAACAATTTGACTGTTAAGTTTTGAATTCACCCCTTAATTAACCTGGTTATCTTAACATGAATAGATAATTTTTAATCACTTCGCTATTCATGGTTCTGTACTATCTGATATCTCATATAAATTAAATTTTAAAAAAAAAATCCACCTTCCTTGCATACAAAATAAATTTACCAAAAATGAAAAAGAGAAAGAAAACCCCTTGAAGCGTAATATTAATAAACACAGTACATATAATGTCCAAAAGGGCCGCAGCCAACCGAGTAAACGAGACAAAATAACGCCCCAGAGGCTTGTGGAGCTAATTAGTTCAAAAGCCAACCTAGATTGCTATGCATATCACGACCAGTTGTGAGGCAGACACAAATATCATACAGATTCTATCTCATAACTACAAACATTAGCCCAAGGAATTAGAGGTTTTAGGCAATACATATGAGGATCCACAGGAACACATTTTCTAGCAGGTTCGCATGTTTTCTTGAGGTGGTGCAGATTTGCTTCGATTTCATTTATCCCACTCTAAATCCAGATATCGTGGATCCACCTTTGATGAACTCTCTGGACCGCTTTGTGGCAGTTGGTTCGTCAACCGGTCCCAACCCATGAGATGAGGAAGTGCGAACTGCAAAGAAGGTGGAGTTAGTGGGACAAAGTAATGGATTGCAGGATAGATGAGATAACAGAGTGAGGAGAAAAAGGCCACATATGCAAAGTGAACTCTAATGGCGAGAAAAGAAACTGGCAGATGGTGATAAGTATACTTTGTATGATTACCAGAATAATCATCTTAATTAGATTATTTTTAATACACAAGCCTTAATATATATAAAGAGTTCATGTATATTATTTCAAATTATCTTTTTACAGGTCTTTCCTATAAACAGCACCAGAATGCTTTTCATCCACATGGTTGAGATGATGAATTTAAAGGAGTACATATTGGAACATAATTAACAGCCATTAGCTCAAATTAAAAAATCAATTTAGAATTAAGCATTTGATCTCCAAGAGTTCTCCTTTCTCTCCTTTTTTTTTAAAACCTTTTTCCTTCCTTGGAGAAGTAGATGTTTTTAGACGTTTTTTAACACTAACTTGTTTTTGTGCTTTTTTCGCTTTGGTATCCTGGAGCTACATGTTAATGTATTCTAGCATGATGTACCCCAGCATTCAGTTTGAACTGAAACAGATAACTGTGAATCAATTAATCTTCTTACTTTTAAATACATAAAATTTTCCTAGGCTACTCTGCATAAACCTATTCTTTCTGAAGGGCTCATCAAATTGCCACTCTCTTAAAACTGGGGCACTTTAGGACATTATTTCATGGCTCTGTTCTCTAATTCAGCTAGGAAGCTCAGCTGTTAATTGAAATAAAATTAAGTTTATGTACACCTAATGGACTACATCTTTGATCAAACTTAAATAATAAAACAATTTAGTGCAATGCAGATTCCAGGAGTTTAGATATCATACACTGCAAGCAGTCTTCATAACTGCAAATTCTGCAGCTGTCACAGGAACAACAAGGCGCTCGGAGGTTTTCAAAATGCTGTTGGAGACATCTGAGAAATTGCGTATGCAGTGAACAAAAACTACTATGAACAAACTACTCAATTTTGAAAAGTGGAAAGCTCAGGCTAAAATTATGTGAAAGCAATAATTTGAAAGTTCTGGATGTAAGACAATGAATATACAGGAACACAATATTTATAGCCTCAACTTGTTACAATAATGCTCACATTACCCAACTGAAAATAACAACAGCTCTATCAGCACACCACTCAATGTAATGGAGAAAAAGGAATAAATGAAAAAGGCTTTAGCAACCACATAACCAACAAAATTATGTGAACTTTCTAAAAGTAATCTTTCCTCTTTGCTTTTGTCATCAGCGATGGAGAGCACAAGTCTTTCTCATCTTATTTATTTGCTTTTTCAGCTATATTGATAACTAATAAAGAAAAGTGAAAAAATGTCATTTCACTAATCGTATAACACCAAAATAAAATGAGGCAAAGTAAACAAGCAACTGTATAAACCACACAGTAGTGACCCAAACCAATACAAGTTAATCATTAATTTATAAATGCTCAATATTCGTTATGAAAAAAGTGAAGCTACAATAAAACGAACAGCAGCAAATTTATAAAGTATTGAGCACAGATAGAGTACTTACTCAAAGAAATGAAGTAACCATTACCATCTGCAAGTGCCTTAATTGATAAGCTCTTCCTCACCTGACCAGCATTGCTGCAGCAGAAATTTCAGAAAAGTAGAGGCATTCAGAAAGTTAAAAGAGTTTGTGCAATGAATTATAAGTTATCCCATATCAGTACTTGTCATACTGATATTTATTCCCTTTCTTGAGTACAAAATGTTAAGCTCAGGGATCAAATTGCCTCATCACATTCCTCCCCCAGCCACCCACCCCATAAAAACAACAATAATAAAACAAATATGCCAGAAGATCAACCTTGACAGCATTCCAGGATCATGGAAGAACTCGGAAGAATCATTGGGACCCATAGTTATCAATGACCCAACTTCTGTTGGTGACAAAGCAAAATTCTGCAAAATGCCAACTAAATCAGTCAGTCAAGCAATGTAATGGGTGTGCGTAAGAAACCATAGGAAAAAATCTATGCTACTTCTACTCCTTATTATTATTGCAAACACCTAGGTTTTTAACTGATGAATGTGCAATGAAGAGTTCTGAATGCAATTTAGGAAATTTACCTGCCTCTTTTCCCAATTATACTTTCGCTCGCCAATAGCAGGCCAAAAGGTCAACAAGATGACACCTTTGCGCTTAACTTTTAAAAATCCTGACTATATACCATGAAGGATAAAGAAAATATATTATTGAACTTCATATAACTAATGCACGTAGAAAAATTTACAGTAAAGAAAGGTTAAATAAATCATACATCTGTTTTCGTGAAAGTTGGTAAAACAGGATCAACAGAAAATGCAGCTTTGCCCTTGTATACAGAATAAGGAGCAAATACGCGACCTTCATAATTCCCAGCAGGTTTAATTTACAGCAACAAAAGAAGGACAACAACTCATAAGTGATCTTCAATGACAGTGAGAAATGCTAAATCTTTTCTACAAATCTTCTAAACGTGCTTGTGAAATAGAGTTCCTTACTCTTAGCACTAACATCCTGACTAGTAGTTGACATTCCAGCCTGAGACATTAAAGCATGAGGCTGTAAAGCATCTTTTACATCATTAGTTTTTCCAACTAAAATTCTCTCAGACAACAGGTTCCTGTTTCAGCAAAGAAATTAAAAAATAAAAATAAAAATGCTAGACAAATGTCATATAAAATGTATGGCCCAAACAATAAACAAAACAAAGATTGATGCTGTTTCCATATATAAAAAAGTAATAAACACATTGTTTACTTCTTAATGATGTTACTATGAAGGACCTTAAAACACAATAACAAAAACGAATTTTTTTCATTTTCCTGTACGCACTTGAATTACTTCAACAGATACACTCTTGAGAAAATTTCCACTTTCATAAAAAAATAATTGAACTCAAAAAACATTTTTCTACAATAGCGCTCACAAATACATCCCTAGTATCTTGGCTATTCGTCTTCATTTTTTCTCGGCAACCAAACAGAGGAGTCTTCATAAAAGCTCCAATTCAAGCTCCTGTGGTCACGATAACTATTCATTTCATTAAAAATTTAACCAGTTTCTTAATTGTCTATTCAACCAAGTACTTTTTAGGGAGAAAAATGGAGATTCGAGCAGTAATTCTCCAACAATAAAAGATATTTAAAAAAAAAAATTAGTCTCTACTGTAAGCCAAATGGTCGTATTAGAGCTCAGCTCCACGAAAGCTTTCGGTTTCGCCAAAAATTAGGGAAAAAAATCGACGTATTCTACTTTCCTGCCGATTCTCGGCGAGCAAACAGGAAATGAACAAACTTTCTGGCAAAATAAAGACGACATTTTCATACGAGTTTAAGTTTGAACTCCAAAGAAATACCTGGACGAGAGCAGTGAGCGAGATAGCTTCATCATCTTGAGAGAGAGCAAGAAAGCGAGAAAGTCCAGTTAGGGTTTTAGAGAAATCGAGGTTTTACGGACACGAACAGTTTTCGCTTTTAGGAGAGGTCACAGTGAGCGCGATGCACGAAGAGACAGTGAAACCGGTTGCATATGGGTGACACGTGCTGTGTGAAGTGTGAAATCATGGGAATTTGGTGCTTCTACTTGTAGTTTGATTATTTACTATTGTTCCCGAGTGGAGGGAAAGAAGAATAATCTGGTGTGTGCGGAACTATGTGTTCTCTACTTTTGAAGGAGACAACGTCATTAGATAAATTTTTCCATTATCTTCTTTCTTAAGATTTTTATGTGGATATTTTTCTGGTGGACATATTTATTACTAAAATTAAAATAGTGATTTTTCTTCGTACCTCCCTTGAAATTTGTGAAAAATTTAATATATTTAAAAAAAATTCAGAAACCTCCTCTACAATGTTATCCCCCATTAATTAACTGATAATTAGTGAGGCAAATTGGTAAATTATTACTAACTTTATTCATTTGAGTAATCTTTTGGACAAAATGTATTTGGATTGAGTTGATAGTGAGAGAAATTCAAAACTAATGAGCTCAAATTGGAAAATTTCTCTTTCAATTTATACAAAGTTTATCTGATTTCTGTCAAATCTAAAGAGACTTAAGTTAATCTAAGATATTACTTTTAGAATAGAGATTTGGCGAGAATTATTTGAGTCATTAAGCGTGTGTTATAAATTACATTCACAAAAATTACAAACCCATAACGTTCTCTCTATGTTTTCTCTACAGAAGAGGAAAAAATCGGAGAAATTGGTATTTGCAGCTAAAGCAAAGTTTATGGATTGCAAATGAGTGCCAGGTATGTTCTTGTTACCCATTTTCTTGCATGTGCACCGATTGTCATGGGTTTGGGTATAATGCAAAGTAATTTGTTCTGTGCTTACCTTTTCTAATTAACATATTTTTGAGCAATGCATTTGCAAATGTGTTTAGTGTATATATCATAAAGATTTGATACAATATTACATACACACATAATATGAGTGATGAGATAAGAAGAGCTAAGTATGTTTATGTTAATGTGGCTTTGTTCTTTAGTTCATCATTCTTTGTTTGATGTTGACAATTGTTATTTTTTTTATATTATACTAATTTCATAACGGAAAAAATTAAACACATAGTTTTCCAGTGATTTTCATCTATATAAGTTGTTGTTGTGAGTTTTGTTTCATGATCTACTATGATATGTGGTTCAGGACTGATGGGGTAAGTCATCTACTAGGATATCTAAGTTGTAATTTATTATTTAAGATTTAGATGAATACGAGTTACTTTTTCTACCTCTAAACTGACGGGGTATTATGACTTATTATTTGAGTGATGATTTGAGTACCTAACACTACTACAAATGGGCCTTTCTTGACAGGGGAGCTTGTGATATAAAAATGATTTTTCTGACAAAGCCTTGATATAATTTATCAAAAAGCTATCCGCTAAAACTAGGATTAGTTTTAGAGAATTTCGTGACAGAAGAATGTCAAAAGGCTATGATATATTGCTCATGACAGACGAAAAATTATTTATTAACCAAACAGTGTAATCTACGTCGTAATTCAAAACGGTATTTTTTTTTTATTCACATTTATTACATTATTTAAGGGACCTCATATAAACCCAAATCAACCCAAATTTTTGCAATGCCATGGACAACAAAATTGCTCTAAAACCGTCGACCTAAAATTTTCAATCTTTGCCTTCGTTGTTGAATCCTTGAATCCATTCATTGACTTGTCATACACCATAATCTAATTCAATCTAATGGTATATATCAACAACAAACAACACCTAAAAACCAGAGGATCACTCCTTACAATCTTCGAATTAAGTCATTAAAAACAAAGAATGGAGAACACAAACAAACCCTAACTTAAACATAGAAGACCTTGAAGAAGAAGAAGAAGAAATCTAAGGTCCAATCATGGAACTCAACTTTCGTCTCTTATCGAAATCCAAACAGGTAACCACTCTTTCTTGCTATTCCAAATCGAGTTCTGGATATTAGTTAATTTTATCATTCGATTATTTTCTGAGATGAAGAACAATAGTAATGGTTGAAAAATCTCAAAATTATGTAATTGCACGATCGACAAAGAGTCCCTTTCATATCGTGTCATATAGAGCACCCGCGATGGCAAGGTCAGTCATTTTGGTGGCTTCGTTAATTGTGGATAGAGTTGATGATTCACAGCAAGAGACTAGTGAGTTTCTTTCCCTAAATGTGGAAAGCTTTTAAAACCAACTATTTGGTCTATAATTTGAGTAGATCTGACTATTTAATTTCTCATATAGTTGGCTTCTGCATATACTGGCAAGTGTATGTAAATGCAATATACTTGCATCTTGGTGTTCACAGACTTGATTGTTGCAGTAAATATAGGTTGGGTCTTATTAGTTAGTGTATTTAACCCTTTGTCTGTCTTATAGGTATACTTTGATTAACGAAATATGCCCAAAATTAGATTTGATTTGATCAATGAAGGGATTCTTTTGGTGGAAATGTCCTTTAAAGCATCAATGATAGGATGTTTATTATCTTTTAAGGGTAGAAGTATGGGATCAAATTACCGACTATTCCAATAGGTTTCAATAAATGTATAAAAACGAGTTCCCCTACCCAATAGATTTTATGGATTGGTTATAATTTGTCATATAATTTTTGGGTCAATTTGCAGTAATCTAATTCTCCCTTAGTTTTTGCTACAACAACAAAGAACACCAAAATTCTTTCTTGGATTTAACAGCTTAATATTACTTAATTTCCTCCTTACTTCTATTTTATTGTAAGATTTTACTTGTCTGCAACAAGTAAAGAGAAAAAATGGGGGCGGTGGTGGTGGTAAAAAGAAAAAACGCAGCGGCAACAACAATCCAGTGACGATGGTGGTAGTGATAGTGTAAGAAGAAAAAACGCAACGGCGATACAGGCAAGAATAGTGGCTAAGAAGCCGAAATGGCTATAGGTGAGGGTCACATTCTATTGCCTTGGGACCTACATCTTATTGTGTCGGACCTTTTTGTTCCCTCAAACAGTTGTCTGAGGGTATTTATGTAAAACCAACCTAAAATTATTTTTTCTTGTTAACTCAAGTAACAATGAGATATAACGGAATATTTTTGAAATACTAGAAAGATACTATATAATTAGATCAAACCTGAAGGGGGGTATTGACTATTTTCTCAATTAATTATATCTTTTCGATACTTATTTTTTATCTCATAAGTGTGCATACCATTTTAGAGGAGTACAGTATTTTTCAAATTTTAGCAAAATATGACTCATTATATAGGTGTTTACAAAAGTGTTAGAATATTTAAGTTAAAAAACATACAGAAATTTGTACTTATTTATTAATCAAACTTTTTAACCTTAAGGATGTTGATATAAATTTTTATTGACATCAAATAAGTCTAAGTTATTTGTTTATACATTATCTATCATTGTTAATAGCTTCATTTTTCTTTCAACATTATTTATAGTTTTGACCATTATACCCCCCATGTTTTAGTTAAAAAGAGTTCAAGAATTCTTCAAATTTAAGATTTAGACATATAAAGGCATTCAAATCTCTCCACCCTATGTAATTAAGTGCCAGTCTAAAATTGTTGTGGATTTTAAAATAATTTGTTTCGATTACATTTTAAAAATAATCAACTTTAAAAAAAATTAATTTAGTGTTTAATAAATTTTATATTCAAAAGGTGTTGTAAATTTAAAAAATAATTTTGTGCATATGGTAAATTTTACTGTTAAAATATTGTAAATATATAAATTATTAAAATATACATATAATATTAAATACAATATTTATTTATCAATATATAGTAGTATATAAAATAATTTATAATAAGAAAATTACTTATATTATTAAATAATATAATTTGTTAATTTATTGAAGCAGAAATTGATAATAGTTGTGCAATAATACTAATTCAAGTAGAACACTGTACTTTAAAAAATAAAAGTATACTAAAAATTAAAAGTATACATATAAGAAAATATATAAAAGAAATTGTTTAAATACTTAAATTTTATTAAGGATAATTTTGAGGTTATATAATTTATGCAGGAATTTATAGATAAAATAGATTTTAAAAATTAAACCTATTTCTCAAAATCTGTGGTAAAAGAACAAATTTACTATAATCCCAAACGTGCTCTAAGTTACATACCTATATTATATTAAATCAAAATTCAACATTACAAGGTTAGTTAACATCGTAAAATTTTCAGGATCTATTTGATATAAATGAAAACATTACTTGTTCATTTGTGAAAAACATGAAAAGCCATGGACAAACCAGAAATATACAAGAATACGGTCTTCCGTTTTCTCGAGCGGTAAATCACTTCGTCAAGTCAACCAACGTCAACGACTTAGCAAGCTTCATGTAGCTTATCAAATACCAAGTACCAGCTGAGAAATTTCTTCGTCCTTTTCTGCTACTTCCTATTTCGTTTTTAAACCACCGAGAGGAAGAAGGAAAGAGAAAAGCTTTTGAGTTATTATTTAACACAATGAGTTCGTCGTCGAATGAGCCTGCGGAGAGAGCCTCGGAAGATGCCCTTATCTTGGAAAATCAAAGAGTCGTTCGTGTAAAGGAGTCAGGAAACATTTTCGTGAAGAAGTTCAGGAACACTGACTTGAAGAAGTTATACGGGAGATTTAATGTGGGTTATCAATTTCTACAATATAATTTTTCCTTGTGAATTTGATGCTTTCGTATGTGTAGAATTAAAGATAGTTTTGTAGGTGTTCAATTTATCATCATTTTGGGAATTTGAGTAAAGAGTAGCTGGAAATTCTGAAATCAGAGTATCTGATGCCATTGTTCAAAATTGATTTATATTAGATTTTTTGGTTCATATTTAATTGTGTGTTAACATTGAGGAAGTATACTTTTCTTATTCTTGGAGGTTTGATTAATGGAGCTTTTCATTTCTTTGTTGCAGCCAAAAAAGGTTAGGACCATATGGCACAAAAAGCAAAGAGTAAGAATGATTAGAAACCCTTCTCACGTTACAATACTTTAATCCATTTATCTTTTGGATTTCTTTCAAAAAAAAAAAGGGAAAAAGAAAAAAAAAAAATTCATTTTAGAGTAAAACAAGCCAACTCTGTGTGTTACTAACAAAAGGAAGATCCTGGAAAGCGAGAGTAATTTCAAGGTTGAGAGATTAAACTCTAGAAGTTGCGAAAGCTGATAGTTAGTGGTCAATTCTTGCATTCGTCTTGTTCTCTTATCTACTGCAATCTATAAAACTCTATGAACGTAACCAATCTAGTGAACTGCATAAAATGTTTATATTGTGTTGTATCGTTGTTGTTACTCTTGATTATTTATCTCTCTATTGTATTTTCTTACTTATTTTATTATCCTTTGCTTCTATTCTGTTGTTCCATGTTTAATTCGGTTTAAATAACATCGAAGATTGGTGCTACTTTATTAGATACTGGAGCTTTAATTTGTTCATCATAGAAATCAGTAGCTATGCCAAAATTCCATTCATTGTCTTTTGCATTCTCAAGTCATAATTGTGCAGTGCATTGCTCTTTTGCTTTTATGCAGATAATATTTTTTGAATTTCTAAACTTGTACCAGTGCTTTCCATAATTCATGAGGAGAGCAAATACGGACATTACTCAGTATCTCAAACTAATCAATAATATTAAACTGCTGTATTTGAACTTGGAATTATTCATTTTCTTGCTGGGTGCAACATAATGTGCACTTGCATAACCTTACAATTTGCAACTTTTGGGATCTTAGAATGGAAAGGTTCGGAAAATTTTCTTTTTGTAGATGTGGCAGAGTGCTCTGCTTTTGTAGTTGAAAGTCTAAACAATATGGATTTTTTTCTTGTCAGGAGATTGGACCCTTTTACGATTTACTATCATGGTCAACTAATACCTACTATTTACTGATTTCATTTACTTGCTTATTCCAGTAATTTGTATTGGATTGTGTCGCTTCTGTTATGTGTTTATTAACAATGAGTAAAAGTGTTTTTCTTGTTCTTGTAGTTTATGGAGCTTTACTTCTTTATAGGACATAGCTGCTGGTTTAAATGCTTGGCGAGGGAGAGTGCAAAGAGTGAGGACAATAGGAACCCCTTCTCAACTCATAATACTCTAACCCATTTGTCTTTGCATTCATATAAATAAAATCTTGATATCTTGCTTTTTGAAGATAAGAGTTAAATCCTTGCATTATTAATGGTGTCTGAAAGACCGTCATTTATTCATCATTTTAGATGGAGTGTTAAAATATATGATGCCATTTTATCCTGCCAATGCATGTGTGTTTTAACTGTCATCTTTAAACTTTTTGTAGTAGTGAATTATATATATAACCCTGTGATCAGCCGGAAAATCTACAGGTTTTAGCAATTTTGAATATTTTCCATTTATCTATCAAATAACTAATCATTGTACAGCTAGTAAAACATGCATTTCATATATATTGCATGCATAATAATTTCTTACAATTTCACATTGTAAATTCGGCGATTCTGTAAAGATGGAATTGTAGATATTTCAGGAGCTTGCATGATGAGATAGGAGCGAACATTTGTTCAATCATAATAATTTAGGGTATTTGACTATTTGGGATTTAACTAGACATATATATGTTTAAAAATGATATTTGTTAAATTCTTTTAGAAATGAGTATCCTCTATTATGCCTTTTGGCTAGTATAGAGGCATCTAAAATATTCTCTCTGTAAATAAAGCTGACTTTTAAGGCATCAAAGTTACATCTTGGTAGCTTTGTGATTGAAAATTTTGAACTATTTGGAATTTTCCTTCTTGGAGATTATTTAAGTTATCATGATGCTCAGCTTACTGATACCATTTACCTGTTCAATGGGTAATTTATTTTGGATTTGCTGCTTCTATTCATTTCATATTTAATTGGGTACATATTAACATTGAGAAGGATCAGTATGCTTATTCTTGAAGTAACGGTGCTTCTGTTCACACAGATAGCGGCTAGCAAACCTGTTGAGCATGTCTCTAACGAAAACGAGGATTGGTACTGTCAAAAGTAAGGACTATAAGAGCCCATTCAAAAGATAGAATATTATAATCCATTTATATGTTTCATTTACATATAACGATAGAATATTGTAATCCGTTTACATGTTTCATTTACATTAGTTTTCTGAGCATGTAAGCCTCATTGAGATTTGATAATACACAATCGGTTGTAAAACATGATTATTTAATCGTACATATTTATATCTCCCATATTTCTCAGCATGATGACGAAACGAAACCCGCTGTTGAATCTTCAGAAACTGTAAACTCCCACCACATAAATATTGGAGAAGAAAATGGTATTGGAGATCACAGGTTGCATGGAAGAAGGAATACTGGTTGGAGTTCTCAGAAGGTAAATCCTAGATTAAGAGAAAAAAAAAATGAATAAGAATAATATATTGTTATATATCAAGCCAAATTATCTTTGCTTGCAACATACTATTATAGTGTCTAAGATCCAATTATAATAATTTCATCCCCTTCCATACAGGTTGATTAAAGAAGGAATACTGTATGTGCTTTTTGTAAAGATGGAATTGTAGATATATATTTCAGGAGCTTGATGAGATAGAAACTAACTTTTGTTCAATCATAATAATTTAGGGTATTTGACTATTTTGGATTAAACTAGACATGTCTATGTTTGTAAAATGATCTTTTGCAATTAAATTCTTTTAGTAATGGGTATCCTCTATTATGCCTTTGGACTGTTTTAGAGTCATGCTAAAATATTCTCTGTAAATGAAGCTGACTTTTGAGTTTTAAGGCATCAAAGTACATTTTTGTTGCTTTGTCGTTGGAAATCTTGAACTATTTGGAATTTCCTTTTTCAGAGATTACTTAAGTTATCATGATGCTCGGCAGATTCCTTTTGGTTGCTGATATCATTTACCTGTTCAATGTGGTAATTTATTTTGGATTTGCAGCTTCGATTCATTCTATATTTTATTGGGTATTAATATATAATATAGGGAAAGATCAGTGTGCTTATTCTTGGAGTTGAGCATGTCTCTGGCCAAAATGAGGATTTGGTAGTGGCAAAAGTAAGGATTATCAGAGCCCATTCTCAAGTTATAAATATTCTAATCCATTTATATTTTTCATTTTCGTAAAATAAAAGTTTTCAGAGTTAGTTTTCTGAACATGTAGCGCGGCTCTATAAAATTCATGAGAGCCAATTCGCTGTCATTCTGTGAAAACAGTCATTAAAGTGAAACTGCAGCACTTGACCATCCTTATATGAATTCTGGTATGCCATAAGACCCCAAATTTCAGAAATTTCGGGGAGAACAGATTATCTATGCAGGTTTGGTAGCTCACAAGGAAGAAGTTGACGAAAGTTAGGTTCAGGAAAATTGGTTTTGAAAAACTTACAACCATATTGTAGCTGTAGATCATTTATAATTCAAATGTAAGACAAGGTCCTTGTCACAAAGGATGTGCTCTAATATTTTTAACTTGCTAGTATATGTATCGAAACGTCATTGGATGCAAGCATCATTGAGATTTGATAACACAATCCGTTGTAAAACAAGGGATTATTTTATTAGTAGATTATTTATTTCTCTCATGTTTCTTGGCAGGATGATGAAACGAAACCCACTGTTGAATCTTCAGAAACTGTAAACTCCCACCACATAAATACTGGAGATGAAAATGGTATTGGAGATCGCAGGCTGCAAGGAAGAAGAAATACTGGTTGGAGTTTTCGGAAGGTAAATCCTAGATTAGTTGAAAAAAAAATGAATAAGAATAATATATTGTTATATATCAAGCTAAATTATCTTTTATTGCAAGATACTATTCTAGTTTCTAAGATCCAATTATAATAATGTCATCCCAATTCCATACAGGTTGATTTAGAGAAGATCTTTGTAATCTTCAACTTTGTCCTGGAAATTCCCTCAGCCCTTTTTGATCAACTTTCTTCTGTGCATAAACCTCGATATGCATTCTTGAGCATGTTACTGTCATTTGCAGCCATCCCTATGTGCATTGTGGAGCTTGTTTGCAAAACTCGAAAAGAAAAATTTACGTGGAAGCGGAGAGGTACGTTACCATGGTTATATCATCCATCACAAACTCATAAGCCTTTTGGAAACTTCAAGGATATCATAGGATTTGTATGTGCTCTCTGTCAGTGTATTGTTACAACAGTCAGTTTTGTTTTTGTTAGTCGACATGCTGATAATCCAATTAAAGTTTCTGTTTGGCCTATGCTTTTTGCCTTTGGTCTATTATGCTCCAAGTTTTCAGAGAAGCGAGAAAGAAGTTAGTTCATAAAGATAAGGACATGATATTGCAAGTTCCACCTTAACACACTGCTAGTAGGCATTTTTTTTTTTTTTTTTTTTTTACCCCTGTATGAACTAAACTTCTCCAGCTCTTTCTCCTTTTGTTTTGAGTTTGGGTGTACACTATAAATGCAAAAATGATTTCTTTCCATTTGCTCAAGTTGATTTTGTATTTTATATATAAAATCCTTATGTTTGCCAAATTGATTAATACCCGCATTCAGTTATACTTTTGAGAAATCAAAACGTTCAATTCAGTTTTTGGGTTAAATAAATATCTGAATTGAAAAATACCCACCCTAATATTTACCACTAAATGTTTGAATATAAATAAAAAAGTGAGTGATCCCATAAAATACAATGTTTATCAAATAATTTACTCGTTGTACTTTTAAATTGCACGACAAAAATACAACAATCTTAAACTAAACTTTAAATGACAAAATGATAGAAGTAATGTTATTAATTTATTACGACAAACGCGTGCCGAACTTATATTTTAGACACGAAAATTCAATTGGTTGGTACATATATTGATACAAAATAAAAGTAATTTCTTAAATAATAAAAACGTCTACAATATTCATAATAATAATAATAGTTATGTGAAAAATAAATAAAAGGGATAACGATGCAACTTACCGCTGGTTAGAATTTCACTTATTACTTTTCTTCCCTATTAGATAAAAATACCCTAAATACCTTGTACAATTTTCACATATGTAACTAATAATATATATGCTAGTTGCACATAATATTGTTTATATGTTGAATGGTTAATATTCTTATCTTGTTATTATTTGATCGCCATTGTTATTGTTATTTTTAAGTATCTAAAATTTAACTTTAATTTACGGCAAACAGTTATTCAAATGAAAATACTGATGATACCATTGTTTAGAGTATTGAAGAAGAATTCTAATTATATTCATGATGACATTCGGGATGGTTAATAGTGGTTCGCGGTGGTAGTCAAGGCAGTTGTAAGTTGTCTAATAAAAAATTAACGGTACTATAAGAATCTAAACGAATGACATTCGATAATGATTAACAGTGGTCGACTGTGACAATCAATTCAGATATAAGTTGTTTAATAAAAAAATGATAGGTATTATAAGGACGTATACATATATTAAAACTATGTTAAATTATTTAATTGTCTTAAAAAACTAATAGCTTTTGCAAATGAAAATACCGTTGGGGAATATTGGAATATTAACTAAATAATAAGGAAGTCAGGAGATATATATATTATGTCCAATAATAGGGGAAAAATGGGAATTCTCTAGTAATTTTGAGATGATCTGGAAATCTGGAGATAGGAAAACTGTTCTGATTTGGCTTGTGCTTTTCTCGAAAACGTTGTAAAAATAAAAGTTGTCAGACGCAGGAGAAAAGCGAGGGTTTCCATGAAAAGCACTTCTGAGAATTAATGTTAAACTTGAAAGCAACATCCATCCATGTCAAAAGCATATCGATAAAAAATGAAATTATGCAACTCGGTCTAGGTTCAAGATTCTAACAATTTTCCTAGTTAGGAAGAAGTTTTCGAGCAATTAAGTGCTGCAACGACAGCAACGTAGATTGCTCTCGTTGCGTTCTGGGTAATTTTAAATTAAATACATATATGGTACTTGTTTTAAACTCGCGCCACAAGATTGGCAGTACATTTTTACGTCTATAATTCACGATATAATTTTTTGAACTCGTGTTTATAAATATATGTAAACATCATATTGTCAAAGAAAAAATAATATACATATTCACTGCACAAATGTCCTCGGAGAAACCAAGATTGAATAAAGTAAAATAAAGCAAAATAAAGCAAAATAGACAAAGATATTTAGGTTTCTAATGAGAGTGCAATAATCTTTCTATTGAAACATTCTGAAGCAACAGTTCTTAATTAAATTAACTACGAAACAGCGGTCCTCTTCTAATGTTTCTCCAAGAACTTAGACCATAGTAGACCGATAGCGTAGATGATAGGCAAAACACAAATTTTAATTGGATTGTTACGTTGTTGAAGAAGAAAACCAAAACTGATTGTTGTAACAATACACTGACAAATAGCACATACCAGTCCTATTATGTCCTTGAAATTTCCAAAAGGCTTATGAGTTTGCGATGGATAATATAACCAAGGTAATCTACTCCTCCATTTCCATGTAACTCTTTCTTTTCGCGCTTTATAAACAAGCTCCATAAAGCAAACAAGCAAGGCTGCAAATGACAGTAATATACTCACGAGTGCATAGCGAGGTTTATGCGTAGAAGAAAGTTGGTCGAAAACAGCTGAGAGAATTTCCAGGACAATGTTTGTGATTGCTGCGTTCTTCTCCAAATCAATCTGTATGTAAAAGAAAGAATAGATTCATCATCATTAGTCAACGAACTAAAGTAATACAATAAATTCATCATCATCAGTCAAGGAACTAAAGTAATACTACAGAAGAAAAATTTAAATCTTTCTTTTATTACCTTTCCGGAGAAACAACCTGCAGTATTTCTACTTCTCTGTGCCTCAGGATCTCCAGTATTGTTGGTGTCTTGTCCATTATCTATGCAGTGGGAGTTTCTTACAGAAGCTCCAATAATGCTTTCAGTATTTGCAATTATTCCCTGAAAACATTGACAATCAAGTACAAAGGGTCTAGTCAACCGAGTCTTCTACTGCAGGCATTCATATATTTTCTTAAACTGTAAACAGTAATTCTTTATATAGAGAGTTGAGCCATATTCTAATCTCACCCTTTCTACTCCCTGTACATTAATTACTATGCTCTTGATAGATTCCATTAGCCTACGATCCTGCAAAAGAAGAGAGACTTCAATGTAAACTCAAATTTACAGAAGTTACAAAATTCTGAAAAATTGAACACTAGTTATTTTCATTCTCATCCGGCTGCTTCTTTAGTAATATTTACAATTCAAACCCCAGATTCGAATGCATGTACCTGAATCCATTATAAAATTACATATCATGCATCTATATTTGATGAATTGAATTTTTTCATGTAACTAATTAAATTACCCTCATAGAAATGTCATGAAATACTTTCA
Organism: Azadirachta indica; assembly: GCA_022749755.1. Classification (NCBI taxonomy): domain Eukaryota; kingdom Viridiplantae; phylum Streptophyta; class Magnoliopsida; order Sapindales; family Meliaceae; genus Azadirachta; species Azadirachta indica. The sequence goes on along the minus strand of CM040444.1, from coordinate 5,138,579 downwards.
TGTGGGCTTCAAAGTCGATATTGGGATCGATGGGAGGGTTTTTGTCGCACCCAGGGAGGCCATAAGGATACTCTACAACTTCCAGATGATCAACGAAATCATCTTCCAATTCATAGTTCAAATCGTACTCAGAGCCATGGAATAAATCTTCATAAGGTTCAGCGTATTCAACATCGTAGCCAGGGAAGCAATAAAGATACTCTACACGTTCCAGATGATCTTCACAACTGTTGGCATCTTCAACGAAGTCATCTTCCAATTCATGCTTGAAATGGTACCCAGAGCAGTAGAATAAATCTTCATCAGGTTCAGGGTATTCAACATCATACCCAAGGAGGCCATAAAGATACTCTACAGGTTCCAGATGATCTTCACAACTGTTGGTATCTTCAACTAATTCATCTTCCAATCCATGGTTGAAATCGTACCCAGAGCCATATAATATATCTTCATTAGGTTCAGGGTATTCAACATCGTACCCAGGGAGGCCATAAAGATACTCTACACGTTCCAGATGATCGTCACAACTGTTGCTATATTCATCAAAGTCATCTTCCAATCCATGGTTGAAATCGTACCCAGAGCCATAGAATGAATCTTCATCAGGTTCAGGGTATTCAACATCGTACCCAGGGAGGCCATAAAGATACTCTACACCTTCCAGATGATCTTCACAACTGTTGCTATATTCATCAAAGTCATCTTCCAGTTCATGGTTGAAATCGTACCCAGTGCCATGGAATAAATCTTCATCAGGTTCAGGGTATTCAACATCGAAGCCAGGGAAGCAAGAAAGATACTCTACACGTTCCAGATGATCTTCACAATTGTTGGTATCTTCAACGAAGTCATCTTCCAATTCATGCTTGAAATCGTACCCAGAGCAGTAGAATAAATCTTCATCAGGTTCAGGGTATTCAACATCATACCTAAGGAGGCCATAAAGATACTCTACAGGTTCCAGATGATCTTCGCAACTGTTGCTATATTCATCAAAGTTATCTTCCAGTTCATGGTTGAAATCGTACCCAGAGCCATAGAATAAATCTTCATCAGGTTCAGGGTATTCAACATCGTACCCAAGGAGACCATAAGGATGCTTGACAGGCTTCAGATGCTCTTTATAACTGTTGGTGTCTTCAACGAAGTCATATTCCAATTCATGGTTGACATCGTACCCAGAGCCATAGAATAAATCTTCATCAGATTCAGGGTATTCAACATCGTACCCAGGAGGCCATAAAGATACTCTACAGGTTCCAGATGATCTTCACAACTGTTGGTATATTCAACTAATTCATCTTCCAATCCATGGTTGAAATCGTACCCAGAGCCATAGAATAAATCTTCATCAGGTTCAGGGTATTCAACATCGTACCCAGGGAGGCCATAAAGATACTCTACAGGTTCCAGATGATCTTCACAACTGTTGGTATATTCAACTAATTCATCTTCCAATCCATGGTTGAAATCGTACCTAGAGCCATAGATCAAATCTTCATCAGGTTCAGGGTATTCAACATCGTACCCAGAGAGGCCATAAAGATACTCTACACGTTCTAGATGATCTTCACAACTGTTGCTATATTCATCAAAGTTATCTTCCAATCCATGGTTGAAATCGTACCCAGAGCCATAGAATGAATCTTCATCAGGTTCAGGGTATTCAACATCGTACCCAGGGAGGCTATAAAGATACTCTACACCTTCCAGATGATCTTCACAACTGTTGCTATATTCATCAAAGTCATCTTCCAGTTCATGGTTGAAATCGTACCCAGAGCCATGGAATAAATCTTCATCAGGTTCAGGGTATTCAACATCGAAGCCAGGGAAGCAATAAAGATACTCTACAGGTTCCAGATGATCTTCACAATTGTTGGTATCTTCAACGAAGTCATCTTCCAATTCATGCTTGAAATGGTACCCAGAGCAGTAGAATAAATCTTCATCAGGTTCAGGGTATTCAACATCATACCCAAGGAGGCCATAGAGATACTCTACAGGTTCCAGATGATCTTCACAACTGTTGGTATCTTCAACTAATTCATCTTCCAATCCATGGTTAAAATCGTACCCAGAGCCATAGAATATATCTTCATTAGGTTCAGGGTATTCAACATCGTACCCAGGGAGGCCATAAAGATACTCTACACGTTCCAAATGATCTTCACAACTGTTGCTATATTCATCAAAGTCATCTTCCAGTTCATGGTTGAAATCGTACCCAGAGCCATGGAATAAATCTTCATCAGGTTCAGGGTATTCAACATCGAAGCCAAGGAGGCCATAAAGATACTCTACACCTTCCAGATGATCTTCACAACTATTGCTATATTCATCAAAGTCATCTTCCAGTTCATGGTTGAAATCGTACCCAGAGCCATGGAATAAATCTTCATCAGGTTCAGGGTATTCAACATCGAAGCCAGGGAAGCAATAAAGATACTCTACAAGTTCCAGATGATCTTCACAACTGTTGGTATCTTCAACTAATTCATCTTCCAATCCATGGTTGAAATCGTACCCAGAGCCATAGAATATATCTTCATTAGGTTCAGGGTATTCAACATCATACCCAGGGAGGCCATAAAGATACTCTACGTGTTCCAGATGATCTTCACAACTGTTGCTATATTCATCAAAGTCATCTTCCAGTTCATGGTTGAAATCGTACCCAGAGCCATAGAATAAATCTTTATCAGGTTCAGGGTATTCAACATTGTACCCAAGGAGGCCATAAGGATGCTTGACAGGCTTCAGATGCTCTTCATAACTGTTGGTGTCTTCAACGAAGTCATATTCCAATTCATGGTTGACATGGTACCCAGAGCCATAGAATAAATCTTCATCAGGTTCAGGGTATTCAACATCGTACCCAGGGAGGCCATAAAAATACTCTACATGTTCCAGATGATCTTAACAACTGTTGCTATATTCATCAAAGTCATCTTCCAGTTCATGGTTGAAATCGTACCCAGAGCCATAGAATAAATCTTCATCAGGTTCAGGGTATTCAACATCGTACCCAAGGAGGCCATAAGGATGCTTGACAGGCTTCAGATGCTCTTCAAAATTATTGGTGTCTTCAACGAAGTCATATTCCAATTCATGGTTGACATCGTACCCAGAGCCATAGAATAAATCTTCATCAGGTTCAGGGTATTCAACATCGTACCCAGGGAGGCCATAAAGATACTCTACATGTTCCAGATGATCTTCACAACTGTTGCTATATTCATCAAAGTCATCTTCCAGTTCATGGTTGAAATCGTACCCAGAGCAATAGAGTAAATCTTCATAAGGCTCAGGGTATTCAACATCGAACCCAAGGAGGCTACAAGGATACTCCACAGGTTCCAGATGATCTTCGGAACAGTTGGTATCTTCGAAAAAGTAATCTTCCAATTCATGGTTGAAATCGTACCCAGATCCATAAAAAAATTCTTCATCACGTTCAAGGTATTCAACATCTTCCTCAACTAAGTCATTTTCCAATTCTTGCAACGGCAATGACTCATAAGAACTCATAGTTGTTGGATAGATCAGAGAGTAATTTAGATCAAAAAGCAAAAGCAAGTGCAATTTGGTTAAATGACTCAAAAGCAAGTCAATAATTTTTCTTTTCTTCGTCTTCAAGGAATCTGAACTCACCCAAAAGGAAGAAAATGGCAGTACATAAAATGTGTATACACACACACAATGTTGAAATTCTAGTTTTAATTGGTTCAAGTTTTATTATACAACAAAAATCTGTGCTCAATAAGAAGTATAAATACACTTTTATATGTTAAATATTTGTCAGCTAAATTTTAAAAATTAACAGTAAAAAAAAGCATTGAATTCTTGCATCTTCCTATTTTTTAAAATTTGTAAAAATTAAAAAGAGAAAAAAATTTAAAGTGGATTATTCTCTCCTTTTCTTTTGCTCTTGTTTGGTCTCAATTCCCTTGCTTCTCTCTTTTTCTCCGTCCCTCTCATTATAATTCTTTTTTTTTATATGTTTTTTCTTTCCTCTCCACCAGCATTTTTACTATCTTGGTTAGTCCTTGAAAAAAGGGAATGAAATCTAAAATAAAATAAAAAAAGAAACAATTAAAAAATTAGAATGTAAAAACTGTTATTTTAGTGATATATATTGTATTATATAAATGAAATAATTCTTTCACGTTTTATTATATTGTGCAACTGATTATATATAGGCATTATAAATGTGAATAAAATTTTTATTCTTCCTAAAATCAAAATAGTTAATAACAATTATTTTGTAATGTAGAAGATACTTACACACCAATTTTTAATTTGACTTAGGGTTTCTTTGTTTTTTTGGCTAAATATAATTATTTAGATATTTAAAAGTCATTTATTTTTTAATTTATGTTTGAATATTTATTAAAAACATCTGAATATAATTCAATTAAAAATTTTGACTTAAATCTGAATGAGTAAGTATATGAATAATTTAAATATTTTATTTGTCAATAATAACATTAGTTTATTATATAATATTTATATGTCAACTATTTAATATATTAGTTTAAGATTTTTTAGGACATATATGTTAACATATTATTTTGAGATTTTTTATTTTTAAAATAATAAATAATTTAATATTTATATTTGACTAAAAAAAATATCAATTAGATTAAGATTTTAATTGAATTCAAATGTCAGTCACATTCAAATTTTAGACCGAAAAATAAAACACTATCTTAATTTGAAATTTATCAAAGACTATCAAACTTGGTCGATTGGTCCAATAGGTCAATCTAAATGTATCTTGACCCGCGTGATCAACTTGACTAGTAAATTAAGCTTGTATATAACATGGATTAAATTAGATCCATCGTGAAATGATTAGGCTGCCTTAACCATTGCCATAATTTTCTAAAAATATTACACGAAATAAATCAGATTTCTTCCAAACTCATACGAGGAAAATTAATCTCAGAAAATTTAACCTAACCAATGAACGAGCTAGCTCAATCAACCATTATTACATTTATATAATCTGTAACATATAATTAAGTTGATGTTTGGGTATTAATCAATTTGGCAAACATAAGGATTTATGTATAAAAATACAAAAACAAATTGAGAAAATTATATTAAATGGGAAAGAAACCATTTTTAATTGCATTTATAATACACATCAGAACTCAAAACAAAAGGAAAAAGGGCTAGAGAAATTTAGTTCATACACTCTAGACGAATGCCTACTGGCAGTGGCAGTGCGTTGAGGTGGAAATTGCAATATCATATCCTTATATATCTTTATGAGCTAACCTCTCATCTCTGGCTTCTCTAAAAACTTAGAGCATAGTAAACCAATGGCAAAAAGGATAGGCCAAACAGAAACTTTAATTGGATTACTGTTGAGAAAGAGCACATACAAATACAATGATGTCCTTGATGTTGATTTTCGAGAGTCTTGTTTGTGACGGATAATAAATGTGATTCTCCATTTCCTTGTAACTTTATACTAAAGTTGCTTGGTAAACATGCTAATAGACCATAAATAGATTACAACCTTTCTATATTAAGTAGGAAAATGACACTCTCTTTCTTACACTATGGAGGAAAGAAGTCTTTAAGTACTTGGTGAATATTGAGAATATAGAATGTTGATATTAGATTTCATTACTTGATATTAACAATTAATGTTGTCTGTAGAGAGAGACAAAAAAGCCAATTTCTCATTTAAGGAGAATCTGTTACAATAAGAAAAATTTACGATGTATCAAAAGTTGTGTATTTATTTTATTTGTATTACTTGTATACATGATTTAATATATTTGATCTTGATAAAATATTTGAGTATTTATTGTTATTTATATTAATTGTATATACATGCTTTAATAAATTTGATTTTGATAAAATATTTGAACGTTATATTTATTTACATTAATTGTGTAAATGGTTTAATATATTTGATCTTGATAAAATATTTGAATATTTTATTTTTATTTATTAATTGTATACATGGTTAATATATTTGATTTGCATAAAATATTTAAGTGTATTTAATCCCTCCTAATGATAAGATGCCCCACAATATTGTAGAATTTTTCACCATATTAAAGCATGAGTTGATTCCTAATTTGTGAAAAAATTATACCTGGGTGTTTAGGGTGTGCGTATTTGGGATATAAAATAATTGTTGTATTTAAATTTCTATTACATATATTTTATATATTTAAATTTTAATGTAATATTAAAAAAAGGTAAGTAAAAATAAAATTTGAAAAAAAAATTTGTTTAGTTTAAATAAAAAATCAATTTTCAAAAATAATGATGAATGAATATATGTTGTTCAACAAACAAAAAGACAACGAATAATATAGATTAAGGGACAAATATTAATTGAGTCTAAATTTAAATATTATCAGATACAAAATTAAATATTATTAGGATAGTCCAAATTAAAATATCTTTCTAGAACAAATATAATATCATTTGGCATAAACAAACATAGTTCTCATTCAAATTTAAATATCTTTTAGGTCTAAAACTAAATATCTTTCAGATCCAAATTTAAATATCTCTTAGCTGCAAATCTATTATCAATATTTTGTGCAGAATTAAATATCTTTCAAATCTCAATCTAAATATCTCTTAGGTTCTGATCTATTATCAATATTTTATGCATAACTAAATATCTTTATCTATTCACTATTTGTCCTTTTCAGCTTCAAATATTTATGATTTGTACTAAAATTGTCCAAAACTTTAATATTTGACCCTAATGACTTACTAAAATAATTTTGATATGACTAATAAGTTTTAACTATCTATAATATAGTCTAAAATTTTATAATTTATTATTTCTCAAGAACACTACACTTTATGCATTGAATGGAAGATATTATGATTATATATTTGTTATAATGTTAAAATAATTTGAGTTATCTCCATATTTTTTCTATTCTCCACTTATAATTGCATGTTCACTTGCATATTAACATAATAGCACTAAAAGAGTAAAATTAGTTTTAAAGATTTTTTTTCATTGATTACTAAGAAAAAAGAAGAAGAAAGATCACGGTTTATTATTTTTAGTTAAATTATAAGAAGAATAAATATTATTTAAAATAATTGTGTATACTAAGTTGAATTGGCCTATTTTTATTAAAGAAACTTTATGGTTCGAATAAAATCAAATATAATCTTATATCAATTTCAATTATAGTTTTATATGTGTTCTTTTCTCATCTCTTTTTATAAAATGACTTATTAACATGTTTAATTTATGTATAAATGTTCTAAGTATATATGTTAACATATTTGTTTATATTTAACGAATTTATGATGCCATTGTATAAGTTTTCTTCTGCTCACTTTTTTCAAGAGGAAAAAGTAAAGAAGTCTTGAATTATTAGAAAAATAATGTACCTTCATGATATTGACATCTTGCCCAAAAACTACAGGTTCGCACTACCAATAATATGAGCAAAAGGCCAAACACTATAGCGCACTGCCAATATTATGCTCAAAAGAGCCAAGCATTGCAACTCCACCTTGCCAAAACTATGCCAAAAAGGCCAAATACTATATTTCCATGCTATTAAAAATATGTCTAGATGGGCCTAACACTGCAGCTCTGTGCTACCAATACTATGGCCAGAAAGGCCCAACACTGCAGCCTCATTGCCAAAATTATGCCCAAAAAGGCCAAACACTGTATCTCATAATGTTAAAACTATATTCAAAAGGGCCAACACTACACTTCTATACTGCCAAAATTATGCCTAAAAGGGTAAACATTATAGCTCCATGTTGCTAAAATTATACCAAGGAGGGCCAAGTACCACAACTCTGTACTGCCAAAATTACAAAGTTTACAAGGACAAATACTTAATACTTTTGCAATATTGACATCTTGTTTAGAAGGGTCGAACACTGTGGCTTTGCATTGCCAAAACTATGCCTAGAAGGCTCTGTACTGCTAAAACTACAAAATTCACGAAGACAAATACTTAGAACCTCCGTGGTATTGACATTTTACCTAGAAGAGCCAAACATTGTAACTCCATATTGTTAAAACTATAAAGTTTAAAAGGAAAAACCTTTATACCTTTGGGTGCCAACAAGAAGGTACCACTTCTTGCGCATAAGGGTCAAAATTTACATCTTCGCAATGGCAAAATACAAGTTTAGATGAACAAACTTGTACCTTTGAGTATCGACTTCTTATACTAAGAGAAAACTTGTACCCCTAGGTACCCAATTCTCATACTTAAAAAGAGCCAAAATCATATACATTTACCATATCAAAAGATAATGTTTAGATATTTTTTAAAAAAATATATACTATGGTACCGAATTCTTATGCTCAGAAGAGTTAAATAATGCACCTTTTTGGTGTCAAAATACAAGAACAGATGAGCAAAAAATGTGCCTCCATGGCACTAACATCTAGTTTAGAAGGACAAAAATAATAAACCTCTATAGTACTAAAATCAAAGCTTAGAAGGGTTAAACACTATACCTCTATAGTATTGACTTAAATGTCCAGAATGATCATATAATATACCTTTACAAATATCAAATTAAATGTCTAGAAGGACCACGCAATATAGCTTTGCAATACCAATTTTAATGTCCAAAAAGAACCAAATAACGTACCTTTATGGATAAAAAGATCAAATAAGGTATCGTTGTAGTACCAACTGCAATATCAATGAGAGCCAAACATTATACATCTACTATACTGACTTCAAACGATTCAAAGGAAAAAAAGTTATATACTTGTATAACACTGACATTTTGATTTGAAAAAAAAAAAACACAATAAAACACCCCTAACATATGAGCAAGAAAAATGCATAACCAAAAAAAAAAATAAATAAACAACAACAACAGACGCTAAATCAAAAGCAAAATAAGCAAAGTACAAGTTTATAAATAATATTAAATAGGAAAGAAACTTTGTTAAAAAAAAAAAGAAAAAAAAACCTTGAACTTAGTATTACCTAATCTCATTGTTTGATCCTACTCTCCGTCAATAGAAAATCATCTGTCTTTCTATAACTTGTTACAATTCTAGAAGTCAAGAATTAATTTTTCATCTTTGTACCTTGCAATAAGGTACTAAAATCCTAGGCTTGTTTTATGCCTACCTTGACCTAATATAAAAGTTGACAGTGTAAGAAGGTCAGTTAACCATGATCTATTCTCCTCTATAAATGTACATACTAACTAGTATTTTTTACAAGTTTAAACATAATTGACAAAAATCAAATTTAATTGACTCAGTATTTTAACTAAATATGACTGGATAGGAAATCACAATCAAATGAGATCAAACACAACTATTTCCCCTTCTTAAGGTTGGCTAGCTTGGTCATCCCTCTTAAGTAATCTTACAAAAATTGTTTCCAAGACCTTGAATCTTTTTCTCAAATTTTTAAGATTAGATTTTCTTACTAAAGACCTAAATCCAGTCTAACTCATAAGAATTTTCTTGAGTACAATAGATTAAAATTTTAGAATGAATAGAGGCCAATTCCCTAGTATTTGATGAATATACACTAATGCTAGAGTTATTGAGGCTCTCCATGTTGACATCCATACTTAACAAATAGTCAGATAACTTATCACTCATGGTTTGTTCAAAACTACGATATGACAAACTCATACACAAAAACAGTATGCAAGTAACAAAATCAACTCCAAGCAAAACAAACCAAAAGCAAAATCAATTCTCACTAATATGCCCAAATGAAAACATAGTTAACAAAAACACCAAGACATGCAATACTAGTTGAAAAGAAAGGCAGAAAGATGAAAAATGGAAAAACAAAAGGTTTACTACCTTAACCGATGTGGATAAAAGGAGGAAAAAAGTATAAATCAAAACTTTCTGGCCAAAGAAAGTTTTTCTTCTGCGCCTTAAGTAGAGGAAAACAGAGAAAATAATAAAATTAAGAAGGCCAAGAGTCATGTGCAAACTATTTAGAAATTTAAAATGTACTCATAACATCTTGCTAATCAAGGCCTCATTAGTTAAGTGCCTTATGATATTTTTCGAGTAACGAAACGTCAACTACTTCGTTTAAGATTCTTATATAAAAAAAAGTAACAGATCTTAGGCAATTTGGTAAAAATATCAGGTCTATGAGCTTTTATTAGTTTTGAATAATAACTATATTACTTTCAAAACTAGGGACTTCCTGTTGAACCTTTTTTAGCATTCAAATTGGGTCAATTTTCACTTGCATATTAACCTAGTAAGATAGCCCAATAAAATAGTTACTAGGACCTATATAAAAAAAAAGCCTGAAAGATAAAGAATAAAATTCATATGTATAAAATTTCGATCAAAATTTCTTACTAAAGTTAGACTCGATAAAGAGTTTTTTTAAAGAAGTCCTATTTAATTTAAATTAGAAACAAGCTAAAATTCGAAATTATCTCTAATCAGAATCGCACTAGGACTATTATTTTGAATAACTTAAGGAATTAATAAGTATATAAGGAAAAGAAAAAAGAGAAAGGAGCATCTTTTTTTCATATACACATAAATTTACTAGTTAATATCCGGTAACGAAATTGAATATCAATGCAAGAAATAGAAGCAATTGAGATTGAGAGCTGAGAGTGTTTAGGACAAATTTTGGGATCTTAAATGTTGAAAATAGAGCCTGTATTTATAGGCACCAATTTCCTTGAGCAATTAATTTATGTCAAAATGCTGCATTGTAGAGTGAATTATTCATTTATTTTCTTCACGGTTGCATCCTTGTTATTATTATTTACAATAGGAATCATTAATTTAATATCAAGTAACGAAATTGAGTATCAACACAGGAAATAGAAGCTATTGAGATTGAGAGCTGAGAGTGCTTAGGACAAATTCTGCGATCATGAATGCTGAAAATGGAGCCTGTATTTGTAGGCACTGATTTCCTTCAACAATTAAAATATGTCAAATTGCTGCATTGTAGAGTGAATTATTCATTAATTTTCTTCACGGTTGCATCCTTGTTATTGTTATTTACAATGGGAATCATTAATTTTGGTTTTGTACATCGTGTAATATATTAAAATTATGAACTAACTATTAACTTTCTTAAAGTACAATGTTTATTATGTTTGTGTATTTGATGGACTAATCTTCTTTTTTTTTTTTTCATCCTTCCATCTCTTGTGGATATTTTGTGATAGACGATAAGCTCGATTAGATTTTATTAATTAAGCTTAACGCTCTTGAAGAAGTTGAAAGACCCTTAAAAACAAGAGTAATCGCAAGGCTGAGAGATTAAACTCTGGAAGTTGTGAAAGCCTATATATAGTCAGTGGTCAATCCTTGCATTATTGTTTTTTTCTGATCTAATGAACTATGTAAAACATTTATCTTTTGTCGTGTGGTCGGTTTGTTACTGTTGTTTTGCTTATCTCACTATTGTATTTTCTTGTTTCATCATCCGTTTCTCCTATTTCGTTGTGCCATATCTAATTGGGTATTGCTTCTGCATTATTAAAGTTTGGACTAATGGAAATTTTGTTCATTAGAGAAATCAGTAGCTTTGAGTTTCCAATTATTTTATTATAAGACTACATAATCTTTTCTTTAAAAGAGAGAAACTCTTGAATATATTTGAGTTACCATATCATTATAAATGCTGTCAATTATTTTGATGAAATCATTTCATAAAAAAAGACTTTATAATACTGCATGAAAATTATGGTGCAAATTAATTTAGAGATGTATAAGGGTTCATTTGACAAGAGATGTACGAGCGATCATTTGGCACTACTAATAATTATCATTACTTAAGATAAAATTATGTAATGTAAATATATACTTATTTATGTGCAATGACTATTTGTTTTTAGGATACTTATCATATTTAATTAGTACTATGAGCATTTATAGATTAGTAATAATTAAATTCTAATTAAAATAGTATTTTTAATGCTTTACAGATAACAATAAGTATCTTCATGAATTTTTCTAAAACGAATTGTTCTGTTATACCTATTGCAAACTCATAACCTTTCGAAAACTTGCAGGATATAATAGGACTTATTGCATGTGTTTCCTCAGTGATTAGGATATAATAGGGCTTCTACTACCTATGACAGTAATTAGTTTTGATTTTACTAGTCGATATACTGATAATCCAATCAAAATTTCTGTTCAGCCTATCTAATTTGCCTTTGATCTATATATTATGTTCTAAGTTTTCATAGAAGCCAGCTAGCTAGGAGGAGCACATAAATTGTTTTTGGTCTCCTTCTGTTTCTCAATTATAAATACAAAATTGTATTTTCCTGCAATTAGATCGGTTGTTTTGTTTATTTATATATCAACTCAAGATTTTCTAATAAAAATTGCACCAATATAATTTGAAATAATATGTTTGTTTATAATAATTAGATAAACTCTAAATGTTAGAAAACAAATAAAATTTAAACCAGCTTTTTCCTTTTAATTTTATTGGAACACAATCACTAAATTTTCATTGTTAAAAAGAAAAAAAAGCACTAAAGGGGTATATCCACACTACTTTCTTTTTTAAAAATTGAGAAACTTATTATTAGTATATAAATATAATTAATAAATCATTGAGGTGAAGCCGGGTGTATATGCACAATTGAACACAGAATCCAAAAGAAAAGATGACAACAAAATAAGTTGGAACACATCATAAACTATTAAACCAGCATTGTTGTCTCCTTTTTCTCTATCTTATATTTACTAAATCACAATTGATGATCATTTGCAAACAGCTTGCACAGCTAGCCTTGATGTAAGGTTGCCCCAGCTGTTGAATCCAAACGTCGATTGCGACACATTAATCCCACAACTCAGCCTCCCAACGCATAGTCTTTCAACCACAGCAACGCTCTGAGTGGCCTCATAATTCCCAATCCTGAACGAGCCGCAAGTTCCCTGTGGATCACCAAAACTTGCAAATTGGATTTCGGAGATTCTTCCATTACCTTGGCAGTGGAGTTCCAGGTTGTTTCCTTCGTATGCATTTCCGCAAACAGTTCCAATTGTTACAACCTGGAAACTCACACTCCAGGGAGTCCCGCCTACTTCCTCGAACAAAATCAACGTGTTGTCAACGTTCTGATCAGCGTTCAGGTATGATCTCGGCACATGGTACCATCTCTGAGAAGGGTTTCCACAATTTGTCCTGCATTTGCCGTCAGAATATGATCCTCGGTAATTGCATTGGGCATCACATCCTTTGTTTTCAGCAATTTGTGTAGGCCAATAACGCCCAATGCTATGTCCATTCACCCATGCATGCCCTTTCCCCATTCCAAGCAAGTCTACGACCACTGGCTCTTTTCCCGAAGGAGTTTTGAAGGTGGTCTACGTTTGCAAAAAAAGCCCCCAATTAATTATACGTAAATGAATTCTTTAATTTCATTCACAAATCAATCATAATATATACATACATACCTTATACCAAGTCATGGATGTATTCTCGGGAACATTTGAGGAGCTCCAATTGGCATTGCCTGAATTTGGATCGTGGAATTGTTTGTCCTCACCGTTCAAACCCACCTTAAATAATAATTCACAATTATATGTATGTATGCATAGCTTTTAATTTCTTTCGTGTATAAATTGATGATTTGTGTCATGATTATGATTACATACCTTATAAGACCATTGGTTTGTTGTTAAATTGATAGTAGCATTTCCATTTCCGATCAACGTAACTGAACCCCCAACTAAGCCAGTAGGCTTGGTATCATAAAATGCGCCGTAATTCTGTACACATAATTCATTAATATATATATATATATATATATTTTGAGAACTTCTTCATCTTTTAAAATACAAATTTCAACAAGTTTGAGTAAATTTAGAAAAAAATATAACATACATACCGCCAATCCAATTGTGGCACTAAGTAGACTTATAACGTTATAGTCTGATATAAAAGAAACGGGTTTCTCAAATATAAAACTATAATCATCTCCGTTTACTGTCTGTTGCCCGTTGGCTTGCTTGGAGAATCGTGACCCTTTTATAATTAATAATCCAACAATTAATTAGCTAATATTAATATTAATTATATAGATATCAAGGTTGTCATAAATAAATAATAATTAATTACCTATGAGCTTGCCATTAACATAAGCATGAAGTGCATGACCATTTGTAATCACCCGCAGAGTAGCATTACCCAAAGATATGTTTTTGGTATCGACACTACAATTGCAAAATTTGAAAATGTTATATTTATATTAATGATATCTAGTGAAAAAATTAATTAAATAAATAATAATGTAAATGTGTAATAAGTACTTACGTTGTCATATACCATAAGTAGTCACTAGCATCAAAAGTAGCTTCTTTCTGATCAAGGAGCTGTGAAGCTTTGAATGTTCCTCTTCCATTAAGAGTATCTTCCATGGGCTCAGCCGTCCACATCCACGACAGCGCTGTAGCACTACCACCTACTCCATTGTTGTAATTCCCTTCATCTTCATCGTTTTGTTTCTTCACCATTACTGAGCTCTGAGTGTTTACCTTTGCAGTGTTGTAAACTTCCTTACTGCAATTCTGAACAAAAGTTACAGACCAAGCAGGCACAAAGAACTCATCCCCACCCTCTTCCACCTGAGCTTTCGCATTACTTAGATTGTCGACGTTGCTCAACATACAGAACTTTTCTCCCGTAGCATTGATGGTGAATTTTGTCACCTGCAGATCATCAAGCACAATATTTGTATCATGATTATGATCATCAAGAAATCATGATCTGTATGTTCTGGATGAGAGACTTACATCAACATTTTTCATGAGATTCTTGGTTTCTGCTGTGGTACTGGTGAAAAATTTTTCTGCCTGTTTAATAGCTGCATGGAGTTGCTTCAGATGTCCCCATTTTGGCTGATTCAGGTTGCCTGAAAGTTAATTTGGAATTAATTAATCAATTAAATTTACAACAATATTGAAATTAAATCGTCTAAATATGAATGATTGATTATTAATTACCGTATTCATCAAGGGGTGCATGGTAATCGTATGAAGTTACAATATAAGGACCTCCTGCTATGCGTCCGAAGTTCGTTCCTCCGTGATACTAATTATTATATTATTATTTAAGAACAAGAAATAAAGATTAATTAATTAATTTACTAAAAAAAACAAAGAAACAAATTAATTAAATTGATTATGAATAAGTATAAACCATGTAATAATTATTCAAGACTCCTCCAAGCTGGAAAAAGCGTGCAACTGAAAATGCAAGATCCTCAGCACTTCTGTACGGGTCTTTCCCACCCCAAAGCTTGAACCTGCAGGATATGCAGGAGGATTAATTAATTAAACATAAAATTAATTAATGAATTAAGCTGTTAATTAATATTTGATTTAATGTTAAGAGGGAAAACCCACCAGCCAGTCCAGTTTTCAGTCCACATTTTGGGACTCTTGGGATTATTTGGCTTGAATTGATGACAGTAGAATCCATTGCACGTGTTGATCTGTACTTGTAATAAATTAATTAATAATATATCAATGCAGAATTGAGAATATATAGAGAATTGGAGTGAAGAATAAGTAGTAGTATGTGTACGACAGTATGAGTGTTACCATTGGTGGTGGAGCATCTTTTTGTTGGCACATAATCCATGGTTCACTAATATTTTGGGCAACAGCCATTTTTGCACACCATTTTATATATTCCTTCCCTGCTTCCCCATATTTCTCCATTACATTTCCATATTCGTTCTCGATCTGTAATTACAATTATTTATTATATATGTTCGGAATCTAAAACTACTAATGAATAAGCCATTTCTAATGTTAAAGAAATTAGTATATTACCTGGGCAAGAATAATTGGGCCTCCCTGGGATGCAAATAACTTCTCTTCTTTGCATATGTTTATGATCTTCGTGGTAAATATTTGCATTTCACTCTGAATTCATATTTATGCAGAAATCAAATTCAGAATTAATGATCTATATTAGTTATTTATATGTACATTATTAATTGAAACAGAACATTATTATCAATTAATTTTAACTTGAGGGTATACGGAACCTTGTAAATTTCATTGTTTGTCCTTAGTTCGATACCCGGAGTGTTGTGCAGCCAAAGAGGGAAACCTCTGATCAAAAAGAATTAATTAATGTCTGAAATTATTGCAGAGTAATAATAATATATAGACATCATCAACACATACGGCTAAGTTTGCATAATATTTGTGTAAAAATAGCTTTGTTTTATACAAGATAAAGCTGTTTTCGTAATAAATTTGTACAAATTTCCTAAAAGAAAATCTGTAGTTTAAAAGATAGGAAATTTGGCACTTAATTAAGAACAATTAATGGTGAAAGAAAACATACCCATAATTCCATTCAGCACAAACATAAGGACCAATACGAAGAATGCCATAGAGTCCAGCATCTTGAATAAGCTTGAAGAACTTCACGAAGTCCAGATTTCCACCAAAATTATACTAATACATAACAGAAGAATTAATTAAACAATCTCATCTCTCGAATCAGCGACAACGTAATCAGCCAATAATACCAAACATATATATCTTAGCTAGTTTTGTAGGATTATGATCGATAATTCAAAATTAATTACCTCACGACGTCGAGGTTCATGGACATCCCAGAAGATATAAGTATCGATGGCATCAAGGCCTCCATCCTTAGCCTTCTGAATCAAATCAGGCCACATCTCAGGGGTGCTGCGTGGATAGTGGATTGAACCAGCGTTTATAACTTTACGTTGCCCATCAATGATAATGGCTTTTGAATCATATTCAACCTTTATTGCTGCTGTAACAGCCAAGCATAAACACAGCAACAACAAACCCAAACTCCCACCAAAAGACATCTTCTTTCTTTTTTCTTTTTTTCTTTTTTTCTTTTTTTCAATTCACAGGTCACTGCAAACTTTATACCTATATCTAGCTAGGGAAGCCGAAGATCTTGTAGAGATATATTTATATATCTAGAAGTAATTAATTGTTATCTAGGAATCGTGCTTAATACTGTGCTGCAATGAACTAATGCTTTTATAGGCAACTCCTTCAGCTAACAAATAAAGCAATATCTTGTAAATTAAGTTTATCCAAAAATCTATATTTGACATTTTTTATTGTGCATGGGTTGGCGGCCAAATTCTGTTTGTTAATTCAACAAGCTTAGTTTTGATTTTGATATATATATATATATATATATATTTGAATAGAAGTACAGTTATAACATTACCAACCTTGCATTTCTAAAGTATAATTAATTAGTTAAATGGGAAATGATATATATCAACCTCAATAATTTAAACTAATATTCAACCAATTAAACTCCTTTGAGATCAAAAATACCCAACTAGGCCATCAACCGTTAGTGTTTAAAATGGATGAATTTAAGAGGGTCACTTTTTAAATTATTGTTAACATCCCAACATAATTTCACTCTGCCCTTATATTTATTGACGATTAACAAATTATTTTCAAGTGTTTTATAAATTTATACTCTACAAGAAATTATTAGTTTCTATTGATAAATGGATGATAATAGTAGAAAATGTATTTTTATGCTTGCGTTGTGCATGATGATATAAAAATTAAGACAAAAGTGCCCCAAAAAATATAAAATGAAATCATGTTAAGATGTACAATGCATGTACTTTATCTTATCCATTTATTATAATCAATTATATCTTTTCAATAATTATTTTGTTATCTCACAGGCTTCCCTTTTTTTAGAGGTGTATGATAATTTTCAAGTTTTAGCAAAATATGACTCCTTTTAAACATAATTTTGTTGGTGTTCAATTTATCATAATTTTGTTGGTACTTTATCATAAATTTGGGAATCAGAGTATCTGATGCCATTGTTCAAAATTGAGTTATATTAGATTTTTGAAAATTTTCTTTTCAGTCGCATTTTAAAGTCAAATTTAAAAAATAAGTACACTAAAAAAGTTTTTTCGTATTTAGCCAAACAATAATAATTTGTTCTAAAATTAATGCCCCAGTAGACACATTTCACAAAAATTTGGTTGGGACACTTTGGAGCATGATAAACATGAAACGTTAATTTGCTATACACTCAAAATCCTACTCTGTAACGCATTCAATACCTAACTTTTAAGTACATTTAATATATAGTTTTAATGTAAGTTATACTTAAAAGTTTGATTTTTAGTGTGCTCAAAAGCAATGTTTGTTTAAAGTATGAACTCAAAATTAGTGACTCTTTCGAGCATAAACTCTTTGTACACGAAAATAATGTTGATTGTGAAGATAAACTCAAAACAAGTCTTAATTTCAAGCACAATTTTTTCATACTCAAAACTAGTTGTTCATTTTGAAAACAAACTTGAAGCAAGGACAAATGTCTATTTCAAGTTTGTACCCGAAACTAGTATTGTAATGGTATTTTCATCCAAATATTTGGTGTTTGACTAAAATAAGAAAAAAAAAAATTCAATGCAGTTGTTTCTGAAAAATGCGTTTAAAATGTGGCTAAAAGAGAAATTTTTCTAGATTTTTTTCGCTTCATATTTAATTATTTGTTAACGTTGAGGAAGAGTACTTAATTTTCTTATTCTTGGAGTTCTGATTAATGGAGCTTTTTCTTATTACAGGCAAGAAAAGTTAGGATATATGGCACAAAAAGCAAAGAATAAGAATGATTAGAAACCCTTCTCAAGACTTCAATCCATTTAATTATTCATTTTCTTCATGGTAGCTTGCTTGTTACTAACTATAGTGGAAGTCGTTAACTATTAATTTTCTTGGAGTACATTGTTTATTATGTCTTTATATTGACTGACTAATCTTGTATTATCATTTCCTTCCATCTCTTGTGTAATTTTGGTGGTAGACAGTAAGCTTGATTAGATTTATTACGCTTAATAACAGTCCCAAAGTCGTTGATTATTTTGGTGGCTTCTTGAGACATTCTTGATATTTTCTTTTAATTTTTTTATGGTCAACTGTAAAAATCTGTTGATATACGTAAAACAACCCAACTCTATATGTTACAAACAAAGCTAGACCCTAGAAAGCAAGAGTGATTGCAAGATTGAGAGAGTAAACTCTAAAAGTTGGGAAAGCTTACATAGTTATTGTTCAATTCTTGCATTCTTGTTATTCTCTCATCTAGTGCAATCCATATACTCTATGTACGTAACCAATCTAGTGAACTTAGCAAAATGATTATATATATCGTGTTGTGTGGTTGGTTGTTACTCTTGATTGTTTATATTTCTATCGTATTTTCTTACTTGTTTTATTATCTTCTTCTATTCTGTGTTCCATGCTTAATTCGGTATTAGCAACATTGATTGAATTAAGAAAGTTTTGGTGCTACTTCAATAGAGTTTGTATTTTAGTGGAGCTTTAAAGAAATGAGTAGCCTTGCCCATATTTTCATTCATTATCTTTTGCATTCTCAAGTCATCATTGTGTAGTACATTGCTCTTTTTTTGCTTTTATTGCTTCTATTCTGTGTTTATTAACATTAAGGAAAAGTACTTTTCTTGTTCTTGGAGTTCGGATTAACAGAGCTTTGCTTCTTTTTTGGACCTACCTGCTGGTTTAAATGCTTGGTGAGCGAGAGTGAAGAGTGAGGAGAATTGGAACCCCTTCTCAACTCATAGGTTTCTAATTCATTTATCAGTGCTTTTCAAAGATGGAGGTAAATCCTTGCACTATATATTAAGTCTCCTGAAGACCATCATTTATTACTCATTTTAGATGCAGTGTTGAAATATACATGATGCCATTTTATCCTGTCATTTAGTTGTAATCTTTGAAGTCTTAGTAATAGTGAATTATATGCTTGTGATCAGCTAGAAAATCTACAGGTTTAGCAATTTCGAATATTTTCCATCTATCTATTTTATAATTAGTACATATATATTTACTTTTCGCAATTGTATTGCGGTCAATGAGTTATTACTAATAGATCTAACATAGGCTTAAGGATGACAATTTGAATTACCGTATTGTATTTATAAGAGCTGATTTGTTATCATTATCTAAAAAATAATTTTTATGTAAAATAGCTTTTTTTAAAGAAAGATAAAAATATATAGAATTCATGATATTAAGTAATAAGTATCGATAGTTATAAAAGTTACGATATTATAAGTCAAAACGACATCATTTTTATCTTATGTCATACACTAAGACAACATTATTTTTATGTCATTTTATTTTTTAAGAGCATTGTTGATGATTTTTTAAAAATTAAGTTATTTATAAAAATTATCAATAAATATGGATAAAGTCAAAGATAATCCTTTAAAATAAAAGTGTGAAACGGCATCGTTAAATGGATCCAAATTCAAATTTTAATTTTGGCTCCAAATTCAAAATTTGCCAAACTCTTTCCCGCGTAGAATACGGAAAATTTTTAACCCTAGCCCTCCATTTCATCCTGAATCCATCCATAATCGAAATCCGATCACAATCAATTATGACCGACAATCCACGCGGCGTCAAAGAGTACTTCTCCGAGCTTACTAAATTCTTCTCACACCAAATCTAGGCGTTGCCTCCTTCCTCGCTGCTCCTCCGCAAGAACAACCTCAAATCCAATTCGGAGGTCAGGGATTATATCCTAGCTGGGTGCAGCATTAGTTTGCTACTGTTGTTGGTTTCATGTCGCTGCCTTTCTTAGTGCTATTTTCCCTTGCTGCTGTTGGTGCTAATCCTGGGACTGCTGATGGATATCGATGCTTTTTTTCTCTGCTATCCTGCTTTTGATTATATGCTGGACTGCTTCAATTGCTGTTTTTCTGTACTGTCTTGCTGTTGGCTTATTATGTCCTACTATTGTTTATGCTTAGGATGGATTAGTTTTTGCTGCTCTAATTTTAGCCATCAAAGAGGTTGGAAATAGGGCTGGCATAACTTTTGTTGTTGATGGTCCTGCCAATTTAGGATCTTAAGAGCCAATCTTTCATGGTTACCTTGCTGTTGTTGTGCTTTGTTAGATCCAACCAAAGTTGCTGTGAGTTTGCTAATATAGCGCTATTGTTGCTGTTTTACTCTTGAATTGCTGATGCTGTATTGCATCCGCTGGCGCTGGTTTGTTTCTTAAGCATATGTTGCTCCGTTCTCTGCTATTAAAGTTGCTGCTGCTTGCTGCTGTTTTCGCTGCTTTGCAGCAAATAAAATAGCAGCTTGTTTTTGGTTGCCAGTTGTTTGCTGCTAATGCTGTAATTGCTGCTGCTGGGATGGCCTCATGTGCTGTTGTTTGTTGCAGTTTATTAAGCAGGTGTTGCTGCTGCTGTCAATTTGCTGTTGCTTTTTGTTGTTTTGCCGCAAAGAAAACAGCAGCTCATTTTGTTCCCAGCTGTTTCAATTGTCGCTGCTGGAAGGTTGTTGTTTTGCAGCCAAAAAAACCGCAGCTTACTGCTGTTTCTGCTTGTTCTTGTTGTGACTTTTCTGCCTTTTCTATACCTTCATTGTTAATTGTACTCTAAAGCTTTAGATTGCTTTTGTATTCTCCTTTTCTCCATTATTCCAATAATATATTATTTTAATTAAAAAACTGATATATCATAGATTTGACACTAGTGTCGTTGGATATATTAAAAAGTAATATATCATAGATTTGACACTAGAATCATTGTAAAATACATTGGCATTGGATTGCAAAGGTTGTTCTTCAGTTCTGCGTGAGCAAGAACATGAAGAAGTGGACATGCCTGTCAGTTAACTCCATTCATTTTGTGTTTATTCTGATGTTATCGGTATAATTTGAACATAAGTTGCCAGGAGTTTATTATTGGAATTGTATGCATGCAGATAGTGAAAGCTAGAGCAATGTCGGCGCATGAGTTGCAGAACAGATCTAAGGCAAAGCCAGAGCCAGTTAGTTCTGATATTGCTACTTCTGATGAAAACAAAAATGTTGGAGGTGTCACTTCCTGTCTGAGTGAAACTGCCGAGTTACGTGAGAAAGACTCTCATCCTTTGCCATCTTCTGTGCATTTTGAATCGAGGCCTCTTGAGACATCCGCCACTGATGCAGATCCTTCTGTTGTCGTTATTGCTATTGAAATGGAGAACCAGCCAGTTCAAAGTAACCAGATGCAAGTAGTTGACAAGTCTATTGTCAAAGAAGAGGCAATTGACTCTAGCAAACATCAACATTCACCCTCTAGTTCCTCTGATACAGTTGAAGAGAAGTTTGAGGATGATGGTGATGATTGGTTGAAAGAGGAAAGTTCAGAAATGGTAGGCATGAGTGGTTCCACGATGCAACTGGGTAACCATGAGGATGTATCATTCAATGATCTTGAGGAAGATGACGGTGATGTTTCTATAAGTTATAAGAAGACGACATTTGGTTCTGATTCTTCAACGAAAGATTCAAGAGACTGGGTTCAACTTGGCAGGAACTCTTGTGACTCAGTTAAGGATATTACCCCTGATGGTGTTAATCCCGCTGCATCTCAGCAGGTAAGTGCTCGCAATCCTGAAGCGAATGATTCCAATGACTGAATTGATGATGATGATATTGACGAGAGATGTTATAAAAGTGTAGTTGGCTTTGTATATTATGTATTATTCTTGCTGACTTCATGTGAATAGCCTGCATCTTCTTTTGTCTTGGAATAAAACATTTCATCATGACCTTTTTGTGGTGCCATTCACTTGTTTTTCCCATTTCAGTTTATTGCTTAATGTTCCTGTAATCTACTGCCAAATTGTCCACTACATGTTTGCTGCTGCTGCTGGCTGTGTTGTTTTGAAACTATCGCCAACTGCTCAGTGTCTGAAGGATAGCAGCAGGGCAAAGGAACACAGCAAGGATCCTTCTATTGCCGAGGGTCCAGCTCTGATATCATGTTAAATGGGCTTGGGTAGAACTTATTCTGAAAGCTAACTCAAAGGAGGGTGCCCAATCCACTTATAAGAAGGATAATAGCCTAATGCAGCGGAGCTGTGGGACAGTTAAAGAAGCAATGATAATTCATGCCTACATTGTTCTTCCTACTTCTGCTCAGTTAGCGGCCTGGACTTGCATGTTATGGTCAGTTTGGTGGAATGCTTGTTGACATGATTTGATTTGCTTGCGAGGAATGGTTAGATTGGAAAAAGAAAAAGGAATTGAAATGGAACTTGGTATTTGCTATGCAGGTAAAATTTAGGTTTGCATGTAGTGTTTGATTGAATTATACTTGTGTTTGCAAGAACTTGTCCATATATGGTTATATTGAATTGAGTTTTGATTTGCAAATTTATTTTTAATTTTAATTTAAAGGTTCATTTTAGTTATTATTTTGCTATTTAAAAAAGGTCAATATTATTGAATAATAGAAAGAACAATATTATTAAATATATAAATTTTTTTTCATATTTTTAAATTGTAAAAAATTCATTGATACGAAATTTCGACAAAAAAATTAAAAATTTTCAAAATTCTAACATTGAAAAATATCTATTGAGTACTATTAGTATTCTGTTGCAAAAGTTGTGATAATGTATTCATATCAATTTAATGTTAGTACTGTTTTGATGTGAAAATCTCAATAATATATTGATATTTTGAGATTAGTAATTCTTAATATTTTTTCCATGATACAAAATTTAACGTCAGTATTTATTGATTTGGGCAATCTAAATGCTTATTAAATTGGTGTTAGTAAAACACATCACATCACACATCACTGATATTAATTTAATATGAGCAATGGCTGTATTTTTAGTAGTGTGAAAAAGCTTACAATGATGTAGCTGTAAATCATTTATTCAAGGTTGTTTTAAAATTCATGGACTTCTCCATCTTCATCAAAATTTTGGCCTAGGACTAAATTTAATGCATCTTGGCATGTGAATCAAGGTCCTTGTCACAAGGGTTGCCCCCTAATATTTTTAACTTGCTATTATATATACGTATTGAAACATCCTCAGATGCAAGCCTCACTGAGATTTAACACACAATTGGTTGTAAAACATGGCATTATTTCATTATTAGATATTTAGTTCTCTCATATTTCTCGGCAGGATGATGGAACGAAACCCATTGTTGAATCTTTAGAAAATGGAGACTCCTACCAGATAAATATTGGAGATCCCATGCTTCAGGGGAGAAGAAATACTGGGTGTTCTCGGAAGGTAAATCCTACAATTGAAAATAAAAATGAATAAGACTTAGATATTGTTATGAAGCTAAAATATCTTAATTTGTTTGCAAGATACCATTCTACTTTCTATGATCCAATTATAATAATTCTATCCCTTTGTATACAGGTTGATTTAGAGAAGATCCCTGTGATCACCAACTTAGTCCTAGAACTTCTCTCGGCCATTTTTGACCAACTTTTTTCTGTGCTCAAACCTAAATATGCACTCTTGGTTATGTTAATGTCATTTGCAGCTATCGTTCTGTGCATTATAGAGCTCACTTACAAAGCTCGAAAGGAAAAAGTTACATGGAAATGGAGACGTACATTCCCATGGTTATATTATCAATCGCAACCTCACAAGCCTTTCGGAAACTTCAAGGATATCATGGGATTTGTATATGCTCTCTGTCAGTGTGTTGATACAACAGTTCATTTCGTTTCTGTTAGTCGGCAGGTTGATAATCCAATTAAATTTTCTTCGTGGTCTATCCTCTTTGCCTTCGGTCTATTATGCTCCAAGTTTTCAGAGAAGCCAAAGAGTATAGATTAGTTCATAAAGAAAAGGATATGACACTGTTGCAAGTTCCATCTCAACACACTGCTAGCAGGTACTCGTTTAGAGTGTATAACCTAAATTTCTCTAGCTCTTTTTCCTTTCGTTTGTGTTTGGTTGTGTATTATAAATCCAAAAGGGTTGTTTCCCGTTTGCTTTAATTGTTTCTGTAATTTTGTATGTAAATCCGTATCTTTGCCAAGTTGTTTAATACCCACAGATCAACTTACAACTTAGAGATTATATATTAAATAAAGAGCCTACTTAATAAATGGGTTTAATTATTGTTTCAAGAAACAATTATTAAATAGGTTTGGTTTTGATTAGTTTAAAATATGTTTTTTTTATTTGACACGATAACAAATATGATATGTTTAACTTTTGATGAGCCACCAAAATAATCTTCTTTGGAATATTAAGCCTAATCATTATCTAATCAAGCTTACTGTCCATCACCAAAATTATAGAAGAGATTGAACGGTATATGTGAAAAATAAAAGATTGGTCAGTCAATATGCAAACATAATAAACAATGTACTCAACAAAGTGAATTATTAGTTCATAAATTTAGCATAATTACAGAGGTCAAAGTAAAAAACTACAAAAGCTGGGAATAATTGAAAAAAGATTTAAAGCTGTCCCGGGGTTGTAATGAAAGAAAGAAAAATTTGCGGAGATCAAAATTAAAAGGTTATAAACAAGGAGTATTCTTGCAAATTAACATCTTGGGAGACTTGGTAATAGAAGAAAGATGCAACCCCATGTTAGCTACAATAGATATCGTTAAATACATCAAATTATTGTAATTGCATCCATCCCAAACCGTATAAATTCCAAGCGGTTGAAAATTTCCAGCAAATGCACGAAACAAAGCAAACAAGGAAGGCTTGGTGATAAAAGAAATTCATCAACATAAAATCATACAAACCGATTTACAGTGCGAAATTAAACCATTTCCTTCCGATTTTGAAAAACCAAAAGTTTAAAAAGAAAAGAAAATCAGTCCATTGCCATGTAAATTACCTTGTCATCCATGTCGGGAAAATAATATTCTAGATTGCTTGGATTCATGTAAGGATCTACAGTCCCATATGCACAAGAGGCATCAGATTTACTTTTCGGAAACATTTTGGGAAACTAACTGAAGCATTTTGATCATTTCAGTGAAAAGTTTAGTTACCCAAGAGAAATTGGAGGCCTGCGTCGGCATAAAGACTATTCATTCTCGGTTTGTTCTGTGCAAAGTTTGATGAAGAAAGAGAGAGATAGTAGAGAAAGCAAAAGCAGGAGTAATTTGGTTAATTGAATGAGTAGTTTGATCTAAGCCAACATCTTTTTTGATTATTTAATGTCTTCGTCTTCGTCAATGGATGGATGGAGTCCAGTTGTGTGCAACCAACGCTGATTCAAAAAGGCAAAGAAAAAGAAAAGAAAAAGTGTTTTCTCTGAACAAATCACAGAGAAACACATGTCTACTTGTTTCTACGTGGACGTTTGGCCAGGAGAGATGAATTAAGGGCACGTAAATATAAAGAGGCAGTTGACCAGGAGAAATGATGGATTCAATAAGTTTGGACAAAACTTTTGAGTGTGTTCAGGGAAAAGGAAGTGTGAAAAAGGAAGCATATGTCATGAAAACTTCCTTCCTCTTTCCTTCTCCTCACTTTCTTTCACCAAACAAAAGAATTTACATCTTCTTAAAGTTTATTTAATTTCAAGAAAGTCTTGCACTGGGCCATTTATATTGCACTAGTAATACTATATGATATGTGTTAAATTCTTTCCTTTTTTAATAATATTATTGAAATGGGTTAAGCCACATATTTTATGCCTCATGTTTCTCTCATCACAATCTCTTATAATTGGTAACATGATACGCATGTTTCATTTAAGACTTCTAATTTGATTAGTTATAATATGATAAGAGGTCGAATTTGTAAATTTTATTAGTTATTATAAACTTGTTTAATTCATTTACAAGAAGAAAATGTTCTATTTTCTGTTGAATTTTGTGGGTATGATGAGTAGGGGGGAAAAAAAAAATCTCACTGCCTCGATGTGGTTTGGCTTAAAGGCAATGATAAAAAAAAAAGTACAGAGGTCAAAGTGAGAAAGAGTACAAAAGTTGGGGATACTTGAAAAAAAAATTAGGGTAAAAGTACTTTTAGTCCTCAGTGTTTGGTCTAATAGCCTTATAAATGATAATAATTTTTAAATTACTCTTAAAGTCCTAAACATTTGTCTAATACTTTTTTGAGTCCAAAGGTATGGTTTAATATCTTTATAAGTCCTAATAATTATAAAAATACCTTATAAATTCTAATTTATTAAAAATGATAATAATATCCTTATATAATAATAATTATTTAAGAAAAAAAACTAATAAAAATTATTTAAGAAAAAATAGCCAATAATAAATATTAATATTTTAGATTTATGAATTGATTTATTTTACAACATATCTATAATAAATATTTATGATTATAACTTTGCAGAAAATTAAAACCTTTGATAATTTCTTGTTTTGTTAATTTTATGATACTACGCTAAAATAAATTAATAAGTTAATTATAAATTGATTATTCATTATTTTATTTGGTCAAAACTCATTCTTCCAAATTTAATTATTAAATTATTTTATTTTTTTAATCATTGATTATTTCAACGAATTTTTTATTAAGAAAATAGATTTAGAAACTTTCAAAATTGATTGAATTGAAAAATTTTAAAAATATAAAGGATTTATTTTTTTAAATTAAAAAAGTATTAAACTTTTTTGAAGGACTTAATTAATTAAAATAAAAAGTATAAAATTTTTTGAATTATTTGTCAAACAAAATAGACTCATATATAATTGACCCAATAAAATCTGAATTTTCTTTCGACAAATAGGGACCGGCCAGAGAAAGAAACCCATCCCATCATCATAACCATCCCCGTCTCGATCTCCATTTTAACCAAAAAATCATTTTCCCTTTATTGCTTTTGCAAAAGCCAATCATGAACACAGCAACAACAAACCCAAACACCCACCAAAAGACATCTTTCTTTTTTCTTAAATTCACAGGTTACTGCAAACTTTGTACCTATAGCTAGCTAGGTAG
This sequence comes from Azadirachta indica, assembly GCA_022749755.1. Classification (NCBI taxonomy): domain Eukaryota; kingdom Viridiplantae; phylum Streptophyta; class Magnoliopsida; order Sapindales; family Meliaceae; genus Azadirachta; species Azadirachta indica. The sequence continues at coordinate 5,110,835 of CM040444.1, read as the reverse complement.
GGAAGCTGAAGAGATATATCTATATATATATATATATATATATATATATATATATAGAGAGAGAGAGAGAGAGAGAGAGAGAAGTAATTGATTGTTATCTAGGAATCATGCTTAATAATGTGATCAGCTAAAAAATTAATGCTTATAGTGGCAATGCCATCAGCTAAAAAATTTGGCAATCTCTTAAAAATGAAGTTTATCCAGAACAAAAATCTATATTTAAACAAAGAGGAGAGTGAAGTTGTTAATGATCGGGTATCTTTTAACCTGCATATGGGTTGGCATATAAATTTTGTTCGGATGAATGAACCAGTTTAGCTTTAATTTGGATTATATAGAGTTGTACAGTTATAAACATAATCAATTAATATGAATGACAAATCGCATATCAACGTTTGAAGTCTGGCCTAACACTCAACTAAACACCCATATGGTGGAGCTACCGCAGGGCCCCCCACCACAATATTTTAAAGATATGGATATATTATATTATTTACAATTTAAATCTATATATTAGGTTTCAAAATATCCATATATTATGTTACTTATAATTTAGACTCATATGTTAAGTTTATATATATTTTAACTCTATAAAATTATTCATTTACCCATCAATTTATTAATTATTTTAACTAATTTTTTTTTAAAATATTTTGATCCTCTAAATTCTCAAAATTTTGACTCTGCCCTTGAAAGCATATTATCAATTCTTTTATTGTTCCTATTTTCTGAAAATTTATGAAAAAAAAGAAAAAATAAATTTAAAATGATTCTTTTTCTTTCCTTTCTTTTCCTCTTCTCTGGTCTTCCTTCTCTTTTTGTCTCTTTTTGTGTATCCCTCTCTCTTTATAATTTATTTATTTTTTATTTTCTCTTTCCTCTCCACCACCGTTGAGTTTGGTTGATCAATTTTTTTTCCCTTCTGGTCAGTGCTTTATAAAAGAAAAAAGGAATGAACTTGAAAAATTAAAAAAAAGGGAAACAATTAAAATAAAAAAAAATGTAAAACTTTTTCTTTTTTTTTTCTTTCCTTTACCTTTTTGAATCAACGTTGGCTGCGCACAACTGAGCTCCATCCATCCAACCATCCATCCATTGACGAATACGAAGAAATTAAAGAATAAAAAAAATGTTGCTTTGCTTTGCTTTGGAGTCTCATTTAATTGAACAAATTAATCCTAAGTTTGTTTTTCTGCTCTCTCCCTCCCTCTCTCTCTCTCTCTCTCTCTCTCTCTCTCATCAAACTTAATGTGCATACAACAACCGAGAATGAGTAGTTCTGATCAGTTAATAGAAGCAGACCTCAGCGACGAAGATCTCGAAGGTAATTAAACTTTCGACTGAAATGATAAAAAATTTATACATAATTTCCTAAAATGTTTACGGAAAGCAAAACAGGTAACTCTTGTGAGTATGGAATAACTGTAGATTCTAATTATGGAGAACACGCATTTGAGTATACAGACACTGAAGAAGATGCCATTGATTTTCCCTCAGCCTCAGCCTCCGACATGGATGACTATGACTTGTATTACAAGGTAATTAACAAGGCACAAAACTTGAATTACTTAAATATGAATGCCATTTTGCGATGAAATCAAATTGTTTCCTTTTTCAGTTTTTGTTTTTCTTAATAGGAATGAAATGGGTTTAATTTTATACAATTTAATATTGTAAATTTGATGATTTTACACATGCTTGATAATGAATTTATAGATATTTATGAAGAAATAGATATATGGAATTGCATTTTTCCTCTATTACCAAGGACATGTTTGCTGTTTTACTAACCCTGTTTTAGTAGAAAAAGAGATTCCAAATTTTTTCAAATTTGGAGATTCGGATATATTAAACATACGAATCCCTGTACTTTTAACTTTTGTCTAACATTAAGTTGCATACCTACACTATGTTGTTCGAAATCAAATTTCAATATTACAAGGTTAGTTTAGTGATTTTAAAAGTTTCATGGTCTATTTAATACAAATGAATAAATAATCGCTTCACTTGTAAATATACCACAACTTATGGGCAAACCACTAATATATAAGAACAAGAAGTTTCAATTTTCTTGAGTAGAATGTCGAGGCAAGAGTAAATCACTGTCGTTGTCCTTTTCTGCTATTTTCGATTTCTTTTTCAATCCACTGATTGGAAGAACAAAAGAAAATTAATGTCTTTTGAGTAATTATTTAACAAAAATTGTTCTTCTTCCATCTGCTTTTGTTCTCTCCTGCTGCTATTGATTGATAGAGAGACAATGAGTTCACCGTCGTTGAATGAGTCTCTAGAGATAGCCCCGGGCGTCATTCATCGACCGGAGTCAGCAAACTTTATCGTGAAGAATTTCAGCAACACTGAATTCAAGAAGTTATACAGGGGATTTAACGTGTGTTCAATTTCGAAATGGAATCAAATATCTTTAATTTCTACAATATAATTTTGGCCTGTGAATTTGATGTTTTCGTGTGTGTTCAATTTATCATAGTTTTGGGAATTTGAGTAAACAGTAGCTGGAAATTTTGGGAATCAGAGGATCTGATGCCACTGCTCAAGATGATTTATATTAGATTAATTTTTGCCTCATATTTAATTGTTTATCAACAATGAGGAAATTAAAATACTTTTCCTATTCTTGGAGTTTTCACTAATGGAGCTTTTAATTTCTTTGTTGCAGCCAAGAAAAGTTAGGATCAGATGGGACAAAAAACAAAGAGTAAGAATGATTAGAACCCCTTTTCAAGCTATAATACTCTAATCTACTTATCTTTTGGATTTGTCTCAAATTGCTTCATTTTAGTGTGAATTATTCATTTTCTTCATGGTAGCATCATCCTTGTTACTACTACTTATATGATAATCCTTAATTTTAGCTAGGCACACCATATAATATGCTAACTTTATGAATTAACAGTTCACTTTGTTGGGGTACATTGTTTATTATGTTTGTATATTGACTGCCTAATTTTTCTTTTTTTATATGTCCTTCCATCTCTTGTGTCACTTTGGTGGTAGACAGTAAGCTTGACTAGATTTAATTAGGGTTAGCAGTCCCGAAGAAGAAGATTATTTTGGTGGCTCATTGAAAGAACCAAGTTACAAGGACATTCTTGCTGTTTTCTTTTAAATTTTAATGGAGAACTAATTGTAAACTCTCAAATTCTCTTGATATATATAAAATAAACCAACTCTTTAATTTTTTATTTCTTTGGAAGATTGATGGGGGTCTCAATTTTAGTTACATATTATATTTGTGTCGTATCAAATATTTTTAATACATCTAACAAATGTTGATAAATTTTATTATAAATAGTATTAAATACTTTTTTAAAATATTAAAAATAATCATGTATTTTTAAATTAACAGTGTCATAAATGTGTTTACATCAAAATCTTTAAACTCAGAACCCCACTCTATTAATTAATTGTCATGTCAATATGACCAATTTATTAGTCGCATTATTTTAAATTAATTCAAATTCACTAATTCTATGCTGTGCTTGGTGTCAAATTAATAGATTGTGTCAAAAATTGTTACCCTAACCATTATGTTGCTTATATAGTACCTGCTAACTAGTTACTGATATCATTTACTTGGTTCTTACAATAAATTAATTGTATTTGATTTTACTGCTTAGTTCTATTCTGTTTTCACAATTAATCGTTCGTCAACACTGAGGCTTTCCTTGTTCTTGGATTTCGGATTAATGAAGCTTTTGTTTATAGGACGTAGATGCTGGTTTAAATGCTTGGTGAGGGAGATTGTAAAGAGCGAGGATAATTGGAGCCACTTCTTAACTCATAATACTCTAACCCATTTGTCTTTGCGTTCATGTAAATTAAATCTTGATATCCTGCTTTTTGAAGATAGAGGTAAATTCTTGCATTATTAATAAGTGTCTGGAAAATCGTCATTTATTACTCGTTCTAGATGGAGTGTTGAAATATCTGATGCCATTTTATCCTGTCATAGCATGTGTGTTTTAGCTGTCTTCGTTAAACTTTTGTAGTAGTGAACTATATTTATATCCCTGTGAATATTTATAACTAATCATTGTACAGCTAGTAAAACATGCATGCACTTTATATATATTGCATGCAAAATTTCAAGTTGTAAAATTAACTGTAAAGATGGAATTGTAGACATTTCAGGAGCTTGATGAAACGAAACCCATTGTTGAATCTTCAGAACCTGTAAACTCCCACCACATAAATACTGGAGAAGAAAATGGTGTTGGAGATCACAGGCAGCATGGAAGAAGAAATACTGGTTGGAGTTATCGGAAGGTAAATCCTAGATTAATTGAAAAAAATGAATATATAAGAAACAGATATTGTTATATATCACGCTAATTTATCTTTGCTTGTAGCATACTATTCTAGTTTCTAAGATCCAGTTATAATAATTTCATCCCTTTCCATGCAGGTTGATTTCGAAAAGATCTTTGTAATCACCAACTTTGCCCTGGAACTTCCCTCAGCCATTTTTGACCAACTTTCTTCAGTGCATAAACCTCAATATGCACTCTTGAGCATGTTAATGTCATTTGCAGCCATTCTTATGTGCATTGTAGAGCTCGTTTACAGAGTTCACAAGGAAAAAGTTACATGGAAATGGAGAAGTACGTTACCATGGTTATATTATCCATCGCAAACTCACAAGCCGTTTGGAAACTTCAAGGACATCATTGGATTTGTATGTGCTCTCTGTCAGTGTATTGTTACAACAGTCAGTTTTGTTTTTGTTAGTCGACATGCCGATAATCTAATTAAAATTTCTGTTTGGCCTATCCTTTTTGCCTTTGGTCTATTATGCTCTAAGTTTTTAGAGAAGCCCGAGAGGAGAGGTTAGCTCATGAAGACAAGGAATCTGCAGGTTCCAACCCAACATAAAGCCGTTAGGCATTTGTTTAGAGTGTATGAACTTTCTCTAGCTCTTTTTCCTTTTGTTTTGAGTTTGGGTTTATATTATAAACGCAAAAATGGTTTCTTCCCATTTGCTCCAGTTATTCTTCGTATTTTGTATATAAAATCCTTATGTTTGTCAAATTGATAATACCCGCATTCAGTTATATTTTTGAGAAATCAAAAACTTGGATTCAGTTTTTGGGTTAAATAAAAACTTGTCGGAATTAAAAAATACCCATCCTAATAATTACGACTAGATTTTTGAATATAAATAAAAAAATGAGTGATCCCAATAAAATACAATGTTTATCAAATAATTTACCTGTTATACTTTTAAATTACACAACAAAAAAACAACAATCTTATACTAAACCTTAAATGACAAAAAGATAGAAGTAATATTATTAATTTATTACGACAAACGCATGCCGAACTTATATTTTAGACACGAAAATTCAATTAGTTGGTATATATATTGATACAAAATAAAAGTAATTTCTTAAATAATAAAAATGTCTACAATATTCCTAATCCTAATAATAATAATAATAATAATAATAATAATAATAATAATAATAATAATAATAGTATGTGAAAAATAAATAAAAGGGAGAATGATACAACTTGCCTCTTGTTAGAATTTAACTTTTCTCGCTTATTAGATAAAAATACCCAAGTATCATCAACAATTTTCACATATGTAACTAGTAATATATATACTAGTTGAATAGAATATTGTTCATATGTCGAATCGTTAATACTTTTATCTTATTATTATTCGATCTACCATTGTTATTATTATTTTTCAGCATCTAAAATCCAACTTCAAATTTAGGCCGAATGATTATTTAAATAGTAATGGTGATAATACCATTGCTTAAAGTATTTAACAAAGATTCTAATTATATTTACAGTGACGTAAATGAATGATATTCGACGAAAGTTAACAGTAGTCGGCTGATGGCAGTAAACTCACCTGTAAGTTGTTCGATAAAAGGATGACACATATTATAAGGACGTGTACATATATTAAAATCATGTCAAATTATTTAATTGTTCTAAAAAGTAATAGTTTTTGCAAATGAAGATAACGTCGAGGAGTATTGGAATATTAATAACAATAAAGAAGTCATAAGATATTATGTCAAATAATAGGAGAAAATAGGAATTTTCTCTGTAAATTTGACATGATCAGGAAATTTAGAGATGGAAAAAATGTTCTGATTTAGCTCGTGCTTTCCTCGTAAACCTTGTATTAAAATAATAAATTAATTATTCATTTTCTTAAAGTACAATGTTCATTATGTTTGTATTTGAGAGACTAATCTTTTTTTTTTTTTATGGAATCCTTCTATCTCCAGTGGAATTTTAGTGATAACAATAAGCTTGATTAGATTTTATTAAACTTAGTTGAAATATTGGTAAAACTTGTGTATTCTATTTTTTGCATTATCTTTACAGCAATTTGACTACTAAAAGTTTACAGATTTTCTTTTTATAGAAGGTTAAAGAAACACAAGAAGACCCTAGAATACATATTTAGTTTGATTCAGTTTAATTTTGAGCTTGGTTTTATAGCAATTGATTATATTTTTATATGAATTTATGTAAATATTTATAATAGTATATTTTATTTATAATTTTAATAAGTATCAAAGGTTTAAATAAAATTTTACATTTAATTTTTATTTGGATTCAATTAAAATCAAAACTGAACTAAAACGATTACTTCAAAATCAAATCTAAATCAAACTTATTTTAAAACCGAATCAAACTAAAACTCAATTTGATTCAGTTCGGTTTAATTCGATTGAGTATGTTTCTCGAGTCCTAATATTTATCACCATAGAATGTAAATATGTCTTCGTCCTTTTCTTTTCCAGCTGTTGTGTATAGCGTTTGTTGTGATGATATATATTTCGATACAAATTATTTCTTATCGTTGTAGTGCAGGGTGATACAAGAGTTGCAGGCTTGGATTTGGGCTAATGTTTGGACCTCAGATCTCGGCCCAATCATTGAATTGGATTCTGCAACTTCAACTAAGCTAACACTCTCCAAGAATTTGATCATTTGATGGCTCATTGACAGAAACAAGTTAAAAGGACATTCTTGAGATTTTTATTTTTTAAAGGTTTTAATGGGAAGTAGCGTCAACTGTAAAAAGTCTCTTGATATATATAAACTAAACAAGCCAACCTTCTATGTTACAAACAGAGAAAGAACCTTAAAAAACAAGAGTAATCACAAGGCTGAGAGATTAAACTCTGGAGTTGTGAAAGCCTATAGTTAGTGGTCAATCCTTGCATTATTGTTATTTTCTTATCTAATGAACTATGTAAAACATTTATCTTTTGTCATGTGGCTGGTTTGTTACTCTTGTTTTGCTTATCTCACTATTGTATTTTCTGACTTGTTTCATCATCCGTTGCTCCTATTTCGTTGTTACACATCTAATTGGGTATTGCTTCTTCATTATTAGAGTTTGGACTTATGGAACTTTTGTTCATTAGAGAAATCAGTAGCTTTGAGTTTCAACTTATTTTATTATAAGACTACATAATCTTTTCTTTAAAAGAGAGAAACTCTAGAATATATTTGAGATACCATATCATTATAGATGCTGTCAATCATTTTGATGAAATCATTTGATAAAATAAGACTTTATAGTTTGTATGAAAATTATGTTGCAAATTAATTTATAGATGTATAAGGTTTCATTTGGCACTCCTAATAATTATCACCTAAGATAAAATTATGAAATGTAAATATTTATTTATGTGTAAGACTAATTTGTTTTTAAGATACTTATCATATTTAATTATTACTAAACGTATTTATAGATTACTAATAGTTAAATTCTAATTAAAATAGTATTTGGAATACTTTACAGATAACTCTAGTATCTTCTTCAATTTTTCTAATTAAACGCATCATTCTATTACCTATTGCAAACTCATAAGCCTTTCGGAAACTTGGAGGATATAATAAGACTTGTATGTGCTCTCTCAGTGATTAGGACATAATAGGATTTCTATACTACCTATTACAGAAACTAGGTTTGATTTCCCAAGCCAATATGCTGATAATCCAATCAAAAATTTTTTTAGCCTATCGTATTTGCCTTTGATTTATATATTATTTCTAAGTTTTTACAGAAGCAAGCCAGCTAGGAGCATATAAATTGTTTTTGGTCTCCTTATATTTCTCAATTATAAATACAAAATTGTATTTCGCTGCAATTAGATCAGTTGTTTTGTTTATATATATATATATCAGAATAATATATTATTAATAGAATAAAGAGAAAGGGAAATTACAAAAACAATCCGTACATTTTGAATACAAAAAGATTGTAGTTCAAGAACAGCATTAAGCTACAGAAAAATTGTTTATTTATATATAAGCACAAGATTTTTCTAACAAAATTGCAATGGTATAATTTCAAATGATATTTTTGCTTATAAACAATTAGATAAACTCTATATATTAGAAAACAAATAAAATTTAAACCATCTTTTCACTGTTAAGTTCATTGGAACACAATCACAAAATTTCCATTGTTAAAAAGAAAAAAACAAAGAACTAAAGGTGTATATCCACACTATTTTCTTATTAAAAAATTGAGAAACTTATTATTAGTACATATAAATGTAATTAATGAATCATTGTGGTGAAGCCAAGTGTGTCTGTACGATTGAAAACGTAATCTAAAAGAAAAGATGACATATCGTAAATTAAAACGGCATTGTTGTTCCCTTTTTCTCTATCTTATATTTACTAAATCACAATTGATGATCATTTGCAAACAGCTTGCACAGCTAGCCTTGATGTAAGGTTGCCCCAGCTGTTGAATCCAAACGTCGATTGTGATACATTAATCCCACAACTTGGCCTCCCAACGCATAGCCTTTCAACCACAGCAACGCTCTGAGTGGCGTCATAATTCCCAATCCTGAACGAGCCGCAAGTTCCCTGTGGATCACCAAAACTTGCAAATTGGATTTCGGAGATTCTTCCATCACCTTGGCAGTGGAGTTCCAGGTTGTTTCCTTCGTATGCGTTTCCGCAGACAGTTCCAATTGTTACAACCTGGAAAGTCACATTCCAGGGAGTCCCTCCTACTTCCTCGAACAAAATCAACGTGTTCTCAACGTTCTGATCAGCGTTCAGGTATGATCTCGGCACATGGTACCATCTCTGAGAAGGGTTTCCACAATTTGTCCTGCATTTGCCGTCAGAATATGATCCACGGTAATTGCATTGGGCATCACATCCTTTATTGTCAGCAATTTGTGTAGGCCAATAACGCCCAATGCTATTTCCATTCACCCACGCATGCCCTTTCCCCATTCCTAGCAAGTCTACTACCACTGGCTCTTTGCCTGTAGGAGTCTTGAAGGTGGTCTGCATTTGCAAAAACACCCCAATTATACATACATAAATGAATTATTTAATTTCAGTCACATATGAATCAATTATAATATATATTTACCTTATACCAAGTCATGGTTGTATTTTGGGGAACATTTGAGGAACTCCAGTTAGCATTGACTGAATTTGGATCGTAGAATTGTTTGCTCTCGCCGTTCAAACCCACCTTAAATACACAATCATATATATCAAATGAATGAATACAACTTTTAATTTCTTTCATTTATCGATCATTTGGGTACTGAGTAATTACTTACCTTATAAGACCATTGGTTTGTTGTTAAATTGACAGTAACATTTCCATTTCCGATCAGCGTAACTGAACCCCCAACTAAGCCAGTAGGTTTGGTATCATAAAATGCACCATAATTCTGTATACATAATTCGTTAATATAAGTCAAGGTTTTCTTTCTAGAAAACGTATTCATCTTGTAAATATGTATCAGAAAAGACAAAATAAATTAAACGTACATACCGCCAATCCAATTGTGACACTAAGTAGACTTATAACATTGTAGCCTGCTGATATAAGAGAAACAGATTTCTCAAATATAAAACTATAATCATCTCCATTCACCGTTTGTTGCCCGTTGGCTTGCTTCGAAAATCGTGACCCTGTTATGATTATTAAATCCAACAAATAATTAACTAATATTAATATTAATTAATATTGTCAGAAGTAAATATATATCAATTAATTACCTATGAGCTTGCCATTAACATAAGCATGAAGTGCATGACCATTTGTAATCACCCGTAGAGTAGCATTACTCAAAGATATGTTTTTGGTATCGACACTACAATTGCAAATTTAAAAATGTTATATTTATATTAACGATATCTAGTGAAAAAATTAATTAAATAAATAATAATGTAAATATGTAATAAGTACTTACGTGGTCATATACCATAAGTAGTCACTAGTGTCAAAAGTAGCATCTTTCTGATCCAGGAGCTGTGAAGCTTTGAATGTTCCTATTCCATTAAGAGTATCTTCCATGGGTTCAGCCGTCCACATCCACGACAGCGTTTTAGCACCACCACCTACTCCGTTGTTGTAATTCCCTTCATCTTCATCGTTTTGTTTCTTCACCATTACTGAGCTCTGAGTGTTTACCTTTGCAGTGTTGTAAACTTCCTTACTGCAATTCTGAGCAAAAGTTACAGACCAAGCAGGCACAAAGAACTCATCCCCACCCTCTTCCACCTGAGCTTTCACATTACTTAGGTTGTCCACGTTGCTCAACATACAGAACTTTTCTCCCGTAGCATTGATGGTGAATTTTGTCACCTGCAGATCATCAAGCACAATATGTGTATCATGATTATGATCATCAAGAAATCATGATCTGTATGTTTTGGATGAGAGACTTACATCAACATTTTTCATGAGATTCTTGGTTTCTGCCGTGGCACTGGTGAAAAATTTTTCTGCCTGTTTAATAGCTGCATGGAGTTGCTTCAGATGTCCCCATTTTGGCTGATTCAGGTTGCCTGAAAGTTAATTTGGAATTAATTAATCAATTAAATTTACAACAATATTGAAATTAAATCGTGTAAATATGAATGATTAATTATTAATTACCGTATTCATCAAGGGGTGCATGGTAATCGTATGAAGTTACAATATAAGGACCTCCTGCTATGCGTCCGAAGTTCGTTCCTCCATGATACTGATTATTATATTATTATTTAAGAACAAGAAATAAAGATTAATTAATTAATTTATTAAAAAAAAATGAAGAAACAAATTAATTAAATTGATTGTGAATAAGTATAAAACCATGTAATAATTATTCAAGACTCCTCCAAGCTGGAAAAAGCGTGCAACTGAAAATGCAAGATCCTCAGCACTTCTGTACGGGTCTTTCCCACCCCAAAGCTTGAACCTGCAGGATATGCGGGAGGATTAATTAATTAAACATAAAATTAATTAATTTATTAATTAAGCTGTTAATTAATATTTGATTTAATGTTAAGAGGGAAAACCCACCAGCCAGTCCAGTTTTCAGTCCACATTTTGGGACTCTTGGGATTATTAGGCTTGAATTGATGACAGTAGAATCCATTGCATGTATTGATCTGTACTTGTAATCAATTAATTAATCATATATCAATACAGAATTGAGAATATGTAGAGAATTGGAGTGAAGAATAAGTAGTAGTATGTGTATGACAGTATGAGTATTACCATTGGTGGTGGAGCATCTTTTTGTTGGCACATAATCCATGGTTCACTAATATTTTGTGCAACAGCCATTTTTGCACACCATTTTACATATTCCTTCCCTGCTTCTCCATATTTCTCCATTACATTTCCATATTCGTTCTCGATCTGTAATTACAATTATTTATTATATATGTTCAGAATCTGAAACTACTAATGAATAAGCCATTTTTAATATATATATATTAAAGAAATTAGCATATTACCTGGGCAAGAATAATTGGGCCTCCCTGGGATGCAAATAACTTCGCTTCTTTGCATATGTTTATGATCTTCGCAGTAAATATTTGCATTTCATTCTGCAAATATATATGTAAATCAAATTTAGAATTAATGATCGACATTAATTATATGTACATTCTGAATTGAAACAGAACGTTATTATAGTATAAGTTTGAGCATGAAGGAGAAACCTTGTAAATTTCATTGTTTGTCCTTAGTTCGATACCAGGAGTGTTGTGCAGCCAAAGGGGGAAACCTCTGCTCAAAATGAGTTAATTAATGTCAGAAATTATTTAATAGTAATAATATATAGACATCATCAACACGTATTGTCACTTTAGAGGAATTACTGGTGAAAGAAAACATACCCGTAATTCCATTCAGCACAAACATAAGGACCAATACGTAGAATGCCATATAGTCCAGCATCTTGAATAAGCTTGAAGAACTTGACGAAGTCCAGATTTCCACCAAAATTATACTAAGACAAATAGATAACAAATGAATTAATTAAACAATCTAATCTCTTGAATCAGCTACAACGTAATCAGCCAATAGTACCAAACATATATATCTAAGCTAGTTTTACAGGATTATGATGGATAATTCAAAATTAATTACCTCACGACGCCGTGGTTCATGGACATCCCAGAAGATATATGTATCAATAGCATCAAGGCCTCCATCCTTAGCCTTCTGAATCAAATCAGGCCACATCTCAGGGGTGCTACGTGGATAGTGGATTGAACCAGCGTTTATAACTTTACGTTGCCCATCAATGATAATGGCTTTTGAATCATATTCAACCTTTATTGCTGCTGCAACAGCCAAGCATAAACACAGCAACAACGAACCCAAACTCCCACCAAAAGACATCTCTTTCTTTTTTTCTCAATTCACAGTTACTGCGAACTTTATATCTATAGCTAGCTAGCTAGTGAAGCTGAAGATCTAGGAATAGATATATAGAAGTAATTGATTATCTAAGAATCACGCTTAATACTGTGTTGCAATAAACTAATGCTTTTATAGGCAAATCCATCAGCTAACAAATAAAGCAATATCTTAAGTTATTTTTATCCAAAAGTCTATATTTGACATTTTCTAATGTGCGTGGGTTGGCAGCGAAATTCTGTTTGATAATTCAACAAGCTTAGTTTTAATTTGGATATATATTTATGAACAGTAGTACAGTTATAACACTACCAACCTTGCATTTCTAAACTATAATTAATTAATTAGCTAAATGGAAAATGATATATCAATTAACCTCAATAATTTAAACTAATATTCAACTAATTAAACCCCTATGAGGTAAAAAAAAATACCCAACTAGGCCATCAACCGTTACTGTTTAAAATGGATGAATTTATAAGGTGGTTACTTCTAAAGTTATTGTAATATCTCAAGATAATTTCACTCTATCCTTATATTGATTGACGATCAGCAAATTATTTTTGAGTATTTTATAGCTTTACACTCTACTAGAAAGTATTAGTTTCTACTGATAAATGGACGATAAAAGTAAAAAAACATGTTTTCTTACTTGTCCTATAGAAGATCAATCTAAAAAAACAAAAAATACAACAAAAATGTAAAATAAAAATCATCTAAAAATGTACGATTAATGCATGTACTTTATTGTATACATACATTCGATATAATTAATTCTCTTTTCAATACTTCTTTTGTTATCTCACAAGCTTGTATTCTGTTTTAGAGGTGTGCGATTTTTTCAAATTTTAGCAAAATATGAATTGTTCTAAGGTTGTTTGAGATAATGCTACAATAAGAAACTAAAATAGTATACTGAATTTGTATTTATTTATTAATCAAACCTTTTCATCTTAAGGATGTTCAACTTGGACTTATTGACATCGAATAAGTCCAAACTTGTTTATTTATACATTATCTATCACTGTTAATAGCTTCTTTTTTCTTTCAATTATCATACATCGTTTTGACCATTATACCCCCCATGTTTTAGTTAAAAGGGTTCAGGAATTCTTTTAATTTAATATTTGGATACATAAAACATCCAAATCCCTGAATTTTTAACATTTCTGCACCCTCTAGCATTAAGTTATATACCTACATCGTATTAAATCAAAATTCAATATTACAAGGTTAGTATGGTAAAATTTTAAAATTTTTAGGATCTATTTGATATAAATAGAAAACTTACCTCTTTAATTATAAAAATATGAAAAGCTATGGACAAATCAGTAATATATAAGAATATGGACTTCCAATTTCTCGAGCGCGTAATGAACTCAACTGTCACCGTCAGTCAACTCAACTTAGAACTTTCTTTTTCAATTTATTATTTTAATAAAAATTAAATAAAAAATATCATCACAAAAAAAAAAAATTCTTATAATGAGTAAAATCAGATTCGTATACCAAAATAAAAAATTTTATATTTTATTAGTTTAATTGTTTCTTTTTTATTTTTATTTTTTTCAAGTTTATTCCATTTTTTCAAGGACTAAATAAAAAAGAAAATAAATAAAATAAAATAATTATAAAGAGAGAGTGATAGAGAAAGACAAAAAGAGGGGAAAACTAAAAAAGAGCACAAGAGAAAAAAAAGAGAGAGAAAGAATCCATTTTAATTTTTTTCTTTTTTTTCCGTAAATTTTGAGAAAATAAGAATATGCAATAATTAATAAAACTATTTTCATTGTTAATTTTTAAAATTTAGCTGATAAATATTTAACATATAAAAGTGTATTTACATTTCATATTTAGCTCAAATTTTTGTTGTATAATAAAATTTCATCATCGTATATATATGTATATACATTTCATGTACTGTTTTCTTCTTTTCTGGTTTTTGGGTGTTCCTTGATTTCTTGAAGACGAAGAAAAGAAAACATTATTGACTTGCTTTTGAGTCATTCAACCAAATTGCACTTGCTTTCGCTTTAATTTGTTCTAAATTGCTCTCTCTCTCTCTCTCTCTCTCTCTCTCTCTCTCTCTCTCTCTCTCTCTCTCTCTATTCAACAATTATGAGTTATTATGAGTCATTGCCGTGGCAAGAATTGGAAAATGACTTAGATGATGAGGAAGAATATGTCGAATACCCTGAACCTGACCAAGATTTATTCTATGAGTACGATTTCAACGATGAATTGGAAAATGACTTCGTTGAAGATACCTACAGTTGCAAAGATCATCTGTATCCTATAGATCCTTTTGATCCTTGTGGCCTCGCTGAGTACGACAGCAACCATCATCCGGAACTTGTAGATCGTTTTGATCCTTGTGGCTTCGCTGAGTACGACAGCAACCATCATCCGGAACTTGTAGATCCTTCTGATCCTTGTGGCCTCGCTAAGTATGACATCAACCATCCTGTCTTTCCTGTTGATCCTATCGACTGTGAAGCCGCCGTGAAAGCAGTTCATGATAAAATTACGAGGGTATTTTAATTAGTTGCAAAGAAATTCAATTCATCAAATATATAATCATGCATGAAATGTAATTTTGCATGGATTAGTTCTAGTGCATGCGTTTGAATCTGGGGTTTGAATTGTTAATATTGTTGAAGAAGCAACAGGATGAGAACGGAATATTTTGTAGTTTAGATTGAGGTCTTTCTCTTGTTTGCAGGATCCTATGCCAAGGGAATCCATCATGAGCATAATAAATGATGTAGGGGGACTGGAAAGGGTGAGATTAGTTACTGTTTCCATTTTAAGAAAATATATGAATGCCTGCATGTAGTAGAGGACTCAATTGATTAAACCCAATGTTTTCAGAGAGAAATTACAAATACTGAAAGCAGTATTGGAGCTTCAGGAAGAAACTCCCTCCACATAGATAATGGACATGAAACCACACTGGAGATCTTGAGGCACAAAGAAAGAACCATAGTGCAAGTTATTGTTCCGAAAAGGTGATAATATTATAGAACGAAAAGAAGGTTTAAATCCTTTCTTTTATACTAATGGTAATCAATTAATTATTCCCCTTTTCTATGCAGGTTGATATAGAGAAGATCTTTGTGATTACCAACTTTGTCCTGGAACTTCCCTCAGCTGTTTTTGACCAACTTTCTTCTGTGCATAAACCTCAATATGCATTCTTGAGTATGTTAATGTCATTTGCAGCCATCCTTCTGTGCATTGTAGATCTCACTTACAAAGCTCGAAAGGAAAAAGTTACATGGAAATGGAGGAGCAGATTACCATGGTTATATTACCCATCGCAAACTCACAAGCCTTTTGGAAACTTCAAGGATACAACTGGACTAGTATGTCCTCTCTTTCAGTTCGTTGTTACAGTAATTAATTTTGTTTTGTTAGTCGACATGCTGATAATCCAATTAAAGTTTCTGTGTGGCCTATCCTCTTTGCTTTTGGTCTTTTATGCTCCAAGTTTTTTGAGAAGCCAGAGAGGAGAGTTTAGTTCATAAAGATAAGGATATATATGATACTGCAATTAATCTATTATTTCTCCTAGGACATTTGTGCAAGGATTATATACACTGTTTATTTATTTATTTATTTATTTATTTTTTTGAGAAAATGATGTTTACTACACACATATATATATATATATAAACACGAAATCAAACAATCATATTGTAGATTATACAAATAAAATATCTTGCCAACCTTGTGGCATGAGCTTAAAACAATTGTTAAGTTAGACAAGTGTATCATGTCACTTTTACGTTTATTTGATTAAATTTTATCATATATTAATTTAATTTAAAATTAACTAGAAAATTACGAGAGCATTGACATGTTATTGTTACAGCACTTGCTCAAAAACTTGTTTTTAACTAGAGAAATTGTTTTGATCGAAATTTAAAACCTATACCCTTTCTATAAGGGCGAAGTAAAAAATGAACAACTGATGGATTAAAATATATAAAAAGTAAAATTAATCAACTAATATTTTAAAAATAATTAATAAACATCCTCTACATATATATAATTTATTGTAGATTCAATAATGCCTTTCAATAAAGTAAAAAATAAATTATAATATGTAAATTAAATTTAGTGTTATGTACATGGAATAGATAATTTTAAAATTAAATATACCTCTATCTTCTTATTTGATAGTTGAATTTAATTTTGATTAAAAACTTTAAAATAACAGATTTATTATTAGTATTTAAATTTAAATAAATTATATTTTTATTTCTGAACTTTTTTAAAATAATAAAATAAACCTTTTTAAATTTAACATTTCAGTCCTTAATATAGTAATATGTTAAAAATAAATGAATTGAATTGTTAATTATGAAGAAATTATTTTTTATTTTGTTATTTTACTTATGTTCTGTCAAGTATAAGGAATGTTTTCTTATCCTCTCAAAACATAAGTACATCTAGGATACCCAAAAACCCAGGGGATATTTGTTTTTCCTCCTAAAATTGGGAGATATATCACAATATTCTTTTCTTTTATACATACCTATTTAAAAATCATATTGTATTAAATATATATTTTTAAGAAATATTATGAAGTTTATAGTTAACATAGAAAAAAAATTTTAAAAAATGCATACATGTTATAATAATTACAACTAAAAATAATCAAAAGTTTCTTTTTTTTTTTTTTAATTTTTGATTAAAATTAAATTAAATTATTTAAAAAATATATATATATTTAATTTTTAACTCTATTAACACATGACAACAAATTTTTTGTCACATAATATAATTTATTACTTTTGTCTTACTTAAAAAAATATTTTTTTATAAATATTTCATCAATGCATACAACCTTCTTTTTCTTCAGAAATATTTGAAAAATAAATTTAAATAATATGAAAATAATAAATTATAATATATAAATTAAAATTTAATATTAGATGTTAATAAAATTAGTAATTATTTATAAATTCTTATTGAATAATGTAATTAAATTTTAATTAAAAATTTAAAAAATTGATTATTTTTGTGCATAACAAATACACATATGTATTTTTTTTTTACAGTTATTTGTTTATATTAGTTATGAGCTTCATAATTTTTCTTTAAAAAATTATAATGAATAATGATATATTGTATATTATATATAAAAATAAAATATTAAAAACATTGTCTTTAGATTTTTTTTATAATTACATATCAAATTATTATTAAAAAATAAAATAAAGAGAGTTAAAAATATTTTAATATATGAATTTACTTCAACTCATTATTAGAATTTTTTTATAATATATGTCAATTTTTTTAAAAAAAGATATACACAACAAAACAATTGATTCATTGCATTAGTAATTTAAACCTATTAGAAAACTTAAGGTCTATTTTGCACTCAATCGATTTTTAAAATAGAAAACATCATATTCATAAATACATATTAATTTTCTGTGCTATATTCTCCAAAATAACTTACTTCCATGTGCTTACAGAGAGCACTGAAGAACCACAATAATGAAACACTATCACATAGAATTGCAATTACAATTGTACCTCTCTTCTGCCAACAATGATCACAGAAAAAGCATTCAAGAAATTTAGGCAGAAGAGCCAATTCCCATCTACCAAATAACAAATATTCTATGCCGAGATCTAGGTCAACAACTTAAAGTAATGCGTATATATGATAAAATTCTCTATGATCTCATGAAAATTCGCCTTAAATAGAATAAAATTAAAATGATATAATAAAAAAGAGTGTATACATATGTATATATATAACAAAATATTATAATATATTATTTTTTTTATTATATGCAAATAATATTTAATTCAAATCTTTTAACACTATAAATAGTGAAGTTTATATTTTTAATATAATTATTATATATAAAATAATACTAAAATATATTAATAACATTTTTATTAATATTTAATATAAATAAATATAAAAAAAAAAAAAAAAAATAAATAGAGATACATAGTCTATTTCTTACATGAAAATTTTTTATTCCCATTTTATTAAATATTTATTAGAGAATAATCCGAGAAACAAGAACTAAAATGAAAAATAGGTGGGGAACTAGAAAGCCGAATCACCCCCTATCTCACTTCGTTGCCATCTCCAATAATGTGCCTCACTTGTGAAAGATAAGCCCCACTTCCTTATCCACTCGTGAAAGAATAGGCCCTGCTTCCCTCCTTTCCTCTTTTCACTAGCCTGCAACATACGTCAAAGGAAATGTCAACATATATTTCAAATGGCAATTGCAGTGCATCAGATCGAAGTTTTTGCAAATCTATGTTCGAAAGATGTCATGGAACTACTATTCATTAATATATTCGGACATGAACAAGCCTAAAAAATTTGCTATTTCCAACAATTTTAACGATCGAGCTCAGGTATGTATCTATATGTATGTAGTTATTTATAGGGGATCATAGGAAAGGGATGCTCTTATTTTATTATGTCTAACCAATTGGATGAATTACTGCTAAAAGTTCACATGAGAATAGATTAACTCAAATTTCTATATAAACATAAAATAGAGTCGGGGTGTCATGTTATTTACATAGATGAAAAAAGGGTGCAGAAGTGAAGAATTATACCTTTATGATAAACAATCTCAAGGTAAGCACAATTGTATCCCTCAAACTGCAAAAGTAAGAAAGGTAGCATTACACAAAAATTCTACAAAACCACCAGCCAGTTGCAAATCTGGTTAAACTACAGCCGAAAGCCAGAAAGCAAATGAGCCTATTCCTTCAATATTTGGGCTATTAAGGAAATTCTCTATCAAAATATAGACACCCCATTTATTGAAAAAGATTTGACCACTCAAATATCGTCCATCCATTCCAGAATGAAGTTTATGGCAAAAGAAATGTGCAAACTTCTTTGTCCCTTCCTCTTGTGGTATAAAATTACAGGAAACATTAGAAACTTACCAACTAACATCTGTTGTACTGCTATCCACTCTTAAGAGATGCTTATTGCCACTAGAACCAATTATCAGTAATTCTGTAGCATTCCCATAAGGAATTGTGACCTACAAATCGGGAGAAAATAAGTGCCAAGCAAAGCACTTCCGGCAACTTATCATCAATTTACAGAGTTAGCAACATAAATTGCAGCCATTAATTAGCAACTGCAAGGACCTGGTGCTATTTCCCTGTTATTCTTACAAGAATTTGCTCAGTAAAAGATATTCTTTGAAGAAAAACGCACACAAATACACCAGTTGTACATCTGATGCAGCATACAGCTAGCTTTATGAGTTTAAAAACTGCGATTACCAATTTGGATTTCAACATTTCTCAGTTATATGATAAAATGGGAGATTGTAAAATCACAAACGATTCACAAATGAAGCATTCTACCCAAAGTTAGATTCTTTGGACGTCGTTATGAGAAGAAAAAGATCCTTTTTTGTCCCCAAGAGGGAGGGGGGAGTGGAAGTATGAAGGAAAGACTTGAATGCTGGTTCTCTTTGATTTTTTTGAAGACAGAAAAAGCTCAAAAATACCAAGCTTTAGCTTGCCTCAATTATTATCCAATTTCAACTCAACGTAGTACTTCACAGAGATTATATGATCATTCCTATAGGTAAAAAGGACTATAAATCATGAGCAGCATTGCACAAACAGGAAAAACCAACAAATTTATCCACAATGTAGCATGGTCATTACTTGTTTCTTATAAAAGAAAACAAAAAATTGTACTCTAGCTCCAAAGAATCAAATAAGATTTAGACACGAAAGATTACAGTTGTGGTTGGTGAAAACTTTTCGGTGACAACAAAGCCACCGGGATCAGTAAACTTGATAGTGTAACCCTTTCTCTTGATGGCCAGTGTAGCAGGTTCCCATACATCAAGATATCCAATCTGCAACATCAAAAGACATTTATAAACATCCACCATGCTTTGAAGATTTGGAAATAAAAGGAAAGAAATTAAGATTAGTTTCCATTCAAACAGAAAAAAGGCGGAAAAGAAAAAGAATTGTGATACTGCAGGGCTTTCTTTAAATAAAGGTCATACCGACACGGAAACTTTGTATGATGCGTGGCCTCTATGAAAGGTCTTTTCTATGCAGTTATGCATCTCAGGGTCTATGAAAAGGAAAGGAAAAATATAAATATTAGATTAACATAATTTGCAATAAGTGATGCCCAACAAAAGATCAATGTATTAGGAAAAATAAATTGATCTTAGCAAAATTCAAGGGAATTAAAAAATAAAAAATTCAATCTGGTCAATAGAAGAGAGAATATTTAACTAAAACATTGTGCAAGAAGCTATTTTCCCTGTTGAAAATATAAAGAAAAAGTGCAATTTATTTTCATACATGATAGCAAGAACATTTATCCTAAAACAACTTTAATTTAATGGACTTTTTTTCCCAACACAAGCTACGATTCTGTTAATTGTTCCTTGCTATTGATGCAATCTCAACTGAAGTGCAAATGTGACCAAAAATTTTGCGCGAACTTTTGAAATGAGTAAACCTACAGATTAAGCACAGCACTTCAACCTTATCAACAATCGATCCAACCTTGGGCTAGGGAGAAGTAGCAAAGGAGCCGGGTTCGTAACTTAAGTGTAGGATCCAAACAATTAGTGGGATTAGCTCCATTGTTTTCACATATCTAACATTTTTTGTTCATCAATAATGCAGTAATGATGGAAATAACATTTGAAATGAATGCAGTGCTTACAACTGACATTCAAGTTTGCGGTTTCTGGAAGGGCTTTGCTTCAAAATAAATGCATCACAACAATGAAAGCCACACTCGGTGAAATGATAATGAGTCAACTCACAATTGAAACGAGTACAAATGGCAGTGTAATTACTTACCACAAACAATCTTTCTGTGCTCATTGGCAAATACCTTTACAAGCTCTCCCTAGGATCACAAGAAAGCAAGTCATATATAAAAAAGAGTAACAACATATCGTCAGTGTTAATTAATTTCACATGGGAAATATATAAACAAATTTTAGAGACAAAACAAAATTTATACCACTAATTTTTATAGCTCAGGTTGTTGCCCTAAAAGCCTTATAGTATATGCTGAGGCCATGAACACTAATCTCATGAACTATACAGCTGAAAGTTAATACCTTCCGGTTCCTGTCATCAAGAGGCCACACTTCTACAGCAAGATATGTATCAACATCATCAGCCGTAACAAGATAGTTTGGCTGCTTTGCTCCTGTCAACACAAACTCCTTAAAACCAAGATTCTATCATGAATTAACGGAAAATATCAAAGAGAACAAGGAGAAGGGTACCATCTATGTAACTAACAGATCCATCTTCCAGACATCGTACCCACTGCCAAGGATGCAAGATCATGCAATCAATACAGACATCCAAACAAAGAATTACTTGAGTAATTCACATTACATTCAAGAATTTTATAGAAACAAAATAACTAATCAACAGAAAACAAATTAGAGAATCCAGTAAATGCACCTCAAAAATACAAGAAGTTGTTCCATTAATACAATATCCACATGCCTGGAGTTCTCGTCCAGGAAAAGCTTCTCCAGAAATTTGGAGGCCCTCTACTGCCGGCAATGGATCATCATCGTCGTCCACTGCATATTGCAAGATTTACAATTCAATGCGCTTACATTTACAGATCACAAAAAAAATAACTATGATTTTAAAGAAGAGAGGTGAAAAAAGAATTACTGTAAAATATAACTGAGCCGGGCATGAATTATCAAATATAACAAAATCCTAACCGAGACACTAATGATATCAACACAACAGAAGAAAAGTTCCGAGCTTCCTTTGCAAGTATTCAAGTGTTCGCTGTGTATTAGAAAACACATTTAAATGATTGTATGACTTTTGCTCGAACCGAAAAGCACTTCACGTTACACCTTCTTTACGCCTTAGCGAGTTGACGCCTCTGCTAGTCAACGCGTGGAATTGCCCAGAACGAATGATCGAAGAAAGATCATTGGTTTAGGACTTGGCATTCGATTGCAGGAACAAGTCTTTGGCAGCTATTGCCTACGCGCTCTTAAAACGTGTAGTTTTATAAATATGCCTGAGAAAAAAGTTTTCATAATAGTGTACCTAAATAAATTTAAATGACGAAAATAACCCTCTGAATGTTCTAAAAAATGGAAATGTGCAATAAAATGCTACTTTCGTTTTTGTTATTATTATTTTTTTCGACTAATTGCCTTTCCATCTTAGAATGAAATATCTTTTTACCTTTTATGCCAAATTCTTTCTTATTGCACTAGAGTCTTTATATATATATATATATATATAAGTATTTCTATTATTTTACACATACCTTTATATTATTTATAAGTCATTATTTTCAATAAACGAGATTAAATTTAATTATATACTTAATGTATAATTAATACATATGTTAAATTTAATCTCAACTTGTTAAATATTTTTAAATATAGTAGCACGCAGATGATTTAAAAATATGTGTAAAATATTAGGGTCAATAATTATTTCCTATATATATATATACATACACATATATATTTTCCAAAACAGGTGCCTTAATTTACAACCGAAAATTGCATTTTTCATTCAATTTTCGACCATATTTCATCAATTTTTGCAGATTCTAGTTAGATTTTCACCAAATGGAACAACATTATCAATAGTTAATAAAAAATCAGGGCCAAAATGTATCGATTTTAGTTCAATCAATGCATCGTTTTTTAAAATAATCCAAAAACATACATTCAATGATTTCATCACAAATCCAACTCAAAAAATATTTTAAATATTCTCATTCATGTTATAAACATTATAAATCACATATCCACTTCATTTCATATTGTTAATCCCTTTTTGTTACCATCAAATTTGTTGTGAATATAGTCTCATGTTTCGCTGTCAATAACGCCGTCAATGCCATGTCTCTACTAATCCATTCAATGTTGATGCTGCCATGACTGCTCAAATGAAGAGATTTTGAGAGAAAAGTTTGTAATTAAAAGGAAAAAGGGAAAAGTTAAAAATATTAAAATATGAAGAAATGAAGGTGATTAATGGGGGTAAAAACCTGTCCGAAAAATTGATATTAGGCTAGTTTAATAAAAAAAATTGAAAGATGATTGTTTACGTCAACTGGATTTAAAATAGGCTATTTTCAAAAAATTTTCTTTAATTTTGCCCATATAAAAACATCAAATTCACAAAGCAAAATTATATTGAAGAAATTAAATATACACATTTGATTCCATTTTGAAATTCAAATCCACGTTAATCTCATTTTCAATTCTTGAAGTCAATGTTGCGGAACTTCTTCACAAAAAGGTTTGTTGACTTCGTTGGCTGAATAACTCTTGGATTTCCAAACCTACGTACAAACCAGTCTTGGCGTTCGTTGACTTGACGAGAATGGTTTACTCTTGACTTCTCAAGAAAATTCAAAGTTCTTGTTCTTATATATTAATGGTTTGTCCGTAGGTTTTGGTATTTTTACAAGTGAAGAGATGATTTATTCAATTGTATCAAATAGATCCTGAAACTTTTAAAATTACTAAACTAACCTCATAATATTGAATTTTGAGCAACATAATGTAAGCATGTATCTTAATACTAAAGTTGTCTGATAGGTTAGATAAAAGTTAAAAAATTTGTATGTTCTTATACATACATATATATATATATATATATATATCAAAATCTCAAATTTGTTGAACTTTGGAGACTTTTTTTTTTTTTAAAACTAAAACAAGACATAATAGTCAAAAGCACTAAACATGATTTTTTTTTTTTTGCTTTAAGCAAAGTTATAAAAAACCACTATACATGATTATTAGCAGTAATAGATATCAAATAAACAACTTATACTAATTTGATAACTCGGACTTATTTGATGTCAACAAAAGCCTATAAACATCATTATCGGGAAAAATATGATTGTTAATTGAGATAATTTTATATATCCTTGTAGTTTAACTCATTTTAACATTAGTCAAAGTACTTTTAGACCTAGTCATATCTTTTAAAATTTAAAAAGAAAAAAAATCCTACATCCCTAAATCGTAAAGTAAGTTGTGAGATAGTCAAGTAAGTACTGAAAGGGCAAAGATATATTTTCTGCTATTCTTTTAACAATAAAAATTAATTGATAACTTTACAGAATATTTGAGAATGATTTGATATTCATCAATAAATATAAGGATATATAGAGTGAAATTATCTTGGAATAATAATTACAATAGTTAAAAGATTAACTGCCTCAAATTCATCAACAATAAACAATAACAGTAAGTGTCTGGTTGGATATTGTAATCTCGTGGGTATTTAGGTTAGTATTAAGCCAAACTAAAGAGGTTGATATGCCAT
The DNA here is from genome assembly GCA_022749755.1 of Azadirachta indica. Taxonomy (NCBI): domain Eukaryota; kingdom Viridiplantae; phylum Streptophyta; class Magnoliopsida; order Sapindales; family Meliaceae; genus Azadirachta; species Azadirachta indica. The sequence goes on along the minus strand of CM040444.1, from coordinate 5,085,808 downwards.
TTTTCATTTATATTGATTAATTTCGGTTTATAACTGTACTACCTTTCATATATATATATATATATATATATATATATTAAAATTAAAGCTAAGCTTGTTGAATCGTCTAAACAAAATTTTTATGCCAACCCATGCACGTTAAAAGGTGTCCAATCATTAACAGTTCACTCATATCTTTGTTTAAATATAGATTTTTGGATAAACTTAGTTTGCAAGACATTGCCATATTTGCCAAATTTGTTAGCTGATGGCATTCCCTATATAAGCATTAATTAATTTCAGCATAGTATTAAGCATGATTCCTAGATAACAATCAATTACTTCTATAAATATATATATATCTCTTCCTAGGTCTTCAGCTTCCCTTGCTAGCTAAAAGTATAAAATTTGCAAGAACCTGTGAATTGAAAAAAAGAAAAAAGAAAAGGAAAGAAGATGTCTTTTGGTGGGAGTTTGGGTTTGTTGTTGCTGTGTTTATGCTTGGCTGTTACAGCAGCAACAAAGGTTGAATATGATTCAAAAGCCATTATCATTGATGGGCAACGTAAAGTTATAAACGCTGGTTCAATCCACTATCCACGCAGCACCCCTGAGATGTGGCCTGATTTGATTCAGAAGGCTAAGGATGGAGGCCTTGATGCCATTGATACTTATATCTTCTGGGATGTCCATGAACCTCGACGTCGTGAGGTAATTAATTTTGAATTATCGATCATAATCCTATAAAACTAGCTAAGATATATATGTTTGGTATTATTGGCTGATTACGTTGTGGCTGATTCGAGAGATTAGATTGTTTAATTAATTCTTCTGTTATGTATTAGTATAATTTTGGTGGAAATCTGGACTTTGTGAAGTTCTTCAAGCTTATTCAAGATGCTGGACTATATGGCATTCTTCGTATTGGTCCTTATGTTTGTGCTGAATGGAATTATGGGTATGTTTTCTTTCACCATTAATTTTTCTTAATTAAGTGCCAACTTTCCTATCTTTTAAACTATAGATTTTCTTTTAGGAAATTTGTACAAATTTATTACGAAAACAGCTTTATCTTGTAGAAAACAAAGTTATTTTTACACTAATATTATGCAAACTTAGCCGTACGTGTTGATGATGTCTATATATTATTATTACTCGGCAATAATTTCAGACATTAATTAATTCTTTTTGATCAGAGGTTTCCCTCTTTGGCTGCACAGCACTCCGGGTATCGAACTAAGGACAAACAATGAAATTTACAAGGTTCCGTATACCCTCAAGTTAAAATTAATTTATAATAATGTTCTGTTTCAATTAATAATGTACATATAAATAATTAATATAGATCATTAATTCTGAATTTGATTTCTGCATAAATATGAATTCAGAGTGAAATGCAAATATTTACCACGAAGATCATAAACATATGCAAAGAAGCGAAGTTATTTGCATCCCAGGGAGGCCCAATTATTCTTGCCCAGGTAATATACTAATTCCTTTAACATTAGAAATGGCTTATTCATTAGTAGTTTTAGATTCCGAACATATATAATAAATCATTGTAATTATAGATCGAGAACGAATATGGAAATGTAATGGAGAAATATGGAGAAGCAGGGAAGGAATATATCAAATGGTGTGCAAAAATGGCTGTTGCCCAAAATATTAGTGAACCATGGATTATGTGCCAACAAAAAGATGCTCCACCACCAATGGTAATACTCATACTGGCATACACATACTACTACTTATTCTTCACTCCAATTCTCTATGTATTCTCAATTCTGTATTGATATATGATTAATTAATTGATTACAAGTACAGATCAACACATGCAATGGATTCTACTGTCATCAATTCAAGCCAAATAATCCCAAGAGTCCCAAAATGTGGACTGAAAACTGGACTGGCTGGTGGGTTTTCCCTCTTAACATTAAATCAAATATTAATTAACAGCTTAATTCATTAATTAATTTTATGTTTTATTAATTAATCCTCCTGCATATCCTGCAGGTTCAAGCTTTGGGGTGGGAAAGACCCGTACAGAAGTGCTGAGGATCTTGCATTTTCAGTTGCACGCTTTTTCCAGCTTGGAGGAGTCTTGAACAATTATTACATGGTTTATACTTATTCATAATCAATTTAATTAATTTGTTTCTTCATTTTTTTAATAAATTAATTAATTAATCTTTACTTCTTGTTCTTAAATAATAATATGATAATCAGTATCATGGAGGAACGAACTTCGGACGCATAGCAGGAGGTCCTTATATTGTAACTTCATACGATTACCATGCACCCCTTGATGAATACGGTAATTAATAATTAATCATTCATATTTAGATGATTTAATTTCAATATTGTTGTAAATTTAATTGATTAATTAATTCCAAAATAACTTTCAGGCAACCTGAATCAGCCAAAATGGGGACATCTGAAGCAACTCCATGCAGCTATTAAACAGGCAGAAAAATTTTTCACCAGTGCCACAGCAGAAACCAAGAATCTCATGAAAAATGTTGATGTAAGTCTCTCATCCAAAACGTACAGATCATGATTTCTTGATGATCATTATCATGATACACATATGGTGCTTGATGATCTGCAGGTGACAAAATTCACCATCAATGCTACGGGAGAAAAGTTCTGTATGTTGAGCAACGTGGACAATCTAAGTAATGTGAAAGCTCAGGTGGAAGAGGGTGGGGATGAGTTCTTTGTGCCTGCTTGGTCTGTAACTTTTGCTCAGAATTGCAGTAAGGAAGTTTACAACACTGCAAAGGTAAACACTCAGAGCTCAGTAATGGTGAAGAAACAAAACGATGAAGATGAAGGGAATTACAACAATGGAGTAGGTGGTAGTGCTACAGCGCTGTCGTGGATGTGGACGGCTGAACCCATGGAAGATACTCTTAATGGAAGAGGAACATTCAAAGCTTCACAGCTCCTGGATCAGAAAGAAGCTACTTTTGATGCTAGTGACTATTTATGGTATATGACAACGTAAGTACTTATTACATATTTACATTATTATTTATTTAATTAATTTTTTCACCAGATATCATTAATATAAACATAACATTTTTAAATTTTGCAATTGTAGTGTCGATACCAAAAACATATCTTTGAGTAATGCTACTCTACGGGTGATTACAAATGGTCATGCACTTCATGCTTATGTTAATGGCAAGCTCATAGGTAATTAATTGACAGATATTTATTTCTGACAATATTAATTAATATTAATATTAGTTAATTAATTGTTGGATTTAATAATCATAACAGGGTCACGATTTTCCAAGCAAGCCAACGGGCAACAGACAGTGAACGGAGATGATTATAGTTTTATATTTGAGAAACCCATTTCTATTATATCAGGCTATAACGTTATAAGTCTACTTAGTGCCACAATTGGATTGGCGGTATGTATGTTATATTTTTTTCTAAATTTACTCAAACTTGCTGAAATTTGTATTTTAAAAGATGAAGAGGTTCGCAAAAATATATATTAATGAATTATGTGTACAGAATTATGGCGCATTTTATGATACCAAACCTACTGGCTTAGTTGGGGGTTCAGTTACGTTGATCGGAAATGGAAATGCTACTATCAATTTAACAACAAACCAATGGTCTTATAAGGTATGTAATCAGAATCATGACACAAATCATCAATTTATACACGAAAGAAATTAAAAGCTATGCATACTTATATATAATTGTGAATTATTATTTAAGGTGGGTTTGAACGGTGAGGCCAAACAATTCCACGATCCAAATTCAGGAAATGCCAATTGGAGCTCCTCAAATGTACCCGAGAATACATCCATGACTTGGTATAAGGTATGTATGTACATATTATGTTTGATTTGTGAATGAAATTAAAGAATTCATTTACGTATAATTAATTGGGGGCTTTTTTTGCAAACGTAGACCACCTTCAAAACTCCTTCGGGAAAAGAGCCAGTGGTTGTAGACTTGCTAGGAATGGGGAAAGGGCATGCATGGGTGAATGGACATAGCATTGGGCGTTATTGGCCTACACAAATTGCTGAAAACAAAGGATGTGATGCCCAATGCAATTACCGAGGATTATATTCTGACGGCAAATGCAGGACAAATTGTGGAAACCCTTCTCAGAGATGGTACCATGTGCCGAGATCATACCTGAACGCGGATCAGAACGTTGACAACACGTTGATTTTGTTCGAGGAAGTAGGCGGGACTCCCTGGAATGTGAGTTTCCAGGTTGTAACAATTGGAACTGTCTGCGGAAATGCATACGAAGGAAACAACCTGGAACTCCACTGCCAAGGTGATGGAAGAATCTCAGAAATCCAATTTGCAAGTTTTGGTGATCCACAGGGAACCTGCGGCTCATTCAGGATTGGCAATTATGAGGCCACTCAGAGTGTTGCTGTGGTTGAAAGGCTATGCGTTGGCAGGCCGAGTTGTGGGGTAAATGTGTCGCAGTCGACTTTTGGATTCAACAGCTGGGGCAACCTTACATCGAGGCTGGCTGTGCAAGCTGTTTGTAAATGATCATCGGTTGTGATAAATCTAAAAGAGAGGCTCAGAAGAGGGAAGAAGCATAGCGGGCAGTATACTTGTGTGAATTCTGATTTAGTAAATATAAGATACAGAAATAGGGGACAACAATGCCGTTTTAATAATATAATATGTACCATCTTATTTTGTTGTCCTCTTTTCTTCTAGGTTATGGGTTCAACTGTGCATATACTTGGGTTCACCTCAATGATTTATTAATTGCATTTATATACTAATAATAAATTTCTCAATTTTAAAAAATAATTAGTGTATATACACTTTTAGTGCCTAGCTCTTTATTTCTTCTCTCTAATACTCAATAATTGCTGACTGTGTCCTAATAAAATTAACAGCAAAATCGTTTAAATTTCATCTGATTTTCTAATATATAAAATTTATTTAATTATTTATAAATAAACATATTATTTATATTTATTTAGATTTATAACGAGGCAATTTTGTTAAAGAATAATCCTATGTACATATGTCTAATATGAGAGGTGGAATCCATCCGGAGACACATGGATACGTAGTTATATATTGAGGTAAGTAAATAAAAATTAATGAAACAACTGATTCCTTTTATTAAAACAACTTATTATAGTGCAATTAATATAATACAATTTTGTATTTATAATTAAAGAACAGAAGCAGACCAAAAACAATTTATATACACCTCTTTGGCTTCTTTAAAACCGTCGAACATAATAGACCAAAGGCAAAGACAATAGGCGAAACAGGAATTTTGATTGGATTATCAGCATGTCGAAGAGCGAAAACAAAACTAATTACTGTAACAATACACTGACAGAGAGCTCATATTAGTCCTATTATATCCCTGAAGTTTCCAAAAGGCTTGTGGGTTTGCTATGGGTAATATAACCATGGTAATCAACTCCATTTCCAAATGTAACCATTTTCTCTCGAGCTTTGTAAACGAGCTCTGCAATGCATAGAAGGATGGCTGCAAATGACATTGACATACTCAAGAGTGCATACTCAGGCTTATCTACAGACTAAAGTTAGTCAAAAAGCTGATGGAATCTCCAAGACGAAGTTGGTGATTACTAAGATCTTCTCTATGTCAACCTATACAGAAAGGGGAAGTAAATTGATCATAATTATTAGCTAATGAAATCGGAATAATACCTAATGTAAATGAGAAAATCTAGAATATATCAACTATAGGGTCTGTTTTAGAGTGGTAAATAATAAATGTTAAAGTAGATCAGCGCTTCTATATTTTAATGTTTTTTTTCTTATTGTGTTTTAGAAAATTTATAAAGATACATAGTATTATCTGTAAAGCACTCTAAAGTGCTATCTCAGTTGGGATTTACTAATTATGGTTAGGACTAGAATGCAGTAGTTGTATGATACAATCGTTGCATTTGGATTACTGGATTACTTCAAATATAATCTAACGATTAATTTGAAACGAGGATAGTCCATGAATTATGTTGGAAAATCCTTACATTTTGAGAATGTACCATACAATGATTATATGATACCATAACTCATTTTATTACTAATATGAACTTAAGCACAGCTAAGTTTAACAAACATCTTAAAAACAAATAGCCATTACACATAGACAACTGTTCATATTTCATAATTTGGTACTCAAGTATTGCTAATTAGCACTGCAAAATAAACTTTTATACATCTAAAAAATTATACCATATTTTTCATACAATATTATAAAGTTTTATTTATCAAATGATTTAATTTTATCGAAATAATTGATAGTTTTTATGTTGATATAAGGTTTAAAATATATTACAAACTTCCTCACTTTTAGAAGAAAAGATTATGTAGTTTTCATAATAAAACAATTTTAAATTTACTGACCTTCTGAGAAGTTCAATCAGTATTTCTCTTTGTATGTGGTTCAAGATCTCAATTATGGGAGGAGTTTTTCTCTAAAGGTTCAATAAATCTTTCTGTATCATTAAACTCTATTTGTAAAAACAATGAGCAAACAACATAAATTAGGGGTGGGCACAACAAAGGGACCGCAGAAAACCAAATTGGAACAGACTAGAACCTACTCGATTGATCCAGTTCTGGACGTAATTTAGTTCTATTTTAGTTTTATTATTAAAATCTTAGAACTCTTAGGCTTTTAACCCAAAAAATTCAGACTAAATCAAATTTTTTACTTTTTAATTTTTTGACAAAAATAATATCGTTTTCATAGGTTAAGAAAAACGACGTCATTTTTTTACTTAAAAATTTTTTTCAAAATCTAAAAAAAAAATATTTAAACCTAAAAATTGGACTAAATTAAAAATTGAATCGGTCGATTTGGCTCTGATTCGGTTCTTCTATATATTTGTCTCATTCGGTCAGATTCTTCTTTTATATTTGGTCCGGTCTGATCTTGAAAATGAAAAATTGAACATTTTTTGCTTCAGTTTAGTTTTGTAAAAACCCGAACCAAATCAAAATTTGTGCACCTTCAACATAAATATAAAATTGACTGTATAATGATTGTAATTATTTATAGATAAATAAAAAATATTAATATTGACAATCTATTATACCATTCACTTTGAAAAATGATCGAACATGAAATTTTCAATTTATTTGGTTTTCACAATCAATTACTTCAAGTACTTATGTATCAGTGATATTTGCATATCTGTTTTTGATATAATGAGTCTATCCTATTCCTCTTTTCTCTATTCATATTCAAAATCAATGTTGCCATTGATCACTAATCCAAGACCAAAATATTTGGAGGATTCTTCAGACCAAACAAAAATATATAATTTTCAGCAAGGATGTTTCTTTGTTTTTTTTTTGTTTTTAAATTCAAAGAATTCTTCTTACTTTATAAGTAATTGATCGATTTAGCATAAGATACTTAGTTTTTCAATATTTTTCAATAAAATTGTCGAGAGCAATAAAAGACTCAACTTTTTAAATCTTAACCTTTTAACTCAACAATTACTCTTGTTTCTAGGAAAATCGGTTGCTACCTTATTATTTGGTCTCAAATCTCACTACCCCACCGCGGTTGGCTTAAAGGCAAACATAGAAAAATTGCAGAGCTCAAAGTCAAGAAACGACAAAAGCTAGGAAAAATTTAAAGCCTGTCTTCTTAGGGTTCTAATCGAAGAAAGAAAAATTTGTAGAAGTCAAAATAAAAAAATATATATAAATAATGAGTATATTTACAAAAAAAAAATTGATTTGATTTTTTGATGGCCCAAGGTGCTACGGCTCTATGGCTGATTGGGATCCTAACATAGCTCCAAGTATGTTTGTTCAATGAATCGAATTGGACGAATTTGATCAAATTCATATTTGATCCATCATTTGACTTGATAAGTTGTAAATTTTTGAATCCGTCATAATCTATCGGATAATAGAATCTGATTTGAATCCAACCTAATTTTTCGGATAATAGAATTCGATCTGACCCAATCCGTTAAACTCATTACGCTCCAATTTTAAAAATCAAAAGTAAAAAAAAAAAAAAATCATTCCATTGCCAAAATTGCAATTTTTATGCCATGTAAATTACCTTGTAGTACAAGTCATAGCCATCCATATAGGAGGCGGAGGCTGAGGGAAAATAAACGGCATCTTCCTCAGTGTCCGTATACTCAAATAGGCAAGAATCTACAGTCCCATATGCACAAAACTTATCAGATTTACTTTCCAAAAGCATTTTATGAAATTAATTAAAACCATTTGATTACAGTGAAATACCTTCGATATCTTCGTCTGTGAGGCCTGCTTCCATTAACTGATCATAAGCACTACTCATTCTCGGATGTTAATTCTACGCAGAGAGAGAGAGAGAGAGAGAGAGAGAGAGAGCAGAAAAAGCAAATGCAGGAGTAATTTGGTTAATTAAAATCAGGCTCAAAAGCAAAGCAAAGCAAAGGAAGTCAACATTTTTTTTATTCTTTTAAGTCCTCGTCTTCGTCTTCGTCAATGGATGGATGAAGCCCAGTTGTGTGCAGGCACCGTTGAAAAAGGTAAAGAAAAAGTGTTATCTCTGAACAAATGATCACAGAGCAACAACTGTCTTCCTGTTTCTTCGTGGAATACTTACTTTCGTCCCTTGCTAGCAAATAAATTAAGGGTACAGAAATATAAAAACGTAGTTGACGAGGAGAAATGATGAAGTCAAGTAATAAGTTAGGAAAAAACGTTTGAGAGAGTGCTCTAGAAATTGGCACGTGAAACAAACGTTGTTTCGTCTTGCAAATACACAAGCTTCTCCAAAAGAATGAATAATCTCTTAATTTTTTACTCGTCTGTCTTATCTAATATTTTCTCATAAATAATATATATAATATTTATCCATAAATTAATAATCAACGAGATTAAAACATGTTAAAATGATTTAGTTGGTCCTGGTCAACTGCATTGTTATTAGTTTGTTAATAAATTTCGAACGAAAGACGGCAAGAAATTCCTCTCATTGGGTTGTTTGAAATTAAAAAACCTGGACAGCTTTGCAAAAGCACCAAGAGGAACATTTTCATGAAACAGACAAAAAATTGTTAGAGATATTACTTTTTATCCCCTAATTAATTAATTTGGTGTCTTATTGTTAAAATATAAAGTTAAAAATTAATTCTCATTCACAAATATTATATTATAAGTCTAAGTTTTTGTAATTATTGAATTGAAACATTTTGAATCGCCATCTTCAATATTTTCACTATAAAAGTGAGATAGTTTTAAATTTATAATTCACCTGACATTTATGTAGAACAAAACAAAAAAAAGGAAAATTAACAATTATTTTCATTTAAAAAAAAAAAAAAGAAAAAAGACCTCTCAAACTCGCAGTTTTTATACGTTTTTCTCCTTCAGCGTTTCTCTCCCTTTCCTTTCTGTCACTTCTTTTTTTCTCTATTTGATTAAAAATGAAAAACTTTGATATTATTTTCTTAAGAAGTATAAATCATACGAACATATACTTGTTTAATTTTAATTTGATTAGTTATTAAGATAAGGTATTGTATATTATTTATTTTATTTTAATTTTTCGTTACACTCTTGTAAAATGACATATCTTTGCTAACCATCTTAACAGCTTTGTTTCTATATATATATATATATATATATATATATATATATGGTTCATCCAAAGAATAGTAGAAAAGCAAATTCGTGATGAGCTGCGCATATGGAAAGCAAAATTTTGTTAACTCTAATACATACATCATGTTGATTGGGAAATCACCCTTGTCTCTGAATCTTCTAAAAGTCTAGAACACAGTAGACCAAAGGCAAAAATAATGGGCCAAACAGATACTTGAATAGGCTTATGTGAATCTGCATAATTAATTGTTGTAACAATACATTGGCAAATAGCACAAATCAGTCCAATAATATCCTTGAATGTACCAAATGGCTTGGGATTTTGCGATTGATAATAGAACCAAGGCAATTTACTCCATCTCCAAGTAACTTTTGCTTTTCGACCTTTGTAAATGAGCTCAACAAAGCATATAAGCACTGCCGCAAATGAAATCAACATAGCAAATAGTGCATATTGAGGTTTGCCCATGGATGAAAGTTGATCAAGGACAGCAGAGGGAAGCTCTAGAGCAAAATTCGTGAGTACAAAGATCCACTTTAAATCAACCTGTATAAAACGGAGGAAAATGAACATATAACTGAATTAGAAACTAATTGAAGTTAAACCTAGCAAGATGTAATAGACATACAATATTGTACAGGTTTTATTTTTATTTTTATTTTTTTGGTTAATGAGTACTCTAACCTAGTTAGTTTGATCTCCTACCATGAAAATATAAGGTCAAAAGATCGGTTCTACCTAGCCTGATGTGAGCTATGTTTGAACCACATACATCGAGTAAGGACTCTGTATAAAGACTGACCTTTAATTTGCTGTGACATAGGATATAGAAAGCTCTCTTACCTCGAAATAGTTTCGCAACAGCTGCTTAAGACATCAAAATACAATTAAATATATAAATATACCATCTTTTAGTTTTATTCTTTACCTTTCGACTCCAGCCACTGCTCTTGATTTGTGACTTACAATCATCACTTTTATCCTCTTTGATTTGATTTGTGTTGCAGGAGTTTTCAGTATTATTGGCTGCAAGATTATGCAACTGTATATCATTAATCTGCCTCTCGCTTCCAGACTGAAATAAAATAATTTACAGTTAGCTATATGAGAGAGGAATTTAGCTCCATAAAAATATATAAATGTAAATTTTAGTTTAGAAAGATATAAATCTAAATTTTAGATAACCCTTCACGCTTAACCTTTTCCTCTTCGATTTCTATCCGACTGAAGCCTTCTTCCTCGGGAAATCTAACAACCGGTGGGCCACTATCATCTTTCTCGTCTTCATTTTCAGCCTGAAATAAAACAATGAGCAAACATGGTCTACTTAGCTGCTGAGCAATTTGAGAAAAACAGATTAATAAAACTACTAAATGGAAATATATATAAGCGCTTATTGTATCAAAACATTTATATTTCGAGCTTCTGCGTCTGTTTGAGGTTAGCTGCATAGAGGACAACCAATATTCTTTATTATTTGTTTTAAAACCAAAATATTGCAAAATAACTTTGCAAACACATAAGTACATATAAATTTCAATAGCATTCACTGATCAGATTATTACCTGGACAATCAAACTATTAGCTTTATTTAAAAGGTGAACATGATTAGTTTAGTTAAGGAGGTATAATGCTGAGAATGGAATAAATATATATATATATATATATATTTTATATCAGAAATACCTCTAAAGGGCCGACATTGAGGATTGAATTAGTACTCTCATTTCTTTCTGACTCTGCTCTTAAGTTGGCATTATCAATCTGTTCATCTTCTTGAGATAACTGTCCAGAGGAACTTTCTGTTGACAATATAGCTTCATCAGCAATCTGCACTTCATCATAGGTGGTTTCACAGAATCCATATTCAAATAAAACAGGACAATCACTTCTGCAATCTGTAGATTTCTTAAAAGGACCACGAAGCTGGCTTATCTTTTCTGAATATTTCTCTTCCAGTCGTACAGGTGAACTTCGTTTCTCAATTTGCTTGTAGTTATTGAATAATGGGGCAAGAATTCTGGCGATCCACTGTGTAAAAGATCAAGACAAAATAATTGTTCCATTAACAAAGAGTTGCATGCGGTACAAGATTAAATAAAACACTGCAAGCCTCACATGTCTTGCAATATTAAATTATTTTCTAATGAAGAAGGTTTTTAATTTTGTTGTACAAGAATGACATAATTATTTAGAACTATAAATTGAGGTGTTGTAATTTTAGAATTATAACATATGTAAGATGGAAGCTCCACATGTTAAATATTAGTAAGTAAAATGGGCCTATCCAATAAAAAGTTGCTAAATTTTGTTAAAAAATTGTCTTATTATCTTTTATATGCATTAAAGATTGACTATAAGAAATATATTACACGATTTTCTTTACCAATTAAAATATTTTATGATAAAAGTTGAAAAATTTTGTGAAACAATACACTAAATGTACTGTAATTAGTCTCATATATTAATGTCCGTTTGGTTTGACTTTTTCATTAGCTTAAAAATTTTTATATTAAAAATTATTTTTAATTTTTTGATATTGACAAAGTTTTTGAGAATTAAAAAAAAATTAATTTTCTTTTATTAAAAGAAACCAAACTTTGGCTTTTAACAGCTGTGTTTTCTTTAATTTTTTAAAACCTAAAATATTCTTATTGTATTTGAAAAATTTTAGATTTTTTTTTTTATAATATAACTTGAAAACTTATTCTTTAAAATAATTGCACAATATTTTTTAAAAATTATTTATAACAATCAAATAATTAACAAACTTTTGATAAAAAACTTTACTTATAAAACTCTATTAATAAAAAGTATACTTAAAAATTATACCAACGGACCCTAAACAAACAATAATAATAATTTATCAAAGATTACCTAGATCTTCTCTTACAAATATTCAAACCCTCTCACCTTCATAAGTTAATATTTTTCTGTCTTTTTTCTAATTTTTCAAGCAGACTATATAATACACACCTTTGAAAGGCTGTCCGAATCAGTTTTTCTCTTCTTAGCTCTGAAGTTGAGATTATTAATGTGTTCATCTCTACCAATTTAAGAAGCAGGGTTAGTCTTAGTATACACATATTGTTTAAAAATTATTCAAAAAATTGCATAAGTTAATTTGAAGCACAATAAAGAATAAAGACTCTGCTCAATTCACCTTTTGAAGCGCTCTTTCTGGTTCGCAAAGGGCCAGTATTATCAATGTATTGTGAAGAAATATTAGATCTTGGAAAAACACTGCCCTAAGAAATGAAAGACAATATCGAAAAGGATTAAAGAGATTTCACAAGATAATAACTAAAATAGAAACAATCTTAAAAGAAAAATGAAAATCATGAAGCTAAAAATATATATAAAGCAATTAACTCTAACATTTACTATCACTTAAATTAAAGGTCAGTCTGAGTGTGTTTAGGAAAAAGTAATAATGTTGATAGTATTTTTCGTAACCTTTAATTACTATTTGATTATTAATTCTAAAAAGTATTTTTGAAGTGTTTTGAGTGTATATTTTAATTGATTATATATGTGTTTGTAAAAAAGTGCTTTTCTAATAACAAATTATTAAAATAGAAATTATTTTTGTAAAATTAATTACGACACAAGATATTTTAATTGAGAATATTTTTGACAATTGCAAGAATTTAAAGTAAAAATCTATTTTTACAATAATTTGTTATATGAATGTGTTGAGTAAATATATAAAGCGTTTAGTGTTTATTTTATAGTACAAACAGAGCCACCAAATGAAAATATATATTCTAAAGTTATTCTTAAATATTAATAATATTCTTATACTCTATTTTCATAAAATAAAATAATCTATTTATCTACATATATCTATAAAAACAACCTATTTATATCCCATCTCTCAACCGTTATGAGTAAAAGTTTACATGATTTTTTTTATCAGTCAAAATAATTTTTTGTACATCAAAAGTTCTTTTTAAATAAACTTTTTTTTACTAAGAGACTTAAATATTTGATTTTAAGGATTTTAAAATTTTACTCCATTTCTCACGTACCATATCTTAAAAAATATGAAATTAAAATATATAGTCATACATTTTAGCTTTAAAGAATGTGAATTGATGCAAATTTCAATTCTAATAAGCTTTGTTGAAGCCATAGATAGTTGTTAAATCATATCTGAAAGTTTTTAGAAAACTATTGAAATAAAATATATATAAGATCTACTTAAAAGAGGCTGTACGAAAATGGTTAAATCATATTTGAAATTTCAAAGCAGAGATACTGCCTCTTTCTTTCTGTTTTTTTTTTTTTTTTTTATATAAGAAGAGAAATATAATGGCCAAAAGAAGAAATGCAACTGTAGAGTGATGTAGATATATATGTTGCCATACCTGATGAAGAGTCAGAGACATCTGAAGCTGGTTATTGAAAGGCTTCTGCTTCTTCTCGAAGAACAACTTCATGATCTTCTGCAACTTCTCCCGCAGCTGGCTTCAGCAAAAACGTCAACTTCTTCCTTTAATTTCTACGGAGTTCCTGATGATGAATAATGATCATATATATCACAGCCAATAATTAATACGATTTATATAACATGTCTTTGTGGAATTAATAGTATATATTATAACATTAATTAATTAATTGTTAGCCGGCAGGCAGAAACAGAGACTTCTAGGAGAAGACTGCCAATAGAACTGTGTGTAATATCATTTCTAAGAAAATCGCTTAGACGGACATTTCTAGGAAACTAATTTAAGTGCTATTACATCCATACACACACACACACACAAAAGAAAAGACTGATTGGTTTCCACGATTTTCGATCGGGTTTTATTTTTTTCACCCGACTTGGGCTGTATTTTCTGCACGATCATGAGATCACACGATGTCCTGGACTGTGTCACCTGACTAAGGATGATCCAGCTCGGGTACTATGTTATACCTGACCATGGGTAGATGTTGTCCTGACCTCGTAGCTATCTTTTCAGGTGCTCGATGCAACGTGCATTGCCCTCAGGTATTTTTCCAAACAAAGTCTATTGTGCAACATATTTGCCAAAAAAAAAGAAAAAAAAATCTATTATAGTAAATTTATTACAGATACTTTACGTGGGATCAATTTATTTTTTGATTAATATATAATTGATATTTAATCGATTTTATTCCAGAATTATGACTTTAAAGTGACTACATTTCAATATGAAACAAAATCAAAATCTAACAATCTTGTTAACTCTTTGTAGGAGTGATAATTTTTACACGATCAATCAACCCAACATATAATTAATAGGTTCGAGTTAATTTAAAATAACACGATTAATAAATTAATTATAATGATATAATCAAAATTAATAATTGAGTAGATTCACATTTAAAGATCTTAACACGTAAATTCATTCAAAATTAATAATTTTAATTCTTGACGCAATTAATAAATGGTTTAAGTTCTAATTTAAAATATGTATATGTCTATTAGATCCAATACGAATACAACACACAAATTCAAATTACCACCCCTAACCCTATGATAATATATACTACCTTTACTAAATTTGACCTCCACTGTACAGTACCTAAATGACGAATTTAAAACTGAAGTTACTAGTAAATCTTAAGCCTGAAACATATTTTTCAATGCCTCTATCTTGTCTTAATCTATCATATATACACCATTACCCCTATTATCCATAATAATTAATTCAGATTTGGAGCTGGTCTCCTTCCTGTTGGACGCTTTTTGTTTGGACATTAATCAAGAACGTATATATCTTAATTTTTGCAATTTCACAAAGGAAGATATATATATATATATATATATATATATATACTACTAAAGTTGCTATCAATAATGGAATGAAATTTCTCAAAGCAAATAATCCGAAGGAAATTAACAATATTATTGCTTTCCAGACCAGTTGTCACTTGAGTTGGAGAGCTGAAAAGAGTGACATTTGTCACATGTTAGTCCCTAACTTGGAGCAAAATTATTATTTTATATTTCTTCCATTTTGCTGCTAGATAATCAATAGAATTAGGTAATTCCTTGTGCCAAACATATGTCTAAGAAAAAAAAAAATGACGGTTCCATATTTTTATACATATATTTATATTTATTTTAAATTATTAAATATATATTCTTCTAACGGTTGATATTGAATTTAATATATGTATTAATTTCATGTGTCAAATTCAATTTTAATCATTAAAAATATATAAATTTAACGATTTATAAATAATATAAATATATGTATACAAATATAGAGCTGTCAATCCATTCCCATATATACATACATACATATATATATATAAAGATTAATACATTAATTTTTTACTTTTTTTAAACAATTTATAAGCTATTGTATTTAGATACTTTCAACAATTAAAATTAAATCTGATATGTACATTAATTATGGTGCATTAATTATATATTAATTAGATATATCAAATTTAATTTTAACCGTTAGAAGTGTTTAAATCCAATAGTTTATAAATTGCGTAAAAAAAAATGTAAAGTTATTTTTTAGTGTGAATATCTACACTTTATAGAATGTAACTTTTTATACAAATTAATATTATTTTAATGTAGTATAATGCTTATTTGGACCAAATACTGAATTTTAAAATATGAAAATAGGTAGAACAAAAGGATTATATATATATATATATATAAAAGAAATGATTAATGACCTTTTAATTTTAGGTAATTTTTATATAATTTATAAATTATTATATTTATTAATAATTGAGATTATGATTTATACATATATATTAATTATAGTATGTTAGTTAAGTATTAATTATATGTATTATATTTAATATATTTAATTTTAACTATCAAAACTAACTAAATCTAATACTTCTTGATAGTATAAAAAAAGTTAATGATATGTGGATTATCCTTACATAAATCCATTCACACTGAAAGATCTAAATTGAAGTAGGGTTGTGTTTTACACATTCATATTTTGCATCAAGCAATTTATATATATATGTATATGTATATGTATATGTATATATATATATATATATATATATATGATTTTGGTTTGGTAAGCTCTTCTATCTCTGCACTTTATTGTATTTAATTTTTTAATTGATTTCGTGGCTTATGGTGGGGTAATTATGTCCCTCTCTAAACTCTGTACTGTCTTCTTTTTCTTTTTTTTTTTTTAATCTAGGATTTTTTTCAATTTTATCTCTAAATTTTTTGATAATTTTATGTACAACCTGAATTTTTAGAAAATCATCAGTAATAACTCTGTTAACAGCATAAGACGATTATCTTTAACAAAAAATGGTAGAATAATAAATTTACCCTTATTCCAATTACCTTTATGTGTGCAAAGATAAAATAACCCATGAGATGAAAAAGACAAAATTATACGTATAAGTATAATAAGTAGTCAATATATACTTGAAAAAAAAAAGAAAAATATTTTACACATATAATTTAAATTAAATCAATTAATTGGAAAGAAAAATCAAGCGAAATTGAAAAATTAATTAATTAAAAATAAAACGAACAAATTAAGTAATATTTTTAATATTATGATTATTTTATTATTAGTATTATTATTATTGTGTGTGAAATTAACCCTCTTTATATACTATATAGTATACCATATATTAAAATTAATCCATACATAAACTTAATTAATTAAATTAAGAAAAGTATATAAATGTGACAACATTAATTATTATATATTCAAGTTCTTTTATTGTATTATATATTAAATTTAAATATAATTTCAGTTTTTTTCAAAATTAAATTATAATTTTTTAAAATAAATAGGGCTTCCTATAGCACAAAAATAAATTTAGGGTTTCTAAAATCAAATTGGGAGTTTTCAAAATAAATTAGAGTTACCAATTAACCAAAATCAAATTAGGGATTATGGATTTCCATTGTCCAAAATCAAATTAGGATTTCAATTCCAATAATACCTAAAACCAAATTAGGGTTTCAATTTCAACAATACCCAAAATCAAATAAGAGTTCAAGTTTCAACAACACCAAATTAGGGTTTTAATTTGAACAACAACCAAAAACAAATTAGGACTTTAATTTCAACAATACTCAAATCAAATTAGCGTTTCAATTTCAACAACACCTAAAAATAAATTAGGATTTCAATTTCAACGACTTCACAATCATATAAATTAAACTAACAAACATTCAATCTACAAAAATCAATCTTTAAATTGGTTTGCAAGGCCTAGCTATGCAGAGCCACTATAGGGGTTGCATGTGATGGCGTTGGTAGTCGCTAGCGAAAATCATTGGATGGTTTTCTTAGTCGACAGCGAAAAGTAAAAGAGAAGAGGGAGAGGAAAGATAAAGAGAAAAAAGAGGAAAATCGTGTGAGTCAAGTGAGGCAATCCATTCATGCCACCGTTCCCTCGCCGCAACTACATTCGCAGCCACCGTTCCCTTGCCTTAGCTCCATCCGCCGCATCTCCATTCACGGTTTTGGATATTGAAGAGGAAAAGTGTTGTGTTGTGTTGGTAGTTTTCCTTGAAATTTGCAATTTTCTGTTTTCAATTATTTATAATTTTTGTTGTACAGAGGCAGGTCATGGTGATGGTGATGGTGAAAAGTTGAGGAGCTCTTGCGTTCATTGAAATGAAAATCAAGTTAGGGTTAACTTTAAAATCAATTCATTTTTTATAAATAAAATAGTACAATTACAAATTTATCCTTAAATAAATTTTTTATTTTACAAATAATTGTTGAATTTTTTTTACCCATAATAGGATTGATTTTAACTGTTTTCTATTGTTAACAAGGTCATTCTTGATGACTTTCCAAAAATTTAAGTCATATATAAAGAGTTTCAAAAAACTTTGGGTAAAACTAAAAATATCCCTTTAATTTAATGCACTCCCTTAACCTTGCTAAGATTCAGTTTTATATATACATACGCACACAAAGAAACATATGGAGGCTAGCTTTTGGCTTGTGGATTAGAAAAAGAAAAGGAATAGTGAAAGAAAACCAGTAGTGAAATTATCAAATCATGGATTTATATACTGTCGCGCTTGCCGGCTTTTACTTAACCTCACTATCTTACAAAGATAATGCCACAAAAACAACAAAATTTCATGGAAATGTCTTCATGTGAGCATATATATACCAATTCTCCAATTAACAAATTCATATAAAGTCAATTTAATTACCTAGTAAGTTTCGGAAGCCAGCTCATTTTTTCATCGTACCTACATCTTCTCCCGCAGGCGTTATTACCAACTTCTTTCCCTCTAATACTCTCCCATATATACTTAAACCTGTGGCCTCAATTTCCAACAATTAAATTAATCCTTAAACAGCTAGACTGCACTAAGATAGAACTAAAGAGAAGAAAAAGATTAGAATTCACATGTACGCAATGTAGTGGAGCAAGAGTAGTGAAGAATGGTAGAAGCAGTGGCCGAAGGAAATTTCTCTGTGTATGCAGATGAGAATTAATGGAAAAGATTCTTAAAGACTTCAGTGAGGATATCAGGAGTGTAACCAGAGGAGGTCGAAAGAGAATGAGAGCAGTTTTTGCAAGAATGAAGAAGAGACAGGACAAGTTTCTTAAGAGGACGAAACTCAAGAAGGGATCCTCTTCCAGAATAACCGAGGTTTTAATTTACTTCTTTTCCATACGCATTCATGCATTCAAGCATGCATGTGTACATTCCTGAATTAATGTGTACGTACTTAAACTCGAGATATTTCTAAAAATCTCAAATGTGCTCCAGACTACCCGAACTATGTCCAGAGGGTTAATATATGTATTTAATATATAATTTATATGTTAAAATTTTGCATGTATACATATGTATATATGACTCTCAATTGCATTATTAGTTTGTTGATGATGTACATTTCAGGGTAATACCACAAGCACAAATGAGAGTGCTGGTGGCCTTCAATCTGATGATCAGTCATCTTCAACATTTTACCTCAGCATAGATACTGAAGGAGGAGAAGATGGTCTAAATCCCAATTCTTCAGAGTTACACCAGACTGAAGACGATGACTTAAGCCCACAGGTTAGTCAAAATAATGGATCTAATTAACTTTTGAAACTAGGGAATAGATAATTTATGATGTATTAATAATTAAAAATCCTTTAATTATTCAACGTTTACATGTTATAAAATACAAATTTGAAGTTAATTATTCAACGTTTTGTATCAAGTGATACCTAATTCCTAACAGCATAAAGTTTTCGTCGAATTATAAAATTCAAATTTGTTACTCTTTCTTATAATTTCGGTGTTGATTAGGGGTAACAATTTGTGTAAACGAATTATATTCATGTTATGTTACTAGAGGGTATAACAAAATTTTCAGTCAAAAAAATCCGATTCTTTTATTAATCGTATAAAATCTTTAAATATGGATATAGCTCAATTATTAAATAGGTAACACGAATTGATTCGTTTAAATATGACTAATAAACGAATAAATTATTCTTGTCAGGACACAGCACGATTATTCGTTTGGAGTTAGATATTCGTTTAAATATAATTAGATAATTTAATTTTTCTCCTTTTTCAGTATTTTTCTTACATATATATTGAATTTGTTTAGATATTAGAATTGCTTCAGGTAGTGAAAATATTTTTTATAAAAATTAATAATAATTTTAAACAAATCGTAAACATGTTTTATACAAATAAACAAGTAAAAAAATTCAAACACAAATACAACATAATTATCAAATAAGTGGCATAAATACGATACTATTTTTATTTGTGTCAATTTTTTTAAACCCAAACTTATTTAATAATATTGAATTCATATTAAATAATTGTATCATGACCCAAATTATCACCCTTAGTGTAGATATTTGAACAGTATTATTATAGTAGTACTTGTATAAATTTTAATTTGTAATATTTTATTTTGTTAATCAATTATAATACGGTTTTAATATAGACTTAAAAAGAACTTCCTTATCCACCAAACGTTTGTCATTTTTTCATCATATCTATCATTTTCCCAGAAGCCTCATAATCTATTTTTTAGTACTAGACCTTTCGTTGACCTTTTCAATCCAAATATATTTATTCTTTTAATTAATTTAATGATCAGATAATTTGCAAATATTTTATTATACTTGGCCTGCAATTGTATTTCAGATTACTATCACAGCAGGGAATGATGATCCTCATTCTGATGTTGTTCATCCTCCACCGTTAATCTTACCTGATACAGATGATAAGGAAACCAGCTTCACAGAAGAAAAAACCAGTCCCAATAATGATCCTGAAGATCCTGAGGCAAATCACATCAGATCATCAGAACACTCTACTCATCGAAAGGTCCAAAATTGAAGCAAACCCAAATAGTATATTTTTATCACGAAACTCGATAGTATATTTATGTTTCAATTTCAATTTGTCATACAGTTCACTGCAGAGCAGATCTTTGTTATGGCCAACTTCATCTTAGAGGTTCCGACTGCAATTTTCGATCAGCTTTCATCAGAGCACAGAGTTCACTATGCATTGCTGAGCATGTTAATGTCAATGGCCACCATGATTATCAGCTTTTCAGAGCTTGTTTACAAGGGAAGAAGAGAAAGAGTTGCTTGGAAATGGAAGAGGGAGAAGAAAATTATGCCCTGGTTATATTATCCAGCTCCAAGCAACAAACCTTTTGGTTCAGCAATTGATTTTATTGGAGTATCTTGTTCTATTTCTCAGTGCATTTTCACTGCTGCTGCTTATGCTTGTTACAGTAGACATACCAATAATCCTATCAAAATTTCTACCTGGCCTCTAATATTTTCATTTGGTTTATTGTGTTCTAAACTTGTCGAGAATCAGAATCCTCATAAGAGGATGTTTAAAAGCTAAATACTTGTATTGGAATGATTTTATACTCCAATAATGCTTCTCATGAAATTGTTTTACAAAGTTAAAACTAACTTTTATATTTGCCTATTGTTGGATCCTATGTCGAGATGTCATGTTGACACAATATCAATCCAGGCCTACGTTAGATAAACTAAGTCCATGACTTAATATATAAGGTAGGGCCATAGATTGTTTTTTTTGTACGTCAAAAAAAAAGAAAAATAAAAGTAAAACCCTAGATTAATAAGTGATCTAAAATTTTAATTCTATTAAAATTAGTATTTCCAATAACATAAAGAACCATCAAATATATAAAGAAGAGGAGAAGAGAAAAAAGAGACTTTTTGTTACAATATAATTAATTGAAATTAAATAGATGAAATCTAGTATCAACGCTTGTAAAATCAATAAGAAATTTGTAAATAATAATTTATCTTGTAAATAATAGTTTATCTAGCAAAAATAAGAAACTTAAATGTAAAAATGTGAGCAGAGTGAAATTGTATATGCCAAAATTAAACCTATAAAAATTTGTACAAAACTTATAAATCTTGTGTAAAATATATAAATAAAAGAGAAAATGCTCATTCTCTTATTTTTTCAGCCAACAACCTATTACCTCTTATATTTTTTCTAATATTTTATCACCTCCTTGATTTTTTATTTTTTCCGATTTTACTCTTCAATTCAATTGATTTTTAAAATGGTAAAATAGAAAATATTTAAAATATTTAAGGATAAAATCAAAATTTAAGGGGTGATAAGATATTAAAAAAATATAAAAAAAAATAGAATATTAGTTCAAAAAATAAGTGAGTAATGGATATTCTCCCTAAATAAAATAAAAAAGGATTTACTTAATAAGATTTATAAATTGAGCTGCGTAAAGTGTAGATTAATTAAACACGTGTTATATATTAAACGAGCAGTATGCCGAAAGGGGATGTAGCTCAAATGGTAGAGCGCTCGCTTTGCATGCGAGAGGCACGGGGTTCGATCCCCCGCATCTCCATATGGATTTAAAGCTACATTTTTATTTTTTTTTTTAAAAATATTTCTAGAATATAATTATGATTTATTATTTCATATACAATCAAATATTCTTTCACACAGAAACTCACAAATTAAGATAAAATTAAACAATTACAAACTTCTCTATATATATTAAAATATTATATTGAAATATATACTTAGTTCAGAATTCAGATCCTAAAACTTTGGAGAAATATAACATTAATGTTACAAGGATATTTAATATACACATATTTTTTTAAAATAATAATATTATATTACAAAAATTTACTCATATCGTAGCACATGAGATATCTTGCTACACATAAAATAAGAGGAGTCATATATTTATAAGAGTCAAGCTCACTCGGTGATCGAATAGTGTGATCATATTTATACGCATAAGTTGATTCATGAAGAATAAATAAAAGATTAATGAAAAAAGAGCAATTTTATATCCCCACCCTATATTAATTTCTTTTAAATTTTCAATGAATGAATTTCAATATGGTGAACTTAAAATTGAATCCATCATTGCATGTTATAATTAATTCATATAACTTTCAAATCAACACTACCTCTAAATTTTCTATCGTTTTCTCAAACTTTTTTAATGACCACGTGCTTAATCACTATTCTAAAAGCTATTTGAAAAATCAGAAAAATATGAATATATCAATTTACTTTATCTATATTAATTGTGAGTTTATAAATAAGAGTGATTTGGGTACAATTAGATTTTAAACCTTTTACATTAAAATTTCAATTTTTATGTATTATAAACAAGTCCGAAATTAGGAAAATCAGAATTTTAATTAAAATAATTAGAAAAGTACCTTAAACAATTTCTTCCATGCATAAAAACATCTAGCCTCTCTCAACAACCTCTCATACTTCCACCACAAAGCAAGACTTCTTTTATTATTATTATTATTATTATTATTATTATTATTGTTGTTGTTGTTGTTCTCGCAGTTCCACTACAAAGCAAGACTTATTTATTATTATTGTTGTTGTTGTCGTCGTGGTCGTGATTATCATCAAATGTTATATCATTATATGTACAATTTATTGATATTAAAATAAGAAATTAGTCAAGAGTTGAAATTATTATAAGTCTAGTTCTACCAATAAAAATTTGCACTCAATTTAGTCGAATTTTACTCTTAATTTAAGAGAAATTTTGTCACAAATTGGCCTGATATTATTGTTTGTCAAACAATTCAGCTATGGGAGGAGAGTATCACATTAAATTTTATTGTTATAAACAATCTACTGTTGAATTTTGACCTACTTATTCAATAAATCCCTAAAGTTTTCCTTCATTCTTATGTATCTTCGGTTTGTTTCTACACCAAATAACTTTAAATTTGAATTATTTTAATGATTATAAAATTATTTTTTAAATTATTACATCTTTTATATTAGTTAAAACTTCCCTTAAATTTTTTAAAAAATATTTATATTAGCTAAAACTAGTTTTAACTTAATATTAGCTTTAAATTTGAATTATTTTAATGATTATAAAATTATTTTTAAATTATTACATCTTTTATATTAGTTAAACTTTCCTTAAATTTTTTAAAAAAGTATATTAATTAAAACTATTTTTATTATTAATAATTATTATATACACACTTGAAAATACTTGTTCAATAAGGATTGAATAAATTACTAACAAAGTTGAATTAGTGTAGTGGTTAAGGCATTGCCATTTTTGACGTAATTCTCATTAAAAACACATATTTTTACAATTTTAAAAAAACAGTTCTTGTTCTGACCATTGGTTCTGTTCGTGTTTAAATTATTTAAACAATCGAAAGATAAAATTAAAAAAAATATATAATCGTCAAGGGGTAAATGATAGTTTTAAAAACAATATAAGTGTAACTAGTATAGGCTAATAAATTAGGGTGAAAAATGATAATTTCGGTTCTTAGAATTTTAGAGATACGAAGAGACTTCTCTTCTTTATTTTTTTCATAATCCAATTACAAACTATATTCTACTTAATCAACTACAAGAATACTGAATTCTACGTATGTAGCCACTCAGCCTCACCTTCTTTTAAGCTCTCTACATTATTTCAAATCCTGCTTGCCTACTTTTTCTTATTTTTCAACTTGGCCTTCCAACTCAACAAACTTTTCCAAATTTGGAAATCAAACTTTACTTTGTGATTTATGAATCACCCTTCACAATTTTCACATAACCTGAACCAGAACTGTCTTGTAGGTTTAGAAGGATTTAAGACCTTGAAATAGGTGCTATAGTGTATGACACTAATCATCACATTAATGTCAATGTGTTGAGTTCTTGACTACTGTTCACTCGATTTTTACAGGATATTATTTACGTAGAAAATATAATGCATTTTTTTTTTATTTGCATTTTTTACAATCTACCCATGAATGTGAGATATATGTAAGTCTCTTGTGGAAAGTATATAGGATGTATTTACGGTGAAAAACCTAATTTTGAGTGTGAAAATCAACCCAGAAAAATTCTTCAATATGGCTGCCTAAAATACTCTGTTTTTCCCCTTTTTGGCTACTAATTTTTTTTATTTTCTGCATTATTTTAGTTGTTGCAACTTCTTCTTCTTTCATTTACTTGTTTGGATGGTTTGCTTGAGGGGTTAACAACCTAAACTTGGAGGCATTTGCTGAAACTACAGTCAACACATAACGCAAATACGACACACAAAATTAGAAAGTTAATATGTATATTTGAAACTTATGATATCACACAAATTTAAGAAATTTAACATAAAATTAGTGAAAGTTTTGACAGTCAAATTCACAGCTGCTGTAAATCATATCCAACCCTGATAACGTAAATGCCAAACAACAGTTTTATCTCGAAATCACTCTACTAATTAAGTATTTAATGCTCCAACTCCTGATAATTCTTTTGAAATTTTGAAAACAATATGCAGAAGGCGAAGACAAGAGGCCAAATGGATATTCTGACAGGATTATCCTTGTATTGAAGATAGAAAGCATAGGAAATTCCTGAGAAAATACACTGAAAAATGGCACAAAGTAATCCAATAATATCAGTGACAGTACCGAAAGGCTTCTTGTTGTTTGGATAATAAAACCAAGGTATTTTCTTCTTCCAGCGCCATGTAACTCTTGCTTTTTGCCCCTTGTAAACAAGTTCAGTGATGATTAAAACCATTGTTAGAATAGACAATGACATAGCTATAACTGCATATTGAATTTTACGCCTGGAAGAAAGTTGTTCGAAAACTAGAGCTGGAACCTCTAGCACAAGGTTGGCGACAACCACGATCTGCTCCAAAATATCCTGCAAATAACTTATAATCTAATTAAACTAGAAAGTGAAATAAACATATTGTGAGAAAGCATACAAGAAAATGGTTGAAAAGAACTAAATCAAGATTAAGAATATTATGAAAGTCCTTCGCTATCTTTCTCAATATTCATTATATTAATTGATTTAAGATATAAAGTATTAAGGATATTGATGTATTATGATAGATTATAGTTTGGAGTTGGGAGTTTGGTTTATATTAATGTTGTATTTTCTTTAATATTTTATTGCATTGAAATGCCTATATAAAGGCATGCATCCTCCTATTGCAACATTCGTATTGTTCTGTATTGAATCATTGTAATAAAAAAAACATTGATTTAGACTTAGGTTTGGGCCAAAGGTCGATTTTCAGGTATAAACAATAGTAAAATATGGATATAATAGTAAAATCACACTGTTCTATCCAAATAAACAAATCAAACTAATGAAATAGAATTTTTTGGTTATTTCTGCTAGTGAGACTTGAAAAGGTGATTGGCCAAATTTTTAGGACTAAAATGTCATTTATGCCATAAATTATTTATATATGTATTTAAAAGCTCTTGTAGGATCTGGAGGGCCTCCTCCCCTCTTCAGGATCTTGTCTATATCACTTTGGATAGAAGTATTTGTAAACAAAATTTTAGATATTTACCTCGGTTTTTCTTCGAGCAGTATGATTAGACAAACGCTGCTCAGGATGAACAAGTGAGACTGCTTGTCCATTGTTCAAGCCAGTTGCATTTCCATTTGTTTCATTCTCGTTTCTTTCTACATAAACCTGCCACATGATGATGCGCCTCATTTAATTCAAATAGAAGCAAAATTTGTTCAAAATTGTTGATGATTACGAGTGATTGACATACCTTCTTGTACAGTTGCTGATTTTCTTCACGAAACAGGTATATCTTCCTATAAAGTTCTATATTTTCCTGGTGTATCAGATTCCCCTGAAATGAAAGCAGGTAAATGTTACAAGGAATTAAATCTAGATAGAAAATAGTGAGAAGACAACTGGTGTTATTTCAGCAAGACCTTTCGGTTCAGCTCTTCTATTTCATCCATTAACCGTTTTTCCTGCCCAAAAAAAATTAATAATAATTATTCAACGAACTACTTGCTACCGATTTTGCAGCAGTAATATACCTAACATAAAACAGCAATCTTCTTCTCAAGTCTTACTTTTTGTTCACGAAATCTTCTTCTTATAACTTGATTTCCAATTTCATGTTGAATCTCTTCTCCTTGCAGCTCTTCGTGATCCTTGCTAGTGTCTTCTTCTGAATCTGACTCCTCGGAATCCGAAGCCTGAAGCTCTTCTTCATCAAGCCCTTTCCCTTCGTGATTAACATCGGACGGCCGAGGATCAGGATCGGGATCTGGAGTGAAAGATTGCAACCCTGATTGGTGGTTGATGATTTCATCATAATCGGAGGAGACAAAGGGTGATTCAGAAATATTTTCCATTGGACAGTGAGTAAGATGATTTAGGGATTACCTTCTGCAAGATTTTTATATACGTATATATTTCCTCCTGTAATTCTTTGTCTTACCACTATCACTGGTTTCCTCGAAATGTTCCTGTGGATGCTTTCGGCAAGAATTAATTAAAAATAGTCGCTTTTTCTTTTTCATTTTATTTTTTAATTTTACTTTCGTTCTATTTCTTACCACTCACTGCTTTCCTGGAAATTTCCTTGTGACTGCTTTTACAATTAAAAACAATTTCTGTCTCTCTCCTTTCATTTTCTTTTTTTAATATCCTTATTTGTTCTATCATCTTTCTTGCCAAGAAACTAGTGCTCCTTTTCAGCACTGAGGTAGGCAGATATTGTTTGTTTATTGGCTGAAAATTTTTCATGAGTAGATTTGAATGTTTGAATTTGAATATTTTTGTTTTAAATCATAATATAAGCATAAGGAGATTATTTGGTTTGACTTTTTTGTTAATGAAAATTTTTAATATTAAAAATCCTTTTCAACTTTTTTTAGTTTGGCAATAAATACTTTCTAATCGATTGGTTGGCAGTGAAAAACAATTTTTCAAAATTAAAAAAAAAAATTTTATTGGAATTAGTCCAAATTATTTTGAGTTTTAATTTTAACTACAAAGATTTGAAGTTTTTTTTTAAAACATCAAATTATTTACAATTTACCTACTTTATTTTAAAAAATTTTAAGCTATTTTCTTTTACAACATAACTTTAAAATTTATTTGTTAAAATAATTACACAATTCTTAATAAACTTAAATGTTTGAAATAAAATAATTTTTCTTTTCTTGAAAGATATTTAATATTTATGGAAAAAGATATAATAAAACCAGTTAGATTTTTTACATAAATTTTTTCTTAACAAAAAAAAGTGCCTTAAAATTATCACTAAATTAAAAATATAAGCAAACTTAATTACATGCTTAACTAGATATATTCAGCTAATTAAATATTAATACAAAGACAAACAGCCTTAAATTAAAAAATTTTTTTAAAAAAACACAAATTGAATCTTGACCACTTGATCAAAATTATTTATGATTATTATAATTTTTAACTTTTAACTATAACCAAGAGTCAAATTTTCCCTTCTTTTAATCGGGTACACGTATGCATATGCAAGATGCAATTTTATATTAAACAACATCGTCAATATTTTAATACATATAAATATTAAATGTAAATTTCAACTTTAATTCACAAAATCTAATAGTATTGGGTTGAATTTTACACTCATTTGGAGAATGGCTAAAACTTATAAACCCAATAATTAATTAAATTCATTTTAAGTTTGTTTTGTGACTGTATAAGAGGTATGTGTGTGGAAAGGATGTGATACCCATAAGAGGGAAAGAAAGCACCTTTTTTAAAAATTTCAATTCCGTGCAATTTTTATCAAATTGACTATTAGTGGTGATTTTAACTTTGTTTTTGTTCGAATTTTACATAGAGATTTTACATACATAATACTGTAAATTAACATTTACAGTAGCTCTATTTTTAATAATTTTCTGAAATCTTATTTTAACTCTTCTATTTTAGTGTTGCATTTATTAATGTGTTTGATGATGTTTTGCTTTGCCTCTCACTTTATGATTGAGTTTTTATTTATTTTTAAGGTTATAATCTTATGAAAAAACTCATATACTTCTTATTTGGTAATAGTAAAAATTAATTTTGAGCTGTGATTTTTCACTCTCACCATAATGTTAAATTTGACATCTCTTGTGGTTTGATTTAATTTACTCTTGTTGTTTTTATTGTTTTTGATATTTTTAATTGCTTCATCTTGATTTAAGCAAATGAGAAGAATTATGTACTAGTTTCTATTGTTACTACATCACTAATGCTTGTTTCTTTTGTTTCATCCTAACAAATAGAACTACAAATTCTTTTTGTGTGAGCTTAAATATATTGTAATAATTTAGATTAGAATTGCTCCTTGAAATGAGTTGTAATTTTTTTAATTTAAGTTATATTTATTAAGGATATAAAAGATATTTGAATAGTCAAAATCAAAAGAAATGTTTAGCTTAGCAACAAAACTTAACATTATAATTGGACATCTGCAATCTAAGTCCGCGCAGTGAAGTTTGGCCCCAATTTGAGAATATAGTGAAGCACTTACCACTAGACTCCTAACAACTATCTTACATAACCTTTCTCTTTGTTAGTGCTTTTGCAAAGATAAACAATTTCTCTCTCCATTCTTTAAATTTTATTTTTCTTATCTCAACCCTTACAAATTTTGAATACCAACTCCCAAAATATTAATTCTAATTCTACCACTACTTAGCATCTTATGGAAGTACCCAAGTTATGTTAATATAATCCAAAAGATTATTAAACTAATTAAACAATCCATAATATTGTCACAGATTGCATGTCCTACTGAAATACCAAGGTTTAAACGATACGTTAATTCTGTTTAAAAGATAGATTATAGCATTAGCATTACAAACAGCATACGTTTCCCTTCCATGATGATCTTGCTGCAAGTTTAATTTACTTTATTTGATTGCATATATCGCTGCATCAAGGGTTATCTGGGTAGCTCTATTTTAGGGTTACATGAATATATATTCTAATTAATTTGGATAATATTGTTTGTTTATGTTTCCTTATAAAGTCTTTTATTATTCGTAAATTCTCAGTCAAATAAATTATACAAATCAATGTTTTTTTTCAATATATAATATTTGTAAGTTTGATGTTCTATAATAATCATTTCCAACGCCGGAACGGCCGGCCAAAAATGTGGTTTTTATTCTAGTAATGTAATTATTAGTTCCATAATTATTAAGTTTTGATGCTCACTTTATAAAAATTTATGTATGTACTTGGAAATTTACATTCTAATTTCGTGACATATAATTTTAAATCGTTGCGTTTGTTTCGGGTCAACAACTAGAAGTCAATAACATGACACTATTTTATTTGATGAAGACTTTTCCTTAATTATGGTATATAATATGTTGGAGACATGCCAATGCCAGCCTGCTGCTTAAATTATAGCAATGTCCTTTCGGAACTTTTAAAATATATAGCAACTACCAAGTACCTAATTAATTTGTTGTCGAGGTATTTCAACGGGATACCAATTTAAAATTGGTATATATTAGATTGAATTCATTTGGGAGTGGAGTATTTTTAGAGGTTACAATTTGAATCGCATAAATTCAAATAAATTAGCTCTTCAAATTAAGAAAGTACGGTTTTTAGGGTATAACTTGAGTAGTTTAGGGCACGATTGATGTTTATAAATCATTTTAATTTTAAGTAACAATAGAGAATAAGGATACGAATAGCAATTTTATTGTGTTCAATTTTAAGCTGAACAAATACAACTAACAATCTTGTTATGTTGGATTTTAAACTCAATCCAGTCTAAAATTACTATATTTAATATATTACCAATATATATATACAAATATATGTATGTATGTATGTATGTAGCCGGTTGAACAAAGAATTAGGTACTAGATATTTTATTAGAAGTACAAAAACGACACATATATGGGCATGTCTCTCAAACAACTTATATTCATCATTCAGAAAGAGGAAGTTTTCATAAAATACTACCACGGGATTGACTTCTAGTGTTGACCCGAAACAATCGCTAAGATTTAAAATATAGATGTACAATTAATATAAACAAGAGAAAGTTTCTTTTAAAATAAACACAACATATAATATAACACATAATTTAAAAATTGGATGTTGTAATGAGTCCAAATTTAACGGCAAATATTACGAGAATGATGAAGGAAAATAGCAACAATCACAATCAAAAAGCACACGCCTAAACAATTGAATTTTACTTTTTGTGTATAGTTTGAGTAGTTTGGAACACGCTTGATACTCTCATACTATTCTAAATTTGAGTAATAATAAAAAGTAAAAAGTTGGTGTTTCGTAGGTGAAATCTCTCACCTATATATAAAACTTATTTTAAAAATTATATATAAAAGAAGAAAATTTTACTAACAATAATAAAGTATATATGGAAGTGTTAAAATGCAATTCTCACAACCCAAAACCCTAGTACGCCCAAATTCGATCTCAAGCTTACCCTTATATTAAAATGCTTAACGAATTTCACTTAATGCATCTCCCATGCTTTCGCTTCCCAGAGTGCTTGTTATTTATAAGCAAATCATGCCTTCAAGTGTCAAATTTTAGAGTCCAAAGTGATCTTCTCAAATAACCCATTTTCTCAAAACTAAAAAATATTCACTTTAGTATGAAAATTACCATCAAAATAATGAAAAACATGAGATTAATTATTTTGTAAGATTGGCTTTTTTACCATTTTGCATGCTATAAATTAAATGTCACACAAAATGTCAAGTCAAATTGGTTAAGGAGCTTTTGTAGAATTCAACATGAAAATGATAGGTTGACTTTAATTTGCTCCATTAACCCTAGGCATGGAATAGACAAAGTAATAGAAAAGCACTACCATTCCTCTTTTATAACAATGAGAAGTGGGCTGTTGAGGGCATTTTTATTGAAAAAAGATATATTGAGTTAGGTTTTACAAGAGATTATTTTATGTCAATTGGAATCTAATTAGGACTACTTCAAAAAATTTTCCAATTAAAAATCCATTTAGTGAGAAGATCAAGATCACACTTAAAACTTACATATCCATTTCTTTATCAAATTAGTAATTCTATCCTCCATGCCATTATTTGTTAACTTCCCACTCTCCTATGTACAATATATTTATTCTTACTATTACTCGAAACTCGAAATAACTTGTGAATAACGTATCTTATATCACCCAAGTTACATTTTAAAGACTATATTTTCTTAATTCAAATAACTAATTTACTTAAATTTATGTCGTGCAAATTGTAATTGTGATTCAATTTGTTACCTCTAAAATCTCTCTAATCCAAATGAACTCAATCTAATATATACCAATTTTAAATCGATATCCCATTAAAATACCTTGACAACAAGTTAGGTAAGTGGTAGTTGCTATATATTCTAAGAAGAACCAAAAAGGACATTGATATAATTAAGCAGCAGGCTGGCATTGGCATGTCTCCCACAAATCATATATCATCATCGAGGACAATTAAGTCTTCATGAAATAAAACAGTACTATATTTTAACTTCTAGTCGTTGACCCGAAACAACCGCAAAGATTTAAAATATGTACAATTAAAAATACATATAACTTTCATATAATTATTTAAGTTTGGTGCTCATTAAAACTTTTACATAACTGGGGACCACATGTTGAGCCGGCCGGTCCGCCGACGGAAATAAATTATTATCGAACACCCGACTTACAAACCACTTAATTAGAAATAGTTATATAATTGACATATGATTAAGAATTTATTAATAATAAAAGATGGCTTTGTAAGGAAACATAAAGAAACAATATTATCCAAATTAATTTTCAAATATATTCATGTAACCCTATAAATAGAGCTACCCAGCTAGCCCTGTGATGCAGAGATATATACGATCAATAAAGTAAATTAAACTTGCATTAAGATCATCATGGAAGGGAAACGTATGCTGTTTGTAATGCTAATGCTTGCAGTAGTAATGATCTTGAACGCCGATATATCGGGGGCACAGAATGCAAGAGAGTGCAGGCAGGAGAGGAGGGCGCTGGTGAATGCATGCAAGTCTTTGTTAATAAGAAGGAATCCGAGCTCGTATTGCTGCGAAAGAATAAGGGCTACGCATGTTCATTGTGTTTGCTCTGTTATGACTCGATCTGTTGCTGCTATGATTGACTTAAATTATGGGATTAAGATTGTTCAGAAATGTGGACGATATGTCCCTCGCCATTTTAAGTGTGGAAGTATGCAATGATCTTCGTTACCTAATAATCTTACTCTTTCTATTTCATTTATACAATATGTATAAAATATGACTGATTAATTTTTCTACTGTTGCTCTTTGCATGCAGGTATAACAACGCCATGAATGAGCACCTACGTAACTAAGAAGAATTGACGCTTTTGATATGTTGATTGCTTAGTTATATGGAATTTCATTTCATATGATAATAATGATTAAGTTTTTGATTGAGAAGTTTGAATTGTTTAATTTTCTTTCAATTTGTGAGTTTCTGTTTGAAAGAATAATTGATTGATTGTATGAGTTTATGAAGTAATAAATCATAATTTATATCTTAAAAGGCTTAGAAAAGAATGAATGCGCGCATTTGGAGATGCGGGGGATCGAACCCCGTGCCTCTCGCATGCAAAGCGAGCGCTCTACCATTTGAGCTACATCCCCTTTAAAATTATCTTGATGAGTATCCTCTGTTGTGTTAATAAATCTACAAGTTCTACAACTCCTCTCATAATTTTTTTGTTTTTTATTTTTGCTGATTTAGTTAAATTTTTTGTTATATTTGTTTATTTTATGTAAGATTTACAAGTTTTATGCAAATTGTTATAGGTTAAATATTGGCATTTACAATTTCACTTTGCACACATGTTTTACATTTAAGTTTCTTATTTTAGATAAATTATTATTTACAATTTTTTTTTATTCATTTTACAAGTAAATATGTAAGTTTTAACTTTGTAAAACAATTTTATGATTAGAACCATTATTGATGTATAAAATCACTCACCATATATATACTCACACAACATTTAAAATAGCCTTCAATTTTAGTACTTTTCAAATCATTCATATACAAGTATTTATCTTTTAAACATTCTCTTATAAGAATTTTCCACACATTTAAAATATAACAAATCAGATGAAGATTTAGAAAGAATGTCTAATTCTCTCCTGTTGTTTAACCTAATACTCGATACTCTCATTTTATTTCAAAAATACTTCAAATTCCCAGTCTGTTAATTGATAAAGTAAAATTATATGTGAATCCTTAAAATTTAATCTATTAATTTAAATAATTTTAAAAATATTTATAAAAATTTTAATTTATTAAAAAATAAAAATTATTTTTTTCAACTCCTAATTCAAAACAAATAATAAAATAATAAGCCACAGAAATTTTGATAGGAGTATTGGTGTGTCCACTGTAACAAGCATGAGCATGAGCAGTGGCAGTGAAAATGCACTGAGAAATAGAACAAGACACTCCAATAAAATCAATTGCTGAACCAAAAGGCCTGCTGCTTGGAGCTGCATAATATAACCAAGGCAAGATCTTCTTCTCCTTCTTCCATTTCCAAGCAACTCTTTCTCTTCTTCCCTTGTAAACAAGCTCTGAAAAGCAGATAATCATGGTGGCCATTAACATTAACATGCTCATCAATGCATAGTGAACTCTGTTCTCTGATGAAAGCTGATCGAAAACTGCAGTCGGCCATAACAAAGATGTGCTCTGCAGTGAACTGTTTAACAAATTGAAAAAAAAAATAAAAGTTTAACGTAATGAAAAACTCAAAAGACTATAAGGTTCAAAGATATCTGGGATCTTACACTTATAATCTAATTAACCAGAAAGTAAAATAAACATATTGTTAAAAAGGATAAAAGAAAATAGTCGAAAAGTACTAAATGAAGATTAAGAAGATTATCAAAGTCTTTCGCTATCCTTTTCAATATTCACTGGTTGATTTATGGGATAAGTATTAATATCTAAATCAAAACTATAATATGTCAAAATTTAGTCAAATAATTTAATTGTGGGATTTATATAATCTTGAATTAGCTTCTGCGAGATTTGTATATACGTTTTTCCTTTTGTAATTCTTTCTCTCACCACTCTCACTAGTTTCCTGGAATTGTTCTTGGGGTTGCTTTTGGGAAGAATTAATTAAATCTCGATATTTGAGTAAAAATCGTTTAATCCAAAAGATTATGAAAATAAACAATCTATAATATTGTAACAGATTGCTTTTGTGTTACAACAAACGATTTTTACTCAAATATCGAGATTTAAAAAATAAATTATAGGATTTGATAGAAATTAGGTATTTTGCAATATAAAATATTCGATGTATCTCATAATTATTTTCCAAAATAAGAAAGATTGAAGTTTGGAAGTATCAATGAGGATTCAAAGAAAATATATGTGCACATAAATTTGTCTTTTGAATATTAATATTATATTTATGTAATCCAACTATTTAAGATATAATCTATGATTTTAGCTTTAAATTTTTCTTTTCCTTTTGGTTTTAACAAATATCTGAGATAAAATAACAAAAAGGGGATGTAGCTCAAATGGTAGAGCGCTCGCTTTGCATGCGAGAGGCACGGGGTTCGATCCCCCGCATCTCCACATGCTTCATTTTAAGCAGCCACTCTTTTCTTTTTTATATCTTCAAATATTTTTATTTTAGAATATAAATTATGATTTATTATTCATAAACACATAAAATCAAATATTATTACGTGCATGCTCATTCATGGCGTTATTATACCTGCATGCAAAGAACAACAGTAGAAAATTAATCACTCATATTATACCTAATACCATAATTTACATCAATCATAGCAGCAACAGATCGAGTGCTTATAATGAGAATATGTAGCACTTATTAATTCTTTCCCAGCATCAACACGAGCTCGATCGGAGGCCTTCTTACATATTAACACAGGCTAACTTGCATTCATTCACCAGCTAGCTTTCTCCTCTCTTGCCTACACTCTCCTTCATCCTGTGCCACCGATGTATCGGCCTTCAAGATTACTCCAAGCATTAGCATTACAAACAGCATACGTACTTTCCCTTCCATTCTTGCAGCAACTTTAAGTTTATTGACTGTATCTATTTGCTGGTTTATGCTTTCATCATTAATGCTGGAGATAAAGGGTGCATGATTCAGAAATATTTTCCATTGGAAATTGAGTAATTATATAGCTTCTGCAACAGTTGTACATATATATGTGTATGTTTACTTTTGTAGTTCTTTCTCTCACCACTCTCAATAATTAATGTCCTGGAATATTTGTCCCTGAAGTTGCTGCTTTTACAATGAAAATCACTACTCTCTTTGTAATATTTTTCATCCTTTTTTGTTCTATATATATATATATTTATATATATTTATCTCCACCTCTCTTGCCAAGAACTTAGTGTTCCTAAATTCCCACCATTTGATTCGTCTTATTGATCACTTTATCGAATTATTTATCAAGACACAATATAATCTTATATTACACAACATCGTCTTGTTACAATATTTCAATACAAATAAATAAATATCTTGTAATCTCACAAAGACTGTCTTGCACAAAGTCTTACATGCAAAAATGGATTAAAAATTGCTCATTGAAATTAAAGAGCTAATAAAGATATTTGAGTAGTTAACGAAAGGATAAAATAAATAAATAAATAAATATAATAACCCCTAGTCTTTGTTAGATAAACAATTTCTCTCACTATTCTTTTTGTTTAAAATTAATAAATTATAATATTAATATAAATTATAAAAAGACTAAAAAGAAACCTTAATGCTCAAGACTTCTCGCCAGTGGCAGAGTTAGAATTAATGTTCCTGCTTCGTAGGGACCAAAATGTGAGGATTCAAAATTTATATGAATCAAGATAAGAAAAATAAAATTTATAAAGTCAAATTAATACTTTTACTTAAAATTTTCAAAATTCCCTGTAAACCCTAAAACAAGCAATTTAATTTTGATTCTAGAATCTATCCCTGGTGATTTGTTGATTAAGAACAATTTCAAATATGTAATATTTGGAAAGGGAAAATGTCTAGTCTTCGACTAATTAATAGTCAAATGGTAAGTGCTTATTTTCTTTTCTGAGCAAGAAGAGTTTTGATTCTCCAATATTAGTTTTGAAGTAAACTTTCTCTCAACAGGGATAGATTTTCTCTAAATTAAATGAAAACTTTTGTTGGCAAAGTCACTGATCTTATAATTGCAAAAGTTTACTTCAAAAATATTGATAGAATTAACCTAACCAAAAACTATTTTGTGATTTGAGATGCTTAAACTCAAGATCCTTGAATAAGGCCACAAATTTTGTACAGAATTATTTGACACAGACATTAATCGCCTCATATTTGGATTTAAAATTTTCAACATTTGAATCCATTTATTAAAAATTACATATTTGAGTGATTATATGAGTGATTATATCGTTACACTCGTTAATAGTTTGATTGATTTTTATTTTACATTTTCAAATTTTAAAAGTGTTAAAGTATATTTTTGACCTTTTAAGAGTGTTCGCTATTATTTAAAACAAAAATGATTAACTTTTAAGTAAGTAATATTACAAATATTTTAGAAAACATATAAACATACACAAAATAAACATATGAATCAGTGATACAATTACAACTAATTGAACCCATTTAATAATTATATCAAGTTAGAATTTTCTATCTTTACACAATTATTAAAAATATTGAGTTGAATTATATTTTTATTTGACACAATGCAAATATAACACGATAACCCAAATTATCACCCTACCTTTCATTACATGGTGGCATACTGACATTATTTTGACTACATTTTTAATAAATAATCAACAACATTAATAATATATATGCTATATTAAGACAATGAGATGAATATTACTGATACCTAATACCTATAAACAAAAAAAAAAAGTTGGTAGTTTTCTAATTAAGTGTCAACCTCCATCATATGTATTAGAGTTTGTCAAATAATAAATAAAAATAAGGTTGGTCAAGTTGCTGGTTTGCCATTTTATAATTTCAACCTCTTTGGGTGAAATAAAGGTAAAAATTGTAAAATTATATAAAGTGGTATATATGGCATTTCAATCTTCCCAAAATGCTTTTTTTTTTTTAATTTCAAAACAAAATGGTAAATTTATGAAGATAAAATTCTTAAATTATGTAAAATTTAAAAAAAAAAAGTTTATTTACACCCTAAAATTTATCTTAAATACCAATTTACTCATATACCTATCTAAATTAAATTTAAAAATTACGCTTTACTATGTAACATCTTTGTAAAAATCTAACCCTTAATAAACTTTTTCTATCATATATCTTGATTTTTTTCTATACACTCATAAAATCACCACACTTAAATACTTTTTTATTTTTAAAATAAAACATTTTAAAATTAATTAAAAATAAAAACAATAATCTTTAATAAAGAAAACGTGATCTATAGTTTTCTATAAATTATTAAAATTCTTTCTATTCATAATATTATAGTTTTCTATGATATATGGATTTATAGATATTTCAATTTACAATTATGTAGTTTTTGTAGAGTTCACATGTTATTATTCATCAGCGAAATAAGTGTATTAAATAAGTGTGAAAAGTTAGTTGAATGTAATAATAGATCAATAATATTACATTTCTTAATTTATTATTTTAAGTTTTATTATAGCAAATAATGTGTTGTTCATAAATTAGAAGGTAAAATAGACTTTAAAATTATAAAAAATTAATATTTAATTAATTAGGGTAGATTTTTTTTACCTTAAAATATATTTAACCATGAGACATTTAAGAACAATCATACATCAAATAATTAAATTCAACCCTTCAAAACTATTAAATTTTTTGTAATGATCAAAACCAATAATTATATTTTGAAAAATAATTATTTTCTTTCTTTTACTTTAGTGGGCTGGAGATTGTTAGTGACATCATAAAATATGCTTCACTTATGATCTTCTTGTGTTTTCATTTTAAGGGATATTTGTCTCATATTTGAATTCGAAATGTTTTGAGAACATCAAGCTTATCTAAAATCATTAGAGTTATATATGAAAACTACTTAATTTTAATCATTCATATATATTTAAAAAATTAATATTTAATAATTATCCCTACTAAATAATTAATAATCTTAAGAAATTAAAAATTATGTAACATCTCAAATTTGAACATAACAACGAGCTATTATATATATTTATATATATATAAAATATAAATCTTAATCCATTTTATAAGTCTAAATTATGAAAAACATATATTTTAAAAGTCTCAATTTTACGTATTATATATATTTCATATTTACAATTTTTTTTATTTGTGAAAACATATAAAAGAGATATAATATTATTATTTTATTATAATATGCATAATTACGTTGCGCCCCCTCATATTCTCAAAGTATCCCATATTGCCCCCACGTGTGTTTCTTCAACACTATCTCCTCCCAGTCATTCACAGTGTTTGTATTCTCTACTTCTTCAACCATGTCTTTCTCTCTCTTCTAAAAGTTTCCGCTCTCCCAAATTCTCTCCGATCGCCGGAAAAATGAGGAACGTTAGCAGACCCATTTCTCTCCTCATCTTCCTTGTCTCTTTGTTGCTTCTATCCTTCTCTTTCTCCTCCGTTCTCGCCGATTCCCACTTCGAAGGTTTCGATGGCGAGGACGACGTCGTCGAGGAAGAAACCCTAGACCTCCATCGAGTCACCGATCTCCCCTTAACTCAGTCCGATTCATCACCTCCGTCTCCTCCGATCACGACTACAACCAATCTCGAGTCTTCAGATCCCCAATCCGTGTCGGATTCAGACCCGAATCCGACTCCAACGAATTCGGATCCTCAGACGAAATCTCCGTCTACTACGACGACGTTTGATTATTGGGACGAAGACGAGTTCGAAGGGGTTCCGCTTCAACAATCGCCCGTCGATACCCCCGTAACTACCGAAGATGCCGCTGCCGATCATACCACGGATTCAAAAACGACAGAGGAAGTAAAAGACGTCGTCGTTTCGAAGAAATGGACGTCTTACATTATCGAAATTGTTTGCGTCGCGTTTCTGATAACGTTTATCGTAAACTACTTCACGGGAAAACGAGAGAATGAAAATCTTGCGTTAGCGTGGGCGGCGAAGTTTGCAACCAAAGATTCGATCTTCGACAAGAACTTCAGTCTATTGGGCGTAGGGGAAGGAAACGACTCGCCATTGCTACTGAAGGAAGGTCAAAGCGTGTTCAAATTCTACGCCAGTGGGCGGAGATACTGTTCAGGATTGTTGGCGACGATGGAGTTGAAGAGCAGACACGATTTGATATCGAAGTTGTATAATATGGTGGTACCTTGTAAGGATGAGATCAGTTTTGAGGTTTATATGAACGATGATGCCATGGATCACGTGGTGTTTGCACTGGCAAAGAAGAAGGTGGCAAAGACAATTCAGAAAGAGGTGAGGGATTTGAATAGGTTCGCTAATTTGGTGGCTGCGCCGACTGGTGGAAAGAAATGGGTGGTGGAAGACTTGGGGGTTGTTTCGGAGAGTAAGGAGGTTGCTGGTGATTTGATCACAGATGCAGTGCTTGATCAGGTTGGTTTGTATTATTATTTTGTTGCCGTTTTCATTGATTTTTGTTATCTCAATAATTTGTTGCTTATTGTTATTGAATTGTGTTGTTTAGATATTTCATTTTGTTGCCATTTTATGTAGTATCTAGATTAAGTAAGAAGATAACGTGGCTTTGTGATGATTTATGAGGATTGGGTAGTAAGAAATAATGCAGTTAGTTAACAAAAATCAATATAGAAAAAGAGGAAATGCAGTCACCAGACAAGGATCAGCAGTTCCAAATGCCCTAAAAGGAGAAGACACTATAGGAGAGAGACCCTTTTCCAAAATAGAGACAAGACAAGAAAAAATGTTCCCCATCAGACCATTGTTACTTCCCAATTATACAAAATAAAGAAAAGGGTGATAATTTTTAAATTTTGATGAAGTGGAGGCTGAAAGAGAGGTTCAAAACTGTACTTTGTCCCCACCACCAAAAAAAAAAAAAAAAAAACCCAATATAATGTATTCTCTTAGTAAGGCAGCAGCTCTTTTCTGCCCCTGAAAGTAGTATTATATGTACTAACAAACTCACATACTGGTCAATGACATTCTTTTAATGAAAAAGAAAATTCAATGTCCAATTAGACAAATGGCAAAGGATAGAATACATGGATTGCATG
Source organism: Azadirachta indica (assembly GCA_022749755.1). Classification (NCBI taxonomy): domain Eukaryota; kingdom Viridiplantae; phylum Streptophyta; class Magnoliopsida; order Sapindales; family Meliaceae; genus Azadirachta; species Azadirachta indica. Next base: position 5,044,692 of record CM040444.1, on the reverse strand, counting down.
TGGTGAAAATCCACCAAATTTTTATAACACTTTCTTTTGGATATACACCATTTATATATGTATACACCTGGTTGGGATGTGTTTTCCTATTAATTGACCCTTCCTAGCCTCAGAATAAGTCTAGTCTACTCTAATAAGCAGGAGCAACTAATATTCAGTAACAATGCTTGAGAAGGCTATGTGATCCTTTCTATCCCTTTCTACAATATATTTGTAATGCAACAAAACTTTTAACTTGTATTTATAGCCAATTAATTAATGTAATTCTGGTTTTTGGTGGGTGATTGGAGGGTCTTACAAATAGATATTGAAAAGTTGTTTGGTGAGCTTTTTGGGAGAAAGGAAAAGTAGGTGTCATAACTAAACATAAATCCAAAAGAAGGTTGTGCTGTTGCTGAATTCCTGCTGGCAAATGAGTCTTCTTAAATTTTGTCACTATTTCTTTGGTTCACATGTTTAACTCGATGTATTTCTCTCTTCTTTGGATATATTTTATCTATTGGTTAAATAGTGTTTTGAAACCTTGTTGCTTTACTTTATTTTGAATTTTTGAATTAGTAATTTATTAAGTCTGCTGTATTAAACTGGTGGATCTTGCTTCAATTCCTTAAATGCTTTCTTTTGATCGTGTTTCCATGAAACCATAATAGCTGAGGTCCCTTTGTTTATTTTTCTTATAGGTATCCATTTAGGAGTGACTTCGCATTAAGTTGATGGATTTTGAAAAAATGAAAAAATAAAATTGTTGCAGTGCTGTGTTCTCAGCAACTTAAATGTTTTTCTCTAAACAAATAAATTTTGTGCTTTTACTTTCTAATGTGCATTCCCCAGTTGCTTGTACTTTATATTCTATTTCATTTATGTCTCATTCTCATAATGTTCACAATTGCCCTATGCTTCATTAGGTTGTGTGGCAGTATTTGTCTCTCTGAAATAGCCAGCATATATGAATTGCAATTGGTGTTTTTCAGGTTTTTGGTGAGAAAGCTTTTGAGAAATATGGAAAGGATTTCATTTCATTGCATTTTTCTGATCAACACCCTGGCACACATAAGAAGATGCTGTTATTTAAGTTTGCCCTCCCTAATGCCAACAACATGGCTGATATGACTCGATTGGTGGCTCTTATACCTTATTACATTGATTTAATTGGACGTTTCAAGCTCAGCCCACAGGTCTGTTAACTTATAATTACCTTAATTTTAATTGACAAATATACCATGTTAGTCAAACTTCTAAAGCTATAAATGGATTGCAGGTTCGCTCTAAAACCGAGGCAACAAGACAGAAGGTCGCCCAAGAGGCATACAAAGAGCTTCAAATTGCTAGGCAAGAAGCCTTGCAGAGAAAGAAGGCAGAGAAGAAGAAGGTGATGGAGGAAGCTGAGGCAAAGCTCTCTGCAGAGGCTATTCGCAAGAAGGAAGCAAAAGAGCGTGCACGTCAAATGAAGAAAGGGATGCCAAAGATAAAGATGACCCGAGGTCACTAGACGATTTCACCATTCACGTGGTATTGTGGACTTCACCTTCTAGCTGTTCCTGAATTTCTGATATCATAGTTGGGCCACCTAGTCTTTTCATAGGTTTTTGTCCTTCTCTCATCCTCACGGAAATGTACTTTAATTCCAGTTATATTAGCTGTATCGAACATTACCACATCTTTGTGGGTTTTGAAATGCACCAAAATTTAGTTCCTTAGAAACCATTATAAAGCCTTACATCAGATGACTTTTTACATCATATTGAAGCATTGTCTTAGTCATATGACAATTTGGGTTGTTTTATTAATGAAATGACCCTTTTTAATTTCCTAATGTTCCACAAAATGATTTACTTCTCTTGGCGATCCCTTTTCCAGTTAGCAATATTCTCAGTTTGATTGAATCATTTAATCTTGCAATGAGTAATTCTTTTTGTGCAATGGAAGGATTAGGAATTCTTCAAAATAAATGTATAAGGTAATGAAATTTTATTGGATTGCTTTATGTATAAACGTGGCTCCTCAGATGTATTCTTAGTATTTCTCAGCTGAAATTGATTTTGCGTGGGATATTAGTTGCATTTGTAAGTTTCATTAGATGTTTGCTTGGTAAGCATCTTGGTTACTTTTGGTGTATCCAAACTTTAGTAATGTTAGGGATAAAAGTTTCTATTCGAAATTTCGTACATCATCTTTTTTTGGGAAAACGATATATTTCTTTATGTTGTTTGGCCTAATAGATATATATTCTCTAATATTGGAAAAAAGACAAATAATCCTTGATGCTAATATTGAAAAAAAGACAAATAATCCTTGATGTTTGGATAAATAGACAAATATCTCTAATTTAGATAAATAGACAGTTATCCTCTAATTTTTATTTCCGGTAATTAATCGGTTAATTTATTATCATTTGTGTCTCTTATTTTTTATATAATAATAATATGATATATATTTTATTTAATTATAACACTTTACTCTTTATTTTAATATTTTTCACAATATAAATTTTTTAAATATAATAATTTAGTTTATATTTGATTTTTTTTTATAATATATTTAAGATTAAATATATTTTTAATTTGTTATTTTAATAAAAAATTTGAAAAATAAAATATTATTAAAAATTTAAATAATGAATTAGATTAAATTCATGTTAAAATATTTATATCTTTTTTTTCTTTTTTTATAATAAATTTGATATTTAATTGTTAAAAGGATTTTGAAATATATTTTAATATTTTATTCTTATAGTAATATTTTTATTTTAAAAGATTATATTAAATTTATTAAATTTTCTTGAGAAAAATTATGAAAATATAAATAAACAAGTAAAAAAAAAGAAGAAAATTTAGTATCATTTGTTAATAGAATTAATAAGTAAATATATATAACATGAATTTATTATTTATATTTTCATAATATTTTTTCACAATATATTCAAGAATAAATAAATTTTTTAATTTTTTATTTTAATAAAAAAATTTAAAAAATACAATTATTAAAAAAATTTAAATAATGAGATAAGTCATACTCATATGCTAAAATATTTCTAATCCTTTACTTTCACTTTTATAATAATAAATATTTAATTATTAAAAAATTTAATTGCAATATTTTTTAACATTTTATTTTTGTATATAATAAATTTATTAAAAAATTATGTTAAATTTATTATATTTTTTAAAAAATATATAAAAATATAAATAAAAATATAAACAATAAATACATGATATATATATATATAAATTACAAATAAAAATAATAAAAAAATTTTCTTCTTTTTCTATTTTTCAATTAAAATTAAATTATATTGGTTAATAAGAATATAAAATATACTTAATTACTAATTCTATTAACAATGATACTAAATTTTTTTTTTTTTAATTTTTTACTTATATTTTCATAATTTTTCTCAAGAAAATATAATAAATTTATTATAATCTTTTAAATAAAAATATTATTATAAGAATAAAACGTTAAAATATGTTTCAAAATTTTTTTAACAATTAAATAAAAATATTATTATAAAAATAAAAATTATGTTAAATTTACTATATCTTTTAAAAAATATATATAAATATAAATATAAATATAAATATAAACAATACATACATGTTATGTATATTATAAATAAAAATAATAAAAATTTTCTTCTTTTTATATTTTTTAATTAAAATTAAATTATATTGGTTAATAAGATTATAAAATATATTTAATTACTAATTCTATTAACAAATGATACTAAATTTTTTCTTTTTTTAACTTTTTATTTATATTTTCATAATTTTTTTTCAAGAAAATATAATAAATTTAATATAATCTTTTAAATAAAAATATTAATATAAGAATAAAATGTTAAAATATATTTTAAAATCTTTTTAACAATTAAATATCAAATTTATTGCAAAAAAAGAAAAAAAAGATATAAATATTTTAACATGAGTTTAATGTAATTCATTATTTAAATTTTTTTAATAATATTTTATTTTTTTTAAATTTTCTATTGAAATAACAAATTAAAAATGTATTTAGTATTGAGTATATTGTGAAAAAAATACTAAATGTGGATTAAATGGTTATATTTAAAAAAATTATACTGTGAAAAATATTAAAATAGGGAGTGAAGTGTTATATAATTAAATAAAATATATATTATATTATTATTATTATTAAAAAATGAGAGACATGAATGATAATAAATTAACTGATCAACTAAAAAAATAAACAGAAATAAAATTATAAGGAATATCTGATTATTTATCCAAATATTAAAAAAGTATCTGTCTTTTTTCAAATATTAAGAGTATTTCACTATTAGATCAAACTTCAAGGAAAAATATGTCATTTTTTTTTTTCATATACGACATTCTTACGAAATTGTTTAGTAAGGACCTCATTGTTTTTTTAAATTTTTTTTGAATTTAAAGTGTTTGTTTTTTTTATGCAAAGTATAAATAAATTTATTTAAATGTTTAACAAAGGTTTATTTTTTAACTTATATTTCAAATGTTCAAATAAATTAAATATTTGATTTGTTAACAAATACTCTTAATTTATTATTTAACATTTATATGAAACAATTTAACGTATCAATTTTAAAAATTTTTGAAAATATAATGCCATAATGTCAATTTCAAATTTTTGTTTTTAAAAAATTAAAAAATTTAAACATTTTTATTTAGAAGTTCAAGATAAAAACGTTTATAATTTCGATGCGAATTTTATTATTAAAAACTATGGATGAAATGGGTTTTATTACAAGCTTATTACATCTTTAATCAACAGTTTAGATCATGAACTCGATCTTTGTATCATCTGCATCATCTTATGCTCTGACATCTTCGTTATCCTCCCCAAATACATTATTAATAATATTATTTAATCGCTAATCGGTAGCGATTATCACAATATTTCTCCCTAGGCTTGAATGCATGTTGGTATAATTATGATTAAATCAAAGAGTTCTATCTTCTAAGCAATGCCATAAGAGGTGAGAAGCTTTTGAACTTTCTTTTGAAGAACAATATAAGGGCAGAACCTACCAGGGGCCAAGTAGTTGTGATTGCAATACATGCTAGTAACCAGATTGATATCCTGCTGCTTCGTGATAGCTGATCCATAAGTCTTCTTATCGGAACAATTAAATCATCCACATCTTGTTTTGATGGCTGCACGAGATCATTTCCGGGAAGGGTTTCCTGTGTTGTGTGATCACTCTGTTCTCTTTCTAAATTAGTGTCCTCGTCTTGCTTAATCTGAGCAACAGGATCACTTGGTGCGTCTTCTACTACCTTGTCCGATGACATGGTGCCTATAGCAGCCACCATTCCATCTTCCACAACATCTATGTAAGGTCCCTGATCAATTAAAGATTCTACCGGAGCAGGTAATGAAGATTCTTGCACCTGGAAGACAGAATACCAAAGTCATAATTTGCCTCGAGCTAACAAAATTATGAACGGCCCTTCATTTTGTAATTAAACTTCACTATAATTCTATAAGCCTCTGTATAAATACATGTACACTGTTTCTCTATTTTGTGGATACAGATCCAGAAATCTAAGTTGGACTGGACTGAAACAGAGTTAATATTACTTTAGGTGCCGAATTTTCCATTGTATCTTTGGTTTGTTCCTTTTTTCCTAAAGGGGAGGGAGTTTAGTTATGGGTGCTATTCATGCGCATTTGTATATCTTTGGTTTGTTCCTTTTTTCCCAAAGGGGAGGAGGGAGTTCAGTTATGGGTGCTATTCACGCACGCGCATGTGTGTGTGTTTATGCACATGTGTCTGCATGTGCGCATGTGCGTGTGTGTGTTTGTGTGTGTTTTAGCATGTCGAGTAGTTTGCACCTTTTTTCCTCTGTTAGCAAATGCGCTAGCATTTAGGGCATCAAAAAATCCATAAACAGCTCTCACCCACCTGCAAGTAAGCAGAACAAGTAATGTTTACTGGCAGGACAGTGGACAAAGCTACTAATAGAAAGAATTTCTCCATATACACCTAATATAATATCTGAAATCCCAACTTGAACAATGATATACATATATGCATAAATATGTATGTAACAGGACTCATTAAAGAAGTTCTTCAAATGCATGTGAAATGCCCGACAGAAAAACATCCTGAATATATTAAAAAACACACACAAACACACACACACACACACACACACACACACACACACACACTAAGGCTGATAGGCTCTCAAGTACAAAATGAGATGGACCCAGAAAAATACATATATTCTTTCGGACAAAAATGAACGACGCCATAATGAAATACATAACAGATCAAAAAAAGAAAAGTGATTGTAGATCCCAATAGGTAGAATGCAAAATTACCACAAGCTTGTTGCAGTTATCCCTTCATAAAAACCCAGGTGTCCCCCGTGCTGTGTGGTTGCGAGGACAATGTTTTCATTTGCCCTGTGAGTCAAACAGGTTAATATCTCAGAGATTGACATAGTTGCAAATTTTTTATAAATTTCCATAACGTTGTTAGGTGACTATTATAACCTACATGGCTTTGAGTTAATGCAATAGAAGGAAAACGTTAAGAAAAAGCAATTGTTTAATCACGATAGCAGGGAGATACCTGCATTCATCAAATGGTATGGCTTCCCTCGTACAAACCGGATCATCTAAGGCACTAATGCAGAGGAGAGGCAGTGATACATTTCTCACAAAATTAACACTACTGGAATGCCTGTAGAAGGTATCGACAGTCTGCAAAACAAAATAACCTTTAAATTAATCAGCAAATAAAGACAAAGATCATAGAACATTTTTAATGTACTTGAATACATGGTGTAGCCATCCACAGTCAGGTAAACAAAGAGAACATGTATCTAATGAGGCCATAAAGATGAAGGTTTTTGAACATAATTACCTCAAACTTTCCAAGAACACGAGTGGCACGGTCATCAAAGTCCCGAACAGAACGTGTCTGTCATGAAATGAAGGCAGACAATCATGTAATCAGCTTATGCTCGCTGCAACTTCATTTAAATCCAGGTAATCTGCTTATGCTTATGATATGCATATATTTAAGGTGAAGTTTAAAAATAAAAGAATAGCGTACCTTTTTAATGCCTTCCCAATCTGCAAGACGGGCCATGATAGACTGATGCCTACAAAAAAACACAGATTACATTAAATTAAAACAATATGAGAGATTGGGAATGTTTGGTTCCAGAAAACAAAATCAAAACTGTGCAGCAATTAAGCATTTTGCTATAAGAGCATTTAAAAGAAAAAAAATCAGTAACATTATGTGAAAAGATTAATGTTGAAGCTTTTTGCAGCAAAGACGTACAATTGTGCATAACCTTGTAGGCCAACTGTTAGCACTCTGTCATAAAATTTCTGAACAAGCTTGCGATTAATGAACCTGTCACATATCTGTGCACAAGCAAAGCCATATGCAACTTTGGATGAGATTGCAAATAACAGAATGCGCATTTACAATAGGACTTGTGAATCTTTTTAACTTAGAACTGCAGGTGACATAAGGAACTGTTGGTGGCAACTATTAATGACAAATCACTATCAGAACTCAAAAAAGCTCCATGATAAAAAGACAAGAAAGTTCCAATATGTTCCAGGATTTCTACATTCTAGTTTAAAAGAATTAATTAAAACAAAAAAGAGATATTGGTACAGATAAAACTACAAACCAAGAGATCCCAAGGACAGCACACAGCTGCAGCTCCAACAACAGGAGTATTAACCCCATCCTCTCCAAGATATTTCACCTGGAAAAAGTGCTCCATGTTATAAGTACACAAAATATACAGCTATAAACTAAATTACATTAGGAAGGCCATATAAATGGAAATTTATTACACCAAAGAGCTAATTAAAAAGGACTGGCACAAAGTGAATTGTGTAATCATGGTAACTAGCTCTCAAGTAAAGCATGTCTATTTGGCCAATTAGCTGTGACACCAGAAAGAATGCAAACATTAATCAGTAGAAAATCCATCAAAATGTAAAAAATAGTATGTTTGTCCAACTTTGAGTACATGAAATCACAAAAGCACAAGGGTTTGCCGACAGAATCACTCATAGCTCCCACAATACACTGGAGGTTTTCCATCTAACATGATATGGAGTAGCACTATGTAGAGAATGTAGAATAATACGGTAGGAATTCAGTTCAAAGACATTGACTGTGTTAAAACAATGCAAGCAAAATCACCATACAGCAATTTGAAAATCGAAAATGAAGAATGGTGGCATCTAAACTGGAGTTCAGGCTGTCATACTTTACATTTGCTCACTAAGTTTATAAACATGCAAAAAAGAAATATCAGCAGAATTATATACCAGAATATTGGCACCAATGCTAGTTCCAACAGCATATAGAGGAGCTTCTGGATCTTGACAATGAATATGGTCAATGACTCTCCTGATATCCTCTGTCCATCCAGCATTATAGAAGCAATCAGACTGATCATGTAATTCTCCAAATTCAACAGAGGAAACTTGTTAGTCAAAAATTTATCAAGAATTTAGACTCTTAATCTCACTACAGAGAGATTAAATGTGATATCATGACATGCATTTTTGTTTATCTAAGATTACATGAACGATATTATAATTTACATGAGACAGCTAAATTTGAACCATCACTAAGCACCATAAAAATTTAAACCATTTATTGCACATCTCTTAAAACATGAAGATGCCACTCAAAAGGAAGCAAAAGGATAAGATTCACCTTGACACTTACCAGATAACAAAGGTTTTTACATTGTAATATCTCTTTCTTTAGTCACAGATTAATTTTATTATGAATAAGGGAATATCAACAAGTTCAAAAATATCATTCAATGACTATCAATCAGATTTAAGGAATCTAATATTAAAAATTAATCCTGTATTCTCAAATCAATAACCTGAATCACAACACCAAGAAAATTTGAACCAGTATTAACCAATCTATCACCAGAAGAGGAAAAAATGCCAACTGACTACCCAATATCACTGAGTGGTTTGAACAAAAGAAATCAAATGCATATAAGGATATATTTTGTAAGAACTTACAGTAAGTGAAATGCCTCCAAGCCCCCGATGATTGCTTACAACAACATTCCAGCCCTGACTTGCTATCTTGAAGGCAAGATGCTTTATATACTGTTGCAGAATACAGTTTGATAAGATCTTAAAGGTTTAGTTAGCATAGTTAAGATAGAAAACCTTAAAGTTGTAAATAAAGCTGAAAAAAAAAAAAGGTCACAACAATTAAAAAAAATACATAAAATGAACAAAAGAGAATGGGTGAGTCGAAATTAATCTGCTGATTGACATGTTTAAAGGCTTATTTTATCTTACGTGGCAAATTTATACAAGTACCGAAGTCTTTAATTAATTTAACCAATAAAAAAGAACAGAACTTACAGCTGCGGAAGAATCGCTGGTTAAGCCAGGAATCACAACCACAATTGGATTTTTATCACATTTTAGAATGCTTTCATTCACATGGATGGAACCTACATTAACTGAAAATTACAAATTCAGGAATAACCATAAGTACCAGACACCAATAAATGTCAAAGGCAACACATTTACAGGTTATAAGTGTAAATACCTCACTTTTATTAAAAAAACGGGGGGAAATAGATACAGGTGAACCAGTTTTAATTCAAGCAAATATCTTCTGCCATAGTATACCAATTACTAAAACCAAGTAAAACCTTCATTGAAATTTATCTCAAAATACAAGGTCATACCCCTTGAAACTTCAAGCTTATTAAGTAAGAACATATATTGCAATATCCAGTAACTAAGTACAACCTACCCTTCATTGTACATGGAGGAGGACTAGTAAGCACTAAACTTGACAAATGAAAAAGTAAAGAATTCAAAATATTGCTTCACAGCTACATACTGTATATACACAAGCAAATGCAGTATCAGTTTATCACATGACACAAATGATAATACTTATGAAGCTGTGACATAAAATTCATGTGAATGTACGTCTTAATTATGATGATATCACCAGTACTAACCATCATAATTTGTTAGCCAATCCAAAGCAATCGTTCCACCATCAGGAGTACTGAATAGTTGTCTGAGCATAATGAATACATCAATATCTAAGAGACTATTGCAAAAAACAAAAATATAAACAGCATATACATAAAACACAACATTCACATCGCACGCATCTTCCGAAACTTATTGAAGTAGATATCGATTACAAGAACAAGCAGCCATCGTGTTGACCACAACTCAAACAATTAAATTCATGATATACAAACTTTGTTACCCAATCCCTAATATTTGGGGCAAAATTAGCAATTGAGAATAAAAATTTATTTTCTGTATTTGAATTTTTATATGACAATTCAAACAAAATTTGAATTAAATTTTCCCCTTCTTTTTTCGCTCTTCACCCTTCCATGTAGGCCTAACCTCAAGATCTGAAGGATCAACTGTCCTTTAGCTTAAAACGTAGATAATATTTAAAATATGAGAACCAATTTCAAGCACTGAAGTGCTTTTTAAACTGTTCAACTGTTGATATCAAATGTGTCAACTACATTACTCTCCTTTTTTTCTTTATTATTGGTATCCAAACTCTTCCCAATACTAATGTGTGCTGTAATTGAACCTCAAACCCATCGCACTACCTAAGAAATCTTGCCAGTTGAAGGTATGTCATATGCTATGAGATTTTTTCTCCACTCCTTGAACATTAAGCATTGTAATATCTTGTTTACAATCAAGATCATGGATATCCTATTTATATTTACTGTACATTATCCCTAAATTAGACATTGGTTACACCAAACAACAATAATTGTATTCATATAAAATCATTCATATACCCTGTTAAATCAAACACTCAGATAATACGTACTATTAATTCATACCAAAGCGAAAACTAAATAAAAGAAGAAACTTCAATGCTAACCTTCTATAAGTAATATCCGGGGCTCTCCCAAACAAGCTAAGGAAAGCCGTCTGGAGATGAGGACTAGACAGCCATGGAGTCGATAGGTACCTGCATACGCCCCTATTTGGATAAATTTCATTGCCATCATTGAGGTTCATCAAAGCATAAACATAGTCTACTAACTCCAAATTTCATCAGAAGCATTAAAAATTTCACAATTCTCCCTCAAATTCCTCATAACGGAGGCATTACTAAAGTTTCATAAAATTTAACAGAAATCTCACACACAAGTGATTTCATGAAGAAATACTAAAAATTAAAATTACAATTCAGAAAAAAAAAGAACTTGAATTAAAAAAAAAAATTCACGATCAACATGGAAAATAACGCATGTAATACAGTGTGAACTCTTGAAATCGAAGAATAAAAATTTGACCTGTCGTGAAGGACGTGACACGTGGCAGCTACGGATTGGTAGAGCTTGGAGGAGGCATTGTAGGTCAAGTGCACAGCGTCGCCCCTGAATCCGGTGAAGAAATCGCGGAGGAAATGAATCTCCAAGAAATTGTAGAGGAAGACAAGGAAAATCAATAAAGCAAATAAGAAATAGTGAGACAAAGGAATTAGAGTAAGCGCTCTGAAGAGAAGCTCGTAGGGAGAAGACGAAGCTTCCGTTGAAATTACGGAATCATCCATCAGAACTGGAAGAAGAAGAAGAAGAAACGGAGAAAACGAGAGGATCCGTTTTGTACGTTTTTAGTAGTTAACGTTGGATGAGGGGTTTGGACAGAATGCAGTGTGTTGTTCTATTGCAAGTTATGTTAATATACTGCCACGTCATCACGGTTAATTTATAAAAAATAAAAAAAAAGGACGATTAAAGGAATATTATCACATTAGACCCCTGAGGTTTGAGATTATATAGGCGGAAAGAATTATGAATATATCACTTACCTCCCTACGTACCGTTTTCAAAGACTGTCAGTTGACTATTAAATATAAGGGCAAAAAAGTGAAATAACGTAGCAATTATATTGGCGGGAACTGATGGCTGGTCTTTTCTTTGTTTTCTATCTGTTGATTTTTCCTTTTAGTGAATTTCAAATCCTAATAGTGCAATAGATCAAATCAAATACTTTTTTTAGTAAATTCGAAATCCTAAGAGTGAAATTCAAATGTATTAGGTTTTTTTTATAATTACATACTTAAAATCTCAAATTTCAGTCAAAAGAATGTGATATAATATCCTAATAATTAAAAAATTCACCTTCCACTCAATCTCAGCTCTAAACTAAAAAAACGATATCATTTTACAAATTATGTATGATTAAAGGATTTAATATTTTTTAATCTCAAAATATGAATCGTACGGCAAAAATTAAGCATGAAATATTAATCAACGTAAATATATAGATCTGAATGATTCTATAATATATTTATTTTTTATTTACTATATCTAATATAAATATTTAAAAATTATTAACTTTACTCCTCATATGTTTATAAATAATTAAAATAAATTTTATATAATATTTTAGTTCATTACAATAAAAAGAATAACTAAACTGAAGTTAAATATCATATTGAAAAGCAAACAGCTAATAACTACAATCCAAATCATATAAATTTCCCAACATTAACCTTAAAAGGTATTAAATTGTATAATTAACTTAATACAAAAGAAATAAAAAATTTAAAAAATTGTGAAGTCCAGAGGTAAAATTTTAAATTAATATTGTGATGTATTTAAAAAAAAAAAACAGAATTGTTTTTCTAAGAAGTTATTTTTTATTAAAAATATGTATTTTGTCTATTAAAACTTTAAATAAATTACTTGAAGTTATCTAAAATAATGTTATTTTAATAATGGTAAGTATGTGTTTAGAGGAATTGTGCTTCATGAACAAGCAGCTGGCAAAGAGGAGACAGTTTACAATGTTTTATTCTCCGAAATATTAGACTATAATACCCTATTTGCCCCTGCTCTCTAAAAATTTAAAATGTTTCATTTCTTCGACCAGTTCAACATTGAAGTACACAGAAATAGGACAATTTAGTCTTAAGGACAATTTAGTAACTTCATGTTTAGCAACTTGTTCAAAAATAGTGATCTCTAGTACATTTGGAGAATTAAGAGGCAAAATTCTTCATTTGCTTCAACTTCAATTCTTCCTGATATTGCTTCATACGCTTTTCTTGCTGTATTTTTCCAGGAAGGAAGTAATTCATCAATGAAGTGCACAGAAACAATACAATGATCAAAGCAGTTATCACAATTCATGTAGCATATGCATAATCGCTCCAGTACAAGTAAAAGGTAAAAGAAAAAGACGATTGATGTAGCAAACACCGAGAAGTCAATTCAATCTAAGCATGTTTTTGCACCTGCCCAAAGTCCATATTCCCATGTACCATGTGCATGATATAGACCGTATATAAGATAATGAATAATGTGAAGCCACTTCCTCTGCTTTCTCGCAGTCTTCAGCATCTTGTGTCTGCCTTTTAACGTCCTCTTGACTCTTTTACTTGATTAGTATTCATTCACAAAGGTAATGTAGATTTGCTCAACCACCTTGGAACAAGCGTTCAGATAGCTTAAGAAAGACAAAACATTTTGATAATTATGTAAAGGATCTTCCTCGGGTATAATTCCATCCTTGGCTAGAGGAACTCCCACCACTAGTCCTATAACTGCAGACTTGTTGATAAAATCACACAATTTTTTGATAGCCAACTCACATAAACTCTCAAAACAATCTGCTGTTATGCAATTTCTTGGAACAATTTCATTTTTGTCACCTCTGAACATGGAGAAGCCCATGTATTTGTTTCCCACATCAATAGCCAACAAAATTCTTTGGGGAATAGTGAGTAGTGCTTTTCCTCCACGGCTCTACATTTTTCATAATTTGCAATTCTTTGAATTGGGCCCTAAAAGTTCTGATTTAACTGAAATAAATATAAGTTAAAAATATTCTAATAAAACAACTAAAACAAACAAACATTATATTATTACATATTACTTACAGATATAATTTCTCTTCTAGAGATTTTCCTCTTGAGAGTAACAGATCCATTCAAATGATGAGTTCAACAAGTCTTGTGAAGGTAAACTATGTAAAAATAATGGGTCAAATCGACATAATTCCTTGTACAGAGTTGCTTGTGGAGGTGACTGCATTTTATAATTACAAACATAAATTTATAATTTTAATATTAAATAAATAAAATTTTAAATTTTTAAAATAGTTAAAAAAATAATATTATCTTTATTATGCATATTAAAAAGTTACATCACTACCTCCTTAAAAAAGGTAGGAATAATGACAATCTCATTTATAACTTACTCGATCTCTTACAAAAAGGATAATATTAAAATTTTAATAAAAAAATACACTTATTATTATGTACGGAATTATTATCAAATTTCTCTTCTGAGATTTGGGATAGTATTAGTTAGATGAAAAGAATAAAATGTATCATTTTCCTTCCTTAGGCTGTTAGTTAATTAATCCGAAACAACACATTTACTCAATTGTCCTTCACCATTTAGTTTTAATTATAAAATGACTCTGACACTAATTACTGGGACTGAAAGGTGGCATAATATAGTTGTTTGTAGTCTCGTTTTGTCTAGTAACTAAATCAAATTCACAATGTTATTGAAATGACAATTATGGCCTCTGTAATCCAAAAAATTACATCAAAAACACACTCTGTAAAACTGGGGCAGATGATCTGATGTTAGATACTAGCCTTTCCTTTGACCATCGATACTCCATATCGAAAGCCACACACTCCCATTTACACAACTCTAAAGGGCATCTTCCAACAACTTGCTCCGTATGTATTCTTGAGGATTTACTCTACCACTATCCAATACTTCTCCATCAATAGTGCACCAAACATCAGACCAGCGAAAATCAAGTGCATAAGCACTGTAAATAGGGGAAACTAACAAATAATGCTCATTCAGCTGCAAAAACTAAACTTAGCTTATGGGCAAAATGAAAATGCAGAAGGTGGAAAATAGAACCTCCATCATAAAACACTAATATAAAGCACAACAAAAGAAACTACCGCAGCTGAAAAATAATATCAGCAAAATTATGCAGGCTTCTAACAGCAATCAGCAGGTTGG
This sequence comes from Azadirachta indica, assembly GCA_022749755.1. Classification (NCBI taxonomy): domain Eukaryota; kingdom Viridiplantae; phylum Streptophyta; class Magnoliopsida; order Sapindales; family Meliaceae; genus Azadirachta; species Azadirachta indica. The sequence continues at coordinate 5,029,660 of CM040444.1, read as the reverse complement.
TTGCATAAACCATCAAGCAGCCAGCAACAACCAGTAAACAGCCAACAGCAGTAAGCACTGTTAAGAGGCAAGAAACCCCAGCAGCAACCAACACCTATTAGTCTTAAAAGCTGGCAAAAATTTTACCTTCAGCAACCAAATCCAACAAACAAAACCCATAGACACCGACAATAGAACTCGTCAACAATACCAACACAACAGCTAGCACCAGCATATAGAAACAAGTTCAACCAACATATAATCACATAATGAATACTTGTTATTGCAGCATGGCATAACAAAGACACCGAAAATCATCGGCCACAACAAAAAGTGCTTAGGGGACAAATTTGATAATATCCCTATATTATATTAAACATACCTGCTTATTATTGGAACAATATGTTAGAAGTTTGTAGCATACACTTGGCAAGTCAGTGGATGCCTGTCCAAAATGAGAAACGAATTAAAAAAGGTATAGAATAAAGTGGTATGTTCAGATACCTTCCCTGAGGTATTAAAACTATTAGTTTGCGGCAGCCCACTCACCTCCTCGGGACCATCCACCACCGTTAGCTGACCAATGTAATTACATAAAAGCCCTTATACGTTTTACAAAATGGAACAAAAGCTGAACAGATAAAACTATGATTGACATCAATAATCAAGCCTAGGATTTGCAGTGTTGTCTCAGACGTGAAGATTTTGTGAAAGGGCATAAGATTTGCACCGTTCAATTAATGTAGCCTTTCAAAAATAGAGCCATTACGAGCCAACGGGCATATGCTTAATGTGCACAGCAGTTTAAAGGGATCAAAGTACCAGCTCAGAACTCACTCATTTGTTCTCCTCTCCAAACACAATATCACATAAACCCCATAACCAAAGAAGAAAACACAATGTATGTACGCATTTAACCAATAAGCACTTCATTATCAAAGCTTTCAACCAACCAAACCAGCCCACAACTTCGGCAAAGGGTATTCTTCAGGGAAGACTCTAGCAATGTCAATATCTTCACCACCAACAGGGCACCTCACTTGAAATTTTGGAGGCCCGAAACAAGACAATATACAAACGAATCATCTATAATGATTATGTTACAGAATTATAACCAGTTATTTGAAGATTTGTTGCTCGGCTGCTTTTGTGTTCATCGAAGTCCATTAATTATATCTGTTAAACTTTTATTTGATACATATATAACAACAAATGTTTGTTGACAGGAGGCCAGATATATAGGTTAAGAAAAGAGAGAGAAGAGATTAGGGGGCAGAGCAATAAACTGATCTTGCGTGCAGTTTGATAGTAATCTCAAACTTTATTAAAATGAATTCAAATTTAACATACTGTTAAGAATCAGCCAAAGATTATTTATTCTTTATTTCTTTGAATAAATATTTTGGTCCAAGTTGGCTTAGCTAGCATATCTTGTTTACCATTGTATTCTTGTCTTTTATAGTCAGATTGTATTATGTATAAGTATCCTATAAAGCCTATACTGTAAAAATATAATTTTGTGATCAATGAGAAAACTATTTTTCCTCTAAAAGTTTTTTCATAGTATCAGAGCCTACTTTTCTTAAGGAATCGGCCTACTTTTCTTGTTTTTCTTCGTGTCCTGAAAAATGTCGAAGATTACCTTTAAAACTTTCGAGACCTTAGGATCTAGTTCAAGTCATAGATCGAATGAAAGTTCTTCGATTCATATTACTACCCACAAATTAAATGGGAGCAATTTTCTTCGTTGGGCACAGTCCGTGAAATTCTTCATTAGAGGACGAGGAAAGAGGGGCTGGCTAGATGGATCAAAGACAGAACCAGCATTTGGAGATCCAAGTTATGAGGTTTGGCAAGCAAAAAATTCAATGTTACTTGCTTGGCTAATTAATTAAATGGAGCCAGAGGTGAGTCAGAATTTTATCTTTTGTGATATAGCTAAGAAATTATGAAAAACAGTTAATATGATGTACTCAAATCTAAATAATGACTCACAACTTTATGACTTGAGGAGAAAGGTTCACGACATCAAGCAAGAAAACCAATCTGTTATGGCTTACTTTAATGTTTTTAACCAATGTTAGTTAGAGTTAGATTTGTATCAGGATTTTGAAGGGAGAAACAATGAAGATTTTCTGTAGTACAGGAAGGTAATTGAAAAGGAGAGAGTTTTCGACTTTCTTGAAAGTCTAAATTCAGAATTTGATGCTGTTTGAGGTAAGATTCTGAGTATGAGACCAATTCTGACGGTTACTGAGGCATAAAGATTAGGAGAGAAGAGAGTAAACTCACAGTTATGATGAAGAAAGATACTCCTGTAGTGGCAGAAAGTTCTGCCCTTGCTATAGTTAAGAATGACCAGACTTGAGGAGGACAGAAAGGACCCCAAAGAAAACCAGATGACAATGACAAACTATGGTGCGATTTCTGCAATAAGTTACGATATACTCAAAATAAGTGTTGGAAGATTCATGAAAAATTAACAGTTTTTGAGAAAGGACCTAACTTCAGCAAGGGACTCCAAGTCATGACTGAACAGCAGTAGAAAATTAGTGGTAACCAGAGATCTGAAGACTAGGTTTTTAATAAGTCCCAAAGTCCCAAATGGAACTTTTGTAGAAAATATTTGGTAAAATTAATTCAAAACCAAAACCATCTAATGCCATTGCTAATACTGCTCAAGCACGTACATATACTAGTGCTCTCCTTGTTAAAACCGACTCTAGCTCTTAAATAATTGATTCGAGGTCTTAAGATCATATGATTGATTTTTTAAAATTATTTTCAACATATGTTCTCTGTTCTGGACAGCAAAAAGTAAAAATAGCAGATGGACCTTTGTCCTCCGTTGTTGGCATAAACTCAATTATCATTTCTAAGTGTTTGGTGCTCAAATCAGTTCTCCATGTACCAAATTTGTCTTGTAATATGTTGTCTGTTGGAAGATTGACAAAAGATTTGAGTTGTTGTGTTAATTTCTCTTCTAATAGTTGAGTTTCAGGATATGCGTTCAGAGAAGAAGATTGGCAGTGTCAAGGAAATGAATGGTCTTTTTATTCCTGAAGAAACCAGCATGAGTCAAGCTTTGCAAGTTGAGAGTTTTTGGGACAATAAGAGGGAGATCCTGCGTTGGCTGGTTACTACACCTGATGGTTGTGGATCAACGGCCCTGAGTGAAGGTGGTGAATGCGTGAGTGTAGGAGTAGCATCACGGCTGTCAAACGTGTGCAAGCGACGGCGGCGTTGTGGTCAGCATGTGCAAGCGGTGAGTCGACCTGGCGTCCAGCGTGTGCGAGCGGCGACGACGGCGAGCTGCCCCGGCGTTGTGGTCAGATGCTGCTTTTTTTCCTTTTTTCTTTTGGAAAGTAGGTTTTGTCTCTTTTTACTTTTATAATAGTTTAATAATGGTAAACTTTAAAAATTTTTAAAAATATTAAACTTATTGATTTGAATATATCTTCTAAGTATTTAACAAAAAAAAATTAATTACTACAATTATTAATTTTTTTAATTTATTATTAACGAAATCAAAATTTTATCACTTTAACAATAATAAATTAATTTTTTTATACAAAATTATCCATTCAAAAATAATTAAACATATAATTAATAAAAAATAAAATAATTAACAATAATTATTAATTTAATTCAAATAATTTACATAAAATATTACAATTTAAAATGATTTTGTTAGAATAAACTATCTAGTTTGATTAATATATTTAATTATTTTTTTACTAACTTATATAAATAAAAGAAATAAATAAACCTGATAGTACATTATAATTTAATAATTAAAAAATATATATTAAATCTATTTTAGAATTTGTAAATTTATTATTTATCCTTATTTTATAATTTTCCAACAGGTGTTATGATACAAATTAAATTTTTTATGTCGTTTCAATAATAAAAGTAAAGTTAAAGAATTCATATTTTATGTCTAATGCTATGTTGTCAAATCACTAATCTATAAAAGTTTTCACATAAATCTGCCATAGAATAGAATTTTGATTAGAACATCAAAAATCAAAGATTTTAAAAGGAAATGAAAAACAATGGGCCACAAGCTTAGAGAAAATTAATTGAAACAATTTTTTTTAAAAAGTTCACCTACAGTTAATTTTGTGTTTATCTAATACTTTTTATATTGTAATTTAGCTTTTTATATTAATATAAGAAGTTTAATATTGAATTATATATTTTAGTTACATTTATAATTTTTTTTCATGTACAAATATAATATTATCATTTAAAAACATAAATTTTAAGATTCTTCTAGTATAAAAAAAATATATTTTTTTTTAATTTCCAAAATCTCTTCTTTTTCTACTGCTAACCAAACAATTTCCAACATCCTTTAATTAATTGAAAACTAAACTAAACATGCACTAAGTAGAGTTCAAATTATATAATTTTGTGTGTTAAGTTCATTTGAAGAACCAAAAGGAATTAATTATATAATTAAGTTAATACAAGAGAAATATAGAAATATCAAAAGTCATAAAATGTAAAGGTAAAATTTTAAATTATTATTATGATATATTTAAAAAAATAAAATCTTTTTTCTATAAGAAGCTCTATTTTATTAAAAATATGAATTTTGTCTATTAAAACTTTACTTTAAAATAAATTACTCGAATTGGTCTGAAATAATGGTATTTTAATAAAAGATACTACTTAAAAAAAATTCATAATATTTTTTTTTTAATAAAAGGAAAAAAAGGAGGAGACAACAATAGGAAGAACAAAAGAAAACAAATTAAGAATGACAGCCAAGCGTGAGTAAGAGGAATTGTGCTTCGTTGGCAGGCAGTTGTAAAAGAGGAGACAGTTTAATTCACTTAAAATAGCACGTTTAATAAATATAATTGATAATAATATAACAATTAATAATATTTAATATTATTTAAAATTAAATTTATTAATATTTAGATAAATAATATAATAAATATTTTAAAGTATATACTAAAAATATAAAAATATGTTCAATGAGTGACACTTACTAAATGAATCAAATTTAAATTAGTGGAAAATGTGTTGTCATTATTTGACACCATACAAATACGACACTCGACACCCGTATAAGGAATTATGGATATTATAGTCCAATATTGTATCGACCTGGGTTGTGCTTGTTAGTCTTAAGGACAATTTAGTAACTTCATATTTAGCAACTTGTTCAAAATAGTAACCTCCACATTTAGAGACTAAGAAGAGGCAACTCATCTACACAGTTTAACTATAAGATTCCATGCTGTTATCAAAATTTGCCACAGCTATTTTGCAAGCAGAAATAGAAACTACATTGCTGAATCAACAACAGCAAGCAGTTAATATATACATATGCTAGCTAAAAATTGCTGGTGCTTGGTGATCCAAGTGCCGCGAAATCTAATCCCTTGAACAGATCAGATATGGAGAAGACATAATACATTAAGAGGAAGAAACTGAGAGAGAATATCAGGCCTGAGGATCGGGTCAACATGGAGATGGAACCAGATTTGCTAGACGCAAAAGCAGTCACCTTAGATTATACATGTAGCAGGGTCATGTTGATTTCAGATAGAAAAAAACAAGACCTGGTATTAGTCTTAATTCTCAAGAGGAAAAGAGAAAAGAGAAAAAAATGCAGTGAAGAAGAGAAAGCAGTCACCTTCAATATCAAGCACAGTTTTCATCTCCTATCTGCGGCTAACCAAAACAAGGTCAATTTGGGCATTAAATTGTAGGGTAACCATTATTTTATATACCCTTCATCCAACATCGAAATTTGCTATCCGAAACTTGTAACATTTTGTTTACTGTGAAAAATGAACTCTGTTTGCAGTCCAAAGAAGAAACAAAATGTTGACCTGAACAACACAGATCCGTTCGCTATATCTGAAAAGCACGGTGCACTTACAAATGGATCATTAAAATGATTTTCTGGCACTTGCTTCCCAAAACATTACTCTTCATGCATCAATACCAGCAGATGAGAGCATAAAATACTTCAACTTTTTGGTTTCTTTGGTGAGTTTGTATTCTCAGCCTCAGACTTGCGCTTTATACCCAAGAAATGCTCAACCTAAAAGTTTGAAAATATTACACTTGGTTATCCGATGCTAGTCCAAAGTCTTTGCTCATAAAGAAAATGCACACAGAAAGAGTAAATAGAGTGCCAAGAGCCATATGTATATCAGGGTGCTCTATGTCCTAGCTTAATAGAGTACTTGTACACAGTTACTGTAATGCCCTGAAGTTAACACACAGGCAAACCATCAAAACAAATAAGGGTCAAAACAAACAAGCAAAATGAGTAATTAAAGTACATTGTAAGACCCATCAAGCACCCAAAAGGCAGTGGAAGAAATTGAAAATGACAATCCTTCATCTATACACGTGCACACTTCTCTCTATGAATATGAGTGTATTGATGCTTATCCACCAAAAAAGTAGAACTTCACTGACCTTTCTATTACCAAGCATGGGTGTTAGACCGCCCGGGAGGTCCTTCTCAACAGTAGCAAAACCACTTCTAGGATCACTAGTTTGCCTGCAATTAGAATGCGGGAAATAAAAACTGATTAATAAAATATATTGATGTAAAAATAGAAAATAAAATCAATGTTACTGTTTTACAATAATAAGAAACAATAATATTTGGTGACAGGCCGTGTCAGCAAGAAGTGATGCAATTCTAGCTTCAGAGCAATGATCATTTCTCAATAATGTTTTTCTCAGTCAAAAGCTGCTGGCAGAGTACTATATATCATCAATAGGAGTTCAAAAGATGCAAACTAGCGTCAAGGTCCCAATTTAAGCAAAATGCAGTCAAGGTCATTACTTTGTTGTAAATTGCAGTAGCATTGATGAAAAAAATATAAAGCAAAAGGAAATGTGCTGCATACCCTGGTTTAACATGACCACTCAAGACGAGGTAAGGTGTTTTCAGCCGAGCTTGAGCTTCCCTCATTCTCTCCACGGATTCTGTTGGAGTATCAGAATTCTTCATTTGCTTCAACTTCAATTCTTCTTGATATTGCTTCATACGCTTTTCTTGCTTCATTTTTCCAGGACCCTTCCCATGGAACTTATGAGAAATCATCCTAAAGGCTTCCTTGGGAGTCATCTGGTTGAACAAGGAAGAAATTCAACAATGAAGTACATACACAGAACAATTCAACGATCAAAGCAGTTATCACAATTCATGTACCATATGCATAATCACTGATGATCATAATCACTCCACTAAAAGTAAAAGATAAAGAAAATGGTGATTGATGTAGAAAACACCAAGAGATGAATTCAATCTACACATGTTTTGCACCTGCCCAAAGTCCATATTCCCATGTACCGTATGCATGATATAGACCGTATATAAGAGAATTAATAATGTGAGGCCACAAAGATATAACATAATCAGTTGATCTAGCAAGTACTTACAATTCTCCCAAATTCATCTGTTCTCTCAATGCGAATATCCTTAAACCTATCAGTATCTCCACTGTCATCAACAATGCCAACAAGCTTGCTCTTTTTCTTGTCCATGTTTCTGCCACCCCATTCAATACCTTCTTTAAGTGTTCCCCGGTCTTTGAGCAGCTGAAGCACTCCTGATAATCCTTTTCCGACAGCCACTTCATGAATTGTTTCGTCTGGGACTATCTCCTCCTTATCCCCTGTAGCAGGGTTTTCATCTGCTTCATTTTGTACAACTTCTGTCCATCCACCAGGTTCATCTTTCATTTCTTGGTCAGAAGTTCTTGGGCCCTCATCTTCATCCGTAAAAACATCTTTGCGGTCCAGCTTATGGGCTTCTGAAAGAGCCAAACAGGAATAAATGTTAAAGTATCAATGCAAGCAAACTACAGCATGAAAATTTGGTGCATGTGAAAAAAAAAGAATTAGAGAATCCACAAAAACATAGTAACTATTATATAGAGATGCATTCAAACAACACAGTATCTAGAATTTCAACGATGCAAAGCCGAGTTTCTCTGAAGATGCAAAAGGTAGCTGGTACCAGATAGTTGAATCCCTTTCTGTTGAATAGTCGGTGATATGTTAATCAGCCCAAATTAATTTATACTTTTAGTTTGATCAGCATTATTAAGTTTGAAATAGATTAGATAGTACCTTCACCAAGTGGAAGACCCCAGACAAACTCTTGCAGCTCAGTAAAGACAACCTTGTTTTCTTGTGACTCTTCGTTGGTAGTGTTCTGATCATCATCTGGTTGACTATTGGCAGCAGTAGTGGCAGCGCGTGCAATTGCTTCAGGACCGGATGATGCTTCCTCTTGCTTTTTAAGAGCTAATTTCCTTGCTCTTTCTAAGGATTTATATAAATCCTGATCATCATCTGCAACAATAGGATCTTCGTCCTCCAATTTAACCTGAACTGTTTGTTCCATTCGCAGTGATTTAATTGCTTCATCTGCTTTAGCATAAGCTGATTGGTATGCTTTACTCTTCATTTCAGCCTCAGATCTCTCTTGCTCCTCTCTAATGGCCTGCCTTCTCCCATCATTTCGAGAGCCAAGATCCCCAACACCCAACCCTGCAGAGACTGCTTCTGCTTCAAGGGCATCTAAATCCAGCTTCTCTTTCTTCCTTATGGCTTTCTTCTTTTTTGGTTTTTTGAACTGAAGCATTTCTTCATGGGTATAGTAATCTGATGTCACCTTTGCGGATGAGCTGAGATCTTCCAAGCGATTAGTTGTTGCAACACCCTGTATCCTTCTACGGAGCTGGGGAGAAAATAGGAAACAAAAGGCCGTCATCAGCAAAATAAGGCATGATTATTGTATCTCCTAAACTGCCGCTGAATTCACATAGAGGTAGAAAAAAATTACCTCTTCTAGTTTCTTCTCTGCTTCACCGGTGAAGCGTCCCTTTGCATCCAGAGTTAGTCCCTGAAATTATGAATTCAGTGAGAACAAAATCACCACAAATCACAATGCGGACAGCATGAAATAACAAAAAGGGAAAAAAAAAGGCGCAAAACCTCCTCGGCAGCTGGGTCATCATACTGCGGAAGTATCTTCTTTTCTGAACTGGGATCATCATTGAACCTAAGTGCCACAACACATCACAATGGTTCAGTCATTAGAGTGTCTGTGTGTGTGTAAATATATATATAACAGTAATATGACTATAGTAATGCTGATCTTACTTATCATCATAGATTCCTGTTTTCTTCTTTGCAGCCTTATAGGCCTCATCCCGCCGCTTCTGCTCTCCAATTTCAACATTTTCAAGCACATCAACATCTGTTACATTAGACAAAAAGCTCTGTTACAAAAAACTCTCCTTATTTAAGGACACAAGGGCCGGTAAATGTAAAAACAAATACCAAACTAGTTGTACCTTCGTTAATGTCACCCTCAGCAAGTATGTTCTGATCCTGGAGAGTCAAAACAACTGCTCCACCTTCCATTACTTTTTCAAGTCCATGAAGAACTTTGACCCCCGCCAGATCATCTGTTGACATGAGTTGCAAAATATAAATGAGATTAATCTAATAGAATACCAGAAGCCCCAACAAAGACATGATTTTAAATGTCTCAGGATATTTTAAATATTTTTGCCCACTCAAACAATATAGCATTTGACCAACACCCTCATAAGATTAATCTGCTATAAAGAAAAACTAGATCTCAGAGTAAAAATACAAAATAAAGGTATTACGTTGTTTTACAGACATACAAACACGTAACATTGGTTGCTATTGATTAGGAAAATATTAATGTCAAAGTAGACCATACGTTTGTTATGCTGTCCTCCCTCTTCGTCATCACTTTCTCCTTGAACAATATTGTCCTGCAAATACACACACCATCGTATTGGTTAATAACATCACTTGATATGAATATCTTTTTTAAGACATAATCAAGGACATAACTAAAAGACAAACTAACTTGCTCCTCAAAAATCTTGGAAAGTTGTAAGGCTTTCTGCTTTTCCACATTCTTTTTCTCCTCGAGCTTTCGACTCTTACTAACCCATGCTAAAACCTCAGACACAGCTTCCGACTTTTTCTTTAGTCTTTCTTCTCTGACCCTGGAGAAACCATAAAAATATACAGATCATGAAAGTTTTTCACATGTCTTGAAGTTCATGAATTAAGAATAGAGTTATGATGCGGGCAACAGAATCAACAGGAAAGCAACAATTCACAACAAATTATGCCTTGATGACACAAAATCCAATAACATACATTATTTAACAGAATGAAAATTATACTAAAAAGGTAATTAATTCTGGGGAAACTAAGCTGGAGACATGTATGCGATATATTCACACTTGCAGTTGTATAAAATTTACTGAGAAACATCACTACAATTATAAAAGCAGAAAGGAGACTACATATTTTTTATATCAGAATGGAAATGCAGATACTAATAAAATTGATGACCCACTAATAAACAAAAGACTAGGCAATGACAACATAATGTAGAAAATTTCCGCATTAGTTGGAAAGCAAATTTTTTCCCTATTTACAAGCATCAATTCGTATAGTGATCTCAAATCATCACTATCGAAATCTTTGCAAGAATAAATTCAGCGACTTACAGATCATAACAAACTCCAATAAACGTATTAAACTTTTCAAGAAATTAATGAAAATTCAACGGTTTTGTGGCTTAAGGAATATATTTGACAAATAAAACCATCCACTAGAACACGAAATGAAACAAGTTAATTAAAATATCAGCACCACAAAAAGATGCTTAAGCTTCTAGCTGCAAAGAGCATGCAACACATCTTCACAATAACAGTAGGCCAATACCAATAAATCCACAAACTCTGTGTCATATGCTATCATGCAAAACCCTTCTACTAGCATACAAATCTTGCAACAGGTTCTCTTATGACTCACCTAAAAGAAAAAGAAAAGAAAAAGGAAATAGAAGGAATCCAATACACTATGTAATGATAAATGACTGCATTAAGGGGATATAAAGCATAAAAATGAAAAAATGAAAACAAATTCACTTACTTCAAAATGCGATCCTGAACATCCACGCCTGGTGCTCTACCCAATACATCATGATCATCTCGCAAATCTTTGTCATCAAAAGAAACCCTCCCTTCCTTGTTAATATCCCTATCCCTATCATCGTCATTATCGAATTTAAGTGCATTACTGTTGTTCCTGGTGTAATCCTCCTCATATGCCTTCTTGCTCACATGTTCTCTTTCTCTTGATCTTTCTTTTTCTATTTCCATCTCCCTTCCCTTCTCTCTGCTTTTCTCTCTTGCTTTCTCTCTCTCCCTATCCTTCTCACTTTCCCTTTCTTTCTCTCGATCTTTATGTTTCTCTCTCCCTTTCTCTCTCTCCTTGTCCTTGGCCTTATCTCTTTCCTTTTCCTTGTCTCTACTCTTATCCTTTCCCCTCTCCTTCTCAATTTCTCTATCTCTACTTTTATCCTTTCCCCTTTCCTTCTCCATTTCCCTGTCTCTCTCTGGCTCCTTTTCCTTCCTATCCTTGTCCCTGTCTCTATGTCTTTCCCTGTCTTTGCTCCTCTCCTTGTCACGCTCATCTCTGTCTTCCTTCCTCCTTTCCTTTCGATCTTTTTCCAAATCTTTTCTATCTTTACTTCTATGATCCTTGTCATCTCCACGACTCCTGCCTTTCCTGTCCTTGCTCCGATGCTCAGCCCCATTTCGGTCCAAATTATCATGATATGCTCCTTCATCTGAGTGTTCTCTCACTGGAGATTCATCTCGATCAAACCGATCCATGTCTAGTAGAAAACTTAAACTTGTCTACAAAATTAAGGCTGTAATGTAAAGAAACAGACTTCAGTTATAAAGCATGCTTACCATTTAATCCCAAAAAGGTATGTTGTAAGCCTAATTCAAAACAACAGCAGTAATTGCAGACAACAAATGATAAGAAAAAGCTAATTTATCAGAACTGAGGTTTTTAATGAAATAAACCAAAATACAAAACATACCAAAATGAATTCAAAAAATTAAATAAATAAATAAGAAACATGCAAATCTTATAAAATATTTGTTTGCTTAAACCAAAGAGAAGATAAAGGACAAAATTACTTCCAATGTATCATAGGCACTTGAATCTACCAAGATAATCAGATCAAAACAATAATTGAACAAGTAAAAACCCTAAGAAAAGAATTACAAATCAAGTTTTGAGCAGAATAAGGATTTATACAGCAGATGACAGGAGCCACAGGACCTTCCCTTGGCCTCATCCAGAATCTAAGGAACAAGCCCATCAAGTTTGTCTCTCCAGCTACATTCTAGGAGTAGTCACTACAAGTAAAAGTGAGTTCTCTTAGATAAAGCTATTCAATTTTCTTTTATATGTATATAGGAAATAAACTATCCAATTAAATTCTCCTATATTATGGTATGGAGTAAAAGGCACTCATCATTGCCAGTTGGTATTTAGCCAGTTGTAACAGAGGTAATTTCTACTGAATGTCCGACAGAACAATTTTTCAAACATTCCTACATCCTATCACAGAAAAAATGTCTCCAAAATCAAAACCTCGATTACCCAACTCTTAGGAGATCAAACCTACCACCAGCTCACATAAATCAAATCTCAGAAATTGGATCCTAAGGTTCCAACTACCCAAATGATATCCAACAAATGCTTTAGATTGCAATAATTCACTCCAATGGAGCCAAGTACAACTAAATTTTACAGATGAATCTACAGGCACCATCCCATAAAAGGTTAATTGCAGAACTAGATGACGTGATTACCACAAAAGATTATCTACTGTACTGCAAGGTAAAATAATGAATGACTGTAACTCAGAGAGTTGCAACTTTACAAAACTAATCCATCATGACTTGTAACTCAAAATTTAGTTATCTAGACTAAACTAAAACTACTATTTAGGGGCCATAAACAAAGAAGACAAAGTTCCATCTTGTCAAAGCCAATCTATAAAATATGGTTATATTTCATAGATTGAAGCTTAAAAAAAAAAATAGTGCCATATAGTAACGAGAATATAGACATTCTGACAGAACATAGAAGACTAATCATACACAGTTAGAGAAATTTAGCATACATTCAGAGCATATAAATGAAGCAATAAGAAATAAAAAATAGCAATGTCAGGCAGCTTCACCAATAACAACATGCAGTTATTATGGAGAGGCTAAGTTAATTCCATGAAGAAAAAATGGAAACTGGTCCTAGGGTTGAACAATCTCAGGCGAAGCCCAACTTTCTTCTTGCTAAATGAAAACCCACTTACCATTTGCTGAGATAGAACTTTTCAGCGTCTTCAAACCCAACAAATATTCACATCGTAAATTAACCTAAAAAATTCACGCCACCACCAAATTCACTCGTATCATTCAATAATTCCCAATACAGATAACTGAAAAACTAATTTCCCAAGAACCCAGGTAGATAATACCCTAAGAAAATTATCTGTTACTCTCGCAGCAGTTGCTCACATACATCACAAATCAAAATTTCCCAAAGAAAAAATAGCAAAAGCAAAGCAAAGAAGATATGTTTTAGCTGAAGAAAAGAACCTTAACAGAAGCGGCGACTTTCCCAGCAATTTGGCGAGGAGATAGGAAGTCGGAGCTCCGGTGGGTTCGGCCGATGGGAAATCGTTCGACTTCGTAAGAAAATGTTTCCCTAAGGCTCCCGCTGAAGACTTGGGAGAACGAGCATCGGCGAAACGAGAAATGTATAATGAAGAAAATCCTGTAACAAAAATAATGGAAAATTATTTTTTGAATAATTTATTTAATAATTATATCATTAACTATAATCTAGTTTTAATTAATTATAGTTTTTAAATTACATAGAAAAAATTTATTCTAATATTTAATTCTATGTAAATTGTTTTATTCACAAAAATTGTATGTAAATTGTTTTTTATGTAGATAAAATAAAATATTTTTTATACAAATTAAAACATTAATAATTTTTTATATGTTTTAGAATTTTTATCGCTTCAATTTAAATTTATTTTATAATTACCAATCGAAACCATCGATTAAAAAAATGTCGAAAATGAATAACACCAATTAATAATAATATTTTACATTGAAAAAACTAAATTATAAAAATCTTATATTAATAACGCCGTCTGTGGGGATCGAACCCACGACCACGTGGTTAAAAGCCACGCGCTCTACCGCTGAGCTAAGACGGCCAGATCTCCGAATTATGTTTACAATTTAAAAATATATTAAAGTATAGTACAATCTAGTCCAACTTTATCCCTTGTCAAATAAAAGAAAATTAAAATTATAATATATATACATATATATATATATATATACTTTAGAAATATTTCCATTTATTTGATGTAGAATGATAAAATATATTATTCCCAATATTACATAGTATATTTCCGAAAAATCTCCAATGCACATCACAATTCAAGCAACTGAATTGGGTACATTTCATTTCAATTTTATTTTTTTTAAAAAAAATTATGAAAATTTTTGAATAATAACACTAGAATTGACCGGACCAAATCGCATTGATTCGGTTTAATTTTGGTTCTATTTTTTTGTTGGTTTAAAGGGCCTAAGAAAGGACAAAGTAGTTGAAAGGAGTGAACATCAGGTCTAAGTCAAGCAACAGCACAGTGAGCTTCAATGCAACAGGGATTTAACTTTTCAAAAATTGATAGAAACGGGAATGTTGGTTCTATCTGTCCGTAAAAAATGATAGATAATTTTTTATATATCAAATCGTAAGTATTTCATTGATTCATATGAATAAGTATAAAATTACTAAAAGATACCAAGAAAAATAATATATTGATAAGAAAAATTTTGATGAATTCATTATAAGACAGCAAAAAATGATTGGAAGTAGACGCAAAACTCATTATAATTTGCTTGTTCCTAAAAATATTTTATTCCCTAAACGTCATAGAGAGTTGAGAACTCAAATTGGTTTCCATTCAAAGAATCGAAAGGGTATGCATAAAAATCTAGTATTTTGTATTAAAAACGTAAAAAAATATAGATCATACTTGGCCTAAAAACAAAAATCTTGCTAAAGAGAAAAATAAACTAATTAAATTAAAGTTGTTTATTTAGTACTGATCATTGATACGAGAAAAATTATTTTGTTATTTTGTTTTGTCTCAACTCATGATTTAAACGAGTTGCATTCTTAATTGATTTTCAGAAACATGATGTGCCCAAAACACCACAAACTGAGAGCATCATGGAACATACTTTTAAACAAAGCTCGAAGAGGTAATCATAAGGCAATGCCAAGATGGTAGGTACCATATTTTACTTCAAGAGGGATCAGCAACATTAATCAAGAAACTACAACTAAATGCCTAATATTCACAAGACAAAACAACCAGCCTTTACATGATGACAAGAACATGATTTCATCTTCCAGTTTATTATTTTATGCATTATACGTATGACAACTACCTGTCTTCAACGCCCTCTTTATAGCTCAGATTCCCCACATGGGAAATCACAATTAGACACCAATTGTCAAGAAACCCATCTCTGGCCAATGCCAAATGAGAATGCTACATCAACCTGCCTCTCCATACTAACAAATAAACAGCCACCCAAATAAAATCTTTTCAAGCCCAATGCATACAGTAAACTGTAATTTCTTCCATTTATATCACTTAATAGTTCTGCATATTTGCTGTATATATAGACTGAAATAAAGTAATTTTCCTTTTGCCTCAAGAAGCTGAAAATCAGCTGGAATATGATGCTAATATTAGTAATACTCCATCACCAATTTCCCTTTGAATAAATTTCAAAGCAATTACTTTTTTCTGGTATAAAGTATTTTCTTATACATTCTTTCTTTGCTGGCTTTACAATTTTTCAACAATATTATTCAATTAACTGAATCTTCTACTTTGTAGCTATCTTCTTCTTAACAGGCAAACAAACATTCCTTCATCTCCAATACTTTATTATCTGAGCATTCACAAACTTAACTAAACTTGTTCCTTCCAGCTGTTCAACAAATTTCTGCAGATTTCTCTATTTCATTTTCCATAATTTCTTCCATTTCTTTAAAACAGAAAAAACAAAATTTTCCCAGCAGTTCTTCCATAATTCCTGTTGTTTCTTCCGAGCAAAAAACAAAAATCCTTCTAGCAGTTCAAATTTCTACAAATTTTTCAACATATTCCTTGATTTCTTTTTATTATAAATTTATGAGATTTAACATTTTATTCCTTATTATAACATCATTACGAGGCAGATGCTCGTATCACAAAAAACAAACAGCCGAACTAAACTGTAAAACTATAGATATCCATCTATGTCCTTAAATGTCATATTATCAAAACTTAGAGACTAGACTATTATTATCCATATAACTATAATCTAGCTACATAATTAATTTTCGTCTCTTTGTTATTTAGAAAATAAAAACTACATAATTAATCTTTGTCTCTTTCTTGTTTAGAAAATTAAAAAAAAAAAAACTACACAACTAATTATAGATTTTAAATTGGGAAAATGTCCATTTCCTTGAACCAATGTCCCATTATCTCTTTATATTTTTTCTAATATCCTATAATTCTCTTGACTCTTTTTTTTTCGATTGTACCCTTCGAAACAATTAATTCATATTTCAATTATAAAGTAATAAAATAAAAAATATTTGAATTATTAAATCATAAAATCGAAACTCAGAAGGTGATGGAGTATTAAAGAAAATATAAAAAAGTAATAGAGTATTATTTCAAAAATTAAAGGGAAATCAGTTATTCTCCCTTTTAAATTACATAAACAAATATTCGATGCCCCTTTGGTACGAGTTATCAACGAGAAGAAGAATTTGTGAGATTAAAAAATTGTTTTACTTATAAAAAAAATTCTTGAATTTTGGATTTATGAAAGTAGAGAATTTTATATTTTTTTTTAAAGATTAAATTATACAAAATACTCTTATTTTATTTAAAAGTTATTTTTTTTTTTAATTTAATGCTTAAAACTCATCAATTAAGATAATTAACACAATTTTTAGTAAAAATTATTTGTGACAATTAAACAAGTAATAAATTTTTATTAAAAATTTTATTTATAAATACTCTATTTGTAAAATATATATTACAAAAAATTCTGTTTGAAAAGTTATATTAAATAGATTTTTTAATATTTTTGAATTTATCTAGAGTAGGAAGTTTATCTTGTAAAATCAAAACTCAATATCTAATTCTAAATACTTAGTTGTAGTATTCTTTTTATTTACTGAAAATCTAAAAAATTTGTCAATCATCATTTAGCAGGGTGGTTAGTACTCTTATCTTTCATTTGAAGAGTATAGGTTCACCTCTTCGTAATTAAAACTTGAAGGCCAATGTTCTTCTAAAATATTTGTGGAAACAAATTTCACTTGAATTTGTTGCAAACTTTTTAGCGTTAGTTTTATTTTCTTACATGAAATTTAAATATAAACATGCAGCTCTTTTTTAATGAGTATGAAAATCAATATTTCTACATTTATATCCTTATAAATTTTTTTAAAAAAAATTATAATTTTTTTTAATATTTTTTAATGCTTTGAAAGCATAATAACTAAAGTATTTTAAAAATAGACATTAATTTAAAAAATAAAAACATTTAATTACATTAATATAGTAGTAAAATTCAGTTAATTAAATATTATGTAGAAAAAAAACTCTTTTTTTTAATATTTTGTAACACTTTAAAAGCATAATAACTAAAGTATTTTTTAATTCTTACAACAATTATGACTTTAAAGTAATGTGTAGACTAAAAGAAACATACATGAATTATCATAATTTTAATAAAAAAAATTAATCTTAATTAAATGTTTTAGATAGTTTTATGGGATCAATGGCATTAACATTACTTCAAAAAATCACCTAAAAAAATAGTAGAAAAGATTACAATGATTAATGAGATGAATTTGGGATAATTTTTTAATAATATTTTAGCTAACTTTAAGTAGCATTACTCATTCAAGTGCTCATTAATTTATTTGCTAAGAAAATTGAAAGAATAAAAAAATTTACATTAATTATCAATATTAATTCATTAAAATAATCACATTAAAAATTTCAATATCACTTATTGAAGTTTCCATTAATTTATATTTCACAAATTCACACGATAGAAAGAATTTAAAATAAATAAATTTCCATAAAAAAATTCAGAAAAACCACGTTAAAAAATAAGGAACGAAACAGGAGAACGGAGTTACCAAATTACTCCTACAAGTGGGGTTTAATGATAAAGCGCCGTCTGTGGGGATCGAACCCACGACCACGTGGTTAAAAGCCACGCGCTCTACCACTGAGCTAAGACGGCCTTACGTTACCTTTTCATAATCATATTTTTATATAGTATTCATATATTTCATATATCATGTAGAAAACTTGGAATAGACTAGCATGAAATATATGGTTACATTCATCAATTTCAAAATATTATTAAATTTTTGAAACTTTATATTAAATATTATTTTACAGTTTATATTGGATATTTTATATTTTAAAATTTTTTATTAAAATTTTAAGTTTTGTATTAAAATTTTTAATTTTTTTGTGATATGCATTAAAGTTTACGTTACGAACATTTCTTTTATCATTTAAAAGAAATATTATAAATAAAATATGTTAAAATATATTAAAATATTTTATTTTGTTAGTATTTCATATTGCATATACAATTAATTAATTTATAAAGATATGGTAATGATGTTTAATATTCATTACAAATATGATAATGAAATTTTTTATAAAATTCAGAAAGTGTTGCAATCCCTATGCAAATATATGTAGTAGCAAGCAAGAGTTATGCAAGAAATTGAGGAGTAATGACATTGAAAGCAAATTTTCAATTCATGATTTTCAAGTCCACAACATATTATTTAAGCTGAATTGCATTGACACTTGATGTAAACGGCAAGTTTGGGCAATATCGACTGAAAACCATGAAAAATTTTAGATTATATCCATTAACACAATTCATAGTTGTAAGATCAATTGGTTGCAGGATGGCATTGCTAAAGCAATTAATCGTCTTATTGGTGAAAGTGTGAAGAAAAGATTCTTAGACGCTAATAAAATGTATAACCTAAAGAAAGTGATTGTGAAGTGTATATATCATATTGTAAGGTGTGGTTCGTTAAAGAAGTACTTAAATTGGTCGTTAAAGTGATTAAATTGTTTGTATTGTAATGCAACCCAAAGAAAATTATATAATTAATACTGTTGACCTAACTTTTGGACTCAATTTTCTTAAATGACCAGTTTTTAAAATGTGTTTAAAAAATGACCAATTTAAATTTTTTTAAATTGAAACATCCTTACTCGAAAGTGTACTTTCAAACACGAAAAAATTAAAATTTTTTTTCATATTCAAAAGTATACTTTTAAGTACAAAGGAAGTTTTGATTTTTTCGTACTCGATTATAAAAAGAATTGAAAACTGGTTATTTTTAAAAATTTTTTTATAAAGATATTTTGTTTCAAAAGAATTTGAATTGATTATTTTTTAAATACATTTTAAATAGTAAACATTTAAAAAAATTAGGTACAAGAGTTAGTTACTGTTCAAATTTTTCCGAGAAAATTCCTGTTGATAACTAAAATGATTACAATATATATATATATATATTTGATTGGAAGACGTGGTTCGTTAAAGTAGTACTTAAAATATTGGTGATTTTATTAAAAAAATACTTGAATTGATCGTTAAAATGTATAATTTAAAGAACATTTAATTTGATAACTAAAGTGATTACAAAGTGTATATATCGTATTGTAAGACGTGGTTGGTTAAAGAAGCAACAAGAGGGTGAAAATGTTCAAATTTGTGTTTTCTTGTCACAAATAAACACAGATTTTGAACTTGGTTTATTTCGAAAATTGCCCCAAATTTTTGGTTATTTGTGAAAATTAGTCTTCATTTATTCTAACGCAACCTCCATTTCAGGTGAGTCGTCATGATTCCAATATCGACGCCTCCGCTCTCCGCCAAGCTCCCGCAGCGTCTCTATCACTTCCGTACCTTCATTAACCGAAGGGTGAAATGGGTTCGCGACGCGTTTCTCGACACAGCAGTCTCCAAAGAGAAAGACTTGAAACAAATTCTCTCTTTCAAAAACCAAATCGTCTCTTCACCCAACAAATCTCTCCCTCTCTCTGCTCTTTCTCCTCTCAAACCCCAATTCGACCTTCCAACGACGGCCATTAAATTCTTCCAGAAATATCCCTCTGTGTTCACTCAATTCCAGCCGTGTCCCTCGCTCCCTCTTCATGTCAAACTCACCCCAGAAGCTGTGCGTCTTCATAAAGAAGAATTAGAAATTCACGGCTCGCGAACTCAACAGGATGACGCGGTTAAAAGGCTTGCGAAGTTTTTGATGCTGACTAATGCTAGAAAATTGCCTTTGCATATCATCAGCAGGTTCAAATTTGATCTTGGTCTTCCGTATAATTATGTTACTTCCCTTCTTGCTGATTATCCAGATTACTTTCAGGTTTGTGAACGATTCAAAGCTAAATGCAGTTGTAGCATATGTTGCTTTCTTCGTGATACTGAAAGATCTTTTTTTTTTTTTTGATTATTTTCAGGTTTGTGAAATTGAAGATCGTGTTACTAACAAGGGAACGCTTGCATTGGAGCTAATATCTTGGAGGAAAGAACTTGCAGTGTGTGAAATGGAAAGAAGAGCATGCAATGGTGATTTATCTAGTTTAAAGAAAGGAATGTGCTTGAGGTTTTCGATGAATTTCCCAAGAGGGTTTGATTTGGAGAAGAGAGTGAAGAACTGGGTTGAGAAATGGCAGGAGTTGCCGTACATTTCTGCTTATGAGAATGCTTTCCATTTGGCACCAAGTAGCGACCTGGCGGAGAAGTGGGCTGTGGCGGTGCTTCATGAGTTGTTGTGGCTTTTAGTGTCTAAGAAGACGGAGAGAGAGAATTTGTTCTGTTTGGGAGATTACTTAGGGTTTGGTGATGGATTTAAGAAGGCTTTAGTGCATCATCCGGGGATATTTTATGCGTCTAATAAGATTAGGACTCAAACTGTGGTACTTAGGGAGGCATATAGAAAAGATTTCTTGGTCGAGAAGCATCCATTAATGGGAATGAGGCATAGGTATATTCATCTAATGAATAAATCAAAAGATAGGAGGAAGCCAGTTGGTGTTGTAGCATTTGGATCGAAAAGGAAAAGAAATGTTAATTTATCTAATCAGAAAAAGAGGGAAATAAATGTGATGTAGGAGACGAAGAGGACTCAAACAGGTTGTCTAATTCAGAGATTGAGGATGTTGGTAGTCATGAAGCAATGAAGATGGAGGTGTGATAAGTAGAAGGTAAAATTTTCGGAAGAGTTGCTTGGAGAGAAAACACAGAATTTTGTATCTAAGAAAGCATAGTTAGTGTTGCCTTGCATTCTTTGTGCTACTTATCAAGCAAAAAGGAGTGCACAAGCAGTAATCTTACAGGAGGTCACTGATGGGCTTATATTTGATTAATGATAGAAGCTAGAAAGCATTAGCACAAACGAGGTAGGTGTAACCAGCTGAGGAAGCTTAGTGGGAAAATCAATTTATTGGACCGAGGACAATGATATTTGTGTACCACACATTCTTAGTAAACAAGCAAAGTGTCATATATCATTGAATGGAGAAGATGTGATCAATTCATTAAAATATGTGGAAAGTGGGCATAGATCATTGATAAGTCACAGTTTTTTCTATCCTGCCGCAACTGCCTGTTGACATTGTTTGCAACTATTTGGGCAGTGAGTTACCTACTGTCTCTCTTTACCTACTGTCTCTCTCTCTCTGCATATAGTTTTTTCGGTTGCAAAAGTATTGTTGTGAACAATGGCAAACATTAGTGAGGGTAATATGGCATAATAAACAATTACTCCAGTCACTGAATTATATGGATGGTTCTACTTTTTGTCCTAGGCAAACATTAGTGAGGGTAATATGGCATAATAAACAATTACTCTAGTCACTGAATTATATGGATGGTTCTACTTTTTGTCCTAGGTTTACAGCAATGGGTAAGGAAAAGAGGAGATTTTTTACTAACAAAATGTAATATACAAGTATTGGAGGCGAACTCTTACAGCCCAAAACTCTGATACACCCATATATTTCTCATATGTGTGTAACTCTCAAACTTACAAATTCTTAATGCATCTCCCATGCATGCCTTTTCGTGTAGAATTGCCCTCAATTTATAAGCATAAAAAGTCTTGGAGTTTGGGAACAGAATCTGCTTTTGGAGCTGCCTTTCAAGCTTGATAATCTTGAAAAGCAAATATAAAACCATCTTTCGAAGTTCGGTAAACGTGAGAAAATGGACATGACCAATACGTTCACTTGCATGGCACTAAATGCATAGGGAGAGATTTGGGTGTATTGGGGTTTTGGGTTGAGAAATTTAGCCTCCTATATTTTTATACTTTATTTTGTAATGAAAACTTCTTCTATGCTTCACCCATGGACATAAGCTAAAAGTCCAAATCATGTATATTGTTGTATGATTTGTGTGCTTATTACTATTATTCCATGTTACTCTCACTAATATTTTCATTAATATTAGGCTCATTGCAACACATACATATGTTGGGTAATCATTCTTCAATGCCTGTTATTATAGATATGATTGTCATTATAGTTGTATTGGACTGGCTGAGCATGCTGTAGCATATATTGATGGGACTTGTTCTTGAAGAATTGTTGATTTTTTGGGATCTACACTCTGATTGTGCTATTTAGAGTATCTTGTATAAGAACTTCAAGATTGATGAGTCTGCTCATGGTAGACCCTCTGCACCTTATGTGCTCGTACCTGTAACAAAATATTCTGGTAGCGTGTAAAAAATAAGCATTTATTTGAAGTAACTTGAATTTTGATAGTCAGTATGAATATTCCTCCTGTGAGTTATATTTCTACCTCTCTTTGAGGCCTCATGAATTTTATCTTGCTGTTTGGATCTTTGTTTCGCAATCTACTAATTCTTTTAAAGTAATTGCTCTTTGTTTTTTTATTTTTAATGTCATCAGGTTGGTGTGCGTACTTCAAGCAGTTGGCCTCTGGATATGTAGGTGCTTTTGCACGTGTGTCCTCATATCATAAATCCACCTTCACCACCAATGGTTTACAAGCATCATAACCTGAGTCCTTTCATGGCGATTAGTTGAATGTGAGATGTAAGATTTACTAGTTGATGAATTTGTGAAATGGTAAAATCGGGTCCTAAGGCAGCAATGACAGTTGAACATTCTATTAACTATAGCATTTAAAAAATTACAACTTTGAGATGTGTCAAAAGTGGGCTATAAGCCTGTAACAAAGAAGATCGAAGATTAAATGGCTTAATCAGGTTCAAATCAAGATTCTGCTATCTAAGTGAGGCTCTCTTATGGAAAAATTCAGGAACTGTGTGCAGTGCTGTTCTTTTTGGGAAGTTTTATGGTTGAAAATGCATAATAGTTGATTGGCATCTGCTCTTTAATTTTATTATGCTATTAAAAGACTCCCTCTTTTTAGGCTGCGGATGAAGTGTATTTCCTGTCCATCAGGCAGAATGAAAGATATGTAATCTCCCTTGTTGAAACACAGTTTCAGGAAGTAATTCTGAAAGTGAGCAGTTTGTGGAAGAGGTAGTTGTGGACAACTTTTGTTTTTTCAGGCTTAATGGGGTTTGTTTCGAGAAATATTGAAACTCATTGGTTTTTAAAGAAAGATGAATATGTTTTAACCTAATTTTGGCTTAATGTTGTTCCTGGAGTATTATCTGCTGCTGTAGAGAAATTTGTTGATACAGGAAGTTTTGCAATGACTAGCTTTGGCATAGCTGGATTTGGTGCAAGATTGCTTTGTTAATGTGATCGTAAAAACTAGTGCTGCTTTCTTCAATATTCTGCATATGCAGGGTCATATATACCAACTTGTTGTGGATAAGCAGTATTCCAGCTTGAGGTCATCTCTTCTTTTGATTGAAAGGAGATTGCTGCATAAGGCTGTAAAATAATATGGAACTGATCTTTATGTCTTTCTAACTTAGAAACCCTTTGATCCAAGCTACATGTTGCCTGAGTCCTCTCCTGCATTTTAAATTTTTAACTATTTGCTATTTTAACATCTCTGTTTGTCAGTTAAAAAGATTTCATTGTCAAATTAATGATTGAATTGGTTTGAAAATTTTAGTTCTAGAACACCAATATTTCGAACTTTTCTCAGTTGTTAGGACTTGGAACAGATGTATGTCACGATACCAATTTCTTTTGAAATAATTGGACGAATTATTGTTCTGCCTCATAGTGGAGCCTTAAGTATTTTGATAATAAATTGGAGTGGATGAGGTCAATATTTCAATAGTTGGGACTTTAAGAAATGACCCAAAGTTTTAACTAGAATATCATTTAATAAATTGTTATTATGCCACTTATTTGTCTTTGAATTGTTGGTATCTAACTTTAACAAAGTCATCTGTATTCTCAAGAAAGATTGATGTGAGCATTTTTGGTATTCTCGGAAACTTCATTGTGAAGTGTTAAAACTAATTCATGAAAAGTTGAATGGAAGCAATAAAAGGTTAAGCATGTTGTGTAATATTTATTAGGTTTGTGTTCTCTTTGATGTTAAGCTGGTGAATTTGATTAACTTTTAATCTTACAGGAGAGATCATCAACAGAAATACAAGCTTGAAACTTTCTTTTAGAAGAAAATAGTAAAGAAATAGAATGTACTTGCAACATGCTACCCTAGATCAGCAATATAGTGAATAATACAAGTAGAATATACACAGAAATGAGCGATAGTATTATGGTAATACTTTGTTGTTGGTTTCTACTTGTAAATTCTTGAATGTTGTTGCTCTTGTATGTTAGTCTACATTCTTTGTTATGACATTTTTTCGCTATCACTCTTCACATATTACCTTCATATCAATTCTCAGTTGTAGCTACTCCTTGCAATCTGAGTTCTGATACAACATGTCAAATTTTTTCAGTTCATAATCAATACTTTCATAGCACCATAACCTGCCCCAGTCCAGCTAGAATTACCTAGCAGTCAGAAAACACTTAGCCCCATCATGTTTTCAAAAAAAAAATTTTGGGTGAGCCAAGTGGGATGCATATTATTCTAAATCTTGTTAAATTGATAATTTGAAAGCTTTAATCATATAAATCTTTATATCATGTGATTCATGCCATTTGGGTAGTTTCCAGAACAAAAGAGATGTATGTCATATAGGCATTTGCATAATGATCATCATGGTGCTGGCCTTCTTGACTTGCTTTTGTTTTCTTCTTTTTAAAATGATTTCATACTTTTTCTTGTCATGAAAATTGTTAGACATTCATAGCTGGAAGAATGAAAGTTCTGAAAATATTTTCAGTGTTGTTTGTTAATAATAGTCCTGGGGAAAAAAGTTTTCCATTTATTGGTAGCCTTATCATGTAAAAAGTGTGAATAAATAGTTAAAGTTAAATCGTCACCATAAGGAAAATTTAGAAATCGAAGGAGTCATTGGATTATAATTATGTGGCCATACTTGAAAATGTCTACTTTTGGAATTGAAATATTTTGAAATCACAACGTCTGTGAGATGGTATCAGCCAATATCAAGTATAATCGAGATAACGAGTAGTAAAGAGTATTATAAATAAAATTAGATGTTTATCCTTAAAATGAAGTATATTTGATGTTGTCAAACTATTTTGAGTTCGAATAATAATAAGAGTAAGAGTTTGATAATTTATAAATAAAATAAAATATTTTTCACTCTTATTAAAAAATTTTTTTAAAAAAATTGTGTAATGTACTTACGTGTACGGGAGTTAAGTAAAAATATCATAGTTTTATAAATAAGCTTAAAAAATAATATTATCGATATGTATTCATATATTTTATTATAATGCAACCATCCCTAATTAATATAGATGTTATTTTTAGTATTAAAAAAAAAAAAACAAAGAGAAGGAAACAAGTTATAACAAAATCTCACTTACTCGTCATGACTCATTGCTTATCAAAAAGTCTAAACATACTTATCTCTTAGATAACAAATTTTATAAAACATCTAACTTTAATTTGTCATTATGTTCCACATCTAAAGTTGTTCTTCTTATCTTATCACCACAATTGAAGCCAACTCACCCTTCAAATCCAAAACACCTCATTTTTATCAAAAGGGTATTTTCCTAATTATTTTTGCTCTAATTCTAAATTTTTTTTGGGGCAATCTTTAATTTTTCATTGTATTTGTTAGATATAATTTAGACGTTAAAAATTACAATAAAAATATTAGATATTATATTAAAAAATTAGAAAAGTATATTTTTATAAAATTGAAAAAATATTATAACTTAAAGGAATTTAATATAAAAGTTTGAACATCACAAAATACTTGTAAAAGTGAACATTAAATTTCTAAAAATTATATATATAAAATCTAAAAACAATTTAACAATGTTACGTATTAAATTACTGAATTCTCTTCAAATGTAAACTTCATCTTTACTAATTTGATTAATATTATTTGTTTTCTAAGTTTTCGCGCATTCTAAATTCTATCTTCATTTTATACATAAACTGAAATTAGAAAAATTGTCTTTCCAAGTTGGTGTGAAGGAAAATTATTAAAAGAAAGCGATGATCATGATCACTTTTTATGATTTGTGTTTTATTATTTAATATTAATAAAATAATTTTAATTAATTAATAGAAAAATTGTGGCAGAAAATCATGGGCTTCCAGCCTTTCACAAACTCATGTGGCTTGTGTGTTTGTGCAGGAAAAAAATTTGGAATTTTTAATTAAAAGTTCTGAATAAAAATTTATTGAATAACACAAATTAGTTAAGTTGATTCAAAATAATTAAAAAAATTAATCTAACTTTATTTAATAAGAAATTTTTTTTTCAAAATTTTAAAATAATTAAAATAAATAAATCTACGCATTTCTAATTGTTAGGGTTACATAAAATTAACGTATAATTAATACAATATAATTAATGCACATGTTAAATTTAATTTTAATCATTGAAAATGAATGAATTCATAAATACAAATAGTATAAACATATGTATGAAAATATAAGACTACTCGTCTATTTCAGATTTATATATATATAAAATTATTAAACTTATTTAATCAATAAATAAATTTAAGATTTTTCGCTCGTATTTCTTTTCTTTCTTTTATTCTTACTTATTCCATTCTCAAACACTACTACCAAAAACAAACACAAACTTAAATAAATTTCCTTGAATTGCAAAGAAATGATGAGAGTGGATAAGATCATATTATATTATATTTTTTTCTTATTATGTTTTTCAGAAAAGTGAAGTCCCTCCTTCACTACCCCATTACATATGATCAATGATCTATAAGGTTCATAATTACTCCTTTTATTATATAATATCTACTCAGTCAATATTTAATTTCTAAGTTTATCTAAATGTTTTTAGTTCAGAATTAATAATTCTTACTTTTCTGATTGTCGTTAAGCAGATTTTGGATATAACAATCTCGAAAGTAATTTTAATAGAACTGATTTTTCTTTTTTCTTTTTGCAATGAATTGATTATAAGTGTGATTTGTATATAAAATATGTTGACATCAATAGACATATTGTTTGAAATATATATATATATATATATATATATATAAGAAAAGAGGAATGTAATTATAAGCATGCATGTGAAAATTTCTTTTTCTTCTCGCTTTTTCTTTTTTTAGCAATTAATGTTTAGATTGACACGTATTTCTATTATTGTATTTGTTTTTCAGTTTTATTTTACTCTCTCTCACTTTCTAACAAACAAATTATATTACCAATGTGATCACTGACACAAATATTTAATATGAATTTAATGTGTTTAAATAAATTTAAATTTAAAAAATTAATACGAATAATAATTTATGTCACTGATTTAATAATCATGTTTTATTTGCATTTGATTTTTTTAACCCGTTTCTTCGTTTAAAATATTATTAGTGAAACGAATAATCATGTCATTTCAATTTGTTTATAATATGAATTATATTTATGTCATTCATTTAATAAATATGTCGTATTCGTATTTAAATTTTTGACATGATTAATAAACTAATTAAGTTCATATTAATTAAAAATTTTGTTATATCTATTAATGATACGATATAAATATGATTCGTTTATACGAATTGTTACTCTAAAATTTATGTATACATATTTTTTAATATTGGTAGGTTAGATTTTGCCAAAATTTTAAAATTTGACTTTTGGACATATTTGACAGGTAGGTTTGGATTGCACTATTTTACTGCTGGAGATAAAATTTTTTTTTTTCTAGTCTTTGGCGTAAGAATTAGACTATATAAAAACTAGGCCCCATAAATTTGACCCACCCCTCTCCTTAGATCAAGTCTGTATTATATTATTTTTGTTTATTATTTTAGAAAAATAATTTTTAAAAAATAATTTTTAAATAATTTAATTATTAACTAAAAATAATAATTTATAATTAAATAATTAAAAATTATTTTGTACAACTAATATATTATAATATAATCTTGCACTAAATATAATACTGTATAAATTTTATTTAATACAATCCATTACAATTCAATGTAATCTACTTCATTACAATTTAATATAATTTAATGTGTCTTGCCAGACACATCGTTAGTACATTTGCTTACATTCTGTCAATTCTTTTCACATTTTCATTCCTTTTTATTTCTTGCAAGTAATATATTAACATCAACAATATTCTTCTTTGATATGAATGTTGACAATGATTTCAAATTTTCATTATAATTTTGTCGTTACTACTTGCTTCATATTTTCACAAAAATTAAAAAAATTAATTATATGATAATAATATAGTATTATCTTATCACTTTATATACATAAAATTTACGTAAATTTTCATCTCTAATATTAGGTCAATACTATAAAGTATAAAATTGTACCATATAAACTGTCATAATATTCGATTTAAAAAAGTTTAAAAAATTAAAAATTATAATGAAAAATTAGAGAATAAAAATGAAAGAAATGAAAAAAATTATAGGATATATAATGTACCATAAAATCATTTCTAGGATTATCATTGTCTCTTTTAGAAATAATTTTCGAAAACATTACGGTTGTTTCTTGTTATAAAAGTAGAAGATCAATAAATCGATTTCTTTTCGTACCAATTTCATGCTGTAAATTAATTTTTATAATTTTATTTTGTGCTTGAAGTGCCGTGGAGTATAGGATAAAGTACGAGTATCTAGAAACATAAATTAAAAAATGCATACATTATTAAATATTTTTTATACCAACTCAATAAATTTTATCCATTAATATTTGACTTCTTTAGTAGATTGCCCACATTTTGTTCATTCTTATCGCACTTTCATTCTTTTTCATTCCTTGTAAGTAACATATTAACATCAAGCAAATTCTTCTTTGATATTGATGTTAATAATAATTTTAAATTTTAATTAATTATTTCATTTTACTTTTAAAACTACTACTATATATATATATATATATATATATTTTTCATCTTTATATATACAAATTACAAATTACTGTTGGTAGTTTTATTATCAACTATTACTAGTTTCATATTTTTATAAAATAAAAAAAATAGGTATACAATGATAATATAATATTATTAGAGTTACTTGATAATATAATAATAAAAGAGATATTATATAATTTTTTAATTTTTTCGTTATAATTTTTAATTTAAAAATAATAAAATAAAAAATTGAGAATTGTAATAAAAAATTATTATTTTTTATTATAAAAATGGGAGGTCAATGAATGAATTTCTTGTGACAACAATTTCAATTAAAGATTAATTTCACATAAATTAAAAAAACTTACATACATTATTAAATATTCTTTTTATACCAATTGACCAATAAATTAATTTTGTCCATTAAACCAACCAAATATGTGCCCCACTCTCACTATCAATTCACAGCTGCTTTCCCTCTATAAATAACCATTTGGGTTTCTTCTGCTTTCAATAGAGATTTTCAGAGAGAAACAAAAGCTAGAGTTTAGACTCAAAAGAAGAAGAAGAAGAAGAAGAAGAGAGTTTTGAGAAAGGGAGATGGGAAATATTGGAGGAGAAATAGAAGAAATAGAAGAAATAGAGAAAATGATTCCAAGAATGTCATCATTTTCTGCAACTAAAAAAACAAAAACAACAACAATGCCAGTGCTTTCATTGAATCATGTGTCATTTGTATGCAAATCTGTGGAAAAATCTGTGAAGTTTTATGAAGAAGTCTTGGGATTTGTTACGATCAAAAGGCCTTCTTCTTTCAACTTTCAAGGAGCTTGGTATGCCCCCTTCACCATTTCTCTCTTACCCATTTCCTGTTCTTCCATTTTTTTTAATTTATGCTTAATTTTTTCCTTTTAATCTTCTCATAGTTTACTTGTTATGAGATCCCAGTACACTTCTCTATTTTTTATGGATATGGTTATATTTTTATGAGTTTTAATTGGTTTAAATGATAAAAACTCTTAATTTGAAATTTCAAATGATCAAATTTTTAAGAGAAAAAATACATTAAAGTAGAAAAGAAAGAAAGAAAAAATGGCTGTATCTATCATGAATCACAAGCAATATTTATCTATATTTAGTAATTATGCTTCTATTCTTATATATTAGTTAAATTTAGAATCTCAAGAATTAAATTTTAATAACCTAGAGAATGTTAGACTTATAAAGAAATCTATATCATTAGCTTTCATCTTATAGTATAGTAGTTGAAGAACGTATGCTTCATATCTGCCTTTTTCTTTTCTTTTCTTTTTTCTTGCTATTCGAAATGCTTCATGCTTTTCCTATTGATGATGTGAGATTTATCATGTTGACAAATAACTAGCAAATAGAAAAAAAAAAAAAAGAGAGCCGCATTTGGGACAATCCATGTGATGAATAATGATGATGAAAGTCATATAAGCATGCCAATGGACATAACCCATTAAATTAATTATTCTTTCAATTTTTCAAAGAATTTGAGGAAACATTTTATATTACATAAATATAAACTAAAATTATTTTGGAAAATTCAAGAATTATTAAGATAGTTTAAAACTAGTTTTTGGTCAATATTTAATAGTATTTTCTTTTAATTTTAAAAATATTGCATCAATATAAAAAAAATCTCTCACTAGTACAATTATAATCAAACCTAAATCACTTGTAATAGCTCAAAATCTTTATGATTAGATCAACTAACATTCAATTTATCTTTTAATTTTTAATATTTTATTGAAGTATAAGAAAGACCATTTGTTAACATTAAAAAAATAATTATAATCGCTATAATTATAGCTTTAAGTCATTAATAAATTGAAAAGATTAGTTAATTAACATCTAATATTATTATACTTTACAGCTTAATCATAATGGAGAAAACAAAAAGGCAAACATGAAATATCATACAACTTGCAAAATTTTGTTCCTCGATTACTAATATTTTATATTATTGATTGATTTAATTGGTAAAATCTCTTGAATTGATACAGTAGGTTCTAGGCTTTGATAATTTTTTTTTTTTTTTGTTTCAGGTTATTCAACCATGGAGTTGGAATACATTTGCTAGAAACAGAAAAACTTGCCAAAAAGAAAGGCAAGATAAATCCAAAAGACAATCACATTTCATTTCAATGCTCAGACATGGAACTTGTTATAAGAAAATTGGAGGAAATGAAAATTGAGTATGTGACTGCAGTTGTTGAGGAAGGTGGTATTACAGTTGATCAACTATTCTTTCATGATCCTGATGGCTATATGATTGAGATTTGCAATTGCCAAAATCTCCCTGTTCTTCCTCTTTCTTCTTGCCCTTTGAAGCTCCCTAGTTCTAGTCCAAATCATACAGCATCAACATCATCATCATCATCATTCTTCGGTAAGTTTCTTTTTGTGCCGTATTTTTCACTCTAATGTGAGTGGGATTTGAATCTTAAATCTTTTGCATCTTTGCAGGGAAGAGAAGCTCGGATACGCAATGTTCGGGAGAAGTTGCAGCTTTGATGATGGAGAATTTGGTGGTTGACATGATGGACATTTCAATGTGAACCCAATTGAGTTGTTGAAGAGATTGATGCCAATTTGGCAAAAGTATTTTTGGAAACTGTCTTTGTGTACAATATGTAAGGAGAGGATGAAAGTTTTGTAATGTGGGTAAAGAAATTGTTTTCTTGTTCTGTTTCTGTTGTGATAATTTTGCTTTCTTGATATCAGCAAATAAATTCATTCTCTTTGTCCCATGCATTCTCCGTACCTGATATTCAAATACCATGCAAGTAAAGAATATTTTGGAATCAGAACAAGCAATATCACAATTATGGAGGTTTCTATGCAACATTCTCCATTGAAGGAATGAAAACTTCTTGTAAATATAAGGATAAAAGCATACAGAAGGTTAAATTTTGATTCAAAAGGGGATTGTTTCCTCGGAAGCTATCTGCTATATTTCAGCAGAAACAAGTCATTTTTTCACAACAGATTAATACAATTTGTACAACATTATCAGGTGTTAAAGTTGATCAAGGTTTAGACCCACCACCACACAACTGACTGCTCTTCATTCATGAGAATAAATTTCTGTTTCGAAGGAAACTATCCTGAGGATCCTCTACTGCTGTGCATGGAGTAAATAGGGAATCAGATGAATTATGGAAACAAAAATTTGGTGAGGCGGTGGTGAGGAGATATTGTCGGTGAAGTTTATATCACTACGTGGTGGGGAGTCATCACTGAGTGCAATGAACCTGACAGATGCTTCAGTTTTTTCAGTCTCCTGAAGAAATGACAACAAAAACATCATCAAGAGACCATTTTCTTGGTTCTGACTTTTGCGAAGGGTTAATTATGGCTCGCTCTGTATTGGCAAGCCGATAGCCAATCACAATTTCCTGTCTTTGACGACCCCTAATCATTATATCATAAAATGAAAGCTCTTCCTGGTCGAATAGGTAGAACTCTGCTGGTTTGATACACATTTCATTACCCTGAAAATAAGAGATCAGCACAAATTTAACAGTGAGTTTAAGAAGAATAATCAATTTGATATATCAGTTTACACTTCTGACTTTGTGGCTTTTGAATAGAATATTAAGTTTCAGAAAGGATTTGACAATGTACCTCTTCAGCAAAAAGTTCCTCAAGAACACGATTAATCTGCTTGTCTTCAGCCACCATTGCTAGTGCCATACTAACGAGCTCATTTGATAGCACATAATCACTGATTCTGGATACTGATACCAGGTTCCTAGTCCTAGAATCTAGGATTTCACTGATAATAATTGACTTGTCTGATGCTTGCTGCATTTCGCGAATCCAGGAGCTGTGAGAAAACCCAGATAGCCTTAACGAAGTTGATTTTGTATCTCTGTAAGGGAGCCGCTTTGACTGAAACCAAGATCGAAAAAGCTGCTTTTATCAGTACTAAGAAATCTAAACACATGTTGCATAAAAATGTGTCAAAATTGTAAATCGTGAAGAAAACAAAAATGATATCGTGAGACTTTATTAGTGTAGGAAAACATCAATAGCAAAGTGATGTCAAAATTAAAATTCAAATTACATATTCCCAGTTTAAAGGTAGTAGCAGTAGGTTACCTGTATGTCTCGAATCAGAAGAAGGGTGGCGAGAGATCGCGAGTCGGAATGCACAATTGAGTCTTCAAGTGACTCATCTGCAAGAATTAATATCTGTTCATTCAGAGTTAGTATTCAGAAACCAGCAAAATTTGTTCAAACAAAGGAGAGAGCAAATTCAAAAACTAACAACTGTGCCAATTATATAGCACAATTGCTATTCTTTCGGCTTCAAGTATTCATTGCCGCAAGGATTAGGTTTAATAAACAAGGTATCACACATTCGTTTGAATGATAAACTTTTCTGTTCATAATGAGAAGTATGATTGAGTATAAGATGAAATATTGTAAAATTTCCTTGAAAAGGATAAAGAAGACATCAACAATGAATCGGGATCATGGATATGCTAGCGCAAATTACAATCATCTATAAAGCTTGATCAAACCGTCTATGATCTCGCCCTTTTGGAAGTTCAAATTCATAAATCCTAAATCAAAATCCTGCAGTTAATTTCTATAAATAGATGAATGTGCTTTTGTGTGTGTGTGTGTGTGTGACACAGAGAAAAAGAACAAGCAGAAGATAATACAACTTACAGAATCAAAGGTCTCCAAAGGTAGATTTTCTAGGTGCCGTCTAATGACAGCGTTTCCCTCACGGTGCACAAGTTTTATATTCACTAATCCGGAAATATCAAGTCCACCATCAGTAAGCTTCTTCTCTCTTTCCTTTTCAGGAACCTCATTAAGCATCCATAGTTCTGAACCTGGAGCAAGGAATGCCTCTAGTACCTGAAAAGAGTCAATGCAGATGCTCAACAGGTAAGAACTCAATTGTGAAAGAAAAGATTCTGGATAAACATTGTCATTTTCCATGATCAGTCCATGCTTAATTGTCCTCACGTTTCTTCATTTTCTATGTATAGAAACTACAATGCAAAAAATCTAAAGCAAAGGGTGAACTATAGGTAATATACAAGACTAAGCAAATTACCATAATCATATCGTCAATGTCACGACGCCAGCCACAGAACAATATCTTCTCTGGATATTTTGGAGGGTCAGGTATTTTCGGGAAAAACCGTTTGCGTACCTGCACGAAAGACATAACATGAGTGAGATAAGCAAACACCACTGTAAACAATGATTTGCCAGGAAGAATAAATTTTCTGAAGAAGAAAAGTTAAGTATTTTTTTATTTGCCAGGTTAAGAAGAAAATAACTTATGATTGCATCCTGAGGATATGAAATGATTTGTGGTTATTAAGTTGAATTTTTCACTGTTCATTTTTATTCTTACTTTTACAAAGGTGCATGAACATTCACCAGTATACCATAACTTGTGTCTTTTGGCATAACTGAATCGATTTATCATGGACTTTGCAGATTGTTTTGAGGTAATGATTGTTGACCCTTACATGATAGAGTGCATCAAGTACTCTAACCAGAAAAGTTAATTCTCTCCTAGCACATAAATCATATATATGATGTGTAAAGTTGTCTTTTGAATATAAAGTGAAAATAGATATGAAAAAAATTGACTAGTTAAAACCATTTAAAGAATTAGTTTTGCAGTGCCTCAAGCTGCTAAGTCTTCAACTGGAGAAAAACTATTGAATATATTTTCTTCATTGCCATATAGAAAATGAGAAGAAAGATCACCTCGGGAAGGGGACCTGGAGCATAAGTATCATCATCTTCAGCTATAACAAGAACTTCATCCCCCTCTTTTAGAACGTAGTTGTCATCTGGATTTAATATTATGTTTCCACCATCTGCTGCAACCTTAACTCCACAGGGAATTGCATCGGGAAACGAAATCAACACTTCTTCAAAACGGAGACCATCTAGTTGAGGCCACCTTTTTATGTAGAATTCCGCGTTCTCAAATCCCAATATATCCTCCCATATCTGGCCAAAATAAGAAATAAACATTATTTTCAATGATTAAATTAAAGGATGATTATATACTGCAAGAAATAAGATGGTCATAGGTGTTGAGCAATTGAAAATGTTATGATAGATGAGTGGGACAATGGATTAAAGTATGCATGAACTCATCCATGAGAAGTCAAAAGCAATGTAAATAAAAAGCATGTGGAAACACTAAGAAAAATGGTTCAGCAGATGTGCAATGACAGTCAAAAAGTGCAAGAGTAGGAATTATTTTATTTAAGTTTAAGATGCTGCTAATATGAGGAAGCCTGAGAAAAGATAAAAGTATGAGGAAGTAAGGAAAGATATGTAAGCACATGAGCTAGAAACTTATGATCCCAGATGGAAGAGAACCATAAAGCAAAATCTATGCGGCAGAAGCTGACAAAGAGATTCTTGGGCACCAGCCCACTGAAAATTGGGGAAAGAAAAATATGAATATATGCATATACTAAAAGTGCATTCCAAATATATGGCAAAAAGAAACATAAAGTTGAACGTTCATTATGCTTCCTTTAGACTATCACCAATCACAGGCCAAAATGATGAAGACTTTTAACATTTCCACGGATTCTGTTGATAGACTCCAAAGCAATAAAACAATTCAACGGTTATAGGGTAAGGGAAAGCAGGTTTAGTGGAACCTGCAGCTTCAATAATCTAAAAATTTCAGAAACAATGTTGGAAAGAGTAAAGAAAGCTCATTTTAGTAACCTGCGCAAGGCCAGGTTGCAGAGCACATTGTATCATCAAGCGGCCAATCACATCATGTGCGACAACTGTTTCGATGAGCTCTCCTCCAACAAGCTTTACCAGGGGCTCATTGTCGAGGTCACTCATCTCTACGACAACGTGACCCCTCAAACCCTCTTTCACTCCTGTGAGACTGAGCACAACTCTTAAAGCACGTGCATCACTCTGGCAACAGAAACACGAATGTCAAGTTAACTTTCCACAAGAAATAATACAAGTTCTCAAGAAGCATAAGAAAATTGGAATTTTCTAAGACCTGATCTGCATTTTCATCAGATGCTAGTACAATGATAGCACGTGCCTTTGATACTGATATCTGAAAATAAAAGCAATTCAATCCAAATAAAAGATATAAGTAAAAGGAAATAAAACAGAAAAATGATGCGAATGCTCCTGTTCAACAACTACAAAAATTTAAAGATACCTAAAGCTACCTTCTTTAGGTCAGCTAGTATTAGAGGACTGCCGCTCCTGCAGATGACAGAAGTTCCCATGAAGTCAAATTCTAACTTTGCTATGTCTAACTCCATTTCTTCCTTGTCTCTTTCTGCTAATACAACAATGACACCGCCACCAACACTCTTGTTTGCAACAGCTAGCTGCTTCAGAAGTGAACCCTACAGCCAAAACAGCATTTCTTAAACTCAATTTCTTCTGCCATAAAAACTTTGACATTTTTGGATTATAAGGTTCATCCAATCAAGATTAGCCAAATGAATCCACAAGATTTACCAATTTGTCGCTCCAGCCAAGAATCAGTATATGATTCTTTTCAATAACTTCACTCTTCCCTTTCCTCAGTGAATCTACCTTCTCTGAGATAGCATCTGAGACTAGTCCGAGCATCATTGCAAATATCAACATACCTCCTGAACTTATGGAGACAGAAACAATCCTAGGCCCAGTGCCAACCCTGTCGGCATGATTTCCGGAGTCAGCAACAAAACTCCATGAAAGCCAAAGAGCTTCAGTAAAGCTGCTGTCACTGACCGCATACAATGCCAAGCCACCAAATATTATGAGAAATATAGTCGCAAAGAGAAGTGCAAGCAGCTTTGCATAAGGATAAACCGAGAAACACACATCCACCCTATATGCAATTCTCTTCTTCAAGGGAACCTCCTCTTTCTTATTCTTTGCTCTTTTCGAGAAGCTCTTAATTTGGGGAAGATAATCAAGATATTTATACAATACAAATGGCATCATAAGCGTGATTATGACAGTATACAAAGCAACGATTCTACTGTCAGCATTATCAAAATTGGAATCTGAGCTATTTTCTTCAGGAAGCAAAACTTTGATGCTGGTATTACCAGCAACGCATTTATAGCTACATAATCTACGAAGGCTAATGTTCTCTTCCTGCAAGAAAATCAGGCAGTAATTGAGATATATGAACAGAGCAAC
The DNA here is from genome assembly GCA_022749755.1 of Azadirachta indica. Taxonomy (NCBI): domain Eukaryota; kingdom Viridiplantae; phylum Streptophyta; class Magnoliopsida; order Sapindales; family Meliaceae; genus Azadirachta; species Azadirachta indica. The sequence goes on along the minus strand of CM040444.1, from coordinate 4,992,019 downwards.
AACTAAAATGAGAAAATTATTTAATTTTATCAATTATAGAGGTGTACATCAAACAACTTCAGAAAACTTGTTTCTGTGTCTATTTGTATGGATCTATCATTTTATTATTTTGAATTGAAGAGCAAACTGAATGTTCCCCTTTTTTACATACACAGCCAATCTTCCTAATTTTTGTTGATTAGATATCATGCACTTAAAGAAACTTTATTAAACTCTACAACACTTTTAGTCAACATCTATCCTCATGTCTTTCGCACACATTGATATTTACAATGCGAGCAATTATAATGACGCAAGTGTTCCTTCAACTTTATTTTCATCCCTTCTACAGAAACTCAACATTATTGTTATTACTCTTTATTAGAAAAAAGAATCCAGGCAAAAAGAAAACCAAACATATCTGTTAGATCTCTCTGTCATACTCATCAAAGTTGTTGGAGATAAGTATTTAAGATTAAGATCAAACTCATATCTAAACTATTAACATAAGAAAATTATAAATGAGACATGCAGCAAATCATTTTCTTCTTTAAATGCAAATAAAACCAGAGCCTTGCACTTCATCTTGCTTTACTTTATTTACAACTAGCCCCACAAACTTATAGGCCAAAAAAGAAAAAAGTTAATGAAACACTAAGAATTCGACATCATATTTTTCTTAAATTAATAATTCCTTTTATTCCCATCATTTCAATAGAAAAGGAGAATAATTAAAAGGAAAAGCAAAGAGACAACAAATTTAAAAATTCATAAGGATCAACATACCTCTAGTTTTACGACTCTATTCCGCAAGTAAATTGTGTAACATACACATAATATACAGTGGAAAATTATCTGCAAAACAATTAAAAACAAAATTATTAGTAAGAAAAGTAGTCTGAATTTTATTGATTTTTATTTATTTTTTGCAAAACTAAAATTTTTTCAGAATGAGCTGAATTACTGACCAAGACAGACATCCGGGAGCACTTTATGCCCCGCGTTTTAGCACCTGACTGACTCACCGAACTCGATTGACTCACTAACACTCCGTCACTACACACCGCCCCCGCCTCCTTCTTCACTTCCTCCTCCTCCTCCTCTTTCTTCGAACCCAATTCTTGAACCCTCTGCTTCTCATCCGCCACCTTACTTTCGTGCTTCTGCGACTTATTGGCTTTGACTTTAACCCGACTCCGAACCATATGCGGACCCAGAAACGAGGGGTACATCCAATCCCTATCATTGAAGCTATTGATACTAAAATTGCTGCCGTTACTGCTAGTTGGGGTGATGCTACTGTTCGACGACGAGGCATCGGAGTCGATGAAAACCCGGAGATCCGACGGTCTGTCGTTCCGACGGACGGCCGGGAAAAGTGGGCCCGGAAAGTGGGTGTCGTCCGATATCGTCTTTTTCCTTTTCGGCAGTGGCGGCCTCTCCGTTTTCGGGCTCGGCTGTGTTGCCACCGCGACTTCATTGCTCTTTTGCATTCTCCTTTTTCCGAAATTGGGAAGAGAAAATGGAGAAAAATAAATAAAAATTGAACGAAACGATTTTTGCTGAGATCTGGGAGCTGTGGAAGTAAGGTTTGAATATGAAGAAGGCGAAGGTAGCAGTGATTGATTGGGTGGCGATGATCTGGACCGTTGAAGGAGGAGTAGGTGGGGCAGCGAGATGACGTGGACGGTAGAGATGAAACCCGTGTTCTTTGCTTTGATTGGGATAACTGTCCGTTGGTGAAAATAACACCTAGATCTCTACATTTCTATATGTTTATAAATAAGGACTTATATTTTACATTTATGCCTAAAGGGTCCCAGATTTTATTGAAATGACTGTAATGCCCTTTCCTGTTAACTAACATATTTTCATAACCTCTACTTGTCAAAATTCAATACTTATGAGTAATGTCCTCATTTCATAAATTAGGGACTTATTTAAAATACACGGGAATACATTGTCTTTCTGTGAAACACAGTTGAAAAATAGGGAGTCGAATGTTATTATCCTTATTCAGTTTATTTAGTTATCAGTTTATGCGGTTTGGAAGTTGAAGGTGAAGACATTTTAACATGAAATATCCGAGAAATTCTTGTCTGCATAAATTACGGTATTTGGTCGGACAGGACCACAAAATCAGGAGTAATTTGTATTTTTAAATTTAAAAAATTCGTTTTTTAATTTTAAAAATGTATTATAAATCAAAAATTTTAATTTGAAAAATCAATTTTCTTTTAGTAAAAATCAAATATCAATTTTGTATATAATACCATATCCTTTTTATCATACACTTCAATCCATTTCTCCTCATAGAAAAAAACAAGTTAATATAATCGTTCTCTAAGATTATGTGAATATATGTTTTCTCAGCATATTTTTTAATTTATGAAATTAAAATATTCTTTAAAACGATATCTAAGTAACAATGCAACATCCTAATTTTGTATTCAACATGTAAAATTTTGTTCATAATTAAAAGAACTTGTGAAGTAGTTATTGAAATTGAAGACATTGTATAATAATTAATATTTATTTTTCTCTATCTTTTTAAAAAAATATAATTCTAAATCTATGTCACATGCAACCCAAGTCTCATTAATAGATATTTTCTATTTTATGCCTTTCACATCCTTTATATTTATAATTTTTCTTTTAAAACTTTTATTGGCAAATTATTTCAACTTTTTGGTCATTATTGACGTAAGATGGAATATAATTTATCTTTTCGAGATTTATGAAAAAGTTATGAATTCAAATAAATATATATCACCGATTTAAAATTTTGTACATCTTAAAAATAATTTTATACAAATTAACTTCAAGTGTGATAAAAATATTAAATTTTGTGAAAATTTAATCCAACGACCAAATTCTACATTGCTAGTATAAGTAGTGAGAAAGAATTTAAACTAGTTTAAATACTTAGGCCAATTCTACAAATATAAATATATTTTGTATTATAAAATGATTAAGGATTGCATGTTTAAAATAAACAATATATATGCTAAATGAAGTTGTTAGGACTTTATTTTTATAGTACATTGAGTGTTAAAAAGAAAAAAAAAAGTATTAAAATTTTTAGTTTAAGAAAAAACAAGAAAAAGATAAGAAAAGATGATTGTATGGAAGTTGGAAGTTGACGATGATTGTTGCAAAGGTTGAAAGGTACATAAAATTGTAATGAATGAACAAAATTTGGAAATATTCTTAGGAGGAAATTTCTTAGAAAGAAAAGCAATTAGGTTGTTGCAATAATGGTTATTTGTTTTCACTCTATATTGTGTTGGAGATTTTCAACATATTGATTATGCAAAGAATAATATCATAAAACTAACAAGTTTCAAAAAGTATTGGGAGATTAATGGGCCATAAGAGAGAACTTTCTATTTATATTATGGTAAAAATATGTCTTTTATTTATAGGCAAACATATATTGTGTTATTTAGAAGATGTCTCTTTGTAATATCCTTTTATTTATAACTGTTAAATTAAATTTAAATTTGATCATTGGTTTAAAACGAACAGATACTATTTACAATCAAAATAGTATCATGAAAAATTATTTTTTTATAACATATTTTTATAATATCTATTGTACATATCAACATCGCATTAATACTATTATATTAATATGATTACACCAATAAGTACTTTAAAATGCATTATGAAATTTGTAACAATCTCTCTCTATTTGAAAATACACATAAAATATTAGAGAATATTTGGAATTCAATAAATATATATTGGTACTTTTCAAGTTATGAATTGATCAATGAACAATTAATCATGTCTTGTGAAAACTTGGTGAAGTTTCTATAAACCAATATCATTTTGTATTAGTTAGAGGATTAACTACTCACATTTGAATTCTTACTGTTAGTGTTGTATAGCAATCTAGTACTTTAATAGTTATTTGCTTAAAATTCATAAATACTTAGAGATGCTTGCCTAAACTTTCATAAAAACCAACCCAATTTCTCATTCATGTGGCTAAACCCTCTTTCAAGTATGTTCATAGTTTAAATTTGTTACCACTATAATATTTATTTGAACTATGAAATTTATTAAGAGTTAAAATTTCATCCTTTTTACTATAGTTAAGTATTATCTAGTTATAGTGAGTGACTAGACATATTTAGGTATATGATCAAAAATACAGATAATAATTGACTTATTTTTACCCATATAATTATTTTCTGGAATTTCTAATCGCATATAGATGGGGTTGTCATTACTCTTGTTTTCTATTTTAGGCATAGTCCTCTCTCCCTCAACTTCTTAAACCACTAATATTCTCTTAAATAGTTTTTGTTAGAAAATTGGTTACATTTAATTTTGATATCATAATATTAATCCATACAAATTTATTTATTTATTTTTTTCATTTTCTTGTAATAATAAAATAAGAAATTATAAGAAAATATAAAAAAAAGGGAAAGATTGCATTAAATTTTTATTTAACTATGCCTTTTTAAGGCTTTCAATTCGTTCTCAATGATAAAAATAGAATGAGATACACTACACCTTCTTTAATAGTTAAGCATAATCGCATTTCATATTAATAATTCCTTATAAATATCTATTAATTATCTTTATAAGTAATCTAGTAGTCTCAATTTAAGGGTATAAGTATATGTATAATTTGATCAAATATATAATGGTATTTATGCCTATAATACATGAAATAATAGAATTCATATAATTTATTAAATATAAATGGCTATCATATTTAAAACTAATTTACATAGTATAATATGAATTCCTATTTAATTAAAACATATATTTCTCTTAATAAAATGAGATGAACCTGAATTTAATATATATATATATATTTTTAATAGCCTAATTTAACCAGAAGTAATAAATCACTGTCTCTTTTATCTCATTTAAGATTTAATATATTTTTTATTTCAATCGAATACAATAATGCAAATTAACTTTCCACGTATATATCAATCATAACCTATCACATCTTCATTTATTAAGTATTATTTTATGTAAACAATTTATGTTACCTCAATAATATTTAAAAATTACAAAAACATAATTTTTATATAATAATAATTTATTTATAGAAGCATAACATGTATGTATGCACTTTTCTCATTATATTTACATAGATAACATTTATATGTAAAATGTTATTTAAATTCGGATCAATAAAGAATTAATTAGATTAATACATAATATTTCAAGAATTTAATAAACATTCATTTAAGCTTTAAATTAAATACAACACCTTATTTTTCAGTTTTAAAACCAAAATTAATTCAAATTTATATAAATACCTACCTTAACAACACACAACAATTTCTAGATTTTCTGCTGAATTTTGTACTTCCTCAAAATCACTTGCTAATATCAATTTCATAATAACAATGACTAACCTACAAAATAAATATCTAAGAACTTACACTATTAAACATATAGTAACATTCTAATAAAAAAAACTTATAAAAGTAAATCATGCATGTAAATAAATTACCACAAAATATTATAACAAATATACATGTATAGTATCTCAAATTCAATTTCTCAAAACCAATTTTAATTTACCCCTATTTTCCTTTTTTCTTCTCCCCACCATCTCAACCTCATTTACCTTCTATATTTTCTTTTACTTCTTCTGCTTCTCCATTTCAAATTGCAAAAGAAATGCAATTTTGTGAAGCAACACCATTTTAAAATTCTATAACGTGCATTCCATTGTCAATTTTGCATTAGTAAATTTTCAATTACAATATCTAATTGATAATATAATAATACATCGATAAAATCGATAAAAAGAAACATATATATATATATATATACATTTTTAGAATCAATTTTCAGTACAATTATGCATTAGAAATTATAAATTTCATATATGTATAGATAAAATAAATTTATTGTGCTCTATAACTGAAGAACACCTTATAAAATATATTGTACTACATATTAAATTAATAATCTAAAATATTTTATCCTTTAACAAATTTGTTGGTTGTTGATAAAGGAAAAAAAAGTACCTTAAACGAGAAGGGAAAGGTGAAATAGTTAAGGTTTGATTCTCGTTAGAGCCATAAAAAATTCTTTGGTATTGCCATATTTTTCTTATTTTTAGTGTTGTTGGGAGGTGATAAATACGGAGACTTGCAAACTATCCTGCAAAATACAAAACCAATTTACCATTAGAAATTAATTTTTACAACAAAAATTATGTGTACATGCGCGCGCGCGTGTGTGTGCGCGCGCATGCATGTGTGCACATGCGGAGCACGCATATATGTGTGCATGCGGTTATTGATGTGTGTGTGTGCGTGTGTTCGTTGATGCATTTTTCACAAATATTTTTTCAAAAATAACTATTTTGTTTATTTGCTTTCATTTCTCTTGTATTATTTAAAATGTGCGAGAATTTTCAAAACTATGAGTATCCATATTTTTCAAAATTCGAACTTCAATTTTTCTGAACAAAGAATTATTGAAAAACAAATATTAACTTAAAAGAACAGGAAGACTTACAAATATACCTTTGACGACGTTTTTCAATAAAATGTTGAAGTGATATTTTTCGTGCAATTGGAAGTTCTGAAAAAAAAAAAAAGAAACAATGAATAACTATAAAACAACTGAGTATCAATATGATTATATAAAGATGTTAAAATTTTTTTTTAATTAAATCATTGCAAAAAATTAAGAAAATAAAACACAAACATTATATCCATGAATGTTATTGAAAGGAGTTTTAAAAAAAATAAAGAGTTTACTTAAAATTTAAGGTGTTAATAAATGGTAAATGTTAATTAATTACCTTGTTCTAACTTGGAAATTGGTGGGTGAAGTGGTGTCTTCTCATCTTCTTTTGGCATATCTATCACTAAAGGCCTTGATGAAGAGCTTTCTTTAGCAAGAAGCATTATGGTTTGAGCCTAAAATTAAAATTACACACCCATATTTAATTTAGATTAATAAATTTTAAAAATAATATAATACAAGGTTTTGTACATAATTTAGTAATAATATACACATATATGTAAAATAATCTTATTATAAAGTTTTATAGATATTTTAAATTCTCACCTTATCAGTGGGAACATTATCATACACATTCACTGTGCCTGCATAGAAAATGGTAAGTTGTGACTTAGAAGACTTTGCTTCTTCCGAATTTGCTTCTGTTGCATCACTCCTACATATTTACAACATAAAATTAAAATCAATAGGGCATATATATTCAAAAAATAAATTCTAAAAGAGTTAATTCTTTGATATTTTAAAATTAATCATGAATTCTCTTAAGAATCAGTCCATCTAGGTTATTCAAATTATTCAATTTCGATGGATAAATTTAGACATATCCAAATTAAAATTTAACCTAAAAGCTTAAATTTATTTATAAAAATTCAATCATAACATTCAAACTGAACCATAATATGTGTGCAATGATTCATTAAATTAATGTTATAAGAAAATTCTGACAAAAACTCAGAATATAAATATATATAGTGGTCATTTCATCTCAAAACTTCGATTGTAAATAATGGTTAATTAAATTAGTAATGATATTTTAATTTTAACATTATGTATATTAAATTAAATTTTAAAAAAAAAATTTTTTAATAAGACCATCCAATTATAACATAAAAATATCACTATGTAACGTTGGATATTTTCTGAATTATTTTAAATATAGTTTTATAATTAATTGCATACCTAATTGAAGGAAGTAATGTTTGTTGTTCGAGAGATGAAGGGCGTGGAGAAAAATTAGAAGCAAGCTTGGGTGGCATGAATAAAGGGCTGTTTGGAGGAGACTTTTTCTTAACAACTTCTGATTCTTCCATGTTTGTTTTGCTTATATTATGTTGAGTTTTTGCAAGAAGGTATTTTCTGAACATGCAGATGGTTTGCGACATGTCGTTTGCTTGTTTCACTCCAGCTTTCTTCTCCGAACCGAAGGTGACAGCTGACAAGTCGTTCTTGTTGGAGTTTTCCATGGAAATTTCAGCATCTGCAGCTAGGGTTGAATAATATTCTTCCATCTTCAAATAATCCTTTGTTGGAGTAGAACTTTTGCACGACATGTCGTCTAGGTTAAAGGGCAAGCGATTGCCCTACTGTATCAGTTAATCCTGTAGAGAAAAATAATTAGAGAATATTTTTAATATTAAAATTATAAACAAAAAATAACAGAGAATTCCTGAAGATATAGAGAGAGGGAGAGAGGAACCAGATGAAGAGAAAGGTGATGAGTAGGTTTCTCTCAGAATTAAGAGGGAAGTAATGAAGGTGTTTTTATATGGGAATTATAATTAATTAATTAATATAAAAAATTAATTTTATATTTGAACTATAATTAATTAATTAATTATATGGAATTAATTAATGCAATGCAAAGAGTGTGTGAGAAAATGAAAGGGATTGGAACTTGGAAGCAACGCCTGTTGAGTGATGGACGATGTGTTATAATAATTAGCAGGCATTCGATGTTTTCTGAACATTAATTCTATTAGTACTTGATTATTATTAGGAAACATTGTATCCATCACTTAGTGAGAGCACGTTTCCCTATGCAATTCCCTATATACACAAATATACACACGCGAAAGAATGGCCTATATTATAATTAATGCATGTTAAATTCTATCTCCCTATATAGATTTATCGAATTATAAATAATATAAATATATATATATGTAAAAATCTGATATTAAATCGACAAATTACTTTATGTATATTAACAATAGTATCACTCTATCAAATATTAATATTTGCATATTTTAAAATACATATGTCAATAAGTTGGTTTTAGTTCTTATTAAAAGTAAAAATTTTTGGTATATGTTTCTTTTTTTTTTTCTAAAAAGAATAAGAAATAAGATGTAATCTGAATAATTTTTTAACCTATTACTTCTTTTAGGTTTGAATATGGTTGCTTACCAATTGGACTAGCTTAGGATCTAAATTTTGTTACGTGAAGCAAAGTATTTTTAAATTAAATTTATTTTATGTCATCATCATCAACAAATTTATAATATTAATTATTATTTATATTATTAATTAAGATGGTATGAAAAAGAAAGTACGTACGTATATATAGCCACTTGGATTTTCATGTGTTTCTCATGTCCCATAATCAGAGGAACAAGAAACACAACTCTTCTCCTAATGTGTTTAATTTATGAACAAGTGTTAATGTCGTGTAATGAATTAAAATAAAGAGATAAATTCATTCATTTCGAGCATTGCAATGCATGTCTTTTGGGCTTATTTTTTATGCTAGAAAAAGTCAATCAAATTATGTCATAATATATAATTTGATTTTTTTATTATGATGATTAATTATTTTATATTAAATAAATATCTATCATAATTTTATTAAATAAACAAATAGATAAGGCAGTATGTGTGACAAATATGTCATGTACTCATGTTGGTTGAACATTAGGGTGGGACAAAGTTTGAGTTCTAACATATTTATAAAAGTTTAGTTTAAATTCGGATAAATTTATTAAGATCTATGCTAGATTCTATGTTGTTCAAGATGGGCTTTAATTTGGCTCGTCACGAGTTTAGAATTTCAAAACTCATTAACTTATTAATTGAGTTAACTTGAATTTTACCCAAACCTAACCCAACTCAAATTTTTAAAGTAAAAGTCAGCGTTCAATATGAGATATCTTTAAAATTAGGTTTAAATTAGTACTAAAATTCATGCTTCATTTTAGTCAGAGTAGACCTCGACTTTTTCTCTAACCCTATTCAATGCATGAAATTTAAAATTTATTTAGTTTTGAGTGCAATATTCTTGCAATGACTAATTTTTAACAGTTTGACCCAATCTAATGCGTAAATTTATTATTAAATTCATTGGTATTAAATTTTAAGTTTTTTCTATTTAAAATTTTTAAATATTTTTAAAAATTTTTAATTAATAATAATGTTAAATTTAATTTTTATATAACTTTGTATATTATTTATTATGTTTAATTTTTAAAATAATTTAATTAATTATTAGTATTATGATGTCGTTTTATTTTTGCTATCTTATTGAATTCTCGTGCTTAAAATTTGAGCTCGCAGTTTAGATATTGTGTGCTATCTTATTATTTTTTCTGTTAGACTCATGCTATATCTTATCAATCCGAATTATTTATCATCTTCATTATTATCCTGTCTATTTAAAAGTTAATGCGGCATAAAAATATGTTCATGTATACATCCTATACCAATCAAAATCCACCACTTGATGATGTTTACATCTTCACTCAATTTCAATAATTTGCTTCCATCCCTTGCACTTTTATATATCCTTTTTCTATTTCTAGAAAAGTTTGCATTTAATGTGTAGAGTATACAAATATATATATATATATATATATATATAGGAGACAAATTAATGGCTTCTATTTTTAATACAATTTTTTACATTAAATATAGATTGTTAGATTTAATATATTTAACGATTAAAATTACATTTGATATGTGTATTATTTGTGAATGCATTAATTATATGAATATATACAATCTTAATCGTTAAATATATTTATATTTAATAGTATATAATTAATATAAAATTTTATATAAAAAAAAACTATTTATTTTTGTCCCCCCCACACTACCACGCGGCCCCCCCGCCCTCCCCAAACACACATATATATAAAAAGCAAAGTGCGTACACATATATATATATATATATATATAAAAAGCAAAGTGCGTACACACACACACAGATATATATATATATATATATATATACATATAAAAGCAAAGTGGGGCCATTTTCATTCGATAAGGTTGGATATCCCAAATCTATGAAAAACCTTTCTTTGCTTTAGAAAAAAGGCGCTTTTGATGCTTTCACATTTGTACTTGCTTGGGGTTGAACTCCTTCCCTTTTCAAGTGGGAAGTAGGGAAGGGAGGTGGGGTTATGAAAACCATTTATTTCTAATGAATACTGTAAAATAAAATTGAAGTTACTTTTACTTATTTTAAAAGCGCTTTTGATGTTTTCAAAAGCAAATAAAAGTTTATTAAAATTAATGCATAATCTCATTGTCTGTTGACATGAAAAGAAAGATTCATCCTCAGTTCTGTTCAATTTTAGGACTGTCCTTTTAAATCAGAAGGATCAATGTATCTCCAAACGAAACCCAAACTGCTTCCCATTATGTTCATAATCACATATGACATTGCTGGAGGAAATGCAACCATCGATGAAACAAAATGGGCTGTTGCTAGAACCACACCCCGAGGATGACCTGCAAATAATTCTCAGAATGAAAACTATTAATTGGTACAGTCATTTTCTGGTACGAACGTTTGCATGTTTTAAAATATGGCCTTGACGGTATCGTTGCATAGAGTTGCTTACCATTTTATGTATGTGCAAGCGATTGCCCTACTGTATCTGTTAATTCTGTAGAAAAAAAATAATTACAGAATATTTTTAATATTAAAATTAAAGGAAAAAACAGAGAACTTCTGAAGATAGAGAGAGTGCGGGAGAGAGGTACAGTTGAAGAGAAAGGTGGTGAGTGGTTTTCTCTCAGAATGAAGAGGGAAGTAATGAAGGTGTTTTTATATTTTAATTATAATTAATTAATTAATTAATTATATGGAATTAATTAACGCAATGCAAAGAGTGTGTGAGAGAAGAAAGGGATTAGAACTTGGAAGTAACGCCTGTGAAGTGTTGAACGTTGCGTTATAATAATTAGCAGGCATTTAATGTTTTCTGAACATTAATTAATTAATTATAAGTACTTGATTATTAGTATCCGTCACTTAGTAAGAGCACGTTCCTCTATGCAATTCACTTTATATACATATATATAGACATTATATAAATCTTACTATTTATAAATAACATACATGTACATATAAAAACATGAAACTGTATTGATAAATTATTTTATGCATATTGACAATAATATCACTCTATTAAATATTAACATTTACATATTTTAAAATACATATCTCAATAAGCTGGCTTTCGTTCTAACTAAAAATAGAAATCTTTGTTATATTTTTTTATTCCCCAAGGAAGGATAAAAGGGAGTAGGTCATAGTTCAAATAATTTTTTAACCCGTTATCTCTTCTAAGTTTAAACACGGTTGATGCCTTACAAAAAAGGAAGAATAGTTTACCAATTCACTTAATCCATTGGCTAAAACTTTGTTATGTGAAACAAAGTGTTTCAAAATTAAATTTATTTTATGTCACCATCATCAACAAATTTATTATATTAATTAATATGGTATGAAAAAGAAAGTAGGTAATCAAAGGAACAAAGGAAAAAGAATGTGTTTAATTTATGGCCACTTGGATTTACAGCCACTTGGATTTTCATGTGTTTCTCATGACCCGTAATCAAAGGAACAAGAAACACAACTCTTCTAATAATGTGTTTAATTTATGGACAAAGTGTTATTGTCGTGTAATGAATTAAAATAAAGAGATAAATCCATTCATTTCGAGCATTGCCATGCATGTCTTTGGGGCTTACTTTTGATGCTAGGAAAAGTCTATCAAATTATGTCATAATATATAATTTAATTTTTTTATTATTATGATTGATTATTTTATATCAAATAAATATCTATCGTAATTTTATTAAATAAACAAATAGATAAGACTATATATGTAGCCAATATGTCGTATACTTGTATTGGTTGAATATTAGGGGTAGCAAATGTTTGAGTTGGAGCCGGCTTATAAAATTTTAGTTCAAATTTAGATAAATTTATTAAGATCTAAGTCAGATTCTATATTATTTAAGTCAAACTTTAACCTGGGTCATCACTAGTTTAGGATTTTAAAACTCATTAACTTACTAATTGAGTTGATCTTAATTTTATCTAAACCGAACCTAATTAAGATTTTCAAAGTAAAAATTTGGGTTCGGTTCAAAATATATTTAGAGTTAGGTTTAAATCAATCTTAAAATTCATGCCTTATTCAAGGCAGATCAGGTTAGGCTTTTTTTTTCCAACCCCATTCAATGCATGAAATTTAAATTTATTTAGTCTTGGGTGCAATATTCTTATAAATGACTAATTTTCAAAAGGTTGATCCAATCTAGTGCATAAATTTATTATTAAATTCATTGAGTATTAAATTTTAAATATTTTTTAATTAAAATTATCATAATATCATTAAATTTAATTTTTATACAACTTTGTATATTATTTATTATTTTTAATTTTTAAAATAATTTAATTAATTATTGGTACTATGATGTCATTTTATTTTTACTATCTTATTGAAATTTTGTGTTTAAAATGTGAGTCCGAATCGGATTTATGTCAATTTATATATTGTGTGCTATCTTATTATTTTTCGTGTTAAACTAATATGATATCTTATCGGTCCAAACTATTTGTCATCTCCAACGTTATTCTATCTCCCTTAAAAGAACTATTTATCAACTCCAATACTATCCTATCTCATTTAAAAGTTATGTGGGATACAAATATGTACATGTATATCCCATACCAATCAAAATTCATCACTTGATGATGCTTACGTGTTCACCCAATTTCAATAATTTGCTCCCATCCCTTGCACTTTTTATATATCCTTTTTTATTTCTAGAATAGTTTAGATTTAATGTTTGGAATATATATATATATATATATAGAGAGAGAGAGAGAGAGAGAGAGATAGATAGATAGATAGTGGGCTTATTTCATTCTATAAACTACTTTAAAAGTTGGAGATCCCAAATCTATTAAAGACCTTTCTTTGCTTTAGAAAAAAAGCTCTTTTGATGTTTTCACTTTTGTACTTTTCAAGAGGGAAGGGAGGTGGGGCTATGAAAACCATTTATTTTTAAGCAATACTTTAAAATAAAATTAAAGTTACTTATTTTAAAAGCGCTTTAGATGTCTTCAAAAGCAAATACTCAAACCCACAAATTTCAAAGCTTGTTGGATCTGGACTAAAAGTTTATTAAAGTTAATGCATAATCTCATTGTCTGTTTGACATAAAAGAAAGATCCATCCTCAGTTCTCTACAACTTTAGGACTCTCCTTTGAATCAGAAGGATCAATGTATCTCCAAAAGAAACCCAAACTGCTTCCCATTATGTTCATAATCACAGCTGACATTGCTGGAGGTAATGCAACCATCGACGAAGCAAAATGGGCTGTTGCTAGAACAACACCCAATGATGAATTTTGCATACCAACCTGCAAATAATTGTCACAGAATGAAAACTATCAATTAGTACAGTCATTTTGTGGTACGAATGTTTGCATGTTTTAAAATATGGCCTTAACGGTATTGTTACATAGAGTTGCTTACTATTTTATGTATGTGCATAGTATAAGAAACAGACATTGGCATCTGATTACTGTTATTGATTAGTAGTACTATGATATAAGGCATTATAGTGAAAGAAAGCTGACTGACAAACAGCATTTCAACGTTTCATTCTCATTTCTACTACTCCAATCATATTTAAAAATTGCTTAATATACCTCGATTGAGATTGCACGCCTTTGTGGTTCTTTAAAACCACCAATAGCTGCTGCTATATACCTGTAAATACATACATCATTAGATTGTAAACCTTCATAGCTCTCTCATGAACTAAATGTAGAATAGCAACACAGGAAACATTTCTTGTATGATAAACCTAAAACATATAAGCAATATAACGGTGATTTGAAAATTCATGAAATTATAGCGTTTCCTCATTTAGCAAGAACGGCTTGTATTATGTTTCTGACATGCTCCAGAAATCACATAAAAATAGGGAAAAAAATTTTTTTGCCTTGATTCAAAGAAAAACCGCTGTCTATTCAAATGTTCCCCAAGTATATTTGAGAAAAGTCTCTTGAGCACTGCAACCAGTAACCGGTCTATTTTAGGTTATCCTGTTAATTCGCCACTAAAGGTCAGCTACAACTAGCTTCGCTTCGCTCAGCTCAGTCTTAACTCGACTCAGGAGGTTAGGGCACAGGAATGGGGGAATTTGTTCATTCAATCTGCTACGTCATAAATGTGCATGTGTTTAAAATAATTCTTATTTTGCCTACCCAAATCATTTTCAATTGAGAATTAAGTAGTCATTATCAAATTATTGGAGGTATGATACAAAAGATAAATAAAAACAAAAAGATGTTCAATGATATTCAAGCATTTGATAATCATCAATACGAAAAGAAGTTATTAATCAGAAATTCGGAAGTCTGTTCTATCATTCAGGCAATTGAAGTAAGAAAAGGTGTAGATATCAATCATCCAAGTATGACAAAAAAAGAAAAAAAGAGGAATATATAGACTTAAAAAGAAATCAACGATGACCAACTGAAACTATTAAAAGTTAAAAACAAAGAGATACCTTACCCCACAAAGAACCCAGCAAAATGCAACAGCAGCACAGAGAGCATCACAACTCCTAGTTCTCCAGACAACATTGATTTGATGTACATAAGTGGAGAGAGATTGGATGGCAATGAAGCCGCAACTATAGACGATTTGAGACGAACCACATTTTCAGAGAATACACTAGATTAAACCAAGAACAAAAATAGACGTATCAGACAGAAATCATAAGTACCATTTTCATGAGAAAAAAAAAAGGAAAAAACTAAATGACAATGATCTGAACCTGCATGCTAGCAATGACGAAGCCAAAACAGCAAATAGAGGTGCAAAAGGTGTCACAACCTTGACCGCTGCAGGAAATTTGCTCTGCATATATGAACCTAGCAGAACTGGAGCAACAACAACCTAGCAAGAGATAACAATCACCATGCTGCCCAAAAGTTTTTGAATATAGGGATTACAAAGATTTGATTTATGGTACAGTATATTTTAAAAATTTACCTGCAAGGTGCTGACTGAAAGTTTAACAGCATCCACTGGAACATATGTTCCTGCCAGAATTTTTGTCAAAAGAGGAGTGAGAAGTACAGCTCCAAGTGTAGTGCACATTGTCATTACAATAGATAGCGGCACATCTCCTTGAGCGATTAAGGTCACCTGTAAGACTGCTTCATTGAAATAAAAACGAAAGGATATCTTTTACTCAATATGGCAAGTATTCAGGTGCTCTAATTGATTAATGAACTCTTTAAAATGTTGATATGAAGACCAAAAACTTGTTCTAATTGCTAGATAAGCTAATCAATATCTACTATATCATTTGGAGTGTGTTTGTGCAGAATATGGCTTAAAAGATATCCTAATTTAATACCTTTTACTGAGAATTTGCTTCCATAAAAAAATAATAAGAGTAACTCACCAAAGCATAAAGTATTCTTCATCTCTGAATTTCTCTGATTTATTTTTGGATATGCCTTTGTTTTTTTGGGATACAGAGGTCTCTCAACCCTTTTATGTTCATCATCTAAAGTGAAGACTACTTTTGGACACCCAGAGGGTCTCTTCATTAAGACCAGTTAAGTTGAATTTAAGGTCCAAATAAGTTTGAGAATGATTCCATCAATTCAAAATCTACAACTGACCCAGGTAATACCCAAAGGACAAGCTTGAAGCCCTGTAGGACTAAGTACAGTTGACAAATAGATGCTATGTCTTCGGTCCAATATGAAACTAGGTTTTCCAGTCTCTCCAAATCAAATGCTACCTACAAGACCATTGGTTATTGATGCATTTCCTCTTACAAACGACAGAAAACTCACACAATTTTACCATAACAGTAAGGTCTAATAAAAAGAATTATAATATACATTCAATTGTAGGGAAAAAATCGAAACGATCACCTAAGGACCATATAGGTTGCAATTGGCCATATGTCAGCACTGACTAGCATATGCAAATGTCTGCCAAAAAGGTGCTTCAAGATGAATTCAGAGAAAATATAAATTGAGAAAAGGAACAACATATGTAATAGAGTCTTACCACATTAGATGCAGTACCACCAGGACAACAAGAAAGCAAAATTAAACCAACTGAAAGAGATGGTGGAAGGCCCAAAAATTTGCTGACAATCACTCCAGAAGCTGGCATAATTGTGTACTGAGCAGCACATCCAAACAGTATCTAAGCAAAAGAGGGAAACAAGAAACTCGTGACCTGGAAACTCCTAAGCATTTGTAGCTTATGTATGGGATGTAAAATAGAATCACATGCTTTCTACATCACAACTTCAATTATTCAAGCAAAATAAATAATTTCATCACTCAAGATACTTAAATCAGTATATCAAACATGACATTGAGATTGATGCTATATGTTCTTGGAAAAAGAAAAAGAGAGAGCAAAAATGCTCAGATTATGAATCTGATATATCCCAAAATGTCAATCCACACATTGTTCAAAATCCACAGGATAATTCATCTGGCATTGCGAATTACATAACATCTTAGCAAAATATTTTTAGTACAAATTTGGACCACCAGTTTTGTAGTTGTCAGTCAAGTACAGTCCAGAAAGGCTTTCCAGTTTCTCAATAATTTTCCAAATCAAAGTCATGATCTAAACACTAAGCATAACCATTTGTCAATTTCTACAGAAGAAATTGACTAGCATTGCATTTCAAATAAACACAATGCCTCACAAATCCAAAATTGAAACTTCAACTGTAAACAAAGACTCCATTACAAAAACAAGCAACAAAATCATTCTACAAATTAACCAAAACTTACAGAGAAAGGCCTTTGCATGAACAAATTGATCAAATCTTTGAGCTCCAAGGTCAGACCCATTGCCAACATAATCAACCCAAGTGACAAGCTATAAGAAGCAGGTCCTTTCTGCACAAACCAAGCAAAAGCAGACGGTTTCAAGCAAGCAACAGCGCCTCCAACAGTCACATAGACAGGATACAGACTCGCTGCAGTAGACAAGATGTTTTCCCATCTGGCTTTCGCTGGAGTTACTGGCAAATTTTCAGAATTTTCATGGACACATCTAATAGTTGGAAAATTCCGGAAACTCTGCAGTGATGGAGAAATGCCGATCGATGTTTTGGGTCTGGAGAGGCAAATTCTGAGGTGGGTTTGCGGCGGTGAAATGAAGGGAGTGAGCTGGAGAGAGATTGACATTGCTCAATTGATCAGAGTGAAAGTGTGGCCGCAGAACTTGGAAACTTCCAAGATTTTTTCGGGGGTTTTATTTGGCTGTCTGTTAATTACTGGGATAATAACATTTGAGCGTCTAACTTTTACATTTCCACAAACAATCATATACTTTGTCTAGTTATTTCAAATAAGTCCCCATGTGCGTGCAACATACAATCCCTAATGGAATTATCATAACATTGAATGTTAATTTTTGATCGTGTGTCTAAGTTTATGCTAAGGTATTTTTCTATTATTTTAATCAATATCAGGAGAAAAGAATCTTTAACTCAAATAGTTTTTACTTTTTAATATTAATCTTGTGATCATTAGATTTTAGTGATCTTTTCTTTCCTAAAATCAAAATTTTGAGTTATGTTATAATAAATTTAAAACCTTAATTATAATTCTAGTAATTTTAGGAAAAGAAGAGTTGGGACTTAATATATGTATTTTTATATTATGTCTTCATTTATAAAAATGTAACATATGGGATCTTTATGTTATTATCCTTTAATTAGTTCACAGAGAATCTTTCCGGAAACTCGGTCGTTGGAGGCGAGGAGTGATCTGCTACCGCGGCGTCAGATGTCATGAAATACAACCTGCTGATCCTAGCCACTCAAAGATGTCAAAGGACCCCATTCCCATCTACTTCATTTTCCGGGTTCTTATCATTTAGGTCCCTCTATTTTTACGTTTTATTAAATAAAATACAAATTTAACCATAGGTATTAAATTGATCTCTGAACGAAATAATAACATGACCTAATAGGCTGATAGTATTACGAATGTGTTTGGTATTTTTAAATTTTTTTTAAACTTTGATAAATACTAATTTTTAAGAGAATTCACCCATTCTTTTACTAGTATTTGACTTGTATCTGTGTTTCCATATTGGTTATGATTTCGTAGTCATAAATTTTAAATAGTAAAAATACTTCAAAATGTAAGAAATTTATATAAAATAATAATTTAATAATTTTATGAAGAAATAAAAGTAGATAATTTTAAAGTTAAAAAAAAACATAAAGGAAAAGAAATTGATTGTAAAGAACGTATTATCAATGTAGCTTTATCAAACATTTTTAATTATTTAAATTTATTTGAAAAAATACCTGAAACTGAGTCTATGAGATACATGAGGAGTGTTTACATGAGCTCGAGCAAAAAAAAAAAAAATACCCAAGGTCAAGTATAAGAATATATTTGAGGTGATTTATCTCCAACTAGACGATGGAGTCATGATTTCCCATGATATCAGGTCGGGCAAAAAAATACAGCCGAAGTTAGGAGAACAAAATAATTTGATAAAAAATTTAACAAGATAACTGCAATTCTTTGGGTAACATCCACCATCCCACCTCCCATCATGGGGTAGTTATGGTGGAAAACCAGTTGATAGCAATTAAGTTTACTAAGGCAAAACTTTGCCAAAATTATTATTCACACTTTTACTTTCAAAGAAATTAAGTTTGTTAACTTAAGCATTGGAGAGTTTTTGCTAGGAAACTAGGCCATTTTTCGGGCTTTATTGTTTCATAATAGGAGAAAGTTTGAAGGAGTGATTGAAGATACGAGATTTGTTGTCTAATATTGGAAGACGCAATTTTTTCGATATCAATAAAATTAATAGTTTAATGCAATTTTTAAAAGGTATAATTTTGCATAGCATTTTTAAAATCTTTTAAAAGAGGAAGAAAAGTGGTACTTAAACTCCTATAAATCGATAATCAATCCAGTTAAATTCATAAAATTAATCTCATGAGCTTATAAAATTAATTTCTTAATTTTTAATTCTCAAATTTTAAGTACGAAGAGGTTCGTAAAATCTTTTCTTTGCAATTTTTTTTGTTCTTGAATTTGTTCAATTAAAAACAATAAAAATTACTTACACCAAACATTTCAAATTTATTCTTAGAGTGCTAAATATTTTAAGTTAGAATTTTAACTTTAGTGTTAGAATTTTTCAAATTTTGCGTACGAAAATTTTTCCAGTTCTTATTTTAATTGTAGTATTGGAGTTTGAAGTTAAAGTTTTAACTTTAATGTTTGTTTTTATGTTTTTAATAAGAGAATCTACTTTTTTTTTTTTTTTTAAATAGTCCTAACATTACATTACCTCATATTTAGTGAATCTTAATTTGTTTCTTCTTGCCAACCATCCTTTAGTAGGATGATAATATCCTTACTGTCACGGCCTCACTCTCTTCACTCGCTTCGACCGTGCGGCGCTTAGCAACTCCGCTCACTAAGCAAGCCTTCAACACCCGCAATGCGCTAAATCGGAAGCTTATGAATAGAAGAGAGAGCAATAAGAGTTTGAGTGAAGAGTGATTTACACAACTCAAGTTTATTGCTTGATTGCTTTGTTACTTGGTTGCTTGGTTTGGCCAAATGAGGCCTCACCTATTTATAGGAAAACTTACATAAAATGGACGGCCTAGATTGCACCTCACAATGCACTTTTGAGGGTTAGGATTGGCCTTCTAGAAATGTCCTAGAAAATATTTATACAATGGTCAAAATGATAATGCTATCTACACAATTCTAGAACTTGGGCTAATTGGGCCTCCATTCTAGAAGTTGGGCTAATTGGGCTAACATTGGGCTATAAGTGCAATAATGCCAATAAGGAAGAATGTATAGATCTTTGGCCCAAATGCCTTATTTCCCCACTTAACCCGTTCTATCGACGAGTCATATTACCAAAGCTCATGTGCCCGTTTGTCCCGGATTTTCCCTCGCGCGAATTCTGTCTGCACAACGTCTTGGTCACGGTTACTGTTCATGGGCACTATTCACGCGGGGCGTGACATCCTCCCCCACCTAAATGCGCGACGTCCTCGTCGCGTCTTCCTCACGGAACCTCTTTATGTGCTCTTGGAATTGCCATAGTGCATCTTCATGCTCCCATGTAGCCTCGCTTTCGGGCAATCCCTTCCATTTGACGAAGTATTCCGTGTAGTTCGGCACTCCTCGCTTTCGAACTCGTCGATCCGCAAGAATACACTCAACCTCCTTTTCGAAAGAGGTTACCACAGCAGTTGGAGCCCGTTTTGACTCCCCTCGGCTCGGGTCTTCCTCGTCTCCATGGTAAGGCTTTAACATGCTTACATGAAAGACGGGGTGAATCTTCAATTTAGGGGGAAGAAGAACTCGATATGACACCTTGCCCACTTTCTTTATGATCGGAAATGGCCCCTCATAACGTCGAACCAATCCCTTGTGTACTTTCCGCAATGTCTTGAATTGTTGGGGCAAGAGTTTTACCATGACTTGGTCCCCCTCTTGGAACTCCACGTTCCTTCGATTATTGTCCGCCCACTTCTTCATCTTCTTAGCCGCCTTATCTAGATATGCCCTAGCTAAATCGGCTTGTTCATGCCATGCCTTGGCGAACTTGAAGGCTCCCGGACTTTTTCCATCATAACTTGAGGCTAGTGCATGTGGAGTCATCGGTTGTCGTCCCAACACAATCTCGAACGGACTCCTATTAGTTGTCTCGCTCCGCTGCAAGTTATAAGAAAATTGAGCCACATCTAGCAACTTAGCCCAATCCCTTTGGTTGGCACTCACATAGTGCCTCAAGTATAATTCGAGCAGTGCATTGACACGCTCGGTTTGTCCGTCACTTTGAGGATGAAAGCTTGTAGAAAAATTAAGGTCCGTTCCAAGTAGCTTGAATAACTCGGACCAAAACTTCCCGGTAAACCGTGGGTCGCGATCACTTACAATATTATTCGGCACTCCCCAAAGCTTCACCACATGCTTTAGGAATAATTTTGCAGCTTCTTCCGCTATGCAATCCGTAGGTGCCGATATAAAAACTGCGTATTTGCTAAAACGATCCACCACCACAATGATGCTTCCATACCCCTTCGATTTCGGTAGTGACGTGATGAAATCCATGGAAACGCTTTCCCATGGCTTGTTCGGAATCGGTAATGGCTCAAGTAACCCACCGGATGCTCGTTGCTCAATTTTGTCTTGTTGGCACACAAGACATGTCCGCACGTAGGCCTCGACATCTTCCCGCATCCTTGGCCAATAGTACGAATTTTCCAACAAAGCATTGGTGCGCTTAGCCCCGGGGTGTCCAGCCCACTTGGAATCATGGCATTCCTTGATAAGCTCTTTCCTCAAGCCACCCCACTTCGGCACAAATATTCGCCTCCCCTTGGCGTAGAGCAATCCGTCATCAAGCCAAAACCGTCTTGTCTTCCCCTCGTGTGCGAGCACCACTATATTTTTGGCTAGAGGGTCTCGGGTCAATCCTTCTTTGATCCTCCCTACTAGCTTTCCCTCGGGAATACTTAAGTTAATGGTCGAGAGTGTCTTAGTCTCCACCTTACTTGATCTTAACATCGGAACCATGCACGCCTTGCCTCTATCAAGGATGCACATGGTGTTGGCAAATGGTACCGGTACGACCTTCATTTGATCGAAGAAATCCATTCCAAGCACAATTTTGTGGTCGTCCATAGGTACTACCGACCAATCTACCGGTCCTTTCCATTCTCCGATGGTGGTTTCAACCTTCTGCGCTACGCCTTTGATTGGTTTAGCGACCGAATTCACTGCCTTTATGGTGCCGCCTTTGTTGGTCACCTTGAGACCTAGTCGTTTGGCCTCGTCAACCTGCACAAAATTATGTGAGGCACCCGTATCAACTAAGGCTTTCGTACGTACCTTATTGATCACCACATCAACATAGATAAGCCCCTTTGCTTGTGCCTCCGGAACTGCTCGAATGGCATTGAGTAGTTGCAAAGAACCCATCGCCGCGTCACCCTCTCGACTTGGTGGTTCATCCGCACGAGCCACCATGGCGTTCAATGCCTTCCTCTTCGGACAATCCCGCATCCAATGAGGACCATCGCAAAAGTAGCAATTTTGAGAAGGTTTGGAATCCCTCTCTTTGTCATTCCTCGGCTTCTCTTTGCCGCTAGGTGGTTTGCGGAAACCGTCTCCTTGCGATTTGCTATGGTCTCCCCCACCTTTACCTTGGCCACCCTTCTTGTCCTTGGCCTTGGTATTTGATCGCTCACTTGAGTAATCAGTGAGAGTCTCTGTAACGGCTATGGCGGTTGCGAGATCTTGCACACTTCGTCTCCTAAGCTCCGTCTTCGCCCATCCTTGGAGCCCATCCATGAAGAAAAAGAGCGAATCCTTGTCGCTCATATCCGGAATCTCCAACACCAAGCTAGTAAACTCCTTGATGTAGTCCCGCAAGCTTCCGGATTGTTTGAGGCGTCGCAGCCGGCCTCGTGCTTCCTCTTCGGCATTTTCCGGATAGAATTGCCGCTTGAGTTCCCGCTTGAAGTCATCGAAGGTTTCGATGGTGCATGTCCCTTTACCAATGTCACCGTACCTCCTTCTCCACCACAACATAGCCACATCGGTTAGATAATGGGTAGCGGTACGTACCTTGGTTTGTTCATCGGTGATGCCCATCACTTCGACATATTGTTCGATCCCCCACAAGAAGTTGTCCACGTCCTTGGCACTCCTCGAGCCATTATAGGACTTGGGCTTGGGGACATCGACTCTTGGTGCTTCACGTGTGGTAGTCATCCCGCTTGCTGCCGCACGCTTGCACAAAGCCACATCCTCCTTAATTGTGGCGAGTTCTCTATCAATGTAGGCTCGGATGTCCCTAAACATACGGTCGTGAACCGCTAGCAACTCTTGCTTGAAGGCATCCTCGAGTTTGGCGGTAGACACCTCCACTACCTCACGAAGAGCATTGTCCTCCGTTTCCAACCCGTCGAAGCGCTGCTCCATCTTGTCAAGGCGTGAGTCTACACTTGCCACAAAAGCTTCCACGCTAGCTACTCGAGCGTCCAAGCCAGCCACCATGTCTTTGGACTGCGCCCTCTTGCTTCCACCCTTGGTAGGACGTTGCTCGTCACGTCCCCGCACTTGGACTTCCTCACCTGCAATGGTAACGTCGGAAACGTTGGCCATTCCCTTTGATAGAGTTTCCCTTCACGCAACTTTTGATTTGAAAGCTCCCTCTCAACAAGGTCTCCGCTCAACCTTGTGTTGCTCAACCTTGAGCTCTGATACCAACTGTCACGGCCTCACTCTCTTCACTCGCTTCGACCGTGCGGCGCTTAGCAACTCCGCTCACTAAGCAAGCCTTCAACACCCGCAATGCGCTAAATCGGAAGCTTATGAATAGAAGAGAGAGCAATAAGAGTTTGAGTGAAGAGTGATTTACACAACTCAAGTTTATTGCTTGATTGCTTTGTTACTTGGTTGCTTGGTTTGGCCAAATGAGGCCTCACCTATTTATAGGAAAACTTACATAAAATGGACGGCCTAGATTGCACCTCACAATGCACTTTTGAGGGCTAGGATTGGCCTTATAGAAATGTCCTAGAAAATATCTATACAATGGTCAAAATGATAATGCTATCTACACAATTCTAGAACTTGGGCTAATTGGGCCTCCATTCTAGAAGTTGGGCTAATTGGGCTAACATTGGGCTATAAGTGCAATAATGCCAATAAGGAAGAATGTATAGATCTTTGGCCCAAATGCCTTATTTCCCCACTTAACCCGTTCTATCGACGAGTCATATTACCAAAGCTCATGTGCCCGTTTGTCCCGAATTTTCCCTCGCGCGAATTCTGTCTGCACAACGTCTTGGTCACGGTTACTGTTCATGGGCACCATTCACGCGGGGCGTGACATTACTCTCTAAATGAAGAATAATGGTTCAATTTGTCTCATTTATAAGTGGAGGTTAATTTCCTTCTAAAATATAAATAAAAATATATTTAACTCAAGTTAGGTATAGATTTTTGCAAGTGGTGCTAGATTTCAAATTCGATAAAGACTTTTAATATAGGTGAAGTGCTTCGAGGATTTGAGAGGGCTATGACCCCTAAGCCCCAAAAATCTTCTCAATAAAATATTAAGTTTGTTTTGGGAAGATGGTAATTTTGGATGTGAAATACACATTTCGACCCCCTTAAACTTCTTTTAAAAGTTTTGTATTTTTATATTTGAATGTCTCCCTATTTTTTTATATATTTAATTATTTATTTTTTAAATTATTTAAAAATAAATTAGTCAAACATATATATTTTGAAGTTTCAAAATAGTAATTTCACCTATTTATTAACGCTTTACTTATAAACTAATTTTTTTAAGAAATTACTTATTAATTTTGTCTTCTATATAATTGGAAATCTTTTCCTTATAAGAAAACTATATAATTTTAGAAAGTTTTTCCTTGTAAGAAAACTATATACTTAAAAAAATCTTTTTCTTATAAAATAATTTTTATGACTAGTATATATCATAGACCTACAAAATAATCAAAATACTTTAACCTTTTAACTTTTCTTATTTTCTATCTTCTTCAACTCGAGGTAAGGAAAAAAGTTCTAAAAAATGAAATATTATTATCTTCAAAATATTTTTATATACGTTTTTTTAAATTCACATTTATTTAAATTTATTAAATACGAGATTATGTAAATATAACAATAAATTATACATATTATGTCTATCATGTTATTTTAGTTATAGTAAAACAGCACGATATATTTATCTAAATTTTTTTGTTTATAAATAGGAAATTTATTTATAATTGATCAATTTTTTAAAAGAAAAAGAATTGAAAATTTAGAAGTCAATTCATCCTCACCGCCAAAATCTAATATTAGTTCTCTAGATTTTGACAAATAACCTTTAAAATCTTCAAAAATTGATGTTAAATGTTAATGTTATTTTTTAATATTTTAATTTCAATATTTATTTATTAATTTTTTGAATTTAAAAATTTATATTATTATTTGGGTTCCAAATGTTAATATAATTCTAATGTATAATTTTTTTTAGATTATACGTGTAACCTATAATATAATAGAAATAGATTTTACTTAAATTAGGTACAGATTTTTGCGAGGTATCAGACTAAATCTGATCAAAATTCTCTATATATTATCGATGTATAATATTTTGTATATTATGCATAAAATTTATATTACATTGAAAATATATTTTAAAAATTAGATGTAAATATCTATAGGTGGCATCAGACTAAATCCCGAATAAAACTCTATATTTTAATGTATAATATTCTATAGATTATGTGAAAGGTTTGTAATATTAAGAAAAATAAATAAATAATTTGCTTCTTCTCCATCTTTTAATTTCGAAGTGTCTAAGTAGGCCCATGTATATCACTCATAAGCCCAAAACACCCTGGGCCGAGTGATAGGAATGAGATAATTCGTATTAAGCTTTAGTTAATTAATTTGATTAGTCAATTTGAGCCGGCCCTTGAATATTAAAATGCTTCTTTCCCCACCACACCTGGCCATATAAATTTGGACGGTTGCTTGTCAACGGGGATCAAATTGAATAATAAATAATAAAATAATTCAATATTATAAATGCAAGAAGAAAAGCGACTGTATATATTTTCTTGCTTAACGAAATAAATTAACAACCTAACACCCTAACTGTTTCCAGAAAACAATTTCTTACAGCATCGTCCAATCTGAATTCTGCAGTTAATGGTAAACAAAAATGAAAAATTATTTTCCTGCAGTAATCGGATACCCAATTCCATGCCTTTTGGTTGGAAAAACAACAAACAATAAGCTGCAAATAACCCCTATTCCGATTGGAACAATGCTTAGAACCTCCTGAGTTTCATGTTTCGGCGTCGGATAAAAGCAAGACAGAACGTTCTTGTCTCTCAAAGCTACGGCAGCGAAAACAAACACAGACAGAACT
The DNA here is from genome assembly GCA_022749755.1 of Azadirachta indica. Classification (NCBI taxonomy): domain Eukaryota; kingdom Viridiplantae; phylum Streptophyta; class Magnoliopsida; order Sapindales; family Meliaceae; genus Azadirachta; species Azadirachta indica. The sequence continues at coordinate 4,965,256 of CM040444.1, read as the reverse complement.
GCGTGAACGCTGTCCATGAATGTGATTTTGTAATCGCTCAAATCGGGTATATCTTTCGGACTTCCGACGTAATCAAAGAGAAACAATCCTTTGAAGGTGGCGAAGCCGTAGTAGATTTGTCCGTCTTTTGACTTGACGCTGTCGGTGAAGGAAGCGAGGAAGCAGGAGGTGGCGAGGAGGAAGAGGAGGAGGAGCGTTAACGGACGTGTGGCGGAGTCACAGGCGCCATTGTTGGTGAAGATTGGAATGAGGAGTTGAAATGCTAGGACAGTGCCTGTTGGGAGAAGGTTGGCTAGGTTTGCTGTGGTTGTTAGAGTTTGTTTGATTGCTCGCCGGGATAGAGACCTTTGGCGAGACAGCGGCTGCTGGGTTTCCAGGGTAGTGTTTCCGGCGGAGGTGATGGGAGTTGAAGCTGCTGCTGCAACCGGTGGTTGCTGCTGCTCCTGCTCGGAAGTTGTAGGTCTTTGTCTGAGAGACATTTCGGGATATAGAAGTTGGGAATTATGGAGAATCTGCAAGTGGTTATGGTGGAAGATTTATTATGAGTGTTGAAGAGAGATAGCGAAGAATTTGATGTTGACGAAGTTAATTGTAACTCCATAGTATATATAATATTGGGTATATGAATATGATGAGGCATCAGAAAGTCTTTCTTTAAGAGCTCGTTTGGTATAGTTTTGTATCCTTATGGAAAGAAAAATATTAGAGTTTTATTAAAAAATATTTTAAGTAGCATTGTAAGTATACATATATTTGTATATGACCGCTAAATTTAAATATTTTTAACAGTTAAGATTAAATTTAATATATATAATTAATACATAAATTAATATAAATTTTGAATTTAATTTTAACCATTGTGCTTATATTTAATGGTTAAAAAAATGTGTAAATATATATGATTGTTAATCTATTTCAAATATATATATACACATATATATATAATATTTATATATATTAAGTAAAAAAAAAAAAAAGGAACTTCTTGAACTCTTTTGACAACTTCTTTCTTCAATTCCATTTAATTAGTTTTTAACGATTACAACAAGTAGTAGTATTTTACATTTGCGTGACGTTTTGTATGTTAATCTCAAAGCCTATCACCATTGACATTTTCTCTTCACAACATTATATTCCTCAGCTTTCAAGCAGAATAAGGAAGCTTCTTCTTCTTCTTCCACGCGATATAACTTGAAGGAATTAATTAAGCAAGTTAATTGGTAGGTGTGAATCTGACTACGTGTCACCCAATACTAGTTTTTTTTAAAAAATGGGTAGATATAGAATTTTATAAAATTTCTTTTAATTAGATGGATGTTTTCTTACGATAAGATATTTGTATCAAACCAGAAGCAAATTCATTTGTACACAAAGGATTATTTCTAGAAATGGTGAGAATTTAGATGAAAAAGAACGTATATCCTTACTAGCAATCTCAAGTCGAAATTTATTAAATTTCAAACTATATCCTTATTTTACTTTAAAAAGAAAAAAGATATCCTTATTTGTAATTAAAATCATAAACAATTAAGGACTTGATGTTATTTTCTCAATATAATATATACAGAAAATTTTTTTTTCCTAACATATGTAGTGTTCACTACTTTACATACTGAATTTCTTTATAATTTTTCTGAGCTATGTTTTCTTCTTTTTTGATGCTTCAAAAATTCCTTCCAACTTCGCTGCTACTTCTCTCATTGTAGCTCTTTCTGTTCCCTTCAAGTTTAAGCATCTTTGGGCAAGTGTAGCGAATGCCGCAATCTCTTCTTTCTTTCTGACTAGCTGCTTCACTTGAGCGTCAAGAATATCATCTAGACGATTCTCCTCCAAAGCATGAGTGAAATATTTTGCCAAGCTTTCATATTCTTCTGAATTTATCAAAAAGATTGCGCCTTTGTTTCGATAAAAACTAGGCAAGAACAACTCTAAAACTATAAACATCACTTTTATCAGAGTATTGGCTCGTTTGAAAGTACTTTGGATTTAAATAATCATAAGTTCCTTGTACTTTTGTTGTAACTTATATTTGATCGATTGAAATAGATTTTGATATCCCAAAATCTGCTATTTTGGCTCTGTACTTCTCGTCTAAGAGTATATTCATTGATTTGATATCTCGATGATAAATTAAAAACGTAAGTAAGAAAGAACTTCAGCAACTTTTATACCAAACCGTAAATGAATATCCCAAGTGAATGGAAGTTCTTCATTTTGATTGTGAAGATATTGAAAAAGAATTCCATTGAAAATGAATTCATAAACTAACTAAGGATCCTCGATCTCCAAACAATATCCCAAAAACTTAACCACATTATTATGGGTAATTTATGATAAAATTACAACCTCATTAATGAATTCTTCAAACTTATTAACCCCTTCAGCTTTTTTTACAGCAACTGTTCCATTTTCCAACATTCCTTTGTAAACAGTACCTGGTCCTCCTTGTCCAAGTACTCTTTTCAAGTTAAATTGGTCAGTCGCCTTGTCTATCTCTTTTGAACTGAACAGTTTACATCTCTCAGCGTTGCCACGATGATGATATGAGTTTAACATTTGTTGCAAAAGCAATCCACCATTCTTTTTGAAAAACTTCTGTTTGCGCTTCATGTTCTTTCTCTTCTTTGTTATATTGAGCAACCACCTTCTTCTAAGTAGAAGAAAACCTCCAAGGCCTGCATCAATAACATAAGATATACATAAATAATAACACAGATTTCCATTGATACTTGGATTTAAGATTTAAAGGGTAATGATATAAAGGCATACCTAACACGAGCAAGATAATGATACCAATTAAATCCACTTCATATTCGTATTCATCATCCTCTAGTGCCACTCACAAAAATATATAACAAAGTAGTACCAACAGATATTAACTTTTTCAAGAGCATAAAAATTGAAATAAATATCTTCTCAAAATTCACTGATTAAATTACAGTATGCCTATGACAAAAATCAAAATTAAATATGTCAAAATCAGTCAAATTTTATGAAAATTGTATCTTAACAATTAATTATGACATGATTTTTTCGCTTTTAATATTTTGTTTTTAATTGTAAATAGTAATATTATAAACTTTGAATCAAAGAGTAGAAATACAATATTGTCTCCAAATCTTTTTTTCTTCAATAACCTCAATCACCCCCACGCAATCACCCCCAACACCCCCCCAACACCCCCACTCCGCATCTCCCCCCCCCCCCCCCCCCCCCCCCCCCCCCCCCCCCCCCCCCCCCCCCCCCCCCCCCCCCCCCCCCCCCCCCCCCCCCCCCACAAAAAAAAAAGAAAAGAATAGTAATAGAAAAATTTAATCAAAGGGAAATGATCTTCACACATGCACAACAAATAGATTAAAACTTTACCAGATGATAGGCGAAAATAGGTACTTTCTCTTTCTGCGCTAGATAAACAATATAACTCAAAAGTTGCATACTCATCACTAGTAAATTTAGCAATTGCAGCAAACCGATTAAACGAGAAATTGTACATCTTCCAATCTAGTGTATCAGGAACATAAATCATTTCTTTATCATCAACACCTTGAGGAATAATCTTTAAATCCGTTTCGAACCAAATTTTCTTATCAAAAAGAACATATTTACATTCCTGAAGCTGCAAATAACGTTGCTCATCAGATATCTCGCGTATGGATGTGTTAAAATGTTGAGAGTAGACAAAGGGATTGTATTCTGACAGTGTTTTATGCCTACATACCTTTTCCCATGGCCCAGGGAAAATTCAAAGACTTCCATGGTGATGCTCTTGGTTAATGATTCATCTGAAATACAATCTATTTCTAACCGATTGTCGATGTAACAAGGAAATATCATTCGTTTCATGTCCGCTGCATGAGTTTTATCCCTAAGATGTGAGTATAACATAACTCATTTGGACTTTTGTGTTATGCTCTTCCAACCACTTTCTTTTTGTTTTTCCTTTTTTTTTTTTATAAATAGGAACATGTAAATTATAGTACTTAATTAGGTTTTATGGGAAGTTTTTTAAACCATACATATTATAAGACATCTACCCTTACATAAAAGAAAAATCTGCTCAAAGCACTTAAGGGTTTCAAACTCAAGTATCAAGAATTCCACTTAGAGGAGTCCTGTTACCAGACTAAAGCCTAGCTTAATGGCCAAGAGCTTCTCTATAAAAAATTTGTAAAGTTATCATTCATGCTATACTATGAATAAATTAAAATAATGTATGTAATTAAAATTGTTAGATTGGAAATATAAACTATCTATACAAATTTGGGATACAATCTAATGTGTCATGATAATATCAATTTTTTAATCAATAATAATAATTTATTTAAAAAAGTCAGAAAATAAAACAAAGAGCAGTCCAAAAGCAAATAGATAAAATCAAGATACAAAGTGTAATTTGAAAATAAAGATACAGTGATAGAGATCATTGCTAGTTACGAAGGTAGATAGTATGTAATTTCTTTTTACTTTCGAGATTCACACAACAACCTTTAAAAATTCTTATCTTCTTTATGTTTTTCTGGAGCCTTCAAGCCTCCAATACTTTCCACATCAGAGGAAATTGATTGGGAATCAGGGTCGCTTGATTATAGTCTATACTTTGGTCATGATAATATTAATTGATAACAATAAAATTAATATAATTATATAAAAAAGGGATTATGGGACAACCAGTACTATCACGTTACGTTAACTATCCTATCCCAAAATTTATATCTAACCCTACTCTTCTTCCTGTATTTAACTTCTAAATCAACAAATGAGTTTAAACAGATCAATTTGAATCTTCCCTACCCGAGTTTGCATTTCATATTTGCTAATGATACAAACAAATTAAGAGAAAGCATTCGAGTCCATGAAGTTGAAATCTCTTGCAATTTCGACGTTTTGATGCCTAAAGTTGAAATTTTCAACCAACAGAAGGCGGTTTCATCTAGCAGTATTGGCTCCATTGCGAGAAAGAAACAGAAAAGGGCAAGTTGAATTTTTCAATGTACAAACTAAGATTAATTTGATAAAAGAATTATTTTGTCAAACAATTTTCAGTAAATTAATTTAGTTGGTCATTCTGATAATGAAGACAATAATATTATAAGTAGGGGTTTAATTCGGATTGAAAATTATGGAGTTTTATTATAAATTGTCTGCAACAGGATAATTAAATGCTTAAATGTAATATCATGATTTTATTACTAAATGGGAATGTGTATATATATATATATATACACACGCGCGCGCATACATTATGTTACATGATAATACAAAAGGCACCTGAGAATTGACAAGATAAATTATATTTTTTTATTTAGAAGAGATTATTTGATTATGGACGAATATGATTATTTTTGAAATTAACAGAAATATTGAATAATAATTATTCTGTTACAGGTGAAAAGAATAAAGAGAAAGTTTAGGGTTCGGGTAATCGGATTTTTAATTTTGCGCCGTGAAAAAAGAAAAATGAAAATCCAAGAGAAGGAGAAAAAGAAACATAGAGAAAAAGAAAAAGAGCAAAAAAGGAGAAAAAGAAGCGAGTTTTAATTTCTTTGAATATTTTTGTAGTTAAATTTTTTCAATATCAGATTTTGTTTATTTTAAGAGGTTTATGACATTTCTAATTATATGTGATGTGTTTGAGTAATCAAATTATTACTTTAGTGTTACCGATAATATATTATTTAATAGTTATTAGAAATATGATTTTATTGAATTGACTGAATAGTTTATCTATTTTTATCAATCTTTATAACATAAACTACATTGAATAAAGAGTTTGTAAAATTTTATTATGTTAAAATTTGTTAAATTAAATGCCAATTTTTAACGAATTTTCAAAGATTACCCTATTATTCTGAAAATCAATAATTTATACAACAGGTCCGAAAATCAAAATTTGTATTTATTAAAAAGGTTTTAAATAAATTAATTATCAAGAACATTTTACTTAAGGTTACATTTGGAATTAAGATTCCAATAAATGTTGATTATATAGGCTGTGAGGTTTTACTTTTTATTTTGAAGGATCAATTATGATTTGTAGTTGTTGGAAGGTGGAGGCTTATATTATAAGAGAAAATAAATTTATTAGGAATAATTATGAACAAGAAAGAAGAAGAAATTTACAATTTTATTGATTTCTAATTTTTTTGGCTTAACAAACAATCTAAGAACTCACCCCTATTTATAATATAGCACTTTCATAACCAACGGTTAAAATTATATCAACACACATCTAATCTAATGGGCACAAATCTTCTTCTAGAAAATCTATAATAATATATAGATATTTAACACAAATATCTAGATATTTATTATATTTATCTAGATTTTATTACTAAATATATAAATATTTATTTCATAAATATTTAATATTTCAATATTTCCTTACAAATTTTTAGAAATTGGGCCATACTATTCCTAACATCAAATTTTAGAAGTCCAATTTATTTTGGGCCAAATCAAGTTTAATTTTCAACACCTTCCCTTAAACTTGATTTGGTGACTCCTAATAGTTTTCGCAATATACAAAATGCTTCATTCTTTAAAGGCTTGGTGAAGATATTAGCATTTTGGTTTTGTGTCTTCATATACTTTATTTGCATATCTTTTTTACTGATGCACTCCCTTATATAGCGGTAGCGAGTGTCGATGTGTTTGTTTCAATCGTAAAATACTAGATTTTTTGCCAAGACCATTGTTGATTTGTTATCAACATAAATTTTAGTTGACATTTCGAGTGACCATCCTAGATCCTTTAAAAGATTTTTTAACCAAACTCCATGGCAAACATATGATGTTGCGGCCACGTATCAGCTTCACAAGTTGAAAGAGTGACTATCGGTTGCTTCTTTGATATCCAAGTGAAAGCAATGTCATCCATGAAAAATACAAGTCCAATAATGCTTTTTCGATCATCCATATCTCCACCCCAGTCATTATCACTAAATTCAACAAGCTTGTAGTCATTAGAAAACGAATAGAATAGGCCAAAATCAATCGTACCTTTAAGACAGTGAATAATTCTTTTCACAACTTTGAAATGGGTAGTTGTTGGTATCTCCATATAAAAACTAACTAGCCCAACAACATAGAGGACATCAGTCCTTGTGTAAGTTACATAACATAGATTTCCCACCAAGCTCTTAAAAAGGATTGAATATATTCTTTCTCCTTTATCATGCTTTCACAACTTCACTCCACATTCAACTGGTGTGCTTATTAGCTTGCAGTCATCCATCTTGAATTTTTTAAGGATCTTCTTTGTGTAACTTTCTTATGAGATGAAAATTCCAACTTCTTTTTACTTAACTTCTATGCCAATATAGTAAGCTATTTATCCAATGTCAGTAATCTCGAACTCCTTGCTCATTGCTTTCTTAAATTCTTCAAATATACTTGGATTGCTTCCAGTAAAAATTAAATTATCAACGTACAAGCACGTAATTAAAACATCTCCATCTTTGATCTTGATATAGAGCCTATGCTTATAGAGGCACTTGGTGAAACTATTATTTTGGAAGTACTTGTCTATTCGGCTATTCCCTGCTCTTGGTGCTTGCTTTAACCCATGGAGAGCTTTGTTCAACTTTAAAAGTTTGTTTTTATGTCCCTTCACTTCATAGCCCAAAGGTTGCTCGATGTAGAATTCTTTTTCGAGTACTCCATTAAGAAAAGTAGATTTTACTTCCATTTAATGAATCTTTCATTTCTTTTGAGCTGCCAAGAAATGATTAGTTTAATAGTTTCTAATCGAGCAACAGGAGTAAATAACTCATCATAGTTAATTTCAGCTTGTTGACTGTAGCCTTTCACAACAAGTTTTGCCTTGTATCGTTCAATTTCTCCATTTACATTCTTCTTTACCTTGTACACCTACTTTACGCTGATAGCTTTATATCCTTTAGGAAGAGTAGCGAGTTCCTATATTTCATTTTTCTTAATGGCCTTGATTTCTTTGTCTATCGCAGCTTTCTATTTTTCTTATTGCACAGCTTCCTGGAAGTTCACAGGTTCTAGTCAGCAAAGAGGCAAAAAAGATTGAGATTTTCCATTCTCTCGGTTACCTTATAGAGATCTTGAAGACTCCTTGTGCGTTCTTCATTTCTTTCGTTTAAAAAGGACGGTGGTGAATTACTATCATCAACTCTTATTGGCAAACTAAATGGTGTTGCAGGTTCTTGTTGTTATTCTTCTTTTTGCCTTGTTGGTGTTTCCTTTTTCCCTTCAAATTGGGGAAGGAAATTGAAATCATCTATATGAGGACCAAAATCCATTCTCTATCTTCATCAAATATCATATCTCGATTAACTATGACCTTTGTGTTGTTTGGGCTGTATAATTTGTAATCTTTTGAATTTGAGTTATAGTTGATGAAGATAAAACTCTTACTTTTATTATCCAGCTTTGTTCTTCTTTTATCTAGTACATGTACATAAGCTATGCTTCTAAAAACTCTTGGATGAGAAATGTTGGGCTTTCTTCCACTCTAAGCTTATTGTGGTGCGTTTCTCTACACACTTCAAGTAGGAGATCAGTTGGATAAATACACCGCATATGCCACAGTTTCAGTCCAAAATCCTTTTAGCAATTTCTTTCTTTGAAGCATGCTTCCTGCCATGTGGAAAATGGTTCTATTTTTCCTTTCAGCAATGCCATTTTGTTGGAGGGATCCCAGAATATTTAGAAGATGGCAAATTTTATTTGCTTCACAGAACTCTTGAAACTTCTTCGAAGTAATTCTCTTCCACGATAAGATCTTATGGCCTTGACTTTGCATCCACTTTTATTTTTCACGAGTGCTTTAAACTTTTTGAATACGCTAAAAACTTCGAATTTTTCTTTGAAAAAATATACTCATGTTTTTCTTGAGTAGTTATCAATGAAGATAAGGAAGTAATTACTCTTATTTAGGGAGTTTAGCTTGATAGAACTATATACATTAGTGTGTATAAGTTCGGGTGGCTTCTTGGCTTTAAAAGTAAACTTCTTTAGAAAGCTCATTTTAAATTGCTTCCTAAGTAGACATCCTTCGCACAGTTGATTAAGTTGATTGATATAAGGTAGTTCTCTCACCATTTTCTTCTTGGAAAGTAGCTCCAGTTCTTTAAAGTTGAGATGCCCAAATCGAAGATACCATAACCATGATGTATCATTGTAGTAAGTCTTAAGACATTTTGCTATATCGCTTTGAATATTTAACAATACATTCTTTCTTTGACATTGTCACTTTTGTAATTAAATAACTTTCATTATCACTTATAGAAAGGCTATAATCTTTCAAGTGAATATTATAGACTTTTTTTAATAGTTATCTCAAGCTTAAAATATTATTTTTCATAGTAGACACATAATAAACATTTGAAATAAATTGATGTCTTCCATCTTTCAAGTGGATAAGGATGTTACTTTTATCTTTTACGAGTATTTTGGACTCATCCCCAAAAGAGACATTGCCACTTACCGATTCATCAAGCTCTACACATGTAATTGCTTACGTTGGTGTTAAGGTACCATGCATTAGTGCCACCATTATTATTGTCCTTGAATGTTAGGAATAATGTTTCTTCTTCTTGACTTTTGTTTTCCATATAGTTGGCCAACTCATCAACTTTATTATTAGAAGCTATACACTCGAATGCATAATGGCCAAACTTTTGATAATTATAACATTTAACTTGAGACTTATCGTACTTTGAATTCGGATTACCTTTTCCATGACCTCTTGTTGAGCCCTCTCTTCTTTCATTGTTGTTATTGTTATAATTCATTGGACCTCTCCATTCTCGTCGACATCCATGTCCACGTCTTTGGCTTCGTCCTCGACCAATTCCACTTCCATAGTGGCCTTTCTCATTGTCAAAACTTTCTTCCTTTTCTTTGAAGGTGAGTTTTTTTTGGAGAACTTATTCCAAAACTTCTTGCTTTCTTTTTTATCTTTCTCCATATTCTTGTAATGAGCCTACGAGTTCTTCAATAGTTATAAACTCTAAATCTTTTTTTTCTTCAATTATTACAATAATATACTTAAATTTTGAATCTATGAAATGAAGAATTTTCTCTATAATTTTTAACATTGCTTAAGCTTTCTTTATTTGTTTTTAATTGATTAGTAATTACCAAAAGTCTAGAAAAGTATTCAAAAATTGATTTACATTCTTTCATATATGAAGATTCAAACTCATCTCGTAGAGTTTGAAGATGTACCTTCTTCACTTTTTCAGCATATTCGTATGAAGTTTAAAGCATCTCTCATGCTTCTTTGGTAGTAGTTGCTTTTGAAATCTTCTCAAAGCCATCTTCATCTAATGCTTGATAGATTAGGTAGAGAGCTTTCTTGTCTCTCTTTCTAAAATCTTTCAAGAGATTTTTTTAAGTTTAAGTAAGGGTGGCCTCATTTTTTGGCACATCAAACCCTTTCTCTATGACTTCTCACGTATCTTGAGTTCTTAATAAAGCCTTCATCTTAATGCTCTAATTATCGTAGTTACTCTTGGTGAGTATTGGGACTTAAAAGAGAGCCATTCTATTACTTACTATAGTCACTGATACCTTAGCTTTGATACCACTTTATTGGAAGGTGGAAGGTTATATTACAAGAGTAGACAAATTTGGTAGGAATAATTGTGGACAAGGAAGGAAGGAGAAGCTTACAATTTTATTGATTTTAAATTTTCTTGGCCTGACAAATAATGAAAAAACTCATCCCTATTTATAGTATAACCCCTCTTTAATCAACGTTTAAGATTATGCCAACACATCTAATTTAATAGTTATAACTCTTTTTTTAGAAATATCCATAATAATATCTAAATATTTAACACAAACATATTGTTATTTATTATATTTATCTAAATTTTATTACTAAATATTTAGATATTTATTTCATAAATATCCAACTATTTTTTTTATAAATTTTTATAAATTTGGCCACATTATTCCTAGGCCTAAATCTTATAAACTCAATTTATTTTGGGGCAAATCAAGTTTAATTTTCAACAGTAGTATTGGGAATGATGTTAAATTAATGACGTTAGTTTCATTCCAAATTTCATTGTGTTATAGCAAAACTCGAAGTGTTACAGTTTTTTACTGTAATAAACGAGAAAAACTAGAGGATTACAAATCACATAAATGTATTAGTTCATGCTTTTGCATCAACCATATAGATTCTATGTTTATATATTAACAATTTTTAACTGCACATTTTATTTTGTGAATTAGAATTTTATGTTAAAATTTGAAAAACTTAGGTTTATATTCAGATTAATACAAATTTGTAAAAAATTTGTAGCCATTAATACAAACAAAGGGAGGGCAGAATTAAAAACTTAGCTTCATATTCACAAATTAACAAATTTTAATAAGCAAAATTTGAGAATATCTATAAATTGAACAAATTAAAATGTTGATGTTTAAGGAATCAAAATATTAACAAAATATATCTCATCTGCTTAAACAAAATTTGTGGAGCTCACAGTAAAGAGACAATGAGCTTTACTAGTATTGTTGAAAACTTCGCAACAATATCTAATCCAAATTTTATATTAGCTTTTTACTGAAGTGAGAAACACTGCATTTTAGTCGATGCATTTGTCATTCATTTATCTTGAAAAAAAAATCTAAAATATAATGTATAATATATACGTGTAAAGAATGTAGTTTTAATTCTTTCTTTGTAAGTTCCAATTGACGAAAAAAATTTCATGTAAATAGCACACAAAATTTTAATATCTACAGTCACAATGAAAAATATTCCTTAAATAAACAATCATCAGAGTAGGAAAGGTAAAAAAATAAGGAGAATTAACACGTACCTTTCTTCAAATTTTGAATATAACATCTAGGGAGAAATTATAGAGAAAGAAACACTTAGCTCAGTTGACGACATCTACCTCTGTTACTTCACTATTTGTTTGGGAGTATTATAGTAAAAGCATAATATATTTTCCCCACAGATTTTATCTTTATTTAAAATGAATGGAAATAGTTGGAAAGAAACACTTCCCAACAATTTGCAAACATTATCTATTTTTCATATTAAATATAATTTATAATTTCCAAACCCTAAATTAAACTAGCAACAGAACCACCGACTTCGACGCTTTAGTTCCTAACCCTCTCCTTCTCTCTATGAAGCCAGTTAGCCGTCGTCCTCACTCAAGCAGCCATCACCCATATCACCTGACCACTAGCCACCACATCGACGGCATCACGCTGGTTCGTCAACAACTTCTCTCCTTCTCTCTCAATTTCGCCAATAACTTTACATAAGGGTTTAAAAAAGTTTCTAATTTTAGAAGAAATCTATATTTGTTTGGATATCTATTAGAAAGAAAAGATGTGCACGAGTGTTACGATTATAGGATTGAAGTGAAGTAACACTAATAACATTTGAATTGAATTTCCATCTACCATTCTAAAAGAAATTTTTTTAATAGAAATAAATTGTCTTGAATTTTGATCTTAGCATTTTCAATTTTTAAAGTAGAAGATTAATTTATATATAAATTGTCGAATTAGTATGCATACTTTTGAACATTAAATGCACAGAATTGATATTATTATATCTTATTAAATGCATAGAATTGATATTATTATCTCTTAAAATATATGATTTACATCGTGGATTGAAACAATTTACTTAATTTTTTGAGACAACAACCTCACAGTCTTTCCAAACTCTATCACTCTTAGCAAAAACTTCAGTTTCATTTCCATCGCTAAAGATTGGTGCAGTCACTTGGGCAAATGTATCATGGCATGTCCGTCCTACATGTAAGAGTTGTTTGCAACATTCTTCTGTGACCGTTTCGTTTTCATATATGCTATTTCCGATATTCCTGAGACAAAAAGACTTAACTTTGTTTCGACATTGTCGAAGAAAATCGTGAGTTGTCTCTGGTAACAGAGACAAATGCTGGGGATCTTTAGCTTCGACAAGAATAGATGAGAGCATAACCAATCCACTAACTATGACAATAGCTATCGTGAAAGATTGGATCTGGATGGCTGCCATGTTGCTTATATATATGTTTTATCCCTGGTGATCTTTGTGACGAGGATATTGGAATGAAATTGAAAGTTAGACAGGATCTCTTTTATAGTATGTGTGATACAAACGTTAAAATGTATTATAAGTTACGATAAAGAAGTTTTTATTAAGCTCATTTATTAGAATTTGATCAATATATTGAACATTTCAAATATCTTAAATTCTTTTCAACAATAAATGGATAACTCATTTATTTAACACGTTCTCATCTTTATTTATTTTTTGAATTACAAATTATATTTTCAATCTGTTAATATTATCTAAAAAATTTAACGAAAAGCATGAGTTTTAATCTAAGTTATCTGATGCTACTAAAAAATCTACGCCACAAAATCTAAAGGCTTACAAATTATTAAGGCAAAAATATTTCTCTATGTACTAAAGAAATCACATAGTGTCTCTGTCAAGGGGTTCTTTGAAATGTGTAAGCAATCAACTACTTATTTTTAACAAATAGTCTTCACGTTTATAAACCGAAAAAAAAAACTGGAAAAATCTTCCTGTTTATGCATAGAAATTGACTTTAAAAAAAACTAAAATATAATGATTAACATGTAGAGTAAAGAATATTAGTTTTTTCTTTTCTTTGTAAGCTCCAAACAACAAAAATAATTTCACGTAAATATCCCAAATTTTAAAAGCTATTGTCAGAAAATATTCCACAAGTAAACAATTATCAGAGCAAGAAGTATATCCCAAATTTAAATTTTAATGATATGATATAACATACTCTCTATGTCATTTATACAAGCATCTCAAGCAAAATTTTCAAGGACTTCTCTCAGGACATTTAATCTTCAAAATAGAAGATTTTTTTCTATATAATATGAATCATAAAATTAACACAATCTGCTTGTGAAAAACGTTAAATACACAAAATATTATTGTTTCGTGAAATTTGTCTATCTATTTAAGGTTTAAATTTTTTAACATTTAGTATAATCTTTTATTTTATCATCCACAACAAAAACTCACATATATTATCAGAGTATTGGCTCATTTGGAAGTACTCTGGATTTACGTAACCATAAGTTTCTTGTACTTTTGTTGTCACGTGAATTTGATCGATTGAAACAGATTTCGATATCCTAAAATCTGCTATTTTGGTTCTTTACTTCTCATCCAAAAGTATATTCATTGACTTGATATCTTGATGATAAATAAAAAATGTAAGTAAGAAAGAGCTTCAGCAACGTTTGTAGCAACCCGTAAACGAATATCCCAAGTGAATGGAAGTTCTTCGTTTTCATTACGAAGATATTGAAAAAGAGTTTTATTGGGAATGAATTCATAAACTAATGAAGGAACCTCGGTCTCCAAACAACATCACAAAATCTTAACCACATTATTGTGAGTAATTTGTGATAAAATTACAACCTCATTAATGAATTCTTCAAGCTTATTAACCACTTCAGCTTTTTTCGCAGCAATTGTTCCTTTTTCCAACATTCCTTTGTAAATAGTACCTTGTCCTGCTTGTCCAAATACTCTTTTCAAGTTAAATTGGTTAGTTGCCTTTTCTGTCTCTTTTGAATTGAACAGTTTACATCTCTCAACTTTGTCACGATGACCGTATCAATTCAACATGTGTTGTAAAAGCAATCCACCTTTTTTTTTAATAAATAGTAACATGTAAATTATAGTTAATTAGGTTTTATCGGAAGTTTCTAAAACTATACATATTATAAGACATCTAACTTTACATGAGAGAAAATCTCCTCAAAGCACTTAAGTATCAAACTCAAGTATCAAGAACTCCACTTAGAGGAGTCCTGCTACCAGACTAAAGCCTAGCTTAATGGCCAAGCGCTTCTCTATAAAAAATTTGTAAGGTTATCATTCATGCTATACTATGAATAAAATTAAAATAATGTATATAACTAAAATTGTTATATTAGAAATATAAATTATCTATACAAATTTGGGATACAATCTACTGTGTCATGATAATATTAATTTTTTTAATCAATAATAATAATTTTCTAAGAGTTGTTTCAAGCTTAAAATATTATTTTTCATATTAGGCACACAATAAAAATTTGAAACAAATTGATATCTTCCATCTTTCAAGCGAATAAAGATATTACGTTTGCCTTTTACCAGTATTTTGGACTCATCCCCTAAGGAGACATTACCACTCATTGATTAATCAAATTCTATGAACATATCCTTACTTCCAAACATGTGATTGCTTGCGCCGGTATAAAGGTACCATGTATTAGTGCTGCCATTATTATTGTCCTTGAATGCTAGCAATAACGTTTCTTCTTCTTAACTTTTGTTTTCCATATAGTTGGCTTTCTTATCAACTTTATTAATGAAAGCTTTACACTCGGAAGCATAATGGCAAAACTTTATGACAATTATAACATTTAACTTAAGACTTATCATACCTTGAGTTCGGATTGCCTTTTTCATAACCTTTTGTTGAACTTTCTCCTCTTTCATTGTTGTTATTATTATAATTCAATGGTCTTTTCCATCGTCATCTACGTCAACGACCTCGTCTTCGACCAATTCCTCTTCTACGTTAACCTTTCTCATTGTCGAAACTTTCTTTCTTTTCTTTGAAGGTGAGCTTTGTTTGGAGAACTTATTCCAAAATTTCTTGCTTTCTCTTTTGTCTTTCTTCATATGCTTGTAATGAGCCTATGAGTTCTTCAATGGTCATAGATTCTAAATCTTTTGTTTCTTCAATTGTTACAACAATATGCTCAAATTTTGAATTTATGGAATAAAGAATTTTCTCCATAATTCAAACATTACTTAAGCTTTGTCCATTTCTTTTTAATTGATTAGCAATCGGCAAAACTCTATAAAAGTACTCAGAAATTGATTTACATTCTTTCATATATAAAGATTCAAACTCACTTTGTAGAGTTTGAAGATGTACCTTCACTTTTTCAACACCTTCGTATGAAGTTTGAAGCATATCCCATGCTTTTTTGGTGGTGGTTGCATTTGAAACCTTTTCAAAGCTATCTTCATCCAATGCTTAATAAATGAGGTAGAGAGATTTCTTATCTCTCTTTTTAAGATCTTTTAAGATATCTTTTTGAGTTTGAGTAAAGGTGGCCTCATATTTTGACACATCAAACCCTTTTTCTATGACTTCCCATTTATCTTAAGCTTTTAGTAAAGCCTTTATCTTATTGCTCTAATTATTGTAGTTGATCTTGGTGAGCATTAGAACTTGAAAGAGAGCCATTTTATTGCTTGCTATGGTCACTCACACCTTAACTCTGATACCACTTCAATGAAAGGTGGAGGGCAAGAGGAGATAAATTTGTTAGGAATAATTATACACAAGAAAGGAAGGAAAAGCTTACAATCTTATTGACTTTAAATTTTTTTAGCTTGACAAACAATGAAATAACTCACTCCTATTTATACTATGGTACCTTTTTAATTAACAGTTAAGATTATGCCAACACACATATAATCTAAAGTTACAAATTTTCTTTTAGAAATATCCATAATAATATCTAACTATTTAATACAAATATCTAGATATTTATTATATTTATCTAGATTTTATTACTAAATATTTAGATATTTATTTCATAAATATGTAAATATTTCTTTACAAATTTTTGGAAATTGACCCACACTATTCATAAGCCCAAATCTTATAAGCTCAATTTATTTTGGGTGAAATCAAATTTAATAATCAAGTTTAATTTTCAACAGTAGTATTGGGAATGATGTTAAATTAATGATTTTAGTTTCATTCCAAATTTTGTTGTGTTATAGCAAAACTCGAAGTGTTACAGTTTTTTATTGTATTAAACGAGATAAGCTAGAGGATTACAAATCATGCTTTTGCATCAACCATATAGATTTTATGTTTATATATTAGCAATTTTTAACTCAACATTTTATTTTGTGAATTAGAATTTTATGTTAAAATTTGAAAAACTTAGGTTCATATTCAAATTAATACAAATTTCTAAAAGATTTGTAAGCATTAAGACAAACATAGGGAGGGCAGAATTAAAAACTTAGCTTTATATTCACAAATTAACAAATTTCAATATGTAAAATTTGAAAATATCTATAAATTGAACAAATTAAAATGTTGATGTTTAAGGAATCAAAATATTAACAAAATATATCTTATCTACTTAAATAAAATTTGTGGAGATCATAGTAAAGAGAGAATGAGTTTTACTAGTCTTGTTGAAAACTTCGCAACAATATCTCATCCAAATTTTATATTAGCTTTTTACTGAAATGAGAAACATTACATTATAGTCGATGCATTTATCATTCATTTATCTTAAAAAAAAATCTAAAATATAATTTATAATATATACATGTAAAGAATGTAGGTTTTAATTTTTTCTTTCTAAGTTCAAATCGACGAAAAAAATTTCATGTAAATAGCACACAAAATTTTAATATCTATAGTCACAATGAAAAATATTCCCTAAATAAACAATCATTAGAGTAGGAAAGATAAAGAAATAAGGAGAATTAATATGTACCTTCCTTGAAATTTTGAATATAACACCGAGGGAGAAATTATAGAGAAAGAAACACTTAGGTCAGTTGACAACATCTACCTCTACTACTTTACTATTTGTTTGGGAGTATTATACTAAAAGCATAATATATTTGCCCCACAGATTTTATTTTTATTTAAAATGAATGGAAATAGTTGGAAAGAAACACTTCCCAACAATTTGCAAACATTATCTATTTTTCATATTAAATATAATTTATAATTTCCAAACCCTAAATTAAACTAGCAACAAAACCACCCACTTCGACGCTTTAGTTCCTAACCCTCTCCTTCTCTCTATGGAAGCCAGTTAGTTGTCGTCCTCACCCATGCAACTATCACCCATACCACTTGACCACTAGCCACCACATCGACGGCATCACGCTGGTTCGTCAACAACTTCTCTCCTCTCTCAATTTCGCCAATAACTTTACATAAGGGTTTAAAAAAGTTTCTAATTTTAGAAGAAATCTATATTTGTTTTGATATCTATTAGATAGAAAAAGATGTGCACGAGTGTTACGATTATACGATTGAAGTGAAGTAACACTAATAACATTTGAATTGAATTTCCATCTACCACTCTAAAAGAAATTTTTTTAATAAAAATAAATTGTCTTGAATTTAGATCTTAGCATTTTCAATTTTTAAAGTAGAAGATTAATTTATATATAAATTGTCGAATTAGTATGCATACTTATGAACATTAAATGCACAGAATTGATATTATTATCTCTTATTAAATGCATAGAATTGATATTATTATCTCTTAAAATATATGATTTACATCGTGGATTGAAACGATTTACTTAATTTTTTGAGACAACAACCTCACAGTCTTTCCAAACTCTATCACTCTTAGCAAAAACTTCAGTTTCATTTCCATCGCTAAAGATTGGTGCAGTCACTTGGGCAAATGTATCATGGCATGTCCGTCCTACATGTAAGAGTTGTTTGCAACATTCTTCTGTGACCGTTTCGTTTTCATATATGGCATTTCCGACATTCCTGAGACAAAAAGGCTTAAATTTGTTTCGACATTGTCGAAGAAAATCATGAGTTGTCTCTGGTAATAGAGATAAATGCTGGGGATCTTTAGCTTCGACAAGAATAGATGAGAGCATAACCAATCCACTAACTATGACAGTAGCTATCAAGAAAGATTGGATCTGGATGGCTGCCATGTTGCTTATATATATGTTTTATCCCTGGTGATCTTTGTGACGAGGATATTGGAATGAAATGGAAAGTTAGAAAGGATCTCTTTTATAGGATGTGTGATACAAACGTTAAAATGTATTATAAGTTACGATAAAGAAGTTTTTATTAAGCTCATTTGTTGGAATTCGATCAATATATTGAACGTTTCAAATATCTTGAGTTTTTAACATTAAATGGATAACTCATTTATTTAACACGTTCTCATCTTTATTTGTTTATTTTTTGAATTACAAATTATATTTTCAAGTTATTAATATTATATCAAAAATTAACAGAAAATCATGAGTTTTAATCTAACTTTTCTGACGTTAGTCGAAAATCTACACCACAAAATCTAAAGGCTTACAAATTATTAAGGCAAAAATATTTCTCTGTGCACTAAAAAAATCACATAAGGGCTCTGTCAAGGGGTTATTTGAAATGTGTAAGCAATCAACTACTTATTTTTAACAAATAATCTTCATGTTTATAAAACCCACAAAAAAAACTGGAAAAATCTTCATGTTTATGCATAGAAATTGACTTATTAAAAAAACTAAAATATAATGGATAACATGTAGAGTAAAGAATATTAGTTTTTTCTTTTCTTTGTAAGCTTCAAACAACAAAAATAATTTCAAGTAAATATCACAAATTTTAATAGCTACTGTCAGAGAATATTCTACAAGTAAACAATTATTAGAGCAGGAAGTATATATGCGAGAGGTAAACAATAATAACATTTTAAGGGGAGTGAGGTAAACAATATGAATGATCAATTACATTGAGTAAAGTAAAAATGATGACATCAGAATTGGATTTCAATCTAACGTTCAAAAAGAAATTTACTAAT
The DNA here is from genome assembly GCA_022749755.1 of Azadirachta indica. Classification (NCBI taxonomy): domain Eukaryota; kingdom Viridiplantae; phylum Streptophyta; class Magnoliopsida; order Sapindales; family Meliaceae; genus Azadirachta; species Azadirachta indica. The sequence continues at coordinate 4,945,651 of CM040444.1, read as the reverse complement.
ATGATATAAATATTTCAGCAATAGGTAAAATTAACTTAAGACATTTATTGAAAACGAGATATATTTTCATGATCTTATCACAACACCACCATTTTTTTAATAGAATTTCAATAGAATGTTCTAATTTAAATTTTAATAATCTGATATAACATACTCTTTATATCATTTATACAAGCATCTCAAGCAAAATTTTCAAGGACTTCTCTCAGGACATTTAATCTTCAAAATAGAAGATTTTTTTATATATAATATTAATCATAAGATTAACACAGTCTATTTGTGAAAATACATAAAATATTGTTATTTCTTGAAATTCGTCTATCTATTTAAAGTTTAAATTTTTTAACATTTACTATAATCTTTTATCTTTTCATCCACAACAAAAACTCACATATATTATCAGAGTATTGGCTCATTTGGAAGTACTCTGGATTTATATCTAACCCTACTCTTCTTCCTATATTTAACTTCTAAATAAACAAATGAGTTTAAACAGATCAATTTGAATCTTCCCTGCCCGAGTTTGCTATTTCATATTTGCTAATGATACAAACAAATTAAGAGAAAGCATTCATAGTCCATGAAGTTGAAATCTCTTGCAATTTCAACGTTTTGATGGCTAAAGTTGAAATTTTCAACCAATAGAAGGCGGTTTCATCTAGCAGTATTGGATCCATTGCGAGAAAGAAATAGAAAAGGGCAAGTTGAATTTTTCAATGTACAAACTAAGATTAATTTGATAAAAGAATTATTTTGTGAAACAGTTTTTAGTAAATTAATTCAATTGGTCATTCTGATAATGAAGACAATAATATTATAAGTAGGGGTTTAAATCGGATTGAAAATTATGGAGTGTTATTATAAATTGTCTGCAACAGGATAATTAAATGGTTAAATGTAATATCATGATTTTATTACTAAATGGGAATGTGTATATATATATATATATATATATATATGCACATGCGCATACATTATGTTATCTGATAATAGAAAAGGCAGCTGAGAATTTATAAGATAAATTATATTTTTTTATTTAGAAGAGATTATTTGATTATGGACGAATATGATTATTTTTGAAATCAACAGAAATATTGAATAATAATTTTCTGTTACAGGTGAAAGGATAAAAGAGAAAGTTAAGGGATTTCATTAACATTTTACATGCAGAAAATTTTAGGGTTCGGGTATTTGGACTTTTAATTTTGCGCCGTGAAAAAAGAAAAATGAAAATCCAAGCGAAGGAGAAAAATAAACATAGAGAAAAACAAAAGGTCAAAAAAGGAGAAAAAGAAGTGAGTTTTAATTTCTTTGAATATTTTTCTAGGTAAAATTTTTCAATATTAGATTTTATTTATTTTAAGAGGTTTATGACAGTTCTAATTATATGTGATGTGTTTGAGTAATTGAATTATTACTTTAGTGTTACCGATATTATATTATTTAATAGTTATTAGAGTGATGATTTTATTGAATTGAGTGAATAGTTTATCTACTTTTATCAATCTTTATAACATAAACTACACTGAATAAAGAGTTTGTAAAATTTTATTATGTTAAAATTTGTTAAATTAAATACCAAATTTTAACGGATTTTTAAATATTACCCTATTATTTTGAAAATCAATAATTTCTACAACAGGTTCAAAAATCGAAATTTGTATTTATTAAAATTTTTTTAAATAAATTAATTATCAAGAACATTTTACTTAAGGTTACATTTAGAATTAAGATTCCAATAAATGTTGATTATATAGGCTGTGAGGTTTTACTTTTTATTATGAAGGATTAATTATGATTTGTAGTTGTTAGAAGGTGGAGGTATTATAAGAAGAGATAAATTTATTAGGAATAGTTATGCATAAGGAAGGAACAAGAAGCTTACAATTTTATTGATTTTTAACTTTTTTGACTTAACAAAAAAAGTAGGAACTCACCTCTATTTATAATATAGCACTTCCTTAACCAACGGTTAAAATTATGTCATTAGATATCTATTCTAATGATTACAAATCTTCTTTTAGAAATATTTATAATAATATATAGATATTTAATACAAATATCTAGATATTTAATACAAATATCTAGATATTTATTATATTTATCTAAATTTTATTACTAAATATGTAGATATTTATTTCATAAATATTTAGATATTTCCTTACAAATTTTTAAAATTGGGTCACACTATTCCTAAGGCAAAATTTTCGAATCCCAATTTATTTTGGGCCAAATCAAGTTTAATAATCAAATTTAATTTTCAACACTCTCCCCTTAAACTTGATTTGGTGACTCCCAATAGTCTTCGCAATGCACAAAATGTTTCATTCTTTAAAGGCTTGGTGAAGATATTAGTAATTTAGTCTTACGTCTTCACGTACTCTATTTGCACATCTTTTCTATTGATGCACTCCCTTATATAGTGGTAGCAAGTGTCGATGTATTTGTTTCGATTGTAGAACATTGGGTTCTTTGCCAACACCATTATTGATTTGTTATCAACATAAATTTTATTTGGCATTTCTTGTGACCATCCCAGCTCCTTTAAAAGATTTCTTAGCTAAATTGCATGGCAAACACATGATGTTACAGTCACGTACTTAGCTTCACAAGTTGAGAGAGTGACTATTGGTTGCTTCTTTAACATCCAAGTGAAAGCAGTGTCACCCATGAAAAATACAAATCCAGTAACGTTTTTTTGATCATCTATATCTCTATCCTAGTCACTATCGCTGAATCCAATAAACTTATAGTCATTCGAAAATGAATAAAATAGGCCAAAATCAATTGTATCTTTAAGATAGCGAATGATTCTCTTTACAATTTTAAAATGGGTAGTTGTTGGCATCTCCATGTAGTGACTAACTAGCCCAACAGCATAGAGGACATCGGGCCTTGTGAAAGTTAAGTAACATAGATTTTCAACCAAGCTCTTGAAAAGGGTTGAATCTATTCTTTTTCCTTTATCATGCTTTGACAACTACACTCCACATTCAACCTGTGTGCTTATTGGCTCGTAATAATCCATCTTGAATCTCTTAAGGATCTTCTTTGTGCAGCTTTCTTATAAGATGAAATTTCATTTTCTTTATACTTGACTTCTATGCCAAGATAGTAAGCCATTAATCCAATGTCAGTAATCTCAAACTCCTTGCTCATTGTTTTTTTAAATTATTCAAACATGCTTAGATTACTTCCCGTAAAAATTAAATCATTCACGTACAAGCACACAATTAAAACATCTTTATCTTTGATCTTGATATAAAGCCCATGTTCGTAGGGGCACTTGGTGAAACCATTGTTTTGGAAATACTTATCTATTCGGCTATTCCATGGTTGGACTCATATCCTTGATTTTGCATCCACTTTTATTCTCCAAAAGTGCTCTAAACTTTTTGAATACACCAAAAACTTTCGATTTTTCTTTCAAAAAATATACTCATGTTTTTCTTGAGTAGTCATCAATGGAAATGAGGAAGTAATTACTCTTATCTAGGGTGCTTGGTCTGATAGGACTACATATATCGGTATGTATGAGTTCGAGTGGCTTTTTGGCTTTAAAAGTAGACTCCTTTAGAAAACTCATTCTAAATTGCTTACCAAATAGACATGCTTCGTATAGTTGATTAGGATGATTGATGCAAGGTAGTTCTCTTACCATTTTCTTCTTGGATAGTAACTCCAGTCCTCTAAGGTTGAGATGCCTAAATCGAAGATGCCATAATCATGATGTATCCTTGTAGCAAATCTTGAGACATTTTACTACACCGTTTTCAATATTTAACAAGAACATTCTATTCTTTAACACTTTTGCAATTAAATTACTTTTATTATCGCTTATAGAAAGATTATAATCTTTCATGCAAATATCATAACCTTTTTCTAAAAGTTGTCTCAAGCTTAAAATATAATTTTTCATATTGGGCATATAATAAACATTTGAAATAAATTGATGTCTTCCATCTTTCAAGTAAATAAGGATGTTACTTTTACCTTTTACTGGTATTTTGGACTCATTCCTAAAGGAGACATTGCCACTCACTGATTCATCAAACTCTATAAACATATCCTTACTTCTACACATGTGATTACTTACGTCGGTATGAAGGTATCATGTATTAGTGTTGCCATTATTATTGTCCTTGAATGCTAGCAATAACATTTCTTCTTCTTGACTTTTGTTTTCCACATAGTTGGCTTTCTCATTAACTTTATTAATGGAACCTTTACACTTGGAAGCATAATGGCAAAACTTTTGACAATTATAACATTTAACTTGAGACTTATCGTACTTTAAATTCGGATTGCCTTTTCCATGACCTCTTGTTGAGCTGTCTCCTCTTTTATTGTTCTTATTATTATAATTCAATGGTCTTCTCCATTGTCGTCTACATCCCACGGCCTTCTACATTAGCCTTTCTCATTGTCGAAAGTATCTTCCTTTTCTTTGAAGGTAAACTTTATTTGAAGAACTTATTCCAAGGCTTCTTGCTTTCTCTTTTGTCTTTCTTCATATACTTGTAATGAGCCCATGAGTTCTTCAATGGTTATAGGCTCTAAATCTTTTGTTTCTTTAATTGTTACAATAATATGCTCAAACTTCGAATCTATGGAAAGAAGAATTTTCTTTATAATTTGAACATTACTTAAGCTTTCTCTATTTCTTTTTAATTGATTAACAATCGCTAAAACTCTAGAAAAGTACTTAGAAATTGATTCACATTCTTTCATATATAAATATTCAAACTCACATTGTAGAGTTTGAAAACGTACCTTCTTCACTTTTTTAACAACTTCGTATGAAGTTTGAAGCATCTCCCGTGTTTTTTTGGTGGTTGTTGCATTTGAAACCTTGTCAAAGCCATCAAACTCATCTTTTGGCACATCAAACACTTTTTCTATGACTTCCCATGTATCTTGATCTTCTAGTAAAGCTATTATCTTGATGCTCCAATTATCATAGTTACCTTTGGTGAGCATTGAAACTTGAAAGAGAGCCATTTTATTGCTTGCTATGGTCACTCATACCTTAACTCTGATACCATTTCATTGGATAGTGGTGAGTTTACAATCTTATTAATTTCTAATTTTTTTTCCTTGACAAACAATGAAAGAACTCACTCCTATTTATAATATAGCACCTCCTTAATTAACGATTAAAATTATGTCAACACACATATAATCTAATGATCACGAATCTCCTTCTAGAAATATGCATAACAATATCTAAATATTTAATACAAATATTTAGATATTTATTATATTTATCTAAATTTTATTACTAAATATTTAAATATTTTCTTACAAATTTTTAGAAATTGGGCTACGCTATTCATAGGCCCAAATCTTAGAAGCGTAATTTATTTTGGGTCAAATTAAGTTTAATAATCAAATTTAATTTCAATAGTAATATTGGGAATGATGTTAAATTAATGATGTTAGTTTCATTCCAAATTTCGTTGTGTTATAGCAAAACTCGAAGTGTTACAGTTTTTTATTGTAATTAACGAGATAAGCTAGAGGATTACAAATCATAGAAATATATTAGTTCATGCTTTTGCATCAACCATATAGATTTTATGTTTATATATTAACAATTTTTAACTCAACATTTTATTTTGTGAATTAAAATTTTATGTTAAAATTTGAAAAACTTAGGTTCATATTCAGATTAATACAAATTTCTAAAAAATTTGTAACCATTAATACAAACAAAAGGTGGGCAGAATTAAAAACTTAGCTTCAAATTCACAAATTAACAAATTTTAATAAGCAAAATTTGAAAATATCTATAAATTGAGCAAATTAAAATGTTGATGTTTAAGGAAGCAAAATATTAATAAAATATATATTATCTACTTAATAAAATTTGTGGAGGTGATAGTGAAGTGACAATGAGTTTTACTAGTCTTGTTGAAAACTTCGCAACAATATCTCATCCAAATTTTATATTAGCTTTTTAATGAAGTGAGAAACACTACATTTTAGTCGAAGCATTTGTCATTCATTTATCTTGAAAAAAAAATTCTAAAATATAATGTATAATATATACGTGTAAAGAATGTAGGTTTTAATTTTTTCTTTGTAAGTTCCAATAGACGAAAAAAATTTTAGGTAAATAGCTCACAAAATTTTAATATCTATAGTGACAATGAAAAATATTCCATAAATAAACAATCATCAGAGTAGGAAAGGTAAAGAAATAAGGGAATTAACACATACTTCCCTTGGGGTTTTGAATATTACACCTAGGAAGAAATTATGGGAAAAGAAACACTTACCTCCATTGCGGCATCCACCTCTATTACTTTACTATTTGTTTGGGGGTATTATGGGAAAAGCATAATATATTTTCCCAAAAGATTTTATCTTTATGTAAAATGATTGGAAGTAGTTGGAAAGAAACACTTCCCGACAATTTGCAAACATTATCTATTTTTCATATTACATATAATTTATAATTTCCAAACCCTAAATTAAACTAGCAACATAACCACGGACTTCTACGCTTTAGTTCCTAACCTTCTCCTTCTCTCTATGGAAGCCAATTAACCGTCGTCCTCACGCAAGCAGTCATCACCCATATCACCTGACCACTAACCACCGCAGCGATGGCATCACGCCATTCGCCAACAACTTCTCTCATTCACTCTTAATTTCGCCAAAAACTTTGCATAAGGGTTTAAAAAAGTTTCTAATTTTAGAAGAAATCTATATTTGTTTCGATATCTAAAGAAAGAATATAAGGGAAATCTATAAAAACATTGACACTCGCTACTATTATATAAGGGAGTGCATCAATAGAAAGAATGTGCAAATAAAGTATACGAAGACGCAAGACCAAATTGCTGATATTTTCATCAAACCTTCGAAGAATGAGACATTTTGGGAGTCACCAAATTGCGAAGACTATTAATAGTCACCAAATTAAGTTTAAGGGGGAGTGGGTGAGGCTGTTGAAAGTTAAACTTGATTATTAAACTTGATTTGGCCCAAAATAAATTAGGTTTCTCAATTTTTAGAAATTTGTAAGGAAATATTTAGATATTTATGGAATAAATATCTAAATATTTAGTAATAAAATCTAAATAAATATAATAAATATCTATATATTTATATTAAATATGTAGATATTTAATATCTATATATTTATACATATTTTTAGAAGAAAATTTGTAGTCATGAGATATATGTGTGTTGGCATAATTTTAACCGTTAGTTAAAAAAGTGTCATACTATAAATAGGGGTAAGTTTTTCTATTGTTTGCAAATCCAAAAAAATTAGAAATCAATAAGGTTGTAAGCTTCTTCTCCCTTATTTGTTCATAATTATTCCTAATAAATTTATCTTCTCTTGTAATATAAGTCTTCCACCTTCCAATAACTACAAATCATAATTAATCCTTTATAATAAAAAGTAAAACCTCGCAACCTATATAATCAACATTTACTGGAATCTTAATTATAAATGTAACCTTAAGTAAAATGTTCTTGATAATTAATTTATTTAAAAATTTTTTAATAAATACAAATTTAATTTTTTAACCTGCTGTAAAAATTATTAATTTTTATAATAATAGGGTATTCTTTAAAAAACTGTTAAAAATTGGTTTTTAATTTAACAAATTCTAACATAAGAAAATTTTAAAAACTCTTTATTCAGTGTAATTTATGTTATAAAGATTAATAAAAATAGATAAACTATTCAGTCAATTCAATAAAATCATAATTCTAATAACTATTAAATAATATAATATCGGTAACAGTAAAGTAATAATTCAATTACACAAACACATCACAGATAATTAGAAATGTCATAAACCTCTTAAAATAAACAAAATCTAATATTGAAAAAATTTACCTAGAAAAATATTCAAAGAAAATTAAAACTCACTTCTTTTTCTCCTTTTTTTCCCTTTTTGTTTTTCTCTATGTTTCTTTTTCTCCTTCTCTTGGATTTTCATTTTTCTTTTTTCACGGTGCAAAATTAAAAATCCGATTACCCGACCCCTAAAGTTTTTTGCATGTAAAACGTCAATGAAATCCCTTATCTTTCTCTTTTATTCTTTTCACCTACAACAGAATAATTATTATTCAATATTTCTGTTGATTTCAAAAATAATCATATTCGTCCACAATCAAATAATCTCTTCTAAATAAAAAAAATATAATTTATCTTATAAATTCTCAGCTGCCTTTTGTATTATCATATAACTTAACGTAGGTGTGTATATATATATACATTCTCCTTTATAATTTCCAAACCCTAAATTAAACTAGCAACAGAACCATCGACTTCGACGCTATATAACTTAATGTAGGTGTGTATATATATATATACATTCCCCTTTATATTTCCAAACCCTAAATTAAACTAGCAACAGAACCACCGACTTCGACGCTTTAGTTCCTAACCGTCTCCTTCTCTCTATGGAAGCCAGTTAGTCGTCGTCCTCACCCAAGTAGCCATCACCCATATCACCTGACCACTAGCCACCACATCGACGGCATCACGCTGGTTCGTCAACAACTTCTCTCCTTCTCTGTCAATTTCGCCAATAACTTTACATAAGGGTTTAAAAAAGTTTCCAATTTTAGAAGAAATCTATATTTGTTTTGATATCTATTAGAAAGAAAAAGATGTGGATGAGTGTTACGGTTATAGGATTGAAGTGAAGTAACACTAATAACATTTCAATTGATTTTCCATCTACCATTCTAAAAGAAATTTTTTTAATAGAAACAAATTGTCTTGAATTTCGATCTTAGCATTTTCAATTTTTAAAGTAGAAGATTAATTTATATATAAATTGTCGACTTAGTATGCATACTTATGAACATTAAATGCACATAATTGATATTATTATCTCTTCTTAAATGCATAGAATTGATATTATTATCTCTTGAAAAATATGATTTACATCATGGATTGAAGCAATTTACTTAATTTTTTGAGACAACAACCTCACAGTCTTTCCAAACTCTATCACTCTTAGCAAAAACTTCAGTTTCATTTCCATCGCTAAAGATTGGTGCAGTCACTTGGGCAAATGTATCATGGCATGCCCGTCCTATACCTAAGAGTTCTTTGCAACATTCTTCTGTGACCTTGTCGTTTTCATATATGCTATTTCCGACATTCCTGAGACAAAAAGGCTTAACTTTGTTTCGACATTGTCGAAGAAAATCGTGAGTTGTCTCTGGTAACAGAGATAAATGCTGGGGATCTTTAGCTTCGACAAGAGTAGATGTGAGCATAACCAATCCGCTAACTATGACAATAGCTATCATGAAAGATTGGATCTGGTTGGCTGCCATGTTGTTATATATATGTTTTATCCCTGGTGATCTTTGTGACGAGGATATTGGAATGAAATGGAAAGTTAAAAAGGATCTCTTTTATAGGATGTGTATATACAAACGTTAAAATGTATTGTAATTTACGACAAAGAAGTTTTTATTAAGCTCATTTATTGGAATTTGATCAATATATTGAACGCCTCAAATATCTTAAGTTCTTTTCAACAGTAAATGAGTAACTCATTTATTTAACAGATTCTCATCTTTATACATTTATTTTTTGAATTAGAAAGTTTATTTTCAATATATTAATATTATATAAAAAATTTACTGAAAATTATGAGTTTTAATCTAACTTATCTAACGCTACTTGAAAATCCACACCACAAAATCTAAAGGCTTACAAATTAATAAGGCAAAAATATTTCTCTGTGTACTAAAGAAATCACATAGGGGCTCTGTCAAGGGGTTATTTGAAATGTGTAAGCAATCAACTACTTCTTTTTAACAAATAATCTTCATGTTTATAAAACCCGCAAAAATAACTGGAAAAATCTTCATGTTTATGCATAGAAATTGACTTAAAAAAAAACTAAAATATAATGAATAACATGTAGAGTAAAGAATATTAGTTTTTTCTTTTCTTTGTAAGCTTTAAACAACAAAAGTAATTTCACGTAAATATCACAAATTTTAATAGTTACTGTCAGAATATGAATGGTAAACTATAATAACATTTTAGGGGGAGTGAGGTAAACAATATGAATGATCAATTACATTGAGTAAAGTAAAAATGATGACATTAGAATTGGATTTCAATCTAACGTTCAAAAAGAAATTTACTAATACAATATAAATATCTCAACAATAGGTAAAATTAACTTAAGACATTTATTGAAAACGAGATATATTTTAATGATCTTATCACAACACCATCATTTTTTAATAGAATTTCAATAGAATGATCTAATTTAAATTTTAATAATTTGATATAACATACTCTCTATTATTTATACAAGCACATCAAGCAAAATTTTCAAGGACTTCTCTCACGACATTTAATCTTTAAAATAGAAGAATTTTTTTTATAAAATATTAATTATAAAATTAACATAATGTATTTATGAAAAACATTAACTACATAAAATATTATTATTTCTTAAAATTTATCTATCTATTTGAGGTTTAAATTTTTTAACATTAGTATAATCTTTTATCTTATCATCCACAACAAAAACTCACATATATTATTTTTGAAATTTTTGTATTTCAATTTACCTTTGTAACTCTTATTTTCTGCACATTTCACACACCAACTGCACACCAATGTCTATAACAAGCCAACATCCATGGTACCGAACTATGATCTCAGACGGTGACTATATAAAAGCTTATCAAAAGTTCTGAAATATTTGTTGTCTTAACGGTACTATGTTTTATGCACAAATTTTATACTTAAATTATATTGAAGATTTAGTTTCCTCCAATATTTTCATCACAGTTTTCTCAAACACCATAAGTTTCCCTTGACAATAGGAGAACACTATATTAAAAATCCTCATCATTTTCATAATAGTCTTTTTTATATTTATTATTCACGCATGTTTTATTGTTCATTCACGTAATATGCTGGTGCATATTTATTTTGTTGCTCTCATATAAACGTAAAATCTATGATATTATTTACTTGAAGTTATAAAATAATTAATTATTTCTTTAAACTCATTTATTTGTATTTGATCAAGACATTAAATGTTCTTTATATTCTAATAAATGAATAACTCATTTATTTAAGCCATCGAAATTTTAAATTGAGGATAATACCCTATCATATCATAAAAGAACCCTAATAATTTATTTTCTTTTTTAAATCAATAACAGTATTACTAGGGAATTTCACAAGATAGAAGGATTGCAAAAATAATAAATTTAATTTCTATTATTGGGTAATTTTATCTTGGCAATTTGATTTCTACTTATTTTATTTTTCAAACTGTATTTTAATTTTAACAATTACGAATGCAAACTTTGCCTATGTTTGACATAGTTAAGTAAAGATTTCATTAAATGAAATATCACAAGGCAATGTTTTCTCAAACCCAATTTTTGGACTTTTTAAAATTAAACATGTGCTCTCATTTACCATGAGTATGGATTTCGTCGTTAAAAAAAAAAAAAAACCTTTAATAGATATTTTTTAATTAAATATACATCTTCTAATATTGATCAGCTTAGTTAAAGAATTATTAAAATTATTCAAATAAATCTGAACTGTTTGACAAATTCTCCCAATAACAAATTATGTTTTTTTTTTCTGACCTACACGATTTCCAAATTTAGCGACTGTTAATTTTTTAATTAAGGAAAATTGGCAGATACCCCTTGGAGAGGTATTAGAAAATAGCTGATACCCCTCTGAGTTTTTGAAAACTGCATATACCCCTCTCAACTATTAACAAACAGTAAATACCTTTCTAAAGATACTATATATTCATATAAAATAACTATTTTTTCTTTATATATTTAGAGTACATGTTAATTGACCATTTTAATCTAATTATTAATAGATAAATTAATATACACTTCATGATTTATTTTTTGATAATTATGTATTCAATATTTTTTATAACTAGTCTCTAAATTATTATTAATATTTTAAATAATTTTATTGTCATTGTATTAATAATATTCAATACTTTTTTGAGAATATTTGATGATAAAGTATATGAATTATTTAAATTATTTTATTTATAAGTTAATAGAGTTATGTAAAAATTATATAAATATTCTCAAAATTATAAATAATATAGTTCATATAATTCAAATATTATTTGAGATTTATTTTAGATGTTTTCATTATAAATTATTATAGTAATAATGAAATTATTTAAAATATTAATAATAATTTAGAGACTAAATATGAAAAATATTGAATACATAATTATCAAAAAATAAATCATATAGTATATGGGTCATTATATATTAATAACTGAATTAAAATTGTTAATTTATATGTCTTCTAAATATTTAAGAATAAAATAATTATTTTATATGAATGCATAGTAATTTTAAGAGAGTATTGGCAGTTTGTCAATAATTGAGAGATGTATTTACCATTTTCAAAATAATAAAGGGGGTATTTGCCGTTTCCTGATACTCTAGGGAGTATCTGCCAATTTTTCTTTATTTAAAATTTAAATACAATTATTCACATATTTAAAAATAATTATTTTTTAGCTTATATCTAGATATTTATTAAAAATAAATAAATTAAATTAAATTAAATAATATTTCTAAAGGAATGTTTGAATAATTTTAATATTTTTATTTTTTAAAAATATTATTATTTTTATTAATTTATTTACTAATAAAATTAAAACTCTGACTAACTAATTTTGACGTTTGTCTTTCTTTTTCTTTTCGGTTTATCTTTGCTGTGCTCTCTTTGTCTTCTCTGCTATCTTCTTCTCTCTGGTAAGTCTCTTCTCTCCGTTTTCTCATCTATCATTTCAATTTTAACTTGTAAATTAATTTTCTCTTATTGAATTATTAAAAATTTTATACACACATATATATATATACACACGTGTGTGTATGTATGTATGTATGTATGTATAATATCTGTTTTAATGGGATGGTTTGGGAATTTCCGTGGACATGATGGAACTATGATTGTAATAATGGTTGCGCAAATACTTCTCTATCATGATTGTAGTATATTCATAATATGTTGGGGTCGAATTTGAAATTTAAAATTTAGAGACCCGAGGTGGTGCTGGGATTTTAGAGACACGGATTCACTATCAAAGTTTTATGTTAAATCATCTGTATAATTTTTAATTCAACCATTCTTTTATTACCATCTTTAGCTTCTAGCTTTCGGCTTTTGACTTTTGACTTGTTCAGCAACAGGGCCAGGTCCATGAGTTAATTTCTAATATATTATCCATTATATTAGCTTACCTTAAACAGATGAGTGTCCTACAAATTAAAATAATCTCGTACATATTAATATAATCTATTAAAAATTCTTCTTTTTAATTTATTATTATAATATAATTAAAAATTATTGTAATATATATATATATTCTTTGAAAAAATATCTATATGAAAATATCAATTTCTACACTTTTTATTTTTATAAAAACAACCAATTAAATATGATAAAAATAATTTACATAATTTAAAAATTATTTTGATATAAAAATAATATAAATAATTTTTCTTTACAAAAAATTCACAGCATCTTAACACAAGTTGTAAGCAAAATCAAAGTTCTCTTTATCAGTTTAACAGAGGATGACAAGAATTATATGAAGATATGGAAGATATTCAGTACGATTTTTTCCAAGATTCATTGATTGATTCACAAGGTAGGAAATCAAGATAATAGTTCGTCAATATTATTCTTATATCTTGTAGAAATTAAATCTCCCAATTATATCATTATCTTTTATTTTTTTAAAACAATATCCTTAAAATGAAAAAAAAATTCTTCAAATTCACTCAATTAAAAATGAAAATAACTATTTTCTTTTGTGATTCGTGCATCTCCGTGGAATGATTTACAAAGTTTCTCTCCTTCAAATCCTTGGTTGATTTTGGAAAATTTCAATGCGACCTTGGGAAAACGTGAAGAAATGGGTCTGATTTCTAATCAATGATTGATATCTGCAGTCTCGTCCATATGGACTATATGGGTTCTCATTTTACTTCGTCCAATAGGAGGAAAAGTAATTATATGGAGCTTAGACTTGATCGAGTGCTTCGTTCAGTGGGCTGGTTTCAAACTTGAGCTTATTCTCAATTCTTGGTCCTTCCTCGAACAATTTCAGATCATAACCCCTTGGTTATCTCTGCTCTTAATCACGTACATCAAGGTCCTAAACTTTTTGGGCTGCTTTCAACGTGGACTAGCCATTCAGATTTTAAGAATATTGTGGCCAATTCTTGGTGCTTTCATCATTATTATGGTTGTCCATTGTATATTTTGACACAAAAGCTTAGATCTCTTAAAATGGATCTTAAAGATTGACATTCAAAAATCTTTGGCAATGTGGATGATGAAGTTATTTCAGCTTGTGCTAATTTAGCTTTAATTCAAGAGAAGATAGCTACTCAGGGTTTTTCGACAGACAGATTTCAAAATGAAATTGCAGTCAAGCTTGCCCTTCAAAAAGCTAGTCACAATCAAATCACTTTTGGAGGGATAAAGCAAGAGTTAAATGGTTAATAAATGGAGAACGTTGCACCAAATTTTTTCATACTCATGCCAAGTTCATAGCTTCGAGTTCTAGGATTTTTCAAACCAATTTTGGTTGGGAGCTTGTCTTAGACCCTTTGATCCTACCAAATTCAACTGTGGATTACTACAGGAACATGTATTCTTTCTCTGGCATCGATAGAGGCTTTTCTACCGTTTGCTCTGTCATTCCACATCTAGTTTCTGTTGAAGAAAATAATTCTCTAATTTCTATCTCTTCAGCTGATGATATCCCCAGGTTATTTTCTCGATGGACCACTGTACTGCACCTGGACCGGATGGCTTTCCTAGTTCTTTCTATCATGTATGTTGGGATATCATTAAAAAAGGTCATTAGTTTTGTTTAGCAGTTCTTCACTTTAGGTTATATTTATCAGAATGTCAATTGTTCTTTAATTGCTCTTATTCCAAAGAATAAAGGTGCCAATACCATTTCTCACGGTCACGCAATTGCCTTGGCTAAATTTTGTTTGAAAATCATCACTAAATTTTTGCTGATAGGCTTTGTAGTATTGCAGATAGAATCATCTCACCTTAGCAAGCTGCCTTTATTAGAGGAAGATAGATCTCTGATGGAATTAGAATAGAGTTCGAAAATCATCAACATTTTGGATACGAAGTCTTACGATGGTAGTGTGGTAATCAAACTAGACGTTGTTATGGCCTCCGAAACACTTGAATGGGATTTTCTAATTCAAGTGTTGCGTTCCTTTGGCTTTCATTCTACATTTGTCTAATGGGTTAAGAATATTTTGGAGTCTGCTAGGGTAACTACTCTTGTTAATGGCTCTCCGAAACCATTTTTCTTGTTTGGGACAACACGAATAATTGTGCATGCTTTGGGAGCAGCACAATTATTTATTTGATAATTATGTTGTGTTAATTTTATTTTTAATATTAAATTATATTTAATATTAAAAATTACAAATATAATCTTAGGAGACAAATTTAGACTCCTCACTTGAGTTGATATGCTGTCTCTTTTATCTGGATTGGCATTATAAAAGTCCTTTCTCATCTTAAAGAAGGATTGAGTAGATAATTAGAGATGGTTGCTTGGTTCTTTTTGGCATGATCATTGGCTTCAAACTCCATTTAATTTCTGAAATTTCAAGTATTGTAAAACTTGGTGCTTCATAATTAGTTAAAGTTAGTTGGAGAAGTTAGGTGGTTAGTTCATGAAGAAAACTGGTGAGCTGGAAAATAAATCAATTTCAGAATTCTGTTAGCATAGTTATTAATTCCTTTTGAAGGGCAGAATCAACATATATATAGAAGAATACTTGTGCCAAGAGAGTGATTCTTTGTACTGTTTTTCAAGTTTTATGAATTTGCAAAGTTGAATCTTCTTTCAGTTTTAGTTCAGAAGAGCCATGTTTTTCTTGGCTAGCCAGTGTTTCTGTAGCTTTCTCCATTGCTAATAAAATCTGTAGCTGATCTTTTTCATCCATAGATGTAAGCTTTTAAAGCTGAACCCTATAATCCTTGCTTGTTCTCTCAGTTTTTTCTTCCTACTTTTCTCTTGATTTGTGTTAGATTGAAGTTTGTAAAGCTGAAATTTCTTGAATCTATGAATTGATAACATAACTGGGAAAGTTGTTGATTTTGAAGAAGTAGAAGAAAACCCCACAAACTGGTATCAGGCTGTCAATAGATTTAAGATGACAACTTCAAAGTTTGACATAGATAAGTTTACAGGGGAGAACAATTTCAATCTATGGAGAATTAAGATGAGGGCTTTATTGGTGCATTAGCGTCTTAAAGGAGCTCTTGAAGGTGCAGATGAGATGTCTAATACATTGATTGAGAATGAAAAGAGAGATATCCTTAGGAAGGCTCATAGTGCAATTGTGTTAAGTCTTGGTGATAAGGTGTTAAGAAAGGTCTCAAAACAGAAGACAGCAGCAGAATTATGAACAAAACTTGAGAGCTTTTATATGAAGAAGTCTTTTGCCAACAAGTTATACAGGAAGAGAAGGATTTATACACTTGCTATTGAGGAAGGAACTTCACTTGATGAATATTTGGATATGCTTAACAAGATCATCCTTGATCTTGAAAACATTGACATAAAGGCTGATGAAGAAGATCAAGTTTTGTTGTTGTTATGTTTATTACCAAGATTATATGAGCATTTTGTGGACACTTTGCTATATGGAAGAAATAGCATTACAATAGAGGAGGTGAAGATTGCCTTGAACTCAAAAGAACTAAATAAGAGAATAGAAAAAGAGAGGGAAGAAGGAGAGGGACTAAATGCAAGAGGAAGAGCAGAAAAGAGAGAAACTAGAAACAAGAATCAAGGCAGATCAAAGTCTAAAATTAAGAAGAAAAAGTGTTTTTTCAACCACAAAGAAGGACACCTGATTAAAGATTGTCCTAAAAAGAAGAAGAAAAAAGAAAAATAAAGTCAGAATGCTAATGTAGCCATAGCTTCTGATGTGTCTGATAATAGTTATCTCAGTGCTAATTTATTAATTGCTTTTGGTGAAAATTTTGAAAGTGAGTGGATTCTTGATTTTGGTTGCTTGTTTCATATGAGTTCTAATAAAAACTTGTTTGATTCCTTAAACTATATTGATGATGGTAGAATTCTAATAGGAAATAATGTGGTTTGCAAAGTTAACATTGGAAATATTAAAATAAGGATGTTTGATGGTGTTGTAAGATTAATACAAGGAGTTAGATATGTGTCAAACCTTAAGAGAAACTTGGTTTCTCTAGGAATGCTTAATTAGTCTGGATGTATCTTTAAGGTAGAAAATGGAGTGTTAAAAGTGGTGAAAAGATCACTAGTAATCACGAAAGGTAAAAGAAGGAATGGCTTATACATTCTACAAAGCATGGCAGCATTTGGAAATTCAACAGAATCATCTAATTCTATTGATGATCAAACCAAGCTTCGGCACCTTAGGTTAGCCTATATGAGTGAAAAAGGGCTAAAAGAACTCAGTAAATAAGGGCTACTTGGCAAAGATGAAATTGGGACACTTGAGTTTTATGAGGAATGTGTGTTAGGCAAGTCTTCTAGAGATAGATTTTATAATGCAACTCACAGAACCAAGCAAACCCTTAACTACATACATGCTGACTTCAAGGGCCTTGCACAAGTAGCTTCTCTTAAAGGGGCTAAGTACTTTCTCTCCATTATAGATGGTTATTCAAGGAATGTTTGGATGTATATTTTAAGAAGCAAGGACCAAGTGTTTGATAAGTTCAAAACCTAAAAGTCACTTATTGAAAACCAAACTGGCAAGAAATTGAAGAGAATTAAGATTGACAATAGTCTTGAATTTTGTAATGAAAAATTTGATGATCTTTGTAAGAAATATGGGATTGTAAGGCATAAGAAAGTAACACACACCCTTTAACAAAACGGATTAGCCGAAAGGATGAATAAAACTTTAATGAAAAAGGTAATATGCATGTTGTTCCATTCTAGCTACCTAAACAGCTTTGGGCAGAAGTTGTAGTTACTGTTTCTTATCTAGTAAATAGAACCCCTTCAGTTGCAATAGGGCTTAAGACTCTAGAGGAAATGTGGTCTGGGAAAGCACCTGATTTAAGCAATCTAAGGATTTTGGATGTCCAGCATATGCACATATAAAAATGGGGAAGCTTCAACCTAGAGCTATAAAGGTGTGTTCATAGGTTATCTTAAAAGGGTGAAAGGCTATAAGATTTAGTGCTCAAGTAGTGGACTTGCTAAGTGCATAATTAGCAGAGATGTTACCTTCAATTAAAAATCCATGTTGAAACTAGAAATTGAACTAAACTTTGAAAAGCAGAAGCAAGCTTCTCTTGCTAATAGGGTTTAGTTTGAGGTGGAAACACTTGATGAAAGTTCTCAACGTAGAGAAACACTTGAACAATAAGATAAAGATGAGCCTAAAGTACAATATGATTTTACAAGACTATCAATTGACCAGAGATACATAAAGAAGGCAAATCAGACCTTTCACAAGGTATGGCTATGCTAATTTAATCTCTTATGCACTTATAATGTCAGAAAAGTTGAATGTTAATGAACCTAGCTCTTACAAAGAAGCCATGTCAAGTAAATATAGAGACAAATAGATATATGCCGTTAAGGAATAAATAACCTCTTTATGTAAAAAAACCTGGAAACTTGTGGATAAACCAAGAAATAAGAGGATTATTGGTTGTAAATGGATTTTCAGAATAAAAGAAGGCATTTTAGCACCATCAAAATTCAAAGCTAAATTAGTAGCAAAGAGGTTTACTCAAGAAGAAGGAGTTGATTTTATTGAGGTGTTTTCACCTATAGTTAAACATAGCACTATAAGGGTATTACTTGCTATTGTTGTTGAAAGAAACCTTGAATTACAACTTTTTAATGTGAAAACAGCCTTTCTAATGGTGAACTAGATGAAGAAATTTTAATGGTACAATTTGAAGGGTTTAAAATACCAGGAGAAGAGGAGAAAGTATGCCTGTTGAGAAAGTCATTATACGATCTCAAGCAATTACCTAGACAATGGTATAAAAGGATTGATATGTTTATGATAAAGAATGGCTACTGTAGAAGTGAGTTTGACAGTTGTGTATACTTTAGGAAGCTTTCAAAAGAAAACTATATATATCTACTGCTTTATATAGATGATATGCTAGTAACATATAAAGATAAGGCTAAAATTCAAAAGTTGAAGGATTAATTGAATGTTGAATTCGAAAAGAAAGACTTAGGGGATGCTAAGAGAATTTTGGGTATGCAAATCAATAAAAATAAAGATCAATAAGAGTTTGTTCAAAAAATAGTTGAAAGGTTTGGAATGAAAGGTTCAAAACCAGTTTTAACTACTCTGGCACAGCACTTCAAGCTTTCTAAAGCTAAAGCACCAGAAATCGATGAATAAAAAAATGAAATGGCTAAGATACCATATACAATTGCTGTAGGGCGCATTATGTATGCCATGGTTTATATAAGACTTGATATCTCATACTGCTAGTGTTGTGAGTAAATTCATGGCAAATCCAGGCAAAGAACACTGGAAAGTAGTGAAGTGGATACTTAGGTATTTGAATAGAACAAACAAGTATAGTTTGTTGTATGGAAATAAGAATACATCAATTGTAGACTATGTGAATTTTGATTATGCCAAGGATTTTGATAAGAGAAGATTAATTTCTGGTTATGTTTTCACTCTATGTTCACTCTACTGTGAGCTGGAAAGCATTTTTATAGCATGTGGTAGCTCTTTCAACCATAAAGCTAAATATATTGCTATAACTACTGCTGTAAATGAAGCTTTATAGATGAATGGCTTGGTGAAAATGAGCTAGGCATAGATCAAAGCTGTGTTGATGTTCATTTTGACAGCTAAAATGCTAAATGTACTATGAAAGAACCAAACATATTGATGTAAGGTTACATCATATCAGAGATGAGGTCTCAAAAGGAGCTATTAGAATGGTTAAGATCAGAACAGCTAAGAATCCAGCTAACATGCTCACAAAGCCCTTACCTTCTGTTAAGTTCAATTTTTGCTTGAACTTGATTGGAGTTAAGGTAGCTTGAAAATACTAATTTGGTGGTCAAAGAGATCAAATTAACTGATTTGAATCAAGGTGGAGATTTATGAAACCTGATGCTTCATAATCAGTTAAAATTAGTTGGAGAAGTTAAATGATTAGTTCATAAAGAAAATTGGTGAACTAGAAAAGAAACTGATTTCAAAATTTTGTTAGGACAGTTATTGATTCCTTCAAAGGGGAAAATCAACATATATATAGAAGAATACTTGTGCCAAGAGAGTGATTCTTTGTACTATTTTTCAAGTTTTCTGAATTTGCAAGGTTGAATCTTCTTTCAGTTGTAGTTCAAAAGGGCCATGTTTTTCTTGGCTAACTAGTGTATCTGTAGCTCTCTCTGTTGCTAATAAAATCTGTAGTTAATCTCTTTCATTCATGAATGTAAGCTTTTAAAGCTAAACCACCTAATCCTTACTTGTTCTCTCAGTTTTTTCTTCCTACTCTTTTCTTGATTTGTGTTATATTAAAGTCTATAAAGTTGAAATTTCTTGCATATGTGAATTGCTAACATAACTGGGAAGTTATTGATCTTGAGGAAGTAGAAGAAAGCTCCACAAAGTAGTATCAGAGCTGTGGATAGATTTAAGATGACAACTGCAAAGTTTGACATAGAGTATATCACCATATATTTAATAAGAAAAACTAATGTAGACTATACGATAACCAATACTATCATATTAAAGTTAGTTTGTATCCCAAAATTTATTTCTTTACCGACACTCTTCTTACTATATATATTTATATATATATATAAATTTAAACAAATTAGCAAATCCATTATTGAAAAGATCACTTTGGATATTAAGAAATGTTTTCATTTCATTCTTATCATCGGTTCTTAAGTTGGTGAGGATAATTTTGTAAACTTCTATTTGTAAATATTTGTTAATGTTGATACAATTTAACAATTAACTCTTCTTCATTTGATAAAACAATTTTTTTATCAAACACATGTCAGTTAATTAAGCTCGTTATTATGACAATTAATGAAGACGATATTATTATAGGCAGGGATTTTTTATTATTTCAATAAATGAGTCATAGAAATATGTTGTTAGTTCATGCTTTATAATTTGCACATTGACCATAGGTATTTTAGGTTTGAGTTTTACAACTTTTAAATTTTAAATTTTAAATTTTAATGAATGTTTCAGAATTTTATGTTAAAATTTAAAATCTATTGTAATCATTAATACAAACAAAGGAAGGATCAAATTAAAAATTTAGGTTTGTATTCACAAATTGATAAATTTTGATAGGCGCTATTTTTTTTTTTTTCAAGTGTCAATAAACCTAAATGATTTCATGCAAATATTACAAAATTTTTAATAATTATAGTATTAATAAAAATATTTCATAAATATATGAAAGATAAAAGAAAAAACTAATAATAGATTGAGGGATGCTACCTGCGACCGTTGCTTTATCCGAAGAGATGAAGGCATCTATTCGGCCTGCTATTGTAAGCAACCATTTTAGCAAATTTAATAATTTAATATTTTTATTTTGTAACTGAAGAGGGTACCAATGAAAAAGAATCCTTACTTATTCCGATTTAAGAATTCAATGTACATTATATTTAATATATTTTAGTATGTGTTTCAGATTCAAGAAATTGTAAGCCTATATTACTATTAATTTTCAACCTTCTATATTAATATTATCTTAATAATAGCTTAAAACTATATACATAGTTTACTCCAATATCTAACATGCAGTAAATATTATTCATGATGATTCTATCAAAAATAAATAGCATGAAAATGTATTTGATTAGTTGTTATTTAATATTTTCATTCATCTTAGATTTATTAATAAAAATATTTACAATAAAACTTGTTAAATGTCACATAACTTACAAGAATCACAAAAATAATGCCTTTTCTTAGTTTCCAAGACTTTTAACGATTTGTGAAAATTTTCGAATTTAATTATTTTACATTTTTTAGGAGCAAATAAATAGAGAAAAGGTGAAAAAGTTATGAACATATAAAAAAAAGAAACTTTGTTGTTTTATTTTTGTAAATAAAAATATTACGCCAATTAATAATAGGCTAACATTTATATTGTTTCTGAAATTAGATCATCAAAATTTCTTCTAATAGCTAACATTATATGGATATTTTAGTTTATTACAATTAAAAAATTTATTCAAATTTTAAACTTTATGATTAAATTAAAAATTTTAATTTATTTTGTTGGGACATAATTACTTAATTTTTAGTGAAATTAAGAAACAAATATTTTTAGAGATACTCTAATAAATAAAACTAATTTATATTCGAAATTCAGACTAAAATATTAACAAACACTTAATTAATTTAATAAAATTATGTAGTATCAATTGAATTAAACTAAATTAAACGTACGATGATATACTCTTTTAAGGAGCGAATCTTTTTGGTAGGAGCGAACATTAAAAAACTAATCATTTTGCAAGTGAAAAAGACACCAATAAAGAAGGATCTTTTCTTATTCGAACTTTAGTAGTAAAGTATGTTAAACCTAAAGTTGGTAAGTCATTACTTTGATGATAATAAATATTAATATCTATTATTAACTAAAATTTTCTTGTAATATTTGTTGTATTATTTTTTAGTATGAAAATTTTGACATCCAATTGTGAAAATACAAAGAATATATATATATATAGATATATATCCAAAATCAAAGTATTCAAGTAAAGTATAATGAAATCCCTTGAGCAAATGAAAGATAAATCAATAGAAGAATGAAGTCACAGCCGTTAAAATTTCATTGGTATATTTTTCTACTGTTGTATGCTTGTATGTGTTTATGATTGTAGTAATTGTGTAAGCTCAAAAATTTTTATACAAACACTTTTTCAAATAATTCACTTGTCAAAATTTTTATTGCAATAATTTTTACAAGATTACTTTTAATTAATTTGCTTAACTTTTGAAAAGCAATTCTCTTTTTGGATTAAAGTTTTTAAAGGGCTGAAAATATAAATGTTTGAAAACCTAAAAACTGGATCAAAATGTAAAATTTTGAAACCTCAAAAAGGGACAAAATATTTAACTACATTTTAGAATATTTAACTACATTTTTAAAATTTTTAAAAAATATGTAATATTATTTAAAATAAGATTTATTAATGTTTTCTTAAGAATATCATAAATATTTTAGAATATATACTAAAATATATAAAAAATTATTTTAAAATAGGTGACACTATTATTATTAAATGGTAATTGTTTAGAATCAGAATTTCATTTCTCGATAGAATTATTAAGCAGTCGGGTCGTAATTAACTTAAAATATGTTACGTATAGCGCAGGCTTTTAAATTGCGCTTACATATTAACATAACATTGATCATTTGCGTCAAACCCTAGATTTACAGCCATCACAACAATGGCCGCCCGTCCTTTAGTAACGGTGCAGCCGCTTGATAGTGACATGGCGACTGACGCAGCCGCCACCACTGTTGCTTTTCCCAATATAATGAATGCATCTATTCGGGCAGATATAGTGAACTTTGTTCACGCCAATATCTCCAAGAACAGCCGCCAGCCTTACGCCGTCTCCAAGCCTGCTGGCCACCAGACTTCCGCCGAATCATGGGGTACCGGACGTGCTGTGTCCCGTATCCCTCGGGCTCTCGGAAGTGGTACACAACGTGCCGGTCAGGGAGCTTTCGGAAACATGTGCCGAGGCGGCCGCATGTTTGCTCCTACCAAGATCTGGCGCCGATGGCACCGCAAGATCAATGTGAACCAGAAAAGATACGCCATCGTTTCAGCTATCGCCGCTTCCACCGTCCCCTCCCTTGTGATGGCTCGTGGTCACAGGATTGAGACAGTTCCGGAGATGCCTCTTGTAGTTAGTGACTCGGCCGAGGGTGTTGAGAAAACATCCGCTGCGCTTGAAGTTCTCAAGCAGATTGGCGCCTATTCTGATGCTGAGAAGGCCAAGGAAAGCTAAGGCATTCGTCCTGGGAAAGGTAAAACGACGAACCGCTAGGAAGGGCCCACTGGTTGTGTACGCAACTGAAGGTGCTAAGCTTGTCAAGGCTTTCAGGAACATGTCAAGGCTTTCAGGAACATCCCTGGTGTTGAGGTTGTTAACGTGGAGAGACTCAGTCTTTTGAAGCTCGCACACGGTGGTCATCTTGGGCGCCTTGTGATCTGGACTAAATCTGCTTTTGAGAAGCTGGATGAAATCTACGGAACCTTTGGCAAGCCTCGTGCCAAGATGGTTAACGCAGACCTTGCTAGGATCATTAACTCCGATGAGGTCCAGTCCGTTGTGAGGCCGATCAAGAAGGAAGTGGAGAGGGCCCCAATGAAGAAGAATCCTCTGAAGAACTTGAATACCATGTTGAAGCTGAACCCATATGCAAAGACTGCTAGGAGGATGTCACTTTTGGCTGAGGCTCAACGCGTTAAGGCTAAGAAGGAGGAGCTCGACAAGAAGAGGAAGCCCATCAGCAAGGTGGAGGCAGCTGCAATCAAGTCTGCTGCAAAATCATGGTACCAGACCATGGTTTCAGATGGTGACTATACTGAATTTGGGAACTTCTCAAAATGGCTTGGTGTATCACAGGGAGATTAGACTTGAGATTTTGTTTTTAGGACTTTATTTTAGATTTCTAGATTTTTATTTGAAGACCTTATTTTGTTCATCTTTATGAATTGGTGTTGAACTTACTTTGTTTATTTTGATCTTTGTTTATCTTTTTGAATTGGGGTTGAACTGCTTTCAATCATGAGAATTTGTGGAAGCAAAATGAGTGCGATAAGACGGGTTTAGAATTGAGTTTTTCCAACCCAACATTGTGGAAAAGGGTTTAGAATATTGAGTTTTTCCTACCCAACATTTTGTGGACAGTTTTTACCATAAAAACTGGAGTTAAATGTTTTAACTAAACAATTTGACTTGAAGAATAATTCTATGTATAAGTTCATCTTCAATAAAATCGTGAATTGAAATAAAATTAAAAAATTTTATATACCTACAAGAAAATTTTTAACATTTTAATTCTTTTGTTCAAAACCAATATATCAAATCACAAAATTATAATTTTTAATTTATATAATTTATTAATAAATTACAAATAATCATTAAATTTTTAACTTTTTTTTTAATGTTACTTTGATTATGACATTTCTGCTAATCAACATGTTGTTTCTTACATTTTAGTTAAATCCTTTTGGTTTTCTGAAAACATTAGTCATTCTTTTCGTTACATTTTATTTTCAGAAAACATCAGGCATTCTTTTAAAAGCTTTCATATCTCACCGCTTTAGCCTATTTTAGATTTAAAATTTAATTGTCTACAATATTTTACAATAATTACTTTATATATTATTTTGAAGAACCTGATATTTAGATTTAAAATTTAATTGTTTACAATATTTTCACAATAACTTCTTTATATATTATTTTGAATAACCTAAAATTTTTTAGATAGATAGAGAAGAGAGTATTAAAAATCCATGTCATATTAACAGCCTTTTTCATATTTATTATTCATGTATAAAATGTGTTTTTCTTATTTATTATTGATGCCTATACTATATTAAGTCACATTTATCTTTGATTGTAACATAAACACTGATATTGTGAAATTTATGTATTCACTTTAGCTATAGTATAGGAAACAACTATAAATTAAATAAGTAATTGTATATTTAATGAATACATTATTCATATGTTATAATGATTATTATGTTTATTATTCATGTATATAATGTTTACTTTAGTGCTCATCCTAATGATAGGTTCATGCACTTAATAAAACTTATGTAAAGTCTATATTTTCACTTGAATGTATAATATAAGAATAATCAATTCTAAATTAAATAACTAATTATATATTTAATAAATTAAAGGTGGTAATATATCTATCTTTAAATTATATTGAAATAATAAATTAAAATATAATTTATTTGAACTTTAATATTTTCGTCCCTGAGCCATGATGATTATGTGTGTATTGTAAATCACCATCATGATGATGGTGATTATTATTTACATACCGTAAATCAAATTGTTTTTATCGTTTGATTTCTTTTGTTTATAAGTTTAAGGGTTTCAACCTAAATAAGAATTTCTTATTGTCATATAATAGAATATCTTAACTATATATAATACATTTTGTTTTAAATTTTCTACTCGAGATTTTGTTTTAATTTTTCTACTTGAAAGAATTTTTATCCTCCTAATTATTATTTTCAATAACTACTCGTTGAAGAAAACAAATTTTTGATATTAGAAGAGAAAAATGTTTTCCTACTTTGAATAATTATTTTAATGTTACTGTTCACTTTGGAAATTATGGAAATCTTCGGAGGTATATACTATACTTCTTCAACTTTGGAACAATTCTAGCAATTATATACACTATCGAGGAATCCAATTAAATAAAGATAGTTCATATATGATTTATCCTAGGTTCCTGGAATCTAATATTGTTGTTTTTCTCTCTCTCTGTTTTTTTTTTTTTTTATTTTCTTATTTTTCCAAGACTAATAATATATATATATATATATATAAGGAAAAAAATTGTAATTGAGAACAAAAATACTAAAATTCTACGTTCATCTAGTCCTAATATTATGTCACATGTGTATTTTATTTAAAATATATAAATATCATATTAAAGAAAAAATTTTGAAACATTTAGTTTAATTTTATTAGATAGTTTCATTAATTATCGATTTGAAAGTATTAAAGAAAAAGTATTTATATTCTATGCCTAGTACTACTCCGAAACACTTCAATTTCTATTATAATTTACTAGCATGTAATTTTGTGCTAATTAATTTAAAGATTATTGATAGTACTAATTAAATTTGATAAATACTTTTAAAATGAATAGGAGAACAGATGAATAAGTGTTAATATTTTTTAATTTAATAATTGTATAATGCTAATTATAATTTTTAATTCCTTTTTTTTTTTTTTTGTTTCAACATTAGTAATTGAACAACTGTAATAGAAATATATATGAGCACAGATTCTAGGAAAACGCAAGGAAATTTCTTTCTTAGTTTAAATTTTTGCTTCAAAAAATAGACCTTCTACTTACTATAAATATATATACAGTAGAAGCAAGAAAGAAGAGACAGCAACATTGAAGAATGATTCTGAAACCGCTTTTTCAGATTATGCCCTGCTTCCATGGCCTATAAAAGCCATTCAGAAAGCACCACCATTAGCAAGCCAAATTGTGTTTCCATTCCATTTCCATTCGGAATCGGATCCAATTGTTCTATTGACGATTGGTTTACAATAGATTGCGACTTCAACAAGCCATTCATCAGAAGCATCAACTTGGAAGTGCTTAAAATTTCAGCGTTACAAGCAAGCCACAGTGCTTGTAACGCTTGCAACTACATTCAACATTTCTTGTCAACATGAAATTTCTCCAGCTTCTAGCTTATCTGTTGGTCTGGAAAACACTCCATTTTTCTTCTCTCGAGCAGACAACACCACGTTTTAGATTACCGCAAGTCTAACGTTATGATTTTGCATTGGGGGGTATATAATTTCTCGTTTAATCAATTTTTGAGAAATAAATCGATGGATTAGGTTTCAAATTCTTCTTGTTTTCCTGATAATTACCCTAATTCTTCTGATATTGTTCATTGTTATTGCTCACCGGTGCTACCAAGGAAATCCATATATTCTTGATGGATGTCAAGGTAAATTAATTCTCCGATGAAGCCGATTTTTTCATTTCTACAATTTTCTTTTTCTTTTTAACTATAATACATTAATATATATATATTTCAAGTTTTGAACTTTTAAATTTTTATGTTAGATATTTTAAACTTTAGATTAAGTATAGCAATATATCCAATATGTTAATTAATCAAAAATTCAAAGAAAACTATTGTTTTCCAAAAACAATTAGCGTAGTTTTTTAATTCACGATCGCATTAGTGAAATTAAACTATTCTTCATTTGCAAGTATTTCATATATATATATATATATATATTTTTTTTTTAAATCATAGGTAAAACATTTAAATTGTAAATGTGTTGAACATCATTAATTTGTATTTACATGTCAGTTAATTAATTAATTGAAGTTGTTTATTATTTATCAGATATTGATGAATGTGCTACAAATTCCACCATTTGTGGGTTGTCGATGACTTGTAAAAACTATATAGGAGGCCACGGCTGCTATAAATCCAGAAACTCTATTGATTTCGTGCTTGGTATGCCTTTCTACCCTTTTTATCTAAAGCAGCGTAATTCCTACACGAAAAATAAAATTTTAATTTTTTTTACTCACACTCTTTTAACTTATTTGTTACATTTAAAAAATTTAAACTGTACAAAAGAAAAATGTAGAAATTGAAACAAAATTTTTGAAACTGTATATTAAAATAATCCTATTGCAGCAAAACCGGTTAATTATATTGTTCGAAAATACATTCTAGTTGACAATATCACTTTCAATATTTTTTGGTAAATTTCTGTTATAAATTATATTATTTTTCAATATTTTTTAATAAAATTCTGTTATAAATTCTAATGTAAGAAATAAATTATCATTTATTTAATGAAAATATAAACGCTATTATGTATGAAGAATACCAAACGAATTTTTTAAAATATTTTAATTTTTAAAATTGATTTTAAATTGTAAATTGAATATCCTGTAAATTTCTAAATTTGCAGCTGCTGGCATTATCATTGGAGGATTCTACATGCTACTTCTTGGAACATGGTGAGTGTGCACAATCAAGAGAGAAAGTACATCAAGCTTCAAGACAATAACAAATTCTTCAAACATAAATTGATGCACTTTCACTTTGAAAATTCACTTCTATAAATAATAAATGTATAAAATGTATCGTTTAGAAATGCATTCATTAAACATAGTTACTACTATCATTCATTCACAGTCTAAATATTATTTAAGCTTCGCAAAATGGTTTGGGCTCAATTCAGCCCCAAAAGAAAATCTGAATTTTAAGATTGGGTTTCTAAATAAAATACGGGCAAGATCGAACTTTTATCATTATAATCCAGATTGGATCCGGGTTACTTTTGAGTCAACCGAACTTTAAAATAATAAGAGATTATAATCTAGAGTTGGAACGCCCAGAAAAACATAAAAAAAAAAGTATTTATTAATAAAATTCTTGACTTTTAAAGTTCGGATATAAGGCCGAACTTATATCGAGCCAGACTTTTGACCCTACCCATAAATATTAAATTTGGGTTCGGGCTGAGCTGAATTTAAAATGAATGGTTTGTAAATCGACCCGAACCCATATTTTTCTCAAGCTTAATTATTCATCAAAATGCAATCTTTTTCTGATTTTTCATTGAGAAATCAAGTCTATTATAAGAAGGTACAGCAAAAATAGCTATGTTTGAGAGCTTGACACCCTATTGTGATTGATCAAACTCGTGATTTACTGGACGTGAGTCAATCTTTTTCAATTTTCTAGACAAATTTTCGCTGAATGCCACATATAACAGCCAGCACTTCCCAGCTGAATACCACATATAAAGCCGAACAATACCTAATACCAAATCCTGGCTATGTAGATATTGGCATGTAACTGATCTCTCTTATATTATAGAATGTTCATTTCATAAATAGTTATGCATATTCTTTTATTTATAAAAATAACTAGTATTTATATGAGTTATATAAAAAGCACATACTTTGTATTCTTAAACTGTATATAGATAAAAGAAAAATTTTATTAAATTAAAAACGATGTCATTACATCTTATGCTTTAAGAACATAAATAATAACTTAGCCCCAACAATCTCTCATTTACTCTATATTGAAATCCTATGCCACTAATATGACTCTCCAAATTTATGACAGGTAAAGTCTTTGGTGAAATGATTTGTCCTTTTTTTTTTTCCGTGATATTATTTTTGTGACCACAACTTCATCTTTCTACACAAATTCTCATACTAGTTGATATTTTCTCTCAGTTCCTTCGACTGTACTACAGCTCCAGTATTATCACAGTAAAGGACAATAGGTAGCTTAGCACTTCAAACAAAATCAAGTTCATACGGAACATCTGGAGCCGTATAATCTCTTTTGCAGCTTCTGAAGCAGTTATATATATTTTGGCTTTCACGGCGAAGTCTGTGATACAAGCTAGTTTTTGTTTCAACATCTGCCAACTAATAACGCCACCACCTAAGTTGAACCCATATCTGGATATAAATCTCCTGGTAGCTTTATTTGCTTGAAAATCAAAATTGGTATACCTAATTAGTAAAAGGTCTTCTCTACAGTACACAAGTATAAAATCTCTCGTTCTCAAAAGATATTTGAGTATATGCTTTATCGTAATCCAATGTTCTAGTTACTTTTAGATTTGATTGATATCTAGTAATTAACATGCCTACTAATAGCAAATATTCGGTCTCCTACATGACATAGCATACATGAGACTTCCTACTATATAAGCATAAGGAACTTACCTCATATGCTTTATCTCTCCACATGCCTTTGGAGATTGTTCCTAAATATAGCAATTCCATGTCTGAAAGAAACTACAATTCTTTCTTAACTAGGTTTATACATTGTAAATTTGACTAGAATTTTATCTATTTATGCAGTTTGGGATGATTATAACATCTTATTCTTGCGAGCAAAAGCTTAATCCCAAGGATTTAATTGGCTTCCTAGGACTTTCATATCAAATTTGTTCTAATAACAAAATTTTAATAGGTGATAACGCCTCTATATTATTTTCCATGGGTGAGGTATCTGTTACATGCAGGACCAAAAATACTACCATTGATCTATCTATCTTCTTGGAAATAAAAAAGTTTATTACGATTTTAATCATTAAATTTATTAACCTTTTTTTTTAATGTCACGTGCAGCTCCAAACAAACGAAGCCTGGTTGTCTTTCTGAAATTTAAATGTTATAAAAAAATTATATATTACTAATTTTGAAATTCCAACACTTATGTAAACTATTATTGATTTTGATTTTGACATTTCTGCTAATGAACATATTGTTTCTTACATTTCAGTTAAATCCCTTTTTGTTTTCTGTAAAAATCATTGGTCATTCTTTTCCTTACATTTTATTTTCTGAAAACATAAGGCATTCTTTTCAAAACTTTCATATCATCGCCTTGGCATAATTTAGATTTAAAATTTATTTGCCTACAATATTTTACAATAATTACTTTATATATTATTTTGAATACCCTAAAATTTAGATTTAGAGTTTAATTGCCTACAATATTTAACAATAATTACTTCATATATTATTTTGAATACCCTAAAATTTTTTAAATAGATAGAGAATAGGATATTAAAATTGCTCACTATTCACTAGCTGAACGGTAACCCATGAGTTTTTTCTCGATCTAATACGACGCGATAACTATTTACAATACGGCGCAATACGGTTCATGAGCTTTTTCTCTCATTCTAGCATGTGACTAGAGTTGTGTCAGGCTAGGCCAAGTTGATACTGTTCACAAATTGGGCCAGTCCACCCATTTTTCCACCTCTATATTGTATAATGTTAATTATAATTTTTTAATTCTTTTTTATTTTTTTTCCAACATTAGTAATTGAACAACTGTAATAGAAATATATATGAACAAAAATTCTAGGAAAATGCAAGGAAATTTCTTTCTTCCTTAGTTTAATTTTGCTTCAGAAATTGGAGCTTATACTTACTACGAAACATAAAGCAGAAGCAAGAAATAAGGAACAGCAACATTGAGGGATGATTCTGAAACTGTTTTTTCAGATTATGCTCCTGCTTTCATGGCCTATAAAAGCGATTCCGAAAGCACCACCATTAGCAAAGCCAAATTGTGTCTCCATTTGTATAAATGTACTTCCATTCCATTTCCATTGATCCAATTGTTCTATTGACGATTGGGTTACTATAGATTGCAACATCAACAAGCATTCATCAGAAGCATCAACTTGGAAGTGCTTAAAATTTCAGTGCTTCAAGCCACAGTGCTTGTGACTCTTCCAACTGCTTTCAACAATTCCTGTCAAGATGAAATTTCTCCAGCTTCTAGTTTATCTGCTGGTCTGGAAAACAGGTGGTTTTCCTTCTCTCGAACAGGCAACAAATTCAACGTTTAAGATTACAACAAGTCCTGACTTATGATTTTGCATTGGGCGATATATAATTTTTCTTTTAATGATCAATTGATAAATAAATCGATGAATGTTTCAAATTCTTCTTGTTATGATGTGAGTAATATCGTTCATTGTGACTGCCAGTCGGGCTACCGAGGAATATCCTATATCAAAAGAAAAACTATTTTTTTTAAAACAAATAAAAAAAATTAGAATACTTTTTTGTAAACAAGATCGTATATTAGTGAAATTAAATTATTCTTCATTTCCAAGAATTATCGCAAATATTTTTAAAATCATAGGTAAACATTGGGAATGTAATTGCTTAATTTGAACATCATTAATTTATATGTTACTGGTTAATCAATTAATTAAATGAAGCTGTTAATTATTTGTCAGATATTGATGAATATGCTACAAATGCCGACATCTGTGGACGTCAATGACTTGCGAAAACCACGTACGAAGGAATCTACGAGTGCTACAAGACCGAAAGCTATTTTGATTAAGTGTTCAGTGTGCCTTTCTACCCTTTATAACCAAATTATATTCTTTTTTTTTAAATTACATATAACATATAGAATCTCTTTCTAACATTATATCGATTATATTTCTTTTTTAAATTATATATTAAATGTAAAATCTATTTATAACCCGGTCTTAAATATATTTCGCATTGTGTACATGTCGGTCGGATAAATAAAGTCCGAGTCAACTTGATTAATAAGTTATTGAGCTTTAGAAACCTAGGTCGAGCCAGGCAGGGTTGAAACTCCACCCTAACAACATGAAATACGATTCAACAAGGATAACTGATGCTTTAATTCCGCCTTATATATTAAAATAACATCTGAAAATTTAGTTTTACCTCATCACTGACATAAAATCCGATCTACAACCATTGCGCCAATGGTCGGCTATCCTTTAGTAACAATGCAGTCGCTCGAGAGTGACATGGTGACTAAGGCGCCTGTGACCACCGTTGCTTTACCTGATATAATGAAAACATCTATTTGGGTGGATATCGTGAACTTTGTGGAGTGTAGTACTTAAGTGTAATTTCTAAGATATAGGGAATTCTACCCACTTAGGGTGGCAGAAAATATCTTTGACCCCCCAAGAGTTTGACCTAATTATTCCCCGTTAAATTTTTAGGAATGCCCTTTAATCTCCACTATTAGCTCTGTCACAGTTAAAAAGCACTTTTTTAATTGCAATTATCTTCATACCTTTGGGAGGCTAACATGTAAGCCTATGATGAAGATTATGAAAAACGTTTGTTTTATTGAAAATAATAAATGATAATTTTATCATATTATCCCTAATTATAATGACTAAAAAAGTAAAATTTTCTTATGTGTATTTTGTCTTTTAAATACACAAAATTGAAAACTACAACGATTGTATATTCCAGTTTTTGTATACTATCTAACATCTACCAACAACATCATTCTCTCACCATTAACAACTCAAAAAAAAAAAAAAGATAATAGTTTAAACTTTTTAATATTTTATCTTTTATTCTCTTCTATTCTTCATTTTCTCATTCACTCTCCTTACTACCACTGCTTCTTTCTCTTTTTCCAAACAAACACAATTTAACTTTTAGAAGTTTTAATTGCTTTACATAGAATTTAAATTAATTTCTTAAAATTAAATTTTATATTATTAATACTTTTTGATAAATGTTAATTAATTTATCTAAACATTTAAATTATAAATATTTAAATACAACAATTAATTTAAATTGATTTCAAATTTAAGAATATTTTACTAATGGCAGTAGTGGTAAGCCACCATCACCAACACCACCACCAACCACTATCCGTTGTTGGTGACTGACTCTTAATAAATTACCATTGACATCATTAAACTCTAAATTTATTGATCTATATGATGATGTAGTTATTTTAATAAAAAAGCGACAAAAGAACACTAAAAGTGGTCAAAATAGTGGCAGTCATGGTGTGACTTTGCTACGTTACCACTAAGTGTCGGTACAATGCCACTACCTTTGAATAAATCGGCTTTTGCTACCTCTGGATGGTGACAATGTACTTTCATTCCTAACCAATATGGTGGTGCCATATAGTGACTACCACTATTTTGACCATTTTTAGCCTTCTTCTATCACTTTTTTCTCAAAAATAACTATAGCATCATATGTATTCAGAAATTTGAAGTTTAATGATATCGACGAAAATTTATCTAGAGTTGGTCACTAGTGGTGGGCGGTTGCCGATGGCAATGGCGGTGGCGTGGACTTGCCGTTGCTGCCACCATTAATAAAATGTTTATAAATTTAAATCAATTTATATTATATTGATATCTATTATAAATTTTAAATATTCATATAAATTAATTAACATTTATCAATAAATATAATAGTGTAATATTTATATAAATTATTAACATTGATTGTAAAATTTAAATTATTTTTTAATGAATTATCTAAAACATTTATGAATTTAAATAATTATACAAATTAATTAATGTTTATCTAAAATGTATTAGTATAAATTTTAAACTAATTTATTAATAAATTATCTCTTTAAACATGTAGAATCCAATTTCAAGTTAAGTCTACTTTTCTTTCTTTCTTTAAAAAAAATAAATAAAACGAAGTAAAGTAATCATCATTTTGACATTGCACTTTTGGATTTGTGCACAAATCCTTTCTTAAGTCATCATTCTTATTTAAAAATATTTAAATGCTAAAGCACGTTTCTATCTTTGAAAAGGTGCATTTTAATTGCGTTGGAGCTAATTGTAAAAGGGTAAAGGACATTTAAGAAAACTTAGAAAAATGAGCTAATTGTTAAAAAGGTACATTTTAACTAGCTATGAGCTGGTAGCATAAATCAATTATATTCTAAAGGAAAACTTTGATTGTAGACAATAATTCTTTAATCTCATCACATATATGTATTACATTGAAAATTTTAAATTTTTTTTATCACATTCTTCAACTTACATATTATGGCTTAAAAATTTAAGAAATTTAACAAAAAGAATGTCGAAATTGAAACAAAAGTATTGAAATTATATATCAAAACAATCCTAGTGTAGTAAAACCCGTTAATTTATTTCGAATTATAGCCCAGAGACTACATCTTGAGACTATTGTTTGAGAATAGTCGAAAGACATAGTATTTAAATATAATTTTAGATTTGTAAACAATAAACTATCGTTTAAAGCAATTTTCACTAATTTATATTCAAATATTTGGTGAAAAATATGTTTTTAAACATTACATTAAATACATATGCTCAAAACAATTTTTATATTATATCATATTCAAATATTAGAAAAATGAAGAATAGAACACTCAATTTTTTAATTATATTCTAATTTTTAAAAATTGGTTTTAAATTGTATAATGAATAACTGCTAACTTTCCGAATTTGCAGTTATGGGTATGATCATTGGAGGACACTACAGGCTACTTCTTGGAACATGGTGGCTGTGCACAACAAGAAGAGGATGTACACATCAAGCTCCGAGGCAACAATAAATTCTTATATCATTTGTAAAGTGTTGGATTTAAACACTTTCAATGATTAAAATTTAAATCTAATATATGTAATTAGTATAAAATAAATACATCGTAATATGTATGTGTAAGATTTAATTTTAACCAAATTAAATTGTATTAAATTAAGGTATTATTGATTCATACATACGTACATGCATATATATATATATACATACATATATACACACATATATATATCAATTACTGTTGGTAATTCTACTTTTTTTTATTAAAATGTTATTTATATGGTACCTTAAGTTATGTGACACTTATTAATTATTATCACACATTACGTAATATTATAGAGTTTACGCTTCATAATTGAAAAGTCAATCACTATATTATGCAGTTTACTTTAACTTAATTTCTCTCTCTTTATCTGAATTTGCAAAACAAACGTATCATTTAAGGACTAATTAATTTTACTTTGTAAGTCCTTAATGTATCAAGAAATGTCACTTTTGTGAAATTATTTGTCGCTTTTACAAATTTTATGTCGACACTGTCCAGGTCATGTTGCTCATTTTAATGATTTACTTTCTTTCTCCTGACTGGATATTTTACCAAAATTTGGAAAGGCTCCTAAGATCATCCCAGTTAGCTAGTCTCTCATGCCCATTGGATGGATTAATTAAGGTAAATATTGATAGTTTGTCTAAGCATAAACTTGCCCCAACTACTTCTGGTAGTGTTTTTAAAGATAACAATGGCTTATTCCTAGGTGGTCTGCTACTAGTTTAGGCATACGATCCTCCTTCTTTGTTGAAGTTATGGCAGTTACTCTTGAAATTAAAGGGGCTTGGTCGAGAGGTTGGTATAATTTTTGGATTGAAAGTGATTCCTTGGCTTTAGTCCAATGCTTAAGGAGCGGCTCCTTTGTCCCTCGGAGCATTCTCAACAAATGGAAAAATTATTTGTGTTTAATAAAACACATTAATTTGTGCATTTCTCGTATCCTCAAAGAGGGGAATAAAGTAGCGATGCATTGGCGAATTTAAGTTTATATTTTTCCTCCTTAACTAAGTGGACATCCCTACCCACTAATAGTTTGAGGGATCTTCACCTCAATCTCTTAAGAGTTCTTAATCTTAGATTCTTGTAGCTTTGTATTTTATTGTAAATTAACAGCACGTAGTTGTTGTTTTGTCAGTTTTTCGTGTTTCCTAATCTGTTCGTACCTCTTGTAATCTCCTAAGTCTTCTTTATTAGTAATATTTATTATTTTATTTAAAAAAATTCACAAACATTCCTAATGTTTCTCGTAAGTCGTATATCATTTAGTCCTTTAGGCTTCAGAAAATTATATCACCTGAGTCGGGCTGCTTTACATATCAATCACTTTAGTCCTTGAGCTAAGAAAATATCCTCTTCATCCTTTGACCAAAACTTAAGTTACATTTTCTCAGTTATATTGAGTAGGGACAATTAAGATAACAATCTTCCTTCTAATAATTTCTACGTAGATGATAGATTAAGCCGTTTTCTAATCACCCTACCTATGTTCAAGGCCAGAAAATACGAATAAAAAAATTATATACTTTGAACTTTGTCCAGCCTCTTATATTTAAAAGAAAAAATCTCTGCGTAGGTAAAAATGACTTACAATAATTCTGTGACAACTTGCCCTTTCTCTTGATTTTATCTTTTATAAATTACATTATAAAGTCAACACATATGGTTTCTATTTTATAAAAAAAATGTGAGGAAAAATTTCATTTTCCTCTATAATTTATTCGATTTGTAAAATTAATAAAAAAATACCATATGATCTAAAAAATCGAAAGTACCACTAAAACACAAAAATTGTCTAACGTAATTTAGTTTAAAAAACGGATAAAAATTTAGTGTTGGGAATGGCTTCAAACTCACATAACGTCGATATCAAACAAGAATTAAGTGCTTTAAAGATAAATAGAAACACAACAATTATGGTAATATCCTAAGTTAAAAATTGGGGATTAAAATATGAAAATCAAGCAGTGTAAACAAAACAATAAGTGGAACGAAGAAGAGAATTGTACCTTGGCATCCGTCCAGAAGATAAGGATTTCCACCGTAGCCATTGAAGCACTTGCATCGGACAATTGGAAAAGAAGAGATATTAGAGTTTGTGGAAACCTCACAACTAGATGTTTATTTATAAGTTGTAGATTTGTTCCTTGCAAACAGATTAAACGAGTAATCTTATATCCCCCACTCCGATGTCACAGGAACGTGTGTAACCTTTTCAATATCCTCAGGATTCTCTAATTCAGTTTCAAACCATTGTTGTTCCAGCAAAAATGCATACTTGCACGCGTCTTGCTGTCTATTTTCCTCATTATTGTAGTTTAGGGTACTGAGAGTAGCATCGAAAATCCTGAGAAACGGAGGGATTCTGGTTTGACAGCATTTGATGCCCTAGAAATTACCTTCACCGGTGTTACTGTTCTTGCCGCATTTAGAAAATCAGCCGGCGACAATCGGAGGACTGAAAGATGACATAAAGGCAAGCATATTGCAGCCGATGCCAGTGAATCTGTTGGGAGAATGAGAGAAAACGAATGGGGAATTTTCCAAATTAACGTTTGCACTAGCAGTTTCAGAATTACAGGAATGGAAGACAGGCTTATTTACCGTGACTGTGCCTGCTTCTGCTGAAATGTTAAGCATCTCCAGTTTCAGCGGCTTCCAGTAGTCTGTGAAGAAGGGCTTGCTTGGATTGAAGCAAGTAATTTGAAACCAACTGTCAATAGAACAACTGGATCCAATTCCAAATGGAAATGGAATGGAAACATTCCCACAAAGGGATTGACAACCAGGCTTTGCTAGAGGAAGCACTTGTTCCGATGTGATTATTCGGCATGATAGCAAAATGATCTGAAACAGCAACTGAACAATCATTCTTCTCTCTTTTATTCTTTGTTTTGCAATTGTTACTATCTATGCCTTGTTTTTTTAAAGGGATAACAACATCTGGGGGCATAAGCTTTACTTTTATAGTTTGTCCAATTATATCATATAAGTCCGTAATTTTTATTAAACTATTCATTTAACACTTTTTTTAATTCCATATAGCTTTTCTAAGCAGATTTATTTACGTAAATTTTATACCTAATTGTTTGACTCTTAATCACATCATTTAACTTAAAATTTATGTAATTATCTTCATAGACGATTTTTTTTTTTTTAACTTGTGATGAGAGAAATGAAGTAAAAAGAATTTAAAATTTTAAAAATTAAATAAAATTATTTTACATAATTTAATGTGTAATAAAAAGTTAAAATTTAAACTTCTCTCAACAGTTATAAAATATTTTTTAAAAATATTTAATAAACTCTTCTCAAATTATAATCCAACTATGAAGAATAGATACATTAAATCCTTGAGAATCTAAGCGTCCGATTACCCAAATAATTGAAAACCCACGAACAAAGGAATTAAGATGCAGTTATTTTCTTGAAGTAGTCATCCTAACTGGAAAAAAATCTAATATAATATCCGAATACTAGAGGATTCGAGGACCTAAGAATTTAAGATGCAGTTATTTTCTTGACTTAAGAGAATCTAATAAGGTATCCGAATACCCGAGTACCCGAGGACCTGAGGACCCAAGGAGTTAAGATAAAGTAATTATCCTAACTTATAGAGAACTTGATTTGGTATTCAAGTACTTGAGGACCCAAAGAGTTGAAGTGGAATAGTCATTTTAACTTGAAGAAGATTTGATCTAAGATCTGAATACCTGAATACCCGAGAACTCAAAGACTTGAGGAGTCAAGGTGGAGTAGTCATCCTGACTTAAAGAAAATCTAATCTGGTATCTAAGTATCCCGAGGACCTGAAGAGCCAAGGTGGAGTAGTCATCATGACTTGAAGAGGATTTAATTTGATATCTGAGTACTTGAAGGCTTGAGGAGTCAAGGTGGAGTAGTCAAGATGACTTGAAGAGGATCTAATTTGATATCCGAGTACTTAAGGACCCAAAGAGTCAAGGTAGAGTAGTCATCTTGACTTAAAAAGGATCCGATCTGGTATTCAAATACCTAAATACTCGAGGACCTAAAGAGTCAAGGTCGAGTAGTCATTATGACTTGAAGAGGATCTTATCTGGTATCCAAGTACCCGAGGACCCAAGGAGTTAATGTGGAGCAGTCATCTAACATAAAGAGGAACTGAACTGGTATTTGAGTACTTGAGTACCTGAGGATCCAAAAACCTAAGAACTTAGGATAACCAGACCTACTTGAATTAAGATACCAAACCTACTTGAATTAGGATACCAAACTTAGTTGAATTAGGATACTAAACCAAATAGAATTGAGATTCTTTAGAGACATTATAAAAACTTTGTTTTCTAGAGAATTCAAAAACAAAGGATATAAGGAAAAGAAAGGGAAGAGAGAGAGAAATTGGAGAAAGGAGATTTGAGAGAAAAAAGCCATCTTGTACAAATTCCATCTTTTACTTTTAATAAAAGACCTTGCATATGTTTGCTTCACGGACGTAAGCAATTTTGCTGAACTACATAAATTCTTATTTGTCTTTGATCTTGCTTATTATTTTCGTGTTTTATGTTCATTATCTGGTCATATTTGGTAATTTCTCATCAGGCCACAATTTTGATTCAATCATATCAATATTTGAGTATTGTTTCTGAGGTTGGTTTTCCGCAATAATTGGTATCAGGGCCAAGTTTCCAAGTAACTATTTCTCTGTCTAATTTGATATGAAGAAATTCGGTGTAGATAATGACTTCAACTTGTAGCATCTGCAGACGAAGGTAATCTTGGTTCATCAAGGGTTGGAGAATGCCATTGAAAGAGAAGACAAGATGCCTAATACACTAATAAAATTTAATAAGAGCGAGATTATGAGAAAAGCTCATTCTAAAATTGTACTATATTTGACTAATTAGGTTTTAAGGGAAGTTTTAAAGGAGAAGACTACAGTTAGGTTTTTTGGAACAACTTAAAAGTGATTTCCATGTCCAAATCTTTGGCCAATAGGATGTAATTAAAGAAAAGATTCCATACCCTTGATATAGCTGAAGGGACCCCAATCAAAGGATACATTAATATATTTAATAAAGTAGTCTTGACCTAGAAACAATAGATGCAGAGATTTAAGATGAGGACCAGGTGATGACCTTACTGAGTTCTTTGCCAAAATCATATAACCACTTTATTGAGACCTTAATATATGGTCAAACCTTACTCTTTATGATAGATAATAGACAACCTTGAACTTCAAAGAATTGACCAATAAGGAAGAAGAGAAGAATTCAGGTTAAAGAGAAGTTTAACAATAAAGAAGAGACTGAAAAAACAAAAGAATAGGGGTAAGAAATATGTCAGATACAAATCAAAGCCAAAGACCTTGAAGTGCTTTCATTGTCATGAAGAAGAAATTTTAAAAAGGATTGTCCAAAAAGAAAAAACAAGAAGAAGGCAGATGGTGATGCTGTTGTTGTAATAGAAGATTACTTCAAATCTACAAATCTACTCATCACATTTAGTGCCAAGATAGAAGGTGAATGGGTATTAGATTTACGTTGTTCTTTCCATATGTGTCCTAATTTAAATATGTTTGAGTGTTATCAAACATGTGATAAGGGTAAAGTATTAATAGGTAATAATGAAGCATGTAAGGTCATTGGGATGGTAGTGTCAAGTTTAGAATGTTTGATGAAATAATAAGATAATTGCATCAATTTAGGCATATACCAGACTTGAAAAGAAACCCGATGTCTTTGGGAATATTAGATTAGTTAGGATGTATATTCAAAGGTGAGAATGAGACCTTAAAAGTAGTTAACGGTTTTATGGTAGTCATGAAAGGGGTAAGAAAAAATAATTATATATCTTGAATGTATCTAACGTTAGGGATCAGATTGTTATAAAATCTACAAACTTGGTAAAGGTACACATAGATGACAATCCTGCTGATATGATGATAAAGTCATTACAAAGCGCTAAGTGCAATCTATGTATGAACTTGGCGGGCATTGGCAACTTTTAAGGAAGCTAGTTTGAGCAAGAATGGGTAAACAAAAAAAAATTAAAAGAAATATTGAGAATTATAAAGAATAGATGCTTCAAATTGTTGAGAACCTGGGTACCCAAGTACCTAGTACTTAAGAACCCAAGACCCTAAGAAGTTAAGGTAGAGTAGTTATCTTAATTTAAAGAAAATCTAATCTAGTATCTGAGTACCTAAGAATTCAATGACCCAAAGAGTTAAGGTAGAGTAATCATTCTAATTTGAAGAGGATCTGATCTGATATCTACATGCCCAAATATTTGAGGAACTAAGGACTTAAGGAGTCAAGGTAGAGTAATCATTCTGACTTATAGAGGACCTAATCTAGTATCGGGTATTCGAGGGCTCAAGGAGTAAAGATGGAGTAGTCATCCTAACTTAAAGAGGACTTGATCTGGTATTTAAGTACTTGAGCAACCGAAGATTTAAGGACCTTAGGAATCAAGGTGGAGTAGTCATCCTAACTTGAAGAAGATCTGATCGGTACCCGAGGACCTAAAGATTCAAGATAAAGTAGTCATCCTGACTTGAAAAGGATTTGATTTGTTATCTAAGTACCCGAAGACTTAGGAAGTAGGTGAAGTAGTCATCATTACTTGAAGAAGACCTGATCTAATATCTAAGAACCTAAAGACCTTAGGAGTCAAGATGGAGTAGTTACCCCGACTTAAAGAGGATATGATCTGGTATCTAAGTACTTGAGAACCCAAGAAGTCAATATGAAATAATCATTTGACTTGAAGAGAAGCTGATTTAGTATTTGAGTACCCAAGCACTTGAGGACTCGAGGACCTGAAGACCCAAACCTACTTAAAGTAGGATACCAGATGCACTTGAATTAGAATACCAAACTTATTTGAATTAGGATACTAAACCTATTTGAATTGGGATTATTTAGAGGCATTATAAAAACTTTATTTTTTAGAGAATTCAAAAACAAGGGATGTGAAGAAAAAGAGGGAGAAAAGAAAGGGAAGAGAGGAAGAAACTGAAAAGAGATTATTTGAGAGAAGAGAGTCATCTTGTACAAATTTCATCTTTTACTTCTAATAAATGACCTTAAATGTGTTTATTTCGTGAACATAAGTAATTTTGCTGAACCACGTAAATTCTCATTTGTCTTCGATTTTGTTTATTATTCTTATATTTTGTGTTCATTATTTAGTCAAACTTAATAGTTTCCTATTAAGTTGCAATTTTTATTCAATCAAATCAGTGTTAAAACATTATTTCTGAGGCTAGTTTTCTACGACACCAATAACATAAAAAATTTTCAAAAGGTTTAGTATTAAGAAAATTTGTTTGATTAGTAGTAGAGATTTGTTTATTATCAATCTATAAGACAAATTATATCTTCATTTAAGAAATTATTAAAAAGTTGGGGATTCAACTGTTATTATCCCATAACTTGGAAAGAGAATGCAGCTTGAGTACTATGCATGTCCTCATGTCAATTCAATATGTTAACCAAGACGGCTGAGCGAAAGGATATACTAATTAAAGAATATTATGAAAATAACCCACCAAAAGAGACGATTTAATTGTTCTTAAGAAACAATAATAAAAAATTTTTATTGAAATTGACTATTGATCTATAATTAATTCTCTTAATAATTTTTATTATTATGATTGATAAGCAGGTGACAACATTTATCTTAATTTAATAATATTTTCTATTTTAACAAATACTTAACAGAACTCTTCTAAGGTCAAAAAACGTAACATCGATATGCAAATAACAATCGCATTAGAACATATTCTTTTTTCTTTAAGTAGAATAATATATTATTTCTAGTAGTAGAAAGTTAAGAACAAGAACAGTCCCAAGATTATTAGGACAGTTAAGATCGTACAAATAAAAATAAAATTACCAAATACATTGGCAAGAGACTACATGAAAAAGAAACAGAAGAAGCTGCAGCTTTTAAAGATTGCAAGACTTCCCACAGCAACAATTTTCCAGCAAAACCAGAAAAAGCAATGACAGCAAAAGGCATTAAATTAGCAGTAGATAGGCAGTAAGCAGCAGCAGAAAATATGTATTTGCAGTAGTCATCAAAGAACCAGCAAAGAAGGCATCAAAGAATCAACAACTTGCACCAGGAAAATGCTTTATGTCCTGAAAACGTAGCAGAAAGGTACCAATAGTAGAATTGACAGCAAACAGCTAAGTCATTGGTAGAATTATAATGAAGTGAGCAGAAAGCAATGCATGAACCAATAGTCCGACACCAAAAGGAACCAGCAGCATCACGTAGGGGAATGTATTTGGAGGTCGTAGTGGTAATAGTCCAGTAGCATGCATAAAATTCCAACAGCAGGCAAGTGACATTGATAATTCCAGCATCCAATAAAGAAGAACTACAATCCAATTACAATTGTTTCCAACTACTGAGAAATTAGCAAATAAATTGGAAGTTTGGGACATTCCAAATATTGAGATGCAAATCTCTACTGATGAGAGGGGGTGGCTCATTCCACCATTGAAAAGAAGAATAATAAAAACCATAATTAACTAGAGTATCAACCGCCTTATTCCCTTCCGAGAGCAGTTCTTAGATTTTGAATACAAAGAGATTGCAGTTCAAAAACAGCATTAGGCTGTAGAAAAATTGTTGCCAAGAAAAAGCCAAGCAGTAGCAATTAACCCGTGAAGCAGCAGCAAAAGAATCCTTCCAACAGTAGCTAAAA
This sequence comes from Azadirachta indica, assembly GCA_022749755.1. Classification (NCBI taxonomy): domain Eukaryota; kingdom Viridiplantae; phylum Streptophyta; class Magnoliopsida; order Sapindales; family Meliaceae; genus Azadirachta; species Azadirachta indica. The sequence continues at coordinate 4,901,200 of CM040444.1, read as the reverse complement.
GTAGGGCAGTGCAATGGCAAGAAATAAAGAGTCATCCACAGTTGAAGTTCAATTCCACATCAATAAACAAAGGAACATTGATTAGCAGTTGTGCTTGACTATGATCCTTAGGATAATGCTGCACCTAGCTAAGACACGAGTTGCAGTAATGAAGTTTAACCAGAAAAAATTAAATGAAACGGAAATTAAGAACCCCCCAGAAATTAAGTAGCATAATTTTATGGATATTTTGGGGGGGGTGAACAGCCAACCAAGTGAAGGAAGGACAATTAATACCATAATTGGCAAGGAGATCTGCAGCTTGGTTACCCTCTCTATAGATGTAGGAGATTCGGTACCCCATACAATGCAAAAGATGTAGACAATTGTGCCAGCGGTTATGAAGAGGCCAAAGTGGAAGAAATGAAGTAGAGGCAATGCAGTTCACTGCGGCGGCTGAGTCATTTTCTATCCAAAGCCTGTGCTAGCCTCTAGACCAAGCTTCTTCAAGAACAAGAATCACCGCAAAAATTTTCGAATAAAAGGAAGGCTAAGTGCCAAGTGCCATTGCAAAACCACCCAGATAAAAGCCAAGATGATCACAAAAAACTCCACCAGAAGCAGCAATGCCGGGGTTATGCTTAGAAAGACCATCAGTATTTACCTTGACCCAACCAAAAGGAGGAGGCTTCCAGAAAACTTCAAGAATACAGGGAGCACGAGCAAGACGAGGATGAATGCCCAAATTAGTTAAAATAGCAATATCAGAACTTTTTGCTACATGACCAGGGTATGAGTGATAAGCAAATGAGAGACGAGCTAGTTTGTTTTCAAAACGCAGAAGGTTGTGAGCTTTCCAAACAGCATCAAGGACAACACAACAAGCCACAATCCAAAGATTCTGGATTTGGAGAGAGAAAAACTTACTTGATATTGCATTCCAGAAGTCTAGCCAACAACTACCTTGGGTGGACGTGTGAAACAATCCAGCAATCCAATTCCAAAGGGATTGGGCAAAAACACAATTACAAAAACGGTGATTTGTTGTTTCTTCCACACAAAAGGTAGAGCATAGCTGACAAACAGACACCAAAACCATTACACGCTTTTTAAGATTATCATCGGGTGAAATTTTACTATAAAAGATTTTCCATAATAAAATCAAAACTCGCGGAGGGATGAAACTCTTCCATATTAAAAAACACCAAGATGGAGAATCTTGTTTCTGCCTACAAAATTTATAACTATCTTTTAAAGATATAGATCTAGTCTTGGAAAAGGTCCAGATAAGCTTATCTTCCATAAGGTCTTATGGTAGTGTAATAGATAGAATATCTACAACAATGCAAGGGAATTGAGAAGCAAAACTAGCTGAAATGCACCACTTCGAATTAGAGATCATTTCTAAAACGGTAGTGCGGAGAGGAGCAATAACATTCAGAGGAATGTTCAACTTTTTAAAGATAGGTTCTTTTAACTAGCAATCTTGCCAAAATAGAATTGATTTACCATTTCCAATTAACCAGCAACAACCTTCCTGAATTTTTGAAAGAACTTCCTTGATACCAATCCAAATGGAAGGCAAGGAATATTTGTGAGAAAAGGGATAGTTAGAAAAACTAAACCTTTTACGAATGAATTTGTTCCAGGAGCTCGATGAAGAGGGGACTCTACAACCTAGGACAACAAGAGAAGCAGTGTTTAAAGTCTTCAGATTGCGAAGGCCCAAGCCACCCTCTGATTTGGGAATGCACATCTTGCTCCAAGTGACTGTAACGAGCTTGTGAGTGAGGCAATTACCTGTCCAGATAAAATTACGACACCAAATATTTAATTGGCATAATAACGAGTCAGGCCATTTATAAACCAAAAGGTTGTAGAGGAGAAGAGATTCCACAGTAGATTAAACAAGCTGAACTCGACCTGCCATTGAAAGCAATTTTCCTTGCCAACCCTCTAATCGAGACTTAACTTTATCTGTGATACATTGAAGATGAGTTCTTCTTGGTTTTCGCTTAAAGATTGGGACTCCCAAGTAGATCAATGGAAGATAACCTTGGTTGAAGCCAAGAACAGATTTTACCGAAGAAGCCCTATGAAGTGCAAATTTTCCAGGATAACAATGGCTTTTATCAGGACTGACCGACTGCCCAGATACTGTGCCATAATAGTCAAGGAAACACTGAAGATGCTGTAAAGACGTAGAATCACTGAGACAAAAAATTATGACATCATCTACATAAATAACATGAGAATCTGGACAACATCCGCAAGGCGATGAGATTCGCTTGATCTTTCCTTGATTAACTAGTGAAGTGATTCTCCTACTGAGGACATCTGTTGCAAGACAAAAAAGAAGTGGGGAAAGTGGATCGCCTTGATGAACTCCCCTACCACAAGAAAAGAAACCTTTTGGTGAGCCATTAATGAGAATAGACAATTGAGAAGAGTTAAGGATAGTACGAATCCAGTTGATGAAGGTGGTGTTGAATTCGAACGAGTGCAGAACCTGCAAAATAAAATTCCACTCTATGGTGTCAAAAGCTTTAACAATGTCTAACTTAATTGCGACATTGCCACCATAAGATTTTCTATCCAGAACATTAATGGTCTCAAAGACCATTCCAATACAATCTGAAATGTGCCGGCCTTCTATAAAAGCTGCCTGTTGAGGGGATACCACCCGGTTGGCAATAGGATTAAGACAGTCTGCAAAAGAATTTTTTGTTATAATTTTAAAGCAAAAGTTTGCCATTGCAATGGGGCGAAATTGAGTAATGGAATCAGCACCTTCAACTTTAGGAATCAAAGCCACGAAAGAACTGTTCAAATTGCGAAAAATGGTGCCAAAAGTGAAGAAGTGGAGCGCAAAATTGCAAACATCTGTTTTAATAATTTCCCAGCAATTTTGATAAAAAAACCAGGGAAACCGTCAGGTCCAGGAGCACTAGTCGGGTCCATCAAAAAAACTGCATTGGTAATTTTTGATTCTGAGGGAGCTTTAGTTAAAAAGCTGTTATCATCATCTGTTACCATAGAAGGAATGAGAGTGCTGAAGGAAAAATCTCCATTGGGAGGAGAAGCTGCATATAAGTTCTTGAAGTAATCCACCACCGTATTAGAGATAATATCTAGGTCCACAATTGTTTCACCATCAATTTTAAGTTGGAATAACTTTGAGCATGACCTATGAACCTTTGCGTAGGTATGAAAGAAATTTGTGCACCTATCTTCATCAACCAACCATTTGACTCTAGCCTTATCTTTCCAAAACAAATACTGATTATTTACCGCTTCTTGCAAGTGATGATTCGCAGCCTTCTCTTCTTGAAGCCACAACTATCAAGGGCCCAAGTTAGAGATGTTGTCTTGAATTTGTGCCAAAGTTTCCCTGATTACTTTCACAGCTTTATCTACATGATCAAAAGCATTAGCACTCCAATTCTTCAAAGCAATGTTTAATAACTTAAGTTTACTAGAGAGAACATACATAGGACAAGCTTCCAGACATTGAGAATTCCAAGTGTATGAAACAAGTTTCTGAAAATCAGTATGATTTGTCCACATAGTAATAAATCTAAATGGTTTAGGCCCGTGATACAAAGAATACTGGCAAGAGATAATTAGGGAGCTGTGATCTGACACTGTATGCAGCTGAACCTTATAATGATTGTAAGGCCAAGAGTCAAACCAAGAAGACAAGCATAACACTCTATCAAGACATAGCTCCATGTAATTGCAGGGCTCACACCTATTAGACCAAGTAAAAGACGAACCTGAAAAATCCATATGAAGAAGGTTGAGGTTATCAATCACAGCACCAAATTCCTTACAGGAAATGCGTGAGGGGGGAAGACCCCCTATTTTTTCATGAGCACTAAGAACTGCATTGAAATCACCAATCACCATCCATGGATGTGAAGACTGAACAGTCTCTAAGGCATGCCACAGCTTCCGTCTATAAATATAGGAAGTGGATGCATAAACAAAAGAGATTGTGCAACTATAAACATTAATTGTGGTTTGTACAGTAAGTTCTTGATCAGATCTATAGATCAAAGCAGGTGCAGAAAGGTTGGAGTTATGAAAAAGCCAAAGATTTTGGAGACACACACATGTATCTGTACCATGGAAAAAGGATAAATTTGAGTGAATTTCAAAAGGTAGAAGAGATGGAATCTAGATGAACCATATGCTCAGTAACACAGATGTAATCCGGGGAATGAAAACGGCAGAGAGAAGTAAGCTCCCTTTGACTGGCAGAATTGCCAATACCCTGAATATTCCAATAAATTACTTTCATTTAGAAATCAGCTTTCCACGACCTCTAGTGAGGATTGGAGAAGCTTTTTGGAGTGTTTTGCTTTGTTTTTTGCCTTTTGCTAGATTTCGATATCACATGCTGAAAACCTTTATTCGAGTTATCTATGATTTCATCCTCATTACTTGTATCTGACTCAGTTGTATTTCCATCGCCAATATGCTGATGCAGAACACCCAAATCTTTGTCAATGATATTTTCTGCTGTCACCATGCCATCATTTTTGGTCAAATCCACAGTTAGATTAAGGTTCTCATCAGTAGAAGGATCGTCAGTACCAATGCCTTCCTTAGTGTCCTCTAGTTGAGTCAGGATTGGATTGACAGGTTATGTTGAGACATTCCCAGTAACAGGTTGAGTTTCCATTATTTTATCCGCATATATGTTTTGAACATCTTCAGGTTGTGTGGAAGGAAGATTATCTTCAATAACTGGGTTAGAAACCACAACTTTGTTGGTAGAGATGATCGGCGTCTCTGTAGGAACCCCCGAAATGGTCTCCGGAGCTTTAGAGGTCCCATAAGAGTTTTTGGCATTTACAGTGCTATTTGTAGGAGTCATCACTTTAGAGCTTCGGATACAGTATCAGTCTTGATGTGAGTGTCATGAATGCTCTTGTTCTCAAGGGTTTCTGAGCCTGTTGCTTCATTCGCCGATGCAGGGACATTTTTTGTAGTATTCTGTTTAGCTATAGGCCGATAAATTTGCCTGGGCATGGCTATGTTATGTTCAGTATCTTTCGTAACCTGTTTGCCCTTATTAAGTCTGCAGTTTTTACCAGTATGACCAAAACGATTACACACTGTGCACTTGGAAGGCAGATTTTCATATTGAATACCCGCTGGGAAACCATAATCCGATAATTCTACAGTGATTATGTCTGGCAATGTACTAGAAAGATCAACTTCTATAACAATACGAGTGTAGTAACCGTATTTTAGATCTCAAGTGGCTTGATTAATCTGTAGGGGAATTCCCACCTCTTTTGCTATAGTCAATAACATTCGAGGATGCCAATATTCTATGCTTAATCCATAAATTCGAATCCACACTTGAGCATGAGATTGAACTTTTGGTGCATAAGGGTTGAAATTAGGCTGCCATTACGAAAGTCGAAAAGAGCCTTATGGTAAAGTACAAGAACCTCCGCCCCAAGCCTTTCTCATATCAAGTTCATCTGAAAAGTAGATATCAAAAAATCCTTTTGCTAAAGGCGTGAGTCGCCAATAATGATCAGGTTTCCATATCTGTTGTAGATACGAAAACAGATCATCCAGTTTCTTAGGAGTGGATCCCGGGCGGAGAACAATGCGGCCAATGAGGTTTGTTTTGAAGGAGGCCAACACGTTTTGGTGGAGATCGGGCTCAAGTCTAACCACAGTAGAATCACCCCGTTGAATGGGGGAGGGGAGATGGTTTAAGTACTAGGCTAAGTCATTAGGATTTGTAAGCAAAGAGGCAAAAGTTGGCTTTTTAGGAAATAGCGTGTCATCCGTTTTTGGCATTAAAGGAGGAGCATGTTCTGTGGTCAAAATTTCTTTGTACCTGGCATGCAAGGCTACCATCTCATCTAGGATGGCGACCATGGAGGTTGGAGAGGTCTTTTTTAATGGGGGTTTAGAGGAAGTCGAAGAAGTCATGCTTCTGGAGGTTATAGGCCTAAGAAGCTTAGGCTGATTACTTGACAATGGATGTGTTTCTTAAGAGATGGAATTGGTTAGGGCATTTCATCAAGCACATAAAGTACACAATGTGATGTTTATCACTTGTTCGAGAATGCAGGTGATGGCTTTGGTTATTGTGGCGAAGTGAAGAATGTGACGAGGTTGAATTGTGGTGGTAGTTACAGTCGAGGAGACCGCAGTGAGCTGATCTGCTCATGAACTGTAGCAGGGAATAACATGAAGAAACTTACCGTAGCTTGGAGTCAAATGAACATATTCATAAGAATAGTTATAGGATAAAACTTGAGTATAAAGAGACACAATGCTTCTCCATGTTGGAGAATTAATGTGCTATTGTGGGCTACTAGCTTGAGGATAATTATAATAGAGTTGAGGGGCGTGTAAGATATATAACTTTGGAAAAGGTGTCACCGAACTAGTGGAAACCGCGTTCAATAAATGGAATTAGAAAGCACGAAAGCAGCTAGAAGAAACAAAGCCTTCCCAAATCCAATGACCCAGTCAAGTATTTACAGAAGAAATTAATTGCAGGTCTGTAAATAAAAATGACAGATAATATAAACATTGACTAAGAATAATTTATAAATATATCTATATATATAGACTTAGGAGTCACTGGTAGCATTGACTTGGAAAAATATATATAAATATACATATATATATATATATATATAAATACACATATAAATGAAATATGACATAATTAAAGGGACAGAAAAAATTCTTACAGTTTAGAACATACATGAAAATTGTTTAAACATATTAAAAATTGAAATATTGATATTTTCTCTCCTGAAGTTTAACTTAATAGGTAAGTATTTTATGATGTTTGAGAAAAGATAATTTTAATAGATGTTTTCTTAACATTTGAATAAATAGGCAGATATTCCTGAACTTTTATTTCGATTAGTAAATTGATTAATTTATTATCATATGTATCTCTCATCTTTTATATAATAATATTTTGATATATATTTTTATTTCAATATAATATTTTACTCCTAATTTTAATATTTTTTACAATATAATTTTTTTAAATATAATAATTTATTTCATGTTTAATATTTTTTTCATAATATATTCAAAATTAAATATATTTTTAATTTATTATTTTAATAGAAAATTTTGAAAAATAAAATATTATTAAAAAAATTTAAACAATGAGTTAAATTAAATTAAATTCATATTAAAATATTTTAAACTCATATTAAAATATTTATATCTTTCTTTTTCTTTTACAATAAATTTGATATTTAATTGTTAAAAAAATTTTGAAATATATTTTAACATTTTATTTTTATATTAATATTTTTATTTAAAAGATTCTATTAAATTCATTATATTTTCTTGAGAAGAATTATAAAAATATAAATAAAAAATAAAAAAATAAAATATTTAATATCATTTGTTAATAGAATTAGTAATTAAATATATTTTATATTCTTATTAGCCAATATAATTTAATTTTAATTAAAAAAATAGAAAAAGAAGAAAAAATTTTTTATTATTTTTATCTGTAATATATATAACAAATATTTATTGTTTATAGTTTATATATTTTTTTAAAAAATATAATAAATTTAGCATATTTTTTTAAATAAATGTATTACATGTAAAAATAAAACATTAAAAAATATTTCAATTAAATTTTTTAATAATTAAATATTTATTATTATAAAAGTGAAAGTAAAGAATAGAAATTAATATTTTAGTATATGAGTATGACTTATTTTATTATTTAAATTTTTTAATAATTGTATTTTTTAAAATTTTTATTAAAATAACAAATTAAAAAATTTATTTATTTTTGAATATATTGTGAAAAAATATTAAAAATATATGGAAATATAAATAAAAATATAAACAATAAGTACATGTTATATATATATATTACAAATAAAAATAATTAAAAATTTTCTTCCTTTTCTATTTTTTTAATTAAAATTAAATTATATTAGTTAATAAGAATATAAAATATATTTACTATTTTTATTAACAAATGATATTAAATTTTTTCTTTTTTTTTACTTTTCATAATTTTTCTCAAGAAAATATAATGAATTTAATATAATTTTTTAACAAAAATATTCATATAAGAATAAAATGTTAAAATATATTCAAAATTTTTTTAACAATTAAATATCAAATTTATTGCAAAAAAAGAAAAAAAAGATATAAATATTTAACATGAGTTTAAAATATTTTAATATGAGTTTAATCTAACTCATTGTTTAAATTTTTTTAATAATATTTTATTTTTCAAATTTTCTATTGAAATAACAAATTAAAAATGTATTTATTTTTTAGTATATTATGAAGAAAATATTAACTATGGATTAAATTGTTATATTTAAAAAAATTATATTGTGAAAAATATTAAAATTGAGAGTAAAGTGTTATATTGAAATAAAATATATATAAAAAAATTATTATATAAAATATGAAAGACATAAATGATAATAAATTAACTGATCAACTAACGAAAATAAAAGTTGAGGAGAATATCTACCTATTTATATAAACATCAAAGAAACATCTATTTTTTCTCAAACATTAAAAAAATATTTACCTATTAGGCCAGACTTTAAGAAAAAACTCTATTATCCCTTAAAAATAAAAGAAAAGTGGGAAGAATGAGCAAATTTTTTATATATCGTGAATATAATACATTATAGTTGTTAATTAGTTCAATTGGTAAAGTTTTTTTTAAAGTAGCTCCAAAGGTTTGAGTTTTAAACCCGCGCATAATGAATGAAAGAGATACGAATTTATTTTTGTAATATTTATAAAAGAAAAGAGATTATTATTCAATCAATATAAATCCTGTCAATTATAAATTAAAAAAATTACAAAGAAAATTAATTGTTGGTCAATGGTCAAGTATGACAACTGTAATTTGGGGTCGTTTCAAATATCCTGTCGGTGCGCTTGACTATTTCCCCCATTCATTTTAGGCTAAAATGTGAATACATTGTCCTGGAAGTTGCATATTCCCATAATAACAATTGGATCCGTGAGTTTCTATAATATTTTAAATAAAAGCGTAATTTGTTTCATTTGTCTTTATTAGACAAATCTCAAACGCCTATCGAATCACCAAGTTATTTTTTGCAATATTTGATTTTGACGGGTGCAATGTAAGTTTTTATTAATTTGGTATAACTTCTCTACTAACAAAAAAAACTTTTAAATGCCATTTGATTACATAGGAGAAGAGTTTATAAGAATTAACAGTATTATTTTATTTTTATTGAAAAGATTTAAATTTGGATTTTCGAAAATAGAGTTTTAGAAGAATTTTAAATGTTAGATTGTTTGAAACACTTTTATTTAATTTTAAAGTTTATTTTTTGGTAATATTTTAAAATTTTCTATTGAAAATATCTTATAATTGTTACTAAAAATGTGATTAATGATTAAACAAATTTTTTTTGTCCATGTTAAAAAAAACTCTATTTATGAAAAATATTGATACCTAGTATAAGATTCACTAAAATAAAAAACTCTATCTATATAAGACAAAAAAAAGTATAGTTCTCCTTAAATATAGCTCATGTAATTTGAGATATGTCTACACTTTCAAGTCATCTTGAATTCAAATAATAACAGAAGGTAAAGATTTAGTGTTTCATGAATGAGATTTCTTACTTCTATCTAAAATCTTTTAAAAGAGAAAAAAAAAAAAGCAAAGCACAATGAAGGTGAAAAGTTTGTAAGCTGACAACATTAAAGAAGAATTATATTATTTTAATAAAGTTAAGGGACCTATTTGGTATAATGCCCGTGCCAACTAATATTTAAATCATCAAGCCATGGAAGTCAGTTTGCCCAGTTGAATTAAAATTAATTAAACATAGAGCAAAGGGAAATAAGAGTGAAGAAAATGATTCAGCAATTGCTGTTTGAGATCATTTTGCTATCATTGCATATAATTACGTCGGCAAAAGTTCCTCCAATAGCAAATCCTGGTTGTCAATCCATGTGTGGGAATGTTTCCATTCCATTTCCATTTGGAATTGGCTCCGATTGTTCTGTTGACAAGTGGTTTCAACTCACTTGCAATTCAAGCAAGCCCTTCTTCAGTTGGGTCCAACTGGAAGTGCTTAACATTTCAGTAGAAGGCAAAGTCACTGTAAATCATCCCGTATCCCGTTTTTGTGATTATAAAGAATATGGAGAACAGGTTAACCTTATAGGAGGTCCATTTGTTTTCTCTCAAGATGACAACAGATTTACATCCGTTGGCTGCAATAATCTTGCCCTAATGTCATCTTTCAATTCTTCGATTACCACCGGATGCTTTTCTAGCTGCCGCGGGAACAGTAGCACAGGTGAAGGTAATTGCTACGGCAACAAATGTTGCCAGACCAGAATCCCTCCATTTCTCAACTCGTTCGGTGCTTCTTTCCTTAACATGCTTGTTGCCGATTTTACGCATAACCAGAGAGATAACTCGTGCCAGTACGCATTCTTGGTGGAACAACAATGGTTTGAAACCGAATTATCGAATCCTCAGGATATTAAAAATTTTACACACGTTCCTGTAACATTAGATTGGGGAATATACGATTACTCGTTTAATCTGTTTGCGAGGAAAAAACCGACAAGATATAAGTCAACTTCTAGTTGTCCCATTTCTTCCAGGAATAATATCTCTTCTTCCCCAGTTGTCGAATGCAACTGCCTTCCTGGTTACCAAGGAAATCCTTATCTTCTAGACGGATGTGAAGGTACGATTCTCTTTTTTATTCAAATTTTTTTGTTACATTTTCTTCCCTAAGTTGAACAAAGATAGGTTGAAAATAAGGTTTTATCTTCTGATAACCTTTATAGAGTAAAATGACCTATTTCAGTAAAATGATTTATTTATACCAGATTTTTAGAGAAATGTCAAAAAATATTTTTATATGGCCAATTGTAAAACGAACCACTCTCAATAATAATTTTATTTCGACAATTTTTTCTTAAAATAAATTAGACATATTTTTTGTATTTAAACTGGTGCTTTCAAATTTCACATCATACTATTTTTTTTATTAATTTTCCCTTATCAAATAAATTATTGGGGCTAAGTGAAAATTCACCTAACCTTTTGAAAATTATCTAATACCCTCCTCTGTTTTGTTAAATTTTTAATATTCACCTACTGTTTTAAAAATATTCTGTTACATCCTACATCATACCATTTATAATATTCCGTTAAAGTAAATAAACAGTTAACCGGTCTTAAAATAATAAAATGAAAAGAATACAATGTCTTCTTTCTCTCATTTTTCTTTTTCATATTTTTTTCCATTTCTTTATTCTCTCTTATTTCTTTTTAATCCTACAAAAAAAAAAAAATTAGAACCAAGGAGATAATCCAGAATAAAAACCTTGAAACGAAAACGAGATAAAACCATTTGTTCCCTTGTCAATCTCTTATATATACGTTTCATACTAATTGATTCTGCTTGTTAATTAGATGTCGATGAATGTGCTTTAGACCCCAAAAGATGTGGGCCTTATTCCATGTGCGTGAACCTTGAGGGGAATTTCCAATGCGCTCCATTAAGTCGGACTCCAGTCAACACTCCAATTAAATTTATACTGTTAGGTATGTTGTCTTATAATCTCTAAAGTTGTGCAATGTATTAGTTAATTTAATTGATATGATTATTTTTGAAGTGGTATTAAAAGAAATTTAAATTTAAATTTCACGTACGTAGGATTGAAGAGATTTAAATTTTTTTTATAATGATTTTTTGAGGCGTTAACAAAGAATTTCACGTTTTGCTTGGAATTATTTTTTTATAACTTACATTTAATTTTATTTTATTTTTCTGTGATTATTATGAAATTGTTATATTTTTTTAATTTTTATGATATTTTTTAAGTTTTACAAACTTATAAAATTTACAATAAAAATTTAAAAATTATAATAAAAAAGTTTTAAAGATGTAGGATAGCCCAACTTTTAAAAATTTATCAATTTTAATTCACTACATTGAAATATGCAGGCATTGGCGTAGGGCTTGTTGGTTTGCTTCTACTTATTATTGGAACATGGTGGCTATGGATCACAATAAAGAAAAGAAAGGAGATGAAGGAGAAGGAGAACAACTTCAAACACAATGGAGGTTTGCTTTTGCAGCAGAAATTAACTTCATTTGATGGCTATTTTGACAAAAGCAAACTGTTCAATTCCAATGAGTTAGATAAAGCTACTGACCATTTCAATGTGAGTAGGATACTTGGTCAAGGAGGTCAAGGTACTGTTTATAAAGGAATGTTGGAAGATGGAAAAATTGTTGCAGTAAAAAAATCAAAAGTTATAGATCAAGGGAAGCTTGAAGAATTCATTAATGAGGTTGTCATTCTTTCACAAATTAATCATAGAAATGTGGTTAAGCTCTTAGGGTGTTGTTTGGAAACTAAGGTTCCTTTATTGGTTTATGAATATATTCCAAATGGAACTCTTTCCCAGTATCTTCATGATCCAAATGAAGAGCTTCTACTCACATGGGAAATACGTTTACAGATTGCTACTGAAGTTGCAGGAGCTCTTTCTTATTTGCATTCAGCAGCTGCTATACCCATCTACCATCGAGATATCAAGTCAACAAATATACTCTTAGATGAGAAGTATAGAGCTAAAGTAGCAGACTTTGGGACATCAAAATCTATTGCCATTGATCAAACTCATGTGACAACAAAAGTACAAGGAACATTTGGATATTTAGATCCAGAGTATTTTCGATCAAGCCAGTTCACTGATAAAAGTGATGTTTATAGTTTTGGAGTAGTTCTTGTTGAACTTTTAACAGGAGAAAAGGCAGTATTTTCGACAAACTCTCAAGAAGCTAGAGGTTTAGCCGCATATTTCGTTTTTTCCATGGAGGAGAACAATCTATTTGATATTCTTGATTCTGGAGTACTAAACCAGGGGAAGACAGAAGATATCATTGCAGTTGCGGACCTCGCAAAACAATGCCTAAATTTGAATGGAAAGAAAAGACCTACAATGAAAGAAGTAGCAATGGAGTTGGAGGGAATTCAAGCATCCAAAAAGGAGAGTAATGTTCATCAAATTTACGAAGAGATTGAGAACACAAGAACTGAAGAAATTGAGCCGTGCGATATTGTTTCCCATTCAACAGGTTCTACTTTTGACAGTATTACTCCATCACTAGAAGTTGAACCTCTGGATGCTAGTTATCAATCATTGTGATCATTTTTTTTTCTTGGGTGGAGATGATTCAAAGTCTTCCAATTCAACAAGTTAAATGACTTATGTGTTCTTAATTTTAGTGACATCTAAGAAAATTTTTTTGTAGTATTTTTCCTTTAAAAGGACTAGTCATTCCTTATACTAGTTTTATAGTAGTTATGCTAATCTTGTTTTCTTATAAACTCCATAAATCTTTAGTATTTGTTTTATGAAAAAAAAAAACATATAAAGAAAAATTTCACTCCTCCCTCGTCATTTATTTCTTAAGAAAAAATTAATAAAAGAGTAAAAATATATCATATGATGGGAAGTTAACCCTGTTTTTAATTTCTTATTTCTTTCTCTCTTAATTCTTTAATTGCAATTCGACAAAGACAATTATTTCCTCAAACACAGCTACCAAACCCATTTCTTAACATGGTTGGTTTATTTAACTTCCTTGTTCTTCCATTTAAATAATGATTGCGTTGAAATATTCAAATAAATTATCGATATCTGACCTAATATTCTAGTAGATTATTTCTGAAGTAATGATTGTGTTGAAATATTCAAAAACAAATGCATAAACAAAGTAGAACAAAGAAGAGAAATACTGCACCTTCACATCCATCTAGAAGAAAAGGATTTCCTTGGTAACCATCGAAGCACTTGCATTGGACAATTGGGAAAGAAGAGATATTACTCTTAGCAGAAATTTGACAACTAGAACTTGAGTTATAACTTGTCGATTTGTTCCTCGCAAACAGATTAAACGAGTAATCGTATATCCCCCATTCTAATGTTACAGGAACGTGCGTAAACTCTTCAATATCCTGAGGATTCACTAATTTAGTTTCAAACCATTGTTGTTCCACTAAAAATGCATACTTGCACTCTTGCTGTGTATCCTTTTCGGACTTTAAGCTACCGATTGTAGCATTAAAAATCTTGAGAAGGGAAGGGATTCCGGTTTGGGAACATCTGATGCCGTAGCAGTTACCTTCACTTGCGTTGGTGTTCTCGCCGCAGCTCGAGAAGCAGCCTCCGACGACCGAAGAATCATACGATGAAATAAGGGCAAGATTATTGCAGCCGATGCCGGTGAATCTGTTGAGAGATTGAGAAAAAACAAATGGGGATTCTTCAAAATTAACATTCTCATTAGCAGTTTCAGGATTACAAGAACGGAATGCATGATGGTTTACAGTGACTGTGCCTGCTTCTGCTGAAATATTAAGCACTTCCAGTTGCAGCCGGTTGTTGTAGTTTGTGAAGAAGGGCTTGCTTGAAATGCAGGTAAGTTGAAACCAATCGTCAATAGAACAGTCGGAGCAAATTCCCCCACATGGATTGACAACCAGGCTTTGCTAATGTAAGCAGTTGTGACGATGTGACTATTAGGCATGATAGCAAAATGATCTGAAACAGCAATTGAAGAATCATTATCGTTAATTTTCTCCCTTTTATTCTTTCTTCTGCAATCGTTACTATCTATGCCTGGTTGATCTAAAGGGATATAACAACATATTGATGCCAGGGTATAACCTTTAATTTTTTGGTGTTTAATAATATCAAATAAGTCCCTTAATGTTGTTAAAATAACTAAAATATTTTTTTATTGTTAAATTACGTACCTATTCATTTCATATAGCTTTCTTAAGTAGAATTTGCTTGCGAAAATTAAATATTGTATTACTCCATTTGATTGTTAATCATATCTTTTAGCAAAAAATTTATATAATTATTTTAATAAATTATTTTTTTTTAAATTATTACATTATGAGCAAAATGAAATAAAATTTTAAAATAAAATAAAAGTATTTAGAACAATCTAATGTTTGATAAAAGCTTAAAATAAAAACTCTATTATCAACAACTAAAAATTTAAACTTTTATCAATAGAAATAAAATATTTTAAAAATTTTTATAAACTCTTCTCTAATTATAATTAAACAATATAAAAGAAAATGAAAAAGAACTTTGAATATTAAAAAATTCTTTTAATTAGTATATCAAAAACTATACCAAATGAAAACTAGTACTTACATTACGACCATCAAAATTTCATATCATAAAAGTAATTTGATTGTTAAATAGGGGGTTGAGATTTGTTGACTATGACTAAGACAAATCATGTCTTCATTTAAAAATTATAACAAAAATTAAGGATCCAAATGATATTATCCCATTTCTTTGAAAGGCTAGTAGTAAAAATATTGTGAAAATAATCCACCAAAAGAGAGGGCTTAACTGCTCTTAGAAAAGAAATATTAAAAATTGGTGTAAAAAATATCTAAAAATGATAAGTTCCAACTGCCGTTCTTGACTTTTGGAAAAAGTTGATATACGTTCTTGAGTTTTTGAGAAATGTAAGATATCCTTAAATTTTAGAGGAAGTCCAAATATCTCCTAAGGTTGTTATTTATATCTTAATTTGATTATTTTACCCCTTCACTATTAAAAATATATAAAATAATTATATTATCTTTATCTTTATTTTTTATTTTATAATAATTAAATAATCTTATTCATACATTTAAATTTAAACATTATAATAATATTTTGACCCTTAATTATTTGTTTTCGCTTAAATTTATTATCAAATTTATATAATTTTTAATTATATATTTTTTAAATATATCATATTATTGTTAAAATATTTAATTTTAAAATTATGTACAATCAATTTTGTCAAAATTATATATAATTGTATAAACATTTAAGAAATTTTGACAACAAATTTTCTGTTATAAAATTTTTTACAATTAATTATACATAATTTTTAAATAAACTATTTTAATAATATGATATATTTTAGAAATTATATATAATTAGATATTACAAATATTTGATTATAAATTTTAAAGGAAAGAAATAATTTAAGGTTAAAATATTATTATAATTTTTAAATTTAAATGTTAATTACAATAAAATTATATTGATTATTATAAAGTAAAAAATAAAGATAATATAGTTATTTTATATATTTTTTAATAATGGAGGAATAAAATAGTTAAATTAAAATATAAATAGTAATTTTATGGGGTATTTTGACTTTTTTCAAAATGTATTGGATATCTTACTTCTTTCAAAATTTACGGAAGTACATTGGCTTTCTTCCAAAACCTAGGGGGATAAAGTACAATATCTTCTTTTATTGTTATGATAGTAGTTATCTTGATTAATCAATAATACTTTCTTTTGATTATTATTTGATGGAGTCAACGTATTAAATTGATAGTATATAAACCAATTTGCTAGTTCTTACCAATTTTTATTTTATTTTTAAAGATTTTTTACATAAAAAATTATTTGAAAGCCTTTTGAAGAGGAACAAATTTTGATTATATCAATTTCATCACTAACAAATAATTATTATCTCAAAAGGGCCTAGGGCTGTTATTTTAAAAGAGCGTTTGAAATAACCGAAACAACATATCCTTTGTTTAAGTTTAATTAAAAATATTAATGACAATGGCCTATTCATTCAAAATGGTACAGATCGAATTGTTACGATATATAAACCATACTTGAATTTGGATTTGACTAATGTTTTTAGATGAAAATGATAAAAAATATGTTTCAAAAATTAGAAAGAATTAATAATATACATATGAATGATTGTATAAAAGATAAATTGAGTGATATTTAAATAATTTTTAATTAAATAAAAATAATAAAAGGCTATTATGACAATCAGATTAAGAGTTTATTAAGTATAACTTTTCAAATAAAGTTTTTTAAAATAAATTTTACTAAATAGAGATTTTAACAAAAGTTAGTAATTGTTTAATTGTCACAAATAAATTTAAAAAAATTATGTCATCATTATAATAAAAAAATAATAAATTTTTTTAAAGCTATATTATTAAGAGATAACGTAAAAATTTTTAAAATAAAATAAAAATATTTTAAATAATTTATTTTTTATAAAAAAAAAAGCTCAAAAAATTGTATCATAAACTCAAAATTAAAAAAAGTTAAAAAAGACTTTTATTATAAAAAACGTAGTTTTAGCTAATGAAAAAACTAAATGAAATGGATACTAAACGGTACTGAGTTGACTTTTTAAAAATTAGACAACTCATAAATATTACATGAAATACAAATAATTTAAATTTTATGAATCAGATTACGATATGGTTGTCACCTCCACTATAAATGATGAATATTTGCCCTCTCTTTTACCCAATTTTTATGAAGATGAAACATATATATGATCAATTATTCTTTTTATCTAAATTTAGTGTTTTACATATTCAATATCGAAACAAGCAGATTTTAATTTTGAGAAAATCCTCGCAACAACTCCAAGTTAAATTTCAACTTCTTACTTCTTCTAAGTCAATGCTACCAATGATTTCAAGTCTCTCTCTCTCTCTCTCTCTCTCTATATATATATATATATATATAGATACATACATACATACATACACACAGATTATAGAGAATAAATTACCAAATAATGGGCTACTTTTACCTTTGAATTTAAAAGAGACTGCTTTCTCAATTGAAAGACGACATTTCTAGTTTACTTTTTAAAAGATCTCTTCCAAAAAATTTTTTAAAAAAAATTCTTCTGTGACTTTCTCTCCACCAAATCTCTCTTCCCAAAATAAGAACAAAAAAATTAAAAACCAATTTTGAAACACTTTAAATTGAGTATACACTTCCCAAAAAATTCAATTAATCATTTTTAGTAACAAAATAACAAAAAAAAATTGATAAGATTACAATCTGAAAAGAAGTAAGACAATGAAGATCAATTTTGAAATAAACAAAGTGCTATATTAATTTTTTTAATTGTAATATATTTTAATAAAGTAAAAAAGAAAAAGGGGCTTTCTAAAAATTGTGACCAATAGCACTAGCATCACTCAAATTCTAAATGTAGACTGAAAAGGATTTAATCATGTATTAAATTTAATTCTTTTCATTTATCTTTTACTTCTTAATTACTAAAATTTTATAAAAAGATTAAACTCAAAATAAGTATATACCACATTTCTAATTTCTCTACATAAGATTCAGCCTCTCTTGTAAATATTAAAGTCAAAAGATTCTTTGAGAATTGCATCAGTTTAGGTATAGACCAGACCTAAAAGGAAACCTAATCTCTTTAAGAATATTAGATCAGTCATAATGTGTATTTAAGGCTGAGAATAGGACCTTGAAAGTAGTTAACAGTTCTATGGTAGTCATGACAAGGGTGGTGAGAAAAAATAGTTTATATGTCTTAGATGTATCTATCATCAAGGATCAGATTGCTATGGGATTTGTAGACTTAGTAAAAGTACACAAAGATGACAATGTTGTTGATATGTTGACAAAATCACTATAAGGCACTAAGTTTAATCTATGTATGAACTTGGCATGCATTAGCAACTTTTAAGAAAGGTAGTTTGAGCGAGAACATGTAAAGGAAAAATAATTAAAAGCAGAATAAAGAACTATGAAGAATAGATGCTTCAAGTTCTTGAGAACTTAAGTACCCGAGTATTAAGTACTTAAGAACCCAAAAACCTAAGGAATCAAGGTAGAATAGTCATCTTAACTTGAAAAGGATTTGATTTAGTATTTGAATACTTAAGAACCCAAGGACCTAAGGAATTAAGGTAGAGTAATCATCTTGACTTGTAGAAGATCTGATCTAGTATCCGAATACCTGAATATCCAAGGACCTGTAATTATCCTAACTTATAGAGGACTTAATCTAGTATCTGAGTACCCAAGGGCCCAAAGAGTAAAACTAGAGTAGTCATCCTAACTTGAAGAGGACTTGATCTAGTATCCGAGTACTTGAGTACTTAATGATTCAAGGACTTAGAGAGCTAAGATGGAGTAGTCATTTTGACTTGAAAAGCATATGATCTAGTATCCAAGTACCTGAGGATCTAACTAGTTAAGGTAAAGTAGTCATCATAACTTGAAAAAGACCTAATTTGCTATCCAGGTACCTGACGACCCAAGAAGGCAAGGTGAAATAATCATCATAACTTGAAGAGGACTTGATCTAGTATCTAAGAACCTGAGAACCTGAGGAGTTAAAATAAAGTAGTCATCCTAACGTGAAAAGGACATGATTTGGTATCTAAGTACCCAAGGATCCAAGGAGTCCATATGGAATAATCATTTGACTTGAAGTGGAGCTAATATAGTAAGTAATTGAGTACTTGAGGACTCAAGGACTCGAGGACCCACACTTACTTGAACTAGGATACTAGACTCACTTGCATTAGGATACCGAACCTATTTGAATTAGAATACCAAACTTACTTAAATTAGAATACTAAACCTATTTGAATTATGATTATTTAGAGGCTTTATAAAAACTTTGTTTCCTAGAGAATTCAAAAACAAAGGATGTGAAAAGAAAAAGGAGGAAAAGAAAGGGAAGAAAGGAAGAAATTGAAGAGAGGTGATTTGAGATAAGAGAGTCATTTTGTACAAATTTCATCTTCTACTTCTAATAAAAAACTTTACATGTGTTTACTTTGTGGACGTAGGTAATTTTGCTCAACCATATAAATTCTTATTTATCTTTAATCTTATTTATTATTTCTATATTTTGTGCTTATTATCTAGTCAGACTTGGTAGTTTTTCATTAAGTTGCAATCTTGATTCAATTAGATCAGTGTCAGAATATTGTTTCTAAGGCTGGTTTTCCGCAACAACAACAACATAAAAAAATTTCAGAAGTTTAGTATTAAGAAAATTTGTTTGATTGGTAGAAAAACCTTATCAATCAAGCATTAATGAAAGGTAATCTGATTGTTAAATAGGGAGTATGAGATTTGCTTATTATCAATATATAAGACAAATTATATCTTCAATTGAGAAATTGTAAGAAAATTAGGGAACCAATTGTTATTATCCCATAACTTGAAACGAAAAGAGAATGCAACTTGAGTACTATGCATGTCTTCACATTTCAATTCAATATATTAACCAAGACGGCCCAATGAAGGGACAGTAATTAAAGAATATTATGAAAATAACCCACCAAAAGAGATGATTTAATAATATTTTCTCTTGCAACAAATACCTAACAAAACTCTTATATGGTTAGTGTGAACAAACACCCCTCTATTTTCTATGGTCAAAAACCGCAACATCTATACGCAAATAACAGCCATATTAGAACATATTCATAAGAATAATTATAGGATAAAACTCAAGTATAAAGGGATACAATACTTCTCTGTATTGGAAGATTAATGTGCTATTGTGGACTATTAGCTCAAAGATAAGTATCATAGAGTTGAGGAATTTGTAAGATATGTAGCTTTGGAAACCGCGTTCAATAAATGGAATCAGAAAGCACGAAAGCAACTAAAAGAGACAAAGCCTTTCCAAAGCTATTGAAACCGCGTTCAATAAATGGAATCCCATTCAATAAATGGAAACCGCATTCAATAAATGGAATCAGAAAGCACGAAAGCAACTAAAAGAAACAAAGCCTTTTCATAAGAATAGTCTTAAGGAAATTTGTTTGATTAGTAGTAGAATAACCTTATTAATCAAGCACTTATGAAAGGTAATTTGATCGTTAAATAGGGAGTATGAAATTTGCTTATTATCAATATATAAGACAAATTATATCTTCAATTGAGAATTTATAAAAAAAAATTAGGGATCCAACTGTTATTATCCCATAACTCGGAAGGAAAAGAGAATGCAACTTGAGTACTATGCATGTCTTCACATTTTAATTCATTATATTAACCAAGACGGCCGAACGAAGGGACATAGAAATTAAAGAATATTATGAAAATAGCCCACCAAAAGAGATGATTTAACTGTTCTTGAAAAACAATAATAAAAAATTTTTATTAAAATTGACTATTGATCTATAATTAATTCTCTTAATAATTTTTATTATTATGATTGATAAAGTAGATGACAACATTTATCTTGATTTAATAATATTTTCTCTTGCAACAAATACGGAACAAAACTCTTCTTTGGTTAGTGAAACAAACCCCTCTACTTTCTAAGGTCAAAAACCGTAATATCTATACACAAATAACAACCATATTAGAACATATTCATAAGAATAGTCATAGGATAAAATTTAAGTATAAAGGGATATAATACTTCTCTGTATTGGAAGATTAATGTGCTATTGTGGACTATTAGCTCAAGGATAAGTATAATAAAGTCGAGAAGTGTGTAAGACATATAGCTTTGGAAACGGTGTCACTGAACTTGTGGAAACCGCGTTCAATAAATGGAATCGCGTTCAATAAACGGAATCAGAAAGCACGAAAGCAACTAAAAGAGACAAAGCCTTTCCAAATCGAATGACCCAGTCAAGTATTTACAGAAGAAATTAATTGCAGGTTTGTAGACAAAAATGACAGATAATATAAACATTGACGTGGGAGAATTTATAAATATACATACATATAGACTTGGAGTCACTGATAGCATTGACTTGGAAGAATATATAAATATATATTGACTTGGAGTCGCTCGCACTGACTTGGAAGACACTTATTTTCTATTGTGCTATTGTGGACTATCAGCTTAAGGATAATTATAATAAAGTTGAGGAGTGTGTAGGATATTTAGCTTTGGAAAAGGTGTCACTCAAATGACGAAAAGCGCGTTCAATCAATGGAATCAGAATAAATGGACTCAGAAAGCATGAAAGCAAATGAAAGAATGAAGCCTTTCCAAATCCAAAGACCAAGACAATTATTTACAGAAGAAATAAATCGCACGGTTATGAAAAAAAATGATAGATTAGAAACATTGACTTGGAGGAATTTATAAATATATATATATAGAGGTAGGATCAATAATTTTTTTATTTATACAAAATTTTATATAATTATAAATTGTTAAATATAAATAAATTCGATAGTTGAAATTATATTTGATCATGTAATTAATATATAATTAATACATTCATAATTAATACATATATCATATGTAATATCAACTATTGGATGTACTTATACTAACGGTTTACAATTAATATAAAATTTTATTTTAAAAAAAAAAATTGCTAATCCTGCCCTATATATATATACTTGGAGTCATTGATAGCATTTACTTGGAAGAATGTGTAAAAATATATATTGACTTGGAGTCATTGGTAGCATTGACTTAGAAGCCAATTATATATATATATATATATATATATATATATGTATAAATGAAATATAACATAAGTAGAGGGAGACCAAAAGATCTTACAGCTTAGTATATACATAAAATTGTTTAAAAAATATATAAAAATAAAAGAAAAGTGGGAAGAATGAACACATTTTTTATGTACCGTGAATTGAATACGTTGTGGTTGCTAATTAGTTATTGGTAAAGTTTTTTAAAAGTTGTTCAAAACGTTGAGTTTTAAACCCGCTTATAATGAACCAAGGAGATTTGAATTTCTTTTTTTTCGTAATATTTATAAAAGAAAAGAGATCATTATTAAATCAATATAAATACTGTCAATTATAAATTAGAAAAATGACAAAGAAAATCAATTGTTGATCAATGGTCAAGTATGGCAACTCTAGTTTTGGGTCGTTCTAAATATCTTGTTGGTATACTGACTATTTCCCCCATGTATTGTTGACTAAAATGTGAAGACCGCGTCCAAGAAGTTGCATTTTCCCATAATAACAATCGTATCCCTAAGGTTTTATACTTTTTAAATAAAAATAAAACTTATCTCATTTGTTTATGTTAAACAAATCTCAAACGCATATCTAATCATCAACTTATTTATGTAATATTTGATTTTGACGAATGCAATATAAGTTTCTATTAATTTGGTATAACTTCTCTGCTAACAAAAGGACTTTTGAATACCATTTGATTACAGAGGAGAAGAGTTTATAAGAATTAACAGCGTTATTTTATTTTTATTTAAAAAATTTAAATTTAAAATTTTAAAAATAGAGTTTTAGAGCAATTTTAAATGTTAGATTATTTGAAATACTTTTATTTAATTTTAAAATTTTTTTTATAACATTTAAAAATTTTCTATCCAAAAGAATTATATAATTTTTACTAAAAAATGTGATTGAAAATCAAACAAATAATTTTTTTGTTTATGTTAAAAAACTCTATTCATGAAGAATATTGATACCTAATGTAAGATTTACTTTAAAAAAAGAAAAACTCTATATAAGGAAAAGAAAAAAGTACAGTTAAGGCAAAAAAAAAATGTAACTTGGCAGTATTAAAGAATGTTTATATTATTTTAATAAAGTTAAGAGACCTATTTGATGTAAATGCACGTTGCTAACTAATATTTAAATCATCAAGCCATGGAAGTCAGGTTGCATAGTTAAATTAAAATTAATTAAACGTAGAGCAAAGGGAAATAATAGAGAAGAAAATGATTCAGCAATTGCTATTTCAGATCATTTTGCTATCATTGCAAATAATCACATCGGCAAAAGTTCCTCCAATAGCAAAGCCTGGTTGTCAATCCATGTGTGGGAATGTTTCCATTCCATTTCCATTTGGAATTGGCTCCGATTGTTCTGTTGACGGTTGGTTTCAACTTACTTGCAATTCAAGCAAACCCTTCTTCAGTTGGGTCCAACTGGAAGTGCTTCACATTTCAGTGGAAGGCAAAGTCACTGTAAATCATACTATATCCCGTTCTTATAATTCTAGATTTGAAAAAGTAATAGAATATGGAGAAACGTTTGATCTTGTGGGAGCTCCATTTGTTTTCTCTCCGGATGACAACAGATTCACAGCCACTGGCTGCGATAATCTTGCCCTACTGTTATCTTTGCATTCTTCGATTGTCGGCGGCTGCTTTTCTAGCTGCCGCGGAAACACTAGCACAGCTGAAGGTAATTGCTACGGCGTCAAATGTTGCCAGACCAGAATTCCTCCGTTTCTGAAGATGTTTAATATTAGTTTCCAAATTATATCTTCCAAGAATCAAAAAGTTAAACAGGATGCGTGGAGCTATGCATTTTTGGTGGAACAAAAGTGGTTTCAAACCAAATTAAAGAATCCTCGGGACATTGAAAATTTTACACAAGTTCCTGTAATTTTGGACTGGGGGATATTCAGAGACTCGTTTGATCTGTTTTCAGGCAACAAAAAGACTAATTATAATTCAAGTTCTAGTTGTCAAATTGAAAATTCAAGTTCTGTTGACACACTAAACCGTCTTATCTCTTCTTTCCCAATTGTGGAATGCAAGTGCCATCGTGGTTACCAAGGAAATCCTTATCTTCTAGATGGATGTCAAGGTACAATTCTCTTCTTTATTCTACTTTATTTATCCATTGTTTTGTTTACACTACTTGACTTTCATAATTTTTAGCTATTATAATTAACGTTTCTTTTTTTATCGGCGTTACGTAATTTTGAAGTTATAGTTGTTATGAATGTAATCATTTTAACTTTAATTTTAAAACATATTATAAAGACGGCAATTCAAAATCTTAATTTAGTTCCACTGTAAATAATATGTTAGAATGTTTCAACTCAACCATATATTTAAACAAAAAAATTCACGTTAATAAAGTCAACCCATGTTAAGAAATAATTTGAGTAGATGTGTTGCAAATAAAGAATTAAGAATGAGAAAATTTCAGAAATTAAATAATGGATAATTCGCTTTAGACCTTAAGGTTTTAATAAATATCACTTTAATTGAATTGTTTTAAGTACTAATCATAAATATCTCTAATATTTTTCATATTTATCAATTTTGTCCTTCACTTTTGAAGAAGTTTCTTCTTTAGTTGAGATATTAAACGTAGTAAATGTTTCATATATTCATAATTCTAATCCTTAAAGTTATAAAAAAATATCACGAGTTATTTCATGCAAGCAGGAACAAACATTTATTGTATTTTTTATATTCATCACTCTAAACATTCCTAACTTTTCTCATATGCATCACTTTAGTGCTTAAAGTTTTAGAAAATGGTACTTTTTGTCCTTTATTCAAATTTTCTTTTACATTTTCTTCCTAAAGTGGAGTAAAAGATGGGATAGGTACTTGAAAATAAGATTTTTCGTACTATAACTTTTATTATAAAAAAATAATTTGCGTAAAATAATTTATTTATGTCAGATTTTTAGAGAAATATCAAAAAAAAATTTGCCCGGCGAATTATAAAACCAGGCACTCTAAATAATAATTTTATTCTAACAGTTTTTTAATAATTAGACATATTTGTTGTATTTTAATGGTATTTTCAAACTTCGCATCATATTATTTTTTTTTAATTAATTTTCCTTTATCAAATCAATTATTGGGGCAACGTGAAATTAAAGTCACCTAACTCTTTTGGAAACTGTCTGGTACCCTTCTCAGGTTTTGTCAAATTGTCTAACATCTATTTACTGTTTCAAAAACATGCTATGACATCCTATCATCAATTGAGTTGACGGAAAAATCAATTTTTTGCAATGATTTTATAAAAATAACTTTGATCATTTATAATTTAATGCGCCGCAGATAACAGTTAATCGTTCTTATTAATATGATAAAATAAAATAAAAAAGTATACAATGTCCTTATCCTCTCCTTTTTCCTTTTCATATATTTTTTTTCTATTTCTTTCTTCTCTCCTATTTCTTTTTACTCCTACAACCAAATAAAAAATTTAAAACCAAAGAGATAACCCAAAATAAGAACCTTGAAACCAAAATGAGATGAACCACATTTGTTTCTTCGTCAATCGTCAATCATCATCAAGTGGTTGAAGGCCAATCTCTTTGATATATATATATATATATATATATATAGAGACACACACACACACATATATGTTTCATACTAATTGATTCTACTCGTTAATTAGATATCGATGAATGTGCTTTAGACCCCAAGAAATGTAGACCTGGTTCCATGTGCGTGAACATTGAGGGGGCATATTTTTGCACTCTACCAACTCCGACTCGCACTCCAGTTAAAATTATCTTGTTAGGTATGTTGTCTTAATCTCTAAAGTTATGCAAAGTATTAGTTAATTTAATTGATATGATTTTTTTGAAGTGGTATTAAAACTTTTGAAATTTAAATTTCACATACGTTGGATTGAAGAGATTTAAATTATCTTTTTATAATAATATTTTGAGTTGGTCACAAAGAATTTCATGGTTTGATTAGAATTTTTTTTTGTAACTTATATTTAATTTAATTTATTTTTCTTTCATAATTCACAAATTTTTGTAATTTTTATCCTATTTTTTAAGTTTTAAAAACTTAGTTATAAATTATAATAAAAAATTTACAATAAAAAGTTAAAAATTATAATAAAAAATTTTTAAAGATGTAGTATAGCCCAACTTTAATTTTAAAAATCGGTATCAACTTTAATTCATTATATTGAAATATGCAGGCATTGGAGCAGGGCTTGTTGGTTTGTTTCTACTTATTATTGGAGCTTGGAGGCTATGGATCATAACAAAGAATAGAAAGGACATCAAGCAGAAAGAGAAGAACTTCAGACACAATGGAGATTTACTTTTGCAACAACAATTAACTTCATTTGATGGCAATTTTGACAAAAGCAAACTGTTCAATTCTAAAGAGTTGGACAAAGCGACTGACCATTTCAATGTGAATAGGATACTTGGTCAGGGAGGTCAAGGTACTGTTTATAAAGGAATGTTGACGGATGGGAGAATGGTCGCAGTTAAAAAATCAAAAGTGATAGATGAAGGGAAGCTTGAAGAATTCATTAATGAGGTTGTCATTCTTTCACAAATTAACCATAGAAATGTGGTTAAGCTTTTAGGGTGTTGTTTAGAGACTAAGGTTCCTTTATTGGTTTATGAATACATTCCAAATGGAAGTCTTTTTCAGCATCTTCATGATCAAAATGAAGAGCTTCTACTCACATGAGAAGTACGTTTGCGGATTGCTATAGAAGTTGCAGGTGCTCTTTTTTACTTGCACTCAGCGGCTGCTATACCTATCTACCATCGTGACATTAAGTCGACAAATATACTCTTAGATGAGAAGTATAGAGCTAAAGTAGCAGACTTCGGGACATCAAAATCTATTACCATTGATCAAACTCATGTGACAACAAAAGTACAAGGAACATTTGGGTACTTGGATCCAGAGTACTATCAATCAAGTCAATTCACTGATAAAAGTGATGTTTATAGTTTTGGAGTTATTCTTGTTGAACTTTTAACAGGAAAAAAAGTAATATTTTCAACAAGCTCTCAAGAAGCTAGAAGTTTGGCAACATATTTCATTCTTTCCATGGAGAAGAATAGTTTGTTTGTTATTCTTGATCCTCAAGTACTAACATTGGGAAAGAGAGAAGATATCATTGCAGTTGCGAATCTCGCAAAGCAATGCTTAAATTTGAATGGGAGGAAAAGACCTACAATGAAAGAAGTAGTAATGGAGTTGGAGAGAATTTAAGCATCCACAATGGAGAATAATGTTCATCAAATTTATGAAGAGATTGAGAACACAAGAACGGAAGTAATTGAGCCGTGGGATATTGTTTCCAATTCAACAGGTTCTACTTTCGACGGTATTATTACTACTCCATCAGTGGAAGTTCAACCTCTGCTAGTTAATCGATCATTGTGATCATATCTTTTTTTTTTTTTTTTTTTGGGGTGGAGATGATTCAAAGTCTTACATCAACTTCTAATGTGGCTGGTATCTAATATCGAATAGAATATAATGATTTACAGTACCTTTTTTCTTAATATTTTAATTAAGGAAATAAACTTTTTTACTACTTTTGTAACCTTACAAGCTTGCAGCAAATTTTTAGTAACTTTATAGCATTTAACTTTACATACTTTTCTAGTTTCAAACACTAACAATAAATTTGATTGAATATTAGATGTGTCAAAGGTATCGCGTACCACAATGTACCGCTTTAGGATTTTTTTTTTTTTGTATTAATTCTTTAAATAAGTACAGGTCATTTTAATTAATTATAATTGAAATAATTAATAAGTACAATAATTAATAAATATATTTGAATTAAGAATATTAATAAATATATTTCATTTCATTAAATTTTTTTAATAAATTATAATTAAAATTGTTTGAATGTAATTATTTTAAAAATATAAGCGGCATGATAGTTACAAAATCCACACTGAAGCTCTCCAAAATAAACACACGAATATATAACTCAATCAATCGTGAGCAGTCATAACAAAGCTACTCCCATAATTAAAGGCACTTCAAACTATAATGGAAAAGTGTTAATCACTAGTATTCGGTCAGATTTGTTAGTGTTTAAACCTAGAAAAATAATTAAATTTTCAAGAAAATTAATTAAATTTTCAAGTAAAATAATAAATTTAATTAAAAGTTGCTACAAACTTATAAGGTTACAGTAACAGCAAAAAATATTAATTCCTTAATTAAAATAATAAGAAAAAACTAGTACGAAAAATTATATTCTACTAAGACAATTGATACCACACCTATAAAATAAGAATTCGGTGTAAGAATTCAAACCTACCTCCACCCAAAGAAAAGAAAAATCTATATCATGATGAACGATTAACTAACAGTGGTTGAACTTCCACTGACGGGATAATACTGTCAAAAGTAGAGGTTGTTGAATTGGAAACAATATCCCACGGCTCAGTTACTTCAGCTCTTATGTACTCAATCTCTTCGTGAATTTGAAGAGCATGACTCTCCTTTCTTGATGCTTGAATTCCCTCCAACTCCATTGCTACTTCTTTCATTGTAGGTCTTTTCTTTCCATTCAAATTTAAGCATTGTTTCGCAAGGTTTGAAACTGCAATGATCTCTTCTCTCTTTCCTAGTTTTAGTACTTGAGGATCTAGAATATCAAACAAATTGTTCTCCTCCATCGAAAGAATAAAATATGCAGCTAAACTTCTAGCTTCTTGAGAATTTGTCGAAAATATTGCTTTTTCTCCTGTTAAAAGTTCAACAAGAACTACTCCAAAACTATAAACATCACTTTTATCGGTGAATTGACTTGATTGAAAATACTCTGGATCCAAATATCCAAATGTTCCTTGTACTTTTGTTGTCACATGAGTTTGATCAATGGCAATAGATTTTGATGTCCCAAAGTCTGCTACTTTAGCTCTGTACTTCTCATCTAAGAGTATATTTGTTGACTTGATATCTCGATGGTAGATGGGTATAGCAGCTGCTGAATGCAAATAAGAAAGAGCTCCTGCAACTTCAGTAGCAATCTGTAAACGTATTTCCCATGTGAGTAGAAGCTCTTCATTTGGATCATGAAGATACTGGGAAAGAGTTCCATTTGGAATATATTCATAAACCAATAAAGGAACCTTAGTTTCCAAACAACACCCTAAGAGCTTAACCACATTTCTATGATTAATTTGTGAAAGAATGACAACCTCATTAATGAATTCTTCAAGCTTCCCTTCATCTATAACTTTTGATTTTTTCACTGCAACAATTTTCCCATCTTCCAACATTCCCTTATAAACAGTACCTTGACCTCCCTGACCAAGTATCCTATTAACATTGAAATGGTCAGTAGCTTTATCTAACTCCTTGGAATCGAACAGTTTGCTTTTGTCAAAATTGCCATCAAATGAAGTTAATTGTTGTTGCAAAAGTAAACCTCCATTATGTCTGAAGTTCTTCTCCTTCTGCTTGATGTCCTTTCTCTTCTTTGTAATGATCCATAGCCTCCATGCTCCAATAATAAGTAGAAACAAACCGACGAGCCCTACTCCAATACCTGCGTATATATTTCAATACAATAATTCGAAAGTGACATCATGATTTTTATCGTCTGGCTATCTTACATCTCTAAAACTTTTCTAACTTTTACTATTAATTTTTATTTTATTTTACCATTTCTAATTTATTATAAATTACATTTCAAAAACTGTCCTTTAGACATAATTTGATAATTTGAGTCACTTTTGATACTCTCAAATCACTTTGTATAACAAAAATTTTAATATTTCATAAGTTAAAATTTTCACTTCTATCTGAATTATTTTGTAACGAAAAAATACATTTGAAAAATTTTGAAAAATACGACAGAAAGGTGAAGAAACCTCATGTTACTTCCTCGAGAAATTATTATTAAGAAAACAACTCAACCCGATGTAACCTGAATTTAAAACCCAAATCTTGTATACATTAAGAAATGTTACCAATTAAATTAATCGACATTGAGACAACTTCAGAGGTTAAGAAGACATACCTAACAAGATCTTGTTAACCGAGGTGCTATTGCTGGATGTTGGAGAATAGCAACCGAAACCTCCCTTCCGATTCACACAAATCATATCAGGCCCACATATTTTGGGGTTTACACCACATTCATTGATATCTGTTTAACAAGCAGGATCAATTATTAGTATAAAACATAAAAGTTAACAAAGAAATATATATACACATACATATTGATATCTAGAATCATTACGTAATTAATGTTGGAAGGCTTATGCCATTCATTAAAATATCAGAAGCATATCTCTAACTATTCTCATATTTATCACTTTAGTCCGTAAAATTTCAAGAAATTCTATAAATTTAGTTGCATTGTTTCACGTAGTCACAAGCTCCTTAATGTTTCTTATTCATTGACACTTTAGTCTTTAAAATTTGAGAAAGCCTCACCTTTATCTTCGACCATGTTTATATTACATATATTCTCCATTAAGTTGAGTAAGGATAAGGTGAAAGTATAATTTTACCTATTAATAATAATGTATGTGTTCTTAATTTTAGTGACATCTTGAAAAATATTTTTGTAGCATTTTTCCTTTAAAAGGACTAGTAATTCCTTATAATCCTTTTATTGTAGTTATTATTCTAATCTTGTTTTCTTATAAACTACACAAACCTTTAGTTTTTGTTTTATGAAAAAAGTATATAAAGAAAATTTTCACTCCTCTTTCATCATTTATTTCTTAGGAAAAAATTAATAAAAGAGTTAAAATATATAATATGATGTGAGAATATGAAAATGACCACAAAATATGTTAAAAGAATATTCTAATATAATTTATTAAAAGAGTTATCAGAATAAAATTATTATGAGTGGTTAGTCTTTTCAATGGTCAAATAGTCAAAAATATATTTTAAAAGGATTTTATTAAAGATTAAGGGACTGTTTGTTTTATTAACTTAAGCCTAAATATTTTATTCAAACATTTAAAAATTGTTTTTAACTTATATATGAAAAATTATTAAAAATGGCTAAATATGATTAACTTAAAAATTTTAACTTAAATTTGAATAACCAAAATGTTTAAATAAATTAAATACTTTATTTGTCAATAATATTATTAGTTTATTACTTAATATTTATATATGATAACAACTTACCATATTAATTTCAGATTTTGTAGCGCATATATGTTAATATACTAGTTTCAGATTTTTATTTTTATAAAAATAAAAAGCTTAACATTTATATTTAAAATTTAAAAATCAGTCATATTCAAATTTTAATCAAATTCAGTTTTTAATTATATTTAAATTTCAGACGAAAAAGAAAAATACTACCCGAGAAAAAATAAGTTATTTTACTCCATAAAAATTAATGGAATGCAAAATCTTATTTTCACCTTATTTTTACCATACCTAATAAATAAAAAAAGCAACAAAAGCACTGGACTAAAATGATGAAAAGAAAAATGTTAGAATGTATATAATTAAAATACCAAACAATTGAATCAAAGTGATATAATTTGAAATATTAAAGACTAAAGTGAAGTTCACCCAATTTTTTAATTTCTTATTTCTTTCTCTCTCTTAGGTCTTTAATTGCAAATTGAAAAGACTTCTATGTCCTCCAACACTTGTGCCAAACCTATTTCTCAACAACATGGTTGATTTGATTAATCAACTTCCTTTTTGTTCCATTTAAATAATGACTGTTGAAATATTCAAATAAATTATTGATACCTCACCTAATATTCAAATGGATTATTTCTTAAGTAATGATTGTGTTGAAATGTTCAAAACAAATGAATAAACAAAGTAGAACAAAGAAGAGAATCGTACCTTGGCATCCATCTAGAAGATAAGGATTTCCCTGGTAACCATCGAAGCACTTGCATTGGACAATTGGAAAAGAAGAGACATTACTCTTGGTAGAAATTTGACATCTAGAACTTGAGTTATAACTTGTCGATTTGTTCCTCGCAAACAGATTAAACGAGTAATCATATATGCCCCATTCTAATGTTACAGGAACGTGTGTAAACTTTTCAATAACCTGAGGATTCACTAATTCGGTTTCAAACCATTGTTGTTCCACTAAAAATGCATACTTGCAATCTTGCTGTGTATCCTTTTCGGACTTTAAGCTACCGATTGTAGCATTAAAAATCTTGAGAAGGGAAGGGATTCTGGTTTGGCAACATCTGATGCCGTAGCAGTTACCTTCACCTGCGTTGGTGCTCTCGCCACAGCTCGAAAAGCAGCCCCCGACGACCGAAGAATCGTAAGATGAAATAAGGGCAAGATTATTGCAGCCGATGCCGGTGAATCTGTTGAGAGATTGAGAGAAAACAAATGGAGATTCTTCAAAATTAATATTCTCACTAGCAGTTTCAGGATTGCAAGAACGGAATACAGGATGGTTTACAGTGACTGTGTCTGCTTCTGCTGAAATATTAAACACTTCCAATTGCGGCCGGTTGTTGTAGTTTGTCAAGAAGGGTTTGCTTGAATTGCAAGTAAGTTGAAACCAATCGTCAATAGAACAATCGGAGCCAATTCCAAATGGAAATGGAATGGGAACATTTCCACAAAGGGATTGACAACCAGGCTTTGCTAATGGAAGATCTTCTCCCCATGTGATTATTGGGCATGATAGCAAAATGATCTGAAACAGCAATTGAAGAATCATTATCATTAATCCTCTCTCTTTACTCTTTCTTCTGCAATCGTTACTATCTATGCCTTGTTGATCTACAGGGATATAACAACATATTGATATGGTGTATAAGCTATAATTTTATAGTGTGTTTAGTTATATCGAATAAGTCCCCAATTTTTGTTAGAATAATTTTAATATTTTTTATGTTAAATTACATACGTTTTCATTTCATATAGCTTTCTTAAATAGAATTTTCCTGGGTAAATTAAATATGTACTTATTCCGTTTAATTGTCAATCACATTTTTTAGCAAAAAATTTATCTAATTATTTTAATAGACAAATTTTTTAAAATTATTATACTATTAGTGAAATGAAATAAAAATTTTAAAATAAAATAAGAGTATTTAAAGTACTCTAATATTTAATAAAAACTTAAAATTAAAATCTGTTCTTGAAAACTAGAGATTTAAACTTCGATCCATAAAAATAAAATATTTTTAAAATTTTCATAAAACTCTTCTGTATTTATAATTAAACAATATGAAAGAAAATAGAAAAGAACTTCTGGTATTAAAAAATTCTTTTGATTGGTATATCAAAAATGAAACTGTCAAAATTCAATATCGTAAAATTAATTTGATCGTTAAATAGGGGTTGAGATTTATTTAATATCGCTAAGGCAAATTATATATTCAATTAAGATATTATAAAGAAAATTAGGGAAATAAATGTTATTATCCCATTTCAATGAAATTGAAATGGTAAAAATACTGTGAAAGTAACCTGTCAAAAGAGATGGCTCAACTGCCATTATAAAAAACTATTAAAAATTGTTATAGAAAATATCGAAAAAAGACAAGTTCCGGCTGCCATACTTGACCATTAATCAATAATTAATTATCTAAATAATTTTTTATTATTATGACAATATTTATCTTTATTTAATAATACTTTCTATTGATTATTATTTCATGAAGTCAAACGTCTTAAATTGACAGTATATAAACCAATTAAATAAAATATATTTAAAAAAAGCAAACAACTTTAGAGTATTTTGACTATACCTTTCAAATGAAACTTTTTCAACTAAATATTTTACGACTAGAATTTTTAACAAAATTTGTTAATTATTTAGTTAGCATAAATAAATTTTTAAAAAATTATATAATTATTTTAATAAATAAACTTATAAGATTTAATTATAAAAAATAATTTAAAAAATCTTAAAAAAGTATTTAAATAATTTAAATTTTTAAAAAAATTCAAAAAATTTTATTGAAAAAAATTTTAAAATTTAAATTTTTTCTAAAAAAAATTAAAACTATTTTTTTTAATTCCTAAAAATTTTTCTTTAATGTCACCTAAACAACAACAAAAATGTTGAACAAAGCTTTTAACTTAAAAAAAATTTTGATTAACAAAAAAGTTAATCAAACAAGCACTAAACTTTAATGAATAAATTCAAAATTAAACACGGTGTAAATATCTAAAATACTGAAATTTAGATTTTACACAAATGATACATATATATATATATATATTCTAAATTTAGTGTTTCACTTATTCAATATTGAACCAATGTAAATTTTTTAATTTTGAGAAGATCCTCGCAACGACTCCTGGTAAAAATTTCAACTTCTTACTTCTTCCAAGCCAATGCTACCAATGATTTCAAGTCAACAAATATATGAATTGTAGAGCGTAATTTACCAAAATAACTAGCCGGCCGGCCAAAAGAGGACTGCTTTCTCACTTGGAAGAGGACTTCTTTTATTCTCTTTTCAAAAGAATATCTCTTTTAAAAATTTAAAAAAAAAATTCTTCTGTGATTTTCTGTCTGCCAAATCTCTCTTCTCAAAATAAAAATAATAAAGATGAAGAGGAAAATCAAAAAAGAAAAAAGAAAATAGGCAAGAAGACAAATTTAAAGAAGGTGAAGCTTTCTTTTAATTCAAAAAATTGTCACCCCTTCAAAATCCTTTTAAAATATTTTTTTATTTACAATTATAGCATTAATTAAAATTACATAAGAAGACATATTTTATCAAAGTTGCATATTTAATTTAACTTCCACGTATTATATATATATGTAAATATATATATAGTTTAATACTACTTTTATTAACTTTTAATTTTCATTTACCGTAAGTCCTTTTTTTTATTTTTCTTTTTCAAATCTTAGACTAAATAAATATCTAATTTAATCTTCTATGAAATTAAGAGTTAAATTGATAAAGAAAATAATCATGGGAAGAGAATTGATTACGAAAAATTAAATTTTAAATTACGATTTGAAATTCCTTAAAAATTTGTTTGTTACAAATTAAAATTGAGTATATACTTTCAAAATAATTCAATTAATCATTTTTAGCAACAAAATAACCAAAGAATTTAATCACAATAGAATTTGAAAGGAAGACAGTGAAGACCAATTTTGAAATAAATAAGTGTTATAAATTTTTTTAATTTTAATATATTTTAATAAAGTAAATAAGAAAAAGGGGCTTTCTAAAGATTGTGACCAATACCAATAACGTCACTCAAAATTTAAATGAGACTGAAAAGGATTTAATAATATAAAATTTAATTTCTTTTCATTTATTTTTTTCTTCCTAATTATTAAAATTTTATGAAATAACTAAACTAAAATAAGTATATACCACATCTCTAATTTCTCTACATAAGATTCAACCCTCTTGTAAATATTGGAGTCAAAGGATTCTTTACACGGTCCGATGCCCTCTAAAATGCCAAGCTTAACCACGAGCTCTATCTCTGAGAAGCTTTTTAACAAATGCTCGTCTACGTGCATCTCTCAGACACTTGAATGCAGAAATGTTTGAAGGCTTCTCTAGTATGAGACACAAAGCTTCAAGTTCATCATCTTCATCTAGTCCCACTGTTGCAAGCTCTTCAGCAATGTCGCTTCTATCTTCTCTATCATTGAACATACACTCGACTAACATCTCCATGTTTTTAAACGATAAGTTAAGCATGTGCTGAATTGTTAGAGAAATCTCTTTAAAACCATCTGTGAGCATTCTTTGATTTCTTGTCCTCTTCCGACTTGATGTTTCAGAGGAACTCCGATCAATTTGGTGAGAACTTGAGGGTTGGTGTATCGACATGGGAGAGCCTGGTTCTTCAACTTGAACAACCTCAATATTGTCAACACAATTCTCCTATCGAGCATCCACTCGATTCATTTCCTCAGCCATATCAGCTGGAGTTTCTGTCCCTCATGTAGCTGCAACGTCCTTTCCATATATATTGACAGGCTTTTTATAGATTGGAAATGGCTTGCCTCTCCATCCTCTCGCTTCTCTGTGAACTTAAATTCAATTCCCCAAGTTAATGGAATAATTTTAATCAAAAAACATAGCTCACATAGTTACACTAACCTGCACATAAGACATCCAAAACTCATCACTATCAGCCTCTACGCACTTCATCTTATCATTCCAAGCAAATCCGCTTGTGTTCAACATATAAAAAATCATCTACTTAGTTTCTTCCATTTTCTTTGCTTTGAATCAATGTGTGGGTAGGCCTTCAACCCACAATTTGGTAAAACCAAATTAATTCCTTTTCACTGTGCATCATAGTGCCTGCTTTGAAAGTACCATTTTCACAACGACCACCCTCTGCAACTATTTTTTCCAATATCCTTAATAATGTCAGTTCTTCGTTATTGGTCCATACATGCCTTATTCCTTTCGTTTTAGCATCCATTTCTTTCTTTCCACTATCCACTCCTGTTACAAATACACATATTGTGATGAATATGTTTTTGAAGTATCAAAATTGTCTTGACACCAGAAGTTAACTAAATTAGTTATCAAATATCAGTATTAGATTTCAAAAGGCACAGACAACATTCTATATTTGCTGCTTAACCAGAAAACATCATTCTGTAGCAATTATTAGAAACAGAAAAAACAACAAATTTCAGAAATTGTAATACAGAGGCATCAATGATTCAACAGTTACCAGGATATGTTGCTAAAGCACAGATCAAAAACTCTCTAAAGAAACTTTAAATTGGCAAGA
Source organism: Azadirachta indica (assembly GCA_022749755.1). NCBI lineage: Eukaryota > Viridiplantae > Streptophyta > Magnoliopsida > Sapindales > Meliaceae > Azadirachta > Azadirachta indica. The sequence goes on along the minus strand of CM040444.1, from coordinate 4,864,186 downwards.
TAACAACAAAGTATCCTTAAACAGCAATATGAAAAGTTTCTAGGCTATATAAGTGGCACAACAACAACAAAATCCATGTAGTACCTCCCAACATAAACTCACAAATAACTCAATCTATTTTGGTATGCAGTTGTAGCCATAGTAAAGTTAGTCAATAGTTAAAGACAGTTCAAAATATAATAGAAAAGTGATACGAATAAAGTTTGCATAGTGCAAAAATATAACATAACATAATTCATTAGTCACCCAACCAATCTCAAATGATTCAAAGTCAAGCAAATGCGCACATATCAAAGTTGCACATATCATCTACACAATGCACTACAAAATGGCAATAGAAGATCTAATACTATTTCAAATACTATTGTGAACATTAGAATCCATTTAACAATTACGATAGTCACAACTTTAGAGTACAGTAAAAGAAAAAGAAAAAGAATTAAAAAAGGAAACAACTCAACTACATCATCCTTCACAGCCATAAAACAGTTTCAAATTTGCAAAGATCTATTCGCTTAGCATAAAGAAAATAAAAATAAAAACAAAAATAAAGATAATGGATGACTCACCTTCATGAACTCCATTGTTCTGATGATGCAACTGTGCCGGTAAAACCACCTTGTTCAATTTCATTAGCTTGCTCTTCTACTACTTGAGAGAAAGCAATTTCTAAAAGTCTATTCAACTTTCACAACGTTCAGATATAGTCAAGCAAAACAAGAGCTGTAATCAAGCTAATAAGGCTATCTACAAATCATCCCTCTCATGAATGCCAATTTCCTTCCTGACCACGTCGCACTATTTTCCTAATTGTCCTACACATGTGTAACATGAGCTAATAACTTGACTTGCATCAAAAGGGGCTGAATATATAATTTCTAGCAGGAATCCTTCAAGCCCTTTACAAATAAGAAAACTAGGTACAAAAAAAATCTACATAGAATATAATAAACGATGGGGGTTTAACACTGAGCATTATTTTCAACACCTCCATTCCTAAAGAATGTGATCAACAAAATTACAAAACTGAAAAGAAAATTCTTGAGAAAAATACATGCATAATATAGTTTCATTAGTCAGGCTAATCGATAATTAACAGTTACAATAATTCCAACATGCCTTGATTGGATTCCATTGCCCGAAATAATAGCTTCTGTACACGAAACCAAAAGGAAAAAAGCCCTTAGAGTTTGTCTAAGTACTTTTATCGAACGCTTGTCCTACATTCTAGATTCTACCATTCATGAAAGCGTTTCAGAATTCACATAACGCTCCAGAAACTAAAACCCATAAATAATTTTTGAACAGAAGCAGAAACCAAAACCCACAGTAGAAAAAACTGTTCTATTCCCTTGCAAGCAAAGGCTATATACTTGACAATTGCAAAGTACTGACGTCAAATCCCAACAGTGGAGTAAACAGAATCTTGTTTTTGCCTTACATCGGAGAACGGTGACCGGAGATCGGAGTGCAGTAATGAGAGAAAGACAGGGAGGATTGCGATCCAATGAGAGAGAAGTTTTGCGGGTTTTGATTTTGGATAAGATTAAAATCCAAAATTTCACTTTCGTATCAAAAACAAAAAAGAGCTGAAAACGTTTTCAATTTACAGAACATTTCAAGAATTTGGTTTCGAAAATAGAAAAATATTACTTAAAAAATATTTTTCTTGGTATCATTTTCTAAATTAAATTTTTTTTAGTTGTAAATTTTAATTCATAAATTTTTTAAATTTTATGCATAAACTGAAAATTAATACAAAAAATTTGAAACATATAAAAAAAAATGAGGATCAGAATAAAAGTGTTGTAGAATTAGGCATATAGTTCAACTTTTTTATTGAATAATTATTTTTCGATTTTTAAGAAATGCAAACAGAGTGATAAGAACACCTAAAACAAAATTATGAATAAATTGAAAACGATTTAAAACAAAAAATTAAAACGTTTTCCACTTTTTATCTCTATAAAATTTATGTATGTGGGCACCACAACACCCATTTGATTTATTATCAATTAGTCTTCATTCATCATGTTTTACTAATATAGATATTTTTATTTTGGTCTAATATATTATTTTCAATACAAACTACTAAAGGCATTTTCAATTCTTGAAATTTCAAATAAAAAAATATTATTTCATTTTCTTAAAACATTATTTAGAAAACAAAACCACAATGTCCTCTTTTAAAAATCATATTTTTATAATAAACTTGGAACTTTTTTCTTCTAAACAGTACTAAACTTGTTTTACTGTTTTCTGTTTATAGAAATCTGTACCGAATAATCACTTTTTGCCCAATTTTGAAACAATATTAAAATTACTTTTACTATATTTTCTATTTTAAACAATTATTTTCAATCCATTTTTAAGAAATTATCTTTTGAAAAAAAATTAAAATTGAGCCATGGAATTATATATGTACGTTGTCAAAATTAAAACACTTTACTCAATCCAAATAATTTCGAAACTATATTCGAATTTTTATTTTATTCAATTTTTAATCTTACACTTGGTCCATACTACACTTCATCTCCATTTTGGGAAAATTTTGTATTTGTAATAAATATAGTCATTTCAAATTTCAATCCTTGAATCTAATTGAGCACCTTAGTACCATCAACTTGATTACTTAATTGATGAATTTGACAAAATTTTACTTTCTATTTAAGAAAAATAATTACTTTCTGTTTTTTTAAACATTTTGTTTTTATTGTTGACAAAAAATAATTTAGTCATGTATATTATCCCATTCATCTTGTCAAGAATAAACCTTGTGATCAATTTAGTCAGTCACATGACTTTTACATTTTATGTTCATAAAATTCATAACATTAAATTAAAGAATTAACAGTATGAATTTTTATAATTTATAAATTATTTTTCTTTATTTGTCTTTTATAAATCTTGTTCCATTTCATTTTTTTAATATTAACAAATAGAAATAATTTAAAATATTGGAGAAAATTAAAATACAAGATACTTTTAAAGATATTCTTTAAATTTAGTTTAATATTAATTAGTGTATGATCAATTTTCATTTAACTCAAATATATTATAAAACTTATTACGAAATATGCACTCATTTGCTATGTTAGAGATGGTTTGGGTGTTTCAACCATGGATGTGTGCATTGAAAATAGTTGTAAATGCTCAAAAAAATTTATTAAAAAGAATAGAAAATTAAATCAAATCAGTAAAGAGTGAAGAAATTTTGTTAGAAATGAAATCATATTTCATTGAAAATAATTGTAAATGCTTAAAATTATTAATTAAAAAAAGAAAGAAATTAACTCAAATTAGTAAGAAAGGATATGTTTGAATTACTTTAGTCTACACATTAAAATTTTAATATTTTAGTCATTTAACATAATATGTAAAATTTTTAATATAAAGCAAGACAATAGGTATCAAATTGCAAAAGTATTTTATATATTGCAAAAAAATTTATATATGATATTGTCTTAAAAATGTTATCAAACGTAAATAGTAGTTTTTTTTTACCAAATGCCATGTTATCCAACATAACAAATAGTTTTTATTTTTTGTGGAGCTAATTGGATGCTACAATTAGGCCTCGGCAAAAAGGTCGAATCAAATCGAATCGAAGCAAATTGAACCAAATAATTCGACTCAATTCAATTATTATATCAATTTGGTTTAATTTAATTTTAAACCAATAAGTTCTACTTGGATTTGGTTTTGAGCTAGAATCAAAAATCAATTAAGTTGGAATATAAAATTTTATATAAACCTTAAACTTTATAAAAATTATAAATAAATAAAAGTTTTAAAAAATTATTTAAATTCACATAAATACAAGAGACATTATTGCAAATTTGTTGAACGTTCTCTCATTTTATAATTTTTGAAGAATTTAAGAATTCATACGAAAATATCCCTAAAATTTTGAAGAACCAACAATTGATGCTAGAATCAGGTTGGAATTGAAATGTAGAATCAATTATGGAATTGAACTGTAGAATCAATCGTGGAATTGAACCAAATCAAACCGATCCAAAATAGTTCAATTTCTTAGACCCGAACTATATTTTGATTTAGTTCAATTTTTTGAAAAATCAAGTTGAACCCAAAATTGCCCAGCCCTCGCTATAATAATAAGTTAACACGTAAGAAAAGTTACGTAATCACCTCTAATTGCATTGCATAAATTTTATCTTCATACTATATGTAGCATTTATTAATTGTTATCAAACTCAAGGTATAATATAAAAAAATCTTATTACTAAAACTTTAATTGTGATTTATAATAATACTGTCCTATCATTTATAACATTTTTAAAATGTAAGATTGTAATAATAGTAGCATTTTAGAAATGCTAACATATTGTTAGAAAATTTACAAGTGTATATGTTAGTAACTATTACAAAATGCCACTAAAATATTATTTTGTTATTGTAGCATTTTTTAAAGAAAAAAATTCATATATTTTTATTTTAATTTCTAATTTTCTTTAAAACTATCTATTAAAAATGTAAATATCAAATAAAAATAATATAATATAATATAATATAATATAAATCCACAATTTAAATCATCCCATTTGAAATTATATGTATACATCATCTATTGTATCATATAATAATTAAATTTCCAAGTACAAAAAAAATTACACAAAAAGCTGACTATAGATACAACTATTAAAGAACATACACAAAAAATTAAATATGAATCCAAACAAGTATACAAATAACATAAACAAAAAGCTGCATATGATTTTTCTACTTCTATGTATATAGGTATGCTTTTTTTTTTTAATATTTGAACTAGTGATCCCCAACGAAAGAAATATCATATCGTGTTTTCAATTTATCTTCACTTAGGTAGCGTTTATTTTTTTCTATCTAAACTCCGAACATGACTGTAATATGAATTTAATTAAAATTTAAATTTGAATGATATTTTTGTTTTTTATTCTAAAACATTTAAAAATAAGTATTAAATTGTTTGTTTTAACAAAATAAAAAGTTTGAAAATTGATATTTTTACATATATACCTTTTTAATAAGGGATTTTAACATATATCTCCCTTAAGATTTCTGATTTTAACATTTAGAGAAAAACTTTAAAAAAATACATACATACCTCCCCTTGATTCTCAATTAACCATCTAATTTCGTTCAAATGACTGTAACGCCCTTAGTATTTATGTTTTTACCTAAAAAAGCTTAGAAAATTTAAATTAAATTTATTTAATATTTAAGATATTAAAAATAATTAGAAATTTAATTTAAATTTAACTGTAACACGTCTAACCCTAATGAGCCTCCCCCTCAACATCACCACCCCTTCCTCTCTTTCTCCCCATTTTGCAAAAATCCATAAACTCCTTCTACCTTTCCTCACATTCTACAAAAATCCACCAACCCCTTCTAAAAAAATCACCAACCCCTTCTCCTTCTCCTCCTATTCCATAAAAATTCGTTCCACCCCCTGGTGCAATAATCCATCATCCTTTCTCCCTCTCACCCCCTTTTGAAAAAACTCGCAGCCTCCTTTCTCCCTCTCTCTGTCTTCAAAATAAGTTGCGGTATATTCTAAATAAGTTGCCTTGATAGATTTCAAAGAGTGAGAGTTGATGGACGAGAACTTGATTGAGCGAATTCAAGTTAATATAAATTTGTGGCTTAAAACTTGGAGTTGATGGCCTTAAGTTTTGGCACTATTGACTTGTCCATGGAAGAGTTGGTGAAAGATAGACGAAGTGTTTAGGAGTTAAGAATTTTTGATGCTGTTAGGGGAAGATGGCGTGGAATCTATTAGTTGATTTGTAGAGGAACAGTGTTCATGTCTAAATTGTAATTCGCAAGTTGGAAGAGGAAAAAAATGAATTCAAAGGGATTTTAAGAAATTTTTTATTTATTTTTCTTTGCAAAATGAGATTACAAGACTTTTTTTTATTCATTTTTCTCTACTCTCTCGCTCATGCAATGATTGCATTGGAAAGAATAAAGTTGTTTATGCTTTTACTAAATTACCCTAATTTTAAACGGTTGACTAACAATGATGGATGGTCAGACGGGAGATATGTGTATATTTCCTAAAACTTTTCATTTAAATGTTAAAATTCTAAACCTCAGAGAAGGTATGTGTTAAAACCCCTTTTAAATAATATAGTTATATTTATAATAATTTTGATTATATTAGCATAATAATAGATAAAAAATTAATAGATTATATTAGTATGTACATTATTTATTTATTTGATTTATAATTTTTTTTAAAAAATAATTTGTAATCGATGATATAAAGATCAATAAAAATTAAATAAAAATAATGTCATATTGTAATATAGTTATAATTATGTAAATATATAAATTTATTGTAATAATTAAAGTATAAAATAAATAAAAAATTAAGAAAACAAGTAGAGGAGACTTGCAATAGAGAAGAGATATGTCAATAATAGTTAACTATGGTTTTAATTTTGTTAATAAATAAATTAATAAAATAATGATACTTTTCAAAAATAAAAATATGAAATTATTGAGACATTTGTTTATTTAAATTTAAATTTAAGTCAAAATTTTTAAGTTAATTATATTCAAATATTTTTAACAAATATTTATACATAAATTAAAAAATAAACAACTCTTAAACATCTTAATAAATATATTCAGCCCTTTAAACAAAACATTTTGATTTTTAAAAGCTATGCTATCAATCCAAAACAAATATGATTATAATATGACTTAATAAAACCAACTAACAAAGGAAACTTTGAATGTATAAATTGATAGATTAAAAATATAAGTTTTAAATCAAATCAATACAGTTTTAAATATTTGATTTGATTTTTAAAATAATATTATGTAGAGATCACTGAATATTTATACCATGAAAATAGAGTAAATCTAATCATTTAAATTATTTTGAATATCATTAGCTCTTAATTTAGTAAATATTCACTTTTATGCTCACTCATATATATTTATATATATATAAACTAATAATGATTCTATTTTACGTTAGTATTGAATTAAAATTTACGACACACTAAATTTTACACACACTTAAGTTAATTATATAAAACTTACATTTATATAGCTATAGGCGCATTGCTTAGAGGCTAATTAAGGTGCTGTTTACAATCCAGTATTGGAAGATGGAAGAATCGTTATAGTAAAAAAAATCTAAAGTAATAGATGAAGAAAAGCTTGAAGAATTCACCAATGAGCTTTTCATTCTTCCCAAATAAAGCACACAATCAAGAGCTCTTTCCTATTTACATTCAAGAAGACATCAAATTAATAAATTAGTATACTTTTAGATGAAAAATTCAAAGCAAAAGTTATTGTCATTAAATCAAGTTTGCATTTAGGGTTTTGAAGTATTTGGCTCTTGAGTACCGTTAGACAAGTCAATTGATAAATAAAAGTAATATTTATAGTTTTGGAGTAGTTATTGTAGAGTTTCTAACAGAAATGGAACCACTATTTTCAACAGCTTTGCAAGAAAACTTAATAGTTTGGCTATGAAGTTTCTTCATTTTGCAAGGGAAAATCGTTTGAATGAGATTCTCGATTATCAAGTGATGGAATCAATGCGAAAGAAAAATGGCATTTGCTAATTAACCTTTCAGGAGGATGTATATATAGACATGAATGGCGAGAAATTAAAGACCTACTACTACTTCGTTGTAATAAAATTTTCAAGATATTAAGTTATGTAATAAATTTTGATTTTATAATTAATTACGTAATTAAAAATAAAAGTATATATAATAAGATTGTGGTAAAGCTATATATTTTTCAGGTCCAAGTATTGTGAAATAAAATAAGCTTAAAAATAATTAATTGGTCGCATACCCGGCCCTCGTTAAAACATTAGTGATTGCAAAATAATTATTTTTTATTCAAAAATAATTAAAAAGAAGTATAGATAAAGTATTTGTACGTTTTATTTATCACATTGTCATCAAATTCAATTTAGGACTAAATTAAGATAAAATTATAATAGATTGCATTGTGATAATATTTTTATAGTATTACGTAAATTTGCAAAGAAACAAACATGTGTTCAAAATTTGAGGGATTTAATTAGAAAATTTGAGTAAAATTATCATTTTTATGTTTAAGGAAAATAATTATTCCAATTTTAATTTTATGTTTTATCCGAATACAAACTAAAAGGGCATATTTGTTTTATATATATATATACATATACATATATATAAAACAATCATTTAGTCATGTGCAACCAATTCATCTCGTCATGCATAAAGTTTGTCAAGACTTACCCATTTGCATAAATTTTATCTTCTTAAAAATTAACATATATAATATGAATAAAAATTATATTTATTTTATTATTATTTTATTACTTCCAATTTTATTCATATATAATGTGAATAAATTATTTTTATTGTGATTTACAGTATTTTTTTTGAAATACAGGAGGAAATTAAAACTATTAGGTTGGTACTTCGGTTATTTGTTAGAGGACTGAGATAGAAATGTTGTATAGCCATCTTGTTATTACAATTTCCACACTCAATATTTTAAATGCTCTAGGCACTATTCTTCTGTTCATTTTTTTAAAATAAAAATACTATAAATATTATACTTCATTATTCGCATAGTGATTGAATTTATTTGATAAATCTTACTTTTTATAAAAAAAAGTAAAAATTTTGATGTTGAAACACGTTGTGTTATAATAGAAGTAATCTTTCACAATTTAATGAATTTTAATAAACATATTACTAACATTTCACTGTTTATTGAATATTCTTCATGCAATTACAAAGTAACAGTATACCATTTTATAAATCGACCAATTATTTAGTATTTTATAAATTAACTAATTATTCAATGTTTTTCTTTTAAACATATGCCTTAATTGTATTCTACTTTAAATTTTATTAACCTGAATATACAAATTTAGCTTAATTACAGGTCTGTCTAGATATTTTGTTTCAGTAATAGAAAATGATTTTGAATAATTAAAGTAAAGTTAAAATGTAAGATAATTCCATATTACATGGGAAGAACAAAGCAGTAATATTTTACAACCTCAAATATATATTCTAGCTATAAGCTAGCTACTGAGATGGTTGTTAATCCTTGATATCCAAAAATCCTAAAACAGAATTAAAGGAAAAATGTCATTTCTTTTTATACATGTTCATTATATGATGATTTTTAATCATCAATCATAAACTATAATCTAAAAATATTTTTATGATAAAAAAATTATATTTTTTTAAATGTCAACAACTATAATCGTTATATATTTTTCATTATTTTCATAGCTAAAAAAATTGACTAACGATGATTATTATTTTAAGTTTGTTACCAAAATATCAGAGAATTACTCTGATAACTAGACTAATATTATGTAAAATGTTAATTTCTAAGTAATTTTTTTCTTTTAAATGTTTTCCAATATTCAATATTTCAAATGATTTAAATGTATTTTTATAATAGGTATTATAAAAGAGATTATAAAACCTACAAATAAAAAGAATCCAAAAAGAATATTTAATAGCATTTTTTAAAAGGAAAAATAATAACGAAGCACCATTGATGCCGGTGCAAAATTGGAATATAAAATTCACATGACATTTTCACATATTGTTTGTTAACTAGTATCATATATCATCACACTATTAATCATATGAATATATTATTTAATTAGTGATAAGTTAATTGAGATATAAATTTTGTAACCTTAATGTTACTGTAATTATTAAATATTGCTAAGCAATATTTCAATTAATTTGACATGACATCTCACTAGTTGATTTTTTCTGAAATTAATGACAGCATTAAAAATCAAATACGACTAACCTTTGCTAGGACTCAATTTATTTATTTTGCCAAAATTTAGAAGGACTAACTTAAGATATAATAATAATGAATTACATTATCATAATAATTATACAGTATATGTAAATCTGCCCAGTAGTAACAAACATACCCTAAAAATTTGAGGGATTTAATTAAAAATTTTGGGTAAAATTAATATTTTATGTTTAAGAAAGTAATTATTTCCAATTCTTCTTTATACTTTATTTTCAAACAAACCAAAATAGCATATGTACTCTATATGTATAAAGCAATAATTTAGTCGTGTACTACCAATTCATCTCGTCATGCATAAAGTTTGTGGAAGATTTACTCGTTCACATAAATTTTATCTTCTTAAGATTTAACTATATAATATGAATTAAAGATCAATTTATTTTCTTACTGTTTATATTACTTCTTGGGATTCATTCCTATAAGATGTGAATAAAAAATCTTATATCATACAGTGAATTACAGTAATTTTTTGGAATATAGGAGGAAACTAAAAGGATTAGTTTGGTATTTGTTTGAGGTAAAGATATTGTATAGTCATCTTATTTGACAAAATAACAGTCAGTCTTTTAAACTGCTGTGCAAATTATGTCTTCTGTTCATTTCTTTTTAAAAATAAAAAAAATATAAAAAATCATACTTTATGGTTAATAATCATTCAATGGATTTGATAACTTTTATTTTGGATAAAAATTTTGATATTAGAACACACTAGATTACAGTAGAAGTATTGTTTCACAATTTAATAAATTTTTAGAAACATATTAATAACATTTCACACGATTTATTGAATTTTCATGCAACTAGTTAATAATTTTGTGTTGTTTACTTGAATCACATGCCTAGATTGTAAAGACTTTGAAATTTTTTAATTTAATTTTTTTTCCTAAATCTTCATTACAAGGTGATTTTAATAGTCAATCATAAACTATAATCTAAAAATACTTTTACGATAAAAAATATATATTTAAGTGTCAACAACTATAATCATAAAAAGTTGTATATTTTTTATTATTTTCATAGCTAAAAAATTGACAAGCGATAAATTATATTTCAAGCTTGCACCAAAATATCAGGGAATTATTCTAATAACTAAAATAATAGCTTTTAAAATGTTAATTAATTTCTAAAGTAAATTTTTTTAAAATGTTTCCCTATAGTCAATATTTCAAATAATTTAAATGTATTTTTATGATAATTATTATAAGAGATATTATAAAACCTATAATTAAAAGGGTCTTAAAAAAAATATTAAAAGGTAAGAAGAAAAATAAAAAGCATAACAAAGCACCACTAATTTTTTCTGTTAATTGTTAGGTGCTTTATGTTTGATAATGTCACCATTAGAAAAATTAAGAGTGCGCAGAAATCGGGCCGGAATTAGACCGGAATTTACGGATTCAATTTGGTATTTTATGTAATTTGGTTCGGTTTCGATTCTTAAAATAAAAAATTTAAAATTTTCGGTCTGGTTTCTGTTTTGGTGCAAAAAACTCGGATCAGACCAAAAATATTATTTTTTAATATTTTTTCATCTAAACGACATTTTTTTATTGTATTTTCATAAAATGATGTCGTTTAGTATATTAAAAATTTTTTAAAAAATAATAAATTTATTTAAAAATCGAACTGACTCAAAAATCAAACTGATTGATATGATTTTAATCCGGTTTTAATATGTAATCGATTTGATCTGATCTAAAAAATTTGAGATTCAAAATTTTCAACTCTGATCCAAATTTTTAAAAATTCGGACCATGCCCATCCCTAAGAAAAGGGGTATTTAATGACAATAAATTTTTTGTTATAAAATGGTTTTGTAACCTAAAAATTCTGTCAACGAAGTCTCAATGAGAATGCAATAACTCTTAATTTCTGGTCATGTACAACATATAACTAAATCTTGACATAATTAATTGTATCACGAATTTGTGTTAGAATAATTAATTAATTTTACAGTTACATCTAACTAGTTGATTTTTTTAAATTAATAACAACATTAAAGATCAAATAGGGCTAACTTTTTATTAGCACTTAATTAGTTTATTTATTTATTTTCACCAAGTTGACGTTACTATTTTTTAATATTATAAAGTCATTTTAGTATATATATACATATATTGACATTTAGTTGAAAGTTATTAGTGTGTTACTTTTCCTTATTAATATATTAATGTTTTTGTATTGGTGATAAATTGTTGATAAATTGTTGATTGGTAATAATAAAATGTTAAATTAATATGAAAGTAGATGCATTACAATTATTTTTGTGATACTATAAAATTTTGTAACTTACATATTCAATTGTATAATAATTATTTAATATATATATATAGTAATAGAGTTATTTTAATATAAAATAATATAAAAAATTGTAGGAATTTTTGTTTAATTGTTATATTTTAAATATATTTTTATTGAATAAAAATAGTAGTCTTATTATTTATTAAATAAATAATGTTTTTATTCAATGATTATAAAAATTATATGATTTTGAAATTTATCAAAATTCAAAAAATATGTTTATAAAAAATCCTTCAATTTTGATTACTTAATTGTATAACTATTATTTCATCAAAATTACTTAATTTTTATAACTTTTATTTCATTTACAACACTGTAATATTCTAAATAAGACCTACGAATACATACTTGATATTTTTTACTAATTAACTTTATCATTAGCACATAACACCCTACGGAGAGCAAGTGTTGGTAAAGAAAAAATATAAAATTTGTAAACTTTGTTCCAACGCCCTCTTATATTTAGATAGAATTATATAGAATTACGGAAAAAATAGTTGTAAACTTTAGAGTGAGATAAAAATAAAATTTTAGAGATGATTGCAACATATATTTCAAATTAATTCAATAAAATATTATTTCTTAAAACATTAAGGATTAAAATAAATTTTTTTCTTTTAATTTTCTTCAATATTTCCTATGATTTAGATGTATTTTTAATAACAATTATTTTAAAATAAAAAATAAAAAAAATGAATAACTGACAACAAGGAAGAAAAAAAATTAAAAAGAATAACCGAGGAGAAGGAACAAAAAGAATATTAATTATACAATTCTCAATTAATACTTTAAAACAAAAATTCACAATGTGAATGAGTAAATCTCCCACAAATATTATGCTTGAGGAGTCAAATTTATAATTAATGCTTTAAGAAAGAAAAGAAAGATAATCTATTTTGACTTTTTTTCCTTTTTGCTTTTTATAAAGGTAATTTACCATACACCATATTCCAACCATGCATAAATAAACAAATTCTTTTAATTAGTATTAAAATAAAATATAAAACAAATTTGGAGTAATTATTTTTAAAAAATAAATGCTTTATTTTGATAAATTTCGATCCTAAGAACTGATATGACAATTAACACAAATGGTCTTTTAATTAGTATCACATAATCATCACATTAATAATAATATTAAAAAATTATTATTAAGCACATAAATAATTATCGCATGTTGTTACATTAATTGAAATATAGATTTTATAATTATTTAATATGTGTTAGATAATATTTCAATTAATGTAATAATTAGCATGTCATATTTGTTGATTCTTTCATAAACTATTTTTTAAATAATAAAATTTTATTATTATATATTTTTTTCTTTCATAAATCTTTTGTTGTGTTTGATTTTAGTTTTTACCAAAATAATAATAAAATGCTTTTCTAAAGTACAACTCATAAATATGTTTTCACATATTGTTTTATAAGTACTTTTTCTTTGTCAAAAAATGTTAATTTAATTTAAATTCTCTTTAAAAGCTAAAAAACAATCGGAAAATTCTAACATACATTGAATTAAATCAATAAATGAAGCCGAAGATCATGAATTGTAATTTTAAGTTTCATCCCTGATAACTAAACATTCAACTTTTGTCCAATCATTAAAAATTCAATTATTTAAATACGTATAAAATAAGTCTGAATTAATGCAAATAAAACTCAAATTAAAACAAGAAAAATACAATTAAGCTATGGAAACACATTGCATATCGTCTATCAAAACTTAAAACACTTTACTCAAACGAAACATTCTTCAAACTATTTTTTATTCAATTAATGATTTTACAATTGGTGAATGCTAAAATTTTTAAATAAATATTTGAATTTTTAATTTCATCTTAATTTGGAAAAGTACATTTGTAATATATACCTTGTCTAATAGTATAATTGGCTGAAAAAATTATTTTTAAATCTTAATTAAAAAAAATTAAAATAATAATAATACTATTTTATAACACATTAATAATTAAATATGTATTAATATATTATAAATAAAATATAATAATTATAAGTATATATTGTATTATAATATATATTTTATTATAGATTAATATTTATTGTTGTTTATTTTATTTATTCTTTGATATCTAATTAATATTGAGTTATTAATGTATTGTAAAACAAATAAATTTATATTTTAGTTATAGTATATTAATAGATATTTAGTTATTAATATGTTAAAAAATAGTATTTATTATTATTTTAATATTTATTTTTAGTTAACAGTTGAAAATAATTTTTAAGCCAATTACTATTAAACAAGTGTATGATTGTCATTTTATAGTAAATTAGAACTTTTATGAATATTTTTAAAATTAGTAGGACTAATTAGGCTAATTAGCTAAACCTTATAGACTTAAATGGCCTTAACACTAATATAGGTAATTTAAAATATCGAACAAAATTAACTTATGGAGACTTAAACACACCTACAAATAATGAGAATACTGTCATTCCTTTTAACTTTAGTCAAGCTTATTTATCTCAATTTTAATTTTTCTTAATATATCATTTTCTAGAATCAATACTATTCAACTATTAATTTCCACAACATTTTCTTCATCGATAAGGCAATAAACAATAATAAATGATAAATTGCAATCGAGAAAACTTTTCTTATTATAAATTAATGAAAGGTGAATTGAAATATAAATTTTGTAATTTTAATGTTATTGTACTTATTTAATATTGTTAAACTATATTTCAATTAATTTGACAATTACATGTCACTAGTTGATTTTCTTAAATTTTTTCTAAAAATTGCACAAATAAATTAAACCCCTCCCTCACTCATATATTATACATGTTTATTGATAGCACTATAATTAACATAACAATAATAACATTAAAAATAAACTACAATTAACATTTATTAGGATTCGATTTATTTATTTATTTTTGCCAAGTTGATCTTGATATTTTTTTTATGTTTTTATCCATAAAATTACTACTGATTATTTAATAAATAAAAAACACTTTAGTAAATTTTGGTCACATATATATATATACTTACACACACACATATATATATATATTGTCTACATTTAGCTGAATACATAAATTTTTGCAACTTGCATATTCAACGATAGCATTTAATATAGTAATTGAGTAACTTTAACATAAAAGAATATAAACATTATACAAATTAAATTCAATAGTTACTATTCTTTCTCTCATATAAATAAAAAAAAGATAATTTAATTGCATATAAAACAATTTAGAGTAGTTTAATTTTTATTTTTTAAACGTACCTTTGTGGTATAAACACAACTCAATTTTACATATTCATTAATGACTAATGTATTTATTTAATAATTACAAAAATTAATATCATTTTGAAACTTATCAAAATTTAAAAATTATTTTTATCAAATCAATTTTAAAAATTAAAAATTATGGCAGTCGCAAATTAAGGAAGAAAGTCCTGATCATGCTTTTCTTTAGGATTTGCAGCAAAAAGAATAATTCGTAAACTTATGCTTAAAAAAAATATAAAATTTATAGATTTTAGATACAAAATATACTAATTATTTTCATTAGCCTCTCCCATTTATATAGAATTATATAGAATTATAAAAAAAAAATAGTTTTGCAGAATAAAATATGATAATAATAAAATACTAGAAATATTTGTGACAGCTATATATCCCATGTCAACAAAATAAAAAAAATAATATTTTAATAAAATAATGAAAATAATATTTTATAAAACCTTTAATAATTGAAGCAAAATTTTTTCTTTCTAATTTTCTCCAATATTTTCATTGATTTAGATATTTTTTCATAATAATTATTTTAGGAGTCATTATATCATTGTTAATTAATTAAAAAAAATTACAAGGAACAACCGACTAGAAGCAATAGATCGAATATTAAGGTTTTATAGATTTTTTCTTTTCTAAATTCAAGTTACTATAAAAGCATGAAAACAAAAAAGTTCATAATGTGAATGACTAAATTCTCCCATAAGTTTTATGCTTGACAAGACGAAGTTTTAATACATGACTAAAGAAAAAGAAATCTAACTTATTTTCAGTTTTTTTTTTTCTATAAGATAATTTGCCATATATACACCCTAGTCCAACCATGCGTAATATACAAATTTTTTTTATTAATATTAATTAATTAAGTCATTCAAATTTTCAACGTTATTATCACTAAACGCTTTGCTTCTACAAATTTTCGCTTCTAATAATGATATGACACTTAACATATCATCTATTAATTAGTGTTAGATAATTATGACAATAAAAATAATATGAAAAAATCATTAACAAACATGTAAATAATTAGTAATAGTTGACAAATTAATTAATTAATATTGTTAAAAATATTTCAATCAGCCAAGAATTAGCATGTCACTTATTGATTATTCTGTAAACTATTTTTGAATAATTAAATTTTATTTTATGTATTTTTTCTTTTATAAATCTTTTGTCGTGTTTGATTGTAGTTTTCGCTAAAATAATAAAAAATTAAAATGCTTCGCATAATGTGTTATAGGTACTTTTTCTTTGAAAAAAAAAACTTTTTAAGCGATACACCTTAGTGACATTTAATTATTTATCTTAAGACTCAAAATTATATTCAGATAATTATGAACATTCAACTTTTATCATTTAATGTAAATTCTCTTTTAAAAGATAAAGAAAAATTGGAGAATTCTAACATATGTGGAATTAAACTTACTTAAATTAATAAATAAAACTTCAGATCATGAATTGTAATATAGGTTTTATCGCTGACAACTAAATTATGAACATGCAAGCTTTATCTAGTTATTAAAAATTCAATTATTTAAATAAGTATAAAATAAGTCTAAATCAACGCAAATAACTCAAAATAAAAGAAGAAAATACAATTAAGCTATGGATATATATTACATATTGTTTATCAAAATTAAAACTATTACTCAAACTAAACATTTTACAAACTATTTTCTAAATTTTATTCAATTTATAATCTTACAATTGATGAATGCTACACTTAATTTTTAAATAAATATTTGGAATTTTTCATCTCAATTTGGGGATAATAGCATTTGTTAATATGTAGTCATTTCAAATTGTAATAAATGAATCTAATTGAGGTCCTTGGTAAAGTCAACATGAAATAACATTTTCTTAAGTATATTTTTCGTCATGTATCACTCATCCATCTTGTCAAGATTAAACCTTGTGATAGAGTTAGTCATTCAACATGAATTTTGCATTTTTATGTGAAAATTCTTAATATTGAATTCAAGAGTTTCATTAGTCATGAATTTTTTTAAAAATGTTTTTAGTATGATTAGTTTTTGATGGTAATAATGAATATACATAATTTACGATATTGGAGAAAATTAAAATGCACCATATTTTTAATAATATTCTTGAAATTTAATTTATTATTAAATCTTTAATTTTTGAAATTAATGAAATTTAGTTTAACAGTCGTGTAGCTTCAAGGTTTGACATTAATATAATTTCAGTGACAACATTTGAAGTTAATTACCATAATAAAAGGATTATATTGCCAAATTGTGTTAAACTGGAAAATTGTAGAACACTTTTTAATTGTACAAATTTTATTGAACTCAAATAAACTATAACACTTTTTTAATTGCATATATACTCTAATAGTGTTTAAGAGGTGGTTGTGTATGTTTAAAGAAGAGTTCTGCTGCTCGTGGTGTTGTTAATCATGGCTGTAATTAAGAGAAAGAAAATGAATAAAATTAAGAAAAATAATAAAGATTTGGTAAGAATTAATTTGTTGGACGTGATTTTAATTCTTTTAAGCATTTCCTATATTATATTTATATAAATTTTTTTATTTTAATTTTTTTGAGCATTACATTTTTGTAAATTTTTACCATGAAATAAATTGATATAAGTGTCAAATTTTAAAATACACAAAAGAAAATCTCTAATTCACAGCAAAAATAATTGTTGCCTCATTTATTTTTTTCATTAGTTTTTTTTTTTAAATTTTGACTATTCTATCAATAACTTGTAATTACTATTTTATTAGGTTTAGTTTTTATCAACGAAGCGAAAAATGGAAAGATAAATTGAAACTAAAATTTTAGAAATTCTTTAAAACATATCAAATACAATAATATAAATTAAATTCTAAAATCGTGCTATATTATTCATCATAATTTCAGAATTCAGAATTCATTTTAATTGTTGGTCAAATTTCTTTAAAGATCCTTAAATTCGTTCGAGAAATGCGTAAAACTCATATCAGATAAGAATACGCAGTTCCATTAGCTCTTTTCATTTGAACGCTATTTCTATTTATTTTTGTTTCTAATTGCTCACCTGTTCTTTACCTTAATAAATCATATAATTAGCTCATGGAGACTCAAACACATGCACACACGAATGATAAAAATACTACCATTGCTTTAAATTTGCTCAAGCTATGTTTTCTAAAAATGTTATTTATATATTTTTGTATATATGCAAAATCAATCATTCTTTACAATGACTGTGCCATCATGATGCTTCTTTATCTTAGTTATTACAATTAACTAGTTGCTATATATAAATTTGCTCTCAGACCTATTAGGTAATTTCTCTTAATATATCATATTTCTAGAATCAATAATATTGCAAGTCATCACTTTTTTTTTTTAGTATTACATGTATAATTGCTAATATTACACCAGAAATTTATCATGAAAATTAGATATTAACACTTATGTAATTCATGTTGAAGAGAGATCTATCCACATATTAATTTCCGCAATATTTCCTTTATTGATAAGGCCATAAACATTAGAATTCTTAGAACAATCAATCATCGTTTTTGTCTTTAATATATCTCTTTAAAATTTCTTTGAGATTGCTAAAAAGAAAATATTTATGAAAACTCTTTTTAAACGAATTAATATAACAAAATTATATTGTTATCATGTCTTATAGAATTTAACATATTTTTAATTCCATAAATTTCTTTTACTCCGTTGGAATTAAAAATGAGTTTCCATAATTCACAGTACTCATATTTTATATATTATTTATGCTAACTGAGATCCATCTATTAATGAAATACAAACCGTTATCGACTTTTTTATAAAACAAAACAAATCAGGGACCTAAATGATAATTCTGATTAATTTTCTCAATAGTTTTCTGTTGTGTACCCTTTCAATGAACAGAAGCATACGTTTATTATAATTTTTGACATACACCTGTTGGAAATTTCAGGCACTTGTCAATAACATTTTATAGAGCTTCAATTTATTGGTGGGTCATGTGTTCTTCACCAAAATTCTCATTCATTCTTATTAATTATTAGGATTTAAGCGGTGTTTGGTATTCTTTTTTTGGGAAAAAGAATATTCTATAATAATGTCAAGCCACTTAAATTCAATATTGGAACTCACATCTTCAAATTTATGTTTTTATGTCAAGTAATATTTCAACATAGTATTAAAACATTTTTAACATAACGCTCTTGTATTTTCGCTTTTTGTAAGATTTGTTTTAAGAATTATTAATAAAAGTCCAAAATATAATATCATTGTTTTTCACATTTGTGGCACATCATTTCTTTCTAAGAATATTTGCACTCTAAAATGTATTTTAGCATTTATTTACTCAAACCGCCTGTTTGTTAAAATTTAAATATAAACTTTTATCCAATACACTCTTAAAAACACTAATAGAGTCCTTGACTAAATCTATTGCATATCACATTCTTATTTTCTCTTTATACCAAAACTAATTTTCAAACTCAAGAACTTGTCCAAATAATTTCTCAAATTATTTCATATCAATGAATTTTTCTTTAATCTCTTTAATTATTGGAGGTTAGCGATCCAATAAAGGCTTTTAAATTTGTTCATGAAACAAAAACAATTTAAATTTAAAAAAGAAATTACTTGTTATAATTTTCTCAGGAATTAGAGACAACACTATAAAGTCGATTAGGAAGCAAGTACGTCAGTCAATCTTCTACTCACTTATTAATGCTGCAAGAAATACATTATAGGATTTCCTCAAACATTTTCAAGCCTTTGTGTGATCCTTTTAATGGATTCAAAGCTTTATTTTCCCCTACTTTTGGCCTTTTTTGTTTATTGTTAATTTGTTAAAAATAATCTAATTAACGTGCAAACCGAAAAATTTGGAGTCTGACATTGATACGGGCTAAAAAGTTTACATTATTTAGGGTGGCCTTTGATGGTGACCAATTTTCTTTATTATATTAATAAAAAATTAGTAAGTTTAGCGATCAAAGAGTTGACATGTAATTGGTCGACCACGACACTTCATATATATTAACTTTTAATACATCGATTAATACCCCAGGAGGCCATTGTAATCTTCGAGAAAAATAACAAAATAATATTTTAGGATGAGTTTGATAGTGCTAAAATATAAGTACTAATATAATTAATGTTTATGTTTTTTAGCACTTTTTCTTTCTGTAGTTTTTATAAAAACATTTAAACGTTTAGTTAACAATTTTTAAAAATACTTAGTGGTACTGAATTAGATGTTTCAAGATGTAATTAAAAAAGTATTTTTGTATTGAGAAATTACTAAAATAGATATATATTCAAATAAGTAACATATCCATATAGCTGTATTTTTAATAAAAACAAATATTATATATATGTAATATTTTTTTTTTATAACATTTCTAAAAAATTGAATAAAAAAGTTGTTTTGACAATAATTACTACTTCAATAATTAAAAAAATAATTTTTAGTTATAAAAATAACTACAATTTTAATGATATTAACTATCTACTAAACATTAAAATATAAATAAAATTATAAATATCATAAACACAAATAATATATCAATTTTAATAATTTATTCAAGTAAAAAAAGGTATAACAAATAATATATCTCTAAATATCTAATATAATCCATCATATATTCATATATATAATCTTCTAAATTAAAATCTATTTAACCCCAAAAAGTAAAATATTTGAGAAATGTAATTTTCAAATTTGTTTAGGAATATTTTAAAAATATAAATTTTTATTAACTGTAAAAGTGCTATCCTTTTAAACACTTGAAGTACTAATTTGAGAAAGTACCATATTTTTTCTGATTAAATAATTACTTCAAAAATTAAAATTTTTTCAGTAAACACTTTTATCAAAATTTACCAAATACATGATTTAATACTTTATAAGTGCTTATCAACACTTATAAAGTGCTTATTAGTACTACTAAACTCACCCTTAGAAACTCATCGTAATTCTTGAGCATCGTCTTTTATGCTTAGAAGGCAGCAGAATATGCTAAGGAACTATTATAGCTCCTGATAATGGACATATACTAATTCTTATTAGTATTTTTGTAGTTCTCAACGATCAACATGCATGCTTACAGGGCTTTGGACTGTAGTTCTTTTATTGGCGTTTATGATTAGAAAACTTCGAAAAATATCCTAGTAGGTTCCTTAAGATAAACATATATGCTTATAAGGCATCAGATAATATCTTGGGAACCTACTAAAATTTTCGGAGAATTGACTATGTTCTGCATAAGATAAATGTATTGGAACCCATTTAGTTCCTGAGGATTGGCATATGTGCGCTTGCAAGACAATGGAAATATCCCAAAGTCTCACTGTAGCTCTCGATGATCGATATATATGCTTATAAGACACCAGGTAATCTGTTTTGAAAAGTAAAATAAGTATAAGAGACTACTATCCAATTTTATAAATTAATATAAAATTTATTGTTTGTTGATAACTATAAAAGTTATCATAGATTTAGTCCAATTTTTAAGTTGTGGTGCAGAAGAAATGAATATGTTTCAATAAAATCAATTATATAAAACCATTAGTCAAACCCACCTAGGAAACCATGGCCCAATAAAGAATTATTATGTAATTGAACGAATAGAAAGAAAATACAAAAGCACGAAGTCCTTAAAGCCCATAGAAAGTTCCAAATTGTTATGATGATAGATTTTTATCAAATTAAAATGCTTTTTATTGAAATTCTTACTTATGAGGTAATTTCTTATTTTTGGCAAAATAGTAAAGTTTCTTTGTTCACACAAATTTTAATTTAATTAAATTATCTTAATTTAATTAAAATAAGGGATTCTTACAGTGGTCTGTAAATGCTTCACTCTATCTTATTTATAATAAATAATTTAAAATTCATTTTTACCTAAAATATCTACTTTTTAAAAGGAAGATAAGTCGATTTTAACTCAAAAACTATAATAATATGGGTTTGGGTAGGGCCAGATACCATGACCTGTAAATAGATGATCCTTAATTTTTTCATCATAAATACATCGAGACGCAT
The DNA here is from genome assembly GCA_022749755.1 of Azadirachta indica. Taxonomy (NCBI): domain Eukaryota; kingdom Viridiplantae; phylum Streptophyta; class Magnoliopsida; order Sapindales; family Meliaceae; genus Azadirachta; species Azadirachta indica. The sequence continues at coordinate 4,841,771 of CM040444.1, read as the reverse complement.
CCCTATCCTCATTTTCTCACATAAATTAGCCTATTTATATATCAAATTCCCTAACCAGCAAACCCCAGGTCCCTCTTGTAAATTAAAAGGATCTAGAGCACCCAAAAGCCTTATTGTCGTCCCAAAGGTCAAATTCCCAAGTTCTTATCAAAAATAAATTTAATGCGTAGGTTATTTGCATGAAACATTAGGTCGCTTTTGGGTATTTTCCCATATTACAAAGATACAAACAAGTTACAGCTTTCTCGTATCCCAAGCATTGATTGCAAAACTTAGCTTCCTAGTATCTAAAATAGTTATTCCTTTCATTATTTATTTCATCTTACTCGCTCCAATACACCAACGCACAATTTTGAGCCTTGTGTTAATTGAGATTGATCTATCTCATACAAGTTCGATCGAGTCTAAGAAAACATACAAAATCAGAACACCATGCTTCTTCCATTCTAGATATCCTCGTAAGAGTAGGAGCCTAACAACCTCAACTTAGAAAAACGGGTGAAGGTGACCCGATGCAAAAGGTTACGGAGCATTCTAAATCAATCAAATACTATGACGTATAACTAAACAACCAGCAACACAGTCGTGATAATTTCTTTGACATTTTCAAAATTATTTTTTTAACTTTAGAAAGTTACTGTTTTTTCTTATTTTATAACAACTACAAATATGTAATTTGATTTATTGTTTAAGACAATTTAGAATTTCAAATACCAAATCTCTACTTTGATTGATGTTAATCAAATTTTAAAAATATGTTTATTTTCTTTTTGTTTCAACTACTGTCTTCACAAAATGGTTATTTTTATTTCCAAAAACTAATTTTGAAGTTTGTCATTTTCTTAACAAATGCAATGGCATTTTGCTTCATAAATAGATTTAAAAAATGTACCTATAGCCGACCAAAAGAATAGTACGATTCTTGGCAGTTTTTTATTTTCATAAGAAAATATTGTTATTCTTTTCCTTACCAAGTTGGCTTGACTAGTCCAGTTAACCTGGATTAAAATAAGAAAACGATAAGAAGATTAGAAACAAGAAGATTCCAAGTGAAAGCTTATTTAGCTTAAGAGACTATTAACTGCAGAAAACAGGAAGAAGAAGAGATTGAAGCATGATGAATCTACACTTGTTTCAGGTTTTCTTGCTGTTATTGCAACCAATAAACGGATTCAAACTATCTCGATCTTTAGCAAACCCTTACTGCTCATCCATTTCCTTCCAACTTCCGTTTTCACTTGAAGTCAACTCGAGTTGTTGCGTGGAAAAATGGTTTGAAACAAATTACATCTCATCAGCCAGTAATTCTTTTTTCGTCGAAAACATTGACTTGGAAGTGCACGAATTTTTTTCCGCCGGAGACAAAAGAGGCTATGCCGCCAAATATTGTCAAACCACCGGAATCCCTTCACCGTTCAAGGTATTTAATACTGAATCTTCCGAAGGCATAAACGACGGCGGAGGAAGGCTTCAGGAATGCAAATATGCTTTTTTCATAGACAAAAAATGGTTCGAATCTCTCGGCGAGATTAAAAGATTTGAGCAACACTTGTTTATCGGGAAAAATTTCACGTTCTCTATTCTTCTAATTGACGCAAACTCGTCTACTAGGAGATTTCCAGTAATTCGATGGGATTGCATGAAAGGAAATTCCCATCTTCGCCATGAAGAAAGTAAGCCTCAATTTCCTCATCTATTCCAATTTTATTAGATAACATAACGAGTTTTAAAAGTAAAATTTTGTTGGATCACATAGCAGACTTTGATGAATCTAAGGATCCAAATACCCTATTTCGGGAGCCTCTGAAAACCTGGGAGAAGGCGGTGCCCAACAGGTTCAACAAACCTCGGTTCTTGTCAGGTATGCATTTTGAGTCTCTGAAATTCTTCACCTGAATTTAATGGTATGCTTAATAATTGACTTTGGAGAAGCTGAGGTCACAAACAAGAATTCAGATCATATTCTAACTTAAATATTGTTTTTTTCTTTTAAATTATCAACAGGTAGTATTTGTAATACTAGATGCTCAAGAATCCTCAAATATTGTTTTAAGTCTTCTTTAACCTCTTTATTTTATTTTCCATTTTCTTTTTTCTTTTCACGCATTCTTCATCCAAGACAAAAAGATTAAAAAAAAAAAAATGACAGAGTTGGTCTAATTCATATTCTTCTTCTTCTTCATGTTGTTTTTCACTGAGTACATTATGTAGTCCTTTAGTGCAGCCATTTCGACTTGCCTGCATATAAGAATTTTTAAATATATTAGAATCTGTTGGGACTGGGAAAGCTTGAATCCCAAGGCTTCAAGATTTTAAAATTAAATCAACTGTGATTTTAAATCAGATTATGCGGCTATTGGTGCCAGTTTGGGAGGTTTATTTGTACTTAAGGGAAGAAGTTGGCTGTGCATGTTCATAAAGAAAACAAAGAAGAAGCTTATAAGAAAGTTCTTCAACAGGAATGGTGATTCGCTTTCGCAGAAAATTTTGAATTCATATGATGGCAGTGTTGACAAATGCCAGTTGTTCAATGCAGAGGAGTTGGACAAGGCTACTGACCATTTTAATGCTAGTAGAATACTTGGTGAGGGAGGCAAAGGAACTGTTTACAAAGGAATGTTGAAAGATGGAAGAATCATTGCAGTTAAGAAATCCAAAGTTGTAGATGAAGAAAAGCTCCAAGAATTCATTAATGAACTTGTCATTCTTTCCCAAATCAACCATAGGAATGTGGTTAAACTACTGGGCTATTGTTTTGAGACTGAGGTTCCTTTATTAGTTTATGAGTTCATACCTAATGGAACTCTTTCCCAATACATTCATAATCGTAATAAAGAGTTTCAATTGACATGGGAAATGCGTTTGCGGATAGCAATAGAAGTTGCCAGAGCTTTATCTTACTTGCACTCATCAGCAGCTACTCCCATCTACCATCGAGATATCAAGTCAACAAATATATTCTTAGATGAAAAATACAGAGCAAAAGTTGGAGATTTTGGGACATCAAAATTTATTGCAATTGATCATACTCATGTTAGTACAGTAGTATTGGGTACTTTGGGATACTTAGATCCAGAATATTACCAATTAAGTCAATTGACGGATAAAAGTGATGTCTATAGCTTTGGAATTGTCCTTGTTGAGCTTTTAACAGGACAAAAACCCATATTTTCCTCAGCAACGAAAGAAAACATAAATCTTGCAAAGTATTTCCTTCATGTTATGAAAAAGAATCGTCTTTATGATATTCTTGATGATCAGGTGAAGCAGATGGGAAAGAAAGAGGAGACTATGGCATTTGCTAACCTCGCAAAGAGATGCTTAAACATGAAGGGGAAAGAAAGACCTACCATGAAAGAAGTTGCTACGGAGTTAGAGGGAATTCAAGCCTTGAAAAAAAAGAAAGGAACGGTGAGCAAAATTATGAAATATTTCATTAGGTGAAAACCAATGTATATTAATTTACAACACTATGAGTTTGTCCATATCTAGTTGAAGCACAATTGATTGACAGACACTATGATACAATTATGTAATATTCAATCTAAGTTTTACAATTACCGGGTGAGAATTAAGTTAAAAAATTAGATAATGATTTGAAATACCTATAAAATTTTAAATTTTAAATAGTATAAGTTGGTTGTTTTTTATGCACCTTTCAATGAACCTAAGCATACATTTATTATAATTTTTGACGCAAACTTCTTTCAGATTTTGATGAAAGTTTGAATCTGATAATCCCAAAATTTAAATTTTATTTCCGCTCTGATATATCAATAAGCTTTAAGGAAACGTCAATAATAAAACTACAAATAATAATGATAATAATAATACAAAACATCATGAGAATGTATTTGTTTCTGATCGTTAACTAATTTAACAGATCCAGCTAATTTGGTCGATTGTAATTTTGATTCTTACCATATTTTCATACTAGATAATTAATCAATATATCTTAGGAGGATCATATGAATCTTGACCCAAGTTCTAATTTATTCTTATTAATTAGTAGGATTTAGGTGGTGTTTGGTGTTGTGTCCCCATATATATATATATATATATTTCAATTTTTGGTATTGTTTTTAAAAAGGCAATATATATTAATGTTAAGGCACTTAACTTCAATATTATTGAACTCACATCTTCAAACTTAAGTTCTTAGACTACGTGGTATTTCAACATGGTAGCAAGGTGTATTTAACATCATCCAAAATATTAAATATTAATTTCATTGTTTTTCACATTTGTGGCACATAATTTCTTTTTAAAAATATTTGTACTCTAAAATATATTTTAATATTTATTTACTCAAAACACCCGTTTGTTCAAATTTAAGTCAATTATTTTATTTTTAATTATAATAATAATTTTAATTGTTTCCATTTTCAAAATATACTAATTATCAGGTGGAATGCTAAGTAGGGGAGTAAACGAAAAAGGCAATAGTTTCTACAACAATCTCATCCACGGGCTCTTATCCAACGGTGATAATCTTGCTCCGTAATTCTAACATAACTCAGTATTAATTAATTTTTAAAAATTGTCATAGTGTTTTCATTTATTTACTCCGGACAAATGATCATATTTTTGTCATAACTGATGAATTATATTTTTATCTATTGTTGTTTCTAATTGCTTACTTGGTTCTTAACCTTAGAAATCATACAATTAGCTCATGCAGACTTAATTAACTTTTATTACTATGGACACTTTTTAATATGATATATGACTTTACTTTGTATTGTTCATAAAAAAACTATAAATCAACAATTTAATTGATATAAAATTCAACAATAAAATAAATACAAAAGATAAATTATGTCAAAATATTATAATAGAGAGAGAGAGCAAAAAACAGAAAGTGTTAGATAAGATTAAAAATTTAAGTGTTAGAAAATAAAGTAATAAATCAAGGGTATTAGTAATAAATAAAATATTTAATTCACGTAAATTTTTAATTATTCAGATTTAAGCTAAAAATTTAACTTAATTATATTTACATATTTTTAACAAGTTTTTAGGTATAAGTTAAAAAACATATACTTTTCGAACATTCAAATAATATATTTCAATTGAGAAAAACAAAAACAAGCCCTTAATTTTGAATTGTTAATGATGTAAGAAATTATTGAAAGATAAGTCTTTATTGATAACTACATATATATATATATACATAATATAATATAATATAATTTAATATAATAAATCGACTTTCATACTTAGCACGTAATTTCTTTTAATATGTCATTCCCCTAAAGTCAATATTATTGCAAAGTCATCACTTATTTAGACTTTTAAGAGAATGAATTATTAATTATCTGTTCTAGCTTCCACAACATTTCCTGCACCAATAAGGCAATAAACAAGTTCAGAACAATCAACCATTGATTTTCTTCTTAATATATATTTTATAAATAATAATAAAAAATACAAAATTTTATACAAACTCTTTTTGTAATTGTAAATTACTAATTTCTTTAATAAAAGTATATTATTGTTATATAGTACATAAAGTTATTTTACATTAATTTTTATTTATTTTAATAAAAATGGAGGATGTATAATAATAATACAATATATTTACATCAGCTTGTACAGATGAGTTTATATAATTGGTAAAAATATAAAAGTTATTCTTTATTGGGTAAACACAAACAAACTCAGGGACCTAAAAGACAAAATGGCATTATTTTCTCGTTATAAAATTCCAAAGAGGGAGCCAATTTTGCTTCTAAGTTCAACGCTACATAGATTCAAGCATTAAACAGAGAGAAGAAAAGAAATATATTCAAGAATGATTCTTCAATTGCTGTTGTTTCAGATTCTGATCTTCTTATCATCTCAAGCAAACATTCTGGCTCAACCATTAGCATTATTGCAGCCTAATTCTCCTTCCACCCTCAGAAATGTTACCATGATTTGGTTTCTATTCGAAATCGAAGCAGATTGCTACTGTGTAGACACAGCAGTGAATGCAAGGCATCGTCCAACATTAGATTTTCGTCCCCAAAATGAAGCTGTTAAAGAATATTTTAGCTTGGAGAAACCCTATATTTCCTTCTCTCAAACAAGCAACTTCTGCAGAATCGTCGTTATCCGCAGTTGCCGGTGCCTGCTCCCTGGAATCCCTGCATCTTCTGCCAAGGAATTCAATTTTGGCCTCGAGAATCCTCAAGCTGTTCAAGGAATAATGAATATGCCTATGTCAACACCAAAACTTGCAGCCACCAATATCTCAAGTAATGGAATGTTGACCAAGTCTTCTTCTTCTTGGCGAAATAGTCAGATTGAATTTGGTCCTATATTTGATTTGGGTGAACGGCAAGAAAGGATGCAGCCAGGGCTAAGGTAATTAAACCTACTCCTAACTCCTACTTATCAATGAGAAATTAATCATATTAATACCCATAACGTAAAAAGATAAAATTATATATTGGGGAAAAAGATTACTAACTCTTAGGATTTAATTCCTTTATATGGTATGTGTGTAAAAATTTTTATGGCTTTACTTTTGTAAAGTAATGTTGTGATAATAATATTTAATTAGTTGTATTATAGGTAGACATATAGTTGGTGTTTACGCGTGCGTATGAAGTAAAAGTATGACTTTTAAATTTTTGAGAATGATTTTTTAAAAAAATAAAAAGGAGAACGTAGGGAGTCATAACTTTGAATAAGAAATTGCAGATTTTAAAATCATTGACTATCTCTCTCCAGATTATCTAACTCCAAAAATAAGTAATCTCTAAATTAGTTTCCAAATATTCAACTTTTGTTTTATTCGAAAAATTGAGAAAATTCTATCGATAAACTTTTCTTAGAAATTTTTGTTAGCTTTTTTACTTGATAGTCTAACTAATCTTATTAATCTCTTAATAGTAAATTTACTAATCTCATTGATAAACTTTGGGAGAATTTGAACCAGGGACTTCCATGAGGGAGGCCTAAGTCATATCACCATGCCACTGTCTTAGTGATTTATTTAAATTACTTATTTTTTAAGGATACTTTATTATTTAACATTCAAAATTTATAAGAGGAAAAATACAAAAGTATTGATTTTCAAACTTTTTTAATAAAAAAATAAATAATTTAATAATTATATTCAATTTTGAGATAAAAATAAATATGTGATTTAGATTTAAACATTTATGTATGTTCATATTTCAAACTTTTATACCTTTTAGTCAAAAATGACAAATGACAACTTAGTTTATAGTTTGAATTGTTTCGCTTGCTAATGTTAATTTGGGAAATGGCTATATGTAGTTTAGATATTAATAGGAGAAAACAAAATGATTTATAAACAATTCTAAATAAATTTACAATAGTATATTTGGTATTAAGCTAGTGTGACTTAAAACTCATGTCAAATGCAGAATAAAATCACAAGATGTCAAATATTTAGTAAAGTGTTTAGTGAGCATTGTTAAAAGTTGATGGTCATCAAAATTCTTCAAAATTTGGTTTTTAAAATTAAGTGGAAGCTAGCCACCAAACATACCTTTATATGCTTCATGTTATCATATTTGAACGTTAGATTTCTTGTATCAATTTTGAAAACTTTGCAATTTCTTGATATTTGAAAAGGATTGTTAGAAAAGGCTGGGAAATTCCTTTTATGACCTACCCCAACTATGCCTTGTCAAATGATTCCGCATATATATTTGAGGGCTTCAGCTTCTCCTATGACTCGCCAGTTGATTCCCAGAGCTTATCCGCCACCAGCTTCTACAGCCTTTTCGTTATTGGTATGTTTGAAATTGTTCCCACTTTAATTTTTAATCACATAGTTTGAAATTACTATTTGATAAATACACACTTTTCTATGACAGCTCAATATTTAACATTCACATTGAATTAAAAGTTACCGCACGTCTATCTTACATGTACATCTAAGTTGTAATGCAATAGATTTCACTCCATAAATTTTATTTTCATGTAGTTGCGGCGACAAATCTTGGAGTTTTGTTTTTGGTTATCGGTAGAATGTGGCTGTCTATCATAGTAAAGAAAATAAAAGGCATCATACTAAAAAGGAAGTTTTTCAAAAGAAATGGTGGATTACTTCTTCAACAACTGTTAGGTTCATGTGGAGTTGTTGACAGATGCAAAGTATTCAATTCAAAGGAGTTAGAAAATGCAACTAACAATTTTAATGTAAACAGAATACTTGGTCAGGGAGGCCAAGGTACTGTTTACAAAGGAATGTTGGAAGATGGAAGAATCATTGCAGTAAAAAAGTCTAAAGTTATAGACGAAGAAAAGCTCGAAGAATTCATTAACGAGCTCATAATTCTTTCTCAAATCAACCATAGAAATGTAGTGAAATTGTTAGGTTGTTGTTTAGAGACTGAAGTTCCTTTACTAGTCTATGAATTCATCCCCAATGGAACACTTTTCCAATATATTCATGATCAGCATGAGGAATTTCCGCTAACATGGGAAATGCGTTTGAGAATTGCCATAGAAGTTGCAGGAGCTCTTTCTTACTTGCATTCAACAGCAGCTATTCCTATCTACCATCGAGATATTAAGTCAACAAATGTACTCTTAGATGAAAAATACAGAGCAAAAGTTGCAGATTTTGGCACTTCAAAAGTTATTGCCATTGATCAAACTCATGTAACAACAAAAATATTAGGGACACTTGGATATTTGGATCCTGAATACCATCAATCGAGTCAATTGACGGATAAAAGTGACGTTTATAGCTTTGGAGTAGTTCTTGCGGAGCTTTTAACAGGAAAGAAACCAATATTTTCACCAACTTCACAGGAAAATATAAGTTTGGTTACATATTTTATTCGTTTTATGAAGCAGAATCATTTGAATGATATTCTTGACGATCAAGTTATGGAATCTATGGGAAAGAAAAATGATCAGATCATTGCATTTGCTAACCTTGCAAGAAGATGTCTAGACCCAAATGGTAGAAAGAGACCTACAATGGAAGAAGTTTCAACGGAGTTAAAGGGAATTCGAGCATTGAAAAAGAAGAGATCAGCGATGTTCAGCAAAATTATACAGAGGCTGAGTTTCAAAGAAATGAAGTAAATAATTGAGCTTGCCGCGTTATTTTCTTCACAGGTTTCCTCCATCAACAAATGTACTTCTTTGAAATGACACACAACTTTGGTTAATTATTTTCTATCATCTTTATGTTCTTATTTTGTTAATAATTCCTTACTTTGAAATGGATTTGGCACAAACGATTGCACTGTAATTAATTCCATAATCAATCACTAACTATATGTTATCGGTTTTTATATTCAACTTACACTGATTATAACTACCTTAAAATTGCCTAGAAGCTCTAATTCTGGAACATCCAGCCACAAATCTCCAAAATGGTTCTAGAATTCTTCAGCATCATCTTGCTGATCTTCAATGATGATGATGAAGAAAATCGGCCGATTGAATTTAATCGACTGATCCAAAAAGGGAATATTCCCAGTTCAGGAATTGATTCATGATCAGCTTTCTTGAAGTTACTTATTGGAGATGCATGCTTTGATTAACAATTTCGTTAGATTATCAGCAGTGTTAGTTTATTTATAATTAGATATAAGTGCAGACTTAAGTCAATATGCTTGGAGTTCTCTTGTCGTATACTAATTTTTACTCGGATAACACTCTTATTACCACAGAAGATGCTCAAAAAGACTGTAGAAGCTTCCCAGTAAATATATTTTAAATTTGATTAATGTTACATATTTTGAATTTATATCCCATTTTTTTCATTTCAAATAATATAGTATTTAAAGAGCACCTTAACAATTACATACATAAATAAATGGTAATTCTCCAATGAATTTGAGAATTTTCTTTGTTTTTTCTAATGTACTCTTTAGATTTGATATATATCAACTTATTTTGTAGTCAAAATGAATGCGGACTATTTGAAAATGACTAATGTTATTCCACTGTCACACCCAGTAGCTAATTTCTCATAGTTTATAATTTTTCTAGAGTCTAACACTACTGCATGTCATCCCTTATCATAGAAAAAAAAAGTTTTCACGACATTTCCTGCGCCAGTAAGGTAATAAAAAAAAAGTTTTCAAACAATTAACAATACAAACTTTCGTTAACAAATTAACATTGCCAACGAGCCTATTATCATAGGCCCTTAACCGATGACTCATAATCTTAGGCTCCACAATACAAGATCCAAATCACCAGAGGATAAGTTCAAGAAATTCAGACTAAACTTCAACATAAAGAGCATGATCTTGGAAAAACGAGAGAGAATTTTCAGAAATCTACTTCGATAAAGAATCAAGTCCCACCCAACAAAACACAAACAAAACCCTCAAATTTTATTTCAGCTCAATCATCTTAAGAAATTAACTCGTAATAGGACACAATTGCAAAAGAACTATGTAAGAAATAATACCTAAAATCTTACTCTTCTCGTCTAAAATCTTATTACTTGATATCCAATGAGAAAAAATTCAATATCAACAATTGGCACCATTTATAAAAAAAAAAAATGCTAATTTTGTTATTCTAACTACTTTATTTTATTTTTATGTTTACTTTCTTATAAAATTTGTAGGAGTTGAAGTTGTGCTTTACAACGAGTACTTTGGTCATGCAAAAACTGTTAGCTTTGACCTTTGGAAGAAGTCTTTACGGAAAGAAAATTTTGTAGTGTTCAGAAGGTATGTATTTATTTTCATTTGTATTATAAACATAGTTTAAAATATTTGATCTTCAATTTGATGATTATCATGAATATATATTGATTTATCGAATTGTAAGGAATTAATGGATATGAACATATGACTGGATTTAATTTGGTGTATTTTGCATGCTAGTATGAAGGATCAAAATTAGTTTAAAATTTTCCTCAGTTATTAGCACGAACAAGATAGAAAAAAGAATCATGGTTTATTATTCCAGTTAAATTATGAGAAAAATAAATATTAGTTAAAAGAATTGTGCATGCTAAATTAAAGTAGTTCTCATATTAAATTTATTTCACTCCTGGTTACCTTTTATATTTAATAAATGAGTTAATTTTCACCAGTATTCACAAGGTAACTAGTTGACAATAACCTAACCTCTAGTAAATTATATAGAATTTGATATTTTATGTGTTGTAGTTATCATTGTTATATATATGTGATAAATCTGACTATGGCTTTCGTCAAATTGATAAAAACTACCCAATTGCTTCGGGGCCAACACGATAAAGCTACTTACTACCCACCGGACAATATGATAAAGCAATTTAGCTATCTGCGAGACAAATATGTATTCAAGAGATACCAACAAAGCGATTTTGTTATCCATGAGGCAAATATACAACAAATAGATTCCGATATTTGAAAAGATGGAAGAAAGATTGAATTGGCTGGAAAGAATTTCATTGATATCAAACCTTGTATATATACAGAGAAATCCCTATTTACTCCTATAATCAAGGGACAATGACTAGCTTCAAATTAGGGATGTCTAGCTACAAGTTAAGAATACAAAAGAAATGAAAATATACATAGAATCAGCATATCTTAATATAGAAGATTTATTTTCTAACAATATTTCCACCTTCATGTGCTCGGAACAATATCCTCTGTGTGTGTGTATATATATATATATATTGTCTGGTACCTTCTAAGCACAAAAGTCAAGAATTACAATAGTTCTTAGATTTCTTGTTAGATTTTACTCGCTTCCAAACACCAACGCACAATTTGAACCTCATGTTAATTGAGATTGATCTAGCTCATACATGATAGAGTCTAAGAAACTATCCAAAATCACGACACCGTGATTATTCAACTCCAGATATCCTCAAAAAAGTGTTAGGCCTAACTACCTCAACTGAGAACAAAGGGTGAATATCACTTAGTTCAAAGGATGACTCTCTAAATCAATCAAATTCTATTACGTTTAACCAAACAACTCCTCCCCGCAACACTTTCTTGATAATTTCTTCGACATTTTCAAAACTATTTTTATAAGTTTAGAGAGTTACTGTTTTTCTCATTTTATAGCTACTACAAATATATTCTTTGATTTATTGTTTAAGATAACTTAGATAAATAAGTACTATAGAATTTCAAATACCAAATCTCTACTTTGATCTCAAACAAATTTAAAAACATTTTTTTTGGTTTCAATTAATATCTTCACAAACGATTATTTTTATTTATTTTTGAAGTTTGTCACTTTTTTTAAACCAATGCAATTGACATTTTGCTTCATAAATAGATTAAAGAAAATGTCTACTGCAGATCAAAAGAACAATACGTTTCATGGTATTTTTTATTTTCTTAAGAAAATATTGTTGTTCTTTTCTTTACCAGCTTGGCCTGAATAGTCAACTCAACCAGGATTAAAATAAGAAAATGGCGAGAAGGTAAGGAAACAAGAAAACTCCAAGTAAAAGCTTATTTAGCTTAAGAGACTAAGTTGTGTAATTATCTGCAGAAAACAGGAAGAAAAAGAGATTGAAGAATGATATTTCTACCGTTGTTGCCGGTTTTCTCGCTATTATGGCAACCCGAAAACACATTCACACTTTCTCGATCTTTAGTACACCCTTACTGCTCATCCATTTCCTTCCGACTACCATTTCCATTTGAAGCCAACTGCTGTGGTATTGACGGATTGTTTAAATCACTTTACAACCCATCAGCTGTTTTCATCGAGAAATTTGACTTGGAAGTGCGCGAATTTTCTCTTGGGGGAGATAAAAGAGGATATGCCATCGAATATTGTGAAAGCGGCAGAATCCCCTCACTGTCCAAGGTATTTAATATTTCACAAAGCATGAACGATGAAGGAAGGTTTAGGAGTTGCAAATATGCTCTTTTTGCAGACAAAAAATGGTTCGAATATGTCAACGAAATAGATGAACAAGATATGAGACACCTTCGTCAGTTGTTTAACACTGGCGTTCAAGGTATCACCTTCAATCTGTTTACTATTGCAAACTCTTCTACCAGGAAATTTCCAGTACTTCGATGGGATTGCAACAAAGGAAATTCCCATCTTCGCCTCAAAATAAGTAAGCTTGAATTCCCTCATCTATCCAGTTTCCAATTTCATTACATAATTATTGATTGTAACATTTTCGGAAATGAAATTTCTAGCCGTTGAGTAGCAGAATTTTAATTTTCTCCAAATTCATTATACGTAACAGAACAGTTCCGATGAATTTTGTTTGATCACATGGCAGATGTTGATGAATCTAACTTTCCAAATACCCTCTTTCTGGAGTCTCTGGAAACCTCGGAGAAGCTGGGGTATAACAGGTTCAACAAAGCTATGTTCCTGTCAGGTATACATTTTTAGTCTCTGTAAGTCTTCACCTGAAATCAATGGAATCTTGGTCACTTCGATTTGGACTGGGGACAGTTTTTGTTTTCTGGAGCCTAGTAATAGACTTTTCGGAGAAGATTTCAGATCATCTTCTAATTTTATTTTTCACTAAATTTTTAACAGGTGCATTCGTAATATTAGACGTTGAAGATTCCTCACTTAAATATTGTTTTAGTCTCCTTAAACATATTTATTTTTCATTTCTATTTTTTTCAACTCATTCTTATCCAAGACAAAAAGACCCAAATTAAAAAAGTACGAATTCAATATAATCTGGGTGACAATATATTGTGCCCGCATATGAGAATTTTTATGTATATTAGAATCTGCTGGGATTGGGGACGCTTGAAATGAAAAGGTTTTAATGTTTCCAATTTGAAATTAAACCAACCGTGTTCAAATTCTATCGTGCAGCTATTGTCGGCATTCTGGGAGGTCTATTTGCAGCTATTCTCCCCTGTCTGGGAGGTTTATTTGCAGCTATTATTCCCATTCTGGGAGGTTTCTTTGCTATTGGTACGAGTCTGGCAGGTTTATTTGTACTTTCGGGAAGAAGTTTGCTGTGCATGTTCATAGATAAAGCAAAGAAGATCAAGCATATAACAAATTTCTTCAAGAGGAATGGTTGTTCGCTTTTACAGCAAATGTTGAATTCACATGATGGCAGTGTTGACAGATGCAAGTTGTTCGATGCAAAGGATTTGGACAAGGCCACTGACCATTTTAATGTGAGTAGAATACTTGGTGAGGGAGGCCAAGGAGCGGTTTATAAGGGAACATTAGAAGATGGAAGAATCATTGCAGTTAAGAAATCCAAAGTAGTAGATGAAGAAAAGCTCCAAGAATTCATTAACGAACTTGTCATTCTTTCCCAAATCAACCACAGGAATGTGGTTAAACTATTGGGCTATTGTTTGGAGACTAAAGTTCCTTTATTAGTTTATGAATTCATCCCTAATGGATCCCTTTCGCAATACATTCATCATTACAATGAAGAGTTTCAATTGACATGGGAAATGCGATTGCGAATTGCAACAGAAGTTGCTAGGGCTCTTTTTTACTTACACTCATTGGCAGCTACTCCCATCTATCATCGTGATATTAAGTCAACAAATATACTTTTAGATGAAGAATTCAGTGTAAAAGTTGGAGACTTTGGGATATCAAAATTTATTGCAATCGATCAAACCCATGTTAGTACGGTAGTATTAGGGACTTTGGGTTATTTAGACCCGGAATACTATCAGTCAAGCCAACTGACAGATAAAAGTGATGTTTACAGTTATGGAGTCGTTCTTGTTGAGCTTTTAACGGGAGAAAAACCGATATTTTCTTTAGAAATGGAAGAGAACATAAATCTTGCAAAGTATTTCATTCATGCTATGAAGAAGAATCGTCTGCATGATATTCTTGATGATCAGATGAAGAGGATGGGAAAGAAAGAGGAGATCATGGCGTTTGCTAACCTTGCAAAGAGATGCTTAAGCATGAAGGGGAAAGAAAGACCTACCATGAAAGAAGTTGCTACGGAGTTGGAGAGAATTCGAGCCTTGAAAAAGAAGAAAGGAATGGTCAGCAAAATTATGAAATATTTCAGTAGACCGAAGCACGATTGATTGATAGACCACTTCGATACAATTATGTACTACTACGTCTAAGTTTATTTACCTGGTGAGAATTAAGCTAAAGAATTAGATAATCATTCGAGATACCTGTCATGTTTTAAAGTTTTAGTTAGTGTAAGTTCTTTGTCTGTTGTATATATTTTCAATGAACATTAGCAGACGTTTGCTGTATTTTAATTTTGACATACACTTGTTGAAAATTTCAGAATCTGATGAAAGTTTGAATCTGATATTTCCAAAGTTTAGATTTTATTTCTGCTCTTATCAATAACATTTTGCAAAACATCAATTTATAGATGGATCATGTGAATCTTGACCAAAATTCTCGATTATTCTCATTAATTATTAGGATTTAGGTGGTGTTTGGTAAATTTTTCCTAATCCTACTTTATTTTTCTCAATTCAATATCAGAACTTACATCTTCAAACTTAAGTTTTTATGTTAAGACTCAAGTAGTATTTCAACATAGTATTAAAGCATTTTTAACATCACGGTCTTGTACTTTTGCTTTTTGTGAAGCTCTTTTTTTTTTTTCTTTTTTAAGATTTGTTAATAGAAAACCAAAATATTAAATATTATTATCATTGTTTTTCACATTTGCGGCACATCATTTCTTTCTACAAGAATACTTGCACTCTAAAATGTATTTTAGTATTTATTTACTCAAAACACCCGTTTTTTTTAAATTTAAATACAAACTTTTATCCAATACACTCTTAAAAATGCCAATGGAGTCCTTAACTAAATCTATTGCATGTCAGATTCTTATTTCAATCGGGTATGTAAATTTCGAGGATGAAATTTCTATTCAGGTGGGGAGATTATGATACCCTGAATTCTTATATTAATGAGAATGTATATGTTTAGATATATCGACTTTATAATATATAAAGATATAAAATTTTAGAATTTATGAGATAATTATATTTATTTTTTAAGAGATTTTTATTAAGATGAATATGTTTATGATTTTAAAATAATAGAGTTATTAGATAATACAAGTTTTATTACGGGTGAAAGATGTAAAAAAAGAAGTTAAAGAACCTAATTAAAATTGAGAGGCCACGTGTCTTTTCCTTTAATTGAATTGATAATGCGTGCAGTACGGTTTACAAGCTGTAAGAAAATAAGAAAGGAGAAAAGTTAAGCTAATTGAATTGATAATGGGTGTAGTACGGGTTACCAAGTGTAAGGAAATAGGAAAGGAGAAAAGTTAGGTTTGTGCTTATTAATTTATTATGTGGCCATGTGGCAAAATATATGAAAAAAAGAAGGGTTTTGTTATGGCAATGGGTGGACTTAGATGTATATATATGTGTGTGTGTATATATATATATATATATATATATATAAAAACTTTGCTTTTACAAATTAGAAGCAAAGAACTAAAAACGAAAACAGAAATAAGGAAAGGAAAGAAACAAGGTTGGCTTAAATTTATATTTTATATGAATAATATTGGTTTTAAAGATTAGTAAATTATTTTATATGATTTAATTGCAAAAATTTAAATTATTAGTGCATAGATATATATTTAAATACATACATATATATATAATATATACATATTTTAAATGATTAAGTTTAGATTATTATTTATCATTTTTGGGTCATTATTTATTATCATTTATTAATTAATATTAGGAGGTGATTGAAAGGAGGAGGAAAAATTAACAAAGATATAAAATTGTCACGCGCTTAACAGGTAGGTTTTTATATGCGTTTGATGAATTTTGGTTTTAAAATTAAAAAGTAGGGTATTTTATTATACTTAATGTTTTGATAAATGTGTATAAAATTTTTAAATTATTACTTGTTGATCCAATTAATTGTTTTTCAAATCAGATTTAAATAATAATTTTCATATGAATGTTATATTTACAAATACAGTCAGAAAATTGTATTAACACATATTATATTTTTATAAATGTATGATTTATATGAAA
Source organism: Azadirachta indica (assembly GCA_022749755.1). NCBI lineage: Eukaryota > Viridiplantae > Streptophyta > Magnoliopsida > Sapindales > Meliaceae > Azadirachta > Azadirachta indica. Next base: position 4,824,864 of record CM040444.1, on the reverse strand, counting down.
ATATTATGAAATAATTTAACTAATGAAAATGTGATGGCCATGGTTATTGTTGTGATGAGTCATTGGTGTTTGGGGCAACGGTTTTTGGGAATAATGTTCTTAAAGGTCGTTTCTGTTGAAGCGATAATCTTTGAGAATAATGCCGCTAAAGTACATATAGCTAGTTTTTGGAATAGCGATCCTTCGGAATAATACCCGTAAAATACACAAGAATAAAATGTATGAAATTTTTTTTAAAAAAGATAGAATTAATGTATTTTACATTATTTATATGAATATTAAAATTGATATTTCGACTTAATATTCTACTTTTTGAACTTTAGAAAGTTACTGTTTTTCTTATTTTATAGCAACTACAAGTATATAATTGATTTATTGTTTAAGACAATTTAGATAAATTAGTACTGTAGAATTTTAAATACCAAATATCTACTTTGATCTTAATCAAAATTAAAAAAATATTTTTTTATTTTCTTTTTATTTGAACTACTATCTTGACAAAATGGTTATTTTTTATTTTCAAAACTTAATTTTGAAGTTTGTCATTTTTCTAACCATTGCAATTGGCATTTTGCTTCATAAATAGATTTAAAAAATGTACCTATAGCCGACCAAAAGAACGGTACGTTTTCTTCGTAGTTTTTTATTTTCATAAGAAAACATTGTTGTTCTTTTCCTTACCACGTTGGCTTGACTATTCTAGTTAACCTGGATTAAAATAAGAAAATGATGAGAAGGTAAGGAAACAGGAAGCTTCCAAGTAATATTAAGCTTACTTAACTTCAGAGACGAAGTTGTATAATTATCTGCTCAAAACAGGAAGAAAAAGAGATTGAAGAATGATGAATCTACAGTTGTTTCAGGTTCTGTTCCTGTTATTGCAACCAATAAATGCATTCAAACTATCTTAATCTTTAGCAAACCCTTACTGCTCATCCATTTCCTTCCGACTTCCGTTTTCAGTTGAAGCTGGCTGCTATTGTCGTCTTTGCCGATGGTTTGAAATAAATTACATCTCATCAGCTGGTAATTCTTTTTTCATTGAAAAGATTGACTTGGAGGTGCACGAATTTTCTCTTGGAGGAGACAAAAGAGGTTATTCCGTCAAATATTGTGAAACCGTTGGAATCCCCTCGCCGTTGAAGATATTTAATACTGAATCTTTAGGAGCCAACGGCGAAGGAGGAAAGCTTCAGAAATGCAAATATGGCCTTTTTGTAGACAAAAAATGGTTCCAAAATGTCACAGGGATTAAGTGTTTAGATGGACGAGATATGACACACGTTCGTCAGTTGTTTAACTGGGGCAATCACAATATCACGTACACTCGGTATTTTATTGATGCAAACTCTTCTGCCGAGAATTCTCCAGTACTTCGATGGGATTGCAAGAAACGAAATTCCCATCGTCGCCATGAAGAAAGTAAGCTTCAGTTCCCTGATCTATTCAGTTTCCAGTTTATTATATAACATAACGGGTTATAACAATAAAATTTCGTTTGATCGCAAAGCAGATTTTGATGAATCTAAGGATCCAAATACCATATTTCCGGAGTCTCTGAAGACATCGGAGAAGCTGGGGCCCAACAGGTTCAACAAACCTCGGTTCTTGCCAGGTACTTATTTTTTAGTCTCTGAAAGTCTTCCGTTTAATTAATGGAATCTTGGACACTTTGATTTGGACTGGAGACAGTTTATCTTCTTGAAAGCTTAATAATAGACTTTTCCGAGAAGCTGAGGTCACAAACAAGAATTCAGATCATCTTCTAATTTAAATATTGTTTTTCTTTTTTAAATTTTTAACAGGTAGCATTCGTAATATTAGATGGTCAAGATTCCTCACTTAGATATTGTTTTAGTCTCCTTAAACCTCTTTATTTTAATTTTCCTTTTCTTTTTTTCTTTTCACTCATTTTTCATCCAAGACAAAAAGACTAAAAAAGAAAAAAGTCGGAGAGTTGGTCCAATTCATGTTCATTTTCTTCCTTTGATGTTGTTTTCCAACGATTGAGTGCTTATATATAGTCCTATTTAGTGCATGCAGCTATCCGGATTTGCCGGCATATAACAATTTGTATATCTGTTAAAATCTCCTGGGACTGAGAAAGCTTGAATCCATAGACTTCAATGTTTCTAAATTAAGCCATATGTGATTTTAAATTGGATTATGCAGCTATTGGTGCCAGTCTGGGAGGTTTATTTCTATTTTTGGGAAGAAGTTGGCTGTGCCTATTTACAAAGAAAACAAAGAAGTTCAAGCATATAAGAAACTTCTTCAAGAGGAATGGTGGTTTGATTTTACAACAAATGTTGAATTCATATGATGGCAGTGTTGACAGATGCAAGTTATTCAATTCAAAGGAGTTGGACAAAGCCACTGACCATTTTAATGTGAATAGAATACTTGGCGAGAGAGGCCAAGGAACTGTTTACAAAGGAATGTTGGAAGACGGAAGAATCATTGCAGTTAAGAAATCCAATGTTGTAGATGAAGGAAAGCTTGAAGAATTCATTAACGAACTTGTCGTTCTTTCCCAAATTAACCATAGGAATGTGGTTAAATTGTTGAGTTGTTGCCTGGAGACTGAAGTTCCTTTATTAGTTTATGAATTCATCCCTAATGGAACCCTTTCCCAATACATTCATAATCGCCATGAAGAGTTTCAATTGACGTGGGAAATGCGTTTACGGATTGCAACAGAAGTTGCTGGGGCTCTTTCTTACTTACACTCATCAGCAGCTACTCCCATCTACCATTAAGACATCAAATCCACAAATATACTTTTAGATGAAAAATATAGAGCAAAAGTTGGAGATTTTGGAACATCAAAATTTATTGCCATTGATCAAACTCATGTTAGTACAGTAGTATTAGGAACCTTAGGTTACTTGGATCCGGAATACTATCAGTCAAGTCAATTGACAGATAAAAGTGATGTTTACAGCCTTGGAGTCGTACTTGTTGAGCTTTTAACGGGAGAAAAACCGATATTTTCAGCAATGCAAGAAAACATGAATCTTGCAAAGTACTTCATTCTTGTTATGATGGAGAATCGTCTACACGACATTCTTGATGATCAAGTGAAGCAGATAGGAAAGAAAGAGGAGATCATGGCGTTTGCTAACCTTGCAAAGAGATGCTTAAATATGAAAGGAAAAGACAGACCTACCATGAAAGAAGTTGCTACAGAGTTGGAGGGAATTCGAGCCTTGAAAAATAAGAAAGGCATGGTCAGCAAAATTATGAAATATTTGAGTAGGTGAAAACCTATGTACACTTGCGACTCTTTGAGTTTCTCCATCTCCAGAGATTGAAGCACAATTGATTGACAGACTACGATGGTACAATTGTGTACTACTACATCTAAGTATTGAAATTTTAGTTAGTATAAGTTGGTTGTTTGTTATGTACTCAATGAACTTATGCATACATTTATATATTTTGACAGATAGGTGTGAAGATTTCTGATTTTGATGAAAGTTTGAATTATTATTAATTGGACTAGTAAAAAGAAAACATAAAAATCCAAAATCTTCCGAGCTTATAGGAACTGTAAATTAATTTGTAGAAATCGCATGTAGAGAGAAGGTTTGTGAAATTTAACACAAACCTTCCCGACACAATAAAACTTTCTAATTTGATTATTTGTTGACTGCTAATGAATGAACATTAAAATAAATCACTTATTTTTTATAATTTTCAAACCCAAATATAACGTTGCCTAGATTTAGGTCTCACTATACATGATTAAACCAAGTCCACACAAATATAATGATTTTTTATCAAAATTCAGAAACAAAAACAAAGCATTAATCTCTTAACTTTCAACCCTATTTTCACAAAAATAAAACTGTCCCAGTGGCGCCCTTTAGCAGTCACTACGGGCACTACTCCAATCACTCACCAACGTGCCATTATTGTTGCTTGCACTCGCTCCCACTGCCACATCATTGTCGCTGTTCCCACAGCCACCACCTTAAGCCATCAAACTGTGTTCAACTTTCCAACATCATTAACAAGTGCGTCAATGTTTGATTTGAGAATATTGATTCTATTTAACTTCGGTAATTATGGATGTTGAAGTGTTTTAAGTTTGACAAAAAATGTTGACTTATCCTAATGGAAAAAAAATATTTTCCTCTATATCATGTTCTATGGTGTAGCGATTGAGTTTTAAAGATATTTAGCAAGTGAATCTTGGCTGTAGACAAAATACTTGAAACTCTTGACTTGTGTATCGACTTGTAACACAGTGATTTGTGTAAGCTATGTTAGTTTTATCTTTCGCAGGACTTGGAAAGGATTTGTGTAAGCTATGTTTTTTTTGTTCACTCACAAAAATAAAATAATAATCTATTTAGTTAATTAAGGAGTTGCTAAGATGTAAATAGCCTTTTTCTTCTTAGTTGTAATGATGCCGACGTGTGTTGATAAAAATCAGTTATTTTAGATATTTTATATTTTTAGTTGGTCAACAAATAGTTAAATTATAATGAATATATTACTATGTAGGGGATTTTTGTGTCAATTTTCATAAACTTTCTCTATATACAAGATTTGTATAAACTTCAAAGAAATAAGTGACAGTACCTCTTTTTATCAAATTAAAATGATTTATTAATTCAATTTAATTTAAAAGGGATAAGATAATTTTTATATTTGTTTATCAATTAATGATTTTCCCATCTTTTTTAATGTACCTTTTTATTTTTTTAGTTTTAGGAAACAAGAAATGTTTTGGGATTATCTTTTTCTTCTAGTTGTTACTTTCTTGTTTTATTATTTTGTTTGTATGTGTAACTAAGCAAAATACACCAACATCCTTAAAAATTGAATTTAAATATTAATAAATATAGGTAATTTCAAAATTTTAGAGTTATTTTATTTTATATAAATTTGAAATAGTTGTTGGTCGGATCCATTAATATTGTACGAGACTCATTAATTTATTTTATTAATAAGTTATTCAGCGTTATTTTGGTAAATTATCACAAAAGACAACTTGATGATTAGTTTGACTAACAATAGGACATAACAGAGTATTTTTAAAATTATAAGCCAGTGTTAGCATATTTTACCAAACCATAAGGGGGAAATCATTCATTCTCTCGGACTGGATATCCATTACCTATAAATAGATTATCCTTTTTAGCCTAAAGACAAATTTATCTATCCCTAACATCTTTTTCTCGCATAAATTGGCCCATATATATATTATATTCCCTAACTAATAAATCGTAGGTCCTTCTTACACATTAAAACTATCTAAAGCACCGAAACGCCTTATTGTGGTCCCAAAGCTTAAAATCCCAATTGTTAATTATTAAAAATAATTAATGTCCAAGCTGTATGCACGAAACATTAGGTAACTTTTAGGCATTTTGGTGCATTACAGTTATACCATGATCTCAAGTCTTGCTATCCTGGTAAGACTAGTGTGTCTAACTCTCTCAACTCGTAACAAGGGGTGAAAATTACTTAGTAATATCTTTGATATTTCCAAAACTATTTTTTAACTTTACAAAGCTACTGTTTTCTCATTTTATAACAAATATAAATATATAGTTTTTTACATGAGTACTATAGAATTCAAATACCAAATCTCTACTTTGACGTTAATCAAATTTAAGAAACATATGTATATTTTATTTTTGTTTCGACTACTATCTTCACAAAATGGTTATTTTTATTTTCAAAATTCAATTTTGAAGTTTGTCATTTTCTTAACCAATGCAATGGCATTTTGCTTCATAAATAGATTTAAAAAATGTACCTATAGCCGACCAAAAGATAAGTACGTTTCTTGGTAGTTTTATATTTTATAAGAAAATATTGTTGTTCTTTTCCTTACCAAGTTGGCTTGACTATTCCAGTCAACCTGAATTAGGATAAGAAAATGATGAGAAGATGAGGAAACAGGAAACTTCCAAGCAAAGTTAAGCTTATTTAGCTTAAAAGACTAAGTTGTATAATTATCTGCAGAAAAAAGAAAGAAGAAGAGATTGAAGAATGACAAATCTACAGTTGTTTCAGGTTTTCTTGCTGTTATTGCAACCAATAAATGCGTTCAAACTATCTCAATCTTTAGCAAAACCTTACTGCTCATCCATTTCCTTCAGACTTCCGTTTTCAGTTAAAGGTGACTGCGGTTGTCGTATTCGCCAATGGTTTGAAACAAATTGCATCTCAATAGCTGGTAATTCGTTTTTCATCGAAAATATTGACTTGGAAGTGAACGAATTTTCCCTTGGCGGAGACAAAAGAGGTTACGCCGTCAAATATTGTGAAACCGCTGGAATCCCCTCACCGTTGAAGATATTGAATAGTGAATCTTTAGGAGGCAACGACGAAGAAGGAAGGCTTCAGGAATGCAAATATTGCCTTTTTGTAGACAAGAATGGGTTCCGAAACGTCACCGAGAATAATTGTTTAGATAGACAAGATCTGACACACATTCGTCAGTTGTTTAACTGGAGCATTCAGAGTTTACCGTACAGTCTGCTTTTAATTGATGCAAACTCTTCTACAAAGAAATTTCCAGAAGTTCGATGGGATTGCAAGAAACGAAATTCCCATCTTCTCCATGAAGAAAGTAAGCTTCAATTCCCTGATCTAACCCGTTTCCAATTTTATTACTTAATCATAAATTAAAAAAAATACATCAAGCATGATCTTTAAAAAAAATAAGATTTGTAGCAGTTGACTAGGCCAATTTTTCTCCAAAATTAATTATTCGTAACATAATAGTTCTAATACATTTTGTTTGATCACATAGCAGACGTTGATGAATCTAAGGATCCAAATACCCCCTTTCAGGAGTCGCTGAAAACCTCGGAGAAGCTGGGGGCCAACATGTTGAACAAACCTCGGTTCTTGTCAGGTATGCATTTTTAGTCTTTGAAAGTCTTCACCTTAATTAATGGAATCTTGGTCACTTTGATTTGGATTGCAGAGAGTTTATCTTCTGGAAAGCTTAATAATAGGCTTTTCGGGTCACAAACAAGAATTCGGATCATCTTCTAACTTAAATATTGTTTTTATTTTTTAAATTTTTAACAGGTTGTGTTTGCAATATTAGATGGTCAAGATTCCTCACTTAAATATTGTTTTAGTCTTCTTAAATCTCTTTATTTTAATTTTCTTTTCGCTCGTTCTTCATCCAAGACAAAATGACTAAAAAAAAATAAAAACGAGAGAGTTGGTCCAATTCGTATTCTTCTTATTTTGATGTTGTTTTTAAATGATTGAGTGCATTATGTATATACTCCTCTCTAGTGCAGCTAACTCGAATTCCACACGTATAACAATTTGTATATATCAATGATATATTCCTGTTTAAATTAGGGTTATATTAATATCCTATTTTAATTAGGATTGTATAATTAATAGTATATATGTTAGAATTTCCTGGGACCGGGAAAGCTTGAATCCTTAGACTTCAATGTTTTGAAATTAAACCATTCGTGATTTTAAATTGGAATATGCAGCTACTGGTGCCAGCAGTCTGGGAGGTTTATTTCTAATTTTGGGAAGAAGCTGGCTGTGCACATTCGTAAAGAAAACAAAGAAGAAGCTTATAAGAAAGTTCTTCAAGAGGAATGATGGTTCGCTGTTACAGCAAATGTTGAATTCTTATGATGGCATCGTTGATAGATGCAAATTGTTCAATGCAAAGGAGTTGGACAGGGCCACTGACCATTTTAATGTGAATAGAATACTTGGCGAGGGAGGCCAAGGAACTGTTTACAAAGGAATGTTGGAAGATGGAAGAATCGTTGCAGTTAAGAAATCCAAAGTTGTAGATGAAGAAAAGCTTGAAGAATTTATTAATGAACTGGTCATTCTTTCCCAAATCAACCACAGGAATGTGGTTAAACTATTGGGCTGTTGTTTGGAGACTGAAGTTCCTTTATTAATTTATGAATTCATCCCTAATGGAACCCTTTCCCAATATATTCATAATTGCAATGAAGACTTTCATTTGACATGGGAAATGCGTTTGCGGATTGCAACAGAAGTTGCTGGGGCTCTTTCTTACTTGCACTCATCAGCAGCCACTCCCATCTACCATCGAGATATCAAGTCAACAAACATACTCTTAGATGAAAAATACAGAGCAAAAGTTGGAGATTTTGGGACATCAAAGTTTATTGCAATTGATCAAACTCATGTTAGTACGGTAGTACTAGGGACTTTGGGTTATTTGGATCCGGAATACTACCAATCAAGTCAGTTGACAGATAAAAGTGATGTCTATAGTTTTGGAGTCGTTCTTGCTGAGCTTTTAAGTGGAGAGAAACCGATATTTTCTTTAGCAACGCAAGAAAACATAAATCTTGCAAAGTATTTTATTCATGCTATGAATGAGAATCGTCTGCAAGATATTCTCGATGCTAAGGTGAAGCAGATGGGAAAGAAAGAGGAGATCATGGTGTTTGCCAACCTCGCAAAGAGATGCTTAAACGTGAAGGGGAAAGAAAGACCTACCATGAAAGAAGTTGCTATGGAGTTGGTGGGAATTCGAGCATTGAAAAAGAAGAAGGGAATGCTCAGGAAAATTATGAAATATTTAAGTAGGTGAAAACCCATGTACATTTGCAACTCTACCAGTTTCTCCATCTGTAGACCTTTGAAGCACTGTTGATTGTCCTTTCTTTGGCAGTATCTTCAATGATAATTATGCATACAACTTAAAGCTAAATATGAAATATTTACTAGGAATATTTTTCTTGTTCTATTTTTTCTTTATTTCTTTCTTTTAAAGTATCTTCAACGATAATTACGTATACAACTTAAGCAAGTAGTAAACGTCTTCACGTTTGATTAACTAGGCATGGAGGTCAACGAAGAAAGCAATTTTATAGAATTAAATTATTTAAGAGTGCCCACCATTTCTTTTATTTTTCTTTTTTCATTCTTCACTCTTATTTTCCTTTGCTCTACTTTTAAAAATAAAGCAACCTGACTTCCATGCCTCGTCGATTTAAATATTATATAAGCAACGTCCATTTATATCAAATAGGTCTGTTAACTTTATTAAAATAATATAAATATTCTTTAATATGTTTTATGTTACGCACATTTTGCCTTCACTTTACCTTATATATATATATATATACATATATAGATAGATAGAAACAGAGAGAGAGAGTTGTTAAGTAAATGTTATACTAACTATCAATATTTTTCATAAATAGAATTTTTTACACAAGCAAAAGATAACTATTACATATTACACCTGTAAAAATCAAATATTATAAAAAAAAAAGAAAAAAGTTGATGACTCAATAGGAGTTTGAGATTTGTTTAATACAAATATATATTTTTTAAAAATCTCCAAGCCTAAGCTTTGAGCAAGAGATTTGTTTAATGTAAATCAATGAGATAAATTACATTTTTATTTTAAAAAATTATAAAAACTTAGGGATCCGAATATTATTATATATGCAACTTCTGCGATAAAGTCTTCACATTTTAGTCAACAACAAAGTCAAAAGCATGGGGGAAATACATCAATATACCGACAAGACAATCCTTGGAAATGGCTGGCTTACCTGCTCTGGCTTAGAAAATATTCAGAAAGAACCAAAATTAGAGCTGCCATTTTGCCATACTTGACCATTGATGAATAATTGTTCTAATCATTGCATTCAATTCATTGAACATGCATATGTATCAATAATCATTCCATTCATTGAACGCGCTTCCCGCTATTCCAGTAACATTTTTTTCCCAAGCGAAATATCTTACACACCCTTCAACTTGATTATAATTATCCTACAGCTAACAGTCCACAATAGGACGATCCTTCAATACCCAATTTTTTTCCCATAAGTATTCCTTCTGAGTACGCTCTATTATTGCTATTAATTTATATGCCCCACGTTAGAAAATAAGGTTGATTTTCTAACTATTTGTATATTATGTTTATCTAAATATTTTCCGAGCCTAACACTACCACTTAAAGATAACTAACGTCACCAAGCTTGAGTTTACTACTCCGGTGAAAACTATTTGTCTTGGATACTTATGCCAAAATACATGTTGAGGCTCAAGGCCCAGGAAACACAATAAAGCTAATATATAATGCTTCCTTAAAGATTGCACCCAAGCTATCATCTTTCTCTTCCATCATCTCCATTAATGATTCAAGAGCAAACACTTTACATTACGTGTATGTTAGAATCTGCTGGGACTTGGAAGCATGAAAGCTAAGGCTTCAATGTCTTTAAAATTAAACCAACTGTGATTTAAATTCTATTATATGCAGCTATTGGTGTCTGGGAGGTTTATTTCTACCTTTTGGGAAGAAATTGTTGACAGATGCAAGTTGTTCAATGCGAAAGAGCTGGACAAAGCCACTGACCATTTTAATGGGAGTAGAATACTTGGTAAGGGAGGCGAAGGAACTGTTTAGAAAGGAATGTTGGTATATGGAAGAATCATTGCAATTAAGAAATCCAAAGTTGTAGACGAAGAAAAGCTTGAAGAATTCATTAATGAACTTGTCATTCTTTCCCAAATCAACCATAGGAATTGGTTAAACTATTAGGTTGTTGTTTGAAAACAGAAGTTCCTTTATTAGTTTATGAATTCATCCCTAATGGACCCTTTCTCAATATATTCATCATTGCAATGAAGAGTTTCAGTTGATGTGGGAAATGCATTTGAAGATTGTGCCAGAAGTTGCTGTGGCTCTTTCTTACCTACACTCGTCAGGAGTCAGTTTCATCTATGATCGAGATATCAAGTCAATAAATATACTCTTAAATACAAAATACAGAGCGAAAGTTGGTGATTTTAGGACATCAAAATTTAGTCAAATTCATATTAGTACAATAGTGCTAGAACCTTAGGTTCTATGGATTCAAAATACTATCAATCAAGCCAATTGATAGATAAGTTAAAGTGTGTATATAACTTTGGAGTCGTCCTTATTGAGCTTTTAACTGGAGAAAAATCGATATTTTCTTCATCAATAGAAGAAAACATAAATCTTGCAAAGTATTTCATTCATGCTATGAAGGACAATGTCTACATGATATTCTTGATGATCAGGTGAAGCAGACGGGAAAGAAAGATGAGATCATGGCGTTTGCTAACCTTGCAAAGAGATGCTTAAACATGAAGGGGAAAGAAAGACCTACCATGAAAGAAGTTGCTACGGAGTTTGAGGGAATACTCCCAAAGAAAGAAAGAAACCAATGCTTAACAAAATTATGAAATATTTCAGTAGATGAAAATCCATGTACATTTGCAACTCTATGAGTTTCTCCATTTGTAGACCTTAATGCCCGATTGATTGATAGACCACTATGATAAAGGCTGTTAATTAACAACACTCACAGCCTAGGCCAAATCAGATCTAGAGCGTATCACTGCATACATAAGACTCCCAATTGCATGTAACATATTTTCTAGTGGATTGCTTCAAACAATAGAGTGATATCTTCGAATAAAAAAAAAAAATCTTATTTTCTAGGAATTGTGAATCTTTTGGGTTTCTCCATGTTTGAAATTCAAATATTATCGGATTGAATACAAATATCTTTTTCAAAGTTATATTTTCTATTAATTAAAAACTATTCTTCAGGTTACCATAATTTGGTTTTTCTTGGGAATCGGAGCAGATTGCTGCTGTTTAGACACAGCATTATATTTGACTTTCTACACCAAAATGAAGCTATTTAAAGAATATTATCTTAGCTTGAAGCAACCCTCTTTTTCCTTCTCTCAAACACGTAACATCTGCAGAATTGTCGTTGCAGGCATCTGTCAAGGAATGCAAGTTTGCCCTGGAGAATCCTGAAGACGTTGAAGCCAAAAATATTTCTGGTTATGCAACATTCTTTATCAGTTCTTCCTCATGGAGAAATAGTCGGTTTCATTTGAGAAATATGTGGCTATATGTAGGTTTACAAATTAATAGGAGAAAAATAAATAGTTCATAAATAATTCTAAATAAATGTGGGATATATTTGGCATTGAGTTTCTCTGACCATGAAATCACTGCAATTACATAATAGAATCACAAAACATCAAATATTGATAAAAAAAGTAAGTGAATTTATGAAAAGTGAACATGTATCTAAAACATTTCCATCTTGTTTTTTAAAAATTAAGTGTAAGACGACTATCAAATATACTTTTTATATGCTTCATGTTATCATATTTGAATTTCCGATTTCCCGTAACCAATTTTGTATTTCTCAATTTCTTGATATTTGATAACGATGTTTCACCCCAACTATGGCTTGTCAAATGATTCTACATAATTGTTTGAGAACTCTAGCTACTATATCGAATATTTCAACAGCTTGTCAGCAGGTTCCCGGTGGCTATACTCTACCAACTATTTTGGCCCTTTTATTATAGGTACGTTTGAAACTATCATGCCTTAAATTTGAAATTATATAAGTACACAATAGTTAAAATATTTAGTAGATATTCACTTTTATTTAGTAACCAAAATTTACCACTCACCCGTACATTATATGTATTTTAATCATTAATTATTCCATATCATATCAGTATTGAAATTGAAAGTTACTACTTTATCAATCTGATACACATACTTAAGTTTATATAAAATCCATCTGTATGTAGTTACCATGTTTTTAAGCATTCATAGTGTATGTTTTGCCATGGATAATAATAATGAGTAATTGCTTGCATACAAGTATGTTGTATATGTTCTATCATGTTATTTTATTTTCCTATTTATCAAAACATTGTGTGAATTTTTTTTTTTTTGCCTTTTTCTATTAATTTTCTACATTCTTAAATTTTTCATTACAATTTTCAAATTTTTCTAAAATATAATGCTTATACTGAAAATATGAAAATATAAATAAATAAAATTGTAACAAAAAAAAATTAGGGAGAATTTTCACACAACTGTTACACTATTATATATAGAATGTGGAGGATAGTATCGATAGGAAGACAAATAAATAAAGGAATTATCTTAACTTTCTGGCTTTGAAAAGAATGGATAAAGAAGTGTCTATTTAATTTAGGTTTTCTTGTTAATTTGTAGTTAACCACGAAAATCAAATTCATGATCTCTCGTGATAAAAAGCAATGGTAAAAGTAGAGTCTTTGCTATTTCTTATATCATGTATAAATAATTAGATTGATTTATATTAAATAGATTTAGTCTCAATTATTGAAAGTGTATATACACAATGATTGAAAATTTTGTATAAAAACTTTACCTATTAAGTAAATAAATAAATTATATATTACCCATGTTTTATACTCTTATTTAAAAAATTAAAAAATGTGCCGATAAATTTTTTGTTATATTCTATATTTTGTTCTATAATTTTTTATCTTAAATAATTTGGGATGTATATATATTGATTTTAAACATAATCTATTAAAACCATTTGTATTATGTTTCAAATCTTTAATACTACGTATAAAAGATTAGTTGGGATAAAAAATTAAGTTTAATTAGGGCAACAATACATGAAATGAATGTGTTTGAATTGTGGTCCAATACAAATAATTGAGCAGACAGAATGTCCTTTATTTCTATTCTTTACAAATAATAATCAAGCTCTTGCTGGGCAATGCCCGGCTATAGATGTGTATCATCGGTCATTTTTTATGGTATATAACCAATTGACAAAAATCTCCTTTGACGCTTGTTGATCTAAAAGTCTAACACCAAAAATATAAAAATAAAAAGACAAATAAATTTCAACAAACTGTCGACATAAAAAATTATAACGGTGTATGAGTTGGACTATAAGTGATTAAATTATATGTGAGACTAACCACTAAGATTCCAAACATAAATATCACAAATTAAGTAAAACTAATAAGAGCCTATTTTATGAAGAAACTATTAAAAATTAAACTTGATTTGACCCAAAATAAATTAGATTTACAAGATTTAGACTTAAGAACAATGTGACCCAATTTCTAAAAAGTTGTAAGAAAAAATCTACATATTTACGGAATAAATATTTAGGTATTTAGTAATAAAATCTAGATAAATGTAGTAAATTTTTAAATATTTATAGTAAATATCTAAATATTATTATGAATATTTTTAGAAGAATTTTTATAACCATTAGATTAGATATATGTTGTCATAATCTTAATCGTTGGTTAAGGAGATACTATACTATAAATAGGGGTAAATTCTTTTATTATTTGTCAAGCCAAAAATTAGAAATCAATAAGACTGTAAACATCTCCTTCGTTCCTTATTCATAATTATTCTTAACAAATTTATCTTCTCTTATAATATAAGTTCTCCACCTTCCAACAAAATAATATCAGAGTTAAGGTGTAAGTGATCATGGCAAGCAATGGAATAGTTCTCTTTCAAGTTCCAATACTCACCAAGAGCAACTACGATAATTAGAGCATCAAGATGAAAACTTTGTTAGGAGTTCAAGATACGTGGGAAGTTGTAGAGAAAGGGTTTAATGTGCCAAAAAATGAGGCAACCCTTATTCAAACTCAAAAAGATCTTTTGAAAGATTTTAAAAAGAGAGGGAAGAAAACTCTCTACCTTATCTATCAAGTATTGGATGAAGATAGTTTTAAGAAGGTTTTAAATGCAACCACCACTATAGAAGCATGAGAGATGTTTCAAACTTCATACAAAGGTGTCGAAAGAGTGAAGAACGTAGGTCTTCCAACTCTACGAGATGAGTTTGAATCTTTATATATGAAAGAAAGTGAATAAGTGAAGAAGGTAGGTCTTCTAACTTTACGAGGTGAATTTGAATCTTTATATATGAAAGAAAATGAATAAATTTCTGAGTACTTTTTCAGAGTTTTGGTGGTTGCTAATCAATTAAAAAGAAATGCAGAAAGCTTAAGTAATGTTCAAATTATGGAGAAAATTCTTCGTTCCATATATTTAAAATTCAAGCATATTGTTGTAACAATTAAAGAAACAAAAGATTTAAAGTCCATGACTATTGAAGAACTCATAAACTCATTACAAGCATATGAAGAAAGACAAAAGAGAAAGTAAGAAGTCTTGGAATAAGTTCTCCAAACAAAGCTCACCATCAAAGAAAAAAAAGAAAGTTTCGACAATAAAAGATGCAAACAACTATGCATTTCAAAGTTGCAAAGAGAATCCATCGCTATCTCAAAGGCACAATTGATTTTGTTCCATTCTATTCATTTTCTAATAATTACTAACTTGTTAGATTCAGCGATAGTCACTAAGGTGGAGATATGGATGATCGAAAAAGCACCATTGGATTTTTATTTTTTATGGGTGATGCAGCTTTCACTTATATGTCAAAGAAGTAACTGATAGTCACTCTCTTAACTTGTGAAGCTAAATACGTGGCCGCAACATCATGTGTTTGCCATATAGTTTGGCAAAGAAATCTTTTAAAGAAGCTAGAATAGTCACAAGAAATGCCAACTAAGCTTTGTGTTGATAACAAATCAACAATGGCGTTGGCAAAGAATCTAATGTTTCACAATCAAAACAAACACATTGACACTTACTACCACTATATAAGGGAGTGCATTAATAGAAAAGATGTGCAGATATAGTACGTAAAAATATAAGACCAAATTGTTGATATCTTCACCAAGCCTTTGAACAATAAGACATTTTGTGCGTTACGAAAATTATTGAAAGTCACCAAATCAAGTTTAAAGGAGGGTGTTAGAAATTAAACTTGATTTACCTCAAAATAAGTTGGGCTTATAAAATTTGAGCCTAAGAATAGTGTAGCCCAATTTCTAGAAATTTGTAAAATAGTATCTAAATATTTATGGAATAAATATCTAGATATTTAATAATAAAATTTAGATAAATGTAGAAAATATCTAAATATTATTATGAATATTTCTAGAATAAGTTTTATAGTACTTAGATTAAAACATCTAAGGCAAACACAAGACCAAACAACCAGATTTGTTCAAAGAAGCAACCAAGATGACCTAAAGTCTTGTACACCTTTAAGTGTATGTTTTGAATGTGAAGAATGTAGCCATTATCGAAACCAGTGTCCACGTCTAATGCAGATATCGAGTCAAATAACTAGCTCCTATTAGAGGAATACTCAATCAATAGCACAATAAAGTCAGTAGGGTGGGCAGTCGCAGCAAAGAAATTATGAACAGTCGCCTTAGAGATTTCAAGTACCATAAGAGCGAGAAAAATCTAAAGTTCAGGCTAAGGCTTATACTATCACTCAAGATATGGATCAACTAGATCATACTGTAGTATAAGGTATTTTTTTGTTATTCAATACTTGGATTAGAATATTATTTGATTCTGGTGCTACTCATTCCTTTGTTTCAGCAGAACTTGTATCTTCTTTCGGCTTAGAGACTGAACCTTTAGAACATGAGTTATCAATTGAAACGCCTATTACAGGTAGACTAAATTTAAATAGAATGTGTTATAACTTTGAAATTGATGTAGGTGTTTGTAAGGTCACATCTGGGTCAGTTGTAATGAAACTAGTGTATTATGATGTGATATTGAGTATAAATTGGTTGTCATCCTTTCATGCCACTATTGATCGTAAAAAAAAAAGGATAACTATTAATCTCTCTAATAGTGAAAGATTTCAGATCTTTGGAAGTATAGGGAATAATCATCATTATACCTATATTGGGTATAATGAACATAAAGATTACTTAAGATGGATGGCGAGTGTGATGAGTTGTGATATTGGTGATTTAATAATTCCAACTGTCCTAGTAAATGATGAGTTTTAAGATATATTTCCTGATAATTTACCTATATTATCCTCTAAAAGGGAAGTAGATTTTGTTATTGAAACATATCTTGGAATTACAACAATTTCAGTAGCCCTTCATAAGATGTTATCAGCTAAGCTACAGGAGTTAAAGATTTAGTTGCAGGAGTTACAATATAAAAGGTTTATTCAACCTAATACTTTTCTTTAGAGAACACCAATTTTATTTGCTAAAAAGATAAATAAGAGTTTGAGATTATGTGTGGACTATAAATAATTGAACCGGGTGACAGTGAAGAACAAATATCCTTTACTTAGAATTGATGACTTATTTAATCAGCTGCAAGGTATATAAAGATTGATTTTCGATCTGGTTACCACCAGCTTAGAGTTAGACATAAAGATATCCTAAAGATGGACTTTGATACTAGGTAAGGACAATTTGATTTTGTAGTGATGCCATTTTGTTTAACAAATGCTTCTGCAGCGTTTATGGTTCTGATGCATAGAATTTTTAACCTTTACCTTGATCAGTTTGTAATGGTGTTTGTCAATGATATTTTAATATATTATGAGTCAAAGGACAAGCATGAACAACACTTGAGCATTACGTTGTAAGTGTTGAAGGAACATCATTTATATGTGAAACGGAGTAAGCGTGAGTATTGCATGACTGAGGTTAAATTTCTTGGACATATAATGTTTAAATAAGGTATTTTTGTAGATCTTGCTAAAGTGAAGCCAATGCTTAACTGGAATAGCCTGGAAATGTGTCTGAGATTAGAAGTTTTTTGGGTTTAGCAAGATATTATTCTAGATTCATAAAAGATTTCTCTTGAATAGTAGCACATTTGACTCATCTGACTAAAAAAGGAGTGAAATGTGAGTGGAGCAATGAATGTGAGGAAGCCTTTATGGAGTTGAAAAATCAATTAACCTCAGCCTTTATTTTAATTATTCCTGAGTGAGGTGTAAGATATATAGTTTATTCTGATGCTTCACGCATATGTCTTGGTTGTGTTTTAATATAGTCAGGGAAAGTGGTGGCATATGGTTCACACCAACTAAAGGGCCATGAGCATAACTATTCTACATATGACCTAAAACTTGTTGCCATTGTATTTGCATTAAAGCTATGGAAACATTATTTATATGGTGAGAAATTTGAAGTATTATTATATTATAAAAGTTTTTAATATCTTGTTACCCAGAAGGATATTAACTTAAAGAAGATAACGTAGATGGAGTACGTAGAAGATTATGATTTCATCTTAAACTATCATCCAAGTAAGGCTAATGTGATAGCAGATGCTTTGAATAGGAAGTTTCAAGACGTATTGGCAAGATTTTCCGTTGTAGGTGGAAAAAGTGTTATGATTTGGTGGATTTTGATTTGAGGATTAATAAATCAAGAAGCTAACCCTTCTTATTTAACCTATTAGCCAAACCTACCATCCTTTAAAAGGTGATTATTGCTCAATAAAGTGATCCTAAAGCTAAGTTAATATAAGCCAAGTTAGAGAATGGTGAAGCGATAAAGGGGTGGTTTATAGATTCATGCGGTAGTTTAAGGTTTGTTGGTAGACTTTACGTACCATTAGATGAGTCTTTTAAAAAAGATGTGCTAGAAAAGCTCATAAATCTAAATTTACCATACATCATGATAGTACGAAGATGTACTAAAGTTTGTGTAGATATTTCTAGTGAAATAAGATGAAGAAAGACGTGGGAAAATTTATGGTTAAGTGTTTGACATGCCAACAGGTGAAGGTAGAACATAAAAAAAAAGTAGGATTTCTCTAACCTCTTCTAGTGGCTAAATGAAAATGGGAACATATAACTATATATTTTGTAAAAGAGCTACCCAAAACCCAAAAGAATCACGAAAATGTATTGGTAATTATGGACAGGTTAACGAAATCTACTCACATTTTACGCATCAAATCTATTAATTTTCAAGAATTCTTGAGTAGATGTATGTTCAAAAGATAGTAAGGCTATATAGAGTGCCCTTATCAATTGTATCAGATAGAGATGCAAGGTTTACATCTCAAATTTGGAGAAGTTTGCAGAAAGCTATGGGCACTCAATTGAATTTTAGTATAGCCTATCATTCTTAGACAGATGATTAATCTGAGAGAATAATCCATATACTAGAGGATATGCTCAGATCTTGTGCTTTAGATTTTCAAGACTCTTAGGTTGAGCATTTACCTTTAATCAAATTTTCTTACAATAATAGCTACTAGATTAATCTTGGAATGGCTTTTTTTTTAGGCATTTTATGGTAGACCATGTCAATATATTATTTGTTGGGTAGAGATTGTTGAGGCATTAATTGTGGGACCTGAATTGATAATAGAAACTACTAAGAAAATAAAGGTGATTAGGCAACGACTTCTTGCAGTTCAAAGCCGTCAAAAGAGTTACATAGATCACAGACGGAGACCATTGGAATTTGAAGTTAGTGATCATGTTTTCCTAAAAGTCAAACCTCATACCAAAATAGTCAAGTTCGAGAAGAATGGGAAGTTTACTAGAAGGTTTACTAGTCCTTTTGACATTTTAGAACAAATTAGTCAAGTATCTTATAGATTAGCTTTACCTCATTAGCTATCACAAATATACGATGTTTTTCATATCTCAATGCTTAAGAAATACCAGGCAAATGCTTTACATGTCTTGGAATAGGAAAACCTTTAGGACATTTCTTATGAACAGAAACCCATTTAAATCTTAGATCGTGAAGAACAAGTTCTCTGCAAAAAGGTTATCAAATTGGTGAAAGTTTTGTGGCAACATCATGAAATAAAAGAGGCGATATGGGAACTTGAAGACCGAATACGATCCCAATATCCAGAGTTATTTTGATCAGGTATGCAAATTTCAAGGACGAAATTTCTTTTCAAGTAAGGAGATTACAATACCATGAATATATCGACTAATGGGAACGTATATGTTTGAATATATCGACTTTATATTATATGAAAATACAAAAGTTTAGAATTTATGAGATAGTTATATTTATTTTTCAAGAGATTTTTTTATTAGGATGAATATATTTCTGATTTTAAAAAAACAGAATTATTGAATAATATAAATTTTATTGTGGGTAAAAGGTGTAAAAAGAGAAGTTAAAAGGCCTAATTAAAATTGAGAGGTCATGTGTCTTTTCCTTTAATTGAATTGATAATGGGTGCAATTCGGGTTATCAGATATAAGGAAATAGATTAGGAGAAAAGTTAGGTTTGTGCTTATTAATCTATTATGTGGCCATGTGGCAAAATATATTAAAAAAAAAAAGAAGGATTTTGTTATGGTGATGGGTGGACTTATATGACCTTTGCCTTTATAAATTAGAAGTAAAGGGTAGAAAATGAAAACAGAAAGAAGGCAAGAAAAGAGAAAAGGTTCGTTTGAATTTATATTTTATATGATTAATATTGGTTTTAAAGATTAGTAAATTAGTTTATATGATTTAGTTGCAGAAAATTAAATTATTAGTGCATAGAAATATATTTAAATGCATATATATACATATTTTTAGATGATTAAGTTTGGATCATTATTTATCATTTTTGGGTCATTTTGTATTATCATTTGTTAATTGATATTAGGAGATAATTGGAAAGAGGAGGAGAAATCAACAGAAATATAGAATTGTCACCTGCTTAACAGATAGGTATTTATATGTATTTGGTGAATTTTGCTTTCAAAATTAAAAAGTAAGATGTTTTATTACAGTTAATATTTTAATAAATGTATATAAAATTTCTAAATTATCGTGTGTTGATCAAATTAATTTTTTTTCGAATTGGATTTGAATAATAATTTTCATATGAATGCTATATTTGCAAATACAGTCAAAAATTATATCAACATGTGTTATGTTTTTATAAATGTATGATTTATAAATAATTTAATTAATAAAAATGTGATGGGCATGGTTATTGTTGTGATGAGACATTGGTGTTTGAGGCAATGGTCCTTTGAAATAATGCCCCTAAAGATCGTTTTTATTGAAGCGATGGTTTTTAGCAATAATACCTCTAAAGTTTATTTTTGATGGGATGACAATACTTGAAAATAATGCCCCTAAAGTATGTATAGTCAGTTTTTGGGGCAGGGGTCCTTCAAAATAATACCTTAAAGTAAGCAAAAACAAAATTTATGGAAAATTTTTTTAAATAATGGAATTAATGTGTTTTACGTTGTTTATATGAATATTGAAATTAAGATTTTGACTTGATATTATACTACACTTTGTGTTAGAAATTAAGAAGTACTTTTATGTTCAAATTTATTTATTACAAATTTTAAAACTACCTCCGTGTATAAATATTTACTGGACATTAGTTCATCCTTACTTTTCAAGTCTAAATGACACAGGAGATTTTTATAGGTAGAAGATAAAGGGGTACTTCAGGACAAAGATTTTGTTACTTTTGAAACTATATATAAGTATAAGTGCAGGAGTTTATAATATATGGTTTTAATGTAATTCTCATGTTTGTTACTGAATTTGAAATATTATGGAATTGGTTATATTTTGTTAAGTAATGAAATTAAATAGTTAATGTTGAATTTTATTAAAAATGCTTTAGAATGAAATTTTAAAATTTATAGGATTACATATTTGGCATATGTTATGTTATGGAGGAAATTTTATCGAAATTTCTTAGTATTCGAGATGTTATAAATCAAATACTATGACATATATCCAAACAACCAGCAAAACTGCCTTGATAATTTCTTCGACATTTTCAGAACTATTTTTTAACTTTAGAAAGTTACTGTTTTTCTTATTTTATAGCAACTATAAATATATAATATGATTTATTGTTTAAGACAATTTAGATAAATTAGTACTGTAGAATTTCAAATACCTGCTCTCTACTTTGATTTTAATCAAATTTAAAAAACATATTTTTATTTTCTTTTTGTTTCAACTACTGTCTTCACAAAATGGTTATTTTATTTCCAAAAACTAATTTTGATGTTCGATATTCTTAACCAATGCAATGGCATTTTGCTTCTTAAATAGATTTAAAAAATGTACCCATAGAGGACCAAAAGAACAGTACTTCTCTTTATAGTTTTTTATTTTCATAAGAAAATATTGTTGTCTTTTCCTTACCACGTTGGCTTGACTATTCCAGTTAATCTGGATTAAAATAAGAAGATGATAAGAAGGTAAGCAAACAGGAAACTTCCAAGTAATAATAAGCTTACTTAACTTGAGAGACTAAGTTGTATAATTATCTGCGGAAAACAGGAAGAAAAAGAGATTGAAGAATGATAAATCTACTGTTTCAGATTCTCTTGCTGTTATTGCAACCAATAAATGCATTCAAACTATCTCAATCTTTAGCAAACCCTTACTGCTCATCCATTTCCTTCCGACTTCCGTTTTCAGTTGAAGCTAGCTGCTATTGTCGTCTTTGCCGATGGTTTGAAACAAATTACATCTCATCAGCTGGTAATTCTTTTTTCATCGAAAAGATGGACTTGGAGGTGCACGAATTTTCTCTTGGAGGAGACAAAAGAGGTTATGCCGTCAAATATTGTGAAACCGCCGGAATCCCCTCACCGTTGAAGACAGTTAATACTGAATCTTTAGGAGGCGACGGCGAAGGAGGAAAGCTTAAGAAATGCAAATATGGCCTTTTTGTAGACAAAAAATGGTTCCAAAATATCACCGGGATTAAGTGTTTGGATGGACGAGATATGACACACGTTCGTCAATTGTTTAACTGGGGCAATCACAATATCACGTACACTCGGTTTTTTATTGATGCAAACTCTTCTGCCGAGAATTCTCCAGTACTTCGATGGGATTGCAAGAAACGAAATTCCCATCGTCGCCATGAAGAAAGTAAGCTTCAGTTCCCTGATCTATTCAGTTTCCAGTTTATTAGATAACATAACGGGTTATAACAATAAGTTTTCGTTTGATCACAAAGCAGATTTTGATGAATCTAAGGATCCAAATACCCTATTTCCGGAGTCTCTGAAGACATCGGAGAAGCTGGGGCCCAACAGGTTTAACAAACCTCGGTTCTTGCCAGGTATTTATTTTTTAGTCTCTGAAAGTCTTCCGTTTAATTAATGGAATCTTGGACACTTTGATTTGGACTGGAGACAGTTTATCTTCTTGAAAGCTTAATAATAGACTTTTCCGAGAAGCTGAGGTCACAAACAAGAATTCAGATCATCTTCTAATTTAAATATTGTTTTTCTTTTATAAATTTTTAACAGGTAGCGTTTGTAATATTAGATGGTCAAGATTTCTCACTTAAATATTGTTTTAGTCTCCTTAAACCTCTTTATTTTAATTTTCCTTTTCTTTTTTTCTTTTCACTCATTTTTCATCCAAGACAAAAAGACTAAAAATGAAAAAAGTCAAGAGAGTTGGTCCAATTCATGTTCATTTTCTTCCTTTGATGTTGTTTTCCAACGATTGAGTGCATTATATATAGTCCTCTTTAGTGCATGCAGCTATCTGGAATTGCTGGCATATAACAATTTGTATATCTGTTAAAATCTCCTGGGACTGAGAAAGCTTGAATCCATAGACTTCAATGTTTCTAAATTAAACCATATGTGATTTTCAATTGGATTATGCAGCTATTGGTGCCAGTCTGGGAGGTTTATTTCTATTTCTAGGAAGAAGTTGGCTGTGCCTATTCACAAAGAAAACAAAGAAGTTCAAGCATATAAGAAACTTCTTCAAGAGGAATGGTGGTTTGATCTTACAACAAATGTTGAATTCATATGATGGCAGTGTTGACAGATGCAAGTTATTCAATTCAAAGGAGTTGGACAAAGCCACTGACCATTTCAATGTGAACAGAATACTTGGCGAGGGAGGCCAAGGGACTGTTTACAAAGGAATGTTGGAAGATGGAAGAATCATTGCAGTTAAGAAATCCAATGTTGTAGATGAAGGAAAGCTTGAAGAATTCATTAACGAACTTGTCGTTCTTTCCCAAATTAACCATAGGAATGTGGTTAAATTGTTGGGTTGTTGCCTGGAGACTGAAGTTCCTTTATTAGTTTATGAATTCATCCCTAATGGAACCCTTTCGCAATACATTCATAATCGCAATGAAGAGTTTCAATTGATGTGGGAAATGCGTTTGCGGATTGCAACAGAAGTTGCTGGGGCTCTTTCTTACTTACACTCATCAACAGCTACTCCAATTTATCATCGAGACATCAAGTCCACAAACATACTCCTAGATGAAAAATACAGAGCAAAAGTTGGAGATTTTGGAACATCAAAATTTATTGCCATTGATCAAACTCATGTTAGTACAGTAGTACTAGGAACCTTAGGTTACTTGGATCCAGAATACTATCAGTCAAGTCAATTAACAGATAAAAGTGATGTTTACAGTTTTGGAGTCGTACTTGTTGAGCTTTTAACGGGAGAAAAACCGATATTTTCAGCAATGCAAGAAAACATAAATCTAGCAAAGTATTTTGTTCATGCTATGATGGAGAATTCTCTACACGACATTCTTGATGATCAAGTGAAGCAGATAGGAAAGAAAGAGGAGATCATGGCGTTTGCTAACCTTGCAAAGAGATGCTTAAATATGAAAGGAAAAGACAGACCTACCATGAAAGAAGTTGCTACAGAGTTGGAGGGAATTCGAGCCTTGAAAAATAAGAAAGGAATGGTCAGCAAAATTATGAAATATTTCAGTAGGTGAAAACCTATGTACACTTGCAACTCTTTGAGTTTCTCCATCTCCACAGATTGAAGCACAATTGATTGACAGATTACGATGATACAATTGTGTACTACTACATCTAAGTTTTAAAATTTTAGTTAGTATAAGTTGGTTCTTTGTTATGTACTCAATGAACTTATGCATGCATTTATATATTTTGACATCTAGTTGCGAAGATTTCTGATTTTGATGAAAGTTTGAATTATTATTAATTGGACTAGTAAAAAGAAAACATAAAAATCCAAAATCTTCCGAGCTTATAGGAACTGTAAATTAATTTGTAGAAATCGCATGTAGAGAGAAGGTTTGTGAAATTTAACACAAACCTTCCCGACACAATAAAACTTTCTAATTTGAATATTTGTTGACTGCTAATGAATAAACATTAAAATAAATCACTTATTTTTTATAATTTTCAAACCCAAACATAACTTTGCCTAGATTTAGGTCTCACTATACATGATTAAACTGAATCCACAAAAATATAATAATTTTTTATTAATATTCAGAAACAAGAACAAATCTAATATTAATCTCTTAACTTTCAACCCTAATTTCACGAAGATAAAATTGTACCAGTGACGCCCTTTAGCAGTCACTACAGGGACTACTCCAATGAGTCACCAACATGCCATTATAGTTGCTTACACTTGCTCCCACTGCCACATGATTGTCGCTATTCTCACAACCACCACCTTAAGCCATCAACCTGCGTTCAACATGCCAACATCATTAACAAGTGCGTCAATGTTCGATTTGACAATATTGATTCTATTTAACTTCGGTAATTATCGATGTTGAAGTGTTTTAAGTTTGACAAAAAATGTTTTCTTATCCTAATGAAAAAAAATATATTTTTTCCTCTGTATCATGTTCTATGGTCTAGCGATTGAGTTTTAAAGATATTTAGCAAGTGAATCTTGGCTGTAGATAAAATACTTGAAACTCTTGAATAGGCGTACATCATATCGACTTGTAACACGGTGACTTGTGTAAGGTATGTTAGTTTTATCTTTCGTAGGACTTGGAAAGGATTTGTTGTTGTTTGTTTTGTTTGTTAGGGAAGTAGTTTCACTCACAAAAATAAAATAATAATCTATTTAATTAATTAAGGAGTTGTTAAGATGTAAATACTTTTTTATTTCGTAGTTGTAATGATGACGACGTGTGTTGATAAAACTTAGTTATTTTCGATATTTTATATTTCTAGTTGGTCAACAAATAGTTAAATTATAATGAATGTATGACTATGTAGGGGACTTTTGTGTCAATTTTCATAAACTTTCTCTATATACATTATTTTTATAAACTTCAAAGAAATATGAGAAAATACCTCTTTTTATCAAATTAAGATAATTTTCATATTATTCTATTTTTATTTTGATGGAATTTTTTCATTGTATTATCTGCATAATTGTTAATTATTTTGGTTTATTAACTTTAGTTTTTGTCATAATAATTTTGACATTTGGAAGAAGAATGATGCATTCGTACAATTATTTTATGTTTGATTATAATTATTTTAATTTTGAATTTATCTCTTGTTTTTGAGAATTTTTTTGGCATTTATCTTTTTCGTGTTAAGTACCTTTTTATTTTTAGTTTTAAGAAAGAAGAAATATTTTGGGATTTATTTTTTTGATACTTTTTTGTTTTATTATTTTATTCCACAAGTGTAACGAAGCAAAAAAACCCAAATATTGCGAAAAAATAAATCTAAATAGTAATAAATATAGGTAATGTCATAATTTTCAGATTATTCTATTATATTTAAATTTGAAATAATTATTGGTAGGCCCCACTAACTAATGTAGGGGACTCTCGTTAATAAGTCCTTAAAGATTATTTTAGTAAAATTATCTTAAGAAGGCAACTTAATCGTTGGTTTCACTAACAGTAAGACGTAACAGTATATTTTTAAAACTATAAGACAGTGTTAGGTTATTTCACATAACTACAAGAGAATATCGATTTTTGGTTACACTAAAATTCCGTAGCCTATAAATAAATGGTCCTTGCCAGTGTATATAAAGATACATTCATCGATCTCTTAACATCTTTTTCTTGCATAAATTGGCCCATGTATGTATCATATTCCCCAACCAATAAACCATATGTCCTTCAAATTAAAAGGATCTAAAGCACCCAAACGTCTTATTATCGTCCCAAAGCTTAAAATTCCAAGTTCTTATTATAAATAAATTAATTTCCATGTTGTTTGCATGAAACATTAGGTTATTACGGGTGTTTTGCTGTATCACTGAGACACCCTCGTTCCTTAGGCCTAGGTATCCTCGAAAGAGTGGCAGGCTTAGCTCCCTTCACTCAACAAAGGATGAAGATCACTTGAAAACATCTTCGACATTTTCAAAACAATTTTTAAACTGTACCAAGCTACTGTTTTTCACGTTTTATAACAAATACAAATATATAATTTGATTTTTTGAAAAAAAAAATTATTTACATACATTAGTACTATAGAATTCAAATACCAAATCTCTATTTTGATGTTAATCAATTTTAAGAAATATGTTTATTTTCTTTTTGCTTCAACTACTATCTTCACAAAATGGTTATTTTTTATTTTCAAAAATTAATTTTGAAGTTTTTCATTTTTCTAACCAATGCAATTGGCATTTTGCTTCATAAATAGATTTAAGAAATGTGCCTATAGCCGACCAAAAGAGCAGGACGTTTCTTGGTAGTTTTTTTATGTTCTTAAGGAAATATTGTTGTTCTTTTCCTTACCAAGTTGGCCTGACTATTCCAGTCAACTTGGGTTAAAATAAGAAAATGATGAGCAGGTAAGGAAACAGGAAACTTCCAAGTAAAATTAAGCTTATTTAACTTGAGATACTAAGTTGTATAATTATCTGCAGAAAACAGGACGGAGAAGAGATTGAAGAATGATAAATCTACAGTTGTTTCAGGTTTTCTTGCTGTTATTGCAACCGATAAATGCATTCAAACTATCTCAATCTTTAGCAAACCCTTACTGCTCATCCATTTCCTTCCGACTTCCGTTTTCAATTGAAGGCGACTGCGGTTGTCGTATTCGCCGATGGTTTGAAACAAAGCACATCTCATCAGCTAGTAATTCTTTTTTCATCGAAAAGATTGACTTGGAAGTGCACGAATTTTCTCTTGGTGGAGACAAAAGTGGTTATGCCGTCAAATATTGTGAAACCGCCGGAATCCCCTCACCGTTGAAGATATTTGATACTGAATCTTTAGGAGGCCACGACGGAGGAAAGCTTCAGGAATGCAAATATGGCCTTTTTGTAGACAAAAAATGGTCCCAAAATGTGACCGAGACTAATTGTTTAGATTGCCGAGATGTGACACACGTTCGTCAGTTGTTTAACTGGGGCAATCACAATATCACTTACAATCGGTATTTTATTGATGCAAACTCTACTACCGCGAAATTTCCAGTACTTCGATGGGATTGCAAGAAACGAAAGGCCCATCGTCGCCATGAAGAAAGTAAGCTTCAATTCCCTGATCTATTCAGTTTCCAATTTTATCAGATAACTTAACGGGTTATAACAATAAAATTTCGTTTGATCGCATAGCAGATTTTGATGAATCTAAGGATTCAAATACCTTATTTCGGGAGTCTCTGAAGACATCGGAGAAGCTGGGGCCCAACGGGTTGAATAAACCTCGGCTCTTGTCAGGTATGCATTTTTTGGTCTCTGAAAGTCTTCACCTTAATTTATGGAATCTTGGACACTTTGATATGGACTGGAGACAGTTTGTCTTCTGGAAAGCTTAATAATAGACGCTTCTGAGAAGCTGAGGTCACAAACAAGAATTGAGATCACCTTCTCATTTAAATATTGTTTTTCTTTTCTAAATTTTTAAAAGGTAGTATTTGTAATATTAGATGGTTAAGAATCCTCAATTAAATATTGTTTTAGTCTCCTCACAACTCTTTATTTTAATTTTCTTTTTCTTTTCAATTTTCACTCATTCTTCATCCAAGACAAAAACACTAAAAAAGAAAAAACTGAGAGAGTTGGTCCAATTAATGTTCTTCTTCCTCTTTTGATGTTTCCTTTTTTCAATGATTGAGTGCATTGTATATAGTCCTCTTTAGTGCATGCAGCTGTTTCGAATTGCCCGCATATAACAATTTATATATATGTTGGAATCTCCTGGGACTGTGGACATGCCTGCCTGTGTTGTTGCTCTGGGACTTTCCTTACTCTCGTACTCCCTTTTTTTTTTTTTTTTTAATCTTTAATGCCATTGCTCTGACCAAAAAAAAAAAAAAAAAAAAAAACAAAAAGAATCTGCTGGGACTGGGAAAGCATGGATCCTTAGACTTCAATGTTTCTAAATTAAACCTTCTGTGATTTTAAATTGGATTATGCAGCTATTGGTGCCAGTCTGGGAGGTTTATTTCTATTTATGGGAAGAAGTTGGCTATGCCTGTTCACAAAGAAAACAAAGAAGATCAAGCTTATAAGAAACTTCTTCAAGAGGAATGGTGGTTTGATTTTACAGCAAATGTTGAATTCATATGATGGCAGTGTTGACAGATGCAAGTTGTTCAATTCCAAGGAGTTGAAAAAAGCTACTGACCATTTTAATGTGAACAGAATACTTGGGGAGGGAGGCCAAGGAACTGTTTACAAAGGAATGTTGGCAGATGGAAGAATCATCGCAGTTAAGAAATCCAAAGTTGTAGATGAAGAAAAGCTTGAAGAATTCATTAACGAACTTGTCATTCTTTCCCAAATCAACCATAGGAATGTGGTTAAACTGTTGGGTTGTTGTTTGGAAACAGAAATTCCTTTATTAGTTTATGAATTCATCCCTAATGGAACCCTTTCCCAATACATTCATAATCGCAATGAAGAGTTTCAATTGACGTGGGAAATGCGTTTGCGAATTGCAACAGAAGTTGCTGGGGCTCTTTCTTACTTACACTCATCAGTAGCTACTCCCATCTACCATCGAGACGTCAAGTCCACAAATATACTCTTAGATGAAAAATACAGAGCAAAAGTTGGAGATTTTGGAACATCAAAATTTATTGCCATTGATCAAACTCATGTTAGTACAGTAGTACTAGGAACCTTAGGTTACTTGGATCCAGAATACTACCAGTCAAGTCAATTAACAGATAAAAGTGATGTTTACAGTTTTGGAGTCGTACTTGTTGAGCTTTTAACGGGAGAAAAACCGATATTTTCAGCAATGCAAGAAAACATAAATCTAGCAAAGTATTTCGTTCATGCTATGATGGAGAATTCTCTACACGACATTCTTGATGATCAAGTGAAGCAGATAGGAAAGAAAGAGGAGATCATGGCGTTTGCTAACCTTGCAAAGAGATGCTTAAATATAAAAGGAAAAGAAAGGCCTACCATGAAAGAAGTTGCTACAGAGTTGGAGGGAATTCGAGCCTTGAAAAATAAGAAAGGAATGGTCAGCAAAATTATTAAATATTTGAGCAGGTGAAAACCTATGTACATTTGCAACTCCATGAGTTTCTCCATCTCCAGAAATTGTAGCACGATTGATTGACGGACCACCAGGATACAATTATGTACTAGTACATCTAAGTTTTAAAATTTTAGTTAATTATTATAAGTTGGTTGTTTGTTATTTCCTTTTTCAATGAACTTGAGCATACATTTATTATAAATTTTGACATATACCTACTGGAGATTTCTGATATTGATGAAAGTTTGAATTATTATCAAGTGGACTAGCAAAATGAAAACACAAAATCCCAAAATCTTCCAAGCTTATAGGAAATTCTAATTTAATTTGTAGAAATTGCATGTTTGGTTGAGGACAAAGACAGTGAGCAATGTCGCGTTTCTTTGGACTCTGAGATAAATAGCGAATTTCAGTAAAGTGTTGAAGATGCTATTTGAATGACGTATTAATTCAATTTGATTTAAAAGGGATGAGATGATTTTTATATTATTCTATTTTATTTTAAAGAAAATTTTCCTTGTATTATCTGCATAATTGTAATTTTTTTTTGGCCTTTAATTTTTTTCATAATAACTTTTGACATTTGGATGAAGAATGATGGATTCTTACAATTATTTTATGTTTCATAATAATTCTTTTAATTTTGGATTTATCTCTTGTTTTTGAGATTTTTTGTTTGGCATTTATCTTGTGCGATTTGCCTTTTTATTCTTAGTTTTAAGAAAGAAGAAATATTTTCGATTTATCTTTCTTTTTTTTTTTTTTGCTACTTTTTTGTTTTATTATTTTATTCTATAAGTGTAACCAAACAAAATCCACAAATATTACGAAAAATAAATCTAAATAGTAATAACTGTAGGTAATGTTGTAATTAGAACCCACTAACTATTGCAAGGGACTCGTTTATTTCGTTCATAATTCATTCAAGGTTATTTTAGTGAAATCATCTTAAAAAGACAACTTGATCGTTGGTTTCATTAACAGTAAGATGTAACACTATATTTTTAAAATTATAGGGCAGTGTTAGGACATTTCACCGAACTATAAGAGGGTATCAATTTTCATTCAAACAACATATCCGTAGCCTAGAAACGAATGATCCTTTTCAACGTGTATAAAGATATCTTGATCAATTTCTAACATCTTTTTCTCGCATAAATTGGCCCATATATGTATCATATTCACTAACCAATAAACCGCAGGTCCTTCTTCAAATTAAAAGGATCTAAAGCATCGAAACGCCTTATTATCGTCCCAAAGCTTAAAATCCCAAGTTCTTATTATAAATCAATTAATGTCCACGTTGTTTGCATGAAACATTAGGTTATTTTGGGTATTTTGCTGTATCATTGCGATACCCTCATTCCTTTGGTCTAGTTATCCTCGAAAGAGTAGTAGGCCTAACTCCCTTGGCTCAACAAAGGATGAAGAACACTTGATAATATCTTCAACATTTTCAAAACAATTTTTAAACTGTTAATTCTCGTAAACAATTCTGCGATTATAATCAATAGCATTAAAAAAATTCTTTTTGTTAGTAGAGAATTATACTAAATAAAAACTTATATTGCACAGCTCGGAATCAAATATTATAAAAATAAGTTGATGATTCAACAGGAGTTTGAGATTTGTTTAATACACATATATTTTCTACAACCTCCAAGACTAAGCTTAGAGCAAGAGATTTGCTTAATGTAAAACAAATGAGATAAACTATATTTTTCTTTTAAGAAATTGTAAAAACTTAGGGATCCGAATGTTATTATGCATGCAACTTCTAGGATAATGTCTTCACATTTTAATCAACAACAAAGTCAAACGCACTGGGGAAATAGTCAATATACCGACAAGATAATCCTTGGAAAGGGCTGGCTTACCTACTCTGGCTTAGAAAATATTCTGAAAGAACCAAAATTACAGCTGCCATAATTGACCATTGATCAATAATTGTTCTAAACATAGCATTCGATTCATTGAACTTGTATATCTATCAATAATCAATACATTCATTGAACGGGCTTCCCATTATTCCAGTGACATTTTTTTCAAGCTAAATGTCTTACACACCCGTCAACTCGATTATAACTATCCTAGAGCTAATAGTCCACAATAGCACGATCCTTCAATACTCAATTTTTATCCTATAACCATTTCTTATGAGTATACTCTATGACTGCTATTGATTTAGATACCTCTCGTTAGAAAATAAGGCTAATTTTGCTACTTATTTAAATATCTCACGTTATTACATTTCACAAGTTTTTGTATTCTGGAGAAATTATTGAGCCCTCAATTTCCCAACATTCCTCTACCAGAAAATTTCCAGTGACTCGATGGGATTGCATGGAATCGCCATGAAGAAAGTGAGCTTCGATTCCTTGATCTATCCAGTTTCCAAATTTATTACATAATCATAAATAAAAAAGAAAAAATACATCAAGCATGATCTTTGAAACAACATTTTCAAAACTGAAATTTCTAGCCGTTGACTATCCGAACTTTTCTACAAATTAATCATAGCTAACATAAAAGTTCTAGTGTATTTTGTTTGATCACATAGCAGATGTTGATGAATCTAAGGATCCAAATACCCTATTTCGGAAGTCTCTGACAACCTGAGAGAAGTCAGGGCCCACTAAAACTCGATTCTGGTCAGGTATGCATTTTTAGTCTTTGAAAGTCTTCACCTGAGATAATGGAATCATAGTAATAGACTTTACGGAGAAGCTGGGGTCACAAACAAGAATTCATATCATCTTCCAACTTTATTTTTAACAGGTAGCATTTGTCGTATTAGATTGTCAAGAATCCGCTCTTAAATCTTGCTTTAGTCTCCTTAATCTCTTTATTTTCCTTTCCTTTTTCACGCAGTCAATCATCCAAAAGCAAAAGGACAAAAAAAAAAATAATACGAATTTAATAAGATGAGGGGGCTACAACTTTTGGTGCCGGGAAGTAAGAATTTTTGGGATATATTTAGCTTTTAGGGAAAGAACAAAAACCCTAAGTTTTTAAAGTATGTTAGATACCCTAAACTTAAAAAAATAAGAAGATATTTTCTTAGAATTAAACTTCTAACATGTTAGAATATTATCATTTTAAGTTCTAAACTTAATCAAAATAACAAAATATAATACAATTGTTTCATTATTAACAATTTAATCCCCATTATTTCTAATATATCAATAGAGATGCTAAAGATTCAAGTGAGGGGCTGACCCATTCGGGTAACAAATTGGGGACATTATTACCAAAATAATGAGGACTAGGTCTAGTTTGGGGATAATTTTTTATTCCCATTCAAAAAATGAGTCGGGGAGAGGATGACCCTTCTTTTGCGACCCATCCTCGATCCCCCAATAAGATTTGAAAATTGTTCTCTTAAATTATATACACATCCATCTTATTTAGTATATAATTAAAAAATTTATATTTTTTATTTTAACCAATCAAATCCTTTTAAAAAGTTTATAATTTTTTAATTTATTCAATAAAATCTTTTATATATATAATTTTATATTTTTGCTTCTCTTTTGAAACATATTATTATATTTTGTTTTTATATTATATTTTATAATATGTGATTTTATCGATAGTTTGAATGCAAATTTACCTTATTTTTGTTTTATACAATTTATGAAATTCATTCATTAATTATTATGCATTGATTAATAATTTGTTTTATTTTGAAAGCAATGCTTCTTCAATGTATGTGAAAGTCGAACATGCTATAATATTTTAAATTTGCAATTTTAATTGATGACAATTTTTGCTTTCATTCTAGCGGCCGACTATTTCTCATCTTATACTAAACCAAAGGACCATAAATGTATTCTTGATAGCCCACAAAATATGATACTGTTTATATTTTTTATTTTTTTATTTTTCTGAATTTAATTTCGATTTAATAATTATAATTACCCTTATATAATTTAAATTATTAACTTATTTTAAATAATAAAAATTAAGTATATTTTTTGAAACATTTAAAATTAATTTTTAAAAAAATAATTATACTTATAATCATATTTATTTTATAATATTAAAATAGAATTACCATTCCTTCAAACAATTATAAAGAAAAATAATAGTAATAGAATTATATTTAAATTGTTAAGATAATTTTATATTAATAGAAAAAATATTTTTTACTCTTTACACTTTATTTTTAACGCTTGAAAGGGTAAAATTGTAGTTCAAAATTTTATATTAATAAAAATATTTTTTTCTCTACTTTATTCCCTTTCTTTTCTTCTTCCTCCTCCGTTAGTTTCTCTCTTCCTTTTTTTTTTCCGATGGCATTAAGTGCATTTTGATTTTTTTTTAATTGAAGTGCGTGGAATCCAATGTAAGCAATACAACTTGGAGAAATTAATTAAAAAAGTAGAATAAGATAGTGACAAAAGAAAAAGAAAAGGAAGAAAAAGATGCATGTTCTTCTATCATGTGCAAAGACGATTAACAATAATAACCTATTATATAACAACTTGATTTATAAATAAATTAAAGAAAGAATTTTTGTTGTTAAGTCTTGTTATAATTATTTACACCAACTATTTATCTAATTAGAGCAAGAAGAATTTAGACACTGAATTAAGAGAATAATTAGCTACTTAAGAGAATTGTTACATGTCCGGGGTGCTTAGTTCATATGGAAAATCAAGTTACTTCTTAGGCGCTCTTTTTGGATTCGAAAAAATATATATTTTTACGCTTTGTCCACTCTCTTACATTTAGAAAAAAGGAAAAAAAATGAAGATTTATATAATGATGACATTGATTGAATTATTGAAAAAAAGTTAATTTTCAATTCTAATTTTAATTGCCTGCACTTTTAATTATCTTTTATTTTTGATGTATTTTGTTTATATATACTTTTATACTTTATATTTTATATTTTAAAAGAATTGAGAATTATAAATATTTATATAAATTCATTTGTTAATAAGAATAGTTATGTCATTTTATAAAAGTTAACAATAAACAATAATAGAAAATGTAATTAAAGATATTATCGACAATGACTTTTAATTTAGGTATACTTATTTTAAAAAATAACTTGAATTATCTTTTCTCTAATTTAATTAGATGAATAGTTGGTGTAAATCATACGGCAAGACTTAACAACGACAAAGCCTTTCTTTAATTTATTTCTAAAGTAAGTAGGAATACTTTATTGATAATCGTTATACATGAAAGAACGTGCTTCTTTTTCTTCCTTTTCTTTTTCTTTTGTCGCTAACTTTTTCGACCTTTTCAATTAAATTCTCCAAGTTGTATTGGATTCCACGGACTTCAATTAAAAACTAATTAAGCATCACTCCATGCCCTCTCCCTTATAAGCTGCTTAAGGTCAATGTTCAAATTTAAACATTAAATTAATAAATGAATAAATAATAAAATCATAAAATTAACAATAAATAATAAAATTAACAAAATAATAAAATAATAAATATTTAAATCATTAGTTTGCCAGCATGATTGTAATAGAATATAATAATGAACTGACAATTTATTATTAAAGAAAGACTTTGTATTTAATTATAATGAGTCTTTGCAAATAATTTATTACCTATTTAAATTAATAATGATGAAAATCTTAGGGTTGGTGAACTGTCGTTTTCCCAACGATATCAGCGTCAATATCTTCTTATGAATTATTTAATTCAAGATACTGTTTTACGAGCAACATTATTGCTTTATTTTTATTATAATTAAATTTATTTTTAAATAGTATATAACAGTATCAATTATTG
The DNA here is from genome assembly GCA_022749755.1 of Azadirachta indica. Classification (NCBI taxonomy): domain Eukaryota; kingdom Viridiplantae; phylum Streptophyta; class Magnoliopsida; order Sapindales; family Meliaceae; genus Azadirachta; species Azadirachta indica. Next base: position 4,789,212 of record CM040444.1, on the reverse strand, counting down.
AATTAAATTTTACTAGATATCATATTATTGAATCTATTATATAACGTATGCTAATATAATATCAAACATATTTAATTCAACAGTTGACACTAATAGATAATATTTAAAAATAAATGTAATTATAATTAAAATAAAGTTAATTTTTAATTCTAATTTTAATTGCTTCCATTTTTAAAATATTAATTATCTTTTATTTTTAGTGTATTGCGATTATATATTTTTATATTTTATACTTTATTTTTTAAAAAAATTGAGAATTATGAATATTTATGTAAATTTGTTTGTTAATAATGATATTTTTATCATTTCATTGGAGTCAACAATAAATAATAATACAAAATATAATTAAAGATATTACCGATAATTATTTCTAATTTAGATATACTTGATACTTATTTTAAAAAATAACTCTAATTATTTTTACTCTAATTTAGTTGGATAAATAGTTGGCGTAAATCATACGGCAAGACTTAACAATGACAAAGTCTTTTTTTAATTTATTTCTAAACTAAAAGACTGTTTATTTTTTTTACTCAAATCTGAATATAATTATTCAAATGTTTAAAAATCGTTTGTTTTTTAACTTATGTCTAAATATTTGATAAAAACATCTGAATATAATTAAGTTAAAATTTTAATTTAAATTTAAATGAGCAAATGTCTGAATATTTTAATATTTTTATTTTTTAAAAAATTTTTTTTTTTATTAATTATTTTACTAACAAAATTAAAAATTTAATTAACTATTTTTAATGTATCTCTTCTTTATTACGAGTCTCCTCTATTTATCTTTTTAATCTTACTTATTTTATACTTTAATTATTACAATAAATTTAGATATTTATATAATTAAAATTATATTATAATATGTCTTATTATTTTTGTTTAATTTTAATTAATTTTTAGATCTTCGATTAAAAAAATTATTTTTTTCGAAAAACATATATCAAACAAATAAATAATATTTATACTAATATAATTTATTAATTTTTTATTTATTATTGTACTAATATAATCAATATTATTTAAATATAAGTATATTATTTAAAAGAGTTTATATGTCAAAATATTAATTTTCAAACTTTTTATTTTATCAAAACAAATAATTTAATACTTATTTTCAGATATTTTAAAATAAAAAATAAATATATTATTGAAATTTAAATTTCAGTTAAATTCATATTTCAGTCATATTTAGAGTTTAGAAAAAAAAAAAAAAACTTTATCTAAGTTAAAATCCTTGATTGATAATCGTGATATATAAAAAAATGTGCATCTTTTTCTTCCTTTTTTTTTAGTCACTAACTTTTTCTACCTTTTTAATTAATTTCTCCAAGACTCCAAGTTGTATTATATATAAAAGGAAAATTAATATATATTTTTAATATTTAAAAAAATAAATAAATATCTCCCTGATCTTTAAGAAAAAATAAATACCTTCCATAAATTTGAATAAATAAACACAACTTTTATTTCTGTTAGTGAATTGATTATGTTAATATTATTTGTATCCTTAAACTTTTAAATAATCATAAATAAAAAAAATAATTATTTTAATTATAATAATTTAGTACCTATTCTAATATTTTTTATAATTTATTATTGTTAGCCTTCTTTTTTTACTTTATTAATAGTAGTTTGATATTTAATTGTCAAAAAAATTTAAAATATTTGTTTACATTTTATTTTTGTATATATTTATTTAAAAAATTATATTAAGTTTATTATATTTATTATGAAAATATAAATAAAAATAGAAAAGAAGAAAAAATTTGATGTCATTTGTTAATAAATTTAGTAATTAAATATATTTTACATTATTATTAGATAATATACTTTAATTTTAATTAAAATGTAAAAAGAGAAGAGAATATACATATATATAATATGTAATTATTTTTTTTATTTATATTTTCATAATTTTTTAAAGAAAATATAATAAATTTAACATTATTTTTTTAAATAGATATATTATATACAAAAATAAAATGTTAAAAAATATTTTATTTAAATTTTTTTTAATTAAATATTAAATTACTACTAAAAAAAAATTAAAATTATTTTAGGGTGTGAGTTTGATCTAACTCATTGTTAGAATTTTTTTAATAATAGAACTTTTTTAATTTTTTATTTAAATAATAAATTAAAAAAATATTTAATTTTTAATATATTATAGAAAATATTAAAACAGGGACTAAAATATTATAATTAAATAATTATGTTTTAAGTTATTAATATTAAAAGTTTAGAAATACAAATGATATTAACCTAACCCCATCAAAAAAATGTTTTTATTAGCTACTTGGATTCCATCGACTTTCAATAAAAAAATTAAAATGCAACTAATTCAGTATATATTATTTAATCTTTTAATAAAATTCTTAAAAAATTAAATATTTACTTCTAGTTATAATTAGAGATTAACTAATATAAGTGGGTTATTTATATTACCCTGGTATACAAAATCAAGATGCTTACTCTTTAATACTTTAATTTGCATAACCCAAGTACAGTCTTCGAAAAGTTCTTGTATTTTCCAACTACATCGTGTTTTGCTAATAAAGTTTTCAGATTGATCACTTTCGTTTTAAGTCTTCGTTTTGTAGAACAAAACCAAAATGGGTAACGTCTGCGCGGTACAATTAGCCTGCGGTGGTCTTTCCGTTAATTTATTTAATTGCACAAATGAGCTTGAAGCAAATCTTGATGCCTTGCCTGCTGAATTGGAAGAATTAATTGCAACCAGAGACGATGTACTGAGGAGAGTCGTTATTGCTGAACAACAACGAAAGGAACCGACGGAACAAGTGAAATCGTGGCTTTCAAGGGTGCAAGATGTTGAAGATGAAGCTACTGAACTGCAATTTCAATATTATAATAAGATTGGAAAATTATGTCTTGGAGGTTACTGTTCCAGGAACTGCAAGTCAACCTACCAATTCAGGAAAAGAGTAGCTAACAGGCTGCAAATGGTGACCATGTTAAAGGCTGAAGGAGATTTTCAAGATGTGGGCAAGCAAATACCAGAAGATCCCGCGTACGAACTGCCTCTGCATCCACTAATTGTTGGCCAGCAATCAATACTTGATGAAGTCTTGAGTTGCCTGAACGAAGATCCAGTTGGAATTATTGGCCTGTATGGCCTCGGAGGAGTCGGTAAAACTACCCTACTAGCTCAAATCAATAACAGCTTTTGCAATCAAGGGCACCATTTTGATTTTATAATTTGGACAGTGGTATCCAAAGACTCGAAGCATGAGAAAATTCAAGACGACATCGGGAGAAGGATTGGCTTGGTTGGAGAGTATTGGCGTCAGAAACATCCTGAAGAAAAAGCTCGAGACATCTTCCATATTCTCAACAAGAAGAAGTTTGTGTTGTTATTGGATGATATATGGGAACCAGTTGATTTGATTAGACTGGGCGTTCCCCCAACCAAAGGCTTAGCCTCCAAAGTTGTCTTTACAACTCGTTTTCTTGACGTTTGTGGCCAAATGGAAGCTGACAAAAGATTTGAAGTGAAGTGTTTGGAAGAGGAAGAAGCTTGGAAATTGTTTCAGAACAAAGTTGGAAGCGATACTCTTAATGGTCACCCAGAGATTGCAAAGCTAGCTGAAATGATGGCAAAGGAGTGTCGCGGTCTCCCACTTGCACTGACGGTAGTTGGTCGAGCCATGGCTTCTAAGAAGACACTTCAAGAATGGGAGTATGCAGTTGAAGCTTTGAGGAAATCAGCCTTTAAATTTCCAGGTTTGGCAAGAAATGTGTATCCTCTTTTGAAGTTCAGTTACGATAGCTTGCCTTACGGCAGTACCAAGTCTTGCTTTTTATATTGTAGTTTATTTCCAGAAGATTATAGGATTGATCAAAGGTACTTGATAGAGTGTTGGCTAGCTGAAGGTTTTTTAAGTGAAAATGATGGAATCGGAGCAATTAATCGGGGGTACGCCATTATTGGTGATCTTGTTCGCGCATCTTTGTTGTTAGAAGAAGATGATTATGTAATAATGCATGATGTGGTTCGAGATATGGCTTTATGGATAGCAGGGGAAATTGAGAAGGAAAACGAGAATTTTTTGGTTCAAGCAGGCATAGGAATCAACAGAGCACCGCAGATTGAAAAATGGAAAGGGGTGAGAAGGATTTCGTTGATGAAAAACCAAATTGAGAATCTATTAGACACTCCTTATTGCCTTAATCTTAAAACCCTCTTTCTTGGATATAACAAGTTATTGATTCTCAACAGTAACTTTTTCCAATTTATGCCGTCTCTCAAAGTTTTAAACTTGTCCCATAATTTTTGGCTTAAGGAATTACCGTCTGGAATTTCAAATTTGGTTTCACTAGAACACCTTGATATCTCATTCACTGCCTTACATAATTTGCCAGAAGAAATGAAGGAATTGGTAAATCTTAAGTACTTGAGTGTGGAACGTTTACTTCTTCTTCGTACGTTTCCACGACAAATTTTATCCAGTCTTTCAATGTTACGCACTTTGAAGATGATGCGGTGCGGCTCTTTTCATAGACAAACGGAAGACAGCCTACTATTTGATGGTGGCGAATCTTTGATAGAGGAATTGCTGTATTTAGAACATTTGAATACACTGGATGTGATCACTTTAAGAAACGCTCGTGCTCTCCAAAAATTTTCAAGCTCTCAGAAACTTCAGCGTTGTTGTCTCAGTCTACGTCTGGAAGGAATTAAAGATTCAAAGTCTCTCGACATTTTATCTTTAGCAGATTCTAGTAGTACCCAACGACGGTTTCATGGTTTCCAAGGGCTTCATACAGTAATCATTTACAGTTGCCCTGAATTGAAGGACATGACATGGCTTAGTCTTGCTCCAAATCTCAAGGAGATTGAGATATTTGATTGCATTGAGATGGAAGAAATAATCAACGTAGAAAAGCTGGTTAAAATTCAAGATATGTTGGGACATGATCGGAACCCGTTGGCAAAACTCGAATCTCTTGATTTAAGAAGTCTACCAAATCTGAAGAGCATCTACTGGAGTGCCCTGCCTCTCCTTGGCCTAAAGGAGATTTTTGTAGTCAGTTGCCCACAGCTTAAGAAACTCCCGCTTGATTCTAACAGCGCCAGAGAACGTAAAATTGTTATTAAGGGACAGAAAAAATGGTGGAACGAGCTGCAATGGGAGAATGAAGCCAGTCAAAAGGAATTTGGTTCCTGCTTCGAATCTGTATATAAGGACGAACAAGATGAAGTCGATGGCCATTAAATGTGCATTTCAACTGAGTGCTTTAAATGCATATAATTTTTGTTTTCCTCCATTGCTCGCTCGTTCGTAATTTCACTTAATTGACGACCTGCCTGTTTTTGTCCTTTGCCATATTTTTATATTAATTTGTGTCTATTGCAGTTGAATAAAGTATATGATAACATGCATTGCGAATAGCAAAGCGTTTGAACTTATCAGTCGAGTGCACGCCCTCCTCAGTGAGGGCGCACATCACCCAAATGGGTTGCAATTCTTCGGATCACGTGGTACTCAATTCAATCAAGAGTTCTGATCTTCAGTAAATCTCTAATGTAAGATTGATAATTCTCTAATATAATAATAATAATTTGTATATGTAATATTAAAAAAAAAAATTAGAATTTACACATGAACTGAATCTGTAATATTCTAAGACAAGTTAAATAATCATGACATTAACTTTGAATGAAATAAGTAAAGGAGATAAATACATATTAATTAAATCGTTCTGTGTTAGTTTGGAGAAAATAATTAAACTTTTTTGTAGTATGCCTTAATTTATTTTTGAAAATGACGATTGTCTCTTAATGTTTAAGCTATTTATCACTTTTGTCTCTGTTGCTTCAATAATATCTGAAGACCCTTGCCATTAGATTTTTTTTGTTTATTTGACCATTTAACCTTTGAAAATGATCATTATGTAAGAAAGTTTCTAGCTCACACCAAAGAAGAATGTATTATCGTTGACAACTAACACCACTGCTAGAGATGGCAAAACAAACGGGCTAGCTCAAGCACTGCATGACCTAACTTGTGAACAATATCAACATAACCCTAACTCGACATGACTGTATCATATATTAATTATTATGTATTAATAATAAGGATAAAATAGTTATAATATATTAATAATAGAGATAAAATGATTAATTTATATAATTTTTAAATATTCAAAAATAAAATAATTGTTTTACATAGAAGTTAATAATTTCAAGAGAGATATTTATTTTTTATCTAAACTATCAGATATTTGTTTATATCCACTATTAAGGATACTTATCTTCGGGTGAAGTTTCACGGGTATCTCTCATCTTCCCTAAATTTTTGTTAATAATTCAATCAGCATTATCATATGCAATAATACATTATCATTTAATGTCTAAGTTCTCTTAATTCAACTGACTAAATAGTTGGTGTAAATCATTACAGCAAGACTTAAAAACAACAGTCTTCCTTTAATTTATTTCTAATCCTAGTTGGAATACTTTAGTGTTAATCGTGATATATAAAAGAACGTGCATCTTTTTGCCCTTTTCTTTTTGTCTTCAACTGTTTCTATTATATATAAAACTGTTTATGGGCTACATTGGATTCCACGGACTTTAATTGAAAAATTAAAATGCAAATAATTCAAATTATTATTTAATTTTTTTAAAAAATTTGTTAAGAAATTGAATATATATTTCTTTCTAGCTATAAAGATTCTTTGATTGAAGGAAAACAAAAGTGTTCTATGTTTAGTACCCACGGTTCAGTATAAGCAGAGAAAAAGGAGTTAGATACACTGTCAACTAGCCAACTACTTAACGCAGCTCAAAGGGTGGATTTAACTTTGTAATTATAGGATTAAAATGTATACACATCAAACCTTGCAAATTGGTCCCTATAATTTCAAAATCCATTTTTGATAAAATAAAAAAATTCAACAGAAAATTGGTGTATGAAAAATAAATTTTATTACAATGTGTTTTTAAAAAGAAAATTAATAAAAAATTTAAAAAAATTATAAATAATAAATTATTTAGGCATCTCTTGAATTTTTCAAATCTTCTCTTCAAATTATTCTTAGAGTTTTACTTATACTTTTTATAAATATCTTGATTTTGAGGTTTTATATTCAAATTACCATCTAAATCCTCAAGTTAAAAATATGATAAAAATATATGCACTAAAAAAATATAAGTTGAATAATATATCAATATTTATTATTATTAAAATAGTGTTATATGAACCTTAAAGTTAATAAAAATATTGTTATTTTATTTTAAAAATTTTACTTTTTTTTTATAATACAGTGTTAAAGAATTTGTCAATGAAAATAATTATGCCACATTTCCAAAAAAGAAAAATTTATAATAAGTAATTAATAAATTTTGGTTAAAAATTTTACTTATAAAATATTTACTCTAAAAATCTCTTATTGAAAACCTATACCAAAGGAACCCTTAGCATAATTTCTTATGCTTAATTAATTTATTTGTAAAATACGTTGGAATAGTTTATTGTAAATCGTCTTTCTACCATTGTAGAAGAACGTGCATCTTTTTCCTCCCTTTCTTTTGTCACTTACTCGACTTTTCTTTTGCAGATCAGAGATAAGGAGACGTCGAGAACGACAATCCATGGCCGCTGAATTAACGATTGCCCTTGTGATAGAGAAACTGCAAAATCTGCTTGCAAGCAACCAAATTGAAGATGCAAGGTTCCGAAGTCGCGTTAATCAGTCCATCACGATGCTACAGAACTTTCAGAAAATCGTGGACGGACCAAAGGATGAACTTGATGGGTGGAAGATTAAGCTTCTGCAAACTGTTTACTTTGCTGAGGATACCACAGACATTTTCCTCGTTAAAACAGCGTTGCCCAAACAAAAGGCAATTATCAAGGCTTTCACTAGAATCCAGTTTAAATCACAGAGCAGCCGATTTCGTTGCAGCAATAATATGCGGAAAGCTGAGAATCAGCTACGAATGTTGTTCAATAAATTAGTTCTGCCAACAGTTTCAATGGGTAATTCCAAAGTTAAATCATCGGAAAACGAGCAGACCGCTGAAGCAACCGCTCAAGAAATTTCAAGCAACTTGGAGAACGTGAAAGACAACAAAAGCTTTGGAGAGGACGTATATAAAGGGAAAGAGATAGTCGAAGAAGTTGGTGATGGTATTGAAAGCGTTGAAACGGGACCAGAAATTTCAGTCGAAAGTCAGGACAGGAGAGATGCTTCTGATTATCCGGATGAGTTAACAGAAGTTATTGGTCTAAAAGACGAAAGACGCCAGTTATCTGATTTAATTGCTAATTTTTACGACAGCTGTTTCCTCATCGCAGTGGTGGGTGTGGCAGGATCAGGGAAGACAACTCTGGTGAGAACAGTCTGCCAGTCACATTTAAGGGAGAATTTTGACTGCTTTGCTTGGATTTCTGTTTCTCAATTTTTTCGAGAGAGGGATGTCCTGCTTCGCGTCCTGGAGCAGGTTGCAGAGGTTAAGGATGAAGGCGAACTTTCCCTTGATGTATTACGTACAAAGCTACGTCGGATTCTTCTCCAGAAAAGGTACCTAATAGTCTTGGATGATGTCCATCAATCTAATGTTTGGGACAGACTAAAACTGTCCTTGCCAAACTCGTTAACTGGCAGCAGAGTGATCCTAACTGTGCGTAAGAATGTAGTTGAGGATTTTAAACCATGTGTTGTTCTGCTACATCCACTGAACGAGGATGAGAGTTGGAAGTTATTCTTAAAGACAGTGGAAAAAGATATAACTAAACCAGAGTTGATAAATCTAAAGGAGAAAATCTTGCAAAAATGTCAAGGAGTACCTTATAGAATCCGTATGTTGGGAGGTTTGTTGTCTACTAAAGATTTTACCTCTGATGCATGGTCAAAGGTGATTGGGCAAACCATTCAATCAGCTTCGTCGGCCATATCCCGGGTCCTATCCTCGGACTTACCCTCGGCCCTATCCTCGGACCTATCCTCGGCCCTATCCTCGGACCTATCCTCTCCTTTAAGAGCTTGTCTGCTTTACTTATGCCTCTTCCCCAAATCATCTGAGATCTCTGTGAGGAGATTGTTTCTCTTGTGGCTTGCCGAGGGATTATTGATGACATCAGCTGGAAAGGCTCCTGAAGATCTGATGGAAGAATATCTAGAACAACTTGAGAAAAGGAGGATGATTGACATAAACAAACGGAGGTCAGATGGAAGAGCTAAAACATGTTCTGTGCCAAGTACTCTATATGATGACTTGTTTCCAAATGCTGAGAAGATAGGATTTTTTCACATCCACGGTGTTTCAGATTCGACATCCAAGTCTCTAAAGTACAACATCCGCAGGCTTGCAGAACATTCAGACATCCAGGACAACCCTCCTCCAGAAGAGTACGTTCAATATCTCCGCTCTTATATATCTTTCAACATCCGAATGGGTGATAAGCCAACAGATGAAGTAGGCAATTTTCTGAAGACAACAATCATAAAAGCTGGCTATGGATTACTCACAGTGCTTGATCTAGAAGGTGTGTACAAACCAATGCTACCTGAAAAACTAGGAAAAAAACTCACACTTTTAAAGCACGTAGGCCTGCGCCGAACTTTCCTAGACTTAATCCCAGAATCAGTTGGTGATCTTCTCCATTTAGAGACTTTAGATGTGAAATACACTAATATAACCACACTGCCTATTTCCATATGGAAGGCAAAGAAGCTTCGGCATCTCTATATGGATTGGATTCATTTTAACATACCAATCCATTACTCATCCTCTAGATGCTCTTTAGCCCAGCTTCATACATTATCAGGTTTATTGATCGGAAATAATAGCCCTCCCATCGACTGGTTGACTGGGTTGACTGGTCTGAGGAAATTAGGCCTGACATGTCATACAGAACCACTTCCAGAGATAACGAAGTGGATTTGTACTCAACTTATCAGTCTTGAATCCTTGAAGTTGAGAGCTATAAATGAACGTAGTGAACCTTCAAAACTTGATTTGGGATCAATGAGGATGCACAAGAACCTGAGAGATTTGTGCTTGGTAGGAGAGTTACCAGCATCCTTTAACCTCCGTGAGCTCCCACCAAATCTCAAAGTCCTCACTTTGTCAGTGTCTAAACTATCTGAGGACCCCATGGATAGGTTAGGGGAGCTGCGAGAGCTGAATATCCTCAGGCTGTTTGCTAATTCATTCACAGGGAAAGAAATTGCTTGTCGCAAAGATGGATTTCCCCAACTCCGTGTCATGAAATTATGGATGCTAAAGGAGCTAAACAAGTGTACTATCCACGCAGGATCCATGCCTTTGCTAAGAGAATTAGAGATAAGATGCTGCAAAGAACTACACAAGCTTGAAGGACTGCAGAACCTGAACAAGAATAACTTGAGGAAATTGACCTTAACGAATTTGGAAAAACATTTTGTAGATGAAGTTAAAGGAATCATGGGCGAGATCGTCAAAGAAGAAGTGTTGAACTTTAATCCTTCATGGGTGTGTTTTTTAAGGCTTTCACTTTTTCATTTGCTATTAATTATTGCACATTCATCCTTCTATTTCCCTTGCTTCATAAGGATTTTCCTTTTTGATCAGCTTTTGGCATGCCTTCTTTCTGCACTCTGAGCTCAGCGTTGCTTAAGTTTCTAATTTTCTGATCATTTCTGTTTCAGGATTAAGTACAGTACTCTTCACCTATACATGCGGAAGAAATTAGTGATTGAAATTGATTAGGACGTGCGATGATTGCTTTGTTATTGATGTGAAGAACAAATTGCCTGTCTTATGAAACCAGTCGATCCAATTTATTCAGCTAATAATCGATCGAATTTTTGTGGATAAATAAATTGGATCGGTTTAGTTATTTTCTTTAAACATTTAAATTAATTTAAATAAAAAGAGTTTCTTTGTCTTACAAAAATTTTATTTATATAAATTAATAAAATTATATTATTATCATATATTTTTAGTTATTTATTTTTGTCAAAAATATAGAGAATAATATAACACTAATTGATTTTCTATTATGATGGAGAAATATCACCAATATTATTTCCATACTTCTAAGAATAATGAAGTGTTTAAAAATGGCTACTAAATACAACATTATTTCATAGGGTACCATTTGTTTTATTTGTGTGTGTGACAAATCAACAATCCCTTATCTTTATACAATTTATTACATAATTTGTAAATCATTAAATTTAAATATTTTCAATAATTGATTAATCTAATGTGTACTTAATGGATGACTAATATATATATACGATATACAATCTTATTACTTGAAAATATTTAAACTTACCGGTTTACAAATAATATAAAAAATCTAAAATTAAAGGTCATAATCTTTTTTCTATATATCTGAATTACGGATAGTAGTTGAGGGGACAAATTAATAATTCTTCATTTTTATATAATTTCTTACATTATTTATAAACTACTAAATTTTGGCAATCTTAATGGTTGATATAAGTTTGACACATATAGTTAATGTACTGTAATTAATTTACATATTAAATGCAATTTCAATACAACAATTTATAAATAATATAATAAAATATAAAGTTAAAAAACCATTTCATTCTCTATTAGTGAAATTATGAAGATAAAAGAAACAATAGTTTCTTCTAAAAATTTCTATAATTAACACTTTCTTAAAATATAATTAAAAAAGAGAAAAGGATTAGGTTCTCATTGTTTTGATTAGTTTTAATAATTTTAAAATATATTAAAGTTTCTATCTATTAAAAAACAACAATTGTATCCCTATTTAATGGTAGTTAACTGAGAAAATTATTTTTAAACTTCTAACTAAAATAAAATATAATAATAATGATAAGTAATTATTTTATAATTTATTGAAAATAAAATATTTGTTAATATATTATAATTAAAATATAAATTTATTTGTATTACAATATATTTATAGTACAATATAATCATGTATTTGAAATTAAATACAATAATGCATAAATAAATGTTAATTTTTTAATAATTGATAAATTTATTTATTTTACAACATATTTAGGCTATATTGTACTTAAATAAAATATATCTATATACCTTAAATCATAAAAAATAATAAAATAAAATATAGTATAAAATAAATAAATTTGTTATATATTAATAAATATTATACTGTTATTGTGTTATAAAATAGTATTATTATTTATTAATGTATTTTTTAGATAAATATATATTGTATTTTATCGTATTTGAATGATTTAGTAGTTTTTTTTTTTTTGCTAAATAACTATTATTACATAAAATATAATTATTATTTTTTAATAAATTTATACTTGAAAATGTATTTTTAACTTATCAATATCCCCGCACGTCCCCAACCCCTTGTTAACCTAGTTTAACTACCTAAAAAATAAATAAAAATTCAATAGAAATTAGTGCATTACTCACCATTGCATTACTCATACACATTTAATGAGATGAGTACATAAAAAATATTTTATTTGATTTTGTCACTGTCTCTTATTATGAAAGCATTAAAGGAGTGATTAAATTTTAATTTTTTTTTAAATTTTTTTTATCAAATCTCATAATACAAATTAAATTTTTATATCTTCTTAGTAATAATTTTTTATATGTGAGATCATCATTTCACATATCAAACATAATATAATAAAAATAAATATTTAATTTTTTATAAATTAATTGTTAAAAATAAGATAATTGACAACTATTACCAATTAAACCTTCAACACAATTTCGCGTATAACACAAACTACTTATTGAAAAAAAATTTATCTTAAAAATATATTGATATAATTTATTATTATAAATTACAAAGGTTGTATATGCTTTTTAGACATAATATAATATTTATGTAAATTATAATATAATCAATATATTTTATGATCACCTAAACACATTTATATAAATTGAATTAATTATTTATTTTTGTTAATATATTTATTTTTATATTATATTAATTATAAATATGTATGATTAATTATCATATTACGTTTTATAATTCCATATTAAGAGATCTAAAAGATTTAGTTAAGTTATAATCAAAATTTAATTATTCATCATATCTTATTATAAAATTTAATTGTCTAGTGTTGTAAATGTTGTCCTTTTTAAATTTTAATTTAAATAATGTATATCATAAATTTATAATTTATTAAAATATTAATATTTTTCACTTGTTTAACTTATTATTTTTTGTAATCTAATAAGCTATTCCTTATTGAATAATTTTCATTTGATTTAAATTAATTTTTAAACTCTAAATTATGAAAAGAAGTAAAAATAAAACTTTTACAATATTAATTTTGTGACTTATAATTAATATTTAATAAAATTAACAATAATAAAATTTTAAATGCATTTATACAAAATTATGGGTAATTATTATTACAAAATGTAAATTGTTTCAAATTAAAAAATTATTATATATAATATAAAATTTTTCAAAAATAAAGAGTATGTTGATAAAAATCCCACATATCACAAAAACATATTTAAAATATTAAATTTATTGACTTGATTACGTATTTAAAGTATTTAACAAAACTTAACTCATATAATTATTAATATTTAGTTTGGTATTTAAAAATACATTGTTAATTTTAATCTTTTATCAAATATTAGAATACAAATTATGTTTTAATATATTTTTAATAATAATAAATTAATTATTTATAGTAGAATCACCATTTTATATATTATCAAAATAATATAATAAAGATATTTGATTTTTCATGAATTAATTATAAAAAATAAGATAAATGATAACAATCATCAATTTGATAAAGACAATTTATATAAAATATTAGAGTTAATGAAAATTTCTTTGGAACAATATATCAAATTCCATTGATGCATTTATTATAATACTTTTATTAATCTATATAAATAGTAAAATAAATAATTGTAGTAGTAAATGATATAATTTTTAATAGAATTGATAAAGTTAGAAAAATGTATTAAAATCAATATCAGAGCATTTTTTTTTTGATAATTTTATTTGGTAAAAAAATTAAAATTTAAAAATAAAAAGAAAATCTTTAAGAATTTATTTGTTTTTTTTTTTAATGTTATATTACTATATTACAATATATTAGTTCATTAATTACAAATTAATTATTTTGTTTGATATCAATTTATTATTTTTATTTTATCAAAATTTATTATTCTAATTTAAATCAATTTTATTAATTTTTAATTATTTTAGCTATAAATGGGGGACAGGGTGGGAAAAAAATTCATCACCATCTCCGACCCATTTTTGAAATGGGGATGAATTTCCATCTTTAAATTGGATCTGATTACCAAAATTTTAAAAGAATCTTTTTCGATCGTTGCCTTGAATGGATTAGGCCCTTAAGGCTACCACTTTTATGAAAAAAATTGTCATATTTAGATGGGAGAATACCTATTACTCCTCTAATTTTTAAGTTAATATGTAAATATTTTTTTATATTTTTTTTAATATCCTATCACCCTTTGATTATTTTTTTTATTTTATTTTTCAATTCAATTGATTTATAAAATTATAAAAACAAAAAAATTTGAAAGATTAAAGGAAAAAATTAGAACTTAAGAAAGTGATAAAATATTAAAAAAATATAGAGGGATAACGGTATATTAAGTTAAAAAATAGGGAAAAGTTCTTTCCCACGTGAAACTGTTTTTCTTAAAAAAAAATTAGTGCTGTACAGTAAAAATTACAACCATAGCCTTCCCTTGATTTATAAGACAGGTCAACCGACGAGTCTTTTTTAAAAAACGAGACAGATGTTCTGTCATCACATTGCTCATTATAAAAATCGTACTGCATAAAAGTTTCAAAATAAATGTTTGATGTATATGTATATTAATAAAAAAAATTCATTCGCTTTCAGACAAAAACGTTGACTGAATGGCCTTAGTATAATTAAAACAACTGTTCACCGATTCCACGTAGCAAGCATCCTTTACCTTTGGTCTTTCTTCTTTTCAGACTACACAGACTAGAGCTTTGATTTAGAAAGACACTCAGATTCGGAATTACAACTACTGAAGGTATATATCCAGCATGATCGTCACAGGTAAGAACTGTGGTTTTATACTTGTTTTTATACTTTCAGTCTATTTTCAATACAACCACAATCAGCGCTGATTTGAGTTAAATCCGCATTTTAAACGTATGGGTGTCTCTATATATCTAGTTGAATATTGAAACATACAAATCCTGAATTAATTCGTTTGGTTGTAAATTATTTTCAGTTGCTAGCAGTTTAATCTTGATGAAGAAGAGGGCGATAATGGAGGTGTTTCCTCCGAGGTTAAGAAAACTGTGGAAACAATGGGAGCTGAGAGCAATGATTCTTCTCAGCCTTTTGTGTCAAATAGTTCTAATCCTTTTTGGCAATCGTAGGAAGTGTAGTCCCAATACTTTGCTCAAGTGTGTAGTCTGGTCTGCCTACTTGCTTGCAGATTCTGTAGCAACCATCGGCCTTGGCATACTCTTAAATGACCTTGGAGAAGTCTATGAACATGGTATTGATTCCAACATTGAAATTACGGCATTCTGGGCACCATTCCTTCTTCTGCATCTGGGTGGCCCTGATACTATCACCGCTTATGCTTTAGAAGACAATGAATTGTACTTACGACATGCTTTTCAACTGGTTTTTCAGACGCTCGCAACATTGTTGATCTTCTTCACAGCATGGAATGGATCTCCGTTTTCAGCCCTTGCAATACCAATGATTTTTGTTGGATGCATCAAATATATAGAGAGAACATGGACTCTTTGGTCGGTAAGCAGTGATCGACTCAGAGATTCCATGCTCACTCCTGCTGATGCTGGTCCGAAATATGCGAAATTCATGGATGAGTACTGTTTGAAACACGCAGAAGGGTACTTCCTGGAGGTCAAAGAAATGACAGATGCTCCAGCCGATAGAACAAATATATCTGCATTTGGAGATAAAATCACTTCTAATGAAGATGAAAAACACGTTTTTCAAGCCTCTGAGTTGTTTCGTAGGTTCAAGTGTCTGTTTGCAGATCTCATCCTCAGCCCGCAAGAGCACGAAATCAGTAGATCTTTATTCAAAGATATGTCTGCTGCTGAAGTTTTTGATATCATAGCAATTGAACTAGGTTTCGTGTATGATCTCCTGTATACCAAGGCAACAGTAATTTATACACCTTGGGGCCTGGGTCGCCGTTTTATAACCACTGTTCTCACCGGCATCGTGTTGGGGATTTTCTCATTTACTGGCAAGCAGAAATATTCCACAGTAGACATTTACATAACTTTTGGGTTGCTGATTGTAGCTGTTCTTTTAGAAATATATGCAGCCCTTGTTCTACTTTTGTCAGACCACTCCAAAAATTGGTTGATCAAGCAAGGTAAAACGGTCATCTTAAAACCTATTCAATGGCTGGAACCATTAATAAAAGAACAAAGTTGGTCGAATTTTATGGGACAATACAGTTTTATAAGCTTCTGCCTTGAAGAAGAACCTGGCTGGAGAATTATAAGCGTCCTCTGCTTGGATAAAATAGGGGAGAGGTATCGTTACAGAAGCCATATACAGATGCCTGAAGAAAACTTGAGACCGCTAATTCTCGATCATGTTAAGAGTAAGCATCAGTTCAAAGAAAACAAGGAGAAACAGGGAAACGACGTACAACTTGGAGACTTATACAGCAGGGGAAGCCGTGCTCTGGAGATCAATAAGCTTCAGTTTCTTGAATGGAGTGTTAAGGATGTTGAGTTTGATCAAAGCATCCTTATCTGGCACATCGCAACAGAACTTTGCTATAATTTTGACTATCAGAACAACATCATTGCAGGTGGAGTCAAGTCAAAATCTGGAACGAGCACCCAGGACAGTATTACAATAGACATCAAATCGAATCCTCAAACCAGCACTCAGGATAACAACAATGCAGATGGCATCAATCCAAATCCTCAAATGAGCACTCAGACAGACAAGAATGCAGGTGAAACACAATCAAAACCAAACACGAGTGCTGAGGACAACAAACTTGCAGGTGAAATCGCATCAACTCGAGAAATGTGCAAGCATTTGTCACAATACATGTTGTATATACTGGTTATGTATCCCTTCTTGTTGCCAGTTGGAATAGGGCTTATCAGATTTCGGGACACAATTTGTGAAGCCAGGAAATTCCTGGAGGAGCGAAAGTCCATCTATTGTCTAAAACAGACTCATGATAACGCCCAAGACACAGACAAGAAGCGGAAGAAAAGACTTGAAGCTTCGACAATGTTACTACAAGTGAAAACTTACGTGCTACCCATGAAAGTGAAAGGAGACAGAAGCAAGTCTGCGTTGTTTGATGCGTGCAGGCTTGCATCAGCACTTAATAAAATTCCGGAAAAGAAGAAATGGGAGACTATTAGAGATGTTTGGATAGAGATGCTAAGTTATGCTGCAAGCCAAAGCAGAGGAAGTCAACATGGTCGACAGCTGAGACGGGGAGGAGAGCTTCTTACGCATGTATGGCTACTTATGGCTCATTTTGGTTTGACACAGCAGTTTCAGATATCCAAAGGACATGCTAGAGCTCATCTGATTGGAAAGTAGTTTTTGTAAGGCTGCTTAGCTTAAGCATATAATGCAACTTCCTGCATGTGTTAATTAATTGTTTGATTATTTTGTGTTAGGTTAATTAATTTTTCTTTCAATAAATTAAAAACATATATGCTAATTGCTGTAATTCTAGGAAATGCATGATAAGCGCACAAAGTTTATTAGGGTCAATACCTACTAATTATACCATACATCAAGAAAAATTTTCTCAATTTTTTCATTGTGATTATAAGAGAAGAGTTGAAGATTGTAATGAAAGGGAGAAAATTTGAGAAACTGTAGTACAGCCTCGTGTATATCACATAGCTTTACCATGTATTTAGCAAAATGCAGAATTTATATATGTTAAGAATAATATTCTATTTAACAGTTAGTCAAGAAAGGTGCTTCCAATAGAAACTATGTTCATCACTTAGGATTTTGATGCTCCAACATGTGAAAATGCGCATCAGCTACCTGACGACAAAGTACTCAAATAACTGTCCTACAAATTCTATTAAGCTTATTTTCATTATCATATTATTTACTGCTATTTTCATATGCAATGTATGTGTTAAAGCTAGGTTAACTGTTTTACCTCAACAGAACAAGATGAATCTTTACTGGAACATGTATGTACTCCATTGAGGGCTGGAAGACAGGAAGATGCATGTAACCTTTGCCGTTCTGCTGGACAGGAATTCAAAGTTAGGGAAGTTATAGTTAGTTACTTAATAATTCATTTTTTCTTTTTTAATTTTTCCTTCTTGGCCTCATATGCGCTTACATGGTGGTGGCCGTAGAGAGCTGCAGCTTTACGCCCATTTGGAGGAATAGACCTATCTCCTTTTGTTGAAGCACTGATGAAAAATGGAAAAAATAGAACTCTTCAGGTCACTGAACTGGAAAGGGGCATTGGTCACCAATGACAACTTTGGAAATGGGCCTCCTATTGTACTTCAGAGGTAAGTTTAACATGTATTCTGATGGTGCGCCAGTCCTCCTTTTATTATTATACTGTTCTTCCTGGTTCTACAACTTCTGCTTTCTTGCATAGGCAACATATTTTATTCTTCTTTAAGTTTGGAATTAACTTTCGACATTGCTCTGGATACCCATAAGGACACGTGGCATCCTTGTTGTAATTCTAGCAATGAAATCAAGAAAATTGATGTATTTGGCATGAAAATTCAGGGATGCGGATTATGTTTTCCACAACTTTGAAGTTTTTATTCTTTCCATGCAACAAATTTGACTCAAGTTTTTTTATGCCAAAGATGTGAAGAATGCTAAGTTTTCCCTCTCCCATTGCCTATAAATTGAAGCTTTCTAATATCTCGTTAGAGCAAGTGAGAAGAGCCATTCAAGATTACATAAAAGAATGTTTTTAAGTATTTTGTTTTAAATTCTCCTTTAGTCTTATGGGTAAAATAGTTAAAGTGAAAATACTTATATAGTAAAGTAATTCTTTGAATTATCTTATGAGCAGGAGTATTTGAAATTTTTGAGATTTTAGAGAAAAACTATGCAATTGTACAAATTTATTATATAATAGATTTTTTTCTTTGAGAATCCACGGTATTTTTTTTGGATATTGGAACTTTTTATGTAAAATTCTTATGTTATATGATTATAATAATTTTCATTGGTTTTTGATATTTTTGCAATAGTAATTTTTGTTAAAATAGAGTAGCCTTACTTTTTCTTTTTTTTTATTTACCATTAAGAGTTTTAAATAATTTAAATATAATATTCTCGACCCGAATTAGCATATTTTTTTTTTGTCTTACACCTGGTAACTCTTCCCTAGCCAAGCTTGGGCAGAATAGGAAAGCAAATATCAGTAGCATAGCAAAAATGCGTTCCTCATCATTAATATATTTGCTCGTAATAATTGTGGCCTTTTGGGAGAATTGATAATTGTATCTTTGATGCACTTACTAGTATTAATACATATGAGAATTTTTAATTGGAGGTAAATTTGGGAAAGTCCAAATTCTAATAAATTTGGTGCATAGATTACCATTCATCTATATTGTACTGTTTATATATACGGATTACTGTTTGTATGAATAGTAAATTGTTAAAAACTGCAAAAATTACCCCAATCTTTTCCAACATTTTTAACCAATGCCCTTGGCATTTGCTTCATAAATAAATAGATTAAAAAAATGTCAACTGCAGACGAAAAGAACAGTACGTATTTTAGTAGTTCTTTTTAAGTTTTTTAAGAAGATATTGTTGTTCTTTTCCTCATCGAGTAGGCCTGAGACTATTCCAGTCAACCTGGATTAAAATAAGAAAATGACAAGGAAACAAGAAGATTGTAAGTAAAAGCTTATGTAGCTAAAGAGACTAAGCTGTGTAATTATCTGCAGAAAAACAAGAAGAAAAAGAGATTGAAGGATGATATTCCTATAGCTGTTCTAGTTTTTCTTGCTGTTATTGCAACAAATAAACGCTTCCTTCCAACTTCCATTTACAGCCGAAGCTTAGTGCTGTTGTCCTATTAACAAATGGTTTGACACACATTACATATTATCAGCTGGTAATTCCTTCTTCATCAAGAGTATTGACTTGGAAGTGAGAGAATTTTCTCTTGGCGGAGATAAAAAGAGGTTATGCCGTCAAATATTGTCAAACCGTGGGAATCCCCTAACCGTTGAAGATATTTAACAGTGAATCTTTAGGAGGCAACGACGAAGGAGGAGGGCTTGAGGCAAATATGGCCTTTTTGTACACAAAATTAATCTATTAGATGAACAACACGTGACACGTTCGTCAGTTGTTTAACTGGGACAATCAGAATTTCTAATTGACGCTTTTTCGTACTAATACAAACTACTCTGCCAGGAATTTTCCAGTGATTCAATTGGATTGCAAGCAAGGAAATTCCCATCTTCGCCTTGAACAAAGTAAGCTTCAATTGTCGTGAATCTTTGTCTTGTAAGTCTTATCTTAGATCTTGGTCTTCAGATTGTCCCGGCTTCGTCTATTCGTCTTCAGACCTTTGCATTTTGCGAGCTGCTGGAATTCCTGCCAATATTTGTAAAGCTCCACAGATTACCCAGGTTCTTTGGTTGCTTCCTGTTTTTCCTTTTATCAAAGTGAATACGGCGGGACTATCTAATGGCAATCCTGGTGAGGCAACTTGTGGCGGTGTTTTTCGAGATCATTCCGGTCGCTTCGTGGGAGCTTTTGTAGTGAATTTGGGGGATACTTCTTTTTTCGCAGAAGTAATGGCTATTATTTATACGGTTAATCATGCTGCTAAACGGGGATGGCAGTTTGTTTGATCGGAAAGTGGCTCCAAAGCCGCTCTTTCTTGCTTGCTAGACAGTTCTTATAAGCCTCCTTGGTTTATCTACAATGACTGGATCAATTGTCGTTTGCTTATTTCACAAATGTCATTATATTGCAGCTACATTTTCAGGGAGGGTAACCAAGTAGCTGACTCCATGGCTAATATAGGATTATCATGTCCCTCCTTCACTTGGTTTGCTCACCCTCCTGCTCAATCCAAGAGACTCTCTTCAAAAACCGATGGGGTTTTCCGAATTTTCGCTTCATTTAACGTCCTAATCTGTTGCTGGTTTATACTGAAGAGTAGTGGTTATTGTGCTTATGATGCTACTCCTCTGCCTCGGATCTACTTTGTTGCTGCCCTGCTTTAGATTTGTCTCTTGTTGCATTCTCTGCAGTTTCATGTTGTTTGTGGATGTATCTTGCTGCAGTTTTCTGTTTGTACTTGCAGCTTGCTGCTGGTTTTCTTCTGCTGTTTCTGTTGATGGGGGTTGTTTACTTGTTGCTGTTTGCTGTTTGCTGTTTTTAGCAAATGCTTGCTGGCAGTTTTCCTACTGCCATTTTTCTTTCGCTATCTTGCTCGGTTGGCATAGCAATCTGCTTGTAGGCCTTTGTGCCAATGCTACACTTTGTTTTGTTTTGTTTTTTATTTTAATAAATTTTCTCTAAGCTTTTGCTTGGAGAATTAAAAGAAAAAAAGTAAGCTTCAATTCCCTGATCTATTCGGTTTCTAATTTTATTAAATAAAAATAAATAAATAAACGAAGCCATGATCTTTAAAATAACATTTTCAAAAATGAAATTTCTAGCCGTTGACTAGCCAAATTTTTCTCCAAATTACTTGTAGGCAACATAATAATTCTAAATATTTTTTGTTTGATCACATAGCAGATGTTGATGAATCTAAAGATTCAAATACCCCCTTTCAGGAGTCTCTGAAAACCTCGCAGAAGCTGGGCTCAACAGGTTCAACAAACCTCGGTCCTTGTCAGCTATGCATTTTTAGTCTCTGAAAGTCTTCACGTTAATTATGGAATCTTGGTCTCTATGATTTGGACTGAAAACAGTTTATCTTCTGGGAAGCTTAATATATAATAGACTTGTCGGAGAAGCTGGGGGTCACAAACAAGAATTCAGAACATCTTCTAGCTTAAATATTGTTTTTCTTTTTCAAATTTTCGACAAATAGTATTTGTAATATTAGATGGTCAAGATTCCTCACGTAAATATTAATTATCTCCGTAAACCCCTTTATTTTCCTTTTCTTTTTTCTTTTGTAGCATTCCTCATCCAAGACAAAAAGATTAAAAACAAAAAACCGAAAGATTTTGTTCAATTCATATTCTTCTTCTTCTTCTTTTGATGTTGTTTGTCGCAGATTGAGTGCATTATGTATAGTCCTTTAGTGCAGCCATTTCCAGTTGCCCGCATATAAGAATTTGTATATATGTTAGTGTCTGCAGTGGTTGGGAAAGCTTGAATCCTAAGACTTCAATGTTTTTAAATTAAACCAACTTTGATTTTAAATTGGATTATGCAGCTATTGGTGCCAGTCTGGGAGAACTAGACTGTGCTTATTCATAGAGAAAACAAAGAAGATCAAGCTTATAAGAAAGTTCTTCAAGAGGAATGGCGGCTTGCTTTTGCAGCAAATGTTGAACTCATATGATGGCAGTGTTGATAGATGAAAGTTGTTCAATGCAAAGGAGTTGGATAACGCCACTGACCATTTCGATAGAGTAGAATACTCGGTGAGGGAGGCCAAGGAACTATTTATAAAGGAATGTTGGAAGATGGAAGAATCATTGCAGTTAAGAAATCCAAAGTTGTAGATGGAGAAAAGCTCTAAGAATTCATTAACGCACTTGTCATTCTTTCCCAGATCAACCATAGGAATGTCGTTAAACTATTGGGATGTTGTTTAGAGACTGAAGTTCCTTTATCAATTTATGAATTCATTACTAATGGAACCCTTTCCCAATACATACATAATTGCAATGAAGAGTTTCAAATTGATGTGGGAAATGCATTTGCGGATTGCAATTGAAGTTGTTAGGGCTCTTTCTTATCTACAATCATTAGCTACTACTCCCATCTACCATCAAGACATCAAGTCTACAAATATAGTTCTAGATGAAAAATACAGAGCAAAAGTTAGAGATTTTGGAACATCAAAATTTATTGCCATCGATCAAACTCATGTTAGTACAGTAATAATAGCGACTTTGGGTTACTTGGATCCAAAATACTACCAATTAAGTCAATTAACAGATAAAAAGATGTCTACAATTTTGGAGTTATCCTTGTTGAGCTTTTAACGGAAGAAAAACTGATATTTTCTTCAGCAATGCAAGAAAACATAAATCTAACAAAGTATTTCCTTCATGCTGTGAAGGAGAACCGTCTATACAATATTCTTGATGATCAAGTGAAGCAGATGGGAAAGAAAGAAGAGATCATGCCATTTGCTAACCTTGCAAAGAGATGCTTAAACATGAAGGGGAAAGAAAGGCCTACCATAAAAGAAGTCACTACGGAGTTGGAGGCAATTCGAGCCTTGAAAATGAAAAAGGGAATGGTCAGCAAATTTATGAAATATTTTCGTAGTTAAAAACCTATGTACGTTCGAAATATTGTCCTTTCTTTCTTTTGCAGTATCTTCAATGATAATTATGTATACAAGTGCTTAAGCTAGATCAGGTTTTACTTGGAATTTTCTTGTTTCATTTTCTTAATGATAGTTTTCTTAAGGAAGTAAATATCTTCATGTTTGATTTAAATATTAAAGCTAATAATATATAATAACTAGGCATGGAGGTCAACGAAGAGAGCAATTTAATATAATTAAATTATTGAAGAGGGCCGACCATTTATTTTATTTTTCTTTTTTTAATTTAAAATACATCTTTTTTCATGACCATCTCTTACAAACACTAAATAGTTTAGAATTATGTTAGGGAAATAAACCTTTTATATAAACTAGTGTATATAAATTGACGTATTATAATAATATTAGTTGAATTAAAATTTACAAGTGATCTTATTAATGAGAATAAGTAATATGGTTTGTGCAGAAATCATAGAATAGTGTCAGATCAGCTTATATCCATACTTTAGATTTCTAGTATTAGTACTATAAATTTTAATTCCCTTATTTATTTGTTTTGTTAAATCATATGGAGAAATTATTAAATCTCTTAAATACAAATGTTTGAATCTTATCTTAGATAATGCTTTTGCTCTCTTGCTCTCTATTAGAAGTTGTTTGGATGTATGTTTAAAAATTATTATTTTCATTTTCAAAACTAAGAATGACAAAAGCATGTTTAATTAGCCACATGCTTTGTAAAATTTATTTTAAAAATAACAAACATTCTTTTTATAATTAACTAAAAAGTATTTTTAACCATTTTCAAAATCATATTTTTTTTCAAAATAAATATTTTACTCATTTTCAAAAATAATATCAAACATATTCTCATTGTTTTCATTTTAAAATTTCATTTTAACAAATATTATCAATCATGTTTTACCAAAGACACTCTTAATTATTAGCTTCTCATGTTTCTTCGCAATATTGGCTATTAGTAATTAGTTTCACTTGTCTTGTGATATTTGTTTTTGGAATCTCAGTGGTTATTCTTACATATATTTTAATCCCTTATAGTCCAATCCCATACATCATTATAATTTCCATATCGACAATTTTTTGAAATTTATTTTTAGTTTTATTTTTATATATTTTTGGTGTTAGACTTTTAGAACAAGTATCAAAGGATATTTTTGTCAATTGGCTATAAACCATAAAAAATGACACATGAAACACATCTATAGCCGGAGTCATTGTCCCCAAGTAATGACTAGTCAAAAACTTTATTATTATTTATATTTGAATAAATATTAAAAGGAATAAAAATAAAGAAGAAAGTAATAAAGAAAAGGGCATTCTATCTAGTCAATTATTTGTGCTCGATCCCAGTTCAACCACATTCATATCATGTATTGTTGTGCTAAAGCTAATTTTTCATCTTAACTAACCTTGGATATGTTATTTTATGAATGATGTATAGAATTTAATGGTTTTAAACATAATTTATTAACCCATCTTATTATGTATATAAACACACCGTATATCAAAATTTGATAAATAATAATAACTACCATTGATCTTCATCTAAATAGACAAAGTGTATTTGCATTGGGTCATTTCTGTGGAGGTTTCTCGCTTCTTTTGGGTCAATGCTCGTCATTTTTGCAGAGTTTATGGCTGTTATTATAGCTATTGAAGAGGCTGTGAATCGTGGTTGGTATAGGATTTGGGTTGAATGTGATTCTGTTGCAGTAGTGCAAAGCTTGTCTTCCTCAAATTTTCTTCTGCCTTGTCAACTTTTGACACGTTGGAATAATTGCAGGCACTAACTTAGCTTATTAATGGATTTTCAAGTTACTCACATCTTTAGGGAAGGGAAGTCAGTAGCTGATAAGTTAGCCAATCAAGGGCTTTTATTCACTTCTTTCACATGGTGGACTACACCTCCACATCTTATTCAACATGAGCAACTTACAAACTTGTGTGGGGTTCCAAATTCTCGATTTTTGAATTAGCCTTATAGCTTCTCTTTGTAATCTCTTTGCTTCTTTTCCTCAATAATATTACCCATTTAAGGGAATTTTCAATATATATATATATATATATATAGACACAGTGTCCAAACCTTCAAGATTGTCTTTTACCTTATTTATAAGAAATAAAATATATAAGAAATACAATATCATTGAATGATCGTAATATATACAAAAGCTATTTTAGGCCAAAATAAGAAGTTTATATAGAAGAATACATTTCCTGGGGAAGATAGACAAGGTTGAGAGTGTTGTTAACAGTCTTTATCATAGCGGATTGAAGTTTTGTTGCCATTGATGAAGTCTAAAGACTCCCTATGGTACGGTGCAGAAGCAGCTACTCCAAACTTTCCTCATGTCTGCTTCATCCTAAGAATGTAAATTATAAAAATCGCGAGCCAATGTGAGTCATAGGCCATTGTTTTTTGGTTGCCAAACCTTGTGCAAAAATTTTTGGAGATCCTCCACTTAGTATAGATTTGGAACCTAAACGGAGAACTATCTGCCCAATCAGGTTTGTCTTGCAACGAGTGAGTTGCTCCTTATGGAGCTCTAGCTCGATTTTGACCATGGTGATGTCCCCTCGACGCTGAGGGATTGGAAGTTTTTGGAAAATTCAAAGATATCATTCGGATTGGTTAATAAGAATGCAAATGTTGGTTTCTTTGTCAAGAGGTCTAGAGCATTCTGAACCGTCTGATTTGGTGGAGCGATTAGTTAGCAGAGCTGTTCTAGAAACTCAGTTACATCCGTCGAGAAGGAGAAGGCCACCCTCTTTTTCTCAAGTAGAAACCATAATAATTTAATTTCAATCAGTCAAATATTTTAAAATGTTTGTTTTATAATTTCACCAAACACTTGATAATTGAGTTTCAATAAAATAAGTAAAATTTTTAATTTAATATTCAAGTCTCGAATTTGAATAAGTTTTTCAGCTATGGTGAATCAAAATATCCTTATAAATTTTATTTATTTTTTAATATATGGAGTCTATCTTAATTACTTATAATAATATTGAATGTATAATTACTAGTTTAAATTTTCGTATTCACATGTAAAAAATTAAAAAACAAACATATTGTTTAGAATCATTCAAGATTTATATATATAATTTATTTAGATTGCATATCTCTATTCATATTTTAAATAAAAATAAACAGGCTAAAACAAAATAAATTATATAAAATATAGGCAACAATATAAAATTGACATATCAAATTGTTTGACAATTTCTAAATACTAGGATTATTATTTTTGTTAATACTTAGGTAGTATATATTTTTTTCTTATTAATCAAATTTCTATTTTATTTAGTTTAAAGTTCTACGCTAGTGATGTTATGATTAATTAAGGGAATAATATATGGTTAAAAACATTAATAATTGTCATGATCAATATTGGTAATATATTTAAAATGGAAAGAAAAAGACAAGAAAACAAATAGTCGGCACTATTACAATAAAAAATTAGTTTAGTTGACCTATGCCTATATGATTATCATATAATTAAAACCTTCAAAACACCGAGTTTAATTGTGATTAACTTGTTAAAAAATTTTAATACGCAGAAATACATTAAATATTAAAATTGATAATGCATGAACCAGCAGCAGCAATACAACACATATAAAAAAAAATGATAAATAAAATAATTGGATGCATCTCAAATTGGATTCCATCCATAGATAATAGAATAATAGAAAATAATATTACATGATAATTAACGTGGTATAATTATGTTAATACCGATACTTTATTTTCTTTTATTTTTAAATTTATGTATGCTTCCATAAAAATAAAAAACATATGATAATAATATATGATCTGTCACATGAGTTTCAGTAAAGTTTGTATATTCATTAGTATTTAATACGCAGAAATACATTAAACATATGATTAACTTGTTTCTGTGGCCAAGGATGATTTGTGGATGCTGGTATTGTATCCATCGCATTCACTGGTGATAAGACATTCAACCTAAAAGTTATGGATCCTATTACATCCCAAGTTAAGGTTCCTATTACATCTTCCAAAAGATAGAAAAAGATTTTGCTAAACTATATGTTTATTTATTTGTTGACAAAAAAAATAATAAGAAAATAAAATATGCTACTTGCATAAAAAATTTGCCATAAAGATAATTATTTGTTTTATTAGGAAAAGAAAAAAATAAAATAATAAGAGAAGATAAGATTGTAAGGGGTGTATATTAGTCAAAGAAAGAATATGCTTCATAAAATTATCATAAACTCATCTAAATACCACAGCACTAATCTAAATACAACCCTAATGTAAATGTACCATAATCTATTCTATTCTAACATTCACAAAATGGCATTTTTATTTTAAAAAATTAATTTTTGAAGTTTGAAATTCTTGGGCAATTGGAATTTTGCTTCATATATAAATAAATTATAAAAACGTCTATTGCAGACCAAAAGAACAGTACGATTCTTGGTAGCTTTTTTATTTTCTTGGTAGTTTTTTATTTTCTTAAAGAAAATATTGTTGTTCTTTTCCTTATCAAGTTGGCCCGACTATTCCAGTCAACCTGGATTAAAATAAGAAAATGATGAGAAAGCAAGGAAACAAGAAGATTCCAAGTAAAAGCTTATCTAGCTTAAGAGACTAACTTGTATAATTTATCTGCAGAAAAAAGGAAGAAGAAGAGACTGAAGGATGATAAATCTAAAGTTGTTTCAGGTTTTCTTGCTGTTATTGCAACCAATAAATGCATTAAAACTATCTCGATCTTTAGCAAACCCTTATTGCTCATCCATTTCCTTCCGACTTCCGTTTACAGTTGATGCTAAGTGCTGTTGCATTATTGACAAATGGTTTGAAAGAAATTACATCTCAGCAGCTGTTGATTCCTTCTTCATCGAGAACATTGACTTGGAAGTGCGCGAATTTTCTCTTGGCGGATGTAAAAGTGGTTATGCCGTCAAATATTGTCAAACGGCCGGAATCCCCTCACCGTTCAAGATATTTAATACTGAATCTTTAGGAGGCAACAACGAAGGAGGAAGGCTTCAGGAATGCAAATATGGCTTTTTTGTAGACCAAAATTGGTTCGAATATGTCACGAAAATTAATCAATTAGATGAACAAGATGTGACACACGTTCGTCAGTTGTTGAACTGGGACGTTCACAATTTCTCGTTGACGCTGTTTCGTATTGATACAAACTCGTCGACCAGGAAATTTCCAGTGCTTCGATTGGATTGCAAGAATGGAAATTCCCATCTTCGCCATGAAGAAAGTAAGCTTCAATTCCCTCATCTATCCAGTTTCCAATTTTATTCCATTAAAAAATAAATAATCAAGCCATGATAATAACATTTTTCAAAAATGAAATTTCTCCAAATTAATTGTAGATAACAATTCTAATATATTTTGTTTGATCACATAGCAGATGTTGACGAATCTAAGGATCTAAATACCCTCTTTCGGGAGTCTCTGAAAACCTCGGAGTTCAACAAACCTCGGTTGTTGTCAGGTATGCATTTTCAGTCTCTGAAAATCTTCACCTTAATTAATGGAATGTTGGTCACTTTGATTCGGACTGGAGACAGTTTATGTTCTGCGAAGCTTAATAAGAGGCTCTTCGGAGAAGCTGAGGTCACAAACAAGAATTCAGATCATCTTCTAACTTAAATATCGGTTTTCTTTTTAAAATTTTTAACAGGTAGTATTTGTAATATTAGACGGCCAAGATTCCTCACTTAAATATTGTTTTAGTCTCCTTAAACCTCATTATTTTCCATTCTCTTTTTTTTTTCTTTTCACGAGTTCCTTATCCAAGAGAAAAAGGTTAAAAATAAAAAACTGAGAGATTTTGTCCAATTCATATTCTTCGTCTTCTTCTTTTGATGTTGTTTTTCACTGGTTGAGTGCATTATACATTGTCCTTCTTTAGTTCAGCCATTTCCAATTGCCCAAACATAAGAATTTGTACACGTGTTAGAATCTGCTAGCCTCTCTTTTGAGGTTTGATTTTAAGAAAAAAAAAAATTGTTAGAATCTGCTGGAGTTGGGAAAGCTTGAATCCTAAGACTTCAGCGTTCTCAAATTAAACCAGCTGTGATTTTAAATTGGATTATGCAGCCATTGGTGCCAGTCTGGGATGTTTATTTCTACTTTCGGGAAGAACTTGGCTGTGCACATTCATAGAGAAAACAAAGAAGATCAGGCTTATAAGAAAGTCCTTCAAGAGGAATGGCGGTTTGCTTTTACAGCAAATGTTGAACTCATATGATGGCAGTGTTGACAGATGCTGCAAAGGAGTTGGACAAAGCCACTGACCATTTTAATGAGAGTAGAATACTTGGTGAGGGAGGCCAAGGAACTGTTTACAAAAGAATGTTGGAAGATGGAAGAATGATTGCAATTAAGAAATCTAAAGTTGTAGATGAAGAAAAGCTTGAAGAATTCATTAATGAACTTGTCGTTCTTTCCCAAATCAATCATCGGTATGTGGTTAAACTATTGGGCTGTTGTTTGGAGACCAAAGTTCCTTTGTTAATTTATGAATTTATTCCTAACGGAACCCTTTCTCAATACATTCATAATCGCAATGAAGAATTTCAATTGACATGGGAAATGCGTTTGCGGATCGCAAGAGAAGTTGCTGGGGCTCTTTATTACTTACACTCATCAGCAGCCACTCCCATCTACCATCAAGATATTAAGTCAGCAAATATACTCCTAGATGAAAAATACAGAGCAAAAGTTGGAGATTTTGGAACATCAAAATTTATTACTATTGATCAAACTCATGTTAGTACAGTAATATTAGGGACTTTGGGTTACTTGGATCCGGAATACTATCAATCAAGTCAATTAACAGATAAAAGTGATGTTTATAATTTTGGAGTTGTTTTTGTTGAGCTTTTAACGGGAAAGAAATCAATATTTTCTTCAGCAATGCAAGAAAACATAAATCTAGCAAAGTATTTCCTTCATGCTATGAAGGAGAATCGTCTATACGATATTCTTGATGATCAAGTGAAGCAGATGGGAAAGAAAGAGGAGATCATGGCGTTTGCTAACCTTGCAAAGAGATGCTTAAACATGAAGGGGAAAGAAAGGCCTACCATGAAAGAAGTTGCTACGGAGTTGGAGGGAATACGAGCCTTCAAAAAGAAGAAAGGTATGGTAAGCAAATTTATGAAATATTTTAGTAGTTGAAAACCTATGTACATTTGAAACTCTAAACTTTTCCATCTTTAGGCATTGAAAAACTATTGGTTGTCCTTTCTTTCTTTTGCAGTATCTTCAACGACAATTATGTATACAAGTGCTTAAGCTAAATGAGCTTTTACTTGGAATTTTCTTGTTTCATTTTCTTAATGATAGTTTTCTTAAGCAAGTAAATTTCTTCAAGTTTGATTTAAATATTAAAGCTAATAATATAGAATAAATAGACATGGAGGTCAACGAAGAAAGCAATTTTATATAATTAAATTATTGAAGAGGGCCGACCATTTATTTTATTCTTCTTTTTTCTATTTAAAATACATCTTTTTTCATGACCATCTCCTACAAACACTAAATAGTTAAGAATTATGTTAGGGATATACACCTTTTATATAAACTAGTGTATATAAATAGACGCAATATAATTATATTAGTTGAATTAAAATTTACAAGTGTGTAATTAATGAGAATAAGTACTGTGGATATATTGTGTAGAATTCATAGAATAGTGTCATTTCAGTTTGTATCCATATTTTAGATTTCTAGTATTAGTACTATAAATTTTAATTCCCTTATTTATTTATTTTGTTAAATGTGCGGAGAAATTATTAAATCTCCTAAATACAAATGTTTGAACCTTACCTTAAATAATGCTTGCACCCTCATGCTTTTTATTAGTCGTTGTTCGGATGTATTTTTTTAAAATTATATTTTATTTTCAGAACTAAGAATGACAAAGCCATGTTTAATTAGCCACATGTTTTGCAAATTTTATTTTTAAAAATAAAAAAAAATTATTTATTTTTATAATTAACTAAAAAATATTTTTCCCTACTTTCAAAATTAATTATATTTTTTTCACAATAAATATTTTACTCATTTTCGAAAACAATACCAAACATATTCTCATTGTTTTCATTTTAAAATTTAATTTAAACAAATATTATCAATCTTGTTTTGTGTTGTTAACTAAAAATACCATTTAAGCATTGCCAAACACACTCTTAATTATTAGCTTCTCATGTTTCTTCGCAATATTGGCTATTATTAATTAGTTTCACTTGTTTTGTTATATTTGTTTTTGGAATCTCAGTGGTTATTCTTACATATATTTTAATCACTATTTCAATCCCATACATCATTATAATTTTTTATATCGACAATTTTTTTAAATTTATTTTTAGTTTTATTTTTATATTTTTTTTGGTGTTAAGACTTTTAGAACAACAAGTATCAAAGGATATTTTTGTCAATTGGCTATAAACCATAAAAAATGACACATGAAACATATCTATAGCCGGAGGCATTGTCCCCAAGTAATGAAGTCAAAAACTTTATTATTATTAACATTTGCATAAATATCAAAAAGAATAAAAATAAAGAAGAAAGTAATAAACAAAGGAAATTCTATCTAGTCAATTATTTGTGTTCGATCACAGTTCAACCACATTCATATCATGTATTGTTGTGCTAAAACTAATTTTTTATCTTAACTAACCTTGTATATGTTATTGTATGAATGATATATTCAATTTAATGGTTTTAAACATAATTTTTTAACCCATCTTATTATGCATATAAACACACCGTATATCAAAATTTGAGAAATAATAATAACTACCATTGATCTTCATCTAAATAGACAAAAGCTATTTTAGTCCAAAATAAGAAATTTATATAGAGGAATACATTTCCTTGGGAAGATATAGACAAGGTTGTGAGTGTTGTTAACAGCCTTTATCATAGTGGTCTGTCAATCGCGCGCGCTTCAATGTCTACAGATGGAGAAACTTGTATAGTTTCAAACGGACAGAGGTTTTTAACAACTGAAAATTTTCGCAATTTTGCTTAGAATTGGCTTCTTCTTTTTCAAAACTCGAATTGCCTCCAACTCCATAGCAACTTCTTTCATAGTAGGTCTTTCTTTCCGCTTCATGTTTAAGCATCTCTTTGCGAGGTTAGCAAATGCCATGATCTCCTCTTTCTTTCCCATTTGCTTCACTTGATCATCAAGGATATCATGCAAACGATTCTCCTTCATAGCATGAATGAAATACTTTGCAAGATTTATGTTTCCTTGCATTGCCGAAGAAAATATTGGTTTTTCTCCGGTTAAAAGCTCAGCAAGGACAACTCCAAAACTGTACACATCGCTTTTATCTGTCAACTGGCTTGATTGGTGGTATTCTGGATCCAAATAACCCAAAGTCCCTAGTATTACTGTACTAACATGAGTTTGATCAGTGGCAACAAATTTTGATGTCCCAAAATCTCCAACTTTTGCACTATATTTTTCATCTAAGAGTATATTTGTTGACTTGATATCTCGATGGTAGATAGGAGTGGCTGTTGATGAGTGTATGTAAGAAAGAGCTCCCGCAACTTCTGTTGCAATCCGCAAACGAATTTCCCACGTTAATTGAAACTCTTCATTGCGATTATGGATATATTGGGAAAGGGTTCCATTAGGAATGAATTCATAAATTAATAAAGGAACTTCAGTCTCCAAACAACAGCCCAATAGTTTAACCACATTCCTATGGTTGATTTGGGAAAGAACAAGTAGTTCATTAATGAATTCCTCAAGCTTTTCTCCATCTACAACTTTGGATTTCTTTACTGCAATGATTCTTCCGTCTTCCAACATTCCTTTATAAACAGTTCCTTGTCCCCCCTCGCCAAGTATTCTATTCACATTAAAATGGTCAGTGGCCTTGTCTAACTCCTTTGCGTCGAACAATTTGCATCTGTCAACACTGCCATCATATGAATTCAACATTTGCTCTAAAAGCGACCCACCATTCGTCTTGAAGAACTTTCTTACAAGCTTGATATTCTTTGTTTTCTTTATGATTGTGCACAGCCAACATTTTCCCGTAAATAGAATTAAACCTCCCAGACTGACACCTATAGCTGCATAATAGAATTTAAAATCACAGTTGGTTTAATTTAAAAACATTGATATAGTCTTAGTATTCAAGCTTTCCCAGTCCCAGCGGATTCTAATATACATAAAAATTCTTTTATTGTGGCCTGCATTTTATTAAATTCCTTTTTTTATTTCTAGTCTTTTTGTCTTGGATGAAGAATGAGTGAAACAAAAAACAAGAAGAATACGAAGGAAAATAAATAGGTCTAAGTAGACTAAAACAATATCAAAGGGAGGAATCTTGACCATCAAACATTACATACTACCTGTTAAAAATTTTAAAAAGAAAAGCAGTACTCAAGTTAGAATATTATCTGAATTGTTGTTTTGACCTCAGCTCCCCCGAAAAAGTTCATTATTAAGCATCCCAGAACATAAGCTGTCGATATTCCAAATCAAAATGACCAAGATTCCATTAATTCAGGTGAAGACATTCAGAGAGTGAAAACGCATACCTGACAAGAGCCAAGGTTTGCAGAACCTATTGTAACCCAGCTTCTCCAAGGTTTTCAGAGACTCCCGAAAGAGTATATTTGGATATTTAGATTCATCGATTTCTGCTATGTTATCAAACAAAATATGTTTAGAGTTTTTATGCTATGTATAATTAATCTGGAGAAAAATTTCGGTTCCTCTTTGATAAAAATTTCACTTTTCGAAAATGTTATAATTAGGATTATTTAGGGATCGGATCAGACTCAATCAAGTTCATATCCGATCCATCACTTGACAAATTAAAATCTTTTTTCAATGTAACCCATCTACCCTTTGATAGAATATAATCCGATCCATTTAAAAACTTATATATCCTATCTAATCTAATTCAATTCATTAAAAAACTTTTTAATCCGATGCGATCCCCTCCAAAAATAACTAAAAGTGTATAATTCTAATATTAATTATATTTCATTAATGAACATAAATTGAAAAATAATATATAATTTATTTAAACTTTCAAAACAATATCCTTTTTTTTAAAACAAAATTAGCAAAAACATTAATATATAAATAATTATAACTGAATTTTTTTATAGAAATTGTGTTTTTAAAATACATCAAAAATTACTATAAATGTATAGGAATATATTATTAAATTTACGAACCTCCACACAAAATTTTTACTAAATTTTGTTAAACGAGAAAAAAAAAACATGTCATAATAAAAAGTATTGACAGAACTGAAGCTTACTTTTTTCCAGGCGAAGTTGGGAATTTCCTTTGTTTGCATCAATTGGAAGCACTTCGATGTAAAAGTTTTGAATGTCAGTGATGTTCAACTGACCACAGTGTATCTCATCTTCTCTATGGAATTGTTTAATATTGCTGATATATTCGTAGCATTTTTTATCTACAAAAAGGCCATATTTACATAGCTTTGCGCCGTAGTGGTTCATGCTTCCTGAAGCTTCAGTATCAAATATCTTGAACGGTGAACGTGCTTCTACGGTTAGACAATAGTCGACGTAATAACCTCTTTTGTCTCCGCCAAGAGACAATTCCTGCACGTCCAAGTCAACTCTCTTGATGAACAAAGAATTATTGGCTGACGATCTGTAATCTGGATCAAACCAATCGTCAAAACAGTAACTGAAGTTGGCTTCAACTGAAGACGGAAGGAGGAAGGAAGTCGATGAGCAGTAAGGGTTTGCTAAAGAACGAGGCAGTGTGAGTACGTTTATTAGTTGCCATAACAGCAAGAAAATTTGAAACAACTGTAGATTTATCATTCTTCAATCTCTGCTTTTTCCTGTTTTCTGTAGATAATTATACAACTTAAGTCTCTCAAGCCAAATAAGCTTTTACTTGGAATTTCCTTGTTTCCTTATCCTTCTCATCATTTTCTTACTTTTATCGATCTTGACTGGAATATTCGATCCGGCCAACTGGGTAAAGAACATAACAACAATATTTTCTTGGGGAAATAAAAAACTACCAGGAAAGAATACGATTCCTTTTGTCTGCAATAGACATTTTTTTAAGTAAATTTACGACGCAAAATGTCATTTACTTTGCTTAAAATATGACGAACTTCAAAATTAAATTTTTTAGAACAAAAATGCCATTTTGTGAATGCTAGAATAAGTTAGATCATGGTAATTTAGATTAGTTTATATTAGTCCTATCAAGCTCATGTGCATGTAATGTATAGTTGAGAAATTCAAAAACATTTTTTAATTCTAATAGGCATCAAGCCATGCTGATAATGTTTTTGATGCTTTTTTCTTTTTTATTTCTGTTTTGGTTCTTTAGCTCTCTCATTTCATTTTATAGTATCTATCTACTTATTCAAATATTAAAAATATTTATCATTAGAGATATTAACTGTTAATTCAAACTTTAGGGATATCCGTCAATATCACTATAATAATTTTTAAAATAAATTATAAACAATACACTAAGAATTAAAAAAAATTAGTTAAGATCCAATTGTGTGAGAGTTATAGGGTAAAAATATCGATAATGCATGAACCAGCAACAATACAACATAAAAGAAGTACAAATAAAATACAAATAAAATAATTGTACTCATCTCAAATTGAATTTCTTCCATAGATAATAGAATAATAGAATATAATATCACAATAAATGATACTACAAATACAAATTACCGTATAAGTTCTAGTATATAAAATGACATGATAACTAACAAGGTATAATTACATTAATACCAAGAACTTATTCTCATTTTTTTCAAATTTATTTTTAGTCCTGTAAAAATATAAAACGTCTACTAATAATATATGATTGTCATATGAGTTTTTGTAAAGTTTGTATATCTATTAATACTCTGATATAATACATATATACAAAAATGCAAAATTTCCATTAACATAAGCAGATTGATTTTTGTGTGTTTCTTGACATAATTAGGATAGTTTGGGATACGTTTTGATACTTTTAAGTCATACTAAATTTAAGTAATAATAAAGAATAAAATTTTAATATTAAATTTACAATTGGATTTCTCACTCCAATGTAAAACCTAAAAAAATAGATCTATTATTTATCTTCTTATAAAACCATTCTCTTTAATTTCCTTCTTTTTTAAATCACCATTTATCCTTAGCTTTTAGTCAAACAACTTTTTCTCTTTCTTCAGCTCATTTAGTTTAAATCACAGGCAGAAACATGTGCATGCGTTCAGGGAGATTGAATAATGACTATAAAGTTGGTGTTTCAGATTATGTGGGTACGATGGGCAATATTAAACAGTTTGGCAGTAGCAGAAGCGGAAGCACCGTTAGCAAAGTATAATACAACATTCTCCATTTCGTTTCCACTCGTTCATAGTTGTTTTCGAATAAAATACAGACCTGATAAGCCACCATTTATCAAGAGGATCAATTTGGAAGTGCTTGAAATTTCAGCAGGGCAAGATAAGAAGTTATGCGGAGCCAAATTTTGTCAGACTTTCATCCCTTCAGTTCTCCATTTACTTGATAAAATGCCAGAATGCCAAAAATCTTTCTTTTTTGTCGACGATCAAAGCTGTAATATCACTGCTTTGAAGAACTTTCAGGAAATGCAAGCACAAGTTCAGGATGTTACGGACTGGAGCGTGTATAATTGAAATCTTTATTAAAAATCTGAAAAATAATTTATGGTTGAGAGCTTTTTTTTTTTTTTAATCTAAAATCTAAATAAATTTGAAAGAAGAAATCTGAATATATAAATATGAACGACTAGATAATATGTTTATGTTTTGTTTACTACATTTTAAATATGAATATGGAAAACGAGTAATTTTATTCATTAATATCCGTATAAATAATTAAGATAAAGTTTTATATATCATCAAATAAGTAAAATTTATAATAGTATTTTAGTTTATTACAACTAAAAAATTTATTGTAATTTAAGACTTTAGCCTTACTTTAAAAATTTTAACTTATTTATTTAAATATAATTATCAAGTTTTATTGTTATTTTTTTAATTTATTTTATTTAGATATAATTACCAGGTTTTTATTATTAAGTTAAAAAAACAAAACCTATTGAACTAAATTATTTTCAGATTTTAGACTAAAAAAAAAAATACTAAACCTTATGTTAAAATGAAAGAAATAAATTATAAATTGAGTGTCGAATTCTTATATAAAAGTATTTCAAATTTTGTTTTACATACTAATTTTAAATATAATTTGTATGTATTAATCATCGGAAGATGAGGAATCCAACCGTCCAGATACCACTTCGGACAGTTTTTACAAACCATGGCTTGTATCAGGTATGCCATTTTTTACCTTTAAAAAATTTTTAAATACAAAATTTCAAACTTGAGAAGATATTAATTTTTAATATTGTATCACTTTAATAATTTAGGAAAAATTACCAATACTCCTTTATTAGATGGTAAATTAAAATGTGGCCAAATTTTTGAAAGTAGATTTTGTAAATGCATCATAACAATATTTATTTAAACTCTTAGCAATTTATGATGTAATATTAGCAGAAGATTGTATATATAAAATGTAAGATTAAATCAATTAAAAAGATAATGCAAAATTTCTAAAATTTCCCTGTCGCGAAAATGATCATGGCTAAAATTGCCCTTTTATGGACAAAGAAGTCTCCTCGCGTTTAAGGAAAAAAGCTGGCTAGTGATATATGAGGGAAAAAAGGATGAATAAAAATAATTTAATGCTACATTAAACTAATCATTATTTTACAAAATCAATAATTCAAAGTAAAAATAATAGCTTTTGACAAAATTATTATTAACATGATCATTAAACTAATCATTATTTTACAAAATCAATAATTCAAAGTAAAAATAATAGTTTTTGACAAAATTATTATTAACATAATATCATAAATATATTTTTCTTTGTAATTTTTATAAATTAATTTAGGGTTATAAATTAGTATTTAGGTAGAATTAAAAAAAATTTTAACTTTATAGAAAAAATATTAATTTAATGTTAAAAATTTAATAATTATTAGTTTATTTTATCATTATTAGTTTAATGCTATATAATCAACAAATATTAATTTTTCTTTCCAAACTTTTACAAAAATTAGTAAAAAATATTTTTAAATATTTATTTAAACCTGGGGTTGGCTAGAAAGCTGTATACTCAATATTTTTAGGGAATAATATATACTCATTATGTTGAAACATTTAATATATCAAAATTAAAAAATATTTAAATAAGTTTGACTTGGTTTTGTTACTTTGGTAGTTGGAATCTTTTGTTTTTTAATTTAACATCAATTTTTTTACAGTATTACTTTGATTGTTGAGTCGTTAATACTGAATTCAAAGTACGATTTAATACTAAAAACTCATCGAAGATCCAATGAATGAAAAACTTATGATTATGTAGTTCAAAACATATTTATATTTGCTAGATATACAATTATGGATTTAAATAGCTTCCTCCTCTTCTAAACTTGAGCCCTAAAGCTCTAAATTGCAAATTATGATTTAAATTGAATTATATATGCAGTTATTGTGGCAAGTCTGGTTGGTTTATTTTGACTAGTATGAAAAAGAAGGTGGCTGTGCTTCAGGCTCAGGGAGAAGTTTTTGAAGCGGCAGAATGGTGTTTCACTTTTACAGCAAATGATAAATGCAAATGATGGCAGTGTTGATAAATGCAAAGTGTTCAATTCCAAAGAATTAGACAAGGCCACTAACAATTTTCATACGAATGGAATCGTAGGTGAAGGAGGTCAAGGCATTGTTTATAAAGAAATGTTGGAAGATCAAAGAATCATTGCAGTTAAGAAATCCAAAGTTGTAGATGACGAAAAGCTCGAAGAATTCATTAACGAACTCGTCGTCCTTTACCAAATCAACCACAAGAATGTGGTTAAACTATTGGTCTATTATTTGGAGACTGAAATTCCTGTATTAGTTTATGAATTCATTCTTAATGGAACCCTTTCCTAATACATTCATAATCGGAATGAAGAGTTTCAATTGACATCGAAAATGCATTTGCAAATTGCAGCAAAAGTTGCTGGAGCTCTTTCTTACCTACACTCATCAACAGCCACTCTCATCTACCATCAAAATATCAAGTCAGCCAATATACTTTTAAATTAAAAATACAGAGTAAAAGTTGGAGATTTTGGTATATCAAAATTTATTACAATCAACCAAACTCATGTTAGTATAGCAGTAGCAGCGACTTTGGGTTACTTGGATCCAAAATGCTACCAAACAAACCAACTGATAAATAAAAGTGATGCTTATTGAGCTTTTAACAGGAGAAAAATCGATATTTTCTTCAACAATGGAAGAAAATATAAATCTTGACAAGTATTTCATTCATGCTATGAGGAGAATCATCTATACAATATTCTTGATGATCAAGTAAAGCAGATGGGTAAGAAAGAGGAGATCATGGTGTTTGCTAACCTCGCAAAGAGATGCTTAAACATGAACGGGAAGGAAAGACCAAGCATGAAAGAAGTTGTTACGGATTTGGAGGGGATTCAAGCCTTGAAAAAGAAGAAAGGAATGCTCAGAAAAATTATGAAATATTTGATCAGTAGGTGAAAACCTATCTACATTTGAAACTCTATTGAGTTTTTCCATCTTTAGACATTGAAGAACTATTGATTGATAGATCATTATGATAAAACGTATTTACAACTTTTCAGCCTGGGCTAAATCAGATTTAAAGTATATCACTGCATACATAACACTGCCCACTCCATATGCATAAAGAATGATCTGGATATCATATGCTCTCTGCCTCAGTTTAGGTGTTAAGTACTTTACTCAATGGTTAACTATGAAATCATCCAACTTCTTGTAATCCCATCTAGAGGCTTCAAACCATGAGTGATTTCTTCAAAATAAATAAACAAATAAATAATCCGAATCTAAATTTGCAAGAAATGATAATTCTTTAGGTTGTTCCATGTAGGAAGTTTAAATACTATTCAATCGAATACAAATATTTATGAAAAAAAGTATTTTTTATTAATTATGAAAAAAATATTCCTACTTACACCTAATTTTTGAAAAAAATACTAGATTTCTTGCCATATAATTTGTGCATGAATCTTGAGAATAATTATCTTGGATTTGTAACTGATCCTTATCATATTTTATTAATTCTTATCATTAGATATCCCTGAATATTAAGAAAAAAAAATAAAAGGATATCACCTTAACTTAACTGCCATTAGTCTTGGGATGAAAATAATAATATTTTAAAAAGTCAAACTAATAGAAGTCAAATTAAAGGAATATTTTTTTATTTCCTTAAAACTCAGAATTCTCATTTGTTCTCAATAATGCATTGGAGAGTTTCTTGCATTA
This sequence comes from Azadirachta indica, assembly GCA_022749755.1. Classification (NCBI taxonomy): domain Eukaryota; kingdom Viridiplantae; phylum Streptophyta; class Magnoliopsida; order Sapindales; family Meliaceae; genus Azadirachta; species Azadirachta indica. Next base: position 4,748,333 of record CM040444.1, on the reverse strand, counting down.
TCAACAGAACTTTCCAATTAGTTTAGTGTAATTTGTTGTTTTTTTAAAATATTTTTTAATGGAACAACTACACTATGTCCTTTATATTGTTACGTACATAATTTTTTTCAAATATTTTATTATTTTTTTCCTTTTTTTAATAAAGATTGAGTTCGAACAAAATCTTTTTTATCTTTTCTTCATAAAATGTTGAGTTAAACAATAAATTAATACATCTAACACTTTCGAGTTTTCCTAAGTGTTTTTCTAAGTGAATATAAGTATTTTCATGTCTACAAATACACAGTGTGACTTATGAAATACTTCAAGCTTCTTTCTTAATTTTTAAATGTATTTAAATAATAAAAGTAATTTTGTAATATGTCAAAAAAAAAAAAAGAGGAGGATTTAAACGATGCATATTTAAAATGTAGGAAAGAAGAAATTTGCAACTAATTGCATAACTACTGTGAGGTTTGAGGATGCCCTTATCCATTTAGACCTAATAAAAATTTTGAAGTTTATGTAAAATATTTATAGTTATTAAAGTTATACTATATAATTCTCTATAAACGTGAACATTTTATCTCTATATTTTGATGAATTTTTTATTTCTCGTTCAAGAAAAATATTTATTCTAAACTTATTTAATGTATTATTTTATTATCAACAAAAATAAAATAATTATATATTTTATTTTAATTCTAACTAAAATAGTTTAGTTTTTTATTTTAATATAGCATTAGTTTAGTCGTGTAATAAAATTCATATGGTGGAGCATAAAACTTGTGAGAAATTTAGTTGTCGATATGAATTTCATTTTTTTAATCTTTTAAGACACAGGGTATGAATAGAACATATTATTTGTCTTATTCTATTTTTTATTTTCTGCTACAATTCATTGATTTTATTATATGTTTTAAATTTTTTGTAAAAATACACTGTAAATCATTTGAAATATTAGAAGAAAATTAAAAAAAAAAAAAAACTCCTGATGGTTACCAAGAAAATTGTGGATATACACCCATCCCACCCACCACAATCATGTTACATCCTGAACGTATAAAAACGCGGTGTGAATAAAATTTTGATAAGGTATTTTATTATTTATTTTTTTTGATAAAATAAAAAATAAAATACTAAAAAAATAGGATATGTTTTTTGGGTACAAAATTTTGGTACAAACATATAATTATTTATTTTTTTTAGAAAAAAAATAAGATAATAAGAAAATATAAGAAAATGTTGTTAAAATATATGGTTATTTTATTTTAATATTCTAACGTCTTATTGAAAAAAAATGATATAAATTACCTTATAACATGAAAACTATATTAGATTTATTTATTTATTTATTTTTTAAAACATTTATTAAAAAAAGACGTTATATATTCAAAAATAATATTATTTTAATAAATAAATCTAAATATATCCTCCCTAACACAAAATTGAGGTTGATATATATAGTACTGTTTTGAAATTTTTTCCAAAAAAATAATGTGGATCAAATTTAATTATCAAAATATATTAAAAAATATTAATTCTAACAAAAACTCAATGGGACCAAGTAAATGAGTTGTAAATAAAAAAAATATAAGAGCAAAATAATTTTGTATGCTTAAAAATAATAAATAAAAACCAAATATCATATTATTGTATATTTCATTTAGTATTAAATAAAATAGTTTAGATTATATATAAACCAATTTAACAATTTAGTCATGTACTATGAATTCATCTGGTCATGCATAAAACGCATTCACATAAATTTCAGTTTCTTAGTTTTTAAAATATATAATTATATCAATAAAATAATTCCTTTTGTTTATTGATTTGTTTATTTCCTTTTTACAATTGTTTGTTCAGTTGCTCAAGTTTGTAAAATAAACAGTAATTGTTTGAAATATAAGCGGAAATTAAAAAAATATATATTGTTATTATGACTAATTATCAAATATTATCCAGCCCCCTAAGTTCTCTTGTTCTGCTATTCCATAGGCCACAGGTCCAGGCTTAAGAAGCAGAAGCCCAAAAAGCACAAAGGATTTCAGGTAGTGGGCTTGACTCTCGTGAGCGAGCCTCTGCCAAGTCCCTCCACGTTAACATAAGCCGCGTACAGACAATTACTGGAGATTCGCTCGAAAAAGGATTCTGAAAAGTAAAGTGAAATAAAAAAAAAAAAAGAATATATAAGTAAGAGAAAACAGAAAAGATGCAAATTTTTTCGTATATAACCAAATTTTACTGATTAAAATCAAATAATAAAAATCTAATATCAATATTATCTAAACATTTTGTTTAACAAGTTATACACCATCTTGTAAATTAGCCATACTGATTTATAAAATATATTTTAGTACGTTATTTAGTAATACATGGTATAGCTTTTTTTCAAAAGAACAAGCAATAGAATAAGGAAAAAAGAATGATGTAGGTTCTATTTTTATTATGTTTTATAAAATAAAAGTAAAAGTAATATAAAATATCAATATTAATTAAAGATTCACATAAATATTGACTTGATTAAAATTTTTATAATGATAATATTTAACAATTTAATAGATCTTTATTTAAAATAAACCAAAACTATTAATTTATATTTTTCTTCATTATTGAACAATTCCTATTTTGTTTAAATAATTCTTTATATATTTTTCTAAGTTCTTGAACAAGTTCCACCTCTTATATATGATGTAGGACAAAATTAGAGTTTTATTATTTTTATAAATACTAGATACATTATTATATATTATTTTTATAACATAAATGTTGAAATATGTTATTTAAAAATTAAATCTCCAACACAAAACTTGAAGCTATGTAAAATTTAAAATTTAAAAACTTAACATATTTAAGAAAAGTTGAAAAAAAAAATGTATGTAACATTACGTTAATATATTATAGTCGATCTCATTTAAACTAGCTAGTAATGAAATAGAAATGAAATAAATAGCATATTTATTATTGTATCTTTTATTTTAATATCAATAATTTAGTCACACAAAAAACTTGTGAAAGATTAACCTATTCACATAAATTTAACCATTTTAACTCTTTAAAATATATACATTCGTAAAAGAAACCCTATCTATTATATTAATTTTTTAACTATTGTGTATAATGTGAATAAAAAGTTCTATTTTTCTGATTGATTAATTTGTTTTTGTCTATTTACAATTTTTATCTAAGTTACTCAACTTTGTAAAATAAATAATAAATTATTTAGAATATTTGAGGAAATTAAAAGAATTAGGTTATTGTTACCATTAATTATCAAATGTAAACATATTGTTCAGTCATTTTGTTAATTTTGTTTAGTTCTATATAGTATAGGTTTTTAGGGAATGAAAATAAAATAAGAAACAAAACAATTTACTCTTGTTTATATTTAGAAAATAAAAATAAAATAAAATAAAATATCGTAATAATTAAATATTCATTATTCATACCGTGATTGAATTGATTTGACAAATCTTAATTTTGATTTAAAAAGAATTTTGACATTAAAAAACATTAGGTTATATTAAACATATTATTAAAACACAAAACAGCAACAATAAACAAATGAAAAACAATACTGAATAGTAACAAAAACAACAAGAAAAATTAATTATAATAATAATAAGTCATTTGAGAGCATCAAAATATTTTTCATTATTTTCATAACTAAAATAATTGACTAACGTAGAAATTTCTTTTTTCAAAATGAATGTAAACTGTCAATATTGTGCATTGCTTAAAAAATTAATATAACAAAATGGGATGAAAAAGTAAAAATTCAAAATAATTCATACTTAGATTCTTGAGGATTAACATAAGTATGAGATATTATATTAATAGTGGCCCACTTAAATTAATTATTGGTCAAGTTAGTTAATGATAGTTTTAATCGTATAGGCAATGTTGGAACATATAATTAAAGGATAGATAAATACTATTTTTTTGAATATATTTTAATAAAATATAAATACTCAAAATGTGTTTTAATAAAAATAACTATTATAAAGTATTTTAAAATAAAATATAAATTACTCCTCTCCTTATCTATTAAAAAAAAACACAATATACCTATTTTTTATCAATGTACAATTAAAATATTGTGTATAATTGAGACGAGGTTAAAGAAGAGAAATATTCCAAAGATTTACTCATTCACGTAAATTTCAATTCCTTATATTTTAAAATATATAATAATATGAACTAAATAACTTTTTTTGGATGTGACTAAAAAATTCTATTTGTCTTATTGATTTGTTTATTTCCTTCAAAAGTTCTTTGTTAAGTTACTGAAGTTTGTAAACTAAACAATTCGTTTGAAATATATGCGAAAATTAAAAAAAAAAGTTTATATTGTTATTAAGGCCAATTATCAAATTTATTGTCTAAACATTTTATTTAACAAGTTATACACCGACTTGTAAATTAGCCATACTAATTGGTATAGCTTCTTCTTTTAGGGAATGAAAAATAGAATAAGAAAAAAAATGATGTAGGTTCACTTGTTACTATATTTTCTAAAATAAAAATAATATAAAATATTATATAATTAATTAAAGATTTACATAAACATTAAATTGATCAATTTTTTATAACAAAAAAAATATAACCATAATATTTAACAATTTAATAAATCTTCATATAGGCTGCTCTTGTACTCTTATTTCTCACTCGATTAATAAATTTATTATTTCTACTTTAAAAAAAAAAGATAAAGATATATCACACATGTATTATATAAAAATATAAAGTAAACTAAAGTTTTCTTAATTACAAATTGATATTTTAAAATCATGAATACGATTACCAGTATATAATTGATAAAATTAATATGATAATGTGAATAATAAAATAAAATTTTATTATTCACAAAGCGAGATAATATGACTATTTATACATGATTTTCTTTAAATGTACATTACAAATAGAAAAAAAATATAGTTATTTATAATTGATTAAAAGGTTTTTATATTGTTTCAAGTTTGTTACTGAAATATTAGAAATTTTTTTAAATAATTATATTTATTAACTGTATTTAAGTTGTCAATTATTATTAACTATATAATGTAAGAAAATGAATCTACTAATTTAGGGAAGAAATTAAAGAGGGGAATGACTAAAAAGAATATCCAACTTTCCCCTAAATTATATAATTTTACTAGGTGAGTTGAGGCTAATTGAACATATGTTAGAGACGTATTGTTAAGCATTGCACTGAGTAATATTATTTATATTATTCAAAACATAAAGGATTAAATAAAATATGTTTCATTTTAGTTTTCTCCAATATCTTATACGTATTTATATAATAATTATTTTAGGAGCAATTATATCTTTAAAATTAAAAAGAATTTAAAATTCTTTCCAAAATAAGAATCTGAAACGAATGAAAGGGAATAAGGAATAAAAAGAATAACTAAGGCAGTACTGATTTTTTAATTTCTAAAGATTTAAATTCATGTTATGTGCTTTTAAAACATTTAAATAAAAGGTGAAGCTAATATTATCAATGACTAACTCTCACACAATTTTTATGTTTTGACATGACAAATTTATAATACATGACTAAGCTAATGCTTTATGCAACAAAAAGAATATATATTTACATTATTTGTAAATTATTGGATCAAAAGTCTCGTATTTTACATATATATTTACATCATTGTAAATTATTAGATTTATGCACTTTTAACTATTTAAATTGATGAATTGACACATGTAATTAATTTATAATTAATACACTATAATTAATGCATATATTATATGTAATTTCAACGGTTAAAAATATATAGATCTAGTAGTCTACAAATTAGTGCGAATAAATATATAATTTTTTATTTTGCATATACATTTTAATCTAAGTTAACATAATATTTTTACATGTTGTCTATTAATTATTGTCGTATAATTATCATATATATACACATATCAAAGAAGTATCAAAAGTCCTGTATTTTCACACATATGTTTATATCATTTGTAAATTATTAGATTTATGAACTTTTAATCTAACACATATAATTAATATATAATTAATACAATATAATTAATGTAAATGTTATATTTAATTTCATTCGTTAAAAATATATAAATTTAATAATCTACAAATTAATGTAAATAAATATATAATTTTTTATTTTACATATACATTTTAATCTAAGTTGACATAATATTTTTACATGTCATTTATTAGTTATTGTCGTATAAGTATCATATTAATAATAATATGAGATCTAGTAATATTTTTGTTTGTAGACTTTTTTAAAATAATAAATTGACATAATTTCATCAAAACTTGTTTTAATATATAAAATTACAAAGCAACCACAATCAAAAATTGATTTTTAAAAATTACTATAGTATATGTTAATTTATTATTTCGACAAAATTTAAGAATAAAAATTCAAAATAATATTATCTAACATGTTATAATTATTAAATGTTATGTCAATTAATTAAGATGTTTTAACGCATTATTCTTTTATCAAGATTTAAGACAAATTAAAGTGATGAAATTAATCGCAAAGTTATTTCTCAGTTAAAAAATTAAAAATGTTGACATTGTTGGCAAAGTAATGCTAGAAAATATCATGACAAAACACCAACAATAAACAACCGAAAGAACAACATTGAATACTAACAAAAACAAGAAGAAAAATAGTAGCAAACACAAGAAACCAACAAGAAAAATCCTTTATAACGGAAATTTTCTTTTCAATATTAACAATTAATTATAATAATAAAAAATCCTTCAGCATCAAAATGTTTTTCATTATTATCATAACTAAAAAAATTGACTAATGTTGAAATTTTTTTTTTCCAAAAATGAATGTAATTGTCAATATTTTGCATTGTTTAAAATATTAATACAGAAAAATCTCAAGAAAAAATAAAAATTTAAAATAATTCATAGTTAGGGTGTAAATAACTCCACTCTGACTCGAATTAGTTAGCTTGATTTGTGTTTTTGTGTGCAATGCAATTTTTAAAATTTTCTTTGTTCATAGTGATTTTTAGAATTTATTAACTTAATTAATTTGTGTGTGAGTGAGTCTCCTGTTTAATTTGTTTGTGTCTTACTAGCAATTTCATGAGATTTGGTTTTAATTAGCTTTCATATTTTAGTGCTTAATTCAATGTACAACTTTTATTACAAAAAATAAAAAATGATGAGATATATCACACATGAATGACTCTAATACAGTTCTACTGAGTCGGCATTATTTTATTACATAAAGAAATTGAGTTATGAGATATATCACACATATAGTGCATAAAATTATAAAACACATAACGTTTCCTTAATCAAAAGTTGATATTTTAAAGTTATGAAGATGATTATAGTAAGTAGCTGAGAAAATTAGTATGAAAATGTGAAGAATAAACTTTATTTTTATTATTTTAATTAACTAAGCGAAAAATATATAACTGTTTATACATGATATTTCTGTAAAGTTATCTGCAAATAAAGAAAATATAGTTATTCATATGTGATTAAAAGGTTTTCATATTGTTTCAAATTCGTTATTGAAATATTAGAATATTTCTTTTAAGTAATTAGATTTAAGTATATAATGTAAATAAAAGAACTGAATTTACAAATTTGTGGGAATAAATACAAACAGAAAAAATTACATAACAGAAAGGATTTCGAGTTATCCTATAACTTATATGTCCGTATTAATTGGATATAAGGTCGGGTGGCCAAATGTTAGGATGTTTTCTCTTTGACTAATATTATCTCTATTTTTTGAAATGTTAAGGGTTAAATACATTTTTTTTATTTTTAATTATCTCCAAAATCTGACATTTTAAATGTTTTAGATGTATTTTTATAATCATTATTTGTTGAGCAATTATATCTTTAAAATTAAAAAGAATCTACAATTCATTACCACAAAAAAGAATTTAAAAAGAATGAAAGACAAGAAGGCATAAAAAAATTAACTAAGACAATACTGAGTTTTTTATTTTTTAAATTCATAATAATTATATGCTTAAAAATATTTTAAAAAGGTGAAGTTTATATTATGAATGACTAAATGTCCCACAAGTTTTATGCTTTTACATGACAAATTTGCAATACATGACTAAATTAATATTGCCTTATGAAAGGGTATATATATATATATATATATATCACTTTTCTTATTAATCTTTGTCCTACGCTTTGTCTTCTATTGCTTCTTATAATCATATAAAATTGGGATAAAACAATGACATAACATTTTCACATCTTGTCTATTAATTAGTGTACTATACTTATTATATTTTTATTTTTTTAATTTTATTAAAATAAACAAATTATTAAGACATAATTTATTTAATTTTAAAATTTTGTTCTTGATAGCACGTACCAAGACTTGTGTCATAATATAAAAATTATAAAAGTAAATACAGTAAAAATTTTATTTGTTAAAATTATTAAAACATATCATATTTTATTATTTTCATAAAATTTAAGGATAAAAATATCATTATTCAAAAAATTATTATTTTATAATTCAATCTCAGCGAAGTTTGAATCTTGAATTTGGATTTTCTTTTCATCTATAATTTTTTTAATATTTTAAGAATTAATTATATCAATTTTTTATTTTTTGTTGCAATTCATGAATTTAGGTCCATTTGTTGTCTATATCATACATATCAGTTTTACTTATCTTATTCTAAATGTACATAAAATTAAATTTGTCATTTACATTGGAGCAAGAATTTTGATTGTCAAAAACCATATTTAAGTTTTATAATTGAAAATATATCCGATACCCCCTTCTTAATTGACCAAATCTCCGTTACTCCCATTATATTTCAAAAATACCTTAATATCCCCTCGATATTACTTCTGTCAGTGAAAAATGTTAGTTTTTGCAAAAGCACAATTTTACTCTTATGATTACATCATCACTCTGAAAAAGCTGTATAACACTATCAGTTGCAGAGTCTTGGTTTGAGAGGGAGCAAATTGACCCTAATATCCTTGCATTAAAGGTAAAATTATTTAAATACCCTTGATCATATAATGAGAACAAATTTATATTGAAATTAAATAGAAATTTTATTAAATTTTTTTATTAATGGCGTTTAATCCAAGGGTGAACAATGTTGATTGGAATATTAGTATATTGTGAAATTAAAAAATGCACTTATATATTAAAATAGGGAATGAAGTGAGATTTTGTCTTTTTTGGCTTCAATTTGAACGTTGAGACAGAAAGGGGAGAGTTTGTAACGGTAAAATTTTGGATTTTAAATAGTAAACTATATGCATGGAAATCCTAAAGCATTCACAAGAGTTGATTTTTTCCCTGTCCTTGTGTTCATCCTAAACCATCCGAAACCACAACAGCACAGCTAAAATTGACTCATAACCCATCATTCATACAAACTACATCAGCAAGCTTATTTCCCTTGTAACATCCACTGGCAAGCATAGGAATTTAAAAAAATAATCAAGTCTTTCAATATCCATCAAACTAGCAACAATGGAAATCAATGGAGAGATAATCAAGTTCAGAAACAAATTTTACAAATGCAGAAGAAAAGCTGGAGTTGCTATTTTTGAGTCTAAGAAAAATTCTAATAAGTTGTATTTCTTTTGTATACAGGAGCAAAGCTGTGGATTTTTTCCCTTTTGGAAGCCAAAAGGTAGCGAGTTCAATGAGGAAAGGTGGGCGGATAGCATGTCCAACATAAAAAATGCAAACACGAATGTGGTTAATGGTAGGATCATTAGGTTCAGGAATAAGGTTTACAGATGTGGGGAAAAAGCTGGCATTATAATTTTAGAGAGTATAAAGAACCCTAATAACCTTTATTTCTGTTGCAAACAGCCAGAAAAGTGTGGATATTTTAAGTTTTGGAAACCTAGCTACTAAGGAGAAGTTAAATAACAGAATGAAAGAGGTAGTATATCTTGGAAGCAACATATATGTAGGCCATTCAAAAAATTTGGAGCAATCAAGATCAAGTAGTGTGCAAAGTAATGGAAAGACATGTGCAAGATGCATGCATCATAATGAAGTCAAAGTTTATGATTGAAGAACAACTACAATCGATATCAGATATGCTCAGAAGATGATGATGCTTAAAATAGTACTATTACGCATTTGCATAATACAACTGTAGGCTATTTCAACAAAATGCAAATGAAAAAATGTAAACTAATATTAAATGCTCATAATAACGACAATGAAACAGTTTTATATTCATGCATTTAAGGTTTCCAATACTTAGTACAAAAGAAGACAGTAATGTTCACATGTAATCAGTATATGTGTATGGGTTGTGTTCACTCATAGTCCATTGTTATCAACATATATATGTAATGAAGACAACCAAGCACCCAAAAAACCTACGTATTGTTAATCTTTACAAAAAATGACTGATTCAGACCATTCCATACAAAATAATGTATTCATTGTATCTGGACAATTCTGTTCAGCCAATCAAAAAGTTTGTAAAAAAAGTATTACCTTTTGCATAACTCAAGCTATGTTGCTGCTTCTAGACCCATTTGATTCCTATGTTGTTGCTGCGAATTATTTTCTTTATTATGACTAGATACGTTTTGTTTCTTGGAGTTTGGCCTGACACAAGAATTTTCCTTCATATGTTTTCTCCCACTTGAATTAAAAATCAATTACAATTAATGACACCTAAGTAATAGAACAAACAAAAACTCATAGCTACTGGCACTCCCTGTTACCATAGCACTTATTGATGGGAAATCTGTGGCTATAGCATTTGTGGAAGCATTTATGGCGATAGCACTTGTGCCAGCCATATCTGGGGTAGTAGTAGCACTAATATTGTCCTACATTTGTTTGTATAGTTCATTAGAGCATTAATTTATCGTTGTTAACATATATTGTTACTATCACAATTTACAATTATAATATTTTACCTTACTTGGGCAACTTCTTCTATTATACCCAATATTTTTACACATACTGCATCTGGTAGTAAATCTTCTATTTTTAGGGGGTACTTCTCTTTCATTTGGTTGCTTCCTTTTGTTGTACTTTGGTGGTTTACCCATCTTTGCAATAATAGTCGGAGGTTGTAGATTGGACAAATCAACCCTTGGCCAATGCGTCTTGTCAGGTAGTGGTCGTACACTTTTAGAATATGTCAGCTAATGTACATCCTTGGTTAAGCTTTTGTCAACGTAGTCTGCTAGATCAAGATTTCCAACAGTCATAACTGCTCTTGCTCAAGTCCACAATGAAATGCACACTACCCTTTACTTGATAATTTATAACCTCAAACTCAGTTTCACTTAATTTGACCATCACTAATTTTCTTGCAAGCTTTGAAAGTGTTTTAATTTTGGCATACACCCTAAGAGGCAAATTTGTAAGCCATGCCATACTTTTTTCCTTCTTCATATAATCTTTTTTATTAACTTAAGCATATAAATTCCAAAAACTCCGATATAGGCTTCCTTTTATACTCATTGAGAAATCTGTTCCAAGATTCTGTCATATTATTTGTAGCACGGTCAATCTTGAAGGTATGATCAAATTGATGCACAGCCCAAGTGTTTAGCTCATTTTGCATAAACCAAGTATATGCATCAAGATTAAGTTATTGGATTTTGCCCATGGCATCATCAAAATCAGCTTTGTTCTTTGCTCGCACAGCCATCAAAAAATGTCTTCTCCATATCTTATTATTGAAGAGTTTCTTAAAATTAGCATAAATATGCCTAGCATAATACCTTATTACTGCGGTTGGAAAATAAATATTAAGTGTTTCAATTACCCTTTTTGTCTATCAGACGCGAAAGTGATTGAAATGTTCTCACTTATCTCCAAATGCTCCTTGAATAACTGTAAAAACCAATCCTAACTATGTAAATGTTCACCCTCATGTACAAATATTGCCAAAGGGAAGATGCCATTGTTGACATCTACTGCTACTATAGATAAGAGGACTCCATTATATTGTGATTTTAAGTGACAAAATCTAATCTTATGAATCTTTTGAACCCCAACATAAACCTTATTTGCTGTGCATAAAAGCTAATAAAAATCTTCTTGAATACTTCCATAGGGTCTTGGTGAATCTTGACTATCACTTCAGCATTTCTTGATTTCAGCTGTATGACCATAGTCTTGAAGTCGTGTGTACAAAGAAATGAAATTAGATGCTGCCATGCTCAGGGCCTTTTTCTTGGCTTTGTATAATCTCTTTCTTGCTGTTCCCATCCTAAATCGCCTGCATAACTCTGCTACCATACCGATAACAAAAATGCCAGTTTATTTACAATTGTTTCATACAGCTTCTTTGCTACCCAGTCACTTGTCGCCTGTGGATTCTTGAAGCTTCTCTTGCATGTGTGCTCCTCGATGAAAATTGATCTCATACAGAAACTAATCTTATCAACAAGGATAGATGCGTCGATCTTCCATTCATAATTTAGCCTTCCACATACACCTCTTACCTTTGTACTTTCATTTTTAATCCTCTTAAGCCATAAGCATTATTAGATTGCATAGTCTTTTACAGCCTCTTTAAATTGAGTCACATTTGCAAACACTTGAACTTTTTAAGATGAATATCATCCTCCTTTGAAATTCTGTACATCCTACTCCTTATATCTCTTACCATTCTATTGATTGAAATGTCATCATCGTCAGAACTATCTTCAAATTCTTTCTCACCATCACTGCCATGATCTGACAATGCATCTACATCATTTAATGCTGTAAGGTTAGTCATATCGTTTAATATTTGCTCCTCTTCTTCATCAATTTTAGATTCGAACATGGAAGGAACATCATCGTCAGTCCACTCTATGGACTTTTTACTTTTGACCTCTGCATTTTCTTCAATGTCAGAACTATCGTCTGAATCAGCCTCAGTATTTGGGTTATCTTCTACCCCTATTTAACTCTTGATTGTTGTTGTTGTTGTTGTGTATTATGCTAGTGTAAACTCTACTTTTGTTCATATAACTCATTCATTCTAACCAAGGTTGCACCAAGATCAAACTCAAACTCATTTTCTTCCTCTGACTGCAAATAAGGTCATGTGTGTTAATCAAGATCTTGTTCATCATTTTGCACAGAAGATTGTTGATGCTAGTCTACATTTTGTTCATTTGGTTGTATAGGAGATTGTGTTTGGTAGTCAAATATATGTTCTTCTGGCTACTGACTACACTGTGTATGCTAGGTTGAATTTTATTCCTCTGGCTAAACAGGAGGCTCTGTGTGTTGGTGTGGTTTTGTCATCTCCATGTTTATTACTTGCAACAAAGCATAGTCATTTTCCATATTAGCCTTACCTTCTGAAACATGCATTTAAGAATCCAGAGCAAGAACATCCATCTCTAGTCTAACATTTTCAATGCCTTTGTCCAAGCTCTCCAATACATTGTCCATCAACTCTTGGTCAGCGTCAATTACTCTTTTCTAATTTAACCAAGGGACAATTGCCTTTATCAAAAAATTCTCATCATCAAACTAGTGGCGCTTGTAAAAGATCTCCATCACATCATTAATGATTGTTATGAATGAACAACAATCTAAATCAACATACCCAAATTTTAATACATTACCACAGAAATAAACACTTAAAATAAACCTTGTATTCATCCTGTCAACAAACAATGCAATCATCCTGTTAATCAAAATATCCAAACTAGGTAATCGAAAATTGAATTAACCACATCTAATCGAGCAAGAACAAGTATATTTTCTTTTAACGGATTTAGTATTAAACAAATAATCCCATAACAGTCATTACCTTATTATGTTACCATACACACACCTATAATCAAGTAAAAAAAAAAAAAACAATTTTCTACGGATTTGTTTCAAATAGCCATAAAATAGAGACATTTAATATGAACATATTAATTTATTTTGCATTCACATATATATTCAATATTCATAAACAATAGATTGTGCACAAACAATATCCTTGCAAACAAGCTTTCACCAACCAACATCATGTAGATAAAATGATTTTTCCAGATTTCAATGACAAAACCCACAAAACATAGACTCGTTTTTTTTTAAGTTTTGACCTACACATTTACTACTTTCTCTTTATCATACAAGAACACAAACAGTGACCATCACCCAAATAGAAAAAAAAAACCCATTCAAATTAAAATACCCAACAACAAATTTTAGTTTCAGAATAGAACTTAACTCTCTTTACGTCTCTTGCTTTCACCAATGGGAATGATTTTCTCCGAAACGTCCTTCACTAGTTTGCTTTCAAACACCACTTTTTCTGTTCAATCGTGATAGAGAAATGACGATTTTTAGGGTTTTTTAAGTTGAGTCTTGTTTGGCACGAAGAAAGAAACGAGATTATGGAGAAGAAAATGAATAGACGAGAGTTTGAAAGTGTTTTTGTGCTTTTTTTAAAAAAGTTTTTATTATTCTTTTAAACTGCAACAAATTATCAAAAGATTATTTTAGTATTATTTTTAAAAAAATCTCCTTAAAATGCATTAAATGATTACCGTATATTGTTTGAATTTGTACATTCAAGCAAGTAATTTGGCTAAATTACTATATTGTCCTCCACTCATTAACCTTTTTATTAATGGAAGTAACGTCGAGAGAGTACTGAGATATTTTCGAAATATTGGGGGGTAATGGAGATTTGGTCAAACAAAGAGGGGGTATTTGGCATATTCCCTTTATAATTTTTGTAATTAATTTTTTAAAATCATTCTTTTAAAAATTATAATAAACATGATCTCAAGTAATTTTAGTAATTTACCTTGAGCATTATTAAAATTATTATTAAAATTATTTAAAAATATATTTATCATATTTCTATTTTAAATCAATTCCTATATTACTATGATTTTTTTAAATAAATTTTTAGAATACCTGAATTAATACCAAACGACGTCGCTTCAGCAGCTGGGCTAAATATAAGGCTTCAAATAATAATATTAACAAATAAAGACGGTTAAAAATTGAACATCCAACGTTGTACTTTCCGAAGCCTTCAAAAAAAAAGCGGTCGCTTCTACTTCCCTCCTTTTCTCGGGTTCATCGAATTCGAAGGTTCGTTCCCACAACATCTTTTCTTTGTCTTAATTTCATATTATTTATTTATTCATTCTTAAAAGATTAATTTTTTTTTCGTTCGCTTAATTTGTTTAACTTGTTTGATTCTAAACGAACTGTCGTTTTCGTTCGAGATTGGACCAATTCAGTTGATGCAGAAAGAAAATTAACTTGAAGTAACTGAATTTCTTCTCATAGAATCTCAAAGTCGCAACGTTTTTCTTTTTCAAATTCGTTGTTTCGAATTGATTCTAGGGTTTTTTTTTTATTAATTTCTTGTGGAGCTACTGAAACCGTTCTTTTATTTGTTTATTTCGTTAATTCTTACCGCGGTTTTACGATTTTGAAGCTCGGTTTGTTTTTGGGAAATTGAATTTATGATTTAGGGTTTTTAATTGTCTGAAGAGATGATTTTTTTCATTGTTCTATGGACTTACGGGTAGGCTGAATTTCATAGGTTTGAAAGGAATTTTTTTTTGGGAGAATTATTGTATTATGGGTGCAAGTATTTTATATTGGGTACTTGAATTTTAAATGTTTCTGGGGATTTTTTAATTTGATGTTTATGTATCTGTGTTCTTGAATTGAGTTAAGCTCACTGAAAGCATGTGCTGCACATGAATGTATTGATTTCCTTTTCTTGAATTCTTTTTCTTTCTTCTTAGGGAATGTATTGATATACAGTTTTATCTAAAATTTACTTTATTTTGTGTTCCTTTGTAGTGGACAAGGATAGACTGGTTCTTGAAAATTATGACATGAAGCGAAAACGGGGACACAAGAAAGGGAGATCGAAAGGGGGCCTTAAGGCAGTTAAACATGAGGCAACACCAGTTATTAGTCTAAATAACACTGAAGATGATTCCAATAATGGGGATGAGTATGGAAATGATGAATATGAGTCAGTGATGGAGGTTGACACACCTTCTTCGACTGGGACTGATCAGCCACTGAATGTTGCAAGTATAAAACCTGATGGGTCAGTTGATAAGGCTTTAGGAAAACCAGTTGGGCGTGTAAAAGTGAAGTTGAAGACTCCAAAAGTTTTGGAGTCTTCACATAGTGATACAGATAAGAGTAGCTCACAAATGGGTTTTGACAGACAAAGTGGGAGTGGTGATAGAATGGAGGATAGTGCTATTTCATTGGCTGAAATGAAACTGGGTGTTTTGGGGAATGTGTCGAAGAAGGCCGGGAGCATCAAGATTAAGTCATCAAAGGGCTTGGGTAGTTCAAGCATTGGTAAAACTAGTGATTGTGCAGCAGCACAAGGTGATAGTTCTCATCAAAAACAACATAGGCCCCATGTGGAGCGACAGTATCATAAGGAAGAACTAGAGGCTGCCTTGACGGTATGTTGGGAATTTTATATAAAAGTTCATTGAATCTGGTTGATTGTGTCAGATTGCGTGTGTATATGTTCTTTAAAATTCACCAATTTCTGAATGACAGTTGATCAATGTATTCATACATTTGTTGTCTGTCTTTACAGGTGATTAAGAAGGTTATGAAAATGGATGCAGCTGAGCCTTTTAATGCCCCTGTGAATCCTGAAGCGTTGGGAATACCAGTAAGTTTAATTGGTTGGCATGATGCTTTTGGAACCTCTTTACCCAGTTCTTAATTATATTTCTCTCCATAAATAACTTTCATATCGAGAGCGCTGTCTAGTGATTGGTCAAGAAGGTTCAAACTCTTGTGCCCTGTCAGGTTTTGGCTTATGTCCATCTATGAGGTTTGGGTGGATAAGTAGCTCTTAGTTTTGAGAATTTCTTTCTTAATCACAAGTCTTGTATATTTTGCAGTGCATGAATTTATAAGTGTACTGGATAACTTTGGAATGTTGTAATTTATTCTATCATAGTTGCATGACACACACAATTGTGCCTATTGAGCCTATTCGCTCTTAAGTGTTCTCTAATTATGGTCAATCATGAGGAATTAATTTTCTTTCTTTCATTTCTTCTCTTTTCTCTACTTGTTGAGTGGGTGTGGCTATTGTGTTTATTTTGATGTCATAAAGTTCTCTGTAATGTAGCAACATATATATTCTATTTGCTTTAGTGAGACTTTTCTTTCTTTAATTTGGATGGGGATGTTATTTGGAACCAGGATTATTTCGATGTTATAGATACCCCAATGGATTTCGGAACTATATGCAACAAACTTGAAAACAGTGATAAGTATATGAACTCAGAAGATGTGTACAAGGACGTACAGTACATCTGGGAGAACTGTAACAAGTACAACAACAAAGGTGACTATATTTTGGATCTTATGAAGCGAGTAAAGAAAAATTTTATGAAGTATTGGACTGCAGCTGGATTATACCTTGAGCAATCAAGCGGAAGTGGAGGTGCAGGTGAGAGTTTCACATATATGCTTTTTCCTAGTTAATGTCCTTTGATATTCTTCACTCTTATCAGTTTTGTGTATACCTTTGATCGTCCCTCCACTGAATCTAAAAGGTTGCCCTTCTAATGTCTATACTTATTTTGTATTGGGCTTTTAAAAATATCTCAATCTAAATTTGTGTATCTATGTATGAATGAGCTAATCCTGTTGAAGGTGATGGGTTCCATATACTGGCCGCCGGCTTACCATTATTCTTTTACTTTGTGTTAGGTGTTGAAGGCATTCAAGAAGTTGCCCAGTCTACTCATGGAAAAGTACAAGTAAAGGGAGGTCAACCAAAGCAAAAATCAGGAAAGCGTCATGGGTATGTTTGTATGGAAACCTTTTCTTTTTTGGTAAATTTTTTCTCTCTGTTGTTATTATATTCAATTAAGAATCATCTAATTTATGTTAATTTAGGGTTGTCCTTTGTTGATATAGATTAGAGGTTCCACTTGCTGTTAAAAAAATAACAATAACAATAATAATAATAATAATAATAATAATAAACCAAGAAGAAGAAGGAGTTAGTTATGGTGACCAAAAATTACGTTGTTCATTAAGTCTTGATGTCTGAGCTTCAGTAGAGTTATCTTAACTGAGTTCATCAATTGTATGCTCCTAATGGTGAATCCCAGACTGAGCTTTTCAGTAGAGCTATCTTAACTGAGTTCATCAATTGTACGTTCCTAATGGTGAATCCCAGATTTCAGACTTCAGTTTCAACAGTGGATGTGGTTTTACTTTTACCATGTGGCGGAATTAGGAGTTTCATATTTATCATATTTATTTCAGCTCTGGCTTTTCATTAAACATCAGCAATGAGTGAGTACGCTTGGCAAAAAAGCCTGGTCTGACCTGGCCGGGGTAAAACCTGGATTTTAGGATATAGAATGGGCCGGGTCTGGGCATTTTTTCATTAAAGCCTGGACCGGGCTGGGTCAAAGCCTGCCCGAAAACAAAAAAATAAATTTGTTAAATATTAGTCCAGGCTTTTAAAAGCCCGGATATAAAGCCTGGACCGTTGTGGTCCAGTTTTGACCCACTTCAGAAATAATGAATCCAGGCCCTGTCCGGGCCCAATTTATAACAAATAATCTGGGTCCAGCCCGGGTTTGCACCGTTCCAGGCCAGGTTTTGACCTCCTCCAGAAATAATGAATGCAGGAATTTATAACAAATAAATCCGGGTCCGGGCGGGTTTTTGCAAACCCGGCCCGAACCTGGGTTTTTGCCAAGCCTAGATGAGTCACTTTGCAGACAATAATCTTATGGAAATTCATGGTGAATTTGAAAACTATTTTTCCTGTGGCAAGAGCAGTTCATTTAAATAGTCTTTATACTGATCTAGTGTTTTACCATTTGCAGAAGGCGTCATAAACACGATTGTCTATGTGCTATTTGTGTTCTAAAGCGCCGCAAAAGGGAGCGTGAAGAGAGTGCTCGTATTGCTAAAGGCCAAATTATTGTTGCTGAGGCTCAAGAACTGAAGCAAGAGGTAAATTAATTTTTCTGATTGATGGTTATGCTCAGTATTTTAGTGATAAACTTGTTTTTCAATTTATATTTGCTAATCTAATTTGTATTAAATTTGAAATATGAGATTTGTTTTTCACATCATAGATTATTCTCTCTTTGGCAGTGTATATTGTTCTTTTCCTTTTTCGTCTCTCTTTTTGCCCCTCCTTTATTTCCTTCATGTCCTGCATCAGTTTTCTTGCAGACAGTAGTAGTTGTTGGGCTTCAATGTAATGTTGGAAACACAATGTCCTATAAACCAAGCAGATGACGTAATTATCGTACATGCAAAAGTCCAGGACATGGATCTTAAATCTGTAAAATTTGTGTCTATAGGACTACAATTTGTAAAATCTTTTGGATCGCAATACCTTTTGATTGTGCGATAGTAATTAGCAGTAAGATATCTGTTTCCCCAGAGGACAATGTCAGTAACCATGCGTTGCTTATGTTTAGATATGGTCTGTAATACAAGAGTCCAGAGGCATTTGTAATGTTGCATACCACAGTCAAGTGCTTAGGATTGGTCTTAAATTGCAGAGAACGAGGATCAAGACATTAAATTGAATACGAAATTTGACATTTCTTGCAAACAGTAATATATTTGCACAGAGGCCAACCAGATAATAGTTTTAGTAATCTTCTGATAATAACATATGGGCTCTCCAATGGATTTATAAAATGCTACATAAGAAATGAGTTCCCAGAAGAGAGCTTAGGTCCTGCAAGAGAACATTTGCCTTTGGTTTCTCTGTTTCTTCTTTTTTATTGTTTTATAGCTTGTTATCATGTTCTAATTGCTCTTTTCTTTTTGAATCTCTATTGAAGGAATCTTCTCCCATAGAAAGTCCTCAAGGCGATGACTTATCATCAGATATGGATGAATCACAAGACCTTGATGCAGATGCAGATGCAGAGGCGGAAGGGAAAAGCGAAGAAGTTAAAATGGAGAGGAAGCATGAAGAAGAGGAGGATGAGGAGGAGGAAGACGATGAGGAGAATGAGGAAGAGGAAGATGAAGAGGGAGGAGAAGAAAATGAGATAGAGATGCGAAGGAATGGCGAGGGTGAAGCCTCACAGCAATCGAAAGGAGAAGAGTCCATGAGACAATCTGAATTAGGAAGACCAGGTAAGTCTGGTGGAGTCCAAACTCATTCCCAGGAGCATGATGAAGAAACTGCAGGTGTTCAGAAGCTAACACACAAGGTACTTACATAGATTGTGTATTATGACGTTAAAGCTATGATCGTTTACCGTGATTATATCAGAACCTGCACCTGTAACGACACTACGCACATTGAGGAATGTGCTGACTCAGTGATTTGATGTTGTTACAGAACTCGCAAGAATGGGAAGAAAAAACTAAAAGGTACCATAATGTCAGTTCCAAAGATCCCATGCTTCTGAATTTATGCGGAATTCTCTTCCCCAAGGATCGTAACTCTGTCTGGAGCGGTCCTCATTCTCTGGCTCAGCAGCAGGTTTCTGCTCATACTAACTCCATTCTTGCAGCCATTGAGAGTTTCATGCAGTAGCCACTGAGCACTCTTAAAAGACATGATCGATTTTTCCCTTTTAGCTTTTTCTTTATCTTTCTTTTCGGCTACTTCAGCAAGGGATTAGATATTGTTTATACTTCGCTAATTCAAATTATGTTGTATAAAAATTATTTGTATCTGCTCTTAGCATAGATGGTTTTAAGCAGTTTTGTAATAAATTATTGTAGGTAATAAACAGGAAAGCACTTTATTTCTTTTATGGAAGTACTTAAGTTAGTCGAAGCACTTCCAATACATGGGTAACGACTTTAATTTTTGGATTTATGAAATTTTATCATTACTATTTAAAATGGAGATAAATAAAATGAATAGAAATTGAACCTTCTAAAATCCATAGCCCTTGTAAAGAGAACGCTCATCAATTCATATCTTCAGAAACTGATGACAAGTGTCTGTCCATTGATCTTATGCAATCCAATGGTTGAAATCGAAATCAAACATTTAATGTTACCAATTCACCAGACTTGATTGTACGAGATAAATGGACGAAGACGTTTAACAAAACATTTGTTCTTTTTTTTTTTTTCTTGAAAGTAACAAAATATAGGCATAAATGCTTTTGCAGTTGACTGGCAATGTCTAGCCTGCCAGGGCAACTTCTAATTACTCAGGTAATAGTTGGGCAAGTTTGGCAACACCTGAAGGCACCCCATGTTTGCCTGGTTCCATTTTGTGTTTTGTTACCGTCTCCTACATCATTCTTTCCTGTAACTCTCATTTTAATCCTCTCTATTCATGAGTAGCCAGTGGACAGCAAGTGTGGTTTGTGATCTTCTCCCAGATCAGAGAAAAGAGAATAAAAATGTTAGTTTTTACATCCAAAGAGAAACCAATTATGTGCGATCATCAAAGGCAAACTTTTCAAACACAACAAATTTATTATAGTACTGATCCACTCTTAATGTAAAAACATGGCACACCTCTGATATCGTTCTAGATATCAAATGACATCATACACTACATAGATAAGATGCTTTTGGACTTCCTAAAAACACAACACACTTCATAGATAAAAAGCTTCCTAAGTTATCACACCTTTCACCTCGCTAGGAAAACCTGAGATAGGCTCAATTCAACCAAAGAGGTTGAGATCCTTTTGTTGATTATGAGGATAGTTGCCACAAATTCCAGGGGAACCATTAATTCAGACGTCTCTTCTGGCTTGCTGGAGCTGGAGATGTTTCAGAAGAATCTGCGGTATCTGTTTCAACTTCTGATGGCAGATCATATCTCACATAGCCAAGGTAGAGTCCACATGCAGGGGCCATCGGAGGTGCAGCAGTCACTGTCTTGGCTTCCAGGATTCTTTTAACTGAAATACTCAGTTTCCAATGATGCAAAAAGTTGGTTTGCAACAAAGATTTTAAGAAACAATATTTTTATTTTCATGAAGTATGATACATAAAACACAGGCAGACTGACCATCAGAAACAGATAATTGTCCAGTGCCTACAGCTTTCAGAACTCCAACAATGAGTCTAACCTGTACAATATTGACAAGAAACTGAACTGCTTAACTGGTGATCTTGAAAATTTTTTTTACAATCTGAACTGAACTATTATATGCTCCAACAACTAAGAAGACGAAATTGACAACATTACGAAACCGACTATGCAGCAGTACTATAAAAGAAATATGTAAAAGGGAATTAAATTGAATTAACATGAATCAAAATGCACTTTTAATTTGTCAAACAAAATAAACTTCCCAGCACATTGAATTGCCATCCTTAAATGTTTAGGACTGGTAGAAAACAAAAATAGGCAAGTAAAAATCAGAAGTAGAAATTCCAACCTGATGATAAAGAAAAGAGCGTGCACGAACTCTGACCACATAGCAATGATGTTTTTTCCTTAAACCGAATATATTTGGGGTCGCTGACCTACTGTTATTGTACATGGAACTAAGCAACAGGTCTTTTTCAGAATTGATGGAGTACACACGGGAATGATCCTTGATAATATTGTTTAGGTCCTTCCCATTAATTGAAGGAAAGAAAACAGTTGAAATCACCTCCGAAACATGCAGCTCATCTAAAGTTCTGATTGGCGAGATCGCCTATATTATCAAGCAATGGTTTAAGATGTTAGTTTGAGAAAACTTACAGTGGGAAAACAGAAGGAAAGAAAAAGACACATTTGCTATTTGGTAATATTAAAAAGCAGTGTTGCTTTAGCAGCAATGTATGAAATCAGAAAATGACCCAACCATATGTTTATTATAGTCTACATGAAAAGGGCATTGCATCAATCAAAAAAAAAAGTGAAAACAAATGGTAACAATTCAGGGGCCCAAAAAAAAAACCTGGCAGGCTGATGCTCTAAAGGAGCTAAAATCATGACGTCCAACAAGAACTTTGCATGCTTCCTGTATTAATGTCAATTGTGAATTTAGTGAAGCTAACAATTGGAACACAGCAAAAACAATTATGATAATGATAAGCATAATAGCCAAGAAAACCTGCATAGCACGAAGATCTAGATCCTCAGGTACATGCCATGCCCCTTGTCTCTCAAAAACAGACAGACTATCTTGCCCAGACAGTATACGATACAAGTACCTAAAGTAGTTATTTGACAACACTTTTCAAACAGTTAAAACCCCCAGCATTCAAATTAAGAGACACATGACATGGAACATAAATTAGAAGTCAGGGTAGGGGCTCTTTGACAACAAATTTGAACGCTTAATTTGGAGTTCAGAGGCAACAGAAAACCAAATTAAAGAAAACCAAATTAAAGAAAGGAGGGCATTAGCCAAAATTATTTCAAGTGCATAACTTTTCTTGCAGATTCATGATACCTACATTCGTTCTTGCGCTCTAAATCTCGCATGAAAGTCAGATGAAACACATCGAACATCAGTAATCATAATATCAGTGTTGTCACTGTTGTCCTTCTATAAAAATGAAAAAAAAAAATTGTCAGCATCTGCATGAGATACACGGAGAAATCCTAGCTGGATATGATTTCAGGACAAAAATCAAAATTCCAAATTCACCCTCAGTTCTAACAAGAAATCTGAACCGGATAGACATGAAGACAACCTGAAGTCCACAGGACAACAGGTGCTCTCTTTTGTTGCATGCTTTCTTGAACAAGAACAGAAAAGTACGACGATAAGTATTCACCAGTTGGAGGAAGAGAGAATAGTGAGACAAACAGCCACAAGTTGTAATGTTGATTCTAAAACTTCAAAGATTACTAGAAGACAAACCTGTAGGAAATGGTTCACAGCTCGCTTAACCACAGCAGGGTCATGAGGTGTTAACTGCATTTCAGAAAAGAAGGAACTAATGATTTGACAACATAGATGACCATACAAAATCAAATCCTATTAACATCAAGTATTGTATCATATTTTTAATTATGAGTAAAAGCATAATTTTGTAGCAATTAATTAACTCATTATTTGAAAATATTTATTTAATAATTTGTTATTATAAATTAATGCACATAAAGTGAAATTCTTCCTGGACATAGAGCTTACTAAAACAATCAATATTGGGAAGCCAGCTCCAAATAGCAAGCACCATATGCAAAACAAATAAAAGTATATCATGTTTACTGTTCTTTTGACAAAAAAGGAGCCTATTTTTAGGCTACATACAATTTCGCCCGGCTTCCTTTTGCTTGTGCGTTCAAGGTCTACATGGCAAACATTTGACACAGCATGTACTCCAGCATCCTATGGGAATGAGAGAAAAAAGAATCTATGTTATGCCTCAAAATCCACAGAGGGGAGCAGAAAATTGATTATCATTATATCATTCATTCAATCAAGCAAGGGATAGAAACCAAAGTAGTAACAAGTAAGCGGCTGAACAATATACTTACGGTGCGACTGGAGAGAGAGACTCGAACTGGCTTACCAATAAATTTACTAAAAGCCTCCTGCGTTGTCAAAAACAATTCTTTTATAGCTAAATGTAAACAAACAAATAAAATAAATATATGTGTTATTGCCACTTCTATCTGCAGTTGACTTCTAATGTCTATGGGCAATCACTTTTGCTTATTCAACTAAACAGTACAAAAAGGAAATATAAAAGCACTTCTCGTTAAATCAAAACACTTTTCATTACGGTTAAACTATTGAAGCTGCAGTTGGGAGTGATTATAACCCAAATGCTTCCACAGACAGCGGTTTTCAGTGAAAGCATTTCTACAAACACCTAAAAAACGCTGTTTGAAAAAGTATTTCCAAGTGATTTTCAAACTAAAAACACACTATTAACTGCTTCTCCCGAAAATTCAAAATCATCCTGGAGCGGTTTGTACTCCAAAGAAAGTCGCTTCTGCTTATTTCAAACATACACAATAAAAAAGAGAATAGAAAAGGACCAAAGAAAAACAAATTTTACTTAATTCAAAGCGCTTTTCACGCAGCAAAAGCACTTTTCTTGGCAACCCAGAACAGAGAAAAAAAGCAAATACCTCAAGAACGCCAGCGACAGTCCTTCCCCGGGACTGCTTCTGGGCCCCCGCAAACCGAGTCCCGATATACTCAACAGCAACCAAGTAGCGTTGCATTCCAGGATTTGCGGTTCCGGTATCGGAAGGAGTTTTCGACTCTGACACTTCCTCGCACTCCTCGTCTTCGTTTTCCTCGACACACTCTTCTACTACTTCTTCTTCTTCTTCTTCTTCGTTTCTCACTGCGTTTGAAAGCCTTTTAGAACTTTCAGCGTTGCACTGGAGAATGTGTTTCGAAAACTTAGTCATTGAAGATAATTATTTTTTCTGAGTTATTTTCTCTCTGTTTCTCAACGGCCAAACACAATAGAAACAGTATAACGTTTTGAACGTGGTTGGGTTTGCAAAGGATTCAAAGGAGCCGCCATTTATAGGCGTTGGGGATTGTACGGAACCGAGATTCCATTAATCAAACTGTTCAACGCAATAAGAAGGAAGGACAATAATTAATTTTGTATGAATAGCCTCTTTCTGGAAAGACGTGTTGAAAAATAGCTCACTTTTTCAACTCCCCCGAATTATATATAAATGGCAAGGGATTTTATCACTTAAATCCCTGATGTTTGTATTATATTAATTGTGTCCCCATTCTTTTCATTTATTAAATAATTTTACCAATAAAATCAATAATACGTTTGTTAAAAAAAGTACATGAATATAAATCAAGTTTCTCTTCAATTTTACTGTAAATGGGATTAAAACTTCATATTCTTTATATTATTTTAAAAAAATTATTAATTAAACTGATTAGTATGCACAAGAACATGTAACATATAATTGAAATCTAAATGATATATTTACTGCATGAAATACTTTAATTTTGTTCTATTATGTAGATTTTAAGTTTTCAAATTTTAATCATTATGTCCTTGGATGAACATCTTAAATAGAAACACCCTATCAATTATAGTTAGACATTATCACTATGAAGTCAAATGTATCATATTCAATTAATGGTAAAAGGAATCTTGTACTAAAAAAGGTAAAAGCAATTCTACAATTATTGATGCTGTGAATTTGCATAAAAACATGTCAATTATATGTGCAAGCAATGATAAAATTTTATAGTGTGCGTTGAGTTGTATTCTCACAAATAAATAATCAAAGTCCATTTTTTGAAAATATTCTAGATAAAATCATGGGTAATACTTAATTAAAAAAATTTAAGTTGGAAAAAATAGCTATGTGAAAAAAAGAAGAAAATTTACAATACATTTAAATAAGGCATCATTTAATATAAATATCATATTAATGATGAACATTTAATTTTAAGAAAAACTCATTATTTCTCGGATGTTTTAACATGTTAATACTTATATTTTTTATTTGAATAAAAAAGTCATAAACACTAATTGTTGCAATATATTTGCATGAGAAAACAATAAGAGAATTCAAATATTGGAGATATGGTAGCAGAACTTTGATATAATTTCTAACATAGAAATACAAATAATTTGTGAGATGCTTTTACCATAGAAGATCAATATTGTATAATATTATACTAAAATTAGAGAATTCTAACTTAATATGAACTTAATTAATTTTTAGTTAAAGATATTTTAATATTGATACACTATAAATGAAGATATGATATTAAGCCCTATTATACTGTATTACCATTCATTTTATTCATGATGTATCAATCACAAATTTATATTTACTAAGATAAAACCTTGAATCAGAAGAGTTAATTTCTGTTTCAAACTATAAATAAGTAGAATTATGATATGCATTTCTATATTGTAATACTCAACTATAACTTATAATTTGTAAGAAAAATTTGTAATGTAAAATATTTGTGATTTTAAATTATAAAAATTGTATATTTCACATTATCAATCATAATAATTGTCTTTAGGAAAAAGTGGACAAAGCAAAAACCTCCAAATAATATGCTCTATAAAGCCTAGAGGATCAAATTCAAATATGGTCAGAAGCTAATTCTGCAATTATTAATGGTTGGCATTTGTGTCAACACAAAATTGTCCGGGACGGATCAATCCCTTAATTTTACACATATTTTACATTATTTATAATTTATTAGATTTAGACACTTTTAATAATTAAAATTACATTTAACAAATATGATTAATACATAATTAATACATTGTAATTAATACACATATGAGATATAATCTTAAGCGTCAAAATAGTTTATATCTAATTATATACAAATGATGTAAGGAAATGTTTAAAGAGTTATTGACTCATTGATCTTTTTCTTTTATATATATAGGATTTTTATAAACTGTCTTAAAGTAATTTTACAATTAATAATAATTAGAACAACACTTAAGAATGCTTTTATAAAAGCAACGAAGCATATTTCATATAATAAATTGAATTCTAGTATAAAAGTTGAAACTCTCACTTAAACTATAATTTAAACCCTAATTTTTATATATTTCATGTTTTATAAATCTTAATTATGTACTAAATAAAATAAAGGATAATAATTGTCCATATATCTATGTTACATATAATGTAACAATACACATATTGAATTCATAACACTGAATTTAAAACATATTACGTAAAAATAAAAAGTTATAAAATAAAACTTAAAACTAAATGCAAAAGTTGAAAAATGAAGTTACATATAAAACTTAAAATATTTAACATAAAAATTGAAATAATTAACACAAAATTGAAAATTTTAGATACATGGAAACAATACATGATATATATTATAGTGAATCTCTAGAAATAATAGACACACTATGAAATGATGGGCAAGGAGATAAGATCAAAGCAAAGCAAAAGGCACCAATATTATCAATTATCAATTATCAAATGTTGTTTTTGGCAGACAAACTTGTCAAATCATATAAGTGCATACATGGATGGCATCCATAAGAGTATTTCAAATCACTTTCAAACCTCATTTCTTACATTATGTTTTCATAGAGGTAATATAAAATACATGGATTTCCAAATTTTAACTTCATAAGTAAAAAAGTAATTTGTTTAATGCATTCAAATACGTCCCTTACTATATTAAAGTGACTAAATTATTTTTTATAATATTGAATTTTGACAAAAAATACTAAAATATAACTTAATAATAAAGGGTATTTGAGATTTTTAGGTAGAATTAAGGATTTGTTTGATATAAATAAAAAATTTAGATATTCATTTATGAATATGTTAAAACTAAAAGGACATGTATGTTATTATCCATTTCCACACAATCGGTCGATCTTTTGCACCATTTACTTTTATTACTCGAGGAATTACTTGAAGAACACCCTTTACTTACACACTAATTCAAGTGTTTTTTTATTTTAAAATACAAGATATAGTTTCATATGCACTTTTAATTCTTTCAAATTAAGAAAATTAATAATATTGGGTTTAATTCTTTCAAATTAAGAAAATTAAATAGTTAAAAGTGTTGGGTAATAGCAAATAAATCTCTTGGTTCAAATAGAATATGTTATGATGAGCTTCAAATGGGAGCGAGATAAAAAGTATATAATCTAATTTTAACTCTAATATTAATTCAATCAATCATTTCATTTAGAAATTTAATTTATAATTAAGTAGCTAAAGTTTTGATATTAGTATTCAAAATCAAGTACAACAAGACCAATTGATCAATTGCGATAAGATAACTATTGTGCTCTTCAAACATAAGATAACATACAAATTCACAAATAATATGCACAAACAAAAAATAAAGGATTGAAATTTAATGCATAAGCATCTTTTGGAGTACAAACTTTGTCAAAAGCATTATGTAAAATGCAAATAATTGGAAGTTTGTCGCATACTTCTGTCTTAAATTTCATTACGACAAGCACAATTAGATGCCAATTCCAAACCATTACCCCACAACCGAGTCGGTTTGCACGACTCCGTCGTGAAGCTTAATAAGGAAAGTATTGAGTAAATCTAGGGTTTCGTGTTTGCCCTAAAATATGAAAAATTAAAAACTAATGGGTATCCCGATGAGCATCAATTATGTATGTTTTACATTTTGTCAAGAAAATTTCAAGTCAAATACTTAATCATATTCTTTTTTTTTTTTTTAAGGGTTAATTTATTGTTTGGATAACCGTTTTGGAGAAAGGAATATGAACAATTTTCGAATAATCATATTCGAAGATAAGAACGTAAGTTAATCAATTAATCCAATGGGAAGCACACACGTGGCATCGGTGCTATTATCGAGTCCCTTCTAAAGACGCCTTCAGCCCTTTGAATCCAGGAAATTACATTTAGAAACCAGGGTTAAAATTGTCACAAAAAGTTATTCACTTTACATCATCTCAGCATGATAAACATGTGCATAATTTATCTATCAATAATTTGAATAATTGAATTTAACAAATTGCTTTTCCGTACTATTTGCTAAGCACACCCAGTGCATATAAAATTGAAATTAAAAATTAAATACTAGGATTCCAAGAGTTTTTGTAACATTTAATCAATTTATATTATTTAAGTATATAAGCTCCATTACTATGTAAAATTTTTTTTTCTTTCTTATAACTAATACTTCATTAGTTCCGAAAAAATAAATCCTATTATCTCCAGTCTCAAATTGTAATATTAACAAATTAACTTTTTTTAATTTAACTGAAAATTTTAGCAAAACCTTTTTCTTTAAAATATACTCAATAATTAATGCTAATTAACTTAATACGTCTACCATACAAAATAGCTATCCAATTTCACATATGAACTATCCAATTAATTACACAGAAATAGCTAAGACATTGACAAATTTAGAACCTTATTCTTAATAGTCAATTTGAAAAATATAATAAATTTCCTTTAGAAGGACTGGTTTTATTTTGTTGACCCAAGTCATCGTCAAATTTATAATATAAGTACTTGACTTATTGGGTTTGTGACATTTTTTTTAATATTATATATAATATGTACAATATATTGATAATATACATTTATATATCGGAGGTCTACTCTTACGTAAATTGCAAAAAATTCTACTATCATAAAAAAGAAGTCTAACTAATTCTCGCATGAATTGCTAAAAATCCAATGAACTCAACATTGAATCCTTCTGACATGTCGATGGAGTAGTTCGATCCAAAACTTAAGATAACGAATGTAATCTGAAAAACAAATTATAAGTAGCTGTTAATGGAGTGGAAATGATCAAATTTAGAAGAGTCAGCATCAATTTACACCTAATTGCTTCGCATATAGTTCCACTGATCACATTTTCTAATCGAACTAGGGCTAATTTGAATTGATCTTGTAAGACATCCGCTATAGATTGAATACGTTTATTTTTCAAATGATTCATATCATCAAGTGTACCCTTTACGAATTTCAATACTGAAAGAAAACCTGGGTGGAGGATCTGTGGCCTTAACTACTCAAAAATTATTTGCATTTTTCTTAGTTAAAAATGATTAATTTAATTATAATTAAATTAATTGTGATCATAAAGTCTCTGATGAACTTTATCAATAGTTCAATACCAATGCACAATCACAACCTTTAGCTCATAGCAAACTACTTTTCCTCCGCTTCTAATTTTTATTCATATTTCACTTCACCAACTTTCTGCTTTTCAGCTTCTTTGATAGGAAACATGAAAGAAAGCAAGAATCATCAAAAAATTTTGGAAAAATTTAGGGAATCTAATTCTTTTGTCAAGCAGGAAACAAAATTCTTGCTTCCAGTTTCGGTTTTTTCTTTAATTGTTTCCTATTCTTCACTACTTCCTTTCCTTCTCCACTTCTTCTTGAATTTCTCTTATTCTGTATATAGCAAGCAACTTCTTGGCTACAAGTACAGCATTGACAAGAATTACTGGTATTCATTGTTAAGAACTCTGGTATTATATTGGTAAATCATCGGAGGAGAATGATTTTACTGCCAAAAATGGCATAAAGAACAGATATTCTCAGCAGGAAGTAGTCAAATTAATTATCTGAGATGAAAGAATCCATTGTGGAGGAAAAACTTGTAGAGGATGCAGAAGATGATGAAGAGAAAGAACTATAAAATGAATCTCTGATCATTGCTGAAGAAGAAGGAGAAGAAGGAGAAAGAAGGAGAAGAAGGAATTGGGTTGCTCAGCGCGGAGGAATTAGAAAAGGAATGTGATGATTTTATCAGAAGAATTAAATTAGGAATCAAATTTGAAGACCAGCAACTAATCATGCTTTAATATTTGTGAGCACAAAACTTAATCGCAGTAATGTTTATGACTCGTTTTTCTGAGAATGAAAACAATGGCAACATTGTTCGCTTCCTCTTAGAACATTCAGCCTTGCACTGGAGAATGTTTTTCGAAAACTTAGTCATTGAAGATAATTGTTTTTCTGAGTTATTTTCCCTCAGTTTCTCGACCGCCAAACAGAACCGAAACAGCTTAATGTTTTGAACATGGGGTGGGTGTTTGCAAAATATTCAACGGAGCGGATTGTATGGATTCCAGATTCCATTTATTTCAGTGTTCAACATAAAATGTGAAGGGAGGAGAGTAATTAATTTGTATGAATAGCCTCGTTCTGAAAAGTTGTTTGTAAAAATAGCTCACATTTTCCACTATTCCGCATTATAATATAAATGACAAGGGAGTTTATCATTTAAATCCCTTCCGTTTAAATTATATTAATTGTATCCCTAAGCTTTTCATTTATCGTACTTCTCATAATAGTAATGGTTAATAAATCTCAGCGCATGAGTTTCATATATAAAACTGCTCACGGCAAAAAATCTATACAAAAAATTGTCATAAAAAACCATTAAACTTAATTTCTTCTCTCAAAATTTATGATGCCCATCTAACATGATGCTTACAACTTTGAAAATAAAAAAATAAACAACTTACATTCAATTAATTGTCATTAACATCACCTTAGTGATAAAATTCAAAAATAAAAGGGTAAAATACGTATTATATGTGAATATCTATAAATATTTTAAAATATTTTATCCATCCTATATCGTAAATATATATTATACTCTCTTATAATATTCATTTTTATGTTTACTGTATTCTTATCATTATCATAAAATATGAGTATCTACGAAAATGGTTATTGTTGTGTTCCCTCCTAAATTTTCTTTAAACAAAATAATACAATTTTACTGAAAATTATAATAAGAAATCAGGCAATAAGCAATATATTATTTTTTTTATCAAAAATTCATTTATAAAATTTTTACTATTATTATAAACTCAGCTTGAAGAAAAATAATTTATTTATAAAATCTTTATGAGTTCAATATATAGAAAATCCATTTAAAAAAATTACATAAAGCAAATCTGTTTAAAAAAATTAAGTAAATTCATAACTTCATATCTAAAGTTATTTTTTAACATACTCAAAATTATTTTTAAAACAATTAAATTTTTTATGCAAATTCTTAAGAAAAAAATTATATCCGGTGTTAAATTTTATAGATCAATTTTTTCTTTTTTAAGTTTTGAACCAATATAATTTGTTAAATATATTTTTTTTTCTCTTTCCCAATTTTGAATTCATATAATTGGTTGCTAGGGATGTTGTTTCTACTTTTTACAATGTCAAAAATGCTTCCAGACAATTAAATAAATATTTTATTTAAATAATTTTATTGATTTTCCCTTTTGCATCCCATACCCTCATTCTTCTCTTAAATTCATTTTCATTAATGGCAAAAGGTATTTTAAACTAAAAATGGTAAAAGCAATTCTGCAATTATTGATGTTTTGTATTCTCACCAATTAACAAGAGTTTATTAGGTATTTTGAAAATATTTTAGATAAAATTATTGGTAATACTTTATTAAAAAGATTTAAGTCTGAAAGATAGTTACCTGAAAAAAAAAAAGAAATTGTTTATGATATATTTAAATAAGGCATCATTTAATATAAATATCATGTTAATGATGAATATTTAGTTTTAAGAAAAACTATTTATTTTTAACTAATTTTAACATATAAATATTTATATTTATATTTTTTATTTAAACAAAAAAGCCGCAAACACTAATTTGAGCATCGAACCATATTTCGATAAGAAAAATATAAGAGAATTCAAATGTTGGAGATGGTAGCATTAAAAAGAATTTTGATATAATTTCTACTATAGAAATACAAATAAGATGTTTCTACCGTAGAAGATCAATATTGTACGATATTATGCTATGAAATTAGAGAAATCTATCTTAATATGAACTTAATTAATTTTTACACATATTTTAATATTGATACATTATTAATGAATATATGATATCAAGATCTACTATTGTACTCTCACTCATTTTATTCACAATATACCAATTACCGATTCACAATAGATAAAAACTCGAATCAGAAGAGTTAATCTCAATTTCAAATTATAAATGAGTAGAATTATGATCTGTATTATTTTTATACTATAAAACTTAAAGCTTATAATTTGTAAGAAAAATTTGTAATGCAAAATATTTATAATTTTAAATTTAAATTGTATATTTCATGTTATTAATCACAATAATTGTCTTTAGGAAAAGTGGACAAAGCAAAACCCAGAAATAATATACTCTATAAAACTTAAAGGATCTAATTCAAACATGGTCAAAACAAAATTGTGCAATTATTGATGGTTGGTGTTTGTCCACATCATATATATATATCTATATATATAAAAGAGTTATTATAAATTTTCTCAAAGCAATTTTACAATTAATAATAATTAGAACAATACTTAAGAATACTTTTTGTAAAAACAAAGAAACATATTTCATATAATATATATATTTTTTGAAAACTCTAGTATAAATGTTGAAATTCTCACTTAAAACTCTAATAGTACTAAAGTTAAAACCTAATTTTAAATATTTCATGTTTTGTAAATTTTATATAATAAGTAAAATTATGATAATTATTGTACTTATAAACACAATAACAAAGAAAAGGACAAAGAAAAACCAACAAATAAGAATTTTTCTTTTAATACAAATACATTTGTTAGTATTACATTAAAATTCTATAGGAATTCTAAATACACATTATTATAGTTTATCCTAAAGTTTTACACACATATTGTGCAAGTTAGAGCCCACATTTAGTGGGGAGGATATTCCACAAATTGTGGGAGGAATTTTTCCTTGGTAGGGTTTGAACACACATCCTGATGGGTATGTGTTTATTTGTCATTAGGGGTGGATAGAAAAATCGACTGAAACTGTACCGAACCAGACAAATACTGAACCAAAATTGACATGTTCAATCCGATTTTTTATGAAAATAATAATTTAACTTAAAAATTGAACCGACTCAAAACTCAAAAACTGAAACAATGAACACAAAATTTAAATTTTTGGATATATAGAAATAATATATTATATATATCATAGTAAATTTTTAGAAATAATAGACACATTATGAAATCAAGGACAAAGAGATAAGATCAAAGCAAAGTAAAAGGTATCAAAATTATCAATTATCAATTATGAATTGTTGTTTTTGGCAGACAAACTTGTCAAATCATATAAGTGCATACATAGATGGCATCCATAAGAGTATTTGAAATCACTTTCAAACCTAATCTCTTACATTGCGTTTGCATAGAGGTAGTATATAATATTTGGATTTCCAAAATTTTATAAGTTCATAAATAAAAAAAATAATTTGTTTAAAGCACTCAAATAGATCCTTGCAGTATTAAAATGACTAATTTTTTTTTCATAATATTGAAATTTTAACAAAAGAAAATACATGTAATTTAACACTAAAGGATATTGAAGATATTTTATGTAGAACTGAGGACTTATATGATATAAATGAAATAATAATATCTTTATTTATAAATATATAAACATAAAGGATCCCTATGTTATTATCCCTTTGCACGTAAATGGTCGATCTTGCACGCACTATTTTCTTGTATTAGTCAAAGAATTACTTGAAGAATACCCTTTACTCATCCACTAATTCAAGTGGTTTTTAACTTTAAAACTTTCTACGGGATATAATCTCATATGCACATTTAATTCTTTGAAATTAAGAAAATTAATCCTAACAAAAAGAATTAAAATTAGGTTTAATTGATATAAATACTTAAGTATTAGGTAATAGCAATAGATCTCTTAAATCAAATAAAATATGAATGTGATGAGTTTCGGACTAGACCAAAATAAAATGTACAAAACCTAATTTCAAATTTGATACTGATTTAATGAAATATTTCATTTAAAAATTTAATTTGTAATTAGGTAAGGTTTTAATATTAGTATTCAAAATCAAGTCTAACAAGATCGATGGATCAATTACGATAAGATAAATTTTTTAAATTTCTAACACAAGATAAAGCACAAACCCAAAGATAATATGCACAAAGAAAAACTAAAATATTGAAATTCAATGAATAAGCATCTTTGTACTACAAACTTTGCCAAAAGCATTTAGCAAAATGCAAATAATTGGAAGTTTGTCTCGTTCTCCTGCCTAAAATTTCATTATGACAAGCGCAATTAGATGCCAATGCCCGTTAACCCACAACCCAACCCTAGTGGGTTTGCACGACTATGTCGTGAAGCTTATTAAGGAAAGTATTGAGTAAATTCTAGAGTTTCATGTTTACCCTAAAATATGAAAGTTGAAACTAGTGGGTATCCCATTTTGAAAAAAGAGACAAATGAGTATCAATTATGTATGTTTTACATCTGCTCAAAACATTTCAATCCAAATACTTAATTATATTCTTTTCTTTTCTTTTCTTTAGGGTTAATTGATTCTTTGGATGGTCCTTTTAGAAAAAGGAATTTTAAAAATTTTGCCCTAAGTTTAAGGTTTTTGAATTCTAACTCTTTTCAAGGATAGGAACGTAGGGTGGTCAATTATATGACAAAACAATGCAGAATGTTTTAGACTGTAAGACTAATGATTGTAATTATAAAAACATATTTAAAAATTAAGATGATATAATTTTTAATTTACTAAGATTATTATAAAATAAAATTACTAAATGTCGAGCATAAATTGATGGTCTATATTTCAAAAAAGTATAAATAATTTTGTCGAGTAAAAGTAGTTGTTTATTAAACAATATTCATAACTTGCTTTTAAAGATTTTCTATATGCTACCACTAATAATTCTATCTTATAATATCTATAAGTTAAAAGTTACAATACTTCAACTTTAAATCGTCCCTAAATTAATTAATACCCTCATTTCCAAGACAAGAGTTGATTGAAGCCAAGAAGAAAGAATTTTGTGAATTATGAGAAGTTAGGAGTTTAGAAGTAAATAGAGTGGAGGCTTATATAATTTGTGAAAAGCAATCAAATGGGAGACAGACACATGGCACTGGGGCTATTACAGCGTCCATCCTAAAGATGCCCCGAACCCTTTGATTCAATGTAATTACATTTATAAACCAGGTTTAAAATTGTCCATAAAAAATTATTCACTTTATATATCATCTCAGCATGATAAACGTCAAATTGCGTTTCCATATTGTTTGCTAAGCACACCCATTTGCACGTAGAATTAAAATTAAATATTAAATATTAAGATTCCCCAAGCCTTTGTAATGTTTAGTCAGTTTATGTTATTTACATTTTCTCTGGAGTGATATTATTTATTGCCACCCTACAAAAATTCTTAAAAAATTCTGAAAAGTAATTAATTAATTTTTTTTAAAATATATGCAATCAATTTATAACAAGTAAATTTTCATCAATTTCAATTTATGATTGAAATTTTATTTTTTCATAATCAGCTCCCTCTTCATCTATAATTATATTTTTTTTCATCAATTTAAACTCTTAAATTTGTTAAAAAATGAAAAATTTATTCAATGAATTTAGAGTCTAAAAAAAGAGATTTATTAAATTAATAAAAATTATGCAGACAATATGTGAATATAAAGAGTATTTAACCTAAATTAAAATATGCGAGTTTAGTGAAATATATTTTCTTATATAATTATAATTAAGATTAAAATTATAAATTAAAAAGTAATTTTAACCAGAACCTAAAAGAGTGACAATAATCTCAAAACAAATGATCATTTATACATTACTTGAGTCAAAAGGATCTCTACTTCTTGATTTATGTAATTACAATGAAAAAAGTAAGATTTCGAATTATCCACATCTCAATCTCAAATATTCCTTTATTCTTTCAAAATAAGAGAATAAGAAAGGGAAGTTGTTGCAAAGATACAAACATTTCTTTAAAAAAGAGGAAAGAAGAACAGAAACTTTTTATGAAAAGAAGAAAAATAAAAAGAACTTCGAATCAAACTACTAAACTCTAAAAATCTCTCACTCAAGTGTGTTGACAAAGCTGGATAAAGATAAAACAACAAAGGAGACCAATGGCCTCTACAACCCAAATTAAAGTGAAAAATAAATTAAAACAAGAGAAAGAAAATGAAAAGCAAGAAGAAAAGCTGCTAGGACTACTATAAATTTTTAAGCTCGAAAAATGGTTAAGGTGCGATGACGGAAGGAATTGAGTTCTCGATTGGATTCTTTACAGCTTCACTCTTCTGGGTGCATGGATTGAGGGAGAGATTTTTTGTGAGATTGATGAAAGAGACTTCTTCGTGTTTCCTCTCTTCTGATTTGATGTGCTGCTTCTGTGCAAAAGGGAAAAATGTGAACACCGATAGAAATATGAAATAGTGAGTGCAACACAATGGGAGCAGTGAAAGTAAAGAAGCTATGATCGATGCTTCTAGGACTACCGTAAACAGCATTTTGGTTAATCAGCAAAGTTATACATCATTTTATACACTGAATGGAAGAAAAAGAACTTACAGTGAAGCCATCATCTTTAAAAATTCCCATTTGGAGAGTGGCTGGCTTGCTGCTCTTTTTGCCTTGGTTGGACTTCTCTCTAGTTTCATAGAAGTTAAAATCATCTAACAAAGATGTTTTTGCCGCATAATTCTTAAAAATCTTCAGCATTTCTAAGCCTTGCTTTAAGCCAATCTGCAATTGATAATAACAATCATGTCAACCATATTGATATGTTACAAAAGGTAATAAGATTTATTTTAAAACGAATATTCGTCCAATGCGCATGCAAACATAAGTTTTCTGAGAAAGGAACATTCTAAAAAGTGACCCTCAAAATGACAAAAAGGTGCCTGAAATAGCACTGGCAGCTTGGCTGAATTGCTTTAGGTTTTCATTGTGAAAAACATTCATCTCTATCTTTTCATTTTGGAAAGCAATGACTTCAATCTTCTTAAGGTAAAGAATTAAGAAGAGAAAAACAAATAGAAATTTTAGTTCTGCAGCAGGACTGACTTGCAATATGTTTAGTTTGTCAAACAAGAAAAGTAATACGGAAATACCTCTTGAGTATCCCTGCTGTGAGTTACAGGCTTGTTTTCATTATTTTCAAGAATGATGTGCCGCAAATGAAAATTAGGAATGTCCTTTATCACATGCCATTTCACCGGAAAGAACCCATTCCACTTGTCGAGTTGCCAGAAGTCCATGTCTTTGTTGAAGTCCACCTTGCCCATCATCTCAGCTAAGCC
The DNA here is from genome assembly GCA_022749755.1 of Azadirachta indica. Classification (NCBI taxonomy): domain Eukaryota; kingdom Viridiplantae; phylum Streptophyta; class Magnoliopsida; order Sapindales; family Meliaceae; genus Azadirachta; species Azadirachta indica. Next base: position 4,709,915 of record CM040444.1, on the reverse strand, counting down.
AACAAATTGTCCACTTCCATTGACCTAAATTAATTAAAAGAAATTATGTTAAAAATAAACTAAGAAAAAATCACATTCATCATGCAGTAGTCGATAGCATATTATACCAAGAAAAAAATAAATCAGAAAACTTTCCACACCACATATTGCTTGGCTGCAAAAATTAAAAATGAGTGCAAAAGTAATTTGAGCCAATCGACACTGAAAGCACATAGGGAAACAATTTGAACTCAATCTACTCCGAGCAAAAGCCACATTTGAAACTAAATTAATGCACAACATTTCTCAAACATTGTTTTCTCTAATCAAACTCTAGAATGAACTCTTAGAGCATATGGGGCATGTACTTTTATTAAAGCTTTTTAAACTCGTTCTATTCCTAGCTACATGAGAGTTTAAAACTAAAATAATTCATCATTTGGTTATCAAGGTCTCTCCATATTAGCTAGGGTGTCCACAACAGCAAAACTTAAATGTGGAGAAAATGTTATTGACCTCCCTCTTAGCCCCAGTATAATACAGGTGGGCCCCTAGTTTAAGAAATAGGAAGACTCAGATATCTGCCCTATTCTCCAGATGAATGGGATCCACCAATAAGTAACCAAAACCTGAAAGAAGCTGAATTAACTTCACCCTAAATTGTAATAGCATTATATTCTTTAAGCAAATGCTTTTGAATTTTAAAAGTTAGCCTACAGTTGCTCCTAAAATTGATCCATAAGCTGTAATATTGCAATTATAAACTTTGGCATCTACCTTCAAGAATTTGATATGAGCCTTTTACAACACATGCATGACTACATTGGTTCTGCCAAAAAGATCATTCTTCAGCTTACCGAAAAAAAGAGGAAGATTGGACGTCTTGTGCCATTCTCATCTGCTTTTGCTTCTGCCTCATGGAACGCTGCATCTAGCTTCTTATTGCCATTAGGAGTACTTGACCATACATCATATTTAACGCATTTATGAATGTCATCTTCGTTATAGGACTTGATGACATAAAAATTGGCATTTTCATGCTCAATTTGAAAATCTGGAAGGTTATATCGATCTCTACGTAATGAGAGCCCTGGGTCCCCCTTGACTGAAGAATCTAAGAGAGCACTCTTGTTTTGTGACCTTGGGCCACGAGTTAGTTCAGCTGACATTTCGAAACCTCCATCTCGACTGAATTTATCCCTTGATTTATATCTATCATTTCCATTCCACACCCTCCCACTTGTTTTGTAGTTCGCCAGACCATTATGTGGGAAAAGGCCTTGCTTATGGTTAGAAAATGCCGAGAACTTTCCTAATGGACGGTATCCCTTCAAAAAGCCAGACGAAAAATCAGAACCGAATTGAGGCACCTGCAGCATGAAAAGTTCAATATACCAATCTTAAAGCTCAGGTAGAATTCATGATTCAACAATATACAAACTCAAATATTTCTTTTCGTGCAACCTCAAATATCAATTCAAACAAAAGCAAATATGAAAAATTAAGCAACAGTCTAATAAGCAGGAATGAAAACAAATAGATTTCATAAAATAACGTATCTTTGAATTGATCACAATAGAAAATGTGGCACAAATTCTACGAAATCATTTAAAGCAACAACTTCAACAAAAATTGAGAATACCATCATGCGATATCATGCAACATTAAGAATATGATATGCTGCAGGAAAAGCTTCACATATATGACTACCTGGCTTAATGGTTTGGTAGGTTGAGCATACGAAGACTTGGAAAATTTGTTGGTAAAACTCCCATTTGTTTTGATGTTGTTCAAGTTATTGGACTTGGCAAAACCAGTAGAACCACCATATTTCATATTATTTCCAGTACCAACAGCATTCCCGTTTTGAGTATCTGCAACGTACGTAGAATCCCAAGAATAACATGGCATAGCTTCTGAACCATAGGAAACAGGGTGTTGAATATATCCTGAGGAAGAAAAGTATGGTTGTTGACCAACACATTGCCCATCAACACCAACTAAGGTCCCAGCAGCATATGGATCATATCCAGGCAGATAATAGAGAAAAGAACCATTGTCGGATTGCATACCCTGGAGCAAAATCCAATAAGAATCCAATGGCAACCATGTAAGATCACTAAAGCCATGATATTCATGTAAGATGTCAATATTATGTACAAATTCTGATGTATATAATGAAACTTAATGCAGTATAATTTTGCAAACAAACTACTGAATGCCAATTTAAAAAATGTTGATGGTGGAGAACATACTGTTTGCGAACCATCTGCGTGGATATAACCATTATTATCCGCTTGATTAAAGGATCCATTATAACCTGCGAAATGAATTCATAAAGTCAGAATTACAAATTCGAATGCATGTTACGCAATCAGTAAGTCTCATACACAGAAATATTCCACCGTGCATTACTTCTAACAATAAAGTTGTCAAAAACTTGCATAACAGTTCTGAGCAATGTATACAGGTGTCTATGCTGCTATTACATACAATCATGAGGACTGAAACTAGTCCAAGATTTTATTGTAAAATGATCCTTGCTACTTATATTGTTTTCTGCTACAGATTTTACTCATTACTTTAGCATATTGAATGCAAACTTTCAATTTCAAAGACTAGCTTTAATAATAAATTAAAAGAAAGGTACTCGTGGTAAGCCACAGGTATTGAATCAAGAACATCCTTTCCCTATGCATAGTAAAGAGAAAGCTTCTCCCAACAAAATCAAAATATTTGTATAAATATCAGAATAAGAGATTATAGAGTACTTAGGCAGACTATAAAGTTTTCTCTAAGGTGTACATTCCATCAAGCAACCATTAAGTAATTTGTCTGATTTCATTTGTTCTATTCCACCAACTTTGCGACTGCTAACGTAGATTAAGATTTATGGGCAAGGAATCGTTTCAATATCTAACCTGGGTAGTAATAATTGTAATAGACAGTAGGTGCATTGTGAGCACCATTCTCTCCAACTGACTCTTGAGCAGTCTCACCTTTCATGCCAGAAGCAGCATCCCCAGAAGTGGCATTGGAGGCTGTTGAATCAGATGGCACTCCATCTTTTCCAGATGCCTGCAACAAACATATAAAAACCATGCCAAATGAAAACAAAAGATCTATGTCTTACATAATCCCCCACAACAAAATACTGATAGCAAGTTTTACAAATATCAATATTGCTATAAGTATAAAAACAGTTGCAAATGATGCCACTATGATACAACATGGCAAATAATTAACACAGGCAGCAAAATTCTACACAATGGTAGAAGTATACCCATTCCTTTTTCAATGTGACAGTTACAGCCTCCAAATGAACAATTTGAGCAAAGCAATCAATTCCAAACCACAAACAAGAAAATGAAATTATTAAGTTACAAATTTGGGACATACCACATCATTATCAGCTGATTTACTGATGGGATCTGACTTCAATTCTGTTACCACAGACTCATCTACATTATACAAAAAGAGCAAGAGAAAAAGTGATTAGAAGATTGCAATGCAGTCAAACAATAGAAACTTGATACATCCTAATCAGAAAAGGGCTTTCTAAGATTTATGCAGGAATAACTTCAACATTACTCATACTACAAGAAAACTTCCAAGTTAATATAGCAAAAATAATCACATCAAAGAATCCAATTCAAATAACAGGCTACACAGTCAATTCAAACAGTAAACACTCTGATTCATTGAATATCAATGGTGGAAGATGTTAACTTCTCACTAGCACTCTAAAGATACAATTTTTGTACGTGCATCAGCAAATTCAGACAATAATATCACACACTAATTTCATATAATCAAATTGGCTACACTGAACTGGCAAGTTATCATCCATTCAATATCCGAAAAGCCAAAATAGAATGGCTTTATCATATAAGTTGCTCACTTTAAACCAAATTTCCAATAACGGTCAACTGGGCAAACTTCTTCAGCAACTAGCCACACAAATTTGGCTTTCAATTACAATCTCACAAAATTAGAATATAAAGAGCACATGAAAATACCTCTTGTGATATTTTTTTCGACATTTTTTTCTCCAGCCATTAGTGAAACTTCAAGGACCAACTCAAACCTCGAACTTCTATAAAAAGAAAAGAAAACGCAAAAACCTTAGCTCTTAAGGAATCTAAGAGGAAGTCAAAAAGGAAGACCCAAACAAACACGTTAGCATAAATGCGCACAGCGCAGGTTATGACACGCGCAGGTTATGACACGCGATAATGCGTGTATACCGAAAAAGATTCGATTTCCTCTCATAGATGGGAGGTACAGGAATTTTTTTCCCTTTCTGACAACAATTTTTGGGCATAAAAAGAAAATTAATTGCTTCTTTGAAATTCTCAAGCCATGAAAACAAATTCAGATATTTTATTAACTTAATAAAAAATTATATAATATTTCAATACGCGTACAGCCGAGCACAATAAAGTTTCTTTTCCTTTATGAGTAAATTCTATTTAATTGACCAGAAAATTAAATATTTAAAAAGCAGAAAGAAAAATCAGTAGACCACTTAAAGTCGCCATTGAAACTTCCCCGAAGCTCAAAAATAGTGTCTCCTAAGCATGAAAAATCTTTTAAAAATTGAATTTTGTATGTACAAACAAAATTTCTAAAGGAAAAAAAGATAAATTTATTACTAAAAAATTTGAGATATTCGAAAAATAAATTCTTGCAGAACTATTTTACTCCATTTTTTCTCGCAAAAACAAGCTTATTTTTATGAAAATTTACGGGAAGAAATTAAAAAAAATCTAATATTCAAAGAAAAATTAAAGTAAAGTAAGAGAAAAAGAGCTAGAATGCTAATTTGACTTTCTTTTGGAAGAAATTACACAGAAAAACAATTTCAGGCGAAAATAAATACAAACCTAAGAAGTTGACGGATCGAGACAGCTCCGAACCGGCAGAGCCGATCTGGCCTGAAGAAAACCGCTCGGACAACCGCTTTCGGCGGAGGACGAGCGGCTTTCCAGAGAGAGAGAGGGAGAGAGACAGAGCTGTAGAGTGAAGTACAGAGAGAGCTAGAGGGGGGGAGGAGAAGAGAGAGAGTGGGGTGCGGAAGGGAAGTGGCGAATGAAGTAAGGGTTTATATAGGTGGTAACGAACGGATAGGATTTGTTGCGACTTTTAGGAAGAATGAATGTTGACCGTTGGATAAGATAGGTCAAACAAAGTTGGAAAAGCGAATACGAAATTTGGAAAATAGAGTGCTAACGTGTTGGACACTGTGACTTTTAATGTATAGTTTGACGGTATGGATAATAACATTTTAATCCCACAATTTTGATTAAATAACAAGAAGAGACTATTTTCTTATTTATAACACATTAGTCTCTCCTGGGCATAAAATCTGTTTATTTTTTGAGCTAAAGTCTGAATGAACTTATTCAGAATTTTAAGAAATATTTATTTTTAATTTATATATAAAAATTTATTAAAAATTATCTAAAATATAAAATAATAAAATATTTATATAAATATTTTATTTATCAATAATATTTTTACTTTATTATTTACTATTTATATATATAAATAATTTAACATATATTTCAGATTTTTAAGAGTATATATGTCAATATATTAATTTTAGACCTTTTATTTTTAAAAAAATAAATAACTTAATATTTATATTCAAACGTTTAAGATAAAAAAAATAAACATATCAATTAAATTTATATTTCAGTTAAATTCAAATTTTAATTAGATTCAGATTTAAGACAACAAAAAAGCACGCACTATCACAATGATAACACTCAATTTATGTATATTTTATAATTACTAAATATTGGTATATTCTTTTTAATAATTTAATTATATAAAAATACTTTTAAAATAGTGCAATTAAATGATTGATTATTACAAGAATATCTTTGTAATTGGTAATTAAACAGTCAATTTTTTTCTAAAACTCTACTTAAAAAGTTTTACCTCTAAAAACTTCTATTTTAAAAGTTAAATCAAACAAATTTATAGTGTAAAATAATCTTTGAAAACAAAAGAGGGAGACTAAATTGTTAAACTTGGGAAATCATGTCCTTTTTTATTATTTTGTAAAAGATTTTGGACGAAAACAATACTAATATTATATTTCTATGAGATAATAATGGCAAGAGCTTTTAATTTATCTGGTCTTTTTTCGTTTGAAGGAAAATTTACTCCTCCCACAAGTTGTGCGACTTTCTTCCCACTAAATATACGACTTCCTGCCACTCGGACACTGACCGAGTGGTGAGAAGACGTAGCATCCTCACGGAGGAGGCGCGTCTTTGAATCCTGTTGGCTATAGCCAGTAGGAAAAATTTTCCACGCATTATGTGGGTTAGATTTGCCCTCCTTTGTAGGGTATGATTTTTCAATTTTTCACACTAAATAATCTAGTATCCTTATCCATGAAGATAATCAATTCAGTCGTTATGATCGAACTCTATTATGGATTTTTGACCACATTCTTCATAGGACCCTCTTATCTCTTAATTCTCCAAGCTCGGGTTATGGAAGAAGGAAAAGAAGGAACTGACAAGAAGACATCAGCAACAACTAGTTTTATTGTAGGATAGCTCATGATGTTCATATCAATCTATTATGCACCTCTGCATCTAGCATTAGGTAAACCTCATACCATAATTGTTCTAACTTTACCGTATCTTTTATTTCATTTTTCATGTAGTGGTGCAGACATGCGAGCAGCGTTAGACTTGTAAATTCTATCAAGAATCCTATCAAAACTCTTGGTAAAATTCTAGTATGATACTATTACATTGTATATATAATGGATATATATAATAAGCTTATTTGATATTTTAACGTACGAAGAACTCTAGCATAAATTATAACCGCATGCATCAAAACTTTCACTCAGATTGTAATACTAGTATATATTTATACTTAAAAAAATTGATTCGAAATGTATTTTATTTAAATAGTTTATATATAATTTTGTATAAAATTATCTATAAAATTTTTGTAGTTTCAAGTAGTTTAAATTATAATATCATTTAACTCATCAATAAATCGTTTCTTTAAGTCCTCGTTTGGCATTTCCTTGTAAAATGTATAGGCAATTTAATTTATAATTTTAATTAAATTTTTGTTTAATTAAAAAAGGTTGTTTATTTATGTTTTTTTAATATGTTTTGGTTTTCAATAGTCTCATCACTTTGGTAAAAGTTATATCTTGTATTTTACAGAAACCTAATAGGATTCTAGGTAGTATATATTGTCACAGTCCTTTATACAATAAAATTTATCAATGGAAAACATTTATATAATTAATTTTCAGATAAAAATACTCTTTAATAGTCATTAAATACAAAAATTTTAATTTTTTTTTTATATTTTCTCTCAATTTCATTCTTTTATCTGCAATTTCTTCTCAAATTTCTAAGTGAACTTTCTACCACATTAATCATTGCATACACATTAATACCAATCAATTAATCAACTCTAAGGACTACTATTTATATGGATATAAGTGTATTACTCTAATTTAAATTGTTTGAACATCAAAGAAATAATAATTTTATGTAGTTGGTGGTTTAGTTTTTACATTAGCCATCAATTTAATAGTATAAAGTATTAATTAGGACATATATATATTTTTTAATATTACCTATATAAATTATTAATATTACATTGAAAATCTGTTAAAAGTCTCATTGGAATCATATATGACACCGCCTAAATATTTTAATCCAATTTAAGTGATGTCTTGCTCTCATGTGTAGTAGAAAATCTACCTACACTCTATTACAGTGGGCCCTACATATTACATATATAAATTATCAATATTATATTAAAAATATATTAAGAGTTTTAATGGATTCACATATGATATCGTCTGGATATTTTCGTTTAATTTGGATCATGTCTTGTTCTCACATATAGAGAGGAATTTATCTACATCCTAATACAATAAGTCCTACATTTAATGAGTAATATTTCCCATAAATGAGAAAAAACTCAGCTGGGTGCAAAGAATGGACTCCAGCCTTCTAACCGCTCGGACAAAGCCTGAGTGGAAGGACATACAAGTTTGAATATATATTATACATAATTTTTGAGTTTGGTGGTATTATTTCAAGGTTGACTATGACTTGCAATCATTTTCCAGCGCATAAGCCTTACTCGAAAGTGACTTTCAAGTAAAATTAATTTTTACGTTTTTCAAGATTTTAAGGGCACTAAAAAAATACCTACTTTCAAGAACAAAACATTTTGAAAAACTTAGAAAATTAATCTTACTCAAAAGATTTTGAGAAACTCAAAAATTAATCTTACTTAGAAGTCACTTTCAAGTAGTGTTAATTTTAGTACTTTGAATGTAATTTTCGAGTAAGAGTAATTTTTAACTTTACTTGAAAGCCACTTTGACCAAGATTTTTGTGTTAAAAATGATTGTAGGTCGTCTTCTACCTCTAGATAACTCCTCCAAATTTGAAAATCACGCATAATATAGATTTAAATATTCATATAACCCTTTAATCGAGACTTTATACTCTTACATTGATAACTAATCTAAAAAAAGTCATAAATCATATAAAATTATTATTTCCTCAACATTCAAATAGTTTAAACTAGACTAAAAAAATTATCTCAAGGTAACACTCCTTGAGGTTGACTAATTGATTGACATTAATGTACAGACAATAATTAGTGTGTTGGAAAATTTAGTTAGAAAATTAGGGAGAAATTGAGGAAGAAATTGTAGAGAAAGAAATGAGATTAAGAGAGAAAAGTGAAAAAAAAAAATTGAAGTTTTTGTGTTTAATGACTATTAAAGGGTATTTTTATTCAAATATTTAATTTTTGTTAGTTTGGTAAAAAATTTTGAAACATGACTGGTTTGGTAAATCAGGTGCACAATGAAGTTATTTTGAAAATTTTTTGTTTATCAAATACATATTTTACTTTTAAAACTCACGATACTTTCAATAACACATTTTATTAAACACAATTTGTCAAATATCTAATTGTTTTGATAATTGTTTATTTTTTCGAGCACAAAAATAATAAATTATTTTATAACTTACAATAATTTCAAACTTGCTCTAATCACATGTAAAGAGTTTCTAAATAATTATATAATACAAATAAACATTAAAAATAAACTTGCTCTAATAAATTATTTTATAACTTACAATAATTATTTTATAATTTCTTCTGAAAATCTTCTCCATTTAGATGAATAATTCAAGTCCTTGAAGGATTCTTGTTTTGGCAACATTAAAATAAACGACTCGAAATTGTAATTTATATATATTTTTTATCTTAAAAATTGAGAATCATTCTAAAAATGTGAATGGTAGTTTCATTAGCTATAGCTTTGCGAGTAGTTAAGATTTCTCATGTAATATGTGTGAGTAAAATGATCCTTCCCACATTTGTTTTGTAAATACTTAACAAAATTATGGTAATGATGTAGGGATAATAACATTTTTGTGCTTATAAACTTTAACAAAATAACAAATTAAGCATTTTTTGGTAATTTTAATAAATTAATCCATAAATTTTAAGTTTTTTTCTTTTAATTTGATATAGGTTCTCTTAAAAACAAAATAGTTAAAATTGAGTAAATTATATCTTAATTCATCTTTTCAAACACATATATACATACATACCTACATACATACATACATAATATATACATACATGCATATATCATTAAGTTGAGACTAATTTGTTAAAATCAGTCAGTTATATTCTAGATTATTGTCTTAAGAAAATTTATTAAATACAATAATAATATTTTCATTCTTAAATTTTTAAAAATAAAAAATTAGGTTATAATTGAATTAATTTTAATTTCGTCTATAGTGCATTATTGGAATTGAGATAAAAAACATAAAAAAACAAAGAGCAATAATTAATAGACTAAATCATTAAAATTGAGCAAATCATTCGCTATTTGTAGTTTTCTAAAGTTAAGGGACAAAATTGTCATTAACCTACTAGAATTTGATCATAAAACAAATATTACGTGTAAGTCATAATGTTTAATAAAATAACAAAATGTAATAGCTTTAGTAAACTATAACTAATAGGTCCAGAGATCTGTTCCTTACAAAACCCTAATAAGCAACCGCTTCAACTTCCTTCATTCACACAGGTTTAGCAACTGACTCCAAACCAGAATCAAACACCATTTTTCCCGGTGGCTCTGTAATGATTCCTCCCCCTGAATCCGAACCCTTGACCTTCTCCTTCTCCTCCTCCTTCTCCGGCTCCGGAAACGTATTCTCCTCTATCACTTTCTCTTCCTTCATCTTCTTTACATGGGTTGTAGACTTCGTGCCTGTGAATATAAAATAGTAGTCGAAACAATCACAGAACGACGCGCAGCAGTTCCGACCACCACCACCACCAGAATCACAGCAGCAGCAACTGCAATCATGATCACAATCAAGCGGCGGGCAATTGTTCTGATTATCGAACAACCAGCGGCAGAACAACAGCTCACAGATATTGCTGTTACACAACGCCTCCAAGCATTCTCCAATGCCGATAACATCAGACATTCTTTTGTTAAAATAAATTTTGGTAATAATATAATATTGTTAAACCCAAGAATTTATATTTCTTGTTCAACTTTTTTTTTTGCCTTTAAACTTTTGATTTCTTGTTTGTGCGGTGGTGAGAGGGTTAAGTTTTTGCAACTTATTTAATTATTTAAGGTAAGAAATATTAAATTTCTATAGTGATTAATGTGAAAAATTAGGTGGCAGTTGTTGATAAAATAATTAATAGAAGTTTTGGGAGTGTAGGGAAACCACGGTTATCTCAATTAATTGAATTTGACTAATAATTAATGACAAAATAAATTTTAATAATTAGGTGTAATTTGGGTAGCAGTTACAATGGGGCAGGATAGGGGTGGGGAGATCGTTTATCTTTCCCATGTCATTTTAATTTTAATCCTTATCCCTCGTCTCATTTCCTAGTAAAATTTAAGAAAACAGGAATAAAAAATTTTCATATAAGAAATAAATTTTTCATCTCCATTTATTTTTTTATTTTCGTATTTATTTATACTAAATACTAACGAAAAATATTATTAATATATTATCCTATTCTTCATATAAAATAATTATATTGAAAATATAAACTTTATTATTTGATAGGATAAAAAAATTATGAAGTATAAAATTTTTAAATTAATATTATCCGCATATATGGATATATATATGTATTTTTATTTGAAAAATAATATATTATAATATATTATTATATATATTTTGGGAATGAGGTGGGAATGGGATGAGAAGTATTCAATTGTTCCTCACCCCATTTATAATATGGGATTAATCTCCCTTCATTCTTTTTTATAACATTCTAATTGAGCTGAATAACTTAATAACACTATACCCGTTAAGAAATAACCACGATATTATATTAATTTGTATAAATAAAGTAAAATATAAGGGATATATTTTATAAATATAATTGAATTAATTATTTATAGGGTTGTTCTTCGGAAAGGTTGTGAAGCTATATATATTCATATATTAGTCGATGTTATTAACAATATCAACTATACTACATAAACAAATTCATTTATACAAATTAATTGGGTAATAATGTATTATTATTATTATTATATGTCTCATATTTTCATAAGAGAGAAAAATTTTTACAGTACTTTTTGTGGTTTTAGAAAGAGAGAATGTTTATTATCCTCTAACTTTTCAGTTAATACCCTATTATTTCCTCATATTTTTTCTAATACCCCATCATTCTCTTAATTTTTTTTTTCGATTTCGCCCTTCAGTTAAATTAATTTATAAAATGATAAAATCAAAAATATTGGAAATATTAAAAGGCAAAATTGGAATTGAGGGGAATAATGAAATATTAAAAAAAATATAAGAGATAATGGGGTATTAGCTAAAAAGAAGAGGGTTAATAGATATTCTCCCTTTTACAAATAAAATGACTATATATTTGTAGTACAACTTAATAACATGATGATAATTAAATTTAAAATTATTCAAAAAATAGTTAGCATTCTGTTTTGGTAATAAACAATATTGCATTTTGATTCTTTACTTATTCTTAAGTTAAAAAAAAAAAAAAGAAGAGGACTTTTGAGCAGGGTTTTTCACCCTCCTTCATGGAATCGAGTCTTAGGGTCCTTAAACTGGGTTTAAGTTCAATTTAGAGTAATAAATGAAAAAAATTGAAAAAAACACAACATCTGACAAAAGTTCCCTCACTGCTTTGAGGGGATGATAAGAATCGGAGTCTTGATGTTCTCAAGATCAAAAGAATTAGAAGAAATTCAACTCAAGATTCATTGACTGAATTAATGTATATGAGATACGGTAAGGATTAAAAAATTAGAAATATCATAAAACACCACAATCAATCAATTTTCATAGATGGAAAATGTATCTCGAATTATGAGATGACGACTTTATTTTTTGGTTTAAATTATTCTCTATAAATAGATATATTGTATTATGTTTTGATAGATCAATCAAATATATTCTTATTCTCTCTATATTTAAAACTTTTCAAGGTGCGAAGGAATCATTCTTAAGGCAATGAATTAGTGCATGACAGTCGCATTCAATCCAAACATTATGATATGGTTTTCAATTTATCAAAACAAATTTACTCACCTTATTTGAAAAGAACTCAGAACTGAATAGAGCCATATTTGGCATTTTTGTTCTCTTTCTTTTGTATTCCCTTTTTTTTTTTAACTCTTAATATATCTCTTTAAGCATTGGTTAGAGATTGCTCAAAAAGTAAACCTGCAACAAGGTACATCTTGTTTTTCCAACAATTATAATATTTTACTAGTTGATAAATATCTCATCATTTATAATGAAAAATTAAGATGTCTAACATTATTTGTAACTTATAATGTTTGGTGAAAACAAAAGAAAATGAAAAATTAATAAAACCAAAAGAATTATTATTAATACATATATGATGTTCAAAATTTTAATCTCGCAAATTGTATATATATATATATATATAGTCATTATTCTTCTATGATGTTAATTAATGCCATCATCTACATGGATGATATTATTAAATAATATTATGGGTTTTAATTACAAGCGGCCATTGCTTATTCTTCCTTGTTAAATCTCCCTTCAATTCTTCCATTTGGTGTCCCTTGGAAATTCCTCTTGGTTTCATTTGTTCTGTCTGAAAAAATTTAGAGGAAATGGCCCATTATTCTCAACAAAAATAATAATAATAATAATAATAATAATAATAATAATAAAAAAAAAAAAAAAAAATTAGTGTCATCGGGACTCACCATCGGTTCTTATAAGTGAGTCTCAATAGATCAAGATTCAAAATTCATTCACATGCTTTGATTAAAACAAAGTAAAATCATTGAAATTTATATTTTTTTAAATAATTTTAAAATTAAAAATTATTGTTAGACATTTTAAAAATATGTTTTTTAATTTTAGATAAGTCAGATAAATTTTTTAAATTTATTTAACTTTCAATGTAAAAATTTCACTAATTAATATGTTAGAATTTGAGATTTTTCATTTTTTAATACATTTAGATATTCATGTTGAATAACTAAGTTTCTATTATTTTGGAAAAGAAATGAAAAAATTAAGAATAATTATACATACATTCATACATATATATATATTCCTCTAAATCTAAAGCATGCAATTGAATACAGAGCCCTTACTGGCATTCTATTACCAATTCTTCACTCGTAATCTTCTGAGTTCTTTACTGGCTGATTTTCTGATTTTCATCACCACTACAACAATCAGGCAGCATCAATCATCATCTTGTTACAGCTAATATTAAAATAAAAATAAAGTAACGGAAAAAAATCAATTTTAGAACAACGATAATATTAATAGCATGCTGGAAAAATTCTCAAATGGAGAATGAAATTTTATTATTGGAATGATTTTTATAGACCTGTATTTATCAAGAAAAGTAAGATATTAAAAGAAAAATTATGATGTCATGATTTTCGGCATATGTTTTTTACAAAAAAAAAAAAAATTTGGTTGATAAAAAAAATGAAAGAAAGAATAACTTACTTATAAACTTCTATCGGGATATGTACTGAATCTTCAATGCCAGATTTTACCTAATAAAATCAACAAAGAATAAATCAAGGCAGAAGCATCAATATTGTGCTTAATTAAAAAAAAAATCATTGTTTTTCATAGATATATCTAATAAAATTTTACCACTTCTCTTGAATGGTTTTTCACCTACCTCACTTTTGTTTTGCTACAAAATTTCAGCCATCAACACAACAACAAACACACACACACACACGTATGTAAAGTTATATACAAATTAATTAAAGTAGGAAACAAAAAGAAAGTATTCAAAGAAAAATTGATCAAGAAATCCTTACATTTCCTAAAGAGCTGCCCATTTTGATTTTCTTCAACAATGAACGTTGGTTGAGAGAAAATTTTAATATCATAGAAGAAAGAATTAATTAGAATAAATTAAATATATAAGGGATGAATGTGACAGCTTATTGTTTATAATTTCATGTTAATTAAATTAGCACATGGTTACATTGTAAGATTCTTTCCTCATATGGAAATAAAAAATGTTTTGGGATATAAGCTAGTACTTTAATCTATTCCAAGAAAATTTGATTCTTTAGAAATTAATAATCAAATTTCTCTTTTGGAAAATAATATTCTTTGTTATATATGAAACTGTTAATTGACATAAAGTTATATTTTGATACCAAAATTATTATGTTTTGCCAAATGAGGATTGATCTCATATTTCGGATTGCTTTACGTTGATTTTTATAGCCACAAAAGAGCTTTAATCTTTTCTTGTAGTCGTACACTCTCTGATCAAAGTTAGAACGTACAAGATCCATTTTGCGTCATATTTAAGAGAACACAGATGATATTGTAATTCAAATGGAAAAAATGTTATTTGTTTTCATAATTAATAAATATACTTAGCTTTATAATTAATTACAAGCAATCTACAAGAATAAAAAAAAGATCAATTAAAATTAAAGGGAATTAAAGTGTCTTTTTGACTACAATTTCAGGATATTATGTTCACAATTTATAAGAATTTATAAAATTTTACCCGTAATTCCTTCTGTTGCCCTTCTATTGGAATAGTTTTACAGCTCTCTTCTGAGTTAATTCCTGTCGGTGGAGTTTTATCACCCCTGCAACAATAAGGCAGTATCAACCACCATCTTGTCACAGCTAATATTAGAACAAAATAAACTTATGAAAAACGATCAATTTTAGAACAACAATAATATCAATAGTATGATGAAGAAATTCTCAAATGGAGAATGAAATTGTATTATTCAAACGATTTTACAAACTGCTACTGATAGTAATGGTTTCCCTTGGAAAACAATCTTTATGTTGTGACAATTTGTCCTGGTGGTCTTCTTCTACTTCGTCTATTGGTCGACTTTTATCTCATGATGCTAATGGTTTCCCTTGTTGCCTTCTTTCGTAGCTTTTGTGTTTTCCCTTCATCTTTGGTTAAAGGGATGCCTGCTATTTCTACTGGATCTGTTCTTTGGAGCAGTTGTTTACTGCTGCTGGGAGTCCTGCTATTCAGCTGCTTGTTGTTATGTGCTACTGTTGCTTGGTTGCTTCAGTTGCTTGGAACTGCCCTGCCTGGGTGCCTACTTCTGCTGTTGCTGAGATTAAATTCTGTTTTAGTTTATTGCTGCTGGTGCTGCTTGACAGTGTTGCCCCAACTTGTTTCCTGTTCTGCTTCTCCTCAGATGCTGAGTGTTATGTGATACTGTTGCTTTGTTGCTTCTATTGCTAGGAACTGTTGTTTGATTTGCGGCTGCTGCTATGCTACTTTTTCGGCTGCTGCTGGGAATTGCTGCTTATTGCCCTGCTGCTCCTATGTTAATGCCCTGCTTGGACTATTACTTCTAATGCCACTGGTGAGTTTGCTTTCTGTTTTGGGCCTTTTATGTTGCTGCCCTGCTTGCACTATTACTCTACTGCTGTTGCTGAGTTTGCTTTCTGTTTTGGGCCTTTTCGTTATCCAGGAATCCAAATGGCCTCCCTGCATTCGGCTTTTGTCGCTTCTCATTCTTTGGATTCTTTCAAGTGCTTAGATTTTTTCAGTACCTTCTCTTATGATAGTTTGGTATTTGTTTGATTAGGATAATATTACCTCTTTTTTTAGGTTTGAATTGAAAAAAATAAGCAAGAGAAACATTATGATTTGTTTATTATATGTGGCTAATATTACAGGACGTGTAGTACAGTTCAGTGTGTAATTGCCTATATAAAAGTAAAACGTGAATGAGCCACCAAGCCTAGGCCCGCTGGTTAGAACGTTGCGGGTAGGATTTCCCAGAAATTTCTGACTTCCCTCTCTAATAAAGGCAGATTCTGTTGGTGTTAGATACGCTTTAATAGGATTTTAACTTTCCAGTAAACTTTTAATTGTAATTTCAGTAAACTTTTAAGTAATAAATAAGATTATAATATTTAAAAAAAAAATGAATGGATTCAATGCACTGCAGAAACTTTTATTATTTTATACTTTGTTGTCTCCCTCATCAAAGAACAGATATTATAATAAACGACAAGCTTGCATTGCAATCATTGCTTTATTCTTCTTCTATATGGTAATAAATTTTGAGATATATTTGTTTATTGAAGCTAATACTTACTTTATTCCAAGAAAATTTGATTCTTAATTTTAAGTTCTGGTTAATTGACGTTAATGGTCACATTTTCAAGTTCTAATGAACTTTTTGTTTTGCAAGGTTTAGGTTGCGATAATAATATTTAACAACATTGGTAATAATTTAACTAAAAAATAAATATTTTAAGATATGTATGTTTATTGAAGTTAGCACTTACTTCATTCTAAGAAAATTTGATTCTTAATTTTCAGTTTTAGTTAATTGTCCTTAATTGTCAGAACTTGAGATTCTAATCAACTTGTTGTTTTGGAAGCTCTAGGTCGTGATAATAAAATTAAACAATATTGATAATAACATAATTAAAAAAATAAATATTGAAATTGTATATAAAATCAATATCAATATTGAATAAGTATGTCAATAAAAAATAATAAAAGCATACAATTCACTAATCTTATTTTTTATTATGTACATTGAATTTAATAGCGACCAAAGAATATATTTGTAAAAATAATCACATAATACTGACTATATTGAATAAAAATAGTATAACGAAAATAATTTAATTACCAACATAAAAGAAAACTAAATACTCTCCATATAAGATTTTCGTGTTGATAATGTGATATGAAAAACATAAAATAATGCTTTAAAATAAAATAAATTAGAAATGGAATGAATACTTGGGTTGTAAATGAAAGCCTTTTATCAATTTCCTCCTTTTTGGCACAATGAACTTATTTTATGAATTTCATCTTCTGTTTTCTTGTAGTACGATTTGCATATCCTCTTATCGTTTAGCTTGGCATAAACAATTGGAATTTAATTAATTTTGTGCATATCATCAAGTAATCCGAACAGCTTTTCTTGTTACAAAAATTAAAACGAAAATCAATGCAAAAGAAGTACATACTAGCTTGTTTATATTAATTTTCTTGCTAGCTATTACATAACACGTATACATACGTTATTGAGATTTAATCAATTTAGTCCCCGTATTACATTTCATAACTTGTTAATATGAAATCTGAGATTTAATCAACTTAGTTCCCCGAATTACTGCTGCAATATTACTTTCACTTTAGTCAATCTGAATCCTGAAGACCATTCCTCAGCCAAAAAGGTTTGTCGACGCCGTCGTCGTCATTCCTCAGCCAAAAGGTCCGGCCGCCTAATAAAGCAGCTCCCTTCGGAACATCCTCCATCACCCTCTCCTGCCCTTCCGGAAAATATATCCCGGAACGCGGATGCGGAACCCAGCAGGTTAAAGAATCCAACTTCGAATTGATCTTCTTCTCTTTCTGAGATCCCGTGAAGCTTTCTCCTCCTGTGGTTGCTGCTTCATCGTCTACTGGTCTTGCAAACCTGCTAAAGCCACGATACACTCGCCGAACTTCCCTGCATGAACTGAACAATCACAACATGTGTCAATAAGTTACGTGCAATATTCAGAATTTTTCTCTGCAAACTCCATGCATAAGCATTATAATTAATAGTATAACAATATTAATATTACCTGATCAACATAATTGACATATTTGCTCTCGCCATGAATGAATGATTTGCTTCTTTATATAACTTGGAGGAGTACTAGTATGTATATATAGTTATCATGGAAATAAATTAATGAAGGTTCTATTCTGCATGCCTACGTTTATATAGTGAAGAATAAGTTCTGTGGTACATGTGTGTGGTGTGGAAGGTTTTAGATGAAAAAGCAAGCACTTCCGAATAAAACAAAATTGAAAAACGAAAGCATTTTAATTTTCTTTATGAGAAAAGCGCAATCACAATCTGGGGTTGTGAAACTAAGATTAAACATCAGCCAAGGATCGATATGCTCCATCTCTGTTAATGGGTTTAAAGCGATTAGGATAATGAGATCAGTGCTTTGATTTGTTTGCTAGATGGAGTTATTTTAAGTATATATGATGTTTTTTCACTTTTGTATGTCTCCTAAACTCCTGATTCTTACTTGGCCTCCTCCGCCTATTGGCAGGATTACAGCAAACACGTACGGGTTAGGGAAGGGACCGGGAATCCTGGAACTGCTGCTTGTGGTGGGGATTTTAGAGATTATCTTGGGGGCTATATTGGTGGTTAATAGCTTGGCGCTTGGTCATCAAACAGCGTATTACCCTGAGAGAATTCGCTCATTCTAGGGGTTGGACACATCTCTGGCTAGAAAGTTACTCACTCCTGGTCATTCATCTTCTCCTCAAAAACTCTCTTCAGCTCCCGTGACAATTGCACAATCATTGCTTCAATTGCAAATCCCGTATCCAGAAATTGAATTTTTTGTTGTTCTCATACCTTTCAGGAGACCGATTCGGTGGTTGATGTGTTGGCCAATTTATGTCTGAATTTTGACTCGTTGCGGTGGTAGTCTTCATATCCAGAATCAATTGGTGGTCTTTTGTCCCATGACGCCAATGATTTTCCTTGCTATAGCTTTATTTATTTTTTTCTTATGTCTCCTTCTCGTAGTTTAATAATTTTAAAGTCTTCATATCCCTTATCATGTTGTCCCCTCTTAATTGTAATTTTTCTTTTCATTCCATCTCCGGCCATTTCGTCAATAAAAATTCAAGCAGCTGCCCATTTTGATTTTCTTCACGACTAATGATAGTTGAGAGAAACTTTTGATATAGAGAAGAAAGAATTAAGAATAAATTAAATATATAAGGGATGTTTCTAATTACATTTAGTAAACTTGACAAGTTTACATTGCAAGCATTCCCTTTATTCTCTCCTCATATGGAAATAACAATGTTAATATATATATTTATTTTTTATCTAGTACTTTAATTTATTCCAAGAAAACTTGATTCTTTAGAAATTAAGAATCAGATTTCTCTTTTGAAAAATACTCTTCTTTGTTTTATATGAAACCGTTAATTTATATAATGTTATATTTTAATATCAAAATCTGTTATGTTTTGCTAACAAAGATTATTCCTATTATCCTATATAGTATTCTAAAATATTATTAAGGAATTTGGAGAATGCAGCAGAAATAATGATGTTTTTCTGTATGAAATGAAAAAATTACATATTTAAAATGTTCTTAAAAAATATGGTAAATTGCAAAAATTTTTACACTTTCGAAAGACGGTTAAGCTGTTAGATTAAAAGAAAAAAAAGAAAGAAAATGTGGAAATGTACATTATTCAAAAGAGTTACAATAATGAAAAGATAAATTTCAGATAAAAGAATAAACAGGTCATAAGTTTGTGTTATGATGGTTATTGGAGTACAAAAATGTAATTTATCTCAACTAACTATTTTTCTATCAATTTCCATAATTAGTAAGGGTAAAAAACACCTTTTTATTTAAATTTCAGTGAAAATATAAACTACTTGCTAACATGTGTAGGGCTCCTAATTTCTTTTGTTTTGAATTAGCCTTATGGCTTCTCTTTGTAATCTCTTTGGTTATTTTTCTTTATAATATTACCTCTTTAAGGGAATTTTCCAAAAAAACAAAAAAAAAAAATGAAAGATGTGTTTGTTATGGTTTAAACTTTAAACTTTAAACTCTATTTGAGACTTGAAAGAATGGAAGAAACAAAAAAAAAAAATGGTCAAATTGAACAAAAGATAAAATACTAAGGACAGAATTGTAGTTAGTTGGAGACTTCAAATGATGATATCCTAAACGCATGCTGACGGACTTAAATGACAAAAAAACTAAAATTCATGAAGCTGATTGATGAAATATAAGAGGGGTTGACTGACAAAATACAAGGACTCCAATGATAAATGACTTGGACCAAAATGAAGTTACACCAAAAATTTGAAATAAACAAAATATCATGCATGGTGTTGTGGGTGCAATCGGGAGAAAGTTGCATCGCCGGATAAAAAGGCAAAAGTGAGATTTCTTTTAGTATTAAAATCCTATTTATTATTTACAAACTATCTATTTGCGGGCAACTCTATTGATGAAATTAAGAAAATATAGATATAGTTGTAAGATAACCGGCACTTAATTAAAGATCTGCCCTTCACCAGAGGGAGGTCTACTTTTAGAGATATACCCTTCACGAAAGGGAGGTCTATCCAGAATTTTTTTGAGGAGTTTAACTTACATTTTGTAGAAAATCTCACTAGCTGCAGTTGGTAGGAATTGAACTCACCCACTAGGGGCGAGTTCAATTTTCGCCTGATGGCAGCAAAAGTGAGATTTTAGTTTTGTTGGATTTAGACCAAATCATGAGTCAAGGGAGAAATTGGACAAAAGTGATCAACACATTGTCATAAAGGAAAGATAGACTAGTGGCCAGAACAAGAAAAGATAGTGCAGACGGCCAGAACAGAGGCCACAGGACATACGGCTACAAGACGATGAGTCGAATGACGCTGATGGTATAATAACAATAATTTGTATTTCTTGAATATAATCTATATATTCTCAAATGCTACCTTCATATATATATATATATATATATATATATAGGTTTTACAATGCTGATAGAAAAAGAAAGAAAATAAACAAAATAAATGAGAAATATTTTCAACAGAATATATCTTAAATCATGCAATACTAGTAATGGATATTTTTTTTAATACAAAATTACATGAATTAATTAATTGATTCTATTGTCTGGGGAAGAAGAGAATAAAATCAAAAATAAATAAAAGCAATAGAATAATTAACTGAAAGCAATAGAATATTTTCATTATGTTTATTATGTGGCCTTCTTGTAATACAACGCTGGTTGGTTCATCTCTAGAGTTCATCCCCGGCCATTTCGTCAATAAAAATTTAAGTATAATAACCAAACTAGAAACTTAAAAAAAAAAAAAAAACAGACAAATGAAAACCACCTTCTTCTAATAAGATACATTACGGACAGGTCGATATTTCCCATATTCTCTTTTGTTCCCATATGTTATGGATTGCTGGAGGCGCAGTGTCCCACAGCCACAAGTAATATTGCAATTTAAATATTGGGAAAAAAAATGTTATTTTTGTTCATAAATATATAAAAAATTATAATTTTATTAATAAAATATTATATATACCTTTGGTCGCTTCTGTTGGCGCCCATATGGTTCATCAAGCAAAGCGAAACCCTTTTGATGTAACAAAAATTAAAATACCAATTAATAATGATAATAATAAGTAAAAGCTAGCAAACAATAATAATAAAATTAAAATCAACTAATCTCGGGTTTGTCTACCTCCGAGCCAATTTTCATCAGGTCTTTTTTAAACCGTTGCTGCCCATAGTTCGACTCCATTGTCTTTGGTTTAGTTGAAGAAGTTTCGTCAAACTAACAAAAATAAATATAAATTAATAATGTACAAAAATTATTTAACAGAAAAAAAGGGGGCAAAGAGGTGTTAAAATTTAGTTAAATGTACATTTTAATTTTATAGATTTAAAAATTATTTCCAATTTTTTTCTGACATAATTTAAAGGCATGAATCTCAATAAAAATATGAGTAATATACATTTAACTATTAAAATGATTATGTTTTTTGGGTGTATTCAAATGATTTAGAGTATACTTTAACGTTTTTAAGATATTTTGATTTGGAGTGATGGTAGGGATAATTGTTAAAAATAATCAAAGTTAAAGGTTTGTACAGTATTTTCAAAATTAATAAGATTAAAGGGTCATTTTAACCAAATTTCTAAAATATTTATGTCCTTCACCCTTAAATAATTGTTCATAATTCACAAAAGTTTACCTCTGATCCTTTTTCATCAGATTCCTCTTCTTCTATAGGAATGGTCCTTACAACACTATCTTCTGGGTTCTCCGTTGGTTGTGGAGTTCCATCACCACTACAACAACAAGGCAGCATCAATCATCATATGCTTATAGCCAACATTATAAATCCAAATAAAATGATGAAAACACTCAATTTTAGAATAACAATAGTATTAATATCACGCTGAAGAAGTTCTCAAATGAAGAATGAAATTGTATTATTCACTGATTAATTAATTGAAACGGTTTTACAAATCTCTATTTATATAGAAAAATAAGGCATTAAAATCAAAATGTTTTGATCTTGAGATGATCTTAATTCTGATTATTATCACATGTAAACGTGCATATATTTTTACTGTTATCTGTTTTAATTTTCTTCGACAAAATTAAACTGAGAGAAACTTTTTACTGGAGAAGAAACTGGGATTTTTTTTAATTGAATTGTCAATTTGTATTATGAACAAATAATGAGTGGTATGCGTAAACGGATCCTTTATCAGCCCATAGCATTGATTCTTAATTTGGAGAGTTGACAAGCACACTTCTCAACAGCAGGATCTTCTTGTCCAAGCAAAATACAGTGGCACTAACGATCCAGTTTGTTCAGTTGTTGTTGCTAAAGCTGGAGCAAGCAACGGTCACGAGTATTGAACATGCGAGGATCAATACAATTCCAACTGATGAGATTTAAAAAATCTGTTCAATTCCAATGGTCACGAATTGCACTGAAAGCGCCGCCGTGAATTGAACAATTAGCACTCTGGAGACAGATCGAACCATTCATTTAATGGAAACTAATTTGGCACCACCAGCTCAGTCAACCAAAGATTCGTCTATTCAAGTAAGAAAGCCTACTTTTGCTTCTTTATGTACCGTTTCAAATGATTTAGTTCAATTTTCCGATGAACTTTCACTGCCTATTCAACGTGGGAAACCATTGTTGTATGCATTGATCTAGAACTGCACAAATTAGAAGTACATTCTTGTAAAACAAGCCTTATTGGAAGAATTAATCATGCTTAAACCGGGATCAAAGCCAATGAAACTTCAGGAAATTCATTCTTATCTGCAAAATATTTGGCAACCGATATCTTTATGGCTACAAACTCTGGGTGGTAGGACATGTTTCTTACCCCAAGGCTTGTCTAGGTACCAATGGAAGCCTTACTTCAACCTTTATGAGCCTACCATCCAATCTCATACATAGGTATGGATTAGGATTTACAGTCTCAGCTTAGAATATTGGCATCCCAAGATTTTATTGACTATTTCTCAAGTGGCAGGAATACCGATCAAGCTACACGGGAAAGCATATTTGGATATTATGTGAGGGTATTAGTCGAAGTTGATTTATCGAGCTCATTGACTGATTGCCTAATTGTGAAACTTCCAGATTATGGCTTTATAATTGAGGTACATTATGAGAATCTTCCTTCCAAATGCTCTAATTGTCATCGATTTGGGCATAAAGCTGAAAACTATCGCTCTTCTAATAGCAAAGATAAAAAGACAGATGCTTAGGAATTCCAAGGCAAAAAGTCCCGTTAGATTTATCGTTTTGCTATGAAAATCTCTTAAGTTGCCTTAATTCATGAAGAACAAAAACTAGTGATGAGATGTCTAAAGTGGTTCTTGGGCTAGCTCAAAAGTTCCTTCTCCTACACAAGATTGCATTATCCAAGAAGAGCTTATCCCAAACACTCAGGAACCAGAAAACCTTGAAGAAAGCACAAAGGATACAGGTATTATTTATGATAAACCAATATCATCGAAAGAAATTTCGATTTCTGGAAAACAGGTGTCAAATGATCTATACTCGTTGATGGATCCTTCCAATGGCAATGCAATTTCTTCCGGAAAGAGCAACCAACGAGAATCGGGTGACCTTCACCTAGTGATGGTTTTTAAAAAGAACAATCAACTGGCGATGGATTGCCTTTGTTTCCCCCATCAACCTTCTAGTGCGGTTAGTAAGGAAAATCAACCAAATCAACAGCAAGGCCCGGACGCTCCTCAATTAGTGGTAGATTTGACCAAATGTATTACTAATCTGGACCTATGCGAAGCTTCTACGAAAATCCCAAGGTATGGACTACAATCAAGAGACTTTGATTCCAAATTGTTTTTTTCTGATACGAAAAATGTTGGAAGCTTGAAGGCACTAGAAGAAACTAATGAAGATGAGGATTTCAAAGGGTAGGGGGCAATTTTTGAAAAAAAAAAAAACGAAATCACTATTTACCTCGGAATCAACAGGGATCTTCATGATTGTTTCCTTTTTTTTTTTTTTTTCAAGTCATGCTTTGTGTCTTAGATTCTTATTATTTACCTTCGGGTTGCTCTTTCTATTCCTTTTTAATCTCTTCGACAAAATTATTATTACCTTGATTAAAAAAATGTACAAATTACTTAAAATTTTCTAATTTAATAAATGTTTGATACTTTTTTTTGATACTTTTTTTATCTAACTTGATTTAGCTTTGAACTAAAGTTGGCAATAAAACAAGAAGTAGATGTTATATATAATTGCAAAAACTAATGAACAAAAAATAAAGTTGATACACACAAAAAAGAAATGAGCAAATATATAAATAAAATGATAAGGAAACTTACTTGTCAACTTTTACTGACATATCTACTGAATCCTGGATTGCGGATTTGATTTATGAAATCAAAACAATAAATCACAGCAGAAGCATCAATAATTAAAGAAAACATTAAAAAATAAAATCATTGTTTTTCATACATATATATGAATAAGACCGAAAAAAATAAAAATTAAATATGTTTTAGTTAAAAAAAATAAACTAATTAAATGACTAACTACACCACTAATTTAACAATAAGAAAGTATCAAAGACAAATTGAAGAATTTCTTACAGTTTCTAATTAGGAGCTGCCTTGATTTTCCTCAACAGTTGATGTTGGGAGAAAATTTTAATAGATAACAGAGAAGAAAGAATTAAGAATAAATTATATATGTAATGAATGAAGGAGAAATTAGATTGTTTCTAATTTCATGTTAATGAAATAACAAGCATACATTGTAACCATTCCTTGATTCTTTCCTCATCCAGAAAGAACAATTATTGCTGGGGAATATTTTCTTATTGAAGATAGCACTTTATTCTTAGAAGATATTGATTGTTTAGAAATCATCGAATTTCTTTTCTGAAAAATAATATTCTTTGTTTTATGTGGAACTGTTAATAGATATGATGTTTGTTTTATAAGTTGTTCATCCTTTGCTTATGCATACTTAGTAGGAATTATATGTCTTTTATTATAAAATAAATTTAAGAATTTAAATGTTTTAAGTATTGTATAGATAATTTGGTTGTACTCTTCGAGAAAGGAACTTTAATTTCTTTGGGAGACAAAACCGTGTTCATTTAAAGAAGTTTGACGACATCAAAAGGGAGAGGATTTTGCAAAACAAGGTTATCTAAGAATATCTTACACAACGGTGTCAACAAAAAGGGAGTCTTTAGTTTTTATAAGTTTATTAGTATTTATATTATCTTATTTCTTAGTAGATTATTTTACTCTGAACATGATCTTATGGATATAAGATTGGGAAATCTAAACCACTTTAAAATTGCATGTTTTCAAAATTTACTTGTAACTTATTGATTAGATTAGTTGTGGAATTAATTGATATTGATTAATTAATTAATTAAAATTAGCAACATACCAACTAACGAATCTTTAAAAAGATTTATGCAATATTTTTAAAATTAATCAGATTAAAAGCCATTTTTACCAAAATTGTGGAATATTTAGGTCCTTTACCCTTAAAAAATTGTTCATAATTCATGAAAGTTTACCTTTAATCCTTTTTCATCACATTCCTCTTCTTTCTTGAATTGTATAAGAACGGTACTCACACAAATTCCGCCCGCCTCTCGGCAGTCTCCCTATCTGTAATTTATTTTTGGGAAAAGCACTGCTAGGTCCCTAAGGTTTAGTAAAATACACTTTTTAGTCTGTTAACTAACTCCTAAATATCCATCCAACTCCTAGTCTGTTATCTAGTAACGCTACTTTTGATGGAATAGAATGCAATTACTTTTTTTAACCCCTGTTATGTCATGCATATCTGCCATATCATTATAGTATTTACCAAACCAGTACTTGTAATTTTTTAAAGTTAAGTTATTCAGGCTATTATTACTTTCCTCCCCTGAGGTATGGCATATTATTAATTAGATGGCCATGAATGGAAAAATAGGCAAACACTTTCTTTGAATTTTTGACACAGTTAATTAACTTAACAGAAAGGAGAGTATTTCGGTTATTTAGTAAAAAATTGAAAGAAATCTCACACCTCACTTTCATTTAATTTTTTTAATAAAAAATATTTTTTAAATAAACTTCAAGAAAAGGCCTAAAACAATACAACTAAATAATAAAGGAAAAACATAACATGTAAGCTTTGACAAATCCATTAAATCATGTAGAACAAAAAATAAACTCAATTCCAGCAATCCGAACTTGCATAACCCAGCAAATGAACATGCAGAACCAAGCAAAACCAAAACCTACAACCAGTATGCCAAACAGCACCAATATTCCAACTTGCAACAGCAATACTTGTTGTTGTTAATTAAATAAACAACAAGCTCACATTGTAAGAATTCCTTCATTCCTTCCTCATCTAGAAAGAACAATTAGTGTTGGGGAAATATTTTCTTATTCAAGCTAGCACTTTATTCTTAGAAGATATTGTTTATTTAATATGATCAAATTTTTTTCCTGAAAAATAATATTCTTTATTTTATGTGCAACTGTTAGCAAATATGATGTTATAATTAAGAACCAGAATGAAGACGCTGAATGATTCTTCATAAATTCAAGACATTTATTCTGAAGATTCACAGATTAATTCATAAGAAAATAAATAAAAATAATTATCTGTCATAATGAGTCAAATATGCATCGAAACCTATAATTAAGACATTAAATATTATTTTTAAATTTATTTTTAATTCTTCTTCTATAAATGGAGGACTTGTAAATATTTTCATCTGTCAACGAAATATCAGTTTTTCTCTCATGATTTCTAAAAATTCTTTAGTTATATTTTCATATTATATCTTTAAAGATAGTCAAGTAATAACAACTATATTAAATAGAAGCAGTATAACAAAAAAATATACTATGAAAACATTTAATTAACAACATAAAATATTAAATATTTCCCATATCAGATATTAGTGCTGGCACCGTGATATAAATAAACTGGAATATATAGAAAATATTTGAACTACAGAAGACTTTATATGAATAATGCTTTAATTTAAGATAAATCAAAATAGAAAGGGAATAAATTATTTAGGTTGTGATTGTAAGCCTTTGAACTTCTAAAATTCCACTTTTTTCGCACAATCTATTTTATAAATTTCATCCTCGCTCTGTTTATATATTCCGCAGCCTTCATGTCGCATTCCATAGACTTCATATCGTCATGCAAAATCACTGATACTTTGTTTATATATTTCGCAGCCTTCATATCGTATTCCGTAGACTTCATGTCGTCATGCAAAATCATTTCATCTTCTTCTTTGTTGTAACACAACTTTCCATATCCTCTATTGTTTGCGAAATCCTTTTCATGCTTCAAAAATTAAAAAAAAAATTAATGCTTTAGAAAGTAAAATAAAGAACTAAATAAATAATATCAATCAATTAATCTCAGGTTCGCCCACCTGCCTCCTATGTTTCACCAGTTGCTTTTCTTTGAAGATCTTAGGATGAAATCTCTTCGATATTGCAAACAAAATCATTAGCAGTAAATATATAAATAAAAAAAAGATCAATTAATCTGAGATATATAAATAATTTGTCCACCTGGATTGTTTCTTTAGACCGTCGCTGTTCATATTTCAGCTCCGTTGGCTTCGATATACTTGCACAAAAATCTATCATGTACAAAAATTAATTAAACGAAAAAAGGACATCAAGCATTTTTAAAGTTTAGTGAAAAATTTCCTTATATGTATAAAAAGTATTCACATAAATCTCTGTTTATAGTTTTAGCACATGAATTCCAACAAAAGGAAAATAATTTATTGCATTTAGTATTCATTCAGTTTATTTTTTTTATTAGACAAAAGAGTTTTTTTAATAATAAAAGTCTTTTTCTGACTTTTAAATATCGTTTAGTTGATACTAGAAAAACACTTTTAAGAATTAAAAGTTATCTATGACCCTTCAACTTCCTCTTTTGTCCTGCCTTACATTGGAATATATCTTCGGAGTTCTTACCTTGATGTGGAGTGTCATCACCACTACAACAATAAGATAGCATCAATCATCATCTTGTTACAGCCAACATTCAAACAAAAAAAAAAAATTACGAAAGAAAATCAATTTTAATTTAGAGCGAGAATAATATTAAAAGTGTATTTGAATTAAACATTACAGGTTTCTATTTATAGAGAAAAATGAAGGATTAAAAGAAAAATAACTATGTCATGATTTTGGAAAACTATTTTCATAGACGAAGATTTGATTGATTATGACATATCTGATTTTAATTCTTTAACTTTATCTTTATCATTAATTTAATTAATAAATTTTGAATTGATTTTTTTTCTAATAATTCTTTTGATCTTGAGAAAATCTTAACCCTGATTATTATTATTATATGTAAACTTGCAGGTATTTTTACCATTATCTGTTGTAATTTTTCCCAACAAAACCTAAGAGATTTTAGTGGAGAAAAAGATTTTTCTTTTTTTCTTATAGTTTCTTTCTTTATTCGTATTATTTTCTTGTGTACAAATAACTTCAATTTTTAAAATCTAATAAATTTTAAGCTATTTCGAATAACTATATTTGATACTTTTTATTTCATTAATATTATGAATAAAATTTCTCTATGAGAACATGATCAGTTCTTTTGTCTATACTGATTTCGCTTTCAACTAAAGTTGGCAATAAAACATGGAAAAGAATCTTTTATATAATAGCAGAACCAATGAATAAAATCAAAAGTTGATACGCAGACAAATAAGATAATAAAATTAAAATAGAGAGAAAATTACTTGTAAAATTTTGCCGACATATCTACTGAATCCTCAATCCCAGATTTTACCTATGAAATCAGAGCATCGTATGTCACAGTAGAAGTATCAATAATAAATTCTAAATTGAAAAAGTAAATCATTGTTTTCATACATATATATGAATGAAATTTCATCATCACCGCAGCAAGCCAACAACAAAAGCATCCTCTTAACTAATTAAATTGCCAGAAGGATGCAAAAAAATCAAAATCATATATGTTTTAGAAACAAACAAATACAATAATTAAATGAATAATTACACCACTAATTTAAATAATCTGCATCCAGTAAGAAAGTAGCCAAAGAAAAATTGAAGAAATTCTTACAGTTCTCAATTAAGAGCCGCCTTGACTTTCTTCAACAACTAATGCTGGTTGAGAGAAAATTTATAATAAAGAACAAAGAATTAAGAGTAAATTGACTATATTAAGGATGAAGGAGAAAGATTGTTTCCAAGCAGCTTACATTGGAAGCATTCCTTTATTCCCTTTTTTTTTTTAATGAATTATCTCTAAGAGAATTCCTTTATCCCTTCTTCATGTGAAAAGAACAATCAGTACTGTTGAGGGATATTTTCTCATTGATGCTAGCACTTACTTTATTCTTGGAAATTTTGATTATTTAGAAGTCATTGAATTCCCTTTCTGAAAAGTAATATTCTTTGTTTGTTCAAATTGAAAATATAGCACCTAGGTTCTAGTCCAAAACTATAAAGCAAACCAATTTACCATACACTATAAATTGAGTAGACCCTGTTCACTCAATGGGATTCTTCTTTTTTTTTTTTTTAAAGCAAAGTAATTTGTGGGATTTAATTTAAGGGCGGTCTTGTGATAAATGGGAGAATAAGGTAATAAAATAATCATAATAGTATCCTCTGCAAAACGGTATGTATCTCATCCTTGTGCGCGGATTCATAGATCCAAATTAATTTAACTGTGTCGATACATCGTTATTATCAGTATATTTGATATTGTTAATTTCTATTAAATTCTGAAAACAAAATGAAAATTTATTTAGTAAACACAACATTTGATAGAGCTACTCACTTTGATCGCAATTATTATTCTTCATTATAGAGCTGTTATGGGTTTAAAATTATAGTACTTCAATTTGGAATATACTTTATATATCATTCAAGAGCTTGTTCATAAGATTGTTGAATAGAATTCAATAAGGAAGTATTCAAAGAGACCAATTGATCAATACAACCTTACAGTTCCTAAACAACTGCCCATTTTGATTTTCTTCAACAATTAATGCTGGTTGAGAGAAAATTTTGATACGGAGAAGAAAGAATTAAGAATAAATTAAATATAAAAGGGATTTTTCTAATTACATTTAATTAAATTAACAAGAAGCTTACATTGCATGCATTCCTTTATTCCCTCCTCATATGGAACCATGTTAGTGTTAGATTCAAAGCAGGTGCTAAATATTATAAATTGGGATATATATATTTTTTATTGAAGCTGGCATTTGCTCTAATTTATTCCATGAAAATTTGATTCTTTAGAAATTAATAATCTAATTTCTCTTTTGAAAATAAGATGCTTTGTGTTATATGAAACTGTTAATTTGACACAATGTGATTTTAATATCAAAATTAATTTGTTATATTTTGCTAACAAAAATTATTCCTATTATCCTTTATAGTACTCTAAATATTTATTAAGTGATTTAGAGAATGCAACATAAACAATTATCTTCTTTTTTTTTTAATGAAATGAAAAAAACTTGTATATTTGAATTTTTTTTTAAAAAATCAAAGATAAATTGCAAAAATTCTTACACTTTCGAAAGAGCAGCTGAAGCTGTTAGATTAAAAAAGAAAATAACGTGAAAATTGAAAATTCTTATAATCATGAACAGATTGCTCTATGGCATTTTTCTAGATGGAGGAAAATCACAAAATTGAAAATTCTTCTCACTTCATAATACAAGAGCCCTCTCTATATTTTTTCACTCGATCTATTTTCTATATTTTCATGTTTACTTCTTGAATTAAATACAATGGGAACATAGAGGTACTCTTTACATAATGATAGGAAAATAAGAAAAGATTTCTCTTGATTACTATTATAATATGTTTATCATAAAATAATTTTTAGTGTAGATGAGGTAGAAAGTTCTCATTTCTCATGTTTAAATTTTTACTTTATAATTAGGACATATAACATGGTGAACAATGTACTTATAATTAAAGTTGGTCCTAATTAATTTGGGAAATCCATTAATCACGTACTTTGAAGTACTTTTCAAAAGAAAAAAAAAGTATTATTATTTTTCAAAAAGTTTACCAAACACTTTATAAAACTTCAATTGTATACAAATAAAAACTTATTGCTCCTATTAATATACATTTATTGCTTAGAGTTTCATTATATATAAAAAAGCCCTAATAACTTATATATTTTTTTCAAAAAATAATTAGTATGCGCCTAATAAGATGGATTTTTTTAAACATTCTTTTAATCAAAATAAAGTATTAGTATTTTTATTGAAAAATAAAAAATCAAATAAACACATAGAATACGACATGCCACAATTAGCCAAAATAAAAAATATATATTTTTCAAATATTAACAATAAATAATCAAAAAAATAAAATTATTTTATAACTATGTATAATACTTATAATTTTATAATTTGTAACCTACGTCAAAAAGTAAATATAAGAAATAATAATTTTACTAATAAATAGGTCAATATAAAAATTGAGGAGCACCTAAAATTTAAAACCCACTTATATCATTTTTTTGGTAATTTTGGTGGTGATTTTACAAATAAAATGACCACCTATTTGTAATATAGCTGAATGAAATGATGATAGATAAATTGAAATTTTACGTGGTTAGTACTTTTCAAACCCGCTTTTTATTAAACTATAGATCAGTATTTTTATATACGAAAAATTATTATAAGAAAAAAATTTATTCAACTCTACTTGAAAACTGCATAATTCGTGAGTGAGAATTTGTCAATGTCTTATTTTTTTAAGCTGTGAATCTTCAATTATTTCAATAGACAATCAAGTCAATAAACTTAACAATTGCAAAATACACTGGGTTCGTTTCTTTCGGGTGGAATTACGATTAGGTTCTTCTTCAATGGATGCTGGAATCATCATTGTAACTTGTTTGCCGCTGGGATTTTATGTATGCTACGGGACTATTGCTACTACAACCTCCAAATATTGTCCGCCACTCTCCTGCATGATCCTGCTGGTTCCTCTTTGTGTTGGACTATTGGTTCAGGCATTGCTTTCTGCTAACTTCATTATATTTCTACAAATGGTTTTGCCGTTTGCTGTCAATTCTACTATTGGTGCATTGCTGCTATGTTTTCACGACATAAAGCATTTGCATCGTGCAAGTTGTTGCTTCTTTGATGCCTTCTTTGCTGGTTTTTTTGATGACTACTGCAGATACATATTTTCTGCTGCTGTTTACTGCTAATATACCGCTAATTGAATGCCTTTTGCTATCGTTGCTATTTCTGGTTTTGCTGGACAATTGTTGATGTGGGAAGTCTTGCAATCTTTAAAAGCAGCAGCTTCTGCTGTTCTTTTTCATGTAATCTCTTGTCAATGTATTTGGTAATTTTATTTTTATTTGTACTCTTAATTGTCCTCATAATCTTGGGACTGTTCTTGTTCTTAAGTTTCTACTACTATTAATAATATATTATTCTACCTTAAAAATAAATAATGAACTTAACAATTATCAACCAATTTGAAAGAAGAAATTAATAAATTATATAAATCAAATTCAGTTCCGGGTGAAATTATTTAAAAATGAATTTTTTTTAGTATGCTTCGCCAATGAAATATTGATAAATTATATTAAATAATTTTGCTTCACTGTATGCAATAATTATATCTTCATTAATCCGTCTAGTTACCAACATGCATTAATTAATTAATTCTATTGTTTGGGAAGAAAGAAAAGAAAATAAAAAATACATAAAAGAAATATAATAGTTATACACATACATATACATATACATATATATATATATATAAGTAATGCATAATGAATGAACTATAATTAATGTATATATAAGATTTAATTTTAACTATTAAAAATACATATATCAACGGTTTAGAAATAAGTATAAACATATGTGTAAAAATATATATACAAATAAGTGTGTGTCTATATATATATATATATATATATATATATAAATGGACACATATTTGATGTTCAAATTTTTTCTTTGTTACATCTTCTCTCTCCTTAAAAATTTTTTAATTTTAATTATCATTCATAAGTTAAAAAACTCATGAATTAAATAATTTTTTTTGAATGTTTGTATATTGTAATAATTTTTAAAAAATTTATAAGCCTTTTTAGATAAATTAGTTAATTAATTAAAATAGTTATTTAAAATTTTAAGTTGTCCATTTATAAATGATAACTACAATAAAAAGAAATAATAAAGAGAAGAAGATGTAATAAAGAAGAAAAAAAAGAAAGAAAAATTTTTATGAATTATTAGGTAAGAAAGAGAAAAACGAGAGAATTAAAATATACAAAAGACCTTAATTAATGAATATGAAATATTCATCTATTTTATTTCATTTAATTTTGGTCATCCAAATATCTTTAATATAAGAGTTAATAATTAATACAAAAATTTATATAAAGAAAGAGACTATTGATCCTATCTTATATATAGAGAGAGAGAACGTAATTTCATAAATGGGCTAGAAAATGTTCTCTCATTAATTAGTATTTCACTTTTGCCAAAGATAAGAACTCAGGATTATCATGCTATAAAGTGGCCGACATCTAAGCTCCTAAACAGCTGCTCATTTTGGTTTTCTTGAACAATTAATGCTGGTTGAGAGAAAATTTTTAATGCAGAGAAGAGAGATTTAAGAATAAATTAAATATATTTAATAAAATTAACAAGCAGCTTCCATTGCAAGCATTCCTTTATTCCTGTAACAATAATATCTCCAAATTTAAAAATCATGCATAAAATACATTCAAACATTCATATAACACTTCAATCAACATTTTATACTCTTAAATTAGTAAGTTTGAAAAAATGTCACAAATTATATAAAATTATTATTTTTTCAACATTTAAATAATTTAATTAAGTTAGAATAAAATAATATCTCAATGTAATACTTGAAGGGTTGATTAATTGATTGATATTAATGTGTAGACAATGACTAATGTGTTAGAAAATTTAGATAAAAAATTGGGGAAGAAATTACACATAAAGGATGAGAATGAGAGAGAAAAATGTGGAAAAAAATTTGAGTTTTTGTGTTCAGTGACTAGTTAAGAGGTTCAAACATTAATTTTCGTTTAGTTTGGTAAAAACTTTGAAACATGATCAGTCGATAAATTGGGTACAAAATGAAGCTATTTTGAAAATATTAAAACTCAGTATTTTTAACAACACATTTTACTAAATACAATATATTAAATATCTAACTATTAACAATCGATTATTTTTTAGCTCACAACAATAATAAATTATTTTACAAGTTACAAAAATTTCAAATTTGCCGTAACTTACTTTCATAATCTTCGACTTTAACTAATATTTATTACATAGAAACATGTGTAAAGGTTCCTAAATAATAATATAATACAAATAAACACTTATGATTAAGATGTTAATTATTTTCCCCTGTACTTTGTTTTGAATTATTCAGAATAATTCAAGTCCTTGATGGGTTCTGATTTGGAGACATCTAAAATAAATGACTCGAAAATATAATTCATATATATATTTTCTGAAAAATTGAGAACCATTCTAAAAATGTGAATGGCAGTTTCATTAGCTTTAGCTTTGCAAGAAGTTAAAATTTTCCATGTAATATGTGTGAATGAAATAATCGTTCTCACATTATTTCATATACTGAAAACAAAATTATTGTAATGATGTAAGGGGTTATAACATTTTTGTACTTAAGCTTTAACAAAATAAAATATTAAGCATGTTTTGGTGAAGACTCTCGAACTCCCTGGACTTCCCCAACCTCCTCGCAGCTCACCCTGTTCTGCCATCCTTCTCCTTCGATTTTTCTCCTTCCCTTAATCGGAGATAGAGATTTTCTCCATCTCCTGCCAGGAGCTTTTCTTTTCTTTTACTTGTTTGTTTCTCTTTTATTGATAAGGACAGATTTTCACCTAAATGTAGATTTATGATGGTATATTTTCATCCGATAAATTATATTTACTTAATGATGGTTTTATGGTGGTTTAATTTTTTGTTTACTTATATTGTCGTGATAATTCTATCTTTCAGATCTGCAAGTTATCAAAGTTTTGAAGATATAATTAATACAGTTATTTTTCAGATATGGGAGCTTTTCTTTTATGACACATATATTGCAGGAGATTTCTTTTGATATTGACTAGAAAGATCAACTACAAGAAGGGAGAAATGCATGAAGGAGCTATGGATAGTTTCTCACAAAAGCTCTAATTTCAAACATATTTTTTGTATTTCAAAACTCTATAATTCGTTAAATTTCTTCAAAAATACCAAATATAATGGTGTTGTGTTACTTTCTCCCTGTTCCTTAGTAGTTTTAGGATTTGTCTGGTTATGTACTGTAATTAATCTTGACAGTGTATCTATATATAAGAGTGTAAATCTACAGTTGTAACTTTTTTATTGTGGAATAAAGTTTTCTGTTGTTGGTTTCCAAAAAAAATGCTTTGGTAATTTTAATAAGTTAATCCATAAAATTAAGTTTTTCATATAAGTTCTCTTAAAGACAACATAGTGAAAATTGAATAAATTATATTTTAATTAATCTTTTACGAATAAGTTTAGAAATAAAAATGCTATTATTCCATTAAATTTACACACACACATAGGGGCATCCCTATATTTTTATACATGTTTACATTATAAATTTTATAAACTTTATCTTTTTCTTTTATATAATTTTTATAAAATTTAAGAAATTATATAAAAATATCCTTAAATATTAAGAATCAAATGCTTGGAATCGAGGCCTGAACCAAACTATAGAATCAAACTAAATTAATTCGGTTCGATTATGTAATTTGGTTCTGTTTGATTCGGTTTGATTTTTAATTCGGTTATGTTCGATTAATTTTTTTAGATCCGAATTCTATTTTGATTCAATTTAATTTTTAAAAAATTAATCAAATCCAACACTATCCAATCCTATTATAAATAAAAAGTTTTTTCTATTATAAGATAAAAATTTTATTTAACTCTCTAAAAAAATTGCATATTTAATACATTAAAAAATTTTTCTTTTTTTTTGCTTTTTAAGCTATGTATCTTTATTTATTTCAGGAGACAATAAAGTCAATCAACTTTAATAATGA
The DNA here is from genome assembly GCA_022749755.1 of Azadirachta indica. Taxonomy (NCBI): domain Eukaryota; kingdom Viridiplantae; phylum Streptophyta; class Magnoliopsida; order Sapindales; family Meliaceae; genus Azadirachta; species Azadirachta indica. Next base: position 4,673,163 of record CM040444.1, on the reverse strand, counting down.
TCAACTAATTTAAAAGAAGGAAAAAATTATACAAATAAAATTCAGTTTTATGTGAAATTATATTGCAAAAAATAAAATAATTTTACTTGAATATAAATAATTAATTTTTATTGTTCGAGAAAAGGGAAACAAAAGAAAATATAAATAAAAAGAATAGAATAATTATACATACGTATATATATATATATAGCCCAATATTTTTATACTTATGTTTATACTTATTTGTAGGTTTGTTGGATTTATATACTTTTAACAGTTGAGATTAAATTTGACATATACATTAATTATATTATATTAATTATATATATCAGATTAAATCTCATCTATTAAAAGTGTATATGTCTAACAGTTTACAAATGAGCATAAATATAAGTGTAAAAATATGTAGAGCTGCCCATATATATATATATATATAATTACAACATACTTTCCTAGAGAAAAGTTACGGGGAAAGAACATTTACCATCCTTGAAAACACCCATCCCTGTCTATCTATCTATCTATCTATCTATCTATCTATATATATATATATATATATATATATATATATATATATATACACACACACACCACGTTCAAATTTTTTCATTATAAGTTATATTCCTCTAAGCAGATAACTGGCCTCCACACTTTACCTCCTGAATTTCCTCAGTTTGTGCACTATATTTTATTTTACGAATTTCATCTTCTGGTTTGTTGTAGCACGATTTGCCATATCCTAGGCTGTTTAGCCCAGAGACTTTATCCGTGGGCTTTCTCCGATAGATTGCAAAGCCCTTTTCATGTTACAAAAATATTAAAGAATCAATGCATAAGGAGTAAAAAAATAAAAAATAATAAAAATAAAAATCAACTAATCTCAGGTTAGCCCACCCCCAATCCATTATGGTGTAGCTGTCGTTTGGAGACGTTAGGATGAAACCTCTTTGATACAAAAAGAAAAAAAAATCATTAGCTCTAAATAAATTAAAAAGATTAATTAATATCGGGTTAATTAATTTGTCCACCTGGATCGTTTCATTAGACCGTCGCTGCTCATATTTCGGCTCCATTGGCTTTGGTTTACTAGTGAAAATTTCATCATACTAACAAAAGCAAACATCAATCAATCATGTACAAAAACTAATTAACGGGAAAAAGGAATGGAAAGTGGACGTGAACATTCTTAAAGTTTAGTTAAAATATATATTTTAATCTTATAGGTTTAAAAAATATTCACATAAATCTTCGTTATAGTCTTAATGCATGAACTCAGATAAAAATAAGAGTAATTTAGTATATTTAACTGTTAAAATAATTATGATTAGGGAGAATAAAAAATAGATAACTGAGGGTTAAAATGTTTAAAAGATAAAATTAATTAATAACATTTTAAAATAATTAATAAATTAAGAAATAAATTAATAACTCTATAAAATTGTAAGTGCTAAATTATATATAAATCAAAAAAATGAGTTAAAAATATAAATATTATAATAAAAATTTTTGAAAAAATTTGGAGATTGGAGGGGTTAGATCCCCTCAAGCCCAGTCTATGATTATGATTAAAAGAATATTATAACAATTGTAACAGAAAAATGAATAAATCATTGAAACTGAAATTTTTTAATAAATAGAGATTTGTGCAATTATTTTTAAGACTAGTCAAATTAAAGTGTTCATTAGACCAACCATTCAAAATGTTGGTAATTTATAAAAGTCTACCTGTGATCCTTCCTCTTCCTCTTCTTCTTCTCTCTTGAATTCTATTGGCATAATACTTATACAACTATCTTCTGAGTTGTTTCTTGGCCATGTAGCTCTATCACCACTACAACAATAAGGCAGCATCAATCATCATCTTGTTACAGCCAATATTAAAATAAAATAAAATGATAAAAACAAATATTAATTTAGAAAGACAATAATATTAAAACTGTATTATCTACTAGTTTTTGTTTATAGAAAAAAAATGAGGCATTAAAAGAAAAATAATTATATCATGATATCGGAAAACTATTTTCATAAACAACGATTCAATTGCTTGTGACATATCTAATTTTAATTCTTTTACCATATCTTTTTCATTAATTCAATTAATAAATTTTGAAGTGATTTTCTTCCAATAATTCTTTTGATCTTGAGAAAATCTTAACCCTCATTATTATTACAGGTGTTCCTTGCAGATATTTTTACTATCATCTGTTGAAATTTTCTCTGAAGAAAGCTAATAGAAAGTTTGAGTGGAGAACAAAGATTTATCTTTTTTTCTTATAGTTTTGTTTATTTATTCTGTATTATTTTCTCATTTATTTTAAGTTATTTCGAATAATTAGCTTTGATACTTTTTATTTCATTAATATTATAAATAAAATGTCTCTACGAGAACATGAATTCTTTAATCTAATTGATTTCGCTTTGAACTAAAGTTGACTATAAAACGCGAAAAAGAATTTTGTATATAATTACAGTACCAATGGATAAAAACTAAAGTTCATGCACACAAACGAATAAATAATAAAATAAAAACAGAAAGAAAATTACTTGTAAAATTTAACAGACTGTACTGAATCCTCGATCCGAAATTTTACCTATGAAATCAAAACAACATAAATCACGACAGAAGTATCAATAATTAAAAAAATGAAAGAAATAAATCCATGTTTTTCATACGTATATATGAATAAAATTTCATCATCAGCGCAACGAGAAAAGCATAAACTTAACTAATTAAACTGCCACAGAATTCAAAAAAGTAAAATTATATAAATTTTTGGTAACAAACAAATATTTTAATTAAATGAATAATTACACCACTAATTTAAATAATCTGCATACAGTATGAAAGTAGCCGAAAACAAATCGAAGAAATTCTTACAGTTTTTATTGAGCTGCGCATTTTGATTATCAAGCTGTCCAATTTGATTGTCTTCAACAACTAATGCGGGTTGAGAGAAAATTTAAATTAAGAGAAGAAAGAATTAAGAACAAATTAAACATATAAGGGATGAAGGAGAAAGATTGTTTCCAAGCAGCTTACATTGCAAGCATTCCTTTATTCCTTCTAGCTTCAATAAGAAAATATTCCTCAACAGTACTAATTGTCGGTGAGTCCAAAATTATAGAGCAAACCAATTTATCATACGCTATAAATTTAGTGGAAAAAAACTTTGGTGGTCAAGGGGACATGCCCTTCGTTTGGAAGGCATAATTTGTAGGGATCCTCCCACCAAAGTATGAGATGCTCTCCACTGTATGTGGGGTTATTCTCACACCAAATGTGTAGACCTCTAAGATGAGCTATAATAACATGTATTTAATCTCTCATCAAACCTGTAATCCAATATTAGTAGATGTATATATAGTAAAACAAAATATGTAAGAAAACCTTGTTAAATTAGAAACGGATTCTTGAACCAACAAAGTAGTGGAAGAACAAGACACGAAACTGATACCTAATATGGATAACAAGTAATTGGAGATCGTATGAAGAATCTGTAGGTATGACTACACTATCGTTCAAAGACTTAATCAGTGGAGACAGATAATTCTATTCTCTGATTTCTTTACCAACCATCGTTATCAGAACAATTTATCATCATGTTAAACCCAATATTAACAGAATACAATTATGTAGATAATGAATTTTGGATCTGAATTAACACGAAAAGAAAAAGGATAAATGTAATCAATTTATAAGTGGAAAATGTTGTAAGAATGAGCCTTTTTTAGAGCAGTGCAAGAGATTTCAAATTTCAGTCTTACAAGAAAAAAATTAAAAAAAGCCAAAGATAAATTGCAGAAAATTTTACCCTTTCAAACGAAAAGCATTGTACTTTCTAAAGTTTCAAAATTTTTTTATTAAAATTTGAGTCATAATTTCTTTTAGAAAATTTGAAAACATTTTGGCAATAAGTTCTTAAATTTATGACAACTATATCAGAAAGATATATATTTTTGCCTATTTTTCAAATTTAGTGTTCTGCCTGTAATTAGGATAAAACTCTTAAAATAATTTAATGAAATTGTAATTAAATATAAATTAAGTTTTGAGATAAATGGGAGAACAAGGTCATAAAATAATCATAACAGTATAATCCGCAAAACGGTTATGTATTTGATCTTTGTGCAAAATTAATTTGAGCTATGTTCATATATCACTGTGGATATATCTGATATTGTTAACTTCTATTCAATTTTAAAAACAATATGAAAGTATTTTTAGTAAACACAACTTTCAGTAGAGCCGCCCACCTTGATCGCAATTATTATACTTCATTGTAGAGTTGTTATGGGTTCAAAATTATAATACTTCAATTTGAAACATGCTCTATATATCATTCAAGAGCTTGTTCATAAGATTGTAGCAGAGAATTCAATAAAAAGTATCCAAAGACCAATTGATCAAGAAAATTACAGTTCTTAAAAAGCTGCCCATTTTGATTTTCTTCAACAATTAATGCTGGTTGAGAGAAAATTTTGATATAGAGAACAAGGAATTGAGAATAAATTAAATATATAAGGGATGTTTCTAATTACATTTAATAAACAAACAACAAGCTTACCTGGCAAGCATTCCTTTATTCCCTCGTCGTATGCAAAAAATAACAATGTTAGTGCTGGATTCAAAGGTGGTGTTAAATATTATAAATTGGGATATAGTATTTTTATTGAAGCTGGCATTTACTTTAATTTATTCCAAGAAAATTGGATTCTTTAGAAATTAATAATCAAATTTCTCTTTTGAAAATAATATGCTTTGTTTTATATGAAACTCTTAATTGACGCAATGTTATATTTTAATATCAAAATTTGTTATGTTTTGCTAACGAAGATTATCCCTATTATCCTTATTTTATAGTATTCTAAAATATTATTACGGGATTAAGAGAATGCAACAGAAGCAATGATTTTTTTTTTTTAAATGAAATGCGAAAACTTACATATTTGAACTTTTTTTAAAACAAATCGAAGATAAATTGCAAAGATATATTCTTGCACTTTCGAAAGAGCAGCTGAAGCTGTTGTATAAAAAAAAAAAAAATGTGTCAATGTACTTTATTCAGGGGAGTTGTAATTGTGAACAGATTGCTCTATCGTATCTTTTTAGATGGAGGAAAATTACAAAATTGAAAATTCCTCTCACTTCATGATATAAGAAATCTCTCTAAATGTTTTCACTCTCTATTTCTATACTCTCTGTATACTTGAATTAAATACAATGGAACATGGAAGTACTATTTATATAGCAATAGGAAAATAAAAAAAGATTTCTCTTGATTATGATTAAATACGTTGTAATTCTAATTTGAATCAAGATTTCATGTTTATTAAAAGAATATGCACGTTTATCAAAAGTGATAAATAATTTTTAGTGTAGATGAAGTAGAAAGATCCCATCTCTGATATTTAAAGTTTTACTTAATAATTAGGACATATAACATAGTGACCAATGTACTTAGTATTAAAGTTGTTCCTAATTGATTCTAAAACTTCATCAATCACCCAATACTTTGAAATACCGCTCAAAGAATTTTTAAAAGAATTATTGTTGTTTTTCAAAAAGTTTATCAAATATTTCCATAGAGAGTTGTAAAATTATTGTCTAGGGTTTTGCTTAAATAATTAAGACCACTGAAATAATATATCTTCCCTATTCATTTTCATCAAAATGGTATGTATTTTGATCCTTGTGCACCTATTCATTGATTCATATTAACTTGACTGTAGTAATAGATTATTACTGGTATTTTTGATATTGTTAACTTTCACTTAATTTTTAAAAAAATTAAAAAGTATTTAGTATACACAATTTTTAGGGCAGCCATTCAATTTAGTCGCCATTATTTAAAGTTTTCGGATTCTATTTTAAAGTTATGTTTTCAAACTTATAATACTTTAATTCGAAACATATGCTATATATCATTCGCGAGTTTGTCTGCAATAATTACATATCTTTAATGGAATAACAACAAATGGTCCAAGAAGTTAGCCAAAAATATGTTATAAATCGGTCTAGTAATTTCATGTATTAATTCGACAGATTCTCTTTAAGCTTGAGAAAATGATATGCATTAGTTTAGAAAAATTTTGAAAAATAACCTCTATAATTTCAAACAATAGATGTTTGTCTCATAAAACTTCAAATACAAATAAAACTTATTGCTACTATTAATATATATTTATTGCTTAGAGTATCATTTTATATAAATAAGGCCCAATAACTGATATCTTATTTTTTATTTGAAAAATAAAAAATTAATATACGACTAATAAGATGGATTTTTTAAACAATTCTTTTAATTATAATAAAATATTATTATTTTATTAAAAAATAAAAATCAAATAAACATATAGAATAAGATTATTCTACAACTCGCCACAAATAGTTAAAATAAAATATTTTAAATATTAACAATAAATTAATCTGCAAAATAAAATTCTTATATAAATATGTATAATACTCATAATTTTATAATTCGTTTTGCTATCTTAAAATAATTTTCTATTATATGTTTTCCAGCAATAAAATATATAAGGAGAAGAAACGTTAATTATGAGTTCATATACTAAATAGACGGAGATTTATTTAAAACTACATTTAATGTCAAAAATAATTTTATTAGTATTTTATTAAATAGTTAAAATAACTTTTCTCTGCTTAATATCTTTTTGACCATAACAGTAATCCGAAGCCCAAAGTTGCCGACAATCACTAATGGAGATTGCCCAAAAGAGGGGGAATATTTTTCATTGAACCACTACTTTGGCACAGAACTAGAGTCAAATATACCGGATAAAATAGTAGATTTTTAATATCATTTTTTCTCAATATCCCGCTTTTTAGAAGAAATAAAAGACTAAAAATAACAATGAATATAAAATTTTATAGAAGGGAGAAAAATTGTTTGTCAGCTAATTTAGTTAATTGAGGTCCATAACTCTTCTTGCCATTTATATTAGCCAATAAATATTAAAAATTATTATTATAAATATTGAGTAAGAATGTTTTAATTATTTCTTATCAAGAACAACGAATATTATGTCTACTCTTTCAAAAGTGTAAGAATAATTATTTTACCCTTTTGTTTGTTGTTAGAATATTTTTTAATTATCTTTGCTTTATTCTTCAACCTTTTCTCCAAATTTTTTTAATAATTTGGGACATAAAATTCCTCATGATTATAAATTAATGATATTTATTTGATGTGGTTCGGTTTTCTATCATACGTTCAGAAGTAAATATAAAAAATGATAATTTTACTAATAAAAATTGAGCCCCTAAAACTCCAAACCCAGTTATAAAAATTTTTGGTAATTAATTTTGGTGGTGATTTTACAAATAAAATGACCACATATTTGTAATACAGCCTAATGAAATGATGATAGATAAATTGAAAAATTACTTGGTTGGTACTTTTCCAGTTTTGGCCACACAAATTTACCATTTGCCTTAGTAGATAACTTTAGCTATTTATTAATTTCACCATTCAAAGCAACATCTGAAGAGTATACACTTTTATTAAATTATAGATTAGTATTCTTGTATATAAAAAGTTGTTACTAGAAAAAAATTTATTTATCTCTTGACGTGAATAATTGCATATAAAATTTTTAAAGTAAAGTAATAATAATTTTATTAAACAAATTAAAAGGAAATACAAAGAACAATATGAAAGCGAACAATAAGAATCAAAGATTCAAAATATAATTTGAAAATAAAAAAACAATCAAACAGATTCTTGCTGATTATGGGGGTAGATAATGAATCCTTTTTTTCCTTGAGATTTAGGCACTAGTCTTCGAAAATATTCATTATCACTACTGCCCTCAAGCTTCCAACATTTCCCATATCAGAAGAAACCAATTTGAAATCAAAGATACATTTCCTTGTATCTTATTGCTTTTGAAAACAAAAAATAATTAGTCTGCAGCTAATAAGATGGATTTTTTTAAAGATTCTTTTAACCAAAATAAAGTATTAATATTTTCATTGAAAAATAAAAAAATCAAATAAACACATAGAATACAACATGCCACAATTAGCCAAAATAAAATATTTTATTTTTATTTAAAATATTAACAATAAATTAATCTAAAAATAAAATTATTTTATAAATATATATGTATAATACTTATAATTTTATGATTTGTAACCTACTTCCAAAAGTAAATATAAGAATTACTAATAAATACGTCAATATTAAAATTGAGAAGCACCTAAAAATTAAAACCAGTTATACCAATTTTTTGGTAATTTTGATGGTGATTTTACAAATGAAATGACCACATATTTGTAATGTAGGCGAATGAAATGATGATAGATAAATTGAAAAATTACTAGGTCAGTAATTTTCAAACCCACATTTTATTAAATTATAGATCAGTATTTTTGGACATGAAAAATTATTATAAGAAAAAAATTTATTTAACTCTACATTAAAAATTACATATTTGATAAGTGAGAATTTGTCAATGTCTTATTTTTCTTAAGCTGTACATCTTCAATTATTTCAAGACAATCAAGTCAATAGACTTAACAATTATCAACTAATTTAAAAGAAGAAATTAAAAAAAATTACATAAATCAAATTCAGTTTCGGGTGAAATTATTTAAAAATGAATTTTTTTTAGTATGCTTCCCCAGTGAAATATTGATAAAATTAAAATAATTTTGCTTCACTGTATGCAATAATTATATCTTCATTAATCCATCTAGTTAACACCATGAATGAATGAATTTATTCTATTTTTTGGGAAGAAAGAAAAGAAATTAAAGAATACATAAAAGAAATGTAATAATTATACATACATACAAACATATATATGTATATATATATATATATAAAAGACAGATCAACAACTCTATAATTTTACATATATGATTGCATCTTTTTAGATTGTTAGATCTATGTATTTTCAATAGTTAATATTAAATTTGACATATATAAATAATGCACAATCAGTGAACTATACTTAATGTATATATAAGATTTAGTTATAACCATTGAAAGTATATAAATCTAACGGTTTACAAATGAGTTTAAATATATGCGTAAAAATATGAGACTATTGATCATTTTTCGTATATATATATATATATATACATATATATATATACACGGGACAAACACTTGATGTTCAAATGTTTTCATTATGATTATTACGTGGCCTTCTTGTAATACAGGCTACTTGGTGCACCTCTATAGCTCATCCCCGGCCATTTGTTCAATAAAAATTCCAAACTTGAAAATTTTTTTTAAAAAAAAGCACACAAATAAAATCACCTTCTTCTAATAAAAATAATTAGGGAGCAATTTTCCATCTTCTGTTTCGTATTGCGGGTCTCCCGGTCTCCCATAGCATCTTTTGTTTCGCTGTAGAATTTTCAAATGATATTGTAATTCAAATGGAAAAGAGAAAATGTTATTTTTGTTCATAAATAAATTAATAAATACAAACTTATATTTTTATTAATAAAATACTATATATACCTTCGGAGGAGCAACTCGCTTGCATCGCAACCCATATGCTTCCTCAGACGAAGCGGAACCCTTCCGACGTTAGAAAAATTAAAATATCAATTAGTAATAATAATAAGTATCAAATAGAAAATAATAATAATAAAACTGAAATTAATTAATCTGATCAGGTTTGCCTTGCCCACCTCCACACCAAATTTCATCAGTCTGAGTCCTTTAAACAGTTGCTTCTCATTGTTTGATTCCATTATCTTTGGTTTACTTGTAGAAGTTTCATCAAACTAACAAAAATAAACATAAATTAATAATGCTCAAAAATTAATTAGCAGAAGAAAAAGGGAAAAGAGGACCTATATATTCTTAAAATTTAGTTAAGTATACACTTTAATTTGGAGTAATAGTAGTTCCTGAATTTTAACAAAATAATAAAGTAAGACATACTTTTAACGATTTTAACATTTTCCTCCCTACTGTCTACATTATTAATTAAAATTTATGTAATTACCTATTTGCCCTTAATAAAAAGTGTGTCCAAAAATTCTAACCTAATAAACCCAAACCAGTCACTATTCACAAGAAAATTAATTATTAAAAATGAATTAACTCCTCTTTCTCCTCCTCTTCAATACCTACTACTTCTTCGAGCATAACCTCTTTACCATCACCCACCGCTCTTTCGACGACACCTACCTCCACCACATACCACTTCTCCTCCATACCCACCACTCTTTCTCCAACCGTACCGACCACCACCAATACCTCCATACCCACAACTTATTTCTCTCATACCTTATCTAAACAACACTATCCACTCCTCCAGGCATACTTATCACTACTAGTACCTTCATACCTATCACTTATTCCTCTCACACCTTATCCAAACATACCCACCACTCATTCCTCTCACACCTTACCTATCACCACCATCCACCACTCCTCTGAGACTTCATCCATATCCACCACCACCACCACCACTCTCTCCATTTTTTGGTAGTTTTTAAAGTTTGCATTCTTGAATTTTAAACTCTAGAAAATGTATAAAAATAAAAGTATTCAAGGCCAATTTCCTTTTTTGTCCTTAATTTTAACACTTTTATAACTCCATTATAACAAAAAGTTAAAATCGATTAAAGCATGTCCTGATTTATTGTTTTGTTACTCCATTTTAATTTTAACAAAAAGTTCAGGGACTAAATTGTTATTACTCCATTTTAATTTTACAGGTTTAAAAAATATTTACACAACTTCTATTCATAATTTTAACACATGAATTCAGAAAAAAAAAAGTAATTTATTATATTTAACTTTTAAAATGATTATGATAAAAAGAACATTATAATAATTGTGTCTGTTTTAGACAACTAAATGGATCGCTAAAAACTAAAAAAGTTAAGGGCTTGTGTGGTTATTTTTAAAATTAATCAGATTAAGGGTCATTTTGGCCAAACTTCTGAAATATTATTTATTTTCATAATAATTTACCATTAAATAATTGTTCATAATACATAAAAGTTTACCTTTGATCCTTCTTCATCCGATTCCTCTTCTCCGTCTGAATCGGCATAGCGCAAGGCTCGCCAAGCTCTCCATGATGGAAAGTTTGAACCAAGGTTCTTGAAGGCCGCCGTCAGCTCATGCTTGCTGAGACGTTCATCACCATCTTTCTCGTATCCCTTTATCGCTCGTTTCAACCATTCGTCAGTGTTGCACGCTTTCCATTGCGCAGAAGACCTGTGGCAACCTTTATCTATTCCTTTATTGCTAAACATAATTCTGATCAAATGGAAATCAAATTACAATTGCAAGTTTGAGTTTGGTCAAAACTGGTTGATTCAAAAGAAAACAGAGATTAATCTGAGTGTAGATTTATGGTAATGGTATCATTTTGGGTCAGCTGAAAGACTACGCAACATGTATTATATTATTTGTTTCATATTTATCCCAAAAGTATTTGACGTAAAGGATCAATAAATTAATAGTATTTAGGTGGTTTCTATGTCACTTGCACTCGTCATGTGTGATGCTCAAATTTATTTTAATTTTTAGTATTTGAATATTTAAATACAAAATCTAAACCTGATAACTTGAAAGTAAGTTTAAAACTAACAACTCAATCATCGATATTTAAATTTTTATTTTCAATAATGTTTATATTTATGCAATATATTTTCATAATTTTTAAAATTATGTAGTGCACTATTTTGTCACATACTTAATCAATAACAGATTATTTTAAATAAAAATTTAGGATATATAACATCACTTTTAATTTTAATTTTATAAATTAATCAAATTGTCTTCAACCATCCAGAGAATAATAATTATAATAATAAAATCTTAATAAAAGTAAGAGGAATGACTTTTCATTCAACAAAGCTGGATCGGCTCTAATTTTACAGGTGCTTCAAATTATTTATGAAGAGAGATGTTATCTACATACAAATTATTGAAGACAAGTAGGCTTATATTGTAAAGTGATTATATGTGTGTGTGTATATATATGTACGTATTTATAGATTGTAATTCTATATATGGGCTAGAAAATCTTCTCTCATTACTCTTTCATTTTTGACAAAGATAAGAACTCAGGAATATCAACCTATGAAGCGGCCGATGTCTAAGCTCCAAAACAGCCGCCCATTTTGATTTTCTTCAACAATTAATGCTGGTTGACAGAAAATTTTGATATAGATCGAGGAGAAAGAATTAAGAATAAATGAAATATGTAAGGGATGTTTCTAATTACATTTTATAAAATTGACAACAAGCTTATATTGCAAGCATTCCTTTATTCCCTCCTCATAAGGAAGTAACAATGTTGGGATATATTTTTTTATTTAAGCCACCACTTACTTTAATTTATTCCAAGAAAATTTGGTTCTTTAGAAATTAATAATCAAACTTCTCTTTTGAAAAATAATGTTCTTTGTTTTATATGAAACTGTTAATTGATATAATGTTATATTTTAATATGAAAATTTTTTATGTTTTGCTACCAAATTAAGATTATTCCTATTCAAGAATGCAGCAGAAATAATGATGTTTCTTTTTATAAAATGAAAAATTACATATTTAAAATTACAAATTTGGAGGAAGAAAGATTTGATGAGGTAATTTAAAAAAGTGCAACGATTGATTTGGATTTGGATTATAGTTACTTGCAGATTGCGATACGGAAATTAATTCTTTTTCTTCCAATTTGATTTTTATAACTCCTCTTTTTTAGTTCATGAGGGTTTACAGAGGCCACAACTCATCGTTTCCGATGCAAAAAATGGCAATTCCTTTGCTAACGAAAAGATTGTGAAGAAGTGTGTTAAGAAGTATCATGGCGCCGCAATTAATCTGCGCAATAGACATCTCTAGTACTTTGGACCAAATATTTTTGATAATTTGTTGTTGGCTTGGATGGTCATTTGGGGTTGAATTAAAATGTAGTTTCTATTTTTGTCACCAGATTTTTTTTTTAATTTCTTTTTCTCCAAAAAGAAATGACTTTTATAAGTATTTTAAAAAAAAATTAATTTTTATAAGTATTTAAAGATATAATTTTTATAGACCAATGGATTAATATCGATTTTATTTTCTTTTCATGTATAACTTTATTACAATTTAAATTTCTGCAAACCCAATGAATTTAAATTTAATTTTAAATTTTTTTTTAATAATCAAGGGTGATAGTTAATGTAATTGTTAGTTTTTTAAAAGGCAACTTGTACAGAATTATTGGCATAGCTAAAAGGGTAAATTTCGTGAATGCTCTTAAGAAGTTATTAAAGGATGTAACATTAGGAGGGTGACGGAGTATTTGTCAAAGTTTAAGAGGGTGATGGAGTATTGAGGCTAAAAGTATAGAGTATTGGACATTTTCCCAATTAGCAAACATCATCTTTGATTAGAACCCACGTTCTTTCCATGGCCTTTCGGTTTAGCTGCAGAATTTCATCATCACAGCAGGAAAATTAGCAAACACAAATGATATTGTATTCAAAATGGAAAAAATAAATGTTGTTTTCTTATAAATAAATAAACTTAGTTTTATCCTTCAAACGATTTTGTAATTCAAAGCCCTTGATCGATGTTACAAAAATTAGAAGACCAATCTATAAGAATTAAAGAAAAGAAAATCAATTAATTTCAGGTTCACCCTCCTCCGCTTTAGAGTTTTATCATTACGATCAAAGCTCTCTGATGTTATAAAAATAAAAAAACCAATCTATAAGAAGTTAAAAAAAAAAATGAAAATAATGTGCTACTTGTATTTCGAATCACTCTTCTCTGGTTTAGTTGTAGAAATTTCATCAGAATAACAAGAGCAAACATAAATCAATAGTGTACACAATTTAATGGGGAAAAAGAATAAGCAAAAGACATGTACATCTCTAAAGTTTGGTTAAATGTACATTTTAATTTTATAAGTTTTAAATATAATAACATATATATCTATTCATAACTTTAGACAAAAATAAGAGTAATATAATATATTTTAACTTTTAGGTACCCTCTTTTTATAAGAATTGCAACTATTCTCAATCATACAATATTACTTATACCACGTTTTAGGATAGATGATATAAATCTTAATTGAATATATATGATTTGGTTTAATTGGATGCTCTCATTGAACAGTCTTGCCTAAGACTTCCACGCTATAAATAACACCACACACTCTTTAATGAATATCACTTAATTACATATTAATAATTAGAATAATAAAGTCAATAATTACTCAATGATACACATGTTACATTAATTGAGCTAAAACTTTTAAGCGTATTTTTTTTAAAATATATTAATTTTTCTTATTTCAAAAGAACTGATCAAACCAGAGAAACACTATGATAATATTTGGTTTTAAATTTTGAACAAATTTACACTTCTTATTTGAATAGGATTCATAACCGAAAAGCTGAATGGTGAAACTACGAGAACGAAAATGGCAATTTATAGCCATGAAAATGAGTCATTTATGCATGTAATATAGCATTTGCGACTAAATTAATGATACATTATTGTACTATTGTGACAATATACCCCGAGTTATAATTAGCTGGATCAACTAATTTTTAAACTTTATATAGTTTCAACAAATTTTTTTAGTACACCCATATGCTATATGTTAAGAGGAAATTTTAGTATGTGTGTGTGTGTGTGTGTATTTACATATATTACACAACGAAATAATTTTTCTTTGTCTAATAATTTTATTTCATGATAATTCTGAATTAAAAATCACAGAGTTTTGTATTACTGATTCTCCTCAAAATTTATATATATAATCCCGGTCTCTCTCCTTCTCCGTTTTATACATAAATTATTCGATTTTGCAGCTTAAACATAAGGGTATAGAGAGAAGAAGATAATTTCACTAACAAATGAGACAGTATAAATATTTTTGAGCACCCAAAATCTAGTAACACCTAATTTTTTTCCATGTTACCAAAAAAAAAAAAAAAAAAAAAAGACTCACTTTTATACTATAACTTAATATCAAGGCAATAAATAAATTGAAAACTACTCAATTTTGGCACGCAAATTTTTCCAAACCACTACTCTTCAATTTTGACCACAAAAATTTAGCACTTGCCCTGATAAATAATTTTCACCATTCATTTCACAGTTCAAACCAACTGCATTTTATTAAAATGTAGAACAGTAAACAAAAATATGTTTGACTCTTGAAATGAAAATTTAACTACAAGAAAATATAACTTTAGCGACGACACGAAATTTGTAGCTGAACTTAAAAAAAGTATTATTAAAAAATTTTAACTTTCAGCGATGGCAAGTTACTCCATCACCAAAAGTCTAAGCGTTAGATGGCGTAGAAAATTGTGTGAAGAAAATAATATTTTCAACGACACCGACTGCTGCGAAAGGAGAACCTTGTGCTGCCAAAAAAAGTGTTAACGGCTCCACACGTCATTGCTAAAGATATTTTGGGCGATCTACATATTTTGGGTTCTTAGTTCCCTGCTGGTTGGTTTTGGTTCTGTTTTACACAGCTTTTATCGTGCTGTGTAGGCTTCTAATGTTCTGTTTTGGTTTATATTTTTATGTTTTCAATCTCGCTTGTCGGCTTAATTCTCGGACAGCTAACCTAGCACTCAAATTTTCTCTCTTTCCATTAATACAACTCTCATTTATAAAAAACAAAAAAAAAATTTCCAATTACTTGTGAATTAAAGGACGGCGTGGATATATCCTCATACGTATATAGGAATATATGTATACATGTAGAAGTTAATTAATATGATTCATAAATGTAAATGAAATGCAATCACGATGCTCTAAGGTAGTAAGCATGTGACATGTTTGGTAAGAGACATGAACTGCGTCAATTAATTAAGGATAATCTTCAACAATAGTCGGGAGAAAAATGGAATTCAGAAAGTTTAAGGAATTATTGGGGCATCACATAGCATTATGAAAAAGATACTAACGCAAACATTTGTTTAAGATATCAATACATACATACATACATACATGGTAAGTTTTATACAATAATGTCATTTTTCTTTTTTTTTTTTTTTGTTTTCTTTCCTAGGCAGCTTGTTTTACTTATTTAAACTAAATATTTTACGGATATATGTGCATACCAGATTTATGAAAATGAAAATGAGTCGGAAATGGAAAAATGGAGGAAGGTATTATTCCTCAAATCGAAAATATATATAGGTGGGAATAATCTCTTTATAAATGTGGAATATGAAAAACACTTATTATGTTCTGAAGAGTGAATACATACCTGCAAGAATATTGTTACGAATCTGAATCAAGTCAAAGTGCTTATCCATTTCTCTCTGTTTTTTCGAAAATACCTGGTAGGTGGTGAGTGGATAACGCTTCGTCACTAACCTTCTTGAATTCTGCTCACTCGAAGAAGTTTAATTGTATAATAACAAGCAAAAAGTTTAAAGGTTTAATGTTTATATATATAAATATATATAAACGATCAGTGGTGAGTGGTTCAAGCCCAAGCCCAAGAACGTACAAAGTACAATATATTAGGATAAACTCGCAAACTTCCAATCTTTCCATATTATATTGATTCATTATTCTTCTTATTTTAGTGTATGTCATATTGTAGTATTTGGATAGTCTATGAGTCATATTTATGGAAAAAAAGTACACACATATGTATACATATACACAAAAAAACATGCAAACGAAAGACGACTTCGAGTACAAACTAATTAAAGACAGTTTACAATACTCCTGGGTTACGTGGACACTAAAATTAATGCTGGGATTTTAGAATAAGCTCCCCTTCTAGGAAGAGCCTTGTTTGAATGCATAGCCGCGCTGGATACAATAACTGACAAGGCTATTGTACTCGTCGTTGCTTATGTATCCGTCTCCGTCTGAATCGGCATAGTGTAGGGCTCGCCAAGCTCTCCATGCTGGAAAGTGTGAACCAAGGGCGTTGAAGGCCTCCTTAAGCTCTTGCTTGCTCAGGCGGCCATCACCATTTTTGTCACATCCCTTTATCACTCGTTTCAACTCTTCTTCAGTGGTCATCCCTTTGTGTTTATGCAAAGGCATGTAGGCCCTTTGTATTCCTTTATCTCTATACATAATTCGGATCAAAGGGAAATCAAGTTACAATTGCAAGCTTGAGTGTCGTCTGCACTGGTTGCTCTATTTAATATTTATTCTGTGACTCATATATATATCGATGGTAGATAAAGTAAAGGTTCTTCCTAATCTTATCAACAAGAGAATTAATTCCTGGGATATTGTATTGAGGCAAATAAAATATATCAGTATAATTACATGCCTGGTGGACCACAGTGATTGGTTGATTCAAAAGCAAAACAGAGATTGATCTGTGTGTAGATATATGTCATCACTGCCGCTTAGCTGAAAGACTACGCAAAATGGATTATGTTATGTGTTTTATAGTTATCCTAAAAAGTATTTGATGCAAAGGGTCAATTAATCACTAGTATTTAAGTGGTTTATAATTTGCACATCTCATCATGTGCAAGTTCAAATTTATTTTGATTTTTAGCATTTAAAAATTTAAATGCAAAATCTAAACTTGATAAATCGAAAGGAAGTTTAAAAGTAACTATTCAATCAACAATTTTTAAATTTTTATTCTAAATAATATTGATATTTATATAATATATTTTCATAACTTTTAAAATTATCTAACACACTATTTTGTCACATACTTAATCAATAATAGGTTATTTTAAATAAAAATTTAGGATATGTAACATAATTTTAAATTTTAAGGATGGTTTTCTACTAGGAATCTCTTGAAAGTTAATAAATATCCCCCGTTTGTTAATTCCATAAATGTTCTTCACAACAAATATATATAGGATATACACACACACACACATATATATATATATATATATAGGACGGATCAGCAGTCTCTTAAAATTACAATTATTCTTATATCATTTGTATATAAACAATTGAATTTATACACTTTTAATTATTGAGATTAAATTTAACATATGTACTAATTTTGCATTAAAATTGTAACTAATTAATTATGTGGTACAAATTATATAAAAAAAGATTAATTAGTAAAAACTAGAGACGTTTAAAAGACTATATATATGGACCACAAATATAAAAGGGCCCTAGCTTTATATTCAAGCTGTAATTCTTTATATGGACTAAGAAAATGTTCTCTTATTACTATCTCACTTTTGACAAAAGATAAGAACTCAGGAATGTGATGCTATGAAGCAGTCGATGTCAAAGCGGGCCGGACGTACCTAAATTATGAATAAAAAAAAGCTTAATTATCTCTCAAGCTTATACAGAAAAGAATAATTATGTCCACTAACCCTAATAAGTCATTCAAGTTTCCAATGAGAATAAGTAAATTTAAGAGTTTTTTTTTTTAAATGAAGAATAATATATTATTGAAAAAGAGAAAAGTACAAGATTAAAACCAAAAGGTTTAGTGTGCAAACAAAGAAAATATCAAGCAAAATCATAAGTAAATTTAAGAGTTAATTAACGTTTGCGGTAAATATCATGAGGACGTGAGTTCAAGAATCTAATAGCTACATCTTGATCTATAAATTGCCAAGGTTGTTGCTTAAAGAATGAAAACAATTTTAAAAAGCTAATACTGTTTTCGATCGTTGCTTCCAAGTCAATGAAGCAAAGTGCATAGTTAATAGTAAAAGCATTTGGATAGTGATTAAAAGAGATGATTTATTTGGATTATACAAGCAGTTCCACTTTAATTATTAAAGTTGCATCTTCTTTCCTTTTATGACAAAAAATTTGGGAATGAAATTATCCAAAATGCAAAGAATAAAGGAGGAGATTCAAAAAGGAGAATCAAATTTCCTGCCGATCAAAAGCATAAACAAGAGAGCATAATTTGTTGATAAGGCGACACTTGGATACCCCTATTCTTTGGATAATCTTAATTGGTTTTGATTCTCATAGGTAGGCATATCATTATCATATATAGAAAGGATAATTAAGAACAGCTTAGTTGCCCATTTCTCAGAGGAGTTGCGGAAGAGAAGTAACTAGGCTTTGATGTTCATATGCACTTCTAGAAATTTTAGATCACATGACTGTTGAAACATTTAATTTCGTCCACAATTACAAAGCCACAATGTTTATATATAAATTGGTTAACCATTATAAATTATGATACTTTCTTTATTATTTCTCAAATTTGTTATTTTTATTTTTAAAAGGAAAATGAAAAATGTGTTCTTTTGGTATTTTATTAAAACTATATTCTTAAAACACATCAAACGAGTTTTAGTTTTTATTTGTAAATTAAGTGGTAAAACGTTATCTTTTGTTATATATATATTTTACTCACCCTTCCACAATCTCTCTTTTTATGTAATAAAATTATTAATAAGATATTGACAAAAGTATAGCTGCCTATACTCTATATATAGGCTCTTCAAGAAGAAAAACGAAGATGTAGATGTTAAGGAAGATTTATAGATTTATAAAACTTTACCACATGTTCAAACACAAACACTACTACAACATGCATGCATGTATGGATCTGCCTACTTCCTAGCCGCCGGCTAGTTCAATGCTGGCCAGAGACGTGTTACAAGGGATTACTACTCCTCTTGTACATTTCTCCTCAGACATCAGACAAATAGCTGCTGCTAACATTACAAGAAAGACCATAAAACATGCTTGCTTTTCAGGTGCTCCTTGCTGTATGGAATAGGCGTCCGCTTAACTAGCTGTAGTCATACCGCCAGTAATATACTCCTACCGGTGCTGTAATTTCTATCCAAGCGCTCGCGAGATTGTTACGGTTCATATTTAATTTGATGGGAGTTAAGGAAGAAGCAATTAAGTACAAAGCTTTTATTTATTTGCTTGACTTGCTTGCAATGCGTATGCAATATAAGTGGGCTGCTAAATCATATATATATATATATATATATATATGGTATGTAGATTCTCTTTAATTTGATAAAATTGTTCCCAAGGCAGTTATAAAACCAAAAACTAATATTAACAACTGTGCTGACAACCCAGCATGCGCCAACTAACAAATTCACCATAGAGGAGAAACCAGACCAAAAGGAGGAGTTTAGTTTGGGTCAGCTGAAAGACTATGCAAAATGTATTATATTATGTGTTTTATATTTATCCTAAAAAGAATTTGATGTACAGGGTCAATTAATCAATAGTATTTAAGTGGTTTATATATCATTTGCACATCCAGTCTTGTGGGAGTTCAAATTTATTTTTATTTTTTAGTATTTGAAGATTTAAATACAAGATCTAAACTTGATATATAACCCGAATAAAAATTTAGAATATATAAGATCACTTAAAATTTTAATTTTATAAACTAATCAAATTGTCTCCAACCTTCCAGAAAATAATAATTCTAATAATAAAATATTAATAAAAGTAAGAAGAATGACTTGTCATTCAACAAAGATGGGCGGCTCTAATTTTACCGATGCTTCAAATTATTTATGAAGAGAGATCTTATCTATATAAAAATTATAGAAGAAAAATAGGCTTATATTGTAAAGCGATTATTTAGGATATATATATATATTTATATATACATATAGACTGTAATTCTATATATGGCTAGAAAATGTTTTCTCATTACCATTTCACTTTTGACAAAGATAAGAACTCAGGATTATCCTGCTATAAGCGGCCGATATCTAAGTTCCTAAACAGCTGCCATTTTGATTTTCTTCATCATGTAATTATGGTTGAGAAAAAATTTTGATATAGAGAAGAAAGAATTAAGAATAGATTAAATATGTATAAGGAATGTTTTTATTTACATTTAATAAAATTGACAAGAAGCTTATTTTGCAAGCATTCCTTTATTCCGTCCTCGTATGGAAATAACAGTACTAATCGGAATATGATTTTTTATTGAAGCTAGTACTTTAATTTATTCCAACAAATTTCTAAAGAATCGAAATTCTCTTTTGAAATAAATATTCTTTATTTTCTATGAAACTGTTGTTTGTAGGGGAAAATCTATCCAATTCACTTGCCAAATCGTGATTAATTAGTCGCTTGCATAGGCCAGATATCGTTGTTAGTGTGTTTCGATACTGTTAAGCTTTTAGATCCGAATTGAGCTTTCACATTCCTTTTCTAAGTTGCAAGGTGTAAGGCCTATCACATTCCTTAGATTGTATTAGATGATCCGTGAGTCGTAATGTTATAACCTTAGAAAACCGACTTAAATTTAAACATATCTATTACCACTATTACCACTTATTACCACTTCCATAGAAAATAAAGTGAAGCATAAGAAAAGAATAAATTTTGTATGTACATATACATATCTATGAACAATTATGCACTATAGAGTGAAGAAATATGAGCTTATCAAATTAATAAAAACAAGTCCCTGATTCATATTTGTGCAATTAAGTACAAGGAAAAAAAAGTTCACTGTATATACATGTCCACCAGAAACCTGAAATCGAAAGAGGATCACAGATTACAAAGTAATTAAAGACCAATTTACAGTACTCCGGGGTACGTAGAAAACTAAAATTAACGCTGGGATTTCAGAATAAGCTTCCCTTCAAGGAAGAACCTTATTTGAATACATAGCCCTGCTTGACACAATAAAGGACAAGGCGATTGTACTCCCCTTCACTTATGTATCCGTCTCTGTCTAAATCGGCATAGCTTAAGGCTCGCCAAGCTCTCCATGCTGGAGACTTTGAACCAAGGTTCTTGAAGAGCTCCTTAAGCTCTTGCTTGCTAAGGCGGCCATCACCATCTTTGTCACATCCCTCTATCAATCGTCTCAACCAATCTTCAGCGTCTTCCTTTCTGTCTCACGCAGACTCTACTTAGGTCTTTATCGATAGCCATAAATCTTATCAAAGGGAGGTCAAGTTACAATTGCAAGTTTGAGTGTCGTCTGCACTAATTGCTGTAGTTAATGTATACGCTGTGACCTTTATTAAATCAAGTAAAGGTTCTACCTAATCTTGGCTACAAGAGAATTAATTCCATGGATATTGTATTGAGCTAAATAAAGGGATATTTTCAGATACCTTCTTTAATATTTGTTGACCAATGCAATTACTTAAAAAACTCTTAGATGTTACTTTTAGGCATCCTTTCCCATCCTCGAAGAGGTGGCGTGGCCGTCATCCCATCCAAATGGCTGCACAACAAAATCATCGGGCTCAATTTTGATTAATGGAAGAGGGATTAAAATTGGTCAAGTATTACAGTTAGAAGGTCAAGGTAAGAATGGGAAAAGGGTTTTGGGGCTCCGCCTTAGGCCCAGCCTGGCCCAAAATTTTCCTAAAAAATGGGTATTGCGCTTGGTATAGGCCTAAAAAAATCATACTCAGGATTGAAAATGGGCAAGGCATGGGGATCAACCTATTTATCCCGCCCATACCTTCTCCCCATACAAATTAAATATATAATTTTAAATAATTACATATAGATCCATTATTTTTGATAAAATGATTATAGAAATTTTATTATTTTTTATTTTAATTAATTAAATTCTCAAAAATATTTATAATTTTTTAATTTAATCAATTAAATCTTTATAAATTATAAATTATAAATTATGATTATTGTTCGTAAGAATTTTCATTATATTATTTTGATGATAAGTGAATTGGTCACTTTATGTATAATTTTTTTTTATTATTATCGAAAAGATTGGAAATTTTTATTTGTATTAAAAAATTGGCAATTGATGATATATTTCTTTAATAGTAAATTAAAAATAATTATTATAAAAGCTAATTTTTGTCAAATTACTTTAAATATATATTCAAATTAGTAAATAATATTTTTTAAATATTTATTGTAAGTTTAATATTGGTAAACTATTATAAAATTAAATTATTATATATTTTTTAAAATTCTAAATTCTTATTATATTTACACATATATTAGAACCAAATACTCCTCACAACAACCCTCTATCTATTGCAAGTGAGAATAATTTTTGTGAACATGAATCACATGATAATTGTTATAGTTTTTGCTTTTTCCTTTTATGATTTTACTAACTTTTGTTATTATTTTTACAATATTGAGATTTTGATCACTATACTTTTCAATCATCATATTGGAGAATTTAATATTTAATATATATAAAATAATTTTATAATTTAAAAGCTTAGATTTAGTATTGCCCATACATAATTAAATATTTATTCTAAGTTAGACAATTTTATTTAAATATTTTAATGAATTAAATAACTTTTAATAATTTAACATTTTCTTATGAATTATATAAATTCTTAAAAGTTATTGGATTTGAAATAATTGGATTCGATTTGAATATATATTTGATTTAAATAATTTAAATAACTTTTAATAATTAAATTTTAAACAATGAGTTTTGATAAAATAAAAATAATCATCAATTTACAATTAAATAAATGAATTTTTTAAATATAATAATATAAGATGAATGAAGACCAAAAAAATTTACCAAATACAATACAATTTATATAATGTTTATGTTTTATTTTCTCAATTTAATTATGATATGCATAATGTCATTTTATTCTCAAGAGAATAATTAATTGGTATAAAATTATGGGTTTAGGCTTGAATTTCATAAAATAAAATGAGCAAAAATAGTAAACTTATTAAAAATTACGCGTTTGATATTAAATAGTAGGTGGGCTTAGTAAAAGATTATGCTCTCTGTATTTAATAGTGGGTAAATTCAGTAAAATTATGGGTCTAATATTAACTAATAATACTCAAATAATTATTGAATAGTAACCTCATAGTAGTCGAGCGGGCCGAAGAATCAAGCTAGAGATTTATTATTTGAAACGGCCCATACTCAACACATTCCTGTTTTTTCCAATCTTCTTCTCGAATTATGCCAAGACTAGGGTTTGAGATCCCCGACCCATAACCGGCTTGTTGCCATCCTGAGGTTCACGAGAGGATCCTTTTCCTAAAAGTTATTGCAAATTGATAATTTCCCATAACCCAGCGAAGATCTATGAAAATACTCCGCCAAATAAATTTAAAATGTATTAGTATAGTTATATGCGTGCATGGTTGGACCACCATGGCTGGTTGGTTCAAAAGCAAACAGAAATTGATTTGATCGTTTTGGCTCAACTGAAAGACTACGCAAAATATATAATTATAATATGTGTTTTATATTTATCGTGAAAAGTATTTGATGTAAAGGATCAATTAATTAATGGTATTTAAATGGTTTATTATTTGCACATCTCATCATCCGCAAGTTCAAATATATGAAAATTTAAATACAATCTAAACTTGATAAATCAAAAGGAAGTTTAAAAGTAATTATTCAATCAATAATATTTAAATTTTTTCATTATATACAAATATTTGGTTTAAGAAGAGAAAAGATAAGTTAAAAGAATTCTCTCTACACTCTCTTTAGAAAATTTCTTCTTTCCTAACTTTTCTTTCCTTTACACTCAAATTCTTTCCCTTTTAGAATTTACTGCCATACTTAGTCATGGCAACATTCTTGGAGGAGATGGCGACAGTCCTTGCCTGATATCACGATCACCTTAAAATGCTTCTAGCCACTATTGCGCTGTTGACAAGCGAGCAATCCTAACCAACAAAACCAAACTTTGCTTCCTTGTTAACAAAACCTCATGATTTTTCTCAATTTTCATATGCTTTACCAGTCCCTTTTCAAAAAGGAGATGCTATATATCATAGTGAAAATTGATCAAGAACTTCACCAAAAGAAGTTGAATTATGTGGGACAAACCTTATTGGATGAATACCTCTGAGATCGGATTTGAAACTAATGAAATTAAAGGATTTACGTGCTCATCTGCATAAAATATGGCAGCCAAGTGCAAGCTGAACCATGACATCGCTAGCACATGATTTTTTTGACATTCATTTTACAGCCGAGATTGACATGTGTAAGATATAGGGAGGCGGGTCATGTTTACCACAAGGGATCTTTTGACTCTTCCAGTGGCAACCAAATTTTAATCCCGATCCTAAAATCTAATCCCATGTATAGGCATGGGTACATATATATAGCCTTAGTTTAGAACATTGGCACCCACGGACTCTTTTAACTATTGCAAGGGCCAGATTGATCAAGTGACTCGAGAAAAGAAATAGGGGTATTATGCAAGGGTGTTTGTGGAAGTTGATTTATCAAATAGTCGGATTTCATTACCATGGAATCACAGGATTATAGTTTTGATGTAGAGGTGCATTATGAAAACCTTCCATCTAGATGCAGTAACTGTAATAATTTTGGCCACAACATAAAGGACTGTCCTTTTATTAAGAGTAATCACGAGAAAGAGGCCATACCTTAAAAAGTTTACAAGCCAGTGGACAAGACCAAAAGTCCAATTCTTAATTAGTGATGGGTACTACTTCGGGTGCACAAAATACTCTTAAAAGTAATGAACGGAAGGATGTTGTCATGGCATTTGGTGGCATGGCTATGGCTCAAAAGGACGCAAAAACCTGCCATTGCCAGGTAAAAGGAATTCCCTGAACTGTTCCTCAGATAAAGCTTTAGCTCCTATCCCTAGAGAAGATTATCTAGAGGGTGTTAGAGACATGTTTTGTGAAGACACTGATTCGGTTGCCGCTACCTTTGATACTAATATGGTTGCTGCTAGGAGAGTAAGTAATGATCATGCTGAAGGGAAAGATCAAAAACTTGCGACAGATTCGGTAATCATATCAGACTTTGAACAAGTCACGAGAGCTCTTACTAAGCCCCTTATTGAAGATGGTTTGAAATAGTTTCTTTAAATAATGCAAAGAAACGCCTAAAAGCCAAACAAAATGCAGTTAGGAACTATACCTGCGTAAGGGTAGTTCAAGCAACCTTAATCCATGAAATTTATCTATGCAAAGTTCATAATCCCTTTCTTGTGGCAGTTTCTGGACCTATGACGGAGTTTGATACCATTTTGGATGGTTATTAGCATATGCTGGGTTTGTCCCTTGTAGGAATGCCATCTAATTCTCTTTCGAAGATGTAGGTTTTAAGAGCAGCACATCAAACTTTTGAGGTTACCTTTATTACTTCTCAACATGTAACTAATAAAGCTAAAATGATAATCGCTGGGTTGTTTTCTTTTTTATCTATGCTTCTCTTATTATGTTACCAGATGACAGGAGTTGGAGCCTTTGGCAGCTTTCATCGATTTTCCTTGAGCGGTTGTTGGGGACTTCAATGCAATTTTAGGGCTCATTAGCAGTCTGGGGGAGTCTTGCTAGGAAATATTTCTTGTCAACACTTAATAGGGATTTCATGGATACTTGTGATCTCACTCAGGTCCCTACTAAAGGATTTTTTTTCACTTAGACTCGTACTCAGGGTCCAACCATGTTAGAGCGCAAATTGGAGGTCTTTTTCTTGTCAGGTTCTTCTTAGGATTGTTTCTGACTACTCTCCCTTGGTAACTTCTTGTTTGTCTTCTCTTCAAAAGGGCCCCAAACCTTTTTGATTTCAATCAATTTGGCTTCAACATGTTGATTTCAAGTCTTTTATGGCTTCTGTTTGGTCTTCAGTCAAGGTTATTGGTTGTCCATTATTTATGTTAGTGCACAAGCTAGAGGTCTTGAAACAGGAATTACGGAGTTAGAATAAGACTATCTTTAGAAATATTCACGATCCAGTCAATGAAGTTAGAGAGGAGTTGTCCCGAATTCAGTTGGCTATTGCTACGAATGGTGCAAGTGCAGCTAATACGGAAGAGGAAATTCATGCAGAGCATTAGGTTTTAGAAGCTGTAAACTTTCAATAAGCTTTTTGCGAGATAAAACTCGGATAAAATGGCTTGAGAATGACGGTAAACTCCAAACTCCTTCATTTATATGCTAAAATTCGAGCTTTTAGATGCAGAATCTATGATATGTATATTAATGAAGACAATTATGAAGATATTGAAGATATTTTCGAGCATGTTGTAGATTATTACAAGTAGTTATATTCGTCAGACTCTCATGTGCATACAAACGACTTGAACATTGCTAGTATTATTCCTAATATTGTCTCTAATATAGACAATGAGTTTATGGCTACAATTCCTGAATCCGAAGAGATTAAAAGAGTCATTTTTTGTTTGGATCCTAACATGTTCCTGGCTTAGATAGTTTTCTGGGTGTTCCCTTTCAATCTTGCTAAGACATACTCGAATTGGATGTGGTTAAAGGGATTTCCCAATTCTTCTCTCGAGTTTATACTCTTCCCAACCTTAATGCTAATTTCATTGTGCTGTTTCCAAAAATTAATGGTGCTGAACAGATTATGGAGTTTTGTCCTATCACTTCAGCCAATTTTTTCATTAAAACTATTACTAAAATTGTTACTACTAGATTGGGTTTTTTAATGCCTAAGCTTATTTCTCTTAATCCAACGGCTTTTGTTCAAGTGATGAGTATGCGTGATTGTATCACTTTTGTCTCTAAGGGAGTTAATCTTCTTGATTGGAAATCTAGGGTGGCAATTAGGACTAAAACTAGACATAAAAAAATCTTTTGACACCTTGAGTTGGGATTTTTTTCTTCAGGTCCTTAAAAGTTTTGGGTTATGTGATACTTTCTTAAAAAGGATTTTTCTAATTCTCCATTCCGCTATACTTTCAGTTTTAATAAATGGATCTCCTAAAGGTTTCTTTTCGTGGTAGAGATGTTTGCTAAGGCAAACCCTTTTCATCGCTTCTCTTCTGTTTAGCTGAAATGGTTCTTTGTCGTGGCATATATGAGCTGTTAGCGCAAAGAAAAATTCTCCCAATTTTTGCTCCTTGTGTGTTTCCCCCTCATATATTTTATGCTGATGACATTTTTTTGTTTTGTAGAGGTGAAAGCCATTCTCATACAAATCTCATGCTTTTTCTGCTTGATTATGCAAAGGCTTCGGGGCAGGAGATAAATAAGCTGAAAAGTCATTTTTGTCTTGGTAAGGCGGCTCTTGCGCGAAGGAATCTAATCAAGGAAACATTAGGATTCGTTGAGAGGTCCCTTCCTTTCACTTATCTTGGTGTTCCAGGTTCAAACGCTGTTCTAAGGCTCAATACCTTGAAATTTAGGTAGATAAGGTTATTTCGAAACTTCAAAGATGGAAAGGAAGGTTATTGTCTATGGCTAGGTGGGTTGAACTTGTAAAGACGGTGTTCCAAAGTCCTCTGCTGTACCCATTGGCCTCCATCTCTTATTAATTTTTTTTATAGGTAAGCCTGCAATTTTATTCTCTCTAAGGATTTGAATACATAGAAAATGGGCCTTCTTTCATGTTATACTCTTTGTACGCCAAAAGATGAGGGTGGTCCTGAACTCCGTTAGTTGGATATTTTGAGTAAAGCTTATCTTTTAAAGCATTTGTGCGATATTAAAATGGGTAATTCAATGTGTTCGAATTATGTGGTGACTAGATTTACTTTGACTCGATAACAAGTATCATATCTCTTCTCTTCTACTTGACTAGGTTTTAGTGCAGTGCTTAATGTTGCGTAAATTACGAATGCAAGTACACGGATCGCAAACAAGTAATATTGTTGTGAGAGGGTGTCAATTCCACGAGAAAAGTTAATCTATTAATTACCGAAGATAATTAAGTAATGAATTTATTTGAAGAGATCGAGTTAATGTGATTAAGAAAAGTTAAAAACAAACAAAGTAAAACAAATTACGGAGCAATTAAATTAAAACAAATACAACTGATGGGAAGATCTAGAGCTAATGATTTTATTATATTTGTTAACATCCAATTCTCCAATTAATGTTGTTTTTATTTAATATCCGTGTTGCTATTTAATAATCCTAATTTATTCGACAGTTTCTCTTGAGATCAGTCGAATTTACTTTGCACCTAAATAATTAACTATATCTCTATATGAATTAAATTAAATGAAAATGTATTATGTTTAATGATAATTCTTAATGAACTACGCAACCTATATTAGTACATTTTTGTCTAACATGTAATTTATGGTATTTATTACTTGGTTTAAATATAATAATTTCTTCTCACTTCATATTAATCCACAAATCATTCAAATACTGGTCAAATATTCAAATGCATTAATCATCATAATGAATGTACAACACTAAATATCAAATCAATACAACTAACACAAATACAGAGGTTAGATGTTTTGAATAGATTAGATCATTGCCCTAAAATACAAGTTTAGCTACACATTATATAGAGTTCAAAACCCATACTCAAGAATTTAACAATTGACAACATAAAACATTACTTCACAATTGTCCAATTCAAAATAAAGGTTTAAAGACAAGGGGAAAGAGATAAACTAATCTAATTAGGAGAGCCTTGATTCTCAAGAGACTTGAACTTGATGCCCAAAATTCTTCTAATCTCCTCTCTCTCTCCAAGTTCTCTCCTTTTCTTTTCTTGCAAGCCAAAAACCTTCCAAAAACGGTCCCCTCCTTCCATACCCAAAAATGCATATAAAAACTAAATCTTTCTCAAATTTAGCCATTTATTTCTGATCTTAGGGCTCAGATTAAGTTTGAAAAGCGTGCAAAACAATTGCAGTGGGTATTGGGGCACCAGAAATAGTAGGGGGGCACGAGTGAGATGGAAGAGGTGGCGCAGCCACGTCATGCAAAGCTAACCTGCAAGGTTTGAAAACCTTGCAAATAGGTCACCTTAGCTTTACACTTAGGTTCCTTGATGTCTTACGTTTTGGTCCGTACTTCTCTTACGTTTTGATTCCCGAACATCTTCTTTTTCAAGCCGAATTCAATCATTTTGAGTCAAATTTGCTTTGAATGGTCCATTCTCTCGTGATCTACACAATGCAATATAAAACACATCAAATACCAATAAGACTGGAGGATTAAACAAACAGATTAAGTTTAAGAGTGAATAATAAGCGTGTGTTTTACACACTTATCACTTTAACCATTTTCTTGATAGCACTAGATGGTTAATTGGGATAACTCTTCCATTAATTTTTGGTTTGATACTTGGCTGGATAAGACTTTTGTTTCAAGAGAAGATAGATCGACGCTAAAGGTGCAAGGGCAGGTTTCAGATGTTGTTTGTAACAGCTTGTGGCAAATACCGAGTCAAGTTCTTGATTACTTCCCCTATATAGCTGCAGCAATTTTGGATATTTATCTTCCTAAGTGTCCTGCTTCTGATAGAATTGTTCAGGTTAATTCTAGAGATGGTGAATCGACGATCGCTCAGAGTTATAATTCGATTCGAACTCTGAAAGTTCTCATTTGTGGTATTTGTCAATTTGGCAAAGTTTTATTCCTCCAAAACGCTCATTGATGGTTTAGCGAATGCTGCACAATAAACTTCTGACAGATGATAATGCTTGAATGTGAGGTGTTCAGATTATATCTGTTTGCACCCTTTGTCCGAGCTATTGTTGTGCTAAAAATACTAAGCATCTTTGTGGGCTGTTTTTCTGCTACTTGTGGCGAGATTTGGCAAACCGTTTTCGGACTTCTTTTCCTCAGGCGAACTCAGCTATTGATTTGTTGGATGCCATTATGTGCAAGTCCTTTAGTTCTCAATTATTCAATCTTTGGATCATGGCAGCTTACTCGTGTTCTATACTATTTGGAAAGCTCAAAATCGTTTGAGGCGGGAGAACTTCCTTCCTGTCGTTCAATCATGTTTGATTGCGATTCCCACATTAGATTGGATGCTCCCTTTGCTCCAGGGTCTGTACATTTCGATCGAGATAGAGACACTTTTTCTGCTCTTGGTATTCCTTTCTTGCTTGGAAAGGCCCCTAAGGTGGTTACATTGTTTTGGCGTCCTCCGATAGATAGGTTGGGTTAAGGCCAATTTCGATAGTCTTTGCAAAGGCAATATTGGTGCTGCTGCCTCTGGTGCTTTGTTCAGGGATTATAGCAGTAATTTCGTGGGGAATTTTGACTTGTCTCTTGGGTGTAACGCGACTTATTTTGCTATGTTGTTGGCTGCCATCCTTGTTGCTAAGATGGCTTCTACCAAAGGATGGCCAAACCTCTGGCTGGAGTGTGATTCATTGCTTGTAGTTCATTCGTTTCGAAATCCTAGTTTGCATCCCCTTAGCAGCTACAGAATTGTTGGCTCAATTTTCTCTCTATTATTTCAAACATTAATTTTCAAATTACTTATACTTTCCAGAGAAACAATGGTGCTGCAAATATTTTAACTAATGAAGGTCTCACTTGCTCCTCTTTCACTTGGTGGTGCACATCTCCGGTTGCAGTTCAATGCCATCTTATTCAAGATGCTAAGGTTTTCCTCGATATAGGTTATGCTAGCCTTCGGCTTTATGGACTTACATATCCTAAATTTTTGTCTATTATAATCTTTTAGTTGTTGCTTCTACCTGCTTTATGGTTTTATCTTATTAAGTCCTCCCTTGAATTTATTTTTCTCCTTTTGTTTTATTTTTAATAAATTGTCTTTGTTAGTCAAGGTTTATTAAAAAAAATTTAAAATTTTTTAAAATAATGTTGATATTTATATAATATATTTTCATAATTTTTAAATTATCTAGCGCACTATTTTGTCACATACTTAATTGCTAACAGGTTATTTTAAATAAAAATTTAGTTCATGTAACCTCATTTTAAAAATTTAATTTTATAAACTAATCAATAACCTTGTCTAAAAGTGCTCAGCTCAGGTGGTTTCGCGCCTCTCTGATTTTGTGTGTAGGATATGTAAGAGAGAAAAAAAAAATAAGTTTATGCATATTAAGAGTTTTTATGCTAAGTCATGTTGGTCACCATTTTTACGGAGTCTTTATATGTAATTATCTTACATAAAGATCAAGTATGAATAAATTCAAATACAGTAAAGTTTTACTCTTTTTACTTGACTACTTTCCTTGTCAAAAACTAGAATTCTGTCTTCTTTACTTTGGTAAGTAACGCCCCAGCCATCCAAAAAATAATAATTATAATATTAAAATCTTAATAAAAGTAAGGCATTACCTGCCCTTCAACAAATCGGTCGGCTCTAATAATTTTACCGATGCTTCTAATTAGTTTACCAGAGAAATTTTATGTATACGAATTATTGAAGAAAAGTAGGCTTATATTAGAGATTGATTATTTAGTATGTATATATATATATATATATATACACACTTTATTGACAGATGTCTAATTGATCGATCTTAACCACTTTTCCCGTGATTTAATCCAAAGAATTGGATGCCCTACACAACTTAAATATTATATTGTAATAAAGGAGAGGAAAGTATTATAGGTTATTCCTATTGTTCAACTTTTACTTTTTTCCTGTATATTTTTCGTGTGACTGTACGTTCTTCTTATATATTTTTCCCTATTTGACGGACCAGCCTGTTGAATTAACTAGTGAATTCAGTAATATTCATCCAAGTATTTTTCCTTTTCTTTTTTTCTTATTGGAAAAGTTGTGAGATTGTTAATGAAGGATGGTTTTCTACTGGGAATATCCTCCATTTGTTTTATATTCAAGTTGTAATTTGATAGATGGACCAAAAAATGTTCTCTCATTACTATTTCACTTTTGGAACATATTTTGTCATTCTTTTATAAGCTCATAAAAGCAAATGGGTGGTTTATTAATTATGTTGCAAAATAACAGTCGACATAACCTTGTTTCTTAGGCTTATGTGAAGATGAAGGTTAAATAATAGTATAAGTTTGTAATATTCCTCAACATGTAAGCAAAATTTTATTTAATTCGTGGCTCTTCACTTAGTTATTGATAAATATATAAAACACGCGTTTATCATTCACTTTCAAATTTGGATTGTCTGTTTAATCCTTAAATTTTATTGGTATTTGATGCGTTTGAATGACATTGTGCAGAAATGAGAGTTTGTGGCCATCCAAATGTTTTTAGCACAAAAAGGATGTAAAAGAGAAGTTTAGAGAGGATCTAGGAACCAAAATGCGAGCTATTCGAGGACCAAAGTGCAAGTTTTTTGGGGACCAAAGTGCAACATTTTTAGGGACTAAATTGTCTCATTTTCAAAGTTGAAGGAAGAAGACGAAATTCTGCTCCAAGGCAGAATAGATAGCGCGGCCACACCACCTAGCAGTGTGGCCGCACCATGCCTTCTACCACGAGAAAGAACAGGTGGCGTCGTCGTGACACTAGGTAGCTATGCTACTCTCCTTGTGGCCCCGCGCTTGTTGGACTCATTTTGGACATT
This sequence comes from Azadirachta indica, assembly GCA_022749755.1. Classification (NCBI taxonomy): domain Eukaryota; kingdom Viridiplantae; phylum Streptophyta; class Magnoliopsida; order Sapindales; family Meliaceae; genus Azadirachta; species Azadirachta indica. Next base: position 4,640,078 of record CM040444.1, on the reverse strand, counting down.
TTCTTGAGCTAAATATGAGCCCTTGGATGATTTTTTTATGTCTTAATTTGGGAAAACCTATGCTTACTTATTTTAGAGGTTTGGCAAAGATGGGAGCTACTTTTGGACAGGGAATAGTTTGGAAGAAAAGAAAAGAAGAGAGATAGAGAGAAATCTAGAGAGAGAGCGAATGGTTTGTATAGCAAGCAAGGAGGAGTTTCTTAAGAAAAGCTTTCCAAACATAGCTTTTATCTCTTCTCTCGACTTATTTTATTGTATTGAATTTAACTACTTATGAATATTGAAGTATGTTGTTAGTGGTTAAATTCATGATGTTTGGTTTTGAACTTTTTTTCATGATTTGCTAAATTTAATACTTAAGACAATGATTTAATCTTTTAGAAATATTTACGTTCTGATATTGTGTTATTCTTGATTAATACTTTTATGTTGCGTATTTTTCATGAACATAATGCAATTAATTAACTGGCCATTAATTAATTGATTCATGGACCGATAAATATTGAAAAATATTTATTGTGTTTAGATTGTGTAACAAACACTACAAATAACATATTGAATAGAAATGTGTTAATATGATTTATGCAGTAGTTTTAGTGATTACATCCGTTCGTAATGCATTCCGTTTATTTAGTGTTTACATGAAAATATAGTAAGCTCATAAATGTGAAATAACTTTGATTGATTTTGAGAGAGATAGTCGAATAGAATAGAATAGTCACAATAGCAACATAGGTATTAATCGAAATAGCATAACATGAAGAATTAGGTATAAGTAATCTGAGTTAAATTATTACCCCTAAATATTATTCTCATTGGATTTTCCCTTTGTTTTGTTTAGTAGTTTTTAGTTTATTTTAATTTTTTCTAATTTCTTATCATATATAATTGACTTTTCAAATCAATTTAGTAAAGACCATTTTCGGTACTTAATTAATTAATATTTCTCGTGAAACGATACTCTACTTACACTGTATTACTTATTTTGCGACAACATATATTTGTATTGGTAAATTATACAACAGTTATAATTAATTATAAAATATCTGTGAATATCTGTATAAAATATCCATTTTATTATCTTTTTAAAAATTTTGTTATGAAAACAATGTCATTTTGTATTTAAAAATATATATAATTAATCTTAATTCATGTCTTAACTCTTACCTTATTCTTAATTTTTATCTTTACTCTTACACCGAAGTCATGTATTTTAATTTTTTTTAATACTACCAAAAAACACTTAAATAGTAAAAATTTTAATTAATTAATTAATTTAAAAATAGATAATTGTATATTTACATTACATGAGATATATTAAATTTTATCTTCAATTTTGAAATAATTAATTAGTTCAATTGATTTTTGAGAATTTTATACATATATATATGGGCATATTATTTGTCATAAGTTGTAATTTATCACGTTTATTTACTTAAAAATTTAGTTTATATTATTTTTTATTCTTGTTAATTTAATATTTTCTTTTGAAGCTTACTAATATTTAGAAAATTTCGGACATGACTTTAATATTTTATTTTAATTGGAGTAATTTCTTGTTGGCTTATAGGGGCCAATGTCTCTCACTTGACTCGCTGTCACGTGGACAATATGGGGGGATTTGTGCAGGAAGAAAGAGGTGTTGTGTTGGTCCTACCTATTAGTAGTGGAGCTCCATATTGCCGTTGTGAAGTATAATTGATCACTGTAGGAATCAACCAATGACTTAATAGAAATATGGTAAGCTTTTAGCTCAAATGTTGGGGCTTATCCTATCTTTTTTAATAAATTTTTTATTATTGTCAATTTTTATAATTTTATAATTATTGAATTAAAAATATCATATTATTAGAATAATATGTATTTTTTAAGATCTTAATTTTTTAATTTAATTTATTAAAATAGTGTACAAAATAAATTCCTAAAGAGCAATGCCATTTATGTCCTTAATTTTTGACATCTTTTAATTCTATCATAATAATAGGAACTATTTTATTTAAATCAGAAAAACTACATTCTAATTTGTTGTTTTAATGAAGTTTAGGATGAAAATATTATTATCCCAAAAAATTGAATTTGAAACTATATTTTGAATTTTTTGACTCCGTTAAATGGTTATAATTGCTTGATAACAGTAGAGGATGTTAGGAAGAAATAAGAAAAATTAGTACAAATTTAATTCTTTTCACTTATTTGGACCAAGATAAAGTAATCAAATAAATCAAAATAATAAGAACAGTAAGAATAATCAAGTTAAAAATAAATAAGAGACGCTAAATTTACGTGAAGAAACCTCTTCTTCAACGTGAGTGAGAGTAAAAAATCACGATTGAAAAATTTCTACTATCACCAAATAAGAAGTATTAAAGTTTTCTTACAAAATTACAGTCTTAAAAACAAATAAGAACTCAATTACAAAGTGAGAGCAAAAAAAAAAAAACCTTACCAAATATATCAATGATAAACATCAAAGTGAAAGAGCCAAAATAAGATTGCAGAAAAATTTTGAAAATCAGAGCTGTTATGAACGTAAATTTTGAACGTGCTAGAGAGCTTTGATGGTCAATTACACCGTTCAGAATCAAGAACTATGTGTGTAGAATCTTTAGTAAAATTTAAGTTAAAACAGAGTTTAAATCGCCACCTGATTGCCAGTTTGATGAAAATGCACAAGATTGAAATTTTCTGGAAAAGTGCTATCTTTCCGTCTTATGATTTATACTACTCTTCTCACACACACATACTTTATATAACTACAAAATAAACCTAAAATCTCTTTTAACTATGTGGGTTTCAAAACTTGTGCCTTTTCTATGAAGCCCAACCCAAACAGAGAAGTTGATGATAATCTTTGAAAAATGTTTTTCAAGTAATATTATGCCAAACTTCAGGAGAGATATGCTATAACAAGCCTTGTGAGAATTACCAACAAATACATGCGTCATTTATTGTTCCAGCTAGCATGGCCGGTGAGAGTGAAACACAGGATGTTATCATTCAAATTGATGCCGAAACATCATGTACTACGAGTGAAGTAAATTGGCTGGAATCTATAATGAAGGGCCAAAGCGCAAACAATAAAAAACGGTGGCAGATTTTTCATAAAGTTCCGGAAATAATTCGTGGGCTTGAATCAAACAAAGGCTGCTTTGATCCTTTGGTGGTTTCCATTGGTCCTTATCACCATGGGAAACCTGAGCTAAAGTTAATGGAGGAACACAAGGCTGAAATGGCACGCCAACTTTATTCCGGCGACACACAGATTGCCAAAGCTATGTATAACAAGTTGAAGTCCGTGGTCAGGGATGCAAGACCTTGCTACGCTGAGGATTCAACAAAAGAGATTGACGAGGAGGAATTTAACAGGATGATGTTTCTCGATGGCTCCTTCGTTCTCCAGTTTATTTATTGCTGTGTATACGGTGAACATAAAGATTTGAAGATGAAACAACAAACTGAAGCTTCTGTAAGACGAGATTTGTTCTTGCTTGAAAATCAACTTCCCTATCAAGTCCTGAAACAGTTGATGAGCTTCCATAAAGTAGATGACATTTGTGAGGAAATGTTCACACTTTTCATTGAAGACATGCTAACGGGCAAGAAGAAAAGAGTAGATAAGCCTCAGATCATGCCATCAGAATTGGAAGATGAACCTGCTCACTTTCTTGCATTTTTTCGATCTCAACTCATCGATACATAGTCTATTCAACGGCGTTTTGAGTACGGCAGTTTTCCTAAACGTTCGGCCACGCAGCTTATGGCGGCGGGAATCACTTTCCGCCCTAACGAGAGTTTTGAATTAACAAACATCAATTTCAAGTCAGCATGTTTAGAGCTTCCGAAAATAACAATAGACGATGATACCAAATCTATTCTTCTAAACATGATTGCATACGAAAATTGCCCCGATGGTCCCGATGATCTCGGTGTCACTTCGTATGTTTGCTTCATGGATTCACTGATTGATGACGTTGAAGATGTACGGCTGCTTCAATCAAGGGGCATCGTATACAATTTTCTGGCAAACGATCAACAAGTTGCGGATCTTTTCAATCAGATAGCTACAAATGCGGTGCCAAATCCGATTGTTTATGGTCAAGTCGTATATTTAGTAGGAAGATATTACCAGAACAAGTTAAAGGTTTGGCTGGCTAAATGGTTGAAAAACAATTTCTCATTTATTGCATTTTTTGCCGGGACTTCTGCACTTATTTTGAGTATTATCCAGACATATTTTGCAGCATACCCGGCTGAACGACAATAAAAAAGAGTTCAATTATCCCATTCACCAACTTTAAATATAATCTTTTTTATTTTTTATTTTTTTCATGAAATGGGTTAGAGTTCAGGCATGTGATCAATAAATAAAATATGTAATCAAACTTATTTTGCTAGTTTGAATAAGAATTAACAGTACTTATGTTATCAGTTTATTATTATTTTCAGTGAATTTTGTTATTTGCTGGCAATCAACAATTGGTTTTTGGATTCAAATCTTCTCCTCATTTCTCTTGTATCTTTGAAGAATTTATTGACATATGGCTATTACTGATATTGAATGAACAAGATTACCTGTATTTAGCACCCTTTTCTGAAAGCAATCTTCTCGCTTTCCTTTCTTCAGCAACCTATCTAACACCTAACTAATATTATTTGTTCTATAGCCTGAGCAACCTATATAGTGAAATGTAATTGATCAGCAAATCGCTATTGATTTGCATGATCAATTACATTGATGTTAGTTTAATTTTACATATATTTATCATAATTATCTTGTTATATATATATACATATATATATATTACTATTTTATATTTCACGTCTGTAAAATTTATATAAAAGACTGACTGTTGTAATTACAATTATTAAGAAATACATAGTTAAGGATATAATATTTCCAATAAGTTTAAACATGAGTCACTCATTCACTACATTTTTCACACCCAACAAATTTTTAATTCATATTTTAAATAAAATGTGAAAGGATTAGCCTTCAATAATCATGTCTCTCTTTTAATAATTAAAAAGAATTCCTTTAGAAGGAGTGCGAGTTACTCAAATGGATCCCAAAATCTGAGTTAGAAGATAGGTATATATTGACAATAAAAAAGCAAATCAGAATAATTATAAATAAATAAGTATGAACGCACCTTATATAGAGTGCAACTCAGGCCATCATGGGCTAGAAAAATTATACGAAAGCAATTGGCTGATTCTAACATCGTGACTTTTAAATAGGTGGTATGAACGTGAGGTCTTACATTAATATATATATATATATATATATTTTGGGAACATAAACCTTTGTAGTAAAAGCCTAGAAGGTAGTCATCCAATTTAATGACCACAGCCAACTATATTTTAACATGATCAACATATTATCAAATTCCTATTAAAGATTTAATTACACTGTAAACCCTTCTTTTTTTTCAGAAAATGAAAGGAATTTATTGAAACAAGTGAAAGATATACAAGGATAAACCTACCTCTCCTTGCAAAACTTTTTATGAAACTTCATTTTACTAAGAAAGCCATTGTTACTACGCAGTTTACTTTGAACTGTTGATTTAATTTTTATTTTTCCTTTCTGACGAGGACATGAAAAGTGAAAGCGTGAGTTAAATGATTACGCCTTCTTGTTCGTTTATTTTAAGGAATTCCAAACTTGGTAAGTGAGAAAAGTGAGATTTAGAAAATTTGAATAAAATTTTGTTCTCCTAAATTCCGACAAATATTTGCAAGAATTTAGTAAAAATATTTATATTTTTTAGATTAAGATTGTTTACTAATTAATTAAAATAATAAGCTTGATAAAGATTCATAAGTAAAAATTTCTTCTTATTGTGGTGATTCGGATAATTTTGCTTCACAAGAAGTAGTGATGCTTGTTCTAAATGCAAACCAAACAAGCTGCAACCGTTTACAAACTTCCCGTAAATTATTTTGTATTTCACACACACACACACAAATATATATATATATATATATATGAAGGGATTTAACAAATACCTCCCCGAAATTTGGAATTTTAACACCTAAAAGGTTTGGAGAAAAACACACATACCTCTCTTAAACTATCAATTGATTTTTATTGACTGTTTATTTTATAGGTATTTTATTAAAAATAAGTGTAGTTCTTCTTTTTGTGTAATTGAACCTATGCCTGAAAACTGAAAACCTTTCAGATGCAATCATGTAAATATAAATAAATATATACATATTTATGTTAAATTCACTTCAACTTTCTTTTGCTTAATAATGAAAGGAGAGATGAATGGGTGATTGAGCTAAATCAAAGTGGGGTATTATGCGGCCATTGCTTATTCTTCTTCCTTATTGGTCTTCTTTTGTCCGGATGCATTTTTTAGGGCAGCAGGTAGAGGGAACCCGTGCCCAAATTCCCTTTGGTTTTGCTTCTGGAGTTCATCACCACCCGATAGAGTCAATAAAAATTCAAATATAACAACTCAAGTTGAAAAGCCAAAAATTAAGGAAAATTAAAAGGAATAATCTTCTCCCATCTTTTTCTTAATTATTTAGGACATAAAAATACTCATATCTACAAATTAATAATATTTATTTTATGCAGTTTAATTTTATAGCCTATATCCAAAACCAAAGATACAAAAAGATCATTTTCTGCTCACTGTAAAAATTAAGCACCTAATTAAATCCAAAATCCACCTACAAAATTTTTGTTACCATAACCCAATGACATAATAATAGATAAACTGAAAATTTACTTGGCTAGTACTCTTCAATTTTGATCACACAAATTTACCAATTTTCCTATAATTTAACTGTCGACATAAAAAATTCCATATTTAATACTTTGGGATTTGTGATTTTTTACTTTTTTTTAAGCTGTGCATCTTTGATTATTTGAAGGAATAATCAAGTCAATAAATTTAATAACTATCAGTTTCGGGTGAAATTATTACATAAAGCAAGTCAGATTAGTTTAAAAGAAGAAAAGATTATTACATAAATGAAATTCAGTTTCGGGTGAAATTATTTAAATCTGACTTGCTTTTTATTAACCTCAATGAGACATTGACAAAAATAAAACGATTATATACTTAAATATATGCAATAATTGTATCTTGATTGATCCATTTAATTATCAGCATAAATTAGTTTCTATTTCTATTGTTTGGAGAAAAGAAAGCAAAGTGAAAAAATAAGGCATAGAATAAGCATGCATATATAAATATATTCCTCTAAATCCAAAGCAATAGAATAAAGAGCCCTTACTGTTTTTCTATTACGATTTCTTGGCGCGAAACCTTCAGCTTTCCAATATTCTATTTTTTTAACCTGTAGAATTCCATCACCACAACAAAAGAAATTAGCAAACAAATGATATTATAATTCAATTGGAAAGAAATATTATTTTTTTCATAAATGAATAAACTTAGTTTTATCATTACGATCTATCTACAAAAATAAAATAAAATAAAACAAAGATCAAGTGCTTTTTTTACTAAAATCTTAGGATATATATGTCCTTTACCCGTAGATAATGGTTCATAATTTATAAAAATTTGGGTTATTTCAACTTTAGCCTCTTATTTATTGATAATCTTCACATATAATCTAAAATATGACTAAGTCATTAGCTGTTCTTCTATTAACAATAAATCAACATTGAAGATATGAAAAATGGTGAAATGACACATTTGCTCTTATTACAATTAACATTGTTTGTACAAAGACAAAAATTATCCTATGTGTAGTTGACAAAATATATGAAAAGAAGAAATCAACCATATATATGTATTATTTTTCCAAGAAAATTATTTTGTTAATTTTAATAACAAATGAAAACAAAACATATTTAAAATGAAACAATTATAATTTTAATGCAATTATAATTGTCTCACAATCTCATTCTCAAACATGTTCTACTTCTCATTCCTTCATCCTTAATCACAAAACCCCACCTTTAAGTTAAATTACAATACCTTTAATTTTATTAAGAAATAAAATACACCCATAGAAACAAAAAAGTAGCAAACTAAATTCCCATATTCTTAAATTATTTCAAGTAACCTAGAGTTCTCCAATCTAATTATAGTTGTCAAACTAAATCCAAATACAACAATCATTGTTTAGAGAGGAAAATCCAAAGGATTATCAAACTCAAGACAAGCAACATATATGTATTGGAAATTAAACTTGATTTAGAAAATAGGCTTGTAAGATTTGGGTTTATGAATAGGGTGGCCCAATTTTTAAAAATTTGTATGAAAATATTTATATATATTTATGGGATAAATATCTAGATATTTGATAATAAAAATTTAAATATTTATGAGAAATATCTAGATAATTGTAATAAATATCTAAATATTCTTATGAATATTTCTAAAAGAAAATTTGTAGCTATTAGATTAGATATGTGTTAACATAATTTTAACTGTTATTTAAGGAAGTATTATAATATAAGTAGGGATAAATTATTTCATTGTATTCTTGAAAAGTTTAAGAAATTTGTCAAGCCAAAAATTAAAAATCAATAAAATTGTAAACTTCTTTCTTCTTTCTTGTCCATAATTACCTTATCAAATTCTATCTTCTCTTATAATATAAGCCCTCCACCTTCTAATAAAGTACTATTAAAGCTCAACAAAGTGGTGTAGGAGCTCAATAAAGTAGTATTAGAGGTAAGTTATGAGTGATTATGGCAAGCAATGGAATGGTTCTCTTTCAAGTTCCAATGCTTATTGAGAGCAACTAAGATAATTAGAGCATCAATATGAAGGCTTTGTTAGCAGCTCAAGATGTGTGGGAAATTGTTGAGAAAGGGTATGATGTGCCAAAAAATGAGGTGACCTTTACTCAAGTTCAAAAGGATCTTTTAAAAGATTCAAGAAAAAGAGACAAGAAAGCTCTCTACGTGAAGGGTTCAAGAAAGAGAGACAAGAAAACACTCCACCTCATCCATTTAGGATTGGATGAAGATGGTTTTGACAAAGTTGCAAATGTAACAATGCCCAAAAAAACTTGCAGAGGTATATAAAAATGTGTATAAAAGTACCGAAAAGGTTAAGAAAGTATATCTTCAAACTTTAAAAAGATTTAGAGTCTATTATTATTGAAGAACTCATGAGTTAATTACAAGCATATGGAAAAAAGAAGAAATGGAAAGCAAGAGACCTTGGAGCAAGTTTTCTGAACAAAGTTTACCTTCAAAAATAATGGAGAAAGTTTTGACAATGAGAATGTGAAGAGACCATTGCCAAGGACAAAGTCATAGACATGGACGAGGATGGAAAGAAAATTCAACAAATCAAGTTTAAAGTGGAGTATTGGAAATTAAACTTGATTTGGAAATTAGCATTGTAAGATTTGGGCTTAGAAATAGTATAGCCTAATTTTTAGAAGTTTGTATGAAAATATCTATATATTTATAGAATAAATATGTACATATTTGATAATATAAAATTTAGATATTTGTAAGAAATATCTAGATAATTGTAATAAGTACCTAGATATTCCTATGAATATTTTTAGAAGAAGATTTGTACCTACTAAATTATATGTATATCAGCATAATCTTAACCGTTGGTTAATAAAGTATCATAATATAAATAGGGATAAATTGTTTTATTGCATTCTTGAGAAGTTTAAGAAGCTTGTCAAGCTAAAAATTATAAATTAATAAAATTGTAAGCTTCTCCCTTCTTTCTTGTCCATAATTATTCCTAACAAATTTTATCTTCTCTTATAATATAAGTTTTCCACCTTCCAATAAAGTGGTATTAGAGCTCAACAATGTGTCTATGAAAAAAGAAATTAATTCCATGTCAACTTCATCTCTTAAATTTTTGGCTTCCAAATTTCATTAATGCATTAGAGAAGAGAGAGAGAGAGAGAGAGAGAGAGAGAGACAGAGACAAAGAGAGAGAGAACAGATAAAGGTGAAAGGGGAAGAAGATAAATCATGTTTGTTGTGTCCAAATTTCATCACTACAATCGTTGAATCCAACAAAAATAAAACAGTGAGAGAAGAAATGTAGCAAAATAGAGAAGAGTAAGAGAGAAGAGATAAGGGGGACAAGAGAAGAAGAGGGAGCGAAATGGGATAAAGAGATAGGAACAAAAGAGGAGAGAGAGAAAAAATTGTAATATGTTCTTATTTAAGAAATTTAATTGTGCAATTATAATTTACTCTTAAATTAGTTTTTTATTTTATAGAAATTTACAAAAATTTAATTTTACACTTGATGCCATTAATTTTAGCAGTGAGTTGCTATTAACAATAAGAGTGGCAATTTGAGTTATCGTGTTATGTTAACAAAAGATATAACATATTTTAAACTAACTTAAACTTAACCCATTTAATAATCATGTAAAGAATTGAAACCTAACCCGACTCGTTTAATAATCATGTCACTTGTTTAACATATTTTTCAATATATTTAATATATAATCTAAAATATTTATAATATTATCTACTCAAATATTAAGAAATTTTATTATAAATAGTATTGAATACTTTTTAAATACTAAAAATATAATTAAATATTTTTAAATTCTAAAAACATAAAATAAGTATGCTAAATTATAAAGAAATTAAAATAAAATGATTATTTAAATAGTTAATCGTGTCATGTTCAGGTCGGTCAAAATTTTTGAAAAATCGGATTAGACCCAAAAATTCTGCATCTTAAAATTTTGAAACCGGACTAGATCGAATACAAAGAAAAAATCGAACCGTATCGGACCAATTACATATTAAAACCGAATTCAAATCGGACCGATTGATTTAATTTTTAGATTAATTCTATTTTTAAATAAATTTTTTTTTAAAAAAATTTTTAGTTGACCAAACAACGTCGTTTTATGAAAATACAGTAAAACGTCATCGTTTATATACAAAAATATTAATAATTGAAACTAAAATTGTATCAAAAATACTGGACCGAATCCATCAATTTCGGTCTGATTCGATTCAGTCTAGTTTTTCTACCCTCCCCTACACAACTAGGTTTATGTGTCAAAAATTTTTAAATTCGAATCAAGCATATCATTGCTAATTTTGTATTGTGTTTATGTTAGATTTATGGATAGTATCCAAAATTGTCACCTTTAACTAAAAGGGATATTACCGATGTCCTATCAATATTTTAAATCACATATAAAGATTATTCATAAATAAAAGGATGAATGAGAAAAATAATCCAAATTTTTATAAATTATGAACAGTTATGTACGGGTAAAGGACATAAATATTCTGAAATTTTAGTGAAAGGACACTTGATCTTTCTTACTTATTTTACAAAGTTATTTAGACTCTTTAGTTTAGCTACAGAATTTTATCACCACAACAGAAAAATTAACAAACACAAATCATATTGTAATTCAAATGGAAATAAAAAAAATGTTGCTTTTTTTTTAATAAATAAACTCACTTAAATGATATTGTAATTCAAAGCCCTTTGATGTTATAAAAATTAAAACCCAACCTATAAGAATAAAAAAGAAAGGCAAAGATCACTTAATTTCAGGTTTGAACGAGTAATTTTAAAACCAACAAGGCTAAAGTATCTTTTCGACCATTTATTTCCTTCATTGTTGTTTATAATTTATAAAATGTTTACCCACAATCCCTGCTGTTGCCCTTCTGACTTACGTATATCATCGGAGCTTTCTCCTTGATATGGAGTTTCATCACTACTGGAATTTCATCAATCATCATCATGTTACAGCTAATAGTATGAAAAATAAAATGATGAAAAAAATAAACTTTATAACAATACCAATATTTGGAAGAAATTCTACAATGGAGAATGAAATTGAATTATTTGAACGATTTTAAAAATTTCTATTTATAGAAAAAAGTAAGACATTAAAGAAAAATTTTTATGTCATCATTTTCGGAATATATTAAATATCAACAAAAATTTGGTTGATACACAAAAGAGAAAAATAATAATAAAAAGACAAATAAAAAATGGAAGAAAAATTAAATTACTTGTAACGTGCTACCACCGATATATCTGAATCCTCGTTCCCAGATTTTACCTAATAAAATCAAAACATCATAAATAACAGCGGAAGCATCAATAATTTTTAAAAAAATAAAAATAATTAATTCGTAAGTAAATATAAATAAAATTTTTCCACTTTTCTTGAAAGATTTGTTGCTCGCATCCTTTCAGTTGGCTACAAAATTTCATCATCAACCAACAACAAACACATATGTTCATTAAAATTTATCTGTTTTAGAAATAAATAAATAAATCAAAGTAGGAAACATAGATTATTGAATAGAATTCAATAAGAAAGTGTTCAAGAAAAATTGATCAATAAATCCTTACAATTCGTAAGCAGCTTCCCATTTTGTTTTTTTTAAACAATTTGCTGGTTGAGAGAAAATTTGAATAGGGAGAAGGATGATTGTTTGTGATTTCATGTTTTTGATTTACATTTAATTAAATTGACCACAAGCTTACAGTGCAAGCATTCCTTTCTTCCCTCCTCATATAAAAAGAACAATTAGTGTTGGGGAATATTTTCTTATCCAAGCTAGTACTTTACCTCAATTTATTCCAACAAAATTTGATTCTTTAGAAATTAATTGTCAAAATTTTCTTTTGAAAAATAATATTCTTTGTTTATAGAAAACTGTAAATTGACGTAAAGTTGTATTGTTATATTTTAATACAAATATTTGTTATGTTTTGCCAACAAATATTGTTCTCTTTTTTATTGGAATAATAATTCTCATTAAAGACAAAAGAGATTACAAAGGTGTCCCACAAGCTAGAAACAAAGAGCAAACAACCAAAACAGCAACAGATTGCTCTTTAGTTATAAGAAATGAATGTTATAAATTAAACTTGATTTGATCCAAAATAAGTTGGGTTTATAAAATTTGAGTATAGGAATAGTATGGCCCAATTTTTAAAAATTTGTAAGAAAATATCTAAATATTTATAAAATAAATATCTAAATATTTGGTAATAAAATTTTAGATATTTATAAGCAATATCTAGATATTTGTTGTAAATATCTAGATATTATTATGAATATTTCTAGAAAGAGATTTATAACCATTAGATTAGACTTATGCTGGTATAATCCTAACCATTAATTAAAGAAGTATCATACTATAAATAGGGGTAAGTTCTTCCATTATATGTCAAGCCAAAAATTAGAAATCAATAAAATTATAAGCTTTTTCTTTCTTGTCCATAATTATCCTAGCAAATTTATCTCCTTTTATAATATAAGTCTTCCAACTTTAAACAAAGTATTAGAGTTAATATGTGAATGATCATGACAAGTAATGAAATGGCTCTCTTCTAAGTTCTAACACTCACCAAGGGAAATTACGATAATTGGAGCATCAAGATGAAGGCTTTGCTAAGAACTCAAGCTATGTGGGAAGTTGTAGAGAAAGAATTTGATGTGCCAAAAGATGAGGACACACTTACTCAAACTCAAAAGGATCTCTTGAAGGATTTTAAAAAGAGAGACAAGAAAGCTCTCTTCCTTATCTATCAAGCATTGGATGAAGATAGTTTTGAGAAGTTTTCAAATGCAACCACAGCCAAAGAAGCATGGAAGATACTTCAAACTTCATACAAAGGTATTGAAATAATGAAGATGGTACGCCTTCAAACTCTACGAAGTGAGTTTGAATCTTTATATATGAAAGAATGTGAATCAATTTCTGAGTATTATTCAAGAGTTTTGGCGGTTGCTAATCAATTAAAAAAAAAGAGAAAGTTTGAGTAATGTTCGAATTATGGAAAAAATTATTTTTGTTCCATAGATTCAAATTTTGAGCATATTATTGTAACAATTGAAGAAACAAAAGATTTAAAGTTTATGACCAATAAAGAACTCATAGGCTCATTATAAGTATATGAAGAAAGACAAAAGAGAAAGCAAGAAACCTTGGAACAAGTTTTCCAAACAAAGCTCACCTTCAAAGAAAAAGAAGAAAGTTTCAACAATGAGAGAAGCCAACGTGGAAGAGGAAATGGTCAGGACAAGGTCACAGACAAGGACGAGGTCACAGACGTGGACGTGGATAAAGATGGAGAGGACCTTCAAATTATAGCAACAACAACAATGATGAGGAGAAGGCTCAACAAGAGGTCATGGAAGAGGCAATCCGAGCTCAATGTACATTAAGTCTCAAGTTAAATGTTACAATTGTCAAAAGTTTGGTCATTATGCTTCTGAGTATAAAGATTCTAATAATAAAGTTAATAAGAAGGCCAACTATATAGAGAACAAAATCAAGAAGAAGAAACATTATTGCTAGCATTTAAGGATAATAACAATGATAGCATTAATATATGGTACCTTGATACCGGCGCAAGCAATCACATTTGTGAAAGTAAGGATATGTTCGTATAGTTTGATGAATCGGTGAATGGCAATGTCTCCTTTGGGGATGAGTCTAAAATATCCATAAAAGGTAAAGTAACATCCTTATTCACTTAAAAGATAAAAGACATCAATTTATTTCAAATGTTTATTATGTGCCTAATATGAAAAATAATATTTTAAGCTTGGGACAACTCTTAGAAAAAGGGTATGATATTCGTATGAAAAATTATAACCTTTTTATAAGAGATAATAAAAGTAATTTAATTGCAAAGGTAGCAATGTCCAAGAATAGAATGTTCTTGTTATCCAAGAAGAAAATGGTGAGAACTACCTTGCATTAATTATCCTGACTAACTGTGTAAAGGATGTCTACGTAGGAAACAATTTAGAATGAGCTTTCTAAAGGAGTCTACTTTTAGAGCCAAGAAGCCACTCGAACTTATACACACCAATGCATATGGTCCTATCAAGCCAAGCTCTCTAGATAAGAGTAATTACTTTCTTCTCTTTATTAATGATTATTCAAGAAAAACATGAGTCTATTTTTTGAAAGAAAAATCTGAAGTTTTTGGAGTCTTCAAAAAATTTAAAGCACCCGTGGAAAATGAAAATAGATGCAAAATCAAGGTCATGAGATCCAATAGTGGAAGAGAATTTACTTCGAAAGAGTTTTAAGAGTTCTGTGAAGCAAATAAATCCGTTGTCTTTTAATTATTTTGAGATTCTCTCAATAAAATGGCATTGCTAAAAAGAAAAATAGAACCACTTGACGCGGCACGAAGCATGCTTCAAAGTAAGAAATTGCCAAAAGGATTTTGGCAAGATGCTATGGCATATGCAGTGTATTTATCCAACCAATCTCTTACTCGAAGTGTGTGGGGAAAGACGACATAAGAAGCTTGGAGTAGAAGATAGCTCGACATATCTCATCTAAGAGTTTTTAGAAGTATAACTTACATGTATCTACTGGACGAAAGAAGAATAAAGTTAGATGGTAAAAGTAAGAGTTTTATCTTCATCAGTTATGACTAAAATTTAAAAGGTTATAAGTTGTATATACAAATCAAACAATAAAAGGGTCATGGTTAGTTGAGATGTGATATTTGATGAAGAAATAGAATGAGACTTTGGCCCTAATGTAGATGATTTCAATTTCTGTCCTCAATTTGAAGAAAATAATGAGACACTAACAAGGTAATAAGAAGAATGCCAAGAATAGCTTATGACAACACTTGGTTCACCAACATAAGTTGACGAAAGCAATTCACCACCATCCTTTTTAAATGAAAGAAACAAAGAATGCACAAAGAGTTTCCAAGATCTTTACGAGGAGACCAAAAAGATGGATAATTTCACTCTTTTCTGCCTTTTTGCTGACTATAAACTGGTGAACTTCCAAGAAGTTGTGCAAAAAGAAAAATGGAGAGCTGCTATAGACAAAGAAATCAAGGCTATTGAGAAGAATAGAACATAAGAGCTTGCTACTCTTCCTAAAGGACATAAAGCCATTGGTGTTAAATGGTGTAAAAGGTGAAGAAGAATGCAAATGGAGAAATTAAACGATACAAGGTAAAGCTTGTTGCAAAAGGCTATAGTTAAAGTGCTGGAATTAACTATGATGAGATATTTGCTCTTATTGCTCGATTAGAAACTATTATACTAATCATCTCCTTGGTAGCTCAAAACAAATGGAAGATTCACCAAATGAATGTAAAGTTTGCCTTTCTTAATAGAGTACTTGAAGAAGAAGTGTACATCGAGAAACCTTTGGGCTATAAAGTAAAGGGTCATGAAGACAAAGTTTTAAAGTTAAAGAAAACTCTTTATAGGTTAATGCAAGCACCAAGAGCATGGAATAGCTAAATAGACAAGTATTTTCAAAAGAATGGCTTTGTCAAGTGCCCCTATGAGCATGCACTTTATATCAAGATCAAAGAAGGAGATGTTTTAATCTTATGCATATAAATGGATGATTTGATCTTTATTGGAAGCAATCCAAGTATGTTTGGAGAGTTCAAGAAAGCCATACCAATGAGTTCGAAATGACTACATTAGGTTAATGACTTACTACTTCGGCATTGAAGTCAAGCAAAAGGAAGATAAAAATTTTATCTTAGAAAAAAGCTATACAAAGGAGATCCTCAATAGATTTAAGATGGATGACTGCAAGCTGATAAGCACGCCAGTGGAATGTAGAGTAAAGCTGTCAAAGCATGATGAAGGAAAAAGAATAGATTCAATCCTTTTCAAGAACTTGGTTGAAAGTCTACGTTACCTAGCTTACACAAGGCTTGACATCTTCTATGCTGTTGGGCTAATTAGTTGTTACGTGGAGACACCAACAATCACCCATTTCAAAGTTGTAAAGAGAATTATTCGCTATCTCAAAGGTATAATTGATTTTGGCTTATTCTATTCATTTTCTAATAATTACAAGCTTGTTGGATTTAGCAATAGCGATTGAGTTGGAGACATAGATGATCGAAAAAACACTACAAGATTTATATTTTTTATGGGTGACACTGCTTTAACTTGGATGTCAAAAAAGCGACCTATAATCACTCTCTCAGCTTGTGAAGCTGAGTACGTGGTCGTAACATCATGTGTTTACCATCGAGTATGGTTTATAAATTTTTTTAAAGGAGTTGGGATGGTACAAGAAACGCCAATTAAGATTTATATTGACAACAAATCAGTAATAACGTTGGCAAAGAATTTAGTTTCCACATTCGAAGCAAAAACATTGACACTTACTACCACTAAATAAAGGAGTGCATTGACAAAAAGGATGCGCAAATAGAGTACATGAAAATACAAGACCAAATTGCTGATATCTTCACCAAACCTTTGAAGAATGAGACATTTTGTGTGTTGTAAAGACTATTGGGAGTCACCAAATCAAGTTTAAGGGAGAGTGTTGAAAATTTGATTTGCCCCAAAATAAATTGAGTTTGTAAAATTTGGGCTTAAGAATAGTGTGGCCCAATTTTTAAAAATTTGTAAAAAAATATTTAAATATTTGATAATAAAAATCTAAATATTTGTAAGAAATAACTAGATATTTGTTGTAAATATCTAGATATTATTATGTATATTTTTAAAAAGATATTTATACCTATTAAATCATATTTGTGTTGACATAATTTTAATTATTGGTTAAAGAGGTGCCATACTACAAATAGGGGTGAGTTCTTTCATTGTATGTTAAGCCAAAAATTAGAAATCAATAAGATTGTAAACTTTTTCCTCCTAATAATTTCATTCCATTTGGCTAATTGTTAATAGACCAACTTAAAAGATTTAAAAGTCCAAAATATCCTTAACAAGTTGTTTTATTTATGTGTAAGTTTCACAAACTTCAGGTGGGGTTTGTGAAAATGTAACAAATTTTTAATTATTAATCTTTACTTATTTTTATTTTTAATTGCTTACATTTAAAAATAATTATGATAATAATTCAAAAAATTCCTAACAACCTAACTCAATCTCTTTTTTTTTTTTTCTTCCTAACAACCTATTGTAATTGCTTTGTGACTACTGCTATATATTTGTGAAAATTTAGGCTTATATGTATGTATGTATGTGTAATTCAATTAAAATTACAAATTAAACATTTTAATTAAAAAAAATGAAAACAAGGAAAATAACAAAACAAAACCGTAATCTACAAATACAAAGTAGCAGTAGCAAAATAATTAAAATAAGTTGTTAGGGAGAAAAGAAAGAAAAGAGACAGGGTTAGATTGTTAGGAGTAAGCGCAGCAACCTTGATTCAGAAACTACCAACTCGGAGCTTATAGCCCATACTTACTAGAGCTACATACGAAGGAGAAAAAGCCCCTATTACTATTCTTCTATGAACCCCTTAGGAAGCAACTAAAACATTATGGTTATTATCTTCAAATGTAAGCAATCAAAAATAAAAATGAGTAAAAATTAATACTTAGAAATTTGGTGTATTTTCACATACTTCCTTTGAGTCTTTGGAAATTACACAAAAATAAAATAGTTTATTAAGAATATTTTAAACTTTTTAATTTTATTGATTGGTCAACTAATGATCAACAAAACGAATTTACTATTGCAGGAAAAGTATTTATTAATTTTCACAAACTTTCTATTTAACTATGATTTTCAAAAATCTCATAGGAGGTATGTAAAACTACCCCTATATAACACACTTATGAATGGTAAATAAAGTAAAGATTCTTCCTAATCTTGAAAGAAAAAATTACAAAATATATTTGATAATTCCTGGAATATATTTGAGACAAAATATATCAGTACAATTACATGCCTAGTTGGACCACCGTGACTGGTTGATTCAAAAGCAAAACAGAGATTAATCTTGAGTGTACACATATATGGTATCATTTCGGGTTAGCTGAAAAACTACGCAACATGTATTATATTATTTTTTTATATTTATTCTAAAAAGTATTTGATGTAAAGGGTCAATTAATTAATAGTATTTAAGTGGTTTATCTTTTGCACATCTCATCATGTGCAAGTTCAAATTTATTTTAATTTTTATTATTTGAAGTTTTAAATGCAAAAATAAGTTTAAAAGTAACTATTTCACATGTGCAAGGTTAAAATAGGTTGTAAACTATTGTATGATTATAATTTCCTTTTTGTTTCTAGTAAATATCCCTATGCTTTGCGACAGATTGTTGTGATGTAGTTATATGGCGCTCCATTGCAAATCTTAGGATGTGGTATACAGGATATTAGTGTTTTGCCAAAAAGATGACAAACGGGGAGATTGTAAGGTTTACGTTTGATGTTGGCATGTTATGGCAACACTATGGGATTGGGAAGTTTTATGTAAGTCTGATTAGTGTTTATACTTTTTTAACTTATTAGATTGTTCAATAGTTCAACGTAGCTCTATCAAGTAGCTGATTCCAAACCACGTAAAAATCTCATGTGTACATATTTTAAGTCATGTTTTTGCTAATTTAATTAATTAAATTGTTGAATAGAATCAGTAAGAAAGTGTTCGAAAAAAAGTTGTTCAACAAATCCTTATAGTTCCTGAAGAGTGGCCGATTTTGCTTTCTTCAACAATAATTGCTGATTGAGAGAAAATTTTAATACATAGAAGAAAGAAATAAGAATAAGTTAAATATATGAGTAACGAAGATGAAAAGATTACATCTAATTTCATGTTTTTGGTTTACATTTAATAAAATAAAATAAACAAGCTTACATTGTAAGCATCCTTTATTCCCTCTCCACAAAGAAAGAACAATTAGTGTTTGGGAATATTTTCTTATTGAAGCTAGCACTTTATTCATAGAAAAATTGATTATTTAGAAATCATAAATTTCTTTTCTGAAAAATAGTATTATTTGTTTTATGTGCAACTATTAATATATATGATTAGTGGCGGAGCTCTTCAGCAACCTGAGAGTACCATGGGCCCCAGGCCACACCAAAATTTTTATAAAATAATGTTAATTTGTTTTTGGATGATGGTAATTTTATAATTAAAATATTTATTTTGACCTCGTGAAATATCCAATCTTTTAAAGATTTTATATTTTTATTAATACTTTACTCACCAAGTAATTTTTTTAAGGAATTGTTTATTTAATTTTATTCCTTATATAATTGAAAATATTTTTGTTATAGGAAAACTATATACTTGAAAACCTTCTTGGAGAAAAAAGTGGTAGGTCATGTTGTGGATTTTCTAAATGCAAGTACATGTTATCCTTAACAAGTAATATATAATAAATAAAGTATCGTTCTGATGAATATTGATTGCTTATTAAGTACTAAAATTGGTTTAACTCTAATTTTATTTGAAAAACTCGAAAAAAAAGGGAGTATGGTAGAAAAATAAACTAATTTAAAGTAGAATAAAACTAAACTAAGACTGAAATCAAATTAAAGTAAAAGAGAATTCATATAATTAAAACTCTAGGATATTCAATTTCACCATAACTAATTTGTATTGATTCTCTAATTCTTCTTAATCAAGTTATTCTCTATGATTAATAGTCGAGAATCTTTAATGTTTTCACTAGCCTTTTCCAAGATCTAACAAAAATATCTTTAATAAATAATCCACTATGCTCCTATGAGAATTAAAACTACTAAGAATTCATTAAATTTTGTGGATCTCATGTAGCAACTACACAAACTATAAACTTATATTTCTATCTTTCATGCAGTTTATGACATTCAACACAATGAGCTAAATACATAAACTTCCTTCTAGTTTCATTATGGTTTTCAAATCAACTAAATACTTTCAAAAAATAATAATTATTATTAACAGATATAACATCCGGAAAATAATGGAGTATTAGCCAATATTTAATAGCATGACAGGGTATTAAATCTAAAAGCAGAAAGTATCTAAAATTTATCATCTTTAGTTCAAAACCACGTCCTTTCCATAGCCTTTTTGGTTTAGCTGCAGAATTTCATCACCACGAAAGAAAAGTCAGCCAATACAAATGATATTGTAATTCAAAGCCGTTTGATGTTACAAAAATTAAAAAACCAGTCTATCAGAACTTCTTTTTTTTTAAAT
Source organism: Azadirachta indica (assembly GCA_022749755.1). Taxonomy (NCBI): domain Eukaryota; kingdom Viridiplantae; phylum Streptophyta; class Magnoliopsida; order Sapindales; family Meliaceae; genus Azadirachta; species Azadirachta indica. Next base: position 4,619,179 of record CM040444.1, on the reverse strand, counting down.
GAAGAATAATATATTATTGAAAAAGAGAAAAGTAAAGGGGATACAAGTGTAAACAAAAGGTTGAGAGTACAAGGAAAGAAAATATCATGCAAAAACATAATGAAAAGCTGTAGTAGCTAAATAGCTGCAATAACACGTACGATTAAAAATTGCAGCATCAACAGCATTTGCCCATCAGCAAATCAGAAACCAAGAGCAGCAACAACAGACTGCAGCCACAATCTATCGGAATTGAAAAATAAATAAATGAATTTCAAAGTTCACTCTCATCCACTTTAGAGATTTATCATTAAGTTCAAAGCTCTTTCATGTTATAAAATAAAAAAACCAATCTATAAGAAGTAATAGATAAATAAATAAATAAAATTAATCCGAGGTACTCTATCCACCTTGAACCGATGGTTTAGCGGCTCATATTCCGACTCTGTTTTCTCTGATTTATCGGTAGAAATTTCGTCAGACTATCAAAAGCAAACATAAGTCAATAATGTACACATTAACCGGGAAAGAGAATAGGAAAAAGACATATACATCTCTAAATTTTGGTTAATTGTATGTTTTAATCGTATAAATTTTAAAATTATTCACTTGGATATCTATCAATAAATTTAACGTATAAATTTAAAAAAGATAATAGTGATATATATAATACATTTGACTTTTAAAATGATTATAATTAAGAGAGTATGATAGTAATTGTAATAGAATAAGTGGCTAAAATTAACAAAATTATTTAACGAACAAAAATTTGTTCGGGTAATTTTGAAACCAATCAGACTAAGATTTTTTTTTTTGACCATTTATTTCCTTTATTCGTGTTCATAGTTTATAAAATGTATGCCCATAACACCTGTTCTTGAGCTTTTGTCATGCGCTGTGTAGGAATTTTTTTACAACTATCTTCTGAGTTCTTTCCTGACTGAGGAATTTCATCATCACTACAACAACAAAGTTATCATGTAAACAAAAATATTTTATAAACAAAAATTTCGTAGATACAACAAAGAAATAAAAAATAAGAAAAGGAAAGAAAGAATGATTTACTCGGAAGCTTCTATTGATATATGTATTGAATTCTCACCTCCAGATTTTACCTAATAAAATCAACATATCATTAATCACAGCATAAGCACCAATAAACTATTTTTAAAAAAATAAAACAATAACTTGTTTACACCTCTTCTTGCCCTTCTGAGCCTTGTGTGGGAAATTTTTTACAACTATATTCTGAGTTCTTTCCTGTCTGAGGAATTTCATAATCACTACAACAATAAAATTAGCTTGTCATGATTTTTAGAATACATATTTTATAAAAAAAAATTTTGTTGACACAACAAAGAAATAAAAAAAAAACAAAGAGGAAAGAAAGAATAATTTACTCGCTAACTTCTATTGATATTGCTATTGAATTCTCAACTTCAGATTTTACCTAATAAAATCAACACATCATTAATCACAGCAGAAGCATTAATAAACTGTTTTTAAAAAAAATAAAAAATAAGTCTTTCATTATGAAAAAAATGCTAAGTTGTATATGTTGGTAGTAATAAACAACTAAATTAAAATATGAAACAAACGATCGTTGAATAGAATTCAAAAGTATTCAAAGAAAAATTGATCAAGAAATCCTTACAGTTTGTAAAGAGGTGCCCATTTTGATTTTCTTTAACAATTAATGCTGACTGGGAGAAAATTTTAATACGAAGAAAGAAATAAGAATAAGTAGGGCGCCCTTCTGTATAAAATAACTAAATAATAAGAGGGAAAGAAAAATTTCAAGTCAATTAAATTAACAACATGCTTACATGGCAAGCATTCCTTTATTCCCTCCTCACATGGAAATAACAATGTTAATTGGGTATTTTTTTTTTTATTGGAGCTTGTACTTACTTCAATTTATTCCAAGAAAATCTGATTCCTCAGAAATTAATAATCGAATTTCTCTTTTGAAAAGTAATATTCTTTGTCCCTTTATCCTTTGTCTTCGCGCCACATTTTATAACCACATTCCAATGGCATTTATGCTTTTGTTCATCTCACCACCATAATTTGCTTGTTTAGGTAATCCGTTTTTATCAAGATTTTCAACTATTCTCAACTGTCGTGGACCTAATCTTACTAATCCTATTAAAATTTGAAAATATTTGGATATAAAATATTAATTTGACACTTTAAATTATATTTTTATTGTCTTATACAGCCCTATAAACTTTGAATTAATGTATTTTAGCCTCCCAGAAAAGACTAGTTCCACCATCGCTCAACTATACATTATTTGGCATGTTTGTTCACTTTTTTTTTTTCTCTCAATATATTTTTTTACGCATTAGCATGAAGATTGCTCAAAAAAAGAAAAATCGACCTACATCAAGATACATCTCTTTTATCAACAATTATATTCAGACTTTAACTAAAAAACAAACATTGTCTAAGTTTTAATATGGTTAAAATCTGAATTTGACTATGTAAATTTAAGTAACATTTTTATTTTTTACTTTAAATATCTAAATATAAATATTAAGTTATTTGTTTTTATATAAATAAAAAAAATTTCAAACTGATATGTTGACATATATATCTTAAAAAATTTAAAACTGATATATTAATATTTATAAATGTTAAGTAATAAATTAAGAGTATTGTTAACAAATAAATTATTTAGTTCATTTGAACATTTGTTTATTCAGATTTTATTTAAAAGTTTTAACTTAATTATATTCAAATATTTTAACAAACACCACTTAAATGCCTAAATACTTTTATTCAAATTACATTAAAAAAAACAAACAAACCCTAAGTACTGTAAAATAAAAATTGCACTGGAACCATTTGAATTATTATATGTATGTATGTGTGTGTGTGTATATATGTGTATATATATATATATATACACATATATACACACACATATATATATGATGTTCAAGGCTTTTTCTACCTAAGATTGTTCAATCTTGGACGTTATCGATCTTGGTGTTGTTCTATTTCGTGCAGTAGCGATAACATCAACAATAATGACAACGGCCACAAAAACAACCATCATAGATTTAATAAATACAGAATAGAAATCAATAACAAGACTAAAATTTGGCCAAGAAATTAAAAAAAAATGAATTATCATGAAAATTTACCGATGAATTATTCAACCACTTCCAATGTCTTTGTATAAGACCCTTTGTTTCTCTTTGAAGTCAAATCATTATTATTAAATAGCTTAAATAATGTTCTCTCAGAATAAATAATTGATCTCACGATTTTGTACTTGAATCTCTTCAAACGCCATAATTTAGATGAAATCCACTAAATTTTTGATCCACTTAAGAGGGAATATGAAATAATATTATGTATACTCGAATATCAAAAACTAAATGAAATGCATTTAGCTCAATGAGACAAATCCATTAGATAAAATAGTACAGGACATGCTTTTACATGAGGGAATTGTTGTCTGAACGCCTAAAATAAATCTTAATTACTTAGTTGAATATGGTAATCCCATTAAGTAAAAAAAAGATATCCTTGCACTAGAACTTGCGGTATACGTGACGGAAACTTTAAAAAGCTCAAATATTATTACTCATACTCTTACATCTACGTTTAATCTTATAAGTTAAAGGGTAACTACAAAAAAATATCATCAATAAGTCGACCTTTAGAAAATTAAAATTGAAAACTCAAATTAAGGCTCAAAAAAATAATAATAAAGAAATTTAAATATAAGTAGGAAATTAAACTTAACCATCGACGAATTGGTGATTTGAAAATTCAACCAATTTTATACCATGAACAGTCCTGCATGCTTTCAAAGATGTCGGCTACTTGAAGCCTGAATATCAAACAATTTGAACCACATATACCAAACCCAGCAGCAAGAACATGTTACGCTACCACTTCAAAGGGCGAGCTCAACTATGATTGTATAAAAGAATACACACACACACACACATATATATATAACTGCTTATCCACGTACCTGCTAATGATTTTAGGCTACATACAAGTTCGGCCGAACACAATTTTATATCTATCTATCTATCTATGTGTGTGTGTGTGCGAGTGTCTTTATATATGTGTGTGTGTGTGTGTGTGTGTGTGTGTGTGTGTGTTATTAATTAATATAAGTCATGTCTGATTTGAAAACCCTCCTTTCTTATTAGTTCTAGCGAATTAGTATTTCCACCAGCTGATATTTAGTGCTTAATGCTGGGAGTTTGATTGTGATCGCACTGCACCAAGGAAAAGGTTAGCATGGAATTATAAACCCTTGCCGATTTTTAGTGCTTAATGCTTCGATCTCGACCGTGACGGCACTGCTCGAAATAAAGAAAGTATCAGTTTTGTCAGTTTTATCCCAATCGACAATCATTAAAAATAAATCTTTAAAAAAACTATATGAGGGTTTAAAAATATTTTCTTATCAATAAACAAAAAAATTAAACGATTAAATTAGAAAAATTTATACAAAAAACTAAATTTTATAATTATATAAAGATGAATTGACATATTTATAAAAAGGTTTATTTTTAATGATTAATCGACTGGGATAAAACTGAAAAATATTTTAATGCTTCGAGTTTAACTCTCAATATGTTTAAAAAATTTGCGTAAAATATTATGAAAGTAATAAAAAAATAAAAAGCTGAAGAAATTCTTACACTTCCAAAAGAGTTTCCCATTTTGATTTTCTTCAACAAAAGCTAGTTTGAGAGAAAATACTCAATAAATAGATAAAAGAATTAATAATATATAGAGTAGATGAAGGAGAAAGAAAATTTACTAGCTTACATTTCAAGCATTAATTTAATTATACGGAAAATAACGATAATGGGGAATATTTATCATTACGGCACTTAGTCAAAGATAATTTGAGGGAGTGCATCCTTAATCAAAAATTAATTTCTTGATGGAAAGTTAATTAATTTAAGGAAATAATGATGTTGAGGAACTTTTCTAAGATAATTTGAGTTAAATGGATGAAATAATGTATTTTTCAAAATTAGTTCTAAAATTTATTACAAAAATTATATAAAATGTCATAAATGAAGGATTCTTTTGCATAAATGATTTAGTAATAAATTTATTGAGATATTGAATTTTTTCATATAAATCAGCCAATAATATTTTTTAAAAATAATTGTCACGGATTTAATTGTTTTTCCTTTGTATGTCTATAATTGGATTATGAAATAGTATTTATATGTCTCTTACAGTATTGTAAATCATTATAGAAATCAGAGAATGCCACAAAAGCAAAGATTCTTTTTTAAAAAAAATTACAATATTCTGAAAATTCTCTAGAAAGAATCAAAGATAAAATAAAAAAATTCTTACACTTTCGAAAAGAAAACGCACCCAGCTGTAGCAACCGAAATTAGATGACTTTTTTTAAATGAGCACATTTAGGAAATACTTTATTCTAAAATAATTTGATTTAAAGTCGCACTTTATTAGACTATAACATAATGTCTAACTTCGTTCACAAGTGAAGGTTTACCAATAGTGACGATACAAATTTTGTGAATATATAGGGATAGAATCAATAATACCTTAAGATTATACATATTTTTATATAATTTATAAATAGTTAAATTTATGTACTTTTAATGATTGAGATTGAATATATAATATATATTAATTATGTTATATTACTTATACATTAATTATATATGAGATTTAAACTCAACTATTAGAAATATCTGAATCTAACGATTTATATAAATAGTATAAAAAATTTTAACTATTGTTGCTTCTCAAATTTCAACCGTCCATTTCTTGGTTTGCTCATACTTGGTTTCTAGTTCCTTTTGCTTTTGCTATAGAATTTCATCCCCATAAAAAATATTAAAAAAAGGTATTGACCATTTGTTTATCAATAAAAGTTTACCAATGGCTCAAGTTTTTACTACTTGAGTTTCTTAAGTAATTTGCATATATGCAATGAAACTCAATTGCAAGAATTGTTACTTCTAAGCAAATTTAGGTCAAGAAAGGGTCTTTAAATAGAGAAGAAAAAAGTTTTTGGTAGGAATGATGGAGAGTCTTTAAATAGTTAGCAATTAATATGTGTTATTATGCTTCTTGATGATCAAAGTTTTAAAGTCACATAGTATTCCTTATTTTGATTCCCATGTTAAACACGAAAATGCTTTTAAAATTAGTGGAATTAGAAAAAGACATAATTCATAGGGAACATATATATTCATAAGTTTTATCTTTTGATGCTTATGAAAAGATTATAGGTGAAAACTATAGTTGTCTAACAGGATTCATCCCAAACTATAGTTGTCTAACAGGATTCATCCCAAACTTCAATAAGGGTCAGAGTAAGCCAAAATCTTGAAAATTATACTAGGAGATCTCTCAATTACTTCAAATAAATTTTGAATTAGAAAAATAAAATGTAACAAAAATCGATGAAGATCATTATTGTTGACCAACAAATCGAACAAATCCAAATCAAGACTCCAATTTAGCCGATCAATCTAAATTTTAACAATCAAATCAAATCAGAAATAATTAATAACAATAATTCAATCACAAAACAATGTAAGAAAATAATATTTAAGTGGTTCGAACAAGATGGCTTACTTCCATTATTGAACTAGCTCAAAAGGGAATTTATTAATGAAAAACTATATTACAAGCTTGCAATTACAAGGTTTCAAGAAACTTCAAACACTTTCTTGAATCCTCTCTTGTTAATTCTAAGCATTCTCCCACTTCATTTTCTCTCACTAAAACTAGTGCTCTCTCTCTCTCTCAGATGAAGACTCATATTTATAAACATATTTCAATAAGAAAATAACTAATTTTGTTATTTGCTTCTAACAAACTTCCATGATTGCACATGAAAGACTAAACGCAATCTTTCTCACATTTGTTCTGAGTTGTCACTTAACATAAGTGTATATCTGACCAATGAAGCTGTTGACCAAGCTTAAGCTTATCACTTGACTTGAGAATAACTTGACTTGACTTGGTCCCAACCTGACCTAGCACTGACCTCAGAGGTTTTCAGGTCATATGTTCTCATAACTCAAAGTCTTGTTCAGATTAGTCTTGAACTTGATCTCAAACTTAGCTCAAATATTGTTGATCTCTGCCTTGACTTTTCTAAATGTTATCTAGTGAGTTTTCATGTCAACTAAATCTAGCTAATGCTTAAATTTGATTGATGATAGAGATTTTCTAAGCATACCAGCTGGATTTTCATCAGCATGAATCTTCTTCATTTTCACTGGCCCTAATGCCATCTCATCTCTTATAAAATGAAGTCTTACATCAATATGTTTAGTTCTCTCATGTTGCCTTCGATTTTTACCCAAGCGTGGCACTCTAACTATTGCAGAACACACTCATTGACTTCTACTTTAGACCCGGCTTAATCATCGGCCCATAAAACCACTTTGCGTCCTTTATAGCCTCATTCACAACTATACACTCTAACTATATTGTGGAAAGTGCTACAACATACTAAAAAGAGGATTTCCAACTAACTAAGCACCCCAAAATAGTGAACAAGTATCCTGACAAGGATCTCTTTTTATTCAGGTCTCCTGTAAATCAACATCTACTTATCCTTTAACTTCCTCTGGTTTTTGATCTGGTCCTCTATACACTAAACCTACTCATATGTCTTTTTAAGATATCTTAGCACCCATTTTTTAGAATTTGCCATAAACCTGCTAATCACACTCATTACATAATCAAATCAAGTTTGGTACATACCATCATACATATAATGCTCCCAACAACAATAGCATATGGTATCTAGTCCATCTGAGCTTTATCTTGATCAATTTTAGAACAATGATCACTTGATAATTTGAAATGGTTTACAGAAGAAGTTGACATGGGTTTAGGATTTACCACTTCAAACCGCTCGAGTATCTTCTGAACATAAGCTCTTTGAGTAAGAGAACTTTCCAAAATTCTTATCCTTATTGATTTCAATACCCAGAATCTTTTTAGCTACTCTTAAATCCTTTATCTTAAATTTATCCCTTAGTTAATTTTTCAACTTGTTGATCTTAGCTCAATCTTTACTCATACTCAGCATATCATCTATATAGACAAGTAGATAGATTGTACTATGCTGATATACCCCTTGTAATAAAAAAGTGTCACATTCACTCTTTTTGAATACCTTTGAGATTATGGAGTCATCAAACCTTTTGTACCACTGCCTAGTGGATTGTTTAAGGCAATGTAAGTATTTTTTTACTTAAACATACCTGCTTTTCTTGTCTAGACACTTCATCGCGTTCAGGTTATGACATCAAAATCCGCTCTTCTAGCTTACTATGCAAGAAAGTTGTTTTTACATTCATCTAATCTGACTTAAGGCTTTGTGTAGCAACCAATGCCAAAAGAATTCTTATGGATGGTGCTTGACTATAAGTGAGAAAATCATAGTGTAGTTTTACCTTGCTTTGAACCTTTTCACCTCAGCTTCTAGAATATTTTCTTTCAACTTAAAGATCCATTTACAACCAACAACCTTTTTGTTAAGAGGTTTAGGATTTGTCAATGAATGAATTTCATAATCCATAGCAACCTTCAAGTTTTCCTTCTGTTTACTCTTCATTACCTCTTTGTAAGTTTTGGGCCCAGGTTCAATGCACTCTTGTATAACATAAAATGTGTATGTGATTAGGTTAGCATATCCATATCGATTCAATAGTCTAATTATCCTTCTTTCCCAATCTCTTGTAAGTTTATATGATATTTGATTTGTCTGCTTAGATAAGTCTAGTTCTTTACCTCTTTCTATATTAGCTTCTTATGATCTCTTATTATATTCAAATCTTCCAAATAGCTTCACCTCAAACTAAATCCTCCTTCTGCTCAGGTCAGTTTCTATTGCCTCAGTAGCAATTCTTTTCCCTTTCAATACTTCAGTTTTTAGCACAACAAATTCATTAAAACAAACATCCTTACTAATTATATATTTTTTTAGACTTAGGTACTAAAGTTTATACCCATTTACCTCTGATGGATATCCAAGTAATGTATACTTCAAAGCTCTTGGATCAAACTTTCCTTGTCGTATATGTTTGTAGCATAAGCTTTCAAAGACCTTCATGTTTGAGTAATTTATTGGCTTCCTAATTAGATATACTGTGGTGTCCTTTCTTCTAAACTATTGTTGGACTTCTCTTTATAAGGTAAGTTGCTGTATAAACACATTTTGCCTAAAAGGACTTAGGAAGCTTCTACTACAGAAGCATGCATTTGACCTTCTCAAGGATGTTTTTATTCATTCTCTCAATAACAGTGTTTCACTAAAGAGTCATCTTTATAGTTCTATGCCTTGCTATTCCATTTTTTTCGAAGAATTCGTTAAACCTTGAGTTGCGGAACTCTAAGCCGTTATTTGTTTTCAACCTTCTTACCTTTCTTTCACTTTGTTTTTCAACCAAAGTTTCTCATTTCTTGAAGCTATCAAATATATAGTCTTTATGCTTCAACACATATGCTCAATGCTTTTTTGAATAGTCATTAATCATAGTTAAGAAGTACCTTGCTTCTTCTAAATATGCAACTAGAGATGGTCTACACAGAACAGAGTGAATGTAATCCAAAGTACCTTTAGTTTTATTCTTAACTATGTTGAACATAACCCTTGAAGCTTACCCCAATATGCACTCCTTACAAAAGCTCAAAGTTTCAAGTCTATTTTCCCAAAAGGCCCTTATCTGATCAATCTCAGGTGCCACATTCTAAACTTGTCAAGTTTAGGTCTGGATGCAACCAAAACAAGCTCAATTACTATCTTTCTGTCGAAAATATATAACCCATTATTTCTATATCCCTTCATTAATACCATGGTTTTATGATTCTGATGGTACTATTTTTTACCTTGAACAAAAATCCAATCTCATCCTGCATGCTTAGAGAAATCAGGTTCCTTTTGAAGTTAGGAACATGTCTAACCTTCTTTAGTTCCCTAACGGTTCTATCACTTAGCTTTAGTCTCATAAAGCCTATACCCACGAATGAGCAAGCCACATTATTGCCCATTAATACCTTGCCACCAATAGGTCAGGTGACTGATATCCTTCCTGATCAAATCTTACATTTTGACTTGAATCTACAACTGTGTTCATTATTTTGTTTTCCTTGTATTTCTAATTCTTATTAGGGCAATCCTTCTTAAAATGACCTTTTTTATGACAAAGAAGCATTTCAAGGCCTTTTTCTTAGACTTTCAACTATATTGTTTCTTTTTCTTATTATTCTTATTTTTTGGTCTTCCCCTTACTGTAATGCCCTCACTATTTAAAGATTCTCCTAACCAGCTCTACTCTTTAATTTCTTAATGTTCAAGGTAGCCTTTACTTATTTCAGTGAAATGGTTTCTTTTCCAAGTGTCAAATTATTTACAAGATGTTCAAATTTGGTTAGTAAGGAGCTTAATAATATCATAACTTGATCTTCATACAGAATTAAAGAATCAAGATTCTCAAGATCAAGAATGAATCTATTAAACTCATCAAGGTGTTCTTTAAGCAAACCACCTTCAGTAAAAGATAAAGTGTATAATTTCCTCTTGTGATAGAGTCTATTAGCTAAAAATTTGGTCATGTACCTACTTTCTAGCTTTTCCTATAATCTAGTCCTTGTCTTTTCATTTGACACTTCCCTCAAAACTATGTCACTTAGGCTTAAGATGATGCCATTATATGTCTTGCTCAATATTTCCTTCTTTTCACTTGCAGACAATCTCTCAGGTAAGTTTTTTTCACTATCAAAGAGATTCCTCCAACCCCTAATGAACCAGTAACCCTTAATTTGATTCTCCATAGATTGAAGTCGTTTTCACCATTGAATTTCTAAAGGTTTGGTCTTGGTTACACCATTTTCACATAATAAAGCTCTGATAACAGTTTGTTATACAACGAATCGAACAAACCTAAACCAAGACTCCAATTCAACATATCAATCTAAGTTTTAACAATCAAATCTAACTCAAAAACAATTAATAACAAGAATTCAATCACAAAACAAAGCAAGAAAGCAAGATTTAAATGGTTTGATCAAGATGGAAAAGGGGAAATTATTAATGAAAAATCAAATTATAAGCTTGCAATTACAAGATTTTAAGAAATTTTAAACTCTCTCTTGAATCCTCTCTTACTAATTCTAAGATTTCTCCCACTTGATTTTCTTTCACTAAAACCAGGAGTTGTATTTATAAACATACTCCAATAACAGAATAATTAATTCTGTTATTTACTTCTAACAAACTTCCAAGATTGCACGTGAAAGACCAAACGTCATCATTCTCCCATCTATTCTGAGTCGTTACCTGACATGATCGTACACCTGACATGACCAGCGAAGCTCCTACCAACCTTAGAGTTTTTCAGGTCGTTTGTTCTCATGACTTGAAGTGCTTGTTCATATAATCTTGACCTTGATCTCGAACTCAGCTTAGATATTGTTGATTTCTGAATCACAACCAACAATTGTAATTAAAAAAGAATGCTTTCTGTTAATAGTCAAAATTTTGAAACACCTAATTATAAAATATGTAACTTAACATATTTCAAATTGAAGTCATCACAATATATCTTATTACATCATCTAGCTAGTTATCAACATGAATTTAATTCTTATTACATGAAAAAGAAACAAGAAGATGAAAAATATTGCAAAACCAAAACAGTTTCAATCATTGTACATATACGATGTTCGAAATTTTCATCACACCAAACATAGTCATTATACATATATGATATTTATGCCCATCCTCTTCGTTGACAAAGTTATTTGATTATGTATTCTCAAGCTAACATTGCTCAATCTTACACGTTTTCTGACTTCTTTTGCTCATCAGATCTCTTCTGCCGCGGCAACAACAAACATAAAGATGATAAAATTAATAGAAATTAAAAAAAATCTATAAAACTAGAAAAAAATTATATTATTGAAACTTTACCGTCTACTCAATTTTATAGTAAGTCTCGTCCCCGTTCCTTGGTGAAACTTGCTTTCCATAACGCTAGTTGTTTTCCTGTGAAGATTTTAAGTTTAAATTTTCAGGTTAAGTAAAACTTTAATATGTTATGCCATGAATCCTTAGATTCATGTGATAAATTTATTTCATGTCGAAAGCATACTTAAACAACATGTCTAAACTAAAAATTAATACAAATTAAAATAACTTTATAAAATAAGAAAAAAAACATTATCATATAAAATTTTACCGATGGCTCATCTTTATAATAAGATTGGAGATCCTCGTCCGATGTTAAAACACGCCTTCTTCTAGAATAAAAGTCGTCTTCCCGTAGAGTTTTTAAGTTTCAACTATTTAGGTTAAGTAGTACTTCAATATGGTGTTGGAATCGTTAGATCCACGTGACAAATTTATTTCATGTGAGAAAAAACACTTAAACGATACATCTAAATTCAAAAAAGTTAAATTATAACTATTTAGATCCATGCAACAATTCCATTTAATTAAATTCGGCTACCCAAGTGACAGAGAACGAGGGATTAGCTTGTAAACTCTTAGATTAATTACATTATCTTCTCTAGGTTTTATAATCCCAATAAATACACTATTACTATTTTCTTTACTAGTCGAAAACTTTTATAAATTGCGAGCATACATAGATGTAGGCACGTGCTAACACGCACAAACAGAAAGTTATAAGGTTCTTAAAAAAAATAATAATAAAAAGTGAAATTGAAAGTTCGTAATTATAAAAGTAACAAACGAAAATATATACATAGAAATTTAGGGTTTAAAAAGGAAAAAAAAAAGAAGTGAAAGTTAGTAATTATAAAAGTTATAAATTATTATAATTTGGAAAAACAAAAAAGATATTTTTTGAAATTTAGGATTTAAAAAAGAAAAGAATTTTGTAGTAGATGCAAGTTAAAAAATAGTAAAAATAATAAACTACACATATAAGTAGATGTAAAGAGTTCTAAAAAAAAATATATGTATGATTTAATTAAATAGATCATTATTTTGTCTTTTTATATAATTTTAACTTAAGGTTAAAATTTAAAAATAAAAAAAAATATTTATATTTTCGTAAAAAAATCCTACCAGTTCCTGATGGTCTCTCTGCTCTTCATTTCTCTTTGTTTTCGCATTACTTCTCACCCTTCTCCTTGCGGGCTACAGGATTCCACAACAGCACAAGAGCAAACACATCAATTTAGCTAATTAAATTGCCGAAAGGCTATAAAAGAGAAAAGGAAATTACATTTTTGTCAAAAATAAATAAATAAATAAACACAAATCTTAATAAATACAATATAGAATTTATGGCTGCAGAAACTGTCAAGGATAGTTCTAGAGCTCGTCTGCTCTAAGGAATTTATTAAAATCATCATTAACAAACAACAAAGAGGAAGCCCATAATCAATTGTCATCATCATGCTGTAGAAAATATAAACATAAGATAAAATTAAAAAACAATTAATTTTAAAACAAAGGAAGGAAACAATTCACAAAAAGTAATTAATACAATCTAAGAAAAGTTATTTTAAAATTTTGCATAGAAGATGAAAGTACTTGAAAATAAATTGAAGAAAATTCTTACAATTCCGAAAGAGTTGCCCATTTAGGTTTTCTTCAACAAAAGTTAGCAATAGAGAGAAAGTTATATTTAATAATACATGGAGAGGATGAAGGAGAAAGAAAATTTTCTAATTAAGGGGTTGTTTATTTTTTTGACTAAATTTTAAATATAATTATTCAGATAATTAAGAGCCATTTGTCTTTTAATTTACATTTAAATGTTTGTTAAAAATATTTGAATATAATTAAAATAAAAATTTTGACTTAAATCTAAATAAGTAAATGTATAAATAATTTCGTATTTTTATTTTTTAAAAATATTCCTATTTTATTAGTTATTTATTAACAAACTTAAAAATTCTAATTAACTAGTTTTAATGTATCTTTTTTCTATTGTCAATCCCCTTTACTTGTTTCTTAATCCTACTTATTTTACAATTTAATTATTACAATAAATTTATATATTTACATAATTATAACTATATTACAATATGAATTATTATTTTTATTTAATTTTTATTGATCTTCATATTATAAATTAGAAATTATTTTTTAAAAAAATATATCAAACAAATAAATGATGTACATAGTAATATAATTTATTTAATTTTTTATCTATTATTATATTTATATAATCAAAATTATTATAAATATATAAGTATATTATTTAAAGAGTATGTATGTAAAAATATTAATTTTTAAATTTTTTATTTTATCAAAATAAATAACTTAATACTTATTTTTAAATATTTCAAAATAAAAAATAAATATATTATGTACATTCAGATTTTATTTAAATTCATATTTTAATAATATTTAAAATTTAAATAAAAAAAAATCACTACCTAAATGTGTATTGTATGCTCGGGTTCGTGATCCAAGTTTAAAAAAGTCACACTATTCCTTATTTTGATTCCCATGTTTAAACACGAGAATGCCTTTACATTAGTGGAAGTGAGAGATGGTACGATTCAAAGGGAATATATTAATATATATGGACCTGCTTTAGTCCAATGCAACGTTCCAAGTGGGCTTTGGCCCAGCATCTTACGCAGATCAGATTCAATAACCATATTGAAACGACCCTACCGGACCTAGCCCTGTTAGTCTCGTAATCGGCCCAATGATACTCTCAAACGTGAAGGATAATAAAAGGCTACTTTTATAAAAACCTGAAGGATAATTATTTAACCTAGCCCTTTAAAAGATAATATTTCATATATGAGATGAAATCAATGAGTATATAAAAAAAGACAAAAGAGATTTTTTTCACAATTTAAAAAAAATTATTAGTTAAAATCAAGTGATAAAATTTGATGTCAATATTCTCAATTACTTCAAATAAAAATTTGAATTCAAAATAATAAAATTGGCAAAAACGTAAAAATCATTGCCGAAAGGACAACACTTTTTATATGTCTAATTCCAAAATACACAGGCCAATGTATATTTCAAATTGAAGTCATCACATTATAACATACTACATACTTAGTTATCAACATAAATTTAATTATAATTATATGACAAAGAAAAAAGAAGATGAAGAAATATTTATGCATAGTTTTCATTGATGAAGTTATCATATCATGGTTTTTCAAGCTACCATTGATCAATCTCAGAGTTATCTTTTCACTTCTTTTACTCATCGGATATCTTCTGAATTAGCAACAACAAAGACGAGATCATAAAATCAATACAAAATAAATTGTAGAAATTCTTACAGTTCCTTGAGAATTGCCCATTTTGATTTTCTTCAGGAAAAGCTAGTGATTGAAAGAAAATATTTAATAGAGAGAAGAAGAGAGAATTAATAATATATTGAGAGAACGAAGGAGAAAGAAAATGTTCTGATTTCAAGCTTAAATTTCAAGTCATTCCTTTATTCCCTCCTAAAAGTAACGATAATGGGGAATATTTTTCATTGAAGAATTTTACTTTATTCCAAGATAATTTGACATAAAGTTACTTTATTCCAAGGAAGTTTCATTGAAGAATTTTAATTTTGAATTTTGAGAATAATAACCGTGAATATTGAGTAGAATTTTTCTTTAATTTTTATCAGGAGCCATGATTATTATTTCTAGAGACAATCAAAATAGTATTTTTTTAGGTATTATCTACTCTTTTTTCTTTTCCTTATTTTAGGTGAAACTATTAATATTGAAGCTTGTCGTGTCTTATTCCAATAAAAAATCCTAGTTAGATTTTAATATTATCATTTTTAAATTTATTATTCGATAGGAAGTTAGTATTTACATGCCTTTTATAGTATCCTAAATTATATAAAAGAATGGAGCATACAGCGGCAGCAAAGAAATTCTTTTAGAAAGTAATTAAACAATTAAAAATTAAGAGTAGAGTTGACCAAGACACTATCAATTATCGTCATCTATATGTTACCACTAATATTAACAGAAAATAAATTAATAATTTACTATCACTCTTAAAGCTTAGAGAAAATTTTCCAAGGAGAATTAAAAAAGAGTCGAGGATTAAGTTGAAAGTTTCCAATTAATTAATTCATATTTAAAGTTTAATTGTATTATTATGTCTCTAATCAATTATCATTCAAAGGATAAGATTAGGTATTTTGCTAACCAAACAGTCGAATATTTATTGATTGGAAGGAATGGCATTATCAAAACGAATGTGTTTCCGAAGACACCAAAAGGAATAAAAAACAAAACATGCAATCGCCAACCGTAAATTGTATCATTGAGGGTGTTTGGGAAAATACCTGAACACAACGCACGTAACATCAGATAAGGATAGTTAACACGATCAAGACATACCTTCACTCATGGTCAGATATTGTATGACTCCCAAGGTGACGAACTTAGCACAAAGTAAAATTCTGGCATCAAAGGATGTTCAAGATCAGGCAGAAAATATGACCTACGTTGGGTAACAAAATACTACCCGACTATAGACAACGCGGATAATGGGAATCAACTGCAAATTTCGTTTAGTAACCACTCATCACCACATCTTTCATTGTGAGTGGTTGTGGCCAGAAACAACTACCAAACGGTTGCTCCATGAGCCTATAAAATTCCGGTGATTTCAAGAATAAGGTACACACTTTTGAATTAAGGCAAAATTATGTCAAATTTTCATCTCATTTCAACTTTTTTCTCTTGAGTAGTATACTGATTTAAGCATTAGATAACATACACCGAGGAGACTGGCTATTTCTCTGACTATTATTATGTTGCAGGGGAAGGAAGGTCCTAGAAGATTGGAAGATGGTTATTTTGTTGTTTGAAGTCGAATTGAGCATATTTTCAAGGTAAAAATCGCAGTTGAATTCCACTATCTTTGCTCTGGTAGTATTTCATCACCCGAGCTAGGCTGTATTTTTCACCCAATCATTAATTCTTGCAAGGCATTGGTATATCCCCCAACCTGGGACCTTTCATCTTGGATGCTACATCAAACCGAATTACAAGTGAAAATTTCCCTGACCATGTGGTTGCATTCTTGTCCAGTGCCACATGCATTAGGCTCAAGTGCTTTCCAAAATATTATTACATTTTATTTTGAAGAAAAATAGATTCTTCTAGATGGAAAATTTCTTCTTCGCATTATCTGCATATTTGTTAGTATTTTTGGTTTTTTTATAAAATTGGCCAAATTTTGAGCAAAAAATTTGAGATTTCTTTAATTTATCAAGGTCAATTATATCATTTCACTTCACTCAAATTTTAATTTCTATATTATTATATTTGAAATAGTTGTTTGTGAGACCCACGTTCCTTTGGATCCATTGGGTATCCTAAAGTTTAGATATATAAGGGTATTTTAGAAATTTTATAATTTTCTGTTAATCTAACTAGCAAATGGATGTAATGGGATATTAGATGAAACTGAGGGGGTTATTAGTCGTTTTCCCTATTTATCATGAGTAGAGAAATTAATCGACATGATAAATTTTTATTTAGTTTGTAATTTTTTTTAATAGATAGAAGATTGTAATATCTTTTAAACGAAGAAAGACTATATAAAATATGTTCATTTCTAGAACTTTTTAATAATTATCACATCCCTCGTCAACATTTGAAGTTATTAGACAACTTTCAAGCATCTTCTCTCGTTCTCTTTCTCCTTGATCTCTTCTGTCGCAGCTGCTGCAGCAGGAACAACAACAAACGTACGCAACCATTATATTATGTTTACACTGTACCATTAATTAATACAAATAATAAGAAAAAGAAGAAAAAAGTATGTCCTTGAAATTTTACCAATGTGCTATGTATGATAAACTCTTCCCATAACATTCTTCGTTTCCCTTATTTTGGTCATAATATGTTTCCCATTGCGGCCTGAAATTTTACCTGTACTTTTCATGACCACCCAATCACAAAACCAGCAAATTACTTAACATAAAACTAAACATTGAATCAATTTCAATTAATTAAGAACAAAAAGTTATGTTTAATTTAAAAACAATTGAAATTACTAATTATTCGGATATTATGTATGATGATTTATTATGTCCATGACTTTTCAATAATAACATCTGAATCAATAAATTTTTACAAGTTTACAAATAAAGATATAGTTTGTCTATTTTTATCAAATAAATCTCCAGTTAACTCTCATGTATTGACTAAACTAATATATTCTTACATTATATATGATGATAAACCTTTTAATTTTTTTGGGTAGTCCCTAAATGATAAGTCTCGTATGTAGATGGCTTTTCATTGTCAAATTTCGTCAGAAAGAGTGAGTTCATGATTTTCTCCACTGGGAAAAGAAAATTTTTAATTAATACATAAACAAAAAGTTTACCTGTATTGGCCCAAGTCTTTGCTCTTCTATATTGAATTTATTCTCTGAGATCTTTCCACGCTTTGCAGTTTTATTCCAACCACAATAAAGAGAGGCAAATATTAACAAAAAAAATGTTGGTATAAAGTTACTCCCTAAATCCTACTTTTCATTGTTAACTTTATTATAATATATTTTTGGAATTGATACTAAAGCAAGGAAAAAAATTCTCTATATTTATTAAGGAAAACTTTTATCAGTAATATCTCACTTTTATCTTCCGTGCCCTGAAATTTCAGCTGTTGCTTCTCTTCTTCTGTTGCTCCTTGGTGATACTGTTTTAAAATTTCTCTATATGTTGATGAAGTTATTATATTTCTCGATAATCCACGTTTTAAAATCACATAATATATCTTAATTTGATTCCCACGTTAAACACGAAGAAGCCTTTACATTATTCCAATATAAGTCGAGTTAAAAATTGAAAATTTTCATTCTCCTTAAAGAGAGTTCTCATAAAAATAAAATTAAATTCTTGTAAGTTACATTAGGACATCTTCTAATTACTTCAGATGCCATTTTGAACTTAAAAGAATGAAATTTGGCTAAACTTGACAGAGATCATTGCCAAAAGATAATGCTTTCTGTTTGTCTCGTCAAAAATTCGGCAATAATATCCCACTCACCCAATTCAAACATATTGTGCTCAATATATATTTCAAACTCAAGTTTTAACATTACATCATACTACATCATCTAGTTATCAACATAAATTTATTATTATTATAGGAAAAGGAGAAAAGAAGATGAAAAAAATATAAAATACTTATTGCGCCCATTGTCTTCATCGACAAAGTTATTATATCAAGGCTTTTCAAGCTACAATTATTCAATCTCAGACGTTATGTTCTTATTTCTTTTGCTCATCAAATATTTTCTGCGATAGCAACAACAAAGATAAAATTAATACAAAATAAATTTATAAAACATGGAAAAAAAAAAAATGTCTTATTGAAACTTTACCGATCGCTCATTTTCAGGGGGTGGTTTATTGTCCTCGTCTGAATCCTTTCCATCATTCCGGTTGTTTTCCTGTGGCAAAATTATTATTGAAACTTTACTGATGGCTCGTTTTTTATATGTAATTATGAAAAAAAATTTAAGTTGAAGAATTTTTAACATTTTATTTTTATATATAGTATATACATAATATAATTTTCTAAACAGTTATGTTACTCTAAAGTAAAATATTAAGAACACTTTATTATAATTAAAGAAGTAAATGAAGAAAATTAAAAATACTTTAACATATGGGTTTGATCAAATTCATTGTTAAAATTCTTTTAGTAATAGTATTTTTTTTGAATGTTTTGTTAAAAAAATAATATTTTAAAAAAAAATTAATTTTAACATCTCCAGAAGATTGTGAATATTAATTAGGGATGAAATTGTTATAATAAGAAAATTATATTTAACTTTATTATTTTGTTAAAATTTAAAGATGAAAATAATAATAATCTAACAAATTAATTGGTGGATGTCAAAGTTAAGGGTTATCTATTTATTTCTTTAAACTTAAGGGGTATTTGTCAACCTCCAAACCCCAAGGAGGTATCTGTTAACAAATCAAATGTTGGTATAAATCTACTCCCTAAATACTACTTTATATTGTTAACTTGAACATAATATATTTTTGGAATTGGAACTACAGCAAAGAAAAAATCTCTATATTTATTAATGAAAAATTATATGAGCAATACCTCACTTTTAGCTTCTTTGCTCTGGAATTTTGGCTGTTGCTTCTCTTCTTCTGTTGCCCCTTTCCTTGTCTGCTCATATTTGGTCTCCAGTTCCCTTTCCTTTTGCCGTGGAATTTCATCCCCATCACAAAAAAAAAAAAGGGAAATTAATGATTTGTTCATACATAAAAGTTTACCAATGGCCCAAGTTTTCACTACTTGAGTTTCTAAAGTAATTTGCAAATATGCAATGAAACTCGATTGCAAAAGTTAATTCTTACACTTCCAAAGCAGCAGGTATTGCCCATTTGTGATTTTAATTCTTCAAGAGATTTAATTCAAGAGAGAGTCTCTAAATAGAGAAGAAAGAATTTTTTGAGGGAATGAATTGAGAAATAATTAGTTTCTAATTAATGTGTGTTATTATGTTTCTGGATGATGATCCAAGTTTTAAAGTCACAAAGTATTCCTTAATTTGATTCCCATGTTATACACGAAAATGCCTTTAGATTAGTGGCATTGGGAGGTAAGTTAAAAATTGAAAATTTTCATTGTCCTATTTTGAGGTTTGAAATTTTAAATTTCAAAACTTGTCAATAATATTATTAGAGAATTTATCAAAATTTAATTTCAGCCTTTTTAGATGAGAGGAAGATGTATTGATTAAAATAAAATAATTATACCTGGCATACACGTAAAAATTATATCTTCCAGTAACTTAGTAAAAGTTAGGAAACAGAGATTCTCAAAAAGAAAAAGTTTGTTAAAAAAAAAATCTTAAAAATTACATCAGAAGATCTCCCAGTTGCTTCAAATGCAATTTGAACTCGAAATAGTGATTTGACGAAAATGTACAAAGATTATCATCAAAAGAAAATACTTAATTTTTATTAGTCTAGTTAAGAAGTTTGGCAATAACATCCCACTCACCAAATTATAAATTATGTAACTTAACATATTCCAAATTGAAATCATCACATTATACCATACCACATAATCTAGTTATATCAACATGAGTCTAATTCTTATTATATGAAAAAAAAAAGATGAAAAATATTGTTATTACTAACAGGAAAAAATATATATATTTAGTTTAGTATTTAAAAAGAAGAGAAGTTTCTAGTAAGTGAAAGTTAAAAGTTAGTATAATTACAAAAGTAATAAATTATTATAATTTGTTAAAGTGGAAACATATATATATATTTTTAATATATAGTATAAAAAAGAAGAGAACTTATAATGTCAGGAAGTTCAGAGATATTGAAAAAGTAAATTACACATATAATAAATGAGTGTAAAAAATTTTAACAAAAAGTAAAATATGAGTGGGTTTAATTAAATATGTCTTTAATTTTTTCTTTTTTTTTTAATAATTTTAACTAAGGTTAAAATTTATTAATAATAGAAAGGAGCTCCACGAGCACTTTTGAAGGTAGTGAGATAAATGTTAAATAACTTAAATGCCATTATATCCAAACCCTTATCAACATTAGTATAATATTAATATTTTGATACCCATGTTAAACACGAAAATGCCTTAACATTAGTGGAACTGGGAAAAGGTACGATTCATAGGGAATATATACATATATATATATTTTTTATTTCAGCACTAATTTGTTCCAATTGAAATCGAATTAGAAATTGAAAATTTTCATTGTCCTTAAAGAGAGATTCTTCAAGAGAAAATGTTTCCATAAAAGTAAAATTAAAATCATGTAAGTTGCACTAGGAGATCTCTCAAGTATTTCAAATAAAATTTTGAACTCACAATAATGAAATTTCTTGAGGATCGACCGAGATCATTGCCAAAGACAATGCTTAATGTTCTTGTCGAAAATTCAACAATGATATCCGACTCGCCCAATTATAGAATATGTGGCTTAACAAATATTTCAAATCGAAGTCATCAACATAAATTTAATCGTTATTATATGAAAAAGAAAAAGAAAATGAAAGAAATATATTTATTGCCCATCGTCTTCGTTGACAAAGCTGTTATAATTAATATAAAACTACAATTGATCAATCTCAGACATGTATATTTATTGCCCATCGTCTTCGTTGACGAATTTATTATAATTAATATAAAACTGAGATTGATCAATCTCAGATGTTATCATCTGATCACTTCTTTTGCTCATCGGCTATCTGCCACGGCAGCAACAACAAAGACAAATTAAGACCATAAAATTAATAAAAAATAAATTTATAATTAAATTAAAACAATAAGAGAAAAAAGAAATTATCATTGAAATATTAAACTTCACCGATGACTCATTTTCAGGTGGTGAGCTATCGTCCTCGAGGCCGGGTATGTTGTCCTTTCCATACATCGAGTTGTTTTCCTGTAGATTTCGTCATTTATTAAATATCATAAAAATTAAAGTTTAGACTTTTACTTTTAAGAGTAAAGTTTAAAGTTTAAAGTAATACTATAACAAAATGTTCGAATCCTTATATTCACGTGACAAATATATACTCAAAGTTAAGTAAAGTCATGATCGAATGCTAAAAAAATGAATTATATGTAATTATTTAGAGTCACGAGACAAGTTCGTTAAATTTACCTTCCCAAATTAGGGAGAAGAGGGCTTGCATGCGAGAGAAACTTTAAACAAAATTCTTCGAAGCAATACCTTTTGTTGTTATTACATCCAATTTCAGCATTATTTTATTGCTTACAAACTTTCAGTTAATATTATATGTTATTTCTTTATACTATTTTGTATCCTAATAAATGCATGACGACCGCTTTCTCCATCAATTCAAAAATCTTTTTTGTTATTAAAAAGAAAAAAATATATATTTAGCTTAGAATTTAAAAAGAAGAGAAGATTTTATAATTTAGTGAGAATTAAAAGTTAATGATTCGAAAAGTAATAAATTATTATAATTTGTTAAAATAAAAACATATATTTATTTAATTTAATTTGTAATTTAAAAAAGAGAAAATTTTGTATTACGTGGAAGATAAAAGATATGGCAAAAATAAATTACGCATATAATACATGGATGTAAAAGGTTTTAACAAAAAGTAAAATATCTATTAGTTCAATTAAATATATTTTTTCTTTTTATATAGTTTTAAGGTTAAAATTTATAAATAAAAGAAAGGAGTTCTAAACAAATTTTGGAAGACAGTGAACAATAGGAATGTCCACAATTTAATTATTTAAAATTATATTATTTGGGTATTTGCTTTGATTTCAGTCTTTTAAGTTAAATTATAATTCAACAATCACCTTCCATGCATATGTCATACTAATCATGAAACAGAAAGGAAAATAAAATAAGGGATAAAGCAACTTAATTAATTATATATTTTAGGAATAAAATTTTACCTTTTTTCTCCCATTCCTTCTCACCCTACCGGCTGGAGGCTATAAAATTTCATCATCACGACAACAATAAAAGCATCAATTTTTTAACTAATTAAATTCCAAAAGGCTGAAAAAGAAAAAGAAATTATATTTTTGTAAAAATAAATAAAGAAAAAAAAATACTACTTGTGGAAGTTTTCTCTGCTCTTGAGTTCCTGTCTCGGATGATTTATTTTCGGTATTCTTTGAGTGTCATCATCAACACACAACAAAAAGAAAGCCATAATCAATTGTCATCATCATGTTTCAGAAAATATAATCACAAAATAAAATAATAAAGGCAATCAATTTTAAAACTAAAGTCGACACATAAACAAAAAAAGAATTAATGTTTTAATCATTTTAAAGTCGAAAATTTACCATTAACAAACTATACATAATGTAATATCTACATATTTTCAAATTATTAAATAGAATCTAGGATAAATTATTTAAAATATTTGCATACAAAAAGAAAATTGAAGAAATTCTTACAGTTCCTTGAGAGTTGCCCATTTTGATTTTCTTCAAGAAAAGCTAGTGATTGACAGAAAATATTTAATATAGAAAAGAAGAAAGGATTAATAATATATAGAGAGAACGAAGGAGAAAGAAAATGTTCTGATTTCAATCTTAAATTACAAGTCATTCCTTTATTCTCTCCTAAAATGGAAATAACGATAATGGGGAATATTTTTCATTCAAGAATTTTACTTTATTCCAAGATAAGTTGACATAAAGTTACTTTAATCCAAGAGAAGTTTCATTGAAGAATTTTAAATTTGAATGTTGAGAATAATAATCGTGAATATTGAGTTTTCTTTAATTCGTATAAGGAACCATGATTATGATTTTTAGAGACAATCAAAACAGTAATTTTTAGCTATTATCTACTTTTTTTTCCCTTTATTTTTGGGTGGAAATAGGGGCCCACAAAATTTTTCTAACCCGAACACTCGAATATTTATTGATTGGAAGGAACGGCATTATCAAAAGGAATGTGATTCCGAAGACGCCAAAAAGAATAAGAAAACAAAACATGCAATCGCCAACCATAAATTGTAAAATTAAGGGCAAAAGTCTTTCCCTACGATCCAATTCCACAAATCTAAAAGCAAAAAAAATCAAAGAGTAGCTAGTACGATATAAACGGCTAAAACACTGCCAGATCGACGTCGTAAAAGATCATTCAACAAAAACATGCTCCTGCAATTCTGAAGCATTATTGCAGAGAGAACCCACTGAAACCACTCAAATCGCATGGGAACACAAGGCCTCATCTGAAGGGATTTTGTGCTGAAGCACCCACCAAACCAACATAGAGAATTTGGGAGGAATAAAACTCTTCCACAACGGAGAGCATCAAGATTGCACACCATGATGAGCTCTAAGATAGTTATAACTATCTTTTAGCGTTAAAATCCCATCCCTAGAAGCTTTTCAAACCATATCTATCGTGAAATACCTCATGAGTTAACTAAACGCATATGCCCTTACATTATATACAGTGATAAACCTTTTAATTGCTTTGTGGAATATGGGTAGGTCCTAAATAATGATAAGTGACTCCCTAAATCTTACTTTGTATTGTTAACTTTATCATAATATAATTTGGAATTGGCACTAGAACAAGGAAAAATTTTCACTATATTTAATAATGAAAATCTTTTCAATAGTACCTCACTTTTATCTTCTTGGCCCTGAAATTTCAGCCGTTGCTTCTCTTTTCCGCTGGCTTCTGGAATCCATTATTTATGACGTATGCTATTTAAACTGCACCTTTGCTCGTTTGCTCATATTTGGTCTCCACTTCAAAGCAGCAGTTATTGCCCATTTGTGATTTCAATTTGAATACAAATTTAAGCTAATTAGAGAAAATCTTTAAATGGAGAAGAAAGAAATTTCTGAGGAAATGAAGGAGAAATAATTAGTTTCTGATTAATATGTGTCATTATGTTTCTTGATGATCCAAGTTTTAGAGTTACGTAATATTCCTGAATTAATTTAATTCCCATCGTAAACGCGAAAATGCCTCTAGATTTGTTATAATTGTCGATATTATTTATTAGAGAATTTGTCAAAATTTAGTTTCAGCCTTTCAGATGGGAGGAAGATATGTTGATTAAAATGAAATAATTATATTTGGTGTACATGTAAAAATTATATCTTCTAGCAACTTAGCAAAAGTCATAAAAGAGAGATTCTCATAAAGAAAAAGTTCATAAAAGAAGAAAATTAAAATATTGAAAATTACATCAGGAGATCAGCTCCTAATTACTTCAAATGCAATTGGAATTCAAAATAATAAAGTTCGGTGAAAATCGACGAAAGTCTTTGTCAATAGACAATGCTTTCCGCCAGTCTAGTTAAAAATTTGGCAATAACATCCCACTCATCTAATTATGTAACTTAACATATTTCAAACTGAAATCATCACATTATATCATACCACTTCATCTAGTTATATCAACGTGAATTTAATTCTTATTATAAGAAAAAAAAGATGAAAAATTGTAATGGTTTTGACCACAACCAACGAAGAACTAAGCCAATAACCTCAGCTCATTAACCTGACAGTGGCAGAAATTAGCTACTCGAACAGAACCAACGAAGCAATCAAGAATCAAAAACAAGTTAAGCGTATAAGATGGTATATTTCAAAAGAAGGACAGATCACTTTTTAATTTCTTTCATCAAGGATACAACAACGTCCGGCTCATCTCACTTTATATCTAGCTCTGCACTTTACTGTAATAGAATGCTAAAGAATCTCAAGGTAACAAAACCCGTCAGATTTATTGTCTTGTTAAAAACTCTCAGGCCGCCTCAACTCACAAAAAACAGAAGTCTATTGATGAGACATTTGTTCAGAAAGTGGTTCCTAGCCAAGCTCAGAAAGATTCTACTATTATACAGGAATGTACCACCCGAAAGGAGTCTACCCCACACAATACGAAATGAGCCAATCATTGTGAAAACGCAAATGATACAGGTACTAGCTCTGATAAACCTAAGTTATCGCCAAAATTGATGAATTCTAAACAGCAGGTACCAGATGATCTACAATTGGTGATGGGCCTCTCCAACAGATGTGGGACTTCTACTGAAAGTGCAAGTTGTAATGGTAATCAATGAAGCAAAACGTCGAGTGATTCTGATTCCATATCAGTTAAAACTGCTTCAGGCTCCTAAGGATCTAAAATTGGTGGTAGATTTGACCAACTTTACTTCTAATTCTGATACATGTGCTTCTAGGAAAAGTTCAACCAACTGGAGTTGGACCTCCTTGACCTTCTCCCTAGGTATGGACTACAATCTAGTGACCCTGATTTCAAATATGTTTCTTCTAATGCTAAAACTGATGCATTCTAGCTACAAATTAGAACTTGGAATAACAATATAACAAAAATATTGTATAAAACCAAATAGTATTAATTATTGTACATATATGGTGTCTAAATTTTCATCATGGGAAACGTAGTCATCATACGTATATGATATTTATTGCGCATCTTTCATTGGCGAAGTTATTTCATTATGGCATTTTAGGCTATCATTTCTCAATCTCAGACGTTGTCTTCTGACTTTTTTGCTCATCAGATGTCTCCTGCGATAACAACAACAAAACAAAAAGATCATAAAATGAATACAAATTAAAATAAATCTATAAAACAAAGAAACAAAAGTATCATTGAAACTCTACTAATGGCTGCGCAGTTTTCGTCATCAGATTCAGGAGATTGGTTATCGGGCATAGAACTTCTTCCATGACGCAACGTGTTTTCCTGTGGAGTTTTAAGTTTAAATTTTTAGGTTAAATAATACTTTAATATAGTGTTCAAATCGTTAGATCCACAAAGACAAATTTATATCATGCGAGAAAAATGCTTAAACATGTCTAAATTCAAAACAATTAAATTATAAATATTTGGACCCTTGTAAAATTTCCATTTAATGCAATTCGATTGCCCAAGTAATGGAGAATGAAGGTTGCATGTGAGGGGAATGTTAAACGGTATTCACTCGATATAAAAGAAACATAATTTATGGATGATACTATTGTCTTCCTTTAAAATTCTTTTAAAACCTTTTTTAATTTTCTGTGCTAAAACATCTTAAAACTATAAATATATATATATATATATATATATAACACCTTGTTTAGCTCTAAAAATGGCATTTATTGTCTCCTTTCTTCATTGAATCTCGATCTTCTCAATTTTTTTCGTTTTTTCTTTTTGCTGTTATGCAAACCCTCTAAATGTTACTCATACTCATGTTAATAACATTTGTATTGTTTATAAACCCTTACATAAAATATTTTATTTCTCTAGGTTTTTGTATCCCGATTAATAAATACAGTATTAGTATTTTCTCAATTAAAAACTTTTATAAATCACGAACATACATGCATGCATGCACATAGGTGCACACACAATTACAGACAGAAATTTAGGGTTTAAAAAAATAAAAAACGAGAGTTAAAATCTAGTAATTATAGAAGTAATTAACACACGTAGATATAGAAAATTTTTGGTTTAAAAAAGAAAAAAATCATAATATGTGGAAGTCAAAAAGATACGTAAAATAATAAACTACAAATATAATATTTGGTGGTGTAAAAAGTTCTAAAAAATGTAAACTATTTAATTTGTTAGGTAATTTTTGGCTAAGATTAAAATTTAAAGAGAACTTTGGAAAATTAGTGACGATAGCATTGCCCACAATTTAATTAGGGTAAAGGGCATCCAAGTTCTCAAGATAAGTTTGGATTATTACACTTATTAATTCTAATAATTTCAAAAATACTAATCAAAATTTAAATTTATCAAAAAAAATTGAATATACTCCTATAATTGTTTAGTACAAGTAACTATTAAATATTTAAATTTTAGTAAATATAATAAAGTGATCTAAAATACATTAATAAAATAAATAATATTAATTTATAGCACATGATAATCTAATATTATTAATATATTATAAATTTACTTATTTTATAATATATTTTATTTTTATTATCTTATTTATATTTTAGCTATATATAAATAGTGGCGAAATCAAAAGAAAATTTAGAGGGTCAAAACCTAAACATAAAAAATCTGCATAGAAATGGTAAAAAAAGAAATTATGTTTAAGACTAAAATTGTAAAAACATAATTGTATATTTTAAACTTGCCTGTGGATTTGGAGGGTAAGGCCATTGTAGGCCTTACTGAGCTCCATCATTATATTTTAATGGATATTTAAATTAGTTATGTTCAACTTTACGGATTTGAATATCTTTTATTCATTTAATTATTTGAAACCATATGACAAATCGATTAAATAAAATCAAAGCTTTACATGGGAAATGTCGAACTTTTATGTGAGATGTTTCTAAATCTTAAATATTATTATCTAAATCTTTATTATTGGAAAATTTTGATCTTATACATGATGCTCTAACACTAATCTGATTGAACGAAAATTGCATCCTAACCAAACCTTATAAATCAATGTCCGACCAAAAAATGGACACAAAAACATAAATAACAAACAATATCAAAGCAAAATATAAAAACAACCTAGAATTTGTGGTTAAGCAAAATTGCTTACGTTTACGGAACAAGTACATGTAAAATCTTTTAATTAGAATTAAAAAATAGAATATTTACAAGATGACTCTCTTTACTAAAGTCATCTCCACATCCGATTTCTCCATAATGCAGGATTTCACAATGCCTTTAGTATTTGATAAAAATAATACCCATAAACACCTTTGAAAGACTGTAATTCAAGTTAATGGTAATTTCTTGAGTTCTTGAATATCATAGGTGATCTTCCTCAAATTAGGATAACAAACTCACATAGGTCCTTA
Organism: Azadirachta indica; assembly: GCA_022749755.1. NCBI lineage: Eukaryota > Viridiplantae > Streptophyta > Magnoliopsida > Sapindales > Meliaceae > Azadirachta > Azadirachta indica. The sequence goes on along the minus strand of CM040444.1, from coordinate 4,589,902 downwards.
AGTCCATAAGTTCTCAGGTTCTCTGGTTTTTGGATACCATAGCATATCCTTCTCAAGGCAATACGACCGCCATCTTAATTACTTAGGTCCTTGATTTTCTAGTTCTCAAATTCTATAGTTGATCCTCCTCAAGTTAAGATGACAACTTTACCTTAACTCTTTAGTTTTATAGGTTTATAGTTCTTAGTTAGTATAGTTGTTTACTTTAAGTTAGAGATTAATGAGTCTCAGCCAACCTTAACTCTAGAATTTGAAGCACTTAATCTTCACAATTCTCTACCTTGCTTCTAATTTTTCCCTCTCTTACATGTTCTTGCTTAAACCAACGTCCTTATAAGCTGTCGATACTCGCCAAGTTCATACATAAATTGAAATTAGTGCTCAGTAATAACTTTATTAGTATATTAACAATATTGTCACCAAGTCTACAACCTATGGCAATTTGATCCATTATGAAATAAAGCTTAAGATTTATATGTTTAAACCTTTAATGATGTATTAGAATCTTGCTCAAGTGAATCACACTCTAAATTATCATAATGCATTACAACATACTCTTCAAATAAGCCTAGTTCTTCTATCAAGCCCTTGAGCCACAATGTTTTCCTTATTGCATCTGTTATTGCAACATACTCTACTTTTATTGTTGATAAAGCTGTAACATGTTGAAGTGCGGCTTTCTAGTTGATTATACATCACATGAAAAAAATATATAACTTGTTATGGACCTACTCTTATTTAAATCCCCTGCAAAGTTTGCAGTAACATATTTTTACAACTTCATCTAATTCATTATAGATGTTAAAACATTAAACTAACTTCATTTACACTTATAAGGTACCTCATAACCTATTTTACAATTTGCTAATGATTACTTTCAAGATTAGCTATGATCTTATGAACCATAATAAAAACATAGACAATGTCTAGTATTGCAAATACTAATTCCATCTCTTTTTCCTCATCAACTTTCTCAACTTAAGAGCTTAAAGTTAGTTGTTAGAGGTGTCATGACTAATTTAGAATTTTGCATCCCAAATTTCTTTAGAACTATCATTATTATGATTCTCTCATGATAAAAGTATTGATTTTCATTTTTACATGTTTTTAACTTAATGTCTAAAGTCTTCTTTTTTGGCCCTAAACCTTTCTTTTCAAAAGCTTTATTTTATTGCTTCTTCAACTTATCGATCTTATAATTCTTTAGACAAGTTATCAATACGTCAAATACATATAAGAGTAGAAGAATTATTATGTCATCCTTAAAAGTTTTAAAGTATACACGACTGTTATATTTACTTCTGATAATGTTTTACTTGATCATAAATTCATCAAACTTCAAGTACTATTGCCTTGTTGATCATTTGAGGCCATAATGTGACTTCTTTAATAAACTTAGCTAATCTTTCTTTTTCGAAGAGTATAAATCAATTAGGGTAAGTTGTCACAATATTCCTAAACATCTATTTGCTTAAATTTCAAGTCCTGAGATACAAAGTGCTATAATAAAGCTATGTTTTACCATAAGAGAAAACACTTCTAAAGTCTAAACCTTCTTTCTAAGCAAAGCATTTGGCAATGAGCTCGACCTTATAACTCTTTGATTTAAACAAAAAAATACCCTTCTTGATCTTATAAATCCTTTTGCACTCAACAACATCTTGGTCTTAAGTCGTCAACAAGTTATCAAGTTCAATTTTCATCAAAGATTTCTTCCTGCATAGGTTTAGTCTATCTTCACTTATGGTTAAAATTTATAGCTTCCTTGTAACTTATAGGTTCTTCATCTATGACTTCAATTCAAATATGTTTCCTTGCATATGATTAATACGTATGAATATCTATTCTACAAATTAAGTGATCTAGATTGCCATACATATTCATTAATAGTATGGATCATGATATATATACTATTATATCAACATAATCAAACCCACTTAAAGGTCTAATTGTCCTCCTTGTCTTATCCCTTGCTAACTGATAATCATCAAAAGCATATCGAACCTATTTTTTCAACTTATTCTTCTTATTAAGTCTTGTTTTTATCAATCTGAGTTGTGTTCTAATTGAAGAGTTTGGAACCTAAAATCCTAGTGTCTACTCTATCTTAATCTAAAGTCTCTCTTATTTTGGTTATGATTTCTAGTCATCATCATTTTGTACTTCTGGCTGAAGATCAAGTAATGTTTATTTATAAAACTTTACATCTCTACTGAGGCTACATTTTGGTGGTTCAAGTGAGGGACACTAAAGCTTACACCCTCTAGACAGCTAAAAATGCACCTTTTATTACTCCAGCATCTAACTTCCATTGATTTTTATGTGCAACGACAATGCAGCCAAAGATTTTCAAGTGATTATATAATACTTCTTCCCATACCACATCTCAACAGAAGTTTTGAGCTTAATTATTATTGATGGACATATATTTACAAGATATGTTGTTGTCATCAAAGCTTCTACCCACAAAAACATTGAAATCGTTAAATGCACTAATAAGCATATGACCTTCTCAATCAAACATCCTATTCATTGCTTGATAAATACCATTTTGTTGTTGGATTATTCTCACAATTTTTGTGTCTTAAAATACTACTTTTCATACAGAAATTATCAAATTTCTAATTGTAATGTTCTATACCATTGTTACTCATCGCCATTTCACCCTTTTATCTATTCGATTCTTTACTTGAAACTTCCACTCTTGAACTTTTTAAGCACATAATCCTTAGATTTTAACATATTTAACAAATCTCTTATAGAGCAATCATCTATCAAGGATAAAAATTTCTTTGAATCACATAAGGACTAACTTTGTGAAGGTCCCCATTAAATCTAAGAGAATGTATTCCAAGATCCTTTTTGTTTTGTGATTAACAATTCCAAACTCTTATAAATGTCCCTAACACATTCTTTACATAAACACAATCATTAAATCTTATTATTACCAAACGTTTCATGTTTATTTAACTCCTTTAATGATTTTTCACTTATATGGTCTAACTTATATGCCACAATCTAGTCTTGCTATTATCAAACCTTGTTGTTTTAGTTACTAAACCAGTAATTGCAGATCCATCCAAGATATATAAACTATTTTTCCTTACTTTTTTCATAAGTAACATAAAATTGTTAACTACTTTAGGTTCTCATTTTTAGCTTGAATGCTAATTTAATATTCCCAATGAGATTCAATTTCTTTTCAAGTCTGGTACATGCCTAACCTGATACAATTCTCTTACTATTTCATCAAACATTCTAATCTTGATACTACTAATCTTAACGATCTTACATACTTTATTCTTAACCATTAATACTTTATCCCCACCATATGTTTAATAAGTTAGCATATTAAAAGAACAACTTGAAACTAAAATGACTCACCTTTTGTGTCAGTACTATATAATAAGAAATATCTCCAGACTTGAAGCAATCTTTAATAGTTGTATCACCATTTACCTTCTTCTTATTCTTCCTTTCTAGATAGTCTTTCTTTAAATGTCCTTCTTTTTAACAATGAAAGCACTTTAAGGTGTTTGGCTTGGATCTAACATGTTTTGTACCCATATTCTCTTATTCTTTTGGTCTCCCTCTTGTTATGCTCGAGTTTCTCCCTTCTTGCTTTTTTATCAATTCTTTGGAGTTCAGAACTATCTTAGCATTTATCGTAAAGAGTGGGGTTTGACCGTATATTAAAGTCTCAACAAAATGGTTTTATGATTTTCACAAAAAACTCAATAAGATTATCCCCTTCTTATCTTTAATTTTCACTTCTATTATTTTAAAATCAATAATAAGAATATACAATCTTTTCTTCAAGCATATTCTATTGACCAAGATTTAGTCATGTAAATGGCATCTACGCTATTCTAAACCCCAACTACAATCTTCTTTGTTGAAACTTCCATTAAAATATCATTACTCAAACTTAGCACAATTTCAAAATGAGTTTTCCTTAGAATCTCTCTCTTATTTGCTTTTTTCATTGTATGAACCATCTTGCCTTATCCTTCAAAAGCATCCTTCAACCTTTGTTGAACTAAAATTAGCCTCATCTTCATATGCCACAAGTTAAAGTCATTTTCACCATTGAATTTCTTCATATCAAAGTTAGTTAAAAACATTATTACTGGGAACTTTAGTTCTAATACCAATTTTAAAGTAAAACTCGAGCTTACAAACAATGCCTTAACACTAATTTGATTAAATCAAGATTGTTACTTGATGAAACCTTATCAAGGTTTGACAAGAGAATAAACATAAAAACAAAAATAACAAACAAGATCAAAATAAAGATAAAAATAACCAAAGATTTACATGGCTAAGTAAAATTGCTTTTCATCCACAAGACAAACATATTTCAGCTCTTTTCATTAAAAATAGAAAATAAAATCTTCACAAGATAACTATCTCCACTAAAATCTCCACCCTATTCTTATTTCTTTTGAACGTAGGACATTTTTAATGCTTTTGGTCTTTTAAAAAAATACCCCTAAAAAAACCTTAAAAAATTAACTCAAATTAATGGTTGTTCCTCGGGTGCTCGGTTCTTAGGTTTCTGGGTTCATAGTTAATGTTCGTCAAGTCAAGATAACAAACCCGCTTAGAGTCCTTGTGTCCTTACGTTCTCTATTTAAAATGGAGTCACTGTAACTCCATTTTAACTACTAGAGTTTTTGGGTTCTCAGGTTTTTAAATGCCATAGTCGATTTGACTCAAGTCAAAATGACAAATTTACCTTGACTTCTTGGTTTCTCAGATTTTCGGATTCTCAATCAGCATAGTTGTCTACTTTAGATCAAAGATACTTGAGTCTTAGCCAACTTTAGCTCCTAAATTTGAAGTATCTATTCTTCACACTTATCGATACGATTATAATACAATACAATTCAACAATCACTATTCATATATATTGTATTATTTGTTAAGTTAGTGAACGTTCAATCAATAAAAGATTAGTTTGAGAACTAAAGATGAAACCGAAAGGCAAGCAAGAATAAGGAATAAAGCAACTTAACTATACATTTTAGGAATAAAATTTTACCTTTTTCTTGGCAATCCTTCTCACCCTTCCCCCTGGAGGCTATAGAATTTCGTCACCACCACAACAATAATACCATCAATTTTTTATGTAATAAATTGCCAAAAAGCTGAAAAAGAAAAAGAAAAGGAAAATATACTTTTTAAAAAAAAAAATACCAGTTTCTCGAGCTTTCTCTGCTCTTGAGCTAGTGTGGTGTATGCCTTCTCGGATGATTTATTTTCAGTAGTCTTTTAAGTTTCATCATCAACAAACAAGTACAAAAAGGAAGCCATAATCAATTGTCATCATCATGTTGCAGAAAATATAAAGACAAAATAAAATTGGAAACAAAATCAATTTTAAAACAAACTAGAAACAATTCATTAAAAGTAAATTTTATCATTAATACAATCTAAGATAAGTTAATTACAAAAGTTTCATACAAGATGAAAGTACTTGAAAATAAATTAAAGAAAATTCTTACGGTTCCAACGCAGTTGCCCATTTTGGTTTTCTTCGAAAAAAAGTTAGCAATTGAGAGAAAATATTTACTAATATATGCAGCGGATGAAGATGAAGGCAAGAGAAAATTTTCTAATTAATGTGTGATATTATGTTTGTTGATGATGTAAGTTTTAAAGTCACAAAGTATTCCTTATTTTGATTCCCACGTTAAACATGAAAATCCCTTTACATTAGTGGAATTGGGAGAAGTACCCTTCATAGTGTGTGTATGTGTGTATTATTTTAGTACTACTTTATTCCAATGTAATTCAAAGTTAAAAACTGATATTTCCATTGTCTTTAAAGAGAGATTCTTAAATAGAAAATCTTTATATAAAAATAAAACTAAATTTAATCTTTGTAAGTCACACTAAGAGATTCGAAGTTACTTTAAATGCAATTTTGAATTCAAAATAATAAAATTTGGTGAGAATGAACAAAGATTATTGCCAAAGGACAATGCTTTCTGTTCGTCTCGTTAAAAATTCAGCATTGATATCCCGCTCTCTCAATCCCAAAATTCAGCATTGATGTATTGTTGTTATATGTCCTCCAAATATATATATATTTTTATTGCATTGATAATTTTCATTAGTATGATGACAGGATATAACATCTTACAATAATACAATCTATATGAATGAGGTCATAAAGAATTTGTATATGTACAACTCCTTAATTCTTTTGTTTTCAATTATTAAATTATGATTTATAATAAAAAATTTAAAAATTACAACTTAAAATTTAGAAATAGCAACAAAATAGTTATAAGTTATAGCATAATAATTCAAATATATATATAATATAACTAAGTGTACTGTAACATAACTTGTGTGTATAATTTATTGGATTACATTAGATACTTTTTCTTACAAACAACTAAATAAATAAACTTAAAATATAGTAATTTTATGTCAATTTAAAAGTGCATATGTCATGACTTCATATAGTAAAGAAATATGAAATTTAGTGTATGCTTGTCACTTTATACTTAAACATAATTTTGAAAGCATAACAAAATAAATATTTACTAAATATTACTTTTATTTAATAATTAATATATATTACTCACTTGTGTAAGTTATGTTTAAAATTGAAGTATTAATAATTTTTTACGAGTGTTACAGTCCCTTGACCAAATAAAATTTCTGCACCAGCTATTGAATAGCTTAATCAAAGAAGTTGGCCACTTGTACACGGAGAAGCTATAAAGTAAACGAGACTCAATCACCGAATGAACAAGCTGAACTCTCCCTACCATAGATAGAATTTTTCCTTGCCAACCTTCAAGCTTAGACTTAATCCGATCCACAAGAGGCTGTAAATGACAACGTTGTGGTTTACCTCGAAAAATGTTTACACCAAGGTAGGCAAAAGGTAAGGAACCTTGCTGAAAACCCAAGATGTTTTTAATAACAGAAAGCACGATGAGAAAAAGTAGAGCCAATATAAAACCTGCTCTGTCTCTATTTCAAAGCAGCAGGTATTGCCCATTTGTGAAGCTAATTAAAGAGAGTCTTTAATTGGAGAAGAAAGAATTTTCTATGGAAATGAAGGAGAAATAATTAGTTTCTGATTAATAAGTGTTATTTTGTTTCTTGATGATCCCATTTTTAAGGTCACATAATATTCTTTAATTAATTTAATTCCCATGTTAAATACGAAAATGCCTTTAGATTGGTACAATTGTCAATATTATTAGAGAATTTGTCAAAATTTAGTTTCGGCCTTTCAGATGGGAGGAAGATTTATTGATTAAAATGAAATAAATATATTTGGTATACATGTAAAACTTATATCTTCTAGTAACTTAGCAAAAGTGATAAAAGATTCTCAAAAAGACAAAATTTTATAAAGGAAGAAAATTAAAATATTGAAAATTGCATTAGAAGGTCAGCTCCCAATTACTTCGAATGCAATTTGAATTCAAAATAATAAAATTTGGTCAAAATCGACGAAAATCATTATCAATAGACAATGCTTTCTGTTCGTCTAGTTAGAAATTTGGCAATAACATGCCACTAACTAATTATGTAACTTAACGTATTTCAAACTGAAATCATAACATTATATAATACAACGTCTTCTAGTTATATCAATATCAATTTAATTCTTATTATAAGAAAAAAAGACGAAAAATTGTAATGGTTTTTGGCTACAACAAATGAAGAACTAAGCCAACAACCTCAGTTCTTTAGAACTAACAATAGCAGAAATTAGCTAGTAGAACAGTACCAACAAAGTAGTCAAGTATCAGAAACAAGTTAAGCCTACAAGATGGTATATTTCAAAAGAAAGGCAGATTAATTTTTAATTAATTCCTTTCATCAAGGATACAACATCGTCAGGCTCATCTCATTTAATATCTAGCTTTAAACTTTTGATGTAAGAGAATGCTAAACGAATCTCAAGTTAACCCGTCAGATTTATCGCCTTGTCAAAACTCTCAATCCACCTCAACTCACAAAGAACCAAAGATTATTGATGAGACATTTGTTCAGAAAGTGGTTCCTAGCCTAGCTCAGAAAGATTCTACTACTATATAGGAATGTACCACCCAAAAAAAGTCTACCCATCTACACATGAACGAGCCAATCATGTTGAAAATGCAAATGATTCAGGTAGTAGCTCTGATAAACCTAACTCATCACAAAAATTGATGAATTCTAAACAGCAAGTGCCGATGATCTATAATTGGTGATCGGCCTCTCCTATAGATGTGGGACTTCTATTGAAATTGCGAGTTGTAATGGTAATCAGTCAAGCAAAACGTTTGAGTGATTCTCATTCCAAATCATTTAAAATTTCTTCTACATGACAGGTTCCAAGGATCCACAATTTGTGTAGATTTGACCAACTTTGCTTCTTTTGATACATGTGCTTCTACAGAAAAGTTCAACCAACTGGAGCTAAACGTCCTTCGCCTTCCCCCCAGGTATGGATGACAATCTAGTGACCCTAACTCCATATCCATGTCTCCTGATGTTGAAAATGCTAGAGGCCTGAAGGCAATGATGATTTGCAGATGGAGGTGCGTAAATCCGTAAAGAAGAAAGGAATTGTTGTTGGCACTTCTAGATATTTCACTCGTAGTCAGTCAGCACAGGTTCCAGTGATTGTATGTCAAGCAATAGATTTTAAATTTCATGTTATTCTTTGATACTTGATTTTATTTGTATTCCTTCAGGCCACCTTTTTTTTTTAACCTTTTACCCATTCTAATAAAATTAGTATTCCTTTTGATTAATAAAAAACTGTAATAGAAATAACTAACATAAAAAGCTGTGCTCTAATCTAAGTAGTTGAGAACTGACTTTTAACCAACTCCTAACTGATTTCTCCAATTTACTTGCTTAACTATATAACCCAGTTGCCAGCTAAAAACTGATGCATCCTAGCTAAAAAGCTGGCATAAATCTATCTCACGGCAAGCCAAGTCAGAATTTGGAATCACAACCTAACAAAAATATCGTATAAAACCAAATACTATTAATTATTGTACATATATGATGTTCGAAATTTTCATCACAGGGAACGTAGTCATTCTGCATATATGATATTTATTATCCACCGTTAATTGAGGAAGTTATTTGATTATGGCATTTTAAGCTACCATTGCTCAATCTCACACGTTATCTTCTGACTTTTTTTGCTCATCGGATGTCTTCTGCAATAAGAACAACAAAACAAAATGATCATAAAATTAATACAAACTAAAATAAATTAACCCTGTAAAATTAACAAGAAAAAAGTTATCATTGACACTTTACCGATGGCTCAATTTGATCATCAGATTCAAAGCACTAGACCTTGGGTATATTACCCTTTCCATGATGCAATGTGTTTTCCTGTAGAGTTTCAAGTTTGATTTTTATGTTATAATAATACCTTAATATGGTGTTCGAATCATGAGATCCGCGAGACAAGTTTATATCATGCGAGAAAAATACTTAAATGATGCAGCAAGCCAACAAAACCAAACCCAAAACAATGTGTGAGTGATGTTATTGCTTCTCTAACATATACGGTGATGTTATTGCTTATATAAAGTGTGGTAGGTGAGATTGAATCTATGCCCTCTATTATATCAAAATGAGGTGCAATCCTAACCATTTATTAAAGAGTTGCCTTACCCCTCCACAAGTTTAAATAGGGGAGTGATATCTCAGTTGTGAATCAAGCATCAAGAGTTCTTAGTTTTTTCTAAATTTTCTTTTTGAGAATTCTATTATTTCCCTTCTCATTGGAGGACATAATTTAGAGCGAAATCTAGTAAACTCTACTGCATCAAATAGTATTAGAACCTATCACTGTATCAGACGAGAATTTCCTGTCAGTACCAATCTATCATCTAATATACTACCTTTCTTCATCATCTCCATTTTTATTGTTTTCCTTTTTGTGCCTTCTTCACTAATGTTCATTTATTATTATTATTATTATTTGGTAGGCAAAGCCACCTAATCATTATTGTGATACTGTTGGACAATTAAGCCTCCTAAAATATTGTTCTAAAATTTTTTTCCTTTTGTTTTGCATGGTTAAACCTTCTGCAATATATCTATTTGTTTTTATTTTGTATTGTATAAAAAAAAAAAGAGTGAAATAGTTTATGAGTTGTTGAGTTAGAAAAAAAAGTGGGAGTGTTTGAAGTGACTAGGTCATTGAGTGGGATAAAAAGTGGAAAAAAGAAAGCTGAGACAGTGTTAGAATTGTTGTGTAAAAAAATGTAAAAAAAAAAAAAAAAGTGAGAGGGAGCATTTGAATTGTTGAGCGAAAAAAAAGTTAAGAATAAAAAAAAAATGTCTAACAGAGAATCTTGCCAAGCAATTTCGACAGGGTAAGGTTTGACACAAAAGAATCGTTGATACACTTGATAGAAGAATGTAAAATCTAGAGACTATGCTGGCAACCTTGACCCAACATCTTTTTAGTGGACAAAATAACAATTCTCTGCAGTAAGGCTTTTAAATTCAAAAAGTGATAACTTAAAATCCAACTTAAAAATCAAATAAAACTAATCTATCTAAACTATAAATTCTAATTTCAAAATTCAAATTTAAATTCCTAAATCAAAATTATTATCCATTATATTCAATTTGTAACCAAAATCCTAATTTGAAATTTGAAACGTTAATCCATTTTTCTCTCATTCCCTATATAAGAACTGTACATTGCAATTGAATTTATTTGTTTTCCTCTTTGCATTATGCCTTTAATTTGTAGCATAATAAATTAGTTGATTTTGGGTTAATAATTTCATGCTTAGGAATGACTGACTCGTTTATCGGTTTCAAATGATGCAATCTAAGTTGTTGTGAGTCTAATAGAAGATCGACACTTAGATAATCACATTAATACTTAGGATATTATAAGAGAGAGAGGTGATCAATTCCTTAGTAGTAAATACGGATAAACTTTAATGAATGGGATATATATTAACTTGGTTAATCATGCATGAGATCTCATTTAACACTCGGAAGAGGTAAAAAGGTTAATCTTAAACTCGTGATTATTGAAATGAATCAGAACGCATGGACAATAACTAAATAAAAGATAGATATGAAAAATTGAGTGAAGTCCAGACCCCAGAACTACTATTACAGAGATTTTGATTTCTTTTAATTCAATGTGTTATTTGATTTTCTTTTTATTTTGAACATGTTTCTTGATTAGTTTGCCTAGATAAAACTAGGTTGTCGTTAAACATAATAATTAGCTTTAATTTAAAGATTCAGTCCTTTTGAGATGATAATCTTACTTATCACTTGATCATTTGTCATGACTCAAGCAGTTGTGGTTACATGTACAAATGTTAATGTTATTGCGAACAACTTTTTGGCACTATTGCTAGGGATGGTCACTAAGTATGAATTGCTAAAATGAACATAACTTCTTCTAAACAACTCGGAATCATGTCTAGTTTATTGTGTCGAAAACTAAATATTCAGAGCTTTCCAGCAATAAATTATTGCGATCATATTCAAAGTATAGTGTGTGGAGGAATCTAAACAATACTCAATCGTTATTGAACCAATAATAACATGTGGATATAGACATGTAAACTATTTTTCCTCACTCTTTTCATGAGTACCGTAGAATTGTTAACTATTTTTAGGATCTCATTCTCAGTTTTGAATGTTGATTTGACATTCCCAAGGAGATTTAGTTTCTTTTCTTGTCGAATACATGCCTAATCTAATACAATTTTCTTAACATTTCATTGAAAATTCTAATCATAACACTACCAATCCTAATGATCTTACATGCTTCATTGTTACCTATTAATACTTTACCCTCACTACATGTTTAATAAGGCCTAAATATATTCAAATTAGGGTACATATCAAAAAAATAACTTGAATCTAACACCTACTCACCTTCTGTTTTAGTACTAGATGCTAAGAAGAGGTCTGTAGATTTTAAGCAATACTCAATAATTCCATCGCCATCTACCTTATCCTCATTCTTCCTTTTAGATAGTTTTTCTTGAGATTTCCTTCTTTATCACAATGAAAGCACCATAAGGATTTGGCTTTGGCTTAGGTCTAATATGTTTTGTACCCATGCTCTCTTATTCTTTTGGTCTTTCTCTCATTATGCTAACGTTCCTCCTTTCTTGCTTTCTTGTCAGTTCTTTGGAGTTTAAAGTTGTTTTAACAATTATCATAAAGGGTAAGGTTCAACCATGTATTAAAGTCTTGACAAAATGGTTATAAGATTTTGACAAAGAACTCAATAAGATCAGCATCAAGTTCTCATCTTTAATTTTCACATATGTTGTTTCAAGATCAAGAACTACCTTATTCAATTGATCAATATATTCCTTGATTGGGATTTTTCACCTATAGCAAGATTATACAATATGCTAGCAAGATTATACAATCCTTTTTTCAAATATATTCTATTGGCCAATGATTTTGTCATATAAATCGCATCTAAGTTATTCTAAACCTCAGCAATAGTCTTCTCGTTTGAAACTTCCTGTTGAACCTCGTTACTTAGCCTAATTTCAAAATGAGTTTTCAAGTATATTCTCTTGGCTAAAGACTTGGTCACATAAATCGCATCTAAGCTATTCTAAACAAAATTTCAAAATGAGTTTCCTCATAGTCTCTCTTATTGGCTTTTCTCAATGTATTAGGCATTTTGTCTTATTCTTTAAGAGCATCCTCCAACTTTTGATTAAGCAAAATTGGTCTCATCTTCAAACGCCACAAATCCAAGTCATTTTCACCATTGAATTTCTCCATATCAAAATTAGGTAAAGACATTATTATTGGGAACTTGGCTATAATTCTGGTTATTGCGAAAAACTTGATCTCAGAAATAATGCCTTAACAGTAATCTAACTTAATCAAGATTGTGACATGATGAAACCTTATAAGGTCCGACTAGAGAATAAACACAAAAATAGAAAGAATAAACAAGATCAGAACAAAGATAAAAACAACCAAAAATTTTTACGTGATTAAGCAAAGTTGTCTTTCATCCACAAGGCAAAAACATTTAAAGTCTTTACATTTGAAGTAGAAGATGGAATCTTTACAAATAACTGTCTCCACCCAAATCATTGCCCAACCCCTATCCTTGAATTCTTAAATTCTCAATTTCTTAGATAATATAGTCGATCCTCTTCGTATCAAGATGATAACTCCATCTTGACAACTTGAGTTCTTGATTTTTTGAGTTCTCAAATGTTTAAATACCATAGTCGATTCTAGTCAAATCAAGGTAACAACTTCATCTTATATAAAAATAATTATGAGATTTTACTTCGAGTTTAATCTTTAAGTGCAAACGATACAACAATCACTAATCATATATATATATATATATATTATTGTTGAATCAATGAACGTTCAATAAATAAAAAATTATTATGAGAATTAAAGATGAAACCGAAAGGCAAACAAAAATAAGGAATCGAGCTACTTAATTATATATTTTAGGAATAAAATTTTACCTTCTTTTTGGCAATCCTTCTCACCCTTCCCCCTGGAGGCTATAGAATTTCATCAACACCGCAATTTTTTATCTAATAAATTGCCAAAAAGCTAAAAAAGAAATTATATTAACGTAAAAAAATTAAAAAAAATAACAGTTTCTCAAGTTTTCTCTGTTGTTGAGTGCCTAGGGTGGATGCCTTCTCGTTTGATTTATTTTTAGTCTTTGAGTTTCCTCACCAACCAACAGCAAAAAGGAAGCCATAATGAATTTTCATCATCATGTTGCAGAAAATATAAAGACAAAATAAAGTTTGAGAAAAAAGATCAATTTTAAAAAAAAAAAACAGAAAACAATTCATTAAAAGTAAATTTTATCATTAATACAATCTAAGTTAAGTTATTTAAAAAATTTTCATACAAGATAAAGTATTTGAAAATAAATTGAAGAAAATTCTTACAGTTACTTTAATTAAAGGCAATTTTGAACTCAAAATAATAAAAATTGGTGAGAATGGACGAAGATTATTGCCAAAAGACTATGCTTCTGTTCGTCTCGTTAAAAATTCAGCATTGATATTCCTCTCTCTCAATTCTAAAATATGTAGCTCAACATATATTTCAAATTGAAGTCATCACATTATAACATAATACATATCTAGTTATCAACATAATTTAATTCTTATTATATGACAAATAAGAGAAGATTAAAAAAGTATTTATTGCCCATCGTCTTCATTGACGAAGTTATTATATCATGGGTTTTCAAGTTCACATTGCTCAATCTCGAACGTTATCTTCTCACTTCTTTTGCTCATCGGATATCTTCTGCGGTAGCAACAATAAATACAATGGTCATAAAATTAATGCAAAATAAACCTATAAATTAAAACAAGAAGTAAACAAGAAAAATTAGCATTGAGACTTTACCGATGGCTCATTTTCAGGTGGTGGGTTATCATCCTCAAGTAACTGCCTTCCATAACGCAGGTTGTTCCCCTACAGAGTTCATCATTAAATATCATAAATATTCAATTTGGACTTTAAGTTTAAGTTTAAATGTTTAGGTTAAGGAATACTTTAACATGATGCTCAAATCCTTAAATCCACATGCCAAATTTGTCAGATGAGAAAAAAGTTAAACAACATCTCGATTACCGAAAAAATGGATGATAATTATTTGGATTCACGTGATAAGTCCATTGAATTTGACTTCCCAAGTGAGGAAGAAGAAGGCTTGCATGTGCATGTGAGCAAAACCTTAAACAATATCATTCCAATACAAGAAAATTATGATTTAATGGTGATGCTACCTTCAACAATCACCATTCATATATATCTTATTAACTGATGAATCAATGAACGTATAAAAAATAGAGTATCAGAAATTAAAGATGAAATTAACCAAAAGCAAATTAAAATTATATATCTTAGGAGTAAAATTTTACCTTTTCTTCCGGTTTACGCCTCATCCTTCCCCCAGGAGGCTATAGAATTTTATCACCACCACGCAAACAAATGCATAAATTTTTAACTAATTAAATTGCCCAAAAGCGAAAAAAGAAACAGAAATTATACTTTCGTAAAAGAAGTAAAGAAAAAAAGACCGGTTGCTGAAGTTCTCTCTGTTGTTGAGCTCCTGTGTAGGATGCCTCCTCAGATGATTTATTTTCAGTAGTCTGAGTTTCATCATCAACACGAAACAAAAAGGAAGCCATAATCAATTGTCATCATCATGTTGCAGAAAATATAATCACCCAATAAAATAATAAAAGAAATCAATTTTCAAACTAAAGTCGGCACACAAAAGAAAGAAAGAATTAATTTTTAATCATTTTAAAAGTAAAATTTTACCACTAACTAAACTATACAAAAGCTAGTATCTACATATTTTAAAATTATCAAATAGAATCTTAGTATAAGTTATTTAAAATATTTGCATAAAAATCAAAGTATTCGATAAATTGAAGAAACTCTTACAGTTCCAAGATAGTTGCCCATTTTGATTTTCTTCAAGAAAAGCTAGTGATTCAGAGAAAATATTTAATACAGAGAAGAAAGAATTAGTAATATATAGAGTGGATGAAGGAGAGAGTAATTTTATAATTTAAGCTTAAATTTAAAGCATTCCTTTATTCCCTCGTCACATGGAAATAACGATGATGGGAAATATTTTCATTGGAGAATTTTACTTTATTCCAAGATGCTGATAGAATTTTAATTATGGTGAATATTGACTAGAATTTTTCTTTAATTCTTATTAGGAACCATGATCAATATTTCTATAGACAATCAAAACAGTAATTCTTTTAGCCATTATCTACTTTTTTTTTATTTTAGTTGGAACTGTTAATTAATGGAATGTTAATTTTTTAGATTATTACATTACAATATACTAATATACATTAGGATTCTACTGGGTTTTGAGTATTCCATTAAAATCTAGTGATATACATTAGGACAGTTATGTTGCACCCCCTAGATTTCTAGACACATTGAATGTGATTTCTGCCTTCAAATTAAAGAGAGAGTACCTACACTCTAGTGGGAAGAGAGAAAGTATATAGGCGCCCTCAAATTAGAGAGAGATACCCATACTTAAATATGGTGGGAAGAGAGAGTGTGTGTCTATACTCTAATATAGTAGAAAGAGGTCCCAAATGGTCACAAATATTCAGTAAGATGTCTGCCACAAATTAGAAGGAGAGTATCCACACTCTAATATAATAGAAAGATGTCCCAACAATTTATGTGGAGAGTTATGTATTTACAGGACTTGAACGCATGCCTTCCCATAAGGGCATGCCTTCTTTTACTACCCAATCAAGAACTAGGTGGCATGTTATATCTTAACCTTGAAGCTTGTTGTACTTTTTTTCTTTTTCCGTGAAACCTTGACAAACAAGGATCATTTATTAAAAACAAAATAGAGAAGAAAAAAGATAAAAATCAAGAGGAGACATAATGAGCCTTAACCTTTAAAAATACCATAAAACAAAAAGAGGAACACCCAATAAACTTAAGTAAATTGGTAACAAGGAAATCCACTAGCATCATGAACAAGCAAACTACTAATAAAGGAAGGGTAAGAGGACTACTAATGAATAGAATCACAATGCAAACCTAATTTTGCCAATGTAGCTGCCATTGCATTAGTTTCCCGAAAAGAATGAGAATCAGAAGTTCATCTTTGAAGCAACAAATGACAATTAATCCACATGTTATAAAGCAACCAAGGAGGTGTCTTTAAGGAGAAGTTGAATAACCAACATTGAATCACTCTCAAGCCAGAGATCGAACCAATCCTTGTTAAAAGCAATTTCAATGGCTAAGATAATAGCCATAATCTCTGCAAAGAATACAATTTGACAACCAAGAGCTAAACCAAACTTACCTATGAAGCCTTCAACACCATTACGAAACATAAGCCCCAAGCAAAAGGACCAGGATTACCCTTAGCTAATCCATCAGTGTTGATCTTGATCTAACCAGTTATTGGAGGATGCTAGGAAAGAATAACTTGAAGAGCTTTACCCAAATGCAGCGAAATCCCAAAATTAGATAAAATATGTCTATTATAACCAAACTTAACGAAAACAGGATCAAAGCTTCCCAAGTATCGTATATGTGCCAAAATATCCAATTGAATGCTCTTAAATGAAGGAAGGACATTATCAAAACGCAGTCGATTCTTAGCATGCCAAATAGCATAAAAGACAAAACTCTTGAAAGGTGAAGGGCTTATATGACAAGAGGAGATAAATTAGTTAGCAATAATTATGGATAAGGAAGGAAGGAGAAGCTCACAATTTTATTGATTTCTAATTTTTGGCTTAATTTATAATGGAAGAACTCACCCCTATTTATAGTATGACACATTCTTAACCAATGGTTAACATTATGCCAACACATCTAATCTAATAGTTACAAATTTCCTTCTAGAACTATACATAATAATATCTATATATTAACTATTAATATCTAGATATATATTATATTTAACTAGATTTTTATTACTAAATATTTAGATATTTATTCTATAAATATCTAAATATTTTATTAAAATTTTTTAGAAATTGGGCCACACTATTTTTAAGCTTAAATCTTATAAGCCCAATTTATTTTGAGTCAAATCAAGTTTAATTTCTAACAAAAACAAGAGATCAAGCCAGATATTGGATGATTGAGGACTAAAGGCCCAATCAATAATCCAGTTCTGAAGCTTTAAACAAAAAGAGTGAGACAACAAAGAAAGATGGAAAAGATTACTCAGCCACTACCAAATCTTCCTCTCAAAAGAACATGCACAAAACATGATTGATCTTTTCTAGACAAGAGAAACCATCACAAAGGGAGCAAGCAAACACAATACAAAGACCCCTTGATCTTAAAACTTCATTTGTCGGCACTTATACAGAAGAACACAAAAAACTAACATCCTAAACCTAGGAGGAATAAAATTCTTCCATAAATAGTTGCACCAAATCTAAGTCCTATTGTGAATCCAAAAGTAATTGTAACTATCTTTAAGAGTAAGATCCTATGCTTAGAAGACTTCCACACTAAACGATCAGGACATTGCAGATGTGGAAGAGTTATATTCATAATAGAATCTCTAAGATGTGGAATCATCTCATAAAACTCGTCTAGAACACATCAATTACTATCTCTAATTACAAAAGAAAACAATGAAGAAAAATGCCACGGATTATTAGGCGATAAGATTAGAGAGGACAGCCAAGGATCATGCCAGAAATTCACCCATGAACCATCACCAATAACCTAAGTAGAAGCTGCATGACAAGACTCCACCACCAAGCAAAACACACTCTATAAAGATGAAACCAAATACTTTCTTCTCGCATTATGTGTGTGTATATGTATGTATACATGTATGTATATACTTGTAAAGGTAGAAAGAGAAAATATTGAATTGGGAAAAGAATAGTTAACGTTTTATTAGATTCCAAAATATATACAATAATTGTAATTAATTTTAAAAGGAAATAAATAATGGCCTTGCCACTAATTAGCTATCAAGTATAAAATATTTACAATTAATTGATACACAACTTGCCATCATTGACTACATAACTTTCCTAATATGCCCTCGAAGATGGTGGCCTAGGAAGGATGCTAATCTTGACATAAAGATCTTGTAAGCATTGATGAGAAAGCGGCTTGGTAAAGGCGTTAGTCATTGGATGAAACATGAGAAACTCGGATGTCACTATTCTACACTATTTCTCAAACGAAATCAAAATCTACGACAATGTGCTTTATGTGAGTGTGAAAATAGGATTTGTAGATAGATATCTAGCACCGATATCGCCACAATAAATCTTGGTATGGTTGGCAAGTGGATTTATAGTTCCATAACAATGATTGGAGCTAGGTAATTTTAGCAATGATAAAGGCAACTGCTCGATACTTAACTTCGGTGAAGGATTGAGCACCAATACGTTGTTTCTTTAAACTCCAAGAAATTGCATTATGACCAAGAAATATAACATGAGCACTTGTAGATTGCAGTTATCTATATTTCCTGCTCAATCTGCATCAGAAAAAACCATGGAGTAATAAGGATGATTATCAATGAAGAAACAAATCGTAAGTGATCGTACCTCTAGATAACAAAGCAACCATTTAATGACAATCCAATGCTGAGTTATTAGACGATTCATAAATTGAGAAACTTTATTGACCATAAAGGCAAGTTCAGGGAGAATGAGAGAGAAATATTGAAGTCCACCAATACTATATTAGTATTCTATAGCATTTGATAGGGAAGTACCATTGTGAAGACTTGGCATATGATTTGGTTACATTAATGTTTGAACGTCGTTGGCATTAAGTATATTGGTTTTCTTTGAGAGATTAAGAATATACTTATGTTGAGATTAGAGAACAACATTCTTGATGGTAAAACTTCGACACCAAGCAAGTAAGTGTTGGGATAAACTAATACAAACCAATTTGCAGAAGCACAATAATTACCTTATCCCCGCTTGCGTGAACTTAATAGGAAACAAACAAATAGAGCAACAATCTTTAGGCACAAAATCAATTCTTGGACAGCAACCACATCATTAATAAAACAACCATAACACAATCAATTTTAATATGGAAAACCTCCTCAATGTGAGCAGTAAAAATCACGGAACCGTAGTCCACCCAAAACAACTCCACTATAATCAAATAATGAGAATACACAATTTCTCTCTAATTAAAACTAGAGGTACACATCCACAATATTCTCAAGATCACACAATCTTGGCAAACAATCAAGTTTTACAAAGAAATTAGAGAGGGTTCAAGAAAAACATCAACAAAATAATGGCTTAACTTCCAACCACAAAATCTGGAGAAAGGGAGCTCTAAATCTGATCTCCACCGTTCAAAATTTAGTCTTCTGAGTTAGAAAACTACTGGTAAACTTTCAGCTCAATCGGACCACGAATTGACCACTGATCAGCCACTTGATCAAAACTATTTTGAGTTTACTTGATCAAAACTATTCCGAAATATTCTGCCTCTCTCTCGTGAACAGTGCCCGCCTCTCTCTAAAAATGATCTCTTCTTAACACACATATATATATTACAGCAAATTAAACACTAAATCCTACTTAAGAAAAGACCAAGATGTCCTTGAGATAATTGAGCTTAGTTACTATTGAAGAGAAAATTTGGGCCATCTCCAAATAGAAGAAAACCCAATCCAATAGTAAAAAAGGTTAGCAAGATGTTGCAATGAAAATTTTGCTGCCAGTTAGCAAACAAAATGTGCAAGGTGTTGAGGACTACTTCTTGTAAGAATCAAGCCATCTACAAATACTAAGCAATACATTGTGACATCCATTTTATGTATAGATGGATAAAGAAGTATCTGTCTGCGAATCAATAAACCCAAAAAATAGTAGAAATTGGAGAAGTTTGTGATACCATGCTCTCGGGGATTATTTAAGGCTATAGCGAGTTTTCTTTAAGTGACAAATATATGTTGGATTGTTTGTATTAATAAAGCCTAAGGGTTGACTCATATAAACATTCTTGGTTAAATGCCATGAAAAAAAAAGTTGTTAACATCGAGTTGCTTGAGTGGCCACCCTTTTGATAGTGTAAAGCTGATGAAACACGGATGGTGGTCGATTTGATTACAAGATTGAATGTCTCATGGTAGTTAATACTTAGGCGTTGGTGGAAGTCTATAGCAGCAAGGTAGGCATTATAGTGTTCAACTTTTCTATCTGGGTTCTATTTAATGCAAAACAACCATTTGTACACAACCAAATTCATGAGGAGTTAGAGGATACAAGAATTCAAGTTTCATTGCAAAGAAGTGCATTAAATTGATTAGACATAGCCACACGCCATTTAAATTATTTTAGAACTTGGTTGATAAAGGTAGGTTTTATGGGGTGAGTAAAATTGTGTAAAGTGGTAAGGCCAAGTTTGGTAAGGGGTTTGTGCATGCTATTTTTTACTCGAGCTTTCATGGGATAATTTTGTTGAGGTGTAGGAGAATATAGATTTGGAAGTGTTATATCTTGATGACATATATTTGGTGAGGTTGAAATGGTAGATATGGAAGGAGATTCGTTTAAGAGCCTGCCTTGCAATCGCAATAGTGATGATGTTCATGAATTGTCGTATACACACCAACTTCGGAAGAATAAACGTATAAGCAGAGATTGATTAGGGAAAGAAAGGAATTTTTTGTTTAGAGAGGGGAAGTATCTTTTGGTTGGTTAACAAAGAATAATGAGCTTGAATTTTGGAATTGTGAGTTAAAAATTGAATTGTCAATTAAGTAACGTGATTTATTTGATAAGGTATATCTTGATGAAGAGCATTTGATTTGGAAAAGGGGGATCTAATGGGGGAATTATTAGGGGAGAAAGTGGAAGAATGATTATTTGGGTTAATAACTTTAGGTAGGTTCAAGGGGTCATGCTTGCAGGAGATTTTTAAAGTAGGTAAGTTATGAGAATGAATGGTCAAAGAAGGAAGTATAAAAGGATCTGATAAGGTCTATTCTTCGAAAGTGTTTTCAATAAGGTGAGGTAAGATGGGTGAATTGATGAGAAAAGAGAAAAATGGATTCTATAATGTTACATACCTTGAAAGAAATTTTTTTTTTTTTGAAATTGGATCGTAACATTGATATGCAATCTAGGTGGATGAATAGTCGAGAAAAACACATGGTTTGGATTAAGGGTCAAGCTTGTGAAACCCATATGGTAGAATCTACGAGTAGCAGAAACAACCATAGACTTTTTACTTCGTGTAATTTGGTGGAGTGCCAAAAAGTTTTTCAAATGAAGATTGCATGAAAAAACAAACCTTTGGCATTTGATTAATAAGATATATGGTTATGGTAATGGTATAAGCATGAGGCCAAAAAGTGAAAGGCTTGTGTGTATGATGAAGTAATGTGCGGCCAATTTCAACGATATAGTGATGATGACATTCAGAAAACCTATTGTGTTCAAGAGTGTGTGGAGGAGTGGTAAGGTGAGAGATACACATTTGTATGAGAAAGGATTTTAATGCAATGTATTCACAACCATTATCAGTATAAACTGTAATAATAGGATTTTCCTCTAATAATTTGAAGCGCGCAAAAATGTCATGAACATTAAATTTTTGCTTAAGATAATAAAACCATATGTATCGAGTGAAATGGTCAACAAATATAATGTAATATTTATAGCCATCATACGAAACAACTAGAGATGTCCACACATCTGAATATAATATTTAAAGAGGATGAAAGCTTGTAAGTGATGAGGATAAAAATGGTAACTTGTGAGTCTTATTGCATTGACAAGGATTATAATAAAAATCCGATATGATCAACGACGATGACATTAATAAAACTTTACGTGACAGTAAATGACGTAAAATATTAGAGGATAGATGACCAAGACAACTATACCATTGGTCGACATTAGTTGGTATTCAAGAAAAGGCAATGATATATTGAAGAAAATGCAATGATAGGCTTTGTGGTTGGTGATATTGAGGAAAAGGCAATGACAAGCTTTGTTGTTCGTGATGAACACAGCCACTCATAAACACACTCTCTGGTCATTCTTTGCAATAGTGTTGCCCTCGTAGGAAGATCTTTTACACAAAAAGAAGATGGTAAGAATTCTATAAAAACATTGTTAGAACAAAATTGAGAAACATAAATTAAATTCTTTTTCATAGATGAAACACGTAAAATGATATCGAGATTAAAGGTTGTAGAAAATGATGATAAGGTGGTTGAACTTGTGTGGGTGATAGGTAGTCCGATGACATCTCCAATATCTATGGCCTCAGTAACAGGATACTCCAAGTGAAGAGACAAATTTTGAAGATCAATTGTCACATGGTGGGATGCTCCAAAGTCTAGAAGCAATTCAGGTTTAGAGGGTGCAAGAGCACCTACGAGATGGGCTTAAAGAGTGGCAAAATGAGCTTGAAGAGAAGAAGGTCGAGTGGTCTTGGTGTTAGGTTGGTGTTGGTTGAAACACACGAACATTAGACAGCATTTAGAGGAATGGCTTTTCCCCCTACACAGTTGGCACTTTCTGAGTTAGGGACGAGGTTGTGGATTAGGTTGATATGATGGATGATTTTTGTTTATGGTTAGTGGGTAGAAGGGATGATTTTGCGGTTGATATTTTTGAGGGTTATGAAAAGGTTTTTGTGTTGGTTTAGCAGAGGCTGGCATGTTTGAAGGTTAGCTTTTTTTCTTGCTTCATACTTGAAATGTGCTTCAAAGTTGATGAGTTTTTCATGCAATTCTTCAAACGTAATAAGACTTTCGCGAACATCAATAGCTGAGCAGAGATCCTTGCAATCTTCATCAAGACCACTTAAGATCTTTAGCATAAGATCATCATTGTTGATAGGGTTATTAAGCATGACGAGTTCATCAATGAGAACTCTTACTCGTTGCATGTACTTTGTAATTGACTACGTGCCTTTTGTAAGTAGACGGAGATCCTCTTTCAACTGTATAAGTTCCCCTCGAGAAGGTTTGGCATAGGTGTTGGCAAGAATATCGCAAGCTTGCTGTGATGTGCGAGCTGAAGCAATAAAAGGAATAAGGTTTGAAGAAATAGAGCTAGCTATAACATTGAGTATTAGTTGATCTTGTCGAGCACATAAGGTGTAATCCGAATTTTGAATTTCGTCATCATCAATCATAATGGTTTGTGTGGGACATGGTCATATCCTATTAGAATTGTGTTAAACTGAAAATGCCATAATGTATAATTGGAGGTGGTGATTTTAATGGAGATTTGTGCATTGGTGTTGATGGAGAAGAGATGAAGCATTATCAAAGGGATTGATAATAGTGAAACGATTTTGACTGGAGGAGGTAGCAGAAAGAATTTTTGTGCTTGGAGTTGTCTCTGGGTCAGCCATTTGTGGGAGAAGGGATCAAAAAATTATTGAGATTTCCAAATGCTTATACCATATAAATAATAGCCCTACCAGCAATTAGCTATAAAAATCAGTTTGTCTAAGTATAAAATATTTACAATTAATTGTTATACAACTCATACTACATAACTTTCCTTCTAGTATCTACGTATGATATTGAGTTGTCTTCATCAATATTAAAATTATTTTATTATGATCTTCAATCTAAGAAGTTATCAATCTTCTTGTTGTCTTTCCTCTTTTGCTCAAATTTGCTTTTTTTTTTCAACAGATGCTAACAACGATAAAATGAATACCAAAAGCTATACATTCACATATAAATGATAATGTCGAATACTAAAAACTTGTTGACGACAAGTTATGATTCATCATTCATTGTACTAAACTTGTTAAAATATTCCATTGTGTTGAAGCGAATGTGGTGGAAAATGTGAGGCACGGGCCTGAAAATTCTTTGATATAAAGCAAGCTTTTAAAAAGAAGAAAAGGGGAGGAAAAAACAAACGTGATAAAAAGTCAGATGGAGAGGTATATGTTGAAATCTAGCAAGAATTCTTACAACGAATAAATTTAACAGTTCAAATTTGTGAAATTATAATTATTGTATAAAATATTTGACACAGAGATGTGTTTTTGATTCTTATTTCCATTATAACTTCTAAATTTGCGTTTAATACTTGTGGACATATTTTTTATCAATAAGTATAATTTAAATTTCTTACAAATTATAATTTTTGATTTTTTTGTATTATTCTTTAAAATAATTTATGTTAATTAATTATTTTAATGAAGAGTTCAATGCACTTGTTTTAATATCATTAGATTCATCAACTATGAGAGTTTCGAGGATAGATTTTTACGTTTGAAATTATAGAAGATTTTTATTTATATATGTAATGTTGGTAAAAAGGGAAAAGAATTTACATATTTCTAAGGTATAGTCTATTTAACTGATTAAATCTTACTAAATTCAAAAACAATCTTTAGGGTCTCAATTTACTAGAAAATAACTGTGATACCCCCCTTATTTAATAGTAGTTATCAAATTATTTTTAAATTCCTAAATAAAAATAAATAGAATGATTAATTATAAGCATTATCTTATAAAATATTGATAGTGTTATAAGATAATACTTATGTATGAATATTTTTTATACAATTATTTATTAATACACTATAACTAAAATGTAAAGTTATTTAGAGAAAAGCACATAGCGGTCCTTAAAATTTGGCGTAATGAATATATAAGTTTAAGTAATTTTAAAAATACTCATAAAAGTCCCAATTTATTTTTAAAAGACAATTATACCCTTACTAGCAATACTTATTTAACAAAAATTATTATTAAATCATTAAAATTAGATAAAACATAATATATATTTATTAAAAATATATTAATAAAATAAATCATAATAGTATTTTATAGTATATTAAATATAAAATATTTATTAATATATTTATGATAAAATAAATCATGTTAATACTTTTTAATAATACTTATATATTATATATTATGTTTATATATATTCTATAAGTACCAAAAATAATACTTGTTAATTTATAATAACTAAAATATAAATTTATTTATTTTACAATATATTAACAATTCAATATTAATTGAGTATTAGAAAATAAATAAAATAAATCATGAATAAATATTAATCTGCAAGTGAAATATACTATAATATAATATTTATGATTATTCTATAATTTATATTTATATATAGTTAAAATATATAAAATATAATAAAATAAATTTTATTATTTATAAAATATATAAGTTTATAATACATTAATAAATTTTATATTATTGATGTACTATTTAGAAAGTATTTTGTGAATATATTATATTTTCTAAAATTTTAAATATGTAATAATAATGTTTGTAAATAAATGTTTCTAGTAAGGATAGAATCATCTTTTTAGAATAAATTAGGGTTTTAATGAGTATTTTTGAAAGTACTGGGACTTATGTGTCTATTAAGCCAAATCTTAAGACCTTTCATGTCCTTTTTCTACTTATTTATTTTAAATAGATTATTAATTTAACACTAATTAAATATTAGAATAAATAAATAAAGTACAAACAAATATTAATTTATAAAAAATTATATTTATAATACAATACGTATCATTATTTTATGTTTAAATAAAATATATTTATAGATAGATAAAATATATTTTTTAAATTATCTATAAAAATAAATAAATTTAT
Source organism: Azadirachta indica (assembly GCA_022749755.1). Taxonomy (NCBI): domain Eukaryota; kingdom Viridiplantae; phylum Streptophyta; class Magnoliopsida; order Sapindales; family Meliaceae; genus Azadirachta; species Azadirachta indica. The sequence continues at coordinate 4,563,774 of CM040444.1, read as the reverse complement.
AATTGTATTAAAAAATATTATACTACTAATGTGTTAGAAAATAATATTACGAATTTTTTTATTTATTTTAGATAAATATATTATAGTTTGTCAAATTTTAAAAGATTTAATAGTTATTTTTGTTAAATAATATTACTGATAAGGGTACGATTATTATTTTTTAATCAATTGAGATTTTAATGAGTATTTTTGAAATTATTGAGACTAATTAGTCCAATAGTCCAAATTTTAGAAACTTGTAAGTTAAAGATTCTGATAAAAAAGTTTAATTTTGATAATACTAGCTTAAATTAGAATTTATAATTTGTGGTTATTAACTCTAATATATTCTATTTTATTGTCACGGTTTGTTGTAATTTATTATTATATACTTTGATGGATTTGTTTCACATAAATGTTGTTATATAATCTATGACTGGAATTTTAATGGATTGTACTTTAATATCTTTATTTCTTTATGTTTTTTTCTCCCTCAAGAGATTCAACAATTTAATTTTCCTTGGTTCTTAATAACTTGTTTAAAATGATTTTTAGATATATTTGCATTGTAAGAAAAATAATGTGGTAATAAATCTGTGTTCATCTTTTTTATTTTTATAATATATTATTGACAAAATAATCATTCAATAATACACATAAATAAAAGATGTTTCAAGCATATGACCTAAAATTGCCAAACTTTGAATCCATCAACAATAAGATAAAATAATTATATTCAGACAAAATTTTAAATACTATAAATTAAATAAAATCATTCAATAGAAACATACGTATATTTTAAATTTTATATTTCTTTATTGATTAATATAATATCAAAGTAAACATATACATAATAAAAATTTATTGAATAGTATATTGATGTCTACTCATCTAAGTTTTTCTCTTACATTTAGTATGCATACAAGAAATATGATCATTCTATCATCTTCATCAATGAATTTATATGAAAAAAAAATTATGGACTTTCAAGCTTCCCATGCTCCTCAATATTCCCCTCCTTCTGTTTCTTCTTCAATCCCATTTTGTGCAGCAGCGACAACAACCATCATAAAATTAACATTAAAAAATAAATACGAAAAAGAAGAAAAATTAATTTGGCAATATAAGAAAAAAAAGAAATTATATATTCATAAATATTCACCGATGGCTTATAATTTTCTGAAGGTGGCTGCTCATCTTCACGTTTTTCATTCTCATTAATCGTCTGTCTTTTCTTTAGCTGACCAGCAATATATAATATAATTAATCAATAAAAATCCAAATTTGTGTGTGTGATATATATATATATTAATTATTAATGAGGTTTAAATAAAAAAAATATTATTAATGAAAAATTTTACCACCTTTGGCTCATAATTTGTCTCCTTTCCCTTTTGTCTTGGCTACAGCATTTCATCACCACCATAAAAACAAAAGCACCCATTTAATTAAATGCAAATAAACATAAAAATAAAGAGTAAAAACTTATGCTTTTGTTCAAAAAAAGAAATAAAATACCTCTGGCTTAGGATTTTTCTCTTGCTTGATTGCTTCGTCTTCTTTAGTTTTAGGCTTTGAGTTTCATCATCAACACAAAACAATAAGGTAGCTATCAGTTTTGTATAAACATGAAAAATAATTTAAAACAAAATAACCAATCAATTTTAGAACTAAAGTTGATAACCAAAAAGGAAATAATTAATTTTTTATCATTTTAAAAGTAAAATTTTGACATTAATAACCAACCTATACAAAAGGTGAGAAGTACAGTTATTGGTTAAAAAATTATTTAAATAATTTGCATAAAATATAAAAATAAATTGAAAGACAGAATTAATTGCAGAAAGTCTTACTGTTCCAAACAACCAGCACATTTTGAATTTCTTGAACAAAGGATAATTGAGAGAAGGAAGGAAGAATTTATTATGTACAGAGTGGATAAAGGAGAATATTAAAATTTGTAATTCTTTACTTAAAGATTTATAAGTGATAACAAGCTTATATTTCAAGCATCCTTTATTCTCTTCCCTCACACGGAAATGTTTTTCACAGAAGCGCCTACTTTATTCCAAAATAATTTGGTTAGAGTTGTGATGTATCAATCATTATTATTTCTAGAGAAATCAAGACAAAAACACTTTAAATAATATTATCTATAAATTTTTTTCCAAAAAAATTTCATGTTTTTGGAGAATGTATAGATTCGTTAAAAAAAGAAAAGTTAATCAGAAGTAAAAATTTTCTGATAAGATAATGTGAAAATAAGTACAAGTTTAACTTATATTCTTTTTATAATAACAAAATTAAAATACTTTCTCTTTTTTATTGAGCTAAATGTTAAAATTTATCTATTTATATCGTCAAATGAAAACATCATAGTAGCTAACGTAATGAAAAATTAAGAAATAATTGACCTTTAAATGAAAAAATGAAAGGTCTAAATTAGCTAACCTTTTACTATAACAGAATCTTTATACAATGTTAAAGCTTAAAATAACTCAAATTCCTCCAATATTTAAAAATATTATGCTGGAGAATATTTTTCAAAATTATTACTTTTTCCAAGAATATTTTGCAATAATTAAAGGCAGCCATGATTCTCATTATAAGGGATAAACAAGATAATATGAACTTGAGCAATTATCTTTTTATTTGAGCAATTATCTTTTTATTTAGGAATAATTTTGTATAGTCCCTTAAAGTTTAGCTCATTTCAATGGTTGTCCGAATAATTTCAAAACGTGTCACATAGTCCCTCAAATCTACATGTTCAAACTCTTAAATTCACTTTACTTCATATGCTTTAAATTATGACACATATATGTACCTCTTAAAATTTTAAAAAAAAATGAAAATTCCCTAACTCAAAAAAATTACTACTTTTATTAAATGAAATTCTTGAGAAAATTATTTTATTTATAATGAGTAATTAGATAACATGTCTTGTTTTTTATTTATGTCTAGTTAGACATGAAGTTTTTTAATATTTTTAAAGTGTTAATTGTCTAAAATACTCTCATTTTTCTTATTAAATATTTACTTCATTCTTCTCATAAAATATACTTAAAAAAAATACTCTACCTAAAATAATACAAAGTTACCATTAATAACAAAATAATAAAAGTGTTGTCAACTATTCTACTTATAAAAGAAAAAAATCTAGTTAAATAATTTTTATTACTTTTGGTTTAAAAAAAATAGAATAAAATCATTTAAAAATAATATTATCATCTTTACTTAGAAAATTTAAAATTAAGTAATCACTGTCTTAATGACATGAACTAGCCTAGTCCACGATTCTACCCCATTTAACGAGGGTCAAGTTAATTATATGTGAAAATCTGTTCCTTATATATAATGAGGATTGAATTCTTAAACTCAAGTTGTGAAAAAGTGAGTATTATGATGTGAAAGATTGAATTAATAGCATTAAATTATTATATACGAAGCTAAACTAGATGAAATGTTAAGAATTTGTCTCAAAATTTTAAATTAAGATATAACAAACAACGGAACCTAACTATCACTCTATAAGATAAATAATTGATATGTATTGAACTAACTAAGCAATCCTCTTGTGGGTACTAATTATATCTTGTGGGTACTAATTATATCAATTTGTTCAAGAGGTTTTGTGATCAAATTCCATTTTTACAGTTACGAGAGATCTGGAGATTGAATTCCAGTTTTACAGCAAGATTAGAGAACAGTTTGATCAAATTCATGTACATTGAAATCTTCAAAATCTAGTTAGTTTATGTTAATTCATCTGATTAGTTTCAATACAAATTAGGGTGCATATTTGTGCATGTGTATGTATTACTCAATTTCTACTAGAATCAATTGAGTAACATTATTGAGGTTGTTAGTTAATTTAACTAGAAACATACTTTGATGTGGCATTGAGTTCTCATTAAAATTAATTCGGGGGACAATAATAAATTAATCTTTGAGTTTTGCAAAAACTACGAATACACTTTTGTAATTTTAACAAATTGGTCTCTGATTTAGTGATTTAATATTTTTTAGTGTCACAGAGGTCACTTAACATCCAAGAATCTACTTGTTATAAATAATCCAGTATTTTTTTTATTTATTGCTCTGCTAGAACTTAAGAACCTATTATTGATATCCTGTTCATTAAGTAATATTATTAAACATATCAATTGGTTTAATTAGTATAATTTTTTTCGAGATAAAATAAGTCGGAGATTTATGAAATCTGACTTATACTAAAATTTGAAGAAATTAGTTTAATTATTGTCTAATATTAAAATTAAAAAAATTGGTAATATAATTCTTTGCAAAATATAGCTTAAATTTTTGAATTTAATTGACCTATAAACTCATGTAGAATTATTATTTGAAGCATTAAATGATATGTTCAATGATTTGATACAATATAATTTTCCAAGCCATCTAAATGAAAAGTTTTGAGACAAATGTTAAGAAAAGTGAATAACATAGACAAATTCACACAAAATATAAATAATAACATATTTGGAAAGAATATATACAAGTACTTTCATTAACATTTAAAATTTATGAACAATTTTGATTTCTTCCATTTCAAGCTAGAGGTACTTATTTATAAGCTTATTTTTGAAGCTCACTGATCTTATCATCTTATATGCATCTCCTATTTATTCTTTTTTTCCATTTTCTTGAATTCCTTCTCCGCTATCTTTTTGTAAGCGACAACGACGATAATGGCAACGGCAAAAGAAATGAAAAACACAAGAAACTTGTTATTTTATATTATAGAGTAATGCATGTAAAATTTATATAAGATCATTAATAGGTTATTTAGATCTCTAAAACTTTATGTTTTTACAAATTAAAATATAATTTCACTATTAGTAAAAAATGGGTTTGTAATGTCCATTAGAATGATTGAGTTAAATGATAAGCTATATATTGTACAGTTGTGATGGTCAAATTTAATTTCGGTACTTTAATAGAAGTTAGGGACTTATTTGCTATAAATAAAAAAATTATATTTTTATATCTTTCTTATGAAAAGTTAAAGTTTTAGAGACCTGGATGTTGTTATCTAGAAAAAACTAAGTTTATTGAAAATCCAGAAACATATATCAAATGAAGTTAATTAATATTGAAATAAGGGGAAAAATAAATAATTATTTAATAACAATTTTAAATGGTATATTTAAAATTATATGAATAATATTTTTAAAAACAGAAAATATATTTATAAGTATTTGTTAAAATTAAACTTTTAAAATAAAAAAGAATGAGTTTAATATTATTTACAAAAATTGATAAACTAGTTGTTTTAATAAAATAGTAATTAATTTAAAAAAATGAAATTCTTAAAAATGGTCGAAAACAACAAAAAAAATTATTTTTTCACTTTTAGTTAAAATTTAAAAAGAAATACCTTTTATTTTTTAAAACAAAGTGTACAAAGCATGCAACCAATTCCAAACATATTTATTTTTATTTCTATTTTTAAATATAAAAATAATTTTTTTTAAATATCACATAAGGGTGTCTTTATATATATATATATATATATATATATATTCGTCAAAACAATACCTTCATATCCGCAGCTGAAGGTGGTGCCCCCCATAACGAAGTGATGAACGTCGACTTCTATCACGACCCTATGATATATCATAATGTTAAAGCCATTGAGAAAACAATAAAATTAATAGAAACTGAAGAACACAAAAAGGAAAAATAAATAAATACAATTAGTTATTTAAGACTTCAATCGATATAAGAACAACTAATAATTAATTTGCACCCAAAAAAAAATTATCCTTCTATTAGAATTTTGCTTATCTTGCAATTCATCATTCTCAGCTGATTTCTACACAAACAAGGAAAAATTTTATGAGTAATTTAAATAACTTGCATACAATGGAAGTACTCAAAAAGAATAATTACAGAAATTTCTTACAGTTTTGAAACAACATGTGATACAATCCATGTTGAATTTCTTCATCAAGAGCGAAGAGAAGAAAGAGGTTGTATAATGGAGGGGATGAAGGAGCTTGCTAGCTAGAATAATTTTAATATACATTATTAAGAATACTTTCAGGTGAATTAATCGAATAATTAATTAAAGAATGCTTATGTTTTATGCATTCCTCGCATTTGTATATTCCATTAAATTAAGGGTTCATTTGTGAGTGAAAGTGATAATATACTTAGCATTTATACTTTTTAACATTTTTGAGCAGTTTTTAGAAAACTAGTTACGATTTATCTAACGGTTATCCAAAGTATTTATATTATTTTTTGGTGTTAAATTAGGTGTTTGAATTTATAATAAAAAAGCATTTTAGTTTTAACAAATTACTAAAATAAATATTATAATATTTTTTTCAATTAAGTAATATATAAGTTAATAACTATGCATTAGTATTTTTTTAATAAAAATAAATAATTTTAAAAAATAAAATAAAATTTATAAAAATAAATTGACATTCTATACTTTGTAAATTAACTATTATCTATGAGTTTTCTAATAAAGAAATAATAAATATCCATGTGTTAGTCATATATTTATATTTAATATTTTTTAATAATAATAATAAATACACTAATAATAAAATAATAATTATGTAATAATAATATTTTTCATTTTATAAATAATCTCTAAAAATAATTACTGTTTTATTTGTCATGATTACTATTAAAAAAATCAAGTAAATAAATTTGTCATAAAAATAATTGTAAATTGAATAATCAAAAAATAAAATATTCAATTAAAAGAGAAATATAACAAAATATGATAAGGATTGAAATTCTTAAAGTTAGTTAGAAGCATGTTGGGAATGATAAAATTTTCATTAAAATTGATTGAAATTTTGAAAGTTTATTAAGGGTATATTGGCAATCACATTATTTTTATTAAAATTGGAGTGGTACTCGCTTATGCACTTTAAGTGCTACTTTCAATAAAGCACCTCACTAGGTGCTAATTCAAAAAGCATGCTAACTACTATAGACAAATACTTTTAGTTAAAATTATCAAACACTTCGATAAGTATTTTTGTAGTGTTAATTAGCAATACCAAACGAACTAATTCTTGTTGGGTATATGATGCCTTTGGCTAGTGGAATTAATTGAGTGAAGTTATAAATTATGGATGATATATTTTTACTTTAATTAAAGTTGCACTTGTGCATGTGGAAATATCTTTTTTAAAAAGGATATCTTTTGTAAGAGACACGTAACTTCAACCTATTTTTACATAGAGGTAGATTAACGTGTAGTGTTATATCAAATAAATCTACAAAATTCAAGCACATTAGTGTTTTTTATTATGTTTGCGATATGTCTAATTTTTAAAATGTACATCTAATGTAAGTATTTTGAATTTGTAGTTGAATAAATTTGGATTTTTCTTAGTATGAATTTTTAAGTTTTTTTAAAATGGTAATTAATTAAGATTATCAAAATATCATGACTTTTAATTAGCATATATTATTATTATTAGTTTATTTTTAAATTATATTGAAATATTTTAATTAATTATCCGTATTTTATACCCATCCATATATTGAGCCGGTAAATTTTCTTGCTTAAACTGTGTGTTAAGCCCAAAATATTTATTAAAAAAAAAAAAGCACTCTATCTTCATGTTATAATGGCCTGGCCTACTGAACAACACCTTTACTGTATGTATTATTCATGAATGGGTACAATCACCCAGGAGATTCTTGGTATTAAACCACAAATCAAATTCAAATTTTGATCTAATAAGTCTAGCTATTATCGAATCACAAAAGCCCTTTTTTCGCGTTTCTCTCATTGTTTACTATTCTCTTAGAGCCAACTATATTTTTGTAATTTTATTTTACCTAGCACGCCATGATTAACACAAAAACACATAGAATAATACTATATTCATAATTCAGTGGAAATAATTCAATTTATACCGGTACAAAAAGTTAATATTTTATATATGATACACCAAACACACTTTTTTTATTAATTAATAAATATATTAAAACAAAAGTTGGAAACTGTATAAAATATTTCTTTCTAATTCATATTTTATTATTTCTTAATTTACTATGGAGTATAGACATAAACAATTCTGTATAATCCAGTTCTTTCTTCTTTCTAACTATTAATCAAGTTCAATTTGATAAGAAAATAAATCAGATATCTGAGTTTTTCTCTTGCATGGACTTCTTCACCTCCTTTTTGTGCTGCAGGGCCAGGCCTTACAACAACAATGATAGTAAGGAAAAACATCATGTTATTTAGAGTTATAATCACAAATGAATTCAACAAAAAAAAAATGTTAAAATTTACTAAATAAAATTACGAACCAAAATTAACATTTATTTTATCAAAACATATATATATATATATAGTTGAGATTAAATTTGATATGTATAATTAATGCACCATATAATTAATACACATATTATATTCAATCTCAACAATTAAAAATACATAAATTTAACAGTTTATAAATAATGTAAAATATGTATAATTTTTAGAGCTCATTGATCCTTCTCATATAAATATATATGAGAAAGTTTGTATTTTAACTCAATAGAAGAAAAATAATACCATGTTAACTATAATAATATGATAAAAAACTCGAAATGTAAGTTAGGTAAGCAAATCCCACTAAACAATAAAAAATAAAATTAAAAATTAATAAAAATCCAAGTATAAATAAGAGCTGAAGATGATACTCAGACAAGAAAAAGTAAGTAATTTTATTAGTAAGATTTTACCAATAATTGATATATACCTCTGGTTTTGCATGCTTCCTTTCTCTTTTTATCTTCGCCATTCCCAGAGCCAAAACATTCTCCTTCAAAGTTCTGCCAACAGCCTTCTCATAATCCAAGTATGATTCATGCTTCAATCAGTATAATAAAATTGATGGGAAAATAATAAAAAAATTATGCGGGTACGTACATAAATAAAATTTTACTAATTGCTTAGCACTTTTCTTCTCTTGATCTTCTTCTTTGTTCAACTTATTCTCATGATCAGATGAATTCATAAAAGAAAAAATAAAATAAAATAAAATTTATTATTTTTATGTAATAGAAGTACTCAAAGACAAATAGCAGAAACATAATTTACACTCAGCTGGAAGCAGCCGAGGCTGAAATAATCCATTTTAATTTTCTTTAACAAGAGTTAAAGAGAAAATCCTTAATGGAAGAAAGAAAATAATACTCATAATGTTTTTACGTTGTATAAATTCCTTTACATTTTATTGAAATGTCTTGCTAGGTTTACGATTTCTTTGGAATATTAAAAGGGAGGGAAAAAAAAACCCTAGTTTCATGTTCATTTACTTGGCCTATTTAGCAACACCTCTATTTTTATTCATTATTTATGAATGATATGTTACCCAAAAAACTAGAGAAACAGGGCAGTAGTAATGTAGCAATATTTTTTAGAGGTTAAAGTTGCAGTTATTTTAATGACAATTTTAGTTATTTGATTTTGTTTTAAAACACTTATGACAACAAAATAATAATTATTTTTAAGATATTTATAAAATAAAATATTCTTATTGTTAAATATTTATTTTATTTTTATTAAAAGTATAAAAATATAAAAAAATCACTAATATATTAATATTTATTGTATTTATATTTAATTTTATATAATGGTTAATTTGAAAAAAATATTTAAAATATATATTTTAGGGATCTGTTAATACCATTACTCTTTTTATAAACATTTAATTTAACTTTTAAAACTCAATTAAAATGTCTTTTTTTTTATAGTTGATAATTAAATGCTAACTACTTTTTAAACACTGCTAAATGAGAGAACTGCTAATATATATACACACACACACTCTCAAACGAGTTTTTATTATTGATAGACTTGTAATAAATAATTTTATTCTATCCAGTATATTATAATTAACATAAAAAAATAGAACAACAATATTCATAATTCGGTATAATTAATTCAATTTGTACCAATACCAATAAATTAATAGTGTTAGACAATATCCCAAGCACGCTTTTATATTAATTAACAAATTATTATTAAAACAAATGTTGGTCATTTTATTAATATTCTTTTTTGTTTAATTATTAATCCAGTTCAGTTTAATAAGATAAGAAATCAGATCTCTGAGTTTTTTCTGTTGCTGGACTTCTTCACTTCAGCAGATCAGGCCAGCACTAACAACAAAAATAACAAAGAAAATGATCATTTAGTTAGAGTTATAATCATAAAATGAATCGAACAATTAAAAAAATGTTAAAGTTTGAAAAATTAAATTAAGAACTGAATTTAACAGTTATTTTTATCTATTTGCATTAAATTTGTATTTAGTGAAACTAGATACTTAACTCAGTAGAAGAAAAATAATATTACGTTAACTATGATAATATGATTTTAAAAGAAAAAAGCTTGAAATGTAATTTAGGGTCTATTTGATTTGGCTTTGACGTGGAAATTGTCGAAGTGGAGTTTTTACCAACAAAGTTTTTTCAAATAGAATTTTTTAGAAAAAAAATTTTGACCATTTAGTTACCAATTAGAAAAGCTCTCTTGTGATAGTCAATTGTTTGATTGCACAACTTTAAAAACGCTTTTATATAAATTAAATTACTAATAAAGATATATCAATGAATTTATTTAATATCTTTGCTTTTCATCCATCGAGATTTTCATCCATCGTAATTTTCATTATATATACATATATATATATCAAATGAAAGAATAAAAAATTAAAAATATAACCTAAATGCAATATATAAACCATAAAACTAGTTTAAAATATGCATAGAACATCAAATTTAAAAAAATAAAAGAAAACAAATCCTAAGAGGCAAAGAGCTTTTTTAATGTTAAAAGTCCCTTGTAATTAATTTTTATAGTATTGTTTAGTTGGCAACAGAAAAATGTTTTTAAAAATTAAAAAAATCATTTACTTCTATTATAGAAAAAGTCCAATTTTTTATGTTTTATAGTAGAGTTTTTGAAGGTTAAATGCTCTAAAATACTCTAATTGTATTTTAAAAATTTTATATTATTTTTTATAATGTAGTCTTAATAACTTGTATATTAAAGTAATTACATAATTTTTTTCAAAAATTATTTATGATAACCAAATGTTTAATAAACGTTGGGACTTTTGTTGGCCTTATGTGAGTAGAAGTCCTACAAAAGAAAAATGAATTTGCGAAAATAAGGAATTTTTGCAAGGTCAGGATTCTTTCCTATTAAGAGTTGTGACTTTTCCAAGGGAATTAGGAAATCATGGATTCCTTGTGGCATTAAGGTTTTAGCGGCACTAAATATATGCTAACATTAATTGTCTTGATTGATGTCATATTCTTGCAGCAGTTTCCAACATGTTTGTGCATATTGTTTAACTAGTTTTCTTGGAGATACTGATGCCATAAGGTTGCTACCCGATACTTGATAGGATCATATTCATCTCATGTTCTTGTTAAGCACACTTAGAGTGATAGATTTGTGATATAGCCCTGGCTATTTAGCTGCTCTTATCCCTTAAGAATTTTAATAGTGAACTCGTCAGAGAATAAAAATTGTTGCGAGACACCTTTGTGTTATTCTTAATGATTTACATATCCTAAAAGGATTTGAAGATTTATTGTTTATGTTCTTTGGGAGAAGAATTTAAATTTCTTAGGAACAAGAAACCATCTTCATTGAAGGGGGTTCAATAGCATCATAAGTAAGGGGATCTCTTCAAACTAGGCCGTTTAAGAAGATTTAACGCAACAGTGACAACAAAAAGGAGTATTTGGTTTACGCCCCATTCTTTTCAAAATCTTATTGAAATTTTTGGTAAGTGAAAGGCCCTTAGATTTTTGAAAATCTAAACTCTTCTCATCCTCATTACTTTGAGTTTCAGTGATTTGCAGTGCTAGGCTTTTGTCCTTCTTTTAATCTTTCAGATTCATCTCAAAAGTCATTAATAATCCCATTAATTCTTCCATTTTCAATTTATCAATACCTTTGCTTTCTTCAATTAATGTAACTTTCTCTTGAAATCTTTCAGGAAGTCATTGTAAAATTTTCCTTGCAAGTCTCTGAGTATTATTCACCTAAGGCATAATATTCATTAGTAATATCATTCAATTTACAGTAAAAATTAGCAAGTAATTCATCGTCATGCATTCTCAAATTTTCAAATCTGGTAGTAAGCATTTGAATCTCAGATCATTTCATGAGTAACTTGCAAAATATCTTATCCTTTGTAAGTTATTGTTTTTTATTCATGTTTAATTTTGTTGTAAGAAAGTGAAAGAAGTGGGTCTTTCACTTGGTTGAATGATATTGTAAGTGTTTAGCATGAGCCAAATATTATAAGAGTTGTAGGATATCATGAATCCTAAGTTGGTTAAGTGTTTGAGGTGGCACTTGTAAAGATTAAAAGGTACCACAATCCCTTGGTTTTATTTAAAGAAGTCTTGTGAGATCAAGACTTGGCATTAGTGAAATTAAATGGAGCTTGAAGGAGTAGGCGTAGGCATAAGCTGAGTGTTTACTGAATCACTATAAATTCAATTTTCAATCCCTTAACTCTATCTTATTTTACTTTATTGCGTATCTTGTATTTTGTATGTTTGGATCAAAATTCAAACTTATTGTTATTATTTATTAAAAACTCAATTCATCCTGGTTTTCGAATGCACATTAGTAATTCAAAATTGATCTTCCTTCCCTTTGAAAATCCACTCTTACACAAAAAATGAATCACACCACCAAGATCTCACAACATAAAAGTTAATGACCTACTCTGATACCAATGAATAGATTCGTTGGTAGGTTAATTCTAAATTTTAATTAATTATTAAATTAATTAACTATTATTAGAAGATTCTCATGAGTAATTATAATCAAGCCTTAAAAATGAAGAATAAAGATTTTTACCATGGTTCAAATTTCTCAATCCTGCATCCATAGGGCCATGCTCAAAGAAAATAATCCACTAAGAAATAAATAATCACAAATACCAATAAACTTGTACAAAACAAAGACTCCTCTTTGTTGTTGCTACAGTGTTAAATTTTCTTAGATGGCCTCATTTCATGAGATCCCTTGACTTTTGATGTTGTTGAACTCTCTTCAATGAATATAACTTCTTTTCCCAAAGAAATTCGAGTTCTTCTCCCGAAGAACATAAACATTATGTCTTCAAATCCTCTTAGAATATCTAAATCCTTAAGTATAACACAAAGAATTGTCACAATAATTTCTAAATAGCAAAGACTAGATCATAATCTATTACTCCAAATGTGCTTAACAACAAAACAAGATGAATATGTTCCGAACAGCATAAGATAGCAATCTTGCGGCATCAATATCTGCAAGAAAAATAGTTAAAGAAAATGCACAAACATGTTAGAAACTGCTACAAGAATGGGGCATCAATCGAGACATTATACAATGTAATATTCTGTCGTATGTGGCACACATGGCTATAAGAAGATGCATAGCACTCAAAGATATGCTTTAGACATAGTGTTGCTAAAACCCTAATACTACAAGGAATGTATGATTTCCTAATTACCTTAGGAAAGCCACAACTTTTTAATAAGAAAGAATCTTAACCTTGCAAAAATTTCTTTTTTCCACATAACCACACCTGCAAAATAGCAACAACAACATCAAATTAAATCTTCCTTATCAATATTATGAAAGCTTGTTAAGAGAAAATCCTTAATAGAAGAAAGAAAATAATAATAACAATATATAATAGAAGAGGATGCTTTTTCATTTTATACATTAGGGCTATTTTCACATACCTCTTCTGAGGTTTGTGGAAATTAAAAATAGACGGAAAGTTTGGAAAAATTCACAAAGTTCTCTCATATTATAGTATTTCTATCTAGTTGATTGCATGTTAAAAATAATAAAAATAATAAATAATAGTAACAATAATAATAATAACAACAACAAAAATAAAAATAATAATAATCAATGAATCTCAAATATTATTTTTGATTAGTAGTTTAGAAGTTAAATAGAAAGCAAAAAAGTGAATAGGTAAAATAATGGTAGGTTTAAGGATTCATTAATGAGGTTATTTTAGTCATTTACTTTTTTTCAATGGTCAGTACCTGGTCAATTAGATAATTTCAATAAACATTAGGAAAAGTATGTAAAAATAACCCTTATATATTTTACTCTATTGAAATTTCTTGTTAGGTTTATGATTTCTTTGGAATAATTGAATAGTGTAAAGAATTTTTTGATGAAAATATTTAATTATTAATTATTCATGCTAACATATTCTTTTTAACACTAAAAATGTTATCACTAATATCATAATTCGAGCATAAATCTTAATATTAAATTTTATCTCTATGAACATATTCTCATTCTTGTTATATTCTTACTTTATTTAAATATAATTCACTTTTATGACATAACATAGTTATAATCTCAATGTTGCTTCATTTTTACACGATTTAAATTAAATTGAAAACAATCTTAGATGCAAAAACTTGACTCGCACCCTTACGGTCAAGCTTGCAGGAAAACTACAAATAAAATTTAATATTATTTTATTATCAAGTTATTTTATCAATCACTACCGGTCACCTAATATCTATCTCTAGCTACCATCGATCAACACTCATTAGCATCTGTTGAAGCCATCGCCAGCATCAATAAAATTCTCATGAATTGCTCTACATGACTATGGAAATATCATTACCACTAGGGTTAGAGTTCACAAAAAATATGAAAAATTATATTCACCATAGACCACCAATATTGGTCATTTGTCACCATTATTTGAGTCATTGCAAATATCATTATAATCTTTATCAATTGCTTCACGTACTAGTGTTATCATCATCATTATTTGAGCAACTATTTGCTGTAAATTCATAATTAAATTTTTTGCACTCAAAAATGCAACATTAGATTTATGACAATTAATCACTCAAACAACAATAAAAATTTTAGTGCATAGAGTGGTTTCTAATGATTCTAATGATATGCATGATAATTCATCAGATGACTGTTGGCGATCAATGATGACATGTGGTTGTCAACAATGGACTGTGGTAGTCTGTGGTGACCAAAAAAAATAAATTTAAATTATTAATAAATAATAGTAGATAATTAAGTCATAAAAAATAATTTTTATTTAATTAGTCTAATTCAACACAAAACATAATACTATATTAAATTTTCATACACTCTAATGCATTTTAATCCAATACAATCCAGTGCATTTATTTTGATACAGTCTAGTATGTGCTACCAAGTGTACCCAAGGTCTAAAGAGCTTTTTGAATACTAAATTTTTTTAAAATATATGTATATTTTGTCTTTTATTTTATTCTTTCATTAGATTGTAACAAAAGAACACCTTTTTGAGCTTTAAAAAGAATGGTTTATATCTATTGAGAGAAATCTAAATTTAGCCTTTAAAAAATGGTTTTAGAATTTTTTTTTTTTTAAAAGCATCAATTGTCTAAAATACCCACCACCACCACCACTATATATCTTCATACCCACTACTTATTCCTCTCACACCTTACTTGCTAGCATTACCATACACCTAATTGAACAGAGTATACTCATCACAGTCATCTCTCCAATGCCGAGGTGATTTGACAACTGGGCTAGCAACAATAGTGTTTGGGAGAGAAGAGAAGAGAAAGGAGATTAGTGGTTGTAGTGTTGATGAAGCTTGCTATGTTATGATGAAGATTGTTTGGTTCCATCAATGAATCTATCACTGATGGCTAGCAGTTTCTATGAATTTCTAAAGGAGAAAAAGAGGATTGTGATTTTAGAGTTTTTTTTTTTAATATACATTTTAGAGTTTTAAACCAAAGAAGATGTAGAAAAATAAAAACACTAAGGCTAATTTTTATTTTTGTTGTTAATTTTGACATCTTTGTAACTCTATCATAATAGTAGGGACGAAAATATTATAATTTGTTAAATTATATCCTAATTTTTTTTGTGTTTTCAAAATTTATGGACTAAAATATTTTTACTCCAGTTATAAATATTATCATAAAAAATTTTAAAAAATTGTACGCCATATTGAAACTCCGTCCCTACTTATAATTGTTCATGATTCGAAAGTTTATTTATGAGACATTTTAACTTAATAAGTATATTTTAAACTTCTTATAAATTATAATTTGAGGATTATCATCTATTATTCTTTAAATAATTTATATTAAATTATTTTTGTGGAGTTCAATGAATTTGTTCCAATATCATTTGGATTCATCAACTATGGGAGTTTTGAGGATAGATTTTTTATTTTAATGTTATAGAAGATATTTATCTATATATACTATACTGGTAAAAGAATTTTAACTTTGATAATAGTAGTTTGAATTTGACTAGATAATTTGTGATTATTAACTTTAATAGATTCTATTTTATTCTCTCGTTTTATTACAATTTATTCTTACAAACTTTGATGGATTTGTTTCACATACTCTTATGTTGTTATAATTTATAATTATAATTTTAGTGTATTATACTTTAATATCTTAAGTTGCTTATGTTTTTTTCCCTCAAAAAATTCAAAAGTTTAATTTTCCTTGGTTCTTAATAACTTGCTTAAAATGATTCTCAGATAAATTTGCATTAATTATATGAAAAATATGTAGTAATAAAGCAATGTTTTCATCATTTTTATTTTTATAATATATTATTGATAAAGTAACCATTAATGTTTATTATAATTGTAGCAACAAAAGCATAGGTTAAAACTTGATAGACTTTACTACAAATAAATAATAAGATCTTTCAAACACATGATCAAAAATAATACCCAATTTTGAATCCATAATTAACAATAAAACAAAAAATTATATTTGGATAAAATTTTAAATACGATAATTTAATTAAATAAAATAGTTTAATAAAAAATATAAATATATCTTTGATTTTTTTATCTCATTATTAATTAATATAATTTCAAAATAAACATATACATTACAGAAATTTATTGACGCCAATATCTGTCCCTTCTAAAATTTTTTCTTACGTCGAATATGCATACCACAGTCATATAGAATATGCATACGACAATTACATTTAAGATACTCAATGTTCGCGTCGTTCTTCTTCTTTAATTCCTTTTGGAGCAGCGGCGCCTCAATGTTCTCTTCGTTCTCTTTCTTCTTTTCCTTTTTGAGAAGCAGCTACAACAATGACAACAACGAAAACAAAAGCAACCATCATTAAATTAACGTTAAAAATCAATAAATAAAAAGAAGAAATGAAAATAAAAGAAAAAAAGAAATTATCAATAAACATTTACCGATGGCTTATTATTTTCTGAAGGTGGCTGCTTAACTTCATCTTTTTTGTTTTCTTCAGTCTTTGGCTGACCAGCAATATATATATTATAAATCAATAAAAATTCAAGTTTATATATATGTGTGTGTGTGATAAATAAAGAATACATAATTATATTATACTAATGAAAAACTTTACCACCTTTGGGTCCTCTTCCTTTTTGGGGGGCTACAGCATTTCATCACCACCATAAAAACAAAAGCAGCCGTTTAATTAAATGAAAATAAAAATAAAAATACGAATAAAGAGTAAAAGCTTAAAGAAAGAAAGAGAAAGTACCTCTGGCTTAGGCTTTTCCTCGGTTGGTTTGTCGTCTTTAGTTTCAGGCTTTGAGTTTTATCATCAAATACAAAACAATAAGGAAGCCGTCAGTTGCCATTATACAACAAATATAAACACAAAAAAATAATTGTAAAAAAATAACCAACCAAGTTTAGAACTAAAGTTGATACCCAAAAGGAAATAATTATTTTTTTATCATTTTAAAAGTAAAATTTTGACATGAATAAACTATACAAAAGGTGATAAGTACAGACGTAGAGTTGTTAGTTAAAAAATCATTTAAATAATATGCAAAAAAGATGAAAGTAAATTGAAAGATAAAGTTAATTGCAGAAAGTCTTACTTCTCCAAAACACCAGGGCATTTTGAATTCCTTCAACAAAGGATAATTTGAGAGAAGGAAGAATTAATTTATTATGTATAGAGCGGATGAAGGTGAATATGAAAATTTCTAATGCTATAATTAAAGATTTATATGTGATAACAAGCTTATATTTCAAGCATTCTTTATTCTCTTCCCACACATGGAATGCACTTTATTCCAAAATAATTTATTCTGAGAAAAAATATGAAAGTAAATACATCAAATTTTTGAGAACCTGAGAACCTAGGAACCTAAAGAGTCAAGGAGTCAATATGAAGTTATCATCCACGCTTGATGAGGTTCAC
The DNA here is from genome assembly GCA_022749755.1 of Azadirachta indica. Taxonomy (NCBI): domain Eukaryota; kingdom Viridiplantae; phylum Streptophyta; class Magnoliopsida; order Sapindales; family Meliaceae; genus Azadirachta; species Azadirachta indica. The sequence continues at coordinate 4,545,551 of CM040444.1, read as the reverse complement.
ATGTATTATTCAAGAACCCGAGAATGTACGAAAATGAGAACCCGAGAACCTAAGAAACCAAGAAGTCAAGATGGAGTTGTCATCTTAACCTAAGGAAGATGAGTGATCAAGAACCCAAGAACTTAAGAATAATCAAACCAACTTGAATTAAGATTCTAAAACCTACTTAAATTAGGATTTGAGAGAAAAGAGTCATTTTTCAAAAATTTCATCTTCCACTACTTCTAATGAAAAAAAAATAAAAAAAACCTTACTCCATGGACATCAGCAATTTGACTGAACCATATAAATTTTTGTTTGCTCTCATATTATTTATTATTTTTGTGTTTTGTGTTCACTATTTAGTTAGACTTAATATTTTTTTTATCAGAACATAATCTTGATTTAATCAAAACAATGTTAGGACATTGTTTCTGAGATTGGTTTTATGCAACAATTGTTTTTAGAGCCAGGTTCCCTATAACAATGTCTCTTCCTAAGTTTCATCTAAAGAAATTCAATGGAGAGAATGACTTCAACTTGTGACATTTAAAGATAAGGACAATCTTAGTTCATCAAAAATTAGAGGATGCTTTTGAAAGAGATGACGAGATATCTAATACGTTGACAAAATTTAAGAAGACAGAGATTCTGAGAAAAGCTAATTTTGAAATTATGCTAAGTCTGAGGAATGAGGTTTTAAGGAAAGTTTTGAAAGAGAAGACTGCAGCTAAGCTTTGGAACAACTTACAAGTAATTTACATGACCAAACCTTTGGCAAATAAGATATACATAAAGAAAAGATTATATACTCTTGTTTTGGCTGAAGGGACCCTAATCAAGTAACACATTGATCTATTCAATAAAGTAGTTTTTGACCTTGAAACAATAGACGTGAAGATTGAAGATAAGGACCAGGCAGTAATCTTGTTAAGTTCTTTGCCAAAATTATATGACCATTTTGTTGAGACTTTAACTTATAGTCAAACATTACTCTCTACGATAAAGAATTGAAAGAAAATAATAAGAGAGGAACATAGGCATATGAGAAGGTTTGATAGTAAAGGGACGACCAAAAAAATAAGAGAATATGGGCAAGAAACATGTTAGATATAAGTCAAAGCCAAGATCCTAAAGTGCTTTGATTGCCAAAAAGAAGGATATTTCAAGAAGAATTATCTAGAGAGAAAGAACAAGAAAAAGTTATTGTAATAAAAGATTGCTTTAAGTCTACAGACCTACTCATTGCATCTAGTGCCAAGACAGAAGGAGAGTAGGTGTTAGATTTAGGTTGTTCTTTCCATATGTACCTTAATTAAAATATGTTTAAGTCTTATGAAAAATGTAATGGGGCAAAAGTATTAATGGGTAATAATGAAGATTTAGGTTGTTCTTTCCATATGTACCTTAATTAAAATATGTTTAAATCTTATCAAAAATGTAACAGGGGAAAAGTATTAATGGGTAATAATGAAGCATGTAAGGTCATTTAGGATTAACAATGTCAAGATCAGAATATTTGATGAAATGATAAGAAAATTACATCAAGTTGGGCATGTCCCAAACCTGAAAAAAACTTGATCTTTTAAGAGACGTTAGACAAATCTAGGTACGTATTCAAGGTTGAGAATGAGAATTTGAAAGTTATTAACAGTTCTATAGTACTTGTGAAAAGGTTAAGGAAATATGCTTTATATATCTTAGATGAATCTACTATCATTAGTTCTATTAATATAACAACAGAGTTTGACAATAGCAAAAATAGGTTGTGATATATGAGGTTAGATTATATGAATGAAAATGATAAAGGAATTAAGTGAACATGGAGTATTTGGTGATAATAAGATTGAATCATTAGACTTTTGTGAAGAATGTCTCTTAAAAAAGTCTACAAGAGTAAAATTTGGGATTATTGAGCACAAAACAAAAAGGATCACTAAAATCTGTGGAGACCTTCATAAGTCCGTTTCTTAGATGGTTCAAAATATTTTTCTATCTTTGACAAAGAAGGGTTTAGGTATATGTGCTAAAATTTAAGGATTAAGTGGTTGAGAAATTTAAATAGCAAGTTCCAAGTGAAGAATTGGGCAGATAAAAAGATAAAATGGCTAAGGATTGACAAAGGCTTAGAGTATTGCAATCAAAATTTTAAGAACTTCGATAAGGAAAATGACATTTCAAGACATAGAACTGTGAGAATGACTCCACAATAACATGGTCTTGCTAAGAGGATGAATAGGACATTAATTGAGAAGGTAAGATGTTTATTGGTGCAATCAAGGATTCCAAAGTCTCTATGACCAGAAGCTTTGATGACAATAACATATCTTGTAAATAAGAGTCCATTAATACGAATTGGGCTTAAAACTCCTATTTACATATGGTTTGGAAAAAAAACATCATATAGTTACTTGAGGATCTTTATTTGCCCTGCCTATGCATATAACATCATACAATCACTTGAAAATTTTTATTTGCCCTGCCTATGCACAAATAAAATTAAAGGAAGCTTAATGCTAAAACAATAAAAGATGTGTTTATTAGTTATTTAAATGGTTTCAAAGGATATAAGCTTTGTTGTCCCTCACTTAAGCCATCAAAATACATCCTAAGTAGAGATGTAAAGTTTCATGAAAAAGCTTTACTTGATTATCAAAAAGAAAAAAAAATCAATTAATAACCAGACAATAGAACCAAAATCTGAAAAGCTTTAGATTGAGGTGGAGCAGACACTGGAATCTCGGGTTCTAGACACCTAGGGTCATAATACAACTTAGACTAATGAGATAAGACTTGACAGGAAGAACAAGCTAAACAAACATATTAGGATGATCTTGATGATTATTAGTTAGCAAGGGACAAAACGAGGACAATTAAACCTCCAAATAAGTTTGGTTATGCTAAGATAATAGCATATGCACTAATAGTTGCAATTGAAGTCATAGATGAAGAACCAACAAATTATAAGGAAGCTATAATTTCCAATTGTAAAGAGAGATGGATCAAAGCTATGCAGAAGAAAGAAAGTCTTTGATAAAAAAAAATAAAATTAGCCAACTTATTGACAAACCCAAGAATAAGAAAGTTCTTGGGTGCAAATGGATTTATAAAATTAAGCAGTGCATTTAAAGTGGCGAGCCAAAGAGGTGTAAGGCCAAACTCGTTGCAAAAAGTTTCACTCAAAAAGAAGGGGTAGACTTCATAGAAGTGCTTATCCAATGGTGAAACATAGCTCTATCAGTAGTACTTTTAACACATGTCACGTCTCAAGACTTAAAACTTAAACAAATGGATGAAAAGACAACCTTCTTATATAATGATTTGTTAAAGAATATTATGATGACTCAATGTGAGGGATTTGTAGTTCTCGAGAAAGAAGAACGATGTGTTTATTCAAAGAGTCACTTTATGTATTCAAGCAATTACCAAGGCAATAGTACCTAAAATTTGTTGAATTTATGATCAAGTAAAACTTCATCAAAAGCATGTATGACAATTGTATATATTTAAAACTCTAAAGATGGCATAACAATTCATCTACTCTTATATGCAGATGACATACTGATAACTTGTCCAAGCAAGGCTGAGATTGATAAGTTGAAGAAGTAGATGAACGAAACTTTTGAACTGAAGGATTTAAGGCTAGCAAGGAAGAAGTTGGGCACTGAATTGAAAAGAAACAAAAGTGAGAGATCAATATTTCTGTCACAAGGAAAGCACATCAAGAAGGTTCTGGAGAAATTGAGGATGAAAATTCCAAACCTCTGGTATCTCACTTAAGTTCTAGAGTTCTCAAAGTCCAAAAATAGAAGATGAGAAGAAATAAATAGAATTAGTGCCTTATGCAAATATAGTAGAAAACCTTATGTATGCAATGATATGTAGAAGACTAGACATTATAGACACTAGCAGTGTGGTTAATAAATTCATGGCTAATTCTAGAAGTAGTCATAGGCAGGATTTTCAATGGATTCTGAGGTATCTTAGAGATACTAAATTTTTTCTAGTGTACAAAATATTTAAAGATGATCAGATAAAGCTGGAAGGATATGTTGATGCTATCTTTGTAGGGGATCTGGATAAGATAAAGTCCATAACAAGTTATACGTCTTCTTTACGTAATTGCACAAATTTGCTAAAAAGAAACACTTAAACATGTTGTAGGTTTATCAAAAACAAAAGCATAGTATGTTGTAGTAGCAGATACAATAAAGGAAGCATTACGGCTTAAAGGCTTAGCAAGAGAATTGGGTCTATCTCGAAGTGAGTTAAAGTGTATTATAATAATTAAAGTATGTTTCACTTAAGTAGAAATCCAATGCATCATGAAAGGACCAAACATGTAAATTTGAAACTTCATTCAAGAACATGGGAATTCAGGAACATGGGAACTCGGAAATTCAAGAACTTAAAGAGTTTAGGTGAAATTGTTATCCTGACTTAAAGAAGTTTAGACACGATATTCGAGAACTCGAGATCTTGAGAGCCCAAGAAATCAAGATAAAGTTGACATCTTGACTTGAAGAGGATAAGTGACAAACAACCCAAGGACGCGAGAACCCGAAAAATTGGAAATAACCAAATCTACTTAAATTAGGATACCAAAACCTTCTTGAATTAGGATACCAAAAACTTTCCTAAATTATGATTCCAAAATCTACTTGAATTAAGATTTTTTAGAGGCATTATAAAAACTATGTATTTGAGGAAGAAACTTGAAGAAGTTAATTTGGAGAAAAGAGTCATCTTGTAAAGATTCCATCTTTTACTTTTAATGAAAAGACCTTACGAGTATTTGCTCTATGAATGTAAATAATTTTGCTGAACCAAATAAATTCTTATTTGCTCTAATCTTATTTATTATTTTTGTATTTTTTGTTTACTATCTATTTATACCTAATATTTTTTTATCATATCATAATTTTAATTCAATGAGATCAATTTTAATACATTATTTCTTACACTGGTTTTAAGCAACGCAAAAGTAATTTAGATAATATTATCTATAAATTTTTTTCAAAAAAATCTTGGCTTTTAGGATAAACTATAGATTCTTAAAAGAAAAATATTAATAAATTACAAAAATATAAATTCTCCAATAGGATATGTGGAAACAAGCACGAAATTAATTTATATTTTTTTCTTTTCTATATAACAAAATTAATTTATTTTCTTCTCTTTTTAGTCACACCATGAAATTGATCTGTTCATATCGTTAGACTATGACATCATAGTTGCTAACGTAGGAAAAATAAAAAAGGTGATTGAACTTTCAAAAGGAAAAAGAAGGATAAAAACAAAATGAATGGTCTAAGTTAGCTAACCTTTTTCTACAAAGGAATCTTAATAAGATCTTAAAATTTAAAGTAATTCAAATTCCTCAAATATTTAAAAATTCTATGTTGGAGAATATTTTTCAAAAAAGACACTACTTTATTCCAGTTATATTTTGCAACAAGAGAAGCCGTGATTCACATTATAAGGAATAACCAAGACAATATTAACTTCAGCAAATATCTTTCTATTTAGGTATAATTTCATTTACTCCCTTAAAATTTAGCTCATTTCAGCAGTAGTTCAAATAAATTACCTAACTCAAAAATATTAATATTTTTATTGAATGAATCAGGAGATAAAATTAATTTATAACTTATAATGAGTTATTAAGATAAAATGTCTTATTTTCGTTTATATATAGTTAGACATGATGTTTTAGGGTCTAATTAAAAAGCATTTTGAATATTAAATTTTAAAAAAAAAATTATTGTCATTTATTTGATCTTAACAAAGGAATAATTTCTTAAGTTTTAAAAATAATTGTTTACTTATATTAAGAGAAATTTAAAATTAGACTTATAAAAAGTCAATTGTCTAAAATACCCTTATCTATTTGTTACATATTTAGTTTATGAGAAATATTTACTTTATTCTTCTCATAAGATATACTTTAAAATATTTATTAATGAAATAATACAAATTTTAGGAAAAGTAATTGTTGATAACTACATAATTAAAAACAATTTGTTAAAAAGCAGACTTGCAAAAGTTTTACTCATAAAAATATATTTCAAGAAGTTTTGTTTGACAATAGAATATCAATTTGACCCTTAAAGTGAATAGAGTAAATTAATTAAAAAATTATTAACATATGTTTATTTTAAAAAGTTTAAAATTAAGTAAACAGTAATCACTCTCTTAACTAATAAAGAGGACAAAACTAGTTAAGTCGAGGATTCTACTCCACTTACTGAGGGTTAAATCTACAATACGGAGAAATCTATTCCCATAATAAACACATGATGATGATTAAACCTTTCATTGGACGTTGTGAAAAAAAAAAAAGTGAGTACTACCATTGCCAAATATTAAATTAATAACATCAAATTTTACCTTTGTACTTTCGTTCTTAAGTATATTATATGAAACTAAATTAAATGAATTGTTAAGAATTTGTTCAAAATTTTAAATTAAGATTTAAAAAAAAAAAAAGTATGTACCTAACTACCACTCCATAAGATAAATAATGCATGTGTGCTCAAACTAATTGAGTAATCCTCTTGTGGGTACTAATTATATGAATTTGTTCAAGAAGTTTTTTGATCAATTCAATTCCATTTTACAGAAAGATCTTAGAAAGAGTTCGGTGTAATACAAGAGGTCTAAAGATTGAGCTCCATTTTTGCAGCAAGATTGGACAAGTGTATGGTTTATATTCATGGTTTATTAGTTTTTGTTCATGTAATTAGTTAAGTATAAATTGGGGTCTATGTGTATGCATGTATATAAATAAATAAATATATATATTATTCAGTGTGTATAGTTGAGTAATATTATTGAGGGTATTAGTTAATTTAATTAGTAAAATGTTTTGAGATGATATTGAATGACATTAAAGTCCCTAAAGTTTAGCAATTAATCGCATAAGTTCTACTAATTTCAAAATTATCCTTCAAAGTTTCAGTCGGTTACTTGTACACTGAATTTGGATGGAAAGATAGATAAGATGATAAATTGACATCTTTTAGTGATAATGACTGAGATATTATAACATGGCTGCCAACTTATTGTGACATGTCATCATTCTATTGGCCAACATTTTTTTATTCTTTTTCTATTTGTCCATTAATATTTGTTTTGCATTTTTATTAATTAAAAATAAAATATGTAAGTCAACTAAATAAAATAACAGTCCTAGGAAAGAAGAAGGACCACTGCCCCATTACTTTGGCTATGTGGCTGAAGAGAATTTGGTGATTGTTTGATAAATGTATCAGAAGAGAGGATGCATAATATAGATTGAATTTTATGGATCAAGTTTTTTCAGTAACGGACGATAGGATGGTAACAGGCCAGGGATAGATAGGAATCTCTGGCCCATCTTCGATTTGGGCAACTCAAGCTCTCGACACGACTTTGATCCTGTTTCGATTTTATACTTAAAAACAAAGAATTTGTAATTGTTTAAATTTGAACTTTAAACTTAAAAAAATATAAATAATTATCTCACCACTATATCAACTTCATTCTTTTATTCAAATATGTGAATAAAATATATTTAATAAAGAACACGTATTTAATTTATATCATTTAAAAATATTATTTTTGAATTGTTATTATTAATATAAAATAATTGTGTAATTTAACATTAATTATATCGTTAACAATTATTTAAATATAATTTTATTACTATTTTTTTCTTTATAATTATTTGAAGGAACAATAATTCTATTTTAATATTATAATTTGTAAATTCTAATAATATAAATTTGATTACAAATATAAAATTTTCAAAAATAAAGAACATATCTATAGAAATTGTAAGTATCACAAAAATAATGTCAAAAGTTTGTAAAATTAAAAAAATCAAAAATCTTGTACATAACATTAATAATCAGCTAAGTAATTCAAGTTTACAAAAACTATTCTCACTTGTAATGAATAGAAAGTGATTGTGAGTAGAAGATAGAAAGGTGAGAGCAACTCACTTTTTTTTTAAATCTCGAGATTTCCCTTTATATATATTTATAAAATAATTAATTTCTCATATGTGAAATTGTTATTTCAGATATTATCAAAATAATATAATAATAATAATAAATATTTATTTTTTTTTTCGTAAATTAATTTTTAAAAATAAAATAATTGACAACAATCATCAATTTGATTTAGATAATTTATATAAAATATTGCAGCTAATAAAAATTTTGTTAGAATAAAATATCAAATTTGATTGATTCATTTACTATAATTTTTCATTAACCTATATAAATAGAAAAATAAATAAGTGTAGTAGTAAATTATAATTTAATTTTTAATAGAATTAATAAGGTTTAGAAAATATATTAAATTAATCTTAGAGTTTTTTATTTTTTTATATATTTTGTACAAAAATATTTTGAAGGCGGTTGTGAGAGAAGGTGAGGGTTTTCTTTTATTTTAGGATTTATATATATATCTATATAATTAACAATTTAAGATTTAAAAAAAAATATAATCATATTATGTGAAAGACCTAATTGATTAAATTAAAAAAATTGTAAACTTTTTTGAAGGATTTGATTGACTAAAATAAGAGATATTAAACTTCTATAATTATTTATTAAATAATATTGATACAATTATAATTTAACCGAACAATTTTCAAATTATTTTTCGAATCGGGGACGAGTCGGGTAAAAAGGGTCATCACTATCCCCGAGCTATTTTGAGGACGGGGATGAAAATTATACTTGAGCCTCATCTGATCCTCAATTTTGTATAATATTCCTCTCTAATCTCCAATTCGAATGACTCAAGCCGTCAGCCCTACGAGAATCTATACGATCACCAACAGATTAGGACTTTTAAGAATACTTTTAAAATTAGTAGGACTCATTAAATTAATTAGCTAAAATTTAGAGACTTTAATGTAGTTACTCTAAAATTTATTAAGGGGATACTAATAAATAGGTCTTTAAACTTTGGTGAAACAATAAATAAGAATATACTTGAGTAATTTTAACGAATTGGTCCATAGTTTTAGTTAGTTTTTAGTGTCACTTATGTCACCTGAAGAAGCTATTTGTTATGCGTAATCAAGTATGTTCTTATTTATTGTTTTGCTAGAGATTATGTACCTATTTATTGATATCCTATTAATTAAGTGGTACTATTAAGGTATTAATTGGTTTTTAACTAATATAAATTTTTGTTTTTCAAGAAGGTAAAATAAGTTTGGAATTTATAAAATCTGACTTACACTATATTTTGAAGAAATTAGTTTAATCAATGTGTAATATTAAAAAAAATTGGTAATATTATTCCTTACAAAATTTAACTTAAATTTTTAAATTTAATTGACCTATCATCAACTCATGCTGAATCATCCTTTGAATCATTAAATGATACGTTCAATAATTTGATGATAAATATAATTTTCCATGCCATTTAAATAAAAAATTTAGGATAAATGTTAAGAAAGGTGAATGACAGATAAATTCACACTAAAGCATAAATAATAACATATTTGGAAAGAATATGTACAATTACTTTAATTAACATTTAAAATTTATGAACAATTGTGGTTTCTTCTATTTCAAGCTTGAATTTCTTCTTTAGAAGCTTATTTTGCATGCTTACTGATCTTATCAACTTCTATCCATCTCCTAATTCCTCTTTTCTTTCACTTGCTTGAATTCCTTCTCTACCTTCTTTTTGTAAGCGACGATGACAACAACAACAACGATAAAAAAAAAAATGATAACACAAAAAACTATTATTAATATTACGTAGAGTCATTGTTATAAAAAATGTATAACAATTAATAGATTTTTTAGATTTCTAAAATTTTATATTTTTACAAATTAAAATTTAATTTCATTATTTGTAATAAATGGGTTTGTAATTGCTATTAAAATGAATGAAGCACTTTTAAATGATAATTCATATATTGTATTGCTGTGATGGTCAAATTTCAATATCGTAAAGTTAATTTTGTTACTGTAAAAGAAGTTAGGGACTTATTTGTTATAAAAAAAAATTATATCTTTCTTATAAAAATTTGAAGTTTTAGAGGCCTGAATGTTATTATCTAAAAAACTCAAGTTCAGTGAAAATACAAAAACATGTATCAACTGAAGTTAATTAAAACCGAAATAAGGGAAAAGTAAATAATTATTTAATAACATTTTTAAATGGTATATTTAAAATTATAAAATTGATATTATTAAAAACAGAAAATACATTTATAATTATTCGTTATAAATAACTTTTTATAATAAAAAAGAATGAATTTAATATTGTTTACAAAAATTAATAAATTAATTGTTTTAACAAAATAGTAATTAATTTAAAAATAAATTTTTAAAAAATGGTTCAAAACAACAAAAAAAATTATTTTTCACTTTAAGTTAAAATTTAAAAAAATACTTTTTATTTTAAAAATAAATTTTAAACACATACAACCAATTTTAAACACTTTTTTTATTACTTGTATTTTAAAAATATAACCTTTCGTCAAAATAATACCTTCTTATCTGCAGTCCCACGTGGTGCCTTCCCCAGGGCAACTAACCGTGAAATTCTATGACCAGTCTATGAGAAAAAATAGTTAATAAAAGTTCAAGAACACAAAAAGGAAAACTAAATAAATAAATGAATGAATACAATTAGTTAGTTAAGACTTCAATGAATATAAGAATAATTGACAATTAATTTTTCAATGAATATAAGAACAATTAATAATTAATTTGCACCCAAAAAAAGGGAGAAAATATTATAAATAAAATTTTACCCTTCTCTTAGATTTTTTCTCCTCTTGCAATTCACTATTCTCAGCTGATTTCTACACAAACTAAGAAAAAATTTTATGAGTAATTTAAATAATTTGCATACAATTGAAGTTGTAAAAAATAATAGTTGCAGAAATTTCTTACACTTTTTAAACAACATTTGAGATAATCCATGTTTAATTTCTTCGTCAAGAGCTAAGAGAAATTAAATTAATTTATTTAATGGAGAAGAAATTAAGCTAGAGCTTGTATAATGGAGGCGATGAAGTAGCTAGCTTGATCAATAATTCTGATTTCTATCATTATGAATACTTTAATGCTTATATTTTACACATTCCTCGAATATATTCCATGAAATTAATTCTTGTTGGGTATACGATGCCTTTGGCTAATGGAATTAATTGAGTGAGGGTAAAAATATCGAGGAATATTTTTCTGGTTATTTTCAATTTTTCTCTCTAATTTTTTTTATATACATAAAAAATAATACCAATTTATTGAAAGTTATCACTCCACTCCTAAATAACATAAAAATAATTATTTTATTTTTATTTTTAAATTAGAAATAAAAAGAGATAATATAATTTTATGCCCTAAATTTTGACAAACTAACAAATAATGATATCTTTTGACCAATTATAATATTTTAGTCCCTACTGTATTGCTATTACATTTATCATTATCCATTAAAATTTTTGAGAGATAATTCACTTTTTTCCTCCAACATTAAAAAACCAATTTTACTAAATTTAATAAAAAATTCAAAGGATTTCTTGTCAGAAAAAATATATCAACTTCTCATGCGCCCTTTTTTGTTAAAAAAATATATCAATTTCTCTTACTATTTTCTCATCATCAACTAAATCCTTTATTCTAGTTTTAAATACTCTTTTCTTTTATTGTTAATTTTTACTATCTCAGCTATTGTCCTCCTCATAATCGTTTATAAAGCTACTCAAGAGATAGATCATCAAAAAAACAAACTTAAACTCACAATACATGACTTTAATTCATAATTTTTGAAAACAAATAATAACAAAAATGATAGGGAATTGCTTGGGCAATTATTGTAGTTTTTATCGATAATTTTTTGGATATAATTTGTAAAAAATTTGTATTTGCAAAAAAGAGAAAGAAACAATGGCGATGGTCTTGGCTAAGACAGTGATAGAGAGAGAAAAAATAAAAGATAATAGAAAAGATAAAAAAATAAAAATGGAGGTGATAATAATGGTGACATATTTGAAGATGGGAGGAGAGGAAAGGTGGCAATAGAAGCAGTAGATTAGAGTTTTATGTTTATATTTTATATTAAAAATAAATAGTTAAAGTATTCATTTAAATTCAATCAGTGTAGGTAAATTTGTATTTTATTATTATTTAATGGATTGATGTAATACTAAGAATTAAAATGTTAAAATTAATTAAAGTATGTCTTAATTTGTTATTTAAAAAAAGTTCAGTGACTCAAATGTTATTATTCTTTTTACTTTTAATTAGAAAAGGTGAAATAATCATTTTTTCCTCGTTTAGAGATGAAATGACAGACTTTTAATAAATTGATAGTAATATCTAATATATATCAATAAATTAGGAGGCAAAACTAAAAATAACTCTATTTTTCTACTTTATTGAAAGATTTTAAGTTGATTGATTAAAGTTGGACTTGTGACATAACACATTGGAATATTTTTTTTTGAAAATGATATCTTTTATAAGAGACACTTAACTTTAATACACTTTTACATAGAAATAGACAAATGTATCTATTTTATAAAATTCAAGCACATTAATATTTTTTTATTACATTTGTGTTATGTCTAACTTTTAAAATGTCCATATGATACAATTTATAATATTATTAAAAATTCTTTTTATTATATTATACATCTAACGGTTTATAAATAAATCTAAATATATGTATAAAAAAGTATAGAATTATTGATCCTTTCTTTTATATATATATATATACATTAAATATTTAAAAATTTGTATATAGTAAAATCACTCTACTTAATTCATTAGGAAAAAAACTAATACTATATTAATTATAATAATACGATAAAAAAAAGACTCAATATTTAACTCAGGCACGTAAATCTCACCAACAATAAAAATAAAAATTAATAAAAATTCAAGTATAAATAAGAACCGAAGTTAACACTCAGATAAGAAAAAGTAAATAAATAAATTTATGTAATTTTATTAGGTTTTGCATGCTTCTTTTCTTTGAAGTTCTGCCAACAGCCTTCTCATATTGTTAAAGCCATATGAGATATAATTGATTAAAATCCAAGTATAGTTTTTGTTATGAAATTTAATTAACCAAAACAAATAGAAATCAAAATAATTATAAAATAACACAGAATTTACATGAAAATTTTCTAAAATTTTCAAGGGAAAAACTACATGAGGGAGAGCAGTCAATTTTCACTAAAATAAAGAAAAAATCAATTACAAGTTTTTTTTTTAAATGCTCAAATATATACTTTGGGCTTGGTTGAGTTCGGGTTAAATTTGGGTTTGGATTAGACCCGTATAAAAAATATATCCATACAATTTACACATATATACAATATTGAAAATAAAATATCGTACTTTAATGTACTGTATTGTTTACCAAATACAAACCACAAATTCTACAATTTTAAAGAAAAAAGGAAAATAAATTTAATTAATTTTTTAATCAATATAATAAATACAAAAATTGGCAAATAAGTTGTTGGGAAAAATAAAAAACAATTATATAGGTACATATGAATAAAATTTTACTACTTGCTTAGAACTGTTCTTCTCTTCATCTTCTTCTTTGTTGAATTCATTCTGATGATCAGATGATTTCTATATAAGACAAGTAAAAATAAAATAAAATTTATTAATTAATGAGTAAAATGGGTAGATCAAAGGTAAATAGCAGAAATAATTCTTACACTCTTGAAGCAGCTGCAGCGAAAATAATCCATTTTAATTTCCTTTAACAAGATTTAAGATAAAACCTTTAATGGAAGAAAGAAAATAGATAATAATAATAACAGAAGGGGATGTTTATATTTTATGCACTTTTACATTTTATACATGCCTTTATATATTCTATTGAAATGTCTTGTTAGGTCTATGATTTCTATATATTAATTGAATAGGGTTAAAAAAAATTTAATAATATTAAATATTCATGTTAATATATAGATTCGATAAAAATATTACTCTAATATCATAATTTGAGCATAGATATTAATATTAAATTTTATTATATTCTTACTTTATTTCAATATAATACATTTTTATGACATAACTTAGTGATAATCTGAATATTATTAAATTTTTACATCTTTATTTAGAAAATAATGGTTAAAAATTATTCGTATTGTAATAAATAATAAATATGTTCCTAAAATTAATATTGAAAACAAAAGACAGGATTAAAATATGGGAAAAATAAAGGAAAGAAATATGCATAAATTAAACTATAAAATATAAATTTTTATGTATATCATGGCCACAATATATAATACAAAGAGCATCCTCAACTCCATTAAGCTTTGCAATTAAACTCTTTCTACTTAAAAAGAAGTGCAAGTACCCATAAATTATTTCTACTTCTCTTTGGTCACCAAATCCTCTCTCTCTCTCTCTCTCTCTCTATTCCTAATCTAATTCTAAAATTAAAAATTCTAGAAAAAGAAAAGATATACTTTGCACATAAAAATACTATAACAAAATCAAGCTAATTTAATTAATTAAAACACCAATAAAACCCTAAAAAAATTATATATAAAATTTCTCAAGTTTCCTCAAACCCAAAGATCGTTGTGTTTCAATTTATTGTTATTAGGGCAAACTTTTGGGTCTTTTTCAAGATTCTTCAATGAAGAAGATGAAGATTGGTAGTAGTCAGGAGAATGACGAGGGAATTCAGATAGCATTTGAACTACTTCTCTCATTGTTGGTCTCTCAATGCTATTTTCTTGAATGCACAGCATTGCTATGAAGAGTAAGTGCATTGCTTCTTCTTTTGGTACCAATGTTAGCCTTGGATCAACAATGCTCATAATCTCTTCTTTTCTCCCGTTTGTTGCTCTCTTACTCCATTGAACTATGTCGACGCCCTCCCCGAAATCACCCACCGGCCGACGTCCGGTGAGGAGTTCCAAGAGAACGACTCCGAAACTATACACATCGCTTTTCTCGTCTACTCTTAATGTGTATGCATATTCTGAAAAAAGAAATATATTATTAGTAATTCGTTCAATAACAATATTAATGTGAACATTTAAATAAAAATACCATGCATAAGAAATTAGAAAAAAAAACACTAGGGGTGATCTTCTTGGGCCAAGGGATGGTTTGAGGCCCAAATCGAAAATTAAAGTCTAAATACACTGCATAGATTTTCGGTACACCCAACTCTTTCTACTGGAACATAATAATTTAAGCATCAATAATTTAAAAAATAAAATATATTATATTAATAATTGAAAAAGAATTGAATTTAACATTTAGGACGTGAAATACAAAATATATAAAATCCTTTTTAAAAAAACACAAACTTTACACGTAAGCCCAAATATTTTGTAGGGTTTATATTATTAGATAAAAAAAAGTAAAAAGTAAAAAGGTTTTAGATTTGGTCCATTTAGATTATGGACCATTGGCTTTCACTTAATAGATGTGTGTGCATGATGTCGGTTAGCTTTTACGACACTCGACGTTCTGTCGTTTAAGACGACAGCGTCAGAACGTCATTGCCCTTAGATTGTCAGATTGACCTCTCACATCCCCGTCTGATTTGTAGACCCCAAGAAAAATTAATCACAATAAAAAAATTTAGCGTCAGTGACCAATCTAGTAATTCTGATGTTGGTGGGATTACCTATAAAATTCTATTTTTCATTTGTCTGTCTGTCTCCGTAGCACAAATCACGGGTGAACTTAGTGCTGTCACTTTAGCAGGGGTAGTTTTTCTGAACGGTAAGTACCATTCTATTTTAGGCTTTAAGGCCTTGGTGACCGTCAGATATAAATTCAGGGAAGTTGTGCTAGGTATCGACGGTCACAAAATAACCGGAATGTGAACTAAGATTTAACCGTTAGATCTACAGTGTTATCAACAGACGGCTATGATTATTTGATACGCTAAATTTTTGTCCTTTACTCTTAATCTCCTCTGATAATCAGACCTTCCAAGGACAATCTAACGGCAGAGAATAAATAAGTATGTGGCCCACGGTTTTGACAGTTTAATACACACCCATTAACTAACTTCAACCTCTTCAGTACTATTAAAAGTCATTTAAGCAGAGATACTGATAATGATTGATGGAATTGTAAATTTCATCAATCAATTTAATTGATTTCATTCAATCGATTAATTAATTTATTTATATCTATTACATTTTTCAAATTATATGAAACGTTTTATTTTTTTAATAAATAAAATTGTTTATTACATTTTCTACTTAAGTGTAACTGTTTAATTTTGATTATATTTCATTAATTTTTTTAAAAAATAGAATTTTTAAAATTTACAAGAATATAAGGAATATATTTTGCTATATTATAATTTTTTCTTAGATTTAAAAATAAATAAATGAATACATAAGAAAGAATATAGGAGCCAAAAATGCTGACTGTAACGTACCTGGAGCAATGTAGCCATAAGACCCTGCAATTGCCGACATACATTCCGACGCGCCGCCATCGATCAAGAATTTGGCGAGGCCGAAATCGGCGACGTGAGCTTCAAAGGCAGAATTAAGCAGGATGTTGTTTGATTTGACGTCTCTATGAACAATTAATGGTGAACAATCATGGTGAAGATAGCAGAGACCTTTAGCTGCTTCAATGGCGATTTTGTACCTCAAATTCCAACTCAGAAATCCTCCCTTTTTCCCGTGTAATGCTTCTCCCAAGCTTCCATTTCTCATGTACTCGTACACCAGGAGATTGGTTTCTTTGTTTGAGCAAAATGCAAGCAATCTGACGATGTTTCTGTGCCTGATGTTTCCCAGGGTCTGGATTTCAGCTCTGAAGCCATGATCATGACTGTGAGTGCCGAAACCAAGCAGTTTTTTAACAGCAATTTCAACCCCATTTGGCATTTTTCCATGGTAGACAATTCCAGCGCCTCCTCTTCCAATTACATTCCCATCTTTGACACATTCCAGGATGTCTGTGACTGTGAATTCCAGCTTCTGGAATGCTGTCATTTTCCAGGAATCTGAACCGGTTTTCTTGAATGATTTGGCCTTGATTATGGCAGCAGTTGCGAAAATCAGTGAGCATATTAGGAGGCCTAATGCGAAAATCAGCTTGAAATCTCCGGGGGCTTTTCCGGGTTGGTGGGGAATTGTGCTGAAGTTGCATGGATTGTTCAGGAGATTGCCACAAAGTTGAGGATTTCCAGCAAAAGATGACGCATTGAACACTGTGAATTGGCCTGATTCCGGCAGCTTACCGGAGAAATCATTGAAAGAAAAGTCGGCAATTGTGAGACTCTTCATGGATCCTATTGATCTGGGTATGGCTTCGCTTAAGTGGTTTCTAGATAAATTCAAGTAATTGAGGATTCGGACGTTGGAAATTTCAGGTGGGATTGAGCCAGAGAGGTTGTTCTGGCTCATGTCAAGGTAAGTAAGATGGTTACAGTTTCCGATTTCTGGTGGGATTTCACCGGAAAGCGAGTTATGGCTGAGATCAATCTTTAAAACTTGCCTGAGTTCTCCTATGGAAGGAGGAATTGGCCCTGAGAATTGGTTTCCACTAAGTAGAAGAATTTGGAGGGAAGAGAAATTTGAAATTGATGATGGCAAAGGACCTGAAAGGAGATTATTTGACAAATTGATCTGTCCTAATTTAACAGGTTTGGAAGAGCTGTTACGATTTTCAGGCAATGATCCTGACAGATAATTGTTATGCAACTCTGCCAAATTCAGTTCTGGCAAGTAAATGAACCCACTTGGTATGCTACCATTCAAGTAATTCTGCCCCAGCCTGACTCTAATGAGACTGTGACATGCCCCTAATCCTTCAGGCATCGGCCCAAAAAGGAAATTTTTTAACAAAATTAGAATCCTCAGCTCATTTGAAGAACACAAGTCTGGAGGGATTGTACCAGTGAGCTTATTTGACGACAAATCGAGGACTTGAAGCTTCCTATTCCGGCCAAGGTTTTCTGGTATCACTCCGGTGAAGTTGTTCTGCCACAGCCCCAAGGTTTCCAAATTAGGCAAGTCTGCAACATAGTCAGGAATTGAACCATGCAACCTGTTCATGAAGAGATTGAAAAGCTTGAGCTGCTGGAGGTTGATGAATGAATATGGAATTTCTCCAGTGAGTGCATTGTTGGAGAGATCAAGATTCACCAGGTTTGTTAAGTTTCCAAGCTGCTTGGGAATTGAGCCTGAAAGAAGGTTGATATGCATGTAAAGAGTATCAAGCAGCTTCAAGTTTCCAAGCTCATGAGGAATTGGACCATCTAATTCACAGCTGGATAGATCCAAGTGAACCAAATTTACTAGTTTGCCAAACTCCTTTGGAATCCCACCTTCAAAAACATTGTAATAACCCAAGTAAATCTCCCTCAAGTTTGTCAGATTGCTTAACTCACCAGGGATGTTTCCTGTAAGGTCATTTCCAGCAAGTGAAAGATACTCCAACCCCACTAACTCTCCATAACTTTCTGGGATTTTTCCATGGAAATAGTTGCCACCAAGATCCAAGTACCTGAGTTTCTTCAAGCTCAGAATCCCAACAGGAAGCAAAGCTGTCAAATTGTTGTCATAAGCATCAAACACTTCCACGTTTTCCAGACTTGAGTAGTTCCAATCCAAGCCACCACTGAACTGATTGGTTGAGAGGTTAAGTGATCGAAGACTACTCAAGTTTCCAATCTCAATGCTTCCCGTAAAATTATTTCCTGCAAGAGAGAGGTTTGTGAGTTTGTCAAGTCTTGAAATTTGAGGTGAAACCGAGCCACAGAGATTCAATTCTGTCAAGTCCAATGAAAAAACTCGGTCCCCGGAACACAGAATTCCAGCCCACGAGCAAACCGAGCTTGGATTCGATGAATTCCACGAGCTTAGAGCTGGTTCAGGAAATTCAAAACCTTGTTTGAGAGCAACCAAAACATGAAAATCATCAACCAAAGACGAAGCAGAAGAAAAGCTAGTAACGCTTAGCAGAGAGAGGAGTGTCAAAACAATGAAAAAGACCATATTTTCCTGGGAAATATTTTTCTTTTTTCTTTCAAAGGGATTGTGTTTGGAAGGACTCGGAGGAAAGACAAAGGGATTTAAACACTTGGGTGATTAAAAATTTTCTGGGAAAAAAAGGAAAAGTGAAGGGAATCTGGGAAACTTCAAGTGTGTATAGGCTTAAGGAATCAAACATCTTCACAGAAAGAGTCTTCATATACAAGGAAGAAGCTAAGCCTCTCCTTTTTTCTGTTCTTCTTCTTTTTCTTCTTGCCTTTTCTCTCAAAGAGGAAGAGAATATCAACTAGAAATTCTACCAGAAATGGCAAATTGATTTTCTGTTTATGTATTTCAGGCAAAGAAAGAGAAGGGTTTCTTGTTAATAATGAAATGAAAAAAATGAAATAATATTATTAAATAGTAAAAACAATAAATTAAAAAGGAGTTGGATAACAAAAAATTTAAAGTGAAGATTAGAGGAAGAAAAAGTAAAGTTGATGCTCTCTCTTTTTTAATTTATTTTTTATTTTTAATTTTTTTTGCTTTATTTATTTCTTTTATGACAAAAATACCCTTTAACTTTAATCAAAGAAGGCTCTTTATTGCTTTGAATGAGAGATGATGAAATTGCACTTTCAATCATTTAAAATGGCTGAATTGTCCTGTTGCTTTTCATGAATGACAACTATGTACCCTTATTTTGTAAGAATATTTAATTCTGTAATTGCATAAAAGTGGGGGAAGTAATTGATACACGCCATTAAAGTATTTCCGCTGTGTTTCATTGTCTCCAATTAAAGCTATATATATGTATATATATATATATATACACACACCAAAGTATTCCAATTTTATATATCTATAGTTAATTTTCTTGCTTCCTTGAGACCGAATATTTTTATTTTTCTATTTTTGCCCCTTTGATTTTGCCAAACCCGGAGCATGATATTAATTCCAAGCATTTAGCATATTCTAGGCTCAAACAATAATTATAATTTTTTATTGTTTTCAAAATTTTGAAGCTCATTATTTTAAAAGGTTAGGATAAATATGAGGTAGACAAATAGTGAGAATAAAAGGGTTCAAAATATTTAATTCTTTAAAAATTTAATCTTTTTTATCGTAAATTTATGACGTTATTAAGATAATATTTATTATTGTTCTCTCATTATATCAATCAGAATGATTCGTTATGCTTATTGATAAGATAAAATTGTATACGTAATTTAAGATAAGTATCACAATACTTACGTAATAGAGTCAATTTTTTCTTATCTACGATTAGAAATCATATTGAATCAATAAATTAAATTCCATTATAGCAATGGTATGACTAGCAATTTTTAAATTGCGATGACATAATAAAGTATACATGGATAAAAAGCATATTATGATCTTTGATGATGCATGGAGAGGTCCCATTAAAAAGTATATATTAAAATAAAATTAATGTAATTGTGATCTCATTTTTTTTTTTTTGACTGATCTTGATCACTGTCAGAACATTGTCAGAATCATATATCGAAATCACCATAGGTTGGACAAAAAAAATAGATATAAAAATACAGAAAGATTGTATATTTATAGCGAGTATTTTGATGTAGAGAATGTTGTGTTAAAAAATTAAAGAAGTTTTATATTACCTAAGAGTGTGAATATATATATTTTAACTTTGAGTTGGAAACATGTGCCTGCAAAAACAGGGCCTGATAGTGTAAGAAGAAGTAAAAGATGATGATTATTAATATATCATTACAATGTTTCGTTGAATGATCAATAGATAATTATAATGTTGTATGGATAGGTTGCATGGAAGAAGGAACAAGTGGAAGCACTTTTAATTTAAGCAACTTTATTCCTTCTCCTGCTTCCTCGCCCTACAGGACTGGGACCAAGACCAACTCTTTCTCTCTATGTTAAATGTGCCATTTGAGAGAGAGCAAGCTAGCTAGCATGCTTTATTAGAAGATGGAATAGTCTTAAAGAGAGGGCTGAAAAGTAAAAGCAGGAGAGATTATATATCAATTTAAATGCTTTTTGATCTTCCACTTCAAAAGAAATGAAAAAAAAAGAAAAAGAAAAAGAAAAATCCATGACCCCTCTTCCTCACATGGAAAAGAGTGCTGTTGTTCTATTAACTTGAACTCGAATTAAACCTTCTCTCCCTCTCTCTACAAAGAAAAATCCGTGGGTTCCCTTGCATGGGAAAGAGTGCTTTTGTATTAATATGAAAGAGAGTTGGAAGCACTTTTGAGGTGTCTCTATCTGACTTATTGAAGGGCAGCTGTGTGGCCCTTTTGAAGGATCATTGTCTTGGTGGTTTGCAGCAGGTCTCTCTTATGGAAAAACCCTAAATTTGCTCACTCAATGTTTACATAATAATAATATATTTTGTGGAGTCTGATGTTGTGGGTAAAGTCCAAGAGGGAACCTAACAAATCTTAACTTCACTTTTGTCCTAAAATCTTAATTTCATGATCAAATATTTAATAAAAGTCATGACACCACTCACCTTTAGAATCATTTTTTGCTACGTTAATTAATTTATATAATGTAATTGAACTCAAAGAGAAATCTTAAGATTTGAAATATCTATTTCTTGATTGTTAATCAAGGATAGAATGTACAATAATATAATAAAATATAAGTAAAATTCAAAATAGTTTAAAGTGATCGGTCAACTCAAATTTATTATTACAATGATTTAATATTTATGAGTTCTTCTTATAAAAAAATTAGAGAAAAATTTTGAGTATCACACTCAAACTAAGAGGTGAATTTATTCCCAAATTATCTGTTACAAGTATAGTTTGATTATTATTTATTTTATTAATGACATAAAAGTGATAGACCCATTTTATATGTTGTTAAATTTCTTAAAAAAGACGTTGAAATAATTGGTATAAATAATTGATGTGTTATATATCACATCATATTATAGGAAAATGCTACCAAGAAGAAGACATTCAAAATTATTATTAATTCATTTCCTTATCATAAAGGAGGGAAATTATAAAAAAGAAAATGCAATATATAAATTAATATCTGTGCCATTAATTATTTTGGATTAAAAGTTAGAGAACCAGGTTCTCTATTGACTTTCACTGCATTATTCCTTCTTGGGTTATTGAATTATTGAAACAAAGCTGAAAGAATATAAGAATCTTCAAGCTAAAAACACTTTGCAAACATTGCTTTACTCATGTGATTTAAGAAATAAATTAACCAAAAAAATGTCGGTATAACGTTGTATAACTCTACTTTCTTGATGTTTCTTGAATATTAATACTTTTCCACCCTTTCATTTTTTTTTCTGTATAATTAAAAGTCTTTTAGTTCAAAATTATTGTTCCATGCAATCCCTTAATATCCTACATAATTTGTATTAATAAATTGATTAACCTTTCTTAGGCTTATTTAAAATTGAATTGGTATGGAATAGATTCATTAACAGGTGAAAATAAATAGATACAGATAATTGATAAATATTAACTATTAAGTAAAAATTCTAATTTATCAAATATTTTGTCTGTTGTATTTTTAAAATTATGTTGAAATATAATAATTGTATAAATGAATATAATCAAATTTTAATGGTCAATAAGCATATATTATATGCATTGACATTATATTTGTTGGTATATATGCATCAAATAACTTATATTAATTATAATTAGATTTACAATAATATGAATTTAATACGAAATGTCATATTTCTATTTTATTTTTTCTTTTGAGTTTCCATATTATAGTAAAAATTCTAAAATTATATTTATTAAATCATGATTTAGTCCATACATCTATTTTTCAAATACAAGGATATCTATCATCAAATTTGGAAGAAATATATTATGAGAGGCTGCATTAATTATACTATGATTCAAATATCTATTTGTATAGAATATTTATTCTCAAATTAGGAAGAAATTTTACCTCCACAATACTAACAAGCTTATGGTAATACATAAATACCATAACTTGACATCCTAATATGTAACAAATTCGATACTTAAAATTATAAATCTATTTATTGAGTTATAAGTTTGCCAGTAATATTCTTGGTATAGTATTTAGCACACATTCAATGTCATCTAATATTTAAAGAGGATAGTTTAAATTCTCTCCGATATCTCTAATAG
The DNA here is from genome assembly GCA_022749755.1 of Azadirachta indica. Classification (NCBI taxonomy): domain Eukaryota; kingdom Viridiplantae; phylum Streptophyta; class Magnoliopsida; order Sapindales; family Meliaceae; genus Azadirachta; species Azadirachta indica. The sequence goes on along the minus strand of CM040444.1, from coordinate 4,522,472 downwards.
GGTAGATTTTTCTCAAAATAATATATAAAACCAAATTTCTCTAATATGAGAATGCATAGATATATAAATTACATCCATTGTTATTGTGTTGATCAAAGTTAGTTCGGATAAATATGTAATTTTACATATCAATTTTGAATATTTAAAAAAAAAGTTATAACTTTAATAATACCACATGAAAAATATTTAAATTGAAAACATATAATTCAAATTTTGAGATAAATTATGAGAGAAAGAGATAAAATGGGTGGTGAATCATGATGTTTGTGACTTGCTACACGTTGGCCTGCCCACAACCAATGATTAATGTGTTGTATTGGTAACGAAGGGCTATTTTCCAGCTTAATGCCATACAGAAAGGGAAGATTTTGGCTATTCATCATTTAGATTTTGTGTGTTTTGTACAATTTTAGAAGTCATCAGGCCTGCCCTCAGGTGCTGTCTTTTGGGCACTTTGCTAAATTCCAAAGCGATAGTTTCCAAATACATAATCATTTTTCATATATAACCAAAATTCACATGATAAATGCGGCGCGTGTGGCGCACGATCCAATCATGTGGATGGAAAATGCCCCAAATTCAGCTGCTCTGCCTACTTCTATGTTATGACGAAAAGTTATTTAAAGAGTAATTTCTTTTTCTTTTTTTTTAATTCTCACATTTATTGATACATCTTATATTTCTCCTCCTAATGTTACTCGAATTCAAAATAATCTAAAAGTATTAAATATGTCTCATACTACTCGAATTATATATAAAAAAAAAATTAAATTTACATATTAAAAAAAAATGAGATATTAAAAAAATAATCTAACTGATTTAGTGTTAAAACACAAACTTAAGAGATTAAATAATCGATTTCTCTTCATACTAACTTTGGAGGAATAATTTATTAATTTATATATGGGTTACTTTGATATATAATGGAATTCAAGTTTATTGACTTTTTTAAGAGAAAATTTTAACTTAACTTTAATATATAAATAATTTATTTTTCTTAATAACATATAAATTATTAATTATTTATAGAGTAAATTTTAATTTTTTTATGCTTGGTCATTTTTGTCTTTGCATACACAGTAATAACAACAATAAAAGTAAACGTATCATTTTACTATTAGTGGATAAAATTAAAAATTACAATATATAATAATTACACAAATTTTTAATCTATGCAATTATATCTTTTAGAATCTAAGGATAGAGAGTTCACATTCTATTGTCAATAGTACTATCTTTTACAATAATGAGTGTGAATTGGGTTCTAAGAAAAATCATATTGATTTTGAACAAGAATTAAAATTATTAAATAATATGATTAATATTTTAAAGGGTGGTTTAAATTTTAAATAGTTGGAGAAAATGATTGATAATCACACAAATTGCAATAATATGGAATGAGTAAGCAATTAGAAAACGGGAATTCATTAAACACAATAATTGATCATTAATACCCAAATTTCTTTTTCCAAAACATTATTTTGAGCCCATTATTAAAGGAAGTAGATACATAGAAATGACAACTTCAAATTATTTTTTTAATCCATATTGGAATTATATTCACTTTATAGAAATCATTAATGTTGAAACTCTATTAACTTCCAATCGAAGAACTTTGACTGTACAAACCCCTAAAAACAATCTTCTAAAAGAAAGGGAAATCAATTATCAATCAAGTGCATATCTTTAACTTTCAAAGTTCATTGGCTAAGCAATACTTATGTGAGGTAAAATTATTATTAATAATGTAATTAAAGTACTATAATTTATATTCTTAATAATATGTAATCTTTGAATAACCCACACTATTATGACCATCAATTAAAATTTTAATTTTAAAATAAATATTTATTAAATATTTTAACTATCATGCTTTAAAAATAAAATAGAAACAAAATAATTATAAACATATTCAAAAATAGATAAATAAAAAAAATTAATAATAGATCGAACTACTAAACGGATATTGATGTATATATCTGTAATGTGAAACATGAAATTCATAATATTGTAGGTAAATTTAAAAATATATTGTAAATATTTTTGTCTTTTAATTTAAATTATAAATTTAATTAATTAGGTGACATAAATTATATTTTCTAATTGTGGAAAAGGATATGGTAGCAAATATGTAAGAGAGATAATGCTCATGAAGTATCCAAGGCTCATGTATATATGCTTTATAAGTTAACATTAAATAGATTATAAAGTCAAAATTAAAAAAATTAAATTATGAAAAAGAATAAAAGGAAGGGCACTAATGAACATGGAGATCACTCTATGGGTAATTAAGGGCACTAATTAAACAACATAATTATGATAATTAAAATAATAAAAAAATTAACTAGTATTAAATATTGGAATATTTGAAAGAACATAATTGTCCTTTGACTACCGGAAGCTCCAATATTTATGAAAAAGCAAAAGCATGCCGAAATACAAAGATATGCTGCTGATCATCTAAGTGCTCTGAGGCAATTGAATGCCCCTTTGAACAACTTTGGCAGTGCCTCAAAGTGCTTTTGTATCAAAAGAAAGTGCTTTTGTTAATTTGTGTTCTACTTCAAGAACAAAGCAAGAATCTTTAATTTTAATTTGAAGTGCATGGCTAAGTGGGAATATTGGTCATCTTTCTTTGTATTCAACCGTTGGAAAAGGAAAAAGAGAAAGGAAAAAGAATGTTAAAATGAGGAAAAAAATCAAAATCAAAACAAAGAATGAAGAAAAGAAATAAAATGCTTCCAACACGTTTCTAGTAAAAGTAAGAATTTATTTATTTATTTATTTAAACAAAAAATTTTAAAAATATAACTTTTAATAAGGTTGTCCTTTCTACGTAAACTAAATTGTCAAGAGCACACGTCACACTCTTAAATCATTCAAATTTAATTGACATTAAAGAATCAAATTATTCCAAATTCTAGTAATAATAAGAAATAAAAATTTAGTATTTCATGAACGAAATTTTTTACTCCCATCTAAAATTTATTAAAAAAGAAATCGATTTTATTAATATTAACTATTTTTTTAATTTTAATACTAGCAAAATTTAAAAATAAGATATTTGTATTATAAAATTTTTAATTGAACCAACCGATACCTATTTTTAATCTCATTAATTAAATTATTAAGCCCTAATTTAATCTATTATTTCATAGTGCCCACGTAAATTAACTTATTAATAAATTGAAATAGAATAAGATATGGAAATAGGAATAACTTGAATCTCTACTAATAGGGCGGCACTCAATTAATTAGGTTCTAGATGAAAGTGTGCACAAACTACTCAACAAAGCAACCTTATTAGACTACTCAAACAAAAGTAAAAAGCAGGAAAAAAAAAATAAAAAGCACTTCTCCCTAGTACAACATAGCAGTGATTTGTAATTCTCAATGGATTGCCCACTTAAAAAAATAGCAGTGCCTTGTAGTTCCCAAAGTGCTTTTTTTATTTTAAATTATATTTTTTTTTCAACTTCTTCTTCCTTTGATTCTTTGAATGTAATATCACACTTCCATGTCCAGACCCAATACAGCTTTGGAAGCTATATTCCCAGTTGCAAAAGCACTTCTGTTCGAAGCAGGTACGAAAATGACATTCTCTCTCACTCTCTGAATTACCCTTTTGCTTTGGCTTTGCTGGCCCCATAACAAATTCTCGAAATATTACCAAATTAAAATTGAAAAAAAAAAAACTATAAAAATTTTCAGAGATCTATTCAATATAGAACCAAACCCTAATTCTGAAAAAGTCGTCAGTGTTTTGGACGTTTATATAAAACACTAATTCGATCACAGAATATTAATTTTATGTGAATAACTAATGAAAATAATTGAAAAACAAATTAAACAGAAAATATTTCTAAAAAATTAATAACGTGTAACATGAAAGATTTTAAATTTATATCGTGTCAGGTTTCAAATTTAACGTTAAAAATTTTCAAATAACATAAAAATACCAAAATAATATAATTTTTTTTCTATAAAATTGTATGTTGAATTTGATCAAATACGATCATATATTATAACATAACGTTGTGCTTTGTTCTTTAAATTATTTCATTTCAAATTAAAATATTTTTCTATGCAATTTTTTTAAAAAATTGTTAAAAAATTTGTTAATATGATTAATAAACTTGATAGGTGATTGTAATATGCACCATGCATGTAAAATTAGTGCTTTGCTTTCTTGGCTTTTTCTCTTTAATTATTTCTTGAATTGTTTTTAGTTGCTAAATTCCAATCCAAAGTCTTAAAAAGTATAACTCCACGTATTTTCATTAATACAAGACAAAAAAAATTAATATTTAAATACATAAATTAAACTAAAATAAATCAAACTTTAATATATATGTTAATTTTCAAATACTTCCAAAAACAATATCCCTTTTGGAAGATCATCTTGATGCATGAATATTTAATTTTAATTAATTTAATGTCATGCATATCGTATCAAAATACGAAGCAAGAGACCTCTTAATCTGCAAAATTTTCGTCTCCATTAGAAGTAGGTGCGAAGCACTTTTGAGACAAAATAGCTTTGAAATATTACCTTGGAATACAATAATTCTTTACGCATGGAATGTTTTCCTCTTATTTTGTAAAATTTTTGTCTTGATTTGATTTATAAATTGCACTAATTTAGTCTATTGAGGGTCTTTCTTTTTATACATAATCTTGGATTTGAATTAATTTATTATTCCTAAAGTATTATAATTAATAATTAGTGGGTGATTAAAGTATATCTTACTCTTAACCATGTAGTTAAATAAAGTATATATACCATCCTTCTGGTCAAAGTCACCGACTATATTAAGGACAAAGTTTCATTAACCTTTTCTTAGATTTAATTTTATTGCTACCAAACATTTCAAATTTGATATATAAACATGAATCATTTTAATTAATAGAATACGTTTATTAATTATAAAAAAAAAAATTTTTTCATGAATAGATAACTTTTGTTTGATAAATTTATAAAAATGTTAAAAGTAGGTTTTTGAGGATCTTATGAAAGATTTTATGATGATGTTTAACTTACATACGTGCACATTTGATATATATCAGCAGTCTCCTTTCTTTTTTACACAAAAAACCACTCGCTGTGTGAATTAACTATGTATTAAAGGATAAGATGGCATTAACAAAATATAAAAAATTCATATGAACTCATTCAATAAAGGTTTTTTTATATCTTTTTCTTTCTTTTATCTTTCGTCTCAATAAATTAATCCTCAAAACAATTTCTTTTGAACAAGTAACTTCTAATTTGATTTTCCTCTATTTCCAAAACAAATAATTATATTTAACTTACATATTTTGAATTTTTTGTGCAGCAAAATCAAAAGAAAAAACACATTTTTTAAACATTATAAAAATTTATTATGAGAATAGAAAAATGGGTGCAATAAGAAACTAGGACGACTTAAAAATAATAGACACCATAAAAAAAAAATAAAAAGTACATATACATATTCTTACACTATTTATGGATCATATGAATTCAATGATAAAAAATTTGAAGAGGATCGATAACCTCGTAAGTTCACATATATTCTTATACCATTTATGCACCATTAGATTAAACACTTCCAACAGTTGAGAATGAAAATTAAATTTAATACATAATTAATTCATATACTATATTCAATCTCAATTGTTGAAAAGTGTGTAAATCTAACAATTCATAAAATAGTGTAATAATATATATAAACTTATTGAGCTATTGATTCATCCATATATATATATATATATCAAATTCTAAAATAAAAAGTTAATGTAATTTAACTTAATTCAAGGGATGTTAATAAATTTTTTTACCATATATTAGAAAAGCTAAAAACAATACCAATGTACATGAGAACTTGTTGATATCATTTATGGGCTAAAATAATTGCCATTATTTGCAGATTGCTATGTTTTGTACAAGTCACATTCATGTCAGTATGTTTACATATTCATTTCATGTCATGATAAGGTGCTCCAAACAAGAATCTAAGCACACCAATGAAATGATGGAAGACTTAACACAAATGGGGAAGAAACAGAAGAGTGTAAGGCACTTTTATATATTTTTAAAGGATACCCCACAATTCTAGGGTGTCTCTATATATGCCCCTATATTTTCATGTCTAGTTTTTAATTATGATGATTCTATGTCCCTATGTATATAAAATGAAATCATGGCATAGCATTGACCTTAACAAGTGGGACTCTTTTGGTGGAATTCCAAGTCATGTTCAAGTGGGTGTGTGCACTCTTTGTCTTTTAGATATCATTATCACTCATACCTCCTTCACTGTATTTTATAAATTTTGTTGGTGCTTTCAAGGAATAATAACATTTAGTCACAAAATTATTATTTTTTTTACAAATAAAAATATTATTTTTTCATTTATAACAAAGAAGTCCTTAACTTAATAACTTGTAATTAATCCTTTTTAAAATGCTAACATTATATTCCAATTAGAATTTTATGGGAAGGTTAGATAATCATTATGATGTTTCACTCTAGAAATCTATTATCGTAATATTAGATTTTGACACTCAATGAAATAAATAGTTACGATAAAAGTTACTTATTCAAAGAAAAAAAAAATCTTATAATTAGTAGAGAATCGTAAAGTTCTTGAATATTTTTTTATAAATTTACCTATTTTTGTAAAATCTGAAAAAACACTGTGGCCTTTACATTAAATTATATATATATATATTAATAATATTTCTTTCAATTAATATTATAAGAAAATAATTCAAATCTCTTTTTAGTCTCTATTTTAGTGTAAACAATGTGAACACCAAATATCTTAATTATATCATTTTAAAAATTTTCAACAATTGAACCAATTAACACAATAATTTACATGTATTCTTTAAATACACGCTATCAAAAACTTTTTTAAAATGTATGTATTTCTTCATTTTAAATATTCTGAAAATAAATTCTTTCACTCATGAATTCTTCTTCATTATTACTTGAATGCACATATCATAGTTGTAAGGCATCCCTTTCACAATTTTTTTAATACATTAAAATCAAAGATTATAATTGAAATCTTTGAAAGTTGAATTGAAGTGGGGGCGTGAATTAATTTTCCCCACTGAAGTACTCTTTTGTATTTTGCATTCATGAGTTGGAAAATTCTTATTATATAGTCAATCAAGTAATTGATTTTTATATTGCACGTGTCTAAGAACTAATAATTATCATAATCTTTTGGTTAATTTTACTTAATTATAACTTTGATCTCTTTAATAAAACATTACCATAACTAAAATCATCACACCTACCATTATGTTCTCCACAACCTCGTGCGTATCTTATAAAAAATAAAATTGAAGTAATTAATATTAAAATATTACGTCATTATTAAGTAATAAATTAATCAAATTAAGGAATATCAAATTATATTATCACGTTGATGGATTATTTTTGAATCAATTAATTTTTTTTCAGTTAAATATTCGAATTTCAGTGTATTAATATATCATTGTGGGTTTTAGTAATTCTTTTTTTATTTTTCAATGATTCATCAATAAAAGAAAAATTAAAAAACATTGGTGAAATGATGAGCAAGATCAATTCTATTTTTTAAAATTATTTTAATCAAAAACATAATTTTTTTATAAATATTTACAAATGTTACATTCATATTCAATTTTAAAAGTTAAGCTGTTAACATATTCATTTCTTTAAATACTTTTTTTTTTACTTGGCAAGTTATGTTTACTTTTAATTACTCACTTATATTTGATGAATATTAAATTCGTATCATAATTGATAAGAAATAAAAGTCATAAACTCACAACACCTTAAGTTCAAAAAATATCCCCTCTTATTTAAATATCACGAAAAATTTGATTGGGCTTTGAAGTGTAAATATTTGTTAGGGTAGGATCAATTATATCTATAAACACCCATATATATTCTAAGTACCTTCTTTCTCTAGATGTACCTTTATTTAATCATAGTAGGTGTATTTAGAAATAGAAGAGATACATGTAGAATCAATCTTTGCGTCAATTGTTCGCAAATTTTAGGCCCAGAAAGCAAAATATGAGTCAGAAGAACTGAATTTAATTAACTTGATTGCGAATTTCAGTCCCAAGAAATAAAATGGGCCTGTCCCCTGTTAAAAACCTCTATACGATGACGTACTTAAGCAAATAAACATTACAAAACCCTAGCATCTTAATCCCATGAACAATATGAAACCTTAGAAGTAATCCCAATCTCTAGTTCCATATCAAAGCGACTATAAGAAACACACTAGGACTGATATAGAGTGAATACAAAATCGCTTTCATTTGACTTCCTCTCTCTCATTAGACAACACAAGAGGTAATAGCATTCAAAACCCATGTATTTGATTTAGTTTTATTCATTGCTTTAATGTAAAAAAATTTGTTTTTTTCTATAATTTTTTCAATATAATTTTTGTTGCATAGTTGGTATGTTTGTTGTAGATTTGTTATTTTTAGAAATAATAAAAATAATTTTCATGGGTTAAATAGATCTTATTGCTTTCTAAAAGCTTGTATCTTTTACAAATGGGATTTTGTGAGGCTTGTATTTTTTCATCATATGGGATTTTGTGTTATTACATAAGTTTTTAAAGATGCATGTTTGGGGAGATGAACTAAGGTCAAGAGGAAGTCAACCTTGTGGTTACAACACAAGCTAATTCTGGTCAAATCAGTCATGAATTATAATCATATCAGTTGTCAATCGACATTAATTGGAAAATAAATGAAGAATCATAATTGTTTAGAAGGAATCAAATAGATAAATGTACATAATTGTGCAATTATGCAAATAAAGTTGAAGACTTTCGATATGAAAATGAAGTGATGTTGGGAAAGCTATAAGATCATATTAGTATCAACCACCATGCAAGGACATCCAAGGTCAGGCTAGCAAGAAGTTACAAAGAAGAAAAATGCAGAATCATAACTCACAAAAAAATAAAACTAGTAATTACTTATAATTGGATAATTACGAAGATTTAATTAAAGGTTTCAGTTACAAAATCATCATAATGGTTGGCTTATGGAAATTGGTATAAATAGAAGGTAAAACGAAGTAAAAAATATGTAATTTCTAATAGAGTACTAAAAGTCTATCAAAATTTCTACAAAATTTTACTTAAACCAAAAAACCCAAAATCTGACTTAAGCAAAAGACGATTTTGCCAAAAAAGTCAACTTCCCTAATCATTACTCTGTTTTGCAAGAAGTTCAATCTTTAAGAGAAGAGTTTCACAAATTGAGAGGAAATAGTCAACATTTTGGTGTTGGGTATCAAAGTTTCCAAAATTAGTATCAACATCTGACACCGTCTGTAAGAAGCATTTAAAAAACTAGACATTCCCAATTATTCAAAGAAATAATGATGGTAACAAGCAAGCAGCAATAGGTTATTAGGAGGCATCTAATAGAAAGAAATCATGAAGAAGATTCGTCTGATTCGAATTCCCAACCAACTTCATTGCAACATTCCTAAGGACAAATAGCAATTCAAATTGGGGATTTAGAAGCAGTTCAGATTGTATGAAGGTTGTAAGAAAGTAAACGGCGAAATATAAAGAAAAACAAGTATGTGAAAGCATTGGACAATAAAACGAAAACTTGAAAAAGAGGTTGAAAGTCTTAAGAGGATGATTCAGGAAAGATTGGTTAGGAGATGAATTCTGAAAAATTTAGAGTTGCCAAAGAATGAAGAAAGTGCTAGTCCCTAAGGCATTCAACGTACATAGTGTAAGTCTAGGGGAAGTAAAACTCAAGAACACATTAATCAACACAAGAAAAGGTATACCTTTGCTCAGAAAGGAAAGGGCTTAGCTCAAGATTAAGTACTTGAAGACTGTAACGAGGAAGTATTGTTACAGGTTCGACTGGGGCTAGAGCAAAGACTATCTCGTGTTCAGCGTAGCCAGGATCGAAGCAAACAAAGGTTTGAACATAGTGTAAGTTCAGTAGACATGAGGACTTTTCTAAACCATAAGTATAGGAAAGATAACAAAAAGGTTACTGCAAAGAAAACGTAGAAGGAAGCTGAACTTATAGCTGATCAGGTAGTAAGTAAAAAAGAAATAGAGGACAGAATTTGAAAGCTTACAAAGAAACTACAATCTCAAAGGAAACAAGATCAGCAGTGTGGTGGAAATTCGCTGAATGGATTTTCCTTCTCACTAAAGTCTCCATTTACAAAAGAGACCCAAGATCTGGCATTGCCACGAAAGTTCAAAATGTCATAGATAACACCATACACAAGAAAAACGAACCCAATACTATATATCAATTTTTTTAGGGAGATGATGATGATTTAAGGTTTGACTTAGCTACAAATGTATCATCAATTTTTTTGACTTTGGAAGGACAAGCAAAAAGGTGGTATAAAAATCTAAAGCCAGAAAGCGTAAAGAACTTTGATCAGCTTTGTGAGCAATTTGTTAATAGGTTTAGGGGAGCAGTGGCTATAGCAAAAAACCCAAGTTCTCTGTTGTTAAAACAAAGAAAGAAGGAAACTTTAAAAAGTTTCATTAAAAGGTATCATGATGAAGTCATGGAGGTAGGAACATTAACTCATTCGTTGACGTTGAAAGGTCTTACAAGGGAGTTGCGAGTGAATAGAGGATGGTTTGCGATCCATAAATGACTTGTAGCTATATATGAGCTAGTACAAAAAAGATCTATGATGAGATCGAAGTAAGGGATCGTCTCTTACTAAATAAGAAAGAAGAAATGTTGGTAAGCTCTGGGGAGAAAGCTTGAAATTCCAAGCTTGAGGATGGAAGGAATAGAAACAATGCTTTAAGACCTGATCTCAAACCTATACAAAGAAGGGTTAAGGATTTTCAGTGCTCGTCATATGATGACAGATTTGAACAGATGGTTGATTGTTAATTTCAGCGTCCATGCTATAAAAAGGAACTAATGAGGGTTGATTACCATAGCCAAATTGTTGATGGATGAGATCAAATGTTCAAACAGATCACCTTTGTTTAAGGAATGTCAGACCATGAAATTTATTCACCTCCCCTATAGTTTCCTCTTAGTGCACTAGCCTTTATCGAGCCCTACCATCAATAGTGTTCCTGGTTTTAAAAACTTTGCGAGGTCCCTTGTCCTTGGGAGACCCCTTGTTGTTCTTTCATTGGGCAGCCTGAATATTTTTACCTTACACATTGGCTCTAGCTAATTTAGCTCTAGATGTCTTAGCGTTAGCTCGATCAAGTTTTTTGGGAGGCTTTTGGGCTATTAGTTGCGTATTGCTAGGTTGTGATGTCAGGCCATCTAGAACTGAATCCAATGAGTCCAGTAACCTACCTTTCTCTCTTTTTAGTGCCATTCTTTCTACACAAACATGCGATAAAAAAGAATGAGATGTTAAAGATGATGGAATTATTAAAAAGTGTTGGAAACACTTACTTTGACCTATGATTGTGTCTTCTTATCCAGCTTCAAGTGGGAATTATTTTTTGCTCTTAAGGCTGCTTCAAGTTCTTAATAGTAAAGGCAACGGTTATCAGACCAGAGCCAATAAGTTGATTAGGTGCGAGAAATTTTTCCTAATTTTCTAATTTTGCACACCTAGTGCCAATCCTGACAAGTATAAGAGAGACTAAATCAAGTTTGCGTTCCAAACAGCTACACATAATAAAAGATTATTTTTTAGTTTATTTGTTTAGATCAAAAATTAAAATTGCAAGTGAATTATGCATTACACACTTATGAAGAATAGTTTTAAATGCATAAGGCATAGGACTATATATGTTCATCTTATTTAATGAGAATTGGCACTAATGCACACTCACATATAACCATTTACTTTTCTATTTTTTGTTATATGCAAGATTACCAATAAAAGTTTGGGTATTTTGGGACGCGTTTAAAGATAATAAAAACCAGGGTAACTCTTTGGTCCTTTCTTAAAGAGAAACAAGTATTTGATCTTACCAATAGTTGGTCGAAAGTTCTCAGCCATAGCCCAGATCACATATAATCTAGATATAGTTCTCCAACCATTTAGGTTCAGTCGATATGGAGGAATCTTAAAACCATGAAACAAAATAGCAAAGTATGGTTAGAGTGGTAATCTTGCTTCAAGAAAAAAGAGCTTCTTGTTGAAGGCTACTTCATCACCCTTAGGACAATTGAAAAATTTTGTTAGCTTTAAGGACTTTACGGGTAACTGATTTAGGAATTTGATAAAGTTTCTTAAAAACCTTCAAATCAGCTTCATTAATAAAAGAGAGAAATTTATCTGCATCAAAAGGGTTATATTCTCTGGTTAAGTTAGGAGAAGGGTATGAGATCATAAAATTATAGTTACTACAACATCTACATCTTCTCTAAGGTCAACTTCATCTTGATCATCCGGTGTTTCCTTTTTGTTCTCCTAATCCTCACCATTCTTATTCCCATTACTTTTTTTAATATTTTGTTCAAGTGTTTCAAGCACATTGCTTAATTGTATCAACTCACGGTTGTCAAGCTCAGGAATCTAGTTTGAGGAAGTGAGGTAGTTAAGTTGTTGGGTTACTCTATTAATAAGATCTTGGAGATTTTAGAAAACTTCTTGATCTCCCATCTCAGTGCTGTCAGGGTCTACCTCTTCAGAATAGCTATCAAATAATATCGTAACCTCATGTTATTTTGAAAAAAATTCGAGTGCATTGGATTTAAGATCTAAGATAATTATAGGGTTCTCATCTTGATGATTTAATATGGCTAAAAATTGAGCTTTTCTAAAAGGATTAGTTCCATATTTTCTTATTAGTTCAACCTTAGTTCTAACAGAAAGTTGATCCTAAGTTTTATAGTCAATTGCAGATAAGCTTGTTGAGGAAGTACCAAATTCACTCCCTAAGCTACTAAGCACATCTCTCACATCAAGTCTCTCAGTTCTCGCCAAGATCACTTTAAGCAATATCAACATAGGGCAAGTCAACTGAAAATTCACCCTAAGCACAACTAAGGTCACATCTAAAGCAGATCAGTTCCGTTCATAATCAAACTTAAGTTCATCTAAAAGTGCAAACTCTAATGCACACGACTCGACCAAGTCAGATTCAGTTATTGTATAGTTTATTTCTTGAAATCATTTCTATCCTTTTCTAGTTGATAAGTACACTTTTGGGGAATCTATTCTAGGAATTAACAACTACACAATTCATGTTCAAACAAGATTAAACCCACAACACCAGAATCATCAAGAATCGATTTTTACAGATTATTCAAACAAGTTTGTTTCAATATGTTTCATGCCAATTTTCTTAGTTTTCAAGTTGATTCTAATGCCTTATGGCAAGAAACTAAATCCATGTATTAATGAAATCGTAAATGCAAGTTAGAAATAAGAGGACATTATCTCACTACAACAATGTTAAAGAAAGTTATTGTGATAATGAGCTTTAGAGAGATAAATGAGTTACCGATAAAAGCGGTAGTTTCTAATCGGAGATGCACACCAGAAGTGTAGGAAAATTTGAAGAAGGAACGACAAAAAAGCTTTTGACGATTAGAGTTTTTCAAGTTTTACAGAGTTTGTGCACAGGTAAAATGGTGGAAAGAGGCAAAATTAAAGTTTTATATCCATTTTTACCTTTTTTGTGCTTTCAAACTGCTAAGTAGAATGACGGCCACAATGGCACCACATAGTTAATTACTGACGTGGTGATTTTACTGTCAACCTAATGACATGATGGACCAACAAGGGTTTAACACATGGCATAGCGATAGAGACTTTACTCAAAGACATCATTACTACATTAATGTGCTGTAATTAATGGTGAAGGAGTCAAAACACCAAGAAGTCATATTTCACGCCGCCAAAGTTTTGCTAAAACATCAAGGGTCGCCATTATGTTCAACTTGTAGTTTTTATTCAGAACAAGTTCTCATTGAAAATTGGGGGGTTTAATATTTGGGAAAAGAACACCGATTATAGAAAATACCGATTGTATTCAGTTCTTGGTTGTCTTGTTGTGTTCAGTTCTTGGTTGTTCAAGTTATGATGGATATCGCCGATTGTTTTTAGTTGTAGTTGTTCAGTTTGGAGTGTTAGGTTCTTGGTTGTTCAAGCCATGATGGATATCGCCGATTGTGTTCGGTTGTAGTTGTTCAGTTTGAAGTGTTAGGTTCTTGGTTGTTCAAGCCATGATGGATATCGCCGATTGTGTTCGGTTGTAGTTGTTCAGTTTGAAGTGTTAGGTTCTTGGTTGTTCAAGCCATGACGAATACTGCCGATTGTATTCAGTTCTTGGTTGTTCAATTTGAAGCCATGGTCAAGTATCAATGGTGATCAATTTTCAGTTGTTCAAGTGTTTAAAGCCTCACAATTAGGTTTAAAATTATAGATACTATCTTTTTAGAAAGGAAATTAAATTTCTAGTGAAAATGATAATTTCACTAAAATTGGGGAGCTTAGTGTTTAGGGAGATGACTTGGGGGTCAAGAAGAAGTCACCCTTACGATTACAACACAAGCGAATTCTAGTAAGATCAATCGTGAATTATGATCAAATCAATTCAACAAAGCCCAAGTTGAACCTACATTAATTGAGAAATAAATGAAGAATCATAATTATTCGAAAGGAATCAAATCAATAAATGTACATAATTTTGCAATTATGAGGATAGAGTCGAAAACTTCTGCTATAAAAATGATGTGACCGTTGGGAAAGCAACAGGATCAAATCAATATTTTGCCTCAGTTCAGATCAATATCAACCATCACGCGAGGACATCCCAAGTCAAGTCAACAAGAAGTTATGAAGAAAATAAATGTAGAATAATAACTCCCAAAGGAATCAAACTAGTAATTACTTATAATTGTATAATTATGAAGATTCAATTAAAGGTTTTAGTTACAAAATCAACATGACCGTTGGCTCATGAAAATTGATATAAATAGAAGGTAAATTGAAGGAAAAGGTATGTAATTTTTAATAGAATACTGAAACTCTGTAAAATTTTACTTAAACAAAAGAATCTAAAATCTGACTTAAGCATAAAAAGGTTTTTTGCAGAAAAGGCTGCTTCCCCTTAATCATTACTTTATTTTGCAGGCAAGTTAAATCCTTGAGAGAAGAGTTTCACAAATTCAGAGGAAATAGTCAACATTTTGGTGTTGGGCATCGAAGCTGCTAAAATCAGAATTAACTATGGATATGTTGCTTTCCGTGGATAAATTAATGTAAGTACTTAGCTTTTCTTGCTTTGCTAAACTTCTTAGCTTGTAATACAGTTGATGTATTGATTTTTGTAACAATTTTCTTGATTTCAAATTGTTATTTTAATATTCTTGTGTATGGAAACATGTTGGTGTACAGCATTTCTTGGTGGATGATTGATTGAATGAGATTCCCAAATAAATGGGTGTGCAGTAATCAAGGCTGGAGTCTCGGAAAAGGGCCCTTTTACGGGGTATTTTGGAAAGAAACACCTATATGATCCCGAGAATTGGCATAATTTTTATTTGCCAATTTTGGTTGGGGTCGATTCTCAATTGTCTGTCAGAAACTGCTTGTAACATTCGACTGTATTGATTACAGACGGAAGTTTTTTGGTTCTAAACTTAATCTATTCTGATTCTACTCTTTTGATTTGGTCAAAAAATTAAATTATTTTAGTTTAATTTAATTATCATTTAATTTTTATTATTAAATTCCGATTAGCCATCATAGGTGGTTGTAGGAGAAGCTGATGGTGTAGAAACCACAAGTTGGGTGGCGGGAGGAGCGAGACGTGGTGAGCTAACTGGTGGTAGTGTTGACAGAGGAGCAGCAGAAATTGAAGATGATGAAGGTGGAGGAGATTAGGTTACTTGTGCAAGAGATGGTGTAGGTGGAGGCACGGTGAGATAGAAAACCCATTCACTTCCTTGCTACCACTAGCCTATGAATTTGGAATTTCATCAAACACCTTGCATGCAATCTGCCAGACCCACCACCCACCCTAACACCATTTAATTTAAATGGTAATCACAACAAGAAGAGAAAACTCATCATACTCAATATCTTTATTCATATTCTATTATTTTATTATATTTTTTATTAATCAAGGTATGTACATACATAAAGAATTTTATTTGTTTATTAAAGGGTTTTAAAGTAATTTGCCTTCTTATCATTTTAAAGTATTTTCGGCTGACACAATTAAATAACTTTTGCAAAATTATATTTGTACAAAAAAATTAACATTTTTCATTAACGAAAAAGAATCTTGAGATATTTTTAAAATAAAAGAGAGTAAAAGCGGTTTAACCAAATAGGGAGGGGGAATAAAGCTTATTTCCCTTCTTTTATTAATAATTGCAGCTACTATTTAAACTATGTTTTCGACCATATATGCTAGACTTTGTTGCTCTTTTATGCTGGTATTTAGTTAACATTGAGCCCATTCAACTCTCTTTCTGCATAGGTGGAACCTTTTAGATGTGACGTATTACTAAATACAAGATCTTTTCGCCGTAGTGCATATTTCTTGTGATTGGCTGAGATCTTTGTACTATTCTCTCTTTTGCATGCCAATTAACACATTCTGAAATTTTTATCACATTCTGAATTTTCGGGTTCAGTTGATTCATCTATATTTTGTTTTTTGGTTTTACAAGTCCATGTCTCACTGTTAAATTGTAAGGTATTCGTGTTTAAGTTGATATTACAATGAAAAAAAATACTTTATTCTGCTTTTACGTGTACATATTATATCACACCTCATTATGTCTTTTTCAAAGTCTAGCGATTAACTCCAGAGTATTCTAGTTGTCTCCTTTGAAGGAAGCTAGTTACATTTATGTTTTCTAGTTCTTACTTGTTGACTCTTGAATTTATTTTCTATACATTTGAGAGTTTGGTTAAATTGGAATGAACTGATTTGTGCTTGCTCAAATAGCTTTAGTAAAACTTGTATGCTGGTGATAGATGCTTTCATAATGGTAATGTTCAAATATATGCATTGTCTTTTAGTTTCTGATTTTCTATTATCCGATGCAGTGACGGCGTTTCCTAAGGAGGATCAATCTAAACTATGCAGATTAACTGCTTTCTTGGGATACAAAGCTGGGATGACCCACATTGTTAGAGAAGTTGAGAAACCAGGATCAAGTAAGTATCAATTGCTGTAATCTATAATTTTTCTGCTTCTATTTTGATTTTGTAGTCATGGTTTATCACGAACTTTGTGAACTCTGGAGAGGTTATGTTTAATTTAAGCTGCAATCGTTTCCAACTTTTCTGCGCTGGCAATCATGTATATATTGGTGACTGTTTAAATTCAGAAAACAGTCTCTTCGATAATAATTGGTATTGATTGAATAAAAGATAATATTTCAAACAAAAAGAAATGGATTGGAATTGATTTATGCAAATTTTTCCCAAATGAAATGAAATTCTGAAGTCAAAATTGGGTTTGTACACAATTTGTCATTCATAATCCACCAAATTTAAAAATATGTATTGCGGTATGTTTATTATTACTCGAGGTTTGATCTATATCACCTTTTAGTAAATTTCAGGTGGTATTGAGCCAGAGAGGTTGTTGTGGCTCATGGCAAGATAATTAAGAATGGAACAGTTTCCAATTTCCGGTGGTATTGAGCCAGAGAGGTTGTTCCGGCTCATGTCAAGGTAAACAAGATTGGTACAGTTTCCAATTTCCGGTGGGATTTCACCGGAAAGCGAGTTTTGGCTAAGATCAATCTTTAAAACTTGTCTTAGTTCTCCTAAGGAAGGAGGAATTGGCCCTAAGAATTGGTTTCCACTAAGTAGAAGAATTTGGAGGGAAGAGAAATTTGACATTGATGATGGCAAACGACCTGAAAGGAGATTGTTTGACAAATTGATCAGTCCTAATTTAACAGGTTTTGAAGAGCTATAACCATTCTCAGGCAATGAACCTGACAGATAATTGTTATGCAACTCTACAGAACATAGTTCAGGCAAGTAAATGAACCCATTTGGTACGCTACCATTCAAGTAATTGTGCTCCAACTTGACTCTAATGAGACTATAACATGCCCCTAACCCTTCAGGAATCGGCCCAAAAAGGAAATTTTTGAACAAAATTAGAATTCTCAGCTCATTTGAAGAACACAAGTCTGGAGGGATTGTACCAGTGAGCTTATTTGAAGACAAGTCGAGGACTTGAAGCTTTCCATTCTGCCCTAGATTTTCCGGTATCATTCCGGTGAAGTTGTTCTGCCACAGCCCCAAGGTTTCCAAATTAGGCAAGTCTGCAACATAGTCAGGAATTGAACCATGCAACCTGTTCATGAAGAGATTGAAAAGCTTGAGCAGCTGGAGGTTGATGAATGAATATGGATTTCTCCAGTGAGTGCATTGTTGGAGATATCAAGATCCACCAGGTTTGTTAAGTTTCCAAGCTGCTTGGAAATTGAACCTGAAAGAAAGTTGGTATGCAAGTAAAGAGTATCAAGCAGCTTCAAGTTTCCAAGCTCATGAGGAATTGGAACATCTAATTCACAGCTCGGGAGATCCAAGTGAACCAAATTTACCAGTTTGCCAAACTCCTCTAGAATCCCACCATCAAAAACATTGTAATAACCCAAGTAAATCTCCCTCAAGTTTGTCAGATTGCCTAGCTCACCAGGGATATTTCCTGTAAGGTCATTTCCAGCAAGTGAAAGATACTCCAACCCCACTAACTCTCCATAACTTTCTGGGATTTTTCCATGGAAATAGTTGCCATCAAGATCCAAGTACCTGAGTTTCTTCAAGCTCAGAATCGCAACAGGAAGCAAAGCTGTCAAATTGTTGTTATAAGCATGAAGCACTTCAAGGTTTTCCAGACTTGAATAGTTCCAATCCAAGCCACCACTGAACTGATTGGTTGAGATGTTAAGTGATTGAAGACTACTCAAGTTTCCAATCTCAATGATTCCTGTAAAATTATTTCCTCCAAGAGAGAGGTTCGTGAGTTTGTTAAGTCTTGAAATTTGAGGTGAAACCGAGCCACAGAGATTCAATTCTGTCAAGTCCAATAAAACAACTCGGTCCCCGGAACACAGAATTCCCGCCCACGAACAAACCGAGGTTGGATTTGAAGAATTCCAGGAGCTTAAAGCTGGTTCAGGAAATTCAAAACCTTGTTTGAGAGCAACCAAAACATGAAAATCATCAATCAAAGACGAGGCAGAAGAAAAGGTAGTAACGCTTAGCAGAGAGAGGAGTGTCAAAACAATGAAAAAGACCATATTTTCCTGGGAAATATTTTTCTTCTTTCTTTCAAAGTGATTGTGTTTGGAAGGACTGGGAGGAAAGAGAAAGGAATTTAAACACTTGGATGATTAAAAATTTCCTGGGAAAAAGTGAAGGGAATCTGGGAAATTTCAAGTGTGTATATCTTCACAGAAAGTGTTCATATACAAGGAAGAAGCGTAGCCTCTCCTTTTTTCTGTTCTTTTTCTTCTTGCCTTTTCTCTCTGAAAGAGGAAGAGAATATCAACTAGAAATTCAGCCAGAAATGGAAAATTGATTTTCTGTTTATGTATTTCAATCAAAGAAAGAGAAGGGTTTCTTGTTATTAATGAAATAATATTATGAAATAGTAAAAAATAAATTAAAAAGGAGTTAGATAACAAAAAATTTAAAGTGAAGATTAGAGGAAGAAAAGGTAAAGTTGATGTTTCTCTTTTTAATTTTTTTTTAACTTTTAATTTTTTTTGCTTTATTTACTTCTTTTATGACAAAAATGCCCATTAGCTTTAATCAAAGAATGCTCTATATTGCTTTGAATGAGAGATGATGAAATTGCACTTTCAATCAATTCAAATGGCTGAATTGTCCTGTTGCTTTTCATGAATGACAACTATGTACCCTTACTTTGTAATGAATATTTAATATTGTAATTGCATAAAAGTGGGGAAATTAAAGTAATTGATGCATGCCATTAAAGTATTTCCATTGTGTTTCATTGTCTCCAAATTAAAGCTATATATACATTTACCAAATTATTCCAATTTTATATATCTATGGTTAATTTTAATTCTTGCCTCCTTTAGAGCCAGTATTTTTATTTTTCTATTTTTCCCAGCTTTGATTTTGCCAGACCCATATCAAAATATTAATTCCAAGCATGTAGCAGATTCTAGACTCATACAATAATTACAATTTTTTATTGTTTTCAAAATTTTGAAGTCTATTATTCTAAAAAGTTAGGATAAATATGCTGTAGGCAAATAGTAAGAATCTTCAAGCTAAAAACACTTTGCAGACATTGCTTTACTCATGAGATTTAAAAGAATGAATTAAAAAAATGTCCGTATAACGTTCCATAACTCTATTTTCTTGATATTTCTTGAATATTAATACTTTTTCACCCTTTCATTTCTTTTTTTCCTTAAACCAAAAAGTTTTTTACTTCAAAATTATTGTTTCATGAAATTTGTATTAATAAATTGTTTAACCTTCGTTGGGCTCATGTGAAATTGAAATCGGTATAGAGTAGATTGATTAAAAGAGAAAAATAAGTAGATAGATAATTTATAAATATTAACTGTTAAGTAAAAATGAAGATATATTAAATATCTTAACGGCAGTTTTTTTTTTTAAATTACGTTGAAATTTAATAATTATAAACTAATATAATTGTGTATTTTAATGGTGAATAAGTATATATTATATGCATTGATATTATATTTGCTTATATATAAGCATCAAACTACTACTACTATTAAGTGTAATTAGACTTAAATATATGAATTTAATATAAAATGTCTTATTTCTATTTTATTTTATTTTTTGAATTTCGACATTATAGTACAAACTCTAAATTATATTAATTATATAATGATATAGTTCATATATATCTGTCTCGAGATAAAAGGATATTTATCATCATATTTGAGAGAAATATATTTTGAGAGACTAAATTAATTGTACTATAATATACTTCGAATATCTACTTGTAGAGAATATTTATTTTTAAATTAGGGAGAAATTTTACCTCCGCACTATTAAAAAGCATACGATAATATATAAATACCGTAACTTGATGATGCATAACATGTCACCAATCTGATACTTAAAATTATAAATCTATTTACAAAGCTATAAGTTTGACATTAATATTCTTGGTATAGTAGTTAGCACACATTCAATATTCTCTAATATTTAAAAAGAATAGTTGGAGTTCTCTTCGGTACTCTCTAACAAGATAAATTTTTCTCAAAATATCCTATAAAACCAAATTTTTCTGATATGAAAAGCGTACATATTTAAATTACATACATTATTATTGTACTGATCAAAGTTAGTCCTAATAAATATGTAATTGTATATATCAATTTTGAATATTAAAAAAAAAGTTATAACTCTAATAATATCACATGAAAAATATTTAAATTGAAAACATATATTTCAAAATTTCAGATAAATTATGACAAAAAGTAAAGAAAATGGGTGGTGAATTATGATGTTTGTGACTTGCTACATGTTGGCCTGCCCACAACCAATGATTAATGTGTTGTATTGGTAACGAAGGGCTATTTTCCAGCTTAATGCCATACAGAAAGGGAAGATTTTGGCTATTCATCATTTAGATTTTGTGTGTTTGTACAGTTTTAGAAGTCATCAGGCCTGCCCTCAGGTGCTGTCTTTTGGGCACTTTGCTAAATTCCAAAGCGATAGTTTCCAAATACATAATCATTTTTCATATATGACCAAAATTCACATGATAAATGTGGCGCGTGGATGGAAAATGCCCCAAATTCAGCTGCTCTGCCTGCTTCTATGTTATGATGAAAAATTATTTAACGAGTAATTTCTTTTTCTTCTTCCTTTTGTTTTAATTCTCACATTTATTGATACATTTTATATTTATCCTTCTAATGTTGCTTGAATTCAAGATAATATAAAAGTATTAAATATGGCTCATACTGCTCCAATTATACCTAAGAGATAAAATTTCTCTTACATTATATACAAAAAAAAATTAAATCTACATATTGAAGAGAAAAAGGGGATCTTAAGAAGATAATCTATTTGATTTGGTGTTAAAATACAAATTTAAGAGATTAAGCAATTGATTTCTCCTCATACTAACTTTGAAGGAATAATTTCTTAATTTATATATGGGTTACTTTGATATATAGTTTAATTCAAGTTTATTTATTTATTTTTTAAGAGAAAATTTTAACTTAATTTTAATATATAAATAATTTATTTTTCTCAATAAAATATAAATTATTAATTATATATAGAGTAAATTTTATTTTTCTACTACAGTTGGTCATTTTACTATAGTAAAATGACAACAATAAAATAAATGTGTCATTTTACTATTAGTACATAATAATTACACAATCTTTTAATCTATGCAATTATATCTTTTAGAATCTTAGGATAGACAGTTCACATTATATTGTCGATGGTACTATCTTTTACAATAATAAGTGTGAATTGAGTTCTAAGAGAACTCATATTGATTTTGAACAAGAATTAAAATTATTAAACAATATGATTAATTTTTTAAAGAGTGGTATAAATTTTAAATAGTCGGAGAAAATGATTGATAATCACTCAAATTGCAATAATATGGAATGATTAAGCAATTAGAAAATGGGAATAAATTAAACACAATAATTGATCATTAATCCCCAAATTTCTTTTTCCAAAAATTATTTTGAGCCCATTATTAAAGGTAGTAGATACATAGATATAACAACTTCAAATTATTTTTTTAATCCATATTATATTCACTTTATAGAAATCATTAATGTTGAAACTCTATTAACTAACAATGGAAGAACTTTTACTATACAAACCCATGAAAACGATCTTCTAAAAGAAACGGAAATCAATTATCAATCAAGTATATATCTTTAACTTTCAAAGTTCATTGGCTAAGCAATGATTACGTGACGTAAAATTATTATTAATAATGCAATTAAAGTACTGTAATCTACATTCTTAATAGTATGTAATCTTTCAATAGCGCCCATATTATTATGAATATCAATTAAAATTTTAATTTTAAAATAAATTTTTATTAAATATTTTAACATTGTGTTTTAAAAATAAAATAAAATAAAAATAAAATAGTTACAAACATATTCAAAAATAGACAAGTAAAAAATAGTTAATAATAGAGTCGAACTACTATAAAAGTATAGATGATGTATATATTTATAATGTGAGACGTGAAATTTTTATAATACTTTAGGTAAATTTAAAAATATAGTATAAATATTTTTGTCTTCTTATTTAAATTATATATTTAATTAATTAGGTTACATAAATTATATTTTTAATTGTGGAAAAGGATGTGGTAGTAAATATGTAACAGAGAAAATGCTTAGGAAATATCCTAGGCTCATGTATATATGCTTTATAAATTAACATGAAATAGATTATAAAGTCAAAATTAAAAAATTAGACTATGAAAAAGAATAAAAGGAAGGGCACTAGTGAACATGGAGAGCACTCTTTGGGTAATTAAGGGCACTAATTGAACAACATAATTATGATAATTAAAATAATAAAAAAATAAATTAATTAGGATTAAATATTGGGATATTGGAAAGAACATAATTGTCCTTTGACTAGGGGAAGCTCCAATATTTATGAAAAAGCAAAAGCGTGCCGAAATACAAAGATATGCTGCTGATCATCTAAGTGCTTTGAGGCAATTGAATGCCCCTTTGAACAACTTTGGCAATGCCTCCGAAGTGCTTTTTTTTTTTTTTTGAGCAACCCCAAAGTGCTTTTGTATCAAAAGAAAGTGCTTTTGTGAATTTGTGTTTTACTTGAAGGACAAAGCAAGAATCTTTAATTTTAATTTGAAGGTGCATGGCTAACTGGGAATATTAGTCGTCTTTCTTCTTATTCAACCGTTGGAAAAGTTAAAAGAGAAAGAAAAAAGAATGTTAAAATTAGGAAAAAAATCAAAAATCAAAACAAAGAATGAAGAAGAGAAATAAAATGCTTCCAACACGTTTATACTAAAAGTAAGAATTTATTTATTTATTTAGATAAAAAATTCTAAAAATATAACTTTTAATAAGAAATTTATTTATTTATTTATTTAGACAAAAAATTTTAAAAATATAACTTTCAATAAGATTGTCCCTCGGTCGTAAATTAGAATTTTAAGAGAATATTTAACACTTCCAAACCATCCGAATTCAATTAACACAAAAGTATTAAGTTATATCAAATTCACACAACAATGAGAAATAAAAATTTAATATTTCATAGACGAAATTTTTTATCCTATCCAAAATTTATTATAAAAAGAGATTAATTTTATTTATATTAACTATTTTTTTCAATTTTAATACTAGCGAGATTTAAAAATAAGATATTCATATAATAAAATTTTTCATTGAACCAACCGATACCCATTTTTAATCTCATTAATTAAATTATTAAGCCCTAATTTAATCTATTATTTCATAGTGCCCACGTAAATTAATTTATTAATAAATTGAAATAGAATAAGATATGGAAATAGGGATAACTTGAATCGCTACTGTTAGGGCGGCATTCAATTAATTAGCTTCTAGATTACAGTGTGCACAAACTACTCAACAAAGCAACCTTATTAGACTACTCATACAAAAGGGAAAAGCAGGAAAAAAAAAAAAAAAAGCACTTCTCCCTAGTACAACACAGCAGTGATTTGTCATTCTCAATGGATTGCCCACTTAAAAAAATAGCAGTGCCTTGCAGTTCCCAAAGTGCTTTTTTATTTTAAATTCTATTTTTTTTAACTTCTTCTTCCTTTGATTCTTTGAATGTAATGTCACACTTCCATGTCCAGACCCAGTACAGCTTTGGAAGCTATATTCCCAGTTGCAAAAGCACTTCTGTTAGAAGCAGGTACGAAAATGACATTCTCTCTCACCCTCTGAATTACCCTATTGCTTTGGCTTTGCTGGCCCCATAACAAATTCTTGAAATATTACCAAATTAAAATTGAAAAAAAAAACTATAAAAATTTTTAGAGATCTATTCAATCATAGAATAGAACCAAACCCTAATTCTGAAAAAGTCGACAGTGTTTTAGACGTTTATATAAAACACTAATTCGATCACAGAATATCAATTTTATGTGAATAAGTAATGAAAATAATTGAAAAACAAATTAAACAGAAAATGTTTCTAAAAAATTAATAACGTGTAACATGAATGATTTTAAATTTATATCGTGTCAGGTTTCAAATTTAACGTTAAAAAATTTCAAATAACATAAAATATACAAAATAATATAATTTTCTTTATAAAATTGTATGTTGAAATTTGATCAAATACGATAATATATTATAAAATAATGTTGTGTTTTGTTCTTTAAATTATTTCATTTCAAATTAAAATATTTTTCTATGCAATTTTTAAAAAAAATTGTTAAAAAATTTGTTAATATGATTAATAAATTTGTTAGGTGATTGTAATATGCACCATGCATGTAAAATTAGTGCTTTGCTCTTTTGGCTTTTTCTCTTTAATTATTTATTAAATTATTTTCGGTATTAAAAATCTTTGCTAATTTCCAATCCAACGTCTAAAAAAGTATAACTCAACGTATTTTCATTAATACAAGACAAAAAAAAAATTAATATTAAATACATAAATTAAACAAAAATAAATCAAACTTTATTCTATATAATAATTTTCAAATACTTCCAAAAACAATATCCCTTTTGGAAGATCATCTTGATTCTTGAATATTTAATTTTAATTAATTTAATTTCATGCATATATGGTACCAAAATACGAAGTAAGAGACCTCTTAATCTGCAAAATTTTTGTCTTCATTATTGCTTTTTGTTCCATTGGAAGCACTTTTGAGACAAAATCACTTTGAAAGATTGCCTTGGAATACAACAATTCTTTACGCATGGAATGTTTTCCTCTTATTTTGTAAAATTTTTGTCTTGATTTGATTTATAAATTGCACTAATTTAGTCTATTGAGGGTCTTTCTTTTTACACACAATCTTGGATTTGAATTAATTTATTATTCCTAAAGTATTATAATTTAATAATTAGTGGTTTGATTAAAGTATATCTCACTCTTAACCATGTAGTTAAATAAAGTATATACACTATCCTTCTAGTCAAAGTCACTGACTATATTAAGGACAAAGTTTCATTAACCTTTTCTTAGATTTAATTTTATTGCTACCAAACATTTCAAATTTGATATATAAACATAAATCATTGTAATTAATAGAATTCGTTTATTAATCATAAAAATATGATTTTTCATAAATAAATAACTTTTATTTAATAAATCTATAAAAATGTTAGAGGTAGGCTTTTGAGGATTTTATGAAACATTTTATGATGATGTTTAACTTACATACATACGCATGTGATATATATAGATAGGATCAGCAGTTCTTTTTTTTTTTTTAATACAAAAAACCACCCGTTGTAAATTAAGTATGTATCAAAAGCTAAGATTGCATTAACAAAATATAAAAGATTCATATAAACTCATTTGATAAGTTTTTTTATGTCTTTTTCTTTCTTTTATCTTTCCTCTCAATAAATAAATCTTCAAAATAATTTCTTTCTAACAAGTAACTTTTAATTTGATTTTCCTCTCTTTCCAAAATAAATAATCATATTTAACTTATATATTTTAAATTTTTCATGTACAGCAAAACAATAAAAAATATATATATTTTTTAAACATTACAAAAATTTATTATGAGAATAGAAAAATAGGTGCAATAAGAAATTAGGAGGACTTAAAAGTAATAAACATTATATTAAAAAATAAGAAGTACACAAACATATTCTTATACTATTTATGAACCATATGAATTCAATGATGAAAAATTTGGAGAGCATCAATAACCCCATAAGTTCTCATATATTCTTCTACCATTTATGAACCATTAAATGTAGACACTTCCAACAGTTGAGAATGAAAATTAAATTTAATACATATAATTAATACATAATTAATTCATATACTATATTCAATCTCAATTGTTGAAAAGTGTGTAAATCTAACAATTCATAAAATAGTGTAATAATATATATAAACTTATTGAGCTATTGATTCATCCATAATATATATATATATATATATATATCAAATTCTAAAATAAAAAGTTAATGTAATTTAACTTAATTCAAGGGATGTTAATAAATTTCTTTACCATAGATTAGAAAAGCTAAAAACAATACCAATGTACATGAGAACTTGTTGATATCATTTATGGGCTAAAATAATTGCCATTATTTGCAGATTGCTATGTTTTGTACAAGTCACATTCATGTCAGTATGTTTACATATTCATTTCATGTCATGATAAGGTGCTCCAAACAAGAATCTAAGCACACCAATGAAATGATGGAAGACTTAACACAAATGGGGAAGAAACAGAAGAGTGTAAGGCACTTTTATATATTTTTAAAGGATACCCCACAATTCTAGGGTGTCTCTATATATGCCCCTATATTTTCATGTCTAGTTTTTAATTATGATGATTCTATGTCCCTATGTATATAAAATGAAATCATGGCATAGCATTGACCTTAACAAGTGGGACTCTTTTGGTGGAATTCCAAGTCATGTTCAAGTGGGTGTGTGCACTCTTTGTCTTTTAGATATCATTATCACTCATACCTCCTTCACTGTATTTTATAAATTTTGTTGGTGCTTTCAAGGAATAATAACATTTAGTCACAAAATTATTATTTTTTTTACAAATAAAAATATTATTTTTTCATTTATAACAAAGAAGTCCTTAACTTAATAACTTGTAATTAATCCTTTTTAAAATGCTAACATTATATTCCAATTAGAATTTTATGGGAAGGTTAGATAATCATTATGATGTTTCACTCTAGAAATCTATTATCGTAATATTAGATTTTGACACTCAATGAAATAAATAGTTACGATAAAAGTTACTTATTCAAAGAAAAAAAAAATCTTATAATTAGTAGAGAATCGTAAAGTCCTTGAATATTTTTTTATAAATTTACCTATTTTTGTAAAATCTGAAAAAACACTATGGCCTTTACATTAAATTATATAATATATATTAATAATATTTCTTTCAATTAATATTATAAGAAAATAATTCAAATCTCTTTTTAGTCTCTATTTTAGTGTAAACAATGTGAACACCAAATATCTTAATTATATCATTTTAAAAATTTTCAACAATTGAACCAATTAACACAATAATTTACATGTATTCTTTAAATACACGCTATCAAAAACTTTTTTAAAATGTATGTATTTCTTCATTTTAAATATTCTGAAAATAAATTCTTTCACTCATGAATTCTTCTTCATTATTACTTGAATGCACATATCATAGTTGTAAGGCATCCCTTTCACAATTTTTTTAATGCATTAAAATCAAAGATTATAATTGAAATCTTTGAAAGTGGAATTCAAGTGGGGGCATGAATTAATTTTCCCCACTAAAGTACTCTTTTGTATTTTGCATTCATGAGTTGGAAAATTCTTATTATATGGTCAATGAAGTAATTAATTTTTATATTGCAGGTGTCTAAGAACTAATAATTATCATAATCTTTTGATTGATTTTACAGAATTATAACTTTGATCTCTTTAATAAAACATTACCATAACTCATAATCATCATACGCACCATTATGTTCTCCACAACCTCTCGTGTATCTTATAAAAAATAAAATTGAAGTAATTAATATCAAAATATTACACCATTATGAAGTAATAAATTCATTAAACTAAGCAATATCAAATTATATTATCACGTTGAAAGATAAAAATCTATATAATATTTCATTATTTTTTAATAAATTAATTTTTTTGAGTTAAATTTTGAATTTTAATGTCTTAGATATATTATTGTGATTGTGGGTTCTAGTAAGTTTTATTTTTTATTTTTCAACGACTCATCAATAAAGAAAAATAAAAGAAATTGGCAAAATAATGAGCAAGATCAATTTTAGTGTTTTTTTTTTCAATTATTTTAGTCAAAAACTTAAAATTATTATAAATATTTATAAATGTTACATTTATACTTAATTTTAAAAATACATAAGTTAACATATTCATTTCATTAAAATACTTTTTTTTACTTGATAACTAATATTTACTCACTTATATTTGATAAATAATAATTTCATATCATAATATGTATGAAATAGAAGTCAGAATGCCTTATGCTAAAAAACATATCCTCTCTCGCCTTCAAGTAACAAAGGAAAATTTGATTGGGCTTTCCAGTGTAAATACTAGGATTGAGTATTGCTAAAAACACGAACCTATATTCTAAGTACCTCCTCCCTCTAAATGATGCGTGATTATTTTATCGGGGTGGGTGTATTTAGAAAAATGAAGGATGCACTTTGAATCAATCTTTTGAATCAATTGATCGCAAAGTTTAGGCCTAAAAGGTAAAATATGGGCCAAAAGTATTGCATATTATAATTAGGCAAATGACATATGAACCCTGATTTTTCTTTTTGTAATATTACACATCAATTATTAATATTACTTTAAAAATCTACATAAGTTTATATATATTAATTATTAATATTATATTAAAAATCTATCAAGAGTTTTGATAGATCTATATATGACACCGCCCGAATATTTTTACTTAATTCAGGTGATATTTTACCCTTACGTGTAAAGGAGAATCTATTCACACTCTCTATACTTTAATACAGCGAACTCTACATTTAGTGAGTAATATTTTCCATAAATGGAAAATAATCTTTTGCCTAAAACCAGCAAGGTTCGAGGGCAGAGCTCGAGTGGCTATATGAACCCTAACTTTATTATTTGAATGACATCTCTATTTTGAAAATCATTGTTATACTCCTTTTGTTAATTTTCCGTTAAAATTATTATTAACTCAATATTGACCGGTTCAATAATAAAAATATTCTTCAACCTTTTATTGGACTAATATAATAACATAAATATCTTTTTTTATAATTTTTAATTATTTTTATTTAAATTAATTAATTATGTGAAGATAATTTAATTTCAATTAAAAAAGGAAACTCTAATTTTTTTAAATTCATTTTTATCTTTTATTTTTAAAGTTTTCACCTTGTTTTAGATTTTTAACTTTAAATTTTCTACTTTTTTTTTAATTTTTACTTTTAATTTTTTATCCTAATGTATAATTGAAACAACACTCATATATTAGTAAATAATAATCATAAATTCATTAAATGGTAAGAAAAATAATCAAATAACATAAAAAAATTAAAAAATAATGATATTTGTTAAAAAAATAAATATGTTAAAAAATTTTACTTTAAACATAAAAATATCATTAGTTTTAATTATTTTTATATTGTTTGATCATTTTTCTTATCGCTTAGTGAATTTCAATTATTAATTAGGGTAAAAATTAAAAAAATTTAAAAAAAAAAAGATGAAAACTTTAAAAACCAAAAATAAAATAAATGATGAAAATTTTAAAATTAAAAATAAAAAAAGAAAGATTGGAACCTTAAAATAAAAATTTAAATAAATTTAAAATAATTTATACTTTTATATTTTTAATTAAAATTAAATTATCTTCACATAACTAATTATTTAAATAAAAAATCAATTAAAAATTATAAGAAGAATATTTATCTCATTATATTGATCAAATAAAGGTTAGAAGGATATTTTTATCATTGAACTAGTTAACATTAAGTTAATAATTAATTTTAATAAGAAAACTTAATAGAAAAAATATATTTATCAATTATTTTTGAAGTGAAATTGTAAATGTCATTCAAATAATAAAGTAAGATTCATATATTATTTGTCTATTGTAATTACTTTGATTGCAAATTACGGGCCGAAGAAGTAAAATGGGCCGGGCCAAATTAAAACCTTTATGTGGCGGCGAACTTAAAACTTTAAGCAAACGGATATTACAAAACCCTAGCATCTTAATCCCACGGATAATATGAACCCTAAAAGTAATCCCAGCCGTCAATTCGATGTCAAAGCGACTATAAGATTCCACTGGGGCTCAAAACAAAGTGAATACAGAGCCGCTTTTATTTGTCGTCCATTCTCTCGCTACACAAGACCAGAGGTATTAGCGTTCAAAACCCACGTCTCTGATTCAGTTTTATGCATTGCTTTGATGCAAAAAATTCGTTTTTTTTTTTAATTTTTTCACTATAATCTTTGCAGGCATGGTTGATCGCTTTGTTAGCTTTTGTGCTTATTGCATTTGTGTGTGATACAATGTTTTTATGGATAAATATGTTGTAGATTTGTTGTTTTTTAGAAGTAATGAAATATTTTTTTCGTGGGTTCTATAGATCTGATTGCCTTTTAAAAGCTTGTATTTTTTACAGTTGGGATTTTGTGAAGCTTGTATCATTTATCATTTGACATTTTGTGTTATTTATAAGTTTTTAAAGATGCATATGTTGCTTTCTGTGGATAATTTAATGCAAGTACTAAGTTTTTCTTGCTTGCTAAAGTTCTTAGTAAATACTGTTGGTGTATTGATTTTTGTAACAATTTTTCTTGATTTCAAATTGTTATTTTAATGTTCTTGTGGATGGAAACATGTTGGTGTCCAGCATTTCCTAATGGATGATTGATTGAATGAAATCCTCAAATAAATGGGTATGTAGTAATCAAGGCTGGAGTCTCGGAAAAGGGCTCTTTTGCCAAAAACCCTTTTATGGGTATTTTGGAAAGAAATACCTATATGAGCCCGAGAATTGGCATAATTCTTATTTGCCATAGGCCTTTGGTTGGGGTCCATTCTCAATTGTCTTTCAGAAATTGCTTGTAGCATTCGACTACTTTCACAGCAAGGACATAATAAAATTTATTTCAATGATATTTACAGTGAATCTGAAATAAAAAAGAGTAGCACTTTTCAAGCTTTAGAAATTGCTAGTTTTGACTACAATGATAAATTCATTTGATGCTTTTTGGACTTTGAAATTGAGTAACGTCTTTTAGTTGATCTCCTTTGATTTTGTTGTCGATGGTTTTTAATGAAAACTTGTTATTTAATGTCTTATGTTCCTCTTTCGAATGAATATAATTTTTTTGTTTTGGATAGATGTTTGCTATGTTTATGCTTTGTAGTTACTATTTGAACTATGTTTTGGACATGGTCTAGACTTTGCCTGGTCTTTTATGTGGATTTATGTGGATATTTAGTTAAACATTTTGCCCATTCAACTGTCTTTTTACAAGGGTGGAGCCTTTTAGATATGATGTATTGTTATTAAATACAAAATCTTTGTGATGTGGTGCATATTTCTTATTGCTGTTTTAATTGATTTTAGTTATTGCAACACAAGCTTGTTATTAGTGTAAGCATGTACGTAATGTGGAGTTGCAATGATTATTAAAACTTGTATATATTGGAGAATAGTGATCAATTAGTTTTGCAGTTAGAAAGTACGAGGAAGTATGTCTCATCGTAAGTTTGAACACCCAAGACATGGTTCATTGGGATTTCTCCCTAGAAAGAGAGCCTCCCGCCACAGAGGAAAAGGTTTCTGATGATATTTAAACTTTATTGCTTTTCTGAGTTACCAATTGTCTGTTTGAGCAATAATGTGATTGGCTGAGATCTTTATACTATTCTCTCCTTTGCATGCCAATTAACGCATTCTGAAATTTGTATCAAATGCTTAAGTTCCGGGTCATGTCTTGATGTTGGCCAAATGTTTTTCTTGAATTTTTGGGTTTAGTTGATTCATCTATTTTCTGTTTTCTGGCTATTGGTTATACAAGTCCCTGTCTCACTGTTAAATTGTAAGGCTGTAGTGTTTAAGTTGATAGTACAATGAAAATACTTTATACTGCTTTATGTGCCATATTACATGTTATATCACACCTTTTGTTCTTGTCATTATGATTTAGATAAGTCTTCTAACATAGGTATAAGGGGTTTTCTTTCTCTTTTTGGTTGTATTATATCTTTTTCAAAGTCTAGCAATTACGTCCAGAACATTCTGGTTGTCTCCCATGCTAGATTGAAGGAAACTAGTAACATTTATGCTTGTGAGTGTTAAGGACAGTATTGTTAAAAGTCTGACCTATGATGTAGTAGTTCTCACTTGATGTCTCGTGAATTTATTTTCTAAATATTTGAGAGTTTGACGAAATTGGAATGAATTGATCTACTCTTGTTCAAATAGTTTTAGTAAAACTTGTTTGCTGGTGAACTGATTTATTCTTGCTCAAATAGTTTTAGTAGAACTTGTATGCTGGTGATGGATTCTTTCACCATGGTAATATTCAAATATATGCATTGTCATTTGGTCTCTGATTTTCTATTATCCGATGTACCCCTTTGCAGTGAAGGCATTTCCTAAGGACGATCAATCTAAACCATGCAGATTAACTGCTTTCTTGGGATACAAAGCTGGGATGAGCCACATTGTTAGAGAAGTTGAGAAACCAGGATCAAGTGAGTAACAATTGCTGTGATCTATGATTTTGCTTCTTCTATTCTGATTTTGTAGTAATAATTTTTCATTTCTTCAAATCTTGGTGAAAAATTCATGATTTAGTGTGACTATAGATGATCATAACTGTATGTGAATGATTGCTAAATTGTTTCACTTATTGAACTCGTTCCTGTCAGAGCTCCACAAGAAAGAAACATGTGAAGCAGTAACTATCATCGAAACACCACCCATGGTGGTTGTTGGGGTTGTTGGTTACGTCAAGACACCCCGAGGGCTTCGCTCTCTTTGCACTGTTTGGGCTCAGCATCTCAATGAAGAGGTGAAGAGAAGGTTTTACAAGAACTGGTGCAAATCGAAGAAGAAGGCTTTCACCAAGTACCAAAAGAAGTATGAAACTGATGATGGGAAAAAGGACATTCAGGCTCAGTTGGAGAAAATGAAAAAGTACTGCACTGTGATTCGTGTTTTGGCCCACACCCAGGTATTGTCTTCCGCCATAATACTTGAATTACACTATTGCTAATTGAATTATTTTTCTCGAGGAACACTTTTATAATCTCCAGACATTTTAACTCTTGTTTCACTTTACAGATTAGAAAAATGAAGGGATTGAAGCAGAAGAAAGCGCATTTAATGGAGATTCAGGTCAATGGTGGAACTGTTGCTCAGAAGGTTGACTATGCCTACGGTTTCTTTGAGAAGCAGATTCCTATTGATGCTGTGTTCCAGAAAGATGAGATGATTGATATTATTGGTGTGACCAAAGGTAAGGGATATGAGGGAGTTGTTACCCGTTGGGGTGTAACTCGTCTCCCTCGTAAGACTCACCGTGGTCTTCGCAAGGTTGCTTGTATTGGTGCCTGGCATCCAGCTAGGGTCTCCTTCACTGTTGCGAGGGCTGGGCAGAACGGTTACCATCACCGCACAGAGATGAACAAGAAAATTTACAAGCTTGGAAAGGCTGGTCAGGAGTCTCATTCTGCCATTACTGAATATGACAGGTTTGTATTCACTTAACCTTCTCTAATCAATTTTTCAGTTTAAGATAATATTCCTGGAGATCAACATTGAAGTTCCTCACCAATTTTCTTGTGATAATCAGAACTGAGAAGGATATTACCCCAATGGGAGGATTCCCCCATTACGGTGTGGTGAATGAAGATTACCTGATGATAAAAGGCTGCTGTGTTGGACCTAAGAAGCGAGTTGTGACCTTGAGGCAGTCGTTGCTGAAGCAGACATCCAGAGTTGCATTGGAGGAGATTAAGCTCAAGTTCATCGATACATCCTCCAAGTTTGGCCATGGTCGTTTCCAGACAACACAGGAGAAGGCCAAGTTCTATGGAAAACTCAAGGCTTGATGTTCTTGATAGGAAAAGTAATCTTTATTCAACACATTTTGTTGGTTTCAGAGCAATAGTATCGAATATCTAATCCTGGATTTTAGTTTGGTGACAGTTGGGTTTTCAGAGTCTACATTTTGGAAGTTTCCAGTTGAATTTTGTCAACTCTGGAGATGTTGTGCATTAATTTTAGCCGCAATTGTTTTCTGTGCTAGCAATCAGTTACACATCAGAAAACACTCTACGATAATAATTTGTATTGGTTGAATAAAAGGCCGGTATTTCAAACGCAAAAGAAATTGATTGGAATTGATTTATGCATGTTATTCCCAAATGAAATGAAAGTTTGGAGGTAAAATTGGGTTTGTACGAATTTGTTAATCATAATCCAACAAATTTAATGAGACTCTAAAAATATGCGCCGAGGTGTATTTCCTCACCAGAGGGTATTTGATTCACGTCCAATGAAGGTCTTTAAGCCTTTTTTGTTTTTTTTTTTAATTTCAAATTTTCTGTTAAATTTTTTTAACTTATATTTTAAGTTTTACCATATGAAATGTGGGTATAATAACGCAGAGAATGTATTGTACCAAGTTTTCATTAAAATCGATGTATATATATAATTAAAATTAACGGTCCTAATTTTCTATACAATTTTTTAAATCATTTACTATTAGATTAATCAACCAGTTAAAATTATAGTTTGTTTATATCAATTATGATGTATTAATTATATATTTTATATTTAATATCAGTCACTAATAATGCATTAATTTAATAGTTAAAAAATTAGTGTAATAATTTATGTTAAAAAAAAAGAAAGCAACTTATATGACATTAAAATAATTTATGTAATGTATATTATACAATCTAAAATAATAATTTATACTATATTATTCACACTTCTTTTAATAGTATACAATTATATATATAAATATATATAATCTATTCATTCATATAGATAAAAAATCTATTGAATCTACTGGGAGTCGAGAATCTTAATTGAATTTAGTTTGACGTCACTTGCAGAAGCCTACTTCCAATTTAGACAAAAATGTCTCCATTAATTAAGTAAAATCTATCTCGTTTAAAGAGAATTTACTACAACATCAAAATAGAGAATTAAACCCTTTTTCACTTGAATTATTAGTAAAAGACTTAATATATTATTACACTTATATACAGGTAACAATGTTAAAATTTTAAGTACTTATATAAATTTTTAAGTGATTACACAACAACTAACAATAATTATCAAACTAAGCTTTATACAAAACAATCTCAAAAGACAAAAGAGAATCAAATAGAAGATCTCTTGTTCAGCGTGGTTGATTAACAACTTCACTAATCACTATCTCTTAAGAGTAATCATTCTTATTTTATTGACAATAGCCTAAACCATCATTGTTCGAGAGGATTTATATGTATATATATCTATATATAAATAATAATAATAAAAAAAAATTTGTGAGTCACCGATGAATGAGGCTAAAAATGTGGCATGTAACCAATGAATAAAGACAAAATATAAAAAAAAAAAAAAAAAACAAAGAAAGAAAGAAAAAATGAAAACAGATGAAAGTGATAAAGAAGTAGTAAATCATGGAGTATGCATAAAATAGTACTCAATTTTTATACAATATTTTATTTATGAGTAGGGATATGATAATTTAAATTTTTGTCTTGAAATGATGGTATAAATTTTTAATCATCATTTATATTTTATTTAACAGATATAAAAAGTGGATGAGTTATAATAATATTAAATATTTCTTTTACTTTAATCTTTCTAAAAGAAAATTTATATCTTAATTTTAATCAGAACATCTAAACTTAAATATCTTTATTCTTTTTTCCCTACGTACAACTCGACAATTTTAAAAATTATGATTGATATTAGATGTAATACTAATTTTTTTTCTTAAAAGATAAAGGGGTGAGTAAAACCCAAATTATTTTTAAATCTCTTTGCCTGTTCATAGGAATGGGGAGCAAACCAAGCAACACCGGAAACCACTCTAACCAGCCCTTGAAGGTATATGAGTTATCAAGTATAAATGATTGAATGGATGGTAAATATTAATTGTTTGAGTAATACATATGTATATATAGTTAGGAGTTTATAAGGAAAATATTTTGTTTTAGTATGATAACACTTTCTGATTGCTATGATCAAATTAGATATTTTCTACTCTTAAAAACAACAGTAGAGAAATTTGCTAGTAGCACAACTCAGAATATTGGTAGGATTCACAGCGAAGAGGTGAGTTTAACGGCTTAAATTAAAACACAACAAATATCAAATTATATCCTTTATAATTTTTACACGAAATTTAAAACCCTAATTTAAAAAAAATTCTAACGTACAATTTAAATTACGGCTATACAATAATGAATCCTTGTATCGAAGTACATGAAATCTTATCTTACAAAAATTTTCTTGATTTTGTTTCGCTTGCAAGTAAAAAATGTTTGAAGAAAATGCATGTCCTTTGAAGAAATGGAGAGACAAAGTGAAAGGTTGCTTGAGTTGGAGACTTGGTTCCAAAAAGAAAAGAAAAAGAAAAAAGAAAAAAAAAATTATGCTTCAATGTAATTTTCAACATT
Organism: Azadirachta indica; assembly: GCA_022749755.1. Classification (NCBI taxonomy): domain Eukaryota; kingdom Viridiplantae; phylum Streptophyta; class Magnoliopsida; order Sapindales; family Meliaceae; genus Azadirachta; species Azadirachta indica. The sequence continues at coordinate 4,485,132 of CM040444.1, read as the reverse complement.
TGCTTTAATGAATTACTTTGTGGTCATATCATGGGACCCTTTTTCTTTTGGAAAATGTCTTACATGGAAAATATATTTATATATATATATATATATATATGCAAGCAATCATCTTTCTTTGAAGTGACCTTTTTGCATGAATTGTGTTTATTTCCTTTCTCTTTTCAAACATGGAGTTTTCTAATTTGGAATCATAATTTTACTTAATTTCAATACATAAATAATTAACATTGTTCTCTAAAATATTTGCACTATTCTAAAATATGAAAATTTGTATTATAATTATACGCATAATATATTTATAAAATATCTCACAAATATGTTTAAAATTGTCAAATTAACTAAATATTGATACCATATCATAATATCACTTGCTATAAAATAAGTAATTCTAAGTCATTAGTCTCTATATTGTGAAAATTTTAACAATTGTATACTTTTTTTTTTTAATTATACAATTACATATACATTTTACCAATATTTAAATCAAAAATTTATTAGAAATCAAGAGTTGGAATTGTTATAAGTTTGGCACCACACAATGAAATGAGCATTCAATTTAGATAAAACCTAACAACACTCAATCTAAACATCTACTCTAAATCAGAGAAAATCAAACTCTTTGTTTATAATGGAAAAATGAGATAACACTTTGACACTGTACTCCTGTGTTAACTTAATACTACTATAATGCAAGTGGACACCCCTATACATACTTTTGGCTTAGCCTTGGAAAGAATATAAAGCTTTCAAATTCTATCGTAATTTAGAGTAAAATTGTCAGAAATTATTCTCCAAGTAGACAAAAGACAGAAACAGTTAGTTTTGTTTATTAATATTTTTTCTTTTCTCGGGTGAGAAAAAATATGTGTAGGTCTCCATAGGCTTTCTTTTCAATTTTCATTCTGAAACATGGTGATTGTCCTGTTGACAAAAGAGATTTCACTCACTCACTCACTCACTCACTCTCTATAACCCAAAAGCACTTCTTAAAAACACTTCTCTCTCTCTCCTTCACTCCCCCCAAATTCCTTTTTCATAATTTGTATTGTAATTATTGCTCCATTTCATTTCCCTCCCCCATGTACTTCGATTTTGTCCAACCATAATCATAATTTCCCTTTGCGAAAGAGAATATACGGATAGTATTAGTTAGTTCAACTGGTAAGATCTCTTACAAATTCTATACGAAAAATTCAGATCTTATCCAATTCTGATATATTTTGATGTTTATTGTTACCACATGATTTTATATATATTTTTTGTTTTTGAAAACAATACAGATATGGGTGTTAAGTGTTTCTGACAATACGGGGTTTGTTCAGAAGAATAACAACAACAACAGGAGGTTGTTTGTAAAGAGAGAAAAGAAAAGAAAACGAAGGAATAATCAATTGTGGTCTACATCACAATAATCCTTTTTTTCTATTTTCTTTCTCCTCTTGAATCATGGCATTTCTGGTTTTGCATAGCTGTAAGGTATCTAAACATTGATTCTCTCTCACTCTCTCTCTCTTCTTTTCTTTATATTATTTATTTATTTTTTTAATTAGCTTGTGCTTTGATTTCCACTTCTTGTTATCTGTAGTAGCTAGCTATACCCTTTAACCACATGCCTATTCCATCCCAAACCCATCTCAAAAATTGCATAAAAAATATTTAATCTAAATCATTCCAGTAGCTTTTATTTTATTTTTTAATTTACTTGAATTTAATATACCCTATCATCTTTTTCCTTTTTTCTTCTTTTATTTGGTGGTAGATTATGTGAGATTTTGCCTCCTTTGCTATGATTACATCTAAATTCTAATGTTGGATTTCAATTGGGGTCATCCATAATTCATTGATGCTAGCTACCAAATCAATTAAACCTTTAATTAAATCTCAAAAGGTAAAAATAATTTTAAAAAATCAAAATTTTAATTGTTCTTGAATGTTATAATTACATAAAAAAATAAATCTTCGCCGTGGAAATCCGTGAGTATTAGCTTTAATTTTTGTTGATTCATTGTTAACAATAGTTATAATTACCATTCATTTCCAAAATTTTACAACAATTAGTATCTATATATAATTATTATTAGTTTGATGTTAATTTCAGGTATGCTGTTGATAATAATTATAAGAGCGGTTGAGAACTCATAATTCTTTTGCTAGTTTTATCAAAAAGTCAAGATTGATTCAATTTTTTCTTCTTTTCAAAATTAAAAAGTTGGGTCAGAAATGGTAACTCTCATAATATTTGCTAGTCTTATCAACAGACACATCTAGATTTATTTATTTTAAAAAAAAAAAACTCTCATAAGTTAATGTTTAACTAAAAAAGTTAATAACGGTATCAAATTGACTTATAAAGATAGAAAGTAAATATATATTATGTAGATTAGCGAAATTGTGATCTATTTTCTCATTGAACAAAGGGTACCAAATAAATCAGATTAGTTTTTTGATCAAAAGTAATATTTAAACCTCTGAATCGAGAAATCTATGTTTACAATTGAATCTGAAGTCATGAAGTCATGTTAAGTTTATTGATTTAAAAAAATTTAAGTGTGTTTGAAATTGAGACGCTTTAATTTTAAAATATAATCACTGTGATATAAAATTACTAGATATTAATTATGTAAGTGAGAGGGTAAAAAATAATCAAAACAATCGTAAGAATCTTCGCCAAAGTTAGATTTGGAATTAATCATATTAATTTAATGACTCGCTGAAAAATTTAGAATATGTTTGGGACTAAAGAATCATGGTTGTGAAACTATAACCGATAAATTCAAATCACTATTTGTAAATTATAAGTAGGAAGGTAAAACTTAAAGATTACCTTCTTTGAAATAAAGTTAGTGTTTACTGAATCCTCAATCTGTTATATTTTCAAAGTTAAATAAAAATAAAGCAATAGCAAACATGCCCTTAAGCAAGTTGATAAAAGTTTAAAGAATATATAGTGATAAGGTCTAATAAGAAAATGGTAAAATATGAGCTTCAACATGTTTAAGCACTTAAAGGTGACAGCTTCTGAAAAGCAGCAATAAGCCACTGTATAAAATTTGGCTCTCCAGACAGGAAGGACCCTTCTTTTTGATTTTTTAAGTTTGTTTTCTTCAAACAAGGTATAGTATTCATTAAGTTAGGCATCAAGATTATGAACGTGGAAAATATTAAAAAAAAAATTAAAGAAAAATAAAGTTACGAACTAAATAGATAGATTATCATATTACTTTGTCTTTACATTTTCTATTGGGGTATAAAGTTAGGTAGTGTGAGCTTCATTTTGTTTTAAAAATTCATTGAGACTTGTGGGTGTCATGTTTTTCCAGGGCAGAATTAGCTTATAGGATTTTACGTCTAAAGATTTTGTGTTGTTCCTATTTCGCAGGACCAAAAGTAAAGGGCCTCTAAATTTGCTCCTTCCAAGAAGTGATTTGTTTATATTTTCTTTGCTCTTGATATTCAGTTGTTTCAACACAGAAGCAGTAGACAGGAAGAGGGTTGTTCAGATTCTTGCTTCTGCTTCTTCATTTGGTAGTAAGTATTGTTGTTTTTATTGCTTCTGTTTTCATGCCATATTACCATTGCTGCTTTTGAAGAGTTCCAGGAAGAGGGTCATTGAGATTTTCTATTTTTGTCGTTTCCACTTTCTGCTTCTGTTTTTCGTTTTTATGCCATATTGCCATTGCTGCTTCTGCTTCTGCTTCTGAAGAGTTCACTAAGAGACTGAGATTTTCTGAAAATTTTTTTATGTTTTCTTGCTACCGTCATTTGCATTTCCTGCTTCTGGAGAATTGCAGAACGGATTTTCACATTCTAGTTTCATGCTTAATTCTGTTCACAATTTCTGAAAATTCAGAACCCAGATGTTTAACGTCTATGGTATTGTGTGTGTGTAAAAAAATTGATCGAATAGATAAGATTTGATTATATTGGAATTAACTGGAAAGAGTCAATCCAATTTCAATTGCATTTTTCTCTCTTCTAGAAGCAGCTGAAATTGGTATATTTATTCTCGCAGATGACATTAAAAATTTGAGAACTGAATTTCCATTTAGTTTTTGAACACAAAATATATGAATCAGGGATCACAAGTTTCTTTAAGGAATTCAAAGTAAGCCTATTTCAAGTCACTTAATAAATGACTTTCAGCGTTTCCTGAAATGGTATAGTTTGACAATGGTATGATATGCATTTTCCAATTTCAGGGCATCCGCAAATTACAAGAGAGGTATTGCTTAGAACCAAATTCATCTACAGGCATGTTCTGATCAGTCTACAACAATCACTCCCCCTTCCAAACCAAGTAGAAACCAAATTTTCTGACCTAAAAAAGGCAGTAGAGCATGAGTTCCAACGAGTTTGGTTCCGAGAGATCAAAGCCATGGGACATATACACAAGTTCAGACCCTAGTCCATCTCAGGCTGTGATTGATCAGGAAGCTCCATGGAAAAACTTTGGGACTTCCGTGAATGCGATCTCGTTCGGATTCGTTGCAACAGCTATCTTGATATCCATGTTCCTGATCATGGCCATTTTTGAACATCTGTTTAGGCCTAATCCTTCTTTTTCGTCTCCTCAAGTGATGATGAGCAATGGCTCTTCTGAATCTGGACCAAAGAAGAAACTTGGCAATGAGCAAACAGTAAGTCTCCAAATCATTAACTTTCCAGTGCATTTCAGCTGGTAAATATATTTTGGACTACCTTACATACACAACCTTCTTGCTAGGGTAGCAAGTACACACATAATTTGCTTGAACTGATCTCAACATGATCTTCTGGGTGACAGGTGTCAACATCACACGCATCCGATTTCTCGGTTCTGATGCCGGGACAGCAATATCCTACCTACATTGCTCAGCCTGCTCCTCTTCCATGCCCCAGGGAAGAAATAAATTGGCCTTCTCATGAACGTAACAATTTTGTACATCCTTAAAAGTAGTATAGAATTGCAATGAAGCATCACTCAGGCTGGTTGTATATCCACAGAACAATCAATTCCATGTTTTCTACTGTCAATTTTCTGATCATATATAATCTTTTATGTGGAATTGCTAGTTCTTCAAATCTATGTGCTTCATTTTTTTTTTTTGGAGTATTTTCTCTTCACGTGAATGGAAGATTGAAGCCAAAGACTTTGTAGTTAGAATAATCATGCACTTAATTCTCAAACAAGTACACTACATAGAAGAACATGTTTATTAAAAAATAAAGTATCAAATATGAAAGAAAAAGAAAATAATTCCCACTAAAAATTATCATTATTAAATACTTTTTTTAATCTGTAATTACAAAAAAATAAAAAATAAAATACTTGAACTTTAGGAAGCTGAAATCGGACTCAAGGATGCAATTAATATGAACATAATTATAATACAATCAAGATTAAATCTCATTAATTAAAATGCAATACATAATCTGATTGTCTAAAGATTAGTAACAACTTATATATATTTTTTGTACTCATGATTTTTCAGTTTTTGCATATACAAGTTCTAAATAAGCAATTTCTGGAGAATATGTTGCTTGCCTTACAAAAGGAAATATCCAACAATATATACATATTACTACATCCCAATTAATATTCAATTTACACAACAAATTCTTTAATTTTTCTTTAATGAAATCAACAAATTTTTTCTCTCAAACGCAAGAAATCTGCTCCCTTGATCTTTGTAGTTCTTACTATCGAACATATTTGATACAGTGATAGTAAGGAAAAAAATACACATAAATCGACATCACACTGAGGAAGATTTAGGATGGGAAAATACCTTGTAAACCAGATTGCAAGCAGCACTATCGAGAATCTACAACAAAAAATTACATTACAAGAGAAAAATGGTGATAAAACACAAACAGTACAACCACCATCACCACTTTCCAATCAAAAGCTCTTTTTTTAGTTTTTTGGCATCCTTCAAGCTTCTTCACCGATTCACAAAAGTAGTAGTTTAATCACTTGTGTCTTTCTGTTGTTCCCTTAGTCCCTTCTCTCCTCTTTCTTTGATTCTTTCCTTGGGTTCTTTTTATATATTCTTTCTTTTTTCTGTTTTTATTTTCCTTCTTCTGTCATTCGAAGGCTGCAGAGAGGGAGAGCAAAAAATGGCCTATTCCTCTAATTCTTCCTCATCAGGTAATATTACAGTCAACAAAGAATACTTAACTCGCAGAGAGATCCTGCCCTTCTCAACAACCAGTCTTGCCCCTGAAACAACCCAATATCCTGGAGTATCCTGTGGCCCTCTCGTCATCTCTGTTGTATCAACGAATTTTAGAAGTTTTGGGGCTTGGACTGGAACTGGAGGACCACCTGGGTATACGGCAGAGTTTATATTGACATCAGCTGGCCGTGGAGGTGGCTTCTGTACAGTTGTGAAGTGATGGCTAATGAGTGTTGAAATTAGTCCAGACTTGGGTGCCAATCCGGGTGATCCATCCCACTCTGGATGCTTGACAGACGTAGCTCCTAAAACAGTTGAGAAGCGGAGTCGTAAGAAAAGAATGCTTTTGAATCCATGATTCTCAACTTGTAATTGTGCTCCAGTTACAATAGATAGATCCTCGTCAGACTCAACAGGAGCAGTGCAGACATGAGAGTAGTTCTTCCATTGAACTTTCTCATAGTATTTACGGTCATAATTTTCTCGTCGGTAGTTTCCATTCGGATCATCTACAAGTTGGAAGATCTTCGGAAGAGAGGAGAGGTGCTGCAAGTGAATGGCCAGGCGGTTGCTGCTTCTACCTTCCAGATAAAGCCGTAGGCCAGTCACCGGCCTCTGACCTACATCAACCTGTAGTTGGTAAACAAGCAAATTAGGTTTCTGCAGGAAATAACACAAGAATGTCTAGATTTGGTAATTCAATGTGATTCCCATCTCCCAGACTTACATCAACAACTAAAATTCCAAGGGTTTCCAAAAAGCTTCCGTACGAAAAATTACAAGTAATGAGAAATAAGAACATTCTCCATTCCTCTAATATTCTATTATGAGATGCTCTGAATATTCAAAGGTGAAAAATGAGGATTTTGGGGCATTCCTAAGGAAAAAGACAAAATGTCTATCTCAGCATAAATTAAAAATATTAAACCCACATAACAAAAGACTTGGGAAAAGAAATGCAAGAAACACCTAGACTTATCAGTTGAGAAGCTCTACCGGGTTAGTATTCACAAAAAGCTTGGGCCCCATCAGACTGAATTTCAAAGATGCAGAGCTTTGTTGCTTCCGTTGTGGACCAAGTGGAAGCTCACTGAACACTGGTGCCCATTGCCTTGGCAGCTGAAATTCCAGAAACTGGTGGAGTTCTTCGATTGGTGGTTTATCTGCAAGAACAAAAAAAGGCACATTAACTTCATAAGATGACAAATGTCTGACTCTAACCCATGTTCTCTAATTAATTGCATAAAAATTTGGATGCTTTTTCTTAGTTTTCAGGGCATTTGTAACCTCCAAAAATCCTCTCCTAGGGAATTCTCTTTGATCAGCAATTATTAGATTGCTACCTTGGAATATTCTTTGGAAGGGAATAGATCAATATATCTTTGGTTATGTTCTCTATTTCAATAATCAGGCTAACTTCTAGAAAGGAGCAGCAGTACATGTGCATGGTGTCAGCATATTGTTTCATCACCAAAGCATGGAAAATTGTTCACAACTTGTATGCAGGATGAGATCATCTGTGGATAAAACTGAAAACATAGAAGCTTAGATAGGAGTTAGATCCCAAGAACAATAAGCTGGCTATAAGAATTCTGTTTCCATTCACAAGATGGACCAAAAAAAAAAAATTGGTGAAATCTGTTGGGAGAGCGTTATATATCACATGATAATCAAGGTTATCAGTAAAGAAAGCCATGGATCAGACACAACAAAGAAAAGCAATGTGCACATTAATTCACATGAGTGATAATAAGAACAAAGATATGTCATTCAACTAATAGTTATTTTGTGGGGACACGCCCTGAAAAAGAAGAGTTTCCACAAAAAGGACCCAAATCTTTTTGTATTTGAGGGCTCGAGGCATCACCAACGAAGAATTGCTTCTATGATAAAAAAGATAAGCATGAACATTTCCAAGAGTTTACATTGTGTGCAATGCAAGTGCTTAAACGTTGTAGTGCAAAATTAGATGCTTTTAATACGCAAACAAGAACAGTTGTTGCTCACATCGTAAATAGAGATTTATGGCATGGCTTAAGAATCCACTCCCAGGGACTCCATTTAACAGGGAAGTAATAGGGATGAAGGACATTGAGATCACATCTGGTTCAGATTGAACAGTGTGTAACCACTCATTATGGGATAGGTTTCTATTATCATTTCCACCTCTCCTCTTACAAATGCTAACCATATCCTGCAAATAAAATGATCATATCAAGCTTATAAAATTGAGAGTGGGAAAGAGAGAGAAGAGAAGAGAAAAAGAAAAAGAACTCCAGAGATATTAAAACCATTTGTCAGAAGAGATCAATTACAATATCGTTTATATAATATGACAAAACACACCTCTTTATGTGAGTAAGAACTTGATGGACTTGTGTCAGCAAACCTCAGCCGATGCTCCCTGGTTTCAAACTGAAATGCATAGAATTAGATAACAAATGCAGAAATAATAACCACAAAATATACCCATGCTTTCCCAATGACTAACAAGTAGTTTTGAGATACATTAAATTTCACGGCCAACTTTCATAGACAAGTCCATCACAAACCTTGTCATTCTGATAAAGTTGTTCTGAGGGCACGCTATGTTGTCCATTTGCATCTAAAAACCTCTTATCTGCCATCTCCTTCAATCTTTTCTGTACATCAGCAGGTTGAAGAGTTGACGAGTGCTGCTGTTTTACATATATTACATCCTTCCCTCCCATCTTCACACCAACAATGATATGTGTGCCAAATTTCTCAATAAAGCTGGAATGGCGAGCATGTCATAAAAAGCTCATTGCAATTTATAGCTCAAATTTGAACAAAGTAAACTCAGATAAAAAGTTTCGACAAGTATCATAACTGCATTGTTTAATATTGTGATAGAGATATATGGAATCAAATATTATCACCAAGCTAGAAGTTACTCCTTTCAGCTAGAGATCTGAAAGGTAACATTGTTTAGCAGGGATATAATACTCAGCTTATTACCACTATATAAAGGCAAATGTCTAGCAAATTGAGTTTCCTATTCGCAATCCAATGCAAATAATGCAAGTAAAGCTTCTTATCAAGCTAAATATTAAAAAGAAATTATTGGAATAAATACCAGAAAGACGATGTTGTGAAACACATATACAAATTAAACCTTGAGTCTTACTGAAACATCAATCATGGTATACAAGTTAAGCTCCAGCATTCATGATATACTATTTCTTTTCCCCATCTATTTTTCCAGTGTAAGAATCGAATACAAATTTATTAAATGAAAAAAGATAAGAAATGCAGAGATGGACCAAGTTGCAGCATTCTTCATATTCTATTACCGGAAATAAAACTTCAGGTTATTTATGAGTAGAAGGCAACAAAAGAGAAACTGATAAAAGTTTAAGAAGGCGGAAAATAGCGAAATTTTAGCTACTGCCAAACGCCTTAACCTTAGAATTGAAAACTGTCCTTCTAGACCATTTTTTTCCCCTCCCTTCTCTATGTATGTACTTTTCAATCCATCATGCATACAAAAATGATTTAATTAAAAACCAAAAGGTTCTCTTAACAGTCAATGGTTTCCACTGAAATTCTCTTACAATCCAATATCAGAAAATGAGGTCAGTAGACAATCAAATTCAAGAAGGCTTAAAAATTTCACCTTGCTAGTGCAGCCGGTTCCCATGTAGATGGAACAGCTTTTTTTACATGATCGCGAAGTACCATCTGAGATTTATCCAATGCAACTGTGTAGATAGAGATAAATACCCCATCAAAAGCAAGGGTCTTAGTGTTGGCTGCATCTTTCTGCCAACAACCTGAGAAGTCGAACATGGCATTGAAGAGGCCTGACGGAATTTTACCAGTCAAAGATAGTTCCTGATTGAACTGCTCTGACATCTGCGAAATAGTTGGGAAGAAAATAAGGAAAGGCATAAACAGTGGCCAAAATCAATTGTCTTTAGACTCCTATATTATTATGATTATTGTTTAAAAAAAGAATGAACTAATGACTCATATAAATTTCACTCAAAATGACCCAAAGCAATTTGTATGAAATGCCAAAAAAAATCCAACAATTGCCATTATGCAAGTGCTTCTCTCTTGGAAAAATAAAATCCTAAACTCACCATACTCCCCCATTTTAGAAATAACAGAAATTTATTCACAGGAATGATTAACGACATAGCAATAAAGTGGCAACCATTCAAAAACTGATAAGAAAATGTGCATTAATATTGTGAGCTACAAGCAGGTCAGGTGAAGTTTCAGTTTGAATCTTGTCACACTGACTTTTCTGTGGTAATCCATGAAAACACTGACACAACAAAGAATTGATGAAATAAAATTACCAAAATGATATCTAAAAACTAGTACAACTATCAAATCGCATTAGCTACTAAGTAATTGATTCTTCAAGCATGACAAGATTTCATATACTGCTTGACTATGTAGTTTGCAACAATGCATATAATTTCTACACCTAAGCAGTAAAGGCATTAACTGGAAGTGTCACAAATGAAATAAGGAAGCATTCAACATTCTTACTAAAAAGGAAAACTCAATGAATTTTAAAAGATAGGATTGAATAGTTATATAAAATAAGCTATAAATCTGCTAGAGAATCACGAGAAACAACCCAATATTACCTGTTGGAAAGAGAGAACATCGGACCTAAACCTTATGCGCTCCCCTTTGTCACATTTTATAGATTTGGACACATTTGGGATGGAAATTCCACCTGGTAAAACAATCTCGCGTCCCCCATCTTCATCAATCTCAATCAACCGTGAATCACCTAAATCCCCTTTGCAATACTTTAACCTCAGATCAATAGCTATATCATATCCACGTCCAATCGACCCAATAGCAACCTCAGCTGCCTTGCGAGCTGAAACCTTAAGTGCCATTACTTACCACATCACTTTTATTTGGCAAAACAGCAACAAAACCTACATATGGTTAGCTCTATGTCAATCCAAATTCAATCAATTTTCAAGACAGACCAAACCAAATCCAAGGATATAGTTCAAAATGTGCATTGGTAGCTCAGTTTTCATGCAATTTCCACAAATAATGAAGATCAAAATGCAGCATACAAACTCAGCATAAAGTTAAAACAACAGATAATAAAATTAATCCAAATTTCGGAGATGCTACACAACCGCATAGCGCAAAATAAGCAAATTCACATTTAAAGACGCTTCAAACTCTGCCATAGCAGAAAATACACATATTTTGCACACATTAACTCCGTTTCAATATTTTGTGGCAAAAACAACTGGTCAAAACACTGCAATACAGCTCAAAATAATCATATTCAGCTCAAGCTACTGCAGTTTCCACGAATTTCAAACATAAAGCAAAATGTGAACTCCACAAACACCTCAAACCCATCAAATGCAACTCAATTACGCAAATATCATTAATTTTTCCACTCAAGCTGGATCTAAGCTCTTCAAAGATTAAAGAAAAACATGAATAATCAATTCAAATTAACTCATATACACAACTTCTAGTCATAAACCAGATCAAAAATCTACAGTTAGCTCAAAAACAAGCTTCTCCAGCTGAAATTAATCAAATTTCACACAATTTAAACAAATAAACGAGATCTAAACAAGCATATCCAGCTCAAATTCACCAGTACTCGTACATTTCCACACTTACCCCGCGAATCTTCAGCTCGCCGAGCTCCAAATCACAGTGAAAAATAAAAACTCACAAATTTAATCCAGAAGAGCAACTCCTCGATCGAACACTTGATGAATTGCGTGAACTTGCGCCGATTGGTCACGGAACCCTAGCTAAACGAAGAGCACTCGATTCTCGAGAGAATTTCAGAACGAGAGAAAGGTGAAAGAGAGAGAGGAAAAAAACCCTAAACCAAGTGAGTAAATTAAGTATAAAAATCCGAGAAAGAGAGAAGAATTGCATTTTTTTTTTTAAAATTAAAATATAATATAATGTAATTTGATTAATTTAATCAGCTAATTATTTAGTTTGACTGCAGCTTTAGAATCTGTTTGACATGTGAGAGAGTGAACTCGGGTCAAAAATGGTGGTTTCAAAGAAAGTGGCTGATAACATTACTGGCTGTTACGTAGCGTCAAAGACAAACAAATTACCGCTAACCAATCCTCAGTGGTTTTTTAAAAGGCTAATTATCATACTACTCCCTAATTTTTGTAAAAGTAGCAAATAAGTATACAAATTTATTATATCTCTTAGATTGTCTCAATAATTCAACTATTTCAACCAAAATGGTTCACGAATGTTTGGGGAATAAAATCTTATTTATAATACATTATTTAATAGGTTCAATGAATCCTCAGGTATTTGTATTTTTTTAAATAATTTTTTACAATTTATTTTCAAAAATTAAAATAATGTGTGGAAGTTAATATTTTTGGATTTAAAACATATCTAATATCCAGCTTCGAAAATAATATAATAAATTAAAAATAAAATTATTTTTGGTATAATAATTGAAGAGAGGAAAATATTAGAAATAAAAGGTCTAAAATTTATTGAAAACACAAGGCTAATGTTACAACTTTCTTTTGTAAAAAAATGAAAAAAAAGGTCAAAATTCATTTTTCATGAGTTATGTTTAGTCAAAACACTTTTATCAACACATGCTTTTATTATTTTATATATATAATTTGAAAATTGCATTTAAAAAATGCTACCAAACATCACTCCTAAGACTTTGTAGTTGATCAAGTTGATTTGAATTAAAACAAGAAAAAAAAGTAAAAATTTTGTCAATAAAAAATAAAAGAACAGATCGAACGCAAAATTTGAAGGAGTCAAACAATTATATAAAAAAAAATGAAGTAAGAAATACAAAGAATGTAATTTAAGAAAAAGATTTGAAAATAAATGGAGATCATTAATTTGTAAAATGGAAACTTTTTTTTTATGAAATTCAAATAATTTAAAGACTTATTATTCTTGAATTGTTTATCAATAAATAGAATTTTTTTTATTAACACCACATTAGATAGTGAAAAAAAATCCAAGATTCTATGCCTTATATTATTAAATTTTATTTTATTAAATTAGATAATAATATTATCTAATATCTAATTTAATAAAATTGAGAAATTATGATTAATATTAATTTTTTCATAAAATTAACAAGAAGAATTTTTTTAAAACATAATAGATTATTTTAATTTAATAAGCCATAAAAATTTAAAAATTTTGATGAGAGACTATATCTATATACAGAGAAAGAGCAAAAGAGAAGAGAAACAAAGTTTAAAAAATTATGCTTTTACCATATTACTTGCATTCGGGATATTTAGGACTAATTTGAAAACGTAATGTACATTTAGTAGTATTAACATGTAGTATATGGATATAAATGTAAATATCCAATTATTAAATAGTTTGGTGGCGTTGTACGATGCCGCAGGAAATCTATTTGACAGCCAGCTGCCACTCAGCATGATCATCCTTGTACGTTACAATCCTCACAAAATCTCATTTGTTTATTCGTCCAACGGGCAAGCATGAGTTTCAAAGTCAAGACGGTGTCGTTTTCGGGTAGTAACGGATTTGATGACGACCGTTCAAGTAGCGCTCTCAAGATCAAGAAAGGAGATATCGCACAGTGGTTCGTCGATGGCTCATCTGATGCTATTGTCAGTGCAACTCTCTATTTATTTGCTTGCGCCTATTTTGTTTTAAATTTTTTGAGGGATATGTTCTTAATTCTTGAGTTATTTGTGTGAACATGTGATTCTTATTTCGTGATTTAGGTGATTTGATGTGACGATGGAAGTTTGGAATGTGGGAATTTATATCCGGAGTCTTTTAAAACCAGTTATTACTTGCTAACTCTGATGGTAGTTTCAGTTTGCTCTAATGGGTTCATTTGTAGAGGAGGAACTGTAAACCTGTAAAGGTACCAGAGATTTGGGGTTTGAGTCTTGCCTACACCAAGTTTGGGGGCTTTGGTTTACAGTTATATAACTATAAAAAAGATGCAGGGGAAGTAAATGAAATAGAAGATTAGGGTGGAGTTTGGACCGTGGATGTTGTAGGTTTGGTACTGTCAAAAGTGTATTTAAGTTGCCAAGAACAATATTTTCCTAGGCATGGTTATTAGAAAAGATCTTTTAGCGTAAGAATAGCACTTGTTGTGCCTTTTGAACTGACATTTTATTGGTGTTTCCCCCAAAAGATGCTTTTAGTTGTTTTCAGGAGAAAAATGAAAAATAAAACTATGAGCTGAAAGTGCTTTCAATAATATAACTCCTAAACTCATCTTATAATGTAGTGTTCAACTGCTTGAATGTTTCAACTTGAAAACAGCAATTGCCTTAAATCAATGGCCACTTGCTGCAGTTTAATTCAGTGAATAAGGGAATGCTTGGAGGGGGTGGAGCCGATGGAGGTACTCTTCCTGTGAGTTTTACTTTGATTTATTAGCATAAATGTTATTTAACAGCTTGAAGTAACTTTGGATGCATTTCGTTAGCCATACATAGGGCTGCAGGACCAGAACTCTGAGAAGCTTGTTACAGAGGTCCAGAAGTAGGACCTGGAATCCGTTGTCCAACAGGAGAAGCGAGAATTACCCTGTAGGTTATTCATTTTGTTATTCTGGTTGTATTCTTTGAGTATAAACAAGATATTAAGATAATGAAACTATGCAGAGGTTTTAAATTGCGTGCATCCCGAGTGATTCACACTGTTGGCCCAAACTATAGTGTTGATAGTAACCCTGAAGCTGCCCTGGGAAATACATACAAGTATGCTTCCTTTTTTGAACAATAACTGTAGTAGTTCATTCTGTAATAATAAGCTCAATTTCCTTTTTTGCCCAAATTTGTTACAGGAACAGTTGAGTTTGGCCAAAGCAAACAACATTCAGTACATTGCTTTTCCTGCCATATCATGTGGTTTGTATGGGTGTTTGACAATGAACTCACTCTTGCAATTTTTTGGCCTCCCATAGGCAAATAAGTTTGTTCTACAAAACTTAATGATTATTTAAGCAATGAATTTTAAATTTGTAACGAGTTTGAGATTCCTGAGTACTATGTTTGATGTATAACTGCATAGAAAATGCCTAACCAGTCATTAATTTCTTTGTTGAATAATTCATTAGTTATCCTCACGAGAAAGCTGCCACAATAGCAATATCAACTGTAAAAGAATATGCATATGACTTTAAAGAGGTATCTTATATTACTATCTGGCATCTTTACATTATGAAATCTATCTTTTGCTTTTATCTTATTTTACGCACAGAATGTGAACTATCTTTTGCAAACATATTGCCATATGACGATTGTTCTTAATTTGCAGGTGCACTTCGTTCTGTTTACAGATGATATCTATAGTGTTTGGTTGAAGACGGCAAAGAAATTGCTTGAAGAATAGCTTGTGTTGGAGCTGGATTAACCAACCATCTTTGTATTGAAGTAAAGTTCCGAAATTGATCCAAGTTCAAGGCATGTAAGTGATTGTGATATTTGGTATCCAAATTTTGTCTATTACTTTTTGTTAGCAGAGATCGATGGCATGATCTAATTTAGAATAAGTATTAACCTTAACGGATTCAAATGTTACTTTCACAAGCTACATGGATTAATTTGATAATAACCCTTTCGTATTTCCCAAAATATGTACAATGAAATGTAGTCCACTAGTTTGTATGCTCTGCTACTTTTCATCCAATATTTCCCAAATTAGTAATAGTAAATGTAAAGTAATTTGGGTACTATGACATATGCATTAGCTTTTTTATGCATAATTTTTGTGGGGAATTTATTTAATTTAACGTGGGATAAGGGCGCAGTGTATGCAAAATAAATAAATACATTTTTCTTTATTAGTATCATCTAAATTAGAATTATAATATAGTTCAAAAATTTATGTCTTGATCCTTTCTACTCCATTTTTTGAAGAAATTTTATTGAAAAATTGCAGGGTTCAAAAGATCATGGTAGGTACGGAAGCTAAATAAATAAATATTTTGACTTAATTATAAATAAGTAAATAAATTCTTACTTAGAGGTTGTTTTTTTTTTAAGTAAAATATGAATATATTTACTCATATGTTTAAGAGTCGTTTACTTTTTAATTTATATTTAAATATTTGTTAAAAACATTTGAATATAATTAAATTAAAAATTTTAACTTAAATTTAAATTAGCAAATGTATGAAAATTTTCATATTTTTATTTTTTAAAAATATCCTTATTTTATTAATTTATTTACTAATAAAAGTAAAATCATAGTTAACTATTTTTGATATATCATTTCTCTATTATAGGTTCTCTTTACTTTTTTTCCTTAATTTTATTTATTTTATACTTTAATTATTACAATAAATATATATCTTTACATAATTATAACTATATTATAATATAACATTATTTTTTTAATTTTTATTGATCTTTATATCATCAATTACAAATTATTTTTTTATAAAAATCATATATCAAATAAATAAATAATATATATACTAATATAAAACTTTTAATTTTTTTTATCTATTATTGTGATAATATAATCAAAATTATTATAAATATAAGTATATTATTTAAAAAGATATATATAAATTAAAATATCAATTTTTGTCTTTTTTATTTTATTAAAACAAATAACTTAATATTTATTTTTAGATATTTTTAAATAAAAAAAAAAATATATCTTTCAGATTAAGATTTCAGTTAAATTTAGATTTCACTCGTTTTCAGAGTTAAAAAAAATGTGACTTTATATATGAACTTAAGATATATTATTTTTTTTTTAAATTATGGAAAGTCATAGGGGTTCCCATGAAATTCTCCAAGCCTTTTGAAAATGACTAAATAAATTACCAGCGAAACGAGTAGCCACCAACCACAAGGATCATTGAATGTTTTTAGTTGCAACGCATTCTTTTGAAATGTTAAAAACTTGATTTGAGTTTTTGGTTGCAACTAAATAAGAGGCTATAAAGGATAAAAATACAAAAGGAAAAAGGGATTATTATAGAGGATGAAAATACAAAAGAGTGTGCGACTCACACAATGAACTCACCTCCCTATTGCCCCTTTAATGCTGGCATTCGTACCGGCACAATATAAAATGGTAAACTTCGGTAACACATCAAGGAGATCTTGAGGATTCAAATAATGTAAATAATATGTGTCAACATTTTGAAAAGTGGATCTTATAAGTATAGTTTTCTTCAAACGAGTCAATGGCTAGACAATATTAATCATTGCCTAGCTAAATCAAGTGGAAAGTAAAAATGCAGGTTTGGAAACAGCCAATACATAGAGGACAACACGTTGAAGGGGTAAAACTGATGGCCTTCTCTTTTTGTGATAATAAATACTAGGCATCTAAAAGAGAGGACAAGTGGAAACTTGTTTTCTCTCGTAACAACGCCCAGTAGGGCACATGGGAGAAGAAATGATAGTAACCTTCCTTTCTTCTTTATGTCTATAGAAATTAGGAGGAAAGATATGTCTTTTCTTACGTCAAAAGCTCAATAAAATTAACCCTTAATTAGCTCATTTTTTTTTGTTCTCATAACTAGTAAGCCTGATTTGATCGTCCAAGGGTTTTCACTAGCGCCCTTAACCTATTTTTGTGATGCAACTATCTTCATTTAAGTTCTTAGCATAGGAAAGTCCGCTTCGATTAGGAAACTGGTCAAGGATATTGAGTTGGTGTTTGAAGTTTAGGGTTATTGAGAACGCATTTCTCATTCCATTGACAGATCGTGATTGTTGACTATAAATCTATCCACGTGACATTTAGGTGTTATAAGACAAAGTTTCAACACCAAAAGGTATATTCATATATCAAACACTAGATATATATGAGTTCATAGGGTGTTAGGAGAAATAAAAGAATACCCTTATAGTTGTTCAAATTTGAGAAAATAAGAGAAAATGAGAGATAATGTTCAAGAGTTTAACCTATTAAAATATTATTATTTTAGTCTTTAAATTTTAATAAAATAATAAAAATGATAATTTCTTATAATTAATAATTTAATTGTTACTATTTCTAACATATTAAAGAATAAAATATTAAAAAAGTTTATTCCCAATAAACCTAGGGATATCCAATGTTTCTCTAAAAATTAGGACATCTAGTATTCCCTAAAGTATCTAATTTAATCCCATCTTTAAATTATGATTAATAATTAATAGAATAGACCAAAAATTTTTCATAAAATTTTGTTATAAAATTAACAATAAAAATTTATTTTCAAAACTTTTTTTGATTTAATAAGCCATAAAAAATGTAAGAATTTTGATGAGAGAGTATATCTATATACAGAGAAAGAGCAAAATAAAAGAGAAAAAAATTAAAAAAATTTGTATTTTTACCATATTGCTTACATTAGGTATATTTACCACTAATTTGAAAACATAAAGTATGTTCAATAATATTAACATGTAGTCTAGGGATATAGATGAAAATATCCAATTAATAAATAATTTGGTGGCGTTGTACGATGGCGTTCGAAATCCCGTTCACAGCCAGCAGCACTCAGCCTGATTATCCTTGCACGTTACAATCCTCACAAAATCTCATTTGTTTATTCTTCCAACGAGCAAGCATGAGTTTCGAAGTCACGACGGTGTCGTTTTAGTGTGGTAATGAAGTTGACGAAGGCCATTCGCGGAGCGCTCTCAAAATCAAGAAAGGATACATCGGACGGTGTTTAGTTACTGACTTTTCTGATCCCATTGTGAATGCAACTCTGTCTTTATTTGCATCTTGGCCTTTTTTTTTTTTTCTTGATTGATTGATGGTTATGTTCTTAGTCTTGATGTAATTTTTGTGAAAAGTTTACTGAATTTTACATGGTTGGAACGTGAGAATTGTTAAAATTTGATTGTAATAGTAGTTTCAGTTTTCTTTTATGAGAATTTTTTTAATATGGCTACTGTTTACTTTTAAAGTTCAGTGTTGGCCATTATTTAAAAATTTATTAAAATATAATTAGTCTCATAAATTTTAGATAAAAGTGTTAACTTAACAAAAATACGTTATAGCAATTTTTTAGTGTTACAGTAACTTCAATTATTATAATACCTTTGAATATATTATAACACAATAAAGTCAAAAATTACTTTGAAGTTTCAAAGTCTTGTAATTAACTTGAAAACAACTTTTGAGTTTATTGTATTTGAAATCGAAAATACTGTAACACAACATAAAAATGTGTTATTTTTTTTAATAAATTTATTGTAGTACTCGAATGTACTATAACGCTCAAAAGTTATTGTTATACTCGAAAGTATTGCAGTATATTTTTGTTGAAATAAAAATGAGAGTATTTTTGTTCAAAGTTATGAGATAGGTAATTTTTGAACAAGTTTTTAAACAGTGATCAACACGAAATTTTGGGGCTAAAATGCAATCGTTTTCAAAAAAATTCCTTTATTTAATGGGTTCTTTTTTTTCTTTTGAATATTACATAAAAAAACTATCAATAATATATTGGAGAACTATAAATCCTACGTTAGAGATTTGCCAGAAATTAGAATTTTTAATTGAGTCGATTTTGGCATTAATCGAAAAATTGCACCCATTTGAATGACGTCTGGCTTCATTGAGGGAAAAAATCTGCTCTTATGTGTAGAGGAAATAATACCCATACTTTAATATAATAGATTCCGTTTATAGTGCAATGTGAACTTCAGATATAGTGAGAGTCTTACCATAAATAAAAATAATAAGTAAAAAAATTAAGGGTAGACACGATAAGTGAGGGTATGTTTTAGTATTATTAATTTTTTCTTTATTTTAAAAGTAAAACCGAAAATGTATTTAATAATATTAATTTTCTATACGATTCCTTTTTCTTATTAATATTGATAGTTAATATTTATAGTTTTCATTTCATAACATTTGTAATTTTAAAATTACAATATTTCTGTTCCAAATACACCCTAAATGTATATAACATCATAATGAGTTATATTTTTAATGCACATTTTAAAAATTAAAGAATTAACAATATATATATATATATTGGTATAAAAATCAAATTCAGTGATATTTTTGATAATTTTAATGAAATTAATTTTTTAAAAAAATGAAAAATTAAAATATAGAAAGCATGGAGTGTAACATTATTATCCGGGCCAAGCTTGTTTATGAAAATATCAAACACGAAACAAGTACAAATACTAATTCCTTTGACTAGTAAAATATGTTAGATTACGACAAAGAGGTTTGAGGTTTGAGTCTCGCTCCCTTCAACAAATGAGTTGGTTTACATTTACCCAAATAAATATCTGTCATTATAAAAACGATGGGGGGTTCCATTGAAATTCATCAGGTATCGAAAATAAATTAATAAATAAATTACTAATATAATAATTCGAAGACATGCAGTTGAAAATAGATAAGCACAGCGGCAGCTTCTGATTCCTTACAGCATTTCGGTTTCGAGTTTATCAACTGAGCAAGCATGACTTTTAAGGTTTATACGCCGTCGTTTTCGGATCACCAGTGGTTCGTTCATGGCTCTTCCAATACAATTGTCTGTATTCTCCCGTTCTCTGTCTCATATTTTAACCCAAAAATTTTCTGGGTTTTTTTAAATTTTATTTTCTTTTTTATGTTATGTTCTATTTTTAACTGAGCAGCGTTTTGTCTTGTTTTATTCTTAGTTTTTCTTGCTATCTGTTTATGTGATCGTGGATATGTAGATTGCATTTCTAGGAAAAAAAGTGTTTTTGATTGGAAACGCTTTTGGAAGAGCAGCTTTTTCAGAGATGTAGAAAAGTTCCTTCTAGGAAAAAGGCTATTATTTATTTCAACCAAACATTAGAAAAGAGAAAGGATGTTGATAGTTTTGGACCCACCTACAAATTCAGCTCAGGCAGTTAATTTACTGAGGTGAATTAATTACTTGATGGGAAGGATCACCACCAGTTATATTGATTGTTAGAAATGTGGGAATCAATTTTATTGGCTCTTAAACTCAGTCATGTCTTGCTTGTGCTTGTTCTAATTGTAGTTTCATCAAATGGCAAATCATGACTTCTGAAGTTCTGACACTTTTCATTTTTGAAAAGAGCGCTCTGAAGATCAAGAAAGGAGACATCACTCAGTGGTCTGTTGATGGCTCTTCGGATGCAATTGTCAGTACTCTTCCGCTCTCTGTCTATCTTTTTTTTTTTCTTGTCCATTTTATAGTATTTTCTTGGTTCTTTTCCATTTTCTTCCTGCTATATGTGTTTCCTTGAATGGTCAAGGATTGTTTGATTCTTAATTTTTCTTGCTTTTATGTGATTCTTATATAAGTGAATTACATTGACAGATTATGTTATGTATCTAAGTAATTTTCGAGAGTGCATATGTAGAAAATATGATCTTTTAGGTAAAAAGCACTTTTTGCAAAAATGGAAAATCACTCGATTCTCTTTCGCTGTACTTGAAAAAGTTGCTTTTCTGTTTGAACTCTTATCAAGTGCTTCCTTATTTAAAAAATTGATGTCATTTATTTCAGTTGAACATTAGAAAATAGACGCAATAGCGCTTTGAATTATAAAAAGGGATTTTGACAGTTTCAAAACCATTGCCGAAAACAGCTTAGGCAATTAATCGGATTCGGTGATGGTGTTACTTGATGATGAGGATCATCACCAGTTATGGTGAAAGGTTGAAATGTAAGAATTGCTTTTATGGTAAATCCAGTCATAACTTGCTAGTTCTATTGGTAGCTTTGATATTCTTTGATGGTTTTTAAGGTGGGCTTGTAACTTCAATTTCGATCATACATTAACTGAAGCCATTGATTATCTCATGGATCACAAGTAATTGAATGTTTGTTTCTGTAGGTTAATTCAACCAATGAGATGTTATTTTTAGGTGGTGAAACTGCTGTAGGAACAGTTCCTCAAATTTATGTTCTTATTTATTGTTGTATATGTGTTCTAATTAACTTGTAATAACTTTGGATGTATTTTGTTAGCCATACATAAGGCTGCAGGACCAGATCTTCAGGAGGCTTGTTATAAAGTCCCAAAAGTTGAACCTCTAGTCCGCTGCCCAACAGGAGAAGCAAGAATTACAGAGTAGGTTATACCAGTTTAACTTCTGTTATACTTCTTTTCCTGGGCCAGTATTATGCAATAATTGGTGCTAACACGTTGAAACCATGCAGAAGTTTTAAATTGCCAGTATCTCGTGTGATTCACACTGTTGGCCCAGTGTTTAATTTTCATGGTAATCCTGAAGCTGTTCTGAGGAGTGCATACAAGTATGTTTAGTGGTTTCTTTGTTATACTTCACATGTTTTATTTGTGACTCTAATTGATCTCCTGATTCTAAAATTGATCTCCATTCTGCACGGATTTGTTACAGGAACAGCTTGATTGTGGCCAAAGCAAACAACATTCAGTACATTGCATTTCCTGCCATATCATGTGGTCTGTCCCAGTAAGTTGACGCTTAACAGAGAGGATCCATTTCCAGTTTACTGCATTCAGATAATTTCATTTACCTTGATTGATGTATGGTCTAATTACAAGGCAATAAAGAAACAAAAAAACTATTAAAGAACTCTCTTGCTGTTGCTAAGTCTCTGTTAATATTTAACACAGTAAGGTTGTTAATAAATGGAAATATTTGCTGTTGTATATCCTTGTATCATTATACTCCCAACTCTTTCATAAATCAGCTCCACCACTAGTTGAAAACCACTGTTTCCATTGGAGCTGCCACATTTGCAGAAAGTGATTACCTTCTCTGTTGGCACTACTACTAGCTTCACCAGACCCACCATCATCTTTACTTAGAGCAACCGAATGCACTGCCTCCCTCTGCCTTCTTTGCCAAAGGACACATCCCTCCTTGCTTGGCAATTTCCAGAATCACATTGCCAAGGCATATCTTTGTTTATGTATTTTTCCTAATGATGTTATATGTCATGGTTGTCTTGAGAATGAAATGTTCACTAATCAGAGCTAGATTCTTTTCTTAAATTTATCTGGTTGGCACCTAGTGCTTTGATTGATGAACATTTTTGACCCACCAATGATAGCCATCCTAGTAATGCAATAGCCACATATGTCAGATACGGAATCACTGAGAAATAATTGCTTTCCCAAGTCACTGAGGATGAAAGTTGGTGCTTAAAGGATAATAAGGTGGGGTTGTAACTTATAATATTGGCTCGATCCGTCTAGGTTGATTTTCTTTTGAATTCAAGGTTGTTAGGGGAGGACTTTGGTGTCTGAGGATGATGACTTGACTCGATTCATGAGGAAAACTTGGTGCTTAGTCACTATGATAGCATGATCTGATGATATGGCGGGATTCTAAACTCTGAATTTCACTGTAGTGGGTGTGGATAAAAGGTGCCTAACAAGTTTTCTTCTTCCTTTTTCTTCTGCCTCAGATATCCTCTTGAGGAAGCCGCTGCAATAGCAATATCTACAGTAAAAGAGTTTGCGAATGATTTTAAAGAGGTAATCGCATACTGATATTGTCATCCTAATCAGTAAAGTATTTAACTGATCCTTTTTTTCCCTCTTTATTTTTGTTTATCATACTTCTCTAATCCAAACATTGATACATTCACCTAAATATGATTCAAGAGTTCCTGCAGTAATATTTCGTCTTTCTCACTTCTTAGTTATAACTTTAAATATAGCTGTATAAGTCCATAGCTTAATGGTTTTATCATTTCTGAAACTTTTTTATTCAATTTGAACCTCAGAAACTTACAGAAATTGTCTTTTAGACTTTTTGACAGAATTTGAAAAACTATATTTCTGAGACGCAGAACCCTCACTCTAAAAATTTCATTGAATCCAAAAAATTCACTTCATTGAGGGTTTGGTCATAGTTTTCCTGGAGCTTTTGCCGCAAACCGAAAGTGGAATGTTTAGATATAATTTATTATTTAAATCAGTTCTTATGGATTGCTACTTGCAGGTGCATTTTGTGTTGTACACAGATGACGTCTACAATGTTTGGTTGAAAAAGGCAAAGGAATTGCTTTAAGCAGTGTAAGTTGGCAGCTAGATCTACTACTGATCCTTTCTTGCATTCATGCAATTGTTGTATGTCTGAGTTGTATGTTTACTCAGAATTTCTTAGTTTATGTGATGCTGTGGTTAAGTTCAAGAAGAAAATAAGGTCAGAAGGCCAATACTTATTTTGAACATGATGTATTTAATAGATTATGAGTTAAATGGTTGATTTTCAAATGATTGGGACTAAACTGTACACTACACCATATATTAGGGACGTAGCGTATCTTTTTCCCATAGTCTCTTATATGATACAAATATTGGGCAATAACATTTCTGTCCCTAGTTTCCGCTGAAACATGTAAATTAATTTGCTCAATTGCAACAATTTTGTCCCTTATAGTCATAGTTAAGAGTAGCGATTCGTGTTTATCTTGTTACATTGACATCATGTCATAAAAGCGCGGCAACCGAATCCACTTGCCGCCACTCTTTTTCTTCTTACTACCACCACCACGTAACAATGTTGTTGTCCCATTGTTGCAAACAAGTATCAAAACGAAAACCCACTAAAAATAAAGGCTAAATTATGGAAAGAAACCGGAAAACTAATTCAAGAAAATCCATTTGTTTCCTTACCATCAAGAAGCTTCGATTCAACAAAAATGCGAGTCACCGAAATATTGTTAAGAAAAAAACAAGAGAGATAGTATAAATTTAATTTTTTTAACTTTTTTTGTACCAAGACGAAGTAATCAAGAATATAAAAAATAATGAAGACAAAGAATTATTAAATTAAAATTACAAGGGATGTCAAATTTATATGCAAAAATCTCCCTTCCAATATAAGTGAGACTAAAAGAAATTATGGACGAAAAAATTTTTTATTATCATCGAATAAATAGTACAAGAGTTTTCTTATAAAATTACAGTCATAGAAACAAATAAAAACTTAACCACAAAATGAGAGTTAAGGAAAAATTTCACTGAATATACTAATAAATGAACACCAAAATAAAAGAGTCAAAATAAGGCAGTAGAAAAATTCTGAAAATCAAAGTTGCTGTAAACATAAATTCTAAATGTGCTTGAGTGCTTTGATAGTCAATCACACCGTTAAAATCAAGAATTGTGTATGTAGAATCTTTATGTAAAATTTGAGCCAAAATAGAATTCAAATTACCACGCGATTGTTAGCTTGATGAAAATTGTGCAGGACTGAAATTTTCTAAAAAATGTCGTTTTTCCTCTAACAGCTTGCACTCCTTCTTCACACACATACAATTCATATAGCCATAAAATAAACCTAAAATCCCATTAACCATGTAAGCTTCAAAATTGGATCTTCTCCAAATAGGAGTGAAGCTTAACCCAATAAAACTCTCCCTTATGACTATTTGGAGGAATCCGTCATTTTGACAATCAAATGGCAAGTCTCAAGTTTGTCCCTCAATAGTGACTTTATCAAGATATCAGCATCATTATCTTTTGTGTAAACTTTCTCAAGATCTAATGATTTAGCATTTAGTACATCTCGTATCTAATGCTAACGAGTATCAATATGCTTCGATCTTGAGTAAAAAAAAAGAATTCTTTCCAAGATAAATAGCGCTTTGGTTGTCACATAACAATATATACCTCTCTTGCTCAAAATTAAGTTTCCTAAGAAACTTTTCATCCATAATAACTGTTTACAAGCTTCAATTGTTGCAATGAACTATGCCTCTGTTGTTGAAAGAGCAACGCATTTTTACAATCTAGATTGCTATGACACAGCTCCCTCTGCAAAGTTAATTAGATAATCGAAAGTAGACTTACGAGAATTAATACCTCCAGCCAAGTCTATATCTGTAAAGCCAACTAAAACAAGTTTATCTTCATCAAAAGAAAGCTTTAAGTTAAATGTATCGCAAAAATATCTCATTATCCATCTGCCAGCATTCCAATGCTCTTTACTTGGATTTGAGAGAAAATGACTTACTATGCCAACTGCATAGGATATGTCTAGTCTGGTACATACCACGACATACATTAAGCTTTTAATTGCTGAAGTATAAGGAATTTTCTTCATCTTTTCTTTCTCATTATATGAAGTGGGACATTGTTTGATGCTTAGTTTTAAGTGAAGAGCAAGAGGACTACATACTGCCTTATTATTATTTATGCGAAACCGTTCAAGTACTTTTTGAATGTATTTCTCTTGTGACAAATACAACTTCCTTGCAGATTTGTCTTGTCCAATCATTATTCCTAACATTTGTTTTACAGCACCCAAGTCTTTTATGGTAAAAGACTTATTTAATTATTTCTTTAAAGCATCAATCCTTCAAGCATTCTTACCAATAATAAGAATGTCATCTACATAGACTAAAAGAATGATAAAATTATCACCCAAGAACTTTTGCATAAAAATAAAATTATTTGAAATAGTCTTCTTGTAGCCTTGTTCCCATATAACTGACTCAAAATTTCTATACCATTGCCTTGGAGCTTGCTTCAACCCGTAAAGACTTTTCTTTAGTTTGCAAACATAATCTTTTTTGCCTTTTACTTTGAATCCCTCTACCTGCTCCACGTAGATTTCTTGCTCCAAGTCACAATAAAAGAAAGTAGTCTTCATGTTCATCTGCTCAATCTCTAAGTTAAGAATAGCTGCTAAATCAAGCACTATACGGATTGAAGTCATCTTTACAATTAGAGAAAATATATCTTCAAAATTAATGCCTTTCCTCTGCCTAAAACATTTAACAATAAGTCCTTCCTTATACCACGACCTCAAATTGTGTTCTTCGTGCTTTATTTTGAATACTCACTTGTTCTTCAGTGCTTTCCTGCCTTTGGGCAACTTGACCAGCTCAAAAGTATGGTTTTCATGCAAAGAATGCATCTTATCCTGCATAGCTTTAATCCATTCATCTATATGATCATTTTCAATAGCTTCATCATAGCACTCAAGCTCTCTCATGTCAGTTAGCAAAATATAATCATGCACAGAGTATTTATTAAAAGCTTGTGTACTTCTAGTAGATCTTTTAAGTAGGATTGCAGGAATCTTCTCTATTAGCTGCTCTTCTTGTACATTTTCTACTACTCTTTCCTGAATAAGATCATCAACATCAACTACATTTGGTTGATCATTCTGAACGTCATCTATATGTTGACCCTTTCTCAGTG
The DNA here is from genome assembly GCA_022749755.1 of Azadirachta indica. NCBI lineage: Eukaryota > Viridiplantae > Streptophyta > Magnoliopsida > Sapindales > Meliaceae > Azadirachta > Azadirachta indica. Next base: position 4,457,858 of record CM040444.1, on the reverse strand, counting down.
TAGGATGAATTATATCAAAGTCAATTGGCACATTACTATTTTGAAGCACTAGCTTTTCTTCTTTCTCTAAGTCTGCAGTAGTCTGATCCTCCATAAACACATCTCTGCTTTTGATGATTTTCTTGCTAACTAGATTATATAACCGATAGCCAAACTCATCTTGGTCATCGCCTAGAAATATGCATTATTTGGTCTTCATATCACGCTTGGATCTTTCATCTTTAGTGATATGCACAAAAGCCTTGCAACCAAAGACACAAATGATCATAACAAACTTTCTTGCCTTACCATATCTTTTCTAGCACTTTAAGCTGCAAAAGAATGCTAGAAGAAAGATTTATAACATGTGCTGCAATACTTAAAGCTTTACCCTACAAAGAATTATGTAATCCAACTTGTGAGATCAAACATCTAGCTCTCTTAACTATTGCTCTGTTCATTCTCTTAACTATGCCATTTAACTGTGGTGTTTTCGGAGAAGTCTTATTATGTCTAATTCCTTGCTCTCTGTAATAAGTATCATATGGCCCTAAATATTCACCACTATTATCTATTTGGATACATTTCAACTTCTTTCCAGTCTCTCTCTTAACTAAAGCTTGAAATTGCTTGAACGTAGATAATACTTGATTCTTTGACTTCAAAGTATAAACCCATACTTTCCTTGAATGATCATCAATAAATGACACAAAATAGTATACACCATCAAGTGACATGGTTTTCATAGGACCACAAACATCATAATGCATTAAATCAAGTACCTCAGGTACTTGAGTTGGTAAATGGCTCTTGAAGGAAACTTTATGTTGCTTTCCTTCTAAATAATAAATACATTTCTTCAAGCGCACTTTCTTCATCCCGTGTAACATATTCTTCTTAGCTAGCTCAGCTATCCCTTTCTCACTCATATGACATAACCACTTATGCCATAACTTAATTCTATCTTTTGATTTAGCTGTGTGCACAACATTTTTAGCAACTTTAGCTTGAGTAAGGTATAAAGAGGAATACTTTTTACCACTAGCCATAGCCATAGCACTTTCAATAAGTTTCCAATTGTCTCTTGAAAAATTGTTATCATAGCTAGCATCACAAAGTTTACCAACAGAAAAAAGATTAAGCTGAATATTTAGAACATGCTCGACATGCCTGAGAACTAATATAGTACCATTAGCAGTCTTCAAGCAAACATCCCTAATACCTACACATCGTGTCACTCCTTCATTAGTTGTCTTAACATCTCCAAAATCATCAACTGTATAGGAAAAGAACGAATCCCTACTAGTTGTAATATGAACAAAGCAACCACTATCTATCACCCAACTAGTCTCACTATGAGTAAGGTTGATTACATCATATTCTTAAACATTCAAAATATCTTCAGGAGTAACATTAACTCTATCATCATCACTATTATGGTTGGTCTTCTTTTCTTTCTATTTGTTTTCCTTATTCTCTCTTTTCCATTTGTAGTAATATTTCTTAATATATCTTTTCTTACCACAATGGTGACACTGAAGATTTTTATAATCTTTTCTTGACTTGCTTCTACTGTGCTCTTTGTTATTAGAATCTCAGTTCTTGTTTCTCCCTCTAGAATCTAAAACTAAAGCTTCTGACTCTGAATAGAAACCTTATGTTTTCCTTCTCGTTTCTTCACTTAAGATATTATTTTTAGCAAACTCTATGGAGATATCACCATTTGGTGTAAAATTAGATAATGACACCCTAAATATCTCCCATAAGTCTATAAGGTGTCAAGAAGCCATAAATTTTGAATTTCATCATCAAAAGTGATTCCCATAGCAATAAGCTGATTAATAATCCCCTGAAATGTATTCAAGTGATCAATTACCAAAGTTCCATCCTTATATCTCAAGGACATCATCTGCTTTATTAAAACAACTTGTTATTTCTTGTCTTTTTGGTATATAACTATTCCATCTTGTTCTAAAACGTCTGAGCATTTTTCTCCCCACTTATATAGTTCAACACATTATCATCAATCCACTGCCTAATGTATCCACAAACCTGTCGTACATGAAAGCCCATTCTTCATCTGTTTTATAATTGGGTTTTTCAGTGGCAAATACTGGTAGATAATAATCTTTGACATAAAGCAAATCTTCCATCTTACCATTTTAAAGTGTATAGTTGAAACCATTCAAATTCACCATTCTACTTGCATTAACCTCTATCATTTAAAATAAAACAATAATTTACTAACTAAATTTTACTCTGATACCATTTTGTTAGGACGAAATAAGAGAGACTAGTATAAATTTAATTCTTTTCACTTTACTTAAACTAAGATGAAGTAATCAAGTAGATAAAAAAAAATAAAGATAGCGACAATAATCAAATTAAAACCACAAGAGATACCAAATTTATATGGAAAACCTCCCCCTTAATGTGAATGAGAGTAAAAAAATCATGATTAAAAAGAATTTTTTCTATTATTATCAAGAAAAAAGTACAAGAGTTTTCCTACAAGATTACAGCCTTAGAAATAAATAAGAACTTAACCATAAGTGAGAGTCAAGGAAAAATCTCACCAAATACACAAATAGATGAACACCAAAATAGAAGAGCCAAAATAAGATTATAGAAAAATTCTAAAAACCAAAGCTACTGTACATGTAAATTCTGGACGTGTTAGAGAGCTTTGATGGTCAATCACTCAGAATTAAGAACTATTTGTGTAAAATCTCTACATAAAATTTGAGTCAAAACAAAGTTCAAATCATCATCTAATTGTCAACTTGATGAAAATTATGTAAGACTGAAATTTTTTGAAAAATACTGTCTTTCCCTTTTACAACTTGCACTCCTTCTTCACACACATGCAACTTATACCGTCAAAAAACAAATCTAAAATCCCATTCACTATGTGGGCTTCAAAATTGGGTTTTCTCTAACTAGAAATGAAGTTTAACCCAACAAATATAACCATATACTTACCAGGATCATCTTTTTCGGCTTCACAAATACCCTAGTAGCATATCAACTATAACTAACCTCCCTCCATTGCCATATCATAATTATTATCCTTGTTGATTCAATTGTCCTATGCCCAAAACCCACTAAAAGACTACCTCAATACCTATAATTAAGCTTGGCAACAAGTCAACTTTGTCATTGGTGAGTCATACCTGAATCGCACATCGACAAAGTTTTCTAAGGTGGTACGGAGGAGTGAAAGGCGGTACAAAGTGTTAGTTGACAGCAAAGCAAAGGTTTGTAGGCGGTGGCGAAGGAGAGTTTGCATGTGGCAACAAAGAAGAACGCGAGAAACAATGTCGATGGTAAGTAGTAGTCAACTACTTTAGCGGTGGTTGAGAATGTGTGTTTGGGAAAGGAGATAGGGGAGATGGGGATAAAAAATTAAATTTCATACTTTTTTATTTTTATAATATTAAAAGACAAATTTATGCTTTAAAAGACAATTTAACCGCTAGTCACAATAACAATTGGATTTTAGATGTAACAAGATATTTTTAAAATAGTATGGGAGTGTTGGGTAATTAGACCAAATAAGAGGGAGATGTCATTCATTCTCCTTGTATATATAAGATGATGAAGTTTTGGAATCACGATTACCTTGAGATGAGAACACTAATAGTTGATGGATGTTTTAGTAAACACTAGCTAGCTACTTATTAATGTTTAATAATATTTTTCTTTTATTTTCAAAAATAATAATAATAAATTAGGAGTTTTTTTTATTTTAAGATTTTAGATTCTAAAAATATAGTAAAAACTAAAAGAAGATTGAGAAACAAAGGCGACTTAGGCTAGGCACTAAATTGAAAAAATGAGTAATATATGTAAGTATTTGTTGTTTCATTAAACTTTAGGAATGTAAATGTTATTATCCCTACTCAGAAATAGGACTGCGGCTTCCCTCCGTAATACAAGGGCAGTGCGAATTTGAAAAAAAAATATATATATATATATATATATTTTTTAAAAATGTAGGACTTGAACGTTAAATTTTAATTTTCATAATTGAAACACTAATATAGATATGCCCTTTAATAATATACAGTATATATAAACTAGATGGATGACAAAATAAATATTAGCTTCATACTTAAAGCAATATCGAGAATAAAATTATATAATAAAACATTCAAATGAAAGATTAAAAAAAATTTATTTAAACTTTTTGAGAAAATATGAACATGATCTATTATAATTTTCTAAATTAATTTAAAAATGAAATATATGAACAATTATACTAAGAATAAACGAACTGTTCTACGTACCTACCTATTGGATGCTTCTGAAGAAAGTAAGCACAACTAGACAATGCAAAATACAAGCAAAAGCACCCTTGGTCATTTTAATATGTTGTTTTAATGTATTCATTACTTGAAAATGGGAAGAATCACCAGAGAGTGTGTTTATGTTTGTGACTACCAGAACCAATGAACTTGCTAGTTCGAAAGGTAGTCCGATCATCAACTAAATTCAGTCATCACTTGATTGTGAGATTGGATTTGAAAAGCTAATTGAATGATAATTCCTTTGTGTAGGTTACTCCAACCACTAAAGCAATGAATGCGTATGGTGGCATCATCAACAAGGTAACCCTAATTTTCTCTTTTGTTTCACTTTTAACTTTCTGCTTCAAGTGGGTTAAAAATCTTAGGACACATAGTGGTCAAAGAATGACTTCTACTACCTTATCCAAAATTGTCTACTATATATTACATTTTAACTTGCATTTAGGAGTATTTTATTTCTTGTAATTCACATGTTACAATCTCATTTATCTCTCATTTGTGGTCCCAAATTAGGTTAAGCGATTTGCCAACTGTGGAGGTATGTTAGGTTCTTGTCAAGATCGGGTAATTTCTTTTACCAATTATCTAAGTACTGTCAAGTTCCTATCAAGGTCAAGTTGTACCATGATGACAATCTGTATCATAACAAATTCCTATAAAGTTTAGGAGGTTTCTTTCTTGACAATTAGTTGAATAAAAATATCTTTAATTAAATATAGAGACAACTTGGAACATAATACCTTAACTCTTGGGATTGGCTCTCCTGCGGGGATAACTTGTGTTGTTCCCTTTCCACAAGTTGTGTATATCGGCCATGTGGCATGGCACCTTCTATGTGAACTTCTTTCATCATTTAGATAAGGATTACTACTTAGCTCATATTGACTTCTAAAACTATGCTTTATAAGGTAGTTTTTTTTTCTTAATACGTCGATTGGAATATCGTAAGTTCGTTACATTGCTACGTGTCCGGTTATTATTTTTTTATGTCAGGCAAAATTCAAGCTAAACGTAAAAAGTGGTTGGGTTGGAACCATCAAGTATAAATTTAAATGTAGCCTTAAACGAAGATCTAAAAAAATTAGTACTAAATATATTTTAAATATAAAAACACGCGAACAAATATAAAAAGGTAAATGATTAATTTTTTTTTAAGTAATTCAAAAGAGAAAAACACAAGAACACCATAAACATTAATGGTTGTCTAACAATGAAATTAAAAATATTTTAATTATTTTAACAAATAAAAAATTTTAAAAAAATCCAAAACACACCAACATAAATGACAATAAGTTAATGCAAGTGGGCGGCAGAAAATGGTGTTATCCTAATGGGATAACACATTGTAATCCCTATATTCTTAAGAAATAACAAAAGAGGACATGATTTACTCCCTTTTGATATTTTAATCCCTAATCCTGTAATACGTTAAGATGACAATCTTAAACACCACACTTGAGCCCAACATGAAACCGGCACAAAATTTAAGGATTTGAATTGACACTAAAATTTAACTTGATTTAAGTTGACACGATTATTAATTATATTATGTTCACATCACTAATTTGTTAATCGAATCATATTCAAATTTAGTTTTCTAAACCTCTTAACTTGTTTATGATATGATTAGTTATCTGAATAATCTTATCATTTTAATCATTTATTATTCAAAAAAAATATTTTTTTAACATAGTAAAAATTGATCGGGTCATTTTATAAGTTTTTTAAAATTCTTGCACTAGGGCAATCTTAATATATTGTTAATTGTATATTTTTTAGCTTAGTTTTCAATTATTTAAGTGAATAAAATCACAATTAATTAGATAAATGATTTAAACAAGTAATTTTGTGTTATCTAAGTAAGCAAGTTAAACGAAAATAAATTATACTAATTAAGTTAAATAGGTTAAACATGTCTTATTTTTCGATAATATGATTATTCAATTAATAAATAGAATAAATAGGTTGTATTGTGTCATTTATTTATTAAATAAATCGTGTTTGAATTTTAGAATTTTAATATAATTAATAAATAAATTATATTTAAATTTGTATACACTTTTATTATATTTTATTTTACATGATATAAATGCGAAAATTATACCCAACTTGTCGCCCTGCTAGTATGTTGCATAGAGTTGGGTTAAAATAAAAAAAAAAGTGCAAGTACTAAGTTGTTAAAATAGAAAAAATTATATCATAATTTTTATTTTATCAAAGTTTAGGAATACAAATGTTGTTATCTTAATTTGATAATATTAAGAGAAAACCAAATTTCAAAGAAGGATCGAATCAAGAAGCATGATGTTACAATTATAAAATGCCAAATAACTTGCCTAATTTTGACTTCAAACATCGCAAAGTCACGTGCATTTATTTATTTATGTACACTTCATTTTAACAAAGCACATGGTCTGCCATATACTTCAAAAAGGTTAAGAATTGAGGAATAATAACATCTAGATCTGTATGTTTTCACAATTTTACTAGGAAGCCCATAGTTTGTCTATTTATATGAAATAAATCCATAATTGTTATTCAATTACCATTTAACCTACATTTGACTGCCTCTTTGTTTTTAGTTGAACATTAAACTTAGGTTTAATTTTAATTATTCAAATATTTTAAAATTTTTTTAACTTAACATAAAAACTTAATTATTATAATTAAATAAAATTAATTTAATTTTGAATATAAATATCTAAACAAACTTATATACTCATAATTTTAAAATACTCCAATAAATTTTAATTTTTAATTGTCTATAAGAAGATAATTTATTAAGTTATTAATCTTAGACATTTATACTCAAACAATAAGTAAAAATATTTTATATTTACTTTTATTTAAATTTTAAATTAATTAAAAATTAGAGATTGAAAGAAACAGTACCTACGTGGTCAAACTTTAATGCAGAAAATGTTGATTTGGTCATTTCAAAAGGATTTACTTAGGGATCAATTTGAATACATGCATAAAAATACCTTTATTTGTAAGCACATAAAAGCTCAGGGATCTGTATGTTATTACTGCATTAAGATTATTTAAGTACTTTGAAAGTGTGCTGTCCCTTTGACCAAAATTTGGTCACCAAATGTTGCAAATCACAATCCACTTCATATCTATTGCCGAAAATTATTTTAAAAATCAATTCATAATACACACACACATATATATATATATACATATACATATATATATATATATATATAAAAATAAACTAGTCACTTTTACATTTCCAAGATTCTTGTAAACTTCCATGAATCTACCATATAGCCCCCTTTTTTATACTAATATACTTTTGACCTTTGTAAATATATTTTAGTAGTTTTGTTATTATCAGTATTATATATTAATTGAGATAACTAAAAAATTTTTTGCTTTTTCCCCTTATTATGATATTTTTCCCTAAAATTTAGAAAACCTCTTTGGGATTTTGAAAAGCATTTGAATGCTTAATTAAGAAATTATTTACTAGAAATGTTAATTCCAATTATCAAAAATAATTTTAGCTAAAAACGTTTAAATAAGATTCGATTTTAGCTCTAAAATTTGCACATGCTTTCTCTGTTATATCTCTAGTTTATAATTTATAATTACTAAACGTATAATTATGTTAAGAAATCAAATTATAATGAAATCTTAAATAATTCGGTATTTTTATAAAATGGGCATTTTCAGATCTAGGAATTATTATTGTTATTATAATTAGTATACTCACCAAAAATTTAAACCTAATTATTATATGTTCTCTTATATCCATGTTAGTGCACTGTATATCACTTTTTCTGACCTCTTATGACCCATCATTCACACTCATAATTTTGATCCTACTTTTAAGACTTTCATTGTCTTTACATCACTATACATATATATACACAAACTCCTCCCCATCTTTTTCTCCAAACGCTCTCTTGTAAATCCTGTGTCATAACCTGTCCCTTCTGCCCTACCTATTTGCCCTAAAAAAAGTGAAGAAAACATCAAAAGAAGGGGGAAAAAAAAATGAATCGGTATTCCAAGATGAAAATAATTGGCAACACCAAATCAAGATCCATGGATTTTCCATCAGATCTTTTATCATCATCTTCTTTATCATTTTCTGGAACCCCAGACCCTAAACTCGAAATCCCAGGAACCAACAAGCAGCAACAGCAGCAGATCAAGAACAATCCTGTAAACAGTAGCAGAAGAAAAACACAAGATTCATTTTCATTTTCATTCTTAGAGCAAGATGAAGAAGAGGAAGATTATCATCAAGAATATAACAGCAACAGCAACAGCAACAGAAACAGCAGCAACAATATTGGAGAGAAATTTGTTGGGCATGTAAAACTGAGCAGAAACAGTTCAGTTTCTGCTTCTGCTTCTGCATCTGCCTCTGCACTTCAGTCTGCTGTGAAAAGAGCTCTCTCCATGAGAAGATCTTCTTCTGTTTCCGAAAGATATTGCAGGATCCATGATCAGTCTGTAACTCTGACTTCCCCCATTGACGATGAAGAAGATTATGTTGTTGAAATGAGAAGAACAGGATCTGTGAAGATCCTCAAGAAGAAAAACAACAGCAAAAACAAGATCCTTAAAGCCTGTAAGAAGATTTTTGGATTCTAGTTTTTTTTTTTTCCTTTTCTTGGCATGATCTTTTATTTTTTTCTTAATTTTCAATCATAGTTTTTGGGTGTTTTGTAGTGATTTTTCGTTTAAATTTATAAAAGTAAAAATTTACTATGAATGTATGTTCAAAGTTGGGACATGAATGGAGTATATTAAATTAGATTTATTTATTAATTTGATGAATTATGTTTGTTCTTTTGTGGCATAAAAGTCAGCTGGGCTATTCAGGTTCAATATTTTATTCTCCACAATTTCTTTTGTCTAGTTGTTATACATTCACGAAGTACTTTTTCATCATTGGATTCTGATTAATTGTAGGTTATTGTAAATTCAATGTACTTTCACTTGTGGAAAAATATCAGATTAAATTATTAATCATTGAAAACTTTGTACAGTTATTTATTCCAATCAAGTGAATTATTAATTTAATACATTATTTAAGTCTTATACCCAAATAATTATTTCAAGTTCTACCTCATGCAATGGTGTGGTATTTATTGATTGTATTTTAAATCTTTAAAACTTTTAAAAGGATAAATTATCCAATTTTATTGTGCAATTAATAGAAGCCATATTACTAAAGACACCAATTTTGTTTTTTAATACAATTATAACAAATATTCAAACTAGAACTCTTAGTTTAGAATGTGACAATTATACGTTATATTTCACATTTTTATGTATATATTATATGATCTCTATCCTTAAATTTGAGAGAAATTATTTTATTTTATAATATAATGGACTCTATATATAATAGGTGATAAACCTTATATATAGTGAAAAAAAAAACCCGCTAAAAATAGCGTTCAAAGACAAGTTCTCTCTGTGAAATGACTTTGTATAACATAGTCTTTGCCATGTACCCAATTTGGACTAAGATTTAGGAGCTACAGATTAATTACTAATAATGTAAGAAAAAGTGGTAAATGAAAAGCATATATCATAAGTAAATTCATCCAATTAAACTTTTGTCATGTATACATTTAATTTGAAATTGACTAGTCACGAAAATGAATCCGATAATAAAGAACAAATCTAATATATATCAATAATTTGATTGGATGATTTCGTGTCCAAATAAACTGAATTTTTTTTAAAAAACAGAAAAAAATAGAGAATTGTGGACAAATTTTTATATGTGTTAATGAATAGTACAAACATGTCATGGTCAAGAAGCCATCAATCCTGCTGTAAATTTTAATAGACACAAAGGCCTCAAACATTGGATTCTTTTGTTGGTACTCTAGTTTTTGGCAGAGCATAGAATCATCAACATCCAATGATGGACCATGTTATATATTGTCTTCTTTTAATTCAAAAAAAATTATTTGTTTTAATTTATAAGAATGAATGGAATGGTTTACCAAAATAAATGTTGGAATAAATATTTTGAAAGAATAACATTAATTATAATAATTTTGAGGTTATATCTCAAAATTTTTATTTCAAAACTCTTAGTTAATTTGAAAATGATATGAAGAAATAGACGATAAAGGAAGTTATATGATTCACAACACAATTTGAGAAGTAGTACTCTTATTTTATTCTTTTAGTAATGGATACCAACACCTAGAAAAGATATTCAAACTTTAAAATAAGGTTGCTATACCTTTAATTTCTTTATTTTTGGAATTGTGTTGGATTTGGATAACTTATTATAAATTTGATATGTTTGGAGGCTTACAGTATAGTATTTTTTTTTTATTAGATCTCTTTGGTTTATTAGGATGTTTGGTGTATTTTTATAATATTAACAATTTATTTTTTTAATAATAAAACTTTTTAGATTATTTTTAATGTAATATATATTTAATATTAATAATTGAAGAATAAAATGCTTAAAAAATATATATTATTTTATCACTTAAAAATTGACAAATTTTGCCACACGCAACTTTTAGTCAGGTGGTGACGACTCTTGTTCTTAATAATTATCACTAGTAAAACTTTCCTATTTTATATGGGTAAAGAACTTGTAACAAATAACTCTATGCAAAGAAATTTAACGCATGTGTTAGATTCTGATTAATCTCATGTTTGAATAAGCCTTACAGCATGTGTGATAGGCTTGATAATAGCTGGACCTTAATCTGAGTTGTAGGAGGGGCACAAAATCCTTGGATCTTACCTGGTGACTTCGTGGTTTTATAATATTAGAAAATAACTAGTTCGCTGGACGGATTTGATGCTATTGTCGGAGTTAATATTGTAATATTAAATATGACAAGAGATATAAATTATGAATTTAGAATGTGTGAAAGTGAGATAGATCTAATAATAATATAAAGGAATACAAACTGTTAAGAGGAGATTACAATTGTCACTAAGTCATCGTAATATCATATTAGCTTAACTTTAGTAGAATACTATACATTTGGTTGACCGTTTTGCAACTTGATGGTTATAAAGGTGTTTTGATGCCTAGGGATAACTAGATTAATATCTAAAGATGTAGAGAAATGTAGGAGTGAGATAGTAATGGTCAAGGTTGGTTTCCATAGTAAGAGATAGTAGAAAGGCAGGTGTTGCTAGGTTTAGCTATTGGACATCACAACGTTAGTTTTAGGGTAAATTGCTGCCTAATCTTGTGTTGTGATTTCGAATGCCGATGATCATGATGATATTTGGTGATGATGATGAGTCATAATCTTGGGTCATGAATCTCTTTCTTTATGGGTTAAATGAGGTCCCTTTTTATAATATGTGACATTTATTGTTTTGGAGCGTCATTTGATCATATTATCCTAGCTTAATGTAAGTTGTCTTTTCTAAGATGAGTTTTTATGTAAAAATAAATTTATATAATTTAATGTTAATTAAAAAAAGTGTAAACGCTTATATTTCTAGTAAAATTTTTATTTTAATTAATTTAAAATTAATTAAAATAAAGTTTTGCGCTTAAAAAATGAACTATAAGACATTTGAGTTTTGTGTTCTTTATGCATTAATCTAATTATATAATCAATCCTTTTAGACGTAAAATTTTTCAAATAGTATTAATAAAAAATATTACGTTGGTTTCAATTAAACTTGTACTTATTCCTATTTTCTGCACCATAATCCACAATTTATATTTTAAAAAGTAATTTGAGTTTATTTGTACCTTTTAATAGACTTAAAAATAACATAGTTTTGAAACTGGACTTGGACTTGGACTTGCGTCTAAGATCAATTTTTAGTTATTGACAAACTCATATTTTATTGATGGGTAGAATTCATTCATTCTCATTTTTATTTCTTTCTTTTCTTTTTTTAAAACTCTTGTTAACAAAAGTATGATTAAAGGGACAAATTTTATTTGTACAATTCCTCTTATGTAATCAACCTTAGTTAAATTTTTTAATTGTAATATGCATTTTTAATATATATTGACAAATTCATATTATATTTACATCTGTGTTTGTATGGATGTATGTATCTGTGTATGTATACATATATTTAAAAGATTGTGTTTAAGATACAAAATGGGTTTCTTTTAAAGCCTAGTTTATTATAACAAGTGGGCTAAAAGCTAAGTTCAGCCCAAACAAAACTTGATATTAAAAGTTTTGACATATGAATTTTTTTATGACATAATTAATTGTTTAAATAATCATTGTATTTTAACTTATTTATAATTTAATATATTTATTTTATATTTTTAACATTTTAAAAATATTTAATATTATTTAAAATAAAATTTATTAGTATTTAGATAAATAATATTATAAATATTTTACAATGTATATTAAAATATATTAAAAATATGTTAAAAAGGTGATAAAATTGTTAAACTGAAATTCTATTTAATAAATAAGCAGGTTAACTATTTCAATTTTTGACATAATTATTTAGTGAATCGGGTTCAAATCAGTTTAAAATATTTTATATTTTTATTTAATGCGACACAAAAATAACATGTTAAGCAGAATTATTATCTTTACACAATATTTATAAAGTTGATTTTTCCTATATACCCAGATCGGGTTAATATACAACTTGTTACACATCTAGGAGCGTTATGCTTAAATAATATCTGCTTGGTTTTTAAATTTAAAACATTTTAGTAATTAAAAACTGTTTTGTTTCTGTTTTATAGTTTATAATTGAGATTAAAAACACAAAAATTTTAGATTTTTCCCCAGTAGAGAACATATAAGAAAGCTGTTTCTTGATAAAATGCTTTTTAAGCTATCAGTTTTGGATAAAAACATTTGAAACCCGGCTTGTTGATTCGAACCAATCCTAAAAGTTATAGCAGACAAAACTGTAGAAAGACAGTTCAAACGTGAGAAATGTGAAATTTAGTTTATTAATTAATACATCCCACCATTTTCTTCTACTACTTTATATCAAACTAAACTCTCTTTTATTTTATATTATTTGATTGATATCAACTTATTTTAAGAATATGGGATCTTGTTTTCTATTGCTTTCGCTTTTTTGGTAAAAACAAATGTTCCCTAGAGTCAAAATAAAGAGAGTTTAAATTATTTTAATAAATATAATAAAAGAATTAAGTTAAAGAACTAATAAATTTTAATAATAAAAAAAGAAGAGAATTGGTCGGTCGTGGTGGGATCTCCTAATTAAAATAATTTGGAATGCTATATAAGAAAGGAGAGTGATTGAATACTAATATGAAGATTAAAAAAAAGAAAGTAATAAAGAGAGTTTGATTACGAGATAAAAAAAGAAAAAGTATAGGAGTTAAAATAAACTACACGTTTATCATGTATAAACGATCATTTTCAAAGCTAAACTACTTAGGGTATGTTTGGTTCTAAATAAATTTTGTAGCTAGGAAAGTATTTGAACATATAGGAGCTCTTCGGTAGCTGTCATTTCTTTCTTTTAAAATATAAATTTGATTCATATTTAAAAATTTTTTAGACTTCACAAGAGAGAAGTACTTTCTAAATTCATTTATTTTTTTGAATATTCATACCATTAGCATCAGAATAAGTTGCAAATATTCGGATATCAAATCACAAGTATATTTTAATTGTAAAATTCAGATTAAATAACTTCAAAAATTTTATAATAAATATTTAATAAATACGATTAATACCATATTAAAGAATATGGAGAGAAAATTGTGTGCGTAGGACATGTTTGACAGGCGGATTTGGATTGCACTATTTAATTATTTTGAATAAAAATTTTTTTATCTAATATTTAGTACAGAGATTGAATTATATAAAAATTAAAAATAATACAGTTTAGATCCTTTAAATTTGACTCACCCTTTTCCTTAGATCAAGTCTGTATTGTATTATTTTCGTTTATTTTTTAAAAAATAATTTTTTAAATTATAACTATTAATTAAAACAATAATTTATAATTAAATAATAAAAATAAATTTTATATAATTAATATATTATAGTATAATTATGCATCAATATTAAATTTTATTCAATACAATTCATTACAATCCAATTAAGGCTATTCTATTTCAATCCAATACACTTTAATGTGTTCTATCAAAGACACTCATAGAATCTTGAGTGTACACATATATGATTTATGAAGGCTTTAGTTTCAAGAGAGAACTACTCTATAACACTACATAATTTTTAGATATGATATTTAGATATATAATAACCCCAAACAACATTGAAATATAATAAACTTAACAAAAAAAAAAAAACAAATGAAAATCACCACATATCTAAATTTGGATTGAACAAAACCACAATGGATAGTGGAAATCCGTTAACCTTTGAAAAAATATGTATTATAAAAAAAAAAAGTTAGTTTCTACTCAAAAAGAGATTAATCGATTCTCTTTCAAATGAAAGAAAGTTGAAGGTTTGATGATGAGTTGCATAGGGTTCTGAATGAGGGGGTATCGAATATACTTATGCACTGGAGCCCTACCCCTACACTAAATATAATATCGACTCAAAATTTGAAACCCGTGTCTATTTTCAATCTAATTGAAATCAATTTCTCAATCAATCAACTTTCTGATCGTGTTTTCATGAAAATTCACATCAATCTATCCCAATCTCCTCCACTCAATGTACTCGTTAGACTTAATTTTAGTATACTTTTACTGTGGGCCAGTTAATTAAATAATTTTAATAATAAATAAATAAAAGAATCTATCTAATGATTCACTTGCATAACACAACCTTAATTTTAAATTCATTGACGCACCAGCTAGCAGAAGATTATGCAGAGTGGTCCAAAATTCAGTGGGAATGTCCACATTATATGATAAATTGTCATGCTATAGCTACAGGAATCTCCAGATTTAAAAATTATATATATATATATATATTATACCACACCAATAATTATGAAAACTATCACTTCTTGCTTTTGTTTCCAATATTTTCAGAATCAAAGCTAGAATGATTCTGCAGTTTCTGTTTCACGTTCTTATATTCCTGCTTTCATGGCCTGCAAAATCAATGGCAAAAGCACTACCGTCACCACCATTATTAACAAAGCCAAATTGTCCATCCAGTTGTGGAAACAATGTTTCCATTCCATATCCATTTGGAATTGGAGCAGATTGTTACTTTGATCATTGGCTTGCAGTAGATTGCAAATCCCACAAGCCATTTCTCAGAAGCCTCAACCTGGAATTGCTTGAAATCAACCTACCAACAAGCACCATGAGAGTAAATCAACCAGTGGTCAGTTCTTGTCATCAGAATGAAACTGTCAGGAAACCTGTAAGTTTGGTTAACCTGGAAAATTCCCCGTTTTACTTTTCTTATTATGACAACATATTCATGGGCACCGGCTGCAACAATCTTGCTTCAATGTCATCTTCTAACTCGAGTCTTGGTGGTTGCTTCTCCGTTTGTAACGAAAACAATAAGACAGAATTTGATGGTACTTGCAATGGAATCGAATGTTGCCAGGCAGGAGTTCCTTGGGCTCTGAAGAGTTTAAATATTTCTGTAAGTAGCATAAATAATGAAACAAGAAGCAAGCAGGATGATTGCAAATATGCATTTTTGGTAGACACAGAATGGCTTGATAACAACTTTAACAGTCCAGAAGATGTTCAAAATTGGAAGCAAGTTCCTGCGGTGTTGGATTGGAGGATATACAATACATCTTTTGGCAAGTTAGCAGCCAATAAATCTCCGAGTTATGAATCAACGTCTGGTTGTAGAGCTGATGACAGTGGGTTTCTTAGATGTTTTTGCAATGAAGGCTACCAAGGAAATCCCTATTTTCTCCAAGGATGTCAAGGTAAACTTCTTACCTAAATAAGCTACATATTTCCAATAATGAAGAAGAGTTCGAGTTTTCTCTACTAAGTAGATGAGTTTTGGGTAGTCCAGACTCCAGTTAATCAGTTTGTAGCTGAGTGTGGACTCTCAAGACAAGCTTAGTTTCACACAATTGTATAGACTCATTCTAAGTCGGATAATATCTACTTGCTGATTGATCTCGAGCACTTCTCTTTATATATTTACTTGATTTTTCTGTGTTTTGTTCATGATAGATGCTGATGAGTGCGAGAGTGGAAATGCTGACATTTGCAAGTCAAATATGGTTTGTGAAAACTACATAGGAGGCTACCGTTGCATTACTCCAGAAAAACCGAAGGTTTACATGATCATTTTGGGTATGCCTTCTTACCCTTTTTGATAATCGAATAAAATCATCTTTGATAAGAATTAATTGTGTATATTGATACTGTTTATTTATAATGAAGAATTTCTCTTGTAAGAGGTCTGTTTTCGGTTTATACACCCTCCTCTGTTTTTCTCTTTACCTTTGAAATATATCTTCAAGAGAGAAAAAGACCAACTTAGCCTTTTGAGGATACTTCTTTCCTTTTTACTATAGATGAGGTACAACATACTGTGATGCATGTCTCTTTTCTAATTTAATTGGAACGATTCTGTAGGTATTGGCACAGGCCTTGGAGCTCTGTTTCTTCTAGTAGGAGCATGGTGGTTGTGCATCAAAATAAGAAAAAGAATTAAGCTAAAAGAGAAGAATTTCAAAAGAAATGGCGGTTTACTTTTGAAAAAGCAGTTGAATTCTTTTGATGGCACTGTTGATAGATGCAAAATATTCAATTCCAAGGAATTAAACAAGGCCACTGACTATTTTAATGTGAATAGAATTGTTGGGCAGGGAGGTCAAGGTACTGTTTACAAAGGAATGCTAACAGATGGAAGGATCATTGCTGTAAAAAAATCAGAAGTTGTAAGCCAAGGAAAGCTTGAAGAATTCATCAATGAAGTTGTAATTCTTTCACAAATTAATCATAGAAATGTGGTTAAACTTTTGGGTTGTTGCTTGGAGACTGATGTTCCTGTACTAGTATATGAATTCATCTCAAATGGAACTCTTTTTCAATATCTTCATGATCAAAACGAAGAGCTTCTACTCACTTGGGATATCCGTTTACGGGTTGCTATAGAAGTTGCAGAAGCACTTTCTTATTTACACTCATCAACTTATTTGCCAGTTTATCATCGAGATATTAAGTCAACAAATATATTATTAGATGAAAAATATAGAGCAAAAGTAGCTGATTTTGGAACTTCAAGATCGATTGCTTTTGGTCAAACTCACGTCAGCACGAAAGTACAAGGGACTTTTGGATACTTAGATCCAGAATACTTTCACTCTAGCCAATTCACTGATAAAAGTGATGTTTACAGCTTTGGAGTCGTCCTTGTTGAGCTTTTAACAGGACAAAAACCAATTCCTTCAATATGGGCAGAAGAGGGAAAAAACTTGGCAGATTATTTTGTTATTGCAATGGAGGAGAATCGTTTATTTGATATTCTTGATCCTCAAGTAAGACAAATGGGAAAGGAAGAAGAAATTACAGCAGTCGCTAACCTCGCGAGAAAATGCTTACATCCCAATGGAAGGAGTAGGCCTAGTATGAAAGAAGTGGCTATAGAATTGGAGAGAATACGAGCTTCACAAAATGGAAGTAATGCTCAGCAAAATTCTGAAGAGGTTGAGGTTTTGAGAAATGAAGTGACATTGGATTATGTTTCAACTTCAACTGGTTCTACTTTTAACTAGCTGAGAAATTACGAAGAAACAAATGTTGTATTATTCCTAATTTAATTCGCTGTGTGGAATATTAAAGTTTCTAATGGAATTCTCCAGTTAAAGGGGAGGCTTAAGCTGATTTGAAATACAGGTTGTCCTCTTTCTTATTTAGGTGATGCCCATTGCTGCCCACATAATTTGGCTTTACAATCGATTTACTGTTTCGTTAGTTGTCTAATTTGTTCAAAGATTTAAATGATATTTGCAAGCCAGTGTTCATGTTATTGTAAAGGTGATAAATAAGGGTGTCAATTGGACTATCTAATAACTACACAACATGTGTTTTATGGTTTCTCCCTATTAGTAATATAATTGGCTAATTTTAATATAAATTTATATTTTAGAAATTTATTAGATGAATGTACCAATGATGTAACATCTTCATTATATTTAAAACTTTCATTATAATTGTCTTTCAAATATTAAAAACAGTTTTTTTTTTTTTAAGACCGATGTCCATTTTCCTAAATTTTAAGTGTAACAATGCTTAAGATTAGGTAGGCAAAGGTTAAATTCATTTCAATTTTAACAAAATTTAATTAAATAGAGAATTATTTATTTATAAAATTATGAATTGATGGAAAATTAATACTCTATTAAAATTTAATCAGTCAAATTGATCCAGTTTGATTTAATTTTTAATATTATATATATATATTATAGTTTGGCATGGTATATATTTTTAATTTTTTAGATTTATCATTAAACTAAATTTTGCTTAACCGAAGCCTAACCGAAGAGCCCCGACGAAGCCTGATGGCTACAGAGGAATCTGATTTTTTTACTTTTCTTTTTTAGTTTTTTTTTTTATTATACTAAAAGTCTCATGTATACTTCTAAAATTTAATCTTAAATAATGTCCTATTCCTCTAATAAATAATAAATTTGTAAATTTTCAAAATAATTTATTATATCATCTAAATATCCATCCAATAGATACTATATTACTTGAGACGGAAATTTAGGTAAGAATTATAATAGAAATAAAATATATCAAGAAATTTGTTTGGAGATCGAAGCTGTATACAGTAGCTAGTTCCAAGCGTTATGAGATATTGATGGTAGGTCTTATTTTGATTGCTGCCACTTTTTTTTTTCATTAATCAATAACAATGAATCTTGGATCATCCTTTTTAATCTTTTATTTTGAAAAGATTTTAACTTTGATTCTTATCATCAATATTAAGTAAAAAGTAAGATAGTTATGGAGATAGATCAAGGGGAGAAGCTCATCACGGTCTGAATTGGTTCTAACATTTTTTTTTAAATAAAACCTCACAAAAGGAGTCAGATTTATTCTAACATTGATATTTCAAAGACTCTAAATTATGTTTTCCTTATTTTAGAGTTTTTTTTTGGGTCTATTTAATTAAATTATTTGTTATGAACAAAATAACATAAAACCATCTAATTATTGGAAACCGTTGCTTACAATAACAGAAACTAAAATGTTTTTAAAATCATGAAACTAAGAAAACTAACAGAACTGTTGATCGAACTTGAAGCCAAAATATGTTGGCAGCAATTGTAATGAACTCTATTATGGAGACAACGTAAATTACAAGTCAGCCTGAGCCTCATTTATTTGACTATAGACACCAGTTGCTTAACTTATCCAATATAAAATTTGGAAAATCCATTTTTCTATAAGCACACGCACCATAACACGTGAAAGCAATCACTAATATTTTATTCCCTAGTGGGAACGAATAAAAAGGATGTTCCGCCATTAAAGGACAAGGTAAAATAAAGTATAATTGAGACTTCTAAGATAAAATAAAGAGAAGAAAAGGAAGAAGGAAACTACTGTGAAAGAGAATTTCATGAAATGATGGGAGTTGTTGTGGGATCTACTGATTGTTAGAGGTCAAGTTTGGTACATAAAAGCAGTGGGAATGTCCAGATAATTAATAAGTAAGCCAGTTATTATAATGCAGCACTTCAATTGAAAACGACCTTAATTAATACTGCTCTTCTAAAAGTTATAAACGAAATTGGCGTTTGATTGGTTTTAGAAAATTTTGTATTATTGTAATATGCAACTTGAAATTAAATATGAAGACCGCGTGGAAGAAGCAGCAGAGAAATGTAACGATTCCTCTTTGTTTGGTTATAAATTTGAGGAGCGAGGCACCTCAGGTTTTGCAAAGTTAAGTCTCTTCCGTAGCAAAATGATTCTGCAGTTGCTGTTTCACGTGCTTATATTGCTGCTCTCAAGGCCAGTAATATCAACGGCAAGCGGTCCACCACCACCACCACCACCGCCACCATTCTCTTACTTTCTAAGTTCGAGGATGTGGAATATATTTTGTCGGGATTTCCTCCGTTATGGCTTTGCTGATGAATATCATATTCAAATTCTCTTTACTTAATTTTGACAAGCTTTCTTTTACTATCTTAAAAGTGATCCAAATGTGCTTTCGTTGTCAAAGAAACGTGATAACATCTATTTCAACCAATTATTGTATTACACCATGCACTGTGGTTTCAAGTATTTTGGTAGGTGAAAAGATAAGAATTACATTTCCTACGGTTGGTTAACAAATAATGTATTATTTATGGATCGGGATCGATTGATCTCCTCTCTCTTTTGCCTTTTAAAAAAACGTTGACACATGTTAATATTTAAAATGAAGAACTAAAATTTGATTTTAATAAATTTTACTCATTTACTATTATAATTCACTGCAATTTAAAAGTAAAAAATTATTATTATTTTTTTATCTAACCACTAAAAGTCACCATTGATCGCTATTGTTGACTGCCATTGTCCATCAACTAACTTCTTTCAATTGGGTCATTATAAATATAATTAAAATTTTTATTGAATATTTTATATAATGGTACTATTTATATCACTATATAACATTTGTTGTAAATCTAAAATTAAAATTTTGAATTCCAAACATTTAACTTCAAATCTATCACGCATGGTGTTCAAATGGTGATAAAAATAATACTATTATATTGAACATTCAACCATGATTTCAATGATATTCACAGTGATCCAAAGGGACGACATTAGTTGGTGGTTAATGGCGACTAGTGGTGGCCAACAATGACAGTCAAAGGTGGCTTTTAGTGATTAGATAAAAATAATAAGTTTTACTTTTAACTGTAATAAATTATAATAGTAAATGAGTAAAATTTATTAAATCAAGTTTTAATTTTCTATTTTAAATATTAACACGTGTAACATCTCTTTGAAAGTTAAAGAGAGAGAAGATTAGGATTAAATCCTATTCCATTATTTATATATAGTAATTATGTTGGAGATCTCAATCCCAAAAACAATACAATACTTTTACACCAATCTAACTGAATCAAGAGTAACACAAGATGAAATCCTAGTAAGATCGGACCAAGAAATAAGCATAAATACAAAATAACAAGGTCAAACTAGAATGTCAAAATAAATAAGATTTTACATAGTTTAGCAAGACTACTTACATCTATGTAACAAAAACATGAAAAATAAAAGATAAAATGTTTACAAGATGACTCTCTTTTATTTTGACATCATCCCCTTTTTGATTTCTCTAGAATGCAAATTTTTATAACCCTTATTCTTTTACAATAAAACGCTGAGAGCCCTAAAACACTAATTAACCGATCTCTACCAGCTTGAGATTTAATCTCCCATGTTAGCATCTAGCATCATTTAACCTAATCCACCTCAATTGCTCCTTTGGTTCTTGGGTTCTCAGTCACCTTGACTGATCCTCAAATCAGGATTATAATATTGGAGAGATGCATTATTAGTAATAGAGAAGCGAAGAATCTCAAAAATTTATTATTTAGCTCTTGGGCCTAGTTGGATGGTTTTGACATTACACGACACATATCATCTACTCTTCAATAGAAAACCATAGAAGTTTTGAGATTACACGACACATATCATCTTCTCTTCAATAGAAAACCATAGAAATTGTTTTCAACTCATCTTCTTCTTTACTGTTGGTCGAACTTGAAGACAAATTTTGTAGACAGCAATTATCCCATGAAGTCAACAATGGGGACGCGTTTGCTTTGACTGGAGATACAAATTTCTTAATTTATTCAATATAAAATTAGGAAAAGCTATTTCTATAAGCACATGCACTATATGTAACACGTGAAACCTGCAGTCACTAATTTTTTATACCTCAGTGGGAGAAAAATAAAAGGAGTCCCGCGAGTGAAAAGCAAGGAGATAGAGTTCCACTGCTATTAAAAAGAAAATCAAGATTTCTTGAGATAAACTAACGACCAAAGAAAAAAGGAAAAGGACAAGGAAAAAAGAGAATTAAAAGAGGTAGAAAGAAACTACAATGAAAGAGAATTCCATGCAATGAATGAGCTACGGTGGGATCTACCGATCTTATAATAGGACAAGTCTGATACACAAAAGCAGTGGGAATGTCCACATAATAGATCAGTAATTCTATTTAAAAGGAAAAGAAAATTACCATGAATTATGGGAATGTCCACACAAAGTTGCGGGCTTTCGGCACTTAAATTCCAAAGACCGCTTTTCTAGAAGTTTTAGTTGAAAGTGGGTTTTGATTGTTTTTTCAAAATGTTCTATTATTATATATGCAACTTGGAATTAAATATGGAGACCGCGTTTAAGAAGCAGCAGAGAAATATGACCATTCTTCTTTCCCCATAAGTTTAAAGATCTAGGCAGCTCAGGTTTTGCCAAGTTAAAACTCTACATTAATATCTCACAATAAACATATACCAAAATGATTCTGCAACTGCTGTTTCAGGTGCTTATATTGCTTCTCTCATGGCCAATAAAATCAATATCAAAAGCACCACCACCACCACCATTATTAACCAAGCCAAACTGTCCAACCACTTTCGGAAATAATGTTACAATTCCATTTCCATTTGGAATTGGAGGAGATTGTTACGATTCGTATGCAATAGATTGCAATTCTGGTAAACCAATCCTCAAAAGCATCGGCCTGGAATTGCTAAACATCTCACTTAGACGAAGCACGATGGAAGTAAACCAGCCAGTGATCAGTTCTTGCCAGGATAAACTGCAAACGCAAGACTGGTTAACCAAGAAAATCTCCCTTTTTAAGAAGAATTCAATGCATCATGAAAAGACTAAACATGTAGATGTTAAACTTTATTTCATCAGGAATAAGATTGTCATGGGATTTGTAGAATTGCTGAAGATACATATCGATGACAATTTTATTGATATTCTGACAAATTCATTACCAAGCGCTAAGTTTAGTGCATGTATGAACTTGGTAGGCATTAGTAGCTTATAAAAAAGATGGCTTGAGTAAGAACGTTTAGAGGGAAAAGAATTAAAAGAAAGATGGAGAATTGTAAAGAATAGATGCTTCAAATTGAGGTTTGCTAAGACTCGTGAATCTTTGACTTGAAGTAGACAGCTATATTACCAAAGAACCTAGGAACTTGAAAATTTAAGAACTTAAAGAGTTAAGGTAGAGTTGTTATCCTAAATTGAAGAGAATTAGATATGGTATCTTAGAATCCAAAGAGTTAAGATGAAGTTGTCATCTTGACTTGAAGGAGACTAAAAACTCAAAAATTCTATGTAGATTTGTTATGCTAACTTGAGGAGGTTGAGTGACCACTAGCCCAAGGACCCTAAAAATTAAGAACTAGAGAACTTGGGAACAACTATTAACTTGAATTATGGTCTTTTAGGATTTTCTAAGGTATTTATGTAAAAGAATCGTGGGTATTATAAAATTTCCACATTCCAAAGAAATTAAAAAAAAAAAAAACAAGTAGAAGAGAGATAATTTCATAGAAGAGAGTCATTTTATATAAATTCCATCTTTATTTTTAAAGAAAAGATCTTAATTATATGAGTTTGTTATATAGATATAAATAATTTTACTGAACCACGTAAATTTTTATTTATTTTGATCTTATTTATTATATTTGTGTTTTATGGTCATTCTTTGGTTAGACCTTAATAAGTTTTCATCATATTGCAATCTTAATTCAATTAAATTAGTGTTAACACATTATTTCAGAGGCAAGATTTATCTCAACATTCTTTCTCTCTTTTTCATTTTTTATTTATTACATGCATTAACTTCTATATTTTTTCTTTAATATTATGTTATATCAGTCCTTTGAATATAAATTTGTATAAACAATTTGCATATGCAACTTTTTTTTTTCCTCTTTTTCCTTGTTTTATCTCGTGAAACTCTCTTTTCCGCCTAACTTTTTCAATTTTATTTTTTTAGTGTATATTCACATGGGCAGCTTTTTATCCACCGACAGACAGAAACATTTATTGATGAATTGATTGATTTAATTCAAGTGGATTGACTATAGTACGGTTGATTTATTGTTACATATATGTAATATTTTAAATAAATAATGTTCATGATGTTTAATATTTCGAATAACACCATAAATATATACTAGATCAGCAATCCATTTTGCATTTTTTTTCTTTTTCTAAAGCATAGGAATTCCTTACAATGACCTATACAACAGTTATTTGATCTCTACTCTGACCGAAGTGTTGATGAAGAAGCAACATCCCCAGGCTCAATTAATTCAGTTCTATCATGCTCAACCTCTTCATAATTTTGCTGCTCATTACTACCTTTTTTGGAAGCTCTTATTCTCGCTAGTTCCTTTGCAACTTCTTTTATTGTAGGTCTATTCTTCCCAATTGGGTTTAAGCAATTTTTGGCAACATTAGCAACTGCTAGAATCTCTTCTTCCTTTCCCATGGCCACTTCTCTTACTCGAGCATCAAGAATATCAAATAAGTGATTCTCCTCCATTGAAGTTACAAAAATTATTGCCAAATTTTTACCCTCTTCTGCCCATGTTGAGTTGATTGGTTTTTCTCCAGTTAAAAGTTCAGCAAGAACGACTCCAAAACTATAGACATCACTTTTTTCAGTAAATTGACTTGAATGAAAATATTCTGGATCCAAATATCCAAAAGTTCCTTGTACTTTTGTAGTGATATGAGTTTGATCAATGGCAATAGATATTGAAGTCCCAAAATCAGCTATCTTTGCTTTGTATTTATCATCTAACAATATATTTGTTGACTTGACATCTCGATGATAAATGGGTAAGGATGCAGCAAAGTGCAAGTAAGAAAGTGCTTCTGCAACTTCTATAGCAATCCGTAATCTAATCTCCCATGTCAGAGGAATCTCTTCATGTTCATCATGAATATACTCAAAAAGGGTTCCGTTGGGAATGAATTCATAAACTAATAGAGGAACATAAGTCTCTAAACAACAACCCAAAAGTTTAACCACATTTCTATGGTTAATTTGCGAAAGAATTGCAATTTCGTGAATGAATTCTTCAATCTTCACGTTAGCTGCAACTTTGGATTTCTTTACTGCAATGATTCTTCCGTCTGCCAACATTCCTTTGTAAACGGTACCTTGACCTCCCTGACCAATAATTCTATTGACATTGAAATGGTCAGTGGCTTTGTCTAATTCCTTCGAATTGTATATCTTGCATCTATCAGCACCACCACCAAATGTTTTCAGCTTCTCTTGTAAAAGTAAACCACCATTTCTTTTGAAATTTCGCTCTTTCTTCTTCATTCTTTCTCTTATTTTCATGCACAACCAACATGCTCCAATGAGAAGAAACAAACCTCCAAGTCCTGTACCAATACCTGTGGCCCAATCTTTCTATTTAATATAGAAGAGATTTAATACAATTATGACATGCATAACACTAAGTTCCGTCTGATATGAACCTTGTATTCTTAGTTAAAAAAACATCGAAAGAAGCAGTAAACCTTTTCTTAATTTATTTAGTATAGCATCAGTGAAAAAAACTTTGCGATGTTATTTGAGAATATCAAATAGAAATAAAGAGGCATACCTAAAATGACCATATGAACGTTCGAGTTTTTGGGAGCAATACAACGGTGGCCTCCTTTATAGTTTTGACAAACCATATTTGACTTGCAAATGTCAGGCTTTCCACTCTTACATTCATCAATATCTGTCATGGAGAACCAAAAAGAAAAAAAAGAAAATATAGGACTAATGAGAGACTAATTCTTCAATGAAAAAGCTCAAAAAAGGTCTATTTAATTAAGAGAAACTCTAAATTTCGCTTTCATTGGTGACTTAATTTCTCTTAATCGAAATGTAATTTGCGTAGATACGATTTAGTTAAGAATTAAGCTTACCTTGACATTCTCGAGGAAAATATGGATTTCCTTCGTAGCCTTCAAGGCAAATACATTTCATAAGTCCACTTTCATCAGCTACACACTCAAAGCTTGATCCATTTGTTGGAGACTTATTCAATGTTAACTTGCCATAAGAAGAATTGGATATCCTCCAATTCAATGTGACAGGAATTTGCTTCAAAATTTGAACATCTTTTGTACTATTAATGTTTTTTCGAATCCATGCCTTGTCTGCCAAAAATGCATATTTGCAATCCTGGTGCGGACTGTTGCTTCTTGTTCCACTATTTATGCTATTTACAGAAATTTTCAAGATTTGAAGAGCCGGAGGAATATTATTCAAGCAACATTGGATGCCACCGCACTCATGAACATGTGTCTTATTTTCTGGGTGACAAATGGACAAGCAACCGCCAACAATATAGTCATCATCATCACCATCATTAGAGGAGTACACTACTACAAAGTTGTCGCAGCCAATGCCGTAGAACATATTATCGACGGAAAAGTAAAAAGGCAGAGTTTCCAGGTTAAGGAGACTTACTTTTTCAGTTTCATCCTTACAAGAATTGAAAACCGGTTGATTTACTTGTACTGTGCTTGCTTGTAGAGAGAGATCTAGCAATTCCAGGTCGATGCTTCTGAGGACTGGCTTGTTGGATCTGCATTCTACTGCATACGATTCATCCAAGTAACAATCTTCTCCAATTCCGAATGGAAATGGAATTTTAACATTATTTCCGCAACTGGAAGGACAGTTTGGCTTTGTTAATGATGGTGCTGCTGCTGCTGCTTTTGCCATTGATATTACTTGCAACAATAAAAGCAACTGAAGCAGCAATTGCTGAATCATTTTGCTATGTTTATTGTGGTACATAGAGAATCAGTTATGAGCAGATCACCGAGATGTAACTTTAAATTTCTAAGGAAAGAGGAATGGTTATATTACTCAATTATGTTTCCGTAAATAATCAGGATACTTTTTTGACTATTGAAAATCCCCCTTTTTGACTACTTTTTTTTCTTCTCAATACTGCTGAACTTTATTATTATGAGTTTTATGACCAAATATTTCTATTATCACATTACTTGCATATAAAATATAATAGTTTACATTTGTATTAGGTAATCAAAACGATTATGACATTGATCGAGTCAACATTTGACATAAATTTTTCAGCTGTCAATGAAGTAATATTTGAAAAAATAAACTATTCTTATTAATTTGACAAAAATAGTACATAAAAGAGTTGTCTCTTGGTGGAGATTCTTATCTCCTTATCTTGTGCGCCCGGCTTCCCCAATGGGTATCCATATTCACGTGAAGGTGCTTTTAAAAAAAGTTAGGTCGGATAAAGACAGAAGTGGAGCTACCAGGTTGATTATTCGTTTTAATTATTGAGTTGTCCTGCTAATTTCTGTCCACACAATTTGGCTTCAATTATTTGATTCAACTATTATTATGTGGTTAGCTTTTGGTCCTTGTTTGCAGGCTGCACGTGCTCCTGTATCAGAATCATTAGAGCATCTCTTTGTAGTTACTTTTGTCAAGTAAAAGTGCTTTAGTGCTTAGGAAAATTCCTACAGTTTAATTGAGATTTTGAAATCATATACTTTTTGTTTTTAAAAGAGAAATCAAAACATGGTTGTCATGAATAAAATAAAGTTATCAAACATGGCCAAGTCTTACGGAGAACATCAAAGTAGTCAAATTACTATTTTTTTTTTTTTAAGAAACAAAATTAAAAATACCATTTACGTAAAAATACTTGTTGGGTTGGTTTTCCCAACAATATTGAACATTCCCATATATTTTACACCTTAAAATAAACTAGATACAGCAATACAATTTTTTCTTTAACACATGATCGTTTTAATTAGCTCTACTCTGACCGAGTAGTGTTATCTAAAGTTGAAAATGTTGAAGTGGAAAAGATATCCCAAGGCTCAAATACTTTACTCCTCACATACTCAGCCTCTTCATAATTTTGCTGCGCATTACTTGCATTTGAAGTAGAAGCTCTTATTCTCTCCAGTTCTATTGCAACTTCTTTCATTGTAGGTCTATTCTTTCCAATAGGGTTTAAGCAATTTCTCGCAACATTAGCAACTTCCATGATCTCTTCTTCCTTTCCCTTTCCTCTTATTTGAGCATCAATGATATCAAACAAGCGATTCTCCTCCATAGAAATAACAAAAAATGTTGCCAAAGTTTTATCCTCTTCTTCCCATATTGAAGATATTGTTTTTTGTCTAGTTAAAAGCTCAACAAGAACAACTCCAAAACTATAAACATCACTTTTTTCTGTGAATTGACTTGATTGAAAGTATTCTGGATCTAAATATCCAAAAGTACCCTGAACTTTTGTAGTGACATGAGTTTGATCTATGGCAATCCATCTTGAAATTCCAAAATCAGCTATTTTTGCTCTATATTTTTCATCTAATAGTATATTTGTTGACTTGATGTCTCGATGGTAAATTGGTAAGGAAACTTCAAAGTGCAAGTAAGAAAGTGCTTCTGCAACTTCTGTAACAATCCGCAACCGCCTTTCCCATGTTAGAGAAATCTCTTCATGTTGATCATGAAGATACTGGAAAAGAGTTCCGTTCGGAATGAATTCATAAACTAACAAGGGAATCTTAGTCTCCAAACAGCCACCCAAAAGCTTAACCACATTTCTATGGTTAATTTGTGAAAGAATCACCACTTCATTGATGAATTCTTGAAGTTTCTCTCTGTCCACAACTTCAGATTTTTTTACTGCAATAATTCTTCCATCTGGTAGAATTCCTTTGTAAACAGTACCTTGACCTCCCTGACCGACAATTCTATCCACATTGAAATGATCGGTGGCTTTGTTTAACTCATGTGAACTGAATATTTTGCATCTATGAACACTTCCATGAGAAGAATTCAATTGCTGTTGTAAAAGTAAACCACCATTTCTTTTGAAATTTTGCTCTTTCTTTTTCATTCTTTTTCTTATTTTCATGCACAACCGCCAAGCTCCAGTTAGAAAAACCAAACCTCCAAGGCCTGTGCCAATACCTGAAGAAAACTTCCTGTTTAAAATTGAAAAAAATAATGGCACGCTGACTATTTTATTCAAGTATCGAAAGAGTAAAATGGCATACCTAAAATGATCTCATAAACCTTCGACATTTTGGAGGAAATACAACGGTATCCTCCTACATGATTTTTACAAACCATATTTGACGGGCAAATCTCAGGCTTTCCCCTCTTACATTCGTCAACATCTGGCATCAATTCAATAAAAAAAAAATTAAACTAATTGGTATTGAGTTTTGTCAATTTATACCAATTTAAAGTATAATACTAGAGAATATATGTTTTTAAATTAAAAGCTAATTACCTTGACATCCTTGCGACAAATATGGATTTCCTTGGTAGCCATCCCGGCATCGACATTTCTTAAGTCCCATTGCATCATCAGTTACACAATTAAAAGTTGATCCAAATGTTGGAGATATCTTCAATGCTAACTTGTCATAAGAAGAATTTGATAATCCCCAACCCAATGCCACAGGAGTTTCCTTCCAATTCTGAAAATATTTTGTACTATTAATAGTATTGTTGTTTCTATACCATGCTAAATCTAGCAAAAATGCATATCTGCATTCCTGCTTCTTGCTGCTCGTTCTTGTTCCATTCTTTATACTATCTACAGAAAATTTTAAACTCTTGAAAGCCTGAGAAAATCTGGTCTCACAACAGTTGATGCCATTACCGCAATATTTATCATGTTCTGTCTTATTTTTTGGATTACAAAAAGAGAAGCAACCGCCAAAAACAGAGCTGTTAACTTCAGCAGAGGCTATTAAAGCAAGGCTGTTGCAACCGACGCCGAAGAAGTAGTTGTCATTCAAAAAAAAGTAAAAAGGGACATTTTCCAGGTTAATAGAACTTACTTCTGCCTTTTCATCTTGACAAGAACTGGCAACTGGTTGATATACTTGTATCGTGCTTCTTTGTAGTGAGATGTTGAGCAATTCCAGGGCGATGCTTCTGAGGACTGGCTTGTTGGATCTGCATTCTACTGCATACGATTCATCCAAGTAACAATCTTCTCCAATTCCGAATGGAAATGGAACTTCAACATTATTTCCACAACTCGGTCGACAGTTTGGCTTTGTTAATAACGGCCGTGATGGTGGTTCTTTCGCCATTGATTTTGTTTGCGATGACAGCAGAAATACAAGTACCTGGAACAGCACCTGCAGAATCATTTTGCTACAGAGAGATTCAACTTAGCAAGACCTGAGCTTCCTTCCTCTTTAAAAATTTACAAATAAAAAGAGTAATCAAACTACAACCACCACCACATGTTTACGTAAAGTATCAGGATTCCTTTTCCTTTTCAATAATGCTAAACTTTTTGACTTAATGGGAAACGATATTTTAATCAGTTTGACTATTTAATTTAGTAAGCCCCATTAATTATGGAAATATTAAAAACAAGCCCCATTAATTATGGTATGTCAATACAAGGAAAAGGATATAAAAGTCCTTAATGAACACATAAATTTTAGTAATTTAAAAAATATTTATAAAAATTTTAATTTATTTTTAAAAGATGATTATATCCTTGATGAATAATAAAAATCCCAATTTATGTTTAATACATATATATTATATAATATTATTTTATAATATATTAACTATATAATATTTATTAAATATTATAACTAAAATATATATAT
This sequence comes from Azadirachta indica, assembly GCA_022749755.1. Classification (NCBI taxonomy): domain Eukaryota; kingdom Viridiplantae; phylum Streptophyta; class Magnoliopsida; order Sapindales; family Meliaceae; genus Azadirachta; species Azadirachta indica. The sequence continues at coordinate 4,427,021 of CM040444.1, read as the reverse complement.
AATATATTAAAATTTCAATATCAATTAAGTATTAGAAAATAAATAAAATAAATTATAAATAAATATTAATATGCAAATAAAATATACTATAATACAATACTTATGATTATATATTATAATTTGTATTTATGTATGGTTAAAATATATAAGATATGATAAAAATTAAATTTACTATTTATAAAATATAGGAGTTTATAATACATTAATAAATTTTATATTATCAATGTACTATTTATTAATGTATTTTTTATAAATATATTATATTTTCTCAAATTTTAAAGATTTAATGATAATATTTGTAAATAACTATTTTTAATAAGGATATAATTATTTTTGTAAAATAAATTGAAGCTTTTATAAATATTTTTTAAACTATTAAAACTTATGTGTTCATTAAGTTAAATTTTAGGAATTTTTATGTCCTTTTCCGATTAATATATGTCTTTGTGATTTCCTAATGTGAAAATAATATAAAATTAATTAGCCAAATTTTAAGAACTACAATGTCGGAATATTTCGATACTTAAAAGCCAAAACTAGCTATATAATAAAGGGTAAATATATTTGTAGTCCATAGTTGGTCTAATACCTTTATGAGTTTTAATAATTTAAAAATATTTGAAAAGTCTCAATTTTATTGATAGACAATAACTATATTTTTATATAATAATAATTATTTAAAAAATAATTAATAAATTTTTAAAATTTGATAAAAAAAAACAATATATTTGTTTAAAAATATTAATAAAATAATTAATATTCTAATAATGGCATATAATTATTGAGCGGAAATAATTAATATTCTAATCATTGCATTTAACTATTGAGCGGGCCCAATTGAACATAAAACATTGTTTATAATTGTTTCACATATTTGTGGGAGTGTTTGTGGTATTATAAAAAGTGCTTTTCAATCATCGAAAATGTACGTTTGTTTGATTCAAAAATCATATTAATTAAAGTGTTCCTTAAATATTGATTTTGAATTAGTAAGTAATTTTTTAATTAATATGTATTAATTAAAGTGTGCATTAAATATTGACTTGATATTAGTAAGTAATTTTTTTTAATTAATCTAGTTGTTATTCTTACAATAGCTTAAAAAATAAAATTCGGTTGGGCCCAACTTTAACGATTAATTAAAAAATTCGGTGGCAAAATTCGGTTAGCTTTTATTTGGGACACATTACTGCTTGGGTGGGCTTAAATTGGTTTGGGCAGCCTGAATTTCCTTGTACGAAGTCCAAAATTAGCTTTTTAGCCCATTTTTATTTTTGCCGCTTTCATCTTTACTACGATTACTTGAAAATGCATAGGTAATTAAACTCGATTTTATTAAAAATTTCAATTTATATAAAAAATGTAAACAATACAAAGTACCATAATTAGGTTATAAGGTCTCAGATTCTTTTAATTGAGAACAATAAATTACTATTTGTAAAGATTCTAACCATAAAATTAAGTATTAATTTGATAAATTAGATATTAATTTAAAAGTCCTTTCTTCTATGAGTTCGATAAACTTTGGTCCTTGAATAATAAAATGACACATAAATTATCTATATATACATATATATACTCTACTTTCTTCTTCAAGTAAATTCTACATTCTTCTTTTAATTTTTTGAAATAAATTAACCTTAATTTTAATTAAATTAACATTTAAAATTTCTGTAGTCTTGAAGTTAATATATATAAAAAAAAAATTAACTCTAAATCTTTTTTACCTTTAATGTTGAACTAACTTAGCCCTAAACCTAATTTTGAACATATTTCCAACCACCCTTCACCACTTCATCGTCCAAGAATAACAACAACCTCCATAGAACACTAACAATGTATTGAAAAACCTTGTATCACTGTCAAGGCAATAAAAAATGCCTCGTAACACTGTCAATGGAAACCGTCCAACCAAAATTTTGTTGGAAATTAGGTTTTCTTTTATTTGAAGGAAGGAAAGGATTGGTGAAGATGGAAGAAGAAAAAAGATGGGTGAAGATGGAAGTAGGTGATGGCTAGGCTTTTATATTTTATTATTATGCTATTTTGCATTGATTTTTTAAAATTTTTTTGGGTAAAAAAAATGAGAAATAGTGAAGAAAGAGTAAAGTATGGATAAGTTTACTTTAATGTCCAATCAACTACATCAAAATAACGGTTAAAATTGATGATTTTATAGTTTAAGAGAAGTATCTATGAATTTTCATAAATCTCGAGAGAGATATGTTAAAATACCCCCAAACTTATATATAAAAATGATGAGCGGTATTGACTTAATAGGATAATTTTTAAATCTAATTAATGAGTAAATAAAACGATATATCGATCGAAACGTTTCACATAATTGAATTATTTATTCATTCCATTTGTTGTTCAAAATGATTATCGTAACAGGTATCATCTCTTTTGATTTGACAAAATACCATAAAAAATAATAAGGATAACAACAGAAAATTATTATTGTAATATATAAACTCGGATCCTGCTAACAAATCTTAATGTTTTCAGGATCAAATTTGACGATGACGCTCAAAAGTTATGTAGAAATTATTGATGCAGCAAGAAAACAGCACTTGCACAAGTATTGGGATTGCAGGGAAGAAGTTAGGGTTCATTCTCTAGCAAGGCTATTTACTCTTTCATTAGCATGTCAGTTGATGTTAAATATCCAGGATGAGGAAACTGTTGCTGAACTTGAGAAACTAGCTGACTGAGTTCTTTATACTGCTCCTGAACGTTCCCGGGACAAAATGTTATCGTACAGTAAAGCAGTGAAGGAGTTACGTCAGGTTTTTGAGGCTATAATTAAGCAGAGAAAGACGGATCAGAAGAGGGAGCTATCAGAATCTAAAGACATGTTGTCGGAGTTATTACAGGATAAAAATAACGAGGGGAAAGATCTGTCCGAATTCGAAATTGTCAACAAGGTAACGGTGTTGTTATTAGCGACCTATGACAATCCAAGCATCACCACCGTTACCATTATCAAATATCTTGGAGAATTACCTCACGTATATAAACAAGTCCGTAGAGGTATGTTATGTATATATATAAAATCATTAATATTTTGTTTTGTTTTTGTTTGGGGTACTGGAATAATTAAAGAGCAAATGGAAATAGCGAATTCTAAAGGACCAGAAGAGTTGTTACCCACAACTTTAAGTTAATTATCCCTAGTAATTAATTAATATGTATCTGTGTACTGTTTTTCTTCTTCTGTATTACCATATAATACTATCTTGTCTGTCTTTTCCTTGTGAGTCTTTTTCCTCCTGCATTTTTGAGAGTACACTTCTGGTAAGCTTTGCAGCAGCTAGTGATATAACATCTTTCATTAATTCTGCTGTATTAATTATGCATGAAACATTTAATACAGTCACATCATTTTATGTAACTAATCCAGTTTACATACCTCATATTACTCCTCACCTCAATATAAAATCCTCGTTTCTTAAACTTGTTAAAACATTTTAGGGACAGTTTGATTTACTTTTTTAAGTAGAATTTTTTGAAATAAACCTTTTATCAATAGACTACTTAATTTATAAGTAAAATTTTTAATAAAATTTATTAATTATTTAATTTGATAAATAATTTTAAAAAATTAAATAATTATTTTAATAAATAATTTTTCAATGTTACATTTTAAAATAACATAAACTTTTAAAATAAAATAAGAATATTTAAACAATTTTATATTTTACAAAATTTTAAAAGTTCTTCATTCAAAAGTTTAAATTTTAAACTTCTCCAAGTAGAAATAACATGATTTTTTTAATTTTCAAAAACTATTTTTTAATGTCAATCAAAAGACATTCAAAAATTTACAAAATATTTTACCATTAAAAAGTGCTTTACACTAATAAAAAAGGCAAATTAAATTGACACTTAGATCCTATAGATACCCATACATATATACATATATGCACCGGCAAATTAATATATATGCAAATTTAGATACACCCTGCAGGATGCCATTAGTTGATCATAATACATGAGACTTCTTTTATTTTCTTCCCGATAAATAAAGTCCGGATTGGACTTTGGATTATACAATTTGGATTTATTTTCTGAAGAATAGAGACTTCGAAAGGTCGTTATTTAATTTATCTTCAAATAATTGTATTACGCTAGTATGCAGGCATAATCCTGGATTATATAAAGTAGCTTTACTTGGGAACCTAATTTGATGATTCCTTTAGTGATGACTTGATTCTATGCATTTGGAGGTTTTCTTTATGGGTCTATTAATTATAACCAAATATAAAACAAAATAAAATAAAATAATGCATGTAGGTCATAAGTTAAATTGACCTACATGCTACTATCATAACTACATATATAATCCGACTTATATTCTCTTCAATTGAGCAAAAGTACAATGCATATAATTGCCAAGTTTAGGCTTTAGCCATGATAACATCATAAATACTATTAAAATATGGAGTTCATAAATTAAACAAAAATGCACAGTATTAATGATATTACTTTTTTTTTAATTGAAAAGTAATTATCCTGAAGATATTACTTATTAATGAGATAAAGAACATTGTAACAATGGTAATTATTACATTAACGATGAAGGTCCAAGTCGTAAAACTATTTAGAGAGTAAATCCTTCCTTCAATCTAAGTCGAATTTAGAGATTTTCCTTACAAAAGTGAACAAAATAAACAATATAAAATAAAAAGAAGAATCGGTTGGTTAAAGTAAATAAAAAAAAATTAGAGATCAATCTTCAAATGAATTTTGAAGGAAGATTTATAGAAATTCCATATTTACAATTTGAATTTATTTTATTAGAATAAGGACTCCAATAATATTGGACAAAAATAAATTATTTTACGGACTCCAACAAATTTTATATAATTTATTCTAAAACAAATTACGTAAGGATGCACGCATTCATGACTTGTTCTTTGATTTTAAAAATTGATTACTTCGGCGATGAGTTGGCTCTATGTATTTGGGATTCTCATATTACACCTATAAAATATAGGTCATAAACAAAAAATAAAAATAAAAAGAGTCACTATGTACTTAGTGAACCACATAATCAGTCACTGTATGACAAGTCATCATCTCTTCAATATTCAAATTTTTTAGAAGTATGATTAAGCTAATATATATATATATATATATTTCATAAATGAGATGAAAGTGACTTCTCGAAATAATAATAACATTTATAAATTTAAACAGGAAAAAGATACTAATCATACGAATATTCTAACAATAATCAAATTTATTTGAAATAGACAATCAAATCGTGAGAAATGATGAAAGTGACTTCTTGAAATAATAATAAACTATCAATAAAAATCATCTAAGTCTGTGTATACATCGCTTACATAAATATGATTAATTATTGCAATTTGCAGCTAGTTTTCTCTCATATTTGCCTTTAAATATTCCGTCTAACAGAAGTCTTGCTTCAACAATTCAATCAGTCGTTAGAGTCCAGAAGGAAAAACAAAAAAGAAGTTATGGAACTCATTTTCCTTATCATCCTTCTCTTAGTTACTCTCTTATATCTCTATTATGTGTCAAAACCAAAACCCAGAATTGAAAGTAATAATGCTGCAGATCAGAAACTTCAGCTTCCACCAGGTGGCTTAGGTTGGCCTTTTGTTGGTGAAACTATGGAGTATCATAAAATGGCGAAACGAGGTCTTATCGATCAATTCATATCAGACAGGATGAGAAAATACTCTTCCAAGCTTTTCAAAACATCTTATCTTGGGCAAAATATGGTGTTTCTATGTAGCGCAGAGGGAAACAAGTTTCTGTTTTCCAACGAGAACAAGCTGGTCAAACCTTGGCTTCCAGGTTTCGTTGAGAAGTTCTTTACAAACCCTGATAAAAAATCTTTGTCACAGGAATTCAAGTCATCGCGCAAAGCTGCTATCATTTTTACTGAGCCAATGTCACTAAAAAATTACGTAGGAATTGTTGATGCAGCAACGAAGCAGCACTTGCACAAGTATTGGGATTGCAAACAACAAGTTAAGGTTCATTCTCTAGCAAAGAAATTTACATTTGAATTAGCTTGTCAATTGATGTTAAATAGCCAAGATCCGGAAACTATTGATGAACTTGAGAAACTAGCTGACTGCATAATGACTGAGTTCTTTGTATTGCCCATAATCATTCCCGGAACAAAATGTCATCGCGCAATTACAGCAATGAAGGAATTACGTCAGAAGCTTGGGGCTATAGTTAACCAGAGAAAGAACGAAGTTATGGAGAAGAGGATGCCAGAGTTTAAAGACATACTGTCCCTGCTAGTATTGGAAAAAGACAAGAATGGGGAGGGCATGCCTGAATCCAACATTGTTATGAATCTAATAGCGTTATTACTAGGTGCTTATGACAACCCGAGCATCACAATGGTTTCCATTCTCAAATACCTGGCAGAACTGCCTCATGTATATGAAGAATTACGAAGAGGTACCCTAACTATTAATTAGACTAATCTTCCAACTATATACGCTCAATATGGTATTAACTATGAATAATCTTAATATTGAATTGATTTTAATTTCTTTGGCTAAAGAGCAAATGGAAATAGCAAATTCCAAAGGGGCAGAAGAGTTGTTGACATTTGAGGACACAAAAAAGATGAAATACACATGGAATGTCATATGCGAAGTGTTAAGATTGGAGCCACCAAATTCTGGGACCTTCAGGGAGGCCCTCACAGACATCAGCTTTGATGGATATGTGATTCCCAAGGGATGGAAGGTACTGTCTATACTTACCTATATATGCTCAATGAATGATCAAACTAATTAATTGTCTTTTTTAAGTTATTTATCATCTGCACCTGTATTAATTAATTCCATGGTTGAATATCGACAGCTACACTGGGCAGTACACGCCTCACATAAAAACCCAGAATATTTTAAAGACCCAGAAAAATTTGACCCATCAAGATTTGAAAGAAATGAGATAGTTCCTTTCTCATATGTTCCATTTGGAGGAGGTCCTCGCATATGTCCTGGAAAAGAGTATGCTCGATTACAATTGCTTGTTTTCGTGCATAATGTGATCAACAAATTCAAATGGGAGAAGATGTTACCAGATGAGAAGTTGATAAGGAGTCCAAATCTAAAGCCAGAGAAAGGATTTCCAATACGCCTTTATCCCCTCAACTCGAACTTTAATTAATCCTTACCCGCATAACTGTATTTGTGTTTTTTTCATCTTTATCTTGTAAGATTGCATCATTTTTCCTTGTATCACGTTATGTGAACCTAGTTGTGCTTACCTACAACTAGCTAATAGTATATATATACACTATAGCATTTATATATTCAAATATAGACCAGTTTAAATACTCAAATTCAAAATGGGCCAAATTTAATTCGATATAGACTTTACTAGTGCATGGATCAAGTTCGAGAGTGATGGTGGAATCCTCAACTAATACAGTTGGAACATCCATATTCAAGTTGGGCCAAATTTAATTCGATATAGACTCTACTAGTGCGTGGATCAAGTTCTAGAGTGATGCTATTCCACCATCATAATATCCTCATTTCTCACCCATTTTCAATATTCCTCTTAAAAATATACCATTTTATTTCCTACCATCTTTAATTCCATGGATAACCCTTTTTCCAGACAAGAACATTTTAATATATCTTTCCTTGATTTTGAGAAAATTACTATTTTTCCGTTTTCAGATTTGTACTAGACTCATAACCTCACGGTTGGATTGAAATATCCTAAAACCCTTTGTCATTAGGACGATACCGATCAATTTTGACTTTTAATGATAGAATGGTCTTATTACCCCTTATAAAAAAGCAACAGTAATGTGTGACAACGGCCGTATATTGATGTGACAAGTGATAGAAAGAAGTGAATAAACATTAAAAAAAAAAAAATACCCTCTCTTCTTCAATTTCGTGACATGTCCGACTATCTCTGTTTCACTCAAAGGTATAGCATAACCGGATTTTGGCACCCTAGATCTCATATTAATATGCATTTCATTCGGTCACATATTGGAGTGTACTTGCGCTTGTCATCATCGATTTGGCTATGGTTTTCCCATGGGATTGCTACTCTATCAATCGAGAAGTGCGAGGTTGATGGCCTAAAGTTATAATTATATCTATCATAAATATAACATAATAATTATATCTATCACAAGATGGAATTGGGAAGTGGCCCAAACCATCCGAATAAATTAACTCAAGTGGGGTATTATTTGTATGGGAAGAGTTGGAAAAAGAAGCTTTTGTATTTTTTTTTGTTTAAGCGTTTGTATTCTATTACATTGACAAGCATTATAAAAAATTTCTGACAAACTTGGAAAATAAAGGTGACTTGTAGGAAATGAAATATATGGCGGAAAATTTTTAAAGGAAGATGAACAAGACGGTTATGGCACCCCATAAGCAGAAGCTTTAACACTAGCAAAGGCATGAAGAGATGAAGACGAAGACATTATAGATAGTACATCATCAGGCTACTCATAAACGTTATGATTATTCTGCCCTTCCATTAGAATTTTTTCCATGTATAGGCCCTTCACAATAAAAGAAAATGAGTAAAATTCATTAGAAAGATTGTTACTGGAGCAAAGTTTAGACACTAAAATCAAATTCTTTTGCATGAGGGACGCATAATACAGAAAGAATTAAGGGTTTGGAAGTGGACGATAGAGTAGTGGATCAAATATGAGTTATAGAAAGACCTTTATCGTCTCCTATCACAATGTCATCTGAGTCGTCATAATCAATATGAAGCGGAAGTTATGAAGATCAGAAGTGACATGGTAAGAGGCAACAGAGTAAACAAGCTAGTTGGGTGAGCATAGGATGACTGAGCAATATAATGAGCATGTGGCGGAGGAGCGAATGGCATGTGAGGGGTTATTGCATTAGAAGAGAATGTTTTTACACATAGCCATGAGGCTACAGATTGAAGTTTGCGACATTTTATGGTAGGATGTCCAAATTTAAAACAAATTTGGCAGGTAACAAGATTAGAAAGCTAACCATTGTTTTGAGAGAAGCTTCAAGGTTTACAAGTTTACCATGAAGTTCCTCAAAAGAAATTGTTGTTTCCTTGGCTGGAACAGTAGCAATAATTTCTCTGTCTTCTTCACCAACTCCATCAATAATTGTAAGAACCAAATCCTCAGTATTAAGAGGTTCATTAACCTCAACAAAATCATTAGCAAGGCTTTTAACAATCTACATATAATTAGTAAAGATCGTGATCCTTTAGTAGTCTTAGATAGGTCTCTCTTAATTTGCAAAACCCATCCTCTAGAGGGTTAGAGTATGTGCTTTTCAATTTTTGCCAAAGTTCCGTTGAAGTCTTTGAGCATTGAATAAGGAATTATACTTGGAGAAAATGATGATACAAGAGTATTAAGAATAAATTTATCTTGTGAACCCAAAGTATGATGGATTAGTCTTCTCAACTCTGTTACCCTTTAGAGTTGGAGAGAGAAGAGTGTGTACTATAAATAAATCTCATTAGATCATATCCAATGAGAAATGCATCAAATTGAATTCTCAGAGAAGAATAATTACTGGTGATGAGTGTGAAGGTGCTTGTGCAGCGAAATTAGTCGAGATTAATAAGTTTGAGAATTTAATGGGATTGTTACTATGGTATTTGAAAAAGAAGGAAAAGAGGTTGAGTTTGCAGGGTTGTTCATTATTAAATCTCGTGAGAATTTAGAGCTCTGATACCATAAAAGGTTACAATACTTTATATTGTGAAAGTGGGCAAAAAGCACGCACTTATATGGGTTTCAAGTCTTGTTTGTGTTCTTATTTCTTAAACACCAAAATTAAATAATAATAATAGTTTTGCAAGTGAGAAAAATTATATATGAACAACTTATAAATAAATTATCTTTTGATAATCCTTAGCTTCAAGCTATACTTTTTTTAAACTTAAATCTCAGCAAACGAGGAAATAAAAAGCTAAAATTTCTAGATTAAGTGTTAATTCAACAATATATTCATCTTCAAGTCTAAGTTTGCAAAACCTGAGGGCCTTGCTCTTTAAATTTATAACTAAATAAAGAGGAATGGCTAAGTTGCTCTGCTGCTGCACGCTTCTTGCACGCGGTCTTCATATTTAATTTCAAGTTGCATATTACAATAATAGAAACTTTGCAAAACTTTTAGAAAGCGGTATTAAGATCTTTTTTAATTGAAGTGCTGCAGTATAATTATTGACTTAACTATTCATTGTGTGGACATTCCCACTGCTTTTATGTACAGAAATTGATCTGTTATAATCAGTAGATCCCACCACAACTCCATCATTTCATGAAATTCTCTTTCACAGTAGTTTCCTTATTCCTTTTTTCCTCGTTAGTTTATCTTAGATGTCTTAATTATACACGCTTTATCTTACTTTATCTTTTAAAAGCAGAACATCCTTTTTCTTCCCACTAAGAATGAAAAATTAGTAATTGGTTTCACGTGTTATGGATGCATGTGCTCATAGAAAAATGGATTTTCCAAATTTTATATTGGACAAGTTAAGCAATTGGTGTCTACAGTCAAAGTAAACGTGGCTCAGGCTGACTTGTAATTTTTGTTGTCTCCATAATAGAATTGATGATAATTGCTTCCAAGATAATTTGGCTTCAAGTTCGATCAACGGTTCAGATAGTTTTCTTAGTTTCAAGATTTCAAAAACATTTTAGCTTCTGTTATCGTAAGAAATGGTTTCCAATAGTCAAATGGTTGTATGTTATTTTGTTCACATAAAGAATTTAAATAGAATAAAAAAAACTCTCAAATAGATCCGTATTAAGGAAAACATAATTGAGTTTTTGAAACATCACTGTTAGAATCTATCCATTTACCCCGACATGTTAATGCAATATCAGAGCCTCCATATGATACATCCAAAAATATAATTACGAGGAGGCCAACATGTGTAGATTTAAAATCTACAAGGACCATACCATAAAAAACCTATTCTGAAAAGACCAACTAGTAAAAGAATTGTTATTTCTTTATAATTTTTTTCAAAATAAAAGATTAACGAATTATTCACTGATATTGATTAATGAAAAAAAAAGGCAATAATCAAAATAAGACCTACCATCATCCCTAATGCTTGGAACTAGCTACTCTATACAGCTTCAATCTCGAAACAAACACGGGAAAGCGAAAACGGGCGAACACGGTACATTTTAGGAAAGTGATTTCCATAAGCACTTTCTCTACAGCGGAAAACACGTGAAAGCAGTCAATATTTGTTTATATATCCATGAAGAGGAAAAAAGTCCCTTCGACAGCAAGGAGATAACTTTGTGAAATGTGGAAATTTCTTTCTTAATTCCTTTTCTTTAAGACTTTTGTCTTCTTTCTGTACTCTCTTTTATTCTATTAATAACATTAAGGACGAGAGTGCATGTACCAAAAGAAAAGGAAAATAAAGTAGGCCGAAAAAACTACAGTAAAAGAAAATTTCTTGAACAAGTCATAATAAGTCAGTCCCAGAAAGCCTTCCGGCTGCATTTTTGTAGGTGGGAATCAAGAAGAAGCAGAGAAATATACCAAATTCTTCTTTCCTTATAAATTTAAAGTGCTCGGCAGATCGATCAGAATAAACAAGTAAGAAAGAACAGAGACAGATTGAATAATGATTCAGAAGTTGCTATCTCAGGTGCTTGTATTGCTGCTGTTATGGCCAATACAATCAATAGCAAAAGCAGCACCACCACCTCCGTTATTAGCAAAGCCGAATTGTCGATCCAGTTGCGGAAATAATGTAACAATTCCATTTCCTTTCGGAATTGGACCAGCTTGTTACTTGGATAATTCGTATGCAGTAGAATGCCAATCTGATAAGCCACTTCTCACAAGCTTCGGCAACCTAGAATTGCTTGGTATCTCACCAGAAAGAAGCACGGTGCAAGTAATTCAACCAGTGATCTTTTCTTGTCAGGGTAGAACTACGGAAGAAATTTTCAGTATCCCGGAAAATCTTCCTTTTTACTTTTCTTATGATTACAACTATTTCTTCGGCGTCGGTTGCAACAGCCTTGCGGTAATGTTCTCAGCTTATCATGACAACACTGTTCTTGGCGCTTGCTTTTCTGTTTGCAATCAGAAAAACAAGACAGAAGACAACAAATATTGCTATAATGGCATCGAATGTTGTCAGAGCGGATTTCCTTCGAATCTCAAACGTTTAAATATATCTGTAACAAGCAGCAGCCACCAGCAGGATTGCAATTATGCATTTTTGGTAGATCTGGACACGTATGATGACAACTTCAATAGTTCAAAAGATGTTCGAAATTGGGAGCAAGTTCCTGTGGCATTGGATTGGAGGATACCCAATTCTTCTTATGATAAGTTAGCACTGAGTAAATCTTCCACATTTGGATCAACCTTTAATTGTGACACTGATGTCAATGGACTTGTGAGATGTTATTGCAATCAAGGGTACGAAGGAAATCCTTATCTTTCCCAAGGATGTCAAGGTAAAATTCTCAGCTAAATCATATGTATTTTGAAAATTATGTTCTTATTAAGCAACAATAAATGTCTTGTTTCCTTTTCTTGTTCATAACAGATATTGATGATTGTAAGAGACCTAACATTTGCAAGTCAAATATGGTTTGTCAAAATGAGGCAGGAAGCTATACATGTGTTCCGATCAAAAAATTGAAGATTTTTGGGATCATTTTAGGTATGCTTTTTTTACCACCTCATCCTTTTCTATATACATATACATATAAATACCCACAAAATATAATACCAAAATAAAATCTTAAAGTTTCGTCACTTAGGCTATAAAACGACAAGGTATGAGTTACACGTTTCAAAGAAATAATGGGGAAAAAATAGGCTCCATGCAACAATCAGTACTAGACCCCCACAAAAAAAAAAAAAAAATGGGTTCTACCAGTAGATATTTTATGTTTATATAATAAAATAATTGTGAAGTTACAAAATTAATCATAGAAAACAATCAATCTTTAAACAACATTTGAATAATTTTATTGTTACAATTTTTATTTTTTTTATTTTTCACAAAATATTTCTTCTATTTTAAAACTAAATATTTATTTTCAAATTTTACCTGAATTTTCTTATTTTTCTATGTTTTTCATGACTGCATTTTTATTATGACCACACGTATGCAAGCACGCATGCACGTGTATGTAAGCAAAATTATATAACAATAGATTGAAAATTGCCCATGATATTGAGGAAACATGTAAAAATTAAAGAATTTAGCTTTTATAAATATCTTGAGATTTTTTTTGACTTCATAATGATTTTTGTTTAAAGTTTCAATATCAATTATAGTTTATAAACAATTCTCAATTATCCTGGCTCGTATCCAAAACTTTAGAAAAGATAAAAAATTCTCAATTTTTATTTTGTAAAAATAAGATTATGGCATACGTATCAATTCTACTAAACATATTGATAGATAATTTTAATCATCCTTTTATATGAATTAATATATATAAACATTGAAAGATATCCATATACATGACATAAAACGCAAATTAAATTCAATGGAATCTTCTCTATGTGTATTTATATAATAGAATTACTGCTGCAGATATTAGTGCAGGCATGGGAGTTTTATTTCTTGTTAGTGGAGCATCGTGGCTGAGCATTGTAATAAGAAGAAGAATGAAACGGAAGGAGAAGAATTTCAAGAGGAATGGTGGTTTACTTCTACAACAACAGTTGAATTCGTTGGATGGTAGTGTCGATAGATGCAAAATATTCAATTCCAACGAATTAGAAAAAGCCACTGACCATTTCAATGTCAACAGAGTTCTTGGTCAGGGAGGTCAAGGTACTGTTTACAAAGGAATGCTACCAGATGGAAGAATCATTGCAGTAAAGAAATCTAAAGTTGTGGGTAAAGCAAAGCTTGAAGAATTCATTAACGAGGTTGTCATTCTTTCACAAATTAATCATAGAAATGTGGTTAAACTTTTGGGATGTTGTTTAGAGACTGAGGTTCCTTTGTTAGTTTATGAATTCATTCCGAATGGAACTCTTTTTCATTATCTTCATCATGAAAATGAAGAACTTCCATTCACTTGGGATGTTCGTTTGCGGATTGCCACAGAAGTTGCAGAAGCACTTTCTTACTTGCACTCAGCAGCTTACTTGCCGGTTTATCATCGAGATATTAAGTCTACAAATATTCTATTAGATGAAAAGTATAGAGCAAAAATAGCTGATTTTGGAACTTCAAGATCGATTGCTATTGGTCAGACTCATATTAGTACTAAGGTGCAAGGGACTTTTGGATATTTAGATCCAGAATATTATACTTCAAGTCAATTTACAGAAAAAAGTGATGTTTATAGCTTTGGAGTTGTTCTTGTTGAGCTTCTAACCGGTCAAAAACCAGTTCTTTCTATATGGGTAGAAGAGGGTAGAAATTTGGCAACATATTTTGTTATTGCTATGGAGGAGAATCATTTATTTGATATTCTTGATCCTCAAGTAAGAGAAATTGGAAAGGAAGAAGAGATCATGACAGTTGCTAAGGTTGCAAAAAGATGCTTAGACCGGAAGGGAAAGGAAAGACCAACCATGAAAGAAGTGGCAATGGAATTGGAGAGACTAAGAGCTTCAGAAAATAGCAATATCGTTCAGAAACAACATGAAGAGGTTAAGACTGTAAGAAGTGAAGCCGTAATTAATCTGCGGGACATTTCCTCTACTTCAACAGGTTCTACATTTGTTACTCTCTCTGTATGATTTTCTTCTATTCTTCTCCCCTTTTCTTTCTCTCGCCCTTTCTACTTCATGGATTGATGCTTTCTCGAAGATGTTCTGTGTGGTGGTTTTAGAGTTGGTTTAGGGCTTATCGTAAATTGTGGTTGAAATGAATGTATGGTTCTTATTGTATATAATTGGTGAAATGGAATATCAATTTTTTTAGCAGTCGTAGAAGGCTCTCAGTTTTCGGTTTTCCCATTCTAGACAAGGCCAAGAAAAAGAGAAATATAAATTAAACAGTTTAATTAAAAAATTTACTTTTTATCTTTAAACTACAAGTAAGTAAAAGTAAAAGGAAAAAAGAGAAAAATTGATCGGAAGAGTAATTAGGTATTTTGACTATTGTTGTCAAAAACATTTACCAACGACTACAAAAAATATTTATTTTTGACTAATATAAACAATTAATTTAGTTTTTCTATGCATAATATTTTTGGAGACTATAAAAGATAAGCATAGTTATGTAGATTTTAAGATGTCTATTGGCATAATCTCAACTTTTCAAAGAATGCATGTAAAATGTGCTTTATAGGAACTGTCTATGTGTGATATCAAACTTCATATTCATAAAAAATACAAAAAGGTTTTATATTTATAATAAACTATTACTTACCATATTCATAAATGTCATATTTTATGATAAAATTGCAGCAATTTATATCGTCAAATATATATTTTTTTCCTTCATACTATAAATATTCGGTAGTAAAGCCCTACAAGGAATTAAAACTTCAAACAGACAAATAAAGATTGTTATTATTGGTGGTTACATAAACGATTGGGGAAAGAAATGGAAAGGTATTATATTTATGAAAAAACATTTGTGTTGCCCCGACTGCAAAGAGTTGTAGAATGGTTAAAAATAAACAACAACAAATTTAACTGAAAAATTACCGTTAATTACCCTCCTCTTAGTATGCTCATTTAACATATATATATATATATATTTTAAAGAAAATTTCCCCTCAAATATTGAAATAACATAGAAAAGAATTCTTTTAATTCTTTGTACAAAAAATAGAGAAAACTGATGAAATGGTTGAAGTCTCAAAGTTATTATATATTATTGATTCTCCCACTTAAATATTGATGTTTGAAATCATGTTTTCATACATTTAGGTCACTTTGTGTTAAAAACAAATGATATTAATGATTGTACGAATTATTGTAAATAAATATGTGTCAAGTGAACAAGTTGAAAATATTTCTTGACACAAAAGGTAATTGAAATATTTTCTTCTCTACCATATTATTAGCATGTCAAAACAAGCTGCAAGTATACAAAGTTCTCTTGCCAACTTGAGGGAGGATGATAAAAATCAATTGAAGATGTTGAAAAGATCCTGCTCAAATCCAAGAAAATAATTCTCAAACTAATATACATAGCAAGAATTTGAATTAAACCCAAATGATATTCTACTTTAAATCAGTCAAATAATTTATGGAATCCAAAATCCTACATTTATGTAATTTTGAATTGTTGCTAAATTTATCTTTGATTTCTTTAAAAATAAAGAGCTGTAGTATTCTTTAAATAGATCAATAAAAAAATATCACTTTTCTATATATTCAAAATTTCTTCAAGTAGAACTCTCTATATGCATCAAATCCTGTTGACCATGGAAACTCACTCCTCACTTTCACATGGAAAATTACCATTTTCCTTATAAAAATATGAGTCAAGATATTCGGGTGAGAAAGGAATCAGATTAAAGTTCTTGGTCGAATTAATGGAAAAAAATAGGATAATAATCAAAATAAAATTTTTCAAAATCAATTATATCTAGTCAAATATTTTTATATGTAATATGCATTTCTAAAATGATGACATGATTACTTTCTTTTTAGTCTTTGGTCCCCATTTACAATAAGTAAGGGTATTATAATATGTTTTTAATCAACGAATGAATAATACATTTTTTTTTTGTTATAGTATGAGAGTAGTTTTAACCTTATAATCTCATACTCGAATTTCTACGGATACCATAATTAACTATATAATTAATTAAATTCAGGATCAGACCTATTAAATTTAAATGCTAGAAGTAACTACTTTATTCCTCGCATATACTCAGCCTCTTCATAATTTTGCTGCGCATTACTTACATTTGAAATAGACTCTTTTATTATATTATGATTCTAAATAATATATTTATTTTTGGTTTCTCAAATCTAATTATTTTTACAATTAAATTAATGAACTTGAGGGCATTTTCATAACATCACATTTTGGTGTTAGTCAAATGACAGTCAGGAGGAGGTATGTGATAATAACCCTTATATATCTGTATTTTATTAACATAAGTAATTTGGAGAAAATCATAAACCTAAAATGTGCCATGGAATTTCAAAAAAAATCATCTTCTGGTTCTTTATGTTCTTGTCCAGTTGGAATTAGAGTCTCCTTCTGAGCATAAACATCAAAATAACAGAACTCAAAATCCTATGGAAAATCTGTGTACGAGATGCTGTTGAGCATTAACATCATACACGTACAAATTACAGCCGATTGTAAAACAAAATGCATTAGTAGTAGAATTGTGCCTAAAACCAATTATTTCACTCGTTAAATCATCAAAAGTATACCCCGTAGTTAAGTGTTTGGTCCAACATCGTGTGTCGACATTCATCAACCATAGATGGAAATCAAATTTTTTTTCCTCTAAATATCCTAAAGAAAGGGGATATTCATTATTATTATATAAACCAAGTTGGAGATCTCTATTATTCAAAAGTTCGGAAGATACTGGTAATTCGATCGATTGCAATACCTCATCACTTAAGTCAAATGAAAGGAGGATGTCTCCATCACAATTTGTAAAATAATAGCCAATAACAAAATCCCTTCAAATATATGTTCTCATAGTTCTAGATCTCGTACAATAAGGAATTGCTTTAAAATTAGAAGATTTGCAGGAAAACCAACTTATGCGCATTGCTTACATGATCAAATCCAAATCCAACAGCAGGAGTTTCATATCTCTTTTCACCAACCGGAGGATGATGATAACCTAATCTAGGATAAAGAGTCCTCCACCGGGGACCCTTCTCAATTCTCTAGTTGTATGGCTCCAAATAATTACACATTCCTTATAATAGAAGAACGTCAATCCTTCATAATAACATATAACATTTTCTTCAGGTAGTACTGGATCATATACAAGATGATCATAATCGTGTTATGTTGTATCTACAAATTATTTGTTAGGAAAACAGTATCTACAACGTTTTACCTTATGAGGATGATATACATTCGAGCAAATAACTAACAGGTGAGTATTTTGGTTGCTGTAATTTGTTATCTGCTTGAAATGATATTATGGTTTTTAGGTAAAGCATACCAGGATTTGCAAATGCATTTGAATCGCAATATTGATTTCGCCGGCATCCTTGATATTATTTCAGTCATCACTTCCTCCGGCAAGTCTCGATCAATATGATAATAATAATAATAATTATTATTATTATCATTACTATTATTATCTCTATCTCCACCTCTAATTTCCATTTTCATTTTCATTTAGCTAGCTTAGCTGAATAATATATAATTAAGCTATCATTCATTCATTCTTGTTGAGTAATTAATTTATACCATCGCTCGATCCATCTACACCTAGCATATTATTGGTTAAAATTAATAAAATTTAAAACTAATTAATTAATCAATGGACTTTCGTTCCTCTAGCTAGCTAATCAATATTATTTTTACTTGTTAGTTAGTTCATTTTAATTTTAAGTTCATTTTAATTTTACTTTCCAATTCCGATGTTTTTGCCTATAAAAGCATGGTCACCTAATTTCGTTATATATTATCATTGGCTGTTAACCCATAATTAGTTTTAATATCTCTTGGACATAGTTCAGATGGTTTAGAACACATTTGACACTTAAAAACTATCTCGAGTTTAAGTAATAATAAGTTGTAAGGATTTTGTGTTTATGAGTGAAGTCCTTTACTCTCATACAAAAGTTTTTAACAAAATAATTAGTTTTAATACTAAAACTAATCACATTTTAGTAATTAGTTTAATTTACGTGCACATAATAAAGCTATTGATTTTCTTTTACATATGTAGTGTACACTATTCATATCATTAGTTGAAGTCACATGTAGTTTTATGTTGCATTAAGACATTTTATATTTTCAAAATCATGAGAAAAAAAGAAAAAATTTCATGAGTCAAAATAAATAAATTATATGAAACACATGATAATAAATAATAATTATAATACAATTTTATTGCATGAATTTATATAAAAAAATATGTATTTTTCCAAATAACTCTTTTAGTACTCAGATTGGAAGATCAAGAGGCCGTTGGAAGATTTAAAAGGAAATTAAATTGCTAAAATTAATTTAGGTGCTTTGTAATTTTTAGTTTTGACATTGATTTCATCAAAATTTTGTTATCATAGTAGATTTTCAGTTGCATATCTTTTATATTATTATAATATTTTAAAAAATAATCTTCAATTTATCCTAACTATTTTTGACAATCTCCATGACGTCCTAAGAAATTTTAAAAGTCATCAAGGAGCCCCCAGATATTAACTTATTTTGTTATTTCAAATAAATAAAAGGGTAAAATCATAATTTTATAAATTTTAATTATTATAGAAATACTTTTGTTTCCTTTCTCTCTCCTATCTCTCCTCTTCTTTTATTTTCTTCTTCTTTCCTTTGTATTTTTTTCAATTCATATTACTAGTCACGGAGGTGCCTGCAACAACTAGGAAAGGCTGCTTGTGGGAGCCATGGTGGCAGCTTGCAGTAGCCATGAAAGGCTGCTTGTCGCAGCCCTGCAACAGCTATTGGTAGGTATGGTGGCTGCCTGCAACAGCCATCCAAGGGAAGAAGAAGAAAATTAAAAAAAAAAAGTGGAGAAGGAAAAAAAAAAGCAAAAAAATTAATTTTGAATTTATTATGGATAAAAGTATCTTTTTATATGGTGATTCTGGTCAATTAAAAAAACTACAAAATATAATAGTTGGACTTAATGTTTGGGGGTGTGATAAATATTATCAAAATTAGTTGAGAGTAAATTAAAAATTATCCTATTTTAAAAGCAAAATTACAAGTTTGTAAAATATTTTTCAAATTCATAATAGTTTACGGTGAAGGAGTAGGGGTGATAAAGATGGAGATTTTAATACAATGATTAGGCATTATTGTAAAAAACCAGCCTAAAAAATAATGTTCTATCTCTAATCTCATTGAATCAAGATTACAATCTAATAACAAACTACTAGCTCTGACCGAATAATGAATACAAAATACATAAATGATAAACAAGATCTAAAACATACAAAAATTTAAGTGGTTCAGCAAAATTGTTTACTTTCATGTAGTAAACACATGTAAGGTCCTTTATTAGAAGTAGAAGATGGAATCTGTATAACATAATTCTCTTTTCTCAAATCATCTCTCTTCTCTTTTTTAAATTCTATTGAATACAATATTTTTATAATAGCCTTAAAAAAATCCCAATTCAAGTAAATTTATTATTCTAATTTGAGTGGAGCTGGTATCCTAATTCAAGTAAATTTGATATCCTATTTCAAATAAGTTTGGTTTTTCTTGCGTTCTCAAGCACTCGAGTACTCGAGTTTTTGAGTACCGTATCTAATCCTCTTCAACTTGAGATGATTATTCTACCTTTATTCCTTGGGTCTTTAAGGTCCCGAGTACTTGGATTCTCAACAATTTGAAGAATCTATTCTTCATAGACACGAGCCAATGGTACTTGCACCTCAAGCCACATTATGTTATTGATTTATAGATACATTAAGTACAAAAAGAAAGCAAGCAAATAAGCCTAGTAAACCCGGTGAATTTGTTTCCTCATACAGCGATCCATAATCGATATGCCACCATAAAGTCTAGTTGCCTGATTGCTATTGATGACCAACTCTCGAATAACTATAACTTGGGGACCCTGATAAACATATTGCTGTTGATTGTTGTTACTGCCATTTTGACGGTGGTAGTGATTATATACTTGAGTAGTAGCAGTAGCTGTAGGAACTCTTGACCCTGTTGGCTTCTTGCTCATAAATCTTCTAAGAGAGCAAAAGCATGCTGACCTAAACCAACTTGTCTTGAGGTGCCAAGGTGTTGACCGAGAATTTGAAGGAGAAGTTGAATAGACCAGCGAAGATTGTGCCACCTGAGAAAGAGAAAGAGAAGGAGAAGCAGGTGAAGGAATCAAACGACAATGGCCATATTGGTGGTGGTAAGAAGAAAAAGGGCGGCGGCGATACAAGTGGAAGTGGTGGCCAAGAAGTTGAAGGTGGGAAAATGGAAAGTAATAGAATGGATTACATGAGCATGATATCATTATCATCCAGGGCTAGAATTGACAATGGAATTTCTCTTTTAATTTGGAATTTATTAATAAAAAATTAACTAGTTAAATTAAATTATAATTACTTTATATATATAATTGTAATAGTTATCAGTAGGGTTCACTAATTGTTACATGAGACATATATTTGTTTAATTAATAAGTCACTCAAGGTTATTTTAATTAAAATATTTTGAAAATATAATTTGATCGTTAACCAGGTATTTTTAAAAATATAAAAAGTGTTAGGATATTGCACCAAACCACAGGATGGTGTAAAGTTCAAGGATAATTGGGTTTACTTTCGTATAGACAAACGAGAAGTGCTTCATTGTAGGGTGAAGGTGTATTTGCCTATCTCAGCGTGCAACAATGGATTTGTGGGGGCAAATAACATCTTAAGGAAAGCAACTTTTGTAATGTAACTTGAATCACATTTTTTTGCAGTTTTTGCATTCCTTTCTATCTACGCATTTGTATACATTTTCTCTTGTTTATTCTTTATTTTCACCTTTATTTCCAACAAATAGCACATATAAAGAAAATTTAATGAATCTAATCAACCTGATTTTGATAAAAGTGTACATTCTCTTCATGAACACCTTAAGAATTTGTCTAATATTAATAATTTAATATCTTAATTAAAAAGGGGGAAAAAGCGTTTCATTGTAAAATTAATTGTCTAGTGAAAATTAACTTAAGAGAAGTTTCTCTGTTCAATTTATCTAACAAAAAGTCTTACGTAAAACAAGTATATTTCTAATTTTAACCTATAAAATCTTTAAAAAGAAAATCGTGATAAAGAGTTTGTAGTTATAGGAAATTGAAACTCAATCAATTGTTATGTTTTTGACAGCCAATATATATTCAATTCTTTTAACACATTCTCCTTATTTTACCTCGAATATAAACACATATACAAACATATATATGATTATTTTACTTAAACACAAACACACATTAAATTTTGATTTCAATTTTTTCAATGGAGTAAAACTACTTAATTAATTTCACGAGAAAATTAATAATAACAACAATATTTTTATTTTATTCATATATAGTCTTCAAATACTATCACTCTAAAGGCTAGAGAGAAACTGAATTTTTTCATTTCTATTACAATTATTTATTGGTATTTCTTTTGCCTTACATTTAATTATCTGTTTGGCTTCACCATCAACACATAAAATTATCTCCATTAAAATATTATCATCACGAAATCTGCATCGGATTATTATTGAAGTTGGATAAACATTAATGCCTTTAGATATAGCCTTGGTGAAAGCTGTTTTTGGGTAGCTACTATTTGGTTTAATCTTTTCTTTCGCTAAAATACTCACAAGTGAAATTTGTTTCTGTAATTTGATTGCGGCGCAAACAAAATCAATTGGTCTGGAAAAGATATTTTGATGTACGCCATGTTTGTTCCACTGGTAAGATCAGAATTCCTTTTTTTTTTTCGTTAGTTGCATCTTCAAGCTTTGGCCAGTACTTATTCATATCTTCCAAAAATATTTAACAATTATTTAACAATTATATAAACATTTAACAATTATTTTACACTCTTCAATGAGCTTCCACAAATTAAAGAATACTTAGAAAACTAGTTGATGATGGTATTAAAAGTTTTTTAACCATAAAAATAAGAAAAAAGAAAAGAAGAAAGAAGAAGAAAGAGGAAGATTGGAATTTACCTTACCGTTAATGGTAGCGTTCAAAACCCCCGTTACCTTTTCTATTTCCTCTTTACGGACATCGATATTTTCGGTCTTTACAGACGCTCCTTCAGCATCCATTGGCCAAAGGCCATGTATGGTAAAATACTTCGGTGGAATTTCTTTGCAATTCTTATTATAAGAAGCACAATAACCGTAAGGCCAAGTTTGGACAAATAAAAAATGATCAAAGTTTGTATTATTTTGAGATAAAATGCATATAGAAAAAAATAGAAAGTGAAAAATAATAAGAAATATTTTGTTATGGAGCATAGCTATCCAACAAAAATTGAAGATAGGAAGCAACACAATATGAAAAAGGAGAAGATAGTCTTGTGTAGAATTGTTCTTATATCTCTATCTATCTATCTATCTATCTATATATAAAACATAAGAGTGCATACACTTGTAATATAATAAATTAACTTAATAAATTATTAAATAATTTTGTGGACTTTCATGTGAGTTGTTTGGAGTATTTTAATTAGAGTATATAAACCCATAACTTCCATGAAATTATTGATTATTTATAAATTAATTAAATTAAATAATAATGTTTTTCTTAAATAATAAATTAGTGGATAGGTTGCTTTATTTTAAATATTCTAGTTCTAATATACGTTGAAAATGCTTATTTGCTAGTTAGCCAAAGAATAGGGACTAAATTGATAAGTTTGAGTAAGTCATATCAAAATTTGCTGTTTCACTAAAGTTTAGGGATACAAATATTGTTATCTGTTAATTAAATTATTTCATTATGATAAACCTAGCTATCTATCCAGGGAAACAGAAAGACAAAAACAATATCTTCAGCTTTTCAAAATCTGAAACAAATTTGACTTAATGTTTATTTGATAGTTAGCCAATATTTTTTGTGTTTTGTAGGTATTTTATTAATTATTATTACCAAATTAATTTATTAGCAAAAGATTATATTTATAATAAAAGAAGAAATGAGTATTATTTTTCATTATAATATTAATTGATCTTAATTATCAATTTTAAAATCCACTGCTAATTAAATGTGAGAATTAGCATTTATTATGAGTCCCATAAACAAATAAAGGTTTTTAGTACATAATATGGCAAGAAATTAATTATACACCTTACTCACATGTCTGACCTAAATATTAAATTAATGTGACTTAAAAAAAAAAAACATATATCACATTAAGATACCATAAGAATGAATTTGCAAATTGAGTTAAACAAATGTCATGACAATACAGTAAAGCACTAAATTGCATTAACAAAGCAATGTTAATACAATACCCTTGCGCTTTACAAGCCTAGCTATCAAAATCAATGTTTTGTTACACAAAGAAAACATTGGAAATTTGATGGAAGGAATTCGATAAGTAATTTGGAGAAAATCATATACCTAAAATGTGCCATGGAATTTCAAAAAAATCATCTTGTGGTTCTTTTTGTTCTTGTCCAATTCGAATTAGAGTATCCTTCTGAGCACAAACGTTAAAATAAGTGAACTCAAAATCCGTATTTTGTGCGAGATGCTTTGTTTGTTGAGCATTAACGTCATACATGTACAAATCACAGCCGAATTTAAAAAAAAATGCATTAGTAGTATAATTGTGCCAAAAACCAATTATTAGCCATATTATACCATCAAAAGTATACCCAATACTTAAGTGTCTGGTCCAACATCGTGTGTCGACATTCATCAACCATAGATGGAAATTAAGGCAAGTCTTGCGCTCTAAATATCCTAAAGCTAGGGAATTTTCAGTATTATTATGCGTACCAAGTTGGAAATCTCCATCAACCAAACATTCGGAAGATATTGGTAGCTCAAGCAATTGATATACCTCATCGATCAAGTCAAATGAAAGGAGGATGTCTCCATGACAATGTGTAAATAGTAGCCAATAACAAAATCCCTTCAAATATACGTTCTCATAGCTTCTAGATCCTGTATAATAGGGAATTATTTTAAAATTAGAAGATTTGCAAGAGTTAGTACTTAGGTTGTATAATGCAACACATGTATAATTAGTTGAGGTATAAGTGTCATCTTCCTCCAGAGCAAAGGATTGCAGGAAAACCAACTTATACGCATTGCTTACATGATCAAATCCAAATCCAACACGAGGAGTCTGAAATCTTTTTTCACCAACCGGAGGACAATGATAACCTAATCTAGGATTAAATAGTCCTCGACGGGGGACCCTTCTCAATTCTCTAGTTGCATGGTTCCAAATAACTACACAGTACTTATGATAGAAGAAAGTCAATCCTTCATAATAACATATAACATTTTTTTCAGGTAGTATTGTATCATATACAAGATGATCAATATCTTGATATGCTGTATCTACAAGTTCTTTGCGAGGAAAATAATACCTCCAACGTTCTATCTCATTCGAGCAAATAAATACCAGGTGAGTATTTGGGTTGCTATAATTTGTTATGTGCTTGAAAATGAAATTATGGTTTTTAGGTAAAGCATACCAGGATTTGCAAGTGCATTTGAATCGCAATATTGATTTCACTGGCATCCTTGCTAGTATTTCAATCATCAATTCCTCCGGCAAGTCTCCATCAATATTGTAATAATAATAATTGTTATTTTTACTATTATTATCTCTATCTGCGCCTCTAATCTCCATTTTCATTTTCATTTAGCTAGCTTAGCTAAATAATATATAATTAAGCTATCATTCATTCATTCTTAATGACTAATTAATCTATACCGCTCGATCCATCTACACCTAGCAAATTATTGGTTAAAATTAATAAAATTTAAGACTAATTAATTAATCAATGGACTTCCGCTCCGCTAGCTTAGCTAATCAATATTATTCTTACAAGTTAGTTAGTTAATTTTAATTTTACTTTCCAAATCCGATGTTTTTGCCTGTAGAAACGTGGTCAACTTAAGCTTCTAATTTCACAATACATTATCATAAGCTTTTAACCAATAATTAATTTTAATATCTCTTGCGAATAGTTTGGGTGGTTTAGGGCACACTTTACACTCACATACCATCTCGAGTTTATGTAACAGTAAGCGGTAAGAGTTTTGTGTTTATGAGTAGAGTTTTTTACTCTCATATAAAATATTTTTAAAAAGTAATTAATTTTAAATTTAATTTACTAAAAACTAATCATGTTTTAGTAATTAGTTTAATTTATGTACACATAATAAAACTATTGATTTTCTCTTACACACACGCACACATATATGTATTATCCATTTCATTAATTGAAGTCAGCATGTAGTTTTATGTTGCATTGAGACATTTTGTATTTTCAAAATCGTGATAATAAAAAAGAAAAAATTCCACATTAGGCAGTTGGAAGATTTAAACATTGATTTTAGTGTTTTAAAATATTTATTTTTCAAATTGATTTCATCTAAAATTTTGTTATCACAATAGATTTTGAGTAACAGGTCTTTTATATTATTACAATATTTTTAAATATAATCTTTAATTTATTCTAACTAATTTTGATAATCTTCATCATTTCCAAGAAATTTTAAAAGTCATCAAGGTGCCCTTAGACATTAACTTGCATTGGTATTTCAAATAGCTAAAAGGTTAAGATTATAATTTTAAAAATTTGAATTAATGAAATAATTCTTTATTTTTTCGCTTCTCTCTCCTCTTCTTTTCTTTTCTTCTTATTTTCTTTGTTTTTTTTTTTCAATTCATGGTTAATGGCCATGGAGGCTGTCTACGACAGCCATAAAAGGCTGCTTATGGCAGCCATCGTGGCTACCTACAGCAGCCATGAAAGGCTGCTTGTGGCAGTCATGTTGGTTGCCTACAATAGCCATCAAAGAGAAGAAGAAGACAATTAAAAACAGGGGAGGAAAAAAAAAAGAAGAGAAAAAATTAATTTGGAATTTATTAGAGGTAAAATTTTCATTTTAAATGATCAATTCTAGTTAATTCAAAAGACTGTTAAATATAACAATTAGAGTTAATGTTTGAGGGGCCTTGATAGCTTTCAAAATTTTTGAGGGCGTGATAAGATTATTAAAATTAGTTAAGTGTAAATTAAAGATGACCCTATTTTGAAAGTAAAATTAACAAGTTTTGAAAGTGCTTATCAAACTTACCATAACTTTGAATATAAAATTTACCAATGGTATTAAACTGATTCCTTTTAAAATTAATAATTTCTAAAACACAATAAAAACAAATTGCTTTTGGAGTTTACAACAATCCAAAACTAGTCTTAAGCATTTATCAGAAGTTCCTTGTACTTTTTTATTTTTTTATTACAAGCTCTTTGATTGCTTAAATGTTTTAGTTAAATTGGAGTGAGTTTGTTTACGTTTTTAAAATAGTTTATGTTTTTTAAAAAATTAGCATTATTATTGACAAGCTGCTTGCTTTTATGCTCTCCTATATCCATTATTGTAACATATTTTAATAAGAAAATTAACATATTGGTCTACATGTTTGTGAAACAACGTGAAAAGACACAATTAGATCAATTTCAAGAAATCAATCCCCATAATAACACGTTATTAACTATTAAATAACTGAAGGGCACAAATGACTTTTTATTTGCTTGCTTTATCCCATTTTTTTATCTCTTATTTGGTCACTGCCAATATTAGTTGTATTATGGTTAATATGGCCTTGTTTTTGTATATTAAAAGTTAAGATTGAGAAAATATGTTTTTGAAATTTTGTTGTGTCTTGTTACTGCAACTACATCTGTTATCTAGAATTGGATTGGGCTTTTTTTTTTATTATTATTATTGAGAGTAGAAATTCTAATTATTTATTGAAATCATTACTTCAAAATCGTTTTTATGAAACGAGATTGTTAGAATTATTCATTAATTAAATTTAGGTTTCATGTGAAGATCTAATTTATTGTTTTATTATTTTTTTGTCTCACATATTGGGTATGGCGATTTGAAATTTATTTATTTTGGTAATGTGTTAAATTTTTTATATTTGTTTCCTTTTGGGCTTCATTTGTTAGATCAATAAAAATATACGAAACTTAATGAGACCTTGTTTCCTCATCAGAGCCTCAGAGGTAAATGCTAGCCTATGGCCACATAAAACATTTTTCCTTTTTTTTAAGGATATGATAATAAATTTTGCTATCCTTAATTAACAAAATTCTTCATATACTACTTGGCTAATATTTGAAAACAGACCATGAGATCAAACCCAAACCTTTAACATCACATTATTTCATTTAGGTAATATACAAACGCACATATGACCTCACCTCAAGTACTTTTTGAAACATAAATTGTGAGTCATGATATAAAACATATGGGTTGGCAAAGTCAAATGTCATTATGTTGATATGATGTGATCTCTTGATGATTATTTTTCATGATGATTGATTGTAGAGTTATGTCTCTTTATATAGTGTGTGATGTGGAGTTGTGATAGAATAAAACTAGCTTATATAATCTTATTCTGATATAAGTTAAATTCTCTTAAGATAAGATTTTATTTAGGATTTAATTTAGTGTAATTTAATCTTATTTAAAAGAAATGTCAAAGAATTTATACTTATAATAAAATATCTATTCTAGTTATTCATAGTTAGAATAAGACACTTATCCTAACTAATCCTAATTATTATAATAAAATACTTTGTTTAAATAGTTTTACTTTCGATAAAATATCTTTTCCAATTAATTTTAATTAAAAAAAATACTTATTTTAGTTAATGTTAAATTAATTAAAATTAGGTTTTGAGCTAAAAAAAAACTCCAAAATTTTAGGTTTAAAAAAGAGAAGTTTTTTGGGCTTTTTGTGTTCCTTATGCATGAGTTTAATCATATAATAGTCCCTTTAAGCCTAAGTAACCTCTAGGTGAGTGAACTTTAGGACATTATATTGATTTGAGTTAGATTTTGAACTACTTTAACCTTTCACTGTACGTCCCATAATTTATATTCCAAGTGACTTAAGCCCACTTGTACTTTTGTATACATTATCTAGTAAAACGATATAATTTTGAATTGGGCTTGGGCTCAAACCTATGGTCAATTTTTATGTATCAACAATCATTTTGATAAAAAGTATCATAAATGTATTACTTACCTCTCTTGCCATAAACATTGATCATTAGTTGACCCTTAACTTCAAGGGTAAAATTGTAAAATCAAATGGATTGATATTTTCCTTTTTTCTTTTTCTAAAGAAAGCAAGTATACTTTACCATTCTCTCTTTTCTTGTTCATGACTTCAAAATCTCAGTTGCTAATGTCAGAATTGTTCCCTTTGTCAATTAGTTCTCGTTTTTCCTACCAAAAAAAGAAAAAAAGTCAATTTCTTACTCACAGAAAAACAATGTCAAACCAACTGAATTAACTGAAATACCTGAACAATCCTTTCGGTCAATTAGTTGGTTTCTGCAAGAGACAACATTAACAAAAAGTTATAGACTTTCTTATGTGTTTGTGGGTTGGTATAACGGCATTGGTTAAGAAGCTTTTGTTGAGATGAAGCTGTGGGATATATTTTATCTGTTGATTTTAAGTTATCAAAATTTGGAAACTCTACGGAAAATCAATTGTTTCCATTAATTCTATTTGCAAATATAAGGATTGCTGCAAATATTTTGTACTTTGATTTATGTTAAGAAAAAATAAGCTCATCTGAGAGTTTGCTAATGGTCAGATTTTAATGGCTAAATGGAAGTTTCAATAATTTTTTAGTGGTCAGATTTTAATTAAAAAAAAAATTCATTTCGTGATTGACTAACTTAAAGGGAATACACAGCCCAAAAGGTTTATAGCCTGTTTTAAACCCAAAATCTTATTGTAATTAATTTATGATTAAAGAAAATAACAATTTTATTATGAATGCAACTGTTTTATACCTTTATTACTAGGACTACAGTACATAAAAGTTTATTTCTACATAAACACTTATCCTGAGGAAAAAAACATATTAAAATTAAACTGAATATGTGAGCAAGTAGAGCTCTACCATGTGAGGGAAAATGTTAAGTGAATTAAATATAAATGTTGTAATATCATAGTCAATCTCTTCAATTAGTTAAGAGAGGAAACTCTTTAATCAAGAGAACTTTGTCGAGGAGAAGATAAAAGTTCATTAAACTCTTTTATTATTTTATGAGTTTAGACAAGAATAAAATAAATCATATAAAATTAATTATACATGCATAATAAACATGTAGTCTAAAAATTATTTGACCTTCAAAAATTATAGGAAAATTTACTAGGATTTATTCATATATAAATGAAAACCGGTAGGAACAGAAGGATCAGTCTTTTTAACGGCGATATATTTATAGTCGTAAATCATCATTTTCGAATATTTGTAATCACTTCAAGTTAAATATAAGTAGCAATATATATATATATATATATAAAAGTAAATTCCACAAAAGTTAGCATTTACTAAAATTTAGTGGGTTTAATATCCTGTTTGGAGTTGATCTATTCTTTCGTATTCTATGACTGTATGTGCAATTTTCAGGAGGAAATTAAAACGATTATAGGAAATTGACATTAATTAATTTGCATGGAAATTCCTATTCGGAGTTGCGTCTTGTAATTTACTACATTAACTAAATTGGTCTACAGCCAAGCCAGCAGTAGAGAAATGGAGAGACTATCTTTGCCTTAGCTTTATTGTCTTCTATCCTAACTAATTTCAGTAGGCCATTTTGTTTTAGACACTATCGATGGTTACTGTAAGAAAATTAAACGTAAAGATGTATGTGTCACAGTCCTGCCTACATTCCTCCAGGGCCAGAGCTGCAGCGACCGTTTGAAATCAATCAAGCGATGGAAGCAGGGTTAAAAGTGTTCGATGAAATTATTAAAAAGATGAAAGAGCTAGGAGGCCAAGAAAATGAAACCAGAGGACCAACCCTTTATTGAGTCTGCGTTAAAATTGTTATCAGCTTGCTAGCCGAAACCAGAATGCCCATTATAAGATAATTTTAGCTAGGAATTATCAAGAATTGCAGAAAGATCTTATATATATATATATATATATATGAACACAGCAGCTTTCTAGGTTCTGAAAGGAGCGAAGCTGAGATGGAGTCGCCGCTCTACTCTGCCCATCTGTTGATGAGTTGGTTTTCTCAGAACAAAATGGATTTTCTCATGAATGTCGCCATGAAAAAGTGATGTATAAGCAACAAACATATCAATTTCATCATTATCACTTTGAAGTACTCTACCCTACTTGGCCTTCCGCAGCAGCATACAACAGCAAAAGACTTTGCTAACAAGCATCAGAAGCAGCGACTAGAATTTCAAATGTCATATATATGGTATTGTATTTGTTAAATCCTTCCAGTGACACGTGGTTTCCTTTAATAATTAATAAAAATAAATTATGCATTAATTCTATGTGTTACTAAAATATATATCAATCATCCATGTATATATAATTTCCAGCATGCATAAAGAAGCCTTTAGTAATCTATTTTCCTTCCATGCATAAAGAAGCCTAGCTAATTTATAATAATATGTATCTGACCCAATCATTTAAAGGATATATTTGGAAAACAAATTGAACAAATTAAGCGACTTGAATTTTTTATCTTACTTGCTGTGAATAGACACTGAAACGTTTACGAATTTCAGGTGGAAGTTTTATGAAGATTTTCTAGGTCTACAGGCCATGAATTTTTGAAATGCTGCCACAGGGAGTAAGATGAGATCAAACATAAAGAAGCCGTTGTCGGCAAGAAAAGCCAGCCCTTGTTTATAAGATTTTAGGCCCGAAGGACTTTGCAGATGATTCTAGTACATAAGCTAATGCATTGGTTCTAGAGAAAAC
The DNA here is from genome assembly GCA_022749755.1 of Azadirachta indica. Classification (NCBI taxonomy): domain Eukaryota; kingdom Viridiplantae; phylum Streptophyta; class Magnoliopsida; order Sapindales; family Meliaceae; genus Azadirachta; species Azadirachta indica. Next base: position 4,395,429 of record CM040444.1, on the reverse strand, counting down.
CATTGACCCATTCAAGAGAGTGAATATTCCAATGTTGTAGATTCCAGAAATCCAGCAGAAGAATTGGTTTCTTTAGGAACCAAACGACACTACTTGTCATGCAGAGCATTTATTCCCCCATGTTAGTGAATAAGACAGAGAAGTCAGATGACCAATCTGATTCTGCAGAATAAGACAGAGCTCCCTCTAACGTGTAATGCAAAATAAACTCCCTTTGTGGCGTGTTGTTTAGAGGATGCCAATAATTTATTTGTGGATTGTACTGGTCCCAACTCTTTGGAGTCGGCGAGCTCTAAAGTTCAAGAACCTCCTTCCTTCATCCCTTCATCTCTCTCTCTCGTCATTATCCCTACTTCTGTTTGAGACTATTCCCCCTACAGTTCATGAAGTCAAAGTAGAGTGTGGTTCTCTACTAAGGTCTATGTCCAATATAGAATACCTTTCGGATTAATGGTATCCAGGGATTCTGGCTTTCGGATTAATAGAGGTGAGTATAATGGTGGTTTTGGTATGGCTTTTGATCATGACTGGCACAAGTTATTGCTTGAGAGTGTTTCTTTGATAGATTATAATGATTTAATCTTAATTATTGAAAGTGTTTACATTGTAAGAAGTTACATGGAGTTAAATTACTAATTTATCTCTAGATATAATTATCTTAAAGTTTTGTCATACTTAAAATAGTAAAATTAAGGGGAAAAATATATCTAACATTAAAAATTTAACTAGTTTTTTTCCTTTTCTTTTTTTTTATGTAATATGGTAGTTGAAACTCGAGTTTTATATGCTGATTAATTCTCTTTTAAAATTAAAGAAACGTGTACGCTAGCTACTAATTTTGATGATTGAAAAGCACTTTGATCCAACATAACTTTTGAAGATATTTATTTTGTGCTATGTTATGTGGCAGCAATTAGCAAGACCTCAATAATTAAATTAAAGCTTCACTGTACGTCAACTTTGGCCCCGCGCACTTCTACTTTGTCTTTTAAAGCAAATAAGATGTTACAGAGCACTACTATAGATTTACACCCAAATATCTTTAAGATATTACATAAATTCTTTATATAAAATCAAATCAATCATTATGTTTGCCTAGATACATGAAGATAACGTCTTTTAATTAAAAAGAAATATTTTAAATTAGAGTTACACTGTTATATCTTTTATAATTCATTTTTTTATTCTCCATTATTTTAGTTGATATTTTTTATTTGTGTTAACTGTAACAAACCTTATACAATAAACTTGTTATGATATAAAATTATTCGGTCAAAAAATTCGTATCCTCAAATTCCTTCACATAAATTTTTAACCTTTCACATCTCAAAGAAAATAACACTATAATAATTTAAATAAATAAGAAGCATCAACAAAAACACCATATATATAAATTTGAATTAATAACTATGTTGAGGTAGAGGAAAAGTATCATAAATTTAGATTCAGATAAAAATTTGTATTTATTGAAAAAAAATGACAAAGAACATAAAGAAATAAAAGAAATCTGATCGGAGGAGTAAAACCCCCTCTCCGACGATAAACGAAACTTCTTGGGTGGTTAAAGTTAGAAGGGAATTCTAGATGGAAAGGGGGAGATACTTGAAATGCCCACTTTTTTTCCTTTATCCGACATAACTTTTTGAGAAAGCCTGAAATGCCCACCTTTTTTCCTTTGTCCGACACAACTTTTTGAGAAAGGAATTTCTCAAAAGCACTTTCACGTGAAACTAATATAAGAAACAAGGCGTGTGGAAAGTAAGGGGATAAGAACTCCACGAAAAAGTGCTTTTGTGGAAGTAACGACAGATTATCATCACTGATAGCACTAATAATATGTGGTTATCTTTTGTTTTAATTAGTTAGATATTGTGTACATTTTGTCAATAGCACACTTTAAAGAAGAAACAGGGAAATGTTAACCTTTTCTTTTCTGTTATAAAGAGAGAGATCAGTTTTCGGTAAGTTAAATCTCATAAAAAAATAGCAAAATGATTCTGCAGTTGCTTTTTCAGGTGCTTATATTGTTATCTTCCATAAAATCAATAGCCAAAGCACAAGCACCCCCACCACCATTAACAAAGCCAAATTGTCAATCCAGTTGTGGAAATAATGTTACGATTCCATTTCCATTCGGAATTGGAGCAGATTGTTACTTAGATCCTCGGTATGCAATAGATTGCAAAGCCAACAAGCCATTCCTCAGAAGTATCAAGCAGGAAGTACTCAAATTTACACTAGAAAACAGCACGATTCGAGTAAATCAACCAGTGATCCGTTCTTGTACTCAGGATGAGATCGAAGTAAGTCTAGTTAACCTGAAAGAACTCCCATTTTACTTTTCTTATAATTACAACTATTTCTTTGGCGTGGGTTGCAACAACTTTGCGTCAATGTACTCCAGTGATGTTGATAACTCTGTCGTTGGCGGTTGCTTGTCCATTTGCAGTCCAAAAATAAATAAGGCAAAAGAAAAATATTGTCTTAATGGGATTGAATGTTGCCAGAGCGGATTTCCTCCTGATCTCAGAAGTTTAAGTATTTCTGTAAGTAACATATACAACGGAAGCAAGCAGCAGGATTGCAAATATGCATTTTTCGTAGACGCGGACTTGTTTGATTACAGCTTTAATAGTTCAAAAGATATTGAAAATTGGGAGCAAGTTCCTGTGGCATTGAACTGGAGGATATCCAATTCTTCCTATGCCAAGCTATCAATTAACAAATCTACAACTATTGAGTCTACCTTTGGCTGTGAAGCTGATGATAGTGGACTTATGGAATGTTCTTGCAATAAAGGCTACGAAGGAAATCCCTATTTGCTCCAAGGATGTCAAGGTACAAACTTCCTAACTAAATCACTTTTTGAAAGAATTACTTTTGAGTTTGTGGTATATATAAGTAGATTTTAGGTATAAAAAGCTGTAGATATTAGTAGAATTACCTTGTGCATGGTTTTAGAGTAAATCCCCAGTATGAGTATTTATGATTTGAGGTTGTAAAATATAAGGAGTTTGTGGAGAGAATACACTAGAATTTCGTACTGTAGCCTAATTTTATGTGTCCTCTTATATTAATAGTTAAGAGTCAAATCTTATTTTGTTATGATTGGAATAATTAAAGAATAAGCATTTTGATTTAGGAGCTGTGGCAGAGCGTAGTTGGGACCTGAACGGGCCTAGCTCCCAAGTCCACATTTTTTTTTTCAAGTTTTATTTTAACATTTATATTTTAGACTCATTTTTTAAATTCATGTATAATTTGACCCCTATATTTTATAAAAATATCTATTTATGTATAAATTTATTAATTATTTTAAAATATTAACTAATTAATTTTAAACATTTTGACGCCCAATTATCTATTTTTGCATAGGACTTATTGATTCAATAGAAGGGATGTTAAACAATGTGAAATGGGCTTCAGTATGACTATGATAGTTGAGGTTTGACTAAGAAGTAAAGTTGATCTTTAGGAGCCCTATGGTTTAAAGTATGACTCTATATGAACGTCTTTACAAGTGGTTTTGTTGATATGATCTTAGATTAAACAAATTGATAAACTTTTTGTTATTTGAGGACATATTCGAGGTAAGTAGTAGACTAAACTTAATTGAACTATGTGTAAAAAATTAATATATTCGATATTATAAAGATTTGCTATGTGTGTCCATATGTTAAATGTGCATTGCAACATAAGCATGAATATGAATTATGTTCTTACTGAACGAAAAAGTGATTTTTGAAAAGTAATCAACTTTGCTGCGAAAATAAGATTTGTTTTTAGCTTGAGTACTCAAATTCGTTATTTGTTTAGTAGTCACCCTACAAAAAAAATGTGTTGTCATTTCGTCGGAATTGATAAATATATAAGATATAATGTCTCTGTGATCTATAAATGAGTATAAATAGTTTAGGGTCGGCATTTTATATCATGGAAAATTACAAAGGATTTGTAGTTAAGTTTTAACGCTTTTGTGCTAATTATGAAGGATTTGTGCTAACCATTTTGGGATCTTTCACTAAAGGAATTAGTTGTTAATTCAATTGATTTTTGTACATGACAGATGTTGATGAATGTAATGAAGATCCGAACATTTGTGGCTCAAATATGGTTTGTAAAAATCATATAGGAAGCTATCATTGCATTCGTTCCAGAAAACCAAAGGTTTACGTGATCATTTTAGGTATGCCTTCTAATAATATAAAATTTGAGTTAATTTTTTTTATAATTACCTTGAAAATGTTAACTTAAATTCATGTTGATTGTTCATTGCAATTTGAATAAGTTCATAACAAGTTCTTCTAATTTAGATTTTGATTGTAGCTGGAGGTATCAATTCGATTATCCACATTGATAGAAAGTTGTAGTGTTTCTTTTATACCAATGTTGCAGGTATTGGCACAGGCCTCGGAGGTTTGTTTCTTCTCATTGGAGTATGGTGGTTGGGTATTATAATAAGGAAAAGAATGAAACAGAAAGAAGAGAATTTCGAAAGGAATGGCGGTGTACTTTTACAACAAAAATTGAATGCATTTAACTGCAATGTTGACAGGTGCAAGATATTCAATTCCAATGAATTAGACAAAGCCACAGACCATTTTAATGTGAATAGAATTCTCGGTCAAGGAGGCCAAGGCACTGTTTATAAAGGAATGCTGCCAGATGGAAAAATTATTGCAGTAAAGAAGTCCAAAGCTGTAAATAAAGGAAAGCTTGAAGAATTCATCAACGAGGTTATAATTCTCTCACAAATTAACCATAGAAATGTGGTTAAGCTTTTGGGTTGTTGCTTTGAGGCTGATGTTCCTTTGTTAGTGTACGAATTCATTCCTAACGGAACTCTTTTCCAGTATCTTCATCATCAAAATGAAGAGTTTCCAATCATTTGGGATATTCGTCTACGAATTGCTGTAGAAGTTGCAGAAGCACTCTCTTACTTGCACTCAGCAGCTCACGTACCCGTTTATCATAGGGACATCAAGTCTACAAATATATTGTTAGATGAAAAATACAGAGCAAAAATAGTTGATTTTGGAACTTCTAGATCACATGCCATCGACCAAACTCATATCACCACGAAAGTACAAGGAACTTTTGGATACTTGGATCCGGAGTATTTTCATTCAAGCCAATACACTGATAAAAGTGATGTTTATAGTTTTGGAGTTGTTCTTGTTGAACTTTTAACTGGACAGAAACCAATATCTTCAAAATGGGCAGAAGAAGGAAAAAATTTGGCGACAACTTTCGTGACTTTGTTGGAGGAAAATCGTTTATTTGACATTCTTGATGCTCAAGTAAGACAAACGGGAAAGAAAGAAGAGATCATGGGAGTTGCTAATTTGGCGAAAAGATGCTTAAACCCAAATGGGAAGAAACGACCTACAATGAAAGAAGTATCAATGGAATTGGAGAGGATAAGAGCTTCACAAAATGACAATAATGTTCAGCAAAACTCTAAAGTGGTAGAGCGTCTGAGATCTGAAGTAACTGAGGTTTGGGATGTGGGCTCTACTTCAACAACTTCAACTTTTGATAACACTTCTCATTCATTGTGGTGAAAATAAGAAATAGATAGAAGATGTAATGTATAAATGTAGTCTTGTATACTTCATGATGCATATGTAGACAATTAAATTCCCTTCTTTTAAGCAATTATCAAAGCCTAGTATACTTCCAATGGATTAAAAGAACGATAAAAACTTAAATGAAATGTATAGTACTTACTAAAATTGACAATAAAATAGAGTCAGATTATTTCTAATTACCAGCAATAACAAATCTCCAAATAAAAAATCTGTTAATCTAATAAAACAAATGAAAAGTTAAAATGTCCTGTATAACCAGTAAACTTAATAAGCATCTTGTTTTTCATATACACAAGAATGTATTAATTCATACTTGTTTATAATGTCTGTGCACAAAATGACATGATTTAAAAATCATAGCCAACATCAAAGGTTTAATACTAGTAGTTCACTTCACTTATCACGTTCATAAGTTTGTTCCTATTTTTATAGGTGTTTACAGTAGTTTAATATCATTTTTAAGTTTTAAACAACTGCATTTCTTTTAATTTTTTGTTTAGTTACTTAAGATAATATAATCTAAGCATATTTACTTTTGCATGAAGAATGGAGAAGATATTCAACTATATCAAACCAAATTTAATGAAAATTAAACTAAAATTTATTACAATTAAAAAATGAAAAATGGCAATTGCCCTCAAATTAGAATTTTCCTTACAATTTTTCTGCGTACTAGATAAAAATACCTAAATACTACCTTGTTAAAAATACTCAAATTCTTAATTCAGGTCTATGTGAACCAACCTTGCCTGGGTAAAGAATATTTGAAAAGTAAGATTATATGGTGATACCCATAATTGAATCTCCAATGCCAAGAGCTGACTATGTTAATAAGATATCTTTTTACACATGCGGACGTCCACACCTGCGTATGCACATTTACACACACGCACATGCACATATATGCACGCACGCACGCACATGTGCTCGCCCGTGCGTACGAGCGCACACACATACACACACTCATTACACACACACATATATATATATATATAATACATATATATATATATATATATATTAACAGATTCCCTTTATTTTGAGAGAAAAATAGATGTCATCTTAATATTTGGGCAAATATACAAATACTGTGGTTGATTTTTAATTCCATTATTTAGCTTGCTAGGTTATTATCATTTGTATCTATAAATATTTATAAAATAACAATATAAAATATACCTTTCTTAATTATAAAATTTGGTCTCCATTTTAATATTTTTAACAGTATATTTTATTCAATTATCACAATTTAATCCTTATTTTAATATTTTTAAAGTAACATATTAATGTTTAAGTAAAATTTTTTTTTAATTTATTATTTCAATAAAAAATTTTAAAAAAAAAATATTATTATTAAAAAAATTAAAAGTCAGTTAGATCAAACCATATACTAAACAATCTTCTTTTACCATCTTAGTACTAATATGGATATTTCATTATAAAAAAATTTGAAATATTTTTCAACATTTTATTTTTGTCTATAATATATCTATTTAAAAAGTAATATTAAATTTATTATATTTTCTTAAAATAATTATGAAAATATATAAATATAAATTACAAAAAAAACACATATATATAATTAAACAAAATTCGCTTCTTTTTCTACCTTCTTAATTAAATTTAAATTATTTAATAAGTATATAAAATATATCTAATTATTAATTTTATTAACATATAACGCCAAATTTAATTCAAATATTCAATTTATAATTCTAATTTTATTTAAAATATTTATTTTTCTTTTAAATATTTTAAAAATGCTCATAACCCTTTTCATTTCTCTTCCTTTAAATAAGATGAGAGTAAAAAATTATAATATATTAATTAAACTTAGTGTAATTTGTTAATAGAATTATTAGTTAAATATATTTTATATTCTTATTAAATAATGTAATTCAGTTTTAATTAAAATTATAAAAAAGAAGATAATTTTAATTAATTTTGTTTGTAATAAATATAAGATATATGTATATTTTATATCTTTTATTTATGTTAATTATAAGCTTCCTGATTTTTTTTATAATTTATAACAAATATAATATAATTGTCTAAATAGATCTGTTATATATAAGAAATAAAATACTAAAAATGTTTCATTGTTTTTTATAATACTTATTAATTATTATCACAGAGTAAAATAAGAGGGTTAAAAATATTTTTTAACATATAAGTTTGATCCAATTCATTATACTAATTTTCTTGATCATAATATTTTCTTTGCTAAACCTTTTATCTAAATAATTAATTAAAAAAGAATTTTTAATTTCATAGTTTTATTCATAGTATATTATGAAAAATACTAAAATAGAAATTATATTGTTATAATTGAAAATAGTATATCTTATTTTGCCATTTGATAAACGTTAGGAATATAAAAAAATAATAATTTAACCAATTAACTAAAGTAAAAGTCACGGGGTCTCCATCTATTTGTTCAAACATTAACGGGTGTCTATGAATATCCAACTAGGTAGGGGGAAGAGAGAAAAATAAGAAAAAGATAGAATTGAACAATCATTCAAGCATTTTTCTTGCATTGCATAGGGCTCGACAATGGAATTCATCTTTTTACCCTTTTTTTTGAAGAAAAATGAGTTTGTTTATCTGAGATTAGAAAAACAAATAGCGATTAAATATATCAAAATGTGCTATTATTTTCAATTTTATCTCCTGCTTTGAACAAGACCCCTGTGAGCAAGCCTCAATATATATATATATATATAAACACACACATATATATACAGGAACAATTAATAACTTTTTAAGATTACACAAATTTTAAAATCATTTATAAATCGTTTGATTTATGTACTTCCAATACACTAATATTATGTGTCAAATTTTAATCTCTTTAAAATCACCAGACTACAAGGAAGAGATACAAAAGAAAGTCATACAAAGTAGAGTTTACTTTAAATTAATCCTTTTAAATGTAAAGTAAAAGATTAATTTTGTTAATACTATAATCCATCATTCATATTTATATATTTTTATATAATTTATGATAAGTTTATTTAAAATATTTTTTTACGAGTTAAGTATTCTTATCAAGTAAACAATAATCGGCAAACCATACATAAAGTTTGCAAAGATAACATCTAATTAAAGGAGGATAGAATTAATGATAGGCACAAAATAGTTCAGCTAGTAAAATCTTTTGCTATAATTTAACAAGTCTCCGGTTTAATTCTCTGTTTCTTAATTCCAAGTCGAATATAATAATTGAAAATATTGAGAAAAAAAAAAGATTTTTTCTTCTACGTATTTTCTCACCGGCCAAAGACATTCAAACTAGGAATCATCTTACTTTTTCTTTCTCGGACTATTTCACATTCAGAATTTCAATCATAACAAATTAATGTAATTAACTAATTCGAACAAAGAAATATAATTTTACTTTCTTAGTCTTTTTCAGTATCAAATCATGACAAAATGACGTAATTGATTCAAGAAATTTATCTTTAATTAATAGTTTAGTAAATAAAATACTCGCTTTTTAGTATTTCAAATCAAAAGTGAGTTTGTTGCAGTAAAAAATAATTTTATTTTAAATTACATCATAATATTTTATTTAGGCACTTACCATTTTGTTGTATGGTTTTTAAGCGTTTTCTTTATATTAGTTTAATCTTATAGTTAGTAGCCCTTTTTGGGCTAAGGTTTTACAGGTGGGTATAGCTTAGGGTTTGATGTAATTTAGGGTATATACTTAAACTTATTTATAACATAAATACGAATCATCATTTTCTTATGGTTTTGACCACCAATTTGTATTAGCCTTCTTAATTACTATAGTATAAAATTCTAACTATAAGAAAATAAAATAAAATAAAATAAACAATTTTCCTTCTAATAAAGTTGTAATCGTGTTCTAGATGTTCTAGCTAATCTCTTGGTCTCAAATTATTCTTCTGAAATTAAAGACAAAAATAAATGACAGTTTATAATCTGCATGATAAACGTGTAGGGTAATTATTAGCGTTTTGTTTCGGTTTTGCTTAGATATTTTTGTTTAAGTTGGTCATTTTAGGGTATGATAGATGATAGTTTGCTATATATATATATATATATATAATATTCTTACCATTTTTATTTTTGTTTTTATTTCTTTTCATCTCATGAAACTATCTTTTGTACTTGCTTCCTTCGAATTTTACTTTAGTACTGAAATTCACTACTTACATCTACTTGGGACTTTTCTTCCACAAAAGAGAGATAAAAACAATGATTTATTTATTTATTTATAAATGATTTCACAAATTTTATTTTGATTAAATTATCGATTATTGCCATGTCTATATCAGCCAATAAATCTCGATGATTCTTTAGTGTCTACTATTTAGATTTTCATCGATCATGTAGGCAATTAACTTTTTTTGGTCTTCATTTGTATGATCCTTATATTCAAAAGAATAAGTTCACCTCTAACATGTGATTAATAATAGCGTTTAATCATAGCGAAACTGCTTGTGGCAAATTAATGAAAGACCGTTGAATGATTTTTGTTAGACAAAATGATCATTAGGCATGTTAGCCGCCCATACTTAGGGTTGTATTGCATTATTGCGTTGTTTCTTTAGTTTATTTTATTTTCCTCCTTTCCTTTTGTAAGCCTCTGAGACCTATATAAACATATCATGTATACAAGATTGAAAAAGAAATAAGAAATAAGAAATAAGATTTATTTCTTCATCAATTCCAATTTCGTAACAATTTTGTTAGTGTATTTCTTCATAAATAATTAATTTTCTGTTCATTATTAGAGCATGATCCAAATTCTCTTAACGAACACGGGAAAGCAAAAACAGACAAACGCGGTACTTTCTCATAAAGCGATTTTCCATAAGCACTTCCTCTACAACTGATGAAAACACGTGAAAGGAGTCAAAACTATTTGTTTGTACATCCATGAAGAGGAAAAAAAATCCTCGTGAAAGCAAGGAAACTTGTGAAATGTTGAAATTTCTTTCTTAATTCCTTTTCTTTAAGACTTTTTGGTTCTTTCCGTACAACTATTATTACGGACGAGAGTTGGTGTACCAAGAAAAGGTAAAAATAAGGTAGGCCGAAAGAACTACAGTAAAAGAAATTTCGTGAAGAAGTCATAATAAGCCAGTCCCAGAAAGCCTTACGACTGCATTTCTGCTGGTGGGAATTAAGAAGCAAGCAGAGAATAATACCAGTTCCAGAGAATAATACCAGTTCTCCTAATTTAAAGTACTACACAGCTCGATCAGAATAAACAAATAAGAAAGCTCAGACAGATTGACTCATTATTCAGCAGTTGTTATCTCAGCTATGAAGAAATTTTGGTACAGTGAGAAGTGATATTTTTTACTGACTTTTTAAGGAATATTAAAACCCTCTATTTATAGAGGAAAATTAAAAATAAATTTGACAAAAATTAAACGGATCTCCAACAATAGGTGCTTAACTGAAACAGTCATTGAATTCTTAACACTAAGGTGAAATAAAAAAAAAATTTTAATTTTTTATTAACAGTCAACGAAATTTTGGGTACAATACTCCAACCTGAGTTCATATTTCACTTAAGTAGATATTAGAACAATCAAGATTAATTCATTTTATGTATTCATGGTTTGATTTCAAAAGGATGCTTGGGGCTTTCCTAGCTATAGGTTGACTTGATTAAAGCGGCAGCTGCTGTACTTCTCTCTTTTTTATTTATTCGCTTCGTTTGTCTTCTTTCATTAATAAATTTGGCCTCATTTAAGTTTAAATGGGAAGCATAGACCTAAAATGGAAGAAGCTGCAATGGAATTGGAGGAAATTCAAGCATCAAAGAATGATTATAATGTTGATCAAAATTTGGAAGAGGTTTAGTGCGCAGGAACCGATGGAATTGAGCCTTGTGATATTATTTTTGCTTCAACGGGGTCTCCTTTTGACGGTATTACTAGCTCAATCTCTCGATGTTGAATGAGACAATGTTCACTAATCAGTCTTTATAAATAAATAAATATTATTTTAATAATTTATAATGTCTATTGAGTCAACACAAACTCACTTAAATGGAAACCCGATCGAGGAATCCTTCTCACATCGAAACAGAGAAACCTGGTTTGACTAATTAGATGGAATGGATCACACTGGCAAATCTCAAGATAGCTTGAGGAATCATCATTTTCTTACGGTTTTGGTAACCAATTGTATTAGCCTTTTTAGCATACTCTAATATTCAAACTATAAAATAATAATAATAATAAAATAAATAATTCTCCTAATAAAGTTTTAATCGTCCCCTTGATGTTCTGTATAGCTATTCTTAGTCTCAAATTCTTCTCCTAAGATTAAAGGAAAAAAATAAATGATAGTTTATTGTATGCAAGAAAAACTAATAATAATAAAGTAACTAATTCTCTTGATAAAATTTCAATGATAGTTTATTGAAAACTTTATATTAGATAAGTTAAGATAAAGGTACCTGCAAAGGAGGATGAAGTATAGCTAGCCAACATAATAACCTGACTTCAAATTCCACAATTATACGAGTTTTCAAAGTTCAAAGATCTTTAATACATTTGGTTAAGCCCCAAGGCATAATTTGAGTTGTATGGGACACGCTTAATGCCCTCAAATTATATCAAAATTTTGTTCTTTGGATGCATTCCTTTTGTTTAAAAAAATATACATTTATTTATATTGAGAAAAGGAATCCAAAAGTAGCCTATTAGCACAAAAAAAGAAAGTAATTAATTGGATTTCTTAATTAATTAAATTTCTTTGTTAAGCAAAGTGTAATTAAAAATGACACTTCTTTGTTCGAATTAATTAATTACAGCATTTTGTTATGATTTGAAATTATGAATGTGAAAAGGATCGAGAAAGAAAAAGTAAGATGGAAAATCATATTTCCTAGTTTGAATGTGTTTGGTCAGTGAGAAAGTAGATAAAAGGAAAATTACTTTTTTTCTCAAAATTTTCAATTATCATATTCGACTTTGTACTGTAAAAGGCCGACAAATACAATATAGTCAGTAAAAATGATATGCAAAATTTTTAGCCAAGATAAGGATAGAATAACAACACAAGAAATTTAACGTAGTAGTTCGGCAAATTTCCCTATGTGCACGAAGAGGGAGATAATAATTTCCACTGACAAAATTACAAGTGGAATATAAGAAAAATTAATTTCTCTACTATTCTCAACCTCACTTCCCAACTACCCAATTACACCCTTTGGTTTACACTCTCAAGAATCAAAGAAACAACTCAATCTCTAAGTATTCGAATTCTTCAAAGAAGAATTGAACCACTCAAAATACTTAGCTCACAAGTGCTTCTTCCACACATAAAAGGCAAAGATTCATGGCCACAATAATGCATCTTTTCCAAATGTATGGTCGGATTTTTAGTGCTCCACCATCCAAGTTGTTGAGTGCTCCAATAAATGGAATTATTGCTAAAAGAAAATATAGCGTAATTAGAGCATATCATTGTGCATTAGTCGACAATCTCCACCTTGGCTTCAGATTATGCCATCTTTGAGGTTATTATTTTTATGCACCCTTTTCATGGGTAGGGGTGCACCGAACCACTTCTCAATATAAGGTGACTTTCATTGCTTGAACTTTTTTGTAGGAACTGGCTTAGTCATCATATCAGTTGCATTATCCTTTATATGGACCTTAGATATACAAATTTCTCTATTGATGATCCATTCTTTGATTTTATGATATCCAGCAGTTATATGTTTTGACCTTGCATGAAATACTTGATTCTTGACAAAAAATATAGCATTTTGATTATCAAAATGTAACTTAACATCTTTTTGTTTAAATCCAAGTTCTTCAATCAGACCTTTTAACCATAAAGCTTCCTTTCCAGCTTTAACATTTTCCATATACTTCGCTTCAATAGCAAAAAGCACAACTGTAGATTGGAGGATAGATTTTCATGAAATTAGTTCTCCATCGAATTTGAAAATGTATCTAGTCATGGAACTTCGATTATTCAAATCTCCTATATAGTTAGAATCTATATATCCAATTACCTTACTTGAAGCAGAGTTTTGCTCATACAACAATCTATAGTTAACTGTTCCAATAAGATATTGAAAAACCACTATACTGCATTCTCATGCTCTTTTCATGGATTTGATATATGTCTACTTACCAAACTAACAGTATGTGAGATATCTGGTTTGGTGCATACCATGGCATACATCAAGCATCCTATAGTGTCTGTGTAAAGAACTTAAGCTATATACTCCACCTCATCCTTTGTTTTTAGGCCAAGATCAGAAGATAGTTGAAAATGTGTTGCTAACGGAACTTTCATTGGTGTAGCATTAGGCATACCAGACATCTCCAAAACTTTTTTCATATAATTTATTTGAGTGAGCCACAATTTGCCAGCCTTCCTATCTCTATATATTCCATACCAAAGATTTTCTTAGTAGCTTTAAGACCCTTTATCTTGAATTCACTACTCAACATGCTCATAAGTTCAAAGATGTGAGATTTATTTTTAGCAGTAATTTACATATCATCCATATAGAGTGTTAGATAAATAAAAGAACTATCACCTAATTTTGTAAAATAAACATAACAATCATACTCACAACGAGTATACCTATATGATACCATGAAAATATCAAACTGCTTCTACCATTGTCTAGGTGATAGCTTTAATCAATACAAGGGCTTCTTTACTTTGCACACAAGTCCTTTCTTTTCCTGATTTTTTAAAACCTTTAAATTACTGCATATAAATATGCTCCTCTAGCTCTCTATGTAAGAAAGTAGTTTTCACATCTAATTGCTCTAACTCCAAATCCTGCATTGTAATAATAGATATGATAGCTCATATAGATGTATGCTTTATTATCAAAGAGAAATTTCATTGTAGTCTATACTTTCTTTCTGTGAATATCCTTTAACAACTAGTCGAGCTTTATACTTTTCTTCTTCAATTTTTATGACCGTTTCTTTCTTTTGGAAAACTTATTTGCATTCAATAACCTTATTTCCTTTGGGTAATTGAACCAATTCCTAAGTGTGATTATTTTCAAGTGATTCTATTTCTTCCTTCATAGTTGCTGACCATTTATTTCCATATTTTGTTCAAATTGCTTTTTTGAAATTAGATCGGTTTTCACTATCAGAGGAAAATGTAAATGACACATGTCTTCATATCCATACCTTACAGGTGCTTTAGTAGTATGCCTTTCTCTATCTCTAGCCAATAAATAAGATTCTTCTCGATGCTCTTCTTGATCATGGGTTTTTATTTGACTTCTTGCAAGAATTTGTTGCTCTTCAAGCTTTACCTGAATAATTGATCTCTTATCTTGTCTTTTATTGGAAGTTTATGTCATATCTTCTTTGTTCAACATGTTGGCTTCATCAAAGACAACATCTCTGTTGATGACCTTTTTTCTTATTTTTGAATCCCAAAGCATATATCCCTTTACACCTTTAGGGTAATCGAGAAATATGCACCTTTTCATTTTGCATCTAGCTTTCTCCGTTCATCACCTGGTATATGCATGTAGGCTAAACATCCAAAAATGCGTATTTAGGAGTAATTGATTAATCTATTGGCCCAAACCTCTTCAGGAACTCTAAAATGTGCAACCAAGGAAGGAGATCGATTGATTAAGTAAGCAGCAGTGTTAACTACTTCTGCTCAGAAATTCTTCAACAATCCTGCATTGAGCCTCATACATCGAGCTTTTTCTAGCAAGATTCTATTTATTCTTTCAACAACTCCATTCTGCTGCGAAGTCTTCTTTACTGAGAAGTATCAAGTAATTCTTTTATTCTTGTAAAATTTCAAAAAGACATTTTCTTTGTACTTGGTGTCGTTTCCACTTTTGATGCACTTGAACTTTCTACCACTCTTATTTCCAACCTCAGTCTTCCATTGTTCGAAAATATTGAACCCCTCTAATTTGTGCCTCATAAAGTACACCTAAACCTTTCTAGAATAATCATCTACAAAATAGACTAAATAAATTGAACCTCTAAATGATGCAATTGGTGATGGTCCCCATACATCAATGAGAAGAAAATCAATAATATCTTTAATGATATGAGACGAGATCCTGAAGTTGACCTTGTTCTGTTTTCCCATAACACAAAATTTTCAGAACTCTAATTTGCATTCTTTCACATCATTTAAAAGGTTTCTCTTATGCAACTTGCACAGCTCACATTTACTAAGATGCCCTAACCGCATATGCCATAATTTAATATTATTACTACTAGGTTCAATATGCTTGTCAGCAGCGACACCACTTGAAACAGTATCTCCAAGCAGCTGGTATAGGTTTTTTAACTTTTTCTCCTTTTGTAACCATGAGAGCTCCATTGTAGACTTTCAATAATCCGCCTTTTGCTGAGAAACCATAGCCCAGGGAATCCAAGGTTCCCAAAGGAATTAGATTTTTCTTCAAGTTGGCAATATGTCAGATATTACCTAGTATTCTAATAACTCCATTGTGTATTATGATCTTCACTATACCGATTCCAATAATTTTGCTGGCAGCATCATTACCCATTAGGATAGAACCACTATCATAAGGCTGATAAAGGTTAAACCATTCTTTATAAGGACACATATAATACATGCATCCTAAGTTAAGTATCCATGAGTTTAAGAGAGATCCTTCATTTGTTGATGCCAACAACATATCACCTAGTTCATCATTATTATATTTGTTGCTAGCAACATTTGCTTTTGTTGGCTGTCAATTCTTCCTCGTTTTCAATTTTTCTTTAATTCGTTGTAGAATCTTCTAATATGTCCCTTCTTGTGGCAATAATGACACTCCACGTCCTTTCTTGTACATAACTTGGAACGATCATTCTAACAAGAATTCCTTCCAAGTGATTTTCTCTTACCACGTATTGTTTTTGCCTTGTTATCTTCTTTCACAATATGGCCTTTAGCTTAAGAAGAACTGCTTGGCTTCTTGATCTTATCGGTTTCTAAAAGAGCAGTTAATACTTTATTCACTGTAAAAGTTTACTTCCCAACTAATAATGTGGTCACCAAAGTCTTGTACGATTTTGTTAAAGAAGCCAACAAAATAATGGCTTGATCTTCTTCATCAATATTTAGCTCCACATTTTGAAGCTAAGTAATACACTTATTGAACTTATTAACATCATTTATGATGTTTATACCTTCTTATATTTTTAACTTCTACAACTTATTCTTTAGGTAAAATCTATTTATCAAGCATTTTGATATATAGAACTTTTCCAAATTTTCCCACAACTTTACTAAAAGTTTTATTCATCACTATACTTAATTTTTTATGCAAGAGTAAGTTGTATTGTGCTTACTGTCTTTAAAGTAAGTTGTATTGTGCTTATTGTCTTTACTTGTTATTCCTCCTAATCATCATCTTCCATGTCCTTGAGTTTTTTGTCAAGTAAAGCTTTAAAGAGACCTGTTGCACCAACACATCCTTCACAATACTTTGCCAAATACTGAAGTTGGTTTTTCCATCAAAAGATATCAACTCAAACTTTGAGTTTGCCATGGCTTCACGCTTAAAGCCTTCACATGAATAATGCACTTGAAAAATTTCTAGGAAAGATTGAAGGGGTCACAATAGTTCCACTTAAAATCCAAACTCCAATTATAATCTTTTGATAGAATTTTTTGTATACATGTATCCACCCCAGATGAACCTTTGACTCTGATACTACTTGCACTGCAAAAGGCGAACAACTACAACACAGTTAGTAAAAATGATATGGGAAATTTAAGTAATGATAAGGAAAGAATAACAACACAAGAAACTTAATGTGGTTCAATAAATTTGCCTATATCCACGGAAAGGGAGATAATAATTTCCGCTAATAAAATTACAAAAGTGGAATACAAGAAAAATTAATTTATCTACTACTTTCAACCTCACTTCCCGAAGACCCAATTACACCGTTTGGTTTTCATTCTCAAAAATCAAAGAAACAACTCAATCTCTAAGTGTTCAAATTCTTCAAAGAAGAATTGAACTACTCAAAATACTTGACTCACACGTGTTTCTCCCACACACACGAGGGAAAGATTCATGGCCTATTTATAGGCCAAGATAATGCATCACAACAATTAGATTTATTTTCAAATATACTAATATTTTAATTTTTACTACATGATTATATTTAAATTATTTATCATTAAATAGTATATTTAACATTATTTAGTCCGTTTTAAGTAATTATTTTTTTTAAGCATTTTAATTTGATTTTGCAGGTATTGACGTGCACTGACATGAAAGACATGAAAATGAAGCATAAAAGCACATTTGTTGGCCATCCGTGAAAATCACAAAGTTTTGTTCTTGCCTTCTTGGGGACCAAAATGCAAGTAAATGAGGAATAAAATGTAAAAACATCAAAATAGAGACCAAAATTTGAAATAATAAAAAATAGATTGGGAGATTCTCATCATGCTTAGTAGATTCAAGCTGTTCTCCATCACCGTTTTGTTTTCAGGCTTTTCAACCCAAAACGCGTCTACCGAGAGTTGGAGCCTTCTATCTTATATATTCAGTATCTCTCCCGTGTTTTGCCGATGTGGGATTTGCTTAAGGTGTCACATAAATTTTTTATGATTAATCTTAAACTCTATTATATGTGTAGTTAAATGTATTTTTTAAAATAATAATTTAATCTATTGGAAGCATCTATTTTTTGATATTATATTATTTATGATTTAATACATATTATTAAATTTTTATCATGATGTTTAATATTTTTAAATATCTGGCTAATATTTAAATGAATTGTGGACTAATATGAACTGAGAGGTAATTATCACGTCTAAACCGTATGATAAATGGCATAAATTACATATTAAATAGATATGTACTACTATGATTTACGTAGTTTAATTGAAAATTATCATTAATCGTATTACACTTTCATTTAATTTAATTCACATAGAGATATAATGAATTATTATGTAAAAAGCAGTTTCAATTAATTTTGAGAGATGTTGTCGAATAAATTAAGATAATTAATTAGAAATATGCATATTAAATCAGAATAACGTTAATTGAAGAATTAAAAGTAACTAACTAAGATGAAATCATTTGGCTTAGATTGTTTGATTAATTGTATCTTTTAATTAATTTGATAAGTAATTAACTTTTGTCTATTTTAATTTCTCACTTATATTGAAATTGATTTCTTCAGATAAATTCAAAATTAATTATTTTTATAATCAATAGATTACATTTTTTATGAGATCGATACTCTCTTATTACTATATTACTATCCTTATCGAACACGAGAAAACAAAAACAGGCCAACGTCGATACTTTTTAAGAAAGTGATTTTCCGTAAGTACTTTCTCTACAGCTGAAAACACGTGACAGCCATCAATATTTGTTTATATATCCATGAATTGGGAAAAATGTCCCCGTGAAAGCAGGGAGATCACTTTGTCAACTGTGGAAATTTCTTTTCCAAATCCTTTTCTTTAAGACTTTTTGGTGCTTAAGGACGAGAGTTCTTGTAACAAGAAAAAGGTAAATAAACTAGGCCAACAAAACTACAGTAAAAGAAAATTTCTTGAGTAAGTCATAATATAGAAGTCTGTCCCAGAAAGCCTTACGACCTCATTTTTGCTGGTAGAAATTAAGAAGCAGCAGAGAAACAATACCAATTCTTCTTTCCTTACAATTTTAAAGTGCTAGGCAGCTCGATCAGAATAAACAAATAAGAAAGAACACAGACAGATTGAATAATGATTCAGCAGTTGCTGTCTCAGGTGCTTGTATTGCTGCTATTATGGCCAATAAAATCAATAGCAAAAGCAGCACCACCACCTCCGTTACTAGCAAAGCCAAACTGTCGATCCAGCTGCGGAAATAATGTGATAATTCCATTTCCATTTGGAATTGGAGCAGATTGTTACCTCGATGATTTGTATGCAATCGAATGCGAATCTGGTAAGCCATTCCTCAAAAGCAACGGCCAGGAATTGCTTGATATCTCACTTGAGAGAAGCACCATACGAGTAAATCAACCTGTGATCAGTTCTTGTCAAGGTGCAGAACGAGGTTTCTTTATCCATGAAAATATCCCTTTTCATTTTTCTTATGATTACAACTATTTCTTCGGCGTCGGTTGCAAAAGCCTTGCGTTAATGTACTCAGCTGATGACACTATTCTTGGCGCTTGCTTCTCCGTTTGCAATGAAAAAAACAGGACAGAAGACAGTAAATATTGCCACAACGGCATTGAATGTTGCCAGAGCAGATTTCCTTCGAATCTCAAACGCTTAATTATATCCACATTAAGCGACGGCCAGCAGCAGGACTGCAATTATGCATTTTTGGTAGACGTCGACTGGTATAATGACCACATTAATAGTTCAAAAGATGTTCGCAATCGGGAGCAAGTTCCAGCGGCGATGGATTGGAGGATATCCAATTCTTCTTATCATATGTTAGCGCTGACTGAATCTTCAACATCTGGATCAACCTTTCACTGTGACGCTGTGACGCTGATGATAGTGGACTTATGAGATGTAAATGCCAAAAAGGCTACGAAGGAAATCCTTATTTAATGAAAGGATGTCGAGGTAAACTTCTTAAACAAGTCATATAAATGTCACGTCCAAAGAATTATTAGTTATTGCTTGTTAAGTCTATTCATTTTTTTTTCTTTCTTGTTCAAAACAGATATTGATGAATGTAAGAGTGGAAAGCCTGACATTTGTGAGTCGAATATGGTCTGTCAAAATAACGCAGGAAGCTACAAATGTATTCCAATAAGAAAATCGAAGCTTTTTGTGATCATTTTAGGTATCCCTTTTTAAATCAACAAAGACAAGATTGACTTATTGCTTAATTAACTGTCTACTATTTTACTGCTTACCTCATTTTCCAAATTTCAGCCCAACCCAATTCTGTTTAACTTTATGCTTAATCAGAAAATAAAAAGTGTCTCCTGTAAATCCTAGTTATTTACACGAAAATTGGACATCATACACCAACTTTATTTATTTACATAATTAACAAGCTCTAATATAAATCGAATAACAACATTAGATAGATAACGAAAATATTAAATTAGATAGATGTTAGTGACAAAACTTACAAGATACTGAAATCTAATTCAATTGAATTATATGCAGGTACTGGCACAACCCTTGCTGGTTCATTTCTTCTTCATATCAGCACATGGTGGCTGTGGATAACTATGAAGAAGAGGAAGGAATTGAAGCACCAAGAGAAGAATTTCATCAGTAATGGTGGTTTATTGTTACAACAACAGCTAACTTCGTTTGGTGGAAGTGTTGATCATAGCAAATTATTTACCACAAAGGAGTTAGATAAAGCTACTGATCATTTTAATATGAATAGAATACTTGGTCAGGGAGGTCAAGGCACTGTTTAGAAAGGAATGTTGGTGGATGGAAGAGTTGTGGCAGTAAAAAAGTCCAAAGTTGTTGATGAAGGGAGGCTTGAAGAGTTCATTAATGAGGTTATCATTCTCTCTCAGATTAATCATAGAAATGTAGTTAAACTTTTAGGATGTTGCTTGGAGGTTGAGGTTCCATTATTGGTTTATGAACATATCCCCAATGGAACTCTTTTCCAATATCTTCATGACCAAAATGAGGAGCTTCCTTTGAGATGGGAAATGCGTTTGCCTATTGCTACAGAAGCTGCAGGAGCTCTTTCTTACTTGCACTCAGCGGCTACCAAACCTATCTACCCTCGGGACATCAAGATGAGAAGTTTAGAGCAAAAGTAGCAGACTTTGGGATTTCAAAGTCTGTTACCATTGATGATACTCATGTCACAACAAAAGTGCAAGGAACCTTTGGATACATGGATCTAGAATACTTTCGGTCAAGTTATTTTACTGATAAAAGTGATGTTTATAGTTTCGGAGTTGTTCTTGTTGAACTATTAACCGGATTAAAGGCAATATTTTCAACTTCTTCACAAGAAGCTCAAGGTTTAGCAGCACATTTCATTGTATCTATGGAGGATAATAGTCTGTCTGATATTCTTGATCCTCAAGTACTCAAGCAAGGCAAGAAAGAAGAGATTATGATGATTGCTAACCTTGCGAAAAGGTGTTTAAATTTAAATGGGAAGCATAGACCTACAATGAAAGAAGTTGCAATGGAATTGGAGGGCATTCAAGAATCAAAAAATGATTGTAATGTTCATCAAAGCTTGGAAGAGGTTGGATGCACAGGAATTGAAGTGATTGAGCCTTGTGATAGTATTTCTACTTCAACGGGTTCTACTTTTGACGGTATTACTAGCTCCATCACTCTATGTTGAATGCTATACTGTTGACCAATTACTCTTTACAAATAAAACTATATATATATATATATATTATTATAATAATGCGTAGTGTTCATTGAGGCAAGGAATTCCATTTTTTAAAATTGATAAGGAGTCAACACAACCTCACTTACATACCCGACCTAGGAATTCTTCTTACTTGATTCCCCAAGCTATCTTGGGATGACCATGAGGATAAATAAAATAAATACTTCTCCTCCTGATAAAATTTTAATCGTGTTCTAGATGTTCTCGCAGGTCTCTTGGTCTCAAATTCTTCTCCTGAGACTAAAGAAAAAAAACAAATGATAGTTTATTCTTTGCATGATAAACGTGTAGCGTAATTCTTACAATTAGGATAATTCACTCGGTTTTTCTACTAAATCATTAAATTTCTTTTTGGCATTCTTTCTGTATTGCACCTACGAAGGGATAAAAAGTAATTGAATAGTTTCATTTGATATGCAGTCATTTGATGGTGGTAATGAAAAATGCTTATGGAAAATTGCTTTCGAAAACTTTATATTCGATAAATTACTAAATAGGCACCTGCAAAGGAAGATGAAGCACAGCCGCCCCATAATAATCTGAGTGAAAATTCCACAATTCTATTTTTTTTTTAAGTTAAAAGATTTCAATTACATTTGATTGAGGCCCTGAGCATAGATCAGGTTGTTTGGGCACTCTTAAAACTCCCAGGTCATCTGGACAAGCAACCCCGGTAACAAATCCATCGTCAGCAGAAGAAATAAACGCAACATTATTGCAGCCAACACGTTCAATTTATTGTGATAAAAAGGTAAGTAAAATGGCAAATCTTTCAGGTCACCCAAACTTACTGCATTTTTATTCTGCAGAGAAGAATGGATACTGGTTAATTTACTTCAGTTCACAAAGTCCGAGCAGAGTGTGGTTCTCTACTAAGGTCTAGATTTCGACGAATATAAACATTTATTGGGTGAACAAATAAAATTATAAACCTAAATTTAAGTAAAAATTTGTATTTACTAAAAAAAAATAAAAAAACAAGAAAATAAAAGAAATCTCACTAAAAGCCACCTCCGACGAGAGACGAAGCTTTTTTTATGGTTGAGGTTAACAGCGAATTCCAGATAGAAATAGAAAGGGAGAGATACTTGAAATGCCTACTTTTTCTCTTTATCCGACATAATTTTTTGGGAAAGTAATGTCTGGAAAGCACTTTCAAGTGAAATTAATGTAAGTGAAGAAACAAGGAGTGTGGAAAGTAAGGCGATAAGAACTCCACTATAAAAAGCTTTCTTCCTATGTGATTGGTGGAAGTAACGACAGATGATCATCATTGATAGGATAAAAAGAGTATTAATAATACGTGGTTATCATTTGTTTTAATTAGGCAGATATTTCTATTATGTATCAAGATCACAATTTCAAAGAAGAAGCAGCGAAATTTTAACTCTTACTCTTCTGTCATAAGTTTAAAGAGAGAGATCAGTTTTTGGTAAGTTAAATATTTCAGGTGCTTATATTGCTGCTGTTATGTTCCATAAAATCAATAGCAAAGCACCGCCACCGCCACCGCTATTAACAAAGCCAAATTGTCAATCCAGTTGAGGAAATAATATTACAATTCCATTTCCATTCGGAATTGGGCAGATTGTTACTTAGATCCTCGGTATGCAATAGATTGCAAAGCCAACAAGTCATTCCTCAGAAGTATCAAGCAGGAAGTGCTCAAATTTACACTAGAAAACAGCACGATTCCAATAAATCAACAAGTGATCCGTTCTTGTGCTCAGGATGAGTTCGAAGTAAGTCTACTTAACCTCAAAGAACTCCCGTTTTACTTTTCTCATAATTTTAACTATTTCTTCGGCGTGGGTTGCAATAACTTTGCGTTAATGTACTCCGCTGATGTTGCTCACTCTGTTGTTGGCGGTTGCTTCTCCATTTGTAGTGCAAAACTAAATAAGACAAAAGATAGATATTGTGTTAATAGCATCGAATGTTGCCAGCGCGGATTTCCTTCTGTTCTCAGAAGTTTAAGTATCTCTGTAATAACATATATATAACAGCAGCAAGCAGCAGGATTACAAATATGCAAATTTAGTAGACGCGGAGTTCTTTAATTGCAGCCTTAATAGTTCAAAAGATGTTGAAAATTTGGCGCAAGTCCAAGTGGCATTGAATTGAAGGATACCCAATTCTTCTTATGCCAAGCTATTAGTGAATAAATCTACCACAGTCGAGTCTACTTTCGATTGTGAAGATGATGATAGTGGACATATGGAATGTTATTGCAATAAAGGCTACGAAGGAAATCCCTATTCGCTCCAAGGATGTCAACGTACAAGCTTCCTAACTAAATCACTTTTTGAAAAAATTACTTTTGAGTTTATAATATAAGTAGATTTTAGGTATAAAAAGCTGTAGATGGTCGTAGAATTAGCTTGTGCATGTTTGTAAAGTAAATATCAGTATAAGTTATGAGTACTTATGATTTAAGCATATAAAATATGAGTTTATGGAGAGATTATACTAGGATTTCGGATTGTAGGCTAATTTTACGGGCCTTTTTATATTAAGAGTCAAATCTTATTTTGTTATTATTAGAATAATTAAAGAATAAGCATTTTGATACAGGATCAGTGGTGGTGGAGCCTAGTTGGGACATGAGGGGTGCTAGCTCTGGGCCTAATATTTTTTTTGAAGTTTCTATTATAATATTTATATTTTAAGCCTACTTTTTAAATTTATATATAATTTGACCCCTATACTTTGTGAAAGTATTCATTTATCTTTAAATTCATTAATTATTTTTAAAGTATTAGTTGATTGATTTTACATTTTAAATATTTTGATCCCTCAATTTTCTATTTTTGGCTCCGCCCATATTTAGAAGCTTTATAAGCATTGGTTAATAAGATCATTTTATAAGGAGTATTGACATTTATATCTCTAAAGTTTGATAAAAATACAAAGCTATTTTACTAATTTGGTGGTAGTAAACATCCCTTCAAGTTCTTCGAGTTAGAAAAATGAATGATAACCCTAGACATACTAATATACCCAACAAAATGATATATTTTAAGTTAAATTTTAATAAAACCCCTATACTTTAGCAATATATATTTATCAAGTAATATTATTATTATGTACAAATAAATCTTAATAAATTCTTACTGTCTACTAATTTATATTGTAATTTGTAGTTAGAAAATTAATAACAATTAATATTACCAATAAAATGAGCCTTGTTACTCAAACCTACATGTTGGACCATTTTTCCAACATTCAAAATAAAGTTAATTTTTCATCTGCATGTTAACCCAATAAGATAACTATTAAATTTATATTAAAAAATAAAGACCCAAAAAATAAAGGATAAATATCCAAATTCATAAAATTTTCTTATATAAATCAAATCTAATGAAGAATTTTTTAAAATAAGTCATATTTTATTTGAATTATAAGTAAGTCAAAATATTAAATTACTCTAATTAAAATTTTATTATCTAAATTATCTCGAATTAGAATCCTACTTGAATTGATTTTTTAAATAACTTAATAAATTAACAAGTATATAAAAGAAAAAAATAATAGAAGAAATATGTCTTTTTTCACATACAAATAAATTTACTAGTTGATATCAAATGACGAAATCTGGTATCAACACTACATAATGCTAATAAACAATAAAAATAAAACAAAATAAAGCTTAGTAATAAATAATTTTAGGGTCAAAATGGTCAAAAAGTTAAATTAATTGGCTAACATTTTAAAAAAAAATTAATAAAACTAAGGGGTAAATGCATATTTTCGCAAAGTTATAAGGGCCAAATTATATATAAACCTAATAATTAAATTTATCTAATCTTAATTATAAATACTTAATATAAATTTTAAAATAATTGTGGAGCATGGGGAATCGAGGGGAGCTTTAGTAAGGGTTTAAAGAATTATATATGAATGTTTTTAGAAGAGATTTTGTTGATATAATATTTTTTTTGTTAGTATTTGATATGATCTTAGGTTAAACTAATTGATAAACCATTTTGTTTTTTGAGAACACTTCGAGGTAAGTAGACTAAACTTGTTTGAACTATGTGTAAAAAATCAATATATTCCATATTATAAAGATTTGCTATGTGTGTGTATGAATGTGTGTACTTATGAAATATGTTAAATGTGCATTGCAACATAAGCATGAATATGAATTATGTTCTCATTGAACAAAAAAATGACTTTTTAAAAGTTATTAATTTTACTACAAAAAGAAAAATTGTTTTTTGTTTGAGTATTCAAATTCGTTAATTTTTTAGTAGTCACCATATAAAATACTTTTCATTCCTTTGGAATTGATAAATTTAATAAGATATAACATCTCTCTAACGTATAATACGACTATAAATAGTTTTAAGGTCAGAATTTTATTTAATGGACAATTACAAACGATTTGTAGTTAAGCTTTAATGCATTTGTGCTAATCATGAAGGATTTGTGCTAACGACTTCGGGGATCTTTCATTGAAGGAATTAGTTGTTAATTCAATTGATTTTTGAGACGTACGTTGATCAATGTAGCAAAGATCCTAACGTTTGTGGGTCAAATAAGGTTTGTAAAAATCATGTAGGAAGCTATCATTTCATTCGTCCCACAAAACCACAGGTTTACGTAAGTGATCGTTTCAGGTATGCCTTCTTATCATATAAAATTTGAGTTAATTTTTATAATTATATTGAAAATGTTAACTTAAATTGATTTTATTATTCATTGCAATTTGAATAAGTTCATAACAAGTTCTTTTAATTTAGATTTTGGTCGTAGCTAGGGGTATCAATTCGATTGTCCACATTGATAGAAAGTTGTAGTGTTTCTTTGATATGAATGTTTCAGGTATTGGCACAGGCCTTGGAGGTTTGTTTCTTCTCATTGGAGTACGGTGGTTGGGCATTATAATAAGAAAAAGAATGAAGCAGAAAGAAAAGAATTTCAAAAGGAATGGTGGTGTACTTTGACAACAAAAATTGAATGCATTTGACTGCAATGTTGATAGGTGCAAGATATTCAATTCCAACGAATTAGACAAAGCCACAGACCATTTTAATGTGAATAGATTTCTTGGTCAGGGAGGCCAAGGTACTGTTTATAAAGGAATGCTGCCAAATGGAAAAATTATTGCAGTAAAAATGTCCATAGCTGTAAATAAATGAAAGCTTGAAGAATTCAACAACAAGGTTATAATTCTCTCACAAATTAACCATAAAAATGTGGTTAAGCTTTTGGGTTATTGCTTGGAGGCTGATGTTCCTTTGTTAGTGTACGAATTTATTCTTAACGAAACTCTTTGTAAATATCTTCATCAAAATGAAGAGTTTACAATCCCTTGGGATATTCGTCTACGAATTGCTACAGAAATTGCAAAAGCACTCTCTTACTTGCACTCAACAGCTCACTTACCCATTTATCATCGAGACATCAAGTCAACAAATATACTATTAGATGAAAAATACAGAGTAAAAATCGCTGATTTTGGAACTTCTAGATCACATGTCATAGACCAAACTCATGTCACCACAAAAGTACAAGAAACTTTTGGATACTTAGATCCAAAGTATTTTCATTTAAGCCAATACACTGATAAAAATGATGTTTATAGTTTTGGAGTTGTTTTTGTTGAACTTTTAACTAGACAAAAACCAATATCTTCAAAATGGGCAGAAGAGGGGAAAATTTTGGCAACAACTTTTGTGATTTTGTTGGAGGAGAATAGTTTATTTGACATTCTTGATGCTCAAGTAAGACAAATGGGAAAGAAAGAAGAGATCATAGGAGTTGCTAATTTGGCGAAAAGATGCTTAAACCCAAATGGGAAGAAACGACCTACAATGAAAGAAGTATCAATGGAATCGGAGAGGATAAGAGCTTCACAAAGTGACAGGATTGTTTGGCAAAACTCTAAAGTGGTAGAGTGCTTGAGATCTGAAGTAACTGAGGTATGGGATATCGACTCTACTTCAACAACTTCAACTTTTGAAAACACTTCCTATTCATTGTGGTCAAGATAAGAAATAGATAGAAGATAGAATGTATAAATGTAGTCTTGTATGCTTCATGATGTGTATGCAGACAATTAAATTCCTTTCTTTTCAGCAATCATCAAAGCCTAGTATACTTCCAATGGTCGGTCAAAAGAACGATAAAAACATAAATGAAATGTATAGTACTTACTAAAATTGACAACACAATATAGTCAGATTATTTCTAATTACCAACAATAATAAATCTCCAAATAAAAAATCTAAACTGTCCTGTATATCCTTCACAAGTTTATAATGTTTGTGCACAAAGTGACATGATGTAAATTCGTAACCAACATAAAGGTTTAACACTTGCAGTTAACTTCACTTATTACGTTCACAAGTTTGTTCTTATTTTTATGTGTTTACAATTGTTTAATATGCATTTTTAAGTTTTAAACTACTGTATTCTTTTAATTTTTTGTTTCGTTATATAAAATAATGTGATCTAAAGCATAGTTATTTTTGCCAAGGATGGAGTTGATATTCAACTGTATCATACCGAATTTAATGAAAATTAAACTAAAATTCATTCACAACTTTTCTCCCTACTATATAAAAATATTTCCTTGTGTTAATTAGAAATAATCTGGGTATTCCTAAATGGGTATTCCTAATTTGGTTCTATTTGATCCGACCCTGCCTAAGAATATTTGAAAAGTAAGGTTATATAGTGATTTGAACCCTAAATTGAATCACCAACCACCAAGAGCCAACTATGTTAACAAGATATTTTTACACATTACAATATACATACATGCATACATACATACATACATATATATATTTAATAGGAAGATACCTCACCTGATGTTTTAGAAAAAAATAGATACTCCTAATATTTAAACAAATAAACAGATATATTATGACTTAATTTTGTCAGTTGATTTGTAAGGTTATTATCATTTATATCTTTAAACATTTACAAAATTATAATGTGAGAAACACTTGTTTTTAATTATAATAATTTGATCCTTATTTAAATATTTTTCATAATATATTTTATCGAGTTATAATAATTTAATCCTTATTTTAATATTTTTAACAATATACTAATGACTAAGTAAATTTTTTATTTCATTATTTCAATAAAACTTTTAAAAAAATACTATTATTAAAAAAATTTAATAATGAATTAAATCCAACTCATATACTAAAATATTCCTAACTATTTTCTTTTATTTCCTTGTAATAATTTGATATTTAATCATCAAAACATTTTATTATTATATATAATATATCAATCTAAAAAGATATATTAAGTTGATTATATTTTCTTAACAAAAATTATGAAATATATTATAAATAAAGATAATCAAAATTCTCTTTTTTTTCTATATGTTTAATTAGAATTAAATTACCTTATTCAATAAGGATATAAAATATATCCAATTATTAATTTTACTTATATATGACACCAAATTTAATTTGTATATTATAATTTATTATTCTCTTTTTATTTAAAATCCTTATTTTTCTTTAAAATATTTTATAAACACTCAAAATCCTCCTTTTTTTTTTGAAATATTTACAAAAAATAAGACGAGAGTAATAAATTATAATATGTAAATTAAGTTCATTGTCATTTCTTAATTCCATTATTAATTAGATATAAACTTATTAAATAATATAATTCAACTTTAATTAAAAAATAAAATAGAATAGAATTTTGATTACTTTTATTTGTAACCAATATAACATATATGTATTTTTATATTTTTTATTTATATTAATTATAAGCTTTCCCTTTTTTTATAAAAATATAATGAATATAATATAATATTTTAAATAAATATGCTATAAATTAGAAATAAAATACTAAAAATGTTTCATTCATTTTTTCTGAAATAATTTGAAGATTAGAAATATTTTAGCATAAGAGTTTAATCCAACTCATTGTTTGAAATTTTTTTATAATAATATTTTTTTAATTTTTTATTGAAATAATAAATTAAAAAAGAAAATTTTAATTCTATCCTTTTAATTCTTGGTATCTTGTGAAAAATACAAAAAGTAAATTGTTATAATTGAAAAAAATATGTCTTATTTTGTTATTTGATAAAACATTAAGAATACAAATAATTGTAATCTAATTAGTCAACTAAAGGTTGTAAAAATTAATATGAGTATTTGTGCCCAAACTCCAATGGGCATATATTATTTTCCAAACATCAAGAGGTTATCTGTTAATGTCCTGTATATATGTATGTATAGAGAATGATCAATAATTCCTTAAACTTACACATATTCTTACATAATTTATAAACTATTAGATCTATATTTTTTCGACAGTTGAAATTAAATTTAACATGTATATTAATAGTACAATAATTATAAATTAATTATACGTATCAAATTTAATTTCTATTAATTTTCATAATTATGCATTTACCTTTTTTAAAATTATTTTTGGCACTTTCCTTTCCATTTTCTAACTTATAATTACTTTTTTCCTAATATTATATTACAATCTACTAGTATAGATTAGAATTCTAGTATGAGTTTAGATATGATAGTTATGATAAATAAATACTAAATGGTATGATAAAACGACTTATCTATGTGTTTAACTATTTATTTTAAAGATACTTAGCAAATTTAATTAATACTAGATACTAATATTTTTTAAAAAAAGTACATCTTTTTCTTTAGCACTCCCTTACAAACACTAACCTGAAAAGTATATATCATACCATCTAGTATTTCATTTTTCTTAAGCACACAATTTTAGTTAAGAAGTTTACCTTGACATCCTTGGAGAAAATAGAGATTTCCTTGGTAACCTTCTTGGCAATAGCATGAAACCAGTCCACTGCCATCATTTTTACAGTAAAAGGTTGATCCAACGTGGCGTGGAGATTTATTCATTGCTAAAGGCGTATTGTATATCCTCCAATCCAACACCAAAGGAACTTTCTCCCAATTTTGAACATCTTTTGGTCCCTTAAAGTTATCATCAAATCAATCTTGCACTACCAAAATTGCATATTTGCATCATCCTCTTGCTGCCCGCCGCTGCTGTTGCTTGATCTTGTTTCAGTAACGCTTATGTTATTACTTACAGTAATATTCAAACTCTTCTGAGCCCGTGGAATTCCTGTTTGGCAACAGTTGACTCCATTGCAGCTACCGTTTTCTGTCTTATTATTCTCATCACAAATGGTCAAGCAACCCCCGATAAATTCATCGTCAGCGGAAGACATCAAAGCAACGTTGTTGCAGCCGATGTCGGTGAACCTGTTGTGAAAAAAGGAGAAGTAGAAAGGAAGATCATTCAGGTTTACCAGACTTACTACTTTCTCAGGCCACTGACAAGAATGGATCACTGGTTGATTTAGACGCATGGTCTAAATCATGGTGCTTTTTTGTAGCGAGAATTGAAGCACTTCCAGGTTGATGCTTCTGAGGAATGGCTTATGGGATCTGCAATCTATTGCATAAAATATATCGAAGTAACAATCTGATCCAATTCCGAATGGAAATGGGATTGTGACATTGTTTCCGCAATGGGTTGGACAATTTGGAATTGTTAATAAAGGTGGTGGTCGTGAATTTGCCATTGATTTTATTGGCCATGAAAGCAGCAATAATGAAAACTGTAGTTGAAACTGCAGAATCATTTTTCAGTCTATCACTCTAAGTTAACTGAGCAAACAGAGCTGCCTAGCTAGCTCTTTGAATTTAAAAGAAAAGGGGAATGATTAATTAATATTTCTCTGCAACTTCTTCGATATTGTCTTTACACTTGCGTATCCAAGTAGGTAGCCGAGCCAGCCTAACTTTATGAAAATAAAAAAATTCAAAAGCTATTTTCCACAAAGCACTTTTTCCTATCATGAGATGTACACGAAACAATCAATAGTTTTTTATTACTTGGAGGGAAACAAACGAGCTCCATTTAGAAAAGAAGATCAAGAAGAAAGTAGAAAATAGAGTCAAAAGATTAAGGAAGGAGAAGGTTGTGTAATCTAATAATACAAAATAAACTACATATTTATAAGTTGGGCGCCTTAAAGAGACTTAGTGTCTATTTGATTTGACTTTTTTATTGGTCAAAAGGACTTTTTTAATGATAAAAACCCTTTTCAAATTTTTTAATGTCGTTTGGTTAACAATAAAAAAGAGCTTTTCGAAATTAAAAAAACTATTTTTCTTCTATTGAAAAAAACCCAAAATTTGAGTTTTTGGCAGTACACCTTCTCCAGCTTTTTTAAAAGGTAAAATTATGTAAACTACCCTTACTTTATTTTAAAAATTTTACGTTATTTTTTTAAAATAAAACATTAAAAATTTATCTATTAAAGTAATTACTTAAATTTTCTCAAAAATCATTTGTGGCAACCAAACTATTAATAAATTTTTGTTAAAAGCTCTATTCATAAAAATTTTACAGGTAAAAACTCTACTTTAAAAAGTTCTATTTGAAAAATTATATCAAACAGACCCGTAAACCTATAAACAAAAGCTTTAAAATTAATCTTTTTAAATTTAAAGTAAAAGATTAATTTCGTTGATACTATAATCGATAATTCATATTTACATCTTTTTATATAATTTATGATAAATTTATTTGGAATATTTGTTGGGATTTATGTATTCTTATCAAATAAAAAATAATTTGTATACCATACATAAAGTTTGTAAAGATAACATATAATTAAAGGAGGATAGAATGATGCGCGCTAAATAGTTCAGTCGCTGTGATTTAAGAACTCTACTTTAATCATCTGTTTCTTAATTCCAATTCGAATATAATGCTTAAAATATTGAGAAAAGAAAGTAATTTTTCTTTTTACAAATAAGTTCAAATTAGGCAATGCAATTTTTCTCTTTCTCACCGACCAAACACATTCAAATTAGGAAACGTAATTTTTTATCTTACTTTTTCTTTCTCGGTCTTCTTTTTCTCGTTCAGAATTTCAATCATAATAAAATAATGTAATTAATTGACGCCAACAAAGAAATATAATTTTTAATCATACTTTACTTTCTCAGTCTTTTTCAATATCAAATCATGACAAAATGATGTAATTAATTAAAGAATTTATCTTCAATTAGTAGTTTAGTAAATAAAATATTCACTTTTTGGTATTTTAAATCAAAGAGGATTTTGTTGGGGTAAAAAATAAATTTTATTTAAATTACATCATAATATTTTATTTAGGCACTTACATTGTGTTGTATGGTTTTTAAGCGTTTTCTTTATATTAGTTTAATTATATAGTTAGTAGCCATTTTCGGGCTAAGGCTTTACAGTTGGGTGTAGCTTAGGGTATGATGTAATTTAGGGTATACTTAAACTTATTTATAACATACATTCGATTAATGTACGAATCATAATTTTCTTATGGATTTGGCCACCAATTTGTATTAGCCTTCTTAATTACTACACTATAAAAGTCTAACCACAAGATAATAAAAGAAAATAAACAGTTTTCCTTCTAATAAAGTTGTAATCTTGTTTTAGATGTTCTAGCTAATCTCTTGGTTTCAAATTATTCTCCCGAGATTAAAGACAAAAATAAATGATAGTTTATAATAGCCTTTTCTTTTGGTTTTGCTTAGATATTTTCGTTTAGGTTGGTCATTTTAGGGTATGATAAATGATAGTTTGCATATATAATCTAATCTTACTATTTTTTTGTTTTTGTTTTTGTTTTTATTTCTTTTCATCTCATGAAACTATCTTTTGCATTTGCTTCCTTTCAATTTTACTTACTACCTGCAATTCACTACTTACATCCAATTGGGGCTTTTCTTCCACAAAGTGATACAAAAACATCGATTATTTGATTTATTTATTTATTTATTTATTTATTTATTTATAAAATGATTTCACAAAGTTTGATTTTCATTAAATTATTGATTATTGCCATGTCTATATCAGCCAATAAATCTTGATGATTCTTTAGTGTCAACCATTTATACTTTCATCGAACAAGTAGACAATTGACATTTTTTTTCTCATCATTTGTATGATCCTTATATTCTAGTTTCACACACGGTCTTTTATTCTGAAGAATAAGTCCCACTTTAACATGTGATTAATAATAGCGTTTAATCATAGCGAAACTGCTTGTGACAAATTAATGAAAGAATGTTGAATGATTTTGTTAGTGTATTTCTTCATATATAATTAATTTTCTGTTCATTATTAGAGGATGATCAAAATTCTCTTAACAAACACGGAAAAGCGAAAACAGGCGAACGCGGTACTTTCTCATAAAGTGCTTTTTCATAAGCACTTCCTCTACAACTGATGAAAACAGGTGAAAGGAGTCTAGCTATTTGTTTATATATCCATGAAGAGGAAAAAAAGTTATTGTGAAAGCAAGGAAATTTGTGAACTGTGAAAATTTCTTTCTCAATTCCTTTTCTTTAAGACTTTTTGGTTCTTTCCGTACTCTCTTTTATTAATATTATTGACGAGAGTTGGTGTACCACGAAAAGGTAAATAAAGTAGGCCGAAAAAACTACAGTAAAAGAAAATTTCTTGAATAAGTTATAATAAGCCGGTCCCCGAAAGCCTTACGATTGCATTTTTGCTGGTGGGAATTAAGAAGCAGCAGCGAATAATACCAGTTCTTCTATCATCACAAATTTAAAGTGCTAGACATCTCGATCAGAATAAACAAATAAGAAAGCACAGACAGATTGACTAATGATTCAGCAGTTGCTATCTCAGCTGTGAAGAAATTTTGGTACAGAGAGAAGTAATATTTTTTATTGATTTTTCAAGGAATATTAAAACCTTTATTTATAGAGGAAAATTAAAAATAAATTTGGCAAAAATTTAACTGATCTCTAACAAGAAGTGCTTAACTGAAACAATCATTGAATTTTTTAACAGTAAGGAGAAATAAAAAAAATTTAAAATTTTTTATTAACAGTCAACGAAATGTTGGGTACAATACTCTAATCTGAGTTCATATTTCACTTAAGTAGATATTAGAACAATCAAAATTAATTCAATTTATTTATTCATGGTTTGATTTCAAAGGATGCTTGTGGCTTTCCTAGCTATAGGTTCACTTGATTAAAGGGATAGCTGCTGTGCTTCTCTCTTTTTATTTATTTGCTTCATTTGTCTTCTTTCATTAATAAATTTGGCCTCATTTAATTTTAAATGGGAAGCATAGACCTAAAATGGAGCAAATTGCAACGGAATTGGAGGGAATTCAAGCATCAAAGAATAATTATAATGTTCATCAAAGTTTGGAAGAGGTTGAGTACGCAGGAACCGAAGTGATTCAGCCTTGTGATATTATTTCTACTTCAAGGGGTCTCCTTTTGATGGTATTACTAGCTCAATCTCTTGATGTTGAATGAGACAATGCTACGTAATCAGTCTTTATCCACCAACATTCCTTTGTAAACAGTTCCTTGACCTCCTTGACCGAGATTTCTGTACACATTGAAATGATCAGTGGCTTTTTCTAATTCACCGGCATTGAATATTTTGCATCTATCAACACTGCCATCAAATGAATTCAGCTGTTGTTGTAAAAGTAAAAGCTCCATTCCTTTTGAAATTCTCCTGTTTCCGCTTCATTCCTTTTCTTATTATGAAGCCCAGCCACCAGTCTCCAGTGAGAAGAAACAAACCTCCAAGGCCTGTGCCAATACCTGCAGCAATCTTTCTAGCTAGATACTTAATATAGAAGACTTAATACGACTATAACACGCATAATACTATGTTTCGTCTGGTATGATATTATTAAAAAAGGCATACCCAATACCATCACAGAAACCTTTGATTTTTTGGGAATGCAATGGTGGCCTCCTATAAAATTTTGACATACCATATTTGGCTCGCAGATGTTGGGCTTCCACTCTTACACTCATCAATATCTGTCACGAACGAAAAACATCAACAGAATATAGAATATTTAATTGGCAACTAAGTGACATTGGATTCTGTTAATTTAGAACATTTATAATTTTTCAGAATATATACTTTTTAAATCAAGAAGCTGTACCTTGATATCCTTGAAACAAATAGGGATTTCCTTGGTAACCAGCTTTGCAGTAACGTCTCTTAAGTCCATTTTGATGATCAGTTTCACAATAAAAAGGTCGATCTAAATGTTGAAGATATATTCGTTGCTAACTTGTCATAAGAAGAATTTAACATTTTCCAATCTAATGCCACGGGAACTTGCTTCCGATTTAGAACTTCTTTTGAACTGTTAAATTTGTTATCAAAAATGTCCACGTCTATCAAAAATGCATATTTGCAATCCTGTTGCTGACTGCCGCTGCTGCTGCTTGTTCCATTAATATGCTACCTACGGATATCTTAAAACTTTTGAAACCGAAAGAATATCCCCTCTGGCAACATTCAATGCCATTGATGCATTTGATATCATCATCTACTACCTTATTTTTTGGGATTACAAATGGACAAACAACCACCTATAACAGGGTTATTATCAACATCATCAGAATAGTACATTAATAATAGGTTGTTGCAGCCCACGCCGAAGAAATAGTTGTGATCGTAAGAAAAGTAAAAAGGAAGGTTTTCCAGGTTAGCAAAACTTACTTCTTCAGCTTTATGCTGACAAGCATTGATCGCTGGTTGATTTACTTGTATCGTGCTTATTTGTTGTGAGACATTGAGCAATTCCAGGCCGATGCTTCTGAGGAATGGCTTATTGGATTTGCAATCAATTGCATACCGCTGATTTAAGTAACAAGCCGTTCCAATTCCGAATGGAAATGGAATTGTAACATTATTTCCACAGCTGGATTGACAATTTGGCTTTGTTAATAATGGTGGTGCTGGTGGTGATTTTGTAGTCGATATTATTGGCAATAACAGCACCAATATAAACATCTGAAATAGCAACTACAGAATCATTTTGCTATTGTGTAGTGTGGGATTTGAGTTAGCAAACCTGAGCCGCCTGGCTTCCTAAATTTATATGGAAGGTCTGCAAAGACGACGTATAGTCTTCATATTTAATTTCAAGTTGCTTTCCATAATCAATTTTTACATCCCACCACATCTTGATTTCATGAAATTTTATCTCAGTACTGTTGTTTTTCTTCCCTACTTTCTTTTTATTTTCTTTTTTCTAGTGGAACTCTACTCGCTTACTTTCACTATAACTCCCTTTTTCTCCCGCTCAATGATGAAAGAATGTTGAATTATTCTAAAAGTTCTTTTGGAAAATCTCTTTTCGAAATTTAATAATAGATAAGTTAAAAAATGGATCGTTGCTGGGGCACTCATAATTTAGACTATAAACTTAGGTTGTCTTAATTAATTATGGCTCATACTCATGGATGCTAGCTGCTCACATAATTTGGCTTCAAATTTGCATCAACTGTTGCATTAGTTTTGTTAGTTCTACGATTTGAATACATGATTGTATAAAAGTGCTTTTCTTTCCTTATTGTTTTCCATTACAGGAAGAGAAGCAGTTTATATTTACAGCTAAGTTAATCAAGTTAATTAGAAAATCAAACACAAATCAGAATTTATCAGTGTGTGTACTCAATGTAAACAACCATTGGTTGAAATAGACACCATGTTCCTTTGACTGCAGAAATGATGCACATTTACATTACTTCTTAATTACTTCCTACAAAAATTTTCAATTTTTTATTTATAAAAAAGCCCTGTAGATATCCTAGTGAAAATTAATGGTTTATAGAAATTGAGATTCATTCTTAAAAGTTAGGGAAACTGTATAACATTACACATACTTTTGCACCATTTTATAGATTATTTGATTTACACATTTTCAATAATTGAGATTCAATTTAAAATATATATTAATTATGATACATTAATTATACATTAATTGCATGTATGAAATTTAATTAAAATAATTGGTAGTGTGTAAATTTAACGGCCAAAAAATGATGCAAAAATATGTGTATTCTTGTGACGTTGTTGATCCGTTCATTGTATACAACATATATATATATATATATCCAAAATATAAATATTTTATATATTGATTTTTAAAATTTTTTTCGGTTTGAAGTGCTAAGACCCCTACCTTCAAGCCACTAGGTAGCTCTGCTTCCGTATACATGTAATTTTTTACATAACGGGATGCGAATAGCAAAGTTTTTTTTCTTTTTTAAGCAGTAAGAGTGGTACAAGAAAAAAGTTTATTAATAAAAAAGAAAAAAGTTACACTACTTAATCATGATAGACACAATCAATAGATTATCCTTGAAAATATATATGCAATTAATTTGGGAGGTAAATTTCTTTTTAAAAAAAAAAGGAAAAAAAAGGTGAAATAAAGTAATATATATATATATATATGTATGTATATCCATCTAAGTCAATCAAAATTAATGATGAAATCCCAACCAAATGTACTCAAAAACCTTTGAACAAAGAAAACTCATAGAATTGTGTAATTTGAACACGATCACCTTATCAATAGTTTATTATCAATTGTTTTTAAAACAAGTGTTTAAAAACAAATGTTAAAACTATTTTAGAATGTAATTTAGATAAAAAAAAATTGCAAACGTTAGCTTAAAAGTTATTTAGCATAAATGTACAAAAAGAAATAAATTACTTTCTTTAACTAAGAAAATCTTTTTTTTTTTAATTAAACTTTAGACAAAAGAGTAGAACAAATTTATTAAAAGAAAAGATAAATACAAATTCAAAGAAAACCCAAAAAAGGGTTTGACAAATCAAGAAAATAAAGCACTTGAAAGGGCTCATCTTAAATAAAGTACAACAGCAGACCCAGCCACAAAATAGAAAACTCCAACAATCTATAATATGCCAAGCTTCCAAGCTTTCAGAATCTTGTAACATCAGCCAGCATTCTGCACAACAGAATAGACCAGCAAGCCAAAAAAGAATCCAGGTTCCAGCGCACTCCCATAAAATTAAGACCAGCAATCTAAATCTTCAAGTCAAAAGTAACGAACTAGAAACAAAGCCAAACAGAGATTTAAAAAAAAAATAGTAAGTCAGAAATCCATTTGCATCCTTAGATGGCTGGTTGTAGATATCTTGAGGAGGACTATCCCACCAATGAAAGACCTGATGATCAAGACTTAATTAGCCAAGGTGTCAGCTATACTATTATTCTCCCGAAACATATGGTGTTTGCAATTGGGCCAACGATTCCACAACGCCCAAGGAGGTTGAATAGAATGATTATTAAAGAGGTGAAAAACTAGAATTGAATCACTCTCAAGCCGAAGATTAAACCAGCCCTTATCATAAGCAATCTCAACTACCAAGATGGCAGCCATTAGTTCAGCAAAAAAGCAGTGTTGGACCAAGAGTTCAAACATTAAAAAAAAAAAAAAAAAAAAAGTATGTGTGTGTGGTATATAAATCGACTTATCTCAAATAATAACAAGCTACTAGATCTCTTTATATTAAATACAAATTAATGTTTCCCACATCCTAAATTTATTATAAAATAAAGCCCATGTGAACAATTTTTTTCAATTCTAAATCTTGAGAAGAATTAATCATAAAATAACTACTTCAAAATATAATCTTCAACACAAAGAAAATATTTAAAACATACTTAGGGTTAGCGCACCTACTGAGAAAATGTTTTAGGAACTGTATAAATATTTTTAAAAAAATGATAAGAAGAAAACGTATTGTATCAAATGAGATAGTAGCACTTATCTATCGTTAAAAATTGACTACCAAATTCAAGATATGATAACTTAAATCCTATTTGAAAGCTCAAATTAAACTAAAAAATCACAATCATATAACCAACTTTCAAAAATCAAAATCTCAGTTTCTAGAAATTGACGCTAATAACCATTCTAAATAATCTAGAACCCAAAATTTCAAATTCAGTTTTGTTGCTTTCTAAATTCAACTTTTGAAAATAATGCTATCTATATTCTTAACATATGTGAGAGTCTGTAAAATAAAACTTTAATTTTATTAAAGGGATTTTAAAATTTTATTTTTATTAAATAAGTGTGGAGAATAGGTGCATACTTCTGCTTATATTTTGATCCGGTGCAGGAAGAAATAGAAGCACGCTAAACAGAATGATAATAAAATCAAATCAAATCCAGGACTCCAAATTGGCGCCATTTTTTTATTTGTATAAACAGAACGACGCCGCTTTTAGACTGCGGAAGTAAGAGAAAGCACGAGAGAAGACGACCTGACAAACCAAGTTCTTTTCTTGCGAAGTAAAACAAGGCAGCAAACAGAATTAATAAAATTAGATTTTTTATGTCTAGGCTTTTCTAGGGTTTGAATCAATAAAGAATCTTGAATGAATTACTTCAAACAATCTCCTCCTCATTTTAACCTCATTTCCAATCCTCACTATCTATGAAATAAGAAGAGGTAAGTGATTAGTTCTTAATTTTAATCCTTATCTGTTTTAAATGTGCTTATCAAATTTCATTAGTATTAGGGATGATTTTTAAATTAGAATATAATTAAATATTAATTAAAATAGTATTTAGAGTATATTAAAAAAGAGCACTAGATGCATATTTTTATGAATTTTTTTAAGAAGTACTAAGAAAAAATTTTTAAAAAGAGTATTAAATTGCATAAGAAGTATTGAATATGATATCTTCTTCTTAGTACTCTCAAAACTACCACAAAACAAAGGAAAAGAACTTTTTTATAAGAATAAAAACACTCTCATTGATATTAAGAAAACTAATTATTGTGTGGGTGGCGATGGGCATCACATCGATAAGGAAGAAAACCTAAATATATGGTCTAATTACATCATTTGTGGAACAACTATTTCTGCAGGAGATATCTATTTTTTAACTTATATATTTAGTACGAAATTAATTTCCAAAAGCGATTTTCCACAAGCACTTCCACAATATATAATTTAAAAACATTGGCAAAATCGATCAATAGTCTTTCATATCTCAGTGGGAGAAAAAGGGAGTTAGGTGGATAGCACTGGACAGAGTTCAACTAATAGAAAGAGCATTAAAAGAAAGTAGGTGAAGATTTAAATATAATTTTTTTTAAAAAAAAAAAAAGCTAGAGTAAAAAAGAACTATAAGATGCTTCTAATAAGAAATCTAAGAATATCATTAACTGTCTTATGAACTATAATGTCATAAAACGCTTCTAAAAGCCAACCCATCACCTGAAAACTGGTGTCGCAAAGGTTAGATTATCAAATAAATACCTTGCAAAAAGTTATTTCTTATAAATAAATTTAAATGATTCTACGCAATATGTTTATCTTTTATTTATCGATCTTTATGATCGGAGTATAATTGCTTTCTTGAAAGTTTTAAACAAAGCTAGTGGGTTGATTACTTTTCCAAATTTTCTATTAAGAAATGCAACTTGGAATTAAATATGAAGGCGGCATCGAAGAAGAATCAAAAAAATATAACACCACTTCTCTTACCTTGTGAATTTACTTCAGATTTCGCTTATTGAATTAAATCTCACAATAAACAGACTGCAAAATGATTCTGCAGTTGCTATTTCAGGTGCTTATGCTGCTGCTCTCTAGGCCAGCAATATCGATGGCTAAACCACCATCATCACCATCATTTACAAAGCCAAATTGTCCATCCAGTTGTGGAAATAATGTCGAAATTCCATTTCCATTCGGGATCGGTGCAGATTGTTACTTCGATGAATCGTATGCAGTAGATTGCGAATCCAACAAGCCAATCCTCAGAAGCATTGGCCTGGAATTGCTCAATATCTCACTAGAAAGAAGCACGATGAAAGTAAATCAACCGGTGATCAATTCCTGTCAGGATAAACCTGGAGAAGTAAGTTTTGTAAACCTGGAAAGTCTTCCTTTCTTCTTTTCTTATCATTACAACTACTTCTTCGGCGTCGGCTGCAACAACCTTGTATTAATGTACTCTGCTGATCGTGTTAATAAAGCTGTTCTTGGGGGTTGCTTCTCCATTTGTAATTCAAAGAGTAAGCCAGTAAATGATGATAAATTTTGCATTGATGGCATTGAATGTTGCCAAAGCGGATATTCTTTCGGTCTCCAAAGTTTTAAAATATCTGTAAGAACTATAAATGTTAATGAAACAAGAAGCAGCAGCCAGAAGATGGATTGCAAATATGCATTTTTGATAGACACAGACTCGTTTAAACACGAGTTGAATAGTACAAAAGAAGTTCTAAATTGGAAGCAAGTTCCTGTGTCATTAAATTGGAGGTTATCCAATTCTTCTTATGATAAGTTAGAAATGAATACGCCTACAAAAATTGAATCAACCTTTTATTGTGAAACTGATCAAGAAGATGGACTTCAGATATGTCATTGCAGAGATGGCTACCAAGGAAATCCCTATTTGTTTCAAGGATGTCAAGGTATTTAGCTTCTTAATTTAAAAATATTCTCAAAAACTAGTTGGTTATTATTTCTATTGATTTATTTTGTTCATGATAGATGTTGATGAATGTAAGAGTCGAAGGCCCGACATTTGCGAGACAAATATGGTTTGTCAAAATTCCATAGGAGGCTACCATTGCGTTCCTCACGAAAAATCGAAGGTGTCTGTGATCATTTTAGGTATGCCTTTCTAACCAAATTAAGTTTATGTGATCATAATTGTATTGAATCTGCTCTACATTAAGTAGAAAGATTACTGCAGGTATTGGCACAGGCCTTGGGGGTTTATTTCTTCTCGCTGGGGCATGGTGGGCGGGAATGCTAATAAGAAAAAGAATGAAGCAAAAGGAGGAGAATTTCAAGAGGAATGGAGGTT
Source organism: Azadirachta indica (assembly GCA_022749755.1). NCBI lineage: Eukaryota > Viridiplantae > Streptophyta > Magnoliopsida > Sapindales > Meliaceae > Azadirachta > Azadirachta indica. The sequence goes on along the minus strand of CM040444.1, from coordinate 4,352,782 downwards.
TACTTTTACAACAGCAGTTGAATTCAATTGATAGCAGTGTTGATAGATGCAAAATATTCAATTCCAATGAATTAGACAAAGCTACAGACCATTTCAATGACACTAGAGTTCTTGGTCAAGGAGGCCAAGGTACCGTGTACAAAGGAATGTTGCAAGATGGAAGAATCGTTGCTGTGAAAAAATCCAATGTTGTGAATGAAGGAAAGTTGGAAGAATTTGTGAATGAAGTTATAATTCTTTCACAAGTTAACCATAGAAATGTGGTTAAGCTTTTGGGTTGTTGCCTAGAGACTGATGTTCCTTTGTTGGTATATGAATTCATTTCCAACGGAACACTTTTTCAATATCTTCATCATCAAAACGAAGAGTTTCCATTCACTTGGGATATTCGTTTAAGAATTGCTACAGAAGTTTCAGAAGCACTTTCTTATTTGCATTCTGCAACTTACTCACCCATTTTTCATCGAGACATCAAGTCAACAAATATATTATTAGATAAAAAGTATAGGGCAAAAATAGCTGATTTTGGAACCTCAAGATCAATTGCCATCGACCAAACTCATGTTAGTACAAAAGTTCAAGGAACTTTCGGATACTTGGACCCAGAATACTTCCATTCTAGTCAATTCACAGATAAAAGTGATGTTTATAGCTTTGGAGTTGTTCTTGTTGAGCTTTTAACTGGATTGAAACCGATCTCTTCAACATGGGCAGAAGAGGGAAAGAATTTGGCAACTTTTTTTGTGATTTTGCTAGAGGAGGATCGTTTATTTGATGTTCTTGACATTCAAGTAAAACAAACGGGAAAGGAAGAAGACATCACAATAGTTGCTGACATTGCAAAAAGATGTTTAAATCCGATTGGAAAGAAAAGACCTAAAATGAAAGAAGTAGCAATGGAATTGGAAAGAATAAGAGCTTCACAAAATGGCAATAATGCGCCGCAAATTTCGAAAGATGACGAGTGTTCGAGAACCGAAATAACTGAGCTTTGGGATATGGTCTCTACTTCAACAACTACTTTTGAAAGCATTACCCACACATTAAAGGTTGAACACTTGTAACTGAGTTCTGGTTAAAAAATAATAATGCATTATGATAAAAGTAATATGAGAAAGAAATAAAAGATCTATCAATATAATTCATGATGTAGACCTTTATGATCATGAAGTCTAGTTTTCTTTCCAACACTAACTTTTTATTTTGTTTCGGAGTAGGCAATAAGTCCATATGATGATTAATTTATATAGGCTGGATATTCAAGAAATATTGTTATAAAATAAACACTAATAATAATTCTTGGGCTATCTATGTTCCACTTTTCAAAGGAAGATCAGTGAAAAATGTAAATATATATTCTCGTCAAGAATCTACTAGAGACAATGCTAAATCTTAGACCAACCATTTGCTTGTATGTCTATACGTATGTAAGGTCAGAGTCAAAAATAGATAATTGAAGGGTCAAAATATTTAAAAGGTAAACTTAATCTGTTAACATTTTATAAAGTTTATAAAAGGTAAATCGATAACTTTATAAAGTTGTAGAAACAAAATTATATGTAAACATAAACAATAAGTCAAAAATATAAATATCATATAAATATTAATAAATATATATATATTGAAAAATTAACTAAATTTAAGGTCAACTATTTGCTTGAATGTACATTTATGTAAAGTATAGAGGTAAAAGTAGATAAATGGGGTCAAAATATTTAAAAGGTAAAATTAGTCGATTAACATTTTAGAAACAATTAATAAATTAAAGGACAAATCAATAACTTTGTAAAGTTATAAAAACTAAATTATATATAAACATAAAAAATGTGTGAAAAATATAAATATTAATAAGCATTTGCATATATATATATATATATATACATATATTTTGGAGGATTAACCTTACCTTAAATGAAAGTATTTCTTTCTCTAGAAAATGTGGTCTCATGGTGCTAGGTGTCACAGGCCTAAAATGGTAGAAGAGATAGAGAGGAAGAAAGGAGAGAAAGGTGAGAAAGGAAAGGAAGAAGAAAGAAGGGAAAGAGGAGATAGAGAAGCAAGAGGTAAAGTAAAAAAGAGAGGAAGAGAGGGAAAGAAGAAAAAGGGAGAGAAAGAAAGAGACGAGGGGGAAGGATGAAGAGGTCTTTAGGGCCAAAAACGCGCCGGAACAGTATGTTAAATCCATTTCCATTAGTTGGCCTGTTTATAAGATTTCTGATATTGAGGTAAAAATCTGTAATTATGTAGGATTTATCTGCTTATATTTTGAAATATTAGGGTCTTAATGATATTATTGAGAGTATAGAATAAGTATTCAAATTACAATATCTTTACAGGTCTGAATAAAATTAATTATGCATTTTTTATAAATAGATAATATTTTATGACCTGTATGGAATTTATCATTGACAATTAAATTTTACACTTGCAGTTGAAGAGTAATTTAGAAGTATATTAATTTCAAAATGATTGTGAATATTCACATGTATACCAAACAGTGACGATTGAAACTTGGCGTTTAAGTTCAAATTCAAGATCTCATAACATAAATCCCATTTGCAAACTTAAGTTAAAGAATCACCGTCATAGAACCAACTTTCAAAATTAAAATCTCAATTCTTAAATCAAAAATTGAAACTAATAACTGTTTTAATTAATTTGCAACCAAAATTCTTAATCCAATATTTTTTTTTCTATATTCAAATCTATTATAATCTTAACATTTATGAGAGTGTGTAAAGTAAAACTTTAATTCTATTAAATAAATTTTTAAAACTTTTATTTTTATAAATAAGATATCATTTGATCAACATTAGGAAAGGGTTTTTAAAAATTAAAAAAATTATTTTACTTTTATCAAGAGAAGTTCAAAATTTAAGATTTTGATAGTAGAGATTTTTTAACTTTTTTAAAATATAAAATTATTTAAAATATTTTTATTTTATTTTAAAAATTTCTATTATTTTTTTAAACTAAAATATTAAAAATTTATTTATTAAAATAATTATTCAAATTTTTTTAAAAGTTATTTATAACAACCGAATGATTAATAAATTTTTATTAAAAATTTTACTCATAAAAATTTTATGGATAAAAAATTTGTTTTAAAAAATTCTATTTTAAAATTTATATTAAAGAAAACTTAATATATATAGAATAAATGCACTTTCTACTTAATAAATATTTGAAAAATGTCCAGAAATGCCCTTATTCGGGGTGCGAATAGAAATAGAAGCAAGCTTAACAGGATAATAATAAAATTAAATTAAATTCCAAGAATCTAAATTGGCGCCATTTTGCTATCTGTAGCAACAAAACGGCGCCGCTTTACGGGTAAACTGCGGAAGGAAGGGAAAGCGCGAGAGAAGACGAGCTGAGAAAGCAAGTTCTTTTCTTGCGAAGTGAAACAAGGCAGCGAACAGAGAGAATCAAAATTGGATGTCTTATGTCAGGCTTTTCTAGGGTTTCAATCGGTAAAGAATCTTCAATGGCTTTCCAATCTTGCAAATACTTAGATCGTAAGGTTTCTCTCGAACAATCTCCTTCCAATTTAAACCTCATTTCCAATCCTCATTTTTCCTCTCATCTTCAATTTCAATGTCGTCAGATCACGGTATGAATTTCTCGTTCAATTTCGGTGTGGTCTTTGTTTCTTGAAATAATTAATTTAGAATTGATATGTTTTTATGTTAATTTAAAGAATTCTTGAATTTAATTCATTTGTGTTGTTTGGACTTGTCATTGCTTGAATCTTGAAGGTAGTGACTGTTAATCTGATTGTTTCTTGTTGTGAAGACAAGTTCATGTGAATTATTAATTTGTTTTGCCTTTGTATATGATGTATTATTGTTTTAAAGATTTGATATTTTACTGAAAAAGGAATCTTGTACTTTGACTTAGAGATGAATGTTTTGGAAGTAGACCAGAAACTGCTCAAGGAGGTGGAAGCTCTTGGATTCTCACGTGCTCGAGCAGCACGGGCACTTCATTTTTCTGGTGAGCCTAGACGTATAATATGTATATCTTAGGCTTAATTTGTCATAGTGAAGGCTATCATGGTTCATGAGGCTGAATAGGATTTGAGTTGCATAGGTTATTTCTAAGGAAGTGCGACTGTGAAATGCATGCCTTCAGAGCTTGAATTAGTTAGTTTCTATTCTTGTGTAAAAATTGATTTTTCTGTTTGCATTTCCAGGCAACGCTAACCTTGAGGATGCTATAAATTGGATCATTGATCATGAGAATGATGCAGACATTGATGAGATGCCCTTGGTATGACCTTTCATCTTGGACGTTATGTTTTCTTTCTTATATTACATATTGATATCCGCATAAAAGGTATATCTCAATTGCTGTTTCATATCTTGAATTGATGTAGAGTAGGAAGGCTAGTTCCACTATGTCAATTTAGTTTAAAGATTAAAGTCACAAATCAGGCCAAGGCCAAGAGAACCAACAACCATATTTGCACTGCCGGTACATGCCTGTGAATAGTAACCTTGAGTCTTTAATGGGATATGAGCACTAACTGATGTAGGTTTACAGCTTTTAAAACTTATGATAACCAGTGTGGTTTAGATTGGGACAGTGCATATTCTGACTAGGGTTGAATATTATATTATTTTTGTTTACCCTGGTAGATGTTACTTTGAGCCTCTTTATGGAAGACCTGAGAATTAGGGAAAAGGAACACTTAGGCAAAGCCATCATTCAGAAGGCAAACCAGATGTTTAGACTTTGGTTCATGTTGTTCACTGAATTGAATAAATTCTCTTCTGCACAAAGAGCTCTCAAACTTCCAATTTTTTGTCAATTTCAAATCACCTGATAGTATTTCAGAATGCTCCATAGCTTCCACTTTTTTTATATAATTATTTGTCTTTTTTGTTGTATAATTATCAAAATTTGAAGCTCTATAATGATTTCTTGTGATGTGTACTAGATGGTCTCACTTTCTCTGAAAGGAGGTTGAGACATAATCAGACAGATTATTAGGTGCACAAGTTAAATAGTGTAGCATAAGACCTTTAAAAGACCTAATATTTTGTGTACTCTCATGTGATATTTCCCTCATCTGTTCAATTCAATTCAGATGGCAGTCAACATTGAAATTGAGTCTCCTCAACCAGAAATTGAGTCTCCTCAGCTAGGTCACACCACAGAAGAGGTGGAAAAGAAAGCACAGGAAATAAGGTTTTGTTTTCCCTCAAACAGTGTACTTCGTGATGCAAACTTCACACCTTCTTCGTATCTCATTGTCCATACTTTCGTATTTAGAACACTATCTGGTTCTTGACCCTTCAACATATTTTTGTATTCATATCTTACATTTGCTTTTGGACACAACACTCTCCCCCATTCCTTCCTTTTCATTGTTACTACTGTTGCTCATTCCCAGGGATCAAGTCCACCAGAGGAAAGAAGAAGAAAAGAAATGGGAAAAGGAACTGGAAAGAGATAGGGAGAAGGTAGGCTGTAGACTATGTCTTCCTTCCGTTCTTTTATAGGTCCTTTATGCATAGTTTGTTTATAGTTCTAGGGAATCAGATGGTGACCTAAATCAAGCCTTGTATCTCTAAAATATGTGTGACAAGAGATCAGTAAGATAAGGTGAACAACTTCTGGGTCATGTTTCAAAGTCGCTTTTCCTTTTTCTTTTACTTGCCTTGGGATATTTGTTGATATTGCAATCATAATTTGGTTAGCAAGAGATAAAATTTAGTGCCCTGCGACTGAAGATGATGTATAATTAAGATTTCGCCAATGTTTAATGAAAACTGGATCATATGTTGTCAGTTTCCAACAATTAAAGTCATACAAAAATTGTTGGATGCTACTATATATAGAGATGTTATTGTTGATGATATGGTAGAGCAAAATTCTCCACTTTAGAGGAATAACCTTTTCGCGCTTTTCATACCAGGTGATAATCTTCTGAACATAATAATGTTGTAACCCGGACTCGATTTATTGGATCACACTTCATTGGCTATAAATTCCCTATGAATATCAATTTGGCATTCTAACTTTATTTTGGAGTTCCTATTAGTATGTTTCACCTTTGCTGTACTTCTGTCATATCTGCTGTTAACTATTGCTTCCCAGCATCAAGGTCTTCCAGTTTGCTTATATAGCTGCTACATTTGTTACAGGAAAGGATTCGAGCAGGTAAGGAATTACTTGAAGCAAAGCGAATTTCAGAGGAAAATGAAAGGAAACGGTCTGTCTTATTCCATTAACTGTTGTTTATATGCCATTTTCATGGTTTTGCATCAATTCTCATGTTTTCCTTTTGACTTCTGGATGCGTTCTATTTCTCAGCTACTTAGCTACCAGGAAAGCTGAGAAACAGGAAGAGAAAAGAGCAAGGGAGAAAATTCGTCGGAAAATAGAGGCAGATAAGGTTTTTGTTCATTTTTTCCACCATTTTATATGTATTTTCTGCAGCAGCTTGAAGATCAGACTCGAAGGTGTACTCGATAAGAGTTTGGAATTATAATTTTATTTGTGCTGCCTCAAAAATTGTGGGCATGTCTTCTCAGGTAGAAAGAAGGCGGCAACTTGGACGCCCATTGGAAAACCCCACAACTGTAAACTCTTCAAATCCTACTGCGCAGGAGAAAAAGGTATGGTCGGAAAAAAACATTTATGGAATTGCTATCCTGCTGCGGAGTATAAGCACCCTTAATGTGGTTTTGATCCAATTAAAATAGCAGAACCCTTTGCCCGTTATGACTATCAAAAAGGCTGAGCATATGAGTGAATGTTTGAGGTCTCTCAGGCGCAATTACAAGGTAAACGACATCGTTCTCTTAACAAGCATACAAGTTGGAAAGTCAGTACTGCATTCAGCTTGCATTGCTACACAATCAAATTCAATCAAAATAATGGTGCATTATGTAAGGTTCAATTTTCAGTAGAATTGCATGAAATTTATGCATAACCACAATTGGCAATAGAAAGACAAGTTAACTTGAACTCTATATTAAAATTTAGACTATGTACTCTAGACTCTCTTGGTCACTTTAAGGCTTTACATATTTCCATACTTGTGAACTGAGAATTACGCCTGTTACTTTAATAGTATGTGGTAGCAGTTACTCTTGTGGTAGACATGTTACTATCAATAGCTTTATTCACCTTTTGAGTAAATATTTATTATTTATTCTTTTGGTCTAGGTTGAGGATGCCACAGTCAGAAGAGCCTTCCAAACGCTCTTGATATATGTTGGAAATGTTATAAAGAATCCTAATGAAGATAAGTACAGGAAAATACGACTTGGCAACCAGCTATTCCAGGTAAGGCACTTCTTCCTGGCACTTGTAACTGATTGAAGTATGACCTTTAGAATCAATAAAATGTTGGAATTTCTACCACCCTGCATTGTATGACCTCTATTAGACTGATAACGGCATTATGAACGTATAAAATGGTAATTGATCAATTGTGCTGATCCTTTTCCTAACTCAGATGGTTTTAGTTTTGCTAGATATATCTTTTTTGATGTTCTATTTGTCTTTCCAAGTTTTCTGCCGTATTTACTGTTGGAATGTTTGGAGTAAATACAATTAACAACTATTTCATTTCATGTCATCTTCAAACATAATTATTTCTCGAGAATGTTATCTTATTCTTTTACAATCTCTAAACAGGAGAGGGTCGGAAGTTTGAAAGGAGGTATCGAGTTTCTTGAGCTTTGCGGATTTGAAAAAACCCATGGGGGAGATTTCTTGTATCTCCCGAGCGATAAAGTTGACATGGCTCAATTAAACTCTGCCGCTTCCATAATAAGGTCTGCTTTGACAAATCCTTTCTTTGGACTCTTCAGTGTATAATACAAACCTGCCTAGTTCTCCGTCCTATGCTGCGTGTATTTTCCTTTATTGTTCAACGCTTAGACTTAATTTGTTAATCAATAAATGAAGAATTTCCTCTTAACTATGCATTCTGGAAAAGCACTTACGGAAAATCGCTTTTGGAATTGAAGTTTGGATACGTTAAAAGCACTAATAGCCTACTTGAAACTCACCCTATCTTGCCTCTTCATTCTTTCTTTGGGTTCATGTTCCCCACCTAATTTGGCTACTAGCTTTATAGGTTTGTTAGCATTGGAAGTGCTTCTATTAATTATCAGCAAAAGTACTTAAATAATCAAAATATTTTATGATTTATCCCTATAATCTAATCCCCTGAACATCCTAATTAACTAAGGCGATCGAATTTTTGTGATCAAAAGCTAACAATAAAAAGTTAAAGTTTCATGAGATTTGAAGGCCTTTGTCCTCACAATCCTAATTTATACAAACGATTCTGTGTACTTTTTGATTAGTTGTTGTTCTCTGCAAACTATTATTAACATTTTATATTTTTAATTTCGAAAAGATTTTGTTTATTTAACTTATAGTTAAACAACAAATATATGATCCAATAAAAATTTATATATTTTTATATATGAATAAAAAAATTAAAATATATATTTTTTTAATATTACATAATTACTTATGTAACATCTTAATATTATATAAAAATTTATTTATTAAAATTAAGAATTTTAATTGTATCTGATCTAGTGTCGTCTATAAATAATTACGCTTAATTTGAGTAAAATGTATATTGAAATCATTGTTGATTTTAATAAAAAAATTAATTTAATTTTAAAAAGTAGTAAATAAATTTATTATAAATAATAATAAAAAAGATATAAATTTGAGCGTATCAAAATTAATATTTTATTTTTAAATTTAAGAGGACTAATCTAACATATTTTATTTTTGGTCAAGGCGTCAAATCACCTGAGCCGCCCTACTTAAAAACGTGTAAATTTAAATAGCAAATTTTCTTTTATTGATGACAGTCTTTTCTGTTCCTATCCTAAGTAGTATCAAAACTCTCCTTATTTTCCACAAAAGAGCCCCTTCTTTTTCCCACTAATAGATTAAAGTTGTTAACTACTTTCATGTGAATTACCAGGAAAGTGCTTACCAAAAATGTACGACAACTTTTTTTTTAATTTTTCTTATTTTTATTTGGTTATAATTTTTTTGTTATTTTTGTTATAATGTTCAATTTATGAGTTATATTAAAAATTAAAAAAATTATAATTAAGCAGTATGGATTGCAACTAGAAGTTGGAAAAAAAAAATTAAGATTGCACACCAATTTTTTATACATTTTACATAAATGTAATTAAAAAGAGAAAAAAAAATAGAAAACAGAGTTTCGTAAAATAAAGGAGAAATTGAGATAATTTTGTATTTTTCCACTAATTAAAATAAATCATAATAATAAATTAGTGATTTTTTTATGGGATAATTGTCCTTTGAGACAACTGTAAGAGAATTGATTCCTTAACATCCTACTTCTATACTAATAGGTCAAACCAACCACCTTAGAGATCGGACAATTGTCATTCTCCTACTAATTAAAATAATAGGTTAATTTACATAAAATAAAATTAGCAAAATTTCTAAACAATATGTTAAACTATTTACTGATCCAGAAATTAAACGTACCCATGAAAATACGAATCTAATTAACAGTATTTAAACACATGAATCTAAAAAATTCTAGTACAAAGATCATCAGTAAGTACTATACTGAATTTTTTTTTTTTTAACTCAAAAATTCAAGTTCGAAAGTAATGGTTAATCCAAATAACAGTGTTTAAACTTGTTTATCCCAATATAACAAAAAAAAAATACCGTTAAATTATTTCAGTGATTTTTAGAGAAATAAAAGAATAAACGAAAGCTGTCTTTGAATCTTTTGAAATAAAAGTTGAAAGCTATATTTGTTGTGAGATTTTTTTGTTCTCAATACACGCCATTTTGAAACTTTCGGCAAGATTCAAAAGGGTTGTATTCATTTGGACTAAACTTTTACCAAATTATGTTGTTTTAGACTCTAAAATCCTCATTCTTTTTCCCTCTTTTGTTATTTTACTCAAAAACAAATTTTTTTGGAATTTTCTTTCTTTTCATTCACAATATTTTATTATGCAATAATGATTCAAATATTTTTAATATATAATTTTAAATTATTTAATATTTTCTATAAAAAGCACCGGTATTGTCATCTTTTTGTTATTAGTAATAATTGCAAATTGAGAATGAGTGTTTGATTATTATTATTTTTAAAAAAAAAAATGATGATTGAGGTAAATTTTTCTCAAATTGAGGATAAATTTTTGGACGAATTCAAATTCAATTTAATTAAAATTCTCAATTTTTTGTAAATTTTTTATATAATATTAATAGATTGTAGTATAATTTATAATTACTATTAAAAAAAATTATTTAATTTAACATTTCACCTATTTTTTGAGTTTTCGCTACATTAAAATCATTTATTTTTAATAAAAAAAAAATTAAAGCCCTTTTATACGTAACAATAACCATATAGCATGAATTATTAACCATTGATATGACAATTGATTATTATTATTATTATTTTCAAAAAATTAGGCACTATCATGCAACTTGGATATTCGAGTCTAAGATCACCGTATAAGAAGAAGTTTCAGAGAAATATCAATTCCCGTCATCATCTCCCTCTAATGCCTTCTATATTCAAAGAGCTAGCTAAGACTCTTCAGTTTGCTCAGTTGATTAATAGCTTGAAAAATGATTCTACAGCTTCTGCTTCAGGTTTTCTTGTTCCTGCTTCCATGGCCAGTAAAATCAATGGCCAAATCTCGACCCCCACCACCCCCTTTATTCACAAGGCCAAATTGTCCAACCCATTGCGGAAACAACGTTACAATCCCATTTCCATTCGGAATTGGATCAGATTGTTACTTTGATGATACGTATGCAATAGATTGCAGATCCCATAAGCCATTCCTCAGAAGCATCAACCTGGAAGTGCTTCAATTCTCGCTGGAACAGAGCACCATGCGAGTAAATCAATCAGTGATTTATTCTTGTCAGCAGAGTAACAAAACAATAAGTCTGGTTAACCTGAATGATTTTCCTTTCTACTTCTCTTTCTATCACAACAAGTTCACCGGCGTCGGCTGCAACAACGTTGCTTGGATGTCTTCTGCTGATGATGGATATACTCTCGGGGGTTGTTTCTCCATTTGTAATGAGAAGAATAAGACAGAAAACGATAGCTGCAATGGCGTCAACTGTTGCCAAACAGGAGTTCCTTGGGCTCTGAAGAGTTTGAATATTGGTGTACGTAACATAAACAATGAAACAAGATCAAGCAACAGCAGCAGCAGGCAGCAGGAGGAATGTAAATATGCATTTTTGGTAGAGCAAGATTGGTTTGATGACAGCTTTAGGAGACCAAAAGATGTTCAAAATTGGAAGCAAGTTCCTGTGGTGTTGGATTGGAGAATATACAATACATCTTTTGACAAGTTAGCTGTGAATACATCTCCAAGGTACTCTGGATCGACCTTTTACTGTAAAACTGATGATAGTGGACTTGTCTTATGTTATTGCCGTGGAGGCTACCATGGAAATCCCTATTTTCTCCAAGGATGTCAAGGTAATTTAATTCTTAATCCAATCATAGTGATTCTCCAAAATTATTATTTTTCTGGTTGAATCTGAATTTTCTTGTTGATGATTACAGATATTGATGAGTGTAAGAATTCCAGCATCTGCGATTCAGATATGGTTTGTCGAAACTATAGAGGAAGCTACCGTTGCATTAATCCTGATGGGCCGAAGGTTTCTGTGATCATTTTAGGTATGCCTTCTTACCCTTCGTTGATTTGTATTTTATGAATCAGATTAGGAACTAATTTCACTAGATTTGAGCTTTGGAAGTCTTTTAACAAATCATTGTAAGTTCAGATATATAGGGGCCAACATAGTTTGAAATCTCTGCTAATTTGAATAGAATTATGATGCTCCAGGTATTGGCACTGGCCTTGGAGGTTTGTTGCTTCTCATTGGAGCATGTTGGATAGGCGTGAAAATAAGAAAGAAAATGAAGAAGAAGGAGGAAAATTTCAAAAGGAATGGTGGTTTACTCTTAAAACAACAGTTGAGTTCATCTGATGGGAGTGTTGATAGATGCAAAATATTCAGTGTGGATGAATTGGAGAAAGCCACTGATTATTTCAATGTGAATAGAATTCTTGGTCAAGGAGGCCAAGGTACTGTTTACAAAGGAATGTTGGCAGATGGAAGAATCATAGCAGTAAAGAAATCGAAAGTAGTTGATAAAGCAAAGCTTGAAGAATTCATTAATGAGGTTGTTATTCTTTCACAAATTAGTCATAGAAATGTGGTTAAGCTTCTAGGATGCTGCTTGGAGATTGAGGTTCCTTTATTGGTTTATGAATTCATTCCCAATGGAACTCTTTCTCAATACATTCACGAGCAAAATGAAGAGCTTCCACTAACATGGGAAATGAGATTGCGTATTGCTACAGAAGTTGCAGATGCATTGTCTTACTTGCATTCAGCTGCGTACTTACCTATTTTTCATCGAGATATCAAATCAACAAATATACTCTTAGATGAAAAATATAAAGCGAAAATAGCAGATTTCGGAACTTCAAGATCAATTCCCTTAGATCAGACTCATGTCAGCACAAAAGTACAAGGAACTTTTGGGTACTTAGATCCTGAGTACTTTCATTCAAGTCAGTTCACTGATAAAAGTGATGTTTACAGTTTTGGAGTTGTTCTTGTTGAACTTTTAACAGGAGAAAAGCCAATATCTCCAACGTGGACAAAAGAAGGAAGAAATTTGGCAACGTGTTTTGTAGAATACATGGAGGAGAATAGGGTGAATGATATTCTTGATGATAAAATAAAAAAATTAGAGAACAAAGAAGAGATCATGGCAGTGGCTAACCTTGCGAAAAGATGCTTAAATCCGAGTGGAAAGAAAAGACCTACAATGAAGGAAGTTGCAATGGAATTGGTGAGAATAAAAGGTTCAGAAAATGGGAGCAATGTTCAGAAATGTTATGAAGAGGTTGAGTACGTGAGAACTGAATCAGTTGAGCCCTGGGATATTGCTTCTCCTTCAACAAATTCTACTACCGTTGTCTAGCTAAGAAATCATTGCATTACTTAATTGTGATAAGATTGATAGAAATTGAAGATAATTATTGTATTTTTCTTTTTTAAAATTTGATTTAATAGAAAATTTTCACCTGTAAAATATCAAATTTATTCGAAGTACTCGAAATAACACGAAAGTATCAAACTTTATTCAAACCATCCAAATTATATTGTTTTTAGTTTAATTTCATTGTAAAATCATTATTCTGCAAGAAGGAATATTGACAGTCTAGATGCATGACAAAAGCATTTAAAAAAGAAATAAAAAAAAGAACTAGTTGTTATTATTTTAATCCAAAATATTAATTGGAGGATGCCAAAAATTAAAATAAAAAATAAAAAAGGGGTTGGGTTGGAACTTTGCATGCATCTATGTTGATTCCACACAAACTCCACTAATGTTTAACAATTAATAATTTTATTTTATGAAAATAATTAAAAATTACCATAATTTAAACATATACTTATCTCTTACCTTTGTATTGTTTTTATCTTTTTAAATTATTCAAAAATTTCAGATTCCTTTTCCTCCCACTGCAAGAAAAAAATAATTAGAAAGATAGAAATCCGAACTTTTGATTGGTTTTCATGTGGTTTTGATTATATATAGCCAGCAAAAGCACTTCTAGGAATTGCTTTTGTAAAGTTTCTATTGGAAAAGATAAAGAGCTAAGCATCTACAGAGGAAGGTGGGCCAAAAGAACTCAGGTTGTCTTGCTTTCATCATTTGGATTCATGTTGCTCATCTATTTGGATTTGAATTATTTTATATTTATAGTAGTGTGAGCAGTGGAAGTGCTTTCTAATTTATTAGTAAAAGTAGTTTTAAATCGTTAAAATATTTTATTATTTATTTTGTACTGTTTGATGAAATCATGATGAGTTTTTCTTTAGAAATAGAATTTTGTTTTACTTTTTGGAGACACATTGTATTATATAATAGTTTTAAAATAGAGATGGGACTTTCAAGAATCAATTAAATATATGTTACTGCTTTTATTTGAGAAAAAATGGTTCAATTATTTATATTTTGACATGATAAATTATATATATATATATATATTATCGATAGTTGGTATCGATTTTTCAGTACTATTATTTGAGATACGATATTAATATAAAAATTTTGAATCTATAACATTATTTTTAACTTTTTTTTTATATGGGGGTCAAACCCCTTCCTTTGGGAACAGTAATAAATACTTATTATTAAATATCGTATCCAAAACTATTGTTGTCTTTTTATATTGTCATTATCTTTTACCTAACTCTGTTAAACCCAATTTTGAGGGCTTGGGCTATTTTTTGGCTAAGCCCTTGATCAAGAAATAATACTCATCTATTTTTCATTATTTTTATGTAAGTTTAAAATTATTATGAAAATATTCAAAGTGATTTTAATAAACTAAAATCACGCATTAAATAAAATATTTTTCAAAATCGCTTTCTATCACTATGGAGTTTGAGTTCAAGAAATATAAAAAGAGTTTCATTTCGGAATCAAATTTTTTATAATAGAGATAATGATATTTTTGTCACTTAAAAATTTAAAATTTTATAAAATTATTAAACTAATTGATTTTAGCATAAATAAGATAACACAATTATCTATATTGCATAAGATATTACATAACATAAATGGTATTAACTTCGATAGCCTAGTGTTAAGTAGGCATGATAAAAATTCTTATAAAACTGAAAATTCAGTCATTCAAGTTGGAGATCGAAGATGCTTTTTAAGCTAATCCGAGAAACGAGTTAGAGATGGAGGTTATAATTTTGGACCCACTTTTGCCTACTTCTCTATTTTAATGTATAAGTTACTTTTTTATTATACTTATTTTTTATAATTCTAAATTCTTAATTCATAAAAAATCACAACTAATTACTTAAGTGAGTTGTACTCTAATAATCACTAATAAACTTATTGATAAGTACTCACGTATCTTTTCAATAAGAAAAGGTTTCAGTCCTATTTGAGTTTATTACATGAAAACTTAAATCCTTTCATATTAAATAAAAGAGATAAACACTAATCACTAAGTTACTAGATTAATAAAATAAATTTGTCTTTAATAATGGTAAATTTTATGCATATCAATGTAGATGGTATTATAAGAACGCACATCTCGACTATCAATTTTCGATATATTTCTCTTTAGTAGGGATAAAACTCATACAAACCTTTGCAAATGGACGAAGTTAGACTTAGAAAGCAATATTAAAAAGAGAGAGAGAGAGAGAATGGGGCTATTAGTTAGAATTTAAGTGTTTATTTTGTGAACATTTTATTTATTTGTATTTATATAAAGTAATTGGGGTCTAAATGAAACTTATCCCCATTTAATATTTATTCCTTTTAAACGTTCTGCCAGGCGCCAGCTGCGTAGAGGGACCCACAAAATTTTGGGACACAATAATGGAAGTACAATCTGTCGTAGGGAATTTCCACTTTTTTGCCATGTCAGCAAAGACAAATACTTTGGTCCCACCATCCAAAAAAGGAGGCGGAGATCACGCCACGCAACCACACGTGGGACCTAGTAGGATGAGATTTGGTTCTCTAGACGCTCGCCACGCGTCGCACAGGTTTAGGTTCTTTATAGGTCATGATGCTGACAAGCGGTCCTACCAAATGAAGTGAGGACGACAAGGCGTTTTTGCTCCAGGCATTTACTTACATCCCATCTTCAATTTTCTATTTTTAGCTAATATTATACGAAATTACACAAATGTCCTTTTAGGTGCATATTCCATATTTGTTATCGTTATCAACTCAAATATAATTAATACATATTCCATGTTTTAGCATCCACAATATTTACTTTTTGTCAATTATCTAACAAATATTTGAATTCTTTCATTATTATTTTTTAAAATATTAAATAATTACATATATAATTTATTAATATTTTATTATAAATTTATCAAAGATTGAATATGAAAATTAGTGTAAATTTGATACTATTTACAAAAATTTATTTTTAATTTAAGCGAAATTTTTTTTTATTGAAAAAAATTTATCTGACCATCTTATTTAAATTAAAAATATTAAAAAATGTTACCACAATCTCAAGTCTCAATGGATAGAGCAAAATCTTTTAAAATCCAATTGTAGATATCGAAATTATAATTTATATATCTAATTAAATATAAAAAAAATATGAGAATAAATATTATTTATATTAGATAAAATTAAAACCTATATCATCAACAATTCTAAGTATAACCTTTATCTGTTTAACTAAAGAAAAATCCTAAATAACAAGAAAGCATCAACAAATAAACTAACTTAAAAAAAAATAGAGTATATCCTCTACAAAGATAATATTAATAATTTTATATCAAATTACCAATATATATATATATATATATATTTTAGTTCTGGATATGTTTATAATTGAGGTGCGTCAAAATTTACTCTTATTATACACTAAAATAAATAATATTAAAATATAAAAAATAAATATTATATATTAAATAAAAATGAAAACTAAATTATCAACTATTCTAAATGTATTCCATATTTATCTAACTAAAAACTACATCATAAATAACAAAACAATTAAATAAAAAGAAATAGTATGTGCTCAATGAAGGTCAAATTGGTAATTTAATCAAATATCCAATAATCTCCCCCATCAAAACCGCAGGATAAATTGGCACCAACCCAAACCAAGCGTATGTGTCTTCAAATTTTCATGTAAATCAGAAAAGAAAATAAAAGAGAAAAACTGAAGAATGAAAACTGGAAGAACTTAGAAATAGCCAATATGTGGTTTTCCCAAATTTAAGCTATTTTTAGATAGTTTCCAGAAATTTTCTTTCTTCATATTCCCTCTCTTCCCAATTTTCAAATTTTCTTTTTCATCTGTTGTTCTTTTAAGAATTCAAGAAAATATTGTTTCATTCCCGTCCCATTTGATTAATAAGGAACTCGTCTTGTTTTTTTTTAATTTTTTTAATAAAAAAAAGCTCAATTTGAATTGTGGGTTAGTGAAAAAAAAATGTCAATGGCGAGTGAAGGTGGCGGGGATGAAACGGCGTCGTCTTTGAATTCACCTAGAAGCAGGGTTAAGTTTTTATGCAGCTATGGCGGGAAAATTTTGCCCAGAGCAGTCGATGGCCACCTTAAGTATGTGGGTGGTGAGACACGCGTCGTTGCTATCCCTCGTGATATCAAGTTCTCAGGTAATAAATTAAATAAATTTCCTGTTTTAATTGTAAATATTGTTCTTTTTTGGTCAATTATGTGACAAATGATTTGGATGTGTAAAAAGTTATTGAATTTGCAAGAATTAGGGTTTGAATTGTGTATGTGGGAAATGAACGGTTTAGATTCCATCATTGAAGGAAATAGTAGATCTCCCAATTGCTTAGCGACGGTTTTGTGATATGATGAATTTGTGGATTCAATACTGGAAATTGTTGTGCACCGATGATGAATGAAAATGAGGGATATAGTATTGTAGAACAACTCATAGATATCCATGAACATGAGCAAGAGAATGATTCCGTCGGTTTGATTCAATGTTTTCCTTGTAATTGATTGCAATGAATTCATTAGCATAGATTGTTTGAGATGTTTGTCTTAAGCTTGTTTGAATTTGATGAATCTGGAGAACAGAGAATTTCCGTCTAATAGAGTACAGAACCTAGAATATGCAATGCTTTTGGTTATGAATTATCCTATGGTGTCTACTCAGATTTTGTTGTTTGTATCCACTGTTGCTCATTTACAGATTTTGTTGTTTGTATCCACTGTTGCTCATTTAGAATTTTTGAACATTAGGCTCTTCAGCATGGAGCTATGTGTTGCCTCAGACAGTACTATTCGCATTTAATTCAGATCAATACCTGTTCTTTATTGTTGTGTGTCTTTGAAACCCGCAGAGTTAATGAAGAAGGTTAGTGCACTAAATGATGGCGACATGGTTCTCAAGTACCAGCTGAGTCCGGAGGATCTCGATTCTTTAGTGTCGGTTAGAACTGATGAGGATGTGAAGCACATGCTTGAAGAATTTGATCGTCATGAAAGTGAAGGCACCGTAAGGCTCCGAGCTTTTCTGTTTCCCTCCAACCCAGTTGTGGTTGATAACCCAATAGCTCCTGTAGATCCTCTAGCAGTTGAACAACGTTACATCGATGCCATCAATGGCATAGTTCGGACAACCGGTAGTGGAAGACTCACTCCAATCAAAGCTACTCGTTCATCATTCAGCATTTCTTCTGCATGCTCCTCCCCAAAATCCCCCTCCCCAGATAGCATGGCTGTTGAATCGTTTCCTCATGACCATGTATTCTCGGATGGGTACCAGAACAGCAGATTATCAATGGATGGATACCATAACAGCAGACTATCGATGCATAAAGTTCAAAGCTCTCCCAGTTTATGCAATCTCAGCAGTTCACAGCATCAAAACGGCAGTGCTAGCAATCATCATTTCTACCAGCCTCCACATTATTACTACCAGAACCACCATCAACACCTCCCTCCCAATCATTCTTACCAATCTCACAGATCACCGCCACTTTCGTTGGCGCAGGCGGCTGATTACTTCAGGCAGCCGCCCCTTTATCAGTCAAGAAGTTACTCAGCAAGTAAAAACTACTTAGGACATAGTAGCCACAGCAAATATGGTTGCGTTGATGAACCGGTGTACTTTTGCCGGAGGCCAGAACGAGCCGGGAGTCTTCCACATAGTCCCAGGAAAGGAAATGCTCAATAAAGCAAGGGTTCAAGATGAAATGTCAAGCAGAAGAATTAAAAAAAATAAAATAAAAGGAATTTGGTAAATATCATTCAATTGTCTACAAATTGTGTCTTTTTTTTTTTTCACATTTTTTTTTGTCCTGTAAATCTATTTTCTCTGTTCAATACATGAATTTTGTGGTTTTTCTTTTCCCCATTGTTTCTGGTTTACGCGAAAGAATAGGTTCTATGAATGCAATTTATGTAAAAGAGGCGCATGATTATACATCTAACGAAATTTTAGCTTAAGTTTAATGTTGCCATTTCTTCTTCACGTATTAGTTCTCATCAATAATCAGAGTGTCAAATCCAAATTTTATTCTATTTTGGTGTCGGTTGTGCAACTTTGCTTGGATACAAGAAGCATGATAAAGTGCAGCGGAACAGTTGATTCCCGAAACCAAAAACAGACAAGTACGCATGCCAGGTTTCAGTGGACAATCAATCATTCTTAATGTACTTTAAACAGAGGCAGCTTAGGCTTGTCATGCCAATGGTTTTGCTTGCTATTGTGAGTTGCTCCTACTTGTATCTTATCATCCTCTATATGCCTAAGCAATTTGAATCAGTCCCATGCATAAAAAATGACTGGAAAATTTAACCCCAAAGCCATGTCCTATCCCGCCAAAATCACATTCTTATACACATTTCCAACAAATTAGGAAGGCAAAAAGCTAGCAAGTTCCTCACTTGCTGTCGGTAAAGTCTGCATCGATGACATCGCCATCCTGTCCATTGCTTGATGAGTCTGAGGGTCCAGCCTCAGCACCTGGTGTGGGTCCGGCACCAGGGGCTGCGCCACCTCCAGGTTGGTTGTATAGGGATTGGCCAAGCTGCATGACTTCTTGGTTAAGAGCAGCCATGGCATCTTTCATCCCTTGGGTTGAACCTCCAGCAATTGCGTCTTTTAGATCCTTAAGTTTTGACTCAACTTTCTCCTTTACTGGAGCAGGCACCTTTTCTCCCAGCTCCTTCAGCTGTTTCTCCGTCTGGTAAACAACAGACTCAGCCTGGTTCTTTGTGTCGATTGCATCTCTCTTCTCCTTGTCCTCCTTGGCAAATTTCTCAGCTTCCTTCACCATTCTATCTACCTGAAATAATCATAAATTACCTCAGCATTAGCCTCCCGTACAAAGAACCATAAAAGAAAGAAAATGTTTCATCTACAGTAGAGTCAACATTGGAATCATGCAACTCTGAAAAAAAAAAAATCGAGCACTGGAATAATGCAACTCTGATTTCCACCAAAGCACAATTCTTCAAAAAGGTCACAAGGCTGATTGCATACATAAGAAATGACTTGATGCCTAATAACTTCTGAGTTTAGACAATAAAGCATAAAATTATAAAAGGGCAGCTCAAAGCATGATTAACTATCAACAGCAACCAGAGACTGGGAAGGAAATAAGCATTAATTCATTTCCCTAAAGGTGACCTAACATGAGGCATACCTCAAAAACAATTTTACACGACCATGCAATTAGCCAACATCAAACATACCTCATCACTGGGCAAGGTACTGGCACCAGTAATGGTGATGTCTTGCTTTTTCCCGGTACCTTTATCAACAGCGGTAACGGAGAGAATACCGTTGGCATCAATGTCAAATTTCACCTCAATTTGAGGAACCCCACGTGGAGCTGGGGGAATACCATCAAGACGGAAGCTCCCAAGAGACTTGTTGTCCCTCACAAACTCTCTTTCTCCTTGGAGAACATTGATCTCAACACTGGTCTGACCATCTGCAGCCGTTGAGAACACCTCTGACTTGGAAGTGGGCAGTGTAGTATTTCTTGGGATAATTTTTGTCATCACACCACCAAGGGTTTCCAAACCAAGAGATAATGGGGTCACATCCAATAGAACAATGTCACTAACATCTCCAGCAAGAACACCAGCCTAGAATCAAACATAGTAAGGCATGTCAGAAGAATACGGATCAAATACTAACACAAAAAATTTAAATCCACAAACTAGTCCTCAGATTTTTGTGATGTAAAATCACCCAAGGAATCAAGGTTATCAATGCTCCAATATAAGTTTCACAACCTGAAAAACTGACAGTGCTAGGATCATAAGTATTTCACTAGTGTTGAACTTACCTGAACAGCAGCTCCCAGGGCAACAACTTCATCAGGATTGACTGTGACATTTGGTTCCTTGCCAGTCATTTTCTTCACCAGCTCCTGAACAGCAGGAATGCGTGTTGATCCACCGACAAGGATAACCTCATCTAGATCTTTGAAGGAAAGTTTTGCATCCCTCAAAGCAGTTTCAACAGGAGTCTTGAGCCTATAAGGACAAATTGCAGATATAAGAAAGATAGCTGAGTATTAGGAACCAGAAAAAGTCAAAATAGGCACTAGTAATAGCAACCAATGAGAGTAACAGTTAACAATTATGCCTAGAATTTAAGTTTCTCCTCACATGTAAAACCCACCCCATAAAAAGATTTACAATGAAGCAGCACAAGGTACCTGTCAAGCAGGTCTGAACACAGTTCCTCAAACTTCGCTCTTGTAAGGGTGGTCTCAATATGCTTTGGCCCATCTGCAGTAGCAGTAATGAAAGGCAAGCTGAAAAGCAGAAAACTGTTCAGTACAATACACTGCTAGAGAGTAGGATTTCTTCGATGGTCGTGCAAACACAAAGAGTGCAATCCAAATATATGTGATATACCTGATGTTTGTCTGAGTCAAAGACGACAG
Source organism: Azadirachta indica (assembly GCA_022749755.1). Classification (NCBI taxonomy): domain Eukaryota; kingdom Viridiplantae; phylum Streptophyta; class Magnoliopsida; order Sapindales; family Meliaceae; genus Azadirachta; species Azadirachta indica. Next base: position 4,331,290 of record CM040444.1, on the reverse strand, counting down.
CTCCATTTTAGCCTTCTCAGCTGTCTCCGTTAGACGCTGAAGAGCTTGCTTGTCCTTTAGAAGATCTATGCCTTCATCTCTCTTGAAGTTTTCAGCAAGCCAATCAACAATCCTCTGAATGTATTATAAGACAATCGTAAGTCCATTGAGAACAAAATCAGACCACAATGTGTTCAACATATACACATCAATCAAGGATAAGGAAAATGATTCGAACCTTATCAAAATCATCACCACCCAAATGGGTATCTCCTGAAGTGGAAAGCACTTCAAAGACTCCATCACCGACCTCAAGCACTGCAACCAAAGCGAAGTGAATTATACAATACTCAATTATGAATCAAACTTTCGACTAAAAACAGCCAAACAAATAATGACATTCTAATGGCTACCATGACTTATTTCAGCCCATACAATTTATCATATTGCTACTGTTATAATTCCCTAGAGCAGCAATGAAAATGGATAAACTTCTGAAGCAGTACCTGAAACATCAAAAGTACCACCACCAAGGTCAAATACTAGGATGGTCTCATTGTTTTTCTTTTCAAATCCATATGCCAATGAAGCAGCAGTAGGCTCATTGATGATACGTAGAACTTCTAAGCCAGCAATACGACCAGCATCCTTTGTTGCTGTCCTCTGGGAATCATTGAAGTATGCAGGCACTGTGACCACAGCTTTGGTCACTTTATCATTCAAAAATTTGGATGCATCATCCACAAGTTTTCTCAAGACCTGAATTAGAAACACAAAATAAACTAATTATCAGCAGACAGTCCACATATATTATATGGGGTAACACTCCAATTTGACCAATTAAGATGAGTTCATTATGATGTATAAAAGTAACGGACAGGACAGGACACAATTTTGCAGAATAACCAACATATTGTGGGTATCATTTGTGACCAGTGTTTTTGTCATGCACGCGTATATCCATTTATGATATATATAAATGTGTGCAGGAAAAAAAATCTTTAATGGATGGAAATGCTCTTTGAAGCAAAAGCTCAAATCAACTAATCAACAAACAATCATCGATATGCAAGGATACAGAACCATCAAGATTAAACAAGTATCAAAACATATATTCCAATCCAGCACCTATCCTTCTACAAGGACTTATCTAAATGCAGATATCAACATCGTTTTTCCCACTATCACACCATTTAAAAGCGACAGAAAAGCACTGCCCCACATATTACAGAACCATCGGTAAACAAAATGTACAAAATCCAAACATTCACATTTCATTATCTCAATGCAAACCAAAGAGAGCAGAACTATCACACAGTCAATTAAGTACCAAACAATTAGAGCTATACGTGAACAAACTTTAAACCCAACAAAACACTAACTCAACAATCAAAGAAATAAACTACCAATAAGATTCAATTAAAAAAAAACACCTTAAAGGAAATAACATCACCAAAGAAAGAATACTAATACATTAAAAAATCAACAAACCCACCAATAAAATTAACTATACCAAGAAGAACACTCAACTAACAAGTTTATAACTCTTATACCTGAGCGGAAATCTCTTCAGCCGCAAACTGCTTGCCAATAGCAGGACATTCCAACTTCACATTACCATTCTCATCTCTCACAACTTTATACGAAACCTGTTTCGACTCCTCGTCAACCTCAGACATCTTCCTCCCAATAAACCTCTTCACTGAAAAGAAAGTATTCTCCGGATTCACAACCGCCTGCCGTTTCGCAATCTGCCCCACCAACCTATCCCCATTTTTCGTATACGCCACCACAGACGGCGTCGTTCTCTGCCCTTCAGCGTTTGTCACAATCGTCGGCTTCCCTCCTTCCATTGCCGCCACCGCCGAATTCGTTGTCCCCAAATCTATCCCCACCACCTTCTCATTCACCACTCTCACCGGCCCAACCCTTCTCCTATTCTCATTCTTTAACTTCAAAACCGCAGCGTTTGGCAACCCAAATCGCGTCGCCCCAACCCTCTGCCCGAAAAACACCGTTCTCGCTCCACTCGATTTATTCCACCCATTACTCCCGTTTTTTCTCGACCCAAGTGAAATATTCCCAAGAAAATGGATTTGAGCTGTAGAAGAAGAAGCCATACAAGTCTTTCTCTGAAAAGTAAACGACACCTTAGTTTTGAAACGAGGAGATGAAAATCAAAATTTTGAATTGTCGGTGTTTTAAGAGTTTGTGAGTTTTAAGGTTGAATCACAAGAAGAAGAAATGGAAGAAGATAAGAGAAAGGTGGAGAGGGGTTTAGGCGGAGAGAGAGTGAGGGTTAGGTGATGACACGTGTAACAATTCTAGAACCATCTACAGACTTTTAGTCTCTCCGATTCGGGTTTCACGGGCAGGGGAGAGAGTCAATTTCTGGCCGTTGGATTGGATCTCTCAGCTGACCGGATGGAAAGATCGAGGTGGTTCGGTAGTTTGTCTGTTTGAGTTCAGTTGGGCTGGGCTCATACCAGGGTGGTTTGATTTTCGGAATAATAACATTCCAATCCCTAAAACTTTTATTATTTACATACAGGGATAATAATTTTAGACAAGAGCCATGAAACCAACACTCGACACAAAATTTACAAATTTGGATGAATTAAGACTAAGCATGTCGAATTCATGTTACTCGTTTATTAATCAAGTTGTATTCTATTTTGATATCTTAAACCCTCGAATCTATTTATGATATAGTTAATTATTCGAATGATCATATTATATTAACTCATAAATCTATTTATAACTCATATAAGTTATATATCATTTTCAAACGATTAAAAATTGTGAGATTAATTTTAAAATTCTAAATTACATGTCCTAAAAGTAATTTTTATTTTGACTTTTTGAGGGGTAAAAAAACAGAGAAATCCTAACCAATTCCATTATGTCAAAACTGATAGCTGACATACTTTCTCTAGCACGTTGTTAGATTTTGAATGAAACTTCTACTTTTCTTATTCTATCAACTCATCGACTTTTTATTATTAATTGAAATTGCATTTAATGATATAGATTTTACATTTGAAACAAATAAGTTCCTGAGCCCTACTTCAATTGCTGAAAAACGTATGTATTCAATAGCCATTTGGTATAATTTTTTTATTAACTTAAAAAATACTTTTAATCTTAAAAGCTCTTAAAAAAATTTTTTGACTAGGTGTTTATTTGGTTTAATTTTTTTATTAGTTAAAAGGGTTTTTTTAATAATAAAAATTCTTTTTAAATTTTTTAATATTATTTAATTGACAATAAAAAGAAATTTTAAAAATTAAAAAAGTTATTTTTCTTTTGTTAGAAAAAACCTAAATTTGACATTTTAACAGTGAATGTTTTCTAACTTTTTTAAAAAGTAAAATTGTTTAAAATACTTTTATTTTATTTTAAAAATTTTACGTTATTTTTTTAAAATAAAACATTAAAAATTTATCTATTAAAATAATTACTCAAATGTTTTTAAAAATTATTTGTGACAACCAAATAATTAATAAATTTTTGTTAAAAGTTTTACTCGTAAAAATTTTACGAATAAAAAGTTTACTTTATAAAGATTTATTTGAAAAATTATATCAAACAGACTATAAAAGAGATTAGAAGTACTTTCAATTTTTTTTTTACCTCATTTAATTTGATGTTATTAAAGAAGCTATTTAAAAAGCTAAAAAAAAATTATTTTAATACTATTAAACAAATCCAAAATTTTAAGCTCTTCAGCATCAAAGAAAATTTGTATATTATAGGTGATTACACGATTCGAATTAGCAGATGATGACAATAATTAAATAATTAATAAATTTTTATTTAAACTCTATTTATAAAATTTTTATTTCCAAAAATTCCACCGAAAAAATTTTGTAAAGTATAACAAATTGCACTTGGTAGGAGTTAGGACCTACTTGTTACTAATAAAAAACCTATTTGTGATTTTGTAAAATGAGAAATCCAGATATTATTATCACATTTTTATGGTTATTCTTGACTCATTATTTGATAAAAGTAAGCTCTGAATTCTTAATTTGCATTAATGATATATCACGAGATCTATTAAAATTCAGTTCAAAATTTTCACTTCAAAAATAAATATCTGGAGTTTGAATCACCCAGCAAGACGGGTAAAAGAATGTTTAAAAATAAAAAAGAAATCAAAATAATATCGAAATTTTATCAAAAAAAAAAAAACCATATTCGGCAATTGATATATTAAATATGATTATTACTTAACGTAAATCTATACAAAAAAAAATAAACTGGTTTTTCTTGTAACTGGGTGTTTCCCATTTAGTTCCGATATCCTCTGTATTTTCAAAAAACAACTTGAATCAGTTCCCCGTGCAATAAAAAGGGTACAACGAAATCGAAACAAAATGGAAGCTTCTCATTTGCTTTCAGAAAAATCTGCATCAATAACATCATCATTATCAGGTCCCTTGTCGGATGAATCTGACGGTGGAGCTTTGGCACCAGAAGCAGGTCCTGCACCTGGTTGGTTGTACAGGGATTGGCCAAGCTGCATGACTTCCTGGTTAAGGGCAGCCATGGCATCTTTCATCTTTTGAGTTGAGTCTTCTGAAATGGCATCTTTCAGCTCCTTAAGTTTTGCCTCAACTTTCTCCTTGACTGGTGCTGGAACCTTTTCTCCGAGCTCCTTCAGCTGCTTCTCCGTCTGGTACACAATGGAATCTGCCTGGTTCTTTGTGTCAATGGCGTCCCTCCGTCCCTTGTCCTCCTTTGCAAACTTTTCAGCTTCTTTCACCATTCTATCTACCTGCAAATTTCAGTTCAAATGTTTCTTCAGCACCAGCTAAGAAACTATTTCATTGTGCTTTGAAGTCCATATGAGCATAGTTCACTGGAAGAATCAAAGGTTAATTGAATTTGGGAACTTAAAACAAAAAGTTCAACAGGAAAACAGACTGGATGATGTCTTGTTTTAAACAGTGTTCAGTTGGCTCGATAGTATCAAACTTACCTCATCACTGGGCAAGGTGCTAGCACCAGTAATGGTGATGTCTTGTTTCTTCCCTGTGCCTTTGTCAACAGCAGTGACAGAGAGAATTCCATTGGCATCAATGTCAAACTTGACCTCAATTTGGGGAACCCCACGTGGTGCTGGTGGGATACCATCTAGACGGAAGCTGCCAAGAGATTTGTTATCTCTAACAAACTCCCTTTCACCTTGAAGGACGTTAATCTCGACACTGGTCTGTCCATCGGCTGCAGTTGAGAAAACCTCTGATTTGGAAGTGGGTAGAGTTGTGTTTCTTGGGATGATCTTCGTCATAACACCGCCAAGGGTTTCTAAACCAATAGATAGTGGTGTGACATCCAATAGGACAATGTCACTAACATCTCCAGCTAGAACACCAGCCTGGAATAAAATTAAATAAAGCAAGATAAAGATTAAGGAGCTAAACAGAAAAGGATAAATATCAAATTCACAAATTTATCCTGAGAATGTTGTTGAGATATTCTCTGCCAGACAATGGAGACTGTAAAATTCTCCATTATAAATTGAACTATCTTGAAAATGGAACACACTTTTCAGAAGTGTTGAGCATACCTGAACAGCAGCTCCTAGTGCAACCACCTCATCAGGATTGACTGTGACATTCGGATCCTTCCCAGTCATCTTTTTCACCAGCTCCTGAACAGCTGGAATACGTGTTGATCCACCAACAAGGATAACTTCATCTAGATCATTGAAGGAAAGTTTTGCATCCCTCAAGGAATTTTCAACCGGTCTTTTGAGCCTATAAAAGGCAATTTGAGGAGATGATCCAGAGAATGAAGAATTAGGACCCAAATTGCCATGAAGCAGGGTAAGCACAAGATAATGGAAAGAACATCAAACCATTAAAGCAAGGACTTCAAGCCAACAAGCAACAATATAGATATTTTATTAGAACAGTTATCGGACTGCTGTGAAAAGAACTTATACAAGACAGTATAACACACCTATCAAGCAGATCGGAACACAATTCCTCAAATTTGGCTCTTGTAAGTGTAGTCTCAATGTGCTTAGGCCCTTCTGCAGTAGCAGTAATGAAAGGCAAGCTGGAAAAATAGAAAATTATCATAAGAACATACAGCTGGGAAGCAGGATATGTATGAGGAAAAACGGTCACCAAGATAAGGCAACATACCTAATGTTTGTCTGAGTCAAAGACGACAGCTCCATTTTAGATTTCTCGGCAGCCTCAGTTAGTCGCTGAAGAGCCTGTTTGTCCTTCAAAAGATCAACGCCTTCATCTCTTTTAAAGTTTGAAGCAAGCCAGTCAACAATCCTCTACACATATTACATCAAATTTTATGTCCATTAATCAACTAAGCAAACCCAAATTAACTTCTCTCTCCTTTTCATCCACATGCAGTCAAACATTACGCAAACAAAAATAGAAAAACATGTATGAGAAAAAGATTCCAACCTTATCAAAGTCATCACCACCCAAATGTGTATCTCCTGAAGTAGAGAGCACTTCGAACACTCCATCACCGACCTCAAGCACTGGAATGAAGAAAATATGAGTTAGATGACACTAAAATATTTAATTACAGACAGATCTTCAGTTCAAAATATTTTGACAGCCACCAAGACTAATTTCTGCTAAAATAACAATTTAAGCTACAACAGTCCTAAATTCGCGTCCATAGCAGCATAAGACAGAACAAAGATAAACTTCTGAAACAGTACCTGAAACGTCAAAAGTACCACCACCAAGGTCAAACACTAGGATGGTCTCATTGTTTTTCCTTTCAAATCCATAAGCAAGTGAAGCAGCGGTAGGCTCGTTGATAATACGGAGAACTTCTAAACCAGCAATACGACCAGCATCCTTTGTTGCTGTCCTTTGTGAATCATTAAAGTAAGCAGGCACCGTGACAACAGCTTTTGTCACTTTATCATTTAAAAACTTGGACGCATCATCGACAAGCTTTCTCAAGACCTGAAATAGAAGCATGACATCCATGAATTATCAGCATGCACTCTAGTCATGTGAAATGAGCTTAACACAGAAAATGAAGAAATAAGAAGACAGTCACCACTGCAATTTAATCAATTAAAATAAGCTATGTTGCTGTATAACTTTCAACAAACAAAATTAAATATTAATTATGTACTTTCTGTAAGCCTTAACTAGTATCACACCATTGACCTACGTATGACTTCCTAGCAAGTTAAAGATATCTTTAAAGTGAACAAAAATGCTGTGTCACAGTTCAGTACAAGCACAAAGAAAACTGTTTGAACCATACAAGATAATTTACAAGATACTCAATTATACTGCTCCACAAAGATGCCCACAGTCAAAATTTAAACATTCAACAAAACTCATTAACCCTACCCAAAAATCCCCAATTCGTTAAACAAATCCCAGAACCAAAATTCACAAGGATGAATATATAAACATTTTCTTTCGTTTTCCTACCACGTTCTAGCAAGCAACAGCACCGTCCCACCAAGTATAAATCCATCAACTAAAAATCCACAAAATAAAGCAGTATACAATCCAAACATTAACATATTAATAGGAACCAAATAGACCGCGGCTGTCAATCACTCAACAAACTGCATTTAACTTCCCATATCAATTACAGTACTAATTAAACAAACCTCTAATTCAACAAAAAAATTTCTGAGCAACCAAAACCAAATCCTGATGCAATTCATAGCAAAACACCAAAAAGGCAACAAAGACAGCAACAAAAAGATAAAATGTAGAAAAACTAACACACCCACCATCAAAATCAAATCAATCAAAACCGACAAAAGAAACATGAACTAAAACATTCCACTAGAAACCACAAATACAAAATTCAACAATACACAACACGAAAAATACACTTAACACCCTTATACCTGAGCTGAAATTTCCTCTGCAGCAAACTGCTTGCTAATAGCAGGACATTCCAACTTCACATTTCCATTCTCATCTCTCACAACTTTATACGAAACCTGCTTCGATTCCTCATCCACCTCAGACATTTTCCTCCCAATAAACCTCTTCACCGAGAAGAATGTATTCTCGGGGTTCACAACAGCCTGCCGTTTCGCAATCTGACCCACCAATCTATCCCCAATTTTCGTATACGCCACCACAGACGGCGTCGTTCTCTGCCCTTCAGCATTAGTGACAATCGTCGGCTTCCCTCCTTCCATCGCCGCCACCGCCGAATTCGTCGTCCCCAAATCTATCCCCACAACCTTCTCGTTCACCACTCTCACCGGGCCCACACCACACCTTCTTCTTCTTCCACTCTCATTGTTTAACTTCAAAAACGCAGCATTTGGAAGGCCGAAATGTGTCCTTCCCAGCCCTTGTCCGAAGAAAACCGTTCTTGCCGCTGATGATTTGTAACTGCCGCTGTTACTTCTTCTTGAAGTGAATGAAACATTACCCAGAGAGTGAATTTGGGCTGTTGAAAAGGTTGCCATTTTTATGCTTCTGCTTGTGTAAAAAGCTAAACTTTTTTCGAGAGCAGAAGAAGATTAGGATATTTTGTTTGGGCGTGTTCGAGGAGAAAAACCCTAGGGTTTTTGTAGAAAAATGGGAGTGTTCAGCGAATGGAAATCCTGTGGATAACACTCAAATTAAAAAGTTTTACTCTACGGTCCCTATCTTTTAATATATTTGTCACAATAACATTATTTGTCTATTTGCATTGGATAGGTCCTCAATAGTATAATAATAAATTAATAAGTGCATGTTTCTTTTTTTTTATTAATCAAAAGATTTTTTTAATATTAAAAGCCTTTTTAATTCTTTTTTAGTGTTGATTAATTGATACTAAATTCAAACTTTTAGAAATTAAAAAAGATCATCTTTTTCTATGAGTTCTTAACAGTAGAACTTGTTAAACTTTTAAAAAAATTAAATTATTCAAAATATCGTTTATTTAATCTAAAAATTTTTATATTATTTTCTTATAATATAATTTTAAAAATTATATATAAAATTATTTATATCAATTTTTCAGAAATTGTTTAATTTTTGTCAAAAATTTTATTCATAAAAATTTTACTCATAAAAAGTTTATGTCAAAAAGTTATACTAAAATATGTTTAACAAAAATTTGAGTTCGACTGCCCAAATCAATTTATTCTAAATTTAAATAGACTTAAATTAATTTATTCTAAATTCAATCTAACTTGGATTCGGGTTCGATATTTTTCGACTCAACTCGATACAAACCCAAACCTTATATTGAAGCTTTTAAAAGTCGGCAATACGATTAATAAAAATCTTGTTTTTATATTTCTAGGTCGAATTTTGACCTATAGCTGTGCAAGCCCAAACTTATAATTTTATTACTTTAGCAAATTACTTGCCGGCAATCCAATTGGAGTGTTAGGGATCAATTTGATATAAGTAGAAAAACTATTTACTTATTCAAGAGAACATAGAAACTCAGGAACCCAAATGGTATTAACTATTTTATATTTTTCTTGAGGGTAGTTAAATACGAGATATTTTCTTTTCGAAATTATTATTAGTTCAAACATTTTAGAAATTAGTTCAATTGCTTAGATTTTATTTTGTTAATTAGAAAAAAAAAATTCAACTTCAAACCTCATATTGTACAAACTCCACTAAATTTTAGTTGAACCAAAATTATATTGTTCAACAAATTAAATTCTACTTTAATTTGGTAAGGGCAAGTCTAATTATTAAAAATATGAATCAATATTTAAGAAATATCTTAACAAATTAAAATCAAAGTTGGCTTGAGAAGTTAGATTCTATTTTATTTTACATTTAATGTCATTTTTTAAATTAATGAGATATTAAATGAATTTTTTAATTCTTTTACTATATTTAATATATAAATTAAAATATAAATAAAGAAAAAGGTCTTATAAGAATTTTGAAGGGGTAATACCTAAATCACTCTCTTCAAAATTAAGTAGAAATATATCAACTCTCAAAATTCAATAGAAACACATAAAACTCCCCAAGAATGCAAATATACTCAGTAACTAAATCCAATTGCTTTAGCTGTGAGCATAGGCAAATCAACTCACAAGCATACCTCAACAGATTAACATGAGAAAATTTACTGCCTAAGAATTTACAAAATGTGCAAGGAAGAACATGCTTAGATTGAAAACCAGCGTTGCTATCCTATATAGTGAATCGTGTAATTCTCTCTGCACTGCATTATTTGGAAGTTACTAAATTTTCATTGTTTGATTGTTGCAAGTTAGAACAAACAAAGAAGACTTCTTATGTTAAAAAATCGGTAAGCCAACATGGTTGCTTTCTTCTTTCGTACATGAGAAATGTTCAAACCTGAGGAATGGATAACAAATGAGTTCTGGAATACGGCATCTGTATTTTCTGGATATGGATTTACTGTTTTGTAGCAAATTGCTTTTGGGGAAGTGCTCTCCATCCAATATCACTCCGGTAGAATCCTCCTGGCCAGTTTATTTCTTCTACTGCATGATAAGCTCTATCTCGTGCCTCTTGAAGGTCTTTACCTTTTGCAGTAACCCCAAGAACACGGCCTCCAGTAGCAATGTAGTTGCCATCTGAGTCAACTGCAGTCCCAGCATGAAATATCTTAACAGATGAAGTGACTTGTTCTGCTTCTTCAAGGTTTTGTATCACAGTGCCTTTCTCATAGGATCCTGGGTATCCCTTGCTTGCCATAACTACCACCATGGCAGGCCCTGGAGACCAGTTCAGAGTTACACCAGTTAGCTCTCCTCGACAAGCTGCAAGTAGAACTTGTGCGAGATCAGATTCCAGCCTCACCATCAAGACCTACGCATTATTAGAGGGAAACCAGAGACAAGTTAAAAATAAACCCAGACAGAGTGTAAGTTATATGATATCATGCTGTCTCACGAGTCAACAGCTGTCAAGCTAGTTGATTTGGGGTGAGCCCCTAAATTCCTAAGCCTTGCCAGTAGATGTTGTTGATCCTATTTTTAGTTTTAGCTCCTACATATTTCAGACATGCCTACGCTCAAAAATCAATTGAAAAAATCTCTTTCAACATAATGCCTAAATAGCTAAAAGTCTATACTGTCAGTTCCGAAGCTTTTAATCATGCATAGCCAATCTGAGAAAAAATTCAGGCCAAAATAATAAAGAAGCTTTGAAAGAATTCAATGATCAAGAGAGCAGCGGGGAGACAAAGCTGCAGAATTACCAAAACAGTGAAATCAAAATGAGTTTATATGATGTTTAAGTTTCAGAATGTATAATAATATGAGGGAAAAACAAAATTTACGCCAAACCCCACTTCAACCAAGTGGAGTTCAGCAAGTTTGGCTTAGTTCAGGTGTGGCAGGATACAACCACAGTGCATAATAGAAAATAAATAAATAAAAACCTCATGGCACTGCCAATTCTTCTGAGAAACAAGCCTCCCAAGAATCAATATGTAAGTTAAAAGCAACGTCATATGAGACGTATACAATATGAGGCCCTTGAACTTACCTGGCACTCTGGATCTCCAAATCGAACATTGTACTCGATTAGCTTAGGTAGGCCAGACTTCTTCTCAATCATGAGCCCAGCATATAAGACCCCAACAAACTTGCATCCCTCTGCTGCCATTCCCTTCACTGTAGGGAAAATTATAGATTCCATGACCAAAGATTGAAGTTCTTTCGTTAAGACTGGTGCTGGAGAGTAAGCCCCCATGCCCCCAGTATTGGGTCCTGTATCACCATCACCAACTCGTTTATGGTCCTGAGCAGATTCTAGAGGTATGGCATTCTCTCCATCCACAAGGGCAAAAAAAGATGCTTCTTCTCCTTCAAGAAATTCTTCAATAACGACGCGGCACCCTGCAGAACCAAAAGCGTTTTTTACAAGCATGGAATCAACAGCTTCATACGCTTCCTCCAGTGTCATAGCAACAATAACTCCTTTCCCAGCAGCCAATCCATCTGCTTTGACAACAATAGGTGCTCCTTGATCTTTAATGTATTGCTTTGCAGCAGATGGATTTGTAAATGTTTTATACTGCAACAATAAGTCTATACATCAGCATAATTTTCCTCTGGTGGCGAAATGAAAGAGTTAAGAGACCAAGGACTAGACGATTCTAGTTTACCAGCGAAAAAAGAAGGGGAAAGAGAAACAAGACCAAATAAGCAATGATATTCACACTAAATAATAGGTCAACTAGTTCATAAAAATGAAAATAGAAAAAGAAACCAAAAGAATACAGAATGGCAAAAGGTCAGTACAATCAGTAGGAATGTTGTATTGAGATCAAAGCCAAAAGCACAAACCTTAGCAGTAGGAATGTCATATTTGTCACACAAATTCTTCATAAAGTTCTTTGAGCCTTCCAAAGCCGCAGCTTCCGAAGACGGGCCAAAAGTAGGAATTCCAGCTTTTACAAGTTTGTTGGCAAGACCAGACACAAGAGGAGCCTCTGGCCCCACAACAACTAGTCCCACGCCCCATTTGTGGCAGAAGGAAATCACAGCTTCCCCATCTAAAATGTCTAGGTCCGGGATACAAGTTGCATCCCCTGAGCTGGATATCCCTGCATTCCCCGGTGCACAAAATATAGCATCACATGAGGGAGATCGTTTCAAAGCATAGCAAAGTGCATGTTCCCTTCCTCCTCCACCGATAACCAACACAACTACCCTCTCCCCTGCATCATTAGCAGATAACAAAGACTTAAAATTTATCAATCAATAAATAAATAGCAAAACCATTCATTTGAACATAATATTTCATCTTTCTTCAATTTCTTTAATCACATGAACTCACATTTTTCTTCTAGTTCACAATTCACAAAAGCCTAAAATGAAACCATAGCTTCATGGTATAATCAAAATATTACCAAACTGCTATATACAATATCTTCTATATATTCTTACGATCTTCAAAATAAAAAAAAAAAAAAAGAACACAAATTCATCAATTATGCCATAAGAGCCACATTGAAACTCACAAATTCTAAATCCCACCAACCGGATACTCGAAAATTTTTCGGTACAACAAGCACAGAAATTCTTTCCCGGTAGCTTTGAGCTAGTTCAAAACTATCACAAGTGCCCAATTGTGTTCTTTTTAACTATAAACACACATCATACAAAACAAGCAATGACACATTTAACAAACAAAGATCATAAAACCAAAAAAAAAAATTCAAAACCCATCAATCAAACAAAAATAGAAAAAGAAATCTCACAAAAACTCCAGTCAATTAACTCACTTACCGCTGTTACTGGCCGCATCAACTGAAGCCGACGGCTTTGAATTCTGGGCAACGCATTTGAGCGTGCCCAATAACGAGTTTTTAATAACCTGGTGATTACAACCAATACTAAAGTGGTGTCCCGCAAAGAAACTGAGATTGTTCGATGAAGCAAATGGCTTCTGAAACTGGAAGCACTTGTTGCTGCTGTTGGAAAGCTTGAAACAAGGAGAAAGACTAAAACTTGCGCAAGCCATTTTGTTGTATTTCTTTGGTCGAAACTCCGCGTTTAAAATTAGAGGAAATGTCAATTCCGTTGAAGCAGAAGAAGAAGAAGAAGAAGAAAGAGATGAAGAAGGAAAGGCAAAGGAGGAAAACAGGAGGAGCAAACGGTTTCATTTGTTCATAGGGTTCAAGGCTGTTATTTTATTTCTAAAACCTCTTAAAATGGGAAAAATGTAAAGAAAATAACATCATGGTCTCTAATTATTCACATTTCACAAAGAAGAGAATAGTTTCTATGTTTATAACAAATAGATAGGTGACAAGCAATGACCTTAAACCCAGTGAACATCGTAGAAGAAAGTACGATGATTTGACACGAATATAATGTGAATAAATAGATTTGAAATAAAAAAAAATTGACATGATTAATAAAAGAGTAATATAAGCTTTGGGTTTATGTATATTAACAATTAAATTTGTTTATAACACAATTAACTATTTAAAAATTATATTATATTAATTAACTCATTTATGATTAAATAGATTTATCTTATATTTTTTATATTTTTTAAAACTTTAAGTTATATTTACCATATTTTAAAAACTGTTCAATTTTATTTATAATAAAAATTTATTATATTTATGAAGGTAATATTATACTAATATATTAAAATATATAAAAAATTGTTAAGTGGGTGAGGCCATTATAACTCATTTAATTCGTCTAATAATCATGATAGGTCAAAGTTTTCAATGCATGATGCTATTATTCAATAAATTATATTTGAATTAATTATATTATACCTTTATTTGACATGCTACAAATATTATGTGTCAACTCAAATTTTTACTCTTAATAATCCTTATTGAAACAATTAAAATACCTATTAGTGTTAGTTTATTTCTTCTAGATAGATGATTAGTATTCATTTAAATCAGTTGTGTAATGGAATATAAGGAACGTTCATTCACAATAAAAACTAAACATGTTCCAACCATCACCTCCCAAATCATTGAACACTTTTATAATTTTTTTGAACTCCTACTTTTAAAGATCACTATTGCTAAAAAATTACTTTTAAAGACTATATTTAGAAGGTTAAGAGCATTAAAAATAACTCACTATTAGCAACTTTCTCAATCATTGGGCTCAAATCTTGATGATAGTTCAAGCACTTGAACGCTCAAGTATTGTTGGTCAATATTCAATATTATAAAGGGTGGGATTATTATGGTAATAAGATTAAGGACTTATTTGTCATTAATGAACCAACTATGTGTTTATTTTATGAACAATTAAAAATAGGGATCTGGAAGTTATTTTCCCATTTTAATATCAATAATCAGGGAAAATCGGATGTGGTCGGCTAAAGAAGGGATTAAAAATTAATGCACCAAAACCAATCAGATTTTGACACGTAGCACGTGAAGGCTCAAGCTTTTAAGGACGTAGAGAGGTTAAGGGCACAAAATCAAAACGTCCTAGATTTTTATTTTTGTTTCGTTATTCCCGTTACTTTTTATTTAATTTTTAATATTCATATTTTTAAGCTGTTCGTACATTTATTATAATAAATTTTTAGTTTTATTATCTCCATCTATTAATTTAATAGATGTAATTTTAAGCTAAATGTTTGTACATTTATTAATACTATCACAATATACTGGATTTAGACGTTGTAACTTTAAAATCACAATAATATAAAATGGGATTATAAAATATCAAATATTCGCAAAGAAGCAAACAATTTCCACTAAGAATTGATATTTATCCAAAATAATTTTGCATTGTTTTTAATATTTATCAAATATTTTTTCTAACTACTTTTTAAAGTTAAATATAAGAGCACAAATATCAAATATACTATTACATTATTATAGTCAAAATTCAATATTTTGAGTATTTAATTAGAATGAAGTACCTATTTTATATAAATACATAACATATGATTTTAACTCAAATAGAGATCACATCATTCTTGTTAATCACTATAAGAAACCTTTCCCGCACATGAGAAAAGATACACATGAAGCTATAAATTAAAAAAATAAAAATAATAAAAGTTAAATTAATTATACTATGTCTACCGTTTTATTTTTCCTAAATTTTTACTTTTATTACATATAAATATAATTTTGCTCTTAGAAATTAGTTTTAACAATAATATAATTAACAGAATGACATAATAGAACATTTTTGAAACTTTTAAGAGGGTATTGGGAAATTTGATGAAATCTAAGGGGTTTATCAGTCCCTTTCCCATATTTGATCCAACAACTTTCTCCAAATATTAAAGTTGACGGCCTTTGCTTGCTTTATGGGCTTTGATGTTTACAACCCCAATCTCCTTTACTGCACCTCCAGCCCGCAGTGAGGATGAAATGGAGAAATCGTATTACTTAGAAGGAAAGGTGAGACTCAAAAGCAGCAGCGAGTCCTTGTTATATATATAATACAAGAAATTGGCAGGCCTTGAGCTTAAGGACAGCAGTATTTAGGAAATTCTTGCACCACAAGCCAACAATTTGGTTTGCAAAAATATCCAACAGCTGTTTCGTATTGACCATAACTCCACCGAAAGGTGCTACTGCATGTATAAAAGTCAAGAAGCAGGATTCCAATCTCTACAAGCCAGATTTCCGAAACATAAAAAGTTAAGCACAAATGGAGAGAATGGAAAGCATACTCTATGATGCAGCATTAAGAGGGAGTGTTCCTACCTTGTTAGAATTGCTTCAAAAAGATCCCTTAATTCTTGACAGAGTTGTCCTGAATTGTCTCTCTGAGACTCCTTTGCATGTGGCAGTAATGCTTGGGCATGTTGATTTTGTGAAGGAGATTTTATGCCGAAAGCCTGAACTTGCAGATGAATTAGACTCGCGGCAATCTGCATCTCTTCACATAGCATCACAGAAGGGTTATGTTGAGATAGTACAAGCACTTTTACGAGCTAATCCTGAGATGTGTTTCGCTCGCGATGTGGATGGAAGAAACCCTCTTCATCTAGCAGCCATGAAAGGTAGGATCGATGTTCTAAGAGAGTTGCTCGAAACCAGAACACTTGCAGCTTCTGCCACAACGATTTTTGGTGAGACCATCTTACATTTGTGTGTGAAGTTTAATCAGTTGGAGGTACTGAAGTTTTTGTTGGAAAATATGGATGACCCTGAATTTTTTAATGCCAAAGATGATTATGGCATGACCATCCTCCATGTTGCAGTTGCTGATAAACAAATTGAGGTACTGTTTTATGCATATAAAGTATATGAGTACTGCAGTAGAATCAATATTCGAATCGTAGACAACTATCTTATTGTTTGTCAATTCATGTTGCAAAACTCTATTCTGAGTCGACTTTGGATGGTCAATACAGGCATGCTTGTTACATTGAACTTTCTTTTTCTCTTATTCTAACTGTAAAATTCGAATGTGCAGGTGATAAAGTTTTTGACTGGGAGAACTAAAATAAATGTGAATGCTCTTAATGCAAATGGGTTCACAGCATTGGATATTTTAGCACAAAGCAAAAGAGATGCGAAAGATTGGGAGATTGGGGAGTCACTTCGACATGCTGGAGCAATTAGTGCAAAGGACAACAATGATATTCATCTGTCAATACAAGAACTTGGCACCAGGCAGAGCAACATGTTAACATCAAGTGAAAATAATCAAGAACAGAGAGGTAAAGATTCAGAGAACTTTCCTGAGAACAAAAATGATTGGCTGGATAAAAAGCGTAATGCCTTGATGGTGGTAGCATCACTAATTGCTACCATGGCCTTCCAAGCAGGTGTGAACCCTCCTAAAAGTCCTGCGCAAGGCTCTTCTTCCCCAGATAATTCAAGGCCAGCAGCAGCTCCAGTACAAAGGTCGCCCACCATTGGCTTGATATTCATTTCACAAGGTTTCTACAACTATAACACCATAGGTTTTCTGGCTTCTATGAGCATTATACTGTTGCTTATAAGCGGATTACCACTTAACCATAGGATTTGGATGTGGATTTTATCTGTGATACTGTGGGTTGCAATTTCCGCAATGGTACTTACTTATATGTCTGCTATACTAATCATCGAAGAAACTGAAAGTTTGTTCTCAACTGCTGCACCTGCTATCATTGTTGTATGGATGATGATCGAGGGGATTATTTATCTCTGGCACGTCTCTTGCCTTATGTTCAGGATGATAAAATATTTTAGAAAGTCATTTAGGAGAGAAGAACGTGCAGATTCAGGCTTAAAATGGTCGTGAACCAGCAATATTTGAATTGTGTAAAAACTCTATAGAGTGAATATATATATATATATATATATATATATATATAATCAGTGGTATATCAATGTACTACATGTATTTTCCAGTTATGAAAATAAAATAAAAGAAATCAAACACTGTTCTTTTACTTTCTAGAGTAAGGTCTTAATGCCCATGATACAACTAAATGAAATAATGACGCACAAATTCAACCACACGTACAGCAGCACTTTGTAGATGGTTTTGTGGCAATTAAAGAATCACTGAGCTGCAAAGAATGCATCAAACAAATCCAGAGCCAGAAACCTGAAGTGCTTCATCATTTCACAGCAATGCAAAATGCTATCCTGTTGGTTATTCCCGTTGGTAGTCGACAAATAGGCCGATACCTTCTTCAGAAACTTTCATATTCTGAAACAATAATTAATCACAGCATATCAGAGCGGCTGAGAATGTATCTCAAAACAGGTCTGTATAATTAATTGATAGATCAATTATGAATTTCGTTTATTGATTTTCTTATGCACTATAATAAAAGTTATAGTACTTAACCATTTCTTTGAACATTTGTTGTGTGATGGTATTGTTATCATCTTCCCTCCATCCTTCATCCTCATCTTCACTCTCTTGTGCTCTTTGCACTATTGGTGTACTTGAAACTCCTTGAGGAAAAGAAATCTTCAACTTTGAGCACTCTTTCATAATTACTTGATCTAAGGATGGGAATTCTAAACTGCGGTTTTCAAAGCAAAATCTTGTGAGACTTGGTAAACATTCAAGTCTCAAATATTTCAATTCTCCAAAAACTATCTCATCCTTCACTTCATTTTCCAAGTCTCTGAGTGAAATGACTTGTTCTATTGTTTTACAGCCAGTCATATTCATTCTTCTAAGTTGCTTCAGACTTCTAGCAGTTGGGGATGTCACTAAACTTATCAACTCGTCACATTCTGATACTTCCAAAGTTGTAAGATTGGGGAAAGACACTGAGGATGGCACTACATTTTTCAACTTGTCGCATTTAGATACTTCAAGAATGGCTAGACTTTGAAAAACTTCACTAGCAGGTTTAGAATTTTCCTTCCACAAATGCAACAATTTGGGCAAGTAAGACACCTTCAACTCTTCCAAACTGGAGAATGCAACCTGTGAATCAATAAAAGGATTAAACTAGAAAGGTGCTAGCATGTGAAGATGAATGTGTATTTTGAACTTGATTCTGGATCTGTATATATGTATGGATGCTATCATGGTTAAATAGTTGACGCCACGATAATGGGGAGATAAAATACTCTGGGCTCATACCTTGTCAACCAAGAACAGTGTTTGTCGAATTTCCATTTCATGTTGGCTCTCCCAGCAAGTCTCCTGGAGGTTCAGAATTTCTAAAGCGAATATCTCCACTTTGTCACATCCATGCACCATCAATTTCTTTAGTACCGGCCATTCTGAAATATATATTCCAGGGTAAAAATGTTTTGAGTTTTGGGAGGTCCTCCATTGACAACGAAGTCAACTGGGAAACAAAAACCTAACTGATTCTTCTTCTAATTCCTCTTTGGCAACAATTTCCTCCACCATGCAAGAAGTTACTTCGAGCTGTTTAAGTTGAAAAAGACACCTAGCTATGGAGGCTGGGAAGAGGCATTTCAGACTCAAACAGGAGTGAACCTTTACCGAATATAAATTCTCAGGAGAGAGAATTCCTTGTGCATCCAAATTCCATGCTTTCTTCAGTTTTGGCAAATTACATAAATGTATTTCTCCTAACTGACCGACTTTTGTAGCATGTGTCTTCTCTCTACCTTGAACTTCAAATATTTCTTCCAGTGAATCACAACTCACTACTGTTAAAACATATAGTCTCTGCAGTCTCCCATGCATAATAGGTGGAAAAAGATTCTGAAGCTTACGACAATCCTGTACCGTCAAGTTCTTTAATTTGCTGAATGAATTCAAAGTCAGCTGCTCGTCCCATATTTTTATCAAGTTATGCATGTT
Organism: Azadirachta indica; assembly: GCA_022749755.1. Lineage (NCBI taxonomy): Eukaryota > Viridiplantae > Streptophyta > Magnoliopsida > Sapindales > Meliaceae > Azadirachta > Azadirachta indica. The sequence goes on along the minus strand of CM040444.1, from coordinate 4,311,642 downwards.
GTAGACTGTCAATTTCTCCAAATTAGGGAGAGCCACCTGAAGAGTTCAATTTAATCGCATCAATGGAGATAATAAACACACATACAGATATATAAAGGGATGTGAGCTAGGAAGGAAAGAATTAAAAAGCCAAAAGGACAAGGAGATCATAACCTTGTCATCAAAGAGAAGCTGTATGTCAGCATGGAGGGTTTCTTCCAAACCTTCAGCTATTGCAGATATAGAATTGGATATGAATGTTTTCATATTAACACAATCATCAATCCACAAACTTGATAATGATGGAAAGTCAATTGAATTTCTACTGCTTTTGTTGATAGAATCCAGATTGCATACATGCATCAGATTTGGTAAATGATATAATCCCAGCTGTGTTTATTGAGCGGCTATGACAACATTTATTTCCCGGCCACTAAGTGCTTCTAACTTGAATATCTCTTCTACTAAATCACAATTGCATACCATCAACAACTGTAAATTCTGGAGCCTCTCATGCACAATTGATGGAAAAATATTCAGAAGTTTATTGCAGAACCCGACACACATGCAACTTAATTTGCTGAAGGAATCCGAATTGAGGCGGTCGTTGTACCATATTTTTCTCCAGTTATCCATGCTGCATACTATCAATGTTTTCAAATTAGGGAGTGACACCTGTAGAATTTGGATTTAATCGCATTAAAAGAAGCTAAGAAGGAAAGAAAAAATTGTGAAGGAAAAGATTCACAAGGGCAAGGAGATCACCTTTTCATCAAAAAGAGGTTGTATGTCAGAATGGAGGTTTTCCTCCGAACCTTTGGCTTCTGTATATATAGAGTTGGAGATGAATGTTTCCATTCTACCGCATTTACCAATCACCAAACTTGATAATGACGAAAACACAGTTAAATTTCCAGTGCCACGGCAAAATATTTTGAGGCTTCGAAGATCTACGAGCTTCAACTCTTTTAGTCTGGGAAACATCATCATCTCACTCATTCCTTCTTCTTTTGTCAGTATAACCTATTCCAAGGACTTACATTTGAATATACTAAGCACCTGTAGTTGAACAAGACTTTTAACCATGCAAGATGGAAATAAATATCTCAAGTTAGCACAACCGTCGATATTCAAGAATTTTAAATTCTGAAAGCAAGATGTTGCCAAAAGTTTGCTGTCACAAATCATCTCAAGTGCAAGCGAGGACAGTCTCAGTTTCTTCAATTTGGGTAACACAACCTGCAGAATACAAAATTTTCCTTGTGACATCTTCATCTTTACAGAGAATTGTCATCAGTAACAATGGTTTCTAATATTACATAGAAATTAAAGATCCATTGGCCTTTAAATCAAACTGACCTTGTGACTTTAGAATGGTGGCGTATGAGGATGGAGGTCCTATATGTTGGTTAAAACAAAGGCCTTCATTTTCCGTGCAGTTGGTTATGGTAATAGTTTTCAAGGAAGGACATTTCACAATATTTTCCCGAGTAGAAACTTGTCAAGTCAGGCAGGGATTCAAGAATGATGGAGTTTAACAGAGGTAATACAATTTTGTCAGTTGCATCTTCCTCTCCTTCATTTGCGATGATTACCTCCAGCTTACCACAATTTTGTATTTTCATTTCTTCAAGCAGCTTAAGAACAGAAAAGATAGATTCAGTAAATATATATCTCAAGCCACCATAGTTTTGAAATTCAAGAAATTTCAGGTTCTTGAGGCCTATAATTCCTTGATAACCTCTTCTGCATGTATGAGTCAACCTAGGCAGATCAATGAGGTAAAAGTGACTTAACTGGAACAACAGTGCAGGATGCCTATCAACAATCAACTCTTCCAAATCAAACAATTGTTCTAGTGAATCACAATTTCGTACTTCCAACATTTCCAAATTGTTAAAGAATTGGATCAGATTTGCTGAAATAGCACAAGACATTTCCGAACAACCTTCCAGCAGCAATGATGTTAAATTGCAGAGGAAGCTCCCTGGAAGTAGACGGTCATGCCCTATTTGTTTCAGCTGGGGAGAGGTTTTCAGGTATTTTAATCCTCCAAATCCACCCTACCAAACCACCCAAAACATTGCATAATTAGTTACTGATATACTGAGTGCAGCACACCTAAATCTCAAAGCTTACATCCTATGTAACCAAAAACTTTATTCATATTAAAATAAAAAAAAAAAACTTGGAACTTGAAAAGAATTGAAAAATGGAACAAAAACAGCATGGAACATAGATAAGGAATGCATATGTACCATTTCTTTGCACAACTGTTGTCTGTTGGTATTAATGTTGTCTTGCCAAGGCTCTTGATCATCTCCCACTTTTAAATGCACTTTTTCCAACATCGCCATCTTTGGGCAATTTGCAACAATTACTTTTTCCAAGAATGGGAATCTAATAGCATTATTCCCCAGGCAACAAAAACTAGAAAGCCTTGGTAATTTATGAAGTCTTAAAGAATTTAGTCGCCTGAAGACAATCTAATCATCACAACTTGCCTGATCTCCCCCGTTTGTAATGATTTCTTTAATCACTTTGCAATCAGAAATATCCGTTCTCGTAAGATTCATCAGACTTTTAGCTGTTGAGAGTGCCATTAAGCTTATCAATCTGTTACATTTCGATACATCTACAGTTTGTAGATTCCAAAGAAATACAGAGGATGGCAGTAAAGTCTGTAATCTGCCACACATTGATAATTTGAGAGTTGCTAGATTTTGGAAAATTCTACCAGGTTGAGAATTATCCCCCCACAAATGCAACAGTTCAGGCATATAAGACAATCTTAATTCTTCTAGGCTTGGAAACCTAGAAAACCAATAAATAGTAGAAAGGAAAAGGATATGAGCTATATTCACATAAAATTCAGTACATATCAAAAAAAAGGGCCACAGATATACCTTATCCACCGAGAATAAAGGTTTTAGATGATCAAGTTGGCTTTCAGAATGAGTAGTCCGTTGGAGGGTTAGCAATTGCGAAGCTAATATCTTTACCTCAACACATTTTGCTGCACATCCAGACACTTCCATCATTTTTAACACAGGCCATTCTGAAATATGTCTTTCTGGATAGAAAGTTTTGAGTTTTGGTAAGCAATGTAACTTTAACGAGGTTAATCGAGGAAACGTAAACCGAGGAGTAATTGCCTCTTCAAATTTGTCATCTTTGGCAACTATTTCCTCCATTAAGCAAAAGCATATCTCAAGCTCTTCGAGTTGAAGGAAACGATTGGCTATGGAGGCTGGAAATAGGCTTTTCAGACCTTTACAATTATGGGCTCTTACTTTATTTAGATTCCGAAAAGCTAAAATCGATTGAACATCCATATTCCAGACATGCTTCAGGTTTGGCAATCCACAAAGATGCAAATCCATCAGTTGAGTGGCTGTTATAGAAGGTGTCATCCGATCAATGGGGGCTTGAACCTCAAATACATCTTCTAGTGAATCACAACTGTGCACCTCCAAATTTTCTAGTCTTTCAAGTCTTCCAAGCATAGCAGATGAAAAAAAATTTAGCAACTTATTGCAGTCTTTAACACACAATTTTTATTTTGCAAAAAGAATCCAAACTTAGCTGGTCACCCCATATTTTCCTCAAGTTATGCATTTGATAGACTACCAATGTCTCCAAATTAGGCAGTCGAACCTGAAGAATTTTATTACAACTGCAACCAGCGTTCATATATAACTAAACAATAGGGAAGATAAGTCAACAAAAATTGAAAGAATAAAAGTAATTCAGTTAATTTAGAATCTATAAGAACAAAACAAACTAATAAGAAAAGACGTGCTAAGCAAAGAATAAAAATGTACCTTGTCGCCAAAGAGGGGTTGTTCGTCAGCCTGAAGGTTCTCCACCGAGTTTATTTCCTCAAGTTCATTGCTCATTGCCATATCTGTAGATGTACCATTGGAAAAGAATGTTCCAAAATTAGGGCAATTGCCAATAGTAAGTAGTTCCAAGGAGGGAAAATCAATAATTTTTCCATTGCCAAATGTTGTAAGTCTTGGAAGATCTATGAGCTTCAGTACAAGTAGCTTAGGAAAACTGATGTTTTCTTCTCCTCCGACTCCTTTTGTGTCAACTACCTGTTCCAGTGACTCACAGTTGCCTAACTCAAGACGTTGGAGTTGTGCACAACTTTTAACCAACGAAGATGAAAACAAGAATTTCAAACCATTACAATCCTTCAAAGTCAAGCTTTTTACAGTTTCACAATAAGAAGCTACTGACAACAGTTGCTCAGGCCATATCTTTTCAATGCTAATTGAGGAGAGCTTCAAGTTCTCCAAGCTTGGATATTCTACCTGCAAATGTAGTTCAGTATTTATTCATGAACACTATTCTCATTATTACTTTAATTTTTTGAAAATAATAAATGCAATGTAAAGAGAGAAAGTTATAAATTATTTTTTATACTTTAGAAAAGATAGAACAGATCTTTTTACCAAAAAGTATTTTGAAATTGTCATGAACATATACCGAAGTGATCTCTGTGGATGCAGTGTCAGTTGCAAATAATGTCTTCATGTTGAAGCTGACACTTGTAAACTGTGGTAGCTGTTGTAGAATTATGGAGTGCAATTTAGCAAACTTAGTTTTGCCATTCGTTTCATTCTCATCGTGTGCACAACCTTCATCATCTCCCTCAGTGAAAATTTCTTTTACGTTCTTGCAATCATTCACATCAATTTCTTCGAGCTGCGAAAGGCTTTTGGCCATGGAGACTGAGAAAAGATGCTTCAATCCATCACGTTTGTTTACTTTAACAGATTTTAATGTGTTGAACTATCCTTCTTTGAGTGAACCATTATATCTTCTCCAAATTAGTCAAATTATAAAGAGATAATTTCTCCAGCATCGGGAAGACATTATAATGCATCCGTCCAGTTGAGTTAACGATATATAGAAGCTCACCATCATTTTGCGCATGGAGATACTTCAAATTCGGGAAACCTTCCTTATCTAGTTCATGAAGGACATTTTGAGTACCATTCAACTCATCTAGAAAGAGATCTTCAGTTGTGGTCAACAATCTTTTAATCGGCTTGTACCCTTAAAAACTGTTGTTCTTGAGCTTCAGCTTCAATGTTCTGGAGGCTTCATTTCTTTGATTCCATTTCCAGACATCTCCTACGAATATTCTATATCTTTTCATCTGCTGAAAGAACAAATTGGGTGGTATAATTTGGGCATCAGGAAAACATCTGTTTAAAGTGGTTAGGTGAGTCAACTGACTCAATTCAGCAAGATTTGCATTATTTCCATCTTGATTATCGAGTCCATTCTCCCATTGAACTGAGCTGTTATCCAAATATAGTTCTTCCAATCGAGACAACCTTGGATAGCATTTGCCGCTATTACTTTAAATTTTGAGCAGCTGCTCAAATCTAACAACTTTAACCTGCTCAATTGTCCTACTTCTTTAGGCAACTTTTCAATACATGAATGCGCAAAGCTAAGAATCTCTAAATTCTTTAGCTCTCCGATGGTTGCTATATCTCCTAGCAGGCACCCATCCAAACACAATGTTTGAAGATTCGTTAGATAGCCAAATGATGAAGGTAGTGACTGGAGATTAATGTAATCACAATTTATTACTCGGAGATTCTGCATTCCTTCAAAAAAGCTGTCTGGAATTTGCAAAGAAGGAGAATTCATATTAAACATAAGCTTTCTTGTTGATGCCATTGATATTGCAACTGCACGAACAAACTTGTGCATTTTCAGTACCCCCGTCTTAGTGTCACCTTCTAATAACAAACTCGAAGCCTTCAACTTCTCGATCAACATGCGCACCCTATTCCTTCCATTTTCCAATGTATAAACATTTTCAAACAATCCCCCTCCAATACCATATCTCAACAAGTACTCAGGACTTGTACCATGACCAAAATCAACTAGACTGCAAAGCAGAAACAGTTTCTTTGCTTCATCGCTTTGGAGAAGATTGAAGCTCAATTCTATAACTGAGACTACTCTGTCATCCATCTCTTGTATGCTTCTTGGATTAGAAGTTCTTAGCTTATCCAAGGCATCTTCCCAAGCATGCATACTCTTATTTTTCGGTGCATTTGCAATTGTTGCAATTGCAAGCAGCAAACCTGCACCTTTTCCAACTATCTCAGCTACAGTCTCAAAGTCAGTTGAACTTTCTGCTGAATGATATTCACCCACAATTTTCCAGAACAGATTTTCTGCTTCTTCAGGAGACAGAGTTTCAACTTTGAAATTCTTCTCAATATTCATATCATTGCGTAATATGTCTTGGCTTCTAGATGTCAACAAAACTTTATATAGCCTCTGATCATCATCATTGATGTCTTTGCAATCTTCTTCGTGTAGAGTACCTTTTGTCCTATCATCCTCAAGAGGAATTCCAATAGCCTCAAAATCAGGCTTAGCCCAAATATTATGTAATATGACAAGCACCCGCTTCCTATTTTTCAACCTGTTACGCAGTCGACGAGCTCTATCATATTCATTCTCATGCTGTCCGAATTCCAGGCCTAAACCAGAAGCAATTTTATCCCGAATTTTTCTGTTGTCTGGTGTTTGCGTTACCTCAGCAATAGCCACCTCATCAAAAATCTTGTAATCTTCCATAGCTTGTCAAGCATTTTTATTGACAAGTGTTGTTTTACCCACACCACTCATTCCGTACACCGCAATCCCTTTTACATTAACATCCTTCAAAGACTCCATAATTTCCTGCACAATTGACTCTCTTGAATCAAAGTCTTCATAGTCTCTGACGATGTACATGGATGCTGTTCTCTGCGGGCCAGGATTGTAAGAAACATCACTAAAAACTCTTCCCAACAGATCGGAACCAGTCTTTGCAGCTTTCACTGCTTTCTTCCCTATTTTGTACCGTGTTTTCAAATTGAAACAGTGAATCTTCACTTGGCCTTCATCTCCAGTACTGGTGGGATCCGCTACCTGTTTAACGAACTCATTCAGCATGAATTCATTCACTTGGCTCAGCCATTCGTCAACATCCGTATGAATCTTGTCCCCTTGTCTTTTAGCACGCTCAACACGCAATTGCTCCCTTTGTCTTTTATGTCTCAGCTGCTGCACTTCACTCTTCAGGTCCTCCATGTAGCTCTGTTATTTGAACACGTACGATATCTCCTGCTTGGTGCTTCGGAAAACTGATTTTACAAGTTCTGTTACAAGGTTAGAACCCAAAGCCATACAAAACTCTGCCATTTTTTGTTCTTTCTTTTCCTTTATCCAAGCAAATCCAATGAAAGACTGTGATAAAGATGACTCAGAAAGTGAAAAAAAAAAAAAATTGAGAGTTCTAAGAGATGATGACAACAACAAAATCAACATGTATTGCAGAAAAGGAAAACAATGCTAACAAGTATTGCAGAAATGAGACACAAGGCTGAGACCAGGAAACAGAACACCAAAATGACAGCCGCCAAACGGTCTAACCAGTGGCTCCATGCAGGCCCTACAGAAAACATTTTGGATTACGTATTCTTAAACATACATTTTTATTATTTTGACCCCTGCATCTTTTAATTAATTACATTTTGGTCCCCATGACGTGAAACTAACACCAAGCAGATTATTTGAGACTTGAGAGCGCCGTTTGAGTGAAACCCCTTTTTTTCTCAGTATCGCAGGTGAAACGTCCTTACTTTTTGATTAAATATTACTTGGTGCCTTTAGTTTATAATATTAGTCAATTAAGTCCTTTCTTTTAATCAACATGATAATAGTCTTTGAACAGATTATAGTTGTAACGTTATCAGTAATTTTTTGAAAATATTTGCCAATCGATTGTGTTTCATTAAAATCTAGTGACTCGTATGATAGTATCCTGTGAATTGACATATTCTAAGAGAAAGATTTGGAGGCATATGTTATATGTACAGACTAAGAGATTAATTAGTGCAACTTAGGGAAAGTGCAATTAAAAGAATAGTGTAATATATTTTTATTTTTTCATTAAATTATATTTGATTTAGTAAAATAATAGATAAAAATAATTGAACAATGGTAACAAAAGTTAAAAATTATAATTAAAAATATAAAAAAAAGTACAATGTATGTGTATGTATAACAACTATGATTGCCAATTCTAGTAGGTATATTGTATTCATGTCATGTTAAATAAAAAAATATAATATATTTTTAGATTAATTTGAATCAACTCATTTAAAAGTAGTGTTTAAAATTAAAAATTTTAAATAAAAAAAAAATTTATTAAATTATAAAGAAGTTAGCATGACATAATTGCTCAAATAAATGAATTATATTGTAAACAAATTCAAATTTTGAATTCAGAAACAATACAATTATCAATTATATCATATTTATATCACTAATTTATTAATTGTGTTATTTTAAATCAATTTAAAGTCACTAACTTTGTATTTTATTCATATCAAAAACACAGTTATATTAAAAATTGTCACCTCCAACAGCAGCATGACCCTTCAAATTGCTTTTAGATAAATTAAAGTCGCAGTTAAGTTTTTCAAAAACGCAATTGCTATCATCATCTTTTTTAAATTTGATTGTATTTTTTCTTAATGTGCTTTTTTATTATTCCATATTTTATTTTTAATACACATCTTTAACTAGATTATTGGAAAATATTGTGTTTAATTGATCCATTCTTGCGCATGTAGTGAAAGCATTTTCTTTTTATTCTACATTATTCTCAAATTTTTTATTAATTTGAGAAAGTAATAATTATGATATATTTAAAAATAAAGTTTAAAGGGAATAATTTTTTTAACTGAAAAAAAAAAAAGACGAGTTCACTTATATTGTTTGATAAATTTGTACTAGACTGGCGTTTTCATGCCAAATTAAATTTAAAAGGACATAAATAAAATCTTGAAATACATACTTTTTAATATATAGAAAATAATAAAAAGATAAATAATAGTTAGTTCGATTAACAAAATCTTTTAGAGTAGTACAAGAAATCTAAGTCTAAACTCCACTCACAATGTGTTAAAGAAATTTAAATTATTTTTTTGTGATATTTATAAAAAAATTTTAAAAAACTTCAAATTAAAATATTAATATCCAATAATTTTCAGAAATGATTTGGATTACCGGTATATTTTCTTTAATTAATTAAAAAAATTACTAAATTTTAATTTTTTTCTTCTTTATTTAATTATAAAATATTATCTTATTATTATTTTTAAATTTTGTAAAAGATAATTTTTTCAATTATAAAATAAAAATATTTATATTATTTTATAGGTCAATATATTAAATAAAAAGAATATTTATGTCATCACATTGATTATCTTAAAAATATTTATAGCAATGCACTAATCATCATAGCAATATTTATATCAAATATTATTTAATCTAGATCAAAATTAAAAAATGTTTGACAATTAACTTCAACTCACGATCGTTTAAAATTTATATATTCAAACTTTATATTTATCTAAATTTTAATATTAATAAAGTCACTCGCCAGTAACCTAATCGTAAAGTGCTTACCTGCCTTCTGATGAACACATGCAAACTTGTCATGACAAAAAGAACAAAAAAGTTGATATTTTCTACGAAATGCCCGAGTTTTGGATGAAATTGTCAATTCAACATTTTTTTGCTTTGTATGTTAGTTATTAGATTGTGAAAATGGGAATTAGGGTATTTTTAGGATTCCATTGGATTCTACATAACCAATTATAGACTAGAATTTCCCAAATAATAATTATTTATCAAATAAATTTACATATGTATATATATTTAATAAATAATTGTTTTCAGTGTGGTGTACATATACAATAACCAAACAATAAATATGTATTATTTGCTCATATATTTATGTTTTAAATTTACTTCAAAATATATTATTTCGCTTAGTAATTTTCTTTAATTTGCTAGTAAATATATCTATAATTATTATTATCTATAATTTCTTTTCCATTTCAAAAAACAATACTAGTACGTATATGATCACTTAAAAAAGAAGTAATAAAATTCGGATCCTTAAATTTTTACAACTCTCAAGTGATAACCATAACATCCTAAAAGGTAAACACGTCCTAGGTTTCGACTCTTAGATTCTTCTAAATCCTAATTGAACATATCCATTTTAGATTACAAAACGAAAGAACAAAAGTGATTTCTACGAGCCATCAATTTGAAAATGAAAGAAATTCTCCTCCTAAGTTGGTGTAAAGGGAAATCGATCATTTAAGATCTTACTTCATAAAAAGCAGAGAAAAATTCAATACGCACAAAAGTTCAATGCTTTAATTAATACCGGTGATGGGTGCAACAACTGAAACATACAGCCGAAATTCTGACTACAAATTCGATCCCACAGAGAAGCAGTGATTGTTCGGTGGAACAAATGGCTTGTGAAACTGGAAACACCTGTTATTGTTGTTAAGCAGCTCAAACAACGAAAGACGGTGAAACGTATCAGGAAATATTTTCGTTCAGAATGCTCCTGAGATTTAGAGGAAATGTGAGTTCCCTAAACAAGTCTGCAAATTTCTTGTATACGGCTAGAACATAATAATTATAAAGGAAAAGATAGTCATTTCCATATTGTACCAAGAAAACTGTTATGAAATAAGCAAGTTTGTTGAGAACCTTAGATTCATCTAGAGATCACATGTTCAAAGCCATTTGGTCCCTACTAGGGATATTTATACCCCGCAAGTTTTTCTGATCAGCTAGGTTGTAGAGTTCCACAGCAGTCCCCAATATCAATGAACATAGAAAGATCGAGAGGTTTCCATGCATGCACCAAAAAAAATAAAGTGAGAGAGAAATTGTTGGGTAGGGTCGTCTAATGACATGGCAGATTATTCTATTATAAATTTTAAGGATATCATCTCTTTATGTGGTCCCATGTTAAAGAATTTACAAGTGCTTTCTTAACTCTTTCGAAGACATTCATATATGACAACAAACAAATGGTTTGAAAAAATTGAACAACTCTTTCAGATTGACCAAAAAGTCCAGTCAAGGCTATGTATAAAATGTCTTTAGTTTCCTGAAGGCTTTTAATTTCTGCACGCCAAAATTTCCCCACACATCAAAGATCAAACACGGGACAGAAGGAATGGAAAGCATGCTTTATGAAGCAGCATCAAAAGGGTGTGTGCCTACCTTGTTAGAATTGCTTCAACAGGATCCACTAATTCTTGATAAAGTCACCATGAATTCTATCTCCGAGACTCCTTTGCATGTAGCATCACTGCTTGGGCATGCAGATTTTGTGAAGCAGATTTTATGCCAAAAGCCTGAACTTGCCAAAGAATTAGACTCGCAGCAATATTCCGCCCTTCACATAGCATCACAGCACGGTTATGTTGAAATAGTAAGAGCACTGCTACAAGTCAATCCTGCCATGTGTTTTGCTCGTGATATGGATGGAAGAAACCCTCTTCATCTAGCAGCCATGAAAGGTCGGATTGATTGCTTGGGAGAGTTGATCAAATCCAGACCACTTGCAGCTTCTGCCACTACGATTTGGGGTGAGACCATCTCACATGTGTGCGTGAAATATAATCAGTTGGAGGCACTGAAATTTTTGTTGGAAAATATTGATGATCCTGAAATTTTGAACGCAAAGGATGATTATGGCATGACCATCTTGCACCTTGCAGTTGCTGAGAAACAAATTGAGGTATTGTTAATTCACACGTATATAAAGTAGAAAAACACGTGAATAGAGACACATCACACATATAATAACAGCAATAGAACTAAATCAGGTTCATAGACAAGTATATATGAGACATAAATAAATCTTCCATGCAGTTCTTTTCATCAACTATCTTAAATTGTTTGTTGATTCATGTTGCATAAACAGAAGACCTGTTTTCCTTCAATTTTTCTTTCTGGAAATCTTGGAATAATTTATGACACAACATCAGTTTTCCATAATTTTCTATTTTCTATGATTTCTATTTCCAGGTTCTTTGATAAAATTTTTTGACACAATCAAAACTCTTTAAAAGTTATTTGAATGGTGCAGATGAGTTTTTTGGAAATAATACCAGAAAAAAGAAAGGGATAATCAGACTCTCTAGAACAAATAAAATATATAAAGCAATGACTATGGATAAAAGGTTCAGCAGAAAGTTCAGAGTCAACATATGCAATTCTTCATCAGATATGGAGTTTGCACAATCATAAGAGTCCCAAATTGAGTTAATTTATTTTAAATTACCTTTCTTCCTTTAACTTATACTAAGTGTAAAATTCAAACATGCAGATCATAAAGGTTTTGACTACTAGCACTAAAGTAAAAGTGAATGATCTTAATGCAAATGGCCTCACAGCATTGGATATATTAGCACAAAGCAAAAGAGACGTGAAATATTGGGAAACTAGGGAGTTACTTCAACGTGCTGGAGCAATTTCTGCAAAAGATATTCAATTGTCAGCAAATGAACTTGGCATTTCAAAGACCAACAGCTTAACATCCAATGAAAATAATCAAAAGCAACAGGGCAAAGGTTTAGAAAATATTCATGAGAAGGAAGATGATTGGTTGGAAAAAAAGCGTAATGCTTTAATGGTGGTGGCATCACTGATTGCTACTATGGCTTTCCAAGCTGGTGTAAACCCTCCTCATAGTCCTTGGCAAGACACTTTCCAAAACACAAAACGTCGATATGGTTGCTTTTTATTCTTCAACACTACAGGTTTTCTGTCTTCTCTTAGCATTATACTATTGCTCATAAGTGGCTTACCACTTAAGCATAGGCTTTTCATGTGGATTTCAATGGTGATCATGTGGGTTGCAATCACCACAATGGCAATGACTTACATGGTCTCCATTGATTTTCTGCTTGACCCAGTCTCAATGCTTCCATCTGGTCCATATATTTTAACTTATATATGGCTTAGCATTGGAGGGATTCTTTTTTCCGGGCACATGATTCGCCTAATCATCAAGATGATAAAGTATTTCAGAAAATCAACTAGGAGACCATGGTACATTCAGGCTCAAGATAGTGATGAAACACCAATAGCTTCAATTGTGTAATGAGTGGAATATCAATTATCAAGTACTACATGTGGTTTGAATATGCTGAATTATCTTGGCCTTATATTTCAAAACAATAAATATAATTATTGTAAAAATTCTTCAGCAGCACTCATTTTTTTTATCACAAATAAGAAGATACCTAAATTTGACCGACGCCATACCAGATTTGAATATAAAATTTCAAACCTTTTAGTTTTCTATCATATCTGCAGTATATAAAATCAAATCAATTTTATAATAATTGTCCATTCAACATTTAATCATTCTTAACTTCATATTAATCCATTTATATCATCACATTTAAAGTATCATATAATATTCTAATAATTAAAAGTAAATATTCTTGTTCAATGGAAGCATTAAAAATTTGACCATAAATTTCAAATCCTACAATCCTAACACCCAAACATCAAATATCTATACAACATTTACAATATTTATTTCCCAATAATTTCAAATTAGTCCAAAATTACGGCAAATATAAAATTTCCTCTTCTTTTATTAGTAAAACAAGAAGTGTAAAAACCCTAAAATCACAAAATCATTAATTTAAAAAGCTTTTAGAAAGGAAATTTAAATCGAAACCCACAAAGCTTCATAGTTTAGCTAAACTTACCGCCATTGGAGAGTGCATCAATCGAAACGGACGCCGAAATTTCCGGTCAACATACTGATTGTTTAACGAAACAAATGGGTTTTGAAACTGAAAACACTGCGTTGTTGCCATTGTTGTTCTTGTTATTGAGAAGTTTCGAACAAGGAGAGAGACTGAAATTTGCGTGGTCAAAATTGATGTTATCGTGACGAAAATTCCCCTGAGATTTTGCGGATATGTTAGAACCGTCCCCCGCTCTGAAGAGGGTGAAAAATTGTTTTCCTTGTATTTTATTAGAATGGGAAATGATTTGGTATAGCAGGGATCATTTGATTAATCTTTTGAAAATCAATCAGGTAGCATTGTATGATAATGACGTAATATCGTGCAGTCCCTGTAGATTTATACTTTCATAAAAAAAATTATTTGCTCATTTCTATAAAATACTTCTCTATCCATGTTCGGAGAATATATATTATCCTCTATTTTTTGAGTTAATACTCTATTACTTTTTTATATTTTTTGTAATATTTTATTACTACTCTAAATTTTAATTTTACTTTTTAATATTTTAAATATTTTCAATTTTATCATTTTATAAATCAATTGAACTAAAAAAGAAAATAAAAAAATTAGGAGTGATAGGATATTAAAAAAATATAAAAAAATTATAGAATATTTATTAAAAAAATAAGAGAATAATGAGCATTCTCCCATGTTAAAAAGACTAAAACATCTTCTAATATAAGATTGTGTATTCTTATACTATTTTATTTTAATATTATATGAATAATTTGATAATGTCGATAAGATCTAGGCTTATTTAATACAAATAAATAACCTATATTCTTATTAACAAAAATATAAAAGGTTAAAAATTTATACCCTCATTTATTGAAATAAAAATCTTTATATAAAAAAATAAAAAAGTTTAGTTTTGTTATTAAAAAAAAATCCTTTTAAGTTTTTTGAATTGTAGTTTATCTTTAAAAGATTAGCGGTTAAATATTTTAAACATTGTTTGGTATACTTATAGTGTGCATAATCCGATTTCATTCAATTTTTGCAGATGTATGAATATTCTTGAAATTTTATTATTTTAATACAAACAGTTATTATAAGCCAAAATTATCTATTCACACCTGACATTATCTAAATAATGTGAACTACTACATAACTTGTTAAATTGGGCTACAAATTGGACTATAATATAAACCAAGTGATCTTTAATCTTTGTTTTAAGTTGAGGGAATCACAGTCACATAAATCTAGTTTAGATGGTCAGAAGACAAATATTCCTAAAGGAGAGCTTGTGTTTGATGTGCAAATTTTAATATGCTCACAAGTGTTAAAAGCACCAATAACTAGTAACAAGTTCACCCAATGTCAATCTTTCAAGAAATTGCAATGGTTTAATCTCTTAATTGTGTTTTTTTTTTATAAAATTCAACAAATAGTAAGATCTTGATTACTCTAATTCATTTATAGTTTAATGTGATTTAAAATAAATCAATTAACTCACCATTGAACCCAAAGGAATAGTTTAGACCGACCGTGTCATACATATGTTGTAAATGATATTGATGCAGATTTATTCATATCTTTTATACTACAACTCACAATTTGAACTCAAAAGAATGACTTGGACCCATCCTATATTATACATATTTAGGAAAATGATGTTGTTGTGGATTGGTTCTAGACTTATGCCTATTATTTATTTTTGAGCATCAACAATACTATTACAATTATTGTCATTTAACATCTACAATTCAATTTAATTATCGTTTGAAAATTGTATTTGAGTGATTGAGGCTATAAGTTTGGACAAATTTTATACATATAAAATTTTAAGTTGAACAAATCATACAACTTTTATAGTATGTCTATTCAATTAAATCTTATCATACATATATTAACTTAAAATCAATCAATCATTAAAGTAAAGAGAAAATTTTAACAACACATGTTTTAAACTTATTGAATAATCTCATTGAGATTGTCTTATTTAAAATTTTCTTCTATCATTATATAAATGTAATTAAAATCTTTTTCAACTTTAACATAAACAAGATTTAAATTTAAATTTTTTAATATTATTTTAAACCTACCACTTAAAAATATTTTATCGGTTGAATCAATTAGCATGCGTGGTTAAAAAAGAGAGATTTGAAACTATTTTTGAAACCTAGAAATTAGAATGGTACTTCTTTGGGTTTGGAAAGTCCAACAGTTTCTTTTTCTTCCTTTTTCAAGTTGTCATTGGGTCTAAAACTAAGTTTTCTTTTAAGCTTTTATCTTTTTATTTCTCTTTTATTTTTGGACCACAATTTTATACATTAATAATATAAGCTAATAATTATGTGCTAGATCTTGCATTATAAAGAGAGTATGAATGAATTCATCGAAGTGGAGGACAATCAAATGGTCTTATTCATCACCTAAACAAACTCTTTTCTTAATTTATTAGAAAAGAGAACTAAAAAAAACTTTAATCTTTTAGCAAGCATGCATGTTACGCCAACAAAAGATGGAAAACCCAACATGATATGGGTGGTCCCAATTTTATTTATATGGTTACAAATAATCCTTAATTTTTTAATTATTTTCTTCTTACAATTTTTATTGAACAAAATATATAATAGTAATTAAAAATAAATAGGTATAAACAACTAATTATGATAATAATTTTTTATTAAAAAATTAAATTTATGTTTGATTGATATTTGTATCATAAAATAAGAATGAAATTTTAAAATAAAAATACATTTTATCTTTGACCAAATACTCTAAAAATTAGTTTACATTTTTAAAAATACACATTTTTTAGAATGAAAGGTAGTCGGAGTTCATAAAAAAAAAGTGTTTCAATAAAAATATGTTTTCATCAAATTTTTATAGGCCAATATATAATATTTTTAGAAAATACAAATTCAAAATTTCAAACGAAACATAAATACATTTTTTTTTAATGTTTTCACTATGATCATATATATCATATAATTATCTCCTATATTTCTTCTTAAAATCAATTAAATTTAATTATTTTCACAAATAATTCAAATAGTTTTACCGAATGTTTGATTTGTCCCCATCAATCTACCATGATTTTTCAAAATACTTTATATCATTGACTATATGTAAATTCAGTCTATTACTAAGCGTTCTAATAAATTTAGCCTATTACAATATCGCACACGATAATGCAAATATCTTTTAAAAATACTAATTTTTATAAATCAAAAATAATAAATTTTTTTAATTTTTTGTTACAATTCTCATTAATTTCGTCTTTAATTCAACTCAAAATTGTAAAATAATTTTGAATTAGACTTAAGTTAAATTTGATTACGAGCAATTTTGGCAAACTGTAATTATAATATAATATTAGATACAATTTAAAAACAAAAAACTTTTAAACTTTAAAATGATTACAACCTTCTTCAACTTGCACGTATATTATTTTAATAAAAGAAATTATTTTCTTTTTAAAAGTAAGAGAGGATGTGTAAAGAGTGACAAAGAAGTCAACAAAAGCGATGTCGTAAGATCACCCAATGAAATGAAGTAGACGTTGGGCCTTGATGATCTGTCCTGCGGGGCCCATATATCTTGGTCCTGCCTCATGTTTGAGCGCCACGTGTTACGAATGAGAATCTATTTTGTGCGCTAATGGGTGAACGGTGATGATAGATAAGATTGAGAGGTCAACAGCTTGCTTTACCCTTTGTTGTGAATGTGATAGTCACGTGACACTGCCTAATCAATTTTTCGAAAAAAAGAGCATAAAAATTGCCTACCTTATTATTTAAGGATAAGGTACCAAAGAGTTGAGCCCCAATTTTCATTCTTTACAATATTCATATTTTTTTTATTTAGATTTTTATTGGAATCTCTATTTATTATAATAATTTTATATTTATTTTTAGATAAAATTTATTAATAATATTTACGAGAAGTCTACTCTTCCATAGTTGCACAGACAATAATTCTTCTTTTATAAGGGTAAAAATCTTAAGTATTATGAATAGTATTTCTAAAATGTGACATAACAGCAATAATGCAAATTCACTTTTTAAAAAAATAAAAAAATAAACAATATACGACATTTGATAACAAAATAATATTATTTTATTAATTTATATAAATAGTTATTATTATTATTTTATTAAATTAATATATAATTTATTTTTAAATACCAACATTCTTAGTCAAGAATTATCTGGATGTTATTTGAATATAATTTATTATAGTACAATCTAAACATAAATTAATATTATTTTATGTCATATTATGATAAGATTATAAGGCCAATATCCATCATATCATATTTATAGCGAAAATAAAAAAAATTATAATTAAGTTGGTATGATAGTATCGGTCAATTTAAGGCATCCAAAAATCAAAGAGAAATTTATAATTCAAATTTAAAATTTTTTATAATTAATAAAAATATAATATTCTAAAATCTAATGAACAAAGTGGGACATGTGACATTTTTATTTTTAGCAAAATAAGGTTAATTTGGAATAGATGATTTTATATAAAGTATTATATGTTGGTCCTTTTTCTTTTTTAATTATCAATTTTTAGATTAAAAATATTTTCTTATTATTTTTTAATTTCAAAGTTGGGAACAGATAAACAGCCCTATGCTTTTATGCATATGTTTATACTTATTTATGAAATGTTGTATTTATGCACTCTCAATAATTGAGATTGAATCTAATATATCTATTAATTATAATACATTAATTAAGCATTAATTATATGTATGATATTTAATTTTAACTATTAAAAATATAGAAATACAATGGTTCAAAATATGTATAAAAATATGAGACTAATAGTCCATTCCTTAAAAGTTTTTTATCTTTACAAAGAAAAGTTTTACTTAAATATAAAAAATTTTAACATTTTTGAGAAATTCTCATATATTATGAATTTAATGTTACATAACACTATTAATAATCAAATTATATTTTTTAAAAATATCGAAGTTACAACATATGAAAATAAATTAAAATAAAATTAAAAATACACTTAAAAGAAAGGATATTTGTATATCAAATATCATCAATTATTGGTGTATATACATGAACATTATTGATTAAGTATTTGTCATATTGTTTATTGATAGCAACATAAATATAATAAGAATAAGAGGTCTATTTCACGCAGCAATTGAATAAAGGGATAAACTTTCTTATCATAATTTTAAAAAATAAAAAATATTATTGATTTTATTAATATTTTAATATAGTTGAATTAATTAGATGATATATCAATATGGTCCTACAATTAATTAATGTTGCAAAAATCTTAGTAAATTGTTTATTATTGTATCTTATATCTAAAGCAAATTGTTTGTTTCTTTGAAAACCGCTTAAATAATGTCATGATTCATGAGCTCATTGTATCAATGATAAATTATTATAAGAGGGTTAATAGTTTATTTCATTTGAGTTGGAAAAAAGAAAATTAGGTACATATATATATATTGTATGATTGATAATTGTCTATAATTTTTCCTTCATAATATTTTTTGTTTAAATAAATAATGTGTATTTCAGTGCGTAATTGTGATAATTTTATTTTTTAATAATATAAAAATATCATCATAATACAAATAAGTAAAAATTAAAAAAAAAATTAAAGAAAAAAAAAAAGTAGAAAACATGATTCTTCCGAAAAGCATTATAAATTGTTTTTACAAAAAATATTGTCAAAAAAAAAACACTTCTTAAAATATTCAAAACCCTTAATCCTTAGTTTACTAATTGTTATAATATGTCAAAACTATTCTAACAATTTTAAACCATCAATTAAATAATGAAATAAAAGTCACAAAATTTGACCAAAAAATTTAACGTTCACATTTGAAAAATTTAAACCAAGTTAAAAAAAATTAAAACTGAAGTAATTTAATTTATATTTAACTTTGTATTATATGATACCTTATTAATTTTTAGCCTATTTAAATAACCCAATTATAAATGGTTTGCCTCCAAAGTTCTAAAATGTCAAAAAAGTAACATACAAAATTAGAAAAAGTTGTTGATTGTTGTTTTATTTTGTCAAAAATTGGTAGCACATGTAAATGATGAATATATGAAGTATACATTAAAAAATTCCTTACAAATTTTAGAGTAAACTCCTGCCCTCGCTGTGTTTTGATACAATTAAAATATAATTATATTTATTAATTTACTTCAATATTTCAATTATTTAAAATTAAAAAGTTTTTAATTTCTGAATACCTTAGACAAAAATTATGAATATATCATTGATTTCAATAAGATTTTTTTTTAATTGTTATAGTTTAAAATATACATTCTCCTAATTAATTTACTCGAAAATTTCAAATTATGCATAAATATTATCTTTTTCTAAAATTGCCTTTATTTTTATAATAAAATCTCACGTAGGAAAAACTTTAATACCATGCCACATTTACCCACAAATGAATCATACAAAATATATGACTTTAGTAAAAATCAATAATAATAATAATAATAATAATAATAATAATAATAATAATAAATAATAATAATAATAATAATAAAGAGGATAAATACAAATAATACAGCAACTAAATGCTAAACTAAATGATGTATATGATAAAAAAAAAAACACATTAAAATAATAGTCAGAATCAGACAAAAACTTTCAGGTCCCTAATCTTTTAACTTTTGAAAGTAGGTATATTGTTTTATTATTTATATGAAAGTTGTCCTTGACCAATCAAAATTACTAAATTACCCTGACCATGTTGAATTTTGACCGCGTAAATCCTAACAGTAAAGGGTGTTACAGTCATTTTATTAGCAGTTAGGTACCTAATTGATAGACATTGAAAATATTGTTACATCGTGTGAAAATCAAAATAGTGGATGTGAACGTTATTATCAGTGTCAGAATAAGAGGTGAACAAACGTTGTCAGGTAATTGTCAGTACTTATTCATCACTCTTCACTCACTCTTCACATACACTCTCTCTCCGCAGAAACAAAAAAAAAAAAAAAAAAAAAAAAAAAAAAAAGAAAAAAAGTAAAGCAAAAACGCGAATCAGATCAGCAACAGTAGCGTTTCTTCTGCTTTCGGTGTTTGTTTCTCGCTTCAATTTGAGCGGAGACTTCCTCGAATTTTGAAGCTGAAAGCTGCATAATGCTTGAAATCTGCTTTCACTTCTCGTCGAAGCTCTTTCAGGTGAAGCGTCTCCGACGATCTGTTTTAATTTCGGAATTTATCAAATTTTTTGATGAATTTTTGGATTTTATGGGAGTTTTGGAGTTCAAAATTGGTATATCTCGTTCCGATAGGTGTTTAATTTGTTCGTTGTTTCATGAATCAGTTCAAATTCGGTGTTTTTTTCAATTAATTTTTTGTTAAAAAAGCTGGTCTTGTTGAGTCTTAGATCTGATAAAACTAAATTATTTATTTTTTTCCTCTTTTCTGCTATTATTTTATAGCTTTATCTGCTACAAGAAAAGGAGGAAAAAATAATTTAAATTTTTTGTTTATCAATTTAATTATTTTATGATTTGTATCGCTCACTTCAGAAAATGGACTCTAGATAAGAAGGTGTGTAGATGGATGATAAAGAATGTGATGATAAATTTTATTATGGTTTTTGAGTGAATATTAAATGCAATCTATCAGAAATAAGCTCTTTTTTGGTTAAATTTTAATGCAATAAATATTTTATTCTGTTTACTAGCATTTATGGAAGCCTTTAATTCTCAATCTTGGTAAACTTGTCGCTTTCTGTTAAAATGAATTAATGCAATCATCTTTGCATTTATATTTATGAATATGTCAAATGTTGGTTCAAATTATGAGATTGGATGCCGCAATTTCTGTTTCTGAGGTAAGAATTTTGTTATTGCATTTAGGAAGGTAGGTGTTTGGATGGTATGGAAGGAACAAGCTCAAAGTATCAGTGGGGTAGCAAATACTAGTCTCTGCAATATCAAAAATTGTTCATATGGCATCTGCCAGCCTAGGCAATGGGGGTGTGGGAAGTTCTAGGTCAGTTAATGGCTTCAAGAGCTCATCCAGTTCGGTTGACTGGTTGGGGAGAGAAATGCTTGAAATGAGATTGCGGGATCAGGTGGACAATGACGAGGACAGAGTAAGTTGTTTATATTTTTCATGTTTATAGTCTTGCAGTTAACTTTTTCTTCTGTCATAAATATGATTGGCTTGTCTTTCTTCAACAATCTGCTATAATAGGTAACCTGTTGGGTAGTGGAGGAAGTTGTATTATATTTAAGGGCAATTTGCCCATTTGAATTATTTATCACAATATTGAACAGACTTTACAATTTTTCAGTAGCTAACACTGCCTTGCTCCACGGCATCTGTTGCAGGATAGTGAGCCAGATATCATTGATGGTGTGGGTGCTGAAACAGGACACGTGATAAGAACGACCATTGGTGGTCGAAATGGCAATTCTAAGCAAGTAGGAAGAGAAAATATTTGTAGAATATAAAATTTTATATGTTGATGTTATTATATTTGGTAAATCTCTTATGTGTTTTGCAATTGATTTTTTTTTTTTTTTTTTGTGGGTTGGCAGAAAGTCAGCTATATAGCTGAGCATGTGGTAGGAACTGGTTCTTTCGGTGTTGTGTTTCAGGTAAGTAGAGCTGTTTTATTGTTTCCAATTTTATTTGTTTAATTTTATTCACCCTTTTCCTCTAGAAACTTAGACGACTGAATTGATTTATATGTTTTATGCAGGCAAAATGTAGAGAAACTGGAGAGATTGTTGCTATCAAGAAGGTTCTCCAAGACAAGCGCTATAAGAATAGGGAGTTGCAGATTATGCAGATGTTGGACCATCCAAATATTGTGGCCCTTAAGCATTGTTTCTTTTCAACAACAGACAAGGAAGAGCTTTACCTGAATCTTGTGCTCGAATATGTTCCTGAGACTGTTAATCGAATTGCAAGGAACTACAGCAGGATCAACCAGCGGATGCCCTTAATATATGTTAAACTCTATACCTATCAGGTTGGTTGTACGTTGTTTGATTTTATATTTGAAGGAATTAGAAGTCTTTTGAAAAAATTTACTTTTTCTACTTTGTACTTGATTGTGATGATTGCTTTCTAGTAGGTAATTGGATATGAGGATTACTTCTAAGTGGCAACTCATATGATTCTGCCATGAATATGCTATCTAATACTAAATATCATCAGCCGTCAGCATGAACCTAAGTAATAATGTTTGTTTTTACATAACCAGATTGTAAATCGGTCCCCAGGCCCAGATTACTAAGGGGGGAACTTTTTGTTGATGCTCTTCTAACACTACTACTAGTGCTAGTAATTCATTTTTCTTTTGGTGGCTGATGGGAGTGGTTAGTGACACATGAGTACATAGAAAATTTGATTTTATGTGACTTTTGCTTTAATCAGTTAATTTGAGTTGAAACATGATGGACAATTTTCCTATATATGTCGTAAGATTACTAATTTTGTACAATCCATATGATTGTCTTTATTCATGTTGAAGCCATTGCACAATTTGTTATGTCTAAGTACTTATTGATTTTTCACTATGTTTTTAACTTACAATTCTATTTTCATTTGTCCTCCTTTGGTGCAGATATGTAGGGCACTGGCTTATATACATAATTGTATTGGTATTTGTCACCGTGACATCAAGCCTCAGAACCTACTAGTAAGCTTTTCTTAAACACATAGAAATTTGTTTTACACGAGACTCCGTATTTGTATAATTGTATTGTGTGTAAGCATGATACTTGTTATCCTGAGTGCTTAGGTAGTCTACTAAAACAATTGAAGTCCTTAACTAAGTGGATTCTAATGCTTTTATGTTCCTTAGAAAGTGCATCAGTTTGCTGTAATGTTTTTCACATTTTGAAAACAACTATTTGAACTTCTTTTTTTTTTTTGTGGTCAATTTCAGAAATATTTTTCTTTCTTTTTCCTCTCTAATAGTAATAAATGAGCACTGGTGGTATTGCACATGTTCATTGTCACTGTGATGATATGCTGCCAAATTATGACATGACAAAGACAAGTGGGAGTAAAATACTTTGGTTATACATATTTCTGAATATGCATGTATATATTCTCTTATATTTGTTTTCTTATGTATGGACAATAGCAACATCCTCATTTCTCAAAGAATATGAAACCAACCAGTAATTCATATCTGTTATTGTAATTACGTGGGTCATAAATGATTTTTTTATCACTTAAAATCACTTGCCTTTATAGCCGTAACATGAATATATTCGTCCTCTCTAGCATCAACCCCTTGGATATGCAAAATTGCTTGCTCTCTAATGGTTGGAGGTAGCCTTCTTATAGGTTCTCTTGTTCGTGGTTGCTGGCATCTTTCTGGTTTTGATTTTATTTTCTCAACTAGCATGTTAGTTAATTCGATCTTGTATATGCTAGTCTTTCTAGGGAGTTAGCTTTTATATCCTCCCCTAGTTGTGATATCCATTGTCAAGGTTTTATTAGACAGATTCAATTGTTTACTTTGACGATGATATATGCATGTCAATGTAATTGTCAGACTCAATTTTTAATGTTCTGGTCCAGGTAAATCCGCATACGCATCAACTGAAACTTTGTGATTTTGGGAGTGCAAAAGTATTGGTAAGTATTAATGATATACAAGTTCTTGTTTGTTGAATCATGTTTCCTTGCTTTCCTGAGCTTGTTCTCTTTTCCAATTTATGGTCAGGTAAAAGGAGAACCCAATGTTTCTTACATATGCTCAAGATATTATCGTGCTCCAGAACTCATATTTGGTGCTACTGAGTATACAACTGCTATAGACATATGGTCTACAGGTTGTGTGATGGCTGAGTTGCTTCTTGGACAGGTTGTGTGACACTCTGCTTTTTGCAGTCATATAACTTTAAGGTTCGGATTTCCTCTCTAATTTCCACCATTAATTGTGTTTACCCTTTAACTGTTTCAGCCTTTGTTTCCTGGTGAAAGTGGAGTCGACCAACTAGTTGAAATTATCAAGGTAATGTTATCTATGAACTCCCACACTTTATCATATTCTCATTCTAGATAGAGAAGTTAATTTTGGTCATCTTTGGGAGTAGGAAAACAGTCTGCAAGCTTACAAATTGCAGTCAAAAGCATCAACTTTTTGGACAAGATGCATAGATATTTAGATTCTACTCCCACTTTAAAAAATAACGTCAGCATGGATGGAAAATTTGACAAATTTGATCATCTTC
This sequence comes from Azadirachta indica, assembly GCA_022749755.1. NCBI lineage: Eukaryota > Viridiplantae > Streptophyta > Magnoliopsida > Sapindales > Meliaceae > Azadirachta > Azadirachta indica. The sequence goes on along the minus strand of CM040444.1, from coordinate 4,286,807 downwards.
TCTAAACCTGTTTTGACCAGAGTTGTAACTTATTTTTGTGCTGTAAGATTAAATCTTGCAACCACAACTTATATCTTTTCATTATACTGTTTCTTGATGAAACATAAATGGAAAGGGAGAGGAATAAAACACTTCTGGACTTCGGAAACATAAAACTGAAAATTTAGTACCAGAAATGCATTTTGAAACCCCTCTTACCTTTGATGAAATGTTCAACAGACACATCTCAACATCCCTAAAAATATTTAATGATTCTTAAATTTCAGGTTTTGGGAACACCAACCAGGGAGGAGATAAAGTGCATGAATCCAAACTATACAGAATTTAAGTTCCCACAGATAAAGCCTCATCCATGGCACAAGGTATGCTTTTTCTTTTTTCCGTGTTCACATACAAATGTACAAGTCTGAAATCAATTTTGAGAAATCCTAGCCTACATTGGGCTTTGTTTTCAGTTAGAAGCCTTAATTGAATAATACTTGTATGTATGAATGAGAATTCTTCTGATATTTTTTGTCTGCTAGGTCTTTCAAAAGCGTTTACCCCCAGAGGCGGTTGACCTTGTCTGTAGGTTCTTCCAATACTCTCCCAATTTGCGATGTACTGCTGTAAGTTATATCTTCCATAATGTTGGCGCCCTTGCCTGTTGTCTACAGTATCACCTTTTAATTTAATTGCATTACTGCAGCTGGAAGCTTGCGTTCACCCTTTCTTTGATGAATTGAGGGACCCAAACACTCGCCTTCCTAATGGTCGCCCTCTGCCGCCTCTGTTTAATTTTAAACCTCAAGGTAAGTTCTGACTCAGTTTATGATATCGTCTCCTCTTTGTTGATTTTGTGCTTTGTTTTCAATAATTTTCTGTAATACAGCTTGATTTTGCAGCAGAACTTATATCCATGCAAAGCATCAAATCAATATGTAAAACTTTTGTAACAAATACTAACATAATCTTTGGAATGAAATGGGAAGAAAACTTTAATTACAAGAGTAGAAAGCTACATACAGTTAGCATATCCTTATTTGCTTTCTGCTTTTGCATTTCCTGCACATTTTCCTTATTTAGCTTCTGTACTGGTCTGAATTCAGTGCTTTTAAGTGTATTAGTAATTGTATTAACAAACCTGAATGTTATTATATCAAAGTGGGAAAAGATACGTACTTTATCTAAATTCTACAGAAGAGGTTTCTTCAAGATTATAATGATTGGGGGAGCTAAATTTTAGTTTCACTACTGTAGAAATTGCTGTCTGCATGGTGCTTTTGGGTATATACTCTTCAATTGACTGTTTGAGCCTTTCGGATGTTATCCAAACTTCAGTTTTAGTCACTAAGCAAGATATTTGGACCAATATAAACATGATTTGGATATCCTTGGAACTGTTCTCTGGGCAAAAGTTATAGTTGAGCCGAAACCTGATCTACCCCGATATCTTTATCCATGATTTCTAATACGTACATTATACTCATTATGTCATGCTTTCTCTTGCCCACACTGATGTTTGCACCTATACTATGTGGCAGAGCTTTCTGGAATACCACCCGATACCATCAATAGACTCATCCCGGAACATGCTCGTAAGCAGAACTTATTCATGGCTTTGCACTCTTAGCAAGTGTTACAAGTCTCAGCTGCAAGTCTATTGCTTCTCCTGCTGCCACCACATGCCATTTTGATCTTTGTAAAAACCTGCCGCCCACTTTCATTTATAACGTCTTAGTTCTGGTGAGGAAAGAGTGTTGCAGAAGGAAATCTTTAGGACAATTTCGGAGACCCGAGGCTTTTGAGTTTGTGTATTTGTGTTATGAATTTGAAGACAACTTATTTAACTTATTCCTGTAATTTGGCATACCCCTGTTTATGGGCGATTTTAGTGAGATGAAAAATATGAGAATATGTGTAAAATTCTACTATGTCGAGATGCTTTTCTTTCAACTTGATTCAGCACAATTTAAGAGTGTTTGCGGCAAACTGTTTTCAGGAGATTGTTGGTTAATTAGATACGAAAATGTTTTCTCAACCTTGGCGAGTATTCTTGAAATCGCAAGAACTAATCAATTCAATTAGGAATTTGTATATTCATAAAAGTGATTTCTAAATTGTGGCAAAAATAATTAAAATTCAAAATCCAAACTTTCATTTTTAATAGAACGGTTTCCTGAAAGTAAATTTTTATTCTTGTGTATAGGAGATATTCCTCCATGCTTTGACGAACCATTTCTGATTTTGAGAAAAAAAAAAAAAATACTGAATTTCATTTTGATGAGGATTACTAATCATTAAAAGATGCTAATAAATAGGGTTCTGAAGTTTTAGAAAAACAACAAATAGAGACACTTTCGTTATTTGTAACAAAGAGGCCCCTAGCACCGAACTAGAATCACCGAGTCACAGTCTGGGACTTATCGGTTACAATTATCAAAGTTTGTTTTTATTGTTTGTTTATTTAAAAGTAGGGACCTCTCTGTTATTTAAAAATGGGATTTCGGCTCAATCAATTCAACAATCAGTGGGTTCAAGTGTGTCGTCGACAGCCAACTGTTTCAGTTGATGCGCCATCAACGTTGGTAGGTAATTCAACTGACTTTTTACGGCTTCTATTTCTTGTTTTTCTCTTTTATTTATTTATTTATTTTTTGGGTTTTAGATATACTTCCTGTAGTTGTGAGGATTATAGGGTTTAAAATTATGGTCGAATTTGTATGCTTCCATTGATCAAGAATGCTTAATCTGAATAATTGGAATATTATAATTTTAAATATGACAGTATTAGTGGATTATGATGAGCTTCAGAAGTATTAAATTTTTAATGAACAGTAATCATATAACTGATTTGATTTTCATTAGATATAAATATGATACAGAAGTAGAAAAATCAGTGATTAAATGTACCTTTCTAAATTGAAAATATTTTTTGACTTAAAACTAATGGTTAAATAATTTTGTATATGAAATCGAGAAGGGTTCAGTCGAATTTGAATATATGCACATATTAGACCAAAAAAACAAGTGCTACTAAAATTTTCGACCATCAATACATTATTATTTTCAAAATACAAGGTCAATATAATTCAATATATTCAAACTTACTAACAAGCATAAACAACAATCATAAACCAAGTAAAATACACGTAGCACTTGATATTCAGCTCATATATTCACCTGTTGAGTTTTAGAGAAGTGAAGCTGTTGCTGGTTCATGACCGTCTTGAACGTGAAGGTGCGCTGGTCTCGTAATTGATTTTTGTATGCACTTTATTATCTTAACCGTAAGGCGAGTGCTATGGCCAAGAAAAAGAATGACTGCTACACAACCATACATAAATTACAATTAGTGAAGCAGCTGAAAACATTGTGTCAGGGCCTGCAAGGAAATCTAAAGAGGTCAAATAAGTGTATGCCATTGCAGTGATTGCAACCCACATGATCACCATTAAAATCCACATAAAAATCCCATTTTAAACTGGTAATCACTTATGAGCAGTAATATTATGTTAAGAGAAGCCAGAAAACCTGAGGTGTTATAAAGTGAAAAATGATCATATGTATATAAATACGTATATTGACGAAAAGGAAATACTGTTGATGGTAGTTCCGATGCTGTGGTAAATGTGTTATCTTGGGAAGAAGATTTTATCCAAGGACTATCAGGAGGATTCACTCCCGCTTGGAAAGCCATAGTGGCAATTAGTGATGCTAGTACCATCAAGGCATTACGCCTTTTTTTTTTTCTAGCCAATCATCTTCCTCGTGAACATTTTCTAAACCTTTACCATGTTGCTTTTGATTATTATCAAGGGATGCTAAGTTATTGGTCTCTCTGATGCTGAGTTCATTTGCTGAAAATTTAATATCCTCGAAGTAACTCCCCGATCTCCCAATCCTTGATATTTCTTTTGCTTTGTGCTAAGATATCCAGTGCTGTGAAGCCGTTTGCAGTAAGAGCATTCACTTTTAATGTTGTCAGAGTGGTCAAAAACTTGACGGCCTGAACATTTGATTTTCACGAATGTTTATCATAGAAGATGAATGTTTAGAAAATAACATTTTAGTGCACGATTGAGTTTAAATACTGTATGTACATGTACGTGTATACGCATATGTGTGTGTATGTATGTATGCCTTGCTGAATCACTTAAGCCTATTTTTCAGAAAAGTACAATATCTTTGTGCTTTATATGCGTATGAATGATACATGCCTCAATTTGTTTATCAGCTGCTGCAAGGTGCAAGATGGTCATGCCATAATCATTCTTAATGTTCAACAATTCTCGGTCATCCAATTTTTCCAACAAAAACTTCAGTGCTTCCAACTGATTGCGTTTCACACACAAATGGAAGATGGTCTCACGCCAAATCGTCCCCCCAAATCGTAGTAGCAAAAGCTGTTTGTGGTGCTGCTCTGACCAACTCTTCCAAGACATCAATCCGGCCTTTCATGGCTGCCAGATGAAGAGGGTTTCTTCCATCTGCATCACTAGCGAAACACATGTGAGGATTAACTTGTAACAACACCCGTACTCTGCCAACATAACCCTTATCGTTCGTGATTTCATATCGAGTTAAATTTTTACATGTGAATCGGGCTGGACTTATTTGATCAACTCTCAGTTTTGGTGGCCAAATAAGTAATTCGGATAAATTTGATATTATTGCAACTCGGCATTGTCTATACTCATGTTGTTCATCCTTGACACTACTCATACTCGACACTGTTCACACACAATACTATTCCTACTCAGTATTGTTTACGTATGCATGACACTATTTGTACGCATTTTTGGCTTTCATAGCCTCGTAGAAAGAGACTACCTTGTGTGCATGTTAGGAGGTGGCTTGCATGGTGTGTGTGTTCAGAAGTGTCTTGAATGGTATGCATGCTAGGAGATAACTTTGCTCTTCTTCTAAAATTACCAATATTAGCTATTAGAAGTTATAATTTTCATAGTATCTACATTCAAACTCTGGTAGTTATACTCCTAGCTGTGGAGAGTTTCCTGCTCCACCTTTAATCTGTGTTTTATATTTGAATATCACAACTTTCTATTTTATTTTTATTTTCTTAACAATCTTGTCAACTCTCAATTGTATATATATCTTTTTCATTTTTTGTCACTTATAAAAAGGGGTACTCACTTTATTTTTACTATTACTTTTTAACTTCTACTTTTACGAAGTAAAATTCTTTCTGTTCCTATTATCTTTTCCTTGAAAAGAGGACTTTTGTTTTTTTTTTTTTTTTAAAAACTTTTCTTATATTGGTGGACTTCTTTTTTTTTTTTTTTAAATTTTTATATGTTTATTTTTCCAATGTCTTTCTCTGAAAGCGAAGAAAGTTTGTGTTTATTTTACCCTGGCGATGACAAAAGTAGTCGTCATCAGATACCTTACATCCAGTTAGGCTTAAAAGTTTTTTTTTGCTCCAACTTGTTTCAACCCTTTTTCAACCGACCTCTAGAAGTTAGTCTATAGACAAAAATAAAAACCAGATGTCCCTTATATCAATAGAGATTTTCAAAATCAAATATGTTGCGCTTGATTCCATTACCCTTAGACAAGTTGAGGAGAACGAATTGGCTAGCTCTCCTTTTTCTTGGAAGGTTACTCTTCTCATAAAATTCTATAAATTAAAACTTAAGTTTTCTTTGCATCTCTTTAATTTTCAGATATATGCTTAGTAGCTTCGGTTGTGCTCCTACTCAATTCGGACCCAATGTTTGGCATGCTACGATTAGCATGTACATTCTGTGAAAAATCTTCGACTTTCTAGACCCAACTTTTACGCAATTCTAAACGTTGTATGCCCTTAGAGCTATAATTATAAAACCCATCGAACCTCCTCTTAATGGTTACGATCATGACCACAAATTGAGCTTTTGATAACTGATAGGTGTGCTAGTACAATAAAATGGAAGGACGTATGGTTCCTAGTAGGTGGGGTTTAGAAATTTATTGTTAGCATTGAATATCTCTCGAATGTTGTGTTCCTACATAGTTTTGCACCTTTAGTATTGTTTTTCCAAATTGGATTCTTTTTCCTTTAGCTTTGCTTCTAATTCATTCTCATTTCTTTAGCATTGAATATCTCGAATGTTGATTCTTTTTCCTTTAGCTTTGCACTTTAGCCCTCGATTATTTTGCCTTTTATCTCATGAACATCTCGCAACTTAATCTTTGAATATCTTCTGTTTCGACTCAAAATTACTTTAAATGGCCAATTTTCTTATTTTCTGTATAAAATCTTAAAACACATCAAATACCAATAAATTTTGAAGATTAAACAAATAATTTAAGTTTAAAAGTGAACGATAAGAGCGTGTTTTACGTACTTATCATGCATCACGAGCCAAAAACATACCAAGATTAACTTGTAGCAATGCTTCTACTATCTCAACATAACCCTTATCCGATGCTTTGTGCGGAGCTGAAGACCGCTGTGCGTCTAACTCTCCCGCAAGCTCAGGCTTTTGGCGCAAAATCTCCCTCACAAAATCCACATGCCCCAACAAAGCTGCCACATGCAATGGATTCTCAGAGAGTGAATTCATGCCAATTTTATCAAGGATTAATGGATCCTGTTGAAGCAATTCTATCAGGGTATGTACATGTCCTTTTGCTGCCGCTTCATAAACCATCCTTTCCATTCTTTCCATCCTGTATTTGATATCTGTGGAATTTAGCTTACATAATTTAAAAATCCCCTCTTCAACAGCTGGTTTATAATGTTTTCTAAGGCTCCTATCATTTGTTGGTGATGGGAAATTTCTTTGAAAGAGTTAAGAAAGTTCAAGTACAATGACTCCAACTTTTATAATCACCATTTTCCTGGCTTTCTTATTTGTCTGCAGGCTCTGTTTTGTAACATTTGAAATGGGAAGAAGTAAACATTTGAATGATGACAAAGTTATTGTCTAAATATATTGTGAAGTCTTCTGGGATATATTAGCTCCCATGAGTCTTCAATAACAAAGAATGATAAAATATTCAAATGGCTCTATCAAAGAACCCAAATTCCCAATTGAAATCACGACTTCACTTAGCTAAATATTAGTTAAAAGAATAGATTAGATCCCGTTAATAGTTGATATTCATCGAATACTATTTTAGTATAAACCAATTTACATTCATTGTATTATCTTAGTTATTAAAGAAAAACCACATCTTTTACTATGAATGCAAGATAATAATAATTCTTAATTATTTTATATTCTGACAAAATGAAGAGATAAATTTATTCATTTGCATCAAATAGTTTACTGAACCTTCTCAACAACTACAACACTTGCAAATGGCAACACTCAACGAAGTGTTTTCAATCTCGGAACCAATTTGTTTTATTTACCGATCAGTATGTTGCCGTCCGTTGTGATTTTATATATGGTTTCAAACTCTTTCCTTTTTTGGCACTAATATTGTGAAGACATATTTTGCATTAAGAGCATCAACATTTATTAATAATGTTTAATTTTTTATTTACTTCAATGTCTGTGAGTTTTAATTTGGTATTTCAATCTATCATCCTATTTTTAATTTAAGTAACAACCATCTTGTTAATTGTTATTGTTATACCTAAGGTTGGGCAAGGTCCAATATGATTTAATATGTATGAATTTTGAACTGAATCGAAAAAATTATAAATATTTATCATATTGAATTGTACTTATTTTGTTCCGATGGCTGGTCAAAATGGTTTAGAGGGTTGTTTGGTTTACTTCCTACCTGATTTCGAGACACTGGCTCGAGACAAATAAAGGAATTTAAAAAAATAATTTGAGTTTTGCCTACCCCTTAATCTTGTTTTTTTTTTGGGAAAATTGGACTGATTCTGTGCTCTTTGAATCAATCTTCGTATTTCGAATTTGAGTTTGAATTTTTACAAAATTTATGTTTTTTTTTTCGGAAAAAGCCAAACAAAAGAAAAATGACCACAAGAACAAACATTAACTAAAGCGGAAATTAGAAAATCCTAGAATATATCTTGAGATCAAGTGATCAACATCTGATAAAATCTAAATTCAATTTTTAGGACTTTTTACTTACCATGCTTTATAGCTATCGGTATAATATATCTTTAACTTTGCTAAAATCACTAAATAACCTATATAATATTAAAATTTGACAATATAAAATAAAATTTTATAACTTAACAATAAAAATAAAAGATAATTCAGCTATAACTTAACAATAAAAATAAGAGATAATTCACCCATTTCGATAAAAATGACTGTAAAATATTTTGCACAATAAAAAGAAAGTGAGGATTCATTTAATATAAATGAAACAATTATGTTTTCAAATGAAAAAATGTAAAAATATAGTGATCCGGATGTTATTCTTCCTTTACCGAACTATATGCATGAGTTCCAAATATTCCTTCCACTGCTTCACTTTCTTCTTCATCTTCCTCAAAGCTTTGAATCAACAGGCTCGAAATCTTGGGGCATTTTCGTGAAAATAACATCGATGCCAATCTGGCCTGTGCAAGTTTCAGTCTACAACGATAGTAAGAGTCAATCGCTAACAAATATCAATCATAGCCTGACCAAGGCAAGTTGGCGGGATCGATGAATGCAGCAGATTTAGAGATAGCCAATTTGCAGAAGGCACGTGGGAGAAGTGACGGCGATGGCCTTCTCTCCTTGTGGCAATAAAACAGTAGACACATGGGAGAGAGGACAAGTGGAGACTTGCTTTTCCTCGTATGTCAACGCACGGTGGGGCAAGTGGGAGGAGAAATGGTGGTTACCTTCTTTCCCCTCTGTGCGGCTATGCAGGCATTAGGAGGAACCATATGACTTTCTTACACAAACAAATATTTGTATGTATTTTCGATAACTTAGAAATCGTTGGGAGAACATTCCTTTTCATGTTATAAAATTTAAGAGTCATGATTTAGGATTTGAAATTTATAGTCTAAATTTTTATACCTCCTTAATTTGAATTATTGGTATTGTTAGAATTTTTATTGCCATTATATGACTATTAAATATAAGAATTTTCAATTTTGAAAATTTTGAGTCTTTTTCTAAGGTAAGAATTATGTTACAACAAAAATATTTAGTTTCCTAATTCTTTTAGAATTAATTGATTGTCAAAATCTAATTAGAAAATGTTTATTTAGAAATCAATAAATCAAAAGACGGAACAATGTATTAGAAATTACGAAGATAAGAATTCTTCGTAATTAAGAGATTTATTTTCTTCTGAGAATAAGCAAATAATTCTAAATAGTAATAGTTTTTAGAATTAGTACTTAAGCCTTTTACGGATAAAAAACTCTTATAGAAAAAGAGCTAAAAGTGCTATGAAAACAATTATGATTATGCTTTTGGGGAGAAGAACTTAATTTTCTTTAAAAGAAGAAGTCGTGTTCATTGAAAGGAGTTTGATAAGTTTAAGAGTGATGGGATCTTGTGAAATAAGATCATTTAAGAAGATCCAATACAGCGGCGATAACTTAATATAATTAATTGGAGAGAATTCTTGATTCCCCTATTGTTTGCTTTAATATTCTGATACCTCTTATCGTTTTTATAATACCCTACATACCCCTTTTGTTAATTGACGAAAGATTAAGTATAATAATACTCAGTCCCTAAAGTTTAGCCTATTAATTTAAATAGTCCTAATAATTTTAAAATAACCATAAAAATTTTAATTTGTTAAACAATAACAATTATATCCTTATATAATAGTAATTAACTAAAAAATTATTTTCAACTCCTAATTAAAAATAAATATAAAAAATATATATTTATTTTATAACATATTGATAACTAAATATTTATTAATATATTAAATTAAAATATAAGTTTATTTATTTTTCAATATATTACCAATTTAATATTAATTAGGTATTAGAAAATGAATAAAAAAAAATCATAAATAAATACGAATATAAAAATAAACTTTATTATAATACAATACTTATATATATATTATATATAATCCTAATATTTGTACTATAATATAATTATAAAATTTTACAATATATTAACAATTCAATATTACATAGGTACTAGAAAATAAATGAAATAAATCATACATTAATATTTTATTCATTTTTTTTGTTAATTACTATTAAATAAGAATATAATCATTATTTTTTTAATAAATTGAGTCTTTTATGAGTATTTTTAAAGCTATTAGTTATGACTAATCAGGTTAATGGTTTAGAGACTCACATGTCATGAGTTTTATAACTAAAAAAAATGATATTTTAAACAAAAAGAATGGATTCTACAATCAAAAAATACTTCAAAATAATTTTTTTTTTTATGAAAAGGATATGTAATAATATGATATAACATAATCCTATCAATTTATATGAATAAATTTGTATATGCAATAATAATGGTATGATATTTTTTTAAATATATTGTTCTCATCTGTGTTAATCAATATAAATATTTTTTTATATTAAATATTAAATAAAATATTATAAATTATTTTTTGAATAAAAATTTATCTAAATTTTGAATTTTTTAAAACATGAAAAATCTATCTAAATATTAAATAAAATTGAATGATTAATTTTGTAATTTTAAAATTATAAAATTAATCTTTCAATTTATAAATATCATGTTAAAAAGAAATTTAAAGTTTAAATAAATTTATATTCAAAAGATAACTTATAAATTTATATTCGATGTGTTATAGAATAACATATATTATTATTTTAATATTTATTTTCAAGTAGGAGTTGAAAATAAAATTTTAACTAATTACTATTATATAAGAGTATAATTGTTATTTTTTAATGAATTGAAGTTTTTGTGGATATTTTTTAAAACTATTAAGATTATTTAAATTAATAGACTAAAATTTAAGAACTCACATATTACTATACTTAATCATATTAACTAACATAGGGAGATTTAATATATTATGAAAATAATAAAGGATATCAAGGTATTAGGTCAAACAATAGGTGAATAGAAAATTCTCCTTAATTAATTGTGAAATTAATTAATATTAGTCAATTAATTAAATAATTAATTAAAATTAAAAACTACCCCACCAACTTATGTTTTAGGTATATTATATATAATCTTAAATATGGTCATGTTAATGAATTAAGATGAACTTGAGAAGTATCAACACTTAACGGAGAGGAAGTCAATAGTTAATTAATTGTTAAATAATTTTATATTTAAATCAAGCAGGGATACAGTCAAATTTGGATACATTAATATTTTAGACAAACAAATGAGTCCTACAGAAAACTTTTCCACGACAAATACATTATTGTTTGAAATACAAGCAAGACAATTAACAAACTTATAAACAAGCACAAACAACAAACATATATCTACAAAATATACGTAGTGGTTGATATATACTTTACACAATGGAAGCTATTGCTGGTACACTACCATCTTGATTATGGATAAGACTTCGTCTCCTAATTGATTTTTTTATGTACTTGATTATCTTCACCATAAGCCGAGTGCTGTGGCCGAGAAAAAGTATCAGCGCAACGCCAATCCATACAAAAATTACCATAGATGAAGGAGTTGAATACCATTCATCATCTGAATAAGGGTCTGCTAGGAAACCTATACAGACAATATAAGTGAATGCCACTGCAGTGATTGCAATCCACATGATCACCATAAAAATCCACACGAAAAGCCTACGCTTAAGTGGTAAGCCGCTTATGAGCAATAGTACAATGCTAAGAGAAGTCAGAAAACCTATAGTATTATATAACGTAAAAGTACCATATATATATGCATATGGATGCCGTTCATCAGAATAAGGATTATGAGGAGGGTTCACACATGCTTGGAAAGCCATTGTAGCAATTAGTGATGCTACCACCATCAACGCATGGCGCTTTTTCTCCAACCAGTTATCTTCCTTGTTATGAACAGTTTCTATACCTTTATCTTTTTGCAAACTGTTGTTCTTTGTGATGCTGAGTTCATTAACTGATAGTTGAATATCCTTTGCACTAATTGCTCCACCACGTCGAAGCAACTCCCAAATCTCTGAATCTTTCGGATCTCTTTTGCTTTGTGTCAAGATATCCAGTGCTGTGATGCCATTTGAATTAAGAGCATTCACTTTTAATGTTGTTCTCGTCGTCAAAGACTTGATGGCCTGCACATTTCATGTTCTTGCTTAATATTAGACAAGAAAGGCTTATTAAATTAAATGAACATCTGGAGACTCAACCTTTAGTACATGATTAAGCATAAATAGATGCATATATGGATGTCTGAACTAATCACTGAATGTATTTTTACGAAACATGTTTTTTGTTCCATTTTGTATAATATGCCTTTGTCCTTTATTTGCATATGAATTATTCATACCTCAATTTGTTTATCAGCCACCGCAAGGTGAAAGATGGTCAAGCCAAAATCGTTCTTAGCATTCAACAATTCTTGGTCATCTATTTTTTCCAGCAAAAACTTCAGTGCCTGAAACTGATTGTGTTGCACACACAAATGCAAGATGTTGTCACCCCAAATCGTAGTGGCTGAAGCTGCTAGCGGTTTTGCTCTCAGCAACTCTTCCAACACATCAATCCGACCTCTCATGGCTGCAAGATGAAGAGGGTTTCTTCCATCTGCATCGCGAGCGAAACACATCTCGGGATTAACTTGAAGCAATGCTTGAACTACACCAACATAACCCTTATGCGATGCTTTGTGCAGAGCTGAAGACCGTTGTGAGTCTAACTCTCCGGCAAGTTCAGGCTTTTGGTGCAAAACCTCCCTAACAAAATCCACATGCCCGAGCGATGCTGCTACATGTAAAGGACCCTCAGATAGAAAATTCTTGCCGACTTTATCAACGATGAGTCGGTCTTTGTGTTGCAATTCTAACAAGGTATTTACACTCCCTTTTAATGCTGCTTCATAAAGCATGCTTTCCATTCTTTCCATCCCTCGTTTGATATCTGTGGGTATTTAGCGTACAGAAGACCATTTCTTGGTATTTATAATTGCATATATAAGATGAGTGCATCTCTTGGATCAATGTGAAAGAGCTGTTAATTGTTGTTTTGATAGTCAATTGTTTGTTATTGATGGTAATTTCTTTGAAAGTGTTGGAAACGTATAATTGTAAGCCCTGAGCTTACAGCTGCATATTCGAATGTGGGGAAGGGGAAGGAATTGAAAATATAGTTAGATTATGACTCACCCCTTTGACTTTAAAAAAAAAAAAAAAATCAGGCTTACAATTAACATTGTTCCGAGTTTCTTGTTTCTTTGACCTAACAGACCGAGAAAATAAACATTTGAATAATGTGTTAAGAAAATAATGCAATTTGTAGAAAAAAAAACATAAGTTCACATGTGACTTAATTTTTAAGAAATGTAATTTCTAGAACAAAATAAAATACATGTAATCAGGTCCGTCAACGAAAATGTGTGCTGGCATACACTAGAAGAATTCGTTCGACATTTGGGAAACTTGACTAGCAATAGTTTAGTGATAAGACAAGATAAGTATGTCTATATAAAAACATGATTGGTCCACAATTTTAATAAATTTCAATTAGATTTTTAAAAGGTCATGAGAAGTCAAATGTAAGAGAGCTTCCACCTCTGTGTCAAAATATCCTTCTATGTAAAAAAAAAATAAAATAAAATTCTCTTTGTTATGCAAAATATCATTTTACAAATTCTTTCTCCTCATAAATTTTGCAACGGTGCTATCAGAGCATCAATTTCCAACACACACACACACACACACACACACATATATATTTGATATTGTCAAAGTCTTCTTGGACTTCATTGGTTCCCTTGCATTCTGGGACGAACAACAGTCAAACATCCAAGTACGTGGCTCAATTCATGAATCTGAATCCCTAATGGGACTGTAATTCCTGCTGTACATTCGCGGAAGTATCAGTATCTTAGGTATAACGCAAATATCACATCGTTCAACATATTCAATTACTGTTAATATCAATTTTAACTAATTTTTAAATTAATTAACTAATATTAATTAATTTCACATTTAATTATATCAACACGTCACAAATAAAAATTATAAAAACATACAATTTTAACATGGTTCAGATTTTTCAATTCTACATCTATGAGATTACGTCCAAAGTTATACAAAACCAATGATTTTGTATTTGTTATCGTTACTGTATAAAATTATTTTAGATAACCTTATTTTGCAAGATTCCTTTAATGTTGCTGAACTCCCTTCGATGAATACGACTTTCTCTTGCAAAAAAAATTAAGTTTTTTTTTCAAAAGACACAATTACAAATATCTTCACAACATTTAAGAGATTTAAATTTTTAAGTTTATCGTAATAGTTAACTGCAGACAAATAATCTCCCGTTAAGTTATTTTCAATTAAAGTATAGAAAAATAATTGAAAAACTTAGAAAATAAAAAACAAAAATCACACTTTCAAAAAGTTTTTACAGAAGAGTTTTTCACATACAAAGGTTTAACAAATTTTGACAAAAAAATTGCTTATTTAAAGGAACATAATACAGTCTAAAGAAAATTTTTGTTTCGTTACTTCTTATTTCTTAAAGAAATAAATCTCTTAATTTAAAAAGAATTCTTACATTAGTAAATTTTTTCAAAAAATCTCTCTCTTTTTTGTGTTGTAGAATAATAAATCTATATTTTGTAGTTGAAATTTGACAATCAACTAATTTTAAAATAATTAAAAAAAATTAATATACATAGAATTTAATTAAAAGGCAAATGTTGCAGATTTTACTGTCGTAATTTTTATTACAATAAAATTTCCGTCTCGCAAAAAGTCCCAAAAGTTTTTCAGAAATGAAAATTCTTAGATATATTTAATTGTGATATGAAGCCAATATAAATCCTAACACTGTTTATTCCCAGTAAGAACCTTCACAGGTTCGACTTTTGATAGGTCAAAAAGACAAGGTAAATCATTTAGTCTAGAAGAAAAAGAGGTATCATACGCGAATTCCTTGGCATCTATCCCCTTATAGCTGTTGATTGTAAATTTTCAGATATTGTTGGATTTGCTTTTTGAATTTTTTTTCACATTTTCATAATTTCTTTTTTTGTTAAAAAAAAAAAACCGTCTATAGTAATGGAAAGAAGTCTTTTAAGAATTTATTTGATTCAATCTAATCACCCTCTTAATTGGAATGGTTGATACCTTACCCTTATTTTTAGAGGATATGGTTTAATTCCTTTCAAAAATAAAATAGAGATCAATTCAATTCTTTTCAAATAGAAAGTAAATATCATCTTTCTTTAAAAAAAAGGAGATAAATATGTCTAAATTGAGTATAAATTTTCGAACAATAATAGATTATAAATTTAATTAAAACTTTCCAATTTTGATAAATTTTAATAGTAATATTGTAGACTGAAGATATTATTCGTCTAGAAAGTTATGTACACTCGAGGGATAATAACATCCATGTCCTTAATTTTTCTGTATTTATACAAATTAAGACATAATTTGTCCACTTATATCAAATAAGTTCTTAACCATTAGGGATGGCAATAGGTCGGAGATACTCGTAGCCTTCTACCCACTTTTGATCCTGTTTGATTTACGCCAAATATGAAAAAAAATTGTAGTTGCTAGACTAGAATATAAAACTTAGTAGAATATATATAATCTTACCACTGCACCACTTTGATTTATTCATTATAATGTGTAGATCAAATATATTTAACAATGAATAAATATTTAATTTATATTATTATAATAATTCTATTATCTAACAATAATTTTTATATCTTTTTAATAATAATAAATTAATTTTTTATACAAGAAATTGCCATTTCATATGTTAAAAATAACATAATAAAAATAAATATTTATTTTTTTCATAAATTAATTGTTAAAATAAGATAAAAAAATTTTATCTTAAAAGTATATTGATATAATTTATTATTATAAATTACAAACCTTATATGTAATTTTTAGACATAATATTAAATAATATTTCTATAAATTAATAATACAATTAATAATTTTTGTGAATTTTTCCTTTCTTATGTGCAGGCTGCTGGTTTGTGGTTGCTGGAATGTGCAGCCTTTATTTGTCTACTGCTCTGCTATGCTTCTGCTTATTGTTTTCTGGCTTGTTCTTCAAGTGAGGGCCATAAAGTCCTTTTGTAATTTTCTGTTCGAAGGATTTTGTCCTACTGCTTCTTTGTTGCTGCTATGGCTGCTGGTTTGTGGTTGCTGGGTATTAAATATGTAGTCTTTAATTGTCTACTACTCTGCTCTGCCTCTGCTAATGAATTTAGGCTTGCTGCTACTGATGCAAGTACAATTGCTGGGACATTGCTACTGTAGTGTTCTAGTATTGGGGCTGATGAATTTTAGGCTTGCTGCTACTGATGCAAATACAGCTGTCGGGACATTGATATTGAATTGTTTTCAAAAATGCAAGTTCAGTCCTCTATGGCTACTTTGCATCCACTGGCTTAACTCTCTTCAGCTTCCTAATGGTATGCAAGCTTATTTTTTGCACATCCAAGAAGGAGGGAAATAAAGTGGTTGATAAGTTAACTAACCATGGTTTAACCTGTTCTTTCTTTTGCTGGTGGAATGATCCTTCTCCTCTTATTTGCAGAGACTTACATTTAAATGCTTGGGGTGTCCTCAACTTTCGATTTATTTCATAATATCTAATTATCTTCTAAGATATGTCTACTATTATTTGGTTGGTCTACTGCTGTTGTTGCCGATTACAGAATTTTTGGACAGCTTGTCAACTGCTGGTTAGGATATTTTATTGGTCATTAATTCTTTGCTTCTTCAAATACTATATATGTACTTGGTGTTATATAATGATGGATCTACTGTTGAGAGAAGTTGTTTAGTTATATGCTGCTGGGAACCGCTGTTGTTTGCTGTTGTTGGGAGTGTTGTTACCCAGCCTGTGTTATGCTATTTCTGGGTTTTCATTCTGTTTTTGGATTAGTGCCGAACTTACTGCTGGTGCTATTTTCCACCTGATTTCTGCTGGGCTGAAAGTGTTTGTTGTGCTGTCTTGCTACTATTCTATCTTCCCACCTGCTGCTGGCTCAGATTCTGCTACTGTTGATATACTCTGCTGTTAAGTTGCTTCTGTTTGCTGTCTGCACAATGAAAACAGCAGTATGGTTTTTGCTCTTTTGCAGCAAAAAATATTGTAGTTTACTGCTGTTTCTTCTTGCTATTTTGTGCTGTATTTGGCTATTTTTAAACCTTATTTATTGCTAAGCCCTCAATTCTCTTGTATTCCCTCTTCTTCATTTTTCAATAATATATTACTTTAATTATAAAACAAACTAATACAATTAATATATTATTATATGAATATAAGAATACATTTATACAAATTAATTTAATTAGGTATATTTGCTAATATAAATAAGTGGATTTGAGGCTGAGTGTTTGTTGAACCACCATAAATATGTTGTTCATTCTCTCAACTCTATTTCTCTTTATTTTATTGCATTTTGTTTTGTGTATTTGAGTTGCTCGTCAAATTTATTGTTAATATTTGTTAAAAACTCAATTCACTTCTTCATGCGTTATATACTAGTATTTCATTTATAAGTATGTAAATATAAACATATTATCTTTCAAATATTTATAATTTCTAAAATGAACATTTATATTTAAACATTAAAAGTGTACTAATTATAATAAAATAGTTTACTTTAATACGCGGTAAATATATCTTATAAAATGAGCAAAGCCTCCCACCAGAATAAGTTTAAATAACTCATATTAGTTAGAATTTATTATATTTATTTTTTCTAAAAAAAAGATTATAAATGATAAGAAAATGAATCACATATATGGATCATTTCTCATACATAAAAATTATCTGTGTGATCGTTGGAATCAAATTCCAAATACACTAGAGTTCTAGGGCTTATTGAAATTTGTAGCATCACATTTTATTTTAAAATATAATAAATGGAATTACTAGTTTTAATTAGAGTAGCATAACAAATATACAAGATTTCATATTCTTATAAAATAAGTCTATGACCGTATTAAAATGAGTCAAATGATCAAATTACCAGTACAATATAAAATTTGGAGGCTACAACGTAGGATTATATAACATAAGAATAAATGTAAGATTATGTAACTTTTTTTGTTGAAATATTAATATTACAACAGTTAGAAGTCTGTTGGGATGTTTATATAATTACTCTGACAATTCATCTTAGATATTTAGTTACATGTTAATGAGATTTTTATTTCACACACATAAATATATATGGAAGGAGAAGTAGCCACATAAAGATGAGAGATTTCTACCTCATACACGTATAAAGGAAGGACTATCCACACAAAGAAGGGTCTCGGAATTGTAATGCAATATTCTCAAATTTAAAATTAAGATTTTGATTGCAATTAAATAGGATGGATAATAATTTTGATTTAAAAATTCAAATTTGAATTTATGATCTTGATAGATTAGTTTATTTAATTTTTGAAATTAAATATTACGTTATCACTGTTTAAACTTGAAAGCCAATTTTTGGTTATAAATAAGTACAAGTATCTCACTTTACACCATAAGTTTTACTTTACAAATTTATTAAATACTCTTTAAAAGTTTTCTCTCTAAATTCTACATCTTTTTAAGTTTTGGTAGAAGGAAATTCTTAAAAACTTAGTTAATTCAGAAAATGGGTGACTTACTGTTAAGCATAGAGAAATTTTATTGGCTTGTCATTGTTTCAAGATAAATAGATTTTTATATAATATGTTATAATCAAATGTTTAAAACGATTAATGACAATTGTAAACATGGATATGTTTATAAGAAATGGAGTTGTTTCATGCATTTGTTTACTAAATTCTAAATTTTATTAGTTTGCATCATTTTCATGATTTTATAAAACTTGTTAACTAGTTTATTAGAAAATTGTGTTTTTTCTCATCTTATTAATTTTTTTAAATGAGATTAATATTTTTCTAAATGCATATTTTAGTTTAAAGAAAATTAATTTTACTTAAATAGTTTATGTATTAAATCATAAACTGCATTATTTTCTCATCAAAATTTTCTTTCTTAGGTATCTACGAAACCTATTTTCTTCATACACTAGTTTAAAAATGATTATTAGATGTACTTTTTTATATAACTCATTAAATGCATTACATGAATTAATATGAGAAATAAATATTACTGAACTTACTGTATATGAAAATTATATTTAGTAATTAATGTTTACCTCATTGTCTATAGTAACTGTTTTTGTTAGTGTTACCAATTGGTTTGTTGAATTACTGTTTGTGCACTTATTAACTGTTAATGATTGGGTTTCTTGAGTATAAATCTACTGAATTATTATAAATGAGATACCGAAATACTGGTGATACTATGACACATGAGTTAAATATATTATTAAATGTGTTGTTGCATATTAAATGTTATAAATTCTTTCGTGTTTTGATTTATTAAGTGTGATGTTTATGTTTACATATTATTGAATGTTTATACTAAAATAAGAATTTGTTTATTTAATTATAATGTTATTGTTCTTAAAATTAATGCTTTATAATTGATTTTTTACTATTTATTTATAATTTTATGCATAAGTTTACTTACCGAATAGGTGGTTTACCCCTCGTCATCATTATTTTACAGATTAAGGTATAAATAAATAATTGATAGAGGTTTAAAAGTTAACCATTTTGGAGATTGGAATGTTATGTTATAAAGAACATTTAGATTTGAACTTCTATTTTAGCTTCACTTGTCAATAAAATTTTGTTAAACTTCGAGATTTTATATTGTATTTGAAAATTTTATTTTATTTATAATATTAAATTTAATGTAATTTAAAATTAAGTTACACCTTAATTTTTGTTTTGTGAAGCAAAATTTGGAGTGTTAGGAGTAAGGACATAGGACCTATCCAACTAATAGTCAGATAAAGTTACGTAACTTAAAAATAAAAGATATTTCAGTCATTTTAGGACAGTCAGATTATTAAATATAAATAGAACATGTGTTTATTTGTCGCATACCTCTTTACTAAATGGTAGTCAAATATATCGATGGGGGAGAGGATGCTACATGTTACTATCTGATTGGTTTGTACACATTACTCTCCAACTTTACAAAATTATTTTCCATTTTCATAATGAAATAAAACTAATCAGAGTAACAACGAATAGGTCTTTAAATATTGAAAAAAAACAATAAATAAGAACATATTTTAGTAATTTTAACATGTATGTGACACTCTAGGTAAGAATCTATTTATTACAAAAAACTAGAGTATACTTTTGTTTGTTGTTTTAGTAATAATAAGGACCTATTTGTTAATTTACAAAAATAGTTATACAGACACGGCATCTTCTTCAAAGCAGTGAATCATTCAAACAGACTCAAAATCTCCTGGGCATTTTCTTGGAAATAACATCAATGTCACCGTGACCAGCAAGTTTCAGCCTTTCTTTTTCTTAGATCGAAACTTCTCAACAACAACTACAACAATGGGAAATGGCAACAACAAAAGTGTTTTCAATTTCAAAACAAATTGGTTTCATTCACCAATCAGTCTGTTGCCCAAATATCACAGCCGTCAATAACTAATGAAACTGTTATGGTTTTGAGTTTCTTATTTATATTTTTTAAGTTAATTGGGGGTTTTATGGTTTTACACTTTATGTTTTACCAATAAAAATAGAGAAATTTGATATATTCTTTAATTTTATGACTTACTTGACATTAATAGATTAAGATATTTCACTCAATGTTTATAAACATGATTTGATTTTAGTATGCTGCAAATATATTAGGAAAACTATAAAAATCAATGATTATTATCCCTTTATAAATTATTTGAATTATTAGGTTTTCTTGTTACGTAGTTTGCTTAACTGCTAAAATTCTTAGGAGTATTATACAAGTTCTTGAATTTGAATCCCCCTGGTACTAAGGTTTGGAAGGGGCCGGATTTGATTTACATTTGTGTGATATTAAAACAAAGGTATCTTATTAACACAAAAAATATGTTATAACTTGTCAAATTTGGATGTATATGCATATATATTTTAGGCAAATTGAGTGCTAGAGAATATTCTCTACAACTAAAACATTATTATTTTGGATATACAATGTGGAGACATTCACCATATTCAAGCCAAAAAAACAACCGCACACGTAGTACTACTTGATATTTCACTCATTACATTCACCCTTGGAGCCTTACACAGCAGGAGCAATTGGTAGTTCATGAGCATCTTAAGCCTGGTTCTGTCTCAGTCTCCTTACTAATTTTCTGATACACTTTATCATCTTTACTGTAATCCGAATTGCGTGCCCAAGAAGCAGAATCAACGCCAAGCTTAAAATCCATATCAATATCGCGGGATATGTGTAGATTTCAGAAGAATCTTCAAAGAGACCTTTAGCACTCAGATGAGTCAGTGCTATTGGAATAATCGCAACCCATATGATTACCAGTAGAATCCATGTAAAAAGTCTACGCCTAAGTGGTAAGCCGCTTATTAGCAATAATATAATGCTCGGGGAAGCCATAAAACCTACGGTGTTGCAAATGAAGAATAGACTGTGTTCATAGTCATAGTCGTTAACTGAAGATGTCATGGTCTGTGTCATTGGTGGTTCTGATGAGAAGGCTTCATTTGAGGAGTGGTATGCCCTAAGTCTAGAAATTTGGGGAGGGTTTGCAGCAGCAGCAGCAGCTTGGAAGCTGTTAGGCATTGGCAAGTGTCTTGCTTAGGATGACGGGGAGGGTTCGTAGCAGCTTGGAAAGCCATGGTAGCAATCAGTGATGCTACCACCATTAAGGCAATATGCATTTTTACCAACCAATCATCTTCCTTCTTATGAACATTTTCTTAACGTTTACCTTGTTGCTTTAGATTACTTTCATGGGATGTTATGCTGTTGTTGGTCTGTGTGGTGCCACGTTCATGTGTTGACAAATGAATGTTATCCTTGGCTCTACTTGCTCCAGCACATCGAAGTGATTCCCCGACGTCCCAATCTTTTATGTGTCTTTTGCTTTGTGTTAAATAATCCGATGCAGTGAAGCCATCTGCATTAAGAGCATTCACATGTATTGTAGTTCTAATAGTCAAAAACTTTATCAGCTGCATATTTGATTTCATACTTAATAGAAGATAAAGAGAAAGTTTCTTTAAAATCAATGAATTTAAATTTCTCTAAATTTCATATCTTGTGTTACTTTTTACAGTTCAATGTGACAAGCATGCCATTATTGACCTCCCTAACTTGACTCCTACAACACTTTTCATTATTGGGGTGAACTGGTGGAGCCAATGTAATTCATTGAAGACTGTCATTGTGGTTGATTTTAACTCCATACCTAACAAAGAATAGGTTGACTAGCTCTGAACTTCCTCAAGACTTTTTTTCCATTGTTTTTTATTTATTATTTTTTAGAGAGCGAAATTATCCTTTATTTTTGTGGGGTCGCATAACCAATGACACCTCTCAAGTTAAACAACCCAATAAGGAATTTTTATTGTGGGAAAGTGATTGTATCAAAGAACCCATAAAAGAGAAAGAAGATAATTAAAGAAGAAAATAATTAATTTAAAGTGATGTTTTGTAATAGACCTTACAAAGATTATGGGGTAAAAAAAATGAAGGTAAATAAGTTTTTCCCCTCACAAATAAAGTTATGCAACCTGATTCGATAAGCAATTGAAAGGCATGTTTAAATTGTTAGCTTGTGCTTAACTTTGAAAATAAATTTAAACAAGTGTTTATATTTTGGCCCATTCACTTTTCTTACTGATATTTAACATCTAATATTTTCATCTTACAGTAGTTCTAAGTTCAAGGTCACATAAGAAATGCATGGAGGATTATATGAGGTATGAATATAGTCTATATGAATCCAATATTGATTTTATTGCTGTAAACATATGTATGTGTGTGTCTTTCTTTATATGCGAGTGGATGAACATTAGCACCTTAATTTGTTTATCAGCAACTGCGAGGTGCAAGATGGTCATGCCATAATCATCCTTAGCATTCAGAATTTCAGGATTATCCATATTTTCGAACAAAAACTTCAGAGACTCCAACTGATTGTATTTCACGCAAGTGTGTAAGATGGTTTCACCCCAATTAACATAGATACCATAATTAGAATGTATAAACTTTTATGCCTTTTTCCTGTAATAATTTTACTACATTTGATTTGCATAGCATAAAAAAGTAAGTATATTCACATGATATTTTTTTAAATTCAAATTAATTAATGAATATAAGACCCAACAATTTCTTACATTAAGTATGTGAAAACTTATAAAAACTCTGTAAAAAGACATTTTTTCAAGGTTGAATATTTCTTTTTATATATTCCCATCATCATTTTCCTTCAAGTCATTCTTCGTATTCTCATTTTCCTCGTCTTAATAGTTTCTTGATCAACTCTTTTTCTCTTACCTTTTATCTATATAATTTTCTGATTGTTATAATATTTTAACACTAATTATTGCAAGAATATCAAACTTAAACAAATGAAATAGCAATAGAACAATACGAAAACCAAGAAATCAATCCCGCCCAAAAAAAAAAAAAAAGAAAAAATGATTATGAATTTTTGCAACAACGTTAATTTCACAACTATGTAACATTTACTATTCAGCCTATGGAGAATAAAAAATTTAAATAACAAATTTAGTTTAATTTTAACCTTTTAATAATAAAATAAAGTGGATTAAGGTAGGAAAAGGATAATAAAATATATATTATTGAAAATGATATTTTTGATAACTTCATATTTATGAACTTTTTTTGTTAGACCAATATAAATTAAGGGAAAATATAGTAGGAAAACTAAAAAAATCAATGATTAATTTTCCTTTCTGAATTATTTGAATTAGCGATTTTTTTTGGTTAATTAATTAGTTTAATTGGTAAGATCTGTTGAGGCTATTATAAGAGTTATTAAATTTGAATCCCTCTCCTACTAAGGTTAGGAAGTGGCCGGATTTGATTTACATTTATATGATATTAAAACAAAGGTTTCTTATTAACACAAAAAAATGTTATAACTTGTCAAATTTGGATATATATTCATATATATTTTAGTTCAAGTGAGTGCTAGAGAAAATTATGTACATACTAAAACATTATTATTTTGGAAATACAATGTGGAGACATTCACCATATTCAAGCCAAAAAACAATATCACACGTGTAGTACTACTTGATATTGCACTCATTACTCATACATCCATCGAGTCTTACACAATAGAAGCAATTGGTGGTTCATGAGAATCTTGAGCCTGATTCTGCCCCAGTCTTCTTACTAATTTTATGATATACTTTATCATCTTTACTGTAATCCTAATCGTGTGCCCAAGAAGTAGAATCACCCCCAAGCTAATAACCCATAGTGAAATCATAAAATATCCAGAAGAATCCTCATCAAAGATAGCGTCGGTTGTATGGTAAGTCAGTGCCATTGCAATAATGGCAATCAATATGATTATCATTAAAATCCACGTAAAAAATCGAAGCTTAAGTGGTAAACCGCTTATGAGCAATAATATAATGCTAAGGGAAGCCATAAAACCCACCGTGTTATAAAAGAAGAATGGACCGGAGGTGTAGTCATAGCCCCTTCTTGGAGATGCCGCAGTCTGTGCAATTGGTGGTTCTGATGAGAAGGCTTCATTTGAGTAATGGCGTACCAGAAGTCTAGAAATTTGAGGTGGGTTAGCAGCAGCAGCAGCTTGGGAAGCTGTTAGGCATTGGCAAGTGTCTTGCTCAGTATTACGGGGAGGGTTCGTAGCAGCTTGGAAAGCCATGGTAGCAATCAGTGATGCTACCACCATTAAGGCATTACGCATTTTTTCCAACCAATCATCTTCCTTCTTATGAACATTTTCTGAACGTTTTCCTTGTTGCTTTCGATTACTTTCATGAGATGTTATGCTGTTGTTGGTCTGTGTGGTGGTGCCCTGTTCATGTGTTGACAAATGAATGCTATCCTTTGCTCTAATTGCCCCAGCGCATTGAAGTGACTCCCCGATGTCCCAATCTTTTATGTCTCTTTTGCTTTGTGCTAAAATATCCAATGCTGTGAGGCCAATTGTATTAAGAGCATTCACATTTATTGCTGTTCTAGTGGCCAAAACCTTTATCACCTGCATATTCGATTTCACACTTAACATAAAGAAAAAAATTTCTTTAAAATCAATGAATTTAAAATTCTCTAAATTTTACAGTTTACAAGCTTGCCATTATTGACTCTCTAGTTGACTACTACGGCACACTGTTCATTATTGGTGTGAACTAGTGGAGCCAATGTAATTCATTGGAGAACTCTCACCATTGTGGTTGATTTAATTCCATATCTAACAAACAGTAGGTTGACTCTGAACTTTCCTCGAGACTTTTTCGTCATTGTTTCTTATTTGTTACATTTTAGAAATCCAAATTATCCTTTTTTTTTCGAGATTCATGTAAATGAAACGTTTATATATTAGCCATCTACTTTTCTTTCTAATATTTTACATTTAATATTTTCATCTCACAATAGTTCTCGTTATTAACTTCGAGGTCAAAACAATTTAATTTGAAATATGACCTAAGAATTGCATGAAAGATTATATGAGGTATGCATATACTTGTATATGAATCCGATATTGATTCTATTGCAGGAAATATATGTCTTAGTGGGTGTGTGTTTTCTTTATATGCCAGTGGGGAACACTGTTACCTCAATTTGTTTATCAGCAACTGCGAGGTGCAAGATGGTCATGCCATAATCATCCTTAGCATTCAGAATTTCAGGATTGTCCATATTTTCTAGCAAAAACTTCAGAGCCTGGAACTGATTGTATTTCACGCATGAATGTAAGATGGTTTCACCCCAGATCGTAGTAGCAGAAGCTGCTAGTGGTCTTGCTCTGACTAACTCTCCCAAGACATCAATCCGACCTTTCATTGCTGCTAGATGAAGAGGATTTCTTCCATCTATATCCCGAGCAAAGCACATGTCAGGATTAGCTTGTACCAGTGCTTTTACCATGTCAATATTACCCTTTTGTGCTGCTATGTGAAGAGCTGAAAATTGCCGCGAGTCTAGATCATCAGCAAGCTCAGGCTTTCTGCATAAAATCTCCTTCGCAAAATCCACATGCCCAAGCAAAGCTGCTACATGTAAAGGACTCTCAGAGGCAGGATTCATGGCGACTTTATGAAGGATTAATCGATCTTGTTGAAGCAATTCTAACAAGTTTGCTATATTCCCTTCTAATGCTGCTTCATAAAGCATGCTTTCCATTCTTTCCATATTGTGTTTTGATTTCTGCTGTTTGGGACGTCTAATTGGCCTGGAAAAATTAAAGGGCTGCCCCTTTACATTTATACATGTAGCAGTACGTTCTAGTGGATTTCTAGTCCACGTGAAAGAGCTTTTTGATTTTTTGCAAACCAAGTTGTTTGTTTGTGAAGTATGAATTTCTTTGAAAGAGCGAATAGAAGTGCTTGTGTGCAGAAGTTCCAAAGACTTGAGGATGAGACTGTTATAAGTGATGATATTACAGTTGATGCCAAGTCACGATAGCATTTCAAGCGATTGTGCTTATATTCCATTTTAAAAGTGCTAAACACCATTTTTTACAAAATTAATTTTTTTCACTCAATTTTTTATTTACATTTAATCGTATAGTGATTTCATTCAACAAAAACTATTATTAGCACTTTAATTCTAAATGTATAAAAATATTTCATGAATTTTTATTATTTTGTGTTAATTAATTCATATGTCTATCTTTTGTTTATGTTGAAGAGTTCTGTTGTGGACTTCATCGACACCGATATGTATAGTAATTACATAAAATTATTTCTGTAATTTTTAAAGTGCTGTTGTGTTTATATTTCATTTTAAAAGCGCTAAACACGATTTTTTTTCATAAAATTAATTTTTGTCACTGAAATTATTTTAATTACATTTGATATACAGTGATTTCATTTTACAATAACTGTGACTCATATTTAATTCTTCTGAACCTATATAAAATATATATTTTATGAATTTTTATTATTTTCTGTTGATTTATTTATTTGTCTATCTTTTTTATATGGTGAAAAGTTCTGTTGTGTAGTCTACCGACACCTATAGTAATCATGTGAATAAAATTCAAGAAATATTAAATAACCAAAGTCCTTATCTTGACTTTTATACAATGAGTAACATTTGAGTCTTTAGATATTTATTGTATTTTAGATAAATATAGAGTTTATTTATTTGTTATTAAATTATTTCTTTACTCTTATTAAAATAATTTTGTTACTCTTGCATTATTGAATATTGTTTGTAACAATGCGAGGGTAGTCAAGAATTTTATACATACAAATTGATAATGTGACAAAATTATACATACAAATTCTTATATCTAATATCAATAATATTAATTAGTTGTAAAAATTTTATACTTGCAAACTGATGTGACAAAATATATTGTTATCACTTTTTTCATATATATATTTTTGCTCTTTTAAAACAATGTAATTACTGAAGTTGTGTGTAAGAAAAAGACCACTCTAACATAGTTTTTTTTTTTTTATATGAACATACATTAGATTAGATTTTAGTGTGTTAATGCAAGTCTAAAATCTAATTCATATTCTTTAAGTTTATTTTATTTATGAAATCCACTAAAAGGCATATTAAATTCAATAGAATTAGACAGATTAGTCAAATTGGATTGGATTATCTTATGAGCATTTCTAACTATAATTACATAAAGTGAGAAAATACAGGCACATAATTTGTATTATTCCAAGGTAAGGAATGTTTTAGCCCTTTTGTATGTCATTTTAGCATGTATGTAAAAAAAAAAATGAAAAAGAGAGCCATATTTTTATGCTTTACTCACTTTCATATATTTAAAACTAATTAATACATGTTTTACTTTTGAATTCTCAATACCCTATTCTTCTTAAATGGCATGAAATTGTATACATCTTTGTTTGTCCATAAACTATTGAAACTAATGATTAGTCAAAGGCTTATATGCAAACACCGGATAATCCATGTAATCAGCTGCAAAAAATTAGCAGTATGGTTAATACAAGAATATGAGAAGTTGTAGAAATAACTTTTATTGTGTTAATGAGACAATAGAAAAACCACGTTGCCCTATTTTTTTCTTTTAAAGTATTGGTGTATTTTAATTGAACTAAATAAGAAAACACTTAAAAATTTCCAATTTAGGTGATAACAATGTTCTAACAACAAATAAAACAAAACTTTTTGAAGTCATCATTAACCTCATTGATATTCACCAAATATTCCTCCAAAATTTTCATATAAATATATCTATTACTATTGCAACTATCTTTCAATTTATATACACCATTAAAATCCACCTTTATATCTATATCTATTCCACTATCTTGAATCTCAATAACATACTAAAAATCACGAGGAGAAATATTTGATTGCATCTTCGTGCAAATTAATACTAGAAATAAACAGATAAATATTTTAACTGACTATGCACACAAATATTGTTTATCATTTAGAATATACCTTGTAATGTCTTTCTTTTTTTCCCAATATATTCTTCTTCCTTATTATTTTGAATAGGGAGAATGCTTGACATCCCCATTCTTTTATGCCTAAATCCCATCACCTACTATATTTTTTTTAAATCTCATCACCTTCTTCCTTATTATTATGGATAGGGAGAATGCTTGATACCCCCTTTCTTTTATGTCTAATATCCTATCACCTTCTATATTTTTTTCAACATCTCATCAATCTTGATCTTTAAATTTTTTTGGTTTTGTCTTTCAATAATTTAAGCATAAACCAATTGAATCAGTGGTTTGAACCTTGTTTTTTTAAATTGCAAAATAAAATTAGTTTGTGGGAACTAACCTAAGAGCACCATAAAATGCACAAATACCCTTACCCCTCCACTAGATGCCTTTCAGCAATATTTAATAAGTAACTCTTTTCAAAATTCATATATAATAAATTCTATTAAAAATAAAAATTGAATGTAAAATGTTTTATAATTATTAAAAAATTATAAAATTATTCTGAAATTATTACTAATGATAATAATTTTAAAAATTTGCATTACTTTTAAATAATTATTAAAGAAAATAAATCTAATTTATTATAAAAATAAAATTATTTTGAAATTATTAATGATAATAAAATGATTTTTTAAATTATTTTATGAAATTATTCTAAAATCATTACTAATGATAATAATTTTAAAAATTTATAATATTTCTCGATAATTATTAAAGAAAATAAATCTAATTTATTGTAATAATAAATTATTATTATTAATAATAATTTTTTAAACATTTATAATATTTTAAAATAATTATTAAAGAAAATAAGTCTAAATCATTGTGAAAATAAAATTATTTTGAAATCGTTATTAATTTTAAATTCAGTTATAAAAACTTTATAATTTCATGATAATAATAATTTTAAATTAGAAATATTTTAAAAATACAATGATTATAAAATTATAAATTTTTATATTAAAAAATATGATCAATAGAATTTATTATTTATATTTTCAAAAAGGATTAATTATTAAAGATTGGACGATTTACAATAAAATGTATTTGGTGTAGTAGTAAAGGCATTAGTTTACTAATAGATAAAATCTGAACTAAGGGCCTAAAAGCAGGGGATATTAGACATTCTCCCTTATCAATATATTAACCTTGCTATATTTACCTTAATTTTTTTTTCTTTTCTATCTTCATATCAAATTTTATACCTTTTTCTTGTAATAATTTTACTTCTTTCTTCCTACATTTGATTTATATATCATAAAAAAGTAATTAATTATATTCACATGATTTTTTTTAATTCAAATTAATTAGCAAATGTAAGATCAAACAAATTAACTTATATTATGCGAAAGACTTATAAAAACTCTATAAAAGGACATTTTTTTTAAAGGTTGAATTCTTTTTATATAATTTCCATCATCATTTTCCTTCAAGTCATTCTTCTTGTCTCTATCATCGTCATTTTTAAAGTCTTGATCAACTTTTTTTTTCTCTTGCCTCCCGTCTATATAATTTCGTGATTATTATAACATTTTAACACACTAACTATTGCAAAAATTTAAAATTTAACAAATAAAATAGCAATAGAACAGTACCAAAAATATGAGAGTAAATTCAAACTTTTTTTTACCAAGACATCAACCAAAAAAGAAGAAAAAATAATTACAAATTTTTGCAACAATTTTAATTTCACATATATGTAATATTTACGATTCAACCTATTGAGAATAAGAAATTTAAATAACGAATTTTGTTCAATTTTAACATTGTTGAAATAAAATAAAGTGGATTAAAATATGAAAGGATAATAAAATATATATTATTAAAATGATATTTTGATAATTTTATATTTATAAACTTTTTTTCTTTTGACCAAATATAAAATGAGGGATAAAAAAAATTTAACTGCACGGGGAATAAGTTGGAAGCTTTTAAATCAATTTACTAAAGCCCAAGATAACACTTTTATTAAGGCCTAAACTATAAGTTTCCAAGTCAAAAATTGGATTGCATTTAATAATTTGATAGAAAAGATTTTCTTTGTAACAACTGACAAAGTGATTTCGCCACTACGATTAATAAAACTTGACACCTATGATAAAATAATAATTCTATTTTAAGAAAAAATCACCTGATTGTAATGATCAATTATTAATTACCAAAAGTTAAAATATTAATAAACAACATTGATAACAATATCAATAAGTCATTCTATATTACAGCATTTTAAACAACTTATAATGCATATTCATCTATTAAAATTTTTATCCCAATACCCGCAGTTTGGAAAACCATTAATTAGCATCCTTGTAAATGAGATTGTAAATTAAGAAAGAAAATCAAAATATGATTTTGAGAATAAGTTTTGTTATAACCTTTACCATATACAAAATTTAAAATATAAGGAACAACGTTTCAAATGAACAAGAATAATTAACGTTATCATAGAGAAATCCATATATGTTTGATGCGTTGGGGCAAGGCGGTGAGAAAAGAAATACGTAAGTTCTTGTATATTGATCATAACATCTATATTGTTTCAACATTTTGACAATACAGTAATTTTAATTTTAAAATCTGTATTATCTCTTTACCCAATGTTTCACAGGTTTTAAAGAAAATGATAAAAAATGAAATTTAAAACTTTCCAAAAATGAAGATTTAATTTATTTTTAATTATTTTATTAGACAACAAGAAAGATACATATGGTAACTAACTAAAAAAAAAATAAAAAAGACTTATGAATTCCTATAGTATTGTTGAATATACATTTTAATCCCAATAATTTGTAAATTACTTATTTAACTCCTATTTAATGTTGGTGAGGTATTCAGAATAGATTGTTATCAATATCGTTGGGTTCCAAATTTCTCAATGTATTCGATAATATAATTAATTTCAAGAATTAGCGATAAAAAGAAGTTAATACTTATTCTAAATTGATCTATTTAATGAATTGGGAGTTAAATGGGTAATTTTTAAACTATTAAGGCTAAAATGTATATTAAACTATATTTTAGAAACCAATAGTACTTTTCCCCTAACTAAAAGTCCTAAAATTGCAAAACCATCATACTTTGGTTTAATTGCCAGTATTAGACAACAAAAAATATTGTCAACATGAGCTTGTTAGTCAACTTTCTTTGTTTTGATGATTAATCACACCTCAAACTCTCGAACAAATGTTTGAAAATTAATTGAAAAAATAATAACTTCCATCTTCCAACCTATGACAAATCATTAAATTGTTTATTTTGTTACTAAAGTTTGTTTTTACGAAGAAAAAATGAGACGAAAAAGACTTTCCAGTGGGAAGTTATACAAAACCAGCTCCTTTCTCCCTGTCATTGTTTAATTTTATTACTGCTCTGTTATCTCTTTTTGTATAAATAACTTATTCTCTTTCTCTATTCTCTCAAGTCGATCGAATTCGAATCAGCCAAGGACAAAAAGACAATTATTCCACCAACTTCAGATTCAAAAGCATATAATGGCCATTAAAGCAATACAAAATTTATTGCTTATAGTTTTGTTTTTGGGCATTTGCTATGTTCACGTCATTAATGGACATGATGATCATCTCGATGGTGGTTGGCAAAGTGCAAGTGCCACATTTTATGGAGGAAGTGATGGTTCTGGCACTTTCAGTGAGTTCTTGTCTTTAATTCTTAATTCAATTCATTAATGCTATATATCTATCTTCTATTTATAAGAATTATTGCTATTTTATTTAGATGAAGGTTGTGGAAATCTTAACAAGCGAGGTTATGGGAAGAAAACTGCAGCTGTCAGTTCAGTTCTTTTCGACAATGGGTGTAGGTGTGGCGCATGCTATGAGATTCGATGTCATAATCAACCACAATGGTGTCTACCCGGCACCATCACCATCACCGCCACAAATTTATGTCCTCCCAATTATGCTTTGCCCAACGACAATGGTGGTTGGTGTAATCCTCCTCGTGTACATTTTGATATGTCCCAGCCTGCTTTCTTGGAGATTGCACAACATAAGGCCGGAATTGTTCCTGTCCAATACAGAAGGTATGCAACAAAGTTATGTACAATTACAACAATCTTGCAATATTGTTCTTTAAACTAATTACATGGGCAACCGATTTTGGATGGATTGGATACAGGGTGCCTTGTGTGAGGAAAGGAGGCATAAGATTTACGATCACAGGACATTCATATTTCAATTTGGTATTGATAACAAACGTGGGGGGTGCAGGAGACGTGAAGTCTGTATCGATCAAGGGATCTAAAACAGGGTGGGAACCAATGACAAGGAATTGGGGCCAAAATTGGCAGAGTAATGCTTGCTTAGATGGCCAAAGCCTGTCCTTCGAAGTTACTACCAGTGACGGCAAAACTGTTACCAGCGACGACGTTGTCCCTGCTGATTGGAAATTCGGGCAGACTTTCCAAGGAGCTCAATTTTAAAATGTTTAATTTCAATGCTTTGTTATTTTTTTTTAATGGACTAAATGGAAGGATTGAAGGGTTTATTACCCAATTTCTCAATTTTTTTAATGGTCAATTAGTTTCTCAAACTTTACATTTATGTTCTAATCCTGATCTAGTAGATTTCGTATTACGAATTTAAATGAATTGAAAACACAATTTAAGACTATAGCTTTAAAGATTTAAACAAGTCTTAGATTGAAAAGAAATGAATTGATGTATTTTAATGTATTTAATATTATTGGGAAAAGTACGATAAAAAGTTTCTTTTATGTTATTTAAGATAAGATTGTGCAAAAAAAAATGCAAAATTAAAATACCACAGAACTAACAATAAAAAATACACCAATTTATTTCTTTAAAAAAAGATCTATGTATTATTCAAATTTCAGAATTTTTTATTTAATTAATGGTAAAATATTTGCTCAAATTTCATATTCATATTAAATTATTATACAATTACATTCAACTACAGCTCGATTGTAACATAGTATATTTGGCATTATGAATTTAAATGAATAGGAAATGCAATTTTAAAATTATAGCAATGAATCTTTAAAGATTCAAGCGAATAATTCAATAATCTAAGCTCATTTATTGTAACTTCTATGATATATGGTGTTGGAAAGAAATAAATTGATGTATTTTAATGTATTTGATGTTGCATTATTAAAGGAATTTAGAAAAGAAATAATTAAATTTGCTTTGTTGCAAGTCACTTTGACATGTTTGTGAACAAAGAAAAGAAGGATTTTTTTTTTTTATACAAAAAGGGAAAAAAAATTATCTGCTTTCATGAAATATTTAAACCAAAAAGTCTGATATATTTTTTTCCGGAATCCGAGTTGTGTGCCCAAGAAAAAGAATCACTCTCAAGCTAACCCATAAGAAAAAGATCACGAGACATATATAATTAGAATAATCATCAAAGAAAGCCTCAGTGGTCAGACAAGTCATTGCCATTGCAATAATGACAACCTGTATGACTAACATTAAAATTCATGTAAAAGCTTCAATGGTCAGATAAGTCAATTTCTAACTAAATAAAATTCTAATCTGTTCGAACAGCATAAGAAATGGCTTGAATAATACCCATAAGTTCTGTATAGAACGAAGATTGGCAGCCCACGTTCATGGCAAAAGCACTCAAAAAGCAACCTTGATAATCTCAAAAGACACCTCCACAAGCCGCAGCACTAGAATTATTGTTAGAAACACCATGTGTATTTATTTTAACAGAAGGTTATCTGTGAATAACAAAAGGTTATCTCTGTTATTCAGAGATAACCAAATAACTGGAATTATATTAGGAGCTCCACACCTTCTACTATAAACTTCAAGCAACTGAAGAGAGCTCAAATCAAGAATGAATGAAATAAACCTCGGACAAAAAGGAGACCAAAGACTTAAGAAAGAACTTGCAAGAAGCAATAATTAATATGAAAAATAGAGGTTCTATGCTCTTCAAAAACAGGTTTACTTCGGGCCTTCCAAATCTAATAGAAAATGAAGAAGCTAGCAAGCATATGCCGCATGTTATCTAGCTGCGAAGAGAATGGTTTAAACATTGGACTACCAAGCAACTGAAAAAAACCCAAGTTGAGGCAAATTAGAATTAAAAGCAGAATCCATTATCAAATATTTTAAGTCAAAGAACAGTTGACAAAAACATGATCTAATAATCAGATCCTGAAGAATAAAATTTACAAACTTAAGTTAAAGAAACACAACGAATATGAAGCATATCATCCAAAGCAAGTTTATTATAAAGTATGCGCCAAACCATTAAAGACTAGCAAGGAGGAATGAAAGAATAACAAACACCTAAAGTGGTAAGCCGCTTATAAGCAATAATATAATGCTAACTATTGGATTTGTTTTTAGTAATTTACTTAATTGATTAAATTATTGAAAGTATAAAAAAAAAAAAAAAGAAAAAAACACATACAATTTTTTACATGGTTCGAAATTATTACTCCACAAAGCCACACTCTGATATTGAACAATTTAATAAGTTATAAAAAATTACAAATGTTAATCGGACTTAAACAAACAAAACTTCCTATTTTATTTTTTTCTGCCATGTAAAATCAACTAATTGGACTTGTTCAGCGAGAACCACTTGTCTTATTTGTTTTGCTACAATTGAACTCCCTTCAAAACCATATAAAATGTCTTCTCTTGAAGATAAAAGATTTTTCTCCTGAAAAATCACATTAATAAAGGTTACTAACAGCTAAAGATATATTTTTTAAGATGTTGGAAAATTTCATGCTCAAAAGATATTTTTGTAGCTTAGGTTTGATAGAAAAATATAGAATTTTGTGAAAAAAACTTTCTTACTTTTCATACATGTATAAAAAAGAATTTATAGAAATACCTTGAGAAAGAACTGTCTTACTTCTTTGCTATACTAAAGCCACTCATGCATGTGGGGACGTTCCCTGTGTTTTGTTTCAAGACCAAAAACCAAAAAGCAGTTGTTTGTCACGTATACTATTAGAGGTCTTTTGAATAGACATTTAATGGTCCTTTTAAATACACATTTATGTTGAGTTGGGCTCACAAGATTTACCAAAAAGATTGCAGACCCATGGATTTCTTCGCTCAAATTTAGAAAACACAGACTTAGTTATCTCATAATTCATCTAGCCTTTCTAAATTAATCTTAAAGTATTCTACCAAAAGCCTGAGGCTACACTCTAATAACTCATATTGAACAGCCCATTTAATTAAAACTTTTTAAATTAAATTTGGGCTTCGTTCTAGACCAACAATAAACACTCAATTGATTCTCTATTTGATACTCATAATTAAAATTAGAATGGAAATAAGATGTCATGCGTTTTTAATTATATATTTGTCCCAAGTTATTGACTATTGTAATAATCATTTCAATTTATCTATATTTGTAAATAAAAATTTACAAGTAAATATTGTCATTCAACGAGTAATTTATTGAATAAACTGTGCCTACAAATTTAAATAATCAAGTACCACAAACAACTTGGGCAAGTATCATCCATTTTACAAATATATCTTCGTACAATCCATAAAACTAAATCTTCAAGTTATTGAGATTTGACCAAATTATTGGGTTTCATTATGTGATAACTGAAAAAATATAATATATGAATGTAAGTTCATTATTCACGAAGGATTAAAGTTAATCTAGTTTATTAAATCTTGTGTAAATTAAGATTAATAACATTTATTTAAACTAGATTTTAATTTACTATAATACTATTCAATGTATAACATATACACTAGCTTTCTATTTGAAGTCTTTACTTCAATGATCAAGACAAATGATTTCCACTAGAAATAGAAAACTACAGCTTCACATTATGAAATGCCCACTTCATAAATAGTTGTAAACATTCTTTTATTTATAAAGAACTAATGAATTATATCTATTTGTATTAGCATCCATGCTAAAAGGATAAAAATGCATTCTTCATAAATATAGGTTATAATATATGCTCAAACTATATAAAATTTTTTTTTTATTAAATAAAAAATAATGCTATTGCATCATATGCTTTTAAGGGCACAAATAATAACATAACTCTAATAAGGTTTGCAGAAAACATAAATTTTCAAAAACACAACGATGCAAAAATTGATATACAACATTTTCTAGGCACAACATTTCAAGTTTAGAGTTATGGTATTTATAAACAGAATGTATTATTCTCTAGGAAACGTGATCTAACTTGAATTCTAATAAAGGGATAATTGGAAAGTCGATTCAAGTTAGATAAATTCATTTGGAAAGAGAATTTTAGTCAAAAATGTTTTTGTTAGAAATAGCACAGTGCATTGTAATAGAATTCCATATATTGAGAAAAAAACGTAAATATCTGAGGTAAACACTTTGAAAAACATTTGAAAACTAAAAGGTACTTTGTAGAAAACATTTAAAAATATATCTTTTAAATATAGGAAGCATCCTTACTAATTCTTCAAGTTTTAAATTTTATTATTCTCTTTTTCTTTTGAAAAGGCCGAATTAAAATTCTGGAAGAGATTTTTTCAAAGACATTTAACAATTTATGTTCTAAATATCTGAAGAATTCTTACCAATTCTTCAAGATTTTAGTCTTCTTATTTTGAAAAAATAATCTAAGAGGTATCAAATTTCAATAATATAATTTAAAAACTTCTACACAAAATAACATATCGATCAAACCTTTATACTTTAATAGGCATGTTTTTTGTAACACAAGACAAATATATTATAATATTATGGATTGTTCATGTGTTAGAAATCAAGCCTAGCTCAAATTTGCAAAGCACTGTTCGTCTTACCTTATCTCAAGCCCACAGAATGTTCTCAAGAAAAGGTGGAGAATTTGGAAATGTGATATTTTTGGTAGTCCTTTTTTAAGAGTATTTTAAGTATTCTATTTTAATTTTACTTCTTCAAATTGGGAAAGAAGTGCAATAGTGAAATTTAGTGTGGGTATGATATAAATAATTTGTTTTTTTGTTTTATCTCTATAAAGTAATTAGATTTTTGTACTCTATTTTTTTTAACAATTCATTTAATGATCTTTTATATTACACTAAAATGACTTAGGTGCTGCCATAAGATGTCAGCATATATAAACTTAACAAACTCTCTCTTTGGCGTCCTTTTGGCAAAACATATATAACCCAGAAAACTGAATTTCCAAATCTCGAAGAGTGGAGCTATGTACTTGTATCACAAACAATAAGAAACAAATATATATCACAAACAATTAGCATAACCAAACCAAATTATCAGTACATTCTATGGAGAATAGATGCCTAAGAACCTAAAAACTCATGAACTAAAAGAGTCAAGGTGGAGTTGTTATTCTGACTTAAAAAAGATAAGATGTGGTAGCTGAAAACTCAAGAACCTGAGTATTCAAGAACCCATTAATCTAAGGAGTTAAGGTGAAGTTGTCATCTCGACTTAAAAAGAATCAGATGTGGTATCCAAGAACCCAAGGAGTCAAGATAAAGTTATCATCTTGATTTGAAGAGGATCAGATATGATATCCGAAAATCCAAGAATCCGAGAATCCGGGGACTTGAGAACTCAAGAATAACCAAACCCACTTGAATGAAGATACCGGACCCATTTAAATTAGGATACTAAACCTAC
Source organism: Azadirachta indica (assembly GCA_022749755.1). Classification (NCBI taxonomy): domain Eukaryota; kingdom Viridiplantae; phylum Streptophyta; class Magnoliopsida; order Sapindales; family Meliaceae; genus Azadirachta; species Azadirachta indica. The sequence continues at coordinate 4,248,690 of CM040444.1, read as the reverse complement.
TTGAATTAGAATTTTTTAAGGGCATTATAAAATCTCTATATTCTAGAGAAATTAGACAAGGGAAGGGAGAGAGAAACTAAAGAGAGATGACTTGAGAGAAGAGAGTCATCTTGTACAAATTCTTTTTTCTACTTCTAATAAAAGATCTTACGTGTGTTTGTTTTTTGAACGTAGGCAATTTTATTGTACTATGTAAATTCTTTTTTGTCTGTCATCTTATTTATTATTTCTATGTTTTGTGTTTGTTATTTGGAAAAACTTGGCAGTTTTCATCATATCGTAATCTTGATTCAATTAAATTAGTGTTAGAACATTGTTTCTGAGGCTGGTTTTCCGCAACACATTCCAACAATCTTTACAAACTAGTGGTGCTTATAGCAATATTTGCACGACCAGCGAGAACATTCTCTAGCACATCATCAATAACTTTCTCCTACAGCATATGAGTATCCTATCTATCCAAAAAAATTCAAATGAACAAGAATAATTATTAACAATATTATTAAGAGATGCATTTAATGTTTGATAGGTGCAAGAAGGTGAGAAAGAAATATATAAATCTCTATTTAATAACATATGTATTGTTCATACTTTTTGACAATGTAGTTGTTTGAATTATTGGATCAATATTGTTAGGATTTTCATTGGCATTATATGATAACAAGTGTACGTTAAGAATTTTGTTGTAACCAAATTTACAATAAAAAAATCTACGCAAGTTATTAACTTGTTAATTAAACTCCATGTATGTTATTTTTTATTTTAGGATAAATTAATTGTCAATGTCTAACTAAGAAACGTAGATTTGCTATTTTACAACTCAAAGGAAAGAAAGATTTTTGGAAACAAGGATATTAGTAATGTAAGAATCACTCCATACTTAGGATATTTATTTTCTTATTGAATAAAGAAATAAAAATCTACTTTGGACTAGGGTTTATGGTTTTTATATAAATAAACAATATTTTTTAGAATTTCTTAAGCCTCTAATATATAAAAAACTAGTCCAAAAAGAGCTCATCCGTAAGCATAATTTTTGTTTTCTAAGTTGTTCATATCTTTCCTTATGATTTAATTGAAAACAACTTAGTGAGAATTATTTATCTGTGATTTTTATTATAATAAACTTAATAATTTAGATCTTTTGAGTGTTGTTAAGACAATTAGGTTGTATTTTTCGAGAGAGGATCTTGATTTTCTTTGGGAGAAGAATCTATGTTTGTTGACAAGAATTCGATGACATAAAAAATAAGGGGATCTTGCAAAAGAAAGCCATTTAAGAAGATCCTATACAGTGACGAAAATAAAGAGGGAGTTTTTTATTTGTATAAGCCTATTGGTGTAGGTATCCTCTTATTTCTTAGCGAATTATTTTTTTTTTGGCCATAGTCTTGTGGATGTAGTATTAGAAAATCTAAAACATGATAAAATCATATGTCTTTGTTATTTTATTTGTCGTGTGTTGATTTGGTTAATTGTGAAATTAATTAATTAATTAAATAGTTAATTAAAATTGGCAATTGACCTACCAACCAATCTTTCTAAGTATTATCTCTTTATATAATGTTTCATAAAGTTTTAAAGGAAAATGTAACAAATGAAATTGAAAACCTTTCAAAATAAGATTAAATTTATTTTTAACTATTTTATTGAACAAGAAAAAACATTCATATGGTAACTAACTAAAAATCCTAAAATTGCGAAGCTACCACACTTTAATTTCAATTGCCAGCTTATTAGACAACAAAATACATTGCACCATGTTCGTTTCTTTCTCCACAGCATATTAGTCAACCATTTTTGTTTCGATGATTAATCACACCTCAAACTATAAAACAAATATCTGAAAATTGAAAGAGGACAAAAGAAAATTAATTGGAACATGTTTTTTTTTTTATTTTAAAATTAGTTACTTCCTAGTTCGAACCTATGAGAAATCTAGAAATATTTATTTATTTATTTATTTTGTTATTAAAGTTTGTTTGTGAGAAACGAGAAGAAAAAGGCTATATATTTAGAAGTCAACTACTATGAGTTATACAAAACCAGCTCCTTTTTCCCTGTCGTTGTTCAATTTTATTACTGCTCTGTTATCTCTTTTTGTATAAATAACTTATTATCTTTCTCTATTCTCTCAAGTCGATCGAATTCGAATTAGCCAAGGACAAAAAGAAAAATTATTCCACCAACTTCAGATTCAGAAGCATATAATGGCCATTAAAGCAATACAAAATTTATTGCTTATAGTTTTGTTTTTGGGCATTTGCTATGTTCATGTCATTAATGGACATGATGATCATCTCGATGGTGGTTGGCGAAGTGCAAGTGCCACATTTTATGGAGGAAGTGATGGTTCTGGCACCTTCAGTGAGTTCCTCTCTTTAATTCTTAATTCAATTCATTAATGCTATATATCTATCTTCTATTTATAAGAATTATTGCTATTTTATGCAGATGAAGGTTGTGGAAATCTGAACAAGCGAGGTTATGGGAAGAAAACTGCAGCTGTAAGTTCAGTTCTTTTCGACAATGGGTGCAGGTGTGGCTCATGCTATGAGATTCGATGTCATAATCAACCACAATGGTGTCTCCCCGGCACCATCACCATCACTGCCACCAATTTATGTCCTCCCAATTATGCTTTGCCCAACGACAATGGTGGTTGGTGTAATCCTCCTCGTGTACATTTTGATTTGTCTCAGCCTGCTTTCTTGGAGATTGCACAACATAAGGCCGGAATTGTTCCTGTCCAATACAGAAGGTATGTAACAAAGTTATGTACAATTACAACAATCTTGCAATATTGTTCTTTAAACTAATTATATGGGCAACCGATTTTGGATGGATTGGATACAGGGTGCCTTGTGTGAGGAAAGGAGGCATAAGATTTACGATCACAGGACATTCATATTTCAATTTGGTGTTGATAACAAACGTGGGGGGTGCGGGAGATGTAAAGTCTGTGTCGATCAAGGGCTCCAAAACAGGGTGGGAACCAATGACGAGGAATTGGGGCCAAAATTGGCAGAGTAATGCTTGCTTGGATGGCCAAAGCCTGTCCTTCGAAGTTACTACCAGTGATGGCAAAACTGTTACCAGCAACGACGTTGTCCCTGCTGATTGGAAATTCGGGCAGACTTTCCAAGGAGCTCAATTTTAAAAAGTTTAATTTCAATGCTTTGTTATTTTTTTAATGGACTCAATGGAAGGATTGAAGGGTTTATTACCCAATTTCTCAATTTTTTTTAATCGTCAATTAGTTTCTCAAATTTCACATTTATTTTCTAATATTATGCAATTGCATTCGTACTGCAAATTTAAATGAATCAAAACACAATTTAAGACTATAGCTTTCAAGATTTAAACAAATCTTAGATAATCAAAGCTCATTTATTATGACTTCTATGATATTTAGAGTTGGAAAGAAATAAATTGATGTATTTTAATGTATTTAATATTATTGGGAAAAGTACTATAAAAAGTTCCTTTATATGTGATTTAAGGTAGATTGTGCAAAAAAAAAATGCAAAATTAAAATACCACAAAATCAACAATAAAATATACACCAATTTTGACGCGAAAAATTCAAATAAGAAAGACAGTGATCATTTTAGAAAGCACTTCTACAAAAGTAAAATTATTTTCGTCAAAAAGCATATACAAAGAGTTGGCCTTCATTTCTTTCTTTGAAGAACTATTTTAGGTTCCTTACTTGTAAAAGGTTTATCTTTTAGAATGTTAAGTATCTTTTTTAAAAAGGTACTTAGAGTGTTTCTGAAAAGTATTTTCATTTATTTCGATGATAATGCAGAAAACAAAATGTTTGGTGGTCTACAGTTTAGAATACATCTTTTCTTTTCTGATCATCTCAATGATTCCCAAACTAGATTTCACTTGTCAGTGACTCAGGTGTTTGATGTGTATTGAGAAAGTGACATTTCCAAAAGTAGAATCTGTTGATGAAGTTGAAGTTGTATCGCAAGCCTTAATTACTGCTGTTGTCATAATCTCAGCATCTTCAGCATTTTGCTTTGTATTATTGCCATCTCTAATTCCACTGTGACTTCTTTCATTGTAGGTCTATTCTTCCTAATCGGGTTTAAGCATCTTTCTCCAATGTTTGCAATTGCCATGATCTCTTCTCTCTTTCCTAAGTTTGTCACTTGTGGGTCAAGAATATCAAGTAAACTCTTCTCCCCCATAGATTTTATAAACTATGATGCCAAATTTCTACCTTCTTCTACCATGTTGACTTTTGTCTAGTTAAAAGTATAATAAAAACAATTGCAAAGATGTATACATCACTTTTTTCAGTGAATTGACTTAAATAAAAGTACTTTGAATTGAAATATCCAAAAGTTCCTTATACTTTTGTGTTATTTGTTGACTTGTTATCTTGATGATAAATAGGCAAAGAAGTTGCTAAGTGCAAGTAAGAAAGTGCTCGGCAATATCTGTAGCAATCCTTACATGCATTTTCCATGTCATTGATGATGGAGATGCTGGAAAAGAGTTCCATTAGGAACAAATTCATAAACCAACAATGGAAACTCAGTCTCCAAACAACACCCTAAAAGCTTGACCATGTTTCGATGGTTAATTTGTGAAAGAATTACTATGTCATTGATGAATTCTTCAAGTTTCCTTTCAATCAACTAGTTTTGAATTTCTTCGTACCCATCCGAGCATTCACATTGAATAAATTGACCTAAACTTTGCGTTTTGCATCGACATTCACCACTCGCGGTTACAGACGGCAATTCAAGCGATGAATGCAATACCATCCAATCCAATATCACTGTAACTCGCTTCCAGTTTTCAACGTCTTCAGCTCTCCCAAAATTATTAGAGAACCATCGTTGTTCCACGAAAAATGCATCCTTACAGCTTTTTGTTTCATTATTGATGTTGCTTAAAGAAATATTAAAACTTTTCAGATGCTCAGCAATTCTGCTCTGACAACACTTTACGTCATCGCAGTCGTTATCTTGTATAGTATATACATGATCCTCGCAATGAGAGAAACAGCCGCCCAGAAACGAATCCGAAGAAGATGATGCTAAAGTGGAGAAGTTTTTGCAGCCAACGCCGGTGAATCTGTTGCCAGTATTAGAGAAGAAAAACGGAGAATATTCCAAGTTAAGATTATTACGTCCTTGAGTAGTTTCTTCTGCTGCTGCTGTATGATCTCTAGACAAGAATTTAGTACTGCTTGTTTTACTCGGATGGTGTCTTCTGGTAGTGAAATGTCGAGTAATTCCAGGTTGATGCCTCTCAGAAATGGCTTACCGAATGTGCAGTCTGCTGCATACCAATGATCCAAGTAACAACCTGCTCCTATTCTGAATGGAAATGGAATTGTGACATTATTTCCACAACTGGATTGACAATTTGGCTTTGTTATATTGTTTGGTGTTGCTATTATTTTTGTTGACCATGATAACCCCAGAAACAGAAGAAAATTCAGAACCCTTCTTTGATCTATCACTCTCTTTCTGTGAGTGCTGCCGCTGCCTCTAGCTCATTGTATTTACAGGGAAAGAAGAATGAGATAGCAATAAAGGGTCCCCGAGGTTTTATGTTTTTACAAATAAAGATATAGTTTATGCATTTTCATGGAATTGGTACCTAACTGATTTTTTTATTACTTATATAATAAGGGGTTTGTTGATCCATGCTACAAAACGCAGTCTGAAAATATTTGCAATCAAGAACTACTAATTTATATCGTATAGCATAACTCATTAATCTAACTCACGTAATAATAAGTAATCTCGTATTGGAATAGTCTAAAAACTTGAGCAATTTTATTCTCACTTGATTTATTAAGAAGGAAATCTCCTCTAAAATTGAAGAAACAAGTGGCATGTCACCAAAAAGGAAAGTAAAACATATTGTCAGGATTAGTTTTCCAGGATCCTAACTAAAATTAAATAACTGAAATATCTTTCTAATGTTTGGGCAATTTAGGGCAAAAGGATGAGCGAAGAAAGACTTAGTTTCCTACATAATAACATCTGTATTATTCGTACATTTTGATGATGCAATCATTTTAATTTTTGGATCTGTATCATATGTTTATCTAGTGTTCCATAAGTTCTGAAGAAAACTGTAGCAAATGATGTTTAAAACTTTTCAAAATAAGATTTAATTTATTTTTAAGTATTCTATTAGACAACAAAATAGATCCATAAGATAACTAACTAAAAATCCTAAAACTGCGCGCTTATTACACAACAAAATACATCGTTACATTGATCTGCTTCTTTCTCCATAACTTACTAGTCAAATATTTTTTGTTTTTATGTTTAATCACACCTCAGACTCTCTAACAAATGTTTGAAAATTAACAGAAAAAATTACTTCTAACCTATATTTTTTAATTTTAAAAATAATTGCTTCCAAGTTCCAACCTATGAGAAATTTAGAAATATTTAATTTTTTATTTATTTGGTAAATTAAAGTTTGTTTGTAGGAAGAAAAAACGAGAAGAAAAAGGCTATATATTTGGAAGTTATCTACTATGTGTTATACAAAACCAGCTCCTTTCTCCCTGTCATTGTTTAATTTTATTACTGCTCTGTTATCTCTTTTTGTATAAATAACTTATTCTCTTTCTCTATTCTCTCAAGTCGATCGAATTCGAATCAGCCAAGGACAAAAAGACAATTATTCCACCAACTTCAGATTCAAAAGCATATAATGGCCATTAAAGCAATACAAAATTTATTGCTTATAGTTTTGTTTTTGGGCATTTGCTATGTTCACGTCATTAATGGACATGATGATCATCTCGATGGTGGTTGGCAAAGTGCAAGTGCCACATTTTATGGAGGAAGTGATGGTTCTGGCACTTTCAGTGAGTTCTTGTCTTTAATTCTTAATTCAATTCATTAATGCTATATATCTATCTTCTATTTATAAGAATTATTGCTATTTTATTTAGATGAAGGTTGTGGAAATCTTAACAAGCGAGGTTATGGGAAGAAAACTGCAGCTGTCAGTTCAGTTCTTTTCGACAATGGGTGTAGGTGTGGCGCATGCTATGAGATTCGATGTCATAATCAACCACAATGGTGTCTACCCGGCACCATCACCATCACCGCCACAAATTTATGTCCTCCCAATTATGCTTTGCCCAACGACAATGGTGGTTGGTGTAATCCTCCTCGTGTACATTTTGATATGTCCCAGCCTGCTTTCTTGGAGATTGCACAACATAAGGCCGGAATTGTTCCTGTCCAATACAGAAGGTATGCAACAAAGTTATGTACAATTACAACAATCTTGCAATATTGTTCTTTAAACTAATTACATGGGCAACCGATTTTGGATGGATTGGATACAGGGTGCCTTGTGTGAGGAAAGGAGGCATAAGATTTACGATCACAGGACATTCATATTTCAATTTGGTATTGATAACAAACGTGGGGGGTGCAGGAGACGTGAAGTCTGTATCGATCAAGGGATCTAAAACAGGGTGGGAACCAATGACAAGGAATTGGGGCCAAAATTGGCAGAGTAATGCTTGCTTAGATGGCCAAAGCCTGTCCTTCGAAGTTACTACCAGTGACGGCAAAACTGTTACCAGCGACGACGTTGTCCCTGCTGATTGGAAATTCGGGCAGACTTTCCAAGGAGCTCAATTTTAAAAAGTTTAATTTCAATGCTTTGTTATATTTTTTAATGGACTAAATGGAAGGATTGGTTTGTTACTCAATTTCTCAATTTTTTTAATGGTCAATTAGTTTCTCAAATTTCACATTTATGTTCTAATCCTGATCTAGTAGATTTCGTATTACGAATTTAAATGAATTGAAAACACAATTTAAGACTATAGCTTTGAAGATTCAAACAAATCTTAAATAATCTAATCTCATTTATTGTGACTTCTATGATATTTAGAGTTGGAAAGGAATAAATCGATTATCGTAGAAATTACAAGTTGTAGAAATAAAAAACAGACAAAACTCGAGTTGGAATCATTCTTGGGATTTTAAGAACATACATGGAATAAATAAACTTTGTAGAAGTTGAACGCTGGAAATAAAATCACAAATGAATATTGAGGTGAAATTTTGTAATTCAATTTTTTCCCTATTATCATCAAATTTCTCTTCAAAATAAGTTACAAATACAACAGCTATAAACTTACTCCGACAGCCATTGCTAATATAAATTTATCTACTCTGTGAAAGATGTTTAAACACATATATATTTTTATCAATATACAAGATTTATTTCTTCTTATATTTTTATTTAACAACTAATGCTACTCTGTTATATTTTATTCAGGTAAAAGTTTAGATGAAAATTAGAAACACAATATTTTTTTTTATATAAATCTCCAAAGGGAACCTCAAAGTCATTAATAAGCATAGGGGAAGTAAAGGAAGAAGAATCCATGAGGAACCATAAATAAAATAAATCAAAATTTGGGCACACCCCAATAGTTGAGAAGAAGACTCTTGCGAATATTATGCGCGGGAGTAGTCAGCCAAGTGTAAGAATTGCAACTAAACTCTTGGTTCGTTAAATAATCAGCTGCTTGGTTGCCTTCCTTATAGATATGAGCGATGTGGCATTCCATGTTGTGTAAAGTGTAGAGACAATCAGTCCAACGGACATGCAGACGCCAGGTGGGAGGAAAGAGGCAGACTTAAGGTAGGTAACAACAGTAAGCGAATCACTCTTATCTATAAATTTTTCTAGGCTCAAGGCCAAGCTTGTTCTACTGCTAAGATAATTGCAAGAATTTCTGCAAAAATGAAGATTGAACATCAAAGCATTGTGAAACCACCCAAAAGGAGCCAAAATGACCACGAATAATCCCTCTGCTAGCAGCAACACGAGGATTATTTATGTTTAGATAAGCCACCCGTTTTAACTTTAAACCAACCAAATAGTGGTGGCTTTCGGAAAAATTCCAGGATGTATGGTGCACGACCAAGATGAAGAGCAATACGCAGATGAGGGTCAAGATGGCGATATAGCAAATACAACACTTTAAGTGTTTGGCACCAATCAATTTTTTACTTCGAATTCATTTTTATATCTTACGCTCTTATTGGCCGCTAACAATTTTATTTTGTATTAACTCATTTAGATTAAAATAACTAAAATTGACAGTACCTACCTCATCTGTTACTTGAGTTCCAGATGAGTCCTGCTAGATAACTGACTTTCTCTTACCCCATATAATTTTTCATAATTCTCACATAATACAATATTCATGTAATAAAAGACCTCGGACCACCATCATTAACGTACACGAGACTCCATATCTCATCAAAACATATATACATTATCTATATTACACTCACATACATATGTATCCGTGTGTGTATATATACGCAAAAAGATGATATATGCAGTATGCGCAGTAGTCCCAACCTTACATGAAAACTCTGTATACTGCAAATAATCACAACCTGGACAAAGAAAAAAAGAAAAATAGGAAAAGAATCAGCTGGCTTAGTGAGTGTATGTAATTCTGTAAGAAAATACAATTCTTAAAATAATTAATAAATATCTTAATCCATGAATAAATAAGATATCAATCACATGCTAGAAATGTTTTTTTTTTTAACACATGTATTCCAAATCACACCGAATGAGTCTCTAAGAAAACTATCATGCTTAGCATAAACACGTAGCTTAAAAAGAGCATTATAAGTGAACAATCACATATAATCATGCTTGAAAATCTCGTCTCATATGATTATGATTCATATTATACACATATGTGTCTCAACGGGTTACAAAAACCAAAATCTCATTGCTAGAGAGAACAAGTATACGTATGACAAACAAGTATACTTAAAAAACATCATTAATATTTAGAACATTATATTCAGTTATACATATTGAATATCACATGTAGAATAAATATCACCTTTTAATCATAAGAAATAAATGCATGAAAAATGTATGATGTTAGTGCCTAAAATATCATTTATATATCAAAATTATTCATACATATGAATAAGCAGAATTATACATAATTCAATCATAATATAACTAACATTTATTGTGTTAAAAACATATAAATTTTAAAAAAATCTACTAGAATACAATTTGTTTATTAGGATATTGACGTAATGCAAAAGCAACACTAAATGTCGTTTTAGCATACGTTTTGAATATTCAAAAATAAAACTCTCAAAGAGAGATAAATAGCCCATAAAGAAAAATAATTGAAAAAAAATATTATTGAATCAATTGATTCCTAATGAATAACAAGGCTATTTATACTAATATATATTCTAATTCTAATATATATTCTAATCCTAAAAGCATAAGGATTTCCCATGAATAAGGAATTTAAATAAGAGCAAAGTAATAAATTAGATCCCAATTAAACAATAAAATAAAATTAAAATCTTAATTAAAATAAAAAAACACAATGATACCAAAACTAAACTTTTTATTTTACCCCTACTTCTTATCTTGCATCAATTCTCTTCCCCTTAAAAATAAACTTGTCCTTGAGTTTTATAATAACCAAAAAATTATTTGAAGGATAAAACTTGTAGTAAAAGGACTTTTCAATCAATGCATGGAACTTGGAATATTTGTTGTAATCAAATTACTTTGCAACTTGTTTGTAGTCTTTTATCTTCCTTATAACTTGAAAACAACCAAGCTTCTTTTTCTTCATGCTTTTGTTTGAAGATTTACCAGGAATTTGATTTTTCTATGAAAGAGTCGTCATAACTTTCTTCAGTTAGTCTTCAGATCTTACTCAATTTGAATTCCAATTGTTTCCATCTTCTCAACTTGACTCTCTTCAAGAACAACCTTGTTTTCTCACTTAAAGACATAAAACCGTGTCAATCTTATCTTTGAAACGAACTTGTTCAGCTTTAGCTTCAATTGGTAAAAGATCTCTAAGAAGAGGTTGTTTAGTATTGATGTCAACTTTAATTTCCTTGGAATCTTCTTCTATAATATCTATCTCAGCAATGAAAGCAAGTTTCTCTTCATCAAGTTTCTTTTTGCAACACGTCACTACTTAGTCATCAAAAGTATCTTCTTCTGATCTCTGCCTAAAATCACTTCTGAGATGTGTAGTATTATTTCTAGTATTATTGGCAAAACTAGTCATATCCTCCTCACTGTTCCCATCATTATTGGCATTTTTTATCTCAATTTTGTTGTTATCGCTAAGGCGTAGCTCTCTCAATTCTTGTTGTATGTTCAATAGAGTTTGCTGTATTTGTTTGAACATCATCATTGATTGCTCTTGGTATTGATTAGCATACGATATCCCTGCCTAGGTAGCCATTTCTTTTTTATTTTGTTTTCGTAGAAAGAAAGATTTATAGATATGGTTGACGAGTGATTTTTTTTTTTTAATAGAGAGAGAGGTTTATAGGTCATTTATTTTTTTTTGGATTTTGTTTTGGTACAAAGAAAGATTTATGGGTGTGGTTGATGAGTGATTGTTTTCTTGGTGAAAGAAATATTTATCGGTGTGGTTGATGAATGGTTAAAGATGATAGATTTGGGTCGAAGGATTGACTCGCCTGGTACAAAGGTAGGCTCTGATACCACTTGAGGCAGTGCGGAAGCGAGAATAGAACTCTCAAAAAGATAAATAACCCACAAAGGGAAGTAATTAAAGAAAAATAGTATTGAATGAATTGATTCCTAATGAATAATAAGCCTATTTATACTAATATATATTCTAATCCTAAAAACATAAAAATTTCCCATGAATAAGAAATTTAAGTAAGATTAAAATAATAAATTAGAATCCTAATTAAACAATAAAATCAAATAAGAACTGTAATTAAAATAAAATACCACCATACCAAAATTAAACTTTCTAATTTATTTTACCCCTACTTCTTATCCTGCATCAGATATACTCGTCAATGCCTTTATCAGAAATCTCAAACTGATATTTAATAGCACTGAGATAATCTTGACTTTAGTTATCATTTTATCACAATCTAAAATTAAACACCATGAATACTTTTTCTGACATGAAATTTTATAAATATCAAACTCAAACAATTAGATCACTCCCAATATTCATATACTGCTTTCTTTTGGTCTTTAGGCACCAAATAGGCATTGGTGGTTAATTTGTCTATTCAAAGTAATAAAATTATTAGTGACTAATAAGAAAATAAGAAATGAAAATTAATTGCAAGTAAAAATTAGTTGATGTCAAACACTTCAAGTATTGTGTTACTAATTTTAATCTAGCTGAGTAAATATATAATTGAGTGTGATTAGTTGTTAATAAATAAAAATATAATAAGAGATAAATATTGTGCATTGATAAAAATATGCATGTCTAAAGATCTCAAGTTTGTTTGTAGTTGTGTATCTGCTTTATTTTGAAGAAAAATTCTATAATAGTGGGAAAAAAATTGAATTTCAAATTTTTATTTTAATAGTGGGAAAAAAAATTGAAGGACAACATCGTTGCTGGTAATAGTTTTACCATCACTGGTAGTAACTTTGAGGAGAGGCTTTGGCCATCTAAACAAGTGTTACCCTGCCAATTTTGGACCCAGTGTCTTGTAATTGTTTCCTATCTTGTTTTATATCCCTTGATTGAAATAAACTTTACATCTCCTGCATCTCTGACGTTTGTGATCAAAACCAAATTGAAATACAAATGTCCTGTGATTGTAAATCATATATTTCTCCTCACACAAGGCACAATGCATCCATTCCATCCAAAATTAGTTGCCCACATAATTAGTTTAATAAAATATATTGCAAGATTATCGTAATTTGCACTTACATGCCTTCATATGAGGATTTCATAACCCAACTAAGGTTTTAGGATTTCTTAATCCAACAAGGAATAGGATTTCTTGTCAAAAGGGCTCCTAATTTATTAAAAAAAAAAGAAATTTACAATTATGACTATTGTTCACGCCCATATTTTTAAGCTGACCAGCGTTCATAAAATAACTGTTCATAAAATATTTCAAAAATGACCAAGTGAAATATTTTTAACCAAAATATCCTTATTCCTGCTATCCAAATGGTGAGCCTTCTTTCTTTGTTTCTTTTTCTCCGTCTTCTTCCAAATTTCTTTCTTTCTTCTTCTTGACTTCATCTTTGTTCTTGTTCTACCATCTTCCTAAACAGATATAGTTGAACCTATATCTTGCATTTCTGGACACAAAGTGTAACGACATTATTGAAGAAAATCACAATACAATCATGTGAGTGTTCAAATTTTCAAAAGAATGAAAAAAATTAGCTAAAAATGTGAAATGTGCTTTTTGTGAGCGTGTTTAGACAATACATTGATGAAAATTGTCAAACGGGACATGCAATTGCTGTTTAATGCATTTGGTGAAACTTTTGAGTAAAAAAATTGGTGTTATAAAGGTTGACAAGACGATCTATGCGAAAGTTTCGAGCACTAGTCAATTTCTTGCTCGTGATCGAAAGTAAGTTTCTATTGTGAACAAAGTTGTTCATGATCGAAACTAAGTTTCAAGCACTAGCAATTTTGCTCTCCAGTTTTGTGCATCAAGCTTTTTCATAGAGTTGCCATTTTCTTCTACTATCTAATATTTGTATCATTAGTTGATTAATTAATTTATTATAGCAAGAAAATATGTAAACTTGACATATGTACTTGATTTAATTTATTGTATTTCGTATATTTTCATGTATTTGTATGTACAATATGTAAAATGTGTTTGTATATTGCATACATTCTCATTTGTTGGTATTGATTATGCGGATGTTTGTGTTTCCATTTCCTGTTACTAAGACACTCTAAATTATGTTTTTTGCAAGCATCCTAGAAAAATCAAAACTTCGGTTTAGAGCAGAAAATGAAAGTGCAAGTTAAAATATGATCAAAACTGTAAGTGCAAATTAAAATGTAATCGAAGCTATAGTTTCGATCACATTTTAATTTGCACTTTCGTTTTTTAATCAAAACCGTAGTTTTGATTTTTCGAGGATGCATGCAAAAAAGTCCAAGATATACATATCCTGGAACTTTTATGCAAGAAAGCCTCCAAATTTAAACATAAAAGGAAGAGATACACCTCAAACCATATACATATCTTGGAACAACCAACAACAACGCAAAAACATCAACAAGAACTATCAAAAACTAAATAAATATATAAATGTGCATAATATGAATTCATATATATCAATCTACATCAGCTGACCACCTCCATAACTCTAAAACCATACTCCTCTTAAAAAATGAGCCATCTACTATTCTAAAATCAAGAGATAGGTCTAGTCCTAAATAGTAATGTGCATGTAAGTGAAAACACTATAATTGCCAGACAACCCCCTTATGAGGGACGCCATCAACTGGGCAAAATGGTTTGGATGCCTTATCTTTAATTTACTGGTAATTGTCTTCTCCATATTTAGCTGTTTCTAAAAAAACAAATATTAGTGATCTAACTAATATATGCATAGATAAATAAACTATTTACCAAGTAAGAAAAGCATAGAAAACAAAGCTTTCTACAAAAATCAAAACTGTAGATTTGATCATTCCATTATTATACTCAAAACTATAATAATATACTCAAAACTATCACAAACACAATTAAAACACTTGCATTCAGAAAAAAAATAAAACTATAGTTTTGATCACGTTATTAACGTACCCTGCACCCGAAACTATGAGACAATAAACTCAAAACTATCATAAATTGAAACTATAGTTTTGGTCACGCGAATACCATATCACTTGACTGAAACTATGACAATATGCTCAAAACTGTGAGGAAAAAATCCAAACTCATTGTGAACAAAAGTAATATTTTGCCATGCTCGAATGTGTTGTTCTAACAATGATCAAATCAATGAACTTTCGGTCACTGTTAAAATAGATTTTCGAGCACAGCAAAATGAATCAACATAACCAAATGTCTAAAATTATATCGTGACCGAAACTATCGAAATTTTCGTTTTCAATGTCCTCTGATAACACAATTAATCCCAAAAGTATTACATTTCACACTACAATAACACTAATCTCTTATAATCCATCAATATAAATTTGCATTCTACCACAAATTGCAAAAATATCCAAGAAATTATTTAACTTTTGCGTACCCAATCCGATGATAATATGTTGTCGTTCACTGCCATTATAAATCGATTCCAATAATTTCATCATCAACTAGTATTGTTTCCGTCAACCTCAGCATCTATCACTAACGTCCGTACAGGCTATTGTAATTTCAAGTTTCAGTTTTTAGGACTTTTGGTTCGTTTAGGGCATAATGTGAAGAAATTGGGTTTTGTCAAAATTGGGAATAAGGGTAATTTGGTCCAAAAATATTTCACTTGGTCATCTTTGAAACATTTTATGAACAATAATCAATTTAGAAAAATGGGTATGAACAGTGGTCATAATCGTAAATTTTCCAAAAATAAAAAAGTTAAATTCTACAAAGAAAGGTAATGCATATAACACAAGGATAAGTACAAGAAAGGCTATATAAAGGGTGGCTTTTATAGTGTTTCATCACAAGAAAATAAAGGGAAAGACAAGGGCAAAGAAAGAAACTCTGTCAAGAGAGTATTGATGCACGAAAATTAACCATGGACCTGAGCCCAAACCCAAGCTCAAAGTCAAAAATACGTTAATTTTACCAGGTAATATATACAAAAACACAAGTGTGCTCAAGCCACTCTTTTGGGGTACAAATTATAGGTCGTGATGTAGAAAGTTAAAGTAGTCTAAACTCTGACCCAAATTAATATAATGTCTAAAGCCTAACTCACTTGGAGGGTACTTAAACCCAAAAGATCTATTATATGATTAGGTTAATACCTAATAAACACTAAAGGTCCACAAGGACTTCTTTTTTTAAAGGCCAAAATTTTATATTTCTTTTTAGTCCAAAACTTTATTTTAATTAATCTAGTATTAATTAAAATAAGCATTTTATTTTAGTTAGGATTAATTAGAAAAGATATTTTATTGCAAGTAAAATTATTTGAACCAAGTAATTTATTACAAGTACAAATTTTTAAATTCCCTTTCTAATTAGAATTAGTTAAGATAAGTGTCTTATTCTAATTAGGAAGAATTAGAATAGATGTTTTATTATAAGTATAAATCCATGGACATCTCTTTCAAATCTTAGATAAAGTCATGTTTTAAGGGAATTTAACTTACAATAGAATGGGATTATATAAGATAATCTTATTCTACTTCAACTCTACATCATACACTATATAAATCCATGACTTCCCATCTAAAAGGGTAATAATAAGATATCACGTCATAGCCAATCGTTATAATATCAAGGTCAGACCATCAGCCTAGAATCATATCCTTGAAGAGCACGTTCTCCTTCGCGGCAAAACTCGTATTTCTTGGTTGACCTTCTAGCAATTATTTGTCATTCTTGCCAACCCTAAACTTTACCCTATTTTCCTGTCATCTTTCCTACATGCTTTGGCCATTAAATTGGTCATTTTAGACTCCAAAATCACCTTATTTGTAACCTTAATTCATTAATCGCAATCGGTCATATTGAATACCACTGCAAGTGAGTCACTTCAATATCGATATGATTCCTTTATAGCTGCAATTCTTCATTAACCTTTTGTGTTCCTTTGCATTCGTATTGAAACCAACTTGCTCCTACACATCATAGGCTCATAATTTATATTTCATGCTTTTTCTAAGTATTTTTCAAGTATAGAAGCAGCAATAGATGGCAGTAGCAGATATCTTCGTTCAAATTCAAATCAATCTTCTAAAGTTGTAACATAACGACTCTTAGACCATTAAGTGCGATCCAAAGGATGTAATGGGTCTTACTCCCTGCAGCTCAAAAAAGAGATGTGTAAACTCGATTTGAATCTAAAGGTCCAATAGTATCGAAACTGACCAAGAGCGATACTAAGCGTGTGTTAGCGATAAATTGACCATGGTTCGATACGTAGATTGGGTAGATTTTTCCTACAAACAGAGAGTAAGGAAGAAATCAAAAAAGAGAGAAGTTATAAGAGTAAAAACTAAAATAAGTATCCTCTCTCTATTATTCCCTTGATAAACCCACATAATGAGACCTTGTATTTTTATGAAAAGACAATAATATTTCTCTTTTTATGCGTCTCAATACTATTACAGGAAAAAAATTGCCTTGTAATCCCATTATTTGGTATAATGAAAGTTGTTTTTAAACTATAAGCTCACTGTTTTTTTATTTGGGTTTTTCACATCAAAATTGATTTATCTTTTATTGTTGACAAAATTGGTATATCTTTTATTGTTGGCTTTGTGGTATTTTAATTTTGTATTTTTTTTTTGTGCACAATCTTATCTTAAATCACACAAAAAGGAACTTTTTATCATACTTTTTCCAATCATATTAAAGACATTAAAATACATCAATTTATTCCTTTCCAACTCTAAATATCATTGAAGTCACAATAGACGAGCTTAGATTATTTAAGATTTGTTTGAATCTTCAAAGCTATAGTCTTAAATTGTGTTTTCAATTCATTTAAATTCGTAATATGAAATCTACTAGATCAGGATTAGAACATAAATGTGAAGTTTGAGAGAGTAATTGACCATTAAAAAAATTGAGAAATTGGGTAATAAACCCTTCAATCCTTCCATTTAGTCCATTAAAAAAATAACAAAGCATTGAAATTAAACTTTTTAAAATTGAGCTCCTTGGAAAGTCTGCCCGAACTTCCAATCAGCAGGGACAACGTCGTTGCTGGTAACAGTTTTGCCGTCACTGGTCGTAACTTTGAAGGAAAGGCTTTGACCATCCAAGCAAGCATTACTCTGCCAATTTTGGCCCCAATTCCTCGTCATTGGTTCCCACCCTGTTTTGGAGCCCTTGATCGACACAGACTTTACATCTCCTGCACCCCCCACGTTTGTTATCAACACCAAATTGAAATATGAATGTCCTGTGATCGTAAATCTTATGCCTCCTTTCCTCACACAAGGCACCCTGTATCCAATCCATCCGAAATCGGTTGCCCAGATAATTAGTTTAAAGAACAATATTGCAAGATTGTTGTAATTGTACATAACTTTGTTACATACCTTCTGTATTGGACAGGAACAATTCCGGCCTTATGTTGTGCAATCTCCAAGAAAGCAGGCTGAGACATATCAAAATGTACACGAGGAGGATTACACCAACCACCATTGTCGTTGGGCAAAGCATAATTGGGAGGACATAAATTTGTGGCGGTGATGGTGATGGTGCCGGGGAGACACCATTGTGGTTGATTATGACATCGAATCTCATAGCATGCGCCACACCTACACCCATTGTCGAAAAGAACTGAACTTACAGCTGCAGTTTTCTTCCCATAACCTCGCTTGTTCAGATTTCCACAGCCCTCATCTGCATAAAATGGCAATAATTCCTATAAATAGAAGATAGATATATAGCATTAGTGAATTGAATCAAGAATTAAAGAGAGGAACTCACTGAAAGTGCCAGAACCATCACTTCCTCCATAAAATGTGGCACTCGCACTTTGCCAACCACCATCCAGATGATCATCATGTCCATTAATGACGTGAACATAGCAAATGCCCAAAAACAAAACTATGAGCAATAAATTTTGTATTGCTTTAATGGCCATTATATGCTTCTGAATCTGAAGTTGGTGGAATAATTTTTCTTTTTGTCCTTGGCTAATTCGAATTCGATCGACTTGAGAGATTAGAGAAAGAGAATAAGCTATTTATACAAAAAGAGATAACAGAGCAGTAATAAAATTTAACAACGACAGGGAGAAAAGAGCTGGTTTTGTATAACTCATAGTAGTTAACTTCCAAATATATAGCCTTTTTCTTCTCGTTTTTTCTTCCTACAAACAAACTTTAATTTACGAAATAAACAAAAAATTAAATATTTCTAAATTTCTCATAGGTTGGAAATTGGAAGCAATTATTTTTAAAATTAAAAAATATAGGTTAGAAGTAATTTTTTCTGTTAATTTTCAAACATTTGTTAGAGAGTTTGAGGTGTAATTAAACATAAAAACAAAAAAAGTTTGACTAGTAAGTTATGGAGAAAGAAGCAGATCACTGTAACGATGTATTTTGTTGTGTAATAAGCTCGCAATTTTACGATTTTTAGTTAGTTATCGTATGCATCTATTTTGTTGTCTAATCAAACACTTAAAATTAAATTAAATCTTATTTTGAAAAGTTTTAAACATCATTTGTTACAGTTTTCTTCAGAACTTATAAAACACTAGATAAACATATGATACAGATCCAAAAATTAAAATGATTGCATCATCAAAATGTAGGAATGATACAGATGTTATTATGTAGGAAATTAAGTCTTTGTTTGCTCATCCTTTTGCCCTAAATTGCCCAAACATTATAAAAATATTTCAGTTATTTAATTTCAGTTATGATCCTGGAAAACTAATCCTGATAAATATGTTTTACTTTCTTTTCTCGCGAGATGCCGCTTGTTTCTTCAATTTTAGAGGAGATTTTCTTCTTAATAAATAAAGTGAGAACAAAATTGTTCAAGTTTTTGGACTATTCCAATATGAGATTACTTATTATTACGTGAGTTAGATTAATGAGTTATGCTATACGATATCAATTCGTAATTCTTGATTGTAAATATTTTCATACTGCGTTTTGTCGCATGGATCAACAAACCCCTTATTATAAAAGTAATAAAAAAATCAGTTAGGTACCAATTCCATGAAAATGCATAAACTAGTGAAAACATAAAAACTCAGGGACCCCTTATTACTATCTTATTCTTCTTTCCCTGTAAACACAATGTTTCTGCATTTTCTTCTGTTTTTTGGTGCTATCATGGCTGACAAAAATAATAGCAACACCAAACAATATAACAAAGCCAAATTGTCAGTCCAGCTGTGGAAATAATGTCATAATTCCATTTCCATTTGGAATCGAACCAGGTTGTTACTCGGATAACAGGTATGCAATAAACTGCAAATTCAGTTAGCCATTTCTAGGAAGCATCAACCTGGAATTACTTGATATTTCACTACCAGAAAATGCCATCCGAGTAAATCAAGCAGTTCTAAATTCTTGTCTAGATGATGCAGTAGCAGAAGAAACTACGCAGGTAAGTAGTATTGTGAAGAAACTTCCTCTTCTTTGGATTCCTTTATGGGCGGTTGTTTCTCTCATTGCGAGGATCGGATGGCATTTTCAAGAAAACTACTCAGGTGAGTAATATCGTCAAGAAACTGTAATACCAAGTTAGAAATGAATTTGGGTAAAACTTAATTCAAGAGCTAATTTAAAAAATGAGGGTGCAAAATCTATATATAAGAAAGATAGTAGCTCGATGCGATAGCAATATAAGACAATTAACAATATTCTCAAACTTATATTTTTAATTAGATAACTAAAAATATGTATATTCTTTTAATTTATGATAGATATTGAGGAATGCGCCGATAAAGTTTGTTTTTTTTTTTTTTGGAAAGCTCAATAAAGTTTGTGGTTAGTGTACAATATGTGAAAACTATAGAGGAAGATAAAATTGTAAAAGCCTTGAAGCCTTGGAGAAGGGAAAAAGATCCAATGTTTTCTTGCTCACTATAGGTATGGCTTTTTATCCCTTGACATTAAATCTAAAATATAAAATTTGAATATGATTTAATTTAATGGTTGTTACTACTTTTGGGGATATGGTGCCTAGGGATCAAAGTAGGAAAAAGAATCATCAGAAACAAAAGAACTTCAAAAGGAATTATGGTTTACTTTTACAAAAAGAGTTGAAATCGCTTGTTCTTGAAATAGAAAGATGCAAATTATTCAGTTCTAATGAATTAGACAATGCAACTGACCATTTTAATATCAACAGAATTCTTGGACAAGGAGGTCAAAGTACCGTTTACAAAGGGATGTTAATAGATGGAAGAATTATTGCTGTAAAGAAATTTCAAATAGTTGATGAAAGGAAGCTTGAAGAATTCATCAATGAGGTTGTAATTCTTTCATAAATTAACCATCAAAACGTGGTCAAGCTTTTGGGGCATTGTTTTGAGACTGATTGTGAATTGTTGGTTTATGAATTTATTACCAATGGAACTCTTTTCAATATCTGCATCATTAAAATGAAGAGCTTCTAATAACATTAGAAATGCTTGTAAGGATTTTACAGATATTGCTGAAGCACTTTCTTACTTGCTTTTCGCAACTTATTTGCCCATTTATGCATCAAGATATCAAGTCAACAAATATATTACTAGATAAAAAATATAAGGTAAAAATAGTTAATTTTGGAATTTCAAGATCAACTACAATCGATCAAACACATGCTAGCACAAAATGTAAGGAACATTTGGATATTTTAATTAAGAGTATTTTCGTTCAAAATGAATTCATTGACAAAAATGATGTCTAAAGCTTTGCAATTATTCTTATTGAACTTTTAATTGGACAAAAGTCACTATCTACCACATGGGTAGATGACGGTAGAAATTTGGCATCATATTTTATGAATCTATGGAAGAGAAGAGTTTATTTGATATTCTTGATCTACAAGTGACAAACTTAGGAAAAGAGATCACAGCAATTGTAGACAATGCAAAAAGATACTTAAACGAGATTAGGAAGAATAGGCCTACAATGAAAGAAGTCACAGTGGAATTAGAAAGAGTACGAGCGTTGCAAGATGGCAATAACATCAAGCGAAATGCTGAAGATACTGACATTATGACAACAGTAGTAATTGGGGCTTGCAAATACAACCTATACTTATTCAACAAATTCTACTTTTAGAAATATTACTCTCTCAATAGACGTCAAAAAACTAACAAGTGAAATCGAGCTTAGAAATCATCGTGATGATCATCTATTTTAAAGAGTAAAGAACCGAACATTTTGTTGTTTGTATTATCATCGCAATAAATGAAAATACTTTTCAAAAACACTTGAAGTACCTTTCTAGAATATATATATATATATATATATTCTACAAGATTAATCTTTTCACAAGGAAAGAACCTAAAATAATTCTTTGGAAAAAGAAATGAAGAATACAAATCTTTGTACATGCTTTTTGACAAAAGTACTTTTACTTTTGTAAAAGTGCTTTCTAAAATGATCACACCACAACTTTGTTATCTTCTACCTCTAGAACATTAGAGACTTGAGTGGAACACAGTCTAGATGCGTTAACAATGATGGGAAAGAGACATAATTAGCCACCAAAAGAAGTTTTGCTTCCAGCTGATTGCCTTACATAAGTGCATCATACTTCAATAAAAGAAATGCTTATGTAAAGAAATTCGTTTTTTATTTCTTGAATATATTGAATAACGTACATTACTAACCTTTACATAGGCTTATAAAGGTAGTCTAAATGTAAACAAATATTACATTAAATGAGAAAGTAAACCATAAAATGAGATTATGGTAAAATAGGAAATATAATGATCTTATACTAGCAAAATCAAGACAATATTATATTTAATTTTGCTAGATCAAGTATTATTAACAGCCCTCCTCAAACTCAATATGGCAAAGCAAACTTAAGTTTGCAAATCGAATAAACCTAAACTCACATGCAAAACATGTATACTGCAAATAATCGCAACCTAGACAAAAGAAAAAAAGAAAAATAGGAAAAGAATCAGCATAAGGCTTAGTGAGTCTATGTAATTCTATAAGTAAATACAATTCTTAAAAATAATTAACTAATGCATGAATAAATAAGATATCAATCACATGCTAGAGATGTTTTCCAACACATGTATTCCAAATCACACCAGACGAGTCTCTAAGAAAACTATGATGCTTAGCATAAACACATAGCTTAAACATAGCACTATAAGTTAAAAATCATAATCATGCTTGCCAATCTCGTCTCATATGATTATGATTCATATTATGCATATATGTGTCTCAACGGGTCACAAAAACCAAAATCTCATTGCTAGAGAGAACAAGTATGCGTATGACAAACAAATAGACTTCAAAAACATCACTAATATGTAGAACATTATATTCAGTTACACATATTCAATATCACATATAGAATAAATATCACCTTTTAAGCATAACAAATAAATATATGAAAAATGTATGGTGTTAGTACCTAAAATATCATTTATCTATCAAAATTATTCATACATATGAATAAGCACAATTATACATAATTCAATCATAATATAACTAACATTTATTGCACTAAAAACATATAAAATTTAAAAAAATCTACTAGAATACAATTTGTTTATTAGGATATTGACGCAGAGTGAAAGCGATACTAATTGTCGTTCTAGCATATGTTTTGAATATTCAAGATTAAAATTCTCAAAGAGAGATAAATAACCTATAAGGCGAAATAATTGAAGAAAAATATTATTGAATGAATTTATTTCTAATGAATAACAAGCCTATTTATACTAATATATATTCTAATCGTAATATACATTCTATTCCTAAAAGTATAAGGATTTCCCATGAATAAAATTTAAATAAGAATAAAGTAATATATTAGAATCCTAATTAAACAATAAAATCAAATAAAAATCCTAATTAAAATAAGAAACTACAATAATATTAAAACTAAACTTTCTAATTGATTTTATCCCTACTTCTTGTCCTGCATAAGTTCTCCTCCTCTTAGAAATAAACTCATTCTCGAATTTGACAATAACCAAAAGATTATTTAGAGGATGAAACTTATATTAAAAGGACTCTTCAATCAATGCATGGAACTTGGAATATTTATTGTAATCAAATTATCTTGTAACTTGTTTGTAGTCTTTTATCTTCTTTATAACTCGAAAATAACCAAGCTTCTTTTTCTTCATGCTTTTGTTTAAAGATCTACAAGGAATTTGATTTTTCCATGAAAGAACCATTGTAACTTTCTTTGGTCAGTCTTCAGATCTTGCTCAATTTGAATTCCAATTGTTTTCATCTTTTCAACTTGGCTATCTTCAAGAACAACCTTATCTTCCCTTACTTGAAGAGGTAAAACCATGTTAATCTTATTTTTAAAACGAACTTGTTCAGCTTTAACTTCAATTTATGAGTTTGTTTCAAATTCAATTGGTAAAGCATCTTTAAAAAAAGGTTGTTTAGTATTGATGTCACCTTTAATTTCCTTGAAATATTCTTCTATAATATTTATCTCACCAATGAAAGTAACTTTCTCTTCATCAAGTTTCTTTTTGTAGCACGTGTCACTACTTCATCATTAGAAGTATCTTCTTCTAATCTCTGCCTAAAATCACTTCTAAGATGTATAGTATTGTCTCCAATATTGTTGGCAAACGTAGTCATATTCTCCTCATTGCTCCCATCATTATTGGCATTTTTTATCTCAATTTTGTTGTTCTTTCTAAAGCGTAGCTCTCTCAATTCTTATTGTATGTTCAATAGAATTTGCTGCATTTGTTCAAACATCATCAACGATCATTATTTGCATTGATTAATATAAGATGTCCCTACCTAGGCGGCCATTTTTTTTTTAAGATATTGTTTTGGTAGAAAAAAAGATTTATGGTTGATGAGTGATTCTTTTTTAGTAAAGAGAAAGATTTTATGGTCATTGTTTTTTCGGATTTTGTTTTGGTAGATAGAAAGATTTATGGGTGTGGTTGATGAGTGATTGTTCTATTGATAAAAAGAAGGATTTATGGGTGTAGTTGATGAATGGCCATAGGTGATAGATTTAGGTCGAAAGATCAACTCGCCTAGTACAGAGATAAGCTCTGATACCATTTGATGCGGTGCAAAAGTGAGAATAAAACTCTAAAAAAGAGATAAATAACCCACAAAGGGAAATAATTAAAGAAACATAGTATTGAAGGATCGACTCATCTGGTACAGAGGTAAGCTTTGATACTACTTGACGTAGTGCAGAAGCGAGAATAGAACTCTCAAAAAGAGGTAAATAACCCACAAAGGGAAATAATTGAAGAAAAATAGTATTGAATGAATTGATTCCTAACGAATAACAAGCCTATTTATACCAATATTATATTCTAATCCTAAAAGTATAAGGATTTCCCATTAAGAAATTTAATAATTTGTAATTTTACGATAATCTAAGTGTGATCATTGTACAAATACCATGACAATTGAAAGAATTAAAATATAAATAAAAAATTCTTAACACCTACAGTGACAATTTTAAACCTAGGTTTTCTGTCTCTTTAAATTCATAATCCAAAATTTACTATATTAGGATCAAGTAGTAATTGAATTTAATTGCATTATATTTGAACATGAATGTGAAATTTCATAAACTACTTGACCATTAAATAAAAAAAAATAGACAAATTTGAGCAATAACTAGAGTTTTTTTTTAAAACTGAGCTCCTTTGACAGTTTATTCGAATTTCCAATCAACAAGGACAATATCGTTGCTCGTAACAATTTTACCATCACTGGTAGTAACTTTGATGGAGAGATATTGGCCATCCAAACAAGCGTTACCCTACCGATTTTGGCCCCAATTTCTTGTAATTGTTTCCTATCTTGTTTTATATCCCTTGATCAACATAAACTTTACTTCTTGTGCATCTCTTACGTTTGTAATCAAAACCAAATTGAAATACAAATGTCCTGTGACTGTAAATCATATATTTCTCCTCTCACAAGGCACAAGGCACAAGGCATCCAATCCATCCAAAATTAATTGCCCACATAATTAGTTTAATAAATAATATTGCAAGATTATCGTAATTTGTATCTTAATTTTGTTACATACCTTCATGTGATGATTTCATAAACCAACTAAGGTTTTAGGATTTCATGATCCAACAAGGATTAGGATTTTTTGTCAAAAAGACTCCTAATTTAGAAAAAAAAAATAAGGAAAACTTATGATTATGACCACTATTCACACCCATGTTTTTAAACTAACAATTGTTCATAAAATATTTCAAAAATGATCAAGTCAAATATTTTTGGACCAAATCATCCTTATTCCTGCTGTCCAAATGGTGAGCCTTCCTTCTTTCTTTCTTCTTCTTCGTCTTATTCCAAATTTCTTTCTTTCTTCTTCATAACTTCATCTTTGTTCTTATTTTGCTATCTTCCTAAACGGATATAGTTGAACCTATATCATGCATTTTTGGACCTAACACGTAACAACATTATTAAAGAAAATCACAATACAATCATGTGAGTGTTCAAATTTTCAAACGAACGAAAAAAAATAGCTGAAAATGTGAAATGTACTTTTTTATGAGTGTATTTATATAATGCAATGATGAAAATTGTCAAATGGGACATGTAATTGTTGTTTAATACATTTGGTAAAACTTTTGAGTGAGAAAACTGGTGTTGTGAAGGTTGACAAGACGTTCTGCGCGATACTTTCGAGCACGAGCAATTTTGCTCTCCAATTTCATGCATGAATAGAGTTGCCATTTTCTTCTGCTATCTAAGATTTGTATCATTATTTGATTGATTAATTTATTATGGCAAGAAAATATGTAAACTTGACATATGTAATTGATTTAATTTATTGTATTTCTTATATTTTCATGTATTTGTATGTAAAATATGTAAAATGTGTTTGTATGTTGCGTAAATTCTTATTCATTGGTATTGTTATGCAGATATTTGTGTTTCTGTTTCCTATTACAAAGACATTCCAAATTATGTATTTTGCAAGCATCTTGGAAAAATTGAAACTTCAACTTCGATTAGAAAACAAAAGTGCAAATTAAAATGTGATCGAACCTACAATTTCAATCACCTTTTAATTTGCACTTTTCTTTTCTGATCAAAATTGTAGTTTCAATTTCTCCAAGATGCGTGCAAAAAAGTCGAATAATATACTTATCCTGGAACTTTTATGCAAGTGAACCTCCAAATTTAAAAATAAAAAAAAAAAAGATACATATTCTAGAACAACTAGTAGCACTGCAAAAACATCAACAAGAACTACGAAAAACTAAATAAATACATAAATGTGCATAATGTGAATTCGTATACATCAATCTATCTACATCAGCTGATCCCTCCATAACTCTACAATCATCCTTCTCCTAAAAAATGGGTTGTCTATTGTTCTAAAATTGAGGGTAGGTCTTGCCCTAAATATTATATATACATGCAAGTGAAAACACCGTAATCACCAGACAACTCCTAACGAGGGACACCATCAACTGAACAGAATGGTCTAGATGCTTTATCTTCAATTCGCTGTTAATCATCTTCTCCATGTTTACTTGTTCCCATAAAACAACAAATATTTGTGATCTTACTAATATATGCATAAATAAATAAACTATTTACCAAGTAAGAAAAGCATAGAAAACAAAGTTTTCTACAAAAATCGAAATTGTAGTTTTGATCATTCTATAATACATACTCGAAACTACCACAAACATAGTCAAAACACCTGCATTTAGGGAAAAAAAAATGAAACTATAGTTTTCATCATGTTATTAACATATCATGTACCTGAAACTGCGAGACAATAAACTCGAAACTATCATAAATCGAAACTATAGTTTTGGACAAGCAAATACCATATCACTTAACTAAAACTATGAGGAAAAAATCCAAACTCGTTGTGAACAAAAGTAATATTTTGCCATGCTTGAATTTATTGTTCTGACAATAATCGAATTAATGAACTTCCGGTCACTATTACAATAGACTTTCAAGCACAACAAAATGAATCAACATAACCGAACGTCTAAAATTATACTGTGATAAAAACTATCGAGAATTTTGTTCTCAATGTCCTCTAATAACACAATCAATCCCAAAAACATCACATTTCACACTACAATAACATTAATCTCTTATAATCCATTAACATAAATTTTTATTTTACCACATTTCAACCACAAATCGCAAAAAAATCTAAGAAATTATTTAAATTTTACGTACCTAATCTAACGATGATATGCTGCCATTCACCACCATTATAAATTGATCCCAAAAGTTCTGTCATCAACCAGTTTTGTTTCTATCGACCCTTGCCATCTATCACTGCCATCCATACAGGCTATCGTAATTTTCGATTTCAATTTTTAGGACTTTCGCTTTGTTTAGGGCATAATGTGAAGAAATTGGGTTTTGTCAAAATTGGGAATATGTAATTTTGTCGAAAAACATTTCACTTGGACATTTTTGAAATATTTTATGAATAATGATCAATTTAGAAAAATGAGTATGAACAGTGGTCATAATTATAAATTTTCCCAGAAAAAGTTAAATTCTACAAAGAAAGGTAACGCATGTAACATAAGGATAAGTAAAAGAAAGGCTATATAAAGGGTGGTTTTTTATAGTTTTTCAACGCAAGAAAATAAAGGAAAAAAAAACAAGGGCAAAGAAAGGAAGTCTGTTAAGAGAATGTCGATACACGCAAATTAACCATGAGCCCAAGCCACTCTTTTGGAGCAAAAATTGTGGGCCGTGGTGTGAGAGGTTAAAATAGTCCAAAATATAACTCAAATTAATATAATGTTCTAAACCTATCTCACTTAAAGGGTACTTAAACCCAAAATATCTATTATATGATTAGGCTAATGCATAAGAAATACAAATGGCCCAAAAAAAAACTTCTCTTTTTAAAACCCAAAACTTTATAATCCTTTTTAACCCAAAACCTTATTTTCATTAATGTAGTATTAATTAAAATAATCATTTTATTCTAATTATGATTAATTAGAAAAGTATTTTATTACAAGTAAAATTATTTAAACAAAGTATTTATTACAAGTACGAGTATTTAAATTTCCCTTCAAATTAACATTAGTTAAGATATGTGTCTTATTCTGATTAGAAATAATTAGAATGGATGTTTGATTACAAGTATAAATTCTTAGACATCTCTTTCAAGTAGAATTAAATTATACTAATTTAAATCTTAGATAAAGTCTTGTTTTAAGGGAATCTAACTTATATTATAATGGGATTGTATAAGATAATCTTATTCTACTTCAACTCTACACATACACTATATAAATCCGTGACTTGCCATCTAAAAGGTAATAATAAAATATCACATCATAGCCAGCCATTATAATATCAATGTCAAACCATTAGCCTAGAATTACATCCTTGAAGAGCACCTTCTCCTTCATGGCAACACTCATGATTCTTGGTTGACCTTTCAACAATTATTTGTCATTTTTGCCAACCCTAAACATTACCTATTGTCCTGTCGTTTTTCCTACATGCTTTGGCCATTAAACTAGTCATTTTAAACTCCAAAATCACCTTATCCACAATCTTAATTCATTAATTGCAAACATTCATATTGAATACCGCCACAAGCGAGTCCCTTCATTATCGATCTGAATCTTTCGTAACTACGATTCATCATTAACCTATTGTATTCCTTTGCATTCATACTAAAACTAACTTGCTCCTACATACCATAGGATCATAATTTGTATTTCGTGCTTTGTCTAAGTGTTTTTTAGGTACAAAAGCGGCAACAGATGGCAATAGTAGATATCGTTGTTCAATTCCAAACTAGTCTTCTAAGGTTGTAACGTTATGACTCTCAGAATAAGATGTGCGATCTAAGGGACATAATGGGTCTTACTATCTTCAACTTACAAAAAGAATGTGAAAGCTCGATTTGGATTTAAAGGTCCAATAGTATCGAAACCCATCGAGAGCGATACTACGCCTACATTAGCGATAAACCAATCACAGTTCGACACGCAGATTGCGTAGATTTTTCCCACGAACAGAGAGTAAGGAAGAAATCAAAAAAAAAGAGAAGTTATAGGAGTAACAACTAAAATGAGTATTGTCTCTCTATTATTCCCTTGATAAACCCACATAATGAGACCTTTTATTTTTATGAAAAGACAATAAATTTTCTCTTTTTGTGACCCTCAATACCATTACAAAAAAAAATTGCCTCATAATCGTTTTATTTTGTATAATGAAAGTTGATTTAAACTATAGGCTCACTGTTCTTTTATTTGGGTTTTTCACATGAAAATTGGTGTATCTTTTATTGTTGGCTATGTGGTATTTTAATTTTGCATTTTTTTTTTTGGCACAATCTTCTCTTAAATCACACAGAAAGGAACTTTTTATATTACCTTTCCCAATAATATTAAATATATTAAAATACATCAATTTATTTCTTTCCAACTCTAAATATCATGGAAGTCATAATAAATGAGCGTAGATTATCTAAAACTTGTTTAAATCTTTAAAGCTATAGCCTTAATTTGTGTTTTGATTCATTTAAATTCGCAATACGAAATCTACTAGATCAGGATCTAGTAGTTGTTGAATGTAATTGCGTAATATTAGAACATAAATGTGAAATTTGAGAAACTAATTGACCATTAAAAAAAATTGAGAAATTGAGTAATAAACCAATCCTTCCATTTAGTCCATTAAAAAAATAACAAAGCATTGAAATTAAACTTTTTAAAATTGAGCTCCTTGGAAAGTCTGCCCGAACTTCCAATCAGCAGGGACAACGTCGTTGCTGGTAACAGTTTTGCCGTCACTGGTAGTAACTTTGAAGGAAAGGCTTTGACCATCCAAGCAAGCATTACTCTGCCAATTTTGGCCCCAATTCCTCGTCATTGGTTCCCACCCTGTTTTGGAGCCCTTGATCGACACAGACTTTACATCTCCTGCACCCCCCACGTTTGTTATCAACACCAAATTGAAATATGAATGTCCTGTGATCGTAAATCTTACGCCTCCTTTCCTCACACAAGGCACCCTGTATCCAATCCATCCGAAATCGGTTGCCCGGATAATTAGTTTAAAGAACAGTATTGCAAGATTGTTGTAATTGTACATAACTTTGTTACATACCTTCTGTAGAGGACAGGAACAATTCCGGCCTTATGTTGTGCAATCTCCAAGAAAGCAGGCTGAGACATATCAAAATGTACACGAGGAGGATTACACCAACCACCATTGTCGTTGGGCAAAGCATAATTGGGAGGACATAAATTGGTGGCAGTGATGGTGATGGTGCCGGGGAGACACCATTGTGGTTGATTATGACATCGAATCTCATAGCATGCGCCACACCTACACCCATTGTCGAAAAGAACTGAACTTACAGCTGCAGTTTTCTTCCCATAACCTCGCTTGTTCAGATTTCCACAGCCCTCATCTGCATAAAATGGCAATAATTCCTATAAATAGAAGATAGATATATAGCATTAGTGAATTGAATCAAGAATTAAAGAGAGGAACTCACTGAAAGTGCCAGAACCATCACTTCCTCCATAAAATGTGGCACTCGCACTTTGCCAACCACCATCCAGATGATCATCATGTCCATTAATGACGTGAACATAGCAAATGCCCAAAAACAAAACTATGAGCAATAAATTTTGTATTGCTTTAATGGCCATTATATGCTTCTGAATCTGAAGTTGGTGGAATAATTTTTCTTTTTGTCCTTGGCTAATTCGAATTCGATCGACTTGAGAGATTAGAGAAAGAGAATAAGCTATTTATACAAAAAGAGATAACAGAGCAGTAATAAAATTTAACAACGACAGGGAGAAAAGAGCTGGTTTTGTATAACTCATAGTAGTTAACTTCCAAATATATAGCCTTTTTCTTCTCGTTTTTTCTTCCTACAAACAAACTTTAATTTACGAAATAAATAAAAAATTAAATATTTCTAAATTTCTCATAGGTTGGAAATTGGAAGCAATTATTTTTAAAATTAAAAAATACACGTTAGAAGTAATTTTTTCTGTTAATTTTCAAACCTTTGTTAGAGAGTTTGAGGTGTGATTAAACATAAAAACAAAAAAAGTTTGACTAGTAAGTTATGGAGAAAGAAGCAGATCAATGTAACGATTTATTTTGTTGTGTAATAAGCTCGCAATTTTACGATTTTTAGTTAGTTATGGTATGCATCTATTTTGTTGTCTAATCAAATACTTAAAATTAAATTAAATCTTATTTTGAAAAGTTTTAAACATCATTTGTTACAGTTTTCTTCAGAACTTATAAAACACTAGATAAACATATGATACAGATCCAAAAATTAAAATGATTGCATCATCAAAATGTAGGAATGATACAGATGTTATTATGTAGGAAATTAAGTCTTTGTTTGCTCATCCTTTTGCCCTAAATTGCCCAAACATTATAAAAATATTTCAGTTATTTAATTTCAGTTATGATCCTGGAAAACTAATCCTGATAAATATGTTTTACTTTCTTTTCTCGCGAGATGCCGCTTGTTTCTTCAATTTTAGAGGAGATTTTCTTCTTAATAAATAAAGTGAGAACAAAATTGTTCAAGTTTTTGGACTATTCCAATATGAGATTACTTATTATTACGTGAGTTAGATTAATGAGTTATGCTATACGATATCAATTCGTAATTCTTGATTGTAAATATTTTCATACTGCGTTTTGTCGCATGGATCAACAAACCCCTTGTTATAAAAGTAATAAAAAAATCAGTTAGGTACCAATTCCATGAAAATGCATAAACTAGTGAAAACATAAAACCTCAGGGACCCCTTATTACTATCTTATTCTTCTTTCCCTGTAAACACAATGTTTCTGCATTTTCTTCTGTTTTTTGGTGCTATCATGGCTGACAAAAATAATAGCAACACCAAACAATATAACAAAGCCAAATTGTCAATCCAGCTGTGGAAATAATGTCATAATTCCATTTCCATTTGGAATCGAACCAGGTTGTTACTCGGATAACAGGTATGCAATAAACTGCAAATTCAGTAAGCCATTTCTAAGAAGCAAATTCAGTAATTCATTTATGGGTAGTTGTTTCTCTCATTGCAAGGATCGGACGGTGTTTCTAGGAAACTATTCAGGTAAGTAGTATTGTGAAAAAACTTTGATACTAAGTTGAAAATAGATTTGGATAGAATTTAATCCAAAAACTAATTTAAAGAATGAGGGTGCACAATCCACATATAAAAAAGATAGTAGTCTGGTACGATAATAATGTGAGACGGTTAACAATATTCTCAAAATTATATTCTTAATTAGATAACTAAAAAATATGCATATTCTTCTAATTTATGATAGATATTGATGAATGCGCCTATAGAGTTTGTGTTTTTTTTTTCTTTTGAAAACTCAATAAAGTTTGTGGTTAGTGTGCAATATGTGAAAACCATAGAGGAGGATAAAATTGTAAATGCCTTGAAGCATTGGAGAAGGGAAAAAGATAAAATGTTTTCTTGCTCACTTTAGGTATGGCTTTTTATCCTCTTGAAGTTAAATTTAAACTATAAAATTTGAATATGATTTAATTTAATGGTTGTTACTAGTTTTAGGGTTAGGGTGCTTAGGGATCAAAGTAGGAAAAAGAATCATCAAAAACAAAAGAACTTAGAAAGGAATGCTGGTTTACTTTTACAAAAACAATTGAAATCGCTTGATCTTCAAATAGAAAGATGCAAATTATTCAATTCCAATGAATTAGACAATGCAACTGACCATTTTAATGTCAACAAAATTCTCAGACAAAGAGGTCAAGGTACTATTTACAAAGGAATGTTAATAGACTGAAGAATTATTACTGTAAAGAATTTCCAAATAGTTGATGAAAGGAAGCTTGAGGATTTGATCAATGAGCTTGTAATTCTTTCATAAATTGGCCATCGAAATGTGGTCCTGAAGTACTTTCTTACTTGCACTTAGCAACTTATTTGCCTATTTATCCATTGAGATATCAAGTCAACAAATATATTATTAGATGAAAAAAATAAGGTAAAAATAGCTAACTTTGGAATTTCAAGATCAACTGCAATTGATCAAACTCATGTTACCACAAAATACAAGGAACTTTTGGATATTTTGATCCAAAATACTTTCGTTTAAGTCAATTCATTGATAAAAGTGATATCTTACAACTTTGTAGTTGTTTTTATTGAACTTTTAACTGGACAAAAGCCACTATCTACAACATGGGCAGAAGAGGGTAAAAATTTGGCATGATATTTTATGAATCTTTGGAAAAAAAAGAGTTTATTTGATATTCTTGATCCACAAGTAAGCAACTTAGGAAGCAGAGAAGAGATCATGGCAATTGAAAAACATTGCAAAAGGATACTTAAACTGGGAAGAATAGACCTACAATGAAAAAAGTCACAATGGAATTAGAAAGAGTATGAGCATCGCAACAGGGCAATAATACAAAGCAAAATGCTGAAGATACTGAGATTATGACAATAGTAGTAGTTAAGGCTTGTAGATGCAACCTCTACTTATTCAACAAATTGTACTTTTTGGAAATGTTACTCTCTCAACAGACGTCAAACAACTGCCAAGTGAAATCAAGTTCAGAAATCATTATGATGATCATGTTTTTTAAATAGTAGAGCACTATACATTTTGTTGTCTGTATTATCATCGAAATAAATGAAAATACTTTTCAAAAGCACTTTAAGTACCTTTCCAGAATATATATATATATATATATATATTCTATAAGATTAATCTTTTCACATGGAAAGAACCTAAAATACTTCTTTGGAAAAGAAATGAAAAATACAACTCTTTGTACATGCTTTTTGACAAAAGTACCTTTACTTTTGTAAAAGTGATTTCTAAAATGATCACACTATACACTTTGTTATCTTCTACCTCTAGAAAAATATAGACTTAAGTGGAACATAGTCTAGATGCATTAACAATAATGAGAAAGAGTCATAATTAGCCACCAGAAGAAGTTTTGCTTCCAACTGATTACCTTATATATTATAAGTGCATCAACCTCCAATAAAAGAAATGCTCATCTAAAGAAATTCGTTCTTTATTTCTTGAATATATTGAGTACCGTACACTACTGACCTTTATATAGGTTTACAAAGGTAACTAAATGTAAACAAAATATTAGATTAAATAAGGAAGTAAACTATAAAATGAGATCACAGTAAAATCGAAAATACAATGATATTAATTTAGCAAAATCAAGACAATATTATATTTGATTTTACTAGATCAAGTATCATTAACAACCCTCCTCAAACTCAAGATGGCAAAGCAAACTTGAGTTTGCAAATCAAATAAACCTAACCTCACATGAAAAAATTGTATATTGCAAATAATCACAACCTAGACAAAAGAAAAAATGAAAAATAGGAAAAGAATCAGCATACGGTTTAGTGAGTGTATGTAATTCCGTAAGTAAATATAGTTCTTAAAAATAATTAACAAATATCTTAATCCATGAATAAATAAGATATCAATCAGATGCTAGAAATGTTTTTCAACACATGTATTCCAAATCACACCAAACGAGTCTCTAAGAAAACTATCATGCTTAGCATAAACACATAGCTTAAATAGAGCATTATAAGTGAAAAATCATAATCATGCTTGACAATCTCGTCTCATATGATTATGATTCATATTATACACGTGTCTCAACGAATCACAAAAACCAAAATCTCATTGCTAGAGAGAACAAGTACGCATATGACAAACAAATATACTTGAAAAACATCACTAATATCTAGGAACATTATATTCAATTACATATATTGAATATCACATGTAGAATAAATATCACCTTTTAAGCATAACAAATAAATATATGAAAAATGTATGATGTCAGTGACGAAAATATCATTTATCTATAAAATCATTCATATATATTAATAAGCGCAATCATACATAATTCAATCATAATATAACTAACATTTATTGTGTTAAAAGCATATAAATTTAAAAAAATCTACTAAAAGACAATTTATTTATTAGGATGTTAACGTAGTGCGAAAGTGACACTAAATGTCATTTTAGCATACGTTTTGAATATTCAAGAATAAAACCATCAAAGAAAGGTAAATAACCTATAAAGGAAAATAATTAAAGAAAAATATTATTGAATGAATTGATTCTT
The DNA here is from genome assembly GCA_022749755.1 of Azadirachta indica. NCBI lineage: Eukaryota > Viridiplantae > Streptophyta > Magnoliopsida > Sapindales > Meliaceae > Azadirachta > Azadirachta indica. The sequence continues at coordinate 4,212,904 of CM040444.1, read as the reverse complement.
AAAGAATAACAAACCTATTTATGCTAACATATATTTTAATCCTAATATATATTCTATCTTACAAGCATAACAATTTCCCATGACTAAGGAATTTAATAAGAGTAAAGTAATAAATTAGAATCCTAATTGAACAATAAAATCAAATAAGAATCCTAAAAATCACAATAATACTAAAATTAAACTTTCTAATGTATTTTACTCCTACTTCTTATTCTACATCAACTTTCCTCCCTTCAGAAATAAACTCATCCTCTAGTTTTATAATAATCAAAAAACTATTTAGAGGATGAAAGTCGTAGTAACAGGACTCTTCAATCAATGCATGGAACTTGAAATATTTATTATAATCAAATTATTTTGTAACTTGTTTGCAGTCTTTTATCTTTCTTATAACTTGAAAACAACCAAACTTTTTTTTCTTGATGCTTTTGTTTGAAGATCTACGAGGAATTTGATTTTTCCATGGAAGAGCCATCATAACTTTCGTTGGTTACTCTTAAGATCTTGCTCAATTTGAATTCCAATTATTTCCATCTTCTCAACTTGGCTCTCTTTAAGAACAACTTTGTCTTCTATCACTTGAGGAGGTAAAACCATTTCAATCTTATCTTTGAAATGAACTTGTTCAACTTTAACTTCAATTGGTGAGTTTGTTTCAACTTCAATTCGTAAAACATCTTTAAGAAGAGGTTCTTTAATATTGATGTCACTTTTAATTTCCTTGGAATATTCTTCTATAATATCTATGTCACCAATGAAAGCAAGTTTCTTTTTATAGCACATGTCACTACTTCGTCATCAAAAGTATCTTCTTTTGATCTCTGCCTAAAATCACTTCTGAGATGTATAGTATTGTTTCCAATATTATTGGCAAACCTAGTCGTATCCTCCTCACTGCTCCCATCATTATTGGCATTTTTTATTTCAATTTTGTTGTTACCGCTAAGGCGTAGCTCTCTCAACTCTTGTTGTATGTTCAATAAAGTTTGCTTCATTTGTTCAAACATCTTCATTAATTGTTCTTTGTATTAATTAGTATAAGATGTCCCTGCCTGGGTAACCATTTTTTTTTTTTTAGGAGTTTGTTTTGGTAGAAAGAAAGATTTATGCATGGGTACCCATTTTTTTTTTTTTGGATTTTATTTTGGTAGAAAGAAAGATTTATGGGTGTAGTTGATGAGTGGTTACAAGTGATGGATTTGGGTCAAAGAATTAACTTGCCTAGCAAAAAAGACAAGAGTCAAATGATGACTAGACACTAAAACCAGAATCTGAGCGGTTTCAAATTAAGGTGGAGTAGACATTAAGATCTGGGTTTCCAAGTACATCGGGTTAGAACACAACTCAAGCTGACGAGGATGAAACTCAATAAGAAGATTAAGTTGAGTCAACAAGTCGGGATGAACTTAATGATTATCAATTAGCAAGGGATAGAACAAGAAGGATAATCAGACCTCCGAGTCTGTTTGGTTATGTGATTTAATATCATATGCGAACCTTCGGGTACGTTTGGTTATACTGATTTGATAACATATGCACTAACAGTTGCAATTGAAATCATAGATGAAGAACCAACAAGTTACAAGGAAGTTATGAAATCTAACTATAAAGAGAGATAGATTAAAGCTATATATGCATAATGAAAATCATACTTGGTAACTTGTAAATCGGCCAAAGAACAAGAAAGTTGTTAGGTGTAAATAGATCCATAAAATCAAAAAAGGTATATCAAGCAGTGAACTAAAGAGGTATAAGGCTAGACTTGTTGCAAAAGATTTTATTCAGAAAGAAGGGGTAAACTTTACAGAAGCGCTTTCCCTAGTGGTTAAACATAGCTTTATCAAATCACTTTTAACACTTGTAGCTTCCGAAGATTTAAAGCTTGAGCAAATGGATGTCAAGACAGCCTTCTTACATGGTGATTTATTTGTAAATATTATGATGACTTAACTTAAAGGTTTTGTAGTTCCTAGAAAAGAAGATCAAGTGTGTTTTTTTAAGAAGTCACTATATAGCCTTAAGCAATCACCAAGGTAATGGTACCTGAAGTTTGATGAATTTATGATCAAGCAAAACTTCATTAAAAGTAGATACAATAGCTATGTATACTTTAAAACTCTCAAGTATTGTATAACTATTCATCTACTCTTATATATAGATGACATGCTGATAGCCTGAGATTGATAAGTTGAAGAAGTATTAATGAAGCTTTTGAAATAAAAGACTTGGGGCCAGTAAGGAAGATCTTAGGCATTGAGTTGAAAAGGAACAAAAGTGAGAGATCAATATTTCCATCACAAGAAAAGTATATTAAAAGGGTTCTGGATTTGGATACAAAATTCCAAACTAGTCATGATGCCTCTAGTAGCTCACTTCGAGCTCTCAAATTCGCAAAATCCAAAGACAGAAGATGAGAAGAAGTAGATGGAATTAGTATCTTATGCAAATGCAGTTAAAATCCTAATGTATGCAATGATATGTACAAGACCAAACATTGCACATGCTGTTAGTGTAGTTAGTAGGTTCATGGCTAATCTTGGAAATAGCCATTAGCAAGCTATTAAATGGATTCTGAGGTATCTTAGAGGTACTTTTGAAGTTAGTCTAGTGTACAAAACATCTAAAGATGATCAAAAGAAGCTGAAAAGATATGTTAATGCTGACTTTGCAGGGACCTGGATAAAAGAAGGTCCATAACAAGTTATATGTTTTCTTTGTGCAATTGCACAATCAGTCAGAAAGCAACACTTCAGCATATTGTATCTTTATCAACAACAGAAACAGAGTATATTGCAACTACAAATGCAATAAAGGAAGAATTGTGGCTCAAAGGCTTGGCAAGAGAACTGGGTTTATCTCAGAAGTGTGTGGTAATGCATTATGATAATCAAAGTACGATTCACTTAAGAAGGAATCCAATGCATTATGAAAGGACTAAACACATATATGTTAAACTTCATTTCATCAAGGATTATTTTGCTATAGAATCTATTGAGTTGGTGAAAATACACATATATAATAATCCTACTAATATGTTGATGAAGTTGTTACCAGGCTCTAAGTTCAATCTATGTATGAACTTGACGAGTATTAACAACTTATAAGAAAGCTAGTTTGAGCAAGAACATATAAGGGGAAAAGAATTAGAAGCAAGGTGGAGAATTATAAAGAATAGATATTTTAAATTCTTGAGAACCTAAGAATCCGAATAACTAAGTATTCAAAGACCCTAAGAATCAAGGCGAAGTAGTTATCCTGACTTAAAGAGAACCTGATCTGGTCTTCGAGTACCTAATTATCTAAGGACCCAAAGACCCAAGGAGTCAAGGTGAAATAGTTATCCTGACTTAAAGAAGACCTGATTTTTTATCCTATTTACCCTAAAGACATGAGAATCCAAGGAGTCAAGATGGAGTAGTCATCCTGACTTGAAAAAGACCTAATCTGGTATCCAAGTACCCAAGTACCCAAGTACCCAAGGACCCGAAGAGATGTTGTTATCCTGACTTAAAGAGGTATATCAAACTTACTTGAATTAGGATATTAAACCTAATTGAATCAGGTAATCAAATGTACTTGAATTGAGATTTTTAAAGACATTATAAAAACCTTATACTATTGAATGCAACATAGAAGAAAGAGAGAAACTTAAGAAAGGTGATTTAAAATAAGAGAATCATCTGCACAAATTCCATCTTTTACTTCTAATAATAGACTTTATATGTGTTTACTGCGTGAACATAAGTAATTTTGCCGAACCACAGAATTCTTGTTTATTTGTGATCTTATTTATTATTTTTTTATTTTGTGTTCATTATCTGGTTAGATCTGGTAGTTTTTATTAGATTGCAATCTTGATTCAATCAGATTATTGTGAGAACATTGTTTCTGAGGTTGGATTTCTGCAACACATACCTTCATATGACGATTTCATAACTCAACTAAGGTTTTAGAATTTCCTAATCCAACAAAGATTAAGATTTTTCGTCAAAAAGACTCCTTATTTAAAAAAAATTAAATTCTACAAAGAAAAGCAAGGCATGTACCATGAGGATAAGTAAAAGAAAAGTTATATAAAGGGTGGTTTTCCATAGTTTTTCATCACAAGAAAATAAAGGGAAAAGACAAGAGCAAAGAAAGAAAGTCTATCAAAAGAATAAGGAAGAAATCAAGAAGAGAGAAGCTATAGGAATAACAACTAAAATAAGTATCCTCTTTTTGTTATTCCCTTGATAAACCCACATAATGAGACCTTTTATTTTCATGAAAAGCCAAAAATACTTTTTTTTTTTTAATATTGTGAGCCTCTAGTAGTACTATAGAAAAAAATTGCCTTGAAATCCCATTATTTGGTATAATGAAAGTTGATTTTAAGTTACAGGCTCATTATTTTTCTTATTTGGATATTTTGTGTTAAAATTGGTATATCTTTTATTGTTAGTTCTGTGGTATTTTAATTTTACATTTTTTTTTCACAATCTTATCTTAAATCACATATAAAAGAACTTTTTATAGTACTTTTCCCAATAATATTAAATACATTAAAATACATCAATTTATTTCTTTTCAACTCTAAATATCATAGAAGTCATAATAAATGAGCTTAGATTATCTAAGATTTGTTTAAATCTTTAAAGCTATAGTCTTAAATTGTGTTTTGATTCAGTTAAATTCGCAGTACGAATGCAATTGAACATAAATGTGAAATTTGGGAAAATAATTGACCATTAAAAAAAGTGAGAAATTGGGTAATAAACCCTTCAATCCTTCCATTGAGTCCATGAAAAAAAATAACAAAGCATTGAAATTAAACATTTTAAAATTGAGCTCCTTGGAAAGTCTGCCCGAATTTCCAGTCAGCAGGGACAACGTCATTGCTGGTAACAGTTTTGCCGTCACTGGTAGTAACTTCGAAGGATAGGCTTTGGCCATCCAAGCAAGCATTACTCTGCCAATTTTGGCCCCAATTCCTTGTCATTGGTTCCCACCCTGTTTTAGATCCCTTGATCGATACAGACTTCACGTCTCCTGCACCCCCCACGTTTGTTATCAATACCAAATTGAAATATGAATGTCCTGTGATCGTAAATCTTATGCCTCCTTTCCTCACACAAGGCACCCTGTATCCAATCCATCCGAAATCGGTTGCCCAGATAATTAGTTTAAAGAACAATATTGCAAGATTGTTGTAATTGTACATAACTTTGTTACATACCTTCTGTATTGGACAGGAACAATTCCGGCCTTATGTTGTGCAATCTCCAAGAAAGCAGGCTGAGACATATCAAAATGTACACGAGGAGGATTACACCAACCACCATTGTCGTTGGGCAAAGCATAATTGGGAGGACATAAATTTGTGGCGGTGATGGTGATGGTGCCGGGGAGACACCATTGTGGTTGATTATGACATCGAATCTCATAGCATGAGCCACACCTGCACCCATTGTCGAAAAGAACTGAACTTACAGCTGCAGTTTTCTTCCCATAACCTCGCTTGTTCAGATTTCCACAGCCCTCATCTACATAAAATGGCAATAATTCTTATAAATAGAAGATAGATATATAGCATTAATGAATTGAATTAAGAATTAAAGAGAGGAACTCACTGAAGGTGCCAGAACCATCACTTCCTCCATAAAATGTGGCACTCGCACTTTGCCAACCACCATCCAGATGATCATCATGTCCATTAATGACGTGAACATAGCAAATGCCCAAAAACAAAACTATGAGCAATAAATTTTGTATTGCTTTAATGGCCATTATATGCTTCTGAATCTGAAGTTGGTGGAATAATTTTTCTTTTTGTCCTTGGCTAATTCGAATTCGATCGACTTGAGAGATTAGAGAAAGAGAATAAGCTATTTATACAAAAAGAGATAACAGAGCAGTAATAAAATTTAACAACGACAGGGAGAAAAGAGCTGGTTTTGTATAACTCATAGTAGTTAACTTCCAAATATATAGCCTTTTTCTTCTCGTTTTTTCTTCCTACAAACAAACTTTAATTTACGAAATAAACAAAAAATTAAATATTTCTAAATTTCTCATAGGTTGGAAATTGGAAGCAATTATTTTTAAAATTAAAAAATATAGGTTAGAAGTAATTTTTTCTGTTAATTTTCAAACATTTGTTAGAGAGTTTGAGGTGTAATTAAACATAAAAACAAAAAAAGTTTGACTAGTAAGTTATGGAGAAAGAAGCAGATCACTGTAACGATGTATTTTGTTGTGTAATAAGCTCGCAATTTTACGATTTTTAGTTAGTTATCGTATGCATCTATTTTGTTGTCTAATCAAACACTTAAAATTAAATTAAATCTTATTTTGAAAAGTTTTAAACATCATTTGTTACAGTTTTCTTCAGAACTTATAAAACACTAGATAAACATATGATACAGATCCAAAAATTAAAATGATTGCATCATCAAAATGTACGAATGATACAGATGCTATTATGTAGGAAATTAAGTCTTTGTTTGCTCATCCTTTTGCCCTAAATTGCCCAAACATTATAAAAATATTTCAGTTATTTAATTTCAGTTATGATCCTGGAAAACTAATCCTGATAAATATGTTTTACTTTCTTTTCTCGCGAGATGCCGCTTGTTTCTTCAATTTTAGAGGAGATTTTCTTCTTAATAAATAAAGTGAGAACAAAATTGTTCAAGTTTTTGGACTATTCCAATATGAGATTACTTATTATTACGTGAGTTAGATTAATGAGTTATGCTATACGATATCAATTCGTAATTCTTGATTGTAAATATTTTCATACTGCGTTTTGTCGCATGGATCAACAAACCCCTTATTATAAAAGTAATAAAAAAAATCAGTTAGGTACCAATTCCATGAAAATGCATAAACTATATCTTTATTTGTAAAAACATAAAACCTCGGGGACCCTTTATTGCTATCTCATTCTTCTTTCCCTGTAAATACAATGAGCTAGAGGCAGCGGCAGCACTCACAGAAAGAGAGTGATAGATCAAAGAATGGTTCTGAATTTTCTTCTGTTTCTGGGGTTATCATGGTCAACAAAAATAATAGCAACACCAAACAATATAACAAAGCCAAATTGTCAATCCAGTTGTGGAAATAATGTCACAATTCCATTTCCATTCAGAATAGGAGCAGGTTGTTACTTGGATCATTGGTATGCAATAGACTGCAAATTCGGTAAGCCATTTCTGAGAGGCATCAACCTGGAATTACTCGATATTTCACTACCAGAAGACACCATCAGAGTAAAACAAGCAGTACTAAATTCTTGTCTTGAGATCATACAGCAGCAGCAGAAGAAACTACTCAAGTAGTAATCTCAACTTGGAATATTCTCCATTTTTCTTCTCTAATACTAGCAACAGATTCACCGGCGTTGGCTGCAAAAACTTCGCCACTTTATCATCATCTTCTTCGTCTTCCTCTTCTTCGGATTCGTTTCTGGGCTGCTGTTTCGCTCACTGCGAGGATCATATAAATACCATACAATATAACGACTGCAATGGCGTAAAGTGTTGTCAGAGCAGAATTCCTGAGTATCTGAAAAGTTTTAATATTTCTGTAAGCAACATCAATAATGAAACAAAAAGCTGTAAGGATGCATTTTTCGTGGAACAACGATGGTTCGCTAATAATTTTGGGAGAGCTGAAGACGTTGAAAACTGGAAGCGAGTTACAGTGATATTGGATTGGATGGTATTGAATTCATCGCTTGAATTGCCGTCTGTAACCGTGAGTGGTGAATGTCGATGCAAAACGCAAAGTTTGGGTCAATTTATTCAATGTGAATGCCCGGATGGGTACGAAGGAATGTTAGTACACAGACGAATTATTGCTGCAAAGAAATTCAAACTAGTTGATTGAAAGGAAACTTGAAGAATTCATCAATGAGATAGTAATTCTTTCACAAATTAACCATCGAAACATGGTCAAGCTTTTAGGGTGTTGTTTGGAGACTGAGTTTCCATTGTTGGTTTATGAATTTGTTCCTAATGGAACTCTTTTCCAGCGTCTCCGTCATCAATGACATGGAAAATGCATGTAAGGATTGCTAGAGATATTGCCGAAGCACTTTCTTACTTGCACTTAGCAACTTGTTTGCCCATTTATCATCAAGATAACAAGTCAACAAATATATTACTAGATGAAAAATATAGGATAAAGATGGCTGATTTTGGAATTTCAAGACAATCTGCAATCAATCAAAATACTTTTGTTCAAATCAATTCACTGATAAAAGTGATGTCTACATCTTTGCAACTGTTTCTATTATACTTTTAACTAGACAAAAGCCATTATTTACAACAAGGTAGAAGGTAGAAATTTGGCATCATATTTTATAAAATCTGAGGAGAAGAGTTTGCTTGATATTCTTGACCCGCAAGTGACAAACTTAGGAAAGAGAGAAGAGATCATGGCAATTGCAAACATTGGAGAAAGATGCTTAAACCTGATTGGGAAGAATAGACCTACAATGAAAGACGTCACAGTGGAATTAGAGATGGCAATAATACAAAGCAAAATGCTGAAGATACTGAGATTATGACAACAGCAGTAATTAAGGCTTGCGATACAACTTCAACTTCATCAACAGATTCTACTTTTGGAAATGTTACTTTCTCAATACACATCAAACACCTGAGTCACTGACAAGTAAAATCTAGTCTGGAAATCATTGTGATGATCAGAAAAGAAAAGACGTAATCTAAACTGTAGACCACTAAACATTTTGTTGTCTGTATTACCATCGAAATAAATGAAAATACTTTGGAGAAACACTTTTAAGTACCTTTTTAAAAAATATACTTTAACATTCTACAAGATAAACCTTTTACAAGTAAGGAACCTAAAATAGTTCTTCAAAGAAAGAAATGAAGGCCAACTGTTGGTATATGCTTTTTGACAAAAATACTTTTACTTTTGTAGAAGTGCTTTCTAAAATGATCACACCGCACACTTTGTTATCTTCTACCTGCAAAACAATATATACTTGAGTGGAACATAGTTAAGTTGCATTAGCAATAATGAGCAAGAGACATAATTAGTCACCAGAACAGAAGTTTTGCATCGAACTGATTGCCTTATGTATTATAAGTGCATAAAAGCAATGCTTATAGGTTCGAAAACATAACCACTCAAACAAACAGGATATTATTGTCTAGCACGTTTATGTTCTCTTCTTTACAGAACTCAAATGCGCGAGCATGTTAGACATAAATCAAACACTCTCAAGCTAAAATGTAGTCAATCTTGGGATGCTTAAGAGATTATATTTCAACAATGCACGACGTGTTGAGTGATTGCAAATAGGACCAAATTTTGTAAAATGTGACAAAAGGAAGATATGTAGAAACTTCTTTATACTGCTTTTAACTGCAAATCAGGGCATAATTTTAAAAGCATGATGGCTAAAATGTTGAGTAAATACTCACTTATATTTGACAACTAATACCTATCAAATACTTACTCGTTTATATTTCACAGTAGCCATTCCATTCCAAACAGTTCTAAATTAAAAGCCAGATAGTTAAATTCCAAACATAGCCTCAGTTACAGAATCATGCTGACTACTTGTAAGGGAATAGTTTCCTGTTGCCATTTATTTTCTAATAATTAACATACATAAAAATACAATATATGTAAACCGGAATGTTGAGAATAATTCATCGTTGATATCTCAATGACAATATCAATAACATCTATGCAGAAGCAAGAATTGTTGACTCCGTGGAATTGACCAAGGCAAAAACTAAGATAGATATTTGCAATGAAAGAAGAACCTGAACTCACCAATGCATTTCAAATTCCAATGGCATCAAGAAGCTCTGAGTGTTGAGAAACCGAAACCAGTGAGTTAGCAACAATGGCACCACTAGCAGCAACAGCGGGGACTCCAATGCCTGGAAAAGTAGAATCTCCGCAACAATAAAGCTGTGGAATGGGAGTTGAATGACCTGGAAATGTGCCTTTACCAGCTTGTATAGCTGGCCCATAAGTTCCTCTATTCCTTCGAAGAAACCTTCTATGTGTCAATGGAGTTCCAACCAATTTCACATCACACTTGTCACGGCTAAAACCTGGACCAAGCGCATGCTCCACAGCTCTCCACATGACCTGGATTATAATAAATTATGAATAATGCTTCACTAAGAAGAAGTAACAAGATAAAATTTTAGCAGGAGCTCAACAAATAAATTGAGTAACAGACTGCATTTTGCCAAACTTTCAGAAAAATTGAGTTCAAAATTGCAAAAGCAGCATGAGAAAAGCCAACATTGACAAGCGCAATATATATGTGTGTGTATAAATATATATATATACCTCCGATCTTTCAGCTTTGAGTTTTTTGTATTCAGCACTTCTCCGATCAAGTCCTTCCCACAATTCAAATGGTTCAGTTCCCGGCGTATAAGCATGTAACACGTGTTTCCCAGGGGGTGCCAGATCTGGACTCAGCACGCTAGGTACAGAAATTAAAACAACATTTTGATCAGCATCAACTCCTCTGTCCCAATCATTCACAACTATATGATGAATTCCCAAGTCCTCTCGTAAACCCTGCAATCATTCAGAACTATGGGTCAATACTTAATGCATGGTTTTCCTATATTGACTACATCCACAAAGATATGTGGCATAGACATGATGAATACTTTCTGGATTTATGGAAATCAGTAGCAAGAATTACTCACCTCTGCATCAAACCCCAAATGAAGATGCATAAACGATTCACATTTTGGGGTTGTATTAATCCTATCTAGGTAGGACTTTGGAACAACTTCCCTAGGTAACAGCTTTAAGGTGTCCCACATAGATGCATTGCTCACAACAGCCTTTTTAGCACATATAAACTGCAGGATTATGAAATGTGTATCCATCATATGACACAAAAGAAGGGACATAATTTCATTCAGATCAATCTCCTTTCTACCACTCAAAAAAACAGACTCACTTGACCACTTTTTAGCTTGACTCCAGTGGCTCTATCATTTTCAACCACTATCTTTTCCACATGACTTCCCAGTGAAAGCCGTCCACCAAACTTCTCCATTCCTCGAACAAGAGCGTTCACAAGAGCCCCACTTCCATGAAGGGGATACTCAAGAGAGCAACCTGGCTTGTACCATTCTGCAAACATGTAAACCTGAAAAAGAATTGGGAAAAAATATATTACAAGCATACTTTATAACAATATTTTAATGAATTATTAATCCAAAAAATGATGCATCATAAAAATTGAAGTTGTAATGTGTGAATATAAGATGAGATATATAAATGACAATACAAACTATCTCCCTCATAAAGAAACTTAGTAAAAAGAAAGAAAAAAGAAAGGATTGATGGTATTTAAATGTGATCAGGTGATGCACAACATATTGAATAGTTTAGGGTCATGACAGGTGGCTGATCATCGGTGTGCTTAGGAACTTCTGAAAAAGCTAAGAAACTTATGAAAACCATAAGATGGAATTTGAGCATATAAGTGATATGATTCATGATAAATTAATATTATATCATACAGCACAAGTGAAGGCTATCACATAGATGCTACTTAAAAACTCGTACGGTAGCTTGAATTAATAAATATGTTTTGCATTGGTAGTTATAGTTATTTTCTCTTTGTATAAGCGAACAGCAGCATATCCGTGCAAATAACTTCAAACAAGCCAAGGAAACAACAGTCATAATCATTAAGAGTATATCCAAGAGATGTATGCATAATAATTACCATCTCTGCTGAGAGTATACCATTTGATTTCACCCCTGCAAGCAGGAAAGCCAGAAGATCTATCCAGTTTCGTATAAAAGGGTCTTTCAGTCCCAATGAATCGATGATTTCTGAAAATGGTCTGAGAAGTTTTGTAGCACCCAAAGCTCCTTGGGGTCCCATTTGTATAAATGATTTCAGCAGAGAGGGTGCATACCTTGATGCAACAGTAGAAAGAACACCAAGATCACCACGGATAGACAAAGGAGGCAGAGCCATTGCAGCTGCCGACAATGGAAGTATAGCATCCTGCAGCCAAGTTGCAAAGCATAGTTAATACAAGAAATGTTGATACTTTGCCAAATTACAAGTACAAAGTCATATATGACAGAAGGTTTTTTCCATTTATCCAATAAAAAAATACATTTATTAGGCGTAATACTTAATGTTCTAATCAAAGGACAAAGAAAATATTTTGGCTTGTTTTAAAGTTAATTTGATCATTCTCATGAGAATGTGAAAATCAATGCTGACCGAGAGAAACAAAAGCAGCGGTACCCACAAGAAGTTTTTCCCACTCTTGCACAGCATTCTTGCTAGCATACTTCTCAAGGTCCTGAAGAAAAAAAAAAAATCCAAAGAGCTTGGTTAGCATTATTTACAAAAAGACTTCAATGCAGTAAAAGAAAACAATCAAAAAAGTGAAGTGGGTGCAATATTGGATGGGATGCCTACATCTAAACTGCAAGCACATACAAACGGTAACTGCAGTTTCTTTGTTATACCAAGCTACTCAGGTTTAAGCGATACTTATGAGCTCAAGTTTCATCCTGTTTCATAAGGCATGATACCACATGAATTATGCAATGACAACTTGATAAATTTATATTGAGGGAGGCTGCATCCCCTTTTTTCGTAAGACAAGTTAACAGGGCGACAGATTTGAAGAATATTAATCAGTGAATGATAACAATGAAGCTCACTTGGGATTTATATAAGCTGTAATCACAGTTACAGCTATCTTTCCTAAATAATGATGGCTCCAATAATAAGACTGTCACTTAAAACACAATTCCACCAAAAAGATTTTCCAGCTTGTTAAAATGTCAACACTGATAACTGAGAAGTATGCTATATACAATAGTCTTGAATTGAGTTGATTCAGAATACAATGCATTATACATGTGTATTGGTAACATTTTCCCAACACGAAGATACAAACTCAACATTCCAAACTAAAAATTAGAAGTACTCTATATTTTATGGCATGACCAAAATATTAAACAGATAATAAAGGGAATTCACCTTATAAAACTCAGTGGGGCCAATACGTGACAAGAATTCACCTTCAGGTAAGTAGACCATCCAAGAGTCATAATTGACACATGGAAGTGACTCACCCAATGCATCCAAAACCTGAACATCATACAAGTTGCTTCTTCTTTAGTAGGATTATGTAGCTCTCCAGTTTCTTAAAAAGCCTAATCAAAAACACTGTGTAAATTTTTTTGAAATAAAGTTATTGGATATAAAGCTCTATAAAACAACTTTAGGCATAAAATTACCAATCACCAGCTGATTATTTTGGATTTCTTTCTTCAAACTGAAACAACTTTGCATATAGCTTATGACACTACATGTTTCCCATGTCTACCATGCATCTCGTACTGATGAGAATTTGACTCCACGAGAAATTGAGCAAAAGGCTGCGGAATTGGCCTATTTCTTGCGTGTACTAATTGAAAGATTTTGAAAAATGAACTGAAGAATAAATGCTTTCTTAGCAGGAAGAAAGCCCCAAAATCCTCTTTTTTCTATAGCATAACTTACTTAATTGAAGTTTCTTCAGAACGCCCGTTTGGACCAAAGCAAGGCAAATGTGTACGGAACATCCATAACATAAAACGAAAATGTTTTTTTTTTTTTTTGTAGACAAAAAAAATTGTTTATGTTGCGTACGGAAATCTCCACTCAACTCAATTCAGTAACAAAAGAAGTAAGAAATCAAAATAATAGATTCATCTCATATATCAAAATAGTTCGGAATAAAAAATTTATATTTTTATTTTCTTTCAAGATTTAGAATTAATACGTTACACATGGATAGATCATATCTTGTAAATTATCTCGTCTCTTGAATTTCTAGTTCTTGAAAGTTTAAGAGAGAACAGAAAGCATGATTTTTTATCAACCTGTGCAAGAGGATTTGCCTGAAGACCTCTTGACTGGAAACCAGAGAATAAAGATGGCCCGGAATCAAACTTGTACCCTTTAATCTCAAATGAATGCGCAGCACCCCCTGGCAGATCATGACTTTCTAGTACAAGAACATCTTGACCATACCTAGCTAAAAGCCCAGCACAACATAGTCCACCAATACCACTCCCAATTACAACAACATCAGCTTCTGGCTTCCCTGCAAATCAGACCACAGTTACTTCACAAAATGCCAATTTAGGACCCCATTTAATATGAATCACATGATGTCATGGTCTTTCCCATCACAATTATATCATCCACAATAGATCCTTTACCACATGAAAGCAAAACTCAGGCCTCAGTTGATACACATTGAACTGACAAATTATTTCATTCCAACAGAAAATTTACTGAATAAGATTCATTACTCAATATTTAATTATGAAAAATTCTAGATTTCAGCCCATGTTTAACCTAACTCTATGTTTGGCTAAAGTCAAAGTGCGATAACAGAGAAAATAAAATCAACTTTTAAGTCTGGAAATCATATTAACTAGGATTCCCGATTTCTTTTTATCTGCATTTCTCAGCCACATAACCAAACCCGTTGTAGACTCCATTTTCTTCCTGCTTAGCTCTTGTAAAGCTAAATCCATAACAACTCGGATATATCCATCCATCAATACATACATACATTAACATACAAGCATTAATATACATACGTACATTAATTAACATACACAGAAAAAAATATCATTAAGCGTGGAAAGATACAGAAGGAGAGGACCTGGGAAGGTTTTCCTTTCTTGGAGGTGGACAAAGCCATTGGAGTAAGGCTCCTGACCGTTGGAGTTTCGCGCCAAAATGGATTTTCTGACCGTTGAGGATTTGAAATCAGGAGGGAGAAAACGGTTGAAGTGAAGATAATTTGGCAAATAATTCACCGCCATGAAATGCGTATGTAAATTATGAAACTAAAAATTCTGAAAGCAGTGACGAATTGAATTTTAAGAGAGAAGAAAATTGGGTGTTGCAGAGAAATTGAAAAACCCGTTTTAGTTTCACTGTTTCTGCTCAAGTGACTTCTTGCTCTGAAAGTAGCCACGTCAGTACTCACTGTCTGGTTCATCATTTTCGGCCTTTTTTTTTTAAATCTCCAAAAAGTTAAAAAAAGAAAATAATAATAATAATAATAATAATAAAACAAAGCAGGAGCAGCTTGAAGAAAGTGGGTTTTGGGTTTCGCGGCCTTCGGAGTTGGGCAGAAGATTGGCTGTCCGTACAAGATCTTCTGTTTAATGTTTGTTTGTGAAGGAAATCATGTTTTTAAGGGGAAATGTTTTAATTTTATGCAAACATAATATATATCTAATGAGGATTTTTTTCAATTTAGTTAAAAAATATATTTATTTATTTATTTATTTACGATTCAACATCTTATACAAATTTTTTAATATGTATTTCTAGTGCTGTAATTTGCGAACAACTGCTATTTTAATTAAATGCCCCACCAAAAATCGAATTTATAAAATTTTGTTTTATAAAATTGCAGTACTGCTGCTGTGACCCGAGACAGAATTACCAATACTTTCCACGTCAGCCCCCAAAAAGAGGGCATATAAGTAAAATTCAACATTTCAACGACACAGAAAAAAGAGGGCATAAAAGTAAAATTCACCACCCAAACAACAGAGAAAAAGGTAAAGAAAGAGAGATTAAAGCAACCATATTATACTCTTGCAATCACCATCATCTGTATAAATACCAGCAACATCACGTTTAATCTCAGGCTGAGACATTGTAAAATACAAACAAAAGAACAAGATAGACCCAATTAGCTTCTCTACTAACTCCATTTTCAACTCCTTTTTTCTTTTTTTGGCTTTTTGCTTTTTCTTCAAGTCACTCACTCCAATGCCTATCAGTGAAACAAACTCAAAACATGCAAGCTGGTTTAGGAAAAGGCCCCAGCTTTTGTTCTATTCTACCACAAAATCATTTTTGTAGAGCACCCAATAAAGTACCAAGTGAGGGTTATAGACAAATGCTCACCAGTCACATATATGGCAGACCGCTAAAACAATATCGGCGTTGGTCTGCTTTTATATTTACAGTTTCAGCTAATGGACGAATCCACCTATCAGAAAGCAGAATATCCCGCTACACAGACAAAGTCAATGGCAAGAATGAGGATATTTTTATCCATAGCTCCTCCGGCGAAACACATCAAGGGTTCACCATGATGAAAACTGTGGTATTTATATACGACTGACTATAGGAATGGTCTTGCTTTTTTCTTTTGTATTTATCTTCTTCCTATCCGAGCCATCTTTTGACCAAGAACGGGATTTTCTTCGACCCACCATGTATTTTAATTACAGGGGTATGTGAATCATCCAGGTCAACTAAAACCTTTTCCTCTTTTTCACTGCTGAAACATTGTCTAAACCTCATCATGTGTGAAGCAAAACAACACAGCCTCCACAAAACAGCAAGTGCATGCTCCAAATTTTCAAATGACTAAGCAATTCACTGCAAAACAACAGTAAAAAAAAAAAAACAGAAAGCAAAATAAACTATCAAGCCAAGAGACTGATGACAAGAAAAGTCATCACAAAAGTAGTAGGCAGGGAAGAGATTCATGTATCATAAAAATGTGCTATTGTAAATCAAACTTTACGTGTGAAAGTCTGTGATTCAAATTGCCAAAGTACACAGATCAGAACAAGCATATCTCATAGAAAAAAGTATGCATGGCAGACAGATCACATTGTGAGTGGAAGAAACAAACAGAATACAGCAATACCATAAAGGATTATAATTCAGAATTACATCTGGTTTCCCCATTTCAAAGTCAACAATTAGTCTTATATTTCATTTAATGATAAATGACCCTTCACAAACTAAGGCTGACATCAAACCAAAAATCATCTTTAGTGACATCCCCAATAGCATATATGGATCTCATGGTTATCAGTTATCATTAATGAACCTCTGACAACTCTCTTAGACATCAAAGTAAATTAACAGATATTACCATTAAATGTATGAAATTCACATTTCTCATTTACCTTAAGTATGCAATAAAACACAACCCCTCCAAACCAATCTAACTGGTGAACTAAACTCTGATGACTAATACAGATCACTTTTTTATTTTTTAAATAAGAAACGTAACTTGAATAAAAGACAGACACTTGAATGAGGTCATATAGAATTAACCATAACAATATACATGACAATGCAAAATATAGAATAAACACTCGAAAAAGAAATCACTCCTAACAAATAAAGGCTTACCTTAGATATGCTAAGAACCTGAACTTGACTTCTGAACCCAGACTTGTTTCTGCAAAGAATAAATAAACGTCATAACGATTAGCACGCGTTTAGTGAAGAAAGTACATAAAAGGCAGCACAAAATCAACATTCTAAATTTCTTGTCCAATTACCTCATGGGAACCATAGCCAGAAGCACTACCTCTTCTCAGAGGCTTCCCTTCACTTACTATAGGCGAACCATCATCCTTAACACCATGGGTTGGTCCTCGACGACCAGTGTGTCTATGAGAACCTGTATAAAATCAAGCATTCAAGAGACATCTCACATGCTCATGCATAAGTATATAATCAGTACACAGAAGTAAAAGGAGGGATTAGAAAACACACACACACACACACACATATCATGCATCAGCTAACTCTAAAATTAATGAGAGTTTAAAACCAACGTAAAAACTTATCTGCAGAATGAAGTACCCTCAGGTCCCAGGGATGAGAAGCACATAATTGACATCCAAAGACTAATTCAGGAACCAGAAACCAAATACTAACCATTGTCCAAAGAAGAATGACTGTTACGTCCGCTCCCAACAGTCTTAAACTCTCCACTCCTTACATTTGACAAGTCAGATTTCCCATCTCCAAGACTCCCTGGAAAATTGCATGCAAGAAAATAATTAAATAAATTAAAAAGGTTCAAGACAAAGATGGCAAGTCTCTCATATTTTTTTCAGACAGGATGCATGCACTTCTCAGTAGCATAGTCATAAAGCAATCTGTGCATAATAACTAATCCCAACATATTTTACTGAAATAGTGGCCGTACCTTCTGAACAATCTATGGCTGACAGTGAAGGTTGAGAAGCAGATGATGACAAAGACTCATCACTTGCATATGACCCATCTGAACGACGAAGAGTCCACACACCACGATCAGGTCGATCCTTATTTCTGGTACGTCTTTCCTGCTTCTCAATATGCAAGTCATTCATATTAACCTTATCATCTGGAACCCCATTTGTATCCTTCAAAACCAGCTGTACAGGCTGTGGCCGTGGAGGCCGTTTGTCCTTTTCCAGATTTGAGTTCTGCATATGTTGCTCAGACTGGACACCAGGGGCATGACTTTGACGAGCATCCTTATTTAAAAGAATGCTTCTAATTATTCTCCCGCTGCTTTCACGACGCTGGCTGTGCTTCAGAGCAGATGAACTGAGTATGTTTTTAACTGAAGATACTGCACTCTGCTGCTGTGACACACTGTTAGACAGCTGTAGAAGACAAATGGTTAATTAATATTAAGTTGCAAAACTTACAACACTCAAGAACAATGAAGATGATTATCAGGACCACAAAAATACAGGCCTGTAGATTTATGCATAAAAGCAAGAAGGTAAAGATCCCAGGACAGACATCGGTTTTGACTTAGCACCAACTTTGGATAGTGTCTCTAATTCTCCTCCATTGAATCTCAATCCCTGTCACAGAACTCTCCAACAGACAAGGGTGTTTTAAGCTTTATCCTATTGCTAATCACAGAATTCCTTGATCTTTTGTCATCTTACACACCATACAGGATCAATGAATGGTCAAGTACTCAAAAATTAATAAAAAAGCAAATAATAAAGTCAAAAATGCAACTCATCATGTTTAAACTAGGCTTATTAGTACATGATCAGATCAGATCAGGTCAGCACTGTAAACAGGAAAACAAGTTCCAGAGTAGCGAAATGGAAATAATCTCCACTATACTATTCACTATGCCAATCCAATGTTATAATTTCCTGTCTCCATAATTATCATTTCTCAATGTTAACACTTTCTTTTATAGGCACCTTTTTTCAGTTATTTTTTTGCTGCATGTAAACTGGAACCCCATTACTATATCCATCATAAAAAGAAAATAAATCCTCTAATCACCATATATGATGTAGAGGTAGCCTGAGTAATCAGCCCCTGGAAAATGCAAGGAACAAAAAGCTTACATGAGAAATTTCTCTTTCTTTGCCTCTAAGAAGCAGGACTTTCTTTTTCCCAGTTTCAGTATTTGCAGAGACTCCTGAAACAAAACAATGAAAACGTTGAGAAGACTTGCAGACAAATAAGGTGCAAATGTTAACTTATCAGCAAGAAGATGAGCAGGAATTCCATCAAACAGGGTTAAACGGTGCCCGTATGAAAAGGAAAATATAATTGAAACCACCATTATTGAAAGTCTGAAACTGACAAAATAATACTAGTAATAACAAAATAGACAAATGTTAATTTAAACAAGAAGATGATTAAGAATTCAAACACAAACATATATTTCCCTTTCCGCTTCTTTGTAATACACCCCACCCCTCCTCCCCTTCTCTCAATCCCAACAACCCAAAACCAAAACCAAAGGGAGTGACAACTAAATCAATCTATATGCAAAGAAAAATTAAACAAAACTACTCCAAAGACACAAGCCCACGCACATAAAAGCATACACAGTAATGAAACTATAGTCAATGGAAGTGCATTGAGAATATCGGAAAAATTGCACATTCACTCTAAAGAAAGAAGCCCCAATTTTAAGAGATATTTGACCTGAAAGGTTGCAAGTAGTAAATTTTCAATATGGATTATATCAGGGATTGGGATATGCTCTTGGCTGAGATGACGAACATCGAAGGGAAAAAAAAAGCACCACAAGTAACTCTGGTAAGAAAAAAATAATTGACCATCGTATGACCATAAAAATTACAAAGTAATCCATAATGCAGGCAAATGTTCAGAAACAATGTGATATCATTAATAAAGATTTTATATTTAGTATTCCAGTCATACCACTTTCCTCCACTACTTCACCTCCAGCTGCAGATGCTGAAGCAACAAGCTTATCAAAACCCTGATCATCTCTCTTGGGAACCAGAATATAAGTTGATTTGTCTTTGCCACCAGTATTTTTTGCAGTGTCCCTTAAAACATACTGCCCACCAGATAGGAAAAGTTATAAATGATCCAAGAAATCTCAACATATTGCTTGGAATCAATTACAAAGGTCAATATGGTCAGGCACAACCAACAATGACAATAATAATAATAAAAGAATCTATTGTCGAAATACAAGCTCTACTTAAAAATCTAGAATGCAGCAAAGGACACATCTTCTCACCCTTTTGATCTTATAGAATACCCGTGGGTCAATAACTAACAGGACTGAAATAGGTTAGTATAACCTGAATTAGCAATACAGACTGCAGAAAATACTTATCTATATGTAACATTACATAACACTACAACATTCTAGAGCTTGACTCATTTAACACAAGAACAAGTTTCAGCCTGCCCCTGAAAAGGGAATCTAAACTTGAGAACCTCACAAAGTCCAACAGCCCCAGTCAGCAAGTTTGCTTTATCTGTACATAATAGTGCCTCATCATCTAAAAGCTCTAAATATACAGTAACTCAAATTATGTCCTAGCCACAGCATACAATCAATTACAATATTAAAATAGCATATATCTTAAAGCAATGAGCAAATTTGAGTAGTGAAGAAATGGTGTTTCCATCCAAATGCTGCAACTGTTATTTAAGATAAAAAGACAATGCACAAAACCACAAACTTGAATTCATTAGCTTTCCTTAATGTAGTATTTTAGAAACGCAAATACCATTGTGGTTGAAGTCTTTTTCTTTTCAGAACCCCGTTTGGATGAGCTTGAACCAGGACTTCCGCTCGATGCTCCACCTGCTCTTCTGCTCAGTTTCCCATTAGATAATAACCTCTGTCACCAACATAGAACTTAAATCAGCAGATACTGACAAGAGTAAATCATGTAACTTTCCTGTGAATTCAAAATCCAGACACAAGAAGATACAAGAATGTAAAGAGCCACCTCCTATTTGAACATTTATCAAACTATAAATAAAATAGAACTAATGTCTCTAAAAAAGGAATAACTCTTTGCATACTGTTCAAAAGTGAAGCTATATATAGATATATAAATATATATGAACAAAACTTAAAGCTGAATCAACTTATAAAAAAACAGTTTGCATGATCCAAATTTCTTGTCATATAAGTGATGATGTATTCATAAATGAAGAGAGAAAATGGCGCAAACGGAGCATCTGTGCAAGAACTAGAAGACAATCAAAACGCACCAAACAACAGATCAATGATCTAAATGTGGTCACAGAAAACACTTTAGTGATATAACAGCATGTAAATATACATTTATGTCAATTATTCTTAGATTGACTGAGGTCTAGATCTTGCCCAAATAAAATACAGGAAATATACCCGAGGTCCAGCCTTAGCAGCCCTTTTCTGCCTTACAAAATCCATCAAAGGTGTAACTATCGGAACTTCCTTTGCAGTACCTACAAAGGGGTAACAGAGAAGAATATCAAATGGAAACTTACACTAAATTGCTGTCTCATTATAATTGAACAACCAGTTCTTTTCTCCATTTTACTGCAACTACTTCACTATGCTGCAAATGACTAGAATCACAGTGACTAACCAGCTCGTTCTGCTTCTCTTCTCTCTAATTGTATCTCCGCACTAGGAAGATTCTCAACAGGCTTCGCAATAAGTTCAAGGAACTCCAAATACTCAGGATCTAGACGTGCATCAAGAAATACTTATATTCATACGAACAGGAAAAGGATGGCATATAGAAGTCCACATGCAATCGATATACCTAGTGAGCTTTACTTGCAAAAAAATAACTTAGTACCCTTAAATATGGTCCCTTCACGCCCATCTTTTTTGGACCACTGCTTTGGAATTCGTTGTGAAGGAGCATACTCAATAATAGTTTTAAACTGAGCACCTGAGAAGGGAAAGCAATAATACTTCAAAGATTCCACACCTCACATGTGCTCCTAGGAAAAGTCTATCACAGGGGAATATAGCTAACAAAATATTAAAAATGAAAAATAAAAACGATAAGCCCTGGAATGATTCATCAGAAAAATAAGTAGCAGCTTAAAACCATCTAGACCATCAATAAATGAAATTCATTATCATCACTATCTGAATTAAAACTGCAGGCAGATTAAGATAGTCACAATATTTATGGCAATGTAGTTGAATATAATCAATCCATTTAAAACTTTTGTCAAGAATTACCCTTCTCATTAACAAAGACATGACCATTAAAGAATTCCGCAAATTCAAGAACATCTTCTGGCCTCTTGAAGTCGATATAGGCTCTAGAAGAGGATTGATGCTTCTGACTGCAAAATAATTTTAAAAAAATAAGTTTAAGAGAATATCCCTCAACACATGATTTGCTTGAAGCAAAAGTACTAAACAATGACCTCTAAACATATGTGACAGTTTGACAACAGAGTTAACCAACCAAAAGACAAACTTGTATGCGTGCATGAGCACACACAATTGCACTAAATATTATACGGGAACGTAAAGGATTTAGATGGAAGAAAATATAATTCAGTGTTACAAAAGAATAAACAAGTCCATACAGACTGTTTAAGAGGCACCAAGTATTCAAGCAACAATCAAATATGACAACATCATGCAGGCCCCTTGAGTTAAAAAACTAAAACACCAGGATGTACCTTTGCAATGAGAAATAGTATTAAAAATACAATCACATAAAACTGAAAGTCTTTCAATAATTAACTCACATTGTTACCACATCTCAAGCACAATAAAGACAACCAATATCAGTTACAACACCTTCCACAACATTCAGTACTTTATGAATTCACAACTTATTTATAAATCCTATACCCTTTATTTTAATAATTAGGGTCAAAATGAATGTTCCTATAAGAACTTTTTAAAATATATCAATTACCAAATCAACCTCATAATTCGACAACTAGATTTATTGTAGTTCTGGATATATGACATAAACAAAAGTAAAAGCCAACCAATAAAAGCAGAACTGCATCTTTAAGTAATAAAATAGATCTCCCTGCATTCACTGACATTCCCCAAAAAATCTGCCATGTCTTGTTTTATCCACTCACCACCTCACATTTATAATCATTTATTAATATGCACCTATTCCACTTATGTGCCTTGTTTCAATTTTGTTATTAGCTATCGCCTCCGGCCACTACTACATTAGTGTTCATGGTGTATCTAAGACACAGCAAATTTGGACCATGAGGTCATCAACAACTTACTGCAGTTAAAATATCTCTGTCCATTTCTTTTCCAATCAAATAATAGAAAAACCCAAATTCCACGTGCATCCAGACTTCTAAATGTTTCACGAAACTAATAATCAATCAAATATGTTCAGTGTACCCCACTCTACACCACCTAAAACACAAATATAACACATGCATAAATTTATATGCAAGTAAAAATTTCGAAGGGACATAAGTAGATAAAAATCTAATAAGTTAAAGAAACCCATTGAAAAATAACCGTCATCAAACCAAACTTAAGAAAAATGCAACAAAATCAAGCACAAAGCAAAAAATATAAGTTTTCAGTTAACTAATAACATACTAAATTACAATAAACCCACTCACAAACAAACATCAAACACTCTATATCAACAGAACCCAAAACCGAAGTCTTTAAATTGAATAAAACATCACGAAATAACCCTAACCTGCTTTTCCCTTGTCGAAAGGACACGCAGTTGTACCGTCCAGCAAAGGCACCGTCGATTTGTTCCGTGAGCGCAGCCTGCGTAATCGCCGGCGGCAAGTTGCGCACCACTACCTTGGTTCGATCCGATGGCCCCTTCATTACGACGCGGTTTCCGGAAACCCCAAAAAAAACCCTTAAAAATAAAAAAAACCCTAGAGTTTTGCTTGTATGATGCTTTTACTATGGAAATTTGCTTGAAGAGATGAAAATTGGCGTGAGATTACATCTTTCTGTGAGTGTTAATGCATCGATCGAGTGAAATTTCGTGCCCTAATTTTGAATTTGGAAGCTAATCGAGCCATGCATCGAAGTTAAATAGAGCGAATGTTAGAAAGAGAGAGCGGAGTGATATGAGGGTGATTAATTAAACAGCGTTTGATTCTATATATACTTTTTTATTTTTATTTATTTTTTTCCTCTTAAAAAATCATAAATAAGACACGTAAGAATTCAAAAGGAAAATAACTTCAGAGTCCCTAATATTTTAATATATCGGAAATAGAAGTATTTTTAAATTAAAATAATTATATTATTTAGATATTTAATCATATTATAAAGGAGTTCATGTGTTAAAAATTTTAAATCTAAATTAATATCATTCTTTCAATAATTATATCATGTTTAATCAACCTAAAATGAATAGTTTTGTGTCAAACTAACAAGTCACGTAACAAGTAACTATTCATATGGATTAAGAATCTAATGGATATATCTTAGAAATTATATTTCTTTTTGTGATATAATAAAATATTAGGGACTCTAAAATTATTTCTTCTAAATTCTTACGTGCATTATTTATGATTTTTTTATGTTTCTAAAAATATTTTAAAACATGTTTACCTTTATTTAAGGGGAAATATCTAATATTTCGTACTGTTATGTTATTACACTATTTTCTCTAAACTTTGACTAATATTTCGTTACCTTTCTACTCTGAAATCTGTTATGATTAAATGTTATTTTTTGAGTATTAAGCAAAGATGGTGTGGTATTAATTAAAGTTTGGAGAAGTGATAAAGTATTAGATTTAAAAATAAGAGGTACAAGGCATTCTCCCTTTATTTAAACACAACAAAAATATAACATGTGAATCACTATCACGTTGCTAATCTAAATTAAAATTTTCAAATCATCATTATAGTTATGAATTCTAAATATGACACTTTTGTTTCCAATAAAAGATATTTTAAGTTGTTTTGATAAAAGAGATAAGACATATTTGACATGAATGCATAACTTCTATTTTACGTTTTAAACATATAAAAAATTAGGATCTCAATGTTATTATTTTATACTAAAGGCTTGTTTGTTTTTTAACTTAAATCTAAAAATATAATTTTATTTAGATGTTTAAGAGTTATTTACTTTTATCTTATATCTAAAACCTTATTAAAAATGTCTTAATATAATTAAGTTAAAAATTTTAAATTAAATTTTTAATAACAAAATATTTTAATGAATTAAATATTTATTTATCAATAATATCATTTAAAAGTTTAAACATTTAAATATATATATCAACAATTTAACATATCAATTTTAGATTTTTTAGAGTGTATATTTAAACATGCTAAGTTTATATTTTTATTTTTATAAAAACAAATACAAGCTTATCAATCAAATTCATATTTCAGTTATATTCAGATTTTATATAAAAAAAATAAATACTACCTGAATCTAGTAAAACTATATTATC
Source organism: Azadirachta indica (assembly GCA_022749755.1). Taxonomy (NCBI): domain Eukaryota; kingdom Viridiplantae; phylum Streptophyta; class Magnoliopsida; order Sapindales; family Meliaceae; genus Azadirachta; species Azadirachta indica. The sequence goes on along the minus strand of CM040444.1, from coordinate 4,187,401 downwards.
TAGTATCTATTAAGTAAAATTTATTTAACCATATATATATATATATATATTATTTGATAATATAAAAAGTTGCTTTACATACATAATCTTGGTGTGCACGGAACAACATTTTTAATAAAATATTAGCCATATTAATTCTTATGAAAAGATAAATTTTAAAATTTATTTACTTATATATTTTTATTTTGTATCATTCTTTCTAGTTCTTGTATTGTTTAGATAAATTTTAAAATGATCATATTATATAATATAGGCATGTTATTAATTTCAAACAAATTAATTATGTGTGTATAATGGATTATCAAATTTTAAAATAAAGTGAGATTTAAATAACTTTGAATGTGAAAAGTGTATAGCCTAATTAATATTGGTGTGAGCTGACTTAATCTTAAAATATTCCTCCATAAACTATGAAAAAATAAAAATAAATACAAACCACAAATAGTTTTGATTTTTCTCAAGAAGTGCATTTGAAAATGATTTTATTATCTAAAGGAGTATCTTTTTTCTTTTGTATAACTCTAATGAACTGTACTTCAAATAAAGAAAAATATAGTTTACAATGAAAAAACAATTTTTTTTTCTTAAATTATTGTTTTATTATAAACGTAATTCATACAACTCTAATGACAAAATATTTTTTGGTACCACTATAAAAACTTTTATCAATTTTACTAAGTTAAAAGATTTTATCACCATTAGGGCTTGCCCCGATGGTCCAAACGCATGCCTTTTAGAGGCATGCGTTCAACTCCTCGAATTTTTATGATAGGTGAGAATGTTTCAAAATTTTTAGGTAGATATTTCTCTCTAATAAGGATAAATCTGAGTGCTGGGTGTTTTCAATAAAATGTTAAATTTTTCAGTAAAATTCTTGATAAAATATCAATAGAGCTATAAATAATATACTTGTAACATTCAAAAAAAAATTTCAGAAAAAAGATTTTATTTTTTTAATTTACCAAAAATTCACGAACATAAATTGAACAAGACATCAATGTAAAATTAGTACGAAGGAGAATTGAACTATTAATATCTTATTCCTAGTGTAAAAGACTGAACAAACTAAATAATATTTTGAAGACAAAATCATAATTTTAAAATGACAAAATTTTCATTAGTTGTATAAATAAGTACCGATGAGAAATCTTATCAATTAAATTAATTAATTATAAACAATTATAATATAAAACTATTTAAAAAATGGTTTCAAGATTTCGAGTAGAAACTTCTAAATTATTTGACTGAGTAGTTTTTTTTTTAAAAAAAAAAAAAAAAACGCCTTCACATATTTTTGAAAGCCTTAACTTAAAAGATTACTTTTTTAATTTTTAAATCATATTTTCTATTAAAATATTATATATATATATATATATAGATATTTTTGTTACAATTACAAACAAATGGATAATCGATTACGAATCATCATTAAAATACGATTTGATTAATAAATTAATAATATTAGTTAATGTCATTATCGCCATTTTATCACATATAGTTTTCATTGTTGACAAGCCACATTGGGTGACGTAATTGAAGACTTAACTAATTTCTATGTCATTGTTTTAAATAATATTATTAATTTACTTATTTATTTTAAAATATTATGCAAATATAAACTAAAATTATGATACAAGCATTGTTGAATTACAAAAAATTATGATAAGAATAAAATTTTAAATTTCAAATCTCTTACATTATCATAAGAGATTTTATCGATTAAATCAATCATGTCACAATATTATATTATCACATATTCTATATTTTTACTGGAATTAAAAATATTAAGATGGGTAAAAGAAAATAAATTATATAAAAAGGCAGCAATAAATACTCTATCTATGAGTTAGCATGTTGATTTATATAAAATAGGTTATATTTGTAACATTATTGTATACATACAGAATACGGTATATAAATAATGCATACAATGAGAATGATAGTAAGGAAAAATGTATAAAATGTCACTTTCACATATAAGAATATGTACCTACACACAAAGCATATTCCATAAATTTATAATAAAAATTATATTTTCCCATTTCTTTTTATTTATCAACATTGCATTTCTTTTGACCAATAATCAGTAATTAGTGATATCAATGACTCTTTCTTTCTTTTGAATATTAAGTAAACAAGCTACTAATATTATATCGAAAATCTATCAGAAATTTTGATCGAATCACATATGACACTATCCAAATATTTTTATCTATTATAAATAATGTCTTATCTTTACGCGTAAAGAGAAATCTATTCACATTTTAATATGGTCAATCTCATATATGTAGTGGGTAACATTTCTCATAATTAGAAAATAATCTTATTAGTTGAATTTCAAATTGGAGTTCAGCCTTCTAACCACTCGGACAAAGCCTAAGTGTCACGATATCAATGACTTTAATCAAATAATTTATTTGCACCTATGATATTTTCCTTGTGCTAGTAAATATCTTTGTTAAAAAGTTAATTATGGTATAATAGTATTTTAGTCTCTAAGCTATGAAAAAATAACAATTCAAGACATGGTTTGCTCTATTTTAACAACTTAATCCCTACTTTAGTGCTCTTTGTTTTTAACCCTACTTTCTATAGCATATCAAACTAAAATGTTAAAATTCATAAAATCATGTTTGATTTATTATTTTATTGAATTCTGTAGCAAAAAGATGTATTTTACCTCAAGTTACTAGGGTACACTAGGTCAAATAAAATGCTATTTCAATAATACCAATAGAATTCATTTTGTTCATTTGGTAAGGTAAAGGGGTTTTTGAACTGTTCTAAGCAATTAGAAGATGAAAATATTATTACCTATTAATTATACTCCCCTAAACAATTTAATGAGGTTTGTTAAAAAAATTAAATGAATTTCTAATAAAGCAAAATTATTAAAAAATACTATATTTATCTTTATGTTTGAAATACCATTTTTGTCTCAAAGTAGTATAATTTTTAAGACGAAAATGAAAACAAAGAATTTATTGGCAATAACTAATTATTGTTATTGACAACTAAGGAAGTATTTATAATGTTGTCATTTGAGGCAATTACAGCAAGACTACCAAGTATTCAAATCAATTAAACCAATATTTATATTTTAATTTATTTTTTCTTCAAAGTTTAGAGAGTTAAAAAGAAAGGAAAAAAAAAAACTTGCAAGCAACTAATATTGATTTTATTATAGCATAAAGTTGACATGTATGTATCTAAAATTTTAATATCAAAATAATGTTAAATTTGTGACCAAATATGCAAAGATTAATTAAGAAAATATACCATTTACAGAGATTAAATATGTAGGTAGAAAAAAAAAAGAACTTATTATGGTATTATGATCTAAGCAATACTTTTATATTACAATTTCACATTTAACAGTATTATATACTTAATGGTTGTTACAAATTTTTTGTTCCGAGTTTAAAAAAAGTTTGGACCCATCATAATATTTTACCTAATATAATCTTTAATATTTATAATTACCATATTTTACTCTATAAATATGATGATACATTATTGAATAATAATATGTAAGTCCTTGAATTTTTATATTTTTACAAATAAAGTATAATTGATATATGTATAACAAATAGGTCATTGACCCCTATTGAAAGACCTTTTTCAAATAAACACTACTACCATCTTCCTTTTTAGCATTGGTTGATCTACAACGGAGGTGGTACTGGTGCTTTTCCACTTGTCATCTTTAATGGTAAAGTTATATAATGGTTGAATTTATTCTTTTGTTCTTTGATAAGAAAATTTCAAATACTAATACATTATCTTTTCTCTCCTATTTACTATAGCGATAAAGAATTAATTATCTTTATGTTTACTCTTTTTTCTATTTCTTCTTCCAAGTACAAGATAAATCCAAAGAGTTGCAGCTCTTTTTCTACCAACTACAATCCTTTCTATACAACGTTTATAATTACTCCTCTTGATAAAAGATATTTACCTAACTAATATTTAGATCTGCCTTTACCCAAACTTTTGTGGTTTACCCTAAGATTCTTCACTCGTTTGATTGTTGCTAAGCAATTTTGGAATGTTAAAGAGACCTTCCCATAAGGTAATTTTAATGCGGCTGATTTCTACTCTTTTGATATCAATTGCATAGTTGAATAAATTAGACAAAGAAAAGAAAATCCGAACAATATCATCCATGACTCTAACAACTAAATTCAATGGTGGTTGATAACTATCTTTAGTGGTGAACAATATTAATGGCATCAATGACCTTAGTTTTGGAGAAATTTTACTTTTTCACTCTTGAAAATTTACTTTTTTATTTTTAATGTATTTAGGTACTAAATTTTTAACTTTAATAACTTATTTCAAAAACAATTGTCGAATCTCCCCTTGGTCATACTCCTTCCATGAAACATTTTTATATGAATGGACTATACTATTTTACGATTTTATATAAAATGATTCTCTCTAATTTTACAACCAAACACAAAAACTACTTCATTTTAATAAAATATGTTGACTTAGTATGACACACTAAATGTACTCTTTTAGTATTAAGTTGCATGCTTTAGCATTATAATAGCTAAAACTTAATATTATCACGGTGATATGATCATTTAATTTATTAGGAGTTATAGACTTACTACAAACGAAAAATCTAATTTTTATTTGTAAAAATATAAAACTTAGAGACTCAAATGTTATTATCCAATATTATTGAGATGATAAATTAAGAGCAACGAACAACAATAATCATTAAATAAAACTATTTTAATATTTCTAATTAATTGTATTAATTTTATATGTTTATTTGGTTCATTATATCATACTACATTAACTTGTTTTCAAAATTGGAACAAAGAGGTTATTTAGTACTAGAAATACAAATGATGTAATTCTACTATATGAATAACAATATATAAAATAATTTGTATATTTAGTATCATTTATAATTTCGAAAATAAATAAACAAATAAATAAAGAAAATGAAATAAAATAAAATAAAATAATAAATCAATATCCTATTTGAGTAGGGCTTTCATTTTTTGTATCTGAACAGAACAGTATACACACTCCCTCCCCGTACACACTTCCACAACTTCCCCCAATAAAAAAGAGACCACAGGAAAAACACACACCCTCCTCTAACACCACTTTCTTCTTCTCCATCTCCTCATCTGTCTCCTCTTCCCGTTTCTCTCATCAGTAAGTCCCTTCCTTTTTCTTCTCCAGATGTTCTATGCTGTTTTTCCTATCTGGGTTTATTTTTAATGAATTTTTTTGTGTGGTTGTTGATATGTGTTGACTTGGTACAGTAATAATCTATGGGGGAGAGAATCACGCCTGGAAGTTACTTCCAGTATCCTCCTTCTGGAGTTCATGCTTCCCCGCATAGGTCTTCTTCTTTGCCTACAGATCGTGAAAGGTCAGTTTTTTTTTTTTTTCTTATTTGCTTTTAAGCTAGTATAGTTTGTTTTTTTGAATCTGGCAATCTCTTGTTTATTTATTTGTTCATTTTCTTATCTGGATAGTGCTTGTTTTTAGTTTCTTTGGCGGGGTTTTCTCTGATTACTGTAATTATTGCTGACATAACACTTTTGTGTTACTGTGATTTGTGTTCTTTTGATGGGTTTGAGTTTCCATGCGTTTATTATTTTTTCTTTATCATGTTTTGATGATTTGATTTTTACTTTGTTGTTGTCTTGGCTGTGTTTTGAACATATTATGATTTAGTTTGTTAACCAAAGGATATGAAATTGAGGCAGTAGGCTTGGTTAAAAAAATTTCTGTGTTTGTATTGGTTTCTGGTTCTGGAGCAAGTAAGATTAAATAATAATTGTCATTCAGAATTTGTATTTTTGTTGGAGTTTAAAACTTTGTAATTGGAAATTGAACTGAAAATGGTGAACTTATGGGAGGATCCAAGGATCTATAAAAGATTTGTGTATATGCAAAATGCACTGCATTTAATTACCTTAAATATAATACTTTAGAGAGTTTCACTTTAATAACTTCGGTCACATATTTGATCAATCATATTATAATTATACAACTTCTTCAGTGGTTCTACCTTCGTTAATATTGCAACTGACCTTAAGAGGGTAATTCCATGTTGGAAGAGAAGCTGTGCCATCTAGGAAATGGCTAGAGGCAGATTGACCAACTTGTCTGCTTATCTTACTGAATATGGGGGCATTGATGGTAGCTGCTTGGAAATTCTCTTTCATTCAGGAACTTTAATTTCTGACTGACTTAATTGTTGCTGGTGTTGTAAGTTCTCTGCTGCAATAGCCGGGAAATTGAACCGAAAAAAAGGAAAAATAGAGCCTGGGAATCTGTTTTAATTGTTTGGTTTCTTAAGGAATAGGTGTTTGTGTCAACATGGTGATAATTTAATTTTTGGGACCAAAATAATGAAAGCCGAAAACTTTTGTATCCTTTATGTTTTTCCCTTTTCTGCTGACAACATATATCATTTTTCTCTCTTCTTTTCTCTCCCATTTGCCATTTGGGATAAAGCAGGTTGTTGAAGATTGTAGTACTCCTTATATGACATTTCAGAAAAAAAAGGCAAACAAAATTTGGGAAAATAGTTCAAAAATGTTCCTTTAACAGAAACTTTTATTGGCTATACTTCTTTTCTCTCTGTTGTGAAGCATCTTTTCAGATCCAAGTAGAGGATCATGGTTTTAGAAATTTTATTTGTACTCAATTCTCTCCTGACCTATTTATATGCTGAAGTTTAACCTTGTATATAACAGAGGCAACCTAAAGTGTTTTCATCAACGATACCTGCTATCAGTCACAAATTCTCTAAATTAAGCAAACTATTTTTGTTTTATTGAAAATTTAAGTTTAAACTCCACATGTGCAATTAGTTATGTGATTGTTAATTATCTTAATATGGTTTGTCATATGTGTCTGACTCATTTTAATGATTGCAGATATTTGGCTGAATTATTGGCGGAAAGGCAAAAGTTAGGACCATTTATACAAGTTTTGCCCCTCTGTAGCAGGCTTCTAAATCAAGGTTTGAATGTTCAATCCATCCTTTGCCGCAGTTCATGGGTAGAACACAATGAGACTCACAGACGGATGCATACCTATAATTCTTAAATCTATCATTTACATGTTGGTTTTAATTCTAAAATTTATGTTTTGCAGCAGGATTTTTCTTATGTGTGTGCACCATTCATATGTAGTGTCACATCTCTTGAATTTTTGTTACTGTCACATGTCTCCCAAAGTGGCTGTTTTGGTTTCCCATGTGACTCTTTGAGTGATTTATGATGGTGCTGATAAAGGCTTTGCCAAAATTTCTGAATGTGCCGTAGCTATTATAACCAATTGCTTCGCTGATGCAAAGCTGGAAAGTAATTGGCTGATTCCTAATAACTATTTATAATGATGGGTGGTAATTGATCTACCATTAAGTTGATAATGTTGGATGTCCTCTCAAAAGGTATCTCAGAAGTTGAGCTATTTTTCCTGGATGATACTGACTTGTATCAGCAGTTGATAACTATTTTTCCTAGGCGATAGTGAAATGTATCAGTGACCACTGGTGCCGGATTTTTGACCCAATTTTGTTTGTTTGTGATTCATACTTACTTTATTAATTGTCTTGTGTTACTGCAGAAATCAGACGGATAACAGGTTACAATCCAAGTTTTGTTGATCAAGAGAGGTTTGAGCATGATAGTCCATTTAGGTCTTTAGGTCAGCCAAATGGAAGACCAATGGATCTGGAGGGGTTGTCTGCAATGCAAACTGAGGTAATAATGCCAGTATATCGTTTTATTCTTGCCATTTATTTTTACTTAGTAATTTCTGGAATTTGAGGTCACTAAGTTTTATCCTGTAATTTCTTGGAATTTTGAATTTGTAATGTTTATTTTCTATTGCTATGTGTCTATTCATGATGGTAAAACCAACTTTTAGTCCAATTATGTTATAAAAATCTAATTGTGTATTTAACAATAAATTGTCACGCTAGATTGATACATTGATTCTCTAATCAACGCAGATATCTTGTTCAATTATTCTTTTTCCGGCATACAAAAGATATGTGTCCTTGACCTTGCCTTCTATATTGGCAGGTCACTGACACAATCTTCTGTACATATGTTGAGCCAAATTATAAAAAAAAAAAAAAAAAAACGACTTCTTGATGTTGCTTCTATGGTCAGTGTAGATTCTTTTGTGCTTATGGCTGAACTGTGGTTCAAATGACTGAGCTTCCTTGAAATCTTTTGAAGTTGATCCAGTCGCTTGTATTTTTGTGGCAAAGTATTAGCTTTGTTGGTTCTTACTTATTGCTTTTGAGGGTTCTCAATTTGTGTTCAGTCTTGGCTAGTTAAAGAGTTTCTTTTTCATTTTGTTTTTTTACATCTTGTGCATGGGCTTGTGTTATGATGATTAAGAAATTTATTTTTTTTCCCTTCTGTTACTGTTCTTAAAAATGTTATTCTTCCATAGAAGTAAAAGAAAGAATTTCATATTGTTGGATGTTTTTCCTCAGGAAAATGGGCATCTCCAGAGAATGGCTTCATTGCAAACTCCTTCAATGGGTTGGCCAGGAATTCCAACCACACCCGTTGTAAAGAGAGTTGTTAGACTTGATGTTCCTGTGGACAAATATCCAAATGTAAGATTAAACTTTGTCTCTCAAATTGGAATTTGTTTGTTGTTTTCTTTTAAAATAATGTTTCTAAGTTAAAATCATAGCAGTACAATTTTGTTGGCCGAATTTTGGGACCACGTGGGAATTCCCTGAAAAGAGTTGAAGCCATGACAGAATGTAGGGTGTTCATAAGAGGCCAGGGTTCTGTAAAGGATACAATAAAGGTATGCTTCATCATAAACTTCTTTTTCTTTCAAATATAGTTTTGTTAAGCAGTACAATTTGAAGAAAAGTTAAGCTTAATGAAGCTGAAGTAGAGTTGATTCAGTTGAAATATTGAAGCATGAGAATATGAAATTTTAATAGTCTCATTTTCTTGCTTATTATAGATTTTATGTATTTTATGTTTTCCATTAGAGTTATTCCATTTGCTGGTTTTGCAGCTGAATTGTAGGATTTTCAGGTTAAGTGGATTGTATATTTCTCTTACTTTTACTTCATTCCTTCTTCAACCTCACTAAATTACAGACATGTATATTCAATTGTGGATGTTATGTTTATTTACTTATGAAAGCTTCAATAAAAATGCTGAGTTCTTTGATTAGCACTCAAAACAATTTTTATTTAATTAAAAACAGGATAGTTTTTGTCAAGCACTTTGAGTTGTAGTTCAGAAATGATATTGCTCATCTTATGGCCGTAGATTTGTCTATAATTATGCATGAAGTGGTTCATGATGTATTGCTGCTCGATTTATCAGAAGAAAGATTGAGCACAATATAACAGTTTATCAAGGAGAAGCAACAATATTGTTCATTATTTTGAACTAATTATGATTTCAGAGTAAAAGTATGCTAATTCTTTTTTTTTTTTTTGTGAGCATGCTGGAACAAGTTGAAGAAAATCAACTGGATGAAACATTTTAATGGGGACTTTTTATCTCAACCCCTTTAATCTTTTAGCAAATTACTATTTTGGAGTGAGCCTTTTTGTAAAGATCTGACAGTACGGAGCTTTTGACTCTCATATCTGATCAATTGTGGATAAAAGCTTCCTGTTGAAGATACCAGGCCTAATCAAGCCGAAGAGTTTCTAATAAAAACATAGTGAATGGAAGAGTTTAGGTTCTATTACCTAATATTAATAACCTTCATCTTTTGCCTTTACTGTTATCTACATATTTTTATTCACTTCTGTATATGAAATACATGCGTTATCAGAGCATGTTTGACTAGAATAGATGATTATAAACTTCTTTATTATTATAGGTCAATACTACTATTCTAAAAGGTTGAGTACTTTTTTGCCACGATGGTTTTCACATTTTTGTTAATTATCTTGGAAATGTGCCCTGAAATTTTCAAAGCTATTCTTTAGTAACATTTTATTCAGACTTTTGCATCAAGATTTCTTTGAAATCTGTCGTGCTTGATATCTGGTTCATCTCTAAACTTTGAAAATATTTGTTTTCATTCCTGCTGTTGTAGAACATGGACATTAGACTCTCTCTTGCACTATCAAATCAAACCTGTCCAGCTAATTATCATTTTGATAGTGCAAGGCAAAATGGATGATGGATTATATGCATTCTCCGTGGTCCTTTTTTCATCCTAAACTGTGCTGTTGGCTTTCTGGCTTTGTTATTGGAAAAGGTGTGAGACATTATTAGCTTTTGACTTGGGCGGACGTGTTCTGATATTGAAGATTGGATAAAATCGGTGTCCTTGTCTCATTTGGACTCACGGTCTCCCAAAGTAATTTTATGCAAAGTAGTTGGAACACTGAGCGTTTGTCTTTTGATTCCTTTACTCATATGGAAATATTATTATGACTTGCATTCTGCTTACTTTTTGATTTCTTTCGTCGTATGGAAATATTATTATGACTTGAACTTTTCTTTAACCGGCTTCTAGATTGCTAGTATTTCTGAAAAACTTGCCTTTTTTCCTTGACTGCTGGTAGAAACATGGTTCTCCTCCACCAATATGGCTAGGGTAGACATCATTGTAGAGTACCTTTGTTTCTTGTTTGTAGATTTTTCATCATTTAGGTATGTGTAATGGATATAAAATTTCTATTGTTATTAATTATTTTTATGTACTTATTTAATGTTTACATGGGGAGAATTTTGTTTTAAGAATTTAGATTTTGTTGTTCGAGGTACTTTATTTATGGTTTGTTGTGTTCGTACCATCTTGGGTTCTCTCAATGATTCCTTATTCTTTTTCTTCTTTAGGAAGAGAAACTCAAAGATAAACCTGGTTACGAACATCTTAATGAGCCGTTGCATGTGTTAGTGGAGGCTGAATTCCCGGAAGATATAATAAATGCCCGCTTGGACCATGCAGTGGCAATACTCGAAAACCTTTTGAAGCCTGTGGTATGATCAGTAATGCTCTTGTATTTTCTCTAGCATTGCTCTGTTTCTTCTTCTGAATTGTTTTGCTGGTTTTTTCCTTAGCGTCTCTCACTATTTCTGCTCATTCAAACCTGTATCTGTATGTAGGACGAATCCTTGGATCATTATAAGAAGCAACAATTGAGGGAACTGGCTATGCTGAACGGTACTCTAAGAGAAGAAAGCCCAAGCATGAGTCCAAGTATGAGTCCTAGCATGTCACCATTCAACTCAGCTGGAATGAAACGTGCCAAGACAGGAAGATAACCACATAACTATTACCGACAAATCATTTTTGAACTGCTAAATCACTGCAGCTGATGGATTTCCGACCTGACAACATCATCTGTTTCGTTCTTCGGAACTTACCTTGGGAGAGAAGACTTGATCTAGAAACAGCATCCTGAGTGAGTTTTGTTTGGGCTCAAAACTGTTGGCATCCATCCATCCATCTATCTATCTATATCTATCTCAGCCTGGTATCTGCTTCCGAAGTTTGTGTTCTATATCGCTAACTTGTTTAATATCTATGATCATGATAATGATGATGATGATTCTTTCATGTATTATTATTTGTTTTCCTTTTCAAACAATCGAATTTGTTATTTCCTTGGTTGAAAAAAGTAACTCATGTCCTAATTAAATTTATTTGTTATTCCAGCCAGCAGCTGAAGTGATTTGACCTTTGAAATGTACTTTCCCAGATACTACTTATATGCTTGTTATATTGACTTGGAACAGCTACTAATAATAAATTTCATTGTAATTTCAGTTATTTTCCATTTTCTGGTTGTTGTATCCTTAAAGAATCATCTTTTTGAGAAGCAGCTTTTGGGAAGCAGCTTTTTTACTGTTTATACTATGATTCCGCAACAATGGTGTGTAAATTTGTTTCAGACAGGTTGTAAACTCAAAGGACTTGTTCCTACAAGATTCATCGTCAGCTCAGGACAACAGAACTGAATCCAGTGATCATACATTTTAATGTGCTGAGGACGAGAACTGAATCAAGTGATCATACATTTTATTGTTGTAATTTATTATTATTATTATTATTATTATTTTTATTATTCCTTCTTCTGTGTCTGGGCGTTTTTGTTTAGATAAAGCTTTCGTAGCTAAGATTTTGCTATTATAATTATTATCATAGTTCAACGTTATGGTAATATTACTTGACTTTTTAATCTTAAACTTTTAAAAATAACCAAAATATCTCATTTGTATTTCAAAAAAATAGAAAATACTTACGTTGCAAAATATTAATAAAAAATGTTCAATTTTAGATTTTATGGACAAAAAAATTCATGCTCAATTTTAATAAAAGTTTTATTTTGCTGTTGTTTAAAATTTTCATCTTAATTGAAAGTAAGTTTTAAATAAAGTAAATTTTTTGTTTCAGTAAGGTTGTATTTTTATTTAATTCGAAGATAGATTTTGAATAATAAAGAGGTAAAAGTGGAATTTTAATTAAAGGTGTGCATGGGAGCATTTTTGTTAAAAATATCTAAAATTGGACAATTTTTTTTATTAACATTTTGTAAGGTAAATATTTTTTAATTTTTAAGATAAAAATGGAGTATTATTTATTATTTTTTATTATTTAATTATAAAAATTAGGAAACTTATTATTATTAACATATTAAAATTATAAATAAATATTAAATAAATACATATATCAATAAATTGTATTAAAATTTAAAATTATAAATGTGTATATATAATAAATTTAAATAAAATATATTTATTGCATATATCAACCTAGTTAGCATTTTTATACTTAAATTTGAATTTTGGATTAAATTTGAGATGGTAAAATATGAGAAGTATAAGTTAAAAATGAATGTTGAACTGAGTTTAATAAAAATTATTTTCAAGGGATTGTTTACGTTAAATGAATTTAAAATTGGGTTATTTTGAAAAGTTTTTCAAAATAAAAATAGATAAAAAGAATTATATTATTAATTGCAAGACCGACCTTACAACAACATATGGGTCGATTAAAGTTGGGCCAGACCGGCTCATACCGGCTCGGTCCATGGAGGTGAGCTATATATATCTCCTCCTTCCCATTAATAAAACTTTCAATTTTGCGGCCTTGATTCGAAGAACTGCGAGAACAGCCATAAATAAAAATGGTTGGTACGTGGAATTTATATTCGAAAGATTTTCGTCTTTTCGTGTTCTTGCTGAGATTTTTTTGTTTATTTTGTGTAATTTTTCTGGGCTTAGGGACGCAATCAGAGAGAGAAGACAAGGTTTCGCTGGAACTCTCTGAAGAAATTCTTCAGAGCATGGAAGTGGGCATGGCTTTTAGAGATTATGTGAGGATTCTTCTGTGTTTTTTCTTGAGTACGTTCAAGTTTTGTTCGAGAAATAGATTGGATTTGCGTTTTGGGTATATTTGCTGTTAATGGAGTGTCGTTTTGTTTGAATTGTTTCAACAGAATGGGAGAATTAGCTCTATGGATTTTCACAAATCGTCAAGTTACCTGGTAACTGCTAGTGATGATGAATCTATACGTCTGTATGATGTTGCTACTGCTACGTAAGTTGTTCCTCAGTTTTTTCGTGATTTATATAGCATCTTTGGAAGTGCTTTTGGGACTGCTAGGAAGTGCTTTTAACTGAAAGAAAAGGCTTTTAAAAAATATATAGCACCGGGAAACACGTTTGTTTTATTTTTCAGAGATGCAGAAAATGCCTTCTGAAATAAAAATAAAAAAAAGTACTGGGTCTGGGTCAAGTGCTTGATATGTGTGTTTTCTAGAAAGTACTTTTTGGATGGGTCAAGTGCTTTCCATTAAAGTACTTTATATGCTCTTTTCCGAAGTGCTTTTAAGAGATTTGTAAAAATTGAGTTCGAACGAAAAGCACTTATTGTAAGAGCACTACCAAATGCACTTTATTTGTGTTAGATGAGCTTGTGATAGTTGGTATTGACCTTTTATTTTCAGATGTTTGAAGACGATCAACAGCAAAAAATATGGTGTGGATCTTGTTTGTTTTACTTCTCATCCTACAACAGTTATATACTCCTCAAAAAATGGATGGGATGGTATGTTTACCAGAAAAATGGATATGTGCTTCTGCCTATGTTATTTTATTTTTTAGAAACACTTATTTTGAAATTTCATTTTTACAGAATCTCTGCGGCTTCTTTCCTTGCACGATAACAAGTACTTGCGATATTTCAAAGGTCACCATGACAGGTTTGGTTTCTGATATGAGATAATTTAATTTTCTCTCAAATGATGACTTTGATTAATGGTAATCATACATATGTTTCGCTGCTTCCAGGGTTGTTTCACTTAGCTTATGCTCTTCAAAAGATTGCTTTATCTCCGGTTCTCTTGATCGAACTGTTTTACTCTGGGATCAACGGGCTGAGAAGTGCCAGGTGGATGTTGTGGCTTGCATACAAAATCTACTGATTTTGTTTTCATTTTCAGTTGAATTTATGATGTACATCTGCATATCAGGGTCTTCTACATGTACAAGCAAGGCCTGCTACAGCATATGATGATCAAGGGCTTGTCTTTGCTGTTGCCTTTGGGGGATTCATAAGAATGTTTGATGCTCGCAAGTATGAAAAGGTTGAAAATTGATGCATAAGAATATGTGAGAGGTTTAAATGTCTTATGAGTCTTTTCTCCTCATTGCAAAACTTTCAGCAAGCATTGATTTATTTAAGTTTGAATCCTGATAGGGTCCTTTTGATATCTTCTCCGTCGGTGGAGATATATCAGATGCAAATGTTGTAAAGTTCAGCAATGATGGTAGACTTATGCTTCTGACAACTATGGATGGACATATTCATGTATTAGACTCGTTCCGTGGCACACTTGTGAGTTTCGTTTTCTATCTCCTGCACTCTCAAATAATTTACATGTATTTCCAGGCTCTAATCTGCATATGTAATGCTTTTACGGTTACTGTTGTTTCTAGTTATCCACATATAATGTGAAGCCAGTTTCTAGCAATTCGACGTTGGAGGCATCCTTCAGCCCTGAGGGAATGTTTGTTATATCAGGTATTAGGACACAGTGACTTGGATATTTCTATTTGCATATTGCAATTCAGTTGTTTGATTCATATTATGCTTATTGCACCTGTGTTCTATTTATTTGTCAAATAATTTTCTTACCATCTTGGTGTTTCAAATTGCACATTGCTGGAAATGCCGAGCTTCAGGCTTGTTTTTACTGAATTCTTTGCATTGAACTAATTCTGGCAGGTTCTGGTGATGGTAGTGTCTATGCTTGGAGTGTGCGGAGCGGGAAAGAAGTACGATTCTTGTGCCTAAACTTTTTATTCTTCTTGTATGTACATCTATGTTGTGCACAGATGAAATTCATGTTTACTTTTGGTCAGATTATGGTTCTGACATTTAACACAGACTATGTTGATATTCTTTTTCATCTTATTTCAGTTGATTATATTTAGAGAAGCATACTTTGTAGAAAAGTATAATCTATTGTAATGAAAATAATACTCAAATTATGTCTTCACTGTCTGTTTGACCTCCCAGAATTCAGAGGAAAAGGACAAAATTTTGGGGTTGCTGTTTCCTGTGCATAGACATAGTCATAGTTTTCCTTTCTAAAATGCTCTTCGTTCTCATTTGAACCCATAAGAAACTTTTCAACTTGCAAGTTTTACATCTAGTAATTTATCCTGGCTGTGCTGCTATTGTTGTTAACACTGTTTGAACTCTTTTCTTGCCAGGTTGCAAGTTGGATGAGTTCTGAAACTGAGCCTCCTGTAATAAAATGGGCTCCAGGAAATCTGATGTTTGTTACCGGATCATCTGAGCTATCATTTTGGATTCCTGATTTGTCTAAACTGGGAGCTTATGTTGGAAGGAAGTAAGTTTCCAAAATTGAACATCTATAATTTCAACGGGGTCTGTACAGGTAGGGACATTTGTTTTGTTGCCGGAAGTGTGCTTGCTTTTACCGGAAGTTGTAATTCAGGGGGCTGTTCACCACCTACTTCTGGATGCATGCATTACTAACTGACATCAAAGCGACCGTCCATAATGAGTTCTGGAGAAACAATACTGAATACTGGATGAGGTATCAAAACGCAATTCGAAATAGTATTTCATGATTGTATGGAGTATGTACAGTTAGGTGTGACTGGGAATTGAATTACTTAGGAAGACCTTTAACGGGTATTCTAGCTCTTTCTGTCGTATGTAACACGTACTTCATGTATTGCTTCAACTGATATAAATGCATGTATATGCTAAACATGAATCTCTTGGCATTCGGTTTGTTTTGCAACATTGGTCTGTCCAAACTTGTGAATCCTACGAAATGGTTTGTTGAATCAGAATTGTTCTTCAGAGATCTATTGGCATTCCGTTTTATTTTAAATAAAGCCCTTTTGTACCATGGCAACGATTTCTTGCAGCTTTAATCCTCCTAGTTTTTACCTGGCCATAGCCGCACAATTATGTTAAATTTCTCGGATTTTTCTTTTATTTTAAAGTTGCTTTGATAAAATATACAGAATTTCCATCTAATAATTTGACAAAGTTCCAGTATAGAGAATTAATGGACACGTGATATAGAATCACTTTGAATAAATATCGTAAGTTGGGTCAATTTATTAATCATAATATGTATGTGGACATAAAGAAAGGAGAGATTAAAAGCCATCTTTCCTTTGATGGTCTAACTGCTTTTGTGATTTATCTTTTTGGATGGTGTACCTGCTTTTCAATGTTTTCACTTTGAGATCAAGATCAATTATAAATAGAGAAAAGGTATGCATCACGGAAAATAAGATAGGAATGAGCCCTGAAGATGTGAGGCTCCAAAATTTAATGATTATTAGATAAAAGAAAATAATACATTACTTTATGCCCAAGTAAACTGTTGACATTAATTGCTTAAACCGAATACAACTCAACCAACAGATATACAAGTCATGCTCCAACATTGTGATCAAGAAAGTTGCCAACCATATGGTTGGTAAAGCAAGTTTGGCCTACCAAACTTTAAAATCATCATGGTGAGAGTTATTTCATCTTCATTAATGCAAGCAAATGACAAAGGTAAGCATACCAAGAGAACTCTCACTTTTACACTTCTTCAATGCATCAAAATATTAGATACTTTTACACAGTAAATGAATATCAAAAAGTATTTTTACAAACTATGAATAGAAACCCCCAAACATCTTGTCTAAAATGCTGTCTTCTTCTCTAAAGGCAGAAGTAATTCAACAAAAATTTTGACTTGAACAATATCATTATAGTTACTACAATTTATGATTGAACGATATCTAACCTCACCCCAAGATCTCCATGCCCAATCACCGCGAGGAACAGGATTTCTAAATAAGGCATGGCTACTTATGCCTGTAAAAACAATGGAAGCAAATAATAGTTTTCAAATGACAATCAAGAGCTTAGTATTTTATATGAGACATCATACTGTTTGTAAAAAGACAAGGAAAAATGTCAAGGAAAGCAGCAAAGTTTTAGCAACTTGAGAAACAAACATATACGGCATACATAGGCATACCTCAACTACGAGGAACTCAGTTTCTACAAATGAAATATGTCAGTCCCGGAGACCAAGTTCAACTTCAAGTTCATCATCCTCCTCAAACAACTTCAAAAGGCGGGCATACTGCTCTTCTCTTTTCTTCTTTTGCCATAACTTGAAAAGGAAAAAAGAAAACAACCCCACTGTCACAACTGCAAGTAATATGATGACTACCTTGGCTCCAGTATTGCTTTTGGAACTAGGATGAGCCTCAGATTGTTTTCCTTTTTCTGAACTTGATGAGTCATTGGAAAAGGCTGAAAAGATAAGAAAAGATTGAATATATGAGACTACTCTATGCTCATGCTGGGGTTAGTAATTAGAAGGTGGGATCATGCCTGCATAGAGTCTGTCTACAGCAAATAAAAAAATTGTCCTATTACATCAACCTGTAACTAAGTAAAAGTAAAACTACAAGCATTTACTATCCGAGCCAAGTCTGTTGCCTAAACATCATTCAGCTATTAACGGCTGCTTAAATCCTTATAACCTGCTTATATTGCAGATAGTGTATTTACCATCATGTTTCCAGATTCAAAAAACTAATTGAAACATATATCAAGGCATTCCAAATTATCCTTGTAAATTAAGGCTTAGGCTGGTAGATCGAGATTAACATTCTTCTTAGCACAATTTATCACAGATCATCCCCTAGAACAACCATGTTAGCAAAATCATCAGATAATCATGACATTTATAGAGTGCAATATGTAGCACACGAGAGGAAATACTTCTTCAAGAAATATATAGAAGTATTATGGCTGGACCAATTAAAAATAATGTCTATCAGAAAATTTGTCTAAAATCTCTTCCTCTCTTCTCTTAAGAACTAAACTAATAGAGGATCTCGTGTATCACACAGCCGCCTTCCTTCTCCTTATATGTTCTAATACAACTAGGTGCATGTTTAACATAAAACAAAAAATGTATCCAACCGTTCTTACCACTTTCATTTTGAAATTCATAGCTACATCTTAAATACAATATTAGAACAAGGAAGAATTAAAAAAATTATTTTTTTTCTTTTTTTTTTTTTAATTTCAGAATTTGTGCTAAGGACAGAAAATTCTTTTCATCCACCAATATTTTTAGTTCATCAAAAAGTTCAATTAAATTCTAAAACCTAAATAGCCACAGATTTCAATTTTCTCGCCGTATCTTCTTTTTTCTCTCATTTTTCTCAACAAGGAATTCAAACAGATTTCGCAAATCGATTAAAAAAAAAGGAAACAGATTTGCATGATTTCAAGAGACTAATATCAGCAAATTAAGCGACAATTAACGCAAATTAACCGAAAAAAATTCAAAATTTTCAATAAAACTAGAATTCAAGACGAACCTGAGATGAATTGCAGCGAAATTGAGGAGAATAACAGTAGAAAACGCAACGATCGACGCCTCCAGAATTCATTCATGGCTTTCGCTTTTTCGATCGTCCTGTCTGTTTTGCTTTTTCTTCTGTGGAGAGATCGCTTAAAGCTGTCGTTTTTGAAGAGGTTAAAAATTGAAACCAAAGAATATTTGTTGTTTACACTATTTTCACCAAAACGACGTAGTTTAACAATGTTCTATTTTCGTTTCGTTTGGTCCAACAGACATTTGATATTTTGATATATAGAATTTATTTGTTATTTAATATTTTTTAAAATTAAATATTCATCTTTAATTAAATAAAAGAGTTAAAAACATTCTCATCCTAAAATTTAGACAAATAACACACTAGATGTGGTTTGGTCAATTGTAATATTTTAATCCCATATAGTTAGGGATGGCAAATTTAATTGATATATTTACTACAATTTTTTATTAACTTATATAAATAAAAAAATAAATAAACACAATAGTATATTATAATATAATTTTTAATAAAATTGATAATGATAGAGAAAATATATTAAATCAATCTTGGACTTTTTTATTTTTTGATAATTTTGCAAAAAAAAAAAAAAATTGATGGTGGTTGTGAGAAGGTGAGGATTTTTCTTTAAATTTAGGATTTTTCTTTATATATATAATAATAATATAACTAAGAAAAATCATCAATTCTTTATAGAGATATATATATATATATATATATATATACAAACACAGCACTATCATTGTAATGCAGTTATAATTTTTTTGAAACAATCTCTAATATTGTATTAGTAATATGAAAGATCGATATTGATAAATTATTATCAATTAATTTTAAAGTTTATTAATATTATGTCTCACACCACTAATAATTGTTGATTTTAATAATTTTGTGGAACCTTAGTCCAAACAATATTATCAATCTATGTTTGGCAACTAATTAGATATGTTCCATTATTAATTTTTGGATGAAGGATCAAATAATAAAATTTATTTGATTAAAAAACTTGTAAGAATGCCTTTCAAATCTAATATTCATAACTATTCAAAATTTTAAAAAAGGTATTATTTTATTGTCATTTTACTTGAAAACTCATAAAAAATTTTTAAAAAAATATTTTTAATGTTGTTAAATTTATTATGAGTTGGGACTTATTTGTTATCAAATAGTAAAATATATCCTTATTCATTATTTTGTCAAAATGCAGAGACCTATATGTTAATACCACTTAAATAACCAAATGCTTAAATATATTTTTCTAAAGAGAAATAATAATAATAATAATAATAATAATAATAATAATAATAATAATAATAATAAGAAGCTAAAATACATTGTTACTAATGAGTCCATAAAATCATCAATTCTTAAATTCTAATTATAACAAAAAAGAAAGGAAAAACTAGAAATATAATACACGATATTTGCCTCACCAAATGGTATTGCATGGAAACAAGTAACTACAATTTGTATGAATCATGTTTTAATAACTTTTACTAAATTTATAACCAAAAAAATTAATAACATAATGGATTATCCATCAAGTCCATTCTCGTCTTAATTAACTCAAAGTTTTGGAACTTTTATTTAAAATGTTATGAATTTTCTATTGAGATGAAACTACAATACATTTTCTTTATTACTTTAATATTAGGGTAAAGTACTTAAGTGCAAAGTTTAAGACATTAAAGAAAACTAAGGTTTTCGTTTGTATTGTGGTACCATGACTTTCAAATCATTATCGTTATTTATTGTAAGTAATAAATGTCAAATATTAATGAAAAATGAGTGTATCCCATTAAATTTTGATGTAATTACCAATCATATTTTATATTTATTTTGTGAAAACTCTACAATTTTAAGAAATTCTAAGAGTATTTATTAGTATTTTTGGAGTGAGTTGATCCTGTGTTTCTAGCTTCAAAATAGTTAGGTGTACTGATAATAAAATATTATTCAATGTAACTAAGTTTATGATCCAATATATATAAACATAGTATTAATATTACCATTATCAATTGCTGAAAAGTACGTGTGAGAAGTAACAAGGGAGGAACTGGTTAAAAATTTAAATGGAATATGATATATGCCCTAATAATTAATTTAGGAGGTTAAATTATATTATAAGATCTCATTTTATTTTAAAAATTTTTTGTTTTATTTTTTTCAATATAATAAATTTTTTTCATTAAAATAATAACATAACTTGTACTATAAAAATTTATAATAATCAAATAATTAATAATTGTTGTTAAAAATTTATAAAAGATAATAGACCATAATAAAATGTACTAGTCTTTAAATTTTGTACATCTCCTATATATATATATATATATATACATAAAAAGTTTTACTAAAGAAATTGCAACAAAATTGAAAAACTTAGTTTTAAAATATTGATTTGAATTTTAATAAAATTTATGCAAATAAAAATTTATTATAAGAATATAATAAAATAGTCTATATATTTGTTTTATAATAAGAATTGAGTATTATTATCTTGGATATCATATATTAGTCTCTAATTAAACTATATTTTAATTATTCAAATATTAAAGATGTAAATATTATTTTTACAAAATCATTTAATTTTTTTCTTTAATGCTCGCAAGTTTTTTTCGCAAAACAGATTTGGTTGCTAGTGTTCCTTGGCTCGTCTCTATCAGCTTGCCTATACCAAGCATGCCGAGTCGCCACCACCAGCTTGCCCACGCAAGAACATCGCTGCCTGCTGAAAATTTGATATAAAGCAGTTGTGCAAATGGAATAAAAAATAAAACCTCACAATTAAAAGAATTATACTTTGTGTATAGCTATTTTTAATTTTCTCCTCTATCTCATAGTTGATTTATGGATTTCTTTTCATCTTATTTTATTTAAAAGAACTCAATATTACTCAATATTGTTCGAAATTGTCAATGCTTTGGTAACTTTCTTTTTAAAAGGTTTTTCATTTGAAAGAAATTATTTTAGAAAAATACATAAAGCATGAACTATAATAGCCAAAAGAATTTTAAAAATACATGAGTAGTCTGGCATAAGCTTGAAAATTTTAATATTTAGGGATTTCATATTTTAATTTTCAGTTTGATGATATTGTTTTTAAATTTTATTAAATTTCATTAGTTTATTTTTTTTCCTTAAAAATTCATCAAAGTATAAATGTTTACTAAATTTATTGGCAAAATATTAATTAATGAGAAATTAAATAAAAATGAAGGTTTCATTTGACATTAAACTGCTGTGTCTTTTTAGCTACATGCATTACGGAGGGAAGGAAAGATTAAATATTAACGAAAATAAGTGGATCTTATTAAAAAATAAAAATTAATGTTACCAATTTTTTTTTTAATTTTTGCTTTTGAAGTATATTAGAAGCATCACAGTCTTAAAGAAGACGAAAAATATTTACATTGATCTTAAATTTAAATTTATTAATTTATCTTAAATTTTAAGTATTGTCAAACATAGATTAATTTTTAAATTAAATTTTAAAATATTTTGGTATTGGCATATACCCTAAAAAACTAGTTGATTTAATAAAATATGATTTTGTCATGAAAGTTTAAATATTTTATTGACATTTGAAGCCTCAATTGAACGATAAATATTTTAATTGTTGAATCTAAATAATGATAATGATTTATAAAAATGACAAACAATATTCTCATAAATGTCAAGGATGACACAAACGAAGCAAGTTTGTTGGATGAAAAACATCTTAGTAAAACAATATTTTAGAGGGACTAATTGAAAAAATTATAGAAAACAATATCTTTAGAGGGACTAAGTGAATAAACTACAGAGAAAATTATAAGAATAAACATTGAGAGCTTGGATCTTACAGTGAAATTTAAGTAAAATTTCAACAGAGAAAAAATATTTGAAGGAATAATAATACAAATAATTTTTTAAATTAATTTTTCTCAGGGGTAATTGTAATAATTAATATTATTTCTAAATCAAGATCCAAGAAGAAGAATTTTTAATGTTTTTAATAATTATCAAATTTTGTCATAAAGTACAAAATATTACTAATATATGTTGCTCACAACTAATCATACTTGGTTTATCTAAATGGTAATTTTAGTTAAATAGGGATTTTGTAGTATAATTTATTTAATAAAGATATAAGAAATTGTTTTCTAAGATGAAGGATAAAATAAATTTGTTTGGTTAAGAAACTTTTAAGCATTTGTGTCTCATACAATCTTTAAATTTATTTATTTATTTATGTATGGGTAAATTATGATATATGAAACAATTATTCTTAAAAGGAAATATTCTTATTGGCGTTTGATATCATGTGTAATTTTCAATTTTAAAACTTAATTTTAGCCAAAAAATAAAATAAAATTATATGCTCAAATATCTATTAATAAAAAATTAATAGCATGAAAATTAAAAAAGAAAAAAATGCTGTTGATGAGTAATGTCACAATCATCAATGTTACATTCTAATGATGACAAACACAATTTTAAAAATAAAAAATGCATGGTAGGTATGTAATTGCATTTGTATGACTCATGTTAATTAATATCTTTGTCTTAATACTATAAAATAATTAATTATAATAGGGTAGATAATATAACAATAACAAACTTGTTTAATTCTTATAAAGAAGATTAAAAAAAAAAAAGTTAGATGATGTTTCCTTAATTCATTTGTATATTAGTATATTATACCTACTTAAATCTGTTAAAGGTTGAGATATTGAAGCAAACTTAATATAATTATAAATGAAACCCAACTCATCCAGCAAATTAAATGTTGATATTTTGATTAATTAATAGTTATTTTAGTAATTAATGAATAAGATTGTTACTTAGAATATATTTTAGGTAATTAGTTAATAGATAATAAAATTAGTTAATTGATTAATAAGTTCATAACTGAATTATCGCATTAATATTTATTTTCTTTATTTGTTATTTGTGTACTTTCTTACTAACCAAACAGGGATTTTCATTCTCTGCAAATTGGTTCCATGACAAATTGATGCAAAAGTATAAACAGTATAAATGAATCACAGCATATTAAAGTATTGTCTTCAAAAAAAAATTTATTGTTGAATGCATTCTTATAGTAGTTTAATCAATACAATAATTTAATTTTATACAAATATGTTTGGTTGATAGAATTGAGGAGGAATGGAGGGAATTAAGCAGGAAATAACATTTGAATTATTTAATTTTACAAAAGAAAATAAAATAAGAATTTTTAAAAATTTTTTACTTTTTCAATTAGGGAATTTGTGAGTCCTCTCCCAATGGTAAAGGAATCTAACATCTTCAAAATATGTAAATGTTTCATTCAACCTCTATTATATATATCTCATTATAACTTAATTATTTTTTGATAAGTTCATGGAATTAATTTTTTAAATTTAACTAATTATTTTAAATAAATTATCATATTATTTAGAAAATTAATTGATTCTAAAATTTTTTTGATAATTATTTCATAATTTTCTAAAAGTTAGATTATTGTTATTATTCTAATATTTATTGTAGTATGTAAATTCAATGTTATCTTATATAAAATTTATTTTTACTTATAAATTCAACATAATTTTATTAAAATTATATTTATTATTATTTTTGTAATCATTTTTATGATTTACAAAATATATTCTTTCATATTGTTTGATCTTTATAATTTATTTATGTTTCATACCCTATTGTTTATACAACTAGTCATATTTATTTGATAAGTAGTAATTTCATTATGTGAGAAATAATTATTGATGTAATTATACTTACATATTTTCTTAATTTTATATGAAAAATGATTAACAAACCAAAAATAAAAATACAAAAAGAAAACCATGATAAAGGACTCAAGCGGCTGAGTTTTTCATTTACTTATTGTAGGATAAATTTAAGTGATAATATGCAAGTTAATCATCTAATAAATGATAATTAATTTTATTGTTAAAGTCAATGTTTATTATTATTTGAAATATTTTTATATATTTTTATTTTTGTTATTTTTTATTTTTAATGTTTTAATTTGTGACATAAATTATTAAATATATTGATTTTTTAATATTTAAAATTTTAAGAATAAATTTAAATTATATTTTAAAATCAGTAGGTAATTAATATTTTTATTAAGAAATAGATATAATTAATTTTTTTTTAATAAATAACACAAAAAAGTATAATAAATTTTTTCACTCACAATTCATTATTTCAACCAAACAAAGAAACACTATCCTTCTCTTCTTTTTTTTCTTTTCTTTATGCCTTTTCTCTCTCTCCCTCTTTTTTTTTTTCCTTTTCTGATTCCCTTTTATTCTTCAAACCACATATAATCTAAAAGTACGTTGACAAATACTAAAACTTTGAATAACAAATAAAAAATATTTTCCATTAACAACTAAAAGAATATAGAATTACTAATAAATTAACTTTTAAATCATATAAATAAGTCTTGAGATAATTATATGATTGTAACTCTCGTGTTATATAATTCCAACTCCCATAAACCTAATTAATATGATTCATTATATTTTAAGAGAAAGAATATAAAATAAATTTGTTCAATTTAGAAAATTTTAAAAATATTTATCCCATTTAATCTTTTTTTATAAACTTTGATGATAAAAAAAATTTAATATGTTTCTTAAAAGGAATCTCATTATTTAATGCTGTTGTATTCAAACTCTCATGAAAAGATTGTTTTCAAAATATTTTTAGAATGTTAAAATGTTAAGAATATAGCAAAAAATTTTAAATTATAATTTTAAGATAGCAATATTTTCATTTTAAACTTTGAACAACCTAAAAAATTTAACATTTAGTACTCTTTACGTCACATTTTTAATTCTCTTTCTTTAAATAATAAATACTATCTCGACTCTTTAAATTATATTTTGAGTTGTTTTTATTTTAAAGAGTAGGGATGAATATGTTATTTATGTTTACATTAAGATCTTAATTGTTGGCCCATGGCCACGAAAATATATATTCCATGCTTAAATATATTTTATACAATAAATATTAATAACAAGAAAATGTTTTCAAAAAAATTCTACTGGTGTATCCATACAATATATCATAAATTTTACATTCTAAAATTGATAAACAAAATAAAAATGAAGCATCATATATAGATATGTTATCACATTTATATGACCAAGATTAATATTTTATAGTAAAAACAATAATAAAATAATTATGTTTGTAAAATAAATAATGAAATTATTTTTTTCTTTGTTCTAAATTATTTATAGCATATATTTAATACTCAAAAATAAACTTAGTTTAATAATCAAATTATTATACTTTTTATTAGGATATGATAGGTTTAAGATATTAGAGGAAACTATGTTTACAAATTATTTGAAGTTGGAAAAAGTTAATCTAATATTTTTATTTAATGATATTGTTAATTAATTAAAGTTTGAATGTCGGGGTTTTAGATTGCAAATAAGTAAATATTAAGACGTTTAAATATAAAAACAAATATAACAAATAATAATAAATATAATTATTGATAATTTTTAATTTAAATTCAAGTTTTGATCTTGATAATATATACATGATAATTTAGTCATTATCATTAAAATTTAAGTGATAAAAATTGACATAATTGATAATCAACTAAAAAATTTTCAAGTTTATAAGACCAATGATTAATTAATATTCTATTTTCTTATCAATTAATTGACATTAAATATGACAATATTATGTTGAATCCCCTTGTTGTATTCTATCAAGATATAATTCATTGTTTTTTAAGAAGAAAGATAAAGTAATTTTATAATGTTTGATACAATTAATTGTATTAAAAAATGGTTGTTTTCAATATATTTTCATCATATTAAAAAATTATTAGGAATATAATCTAAACTTTTAAATTATATTTTACTTTTAAAATTAATTTTAGCTGAGGAATCAAATAAATTATATTCTTAAATATCTATTTATAGAAAATATTAATAGCAGAAAATGTTAAAAAAAATGCACATTGCTGCTGATGATATAGTAACGTTACAATCATCATTGTTACATTCTAATTTTAAAAATAAAAAGTGCATAGTAGGTTATATATCTGTAATTTACGTTTGTATGATTCACGCTAATACAATTAAATGATTATAGTGAAGTAGATAAATTACATGTTTAATTCTTATGAAAAAAAATAGTTAAATGATATTCTTAATTAGTTTGTAAATTAGAATATATTTCTAAGTTTGTTTAAAGAGTGAGATATTGAAGGAAACTTAAGGTTAAAACTAATTAGCAGCCTATGAACCAATTCGGGTAAGTGGACAGTCTTGAATAGGAGGGTATTTAGTTATTGGATTTGAATTCTCATCTAATTTTTTCTGTTCATATTTTTAAAAATTATTTCATACATACATAATATAACTAACAATGAGCGACTGAGATTGTATTTTAATAATTTATATTTATTAATCATCATAATTTATTGTATTAAAAAATAAATAAGAAAATAACTTTTATTCATTAACCATTATAATTTACATTAGTGAAAGATAAAAAAAATAATAATAACTTTTATCTCATTAGTTTCTTGTTTCTTTTTTGCATTAACTTGCCTCAGTTGCTGCTTCATCGTATTCTTGTCGTCAGTCAACAAAGTTCTGAGTTTAACTCAACATCTAGTTCTTCATCAGATAAGATGTTCAAGTAATTTACTATTACAAGAGCCATGAGCAGACACAGATAGAGCAATTTACAGAGTGTGTCTAAAAAAAAAAAAATTGCTAATAGGTCAATAAAATCATCAATTTTGCATTCTAAGAATGACAAAAAATAATAATAATAATAATATGCATGATATGTATGTTATCACATTTGTGTGACTAGTATTAATATTATATGGTAGAACAATAATAAAATAATGATGTTCTTGGAATATATAAAAAGATTATTGTTTTCGTAATTCAAAATTATTTTCATTGTACTTAATTGCTAAAAATACAATTAATTTTATAATCAAACTATTATGCTTTTTTCGGATGTGATAAATTTGAGATATTGAAGAAAACTTATGTTTGTAATTCTTTCCAAGTTAGAATAGAAATAATTAATTTAGTATTTTTATTAGAGGTTATTGTTGATTTTTTTTTTTTACTACCCAAATCTTCAATGTTAATCCACTTAATTAATAAACATTCACTACATGAGACTTTTGTATTTTTTTCATTTTCTCTCTAACATTTTTAATGAGAATTTCTACACTGTTTCCTATTTTATTATCATTCAAAGTTAATTATTTATAATTTGCATTTTTTTCAAAATAAATATTATATATGTAATTTATTTATAAATATTTTGGTACAAAAAAAATATAAAAATTATTGATTTAATAAGTCATTTTTATCGTACATTCAATTTTAGATATTTTATTAACATATAAACTTAAATAGAATGATAAATATAAATTATTAAATTCAAAATAGTAATAATGATAATGATAGTATATTAATAATTTATGTGGACATTTCCCCGTAGCCACACAAAGGAAACAATTACAATGGACGGAAAAGATCTATTAATATAATATGCACTGTATAGTCCCATGCACGTTTAAATAAAGTTTCTGAATTGTAGTGGTTGAGGACTGACTGAAAGTAAAACTTTGAAAGTTAGGGCTTTTAAATGCAAATAAAATAAAAATTAAGGGGTCTAAACAGAAAATAAATATTAAGAATAATAATACAAATAATTATTGATAATTTTCAATTAATTTTGGGATAAATATAAATTTTTAAATATTTTTAGATAAACTTGGGCATAATATGATTAATTTGAATCAAATATAAATATTAAAACTAAACCAAACAGATTTATTATTGATTCGGTGCGTTCATTTTCTAAGTCTCAATTTATTTCAATTCTTTTATTTGTGAACCAAATTTTAAAATTGGTTTAAATAAATTTTTAAAAACCCAATCCAAAACCAAGACTCCCACAAGAATTGAGAGAAATAATGCTAAAAGTTCTCTTTCATTTAATATTTTTTTTCCAATTTATCAAATTTAATTTATTTGTTCATGGCGATAATTTGATGAGGTTTATAATAAGTATAGTTTTCTAAGCAACTGTATGGAGTGTGACTTTCACTACAAAATATTAATTCTCTTGAAATTATGATAAAATATATATTTTAAAATCTGGTTACTCTTAATAAGGTTAAATTGAATTAAATCATTTAAATAACTTATTTATACCATGTATAAGGTCATGCATATCCTCGACTAATAGAAACATATGGGAGATCATATTTCTGTTTGGATATATAATTAATCACACAGGAAAATTTTTATGACAAAAGAATAATGCTGAGAATTTTTGTAGATATCAGATTAAAATTGATGTCCAATAGAGAAAATGATAATTAATTCATGAAAATTAATGACTTGAAACAAGCAGGATGGATGGATAATAAAAAACGATTAAAAAGCAAGTGAAACAATGAATCAACATAGGTTTATTAAGACACTTTTTTTTTAATAATAATAAAAATAATTATTTAATATTTTCAATCAATTTCAGTAAGGGACAGACAAGCCGGCATGAAAATGTGAGTTCCAAAATTGATATGATTGATAATGTTTAGTAATATTTACAATAAAGAATAAATTGTAATATAAATATTTCAAATACATCTATTCAATAAAATTAAACTAATTAATAAGTATGGAAATAGATAACTTATTGTTAATCATAACTGTTTATAAACTCTTATGCAACCAAAAAAAAAAAAATTAACATATTAACAAAATTAAAAAAAGTATGTCAAACAAAATCATATGATTGTAACTCTTGTATTACATAATGCCAAATCTCCTCAACTAAATATTGGTATTAAATATTTTGAAAATATAATAAAAAATTCTAATTAATACAGATAATATGAGTAATGGACATTGTATTTTATGCAGAGGAGTTTTCTAAATTAAATTTAATAGAACTAATAATCTCAAAAAGTTGAAAGAACTAATTTTAAATTCTAGTTAGAGTGATGATGCTGTTTTTAAATTAAAAAAAATTGCAGTTATGTTAGGAAAATTTTAATTAATCAACCACAATAAAGATTGAGTTGATTGGTTAAAAATTAAATATTTAAATTTCGACAAAAAATTTAAATATTAACAGAAAAAATGTTCAATGTAATGTTTAGATGTAAAAGAATCTAAAAATTGTGTTAGAATTCATAAATCATCAAAACTTGTTTAGAAGGATTAAAGTATGTCAAATTTATATTTGGAATAAATAATTCTTATTCTTACAAATATATATATATATATATCACCAACATTATAGATAAAAACATTGAAATATTCCTAAAAAAACTACTGAAATTAATTAGATCATGCGTGCATATGTTTGGATAATTAAACATGGATTAATTCGAAAATTAATGATTGATTTACAATAAAAGAAATTAATTAGAACATGATCAATGCGAGATTAGCGGGTTGATAATCAATTCAAGAAACATTGATGATTTATAAGAATATTGCAATTAAAACAAGCAGAAGGGATGAACGAAAAACAATTAAAAACCAAGAGAAATAATGAATAATACAAATAATGATTTAAAATTTTTAATTAATTTTGATAATTTCTACGGTGATGTTTGATGTCTTTTCGTTAAGATGTAAGTGCAAAAAGTGACATTATTGGTAATGGTAATATTTGAAATGGAAATAATACATTTTAATTGATTTTGGATAATTAATTTATAGTCTTTAGAAGTATTTGAAAGACATCCATGCATTAAATCAAACTGATTATAATTAAGAAAATACATAACTTATTTTTAATGATAAGTGTTTATAAACTTATGCAACAAAAAAAGATAGTCTTAGTTGATATATAAAAAAATAAAATCAATATTACTCTAGTAATTTGTTGTTATTCATCACATGGAAAATAATGACTTCAAAACGTACATAAAAGTACGACCAAAAAAAAAATAATGTATGACTAGTATCACGTCATAAGTTTAATTTTTTTAAGATAATATGAAATTTGTAATCAAAGTGATGATGTTGTTTTTAAATTTTTAAAAAAAAATGCAACCATGTTAGTAGAAATTTAAAGTTCATTTTATTTCAATTCCTATGTTTGTGAATGAAACTTAAATCAATTTGGTTCAATTCAATAAAAAAAAAAAACTGAAATTGAAATTCCACCCCAAGAATGGATAGAAAGAATGTGAAAAGTTCTCTTCCATTTCATTTTTCTAAAGATTATTCATGCATTCATTCTAAAGAGAACTAAAAAATCAATCTCTAACATGTGACTCAAATTCATGTATGAGACATTATTTAATTTTATTTGTATAAATTATGTATATGCATATGCATCAATGAAAAATTTTAATTACGCCAAAGCTACTTATTAAGATTTTGCTACATTAAAAAATATGCTTATCTAGATAAGTAACAAAAAAATATGATTATTTGAATATAAAAAAAGAAGAAAAAATATCTACTAAATTATAGTATGAGATATTGGAGTTAATCTATATTTAAGATTTTGGCTTCGACAAAACTGTTATTGATATTTAATTACAATAATTATATTATAAATATTATATATATAAGTTAATCAATAACTTATCACGACGTTTTATGTTTCACCAATAAAATGTCTTTTTAGAGTTTTAAAGTTAAGAAAAAGTTGTATCAAGAATAGACTGAAAGTTATATCATTTTATTAAATTAAATTAGCATGCAAAATTTAGGCTGAGAGATATGACTACATTACATTTTAATTAATAAATTACATTTGTATTACCTGAAAAACTTATATTAATTAAATTAATATTTATAATATTTATTATATTTTATTTAACTCTTGTCTAATTATGAGTTTCTTTTTAAAATGTATAGTACTTCGTTTCTCTAATTTACTTATTATTTGAATTTTTTAATATACTTTCTACGTCAATTTTCTTTTCTTGTAACAATAATTATTAAAAGTGTCTTTGCAATATAAATTAAGGCTGATATATATATATATAGTGACATTATTTTATTTTGATGGTTCTATTTTAAATTTTAATGATCTTATGGGAGTCCATAAGTTGTATATAACAATCAAACATAAATAACAATTCTATTATATTGCTACTCAAATTTAATTAATATTATTTATATGTATATATGAGAAAATTTTATTGAAATTGCAAAAAAATATAATAAGAAAATGATGAGATTACTTCTATTTTCAAAGGCATAGTTGGTCTAGTTTTAATTAATGAGAATTTAATTAATTTAAGTAGCTTAGAACACATATCTTTTGTTTCAGTCTATCTCTAAATATTAAATCCTAAATAGTTATCAAATGTTGGCTAATAAATAAACTAACCAAAAAAAAAGTCTTAATTATAGTTTACAGACACATGTTACTAATAATTTTTTATATCAAGGTCTTAAAAGTATGTTGACAATAATTAATTCTATTTGTATGAAAAATAACTATTATGTACAAATATATAGATTAATTTAATCATATAAATATATATTTGGTCTAGTCTTAATTGATGAGAACTTATTAGAGTAGCTGAGAACATTTCGTGTTTGAATTTCTCTCAAAATTTTAAATTAATCCTAAATATTTGTCAAATATTGACTAATAAATAAAGTAAAAAACAAAATATTGTTATTATTATTGTTATTATTATTATTTTAATTGTAGTTTAAGGACACTGTCTTAACAATAATTTTTTACATCAAGAGTCTTAAAAAAAAACAAATAACAATTTGATCGTAATTCATAATATTAAAAAGTAGATTGATACAATCTTTTTCAAACAGCCACTAAAAACTTTTATTAATATTTTAGTTAAATAATTGTACTATTGGTTTCACATCATGGTAAATTCGAAGAAAAGGAAAAAAAGATCTAACATGTGTGACCCAATAGAAATGCATGAGAACTAAGTTAATTCATTTTATTTGTATGAATTATGAAGAGATAAATAGATTATTTTAAACATATTTCTTTGCTGGTTAAGCTTTGATTTTTATTTTAAAATATTTATTTTTATTTTAAACAAACAAACAAACAAATGAGTATCTTTAATTATGATTTAAATTATAATATTGAGATATTGGAGTAAACTTATATTTATATTTATAGTTTTATTTTTTTTTTTTAAACATCTTTATTTGTTGATATACGTAAAGCAATATACAAAAAAAATATAATATAAAATTTATATACAAAGTAAAAGATATACAATTAGTTAAATATATAATTTATCCTTAATTTTAAAGAAGTAAATACCATACAATAATATAAATATGATGTAAAATTTTCAGCTGTACACAAAGTTTAAAAATTTTTAGCCAGAACATTTTTTTATTTTTCAATTTGTTAATTATTATACAAAAAAATATTTTTAAAACTTTTATTTTTGTTTAAAGAAATTGTTTTATTATTAGAGATTATGAAATTGGTTGGATTTAATTTCACTACTGTATTTTGAGTTTTTTTTTTAAACTTATTTTTAACAATCAAGTTGTTGACGTAGAAAGGAGGGAAAGAGAAGAAAAGAAAAAGGAAAAAGGAAAAAAGAAAAATAGAATAGTGAGGAAGAAATAAAAAATAGGAGAAACAAGAGAAGAAGAGAGAAAAATTATTAATTTAAAATTATTATAAAATTATAATTTTATAATTTCCAGAATTTTAGATAACAATTAATATATAAAATTTAAGACTAAAAAAATTATCTTGATTATATAAGATATTAATTAAACTACAATTGAAAGAAAGAGTGTTTTATTCTTTTCTTTTATTATCATATATTATTCAAATAAGTGAAATGAAACAAAAATAACTGCAACATGTATTAATAATATTAGTATTTAGTTAATAAATTAGTAAATTAACGTAGATTATATTTCAAACATTCAGCTGTCGCAATTCAAATAAATTAATTATATTTATAATGACTAATGATTTAAAATACTTTATTAATTTTATAATAGCTAATAAATAAAATTATCATTTACAAAACTGCTACAAAATATCCAATTTTTGCTAAATAAACGAGAAGGCCAAGGATATAATTGTAAATTAAATGGCAAATTACCTCAAAATTTCTAAAGAAACCACAATAATGCTATTAAGGTATTAAATACTGTTTTCACCAAAATGTAAAAGTGTGATTGTAACAAAGTTGTAGTTTAGCATTACAAGATGCTCAAAATAATCAAAATTCAAAAATGCTGATAGATTATATAACTTAACTATCATCACTGAACCACAAAATGCTAGACATCCGGCTGTTTGTAAACTCGAAAATCAAAAACAAACCATGCCAACCACTGTTGTAGCTAGATAGCAATTAAGATTTAATCACTTGAAGCACTTGGCATCCAAAAGAGGCTTACCCTCAAAAGGCTCGTGATCTTCAATCATCTGATTCACGCGTTCCTTCTGCTCTTCGTCAGAGATGTCAACCTTCTGCCAGTCATACAATTCCATGTCATAGCACTCATCAATGACAAATTGAGGAATTTCTTTACCGCGGAACAGCCACAGACCCTTCACCTCGAATGGAGGCTCGGAGCCAATGATCAGCATCTTTCCAAATGCATACTTGCGAGCCAGATCCATTCTCTGAAGGAACCCACTAACCTTGTTCAGAGTGACAAATGATACGGTGTTCTCATTATTGTATTTGTAATCACAGAACCACAGTGAGTAACCCTCAGGATCATACATGTCCCAGAATCCTACAAGACAGGATGCCATGAATAAGTACAATCTGCTAGTTATATCCTTTTAAGCACATTTGGGTTGAAAGGATACCTTTAATAGCAACTTCACGGAAGTTGCTCTTGGTGTTGGAGTAAAGCCTCTTCCAGTCGTCGAGAATCATCTTACTTGGGGGCAGCAAATCCAGAGGATTCTTTGCTTTGGGCTTTGGTGCTTCCTCCTCTTCGGCAGCTTCAGCTTTGGGCTTTGGTGCTTCTTTCTTTGTATCCTCCTTGGGTTTTGGTGCTTCTTTCTTTGGTTGGGCAGGCTTCTTTGCAGACTGAACAGCTGGGACAGATTCAGCTTGCTTTACATCACCCAAAATCTTCTTAAACTTTGGTTGGTTGACCAAGGTCCAAAAGTATCTCTCTACATGGGGGAACTCAGAGGTGAAAGCCTTAGTCATGATGCGACCAAATCCCAAATATAAATTGCATGTCATGATGATGTCAGCCAGGGTGACAGAGTGCCCAACCAAGTATGTGTTTGAAGCCAAATGAGAGTTCAAAGCACCCAATGCTCTCTTCAGTGCAGCAATTGCAGCTTCCTCAGCCTTAATGCAAAACAAAATAAAGTTCATAAACAAATATTAATATTTTCACCTTTTCTTTCTCAACTTACCACCCCACCCTAATCCTACCTAAACAGAAACAGAAACTAAAAGAAAAATAAAATATTTCATAATAGAAAAGTCTATTTGAACACTTGCAAGTACAAATATTTGACTTTCTCTCTAGCTAAAAAGCTTGAAATGTTATTCACTCAATCGTAGAAGAGACAGCAACAAATGCCAAACATGGGGGGCCTAATATTTAATCCTATGTTACCATATATGTGCAACAAAGAATCTTTCTTTCCAAGAAAAAGGAATGGAAAAGAAAATTTTCATTTAAGTGAAAAAAAAAAATACCAGAATCAGTCAAAATACCAAACAAGTAAATGCATAATATCAAGTCATTGATTCAACTAGAGAAAAGAGAAAACAAGAACATGACAAGCATTTGCGAAAACAAAAAGTGGAGAATAGCTCACCGGAGGAAGGAAAACACGATATCCAAATCTTGGATAAAGCCATGTTGAGATATTAGCATCAACCTCCATGGAAGCGAAATCAATCCACTGCTCAACATGAGCCTAAAGAAAACAAAAACAACAGCTTAAGAATAACTTTACGCAAAGCTAATAAGCTTTAGAGGAAAGAGCTAATGTTAAGCCAACAGGGCACAAGCAATAAGAAATCATACATAATCGAACAGAGAAGAGCCAAAGAGGGGATTATCAGCCTTCAAGCGGGTAACTGCAACCACCAAAAAAATAAAGATTAAACCATAGTGCTAAATAATAATCTTAAATCAATCCCCTGCTCAACAGGGCTGAAAGACACAGACATAACCATATAAGGAGTGTTCGTATTCAATTGTACCGGGCCATGTCATATCATTTATGTCATATCATTTTTCATGTTTCATTCTATGTTACATTAAGACGTATCAAGGTTCAACATTATATTGTGCTTGGCTCATTCTGGTATGACTACAACTAACCCAACATAGTTTTAAGCCTCCACAGAGCACTTCAAATATGGCCATCAAATGGGCACCTAACACATAAGCCAGAGAGGGTACAGAGAATATGGGATCTTACCATAACGGGCAATAGCATTGCTTTCAAAAACAGGACCCTCAGGTGTCTCCAACACAGGAACCTAAACATATGAACATAGTACTCAAAAATTATTTCAAACACAAAATTTTAAAAAAACAAATTGTGGACAGCAAATATTTTTCTCTCATAAATATTTACCTTCCCCATAGGGTTCATCTTTAGAAACTCGGGGGTTTTATTTGTAACACCCATCTCAAAATTCTCAACCAGCTTGACTTGCACGCCGCTGTACTCAGCAGCAATGAGTGCCTTGAATGCATTTTTATTTCCCTTTCCAGCATGCAATACCTACACAATGGATAGAAATGCTTATTATAAATAGGTTGAGTAACCACAGAACTGAAAATAATAATTCATTTACTGTCAACATACTGTCACATAAATCAGAAAAACGAATTCTGAACTCCATTATTTTTAACCCAAAACAATCCCATAATGAAATCAAAAATTAAATACAAGCCCTTATTTTTTGCACTCTCTCTCTGAGCAGTTAATTGAAAATCGCCAAGCATCAAATAAGTTTTTGAAAAAAAAGAAAAATTATCTCTTTGACATGCAATCGAAATAAAACCAACGAATCAACCTACATTCAACTATTAGCACATAAAAATGCCACAATTCTACACTAATAGAGAACCGATCGGTTCAAAAATTTCAAATTTCATAAATTAAATTTTTTTAAAAAATGAATGAACTAAAAATGAAACTGCGGAAATTGCAAAGGCACGAATCTCACCAAAGCCATGGCTTAGCGGAGAAACGTTTCGCTCAGATTTCAGATCTGCACAAAACACAAACGCAATATCAACAAAAGCTTATCAAATCAAATCAAAACAAAGCGGAAAAAGAGAAAACAGATTTCTTGAAGGAAGCATTCATTTCAAACAAATTAAAATCGGAGACTGCTTTTAAGAAATGAATTCATTTAGAACGAGAAAGAAAACCTATTGAGGGCGAGCGTTCTCCTGAGAGCCCAGAGAGACTGACAGTGAATATACAAAGATAAGTGCAGGGAACTAGGGTTTTTGTAAGGAGCCAAAAATGAGAATTCGAGCGGATTACGAATCTTTCATTTTGGGTCAAGTTGGAAACCGACTTAGAATCTTGGGCTGCGAGGGATTTTTTATTTTTTGTTTTTAACTGGGCAAGATTTCTCTAATTGGGCTTCGAGTGGGCTCCTTTTTCTTAATTGGGCTTTCAATTATCTGTACGGCCCCTAACATTATAAAATAGGATAATAACATCTAAGTCCCCAAATCTGTATAATACATTTTTGATGAATCCAACATTTATCAATTTATTTACCTCCATCCTAATCACTCATCTCTTTTTTTGATTGAACACCCTTCGCTTTTGTGTAACAACTTTAAAAGTTGGATTGGTTGCAAGGCAATGGTAAATCACCCTTGAATCAATATCTAGCATGTCCTAATGCAATCATGCAAATACATCTATATACTCCCTCAAAAAATTAGTAAGCCTCTTTTTTTCCAACTCAGGTAAATTAAAGCCACTCTTAATTACACGATTTGATCTTACCAAATCAAGAATCACTGATTATAATTTCTCCGCCAGTTCAACTGTTGGCCTCATCTCCTCTTGACATGTTTTCTTACTAAGCTTCTCTATTATCTTCTCTTGTTCAGCATTCTCTTTGTCCGTATCTCCCTTTTGTTTTGGTATAATGCAACATGATCTCTTTGAAGATATTGCAAAATATGTTCCAACTTCTCTCTAGTCACCTCTGACCACTTCAATTCCTTTGCCTGCTCAGAACTTGAGCTTCATGTAATGTATACATTCCATTGCTTTTGTTTTCCTTACTAAAAGTCTTTTCAAGATCATTGAATACAATATTTTTAAATCCACAACTTGAAATTATATCATTATGGTCTTTTGATAAGATTTGTCTCTCATAGTCAATGGTAATTAAACTGAACTCAAAGGAAGAATATAAGACTCAGTAAGCCCATACAATGTTGTATCTATGGGTCCCATTCTCATGTTTTCAATATTTAAGGAATCTAATATATCTTTAAATATGATGTCAGCTGAACTCTCAACATTTACCAATATTTTGTTGACCTTCGATGATCCCACTTCCAATGTTATTACTAACGCGTCATAATGATTTCATGAGAATAACTCACTCTCATCTCATATTCATTAATAAACATGATTGAAATTGTTGTCGACCGTGGTTTCTTTTTAACTCTAACATTCATAATATGTTGACCCACTATTGGATTTGGCAAGAAATATTTTTGAATAGTTTTTCCTTGCATTGTGAGAGCTACTTGCCATCATCGGTCCTTTTAAGATCATTAAACTCCTTTGAATTGAATCTTCCATCCCAGGTTTTCTTTGTTTTGAGTTTTCTCGTCTTTTTCGCTATTTGGCCATTTAATGATCCAAGTAATTATTACAAACAAAGATCTCCTCTTGCTCTCTCAAATCTAAATATCGATTTGTGGAATGCCTATGATATTGGTGGAAAGTACAACTTCTATTCTTAAAGCAACTATTTGAACTAGATCTCAATGAGCGTGGTCCTAATAACAATCCAAGTCTTTGATTTCCTCGTTAATTTTTGAGAATGGGGTGTTTAGTTCAACAAACCTTCTTCTGTCTTGTACTTAAACAAATCTTTTTATTTCTTTCTTAAGTGACAGAGGTAACTATTTGGGTTGTTCAGACTTTCCATTACATCATAGACGTTGAAAATCATGATCTCTTTTATGCTTAGGTCTTTCATCACATTATGGCCACTGAAAATCTCTATCTCTTCTTTGTGTTAGCCTTGGTGTGTCTTTTCTATTTCTCCTATCTTCATGGGGTTACTTTAACAACTATATATTTAGAGATTAGTCTAACTAAAAGTCTAAGAGAGAGAAATAATACATTCTTCAAATTTTCTATTTAAATTATATAATCCCAAATCCTAGAGAAAAAATATGATAATATCCCTAATCAAATTATTATCAAATATTTGAATGAAAAAGCATTAACTTTGATAGGGTGACAGCACAACATAATATTAATGTTTTATTTTAGATAAACAACATCAAAGTCCTTAAAATTTGGTCAATTAGTTGCATAAGTTCTACTAATTTTAAGATTAACTTAAAAACTCCTAATTTGATAGTTTGGATAGAGAAGTATGATTTTATAATCATACTCCTATTAGTTATTATACTTAAGTCTAGTGAATTTTCAAAAAATAAAATATATTGACTTAAGTTTTTAACGATGTAAAGATACCCCTAATTTAAAAAAAAAAAGTGAAAATATCCCCTAATTAACTATTTATAATACAAATTAATCATTTATCCCTATATTATTGCTCTAAATTGTTAAAAGATTAAAATAATTATATTATCATTATTTTTAGTTTTTAATAAGTAATATAATTTTGTTCTAATATTTAAATTTAAAAATGATAATAATATTTTAACTCTTAATTATTTTTTTAAATTTGATGTCATTTTTTACGATATTAATTATATATAAATTTTTTAAATAAAATTTTTAATTAAAATTGTTTATTTTAAAATTATATATAATTAATATTATCAAAATCTTTAAGTTATCACTTTTTACAACATTAATTGTAAAACTTTTTACAAAGTAAAATTTATTGTCACAAATATTTAAAATTTTACAACATGAAATTTCAATTATTTGTAAAAAAAATTTTTACCTCATAATTTTTTTTACTATTAATTGAAAAAATTAAGAAGTCTATTTTAGAGATTTTTAACAATATTAAATAGTTTATTTTGTCAAAATCCCCAAATAGACCATTTAGGCTTTAACAATTAACACTAAAAAAATTACCCTGTAAATTTTTTTACAACTAAATTAAAAATTTTATGTAGCAAAATTTTAATAATTTTTTACAACAGATTTTACAATTAATGTTGCTAGAAATTAACAACTTAAGGATTTTAACAATATTAATTATATAAAATTAATATTGTAAGCAAATAACTACATATTCCTTAAAAAATTAATGTTCAAAGTATTATCATAACTTTTAACTTTAAATGCCATAAGATTGTATTAATTATTACAAAATAAAAATAAAAATAAAATAATTTTTTTTTATATTTTATAATAATAAAATGATTAACTTTTATCATGAATACATAAATAGTTAAAAAATATTTTTTCACTGTCAAATGAATATGTTCTATTTTTAAAAAATCTAGAAGAATTAATTATAAAATTATACTTTTCATCCAAATTCACTATACACGTTAATCGAAGATTACTAGACATGATAACGGACAAAGACCTTTCAAGCTAATTTTAAAACTAATAAAACCTCTGTTGCAAAAATTTTCATGTCATACACAAGGTTTGTCGAAACAAGAGCACACAAACACTTACAAATTTAAAGACGACCAAACTTTTTTCAAGTTATTTTCGTGATGTTAATGGATTCAGATCAACACACCTATTGTTTTACACTATTTTACATTAATTCTTAAACTTTAGATCTATGTTGATTTATTTGAAGCACTTCGCATCCAAAAGAGGTTTACCCTCGAAAGGCTCATGATCTTCAATCATCTGATTCACGCGTTCCTTCTGCTCTTCGTCAGAGATGTCAACCTTCTTCCACTCGTACAATTCCATGTCATAGCACTCATCAATGACAAATTGAGGAATTTCTTTACCACGGAAGAGCCACAAACCCTTGACCTCGAATGGAGGCTCGGAGCCAATGATCAGCATCTTTCCAAATGCATACTTGCGAGCCAGATCCATTCTCTGAAGGAACCCACTAACCTTGTTCAGAGTAACAAATGATACGGTGTTCTCATTATTGTATTTGTAATCACAGAACCACAGCGAGTAACCCTCAGGATCATACATGTCCCAGAATCCTACAAGACAGGATGCCACAAATAAGTACAATCTGCTAGTTATATCCTTTTAAGCACATTTGAGTTGAAAGGATACCTTTAATAGCAACTTCACGGAAGTTGCTCTTGGTGTTCGAGTAAAGCCTCTTCCAGTCGTCGAGAATCATCTTACTTGGGGGCAGCAAATCCAGAGGATTCTTTGCTTTGGGCTTTGGTGCTTCCTCCTCTTCGGCAGCTTCAGCTTTGGGCTTTGGTGCTTCTTTCTTTGTTTCCTCCTTGGGTTTTGGTGCTTCTTTCTTTGGTTGGGCAGGCTTCTTTGCAGACTGAACAGCTGGGACAGATTCGGCTTGCTTTAGATCACCCAAAATCTTCTTAAAATTTGGCTGGTTGACCAAGGTCCAAAAGTATCTCTCAACATGGGGGAACTCAGAGGTGAAAGTCTTAGTCATGATACGACTAAATCCCATATGTAAATTGCATGTCATGATGATGTCAGCCAAGGTGACAGAGTGCCCAACCAAGTATGTGTTTGAAGCCAAATGAGAGTTCAAAGCACCCAATGCTCTCTTCAGTGCAGCAATTGCAGCTTCCTCAGCCTTAATGAAATGAAAAAATAGAAGGTCAAAATTAATGGGAAAAGTGCGCCATAAACAAATATTAATATTTTCACCTTTTCTTTTTCAACTTACCACCCCACCCTAATAATACCCAAACACAAACAGAAACTGAATTAAACAGTGGCTACACATTTTGAAAACTGTCTGCTAGATTAAATACTTCTATGTTTATCAAAATTCACATAATATACAAGTCTATTTGAACACTTCAAGTACAAATATTTCAGTTTCTCGGTAGCTAAAATGCTTGAATTGTTCATTGCATTCATTCACTCACATGTAGAAGAAACAGGAACAAATGCCAAACGTTGAGAGCCTAATATTCAATCCTATGTTAACTATATATGTGCAAAAAAGAAAGATTCATTCCAAAGAAAAGAAATGGAAAAGAAAATTTTCATTGAGTTTTAAAAAAAAGAAAGAAAAGAATCAATCAAAATTCCAAACAAAGTAAATGCATAATATCAAATGATAGATTCAACTAGACAAAAGAGAAAATAAAACATGATAAGTACTTGGGAAAAAATGTAGAATAACTCACTGGAGGAAGGAAAACACCAAGTCCAATTCTTGGATTAAACCACTTTGAGATATTAGCTTCAATCTCCAAGGAAGAGAAATCAATCCACTGCTCAATGTGAGCCTAATGAAAACGAAAATGAAACCATAAGCATAACTTTACACAATGCTAACAAGCTTTAGAAGAAAGAGCTAAAATTCAACCAATAGGGCAAAAATAATAATAAATCATACATAATCGAACAGAGAAGAGCCATAGAGGGGATTATCAGCCTTCAAGCGGGTAACTGCAACAACCAAAAA
Source organism: Azadirachta indica (assembly GCA_022749755.1). Lineage (NCBI taxonomy): Eukaryota > Viridiplantae > Streptophyta > Magnoliopsida > Sapindales > Meliaceae > Azadirachta > Azadirachta indica. The sequence goes on along the minus strand of CM040444.1, from coordinate 4,144,762 downwards.
AATAAAGATTAAACCACAGTGCTAAAAAAAATTGATCTTAACTCAATGCACTTCTCAGCAGGGCTGATAGACACAGACACCATATAAAGAGTGTTTGTACTCGATTGCAGTGGGTCATGTCATATCATTTTTAACGATTCATTCTATGTTACACCAAGACCTACCACTGTTCAACACTATGTTGTGCTAGGCTTATTCTGGTATGAGTATGGCTAACCCAACACATTTTTAAGCCTCCACAAAGTACTTCAAATATGACCATCAAATGGGCATCTCATATACAAACCAGAGATGGCACAGAGTATGGGATCTTACCATAACGGGCAATAGCATTGCTTTCAAAAACAGAACCCTCAGGTGTCACCAACACCGGAACCTAAAGACCATATTACTCAAAAAATATTTCAAACACACAAACTTAAAAAAAAAAAATCAAATTGTGGACAGCAACTATTTTTCTGTCATATATGTTTACCTTCCCAATAGGGTTTATCTTTAGAAACTCGGGGGTTTTATTTGTAACACCCATCTCAAAATTCTCAACCCGGTTGACCTGCACACCGCTGTACTCAGCAGCAATGAGTGTCTTAGCTGCTCTTTGATGTCCCTTTATACAATACAATACCTACGGAATGGATAAAAACGCTTATGGTGAATAGGTTGAGAAACTAAAGAACTGAAAATAATAATTCATTTCAGTGTCAATCTACTTTTAGATAAATCACAAATTCGGAACTATGATTATTTGTTAGCCAAAAAAAATCCCAAATTGAAATTAAACGATTTACAAAATCCCGTGCACTGTATCTCTGCATAGTTACTTGAAAATCCCTAATTATCAATTTTTTAAAATAAATAAATAAAATTTCGCACGCAATCCAATCAAAACCTAAGGAATTTTATTGCAGCATATCTTCAACTATTAGCAGATAAAAATTCCACAATTCTACACTGAAAGAGATCGATTCAAAAATTTCTAATTTGACAAATAAATTTTTTTTAAAAAAGAATGAACTCAAAATGAAACTGTAAACGCAGAATGAGTCCCACCAGAGCCATGGCTTGACGGAGAAACGATTAGCTCAGATTTCAGATCTGCACAACACAAACGGCATATCAACAAAAGCTTATCAAATCAAATTAAAACAGAAAAAGAAAAAAATCACTTATGAAGGAAGCTTTCATTTCAAAGAAATGAAAATCGGAAACCCATTTTTTGAAAAATGAATTCATTTAGAGACAGATAGAAAACCTGGTTATGGCGAGCGTTCTTCTGAGAGGCCAGAGAAAGTGTGATTGAACAAAGAGAAACGTAAGTGCAGGGAACTAGGGTTTTTGTGAGCAGCCGAAAAAGAGAATTTGAGTGGGTTACGAATCTTTCATTCGGGTCACGTTGTAACCCGATTTGGAATCGTGGGCTGAGAGGGATTTTATAGTTTGGGCTTTTAAGCTGCCGGATTTTCGTCATTGGGGTCCCTCACCCGTTCCTGTATCTATGCTGTTGATTCAAATCTCTTTAATATAATTTTTTAAATAAAATTTTTTAAAATAAATTTTTATCTATAAAATTTTAATAAATAAAATTTTTAATAAAAATTTATTAAAAATATTAACTTATCAAAATCAAGTATAGGTTAGTAATTTTTATAAGGACTTCTTTGAAAAACATTAACTTATCAAAATCAAGTATAGGTCGCGTAATCATTGTAGTGCTAGTCCACGGCTGTCGTTGATCATAAGAACCACCTTCAATCACTGCCGGTCACCTTCAGCCAACACCTTGTGCAAGTTAGTCATATTTATTGATAACAAATCTAGATTCGCCTCATTTTAAGTTTCAATTTAAATATTTGATTTGTACTTGAGATTTTCTTGGTTTATTCATAATTGGGTCTTTAATTGCACTTGAGATGTTTAATTATATCTTGAATTCAATTAATTTGGTTTCTAGGTTTTATTGTTCAATTCCTACATTGCTTAAGATTGAGCAGACAAGGAATGCTATCGGCTTGCTAGCTCTCTGTTTATCAGAATGAAACTTAGATGTAAATTGCAATTCATGCATAGGTTAATCTACTGTTCAATACTTGCATTGCTTAATATGTCACTGAGCATATTCTCATTGTTATTATTTCTCGTTCACATTGTATCTTAAAATTCTAAATCATATTCTGATTTGCTTAAAAAGAAAGTATTCCAACTATAACCCCATCAATACCACTGCATCTAATTTTCCTAGGATCCCCACTTCACTATTTATGTTAAAAAAAATGCTTTTCTGATATGCTGTTTTCCATATGAAGGCTGAGGTGCCAAGATGTAAAGTGTTTGTTTTCAAGCACAATCTGAATTCTGTATTGTTGTAATCCAATGAATGGCACCATATCAATTAGAATGCAGGCTATTCCGAATTTAAATTGACGGTTGACAAACTGAAGAGACATAATGCAATTTAATCTAGCATTATATATCCCCTCATTAAAAAAATAGAAATATTCAAGACTTTCATACCATTCATTTGGTTGGCATTCAAAATGCTTTTCTGGGTTTTTGTGCTTTCTAAGCAAATAAAATTATCAAGAGAAACATATATAGATATAACCAGCTGATATTCAAGAGAGAACAATACATAATTAAATGCAATAGCGATTACACCCACATATTGACAATTTCACACTTTTTATTTTATCTCTTCCCTTCTCTTCTTATTCATGCTTATGTTCCATTTTTTTTATAATTTTTCAGTCTTTCATTTTGACGTTGCTTTTTATTATATATTCCTATTTTTTATAAGCTTATGATGTTAATCCAATAACTTATTTTTTCTATTTTTTGCCTTTATTTTATGTTGGCTTTGGTATCTTTGTTATAACTCATTATTTTCTTACATAAAGAAACAAATGGGGTAAAATGTTACAATAGAAACTTAAAAAGAGAGGCACGAAAATTACAATGCCAGCCAGTCATTTTTAGTCTATGAAACTTATAGTATGATATTACAGGAAAAGATGGTGGATTTATTCATTACTGTGAATAGATTTTTCTTTTTTTTTTTTTTTTCAATTTGTAATGAAATAGGTTACATTTCTTCTGTAGCAATCCTTGATTCCGTTCCTTTCTTTTTGCCACAAATTCTCTATGTTCGCATAATCCTGTAAGCTGTTATAGCATGTGTATAATACTTGCAAAAGCTGCAGATATATGGAGATATCTTTTGCTATTAGCCTTGTGAATGAATTGTTGCATTTGCAGTTCATATGTTAAGCTATGTTCATATTCTGATTAAATTATTTTTGATATGATTTAACTTTGTGTTTTAAATTATCAACAAGGATTGCATCATCAAGTTATTCTAAGTTATATATGAATTTGGGATTTTAGTTTTCAGTTTAAATTCATTCTTTTTTTTTCTTGTGATATTTAACGGATTGCTTTTTTTTTTTTTTTTTATTGTGATAGTTAATGGGCTAATATATTTTTTTTAATTTTTTTTTTGTTGATGATTGAATTTTTTTTTAGTATTACAATACATAGATTGTTGTAGCATACTTAGTAAATAGGAATCTATCCTCCATAAAATGAAGGTTTATAAAAGGGAAGTTTACCCAATAAATAAGAATTTGTCCTCCATAAAGGGAAAGTTTATGAAAGAAAGGTTTATTCAAAATTTTCTGAAAGGTTAAACTCACGTATTGTAGGAAATCCCACAAACTTTGAATTTACCCCCAATATTTTGCCATCAAGATGGCTTTGATGATTGGATTTGAATTTTGGGTTGTTTTATTTTTGAGTTATTTGTTTTTTTTAAGATGTTGGGTTGTTGACCATATTTTATTTTTAGCCCATATATTATTTAAAAAAAATTCAAAATGATGAAAAACTTGATAATGATAAGTGGAGTCCAAATTTAAAATGAACTAAAAATCCAATTCTAATAACTATAAGTGGATTAGATCCCAAATTCAAGATAAGGAAAAAAATCTATACTCTAATTTGGGCTTTAGAAATTTAGATTGAGTAATATGAGTTGCATAATGTTCTCATTAGTCAAGTGTTATTTGAGAGAAATATGAGTTGCTCAAAAAATGAAGTTTCCACTGTAAATTGGGGGGCTTAGTGTTTGAAAAGATGATTTCGAGCCCATTAAATTAATAGGCTTTTTATTAACAGGCCTAACACCTAGTCAGTGCTCTAATCAGAGTAGTTCTGTAGGTCTCTGTTTAGGCACTCTACAAGTAAGCATGAACAGAAGAAGATTCTTACAGTAAAAGAAAAGTTAAATTTGAAAGTTTTAATTTAAAGTAGTTAAGATTTTGTAAGATTTGTCCCAATTCTATGCAAATTCAAACTCCCAGTAATACTAGAAAAAGGAAAACTATATATATATATATATATATATATATAACCTTACCCATGAAGGGGTGGACACGTTACTTTACCAATTTAGCAATAAAATTTTCTGTTCTCACAAAAAAGAAAAAGAAATATAATTTTTACTGTAAAATATTGGAAGCTACAATTTTTGATATCAACATAAAACTGTTGACCTTATACAATACTAATTAGTTAAGAAAAATAATTGTTATATCTTGAAAGTTAATGTTAAATAAATAACTACTATTATACATAGTTATAAGAGTCTATTTGGTATAATATTTTAATAAAAATTTTGAAGTGAACATTTTACTAATAAAATTTTAAAGTTTTTAACAAAAAATTATTAATTATTTGGTAATCATAAATAATTATTTTGAAAAATTGAGTAATTATTTTAATAAATAAATTGTTAATACTTTATTTTAAAGAAATAATATAAAATCTTTAAAATAAAATAAGAATATTTTAAATAATTTTATCTTTTAAAATAACTCGAAAAAATTTTATTATAAAAACTCAAATTTTAAATTTTTTCTAATAGAAAGAACTTTGCTTTCTTAATTCTCTTAAATCCTTATTTAGTACCAACTACACAACGTCATAAAATTTATAAAAAATTTTTATTATTAAAAAGGTTCTTTTACTTAATAGAAAAATTAAATCGAACAGTCACTAATATAATTATATTAATGAATTGCAATTTTAATAAAATTGATATTTTTTTAATTATTGAAATTAATTGATACATCAAATAATAGAAATTTATATGTCTTTTTTTTATTTTAATTGGAAATATTATTTGTATTTATTTTTCACAAAACCCTGTTGTAATGTTTTATGAACGAAACTTTTAATTTTATATTGTACTACAAAGGGAATAACCCTACCTAATAGAAGGAATTAAAATAATATCACATCAAATTAAAAGATATTAAAAGATTCCGAAATATTATTTCAAATTGAAAAAATCAAAATTTAATCAAACAACGCATCAAATTCAAATTCACATGATTAAATATGTGAATAAAAAAGTGTTAATATTTTTGCACGTGATACACGAGGATCTGTCGGAGCACAAAAAGATAAAAAACTAAATAATTTCAAGCGGACAAAGTCAAAGTTATTTATGCTATTATTTATTATAATTCTATTCCCATTATTAATGATTTTCACCCTTTTTTTTTCATTTTGATAAACTTTTGACCAACTTTAATCTGCTTTATTGACTTATTGCTGATAATTTTGTTTTCTTTTTTCTTTTTTCCTTAATGTTTATACAAAAAGAAGGTGGCCTTTTGTGTATAAATTGTCATTCAAGCTCATTTGAAATATGAAGTTTTTGAAGAGAAGCCATAAGCAGAAGCACTGAAGGCACCACCGCCGCCGCCGTTGTCACCGCCACCGCAAATACCACGGCCTCCACGACAACCACCGTTCCTCTTCTCACTCCTTACAAAATGGGAAAATTCAACCTCTCTGATAGGTTTGTAACTTTGTGTACATACTTTCTCTTATATCCTTTCCAAAATATAATTTGAACTTTGTTGAGAGTAAAGAAAGATTATTTCACATTAAGCAAATAAATTTCTAAAAAGAGAAAACAAATCTTAGTCTTTACTATCTTCTACTTTGATGTTTATATAAATATATATATTTATATATAAAAAGAAAAGGGAAAATAGATCTCTTTTTTTATTTTTTTATTTTTTATCTTTTCAATATTGAAAGTTTATAATTGAATGTTTATTGAGTTTTAGTTAATATCTATTGAGGGTGTTTTTATCTAAAAAATTATTTTTTATTAGCTTGATAAAAAATTTTGAAATATGATTATTTACATAAATTAGATTTAACTTAGAGTTTTTTTAAAAAAATTTTCTTATTAATTTAAGGGTAAAAGAATGCAAGCAGGTTTAGGCTATTAAATCGATTAATCACAATTATTTTGAAAATATATATTAAAGCCTTAATTTATTAAAATATGACAATTATACTCCTATCAATAATTATTATTTAAAAATGTACAGTACTTATTAAACTTTTAAAATTTGTCAAAATCTAATATATTTATTCATTTATTAACAGTATATTTCATTTTATAATATTATATATATTTTAGTTACATAAAAATATATTTTATTTTATTTATATTTAATTTATTAATATTTAGTTATCAATATATATTTAAAAAAGGCTTTAATATTTTTCAAAATAATAATACCATTTATCTTTATAAATCAACATCAATCAATTCATTAATACTAATAACACTAGCCGGTATGATTTAAAATAATATATCTAAATTTTGTAAATATGACCAAACTATTATCATATCAAATTAAAAGATACCCAAATATTATTTTAAGCTTGGAATATCAATTTTACGTCAATGAACTTATCAAATTCACATTATTGAATCAAAATTAATAAAATATAATTTGATTTGATTCATCTTAAAAATAAATTAAATTAAATTTAAAAAAGTCTTTAACTTTGATAAATGATTGTCCAACGACATAATAATTTATTTTTGATCATGTGATGCACGAGATATTCCAAAACACAAAAGGATAAAAACTACATCCTTTAAAGGGACCAATACTACTTTTTTCAAAGTCACTTTTCTTTTTCATATATTTTTTTGTAAGGATCTAAACCTTTGATCTTTTTCTAACTCTAATCTGAATTATTGACTTATACCAAATCTTTTTTTTTTTTAATTAAAATTTTTATATAAAAGCGAAGGTGGCTTTATATATGTATATAGTCATTGAAGCCCATTTGAGAAGCATTTGAGAAGGAAAGTTCTTTTTAAGAGAAGCCATAAGCAGAAGAAGAGAAGAAGGCAAAGCAAATTAAAGAGAGATAGAGAGAGTAAAGTAAACATGGCAGCCACCATCGCCGCTGCCGCTGCGGGAGCCACCACTTCGGCCTCTGCGACAACAGCTACCGTCCCTCTTCTCACTCCTTATAAAATGGGAAAATTCAACCTCTCTCACAGGTCTGTAATATATACATATATATATATATATATATGTATGTATGTATGTATATGTTTGTATGTGTGTATGCTTTTCTGTCAATCGGAACTTTTGTTGATAATAAAGAAAGATCATCTTATAGTTATACAAGTAAAATTTCTTGGTCTATAGTTTTTGCTTCTTTAATGTTTATATGATGTAAGAAAAAATGGAAGATCAATCTCTCTTCTTTTTTTTTTCTTTTATTATCTTTTAATATATTGAAACAATATATAACTAGAATGCATGTTTATTTTTTGGTCTGAACTGCGAATATTATTTTAAAAGTATTTGTTTTATAATACAATGGTTGAAATTTTGGTAATCATATCTAAAGAAAATGAAAAAGAAATATATTAAGATTCATTTAAATATCAGATAAAAAAAAATCTCATTAGAAAATTTTAATTATTTTTATTGATCACAGGAAAATTTTAATTGCTATAAGTAGTTTTTAATTTAAGTTGACTAATAATTGTGGATATAAAACGTTAGGTTTGATATTTTGTAAAGTTGTGAAAAAGACACATGCTATAGTGCAAACAAGTTCATGCATCTTGTTGAGCTGTGCTGAAAATGACTAATACATATATAAAATTAATTAAAATAGGATAATAATATTCGGGTTCTTAAATTTGTATATTATTACAAAGAAATATATAATTTATTTATTTATATCAAACAAATCGTAATCTCTATTGAAATAACTAAATTACCATCTTTTATGTTGAAATTTTAGATTATAAGATATATATATAATTTAAAATGGAGGATATTTTAGTTATTTAAATAGGATTATGATCCTATTTACTGTAAATGAATAAACTATACTCCTTAGTTGTGAAAATGTAAAAACTCAAAGACTCGAATAATACTATTTTATTAAAATCATTATATTGAAACTTATATATTTTTTAAATAATAATTTAACAATAAATTAATATATATCGGCACCAATAAAAAATAGAAATTGTAAATACGGGCATTAAGAATTATTTTCTTATTTGAATAAAACCATTCTTAATTTTTTTTTAACTTAATAAAGTTAATTAATTAATTTTATTATTTTTTTAAATTTTTGCAGAATAGTTTTGGCACCTTTGACTAGAAATAGGTCATACAACAACATTCCCCAACCACATGCAGTTAAATATTATTCTCAACGAACAACAAATGATGGCTTACTCATTACTGAAGCAACAGGAGTCTCTAACACTGCTCAAGGGTAATTTCATTTATTTATTTGCTTTTATAAAAATATTTATAAACAAATAAATTTAAATATTTTTAACAATTGACATTGCATTTCATACGTGTATTAATTACATGTGGTAGATATAATTTCAATTATTGACAGTGTTTAAATCCAACAATTTACAAATAACGTGAAAAAATGTGTAAAGTTAATGGGCTACTTATCTATCCCCATATATATAAATAGGATAAAATATAAAATATCTACTTACTAAGAATTAATTATAAATATTTTTATAAAAATTTAAAAAAATTTGTTGTACATAGAACTAGGCATTTTTAAACTTCATTACATGTAATAATGTAAAAATTGTACAACTAATTTAATGTTGAAAGTAAATCTATGATGTATTATAAATTTAAATATCATAATTTATTGATCTAATGGTAAATCAATAGTATAATAATGTTGCATCCTGAGATTAAATTGAATCGAAGGTACCCAAATACTCCTGGAATTTGGACAAAAGAGCAAGTAGAAGCTTGGAAACCAATTGTGGATGCTGTACATGATAAAGGTGGAATCTTCTTTTGCCAAATTTGGCATGTAGGTCGTGTCTCTACTTATGGTATGATCAACTCTACATCTCTTCAATTCTTTACTTGCAATTTCAATTTTTAATTTGTAATTATAATTTTCAAACTTTTCCAATATAATTCATTTATTGAAAATATATTAACAAATTCTATGTGATGGTGGTTTTAATACATAAATGATATGCATAGATTTTCAGCCAAATGGTGAAGCTCCAATCTCATCTACCAATAAGGGAGCGACACCTGGCATTGATGGAGTAGATTGGTCACCTCCTCGTGCATTGAGAACCGAAGAAATTCCTCACATTGTCAATGATTTCAGACTTGCTGCTCGTAATGCCATAGAAGCAGGTATGTATGTGCTTTTCCAGAAGCGATTTTGGAGAAATCACTTTCCCATTCTTCCTCAAATCTCCAGCTTTTCTTGAGGTTATCTGAACTTATATGTATTTAACCTTCTGCGCAGGTTTTGATGGGGTAGAAATCCATGGAGCAAATGGATACTTAATCGATCAATTCATGAAAGATCAAGTAAACGACAGAACCGATCAATACGGTGGAAGCCTGGAAAACCGATGTCGTTTTCCCCTGGAAATAGCGGAAGCTGTGGTTAACGAAATCGGAGCTGAAAGAGTTGGTATGAGACTTTCACCTTTTGCAGCTTACATGGGAGCTGGAGATTCAAACCCAGAAGCACTTGGTCTGTACATGGCAAAAGCACTTAACAAATTTCAGCTTCTATATCTGCATGTAATCGAGCCTCGGATGATCAAAATCAATGATAAGTATGAAACACCACACAGTTTACTTCCCATGAGAAGTGCTTTTAATGGAACTTTTATTGCTGCTGGAGGATACGACAGAGATGAAGGAAACAAAGCTGTTGCAGAGAATTACGCAGATTTGGTTGCTTATGGTCGATTGTTTTTGGCTAATCCAGATTTGCCAAAGCGCTTTGAGTTAAATGCACCTTTGAATAAATACAACAGAAGCACTTTTTACATTCCTGATCCTGTTGTTGGTTACACAGACTATCCATTCCTGGAAGTTCCTGCTTGAATAATTTATCTATGTTGCTTGTAAGGATTATTAATTGATCTTATATTTGCTTTTCATGTTGTGAATTTTTAAATTGCTTTTGGTATTTGGACTTTCATAAGTTTTTATATGAGAATAAAGGGCAAATTGTTGGTTCTTGATAATTATGGTATGATCAATATGTCATCTACGTCTCTATTGACCCTTGATCATTCCTATGCATGGTTTATATTTGCATATTCTTCATTAACAAAGTCAAGAAAAAGGTAATTTTCAATTCCATTAATATTGTAATATTTGTAATTATGCTTTCATCAATGTATAAGCTTGATTTCTATCTAACTCATTTTTATATTTTTTTTGCTTAAACAAAAATTCCTATAATTATGCATATTTTACATCTGTTGAGTATCATAATTACTTTAATATTAGTGTAATTTGAAATGGGTATAAAATATATCAATTTGTATGAAAACATTAGTCGACTTTTAAAATTATGTCATTAAACCACAAAATTTTACCTTTATAAAATTATTAACAAATTCCCAAAAAATGAGATCAAATTTGTTATAGTGAAATTAATATCATATTTATTTTAGAGAAATTGACACACACCTCTTGAAATTTGGGGACCCTTGATGTTTGAGGTTAGAGAGGTGTTCCGTAAAATTTGAAAAAATAGACAGATATTTCTTGATTAAAACGTCTACTAGTTGATATGTTTGTTATTGTTTTTTTGGTCCTAAAAATTTAATAAAATATATTTTTTTCAATTATATAAATTTAGTCCCATTTTATGTAACATACTAAGTGCTTGTTTAATTTTTCTTTTTTATTAGTTAAAAGAATTTTTTTAATGATAAAAGTATTTTCAAATTTTTGAATTTTGTTTGATTAGTAATAGCGAAGGGGTTTTGACTATTAAAAAAAGCCATTTTCTTTTTACTAACAAAAGTCGAAACTTTGGGCTTATTTTGGTAGTAAAACTTTTCCAATTTTTTTAAAAAGTAAAATTATTTAAAATATACTTATTCTTTTTTAAAAATTTTAGGTATTTTTTAAAAGTAGAATATTAAAAAATTATTTTTTTAAAATAATTATTATTCAAATTTTTTCAAAAGTTATTTATGATAACTATGCGGTTAATAAATTTTTATTAAAAACTTTACTTATAAAAATTTTACGAATAAAAAATCCACCCAAAAAAATTTTATTTGAAAAGTTATGATAAATGGTCCATAGTCTAAAATATTTAAATTGAACTTTCTTATCTACTTTGTTATTTTAATAAAATCTATAAAAACTTTTTTTTATAAAAAATATTATTATAAAAAAATTAACCAACAAGTTGAGGTAAATCCATTTGAAAATTAAGTATTTATTTATATTTTGATCTTTTTAGAGTAGCAATTTTATGCGTTGGATTCTGCAAATTTTGACTATATATATTGTTGCCTCCTTAATTACAAACTAATTAGCTTCAACCCCACGTCAAAGCATCTTTTTATTTTTTTCCTCTTTCTTTCACTTTCAATCCCGAATAGGTTATAGTCCATTTCTTAAATTTAATTTAATTTAATTTAATTTACATGTAAGCAAGTAAAATAGGTATAATTTGCATATTAAACAGTGCCATTCAATAAGCCCCCCGATAGGTTATGGTCCAGACAAATGTTTTCTCTATAGAGGAATTCAGCTAAAGCCTAGCATGCATGAGTGAAAACAATGTCTTCGTAAGAAATTACGAACACCAATCTCACATTCTAAGTCCGTATGCACTTGATCTAAAGTAATAGCAAATTAACTTACAGTTTCACAGTCACAGAGTTTACAAGCAATGCATCGACTGGTTCTTCTCCAGTTCTATATAACCTAATCTAATTATTGGATTCAGATAAAATATGAAAGCACCTAGCTAGGGTTTTCAGCTGATAAAAAAAATAAAAAGAACATGAGATCAGTACTAAAGAGCAGGCGCGATATGGGCGATGAGTGACCTGAGAGCTAAGTAAGATCGATGCCCTACAAGATAGATTGTAAAGTTGAAGACGTATGTTTTCTCTTCTGCCTTCTTGTTCTTCACTGAGATTTTCAGGGTACTGTAAAGGAACAAACCACGGAACCTTATCTCTCCTGAGTTTGAAAATCATGTATGGATAGAAGGTTCGTAGAAATTCACAAAAAATTTCTTTTTGCTACAGAAATATCATCCATGAGGTAGACTAAGACTATCAAAATAGGGATAATATTGTAAAATTATACTAATTTTAATCTTCCAAGGTTTAATTTTTTAAGTTTACCACATATTTATTTTTTTAATTAAGATTAAAAATCAAAATATTTTTAAAAACGAAAAATATTTAAAATTTGAATCATAAAAAGGAAAACCCTAACTTCATAAATACAAGCAGCAGCCGCCCTTCTCCACCCAGCCAAAAACCAAACACCTGCGGCCTCTTGACCGGCCACCACCCAGCCATTATCAGTCAATTTGAAGACGCCGTCGTCGCCGCTCCATCGCAAGCTTCCGAATCGCACGCATCCCGGCACCACCCTCTATTAACCCACCCCACTAGGTATTTGGCGACTCTCCTTTTTTTTTTTTTGGGTAATTCTGGATTCAATTATGTTAAAGATTAATGAACCTTCGACACAGTCTTTTTTTGGGTACAATTTTGTTAGTTTGGAATTAGAGTTTGATATCCCATCTAGCATTAGAGAAAATTAAATTTGCTTTTTGGGATTCTCAAGGATGGAATGCACAGTTTCTATATATTAGGTTTTAATTTTATATGGATGATTTTTGCTTGTTAGGATTTGATGTCATCTTTATATCAAAGAAAATTTTCAAAATTTTAGTTCCATAATTTTAGTTATGGCACATTCGGAGTTTGAGGAGTCTTTTCGAAGAAATCTGTCGGACCATGAATTGTGGTGTATCCTAGAAAGGAAAATCCGAAACCAGCATATCGAGGAAGAGATTTCCATTACTGAAATCCAGGACGACATCAAGTCTCTTAGTCCACAAGAACTCTGTGAGTCTATATTACAATCATATTTACTGAACTCTGTGATTCACGTCTTAGATGTTCGTTAACTTCTTTGCACTCTAATCTTTATTTTTATTTGAACAGACTTACACCCGACACACGGTTTCCGCAAGTGGCACTTCTTTGCCCAGAAAGTGGATCAATCACATTCCCCTGCACAAGGGTTCTGGAAGCAGACTAGCAAGCGGCGGGAATTTATTATTTCCGAATATTTGGTTGGCATTAAGAGTACATTTACCTACTTTATGATAGGCGAAGGAAGGGGCATCAGTGAGACAGACTGGCGAATTGATGAATTTTCGCTTAGATGTATAGATCTTAGAAAGGATCCTGAGGTACACATTGGGTGCTGTGTAAATAAGGCTTCTTTTTAAGTTAAATTTTAAATTATGTTAATTTACAATGATGTTTTATTTGTTTCAGAGGTCGGGGTTAGCGGTATACAAGCTCTATATGAGAAGAGCTTAGTTGGTTTACAACTGTTGCGTGTTGCTGGTTCCTAAAGAGCAAATGAACGAGGATTTCTAGTCAGTTAATTCAGCTTGCGATGCAGTCTACTGATGGACGAGCTTTGAACATTCTAGTTGCGGATGTAGTTTTTGAACATTCTAGTCGCGGATGGAGTTTTCTTAAACCAGGATGGAGAAAGTTTAAACCCCGCCAACCACAAAATTCAGTACCCCATTTCCCGTGCAATTTGCTGGCCAAGAAAATTTCAATCACCTTGGGCCAAATGGAATAGAAGAAGATGTGGAAAGGTGGCTAAATAATATCTTTACAGCTACTTTATATCTCAAATTTTGTTTGAATTAATCTTTTGTTTGAAACAATGAAGCAGATTCTTTTAAGACTAGATTCGAGTAAGTTTTACGAAATTTTTGTTATTCATCATGATTTGAAAATGAAAGTCAATAGTGGCTTTTCCTCACAGACTATTTTGGCTTAATATTAGTTTTCTATAGATTCTTTCAGAACTTAATAATTTGTATGAAGTCCTCTCGCTGTCTTGCTTCAGTTGTCAACCAGCTTTAGTAGTTGGTAAATTTTTAATTTGGCTTCATCATGGGCCTCAAAGCTGTGGCCTGAAGGACCATCAGTCCAATAATATCTTTAGTTTCTTGAGGTATTTTTTATTGGCCACTTCAATGATTAAAGATATATTTTTTGCTGTAAAGAATCTAATTATTATGAGTGTTCTCCAGGGGGTGACATTGTGGTACATAGCACCTGAAATAATATTGGCAATGCATGTAAAGGGCGATTGTCCTAGACTAATGCAAGCAAAGAATTCAGACTCGTAACTGTGCTTGCCTGTCTCTATTTAGCTAGAGTTTCAGCATTCATGTCACTCATTGGTACTCTTCTCCAATTTTGTTTTCTACACTTGTTTTAGAGAATGAAAAATACCGTTTGCGATTTCTAGAACTGAAAACTATTGCATCTTAATTTTCAAATTTTTGAGAATGGGTTTTTGAAATAATTGAGGATTGGTTTTCATAATCGAAATGTGAAAATTTTCTCATATCTATCTATTTATAAAAAACAGAAAAAGCTTTATAAATTATTGGTAACTGTATAACTATATTCTTCAGCATTCTGCTCTTTTGATGGTTTTGGTGTTTGGATTTGTTCAGTTGACTTCACGTTTGCTAAACAAAATGAAAATAATTTACTGGCAGGCTTTCCCTTAGCTTGTTTAATTGCTTTTAAAACGTTGCTGGATGGTTTTCTGATGAGTGTGCAAACTTGTACACTTCTGTAGGACACAATGGCCAGAAAGACTGCAGATGCCGAAGAAGTACGCGGTTATGTCGAAGCCGTTGTTAACGGCCTTGGTGCCAATGTTCCAAAAGTATAGTTTGTTCTCTCAACAAAAAAAAAAAAAAATTGAAAATCTATCTTTATCTTTGTTGCCAATGTTCCCAAAGCTTATGTATATACCTGATTTTGGTCGATCAGAGACCTTGGTTGACAGTGAAAATGACCACGTTAGCACTCAAATCAAAGGGCCTTTGGTGAGTATAGCATTTCTGAAAACCTTGCGGTAGCAACATTGAACTATATCTTGCTATGAATGTGGAGAGTATATATTATATTAAATGAAGTAACATCATATAGGCATTAACAACATGTTTAATCAACAACTGAATATAGAACAAAACAATTAAGCAACTTTCTGGAAGTTGTTGATATAACAAATGACCAATTAAAACAAACTTGATCTATTTAGTGCTAGAGCTGCATCATCACTTATTCCCTGAGCTGAACTCTGCACACCACAAGATTTGATGCCTGAAAAACACATTCAAATTAATTAAATAATACGTAGCAAGTACATAAATATATTATATATAGGAAGTAGAGAGATAGATATATACCATGGCTTGCGTATTAGGACCATGAATTTGAGCAACTATATTAGGGTGAAATCTATACTCGTTAATAATCCATTTGGTTCTTTTAGATCTGGGTGCTTGTCCCTTATGATAAGTTAAAGTTCGCACTAACCTAAGAACATACAAGTCAACTTTCTCTCTTCTTCCCCCGATAACTTGCCGTTGTGAAAGTACCTCCTCCTCTTTCTTGCATATAGAATAGTACCCATCCTCGTTAACTAGTTTCACATTAATATTTGGCCTCTTTGTGAAGAAATACCACTTATCCTTTAGTGTATGCTTGCAGCGGCACTCACCTATACATACATAGTATATATATTAATGATATTTAATAATGAATTAATTATATGTGAATTACAAAGAAACTATAAAATTAAATTACCGAAGGGAAGTCGATTTGGATTTCTGAAGTAGAGATCATCGATGGTAGTAGTAATATCTGCAGCAGATCCAATTAGATCAAATACTTTGCTTCTCAAATATAAGCTAGCTTAATAAAATACTGCCACTAGGGGCAAATATAGCTCCAATGCTTGTTATATATTCATAAAATGCAGTGCCTTTAAGTCCTCCTTTTTCACGACCATCATCATCATCACTCGTCTTCTTTTTCTACTTCTTTTTTCAACTGGACCATCATCAAATACAGTGCCCCCTTTGTCCTCTTTCTTCATCATCACGATCATCTCATCTCCTTCTTTTTTCACGATGATGTCGTTTTCTTTCTTCATCATCAGGATCATCTCATCTTCTTCCTTTTTCATCATCATCGTCATCGTATAATACGTTAAAAAAAAGGGGGAAATACTTGTTTATGACTAATAAGATATTTGCAGTGAAGAAATTTATAATTTGGACGAATGAATATATACATACATAAATACATATAGAGAGAGAGAGCAAATCCCTTTTCTTTAATACGTTAAAAAAGATGTAACTGTCAAATTAAACTGCAAAGGCAGAACGAATATTACCAGAGCCATGAGTTAATGGAGAAACGTTTCGCTCAGATTTTATATCTGCACAACACAAACGCCGTATAAAAAAAAGCTTATCAAATCAAATAAAAAACCCAACGACAAAAGAAACAAATCATTCGCGAAGGAAGCATTCAATTCAAAAAAATGATTTTTGAGAAACGAATTGATTTAGAGATCAGAGAGATAGAAAACCTTGTGAGAGGCCGGAGAGAGTGTGAGTGAATAGAGAGAGATAGAAAGATAAGTGCAGGGAACTAGGGTTTTTGTAAGGATACAAAAAGAGAATTTAAGCGGGTTGTGTTAGAATCGTGGGCCGAGAGGGATCGATAATCAAAGAATATAAAATTTAAATCAACAATTTAAATTTCTCTATGGATTGTCTCTACTCTCTCGGGGATCCTTTAAAAATAAAATAAAATCAATTGTTCCGTTAATCAGATGTTATTTTTATATTCAGAAAGTGCATAACAAGAAAACTAATCCTATAAATTTTAATTTGATCTCATTCTTTATTTCTGTCACAAAAATCATAATTTGCCTAATTTTTTGTTGCAAACGAGACAGTCGAAATTAATTAAGAGAATAATATTTCTACATGATGAGTTTGCTTCCATTTGTGTCCTATGTATCTTTCTTTCTTTTAAACTCAATTGATGCAATATTCTAAACTTTTTTTCCTTAATTTTCGAAGTAAAATTCATCTTAATTAAGTTCGTAAACTTAATTATTGCACACTATTATGACAACGAATCACAATCAAATATATACGTCAAACCTTCTTATAAAAGGAACATTTCATTTTTAGTATAAATAACGAGGATCCTCTTAAACACTATCAGCAGGAGTAAAAATACAATTATCTCAAAGGGTATCAAAATTCTCTTCAATTTTGACATTTTCCTCCAAACCCATCTTAAAAAAGTTTCATATTTTCAAAAGAAAAGAGAAATACCCTTGTACTGTTCTTGAATATCGCATTAATGTTGGAGATGGCAAGTGCACAAACAAAAGAATACATGGAGAAATGTAAGGGGCATCTTCTTTGGGCATAATTACCCTTGTAATGCAGACAAAGATACAAGCCATTATGCTTGCCAAGTTGTCTGTGCTGATAGGAACGATACCTTCTTTGGGCATGGAGCAGCAGCTATTGTTTCACGTTTGGGAAAACGTTTTGCTCCACCATAATGTTTGCTTCCAATAATATTAGTTAGGAATAGAAATAGATATGCGCTATGTACCATTTATTTTTAATAAACAAATTCTATGTTGGTTATTTTCTATCTTGGGACTCATAATATTAATAAATATTGTGTTTTGAAAATCCATTTTACTTATTTATTTGATTTTTTTTTCTTTGGAATGAATTCAGTGACATCATACAAAAGGCAATTCCAATAAGACTATCCCATCAAATCAAGTTTTGTGCATTAAATGTTTTTTCAAGTGTCATAGTTACTTTTATAATTGATCAATTGTACCCTTCGTGACAGGTTTTGATGGGGTAGAAATCCATGAAGCAAATAGAAATTTAATCGATCAATTGACGAAAGATCTAGTAAACGACAGAACCCGTCAATAAGGTGGAAGCCTGGAAACCGATGTCGTTTTCCCCTGGAAATAGTTCAAGCTGCGGTTAACGAAATCGGAGCTGAAAGAGTTGGTATGAGACTTTCACCTTTTGCAGCTTACACGGAAGCTGGAGATTCAAACCCAGAAGCACTTGGTCTATACTTGGCAAAAGCACTTACGAATTTCAGCTTCTTTATCTGCAGGTAATTGAGCCTCGGATGATCAAAATCAAAGATAAGTATGAAACTCCATACAGTTTACTTCCCATCAGAAGTGCTTTTAGTGCTGCTGCAGGGAACGACAGAGATGATGGAAACAAATCTATTTTAGAGAATTACACAGAGTTGGTTGCTTATGCATGTCCGATTGTTTTTGGCTAATCCGGGCTTGCCAAAGTGCTTTGAGATAAATGCACCTTTGAATAAGTACAACAGAAGCACTTTTTATATTCCTGATCATGTTGTTGGTTACACAGACTACCCATTCCTGGAAGTTCCTGCAGCTGGAATAATGTGTCTATCTTGGATGTAAGGATTTTTAATTGATGCTCTATTTTGCTATGTTGTGAATGGTTAAAGTGCTTTTAATATTTGGAGTTTCAAAAGTTTGTATTTGACGATAGAGGGCAAATTGTTGGTTCTTTAAAATTATAGTATGATCAATTCTACATCTCTCTTGACCCTTTATCATTCCTATGCATTGCATATATTTGCATATTCTTCATAAGTCAATAAAAAGGTATCTTTCAATTCCATTAATTTCTTTATGGCGTTGGATGAGACAAAGAATCCAAGTGCAAATATTTTAATTATGCTTTCATCAATGTATAAGCTTCATTCCTATCATACTCATGGCAACAATCTAATTTATATATTTATTTTGCTAAAACTTTTTTTTTCGTGTAACTACGCATATATTACTCCTGTCCAGTGTGGTGCGTATTTTTCTTTGGTTATTATCATATAATTACTCTAATTTTAGTGTAATATAAAATGCGGTATAAAATGTATCATTTTGTATAAAAAAAAACTAATCCATTTTTAAAACTATATCACTAAACCATAAAAATTTACCTCAATAAAATTATAGCAAATTTAAAAAAAATAATGTCAAAATTATTGTGTTGAAATTAAAATCATATTTATATTAGAAAAATTAACACACATCCCATAAAGTTTGAGGAAATCACTTACATCTCTTAATGTCTGAGGTGAAAAGATTCTCTTAATACCCGTTCGTTAACACGATATTTCATCGTCATTTAAGTTATTGAAATATAATAAAATCTTTAAAATAAAATATATATATTTTTAATTATAACAATTTAATTTTTATTATTTATAATATATAAAAATTAAAATGTTAAAATCAAAATTTTTTATTCTAATAAAATTTGGAAAGAAAAATATGACTATAAAAAAATGCTGTGGACAAGGTGGAGCAAACCCATATCATACTAAGTCATTGCCTGGCAAAGCATAAGTCAAAAGTAAGTAATAATTAGAACAAGGATAAAGCTTTAGACTTTTCGCAAGCCGAGAAAGAAAGAGAAAGTAAAAATTGTTGTTCCTAATCCTAATTATTTCCCATCATGTGCTTAAACTGGAAGGAAAAGAGAAGCCAAAGACACTGTTGCCAGTTTGAAAAGAGCACTAATTTGATCTTCGTGATCATATTGGCAGCATTTCCAAAAGCAGATTATTTTTATTGGTTGGATTTGATTTTATTCTAAAATTTGTTACATGTTTAAGAAAGTTAATTATCACTGTCCCACAAAAATAAAACCTAGAGCTTGGCTGGTAGGTAGCGAAGCTGTCGGAGAGATGATGGTGGTTAAGGTTTTTTAATGGGTTAATAATTATATTTTTATCACTAAACTTATTAAAAATAATAAATAATGACATAGTTGAAATAAATGTGACTATTTATAAACTGTAATTTTATTTTTTTAAATTTAGGGATTAAGTTAAATATTATCATTTTTCAAATTTTAGCTTTTTATGAAATTTATTCGCTAACAGCAAATTAAAGAGATACTAACCTCGGGGAATATTTGCCTATTTCATCATAAGTGGAAGATATTTAATATTAAAATTTAAAAAGTATTTACTATTTTTTAATAGTCAAAAAGGATGTAACAATATCCCTTTTTTAGTATAAAGTTATATTAAGATAAGTGTAATTCTATATATTTTAGTCCCAATAATTTAAAAAATATGAATTTAATTTCTAATATGTTAACTAGGTTATGTTTATAATAAGTATATATGTCTTCTGTAACTTATTTCTAAAAATTAACAGTACCAATACATGAATATATTAACAATAACTTATTTTAGGCATGTCACCATACCAGAGTTAAATAAATAATTTTAAAAATATTAAAATTAAAATGTACATTTAATAATATTTTAAGAACTTATGAATCAGTTTCCCTTGTAATTATGATTCACTTTCCATTAAGGTAATATTGTTTTAGTAATTAAAATTTTCATTAAATAATTTCGTAATTTATCTAATTATTTATTGAACCCATCAAATATACCAGTCTAAACAGTAAATTTTATTTTTATAATTTTCTTTGTTATTTTATACTACAAATATAAATGTTGAATTATAATTATTGGATTATACATTCAATTTTAGGAACCCTAAGATAGCAATTTGACTGTCTCCATTTGAAAAACACAAAATCATTGTTACTGAGACTAGGCACCGAATAGATGCAGTCTACAAAAAAAAAAAAAAGGACAGAAGGGAGGCAACAGGTAAAATTTGCATCAAATTTATCAAATGATTTATGCTGAGAACTCAAACGTTGGAACTAAGAGATTAATCTATTGGATAGATTAACTCATCTATGGCTTGAAAACAAATTTTGCTTTATATAAAAATTTGCATACATAATAGGTTATTTATTTATCTATTTAATATGAGGAAAAAGTTTAAATAAAAAATTTGAATGGACAAGTAGAAGTCAAATGATTGTTTTAATTGATAGAATCAGATATCGTTCTAATTTAAACTATTTAAATGAGGATCTAATTTAAACTATTTAAATGAGGATAAAATTTCATGCGAAAAAAATTAAAGGAGAGTTTTTATTTATTGAAAGGATTTTAAAAAAAAAAATTATTGAGAATACAAGCTTATTTATAATAGACTATTTCTAATCCTACCTAATAAACCCTAGTAAAATAAAAGTAACAAACACGATCTAAACAATAAAATTAAATAAGATCGAATTCTAATAAAACATGATCAGCTGCTTTATTGAGGAGAGACGTAGATATTAGCCTTGAAACCAATTCCGGATACTGGAGAAAAATGGCTTCAAGATTTCATGGTAAAGCCAACGACAAGCATCTATAAAGCATCTACCATACTGATACATAATAACCCAGCAGATCCCACAAGCCCATGCAACGTATAAAATGATATGACCAATGGAGCTTGGAAGAAAGGTGGAGACCAACGAGACTGAAGCAAGTGATCCTGAGGTGATAGCCATAACGCCTGAGAGTGGGAAGGAATTTGCTCGACGAAGTCGAGACTCCATATAAGCTGGAAGTGCAAAGCAGTAGAGGACTGTGGCAATCAGAGAAGCCCACATATTTTGTAGATGTGTTTCGAACAAAGGCTTAGTTCTGCCTTGAACATTTGCCCCCAAGATGCCGATGAGGGCTGGAATTAGATGTAAGAAAACTGCAGGATAGGGCATCGATGAAACCAAAATTTCTTCACTGTAAAAACCACCAATATAAAAAAAAATGTGAGCACAAGGGTTTTGATTATGACGAACATTGTACAAGTAAATAATTTTGATTTCTTTTCAGAAAGAGAAATAAAAGATAGCTACATTTATATACCCTGAAACATTTTGATGATGAAGATTGCACAAGCATCTCAGCATTGTCTTAATTTTGATATCTTCTCACTTACTGTTGCTTCGAAGAGAAGTGAATAAGTGAAATCACATGTAACTATCATATCTATAAATACTAACCAACCTTTGACTAGTTGAACAACATCGTAATTGTGAATGAGAAAGTCTTCAATGATACGGATATATTAATCGTCTTTTCATTTAATGAACTTTTATTGCATAAAACGTAAGATTAGCCAATCATTTTAGTTAAATAATGAAAGAAAAAAATTTAAAACACCTTTTCATACTCTTTTATCAAAAGATTTTATTGAACCCTGCTACATAAGATTTTCTCTTATAGTAGACAGTTTTTTCAAATTCATCTAATTTGGTTATCATTTTCTTCAAAATCTTATTGTAAGAAATAATGTAGTAATAAGTAAAAGTTGGAAGTAATGTCTTCAATTTTGCTTTTTGCTAGCTTTTTCGTTTTGGAACATAATTGATTTGACTCCATGGAGTGCTTTATCTGAATATTAGCCGCTCTTGCTGTTTCCCCCGAAGTTTCAGCCTTCCTATTTTATTAATTTGTAGACTCCATGGAGTGCTTTATCGATGAAATTCAAAATTTCTTCACCGCAAAAACCATCAATATAACAAAAATGTCAGCTCAAGGGTTTTGATGACGAGAATATTGCAAAGGTAATAATTTTGATATTTTGTCAGAATGAGAAATAAATATAACTATATTTATATACCCTGAAAGGTTTTGATAATGAAAATTGCATGAGCATAATATCTTGCATTGTCTTAATCTTGATTTCTTCTCACTTATTCTTGCTTCTAAGAGACGAGAACAAGTGAAAAAGGGTTAAAAGAGTTGATGACACGAATGTATTACACACACACACACATATATATATATACTCATTTAATGAATTTTTCTCCTGTATAAGATCACTTTAGAATTACTCTATCATTCTTGTTACATACAAGAATAATGAAAGAAAAAATTTAAAACCCATTTCATATATTTTATAAGAAGATTTTTTTGGACTATGTTACCAAAAATTTTCTCGGACTAGAATTTAGACAATTTCTTTGAATTCATTCAATTTGGTCGTCATTCTCTCCAAAATCTTATTGTAATAGATAATGTATTAATAATCAAACTAAAGTTGTCCTTAATTTGCTTTATCTGCTATCTTTATCGTTTGGAACATAATTGATTTGACTGAACGGAGTAATTTATCTATACATAATTAGCCCCCCTTGCTGTTTCCCCCGAATTTTCACTCTTCCTCTTGCCTTCTAGAACGAGAGTGAACAAAGAAGGTCAGAAAATGTATTCAGTCAGTTGACTTCCTTCCCCGGCCCCGCAGCCAAGAGTCCTCCCTCTCACCAAAAGAAATAAAACCAATATATTATTGTCGAGCTACTCTTGTAGTTCTTAAATATTATATATTTAAAATGAGATTAAGGATGATAGATTATTCTATTTTTTTAATCTTTTATATTCCATAATTTAAATTAAGATATGTTTAAAAAATAAAAGATAGAACTATATTTAAAAAAAATTAAACTCATTAAATTAATTTATATCAAAACAAAAAAAAAATTAAACTAAGAATGATTGGTCGTTTAGTTTTGTGTTTGTAATTATAACTTGGCTTGATTTGGTCAATTGAGGTGGGCCACTTTTTGTGCAAAAAGAAATGAGAAGAATAAAAATAATAGTATAAGTGACATTGGATCTCCCTGCATCAAAGACCCAAAATCACATATTTATTTGTAATTATTATTATTATTTGTTTTATTTGGTCTTTTTAAATTGGGTCAAGCAATTTTATGGTTTAAATATTCATAAAGGACATTATAACTGTGTAATTTATTAAGAATGGAAACGTAGGTATTAAGTCTTCATCGTTTGCCCTAATGATTTCCTTCCTATATAAAGCAAACAAAGGCAAATTTGCAACACACCTTTTGTTTTCATAATAATAAATGAGACTGACGTGGCTCAAGGGCTCAAATTGAATATAACTAAAGTTTCTTTGTTATCTTATTACTCTTAATTTAATAATACCAAAACAAACTTCCACATTATGTTATATTATATTGTTGCCCATGTAATTTTATATATATATCGTATAGTAATATTATATAATTTTATCGAATTAGTTTGTTTACTTTTTCATATTTTTACTATCATATTAAATTGAGGCTATATTTATTTTTTTCCTTAATGTTTAATTTGTTGAATTGAGCTATTAATTCTAAGTAATTTAATATGCTTATTTGTCTAATGTTATGAAAATTTAACATACTTTTTGTGATTAGACAAAAATTTTATGAAAATTATTATCCAACAATTATGTTATTGTCCTTTTAGTATTTGGATTATCTTCTATTAATAGAACATTAAAACAAAAAAAAAATTGAAATAAAGTCTAGTATGGTATTTTTATAGATTCTAAGCCAAATTTTTAGTGAGTATTATAAGCCTGAGTTAAATTATAAACTTAGTGTTTTGCTAGGTAGAGGCATTTTCGATTATAAAGTTTAAAACAAATCTTTTTTTTTTAATATTAAGTACAAACTATCGATATTACATCGGAAATTTATCGAAAATTTTGTGATGGTATCTCATGTAACACAACTCGAATATTTTCACCCGATTGAGTGGTGAAGAACCCTCACAAGTGGAGGGAAAAAACCCTCACAGGTAGAGAGAAATTTATTCACACTTTAATACGGTAAGCTCCACATATGGTGAGAATTATTTCCTATAATTGGAAAATGAGTATTCCTGGGCAAGGCTCAAAGGCGGACTCCTTCTTACCACTTAGGCAAAGCCTGAGTGAAAGTTTAAAACAAATGTTTAAAAGTTATATGTTTAAAACAGATAATATTTATTAGTAAAATTTTGTATAAAAGTTTAAGATTTATAGTCCCCACTCCATTAATGTTTTAGAGAAACTATTTACTTTAAGGGTAATTATATTTCATTTTTTTTAATTAAAAACATATTTGATATTATTAATTTTATCTTAATTTTAAAAGTAAAGTTAGAAAAAAATGTTTAATAATATTAGGTTTTTATAAGATAGATTCAATTTTTTTGATATTTAACATTTAAAATTTTTATTTCATAATAGTTGTGAATTCGAAGTCACAACACTTCAATAACACCATCACTCTAAAAATCTAAAGGTTAAAATTTTTAATAAGAGATTCCTTGAAGCCATGAAGAATAACTAAATATTAACAAGTAGAAAATGCAATAGAACAATGGAAAGCAATACCTAAGCCATTTTCTAAGGTTTCAAACAATAATGGCGTTTGTAGACCCTTAAATCTAGGCATATTTAATGGCTAAAATAGAATTTGAAATATATAATTAATGCAAATATTAAATTCAATTGCGATAAATAGATTTGCTTAAATATAAGGGTTAAGAATTGATATAAAAAAGATATAAGAAAGCATGATGCATATATATATACAAAAATATATATATATATATATATGGGAAATTATTAGGGACTCTATTTTTTTACATATATTTTTACATTAATTATTAAGTTTTAAATCAAGAGTTTGTGGATGATGCAAATTGAATGAAATAAAATATAACAAATATTTTATATTCATTAATTAAGGTCTTTTTCTTTTAACTCTATTTTTTTTCTCTTTCTTAGCTCATAAATTGTAAAATTTCTCACTTGTTTTTATCTTTTTTTTTTACATCTTTTCTCTCATAATTACATCTTCTCATTTTAACTATTATTTGTAAACTAAAAAGTTTAAAAATTTAAAAATTATTATAATATTAATTAATTTGTCTAAAAAAATTTAAATTAATTATTTAAATTAATTAATTCATCTACAAGCTTTAAAAATTATCATAATCCATAAATGTTCAAAAAAATATTTAATTCATGAGAATACAAAGAAAGTTTGATTGCAAAATTTTAAATCCTTCACAATCTAAATTTTTGGCTTTTAATTTTAAATTTATAATATAAATTTATTTTCAAGCATTTAATTAAAGTATGTAGAAAAAAATTAAACAATTCTATTGTCATTATAATTGCTATTATTGTTGCTGCATCTATGTCTTTTTATAAAATAATAATATTAAATGTCAAACTTTTTAATATATATTTACAAACTTGGCATCTTTTTTTGCCAAATTTGGCATGTATGTCGTCTCTCTACTTATGGTATGATTAATTGTACGTCTCCCCAATTTTTTAGTTGCAACTTCAATTTCATTTTAATTCAAATGCCCAAATTTTTATTATAATTTTCAAAATTTTCAAATATATTTCATTTATTTAGAATACAATAACAAGTTATATATCATGGTATTTTTTAATACTTGAATGATATGTATAGATTTTCAGCCAAATAGTGAAGCTCCAATCTCATGTGCCAATAAGGGAGCGACACCTGGCCTAGATGGAGTAGATTGGTCACCTCCTCGTGCATTGAGAACTGAAGAAATTCCTCACATTGTCAATGATTTCAGACTTGCTGCTCGTAATGCCATAGAAGCAGGAGTGCATGTGCTTTTCCAGAAGTGATTTTGGAGAATTTACTTTCTCATTCTACCTCAAATTTTGGTCAATTGAGGTGGGCCATTTTTGTTGCAAAAAGAAATGATAAGAATAAAAATAATATTACGACATTGGATCTCCCTGCCTCAAAGACCCCAAAATCCCATATTTGTTTGTCATTGTTATTATTATTTGTTTTGTTTGGTCTTTCTAAATTGGGCCAAGCAATTCTATGGTTTAAATATTGATAAATTAAGGACATTATAACGTGATAATTTATTAAGAATGGTAATGTAGATATTAAGTCAACATCGTTTGCTCCAATGATTTCCTTCCTATACAAAGCAAATAAAGGCAAATGAGATTGACGTGGCTGAAGGATTCAAATTAATTAACTTATCATGATATATTGAAGGTGTAAAATGCGTCCAAACACCACATAAATTAAAAAAAAAAAGTAGATTGGTATAATGCGAAAATTCGAATAATGGGTGCACGTCAGACTTGTATTTTATTTGAAACACCAAAATTTTGATATAAGAGTAAAATAAAAATACAAATAATTAATTATATAATTAATAACAATTCCATAGTAATTAAAGTAAGTAATTTTAATTTATTTGAATTAATAAAAATCATATTTTAAAAATAAAAATTTAAAGTTCATCGTAGAATAATGCAAATTTAGTAAATTTATGAATTGATAGACCTAGTCAGTAATGTTAATTTTTCAAAATTTAATGATATGAAATATGAGTATAATTTTTTATTCTTACCCACCCAACCCGGTAATTATTTAATTTATATGTTCTTTATTTATTATTTGTTAAAGTTGTATAATTTATTTCCTTATAACATTTCATATTTTTAGTATAAATAACTATCCTCTTATATATTATCAACATGCTGAAAATACAACTATTTCATTTGTTTTAGTTTAAATAATTTATAAGGTGTGAAATGATATCAAAATCGTGTTGAAGTATCATAAATTTATTTAGGAGTATTAACACGTACTTCTCCTAATGTTTGACTTTTTAACACTTAGAAAAAATATTTAGTTTAATGCACACATATCTTTCCTAGGAACATCCATTACCGTTTATTATTGTAGAAAAAGACATTTTTGCTTTTCTTATTTGTGAAATTCTGAATAAAGACAAAAAATTGAAGTTTTTGATTTGTAAGTATTTTATTGGTTTATTGTTTACCATAGGTCCGCAATGCCAAATTATAAGTATCTCACTTATTGTTTTTGAATAGACATACATGGATATTGTACTGGGTAAGCTTGTGTTATACACATGCGAGTGGGAAAAAATGGGATAAATTATTGCAGACAAGCCTTAAATTGTTAAGCCATGGGAAACCAAGAACTTTATTCACCTGCACACAAAACATGTTAAATAGAAAGTAAGATTTCTACAACTGAACACTCTCATAAGACTTTTGCAAAGTCAAACACACTTGAAACTAGTATTTTCTTTGCAATCACCAAGCATAAAATAATCCAGCTTACCCAAAGCACAGCATCCATAAATATATTGACTTTGGTTTCAATTTAAAGCAAATATTTTCTTTTGTTGTACACATTAATACAGAGAGATAAACACACAACTGTTGAACAAAAGTGGGCATCACTTTCAGATTCAGAGGAAAATATGGCAGCAATTAATAATATCTTCTCAAATACACATTGGAATTCAATAAAGAATAACAACTACAATTGTTGGCCAATTCAAAATTTTGGCTTAAACTCCAGTTCACCGAAATGTAGAACCAAAAATCATAGACAACATTCAACATTCTCCACATTATAATACACAATGTACAAGGTACATTTGCATTTATTGGTAGTTTTCAAACAATTGGTTTCATCTTAAATCTATAAGCTTCAAAGAATAATAATGTGCCCAGATTCCACATCTAATTACTGTTAGCACAAAATATGCAAAATTAAAACTAAGAAGGAGACCAACATAACAGTCTTATACTAAATACTTGAGGAACAATACAAATAAACTCTAAAACATGTTTTACGATTTTTATGTTCATAATACAAATTTAAAAAAATGTCACAGAACACATTTTATAGTTTTCAATTTAGGTTAAACTCTAATAGACGCAGGTTTCAGCTAAGGGAATTAAAATGGTTTCTAACTTTCATTATCACCTCAATCTTGCCCAGCTATTGGCAAAAGATATTATTAAATTGATTTTAAAACACCACAGTATGGTCACCATAAATAAGGCTTTAACTTCAACAAAAATCTAGTGCTAGACCCCAAACCCATTAAACCCAACTTGTATTATGCAGCAGGATAACTCAGTAAGATGGTAAAACACAATTCATATCCACCATTATTCCACTCTATTGTCAAGTTATTCATTCATACATGCATGAATCCTTATTCATTCATTCTCACGATTGTCAAGTTTCCACAAGAAGGAAATTTACACATGCATGCAACACTTAGGTAGTTCATTTACCTAGTTGAATCGATTGAATCCTTTAGTTGAAGAAGTTTCCAAATTCATTAAAGCATTTTTTGAGTCTCAAAATGGCACGATTCAGCTCAAACCCATCCAAACATGTACTTCTCATCACTAAATATATGCTTCATAGACAAGAAATGGTGCAAAAACAGCTCTAAGGTCCCTCCACAGCTTAAATCTTACATCCAATCTTGCAAGAAGAATGACTGATTTGATTTGTAATGAAGTGAAAATTTGACACTGCCTTCGTTTTTTGGTTTCTGATTTCGGTACAAGATAAGATAGCTCCTTGACAATTTTTCCTCTATTCCAACATTAAACCAAACACTAAAAGGGAAGTCATTGTGTCTTTACCATTATACCCTTAAAATTAACGGTGAACTAACGTGAATAAATGTTCCTAAGGGAGATATCTGTGCATTAAGCTAGATATTCTTTCTGAGTGTTAAAAGATCAAACCTCAAAGGAGGTGTGCATTAAAACGCTAATATATTTACGAACATAAGTCGTGTTGCTCCATACCGGAAAAGAGAATTTGAAAAAGAGTTCATAGAAAGGGATTCCAATAAGACTATCCCATTAAATCAAGTTTTATGCATTAAATTAAATATATTTGTACCAAGATTTATTAGATGAATGTACAATAACGTGATATATTTGTTCCACTCACATAATAATTGCACCAATTCTAACTAATCTTTTACACACTACTGAATTAGCATGTTAATTCATTGTCAAAGTAAATTGTACTATGTTTAGTACAAGACGATATTGGACTGTATAATTTATTTCCTTATAACATTTCATTTTTTAGTATAAATATCGATCTTCTTATATACTATCAAAAAGAGTGGAAATACAATTATTTCATTTGTTTTCGTTTCGCTGGTTTATAAGGTATAACATGATACAAAAATCCTGTTGATGTATCAGAAACTATTTACAATTATAAATCGTTTTGGTCCATCCTAAAAAAAAAAACAAATTGTCATGATTTTACAAAAGAAACATAGAAAGGGCAATTCCAATAAAACTATCCCATTCAATTAAGTTTTATTCACTAAGTTTTTTTTTCCGAGTGCCATAATTACTTTTATAATTAATCACTTTTAAAATTAAGATATTTATAATAAAATTTTATTGGAAAATTGACAGATACTCTCTTGATGTTTAGGGTAATAGACAAATACCCCTAATGTTTGAAGAAAAACAAATATCCCTTCATATTTGGCCAAATAAACAGATATCCCCCTGAATTATTATGTAGTCTGAAAAATAACTATTTACTTTTATATATTTAGAAGACATGTTAATTGACCATTTTAATTCAGTTATTAAAATATAATAATTAATATACCCTTATGATTTATTTTTTGATAATTGTTTATTTAAATATTTTTGATAATTAGTCTTTAGATTGTTATTAATATTTTAAATAATTTTATTATCATTATTCTAATTTATAACACAATCAACTAAAATAAATAGTAAATAATATTTAAATGATATGAATTATATTATTTACATTTTGAAAATATTTTTGATAAATAAATATGTCATATTGAATATTTGAAATTTATATATAAAAGATATTATAAATAATATATTTATGAAATTCAAATATTAGTTTGGATTTATTTTAATTGTTTTCATAATTTATAATTTCGAGAATAATTATATAATTTGTACATAATTATATTAATTTATAAATAATGCAACTTAAAAAATTTATTCAATTTATAACTAAATATTCTTAATTCATAACACAATCAATTAAAATAAAATTCAAATAACATTTGAATTTTATGAATTATGTTATTTATAATTTTGAGAATATTTATATAATTTACATGTAACTTTATTAATTTATAAATAAAATAATTTGAATAATTTATAATCAAATATTTCAAAAATATTGAATATTATTAATATAATGATAATAAAATCATTTAAAATATTAATAATAATTTAAAGACTAATCATCAAAAATATTTGGATACTTAATTATTAAAAAATAAATTATAAAGATATATTGGTTATTATGTATTAATAATTGAGTTAAAATAATTAATTAATATGCCTTATAAATATATAAAAGTAAAATAATCATTTTTATGACTGCATAGTAATTTAGGGGTATTTATTTTCTTTCAAATATCAGTGCAGGATTTATTTATTACCTCAAATATCAGAAAATATTTATTGATTTCTCTATTTTATTAGATAAATATATAAATGACATAATAAATTTGTCCCATTCACGTAATAATTACACCAATTTTGAGTAGGCTTTTACACTACTGAACTAGCATGCATGTTAATTCATGGTTAAAATAAATTGTACTATGTTTGGTACAAGATGATACTGGATTGGACTGTTTGCTTTAAATAAATAAAAGAAAAACTTTTATTTATATTGTGTACTTAGATTCATAATGTTGATAAGTAAAAGATTTTATTGTTTGAATATTAATTGTTTTGCTTATAATATACTATCTGTTCTTTTGGCTTCTTCTTTTTAATCACTATACATTGAAATTAGCCATCAGGTCAGCGGTGTGAGTTCAATTCCTATCTTCGTTGGGATATGGATTGCTCACTAAATATGAATATTTTTCAAAATTTTTTTTAATAAAAGTAGATTATTTGAGTTTTGGGTATTCTCTAAGATACGTTGAAATCAACAACATATGTACTAAAATTGTACCGTTTCTTTAAATGAAATAATTCTTTTAATAGCAATTTTATTTATTTTTTTTATAACATGACATAAGTGTCATTATTGTCCAGGAATTTTGATACTTTCATGATATTCTAGCGGTTGTTTTCTTTTATTTTTTAAAGTAATTTCTTTAAAAAAAATTTTGAAAAATATATTATTATTTATTATTAAGAAATTAGTGCACATATATATATATATATATATATAGGAAAATTTTTATTGAATTTATTTAAGAATTACAACCTAAAGCTTGTGTTATTAACAGGCAAATATGCACAGGGATTAACATAGAGATGCACGTTAGATATTAGTGAGGTTTATTTAGAAATAATACATTTTTGAAATTAAAACAAGTATTAATAAAAACCACTTTGATTAAGGAAAAAGTGTTTTCGAATTACCAATGGCAACCACGCAAAACCCGCAGAGAGAAAAACCGAAGAAAATGAAAATATTTTTGGAAAAAAGAGAAATTAACAAAGGACGTTAACCCAATTCGTTAACTTTTTGTTATTAATTAATTGAGAGGATAACTTTCCAAATAACTTTTGGTATCTTCTTAGGAACTTCTTAAATTAATAAAAAAAATACAAAATAGAAATTTTATAAATTAATGGGCTGTTTGTATCTCTTGAATGCTTTGAAAATGGAACTCTTACAGGCTATTAATTTGTAGTCATAGTATGTTTCGTGAAAATTGAGATATTTTTAGGCAAATTATTAATCTTTTCTATCTTCTGGAGGTTTTCTATTTTGAGTTTTCTGTTACAGCTAACTGCTGGGATGTTTTGTCGGTTAAGTTTTGTTACTGCAACTCTTGTCTTAAGTGAGTAGAGCATTATTCTAAGGATCATAGTCAAGCACTATTGCTGACTACTGTTCCTTGGTTTATTGATGTGGTATTGTGCTTCAGCTCCGGAAGAGTCCTATTCTTGCCACTGTACTGTCCTACTTTTGGCTACTGCTTATTCTTTAAGGAATACAGCAGCTTATCTGTAGCTTTCTCTACTTACTGTTTTTGTTAACCTTCTACTGCTTCTGGTAATGCCATAGCTACGGCTGGAAGGATCTTTTTTGCTGCTGCTTCATGGATTAATTGCTACTATTTGGCTTTTTCTTGGCAACAATTTTTCTGCAGCTTAATGCTGTTCTTGAACTGCAATCTCTTTGTATTCAAAATCTAAGGATTGCTCTTATAATCTCTCTTTCTCCTTATTTTATTAATAATATATTATTCTGATTAAAAAAAAAATCATATGTTACTTTTAGAAATACAAAAAGAACCGGCTACAATATTTTTAAAATATTGTTATTTAATAATTTATTTTTTCAAGTTTTACCTTTGAACTATATTATAGTATAAAAACTGCATATTACAATAACAATTAATAAGGGTTAATTAGTTTGAGATTGTTATAAATTTTATAATAATCCACTTTAGTTGTATTATAAAAATAATCAATTTTTAAGAGAATTCGTTCGGCGTTTTGTAATTAAATTTTATTTTTAAAAATTATTATGAATTTGAAAAGTAGTTTTGTGTGTTTAGTAAATTTTTTTGTTAAAATATTATAATAATATAAATGACCAAAATGTATATAATGGGTAGTAATGAATGAAAATTAAGTTTACTAGGCAAGTGGTTTTTATATATATATATATTTAATATAAGTATGCTAGCTTAAAACAAATTTATAATAAAAAACATAAAAAAATATAATTATGTTTTCAAAATTAAAAATAAAAATAAAAAAGTAATAAAATAAAAAATATTTTAAATGCAATATTTTAGTTTTAACAATTTCATGTTGTAATTAAAGTTTAAATTTAATAATTATTTTTGAGTTTTTATAATTTTAAATGAGTATATTTAATACTATATTTATAAATAAAACTGTGTTTCAAAACTAAATTTGAAAAAATAACTCTTTACGTAATTCTTAAAATCTGTTATAAAATTGACGATTTTGCTCAAAATAATTTAAAAAAATTATCAAACACTTAAATTAATTTTTGACTGCTCAGTATCAAATGAAATTTTACTGTGAGAGATGTTTTATTATCCTTAGCTCCTTGAATTAATTTTTTACTACTCAGTATCCTTACGCGTGAGAATGAAATTTTACTGTAAGAGATTTTATTTTATCCTTATCTCCTTTGAATTACGTGAAGTGCAATCTAACTAATTGTGTATCTTTCTCTTAACTCTCTCTCGCTCTCACTTTTTTTTCTCATATTTTAGACAATTCGCCTACATTTTTTCGGACCATTCTACCTTTTTTTTTGAAAAAAAAAATATATGTAGAATGGTCATTTGCTGCTTTTTCTTGGTTTCATTCATCAACTTGTAACTGTAATCGTAGGATTGCAGAAAAGAACTTTGTATTGATCAAAGTTTCATTAGATTATTTATGAAGACAATACATCACATTCCACAAAAGGAAATGCAAATTACATGCATATTATATTCACTATTAAGACTTAAGTAGCTTTTGTTGAACTTTTTCCTTAACCGGGGAAGTGGTATGGAAGCATTAATTAAACTTTCATTATTTCTGTCCTAATCTGCTTACCAAAGTGGTCGGAAAGGTGCAATTAATTAATATTTTAAATGCCAATAACTATCAGTACTAGAAAGCTTACTATTGAAGGATTTAATTAATATTAATTCTATCTACTTCTACTAAAGCTAATGCCTAGCTAATAGAATTTCCACCAATGTCTTCCGTTTACGTACATGCTGGAAAAGATTAAAATAAAACATTAAAATTACACTTCTGAAACAGAAATTAAATATGGATTTTGGGATATATAAAGTTCCAATGGACTATATAATATGGGACAAGAACGATTAAAGTAAGAGCATGCAGTTATTGGTTGAAATTCTTCATAGATAGTTGAGAGGGTGAAACAAAACAACACGCTTCCGTAGTAATAAATGGAACCCAATTAACTTTTTGGTAAATTCTCATAAACTTCTTAATTTGATAAAAGAAAGTGCATTATTTATTATTCTCAAATTAACTTCTCATTAAATTGTCTACTTTTTATTATCATAAATTAAAAATATAGTAAATATAATAAAAAATTAAATATGTAACTAAAAATTAGAAAAATGTACAGAAGGAATATTTTATGGATAAAATTTTCTATAATCATAGAATTCTTTACGAAAATATAGATCTTTCTTGATTTAATATGAGGTAAAAGCCCGTTTAGTCTAAAAAATTTGGCTTAATATTTTTTTTTAATTTTAATCGTTTTAAAAATCCTAATTTTTTAAAAAATAACAATCATATCTCTATACAATAATAGTTATTTAAAAAAACTAATAAATTTTTTTTTAAAATTTGAAAAACTATAATATATTTATGTAAAATATATTAATTAAATAAATAACAATATTATTTTCATAATATATTAATAAAATAATTGTATTGTAATTATTTGTAAGAATACACATTCATAATTATTAGAAATAAAAAAAAATAAAGCACAAATAAATGTTAATATAATAATAGAATATAGATTTACAAATTTATCCATTTTATAACACATTTTATAAAATATTTATGATTATATTGTAATTCAAATAATATGTATTTAAAATATATATATATTTATAATATATATTAATTAAAATAATAAAAATAAAATACCAATGTGCTATGAAATATTTATATTATCAATATGCTATGAAATGATAATATTTTTATTTAATTAATTAATGTATTTTATATAAATATATTATATTTTATCAAATTTTAGAGATTTATTAATTATTTTTTTAAATCACTATTATTGTATAGGAGTATAATAGTCATTTTTTTAATGAATTAAAATTTTTAAGAATATTTTTAAAATTAATAGAACTAATAAAGGTATTAGACCAAATAACAAAATGAGGGATTAAACTTGTCTATTTTCCTTATTATTTATTCATTGAATAAATCTAATCGTATCAGAAAATACGATCTATGGAATTTCAATATTCATAATTTGTTAACTAAATGGTAATTTGGGCACACAATATCACCAGTTATTTTTCGTGAATTTTTAAAAAAGGTATTTGGAAATGGTTGAAGTAATTTAATAGGACGCTTATGCCTGTAGCCCTTAGTAAATTTATGAAAATGATTTATTTGGTGTTATGGATAGCTAGATAAGGAGGGACCATTATGTTTTTGTAGGTTGGTCCTCTCCATTGCTCCTCCTTCGTGCTGGGTTAGTTCACGCATGCACAACCTTTGTAATTAAATCTTTTGGACTAAAGATTAATCGTTCAATGTAACTAATACTTACACGTAGGAATATAATTAATTCTAAATTGATAATAACAAGTGATCGAGAGAAAAAATTTAAAAAAAATTGTGGAAGCTTGTCTGAAAGGAGTCGTGCCCACTTTTAAACGACAGATGAGAAATATAGTTTTTCCTTGTTTCAAAGAAAGTTATTGCGTCGCTTTTAGTTAATTAAACAAAAGGCAAGTGTTGGACTTTTGGAAAACTGTGAAAGAAAAAAAAGTTTAAGATTAGCCTTATATATTTTAGTAAAATATACTTAATGTTATCACTAAATACTCGAACTATTATTTTAGTTAGCTTTTAAATACATTGTAATTGCATAATGAATTAAAATTGGCTCTCACACTAATTAAATTCTTAAGAATTTATATACTTGTTTAATATTTATTTTTAGTGCTAATTATTAGTTTAGGAAAACAAACACTGATTAGGTACCGGAGTATGCATATGATCATAAATTATATTAAATGCATTAAACTTTTAATGATGACTATTTTCAGAAAGTAAATTAATCTTCCCTATGCACAAAGGCAAATACAATCTTCAGCACAGCTCCTGGGAAGAAGTGAAATTGGTAGAAGATTAGAGAGGAAGAAAGTCGGGGCTTGAAGAGACGAGAAGAGAAGAAAAGGGGCATAAATTGGGATTGTCGGCAAACAGCTAGCTATAACTAGGTAGTCCTATGAAACCTAACCCATATTAGAAGCTCTTCATATCCTATATATGCTCTCTCCCTCTCTTCCGCTTAATTACTGTCTCTTTTAATTTCCATATTTCGAACTCTTTTATACCTTCGAGAAGAAGAAACCAAACCAAGATGCAAAGCTGCCACTCCAACTGTTGTCATCAAAACCATCGAAGGTGAGTACTTTTTTCGAATATTATCATTGCAAATATACTACTTATGCTTTCTGTATGTTTATTTATTTTATTTCACTTCAGAATATGATTTTAAATTCATATATAGATTACTAGCTTTTTGTGTGAAGATTTACAAATGCATGATTTTGTAATTTTTTGCATAAAATAATCCCCGGCCCAAACATTTTTACATAATATCTTCATTTATATAATTAACACAAAATAAATGATATAATTACATTCTATGTTGGATTATCTTACGTTCCCAACTGATTGAGTGAGTCTAGTGAACCCTAGTTTCTGCTTCGGACGGTGGACCAGAACGTAACTCTTAGTTGATTGACTGGACGTGTCTTTGTTCTAGGGCAAAGCTAATTTAGGTACATCTGTAGATGTATCGTGCTTCTTATTTATGCTCATTATAATTATCTAAATTAGAGAAAAATATAAGGAAAATTTGAATATTGTAAAGAAGGAAAATTTAAAAGAATTGGGTTAAGTGAAGTGTGTACGGTATATCAGTAGGTCTTAAAAACCGAATAAACGTTTTTCAATAAATAAAAGATTATTATTTTTTAAAATCTATCTAAGCTTTGACTTAGAGATCACTTATAAAAAAAAATTACAAGTCAACGTTTTTGCTAAATAGTTAAAAAACATTATATTTGTAGTAAGATCAAAAAGGTCCGACACGTTGGACCCAGACAAATCTAAATTTTATAGTTGACATCTTTACTTGAAATCTTTTCCTTGATAATTTTTTTTTTCATTTTTCATTTTTGTCACTTAGCTTTCTTGTGATTAGTCAGAATCACTAGGTTTGACATAACTAATATATATTAATGTTTCACAATTTATTATGTTATGAAGAGCGACAAGAGTTATGTATCACTAAATTTTAAAAAAAAATTAAAAACCTAAAATAATTTAAATACATGCAAAAGCAGACCACAATAAAATACTGTGCGGTTTTTAGAGATTCCTACATTTACTAGAAAGAATTTTCTTAAAAAAATTATTATCACAGCCTGCGTGCTGCTAAATTTGGCAATATAAGAACAAACCATCTTTCTGTTTTGGCAAAACAGAATCAACAGATGAAAATAATATGGAAAAAAGGGGACTTGATTGTGTTAAATAAGATTTAATTAACACAATGATAAATTAATTGAAACATGTTATATAGAAACAAAAATCTCTCACATAAAATTTAAAAAATTAAAACAAGACTTAAGACTATGAAATATGAAACACAAAACATCTAATAGAATATGGAGGGCCAAATATCATTCAATTTTGTAATGCCATGAGCTAGATATCATTCTAGAGATAAGATTTCTTCTAATTCAAATACATGACTTGAAAGTTCCTGAGCTAAACGATGATAATTTCGTGATAAACAAAATGAAAGAAAATTTTCTATTAATTATAAACTTAATAACGAAAAGTAGGAATATCCTATTTATAATAACGACAAAAGTTTTGCATAAATAACTCAAATTTTATAATTAAACAAATAGTTAAAAATATTTAAATAATTTACTAAATAATTAAATATAATCATAATTGCTTTGTTAATAATTTTTAACTTTTGAGTTAGACCTTAAAAATACAAAAGAAAGTTAGAAATCGTAGCCGAAAATATTAAAATGACAAACTGGCTAGCATTATATGACTCGAACTCAGTGTTGGAAGAGATGCAGGCTACTTTCTGTCCAACAACGAACGTGACATGTGGGGCGGTTGTGGGCCCAGACAGAATAAGACAGACAATTTTAATCCGAAAAAAGTTTAAATCTATTGAAAATTACAACTGAAGAATTAAAGATTTACCACAAAAGAGATGGAGAAAAATTAATTAATTAATTAATTAATGTGTTTTAGTCAATCCCGTAATAAAAATATGGAGCATCAAAATCCAAAGGCTATCTGAGTCATACACCATTTGTCTGAAATCATCAAAATTTGAAAACCCAGCCAATCTCTGTCATTAACTAAAATAACCAATGCTTAGCGAAGAATCTCCACACATAATGTGGAGTCCTACACTCAGATTTTAGATGGGTTTGTGTTTTGTTCTTTATTCTGCGTTTTAAATGAGTATTCTTTCTTCGAGACCCACTCCAATATGTTAGCAATTTATTAATTTTAATAATTCCTCTTTTAAGAGTTAGGTCGTCATGCATACAACGTAATCAGTGTTTAGTTTGGATTTGGGCTGAACGTAATGGAACTGTGTTGTCTATTTTTAATAATATTAATATATAATTATTTTATTCCTTTCTGATATGCTTTTGTTAAATGTTCG
The DNA here is from genome assembly GCA_022749755.1 of Azadirachta indica. NCBI lineage: Eukaryota > Viridiplantae > Streptophyta > Magnoliopsida > Sapindales > Meliaceae > Azadirachta > Azadirachta indica. Next base: position 4,105,417 of record CM040444.1, on the reverse strand, counting down.
GTGGAGAAAGAAGACGCCTTTTCCTTATTTTTTTAAAATTTATATATAACTTAAATTTTTTTTTAAAAAAATTTAAATGAAAGTGAAAATTTTTACTCATAAAATATTAAAAGTTTTAAATACCTGTTTGATTTAACTTTGTCATTAGTCTTAAGGGTTATTTTTAATACTAATTTTTTTTTTAATTTTTAGATGTCATTAGTCTTAAGGGTTATTTTTAATACTAATTTTTTTTTTAATTTTTAGATGTCATTTAGTCGTTGACACTAGACAAAAGATATTAAAAATTAAAAAAATTATTTTGTTATTGAAAAAATTTAAAATTTAAGTTTTTGGGAGTAGAGTTTTCTAAATTTTTTTTGAAGGTATGAATTGTTTACAATATTCTTATTTTATTATAAAAATTTTACATTATTTTTTAAATAGATTTTTTCCTTACACTGTTAAATTTGTTTGAACAAACGTTAAAAAGTTGTAGTTCAGTGAAATATTTTCAATTTTTTTATTATAATATAACATTAGAATAATTGTTATACTGTAATAAAATACAAGTAATTTTAGAGTAACATATTAAAAATAATTCTATTAAAAAAATGAAGAAAACTTCTAAGTTTCATGGTACAGTTCACTAAAATATTTCACGTCATTAAATGGGCTTAGGAGGAGAGATCGCACTGGCGCTTAGCTTTAGCATTCTGGGAAAACAAAGATAAATAAAGCAAAGGGGTTTTAAACATACCTCCTTTCAATTTTAAGATTTTAACACTTAAAACGAAACTAAGGACAATGCACACATACATCTTTGGAGACATCCATTTCCGTTAACTTGCTGTTAATTTAAGGACTATTGTGGTAAAGACGCAATCACTTTTCTTTTCTAGAGTTTGGTTAACATAGCAAAAGAGAAAATTTGCAGAGCTCTCTTAGCTTTGTACCTAGGTCAGAAACTAAAAAAGGTAAAAGAAAAAAGTTTTCTGACTATATAAACAATGCCTTGATAAGAGTTTTCGGAAGAAGAAACTATAGATGATTAAAGACAGCGGCAGCAATTTTCATAATCAAAATCCTTTAAGGCAATTATAATTTTCTTTCTTGCCACTCTACTTATGATCATTTTCTTTTTCCTTCTCAATTTTGCTTGTATTATTACTATTATTTATCCTAAGAGATGGAAATAATGCAAAATCTCCATTGTCGACATCATTTTTAAGTAGATCTTAACGTTGGTTCTAGACAGAGTTCTTTCTTTCTTTGCTATTTTTATATAGACATGAGGCAATTATTATTTATAAATGTGTGAAATTAGAATTTTTTTCTCGGCTTATTCAGTTGATCAACATAATTTGTCGTGATTTTGCAGTGACCAATTAAGTTTCTTAAGCTTCAGGCAATACCCCAAAATTTTTGGATATCTCATCCCAGCACTGGTTGATATTCTTGGTGCGAGCGTTCAAGGCAGTTCTAAGCCTTTGTCCGAAACATACTTACAAAATATTTGTACTTTCTTGATAGCCTCAGTCGTATATTGCTGTGCACTTGCTGCTGATTACAATTCTCGACAGTGTCAAACAAATTCTTCATTCAAAATCTGGGGCGTTATTGCTGTTGTATCGGGATCTCTTTCGTCAGTGTCGGTCATCTCCATCTTTCTTCCACACTCTATCAGTTATATCATTTTATATGTTGCATGGACTTCTGCTGCTATTATCATTCATGTCTATCAATATGGTAGATTGTTTCAGAATGCTTCTTGTTGGCTTTACTACGAAATCCTGAAGAAATTTCTCTCCAATATTTCGAATTGGCTTCGAGAGAACACCATCTTCTCCGATATTTGGAATTGGTTTCAAGGTAACAACAGCTTCAAAGAGCAGCAACAGCTCCCCGTTTAATTATATGTGTATATGATACATAGTGGGGAACATAGTTGTGTGGTGACATATTAGGGCTAAATAATGTACTACAGAAAAGAAAGAAAGAGAGCTGGAAAACTTTGTATCGAAGGAATGTAGCACTTTTATCGATGGAGTGAATGATAAATAAATATATTAAATAACGCCACAGTAATTCTGTGACGATGACTCGTGTGTTTTATTTGTAGAATAACATCATAAGGACTGATAGGGTTCGCCAATTTCCGTTTTACATAAATCTTTGTCTTGTGCTTCTTTTCTTTTCCGTTCCTGCAGTGTTTCTCATCTGCAACACTTCTTTACTGCCTTTCCCTGCTGCTTTCATGTTGCTGCTGCTTTTGTTGAATCTGGGAGGTGGAATTTGATCTTCTTTATTGTTTCTGCTGCTGCTTTTCTCTGTTGCTGCCGCTGGTGGCTACTTGATGCTAACTTGTCACCACATCTGCAGGCTTAATTTGGAACATCTACATAGTTTTATTTTAGAAAAGAAAACGTCGAATCACAAGTGAATTGTAAAGTACAGTTATGTGAAACAAAGAACGAAATTGATCGGTTTATTTCTAATTGATGTGTTCAATAAAGGATGCATAAGATGACCTTTCACTCTTTGAATAGTTCTTCAGAGTAGCCACATAGAAGGCAAAAATGCTAATTTTCTCGTATTATTTAAAACCAATAAAACGATGTAAGATATGTCAAATGATGTGAGATTTATCATGTGGTAAAATTGTGTGATAAAAAACTTTAGAAATTAAAAAAATATATTACTATAAATGCCCTATTATTTAGAATGAGATTTGATATATATAAATATATATATCAATTATTACTTTATTCTTAACACTCTTTTTACAACAATTAATTCAAAAGATCTCCATAAAAAATAATGAGAGAAAATAGAGAGAGTGAGCAAATTTTCCTTAATGTAAGGGGGGGAAAAGAAAAGAAAACTCAGAGGCTTAAATGATAAAAGTCTATTCTTAATTTTGCATTTATAATCACTTGAACCACACACCGAAAAGGTTTTCATAAACCTCTATTTCGATTCACAATTCTCTCTTTATCTCTTTATACAAATCCCCAACAATATAAGTTTGTTATCAATTAACTTCTTTCTCTTATCCAAATTTTATGTTAATTAATGTAACAAAACTCAAAATTAGATTGATATACAAGCATGACAGTATACTCTCTCATACTTGATGTACATTGTAAAAGACATAAACTTATTACTGTTAATCTTAAAATTAGATTTGAAAGCATCTATTTCACAATTATTATTATTATTATTGTTGTTGTTGTTGTGTTAATGCGAATTTGACGAAAGGCAAAAGTATTTTGGCATTAATAATTTTCAATTAATCCACAATCCAAAAATGTTAGAAGGATATGCTTGGGGTCTAGCAGTGGAACCTGAAGACAAGAGAATAAATACTAATCAAAGAATTAATAAATCTCCATTTACTGGTCTTTTATTGGGGCTAAAACATAAGAAAAAACACTAGCCTTAGTTCACACTACGGAAGAAAAAAGAGTTACTTATCATGATTTTTCTCGTTTGTTTTATGAATTTATTGCTATATATCAAGTTAAACTTCATTACACTTCTATAGAGATAAATGAGAAATGATTTAGCTGGAATCTTGATCTTGTTTTAGTGATCAATACTATCATGTGATGTTGTCTCGTTCGTCAATTTATAATGAGAGCTCTACTAATTAGTCAATGTTACAGAATTGCGCTATATGCATTCATTGTGTTTTATTATTTATACATACATATATTAATATGCATTAATTATATATATTATATTTAATTTTAACCATTAAGTACATGCACCAAATTATTTATCAAGAGAATTTTTCTTTCGATTAAAAAAAGGAAAGAAAATTTTAGGTTTGCTACTCAAAGGGAATCATGTACACCGCACGGGCGAACAAATTTCTAAACAAGCAATTATTGGATATTCGGAGACATTATTCATATCTGTCTATGTATTGCAAGTCAAGAAAAATATACAGCACATTGTATTAAGCTATCCTTTGGAAAAATATATTGCAATTTTGAGATAAAAATCTGCCAAATATTTTCCAGCGTAAGCTCATTACGACAAAGTGCTTTTCCATAAGTGCTTATATAGAAATAAATATATAGTTAGCTGATGAAACCACCTTTTTTCAAGCTTAATTATTTGAACGAACTTGCCATTTTTTACTGGGGGGAAAATCCACGAAGCAAATGGCTCAAACTAGGTAATTAACATTTTAACTTTTAAAAATTTTGAAATATTCTCTTATAATTATCAAAATAAAAGAAAGAAAGGACTTTTAAGCTAAATCATATATTAAGGTCAAAACATACAATTAATCATTTTTTTATAATATTTTTGTCATTATGTTTAAGTTAAAAATTGTGATTTATGAGAAAAGAATTAAAAAACTGTATAACACAGATAGAAGTTTATGTCAAAGGTTCCATACTCAAATGCAATGGGTAGCTTGATGTATGCTATAGTGACGCAGGCGGGATAGCGGGTGGGATATAAACTGATGTAGGACAATTTTAGAAAATTAAGAATTCAATAACAAATTAAATTGGTAAGAATAAAAGATTTCCTAAACTAATTAAATTCTAAAATTGTCCTACATCATATAGTATAAACGAGGCCTAACATTTCACAAGTGGTTAGAGTTATGAGTAGGTTTATGCATAATTCTCGGAAAAGAACATTGGCAGTTGTTGGTTTAGTGTTTGAGCAGGATAAGATTTTTGGTCAACATGTGCTTGAATATGTTGATTCTAATTACGCTGGTGATTTGGATAAGCGTCGATCAACTATTGAATATGTTTTTACTCTTACTCGAGCACCAATGAGTTGGAAATCTACCCTATAGTCAACAATTGCTTTGTCTACCACAGAAGCATAGTAAATGGCAGTTATAGAGGCTGTTAAAGAAGCTATTTGGCTTTGAGGGTTACTTGAAGATTTGGGAGTTATCCAGAAAAATATTAGTGTGTATTATGATAGCCAAAGTGATATTGATTTGGCTAGAAACCAAGTTTATCACAGCCGAACAAAACATATCGACATTCAATTTCAATTTCTGCGAAAGATTATTGAAGCAGGTGAAATACTGCTTCAAAAGATCAGAACCACCTATGGAACTTCAATATCCACATGCTCATTAGTTGAATGGCAATTGGTGCATACGATATCACTAGTTGTTTTACACGAATTTTTGAAAAAAGTGCTCAAAAATAGTTGAAGCAATTGAATAGGAGGACCGTTATGATTATATCCCTCAATAAATTTATCAAATATAAAAATGATTTATTTGATATTACGGACGACCAACTGAGGAGGGACCATTTTGTTTTTGTAGGTTGGTCCTCTCTATTGCTCTTTCTTTACGCTGATTTCACTTTAGGGGTTTGGTTGACATACACGACCTTTGAAAGTAAATCTTTTGGACTACCAAGAGACTTAATCGTTTGATGTAACTAATACTTACACGTGGGAATACAATTAATCCTAAGTGAAAAATTGTGGAAGCTTGTCTGAAAGGAATCGTGCCCACTTTTAAACGACAGCTTAAAAATATGCTTTTTCTCTTTGCTTTTTGTTTGTTTTAGAGAAAGTTATCCATCGATATTAGTTAATTGAACAAAAGGCGAGAGATTAGACCTTCTGAATAGTGTGCGAGAAAAAAGAGTTTATTATTAGCATATATTTTATATTTTAGTAAAATATACTTAATGTTATGCGTAAATTCTCGAACTATTATTTTACTATTTTTTTGCATTTTAGTAAGTTTTTAAATCATAATAATTGTACAATGAATTAAAATTGGCTTTAATACTAATTAAATTGTTAAGAATTTATATACTTATATTTGTTTAATATTTATTTTTAGTGCTAATTATTAGCATAGGCAAACAAGCCCTAATTAGGTACCGAAGTATGCATATGATTATAAATTATTAAATGCATTAATCTTTTAATGATGAATATTTTCAGAAAATAAATTAATCTTCCCTATGCACAATAGAAAATACAATCTTCAGTACAACTCCTTGGAAGAAATTTAATTGGTAAAAGATTAGAGAGGAAGAAGTAGGGGCTTGACAAGGATGACAATAGGGTATGGTGGGGGTAAAGAGATCTTTCTCATTCCCCACCCTATTTTAATTTTGAACTTTATTTTTTACCCTATTTTTCAATAAGATATAATAAGGCGGGGATGGAAAATCCCTATATAGGGAATAGATTCTCCATCCGCACTTATTTTTTTTTTATTTTTGCATTTATTGAGTTTAAATACTAATTAAAAATTCATTAATATATTATGTATTATTTATATGTGATAATTATATTAAAAATATAAATTTTAGCACTTGATAAGAAAAAAATTATGAATTATAATTTTTTTAATTAAATATTACTGCATATATATATTTATTTTAAAAATAACAATCATAATATTTTATTATATACATATGGGAATGGGATAAGGATAGAGTAAGAAGTACTAAATTGTTTCTTACCCTATTATTAATATGAGGATTAATCACCATTTATTTTTTGTCTCATTTCTTATTATATCATTCTAATTTTATTTTATTTGAGGCAAATCTCCATACGGTCTAAAATCCATAAAGGATTTTACCATCCCTAGGGCCTCAAGAGAAGAGAAGAGAAGAGAAGAGAAGAAAGGGGCATAAATTGGAATTGTCGGCAAGTAGCTAGCTATAACTAGGTGGTCCTTTGAAACCTAACTCATGTATAGCTAGCTGTAACTAGCTATATATGCTCTCTCGCTTTCTTCTGCTTAATTACTGCCTGTTTTAATTTCCATATTTCGAATTCTTTAATACTTTCCAGAAGAAAAAACCAACCTAAGATGCAAAGCTGGCATTGCAACTGTTGTCATCATAACAATCCAAGGTGAGTATTTTTTTTTTTTTTTGGGAATATTATAATTACAATGTAATACTTATGCTTTTATTGGCCCACTTCTTCTCCTATTAAAGAGAAATCTACTAACGACTCCATTAATGATTTCTCTATGTGCAGTGAGCGAATTTCTTTTCCTCGATGTCATATCCGAACATTTTTGCTTTTCTCATTCGGCGCTTATCGGTATTGTCTGCGCCAACGCTCAAGGCACAACAAGGCCCTTGCTCGTGACGCACGCTGCAAATATTCTCTCTTTTCTATTAGCCATAATCTTCTACCGCTTTGCGTTTGCAGCCGACGTGAAGTCTCGACAAAGTCGTGGAAATCGCTCCCAGTTATCGAACTGGGGCCTCACTGCTGTTATCTCGGGATCTCTTTCATCAGTCTCGTTGGTTTCCACCTTCGTTTCAGGCTCTGCTGCTTATATCATATTACGAGTTGCATGGACTTGTGCAATCATCGGTGTTTCTGTCAACCAATATCGCATACTCTTTCTGGTCGCTTGGCGTTGGCTTTATCACGATTTTTTAAAGCCATTTGTCTTCAACATTTTGAATTGGCTTCAAGGTGATTAACATGGTGACTCAACGGCCGCAAGGATTGCCGGTGTGAGCTTACAGATCTGCTAGGGAATTATTTATTTTATTTTATTTTATTTTATTTCACTTCAGAATATGATTTTAAGTTCATATGTAGATTAGTAGCGTTTGTGTGAAGATTTACAGATGCATGATTTTGTAATTCGTTGCATAAAAAAATCCCCGGCCCAAACAATTTTGTATAATATTTTCATGTTTATAATTTACATAAAATAAATAATATAATTATATTCTTTATTGGATTATCTTACGTTCCCAAATGATTGTGTGAGTCTAGTGAACCCTAGCTTCTGCTTCGGAGGGTGGACCAGAACATAACTCTACGTTGGTTGACTGGAAGTGTATTTGTTTTAAGGCAAAGCTACTTTAGAGGTACATCTATAGATATATCTTGCTTCTTATTTATGTTCATTATAATTATCTAAATTAGAGAAAAACATAAGGAAAATTCGAACGTTGCAAAGAAGGAAAACTTAAAAGAATTGGGTAAAATGAAGTGTGTACGATATATCAGTAGTACCTTGGTTCTTTTCTTAAAAATTGAATAAACGTTTTTCAGTTAATAAAAGATTATTATTTTTTAATATCTCTAAGCTTTGACTTAGAGATCACTTATAAAAAAAATTAATAAAAAAAATTACAACTCAACGTTTTTTCTAAATAATTATCTTATAAAAAATGATTAAAACGCATACTAAATTGAGTTATAAAAGATTATTTTTGGGGTAAGATCCAAAAGGTAAGACAGTTGGACCGAGACAAATCTAAATTGTATAGTTGACATCTTCACTGAAATATTTTTGTTGATAATTTTTTATTGGCATTTTTCATTTTTGTCACTTTGCTTTCTTGTGAATAGTCAGAATCACTAGGTTTGACGTAATTAATATATATTAATGTGTCAAAGAATATTATGTTACGAAGAGCGACAAGAGTTGTTATGCATCACAAAATTAAAAAAAAAATAAACGTAAAATAATTTAAATACATGCAAAACATTTTGAAGCAAACCATAAAAAAAAAAAAAAATTAAGTTGAAGTTTCTTATCAATAGAATTCTCAAAATTTTAATTCAATAAAAGTTTGTCACTTAGTTATATAAAACGATGTGCTTCAATAAGCAAATGGGGTGCGTTTAGATATTGTCGAGGCATTAGCTCTGTGGCCCAACCTTATGTCTTTTCTAATATGGGCATACCAATTAAACGAACTTTGAGATGTTACGTTTGGTTCTAACCCTAATTCAGCTAAAAGAAAAATATAGGAAGCCTATTTTCACCATAAAATATACTCTAATCAGTTATATTTCAATCAAAAATTTCATGTTGAAAAATCGGACGGCCAATAAGCTTCTTCTAATAGATACTGAATTAATTCAACCCTCTCAAAATTGTCACCGGATCACACACACACACACACACATATATATATATAAAAGATATTTGTAACATTGCTTTATCAAATGCTAATACATTTTATTATACATAGAATTAAATACTTTTTAAGTTCTAAATATTTTTAAAATATGAAAAATTTAAAATAAAAAAATTTGAGTATAAATAAGTTAATATAATATAAATATTCAAATAAATAATTGTATGACAAATAAATTTATGCATTAAGATTTTTAAATTAAATTTAATATAATTATAAATCGTGTCACATTCATATTATCTATTTTTCAATGTATCACTTTTATCACTTACTTATTAATTGTATCATTTCTTTTTAATCCAAAAATCTATTTATTCGCATAGCATTCCTATCGAATTAACTCAAACTGTCACTCATGTAAAGGTTATAAACAAAATAGAAAATTGACCATTAAGAAAAAGAACGGAGTAATAACAATTAGGTCCCTAAATTTTAATGAAACAACATTTAAAGTATCATTTTGTCAAGTTTAACAACCGGATCCCCGATGTAAATGTTAATGAACTTTATAATAGGTTAAGGCTAGCTACTTTTAAGAACAATAGGACCTAAACTAGCCCTAAATTGCATTAAAAATTTAACTTGTGACATTGCTAATTTATCATTTAAGCATATGGAGGCTTCCATACGTATATTTTAAAATCATGTAGATCATCAGGATCTAAATTCAACATATAATAACAAGTATTTACATAAGATAGAAGAACAAAAAATAATGAAAAATACATTATTAAATAAAAAAAAAAGATAGGCATAAGATATATAAAATAATGATAAATGTGAGTTTTTTTTTTTTTGGTGTTGACTTTATGAAAGATGGGACCATGCATGTACAACTTACACTAGCATAGAAAGGAATTACCAATCTGCTGCTGAATTTCCGTTTCATTTCTGCTCTGCCTTGCTGCTATTCTTCTCCCTGCTGCTGGCCTATTGAACTTCTGGTTACTTTTTGTGCTTGCTGCTGATGGCTTAATCTCTTTTCCTTTGGATGCTCTTTGTTAACCTTCTCTTTCTTTTTTATTAAACCCTTGTAACAGTTTTCTCAATTTCTAATAATTACTTTAAATTGTTATTAAGCTACTGGGTTAATCTACTTCGAGTAGTCAAGATTTCATTTAATATACGTATTAATTACTGTACATTATAAATTATACACGTTAGATTTTACGTTTTTATCGAATCAAAATATCATATCAGTTTGTCATGTTTATTATTGTTATTATAATATATACTATGGACTTAAACAGAAGTCACTCATAGTGAAGTCATTATAGTGACGCACAAAAGGAAAGAAAATCAAATTCATAAAGCAGATAGAGAATCTGTGGTAGGCAAAATGATCTCCTTTAAATCTTTGGTAGTGGGACCAGAAGAGATGAGCCATTATTGGCCGTGTGGTTTCAACATGAAATAACGTAAATTTGATGCGGTGCCCAAATATTTAATAACCATGTCACTAGGTTTTTCTATATATGATTGGTTGTGGTGTACGTCTACTTTTATAAATTATTATAAAATCAAAACCCTTGTAAAGCAACGGAATGATATTTATGACTTGTTTAATTTCCTCGAAATATCCATTCTACCAAGGTATAGTATTAAAAGACTATAGAGACTTAAACATAATAAATAGATAAAATCATATTTTCATGTGATAATATGTCTTAATGGCTTAAAAGTTCTTAATTTTAGATTTTTATAGTTTGTACCTTCTGGGATGTACTTCTCCATCAGTTTTTCATTTTTTTAGCATACGGGCAGCTCTTATTTGCCTTTTAGCTATTCTTTATTAATAAAATCTATTATTCCATTTAAAAAAGAGAAATTAAGGTATTATGATATTTTATTATATAATTATTATGGAATAAAATTATTAATAGTCAAGTTCAAATGTACGAGTTATAATAAAGACAAGGGCACCTACCATAAGAGAGAATTATTGACGATCAAATTTAAATTTATGAGTAATAGAAATATAGGTATTCATGAAACAATAATTTTAGTAGTTATACATTCAAAAGTTGAGTTGAAATACAGCATTCTCAAGCATACTTTTACTCTCCTATGTACTCAGTTTTCAACATTTATCTCTTAGTCTTCTTTATTTTTCATTTTTTTTTCTATCTTTAGGGTGACAAAGAAAAAAAAGAAAAAGAAATTTTTTTGCTGGCTATATATATATACACTGCAAGACAGTTGTGGGAAGAAGAAACCATAGATGATGCAAGGCAGCGAGTGCAATCTTCATAATCAAAATCCTTCAAGGCAAGTATAATTTTCTTTTTGGCCACTCAACTTGTGATCATTTTCTTTTTTATTCTCAACTTTGTTTTCATTATTGCTATGTCATACTTATCCAAAGAATTGAAAATAATACAAATCTCCATCATTGAAATCATTTTTAAATAGACGTTAATGTTGGCTTTCGATCGACAGAGTTCTTTTCTTTCTTTGGCATTTATATATAGAGATCAGACGATTATTATTTATGAATGTATGCTATTGAAATTCCTATTTTTGGCTTATATAATGCAATTAACAATCTTTCTGTCAATAAAAACTATTTGCTTTATTGCTTATTCATTTGAGCAACATGATTTGTCGTGATTTTGCAGTGACCAAAATTTCTTATGGTCAATGCAATACCCTAAAGTTTTTGGATATCTCATCCCAGCACTGGTTGGTATTCTTGGTGCCAGTGTTCAAGGCAGTTCTAAGCCTTTGCCCGAAACAAACATGCAAAATATGTGGACTTTCTTCGTAGCCTCAGTCGTGTATTGCTGTGCACTTGCGGCTGATTACAATTCTCGACAACGTCAAACAAATTCTTCATCCAAAATCTGGGGCGTAATCGCTGTTGTATCGGGATCACTTTCGTCAGTCTCGGTCATCTCCATCTTCCTTCCACACTCTATCAATTATATCGTTTTATACGTTGCATGGACTTCCGCTGCTATTATCATTCTTGGTCTGTCAATATGGTAGATTGTTTCAGAATACTTCTTGTTGGCTTTACCATGAAATCCTGAGGAAATCTATCTCCATTATTTGGAATTGGCTTCGAGCTAACACCATCTTCTCTGATATTTGGAATTGGTTTCAAGGTAACAACAGCTTCACAGAGCAGCAACAGCTCCCCGTTTAATCATAGATTTAAGAATAAATATGCATATGATACATAGTTGGGAACATAGTTGTGTGGTGACATATTAGGATTAAATAATGTAATATAGAAAAGAAAGAAAGAGGGAAAACTCTCTACCGAAGCAATGTAGCACTTTTATCGATGGAGTGAATGAGGAATAAATATATTAAATAACGCCACAGTAATTCTGTGAGGATGACTCGTGTGTTTTATTTGCAGAATAAAATCATAAGGACTGATGGGGATTCCCCAATTTCCGTTTTACATAAGTCTTTGCCTTGTGCTTCTTTTCTTTTGCCGCTTTGTTTTGTGTTTCTCTGCTCCCACACGCCTCTATTGTCTTTTCCTGTTACCATCATGTTGCTGCTGCTTGCGTTGAATCTGGGAGGTGCCAAATGATCTTGTTTATTGTTTATGGCTACTGCTTTTCTCTGTTACTGATGCTGGCTTGTTTATTAGTCCTTCATGCTGCTTGTGTGTGCTGCTTTTTCGCTTCTGTTTTTGACTGCTGGTGATATCTTGTTTTCCTTGTTCTTTTTGAGTATTTCTTGCAAGAAGGAAGGGAATTGTCACTACACCTGCAAGCTTCATTTGGAATATCTAAATAGTTTTGTCTGCTGCTTTTGAGAGTGCTCTTTTATATATCTTAAAAAAAAAAAGGTAAAATTATAAGTGAAATGTAAAGTATAGTTATCTAAGATAGTATGAAAGAAAGAAAGAAAGAAAGAAATTGATCGGTTTACTTCTAATTGATGGGTTCAATAAAGTATAGCATCAGATGACCTTTCACTGTTTAAACTCTAGTTAAGAGTAAGCCACATGGAAGGCAAAAGGCTAGTTTTCTCATATTTCTTCAAACAAACAAAACAATGTAAGATATTTCAAATGATGTGAGATTTTATCATGTACGGGTGAAATTGTGCGATAAATAACCTTAAAAATAATGAAAATTCATTACTATGAATACTTTATTATTTGGAATGAGATTTGAGATATCTAACATTACTTTTCTCTTAACATTCTCCTTATAACAGTTAATGAAAGAGACCTCCATAAAAAATAACAATAAAAAAAGAGAGTGAGCAAATAATCTTCGACTTAAAAAAAAAAAATTAAAAGTCTTAGGTAATGTTTATTTTTCAGTTTGAAAGCTAAATACGATAGAAATCTAAATATGATATGTTTAATTTTTACTAAATATAAATATAAAGTTATTTGTATTTATAAAAATAAAAAATCTAAATTGATATGTTAATTGTTGATATATATAAATGTCAAGTAATAAACTAAAAGTATTATTGACAAATAAAATATTTAATTTATTAATTAAACGTTTAGTTATTCATATTTAAATTAAAATTTTTAATTTAATTATATTAAAATATTTTTAACAAATATTCAAATATAAATAAAAAAAATAATTTTTAAATACATGAATAATTATATTCAGACTTTAATAAAGAAAATAAACATGCATTTATAATTAATTGAAACACACCCAAAAGTTTTCTCATAAATCTCCCTCTATCTCTGTATGCAAATCCACGACACTATAAGTTTCTTATCAATTAACTTCTTACTCTTATCCAAATTTTATGTTAATCAATGTAGCAAAACTCAAGATTCAAACCCAACTAAATTAACATAGTACTACAAGTCTATCGAAACCTATAAAATAAGCCCACAAATATAATTAGCAAAATTTAAGTTCTCTTTTCTTATTATTAATAGTGCAAGAAAATACACATATATAGGGTAAAACATGGAGCTGCCACCTTTAATTTGCTGCTGCTGCTGCTGCTGTGTTTCTGTTGCTGTTGTGGCATTTTTGGCAGATTTCTTTTGTTGCATTTTTTGCTTTCCGTTGGGCATGTGCTTTCACGCTTTTTCATTTGCCCAGTTTAGCCTAGTCTTTTTGGGCTTTCTTTGAATTTGTTCTCTTACTTTTATTTTTTATTTTTATTGCTCTAAGCGTAGGCTTGGAGGGTATTTTATAAAAAAAAAAAATGATATTAATATTAGATTTTAAAAGCATCTATTTCACAGGTATTATTATTGTTGTTGTTTTGTTAATGCGAATTTGATGAAAGGGCAAAAGCATTTTGGCATTAATGATTGTCAACTAATCCACAACCCAAGAATGTGAAAAAGGATATGCTTAGGGTCCAGCAGTGGGACCTCAAGACAAGAGAATAAACAATAATCAAAGAATTAATAAATCTCCATTTACTGGTCTTTTATTGGGTCTAAAAACACTAGCCTTTGTTCACACTACGGAAGAAAAAAGAGTTATTTATCGTGATTTTCTCGTTTGTTTTATGAATTTATTGCTATATATCAAGTCAAGCATCAGTTAGCAAATCTCTTGTATAGAAATAAATGAGAAAGGATTTAGCTGGTAATATTGCTCTTGTTTTAGAGATCAATACTATCATGTGATATTATTTAGTTTGCTAATTTATAATTGGAGCTCTGCTAATTAGTCAACGTTACAGAATTGTGCTATATGTATCATGGTATTAATTTTGTTTTGGATTAAAGGGAGGAGGAAATTTTAGGTTTGCTATTCAAACAGGAACATGTACATGGCACGGGGGAACAAATTTCTAAAGAAACAAATATTGGATATTTTGAGACATTATCCACATCTGTCTATGTATTGCAAGTCAAATAAAACGTGCAGCACATTGACTTAAGCTATCCTTTGGAAAAATATAGTGCAATATTGAGATAAAAATCTACCAAATATTTTCAAGCATAAGTTCATTATGACAAAGTGCTTTTCCATAAGTGTTTATGCAGAACTAAATAGTTAGTTAGCATTTTAACTTACAAAATTTAGAAATATTCTCTTATAATTATCAAAATTAAAAAAAAAAAGAAAGGATTTTTAAGCTAAATCATGTATCAAAATAGGGAGTGTAATTTTGACGAAACGAATATGTCATACATAAAGGTTACCTTACAATAAATAAAATTAATCATTTTTTTATTTTTTTTGTTATAATTTTGAAGCTAAAAATTTTAACGTAAAAATTTGTGATTTATAACGAAAGAATATTTAAAAAACCGTATAACACAGCAGTTGATGTATGACAGTCGTATCCACAATCCTATGTGCTTTTCCACAAGCCCTTTTTAAGTGCTTTTCCACAAGTCCTTTTCAAGTGCGTGCTGTTCCACAAGTCCTTGCAAGTGCTTAGAATCTGTAGCTATTTCTTAGATTATGAAGTCGTTGAATCCAATGAATACTTGGTCAAAACAATTCACTAATTTATTGTGGAGTGCATTCCTTGATGAAATTTCACATTTTGACTTCTGCTTTGCAGTTCTTTCTCTATCAAAACATGTTGAGTGCAGGTTTAATTGTCAGAATAAATAAATATAAAACTAAATAATATTTAAAAGAATTAATATTTATAATGATATATTAACAATTTCACAATTTAAGAATATTATTTAATGGCCCCTAGCTCGTAACTCAATGGGATCACAAAATGATCAACTTACTTGAAATAACGTCTTTTTAAGGAGGATCAAATTACTGATTTGTATAATTAAACAAATGCAACACCTAATAATGTAATGATTGCGTTTTTGACGAAAAAATTAAAAATTGTAGAGTAATTTCTTTTAATTAGAAAAATATAATCAATTTTATAGAAATAAAAAATTAAAAAATCAGGTTATCAAAAATATTACGTGTTTTAAAAACACAATGACATAGAGTAAACATAATGTTTGCATGCAAGCTATATAAATTGCACAAACACATTTTTTATTATTTTTAAAGATTCAACAATAAATATTGCAACAAGGAAATAGAATATTAAAAGTTAAGTACGACTATAATTTCTCTAACTTTAAGATAAAGTTATGTGTTAAAATTTCTTACTTTAATTACCTCTTTTGACTAAGATTATATAAAATTAATTATTTGAAACTATTGAAAGTGTCTTATTCTTTTAAGGACTGAATTCGTTCTATCAAAAAGAAAATTGCATTGATTTATTTATTAATTGGAATTTACTGATTGACTTCACCTTGATCTTTTATCTAATTGGACTTTTACTGACTGTTCATAACTTTTTTTTATTGCTCATTACCCTCTTATTTTTAGTATAAATATCATTAACTTATGTTATTTAAACTATTTTTAAGTCAGGAGAAGAATTTTCAGTGATAAAAGACTGCTAAACTTTATTGCTGTTATTCTCCTTTCCATTAATAAATTAAAAAAAAAGGAAAATTATATCTTCCTTTTTAGAAAATTCAAATTATTCAACGTTAGGTAATAAGTTTAGATCAAGAGAAAATATTCATTTATGTCGTGACTTGATTATCAAAGAAGACTAATACAAACATAAGTCCAATTAATAGTAGGATAAAATGACTTATTAAATGAGTAATATCATTGTCACCCTTTTTAAAATTTTTATAAAACTCCTTTTTCTTTACTCTATTAAAATTTATTAAGATGATAAAAATTTTTATAATACCTCATTAATTTAAAAAATAATTCTCATTATTTCACTTTTTTTATAAACCCTTTTATTTTCAAAATTTTTTTATTGAAAACAATTAATTAATTTCTTTTAAAAAATATATTCATTTAATTTGTAACAAACAAATTCTCCGTCCAATTCTATATTGTAATTGAAGATATCTTCTTCTTAATTAATTTTCTTTCCACTTTGCAATTAAACTAATAAAGTTTGTGGGACCTTTGCTTTCGTATTACTTAAAATTAGAATGACATAATTCAGTACTAAGTGGGTATTTTCTTTCTTTTTTTTTTTTTGAATTGAATTTCGGAAATTGGGAAGAAACTGCTTTCTTGGTTTAGTCTAATGATGAGAAATTATTAAAAGCAATGGATTTCACAGTTTCATTCAATTCCTTAGCCTGCCGAAAGTCTAAAACTTTCCCCTTTTTCTTATTTTAATTGTTAATTACTTTGACTTATGCTTCCCATTTCTCAGTTTCTTGATAATCTTTCCACTATAGAAAATCTTTTTAACTTTTAATCTAAAAAAAGACTCGTAGACCATTAAAAGATGGGAAAAAAATGAAATTGATGGTTAAAGTGGACTATTTTAGGTGTAGAAATTTGGTTTAAATTATAACCATAATGAATTTAGTAGATCTTAGTTGATTCATAGTAAAAAGAAGTCAATATTTTTTTTAAAAAAAATAACAAACTAAGTAAAATCTCTTGTTGAACATGTTAATTAGTTGAATAGGTAAATTGAGAAAAATCTTGGTTAGTACTAGTAAAAATTTAATGTGTTAGAAAAAATATATACTTTATTCGTTTAATTTGAAGATATATATATACTACTTCATAAGTCATTAGGAATAAATGCTTTGAATTTACTGAAATGATGAAGCAAGTGAATATTGTTGTCAATACATAAATGATAATTGAAAATGCAAATGACATAACCCACCAATATTTTTTTTATTTAAAAATATAAAGAGGGTGAGTAAAGCTCAAAACATATAATTTTGATCCCTTACATATCTCATACTCTAACCCAGATAGGACATAGCCCACCAATATATTAATGGTGGGAAGACTGGAAGAAATTTTAATTAACCCTTTGCTTGTTGTTTATGAGTATTACGCGAAACTTGAAAAAAAAAACTTAAATATAGAAGTTTTTTTTTACCTTATGGTGAGTTTTGATAAATATTTATATTTTAAATAAAAAGACAAATATATAATAAAATCAAATTTATATTTTTAGATAAAATGATCCATGGGTGTCTAAAATATTGTTAAATATATATTTGAATTTTAATAATTTAAAAATTACCTATCAAACTCCCATTTAGCTTTAATAACTATTCAAATAAGTGGTTGTTAATATTATTGACTCTAAATTTATTGATTTACATTGTATGATAATGCGGTTAATTTTGAGAAATAATTGACAAATGAAGATAGTACTTATTCTAAGTAAGAATTATTTAATTGATTGAGAGTTAAATAAATTATTTTCAAATTATTAGACTTAAAATGTATATTAAAATATATTTTAAGATTCTAAGATTTTTTTTCACGTTTTTATTATTCAAATTTAGAAGAGTTCAAAGTGTAATATTTTTTAGCATTAAAATATTGACATATTAATTTTTTTTCCCTCTTGAAAATGTAACCTATCACCGTATTGATCGATATTGGTGGGTCACATTAATTATTTGAACGTTTCCTAAAACAAAACCATTTTGCAACCTTTTTGCTGTCGTCAGTATTTGTTCTCTCTCCAAATAAACAACAACCTAATTGATTTTCGTTTTGTTTTAGGAAACGTTCAAATAATTAATGTGACCAACCAATGACATCATCACTTTTTCTCTAAGTGGGTATTTACCAAATTAAAGCACTTATGTTTTAAAAGTGCTTATTTTTCTGCAATTTTAATTAACATGAAATTAAGAAGATGTGGTTTAATATTAAGGAGCCGTGGGGCACATAATTAGTGAAGAAACATGTTTCATCCATGTCTTAAAAATATGTGAGAGATTTATTTACAAATATATAGGCAATAAAGTAGTTTGAAACGTGGAAAGAAAATAAGGTCAAATATAATTACATGATTCTAGGAAGAAATTGCCATATTGGCAAAAGATTTGAAGCCAATTTAGGTGAGATTCTTGCTTCTTGGTAAGCTGTTTTCATTTGTCTCAATCTTGTCCTAAATTGTTAATGCTTCTTGTGATTTGTCATATTTGTCATCTTACAATTAGATAATAGAATAGTAGAATAAATTATTCAAAATTGTAAAATATATATATATTTATATATATATCATCATCTATGTAATGAATCTCATATTATTTGGGATGCAGAAAACTTGTTATAACTTGAAAATTTTAATATTTCTCTTGTATTATATATTGTTACACAATATTGTATTGCTTCACGATTTATATATTCATAGGCCTTTTATATCGTAAATGTCTGTCATTTCCTTACCGTTCAAAGAACAATTCTATCTATAAAGAGTTATATTGTTTTGTTTGTTAAAATGCAGACAATAATTATCTGTCTTGAATGTTCTTTTGTTTTGTTATTCCAATTCTCTTCGTAGAGTTTTGAGATTTCTTTCTTTTTTATTTTTTATTTTTGGGAAAATAGGATCTCTACGTCATTTGAATTGGGACCTTAAAACATAAACATTATTTTAATTGTTAAAAATTTAATGTTAAAATAAATCAAATTAAGCTAATTGAAGGATCAAAATAAAATTTAAGAGGAAATGAGCAAACAAAACTACAAACAAATATAATTTAAATTATACTTGGAATAATATAAAAGTCCAAAGCAAAAAGTGAAATTTGTTAAGTGCTTCTGGATTTATGTCTCCGGCGTCCCTGTAAGCTGCATTAAAAAAATGAGCTTAAAAGAAATATGTCGGTAACATCCAACCCTATGCAAGTGTCACTTTCTTTCGGGTATATGACTTATATATATATTTTTAAATACTCACATTTAATTTTAATTAAAATTTTACTGAGATTTTAAATAATTACTCACATAATGTGAGATTTCTACCATCAATAAAAAAAAATAAAAATTCTTCTGTTTTGCGGTTATGATTTCGTTAACTACAACTTTAACTACGATCGGTTTTGTGTTTATCTGATGAAAACCTTTGAACAAGTTTTAAAAAAATCCTGGTAATATTCATAGCTATGCAAATGTCAATCTCTTATTAGTATACAAGTTTTTTTTTTTAAAATACTAACATTAAATTAAAGTTAGAGTTATATTATTGATCAAGCACCCAAAAAATTTACTTACATAAGATGACATATCTACCATCACAGAAAAATATATTTAGGAGAAAAGCTAACCTCTAGAAATGTGGAAGAGTCCTACATGAGATGAATGTTTCATCATTTAGATGAAAATTAAAAACCCATGCTGATGTTATCAATATTTAAATTAATTAAATAACGAAATACTTAACATCGACTGCATGATAAAATATTATTATTTTTTAACAAAATTATTTTTTGTTAACAAGTCAAAATAAGAAGCCAAAGACTAAGAAGAGTACTATTCCTTATTCCATATTTTAGAAAAATATTTTTCAAGTTAAATTGGAAAATATTGTCAACTATTTTACAAAAAGAACTTTTTATGAAGATATTTACAAATTAAGTTTATTAAACTATGATTATAGTCTCATGTAAAAATAAAAATGTTTTCTTAAAAATAATTTTCGAATCAAAATTTTTTTTATAAAATTATTGAAACAGACTTGTAGTATTTATACATACAAGGTTCACACTAATAATAACTTTTAAACAATGGTGTTATACAATATATACAGATTATTAATTGAAGTTGAATGTTATCGTGTTACAAACTTAAAATAATTTTTTTTTTTAAAATATTGAACTCAGAGAAAAAGTTTAGATAATTATTTTCGTTAATTTTATTATTTTTTTGTGTATGTAAATTAAATCTAGGAGTTTTTTTGATAAACTTTTTGTTCGCTAGCTTTTCTAAGAAAGTGCTTAACAATGTTACTTCTATGGATTCTTAATTGAGGATGCGTGCGTGCGCCTTAATTTTTTAAAAATTACTACAGATTTTTTTTTCTCAATTTTTTGAAACACTTTTCTAAATTTTTTAGCATTCTTTATATATCTGTGAAAAAAAAGTACTTGAAAAAAAAAAGAGAGATAGAGTGAGAGTCCACGCTAATCAGAATTGAATGAATGCAAATCATTAAATTTATGAAATTTCTTCTTAATATCCATCACAATTTGAGAAAAACTTATGTCCTTTAAAGAAATGTTGGCTAGTTTAGGATTATGGTAGGTTATAAAATAATTTATTTTACTATATTAAAAACAAGTAAAAATAATTATTTATAAGAATATAGAATATAATTTCATAAGCAACTTTTAAAATAAAGTCTTTTTCCTTATTCCAAAAAATAAGTAGTTTAAAATTTTTTTTTTACTGAACACAAAAGAATCCAACAAACTATGAGAAATAAGAAGTTTATTTATTTATTTATTTATTTTTACTGAACACAATCCAACAAACTTAATTCAAATCATAAAATAAACTACGTTTAACTTTTTCAGAAATACCCAAATAGGCCCTAATCTATAATAATAACAAACTCCACAAATGCTTTAATATCATTTACAACAAAATCACTTGCCAATCTTTCCCAAAAAAGAATTTAAATCATTAGTTTCTTATATTTCCATCTACTTTATTGAACAAAAAAAGGAAAATCATTTTCCATTATTTAGAAGCACTTTTTTGTTTCATAAGTTATCTAAAATTCCATATCATTCGTTTGAATTTAACACCAGAAAAGAAAAAGTACTTACGTATAAAAAAAAAAAAAAGAAATTAACCTTATGCAATGTGAGAGATCCAGCTGCTTCAGCGATGAGAACAATATTTAATTGCGTGTGGTTCGGGAATATTGTTATACGATCTATTTTTTGTCAAGGGTATACATTTAATTAATATTTCAAAAATAACTATTAAATTTATTTTTATAAAATAAACATAGTTAATTTAATAATCATTAAAATAATATCAGTTTAAAATTTACCAAAATCTAAAATCTGTGTTTCAATTAAATTTAAAAGGGTCGGATAGTTTCAGTAAAGAGAAAAATGGATTTTTCTTTCCCTCAGATCATATAAAACTGAGGGAAAAGGATACTTATAAAAACCAAGAATGATTAGAAAGCATAAACACAAATCTATGAGAGAGGTTGAACGGGGATGGTGGTTGTCATGGTGGCCCAGAATCGTCAGCGGCGTAGGTGGCGGTGGCTGTAGCTGCACGTTAACTGGCTTAATTTGTTTCAACACTTTGCTTCTCAAATGGGCTTAAATGAAAACAAAGTAGGTAAAAGATCAGAAGTTTAGATCCGTATTAGAAAAATATGAAAGAAGAAAAGAGAAGTGATAGAATAGAATTATAATAAATAATAAAAAAAATTATATTAGAATTTGGTGGTATGTCTCAGTCATCCCACGAAAATGACTTTGACCTAATTATTGGTCGTAGTTTTTATCTTAATGGTGTTTGTATGGAGAGATCCTCGTGTATCTCATGAAGATAAAATATTGTTTGGAGAGATCGTCGTGTATCTCATGGAAGATAAAATATTCTTCCATTTTTTTTAATTTATATTTTCACATTGATGATGATTGGCCACTGTAAAAGTCACTTCCGAGGTGGACTGGAAAAAAAAAATTAAAAAAAGGTAACTGTGTTAGCGTCTATTTCATTCGTTTAAAAAATTAGTGTGAAATAAGATTTTTTTTTTTCACCTCATTCGACGAAGTGGGGTCAACAATAAATGCACCTTTGAATAAGTTCATGCAACAAAAGCACTGCTTACATTTCTGATCCTGTCGTTGCCTTGTTTTTGACATAAACAAAAGCACTGCGTAATGCTTGATTCTATCATTACTTATATATATCTACCCCATATTTATTCACCTTCCATATTTGCATCTTCTTCATGAATAAAATCATAAAAGAGGAATTAATCCTCAATTCCTATTAAACTCTTTATGGTGGTTGGTCGAGCAGACAACAAATTATTGATTCAAAATCAGGTTTATGATAGCTAAGAGACTAATTAACAGAATCTAGATGATTCTAGGGTTGTGGAAGCAGAATTTTGTTGAAAGAAAAATTATATGTGATTTCTGAGAAAAATTCAATTAAAAAATCTTTAGGCAGAACTTCCCCCTCCCTTTTTTATTAAAACAATAAAGACATATTCATGTACTGCATCAGTTAAAAAGTATAGATGTGAAAGCTATGATCTACTGTAAATATTTATGTATAATAAGTGCAGTATCTACTTTTAAATTCGAAGGATATATATGTGTGTATTGAAAAACAAAATAGGGAGAATTTTGCGTTGGTAACGAAGAGATAATCTTCAATTTACCCCCTTTTATTTATTGACAATCATCAATCCACTTTCAAATTTGTTGCAAGTCATCATCTCGTTCTCAAACTAGTAAGTGCAATCGTTAGATTTAACCTTTGACCACTTGACCATTAAAAAGACTGTATTACTTTTGAAAATATATATTATTTATGAAATGACATATTTATCCCTAAAAAATTATCTGAAAGTAATAATTGGAAGATTTAAAATTTCAAACAATAATAATATAAGACAAAATAGTAAGTTTGAAAAGAAAGAGATTAAAAAATAATTAAAATAATAATATTATAAAATAGTAATTTTAAAAGGGAAAAATTAATTTTTGAATCTTCAATCAATTTTTCCCTTTTAAAATTACTATTTTGAATCTTCAATTTATTTTTTCCTTTTAAAATTACTATTTTATATTATTATTATTTCAACCATCTTTTAATCCTTTTCTTTTTAAACTTACTATTTTGTTTTATATTATTATTATTTGAAATTTTAAATATTCTAATTATCATTTTCAAACAACATTTTGAAGATAAATATGTCGTTTTATGTGTAACATATATTTTCAAGAGTAATATAGGTTTTTTAAATGATCAAGTGGGATAAAAGGTTTAATTTAATGGTTGTAATTAATAGTTTGGAATTTAGAATGAATTTAGAGGCGAAATGAAAATTATCAATAAATAAAAAGAGTAAATTAAAGATTTTTCGATGTCGGAGGATGTTCCCATCTAAACTTTACTATTAGCACAAGGCCTTGGTGGTCACATTGTCGCATTAAATATTGCAGTATGGCTCTTAATTGGATATTAGGAGAAATGTTACGTGGAGTATGGGATTGGACTTAGTAATCATTTAAAATGAAAAGTAAAGTTATGGACCTAACTAATAATGACTAGTCGTTAATTGTGCTGGCGGCTAAATTCTCTCGTGGGTTACTGACTTGGCCAATAATACTTAATACAGACATAGATTCTAATACGCCAAGAAATAGGAAAGCCAATAAACCCACCTAGGACTGAATGACGTCATTCTACTGTTGAGGATTCCGAAAGCAAAGGTTCCACTGCTTCTAGATTAATTTAATTACAAAGTGGAAAAAAGATTGTAGGTGTTGTTCTAAATTCATGAAAATTTGAACTAGAATGAAATTTTGGGCCAATTTCAATCTACCTCTTAATTATTTACATATATATCATATCAATTGCAAGCTCTATTTACATACATCATAACAGCGGTATTAGACATTTTCTCTTAAAAAATTTTGTAATTTAATTTAAATAAAAATTAATTTGTGATTCGTAAAATTTTAAATAAAAAATTTTTGTTCCTCAATATATTTATTTTGAAATTGAATAGTAATTCATAGTTCTCAAAGATAGATGAAAAATTTATTCATATTTTGAGAATGGAGGAATAGTTGTAGTCCCTCCGAGGATTTGGTGATTGGGGACCAAAATTCCAATTCTTGTCAATGTTTGAAGTTGACATAAGTATTTTTTATTTTCTTTTTCCAGTCAATTAAAGGCGGCTTTAATTTCCTGGTCCCCAGCTTTCATAAAGTCCCGGGAATAAATTAATTTGTACATATACAAATTCTTACATTCCAACTTTTATCGTAATAGTATTTGGTTTTGTATTTTATAGTTAAACAATTTGTTATTATGTATTGAATTTAGATTCTCTACATGATTTTTAAATGTAAATGGAACCCTTCATATCTTTATAGTTTTATCAGCTGCTTTGCTGTTTGTTTTAATTTTTTTCTTATTTTGTAGTCTCCTTTCCTCTTCTCATTGTAATAAATTGACTCTTTCTGAGTCTCAAAAACTAAAAAATGAAAATAAAAGAAAAATGCTACTTAACTAATGATTAGCAATATGCCGCAATTTGTAATACATATAAAAAAATAATTATAATATAATTGTAATTATATTACGCTAACTAATTATGTTAAATATTTTACTAAAAATAGTTTCACATTAGCTGTTCTTAATTAAAAGAATCTGTATTTTACTAAGAATTTAACTAGCCCTAGGCCCTTGATTGAAACACATGCAGAAAATCAGGTAGTTAATGAAAAAAACCTTAAGAAATTAACTTCAATTTGGTCAAAATAAAAAATGCCACTAGCTCCTTAACTAGTAAAACTATTTTTGTTGACCTTTAACTTTGGGGAAAAAAGGTAATTAAGCACAAACAAATACAACCTTTTGTCTTCTTGAGTTGCAGTTTCTTTTCTCTCAGAGATGGTGAGGCAGCCTGAGCCTGCTGATTTTCATTTGCTTTTCTAGCTTGAATATTCATATATATATAATGATGCTTTTCAACATGAAGTCGATGCTCTACATCAGGTACAGCCAGAACTCTGATGCCTCGTTTTATTTTCTTTCCAATTAATTTTCATTTTATGGCATTTTCATTTAATTTGAGGACTATTTATTTCTTTTGCTTAATTAGGATACAGAAAGCTAGTTTATTGTTATTATGTAAAAGCTTCTAATTGATTAAACTTTTATCTAAATAATGATGTTGAGCATAAACATTTTCTTTTTTAATTTTTTCTCTTAAAAATTTAAGATTCATCCTCTTGACAAAATGAATTAGTTGTGAAAATAGATAAAAGTTAGTGAATAATAGAAGATATCGATTTGATTCTCTATTTTTATATGCATTGCATTAACTATATAATAATTAAGATTTATATAAAATATTTGGATATATATTTTTTTTATTCTTGTTTTTAGGCATTTTATCTTTGGTTTTTATAAATAATTATAAGTCTATGGAATATAATTTGGAGGGATATTCGTACATCTCATTCACTAATTTTATTTTCATATATGGTTGGTCTAGTGTTAGTTGATTCTTTCCAAATCAAGCATTCCAAATCAGTCTTGTTAAGGCATTAGAAAGAGGATTAAGAGAGAAGACCAAGGTTAGATTTGGTTATGCACAGTTACCTTTATGCCCTCAAAGTTGAGAGGATTTAATGTAATATGAATTCATGCATTTGTGTATAAGTACAAGAGATAAGAGAAGAGAAAAATAAATATTTTCTTAATTGCAGTCAAGCTAGCTAATGCAACATCTAAATATTTTCTTACTCGACTATTGATTGATTAGAAAATATTGAAACAACATTTATTGTCTTTATATTCGTCTTAACCATAATTCTTATCGGCCTTCAAACGATTGGGGAAAAAATTTTGAAGAGTCATTTTGTTTGTTTTAAAATATTGAAATATTTTCTGACAATTTGTTTTAAAATATTTGTAAATGCTTGATTGTTTAAAAAAAATTTAGGCGTGTTCTAAGAAACAGAAAAATTATCTTTTAATGTAAGATATTTTAGACTTTCAATCTGCTCTTGATAGCACAAAAATTTGAAGAAAAAGTAAATTTTATTTGATATAAATAAATTATAAATTAGGAAAAATTAAATTGAGAAAAGTCATAACAAAAGCAACATAATTTAGCTACGAGGAGCAATAATTTTGAAGAGTCATTTCATGTGATGTAACGTGCCACTAAAATTTTTATTAACTTTTTGTATTATTTATTGTAATTCTACTCTCTTTATTAAGAAAAGCCACTTCTCTCTCTTTTTTAAACTGTGTTTTGAATTATTGGCTTATTGCTAATTATTTTCTTTCTGTTTTTTTAATATAATAAAAAGCAGGACTGCTTTTATACATATAATTGTCATTTAAGCCCATGTGATCAGCATCTGTTGAAGATAAGAAGAAAAGTAAAGGCAAAAGAAGGACGGCCAACTTACAAACATCGCCACCGTCGCCGACGATTTTGTCTCCACCGTGACAACTGCCATCCTCGTTCTCTAATTCCTTACAGTTAATATGGGAAATTCAACCTTGCTCACAGGTCCGTATATATGCTTTCTATCACTTTCTTTCTCGACCAAAAATATTTGTGAACTTTAATTTATTGAGAATAAAGAAGCAAAAGAACGTGATTGTGAGAGATTTGGAATTGGAGATTTTATGCTTTACTTATCATTTCTTAATTTTGCAACTAAAATGTACAAAAGAAAAAAATTATTAGAAAATTTAAAACTGGTATTGGTTAGAGGAAAACCTAATTGGTTTAAACATTTACTTATATTTTCAAAGCCATGAAAATTAGATGGGTGTTTGATAAACATTCACAAGTTTTAGGTTTTCATGAATTTCAAAATGATATATTTTTTTAAAGTAAAGTAATAGTAATTTTATTAAAAAGATTAAAAGGATATGCAAAATGATATTATTTTTATAATTATTAAATTAATTATATTGTTTGCTTAATAATAATAAATTTATTTCATTATTTTAAGAAATACTAATTTTGCAGTCTTGACAAGAAATAGATCATATAACAACTCTTGCTGCTGAAAATTTGATCTCTTCGACCTTAAATAACAAACTTCGATATCCAAATCTTCTGAGATCTCTCTTTTGCCTGTAACACAACAATGATCAGAGAATAATCGGTAACCCTAGTGTTTGATCTTTGATGTTTAAGTTAATAAATTATTCAAAAGGAGAAAGTTTGAATGAGACGAAAATTTTTCAGAGTTTTGCCTTAATTAGATGTGTGTACCTTATTTTTCAAACCACCAAGATCTTATAGCTTCATGGATCAATTACTTAGCGGTTATTTCTGGCTATAACCACTCATAATCGAAAGTGGGGTGATGGGTGGTTATAGATGGAACTTGTAGTTGATTACCATTATCTCTGCTATCTATAATCGGGTCGTATTTTTTTACACGACTTGGACTGTATTTTTTGCCTGACCTTGAGTTCTTTTAGATGCTGGAATTTCACTTGATTGGGATCTATCACTTTAGGTACTATGTAGAATCTGATCATCAGCAAAGGTATCACCCAACGGTGAAATCTACTCTCATCTAGCATCAATTGCATTATGCTCAGGTATTTTCCTAAACAACAACATTCCCCAACGAATTGAATATTGTTCTCATTGCTGAATTATCTAAGATCTCTCACATTGGTCAAGGGTAATTTCTTCTCTTTTCTTTCTTCTGGTCTTAAATTCAAAACATTTTCTATTTTGAGGTTTTTTAGTAAGTGCTTTTTATAATGTACAGATTTCAGATCATTTTTATACCAACAAAAGTGCTTTTAAATAATGGAAAAATTCGTAACTTTGATAGAGGGATTGCACAACAGAATTTTTTTCATCTTCCACAAAATGCACGAGGGTCTCTCCAAACTTCTGCATTATTTACAAACTACATTATCTAAGGGGACCAATAATTTTGCCAAAGTCATTTTCATGGGATGGAACATATCACTAAAATTCTTAATTAACGTTCGTATTATTTATTATAATTCTACTTTCATTATTCTCACGTCTCTTTTTTGATTCATATTTTTTTTATATGGATCTAAACTTCTAGCTGGTTGTTCTCCTTCTTTGTTTTGAATTATTTTCTTAAGTGCTTTATAATATATATATATATATATATGTGCGCACACACACACACACACTCTCTCTCTCTCTCTCTCTCTCTCTCTCTCTCTCTCTCTCTCTCTCACAAAAGTTCTTTTAAAGAATAGAAAATGATTTTCTTTACTTTTCAAAATCTAAGATGATGCTAAAACATCGAAAAAACCTGGCAAGTGATTTTGTTGTGAATGGTGTTAGAGCATTGTGATTAGGATAGATCAGGCCCAATTGTGGACAAATTAGAAGCATGTGATTTTGTAATTTGAACTAAATTTGTATTTATTAGAAAGAAACAAAAAATAAACTGTTTATTTGCCATAGTGAACTGCATTGCCTCTCCTTCTTTTCTTCCACCTTGGCCTCTTCATAACCGGTGGCACAGTTGTTTACATCTTTTGCATTGTAAAGAGTACCAAATCTCCCACATCTGCAGATCTCCTAGCCAATTATGGTATGAATTGTCCTTCCTTCACTTGGTTGGCTGTTGCCCCCCAAAATATCCGTAAGGTTATGCTACTTAATTTCTGGGGGGTTCCTAATTTCCATTTCATTTAATTTTTTCCCTCTTTTCTACCTTATGGAGGTTTTCTATTTTGTGTTTTCTGTTACGGCTGGCCGCTGGGATGTTTTGCTGATTAAACTTTGTTACTGCAACTCTTGTCTTAACTAGGTGGAGCATTATCCTAAGGATCATAGTCAAGCACTACTGCTGACTACTGTTCCTTTGTTTATTGATGTGGAATTGAACTTCAAAAAAATATATATATATATATATTTATATACTATTATTTAGCTTACAAAAAACTGTTTATTTCATAATCTCATTAATTGAAATAAGCTACATGTAAAATAATCTATTATAATATTTAATGTAATTTTTAGAATTCTTACGGTAATTTCACCACTTTAAAGAAAATTATTTTCTATATTTTAAGAAATCATAGTTTAGAAATCGTAACTGATCTACATCTATATTATTTTACTAAAATATATTGTTTTGTCAATCTCATATACAGGGCATCAAATTTTTCATCAAGTAAATTTATTTTGATATTACAATTTTTCATTTAAAATTATTTATTATTGATTCTTAAATAAGTAATTTTTTTAATTTGTTATGAAATTAAGTGTTAACAAGATATAAAGATATGTGTTTACAATTTAGGCACATGTCTATGAAAGGTTTATTATATGTCATAACGGTTTAATACTAAAAGTTATCAAAGATGCACACTACACTTTTGACACTCAGGCCATTTTTAAATAACGTGATTTACCAAACACCTAATGGCTTTTTTGAACAGCTCACTATTTTTTTCAATATAATAAAAATATATTATTTTATAATATGCAGCAATCTTAAATTAGTTCTAAGCATTATTTTAAAGTACATAAGTATTCCTTAAATAGATGTCCATTGAACTTTGTTTAAGGAGTCCTCTATACATGAAGAATTTCATGAAATAGAGAGAAACTGTACTTTCACTTATATTCGAAAAGAACATTATGGTTTTAATTTCTATCTTGATTTTTACTATGAAAGACCCTTATTAAATCTTGAAAAGTTTGTCAAAAAATTTTCATAATCTTTATTTAATTCTTTTGAGCTTGGGCGCTCTTCTTCTTCTTCTTCTCTTCAGCGTATTTTTTTAGATATATAAAAACATTAAAAAAAAAAGTTCAGTAATTTCTTATAAGGAATATAAAAAATTTCAAAAAAAGTAGTAATTTTTTTTCCTCAAGAACTACTACAATTTATGTTTTTGCAAAAAAATGCAGATATCGACAGTTTTGAATTCTTTGAATTTTAAATAAATGTTGCAAAGCAATTTTTCAGAAAAGTCATTAAAAGAAGTTTATTAAGAATTTTATTAGATTTAATTAATCATACCCTAAAAAAAATGAATAAAAAGGAACAAATTAAAACATTAATTATATAAAAATTTTTATAAGTTCAGTATTCAAAAGATTCATTTGTATTCTACAAAATAACAAAAAATCATCTTACATTTGTATTGATGTTTTAGTAATAACATTCAATGTCAATTATTAATACAGTATAACATTATAGTTCAAAAGTTGATATTATTATTGATTTTTTATGTTTATAATTATCATACGTGTGTTTATCTTATTTTATCCAAGAGTTAACACAAAAATTATTTTTTAGTACTTATATGTTTTACATGAGAAGCGATTGCATGATGATGGTTTAATAAACTTAATTTATAAATAATATAAAAGTGCTTTTTGTCAAATGGTTGATAATATTTTTTAATTTTGAGAATTTTTTTTCTAGGATGGGGAATATTACTCTTTTTAGTCCTTCTGAAAGGAAAGGTTATCGAATTAGAGTCTTACTATTATTTAATTATTTTAAGCTTGATAGTTATAATAATATTTATCATTCATTATTTAATGTTAAATATGTGATTATTAATTTATCAAAAGTGCATTTATTTTTATTGATATTCAGTACCCCAGCCAAATACCCATATATTTTTTAGACTTTTAAAAAAAGTATATGTTTAATTTGATTTGATTGATATTTATTTGGGATTTATAACTTTTAGTATATCTAGGATATGAGTTAAACTTGCTTCTCAAACCGTAGAAGTAAACCTCTATAATTAATTCATAAATAACTATATAAAGAGTTCAATTTTAATACCAAAGGATTAAAAATATCTTCAATATTCAATGCTAAATACTAAATTTATAGAAAACAATTATTTATAATATAGTAATCGAGCAAACAGAGAATTGTAGAGGTGGTTTGATTGTATTTTACTGAAGTGTTTGTCATTTTCAAAAATAATGCAAAAGGAATATACATATTTGATTTTATATTTTGTATAATACATTTTAAAAAGGAAAAAAATACCATTATCTTGCTGCTAGATTCTCATTTGACGCATTTCTCCATTTTAGATAAAAATACTCCAAAATCTCCATGTCAACAGAAATTTCTGTTAAGTTAATAGAAAATTAGTTTTTTTACAATGATACCCTTCACTTTATTGGAATATCTGCAAAATACTCCAAAATCTCAATTTGCCTCAAACTTCATCACTTGACAAGAAAAAGAAATGGTATGTAAATTATAGAATTGTATATAATTTTCATCAACAATTTCATCCTTCATAAAGTCAACTCCAATGAAACTTTATCCAGCAACAAGAATCCATAAATGTAGAAAATAAAATGTATCGAACAACAAGAATCTTTACAAATAAAACAAAGATCGATATGTTACACTGATAACATAATCGAAACCATAAATGTACGAAATCTTTAGAAAACCTGACAATAGTTGTTTTCTAAATCCAATTGAACTCAATCAAATCTCCAGAAAAAATGAAAAATTAATCCAGGCATCATATTAAGATTCTAAATCCCTAATAAACTAATTGTCAACAGCAAAAAAAAAAAAAAATTGCCAACATGACGTTATCTCTATTGCGATAGTTATGATGTATCATATAAAAAATCCATATACACAACTCAATTCAATCTCCTAAAAACAATAGTTTTTCTAACAAAATAAACCAAATCGGCAGTTGAGTACCGAAGAAAAATTGAAAGAAGAAAACAATAAACTGACTTTGGGACTGCTTGGCAACAAAGAAAATAATGAAAAATAAAATTGGTGAGAAAAAGATAATATAAAAAATGGCACTGATAAAAAAATTTAATAAAAAAATTAAAAAATACTTGACAAATTTTTTTAACATTTTTATTTTTTCAAACACTTTTTTCAATGAAATATTCATTCTTAATATTTTTTTAGAATATATCAGTTTTAATTTCAATGTTATAGACAAAAAGTTTTTTTAATCCTTAGAAAATGAATTTTGACATGTATCATTTTGACATTTTTCCTCTTCAAAAATAATTTCATGTGGACTAAACCATAAAAGCTTTTGGCACATTCCCTCTTAAGATCGTAAGAGCTTCTTTTTTCTTAATTAATTCACAGATTTTGATATTGGTAAATTAACTATTTGAAAGTTTTCTTAAACGAACTTCCTATTTTATATTTGTGAGTGTCATCGACTATGATTAACTAGCCAACTCATTAATTAATGTTTACACTAGTGAAAGCACGAGATTTTGATAATTATTTTCATGAAAAAAATAATGGTAGGCAAAAATAAATTAACTTTCAGAGGCATTAATATTTACATTTATAAAAATACGAAATTTTTAAAAAAAACTAAAAGGAATTTTATTTAGAACATTAGAAAGCTATTGAATTACAAGCCTATACATAAAATAATCTCGCGTAAACAAGACAATAAATTTAAATTCTAATAAAATTGAAATACTAAATAGAGTTCAAATTACAAAATTAAATAAGACAACTCCTCATAAAATAAGTAAATAAATATCGTGCATGGCCACAAAAACAACAATTAATTCACTTTGGATTGAAATTACCCTAAATGGGCAAATAAATAACAATTAATTTCTACGGGCCGGAAGCTTCTACATTTGAGTCCTTTGAAGTTTCTATGTAATTTACGTTTACAAGAAGCAGAGCAAAATGTCAAAAATTTTTCTAGTCTCCCACCATTAATTAGTATATCGATTGATTCTGTCTTTCACATTTTACATGATCATCCATGTATTGACTATAATATTCCAACCATTTACTCCATTTATTTCAATGAATTCAAAGCACTAATCGAACCGAATTATAAAAAAAATTAAAGAGCATATCTATAAAGTGCTATACATATCTTTAAGTTAAATGAATAAAATGGTTCCAATAAATTAAGTAAAAAATAAAAAGACATATTGCTTTCGTTAATTCTAATTAAAAATTAATTTTCACTTTTTAATCTACATCTAAATGCAGCAGAAGCAGTTAATACATTCTTGAGTCTATTATGTGATTTCAGATTCTATGCCAAGTCAAAGTAATTAATAATTAAAATAAGAAAAAGGATCACCGAGGAATGAATGAAAAAGTGAACATATATCATTGTTCTTAATATAATCATTTCTCATCATGTGCTTGCTTGACTCTAGAAACGCAGTAGTTTCTTAATTTCCTTACATTTAAACCCACTTAATTTATCACTCAGATTATAACCTAAGTGATAAGAGTTCCTGTCCTCCAAATGAAAGATAAAAGGATCAAATCCCGGACTCCCTAAAAGTGTGGGACTTTCCCACAATATCTGAGTAAAATTGAATTAGGTCATTCTAGTTTGAGGATTACCAAAGTAGAGATCTCATTGCTTTTAGATTAATTTGATTAACTACAAAGCCAAAAAAAAAATAACAAATTACAAAAAATTTTCTTAATTTATCAAAATTTTTCCAATATCCTATTTCCAACTAAAGGAGGAGCATGCTCTCATGGTTTTCGTATTAATTGAAAAGAGAATAACAATAAAAAGGATGCTCAATTTCTCAATATATGAGACTCAAAAATTAAATTTGACCTAATAACTTAGTTCAATCTACGTCCCTTTAAAATCATATCACTTCCCTAAATCTTCTTAAAAAAGAGCAGGAAATGCTAACTGTAAACTCTAAAATCTTTTAAATAAAAATTACTTTTGACTTATTTTTTGAATTTGATTAACCTACATCCCTTATCTCTTAATTTTCTTTGATTCATTTTACATAAAAATATTTGATAATTAAATCAGTGGGCATTCTCAGTTAAATTTTAGAGAGAAAAGTTTATAAAAGTATATTTTTTATAATTTATTTTCTAAATAACAAAAATTAATGGTATTTATGTTGAAAATAGGAAAGAAATCAGTAATATTCTTATATCTAATTTCTCATTTGATTCATCCAATTGTGAATAAGCACTATAGAAAATCGGTAAAAATCCAATTGATTAAAAAACCGAGGTTAAATCAATTTAAAATCGAATCAAATTTAAATTTAAAGACCTTAATACGTGAATATGTTCATCACATAATTAATTTTTTGAATAATTATATCATTTTTTTACATTTAAACCTCATAAATAGAGGGAATGCATTAAACTAAAAGAGATAAGCCACTACAAAAACAGGGGGGACAAAAGAACCTTACTCTTAACAAGTCTAAAAGAAAAGCTGTAACCAAAACCCAGGAAAGAGCTAAAATTCACTGAACCAATATTGAGGAAAACCATATCAAATTTAGCTTATTTATAATTATATCATATTAACTTATTTATAATGAAATTTAATTATTTTAAATTTTGATATTTTAAAAATGTTTAGTTATATTTCTCACATTTTAAAATGTATTCAACTCTATTTACAATAAAATGTATTAATCTTTGAACAAATAATGTTACAAATATATTATATATATTTGATTTTTTTTTAAAAGCCAGCCTTTGATAGGCTAATTCATTAAAATAAAAGGAGAGTACAAACAAAAACAGGAGAATATCTAAACAGACCCCACAAAACTTCCACAACAAATGTGGCCATGCAGAATTGAAATTGAAAAAAAATCGATAACTTGGGAATCCATTTGCATTGTGGGATAATATACTCAGAATCGTAGCAGGGGAATATGTATTTAAATGTTGATCATGAGCAGGTGACACCATTATAATCTGCTATAAATTATCATATAACTGTGTTAATCGAATTAGGGTTTTGAATTTTTGACAAGAATATTAAATAAATTGAATTCGACTTGACCTAAAATATATTTATATGTTTATACAGTAGGGGCAGATTTCTTTCTTCATTTGAATATAAAAGGTGCTTATAATATAGTAAATGTGGATTACACGAAACAAGGAATCGGATCTCCATTGATTCATACGTGTACTTAAAAAATAATTTACGGACAAAACTAGATAATTTTACTAATTTTGTTGTCTGAACTTAAATGAGATCTTCTAATTGAAAAAAAAAGGTACTGAATAGATAATAAACATGAACATGCACCATCAAAGCTAAGCTTGAGATGAGAGGCGCCTTAAAACAGCGTACCCACCTTGTCGTATTTGTATAATGGACTTGGAACTTCTTTATTTTTGTAATAATATTGGAATTCATTCTTGAAGCTTATTCTCATGTCCATGTGTTTAGTTGTTACCCACTTTGAGATTTGCTTATAGGCTAAAAGAATGAATTGATTTTTAACTAAGACCATGACAAAAGTATTTCAATATCTCAATTATATAAAGTAATTATGTATTTTTGAAGATATATAGAGCACTTTCACTTGCTGTCAAAATACTTTGCATATGTGGTCTAAAGATATAAAACACTTTATTATTATACGTTTTAAAGATGCATAGCACTTTATATGTACTTTTATGAGTAGTTTCAAGATATATTTAGCATCAAATTTTAAATTTTCTTGCCACAAAGATGATCATTTTTACAAATAAGAAAGAAACAAAAGATACGAAGTCTATGGTGCTATCTTTATTATCAGAAACCTTCAGGATACGGTTATTTTCTTGCCACAAAGTTGTTTGTTCTAATTTATATGTCTGTAATCAAGAAAATCACCATTCTGCAAAGCTACGAGAGGGAGAGGTGGTGGCGATAGAGCTCAAAGTCATTATTCTAATACAAAGCATATGAGGAGCAAAGAAGATCTAAAAGCCAACTTCTTCAGAAGAGATTTGTCTTTTTTCTGTTGCTTCTGTTTTGCCAAAATCCAGAAAATCACCATGAAGTAACGCATCATGAAGTCATGGTTATGACGCACGAAACAAAAGAAAAGACAAGCAAATGATGCAGATGAGAATCTATGGTATGGAGAAAAATGATCTCCTTAGATTTCATAGTGGGATATCAGAAGATTTGACTAAAGAACAAAGGAAGGGATGTGTGAGTATCTACTAGAAGAAGCTTATTGGCCGTCCGATTTTTCCACATGAAATTATAGAATTTTGATGATATGCCCTAATGTTGAACCATGTGATTGGCTCTGATGTACACTTTTATAAAATATTGTATAATCTAAACCCTAGTTCAAGGAATGATGCATAATTTCTTTTCCTGGAAATTTCTATTCCTCTATTGTCAGGTCTTTGATGACTAAACAAACTGATAAGAGATAAACTCAAACACAGGAAATTACAAATGATCATGTTTAAGTGAAAAAATTATAGTTAAATATATGAGCAACTGCTGAGATAAAAATAATTATGATGACACTTTATATAAATAGATTATCATAAATATATACAGCGTCTATGAAATTTTTTAATCGTTAATCTGAAGTAAAACCTCCCTAAATATACCTTCACTCTTCTAAATGTACATACTTTCCACACTTAGTCTTCTTTAGTTTTCCATCTTTGTACCCCTTAGAAAAAAAAAATGTTATATAAACACTGCCTTCAAAAGAGTTGGGAAGAAGAAACCATACATGATGCAAAGCTGCGAGTGCCATCTACATCATCAAAATCCTGCTTCAAGGCATGTATAGCTTTCTTTCTTGCAATTCAACTTTTGTTCATTTCCTTTTTTATTCAATTTGTAGTGGAACTAAAGCTTCTTTTATTTGATCAACATGGTTTTCAGTGATCAAAATTTCTTTTGCTGGATGCAATACCCTAAAGTTTTTGGATACCTCATACCAGCGGTTGTAGGGATTCTTGGAGCGGGTGTTCAAGGTAGAGCTAAGCCTTTGTCTGAAACACACATACAACATATGTGGACTTTCTTGATAGCCTCAGTCGTATATTGCTGTGCACTTGTAGCTGATAACAATTCTCGACAAAGTCAAACAAATTCTTCGTCCAAAATCTGGGGGGTTATTGCCATTACGTCGGGTTCTCTTTCTTCAATCTCTGTGATCTCCATCTTCCTTCCACACTCTATTAACTATATCATTTTGCACGTTGCATGGATTTCTTCGGCGATTGTCGTCATTATCTATCAATATGGTAGATTGTTTCAAAAAGCTTCTTGTTGGCTTTACCACGAAATCCTAAAGAAATTTTTCTCTAATATTTGGAAATGGATTCAAGCTAATAACATCTTCACAGAGCAGCAAGGGCTACCTGTTTAATCATGTATTTATAATAATTTTACGAATAAATTAATGTATGTTTGTGTGTTTGGGTATATATATAATTAGATGGTTGTGTTGTGACATATAGATAGTGGAGAAGATCTCACTGTAAACTTTCTATCCAAAGAATGTATTATAAATCAATTATTAAATAAGATGACGTTATTTTATGACTATTGCACATTAATCTCTGGTTTTGATGTGCGTTTGGTTTGTGGAATACAATGGAAAAGAGAAAGGAAAGAAGATATAAATATGATGGAGTGAAATCATTAGTAAAATGAAAGATATATAATAATTTTTCAAAGAATTTAATTCAATATAAAATGTCTTAAACAACAAATTGAGATGCATTGAGAATAACTTCTTCTTCTGTTTAATAAAGTCGTGAATATGCATTGAGATGCATTGTTCTTCCTAAGCAAGAATGCATAAAAAATGACTACTTTCAATAATTCCTAAGACAAAGCCTTGGACGGCAAAAGTTAAAAAAAAAATTCTCATTTTTTAAAAGAAAATTCGATGTTAAGAACTTAATAATAACTGCATTAAAATTTCTACTTAAAAAATTAGAATTTAATTCAATACAGAATATCTCTCAAACAACACATTTCCTAGTCCTCCCAAAATGTGCATTGAGATGCATTGCCTTCCTTCTTAAGTGAGAAATCATAAAAAATTATTACTTTCATAGTTCCTAACACGAAGACTTGTAAGGCAAAAGTTAAAACAAATAAAAATAAAAAAAGCCCTAGTTGTGAATTTTTTTCTATGTTAATTTTTTTCTTTTAAAAAATATGATTCTAAGTACTTGTGTATCATATTGCAAACATTAGGGCCATTTTTAATAAATATTTTTACTATCAATTTATTAAAATTCTTTTTCAGTACCTATATTTTGATACATAGTTCTCTCTTTATTTCTCTTTATACAAATCCACAAACATAGAATTGCAAGTCTATCAAAACCACAAAACAAACCCAAAAATATATAGTGTTTTCTTAATTCTCATTAAAATTAGCAAAAGAAATACCAATATTATCATATACGAGATTAAAGAAACCAAATGTGCAAAACAATATGCATGGAAGCATAATTTCTCATATATAGCCGATAAATTTTAGAAGACAAACATGCATTTTAATATTGAATTAAAGCCAATCTTAAAGTAAGGTTTTAAATTAGAGGTCACAGTTTAGTATTATTTATTATTTTCTTTGATAATGCGAGTAATAATCAATAATTAACAATTAATCCACCTTCGAAAGTGGGAAGAAGAAACTCTTATGGTCTTGTAGTGGGACCCGAAGAGAGAGATTAAGCACTAATCAAAGAACAAATCCGAATTTAGAAAGATCTACTAGTCTTTTAGTGGGGCTACAACATAAGAAACACGCAAGACAGTTTTTCTTTAATAATTAATTGAGTAAATTTTTGATAATTAAAAACTACCAAATATGTACGTGGCATAAGCTCAGTATGGCAAAGTGCTTTCCCCACAAGTGCTTTTACAGAAATTACTTTCTGATTTTTCTGGCTTTTTTGAACCTGCCCTACTTTTGGAGTAAATCCATGAAGCAAATGAGTCAAATTAGTAGTTAGAATTTTTTGTATTGTTACATGTGATATAACATGCATAACGAGCTTTATATGCTTTACTCTCTTATCATAAACATCTTTTAATCACTTAATGAATTAAAAATTTACTCAATATTAGTTCGATTTTTATTAAAACTTCTAAATGAAGTTATTTATAATGCGATTTTCGTATTTGTGTAAAATTTTTGTTTTCAAACTTACGTGTGCTGTCCATCAGTCCTTTCCAAGTGCTTTGAATGAGTCCTTCTTTCTGAGATGTTGATGGGGTTGAAAGTCATTAAGCAAATGAATACTCGATAAAAATGATTCATTAATTTATTAACATTATTGTGTGCATGACTTGATGGTGATGCCTAATTTGATAGATTTCATCAACAGGATTCGAGATTCATTCTGTGAAATTTCTTATCTTGACTTCTCTTCCATTAAGGAGCAACATCATAATTCCATGCTTTGTGGTTCTGTCTCCATCATCTTTTTAGGGCATGTTTAATTGTCAGGTTATATAAATTTGATAAAATTAAATAAAATTTAAGAGGATTATGATTAATCATAACACTACATTTTTTTGATGATAACTTTTACAATTTTCAAAATAATATATTACCCACCTCCATAACTTGAATGCAGATCCCAAAACGATCAACATAACCTTCTATTATAGGCATAATTAAATAGATTAACTTACTAATTTGCGTAATTAAGAAAATGCAACATTTAATTATTTAATGATTAATTTATGGGTAATTATGAACAAATCATAACAAAATTGTAAAGCCAATTCCTAACCGCCATAAATCATGAGTCAGCCAAGTTTTGTATTATTGAAACTAATAAAATTATATTTCATTACATTAAAAAATATAATAAATTATATGAAATATTTATGAAATTGTTTCATGGATAATGTCATGAATTTTAAAATAAAATGTGTGTATTTAATATATCTTATAATGTACCTCCATAATGATTACATATTCAAATTGCGCTTACATTGTTTCTCTTATTATTTTTTAAATGTAGAATTTTATTCAAACAAAAAATCAATTAGTAATAGAAATGTTGACGTTGTAATGAAATGCTAAAAAGATATATATAAACTATTATACATATTTTTTATTAAGAATATAGATAATTAAAAATATCAATATACATAAGTAAATTAAATGCACTTAGTTATAGAATCTCCGTGTAAAAAAATAACATTAAAAGAAAAAAGCTAACTTGTAAAAATAATCAGAAATTTATTAAAAAAAGATACATTTGTGTTTTTCATTAAAAATAATTAGGATATGATTAATTATATAAATATTTTGATTAAAATTTTTTGTCCAAATCATAGTCATTAACTTGTAAAAGTAATTCCACAACATCTTACTCATTTAAACGTTGAATATCTTTATTTATTAAAAATCTTTTAAAATTAAATATAATTAAAATATATTTTTATATAAAAATTTTCCAAATTATTCATGAATGCTGTTTAGACAAACTTGAATGGCTTAAATTTTGGGGAAATGGAGAAGAAACTTCTGCTTGGAGTTAATTTAAGGACAGTCATTTTCAGTGTTATTCATTCATCTCTCGGCGTGCCGAAAGGCTAAAGCTTTTCCCTTTTTTTTAATTTTAATTATTAATGACTTTGACTTCTGCTTCCCATTTAGTGCCTTATTGGAAAATATTTATATTCCAAAACATCACTTCACCTATATAATAAGGGATTTTAACACATACCTACCCTAAAGTTTGACTTTTTAACACTTAAATAAAAAATTTAATAAAAGGTATACTTACCTCCTCTAAACTATTAGTTGACCATCTAATTTTATTTATATGATTATAATATTTTTAATTACTTCAAAGTAAAGTATAAAAATTCAATTTGTATATAATCAAAAATAATTATAATTTATATTTATTTAAAATTTAAAAATTTAATTAATGATAATTTAATTGACAATTTTAGTTTATATGTATTTAATATTTATTGAAATTAAGAATTTAATTAATGGTCATTTAACTTGATAATTTTAATTTACATTTATTTAATAGTTACTCAAAATAGAAATTTAATTTTTATTTATGTATCATACGGATTCAAATTTCAAATCTTAATATGTAAAGGAGCCGTATTTCTTACTCTCCTCTTTTGCAAATTCTCCATCTACAAACTATATTTGTTTTATTTCACTAAATAATTTTATAATCTTATCAATCTCACTCTTCTTACAGAAATATTTTAATACACGATTTATATTATACACATTCATATTAAATCCACACTTCAATATCAATTTTATGACTCGTAAAGTAAATGTAAACTTTTGGGTTTTCACAAAAAATTTGATGGAACTACGCAATGAACGAAAATTAGAAAAAATATCAACATAAGTAAATTATTAATTTTAAATATCATTAAATAAATTTTTAATTTAAATAAATATTAAATAAATATAAATTACAATTATCATTAATCAAAATTTTAATTATTTTAATTTTTTGAACATCAAATAAATTAAAATTGAGTTTCTTAAACTTTATTTGGAAGCAATTAAGGGTATCATAGTTATTTTAAGTGAAAATATATGGTCAATTGACGGTCCAAAGGAGATAAGTGTGTCTTTTCTTAAAACTTCCATTTAAATGTTAAAATCGCAAATTAAATTATCATCAATTAAATTTCTAACTTTTAAATAAATATAAATATAAATTAAAATTATTTTTGATTATCTACAAATTGAATTTCTTATACTTTACTTTGAAGTAATTAAGAGTATTATAATCATATAAATAAAATTGGATGGTCAACTAACGATGTAAGAGAGATAAGTATGCATTTTTTTAAACTTTTTATTTAAGTGTTAAAATTTCAAATCTCAGGGCAGGTACGTGTTAAAACCCCTATATAATAATGATCTAAATTTTTTCTAGAAAATTTGTGATCCAGAATGTCTACATTCAAAAGAAAAGAGTAAGCGCTTGTTTGCTTTTTTTACTTAAATAATTTTATTTAACTATTTACAAGTTATTTATTTTTTGATTTATATATAAAAATTTGTTAAAAATATTTAAATATAATTAAGTTAAAAATTTTAATTTAAATTTCAATGACTAAAGATTTAAATGAATTAAATATTTTATTTGTCAATTATATTTTTAATTTATTACTTAACATTTATTTATGTCAACAATTTAACATATTAATTTTAGATTTTTTAAAATATATTTGTCAATATATCAATTTCAAATTTTTTATTTTTATAAAATCAAACAATTTAGACATTTATAATCAAACTTTTAAAATAAAAAATAAATATTTTAATCAAATTCAGATTTCAGTCAAATTCAAACTTCAGATAAAGAGAAAACACTACTTAAGTATGTCTAAATTTTTCTTTAAAAATAAATTTTTAAATTAAGATACAATAAAAATTTTATGTATTAATACTTCTAATATTTTTAATATTTACACGTATTTAATATCGAGTTATATACGTACACACATAATGAAAACCAACGTCATATTTAAACCATAGAAATTAATCTTTAGTCTCTGCATGGAACATTAACAAGTTATTTTAAAAAGAAAGAAATCACAACCAAATAATCAGTACATGAACCAAAGAAATCAATTTTTTATATGAAATTTTAAAAATGAAAAAAATTATGGGATCATAGGCCAATATCAACTTTCATGGTATCAAATAATGATAATAATATTAATCATATCAAATCTCTTCTTTAGGATTATATTAGACTCTTTGACTCTTCACGAGAAAAATAAAATAAAAAATACCACTAAATTATAATGATGTAGGACAATTTTTAAATTTAATTAGTTTAAAAAGTCTTTTATTCTTATTAATTTAATCTATTATTTAATTCTTAATCTTCTCATGTAGGTAGGAATTATTTTCCTTATTTAAATTAACTTATAACACTAGATTTTGTCTATAATATATAGAGAGCGTATATTATTATTTTGATAATCTTTGATTCAATAAAATATTTTCTTTTGATTTTGTCTATTATGATATTATTATTTAAACACTTGTATTTTAAATCATTAGGATTAAAAGATATTCAATTATGTCCATTAGATCATTTATCTAAGTCATTACGTTAAAGAACTAAACGAGATTTGGCAAAAGAATAAAATAATTATATGTTAATATTATTAAAAATAGACGACACAGTTTCATCACTTTCATTCCAAGCTCCAAATACGCCATATATAACTATCTACCTTTAAAAGTCGAATTTTTAAAAATTAATAAATTACCAACATATTAAAGTGGGTCTCACTGAAAAAATATTAGTTCGAAATAC
Source organism: Azadirachta indica (assembly GCA_022749755.1). NCBI lineage: Eukaryota > Viridiplantae > Streptophyta > Magnoliopsida > Sapindales > Meliaceae > Azadirachta > Azadirachta indica. Next base: position 4,062,001 of record CM040444.1, on the reverse strand, counting down.
ACAGAATAAATGATAAAGAACAAAACACAAACTTAACATGGCTGCGAATTTCTTTTTGTCTTTTCTTTTTTTGAATGAATTTATTTTGTCTTAACAAATATCTAGGTGATGTCATGACCTCACATGTTGGACCAATTTTAAAATACCGATTGATCTAAATAACATGCATATGTACAAATCCCCATGTTAATTTTCTAAGCACTTTCTCTTTATCCAAACACCACATTCAGTTAAATCATTTGTTATCTCCTATAGTTGGTGTGAGAGGGAATATTTGATGAGTATTGTTATATTATATATGTTCATATAGTAATAATTTTTTATACTACAATAATGATTCTTGTAATGAAATAGAAAGTGTAGTATTTTAATTCATTGTCAATCTATTTTTATTTGCAATTTAATTTTGAACACTAGTATTTTGTTTTAATTTTGAACACTAGTATTTTGTTTTAATATTTGTAAGTGTATATTATAAAATATTGTTTGTTGAGACATACAACTTATCATAAATTTAATTTAAAATTTTACAACTTATAAACACTTTTATTTAATTTAAAAAATTCAAGCTAATCACATTTTGTTGATAGTGATTGGTACTCATTTGTTTCATTTCAAACGGATGATAAAACTTTATTTTTTTCTCGTATGTAAAAAGAGATTTCTTTTCTAGAATGGTAAAATAAATTTCACTCAAATTAATTATAAATTTTTGAGTGATATTAAATTAAATTTAATTAAAATTTTTAAATTTTAGTAAACTTTTTATGCAACATACATAGATTATATATGTAATTTATGATTAAAAGAAAAGAGTTACAAAAATTGAGAACGTATAATTAGTCGGCAACTTCGTTGCGTATGGGAGGGAATAGTTTCGAGCCGTTTCTTATTGGGTATCTACTATCACGTGTCCACGTAGTTAATTGGCGACATGGGACCTCCGCACGCTCTACGTACAAGCGGCGTCAATGTCTAGAACGTCTTCAAACTTGCAATCTGCTTGTCTTTTTCTCCGTCTTACGACTAACGCAAGTGCATCCACCAGCCACGTTATAAAGTGGGCCCGCGAAGCCACATGTCAAGTTCACAACGGCGCATTATGGAGGTGACAATGGAGCAATAGATGGAAAAAGAAAAAGAGACGGCAAAAGGACAAGACAGAAGAGTCAGAAAGTGATGGTTAGTTATTTTAATGACACAGATTGGCTAGTTTTTCGAATTTGGCGGCTTAAGACAAATGATGATGATTCCTTGACTTTTAACCATCTTTTGACATGTAGCATTCATGAAATTTAATGGTTAAGATCTTTTTTAACTTTGACCTAATTAATTAACAATTATTTTCAATCCTAAAAGAGAAAAACTTTCCAAACTTTGGGTTTTCATATTTTTTTCTCCTTATGTCTTCTCCATCCCTTCCTTTCTCTCGCTTTTCTTTTTCTCTAGTTGATTAAAAATTAAAATTTTTTAAATTATGACAATATTTTCTTTAATAAGCATTAACTATAAAATCAGTTATTTATATTTAATCTTAATTTAACTAATTGTTGTAATAGGAGGTTGAATTTACAAATTCAATTTTTCTAACCATTAACAAGGAAAATTTTTTTATTTCAATTGAATTTTTATGGGTTTGATAAGAAGTAGGAAGAAAGCAAATAAATATATAACTTTTGAATCTTTAAAATTTTTTATTTTTAATCCAAAAATAAAGAATGAGAGAAAAAGAAAAAAGAGAAAAAGCGAAGAGGGAAAGATAAAAATATTTTTTGATAAAAATTACGATGCATCGGATTTTTTTATCTTAGGAAGAAAAATAATTGTTAATTAATTAGGTATAAAGTTGAAATAAAATCTTAACCATTGAATTTCGTGAATGACATATGTCAAAAGATGCTTAAAAATCAAGGAGAAATAAGGAGAAAAGAAATAAGAAGTTGATCCTTGTCCTAATTTTTAAGACTTGAAAAGCATATCCCATATTATCATAAGCTTCACATGGGATGAATTTTCTTACGACAAGTGTGGGCCCCACATAAAATATTCCTTTTATTTGTTTTGAAATATTGCGATACAATTATAATTGATATTTATATCAAGATTTTACTGAGAGTTTAGATGTGCTAATTATACTACACTTTAAATTTATATATATATATATATATTGATATATTTATTCTCAAATTCGACATATAGTAGCCCAATAGAGTTGAAAGACAGGTGCTCGCTTGAAAGAACTCGTCTTTCTGACCCCCCAGGCTAAATAGTCCAACAGTATAAATTATACAGGGTATTAAAGGGGCCCCAAGTGTTGTGGGGTGCGTTTAGTAGCTTAATTGAATAACATTAAAGCCCAACATTTGGGACCTTTCAACTATGGGCGTCCGAAGTAAATGCGATTAGATTTTTCGTTTTCTCTTTTCATGTTTAACACGTCCAAATCCAATTCTCACCCGACCCATGCACATACACAAATGTATGTATGCATATATAACACCATTCCAGCTAAATCTTCCTCGGTATAACGGTGCGAGTACTTCTCACTCAGCAGTAATTTTCTTATTAATGAAAATAGTTTGGTAATGTTAGAAATTAATTAGTGATTTGCTTACAGATGTATACTACATAATAGTTAGCAAATTAATTCCTGCATATATAGTTAAAATTTATATGTTATGTATAATAATCACAAACTAGGAACCAATATTTATTTACTGGTGTTTTGTATATATACATATGGATTAGTGTTCCCAACTTCTAATTCTTTTGCCATATTTTGCTCCAAACCATTCTTAAGATCCCAAAAGGTTTTCTACTCCCTTTGTACTACTAGCAATATGATATTAGGTAATCTACTATTTTCTCACTTAATATATTGATGTAAATGCTTCATGTGCTCTCTTCATAGATGAGTATATTGACAAATTTATATAATATGAATAATTTGGTGTTTTGCACTTAAATGAAATCTCCTAATATATTAAAAAAAGAATTGAATATATATATATATATATATATTAAAACTTTACAGAATTATATATGTAATCTATTGATACTAGATTAGAAATTTACTTAAAGTAAATATGGTGTAAGTTGATATGGTATTGTTCTTTGTTATGTATTTTGAAGATATATAATACTTTGCAGGTGCCAATTTTTTTTTTTTTTATGGGTGCTAATAAATGGAAAAAAAATTATACCAAATTTTAAAAAATATTAGTTCCTAGCACAAGCTGGCTCTTCAAATTTTCTTATAAATCTTGATTAATGGAATAGTATTTATATTGGTTTTCAGAAAATATCTTTAAACTCTAATAAATTAAATATTATTCGAAATAATTTTTAGAAAATTTGTTATATATAATCTCTTGTAAAATGAGCAATTGTTTAACTTTAACATAACATTTTTAAATGTATTTTTAACTTTCTTTGGTAATTTTGTTCGACAAGCCATTAAAATAAAAAATTGTTACTGTTTCTAATTAATTATTTAAATTAAAAATTTATCTTCTCACCACGATGTCTTTTTTTTTTTAATTTATTTATCTGAAAATGCCGATGTTGACGAAGAGAAATCACCATTGTTAACGTTTCCGAGTAAGCTTTCCAATAGATTTTTTTATTTTTTTTTTAATATTTGTAAACAAATCAAATTCTTCGTTAGGCTGTTCTATATATGATTGGTTGTGGTGTGCGCCTACTTTTATAAATTATTGTAAAATCAAAACCTTAGTAAAACAACGGAATGATATATATGAACTTTTTAATTTCCCCGAAATTTCTATTCCGCCAAGGTTATAGTATTAAAAGACTAAGACTAAAGGAGACTCAAACATACCAAATAGATAAATCATATGTTCATGTAAAGATATATTTAAGATTAAGGTGTTATAATTTTTTTATGATATGATTATTTTGGAATAAAATAAGTAGCTGTCAAGTTCAAATGTACCAGTCATAATAGATATAAGGACCACTACTATAAGATAGAATTGTTGCAAATCAATTTAAATGTATGGGTGGTGGAAATGTAGATGTTCATGAAACAATAATTTAATTGTTATATTTTTAAAAGTTAAGTTGAAATGCAACAGATTCAACCACACTTTTATTGTCTTATGTACATAGTTTTGGACATATATCTTTTAGTCTTCTTTAATATCTTTTAGAGGAAGAAAAGAAAAGAAAAAGGTTTTGTGGCTATATAAACGCTGCCTTTTGGAGTTGTGAAAGAAAAAACCATAGATGATGCAAGGCAAAGGGTGCCATCTTCAAAATCAAAATCCTCCGAGGCAAGTATAATGCCACTCAACTTGTTATCATTTTCTTTTTCGTTCTCAGTTTTGTTTTCATTGTTACTATTGTTTATGCAAAGAGATGGAAATTATTAATGCAAAACCTCCATCGTCGACATCTATTTTTAGATAGATGTTAACATTGGTTCACAATAGAGTTCTCTCTTTCTTTGTTATTTTTATATAGAGATCAGGCAATTATTATTTATGTATGTATGGAATTGTAATTCTTTTTTTCTCGGCTTATATAACCCAATTAACAATCATTCTTTCAATACAAACATTATTTGCATGCTTTATTGCTTATTCAGTTGATCAACATGATTTGTCGTGATTTTGTAGTGACCAATTAAGTTTCTTAAGCTCCATGCTATACCCCAAAGTTTTTGGATATCTCATCCCAGCACTGCTTGGCATTCTTGGTGCAAATGTTCAAGGCAGTTCTAAGCCTTTGTCGGAAACAAACATACAAAATATGTGGACTTTCTTGCTAGCCTCAGTCGTATATTGCTGTGCACTTGCGGCTGATTACAATTCTCGACAACGTCAAACAAATTCTTCATCCAAAGTCTGGGCCGTTATTGCTGTCGTATCGGGATCTCTTTCGTCAGTGTCGGTCATCTCCATCTTCCTGCCACGCTCTATCAGTTATATCGTTTTATACATTGCATGGACTTCTGCTGCTATTATTATTCTTGTCTACCAATATGGTAGATTGTTTCAGAATGCTTCTTGTTGGCTTTACCACGAAATCCTGAAGAAAATTTTCTCCAATATTTGGAATTGGCTTCCAGCTAACACCATCTTCTCCGATATTTGGAATTGGTTTCAAGGTAATAACAGCTTCACAGAGCAGCAACAGCTCCCCGTTTAATCATATGTTTAAGAATAAATTTCTTTGTGATACATAGTAAGGAACATATATAGTTGAGTGGTGACATATTTAGGGTTAAATAATGTATAGAAAAGAAAGAAAGAGAGAAGGTGAACTTTCTATCGCAGAAATGTAGCACTTTTATCGATGGAGTGAATGATGAATAAACATATTAAATAACGCCATGGTAATTTTGTGAGGACGAATCTGGGAGGTGGCATTTCATCTTCTTTATTGTCTTTGGTGGTGCTGGCTTTTTTGCTCTCTTGTTTTCCTTGTTCTGTTGAGTATTTCTAGCATATTTTCCCCTTGTTTTCCTAGTATATTTTTTCAAACAAACAAAACAATGTAAGATATTTCAAATCTGTCACAAATAACCTTAAAAATAATGAAAATATATTATTATGAATGCTCTATTATTTGGAATTTGATTTGAGATATCTAACATTACCTTTTTTTTTCTTAAACATTCTCCTTACAACAATTAATGGAGGAGACCTCCATTAAAAAAATAATAAAAAAAAGAGAGAGTGAGCAAATTATCCTTGACTTAAGGAAAACTCAGAGGGCTAAATGGTAAAATTCCATTCGTAATTATGCATTTATAATCACTTGAAACACACCCAAAAGTTTTTTCATAAATCTCTCTCTATCTCTTTTTTCTTATCCACATTTTATGTTAATTAATCTCACAAAACTCAAAATTCAAATCGAACTAAATTAACGTGCAAGTCTATCAAAACCTATATAATATTTAAAACAACATGCATGACAATATGCTCATCTCATATTTGATATATATACATTGTGAAAGACATAAACTTGTTAATATTAATCTTTAAATTAGATTTTAAAAGCTCCTATTTCACAGTTATTATTATTATTTCTGTGTTTATGCGAATTCAATCAAAGAGCAAAACCTTTTTGGCATTAATAATTATCAATTAATCCACAATTAATCCAAAAGTGTGAAAGGATATGCTTAGGGTCTGGCAGTGGGACCTGAGGACATGAGAATAAACACTAATAAAAGAATTAATAAACCTCCATTTACTTGTCTTTTATTGGGCTAATAACACTAGCCTTTGTTCACACTACCGAAGAAAAAAGAGTTATTATCGTGATTTTCTCGATTGTTTTATGAATTTATTGCTATATATCAAGTTAAACTTCATTATATAAATCTCTTATATAGAAATAAATGAGAAATGATTTAGCTGGTAATCTTGATCTTGTTTTAGTGATCAATACTATAATGTGATGTTGTCTACTTCATTAATTTATAATGGGAGCTCTACTAATTAGTCAGCGTTACAGAATTCTGCTATATGCATCATTGTGTTCTACTATTTATATATACATAGGTTAATTAAATATATCAGATTTAATTTCAAGCTTTAAATATATATATATATATATATATATCAAATTATCTGTATAGAGAATTTTGCTGGATTTAAAAAAGAATAAGAAAAGTTTAGGTTTGCTAGTCAGAGAGGAACATGTACACGGCACGGGGGAACAAATTTCTAAAGAAATAAATATTGGATACTCGGAGACATTATCCATATCTGTCTATGTATTGCAAGTCAAAAAAAAACATAGAGTACATTGAATTAATCTATCCTTCAGCACAATATAGTGCAATTTTGAGATAAAAATCTACCAAATATTTTCTAGCATAATCTCATTATGACAAAGTGCTTTTCCATGGCTGCTTATATAGAAATAAATATATAGTTAGCTGATGAAACCAGCTTTTTTCTGGTTTTAATGAAATCCATGAAGCAAATGGCTCAAACTAGTTGGTTAACATTTTAACTTTCTAAAATTTTGAAATATTCTCTTATAATTATCAAAATAGAAACAAAAACATATAATTTTGAGATATTCTCTTATAAGCTAAATCATATATTAAGGTTAAAACATATAATTAATCATTTTTTTAATTTTTTCGTCGTATTGTTTAAGTTAAAAATTGTGATTTATAATGAAAGAATTTAAAAACCGTATAGCACAGACAGAAGATGTATGGCAGTCCTATCCACACTCATATGTGCTTTCCACAGCTCACTTTTAAGTGCTTTTCCAACAAGTCCTTTTCAAGTGCTGTTCCACACGTCCTTGCAAGTGCTTTGAATCAAATGAATACTTGATCAAAACAATTCACTAATTTATTGTCGAGTGCATTCCTTGATGAAGTTTCATATCTTGACTTTTGCTTTGCAGTTCTATCTCTGTGAAAACATGTCGAGTGCATGTTTAATTGTCGGAATGAAAAAATATAAACTAAATAATATTTAAAAGAATTCATATTGATAAATGATATATTAACATTTTTACAATTTAAGAATATTATTCAATGGCCCCCAGCTCATAACTTAATGGGGATCACAAAATAATCTACTTACTTGAAACAACATCTTTCTATTGTAGGCATAATTAAAGAGATCAACTTACTAATTTGTATAATTAAAAAATAAACAAATGCAACACCTAATAATAATGTATTAGTTGCATTTTTATGCATGAACCATGAATAAATTGTAAGCAACTTATGAAATAATTTTCTTTAATTAGAAAAATACAATCAATTTTATCGAAATTAAAAATTAAAAAATGGGGTTATCAAAAATATTATGAGTTTTAAAAACATAATGACATAAAGTAATCATAATGCATGCAAGCTTTATAAATTGCACACAACACGATTATTTATTATTTTTTAATGAATTTTTTATTTTAAATAAAGAATCAACAATAAAGATTTAAACAAAGAAATAAAATATTAAAAAATAGGGACGATTATAATTTCTCTTGCTATGAAAAATAAGTAATAATTGAAAATAGTCTGCATATATATCAAATTAGATGTCTTTACGTGTTAAATTTTTTATTTTATCTCTTTTGACTAAGATTATATAAAATTAATTAAGAAGAGGCAAAATTTTTATTTGAAACTATTGAAGGCGTCTTATTCTTTTAAGCTTTGATTAAGTTTCAGTCCACGAAGAAGAAAATTATTGCGTTTATTTGTTCATTTACCAGTGCGATTGTTGGAAGTTTACTAATTGACTTCACCTCGATCTTTTATGTAATTGGACTTTTTATTCTCATTTTCCTCCTATTTTTAGTTTAAATACCATTAACTTTTATTACTTCAAATATTTTTAAGTCGTGAAGAAATTTCAGGGATAAAGGAATGCTAAACATTACTGTTGTAGTTCTTCTTTTTATTAATATAAAAAAGAGAAAATTATCTATTTGTTTTAGAAAATTTCAAATTATTTAATGTTAGATAATAAATTTAGATCATGATAAAATATTCATTCAATTATAAAATAAATTATGTATACTAATCTCAGAGTATACACTTCAATATGACGTGACCAGATTATCAGATAAGACTAATACAAACATAAGTTAAAATGGTAAGGTAGGATGACTTATTAAATGAGTAATACTATTGTCACTATTTCTAAAGTTTTTATAAAACTCATTTTCTTTATTTATTACATTAGAATATATTAAAATAATAATAAATTCTTTTAACATCTCATTAATTTAAAAAATGACCTCATTTCAGTTGTTGCAAACACTAATTTTCTTAATATTTTTTTACTAAAAACAATAAACTGTATTTTGTAAAAATATATTTAATTAATTTATAACAACTAAATTTCATCTAATTCTATATTAATTGAAAATTTTTTTGTCTGTGGTTAATTTTCTCTCCACTTTGTAATTAAATTAATAAAGTTGTGGGACCTTTGCTTTCGTATTCCTCAAAACTAGAATGACGTTATTCAGTTCTATGTGGGTATTCTATCTTTTTTTTTTTTTTTTTAAAAAGAATTGAATGTCGGGAAATTGATAAGAAACTGCGGTTCTTGGCACATTCAATCCTCAGCCTGCCGAAAGTATAAAACTTTCCTCTTTTTCTTGCTTTAATTATTAATTAATTTGACTTATGCTTCCCATTTTTCAGCTTAATGATAATCTGTCTATTATAGAATATCTCTTTTAACTTTTAATCTAAGAAAAGATTCGCAGACCTTTAAAATGAAAATGACGGTTAAAGTGGTCTATTTTAGATGTGGAAATTTGGTTTAAATTATAAATTTTGGTTGATCTTACTAGATTCACTGTTAAAAAAGTCAATATTGTTTAAGTACATCATCTTGTTGAACATGTTTGTTGAATAGATAAATTGAGAAAAATCTTGGTTAGTATTAGCAAATATTAGTGTGTTAGAAGAAATACAGTGTATCCATTTGATTTAAAGATATATACTACTTTCATATATATTTATATATGTAGGACAAATCTGCACCTTTTAAGATCAAATACATTCTTACATTATTTATAAATCATTGGATCTATATATTTCTCACAGTTGATATTAAATTTGACATATATAATTAATATATAATTAATACGCTATAAATTAATGCATATATTATTCTAATTATTAAAAATATATAAATTTAATAATTTCTAAATGATATAAAAATATGTGTATACATGATTTTTCATAAGTCATTTCAATAAATGATTTGTACTCGTTGAAATAATGGAGAAATGGAAATTGTTGTCTATTCGTAAATGATCAATTAAAATGTAAATGAAACAACCAACCAATATAATAATGGTGCGGACACTAGAAAAATTTTTAACCCTTTGCATATTACATAGAAATTGGAAAAAGGAGTTAAAACGCAGAAGCGTTTTTTCTTATCTCTAATTTTGATAAATATTTGTATGTTAAATGAAAAGACAAACAATATACACTAAAATTAAATTTATATTTTTGGAGAAGAGGATAGATAGTTTTTAAAATATTGTCAAATATCTATTTTAATCTTAATAATTTGAAAATGAGTTATTTAATTTTTATTTAACAGCAGTGATGTATGTCCTAAAATAAATCGTTGCTAGTATCATTAGACTTTAAATTTATCGAAGTAGTGTAAATAATTTTAAGAAATCAGTTATTACGATTCTAAACATGACTTATTTAACGGATTAAGACTTAGATGAATAATTTTCAAATTATTGAGACTAAAATATATATTAAACTATGTTTTAAACCAACAATACTATTTTCATATATTTAATATTGAAATCTAGACGAGTTCAAAGTGTAATTTTTCTTAACTTGAAACATAATTCAGTGTTAAAATATTAAATGTAACTAATATTTCTTGATAAATAATTATGAAATAAAAATAAAAATCAAAGGATAATTTTCAAAATATCACGAATGAAAATGAGATATTGTGATTTACGTTCGAGTTTAGAGAGAAAATCAACTTAGCCCCCTAAATTTTTGGAAAAGTAAAACACTTCTGAATTTTTAAGAAAGTCAAGATATCCCTTAAGACTACTATTTATATTTTAATTCGATTGTTTTACTCTTGAACTATTAAAAAAATTTATAAAATAATAATATTTTCTTTCTTTTTATTTTATATAATATTTAATATAATCTTATTCTAACATTTAAACTTAAAATTATAATAATATTTCACATTTAATTATTTCTTTTGAATCAAATTTATTATCAAAATTTTCTAAGTTTTAATTATATATAATTTTTAAAATATATGGTATCATTAAAATAGTTTACTTATATTTATCTTCGATTAATTAATACTATAAAAATTATGTATAATTAATAATTTATATAATTAAAAGTATTTTAATTTTATGATATATTTTAAAAAAGTATATATAATGAATATTATAAAAATTTTATAACAAATTTGAATAAAAAATATTTAAGAATGAAAATATTATTACAACTTTAAATTTATATGTTAAAATAAGATTATTCGGTTATTATAAAATTAAAAATAAAGACAATTTAACAATATAATTATTTTATAAATTTTTTAACAGTTAAAAGATAAAATAATTAAATTAAAATATAAATAATAATTTAAAGGTGTTTTAACTTTTTTTAAAATTCAGAAGCTGTTCTATTTTTTTCAAAAATTTAACTTAATAGATGTTTTGTTTTTTCAAAAATTTAGTGGGGAAGTTGATTTTTTCCCTAAAATCGGGGGCAAATCACAATATCCCAATAAAAATTAATATATTAATTTTTTTATCCTTTTTGAAATTTAACCCATCACGGATTCTGATGGATATTGGTGGGTCACAATAATTTATTTGAACGTTTCCTTAAACAAAACGATTTTGCAACCTTTTCGCCGTTATCGGTCTCTCTCCCAATAAACAACAATTAACTTTTGTTTTGTTTTAGGAAACGTTCAAAATATTTAATGCCACCACCAATGACTATCAAAGTCACTTTTCTCCTAGGAGGGTATTTACCGAAAGCACTTCTGGTTTAGAAGTGTAGATGATTTTTTACAAACTAAAGATGATTTCTCTTTTTAAAAAAAATTAAACTCATAAAAGAAGTGTAAAATGATTAAATTCATGACAATTCTTCTTAATATGCACAGCAATTTTTTTTTTTTAAAAAAAATATTGGCAGAATTATATTGTAAGAGTAAATATATAAATTAAAACCATAATTTATAATAATTTTAAAATTATAATTCAAAAATCAGATTAATTAACGATTTTATCATTCTAATAAAAAAATTTGAAAAATTAATAACTAATGACTTGCAAACACTCGCTATCAACCAATTAATAGTGAGTGTTATCGATCGTCACTGAGTATCAATCGGGAGATACTTAGTATCTACCGATCAATATTCAGTGTTGATTGAAAAATATTGAGTGACAACCGATCGATAATAAAATTAAAATTATCTGTTTTTTAAATTTTTTTATGAAGAGCAAAATTATTTATTTTTCAGATTTTTAAATGGTTTTCAAATTCTCCTTTAATTTGGAATATTTTCATACATTTTTCATAAATAATGCAAAAACTTATATCAAGAATTTAGTGGCATGTCTCACATACCCCATGAAAATGACTTTGACAAAATTATTTATCTTATGGTGTTTGGAGAAACATATCCCCGTGAATCTCGTGTAATATAAAATATTTTTTCGTTGATGATGGACCACTTACAATCTTCTTTTCTGTGTGTGAAAGGAGCTGTCATTTCCCTAGAAATAGTCCACTTTTGCAGCCAAAACAATAAGAACAACTTTATTTATTTATTTATTTATATTATTTTATCTGGAAAAGAAAGTAAATTAATCCTAAAATCTTTTTTCTCACCACGCAACAATAGATTAGCAGCCTTCTTCCTTCTTTATGTTTTTCTTTTTCCCACCCAATATACATATATATGTATGAGCCTCAACAAAGCGAGGCAAATGCATTGGAAAAAACAAAACGGATTATATCAAAACATGAAAACATGCTGATACAGAAAAGAAAAAGAAAACATAAAGAATGAATTAAGAAAATCTAAATTTAGATAGACCTTAATATCTCTAAATAGAATAATTAAATTTAATTTAGATTTTAATGTGTTATCGAAATTATAATTGTCAAAGTCGATTGTTGTGATGTTATCGTACTGAAATTGCATGCTGCTGTGACTCGTAGGATATTTTGCGCTCCCCAATACTTTTTCAATGATTTGATGATGACAAATTTTCATTAAACATTAATTGCAGTATATATGGCCCTTAATTTGATATTAGGAAAAAAAAAATGTTACGTGGAGTATGGGATTGGTATTAGTAATCATTAAAAATGAAAAGTAGAGTTACCTAACGCATAAATAATGATGAGTCATTAGTTGTCCCGGCGGCTAAATTTCGTATCACGCCAAGCAATATATGGGAAAGCATGAGTCAAACAAAGTAATTGATAATTAGAATAAGAAATGGGGAAACAAAGCTTTAGCTAGGCTTTAGGGCACGCCGAGGAATGAAGGAATCATTACGAATCTTTCTTCTTTATTATTTTCCATCACGTGTTTCATTGAAAATAATACCGACAACAGAATTTTCTTCTCAATCAAACCCACATAGGATTGAATAACGTCACTATATTTTTGAGGATTACGAAAGCAAAGGTCCCACTAATTTTAGATTGAAGCAGAATAAAATTTTGGCCCAATTTCAATCTACCCCATATTTATTTACGTATATCATATCAAATCGAGGCTATATTTACATACATCAAAAACATCTTTAGGTTTTTCCTCTTTTTCACTTATCATATGCATTCACAGTCATGGCTCGTGTTGGGTCATGCAAGGGCTTGTTTTCGGCTGCTCAAAGTTTGCAAACTAAAAAATTTAATAATAAAAAATTTAAAAATTGTACCTTAGTTATAAAAATTCACCACCCACAATAATAAATAAATGTGAAAATATAAAACAAACTTTAAAATATAAAAGAAATCATTTTTTTTTCTTCTCTCTCTTTTTCTATCACTTTCTCTTTCTTACATCGATCCCCTTTACAAAGATATTGTACTAAGTCATGCGATGGCTACACATGGCCTATGTTCGGTTGTTTGAGGACTATGCAAGATATTCACATGGTATGCTTTGGAGTACATGAGGTTCATGAATGGACTACTCGATAAAAATATAGAAATGTGATAAAAATTTTAAAAATTAGAATAAAAAAGTTAGAAAGTTATATCAGAATTTACTTCACAATGCAATAAGAAAAAATTTGAAATAATGACTAAAATTTGCCCTACCGCACTAATAAATAAATAATTAAATAAATGCAATTTCTCGTAGGTATGCTGAATCTTAATCAAAGTTTACAAGAATAAAAAATTATTAATTAATGTATTATTGGAAAGTGATTTAAATAAAAAAATATATTCTCTAATGTTTAATGCATAAAATTCTAGTCAAAAAAGATGACCCACGTTTGGATAAGCAAGAAGCATGAGGAGGCAACATCTTGTGGAATTACTTTTCGAAAGTAAAAATAATTTATTATATATTTCAGAAACAAAATATAATTTACTAACAACTTTTCAAATGTGCATATCATAATTTAACTTATTTAGAAGTAACTTATGAAATAACTGATAAGAATATTTGTTAATATTTAAAAATTTTCATTATATCCTTGTAATTACTAAAAAAAGAATGACAAGTGTATTTTTCTTTATTCTTTTTGCAAATAAATTTTTGGCATAAGTTTAAATTTTTATCATATGTTGCATTTGTAGAAACTGGAAAGGGGGACTATTAAAAAAATTTCATGTGTTTATCACATGTTGCATTTGCAGTGCCTCTATTATTGACCTAATAAAAGTGACTCATCATGAAGTCATGTTTATGACTCACAAAAGGAACAAAAGCAAAGCAAAGAAAATTTATAAAGCAAATGAGAATCTGCGACAGTGAAAAATTATCTCTTTTGGTCTGCTAGTGGAATAAAATTAAGAGGAGATCATGAATAAAAAACTAATGAAGGGGATATACAGGCAGAAGCATCAGCATTAAATTATATAATAACGATAGGCTGCATGCCCTAACATTGAAACCTTGTTATGCTCTTTGAAGACTAAATAAGAGCACACTAAACAGATAAATACTACAATCAATAGGTTTATGATAATTTAATTTGAATTTTATAATCAGTCGATATACGATCTCTGTAATTAAATGATTTTCTGACGTTATGGGGATGATCTCACAAAAAATCTTATCTTAAACACGTCACGCTATTTTATAATAGCCCCACCTTTCTATCAAATGCAACATGTGATAAATATATGAAAATTTTTACCACAACTTCTGATAAAAGAAAGATGCACTAGTTGTCTTTTTTTTTTTTTTTAATAGTACTTGCGAGGATAGAATGAAATTTTATAAATATTAAAAAATATTCTTAACAATTATTTCTAAGTTACTTCTAAATAAGTTGAATTACGAAATGCAAAATTTTTAAAATTTTTAGTAAATTATATATTTTTTATAACACAAAATAAATTATTTTTACTTTCTAAAAGTAATTCCACAAGATCTTACCTCCTCATGTGCTTCTTGCTTATCCAAACGTGGTCATCTTCTTTTTGACTAGAATTTTATGCATTAAACAAAAGAGAATATATATTTTCTTATATGAATCACTTTCCAATAATACATGCATGGTGTTTTATTCTTATAAACTTTCATTAAGCTTCAGTGCACCTGCATGAAATTGTATTTATTTAATTATTTATTTATTAGTGTGGTAGGCAAAATTTTAGTGATTACTTCTCAATTTTTATTACATTGAATTGTGAAGTGAATTATGATATAATTTTCTAACTTTTAAAATTTTTATTACGCATTCTATATTTTTAATCGAGTGGTTTATTCACGGAATGCATGTAGTCCAAAGCATGGCATGTGAATATCTTGCGTAGCCATCGCGTAGCCCAACATAGGCCATGCGTGAATCGACAAAAAATAAAATAAAAAGGAGGGAGAAGAGAGGTGAAGAGAGAGGAGAAAAAAACGATTTCTTTTTTTTTTTTAAAGAATAATAAATATTATTAATAAAAAAGAGGGAAGGAGATTACGAGAGTTACCTCTAGGAAATATGAAAAACTAACAAAACAACAACGATGTGCTATTAATTTACAATAAATGCAAAGTTACAAGAATTTAAAATTAGGAACTCGTGAGGCGGCATTGAGGTGAAGATCTCTCAAAATATTAGTTTGTGGGGATTTTCACCAAGTAAAGGAGGAAAAGGATAAATCTGAATTTCACAATGCATCCGCTATTTTATTCCTCTCGTAGAAGATATGCAAAATGCACAAATTCATGTGTTTTATTATTATTATTTTTTTTGTAACTAAGTCTCAATGGAGGCTAGAAAAGATTAAATTAGGATTATTTTCAGCCTTATCTCCAAATTTATTAATATATATCAAAGATAGATATACTTTTGTAAAAAACATCTTTTGCCTTTGTTTTGGAAAAAATGCATTAGTTTTTGCTGCCATATTCTTGTCCTTAACCAAATTCCTTATTCTAGTTTCAAAGACTTTTTCTCTTAACTATTAATTCCTACTATCTCAATTATTGTTTCTTTCCATAATTATTAACAAAAACCACCCGAGTTGTAGATCACCACAAATACAAACCTAAACTCACGACACATAACTTTCATTTATCATTATTGAAAATGAACAATAACAAAGATTGTAGAGATTTTCTTGGACAACTATCGTGGCTTTCATCAATATTTTTTAAATATAATTTTTCTAAAAAATTTGTGTTTGTAAAAAAGAGAAAGAAACGGCAATGGTGGTGGTCATGATAGAGAGAGTTATAGAGAGAGAAAAAAAATAAAAAATAATAGAAAAGATAAAAGATAAAAATAGAGTTGGTGGTATACTTGGAGATGAGAGGGAAAGAAGGGTGACAATGGAGGTGATAGTTAGATTAGGATTTTTATATTTATATTTTATATTAAAGATAAATACTACAACAAATTCCTTTAAATCCAATCAGTAAGGGTGAATTTATACTTTATCACTATTCAATGGATTGATATATCAATAAAGATTAAAATATTAAAATCAACCAAGGTGTGTCTTATTTTGTTATTTGGCTGAAGTGTAAGGTTTAAAATATTATTATCTCTCCTTATTTTATTTAAAATGAAAGTAAAATGGTGTTTTATAGTTATTTGGGGTGGAGTGATGCCTTTTATAGAATTATATATATCTTTAATATATGTCAATAAATTTGAGATAAGGCTAAAAATAACCCATTATATTAAAAAAAAGGAATACAAAGTCACACCCAAAGCAAAGACTCAATGAGACAGACATACAAAGCCAAATTCATGTGTTTTATTAAGCGAAAAATTGTGCCATCTTTTCGAAATTAATGCTCTAAGGAGGGACGAAAGAGTCACTTCATTTATGTTTTCACATTTATTTAGTAGCATGATAGACAGGCAAAAATTTATAACTTAACTTTATCGTATTTGTTTTTGAATTATAAAAATAAATTATATATAAATTTTTAACTCTTTCAATATAATTTTTAAGTTTTTTATTGTAGAAACATCGCGGAACCAAAAACAAGTGGAAGTAAATATTGTGCATGGCCCTTGCATAACCCAAGACAAGCCATGGCCAGTGCGTGACCTACCACAACATCTTCATTGACAATGAATCGATTACAAAAAAAGAAAGTGAACAGATGTTTTGATGTATGTAGATATAGCCACGATTTGATATGATGTATTGTGTAAATATGTACGGCGTACATTGAAATTCGCCCAAAATTTTCTAAAATAAAATAAATATAGAATGTTATAATTATATTATAGTACAATATTTATAATTTATTTTATTTATAATTTTTAAAGTCTAATTAATAATGAATTGTTAATATATATTATAAAAAAATAAATTTATATTGTAGTTATAATATATTTATAAATATTTAATTATTAATATGTTACAAAATAGTATTTATTATTATTTTAATATTTATTTTCAGTTAAGAATTAAAAATATTTTTTTAATCAATTACTATTAGATAAAGGTATAATTATCATTTTATAATAAATTGAAATTTTTATAAATATTTTCTAAATTAATAGGATCAATCAGACTAATTAACTAAATCTCAAGAAATTAGATGGCGTTAAGCCTTAAATATATTTCATGAATTTAGAAAAAAGTTTATAATGTTTTCTCCACTTTGTAATTAAATTAATCTAAAAGTCGTGGGACCTTTGCTTTCGTAATCCTCAAAAATACTTTACGTCTTCAATTAATTCTTATCTCCATCTTTTCTCCCACAAAACCAAACCCAAAATGATTTGACCAAAAAGATTTCAAAGAATGCTGTCGATATCAATGGCTTTTTCAAATCAAGTTCGTCTTCTCAAATTCACTACCATCATCAATCAAATCTCGAGCAAGATAATCAAATCCGAAATCGCGATCACCAAAATTCCAAGCAAGATTGGTAGAAGAACCAGGCCAAAGTTGTTGTGCCCAACTCCGGAAGCTGGCTGGTAATTGGAAAGGATTGCTTTCTACTCTTTGTCTTTCCCTTTCCTTTCCTCTCTTAGCAAAGTCAAAAACTTTTGGTAGAAGGTCACTAGTGGCCGACGGGGCTACCACGCGACGACTTGCACTGATTGCGCGACTGCCCTGCAGCCTCTCGTAGTGGTTGACGCCGTTGACATGTTGTCATCTTTGGTGATTTTTGATAGGTGTGGGTTGAGATTTGTCAAAAGTCATTTTCATGGGATGGGTGAGAGTTAGGACAGACCACTAAATTCTTGATACAAGCTTTTACTTTTTACCTACTTTGTTTTGAGTTATTAATTCGTTTATTGCTGATCATCTTATGTATATATATAATTTTCATTTAAGCCTATTTGAGAAGCAAGTGTTAAAGGGAAACCAGTCAGCATGCAACTACCGCCGCCGCCGCGGCCGAAGATTCTGCGGCCACCACGATAACCGCCATCCCTGTTCGACCTCGCTCACAGGTTCGTGTTTATGCTTTCTAATGATCATTCTGTCCGATCAAAAATATGATTCGAGGGAAAATGAAAAATCAATCTCTCTCTCTCTTTTCAATACTGGTAGGCTCTAATTGAAACACAGCTTTTAGATGTTGGTAAAGTTTAAACTGATATTGTTTTTTATAATTATTAAATTAAGTATATTGTTTATTTTAAAAAAAATGTAATATTTTTTAAATATTAATTAATTTTGTACCCTTGACAAGCAATATTAATTAAATGGAAAATGATTTTCTTTTCTTTTTGTTTTTTCTAATCATGTTTTGTGTGTGTGTGTGTGTGTGATGTCATGTTAATGGAAAATGAATTTCCTTTTAGTTTTTTTTTTTCTAATCATCTATGTTTCAATAAAGTAGACGGAAGTACTTTTAGAATATAATTATTTTCGAAAGGGCTTGGCAAGTGATTTTATTATAAATGCTATTAAAGAATTTGTTAAGTTTTTTATTATGATAGATTAGGGCCTATTTGGATTGTTTTAAAACAGTTAAACATAATTTTTTTATGATTGTAATTATATTTGTGTTCAGAAAAAAAAATTAAACTGCTCATTTCACAGTTTGTTGGATTCTTACGTGTTCAGTAAAAAAATTTTAAATTATGTATTTTAAATTGTTTACGAAATTATTTTCTATATTTTTCTGAATAATTATTTTTTAATACAATAAAATTAAATTGTTTTATAATCCACGGTAATCTTAACTATTAACATTTCTTTAAAGTGCATAAGTATTTTTTAGATAATTGTTTATTGAACTTTAAGGTGCTCTTCTCTTACGTGCGAAGAATTGCATAATTTTTCCCTATGTTTAAAAATATTTTACAACCCTTTATGTATGAAAAAAATTCAAAGTTTAAAAAGAAACTAATTTGAAATTAAATAAATACAGGATTGAGTTTCCATAAAGTATTTGGTTGGTCTACGACAAATTGTGGTTTTGATTTATATCTTAATTCGTGTAATGTAATTCTGTCAATAAATTTTCAACAAAAAAAATTCATGGATATTGAGAAGATTTTTCATGAACTTAATTATCTTTATTCGATTTCTGATCATGTGTGATTTTTTTTTAACAGAAATATAAAGAATGCTAAAAGATTGAAAATATGTTCCAATGATTATATAAAAATTGAAACAGAAAACTCTGTACTAAAATTTTTCTTTTACTGCGAATTCATAGAAATTTAAAGCAAATATCGTTAGAAATATTATCAAACAAAAAGTTATTAAAAAAAATCTCTTAGATGTAATTTATAATACACTTAAACTAATAAAAAAATAACAAAAATAATTATCTAAACTTTTTTCTATGAGTTCAATATATTTTTTTTAACATAAAATCATTTTAAGTTTGTAACATAACCTCTTACTAATAACATTCAACTTCAGTTGATGATTTGCATTTATTTAAAAGCCAATATTATTATTTTTACCTTGTATAACCATAGTGGTTTTCAATAATTTTATCAAAAATTATTATTTTTAAAAAATAATTTTTAATTTTCTGATCATAGTTTAATAAACATAATATCTTCATAAAAGTGCATTTTGTAAAATAGTTGACAATATTTTCCTATTTAATTTGAGAAATATTTATCTAAAATATGGAATAAGGAACAGTACTCTTCTTAGTCGTCTTTGGCTTCTTATTTTTACTTGCTAGCAAAAGAAAATTTGTTAAAAAAATTGTAATATTTTATCATACATTTGATGTTAAATATTTGGTTATTTAATTTAATTATTGATAATATATATGAATTTCTAGTTTTCAACTAAACGATGGTAGCATTCATCTCGTGTAGAACTTTTGTATATTTGTGAAGATAATTTCTATCTCAAATCTTTTTTCTAGTAACAATAAAAGTCTTCCGTTATGCAAATAAATCTTTTAAGTGTAGTGTTAAATAGTAATTATTTAAAGTCTTGGTAGAAATCTAAATACAATTTAACGGGAGTATTAAAATAAAAATCTCATGTACCAGTAAGAGAGTAACACTTGGATAGGGTTGGATATTACCAACTCTTTTAAAAGCTCTTTTTTTCTTTTTTTTTTTTTTAAATGCAGCATACGTGGAAGCTGGAGACTCAAATGCAGAAGCATTTGGGTTGTACATGACAGAAGCACTTAACAAATTTCACCTTTTTTTTTTGGAATTTTATATTAGTCCAATTTTATTTCTTTATAGTTTTGTTTGCTCATTTCCTCCTTAAATTTTATTTTGATCCTTCAATTAGCGATTGTTCCGGAGGAAAATTCCTAGCATAAATACTCAATTATTGAATAACTAAGTTATAATGGGTGACAAAACCCAAAAAAGTGGGCACTATTAAATTCCACCCCTCACCATTAGTGACTGCATCAAATATAGATAAATATGACTTTTCAATTAAGAACCAGATATGCAGAAAAATAATTATAGCTTTTTTAATTTACCCATTTATTTTTTTGATTATTTTTTATTACGCTTTCTAAATTACTTTTATAAAAAAATCCAACTGATTTAGGTATTATTGAAGGGTTTTTGTCAAAAACTCGGCATCCTTGATCCTTCTTTCTTTTTGCAGATAATATGGATGATGAAAAATTACTTGTTGATACGGATCGCCAAAAATTGATATCAACAGTGATATTTGATTTATTTTAATATTAAATTTTTAACTGTTAAAATATATAACGTTTTATCTTTTAAGGTTTCAATTCAAATAACTTAAAACCTATTTTCAGAGAATATAAAAAATCTCAAAACTCTACAAAGATGAAATAACAAAATAGAAAGGACTTTCAAGACAGATAATATTTTCTGCATTTTAACAAACAAAATAACTCTTCATAGAAAGAATTGCTGTTTGCATTTCTAAACAAAAAAGGAAAAACTACAGACATTTACAATCAAAAAGTATGTGTAGCAATAAATAATACAAGAGAAATAACAAAATTTTCTAGTTATAATAGTTCTTTTCATCCCAAATAATATGAGATTTGTTATATAGATGATAATTAATATTAATTTCCAAAAAAAAAATCAAACAACAACAATTAATATTAATTTTTATCTGTAATATTTTAAAAATAATTCTTTACTTTTGATTATTATTTACGAACAAAATATAACTTAAATTTAACATTTTAACACTAAATTATGTGTCTAAAGTTAAGAAAAATTACACTTTTGAACACTTGTAAATTTCAATAGAAAAAATATGATCAAAGGATTACTTAATCTTTAAAATATGATTTAATGTATAGTTTACTTTTAATAGTTTAAAAATTACTGATTGAACTCTCAATTCATTAAATATGTTCTATTTAGAATAAGTATTGCCTCTTTTCAATGCTCATTTGTTAAAATTAATTATACTATCATAATATAAATCGATTTCAATAATACCACTGACAATTTATTATGAGCACGTCACCAACACTAAATGTGAGTTAAATACATAGTTTTCAAATTATTAAAATCAAAATATATATTTGACTATATTTTAGAGACTCTTAGATTACTTCCTCTGAAAATTAAATTTAATTTTAATGCATGTTTGTCATTTTATTTAAAATATAAATATTTACTACATTTAAGCCTTGTAGCTTTTCCTCTTGTATTGTTTCATTTATTTTTAATAAAGTTGGTCTCTTTTTAGAGTTAAAAAAGAAAACTTTTATATTTAAGGGGTTGTTTATTTATTTTTTTAACTTAAGTCTGAATTTAAGTATTCAGATGTTAAAAACTTATATATTTTTCAACTTATATATGAATTTTGGATAAAAACATCTGTATATAATTAAATTAAAATTTTTAACTTATTTCTCAATAACAAATGTTTGAATAAATTTAAAATTTTTATTGATCAAAAATATTCCTATATTATTAATTTATTTACGAACAAAATTAAAATTCTAGTTAACTAATTTTAAGTGCTCCTTCTCTTTTGTTGGTGTTCTCTTGGTGTCTTTCCAATTCTCTCCTCAATTTTCACATATAAATTATTTTTCTCTTATTTAATTAACAATTTTTTTATACAAAATATAATATATATTTTGTTGGTGGAGTTTGAAATTTTCAATTGGGATTATAGGATTATGGTTATGATAATCGCTTAATGATATACATTAAATTCTTAAGTATCAAAGAAAATGAGAAATTTTGTAAAAAGAAGAGAAACTGAATAATGAAAGAGTGGCGCCATGCTTGTCTTTATATGATATTTCATTCTTTCAATTCTTATATGGTCGGAAGCCAATTTCAATAATATAATATTTTATTTTTTATAATTGATGTGTGATTTATCAACGCAAGTATATCTTATCGCAAAATAAGTAATATAGTATAATTAAAGTATTGTTCCCACAAGGATTATTAAGTATCAAAGATGGTCTTTCTTAAATTTATTTGAAGAGCTGATTATGATGTGATAAGAAATTAAAAGAAATTAAAATAAACTACAAACTAATAAACAAAATAAAAAGGAAATTCCAATGAGTATAATATCTAAGGTTAATAGTTTAACTAAATTTACTCACACCTAATCCTTCAATGTATGCTATTCAAATTAATAACGATGTTGCTAATATGACTACTCTATCCTATTCAATAGTCTTTCTCGTGATCAATCAAATCTATTTTATATTTAAGCGCTTACTATATCTCTATGTAAACACTAAATAAACGGAAATGCATTACGAGCAGTAATAATCACTAAACTATTATATAAATCATATTAATATATCTCTATTTAATATGCTATTTGTAACATTTGTCATACGGTATAAATACAATAAATATTTTTCAATATTCATCAGTTATAAATCAATTAATTAGTGGCCAGTTAATTAATTGCATTATGTTCATGACAAACATGCAACATAGGAGTATTAATCAAGAATAACACAATATCAAAACATAGATGTTTTGAAAAGATTTAATTATTATCCTAAGTATTCAATTTAACAAATTATGAAAAAGAGTTCAAAACCAAACATCATGAATTCAACCACTAGCAATATACTTCAATATTCATAAGTAGTTAAATTCAATACAATAAAATAAGTTGAGAGAAGAGAGAAAAACTATGTTTGAAGATCCTTTCTTCAAAAACTCCTCCTTACTTGCTGTACAAACCACTCTTTTGCTCTAGATTTCTCTTTATATCTCTTATGTTCTTTTCTTAGAAGCTATTCCTTCGCCAAAAATGGCTACTCTTACCCCAAACCCCTAAAACATATAACCCTAGTTTTATCCAAATCAAGCTATCCAAAAATCATCTAAGAGCGTAGATTTAGCCCAAAAAATCATACAAAATGAATCCAGCAAGTGTGGGGGCATTAGGAGGGTAGCATAGATGGCACGGCTAGACTGCTTAACAGGGGGGCCGTGTGCCACTTGTTCTATCTCAGGGCAGAGGGTGTGGCACGGCTACACAATCTATTCTGCCTTGGGTAGAAATTTGGCTTTTTCCCTTCATCTTTGCAAATGCAACAGTTTGGTACCTAAAAATCTTGCACTTTGGTTCCTTAAAAACTTTCACTTTGGTCCTTGATTAGCTTGCATTTTGGTCCCTAGATCCTTCTTTGAACTTCTCTTTTACATCCTTTTTGAGCCGAAAACATTTGGATGGCCATAAACTCTCATTTTTGCATAGTATAATTCGAACACATTAAATACCAATAAAACTTGATAATTAAATAAACAATTCAAGTTTAAAAGTAAATGATAAGTGCGTATTTTACACATTTATCAATTATCTTTTATCCTCATAAGCCAAATAGTATAATATTTTATTCTTTTTATTCTTTTATGCCCAAAAGGAAAATATTTGAAAATATTGAATTGGCTCTTACTTGATCATTAACCACCAAACAGTGAAAAGTCCTTCGCAGTTAATGGAAGACTAAACTTGGATAGTTAATTTGAAGTCTCCCAAATTAATGAAGTTGTTCGTACTTTATATGTGATATATTAGTTGTATGATAAAAATTAATAGACCAGTTAAATTACTCTAGTTCATTAGTACTATTGTTTCAATTGATATGATACACACACACATACACACTTGTGTGTGTGTGTGTGTGTATAGGAGTAAGATCAACAGTCCCCTTTTTTTGACACAAAATCTTACATCAATTGTAAACTGTTGGATATTGACACATTCAATAGTTGAGATTATATTTGACATATGCATCAATTAGAGATGCATTAATTATGTATTAATTACATGGTCAGATGCAATCTTAACCGTTGAATGTATTTATATCTAACGGTCTACTATTGATATAAGATTTTGTATAAAATAAAAGGGTTGCTGATCCTGCCTCATACATATATATATATATATATCTATATAAAATTTCATTCTCTTCAAATACACACACACACACATATATATAATTTCATTGTCTTCAAATATATTTATATCTTTCAATTTTTAGATGTTTTGTGGTAACTTCACAGTCTTCCCATATAAGATTAATTTTTCAAGACCTCTTATTTATTATTGTGTTAATAACTTTTTATTTATATATAAATAAATAGCTTAATACTTATTTTTAAATATTTAAAGAGAAAGTAAACATATCATTTAAATTCAAATTCAAATTCAGATAAATTTAGATTTTAATAATATTCAGAATTCAAAAAAAAAAAAAGCTACTAAATCTTTTTTCAATTTTTATGTAATATACGTAAACAACAAGCAAAGGCTAAAATTTTTCCAGTCACCCCATCATTAGTATATTGGTTGGTTGTGTCATTTGCATTTTAAATTAATGATCATTAATGTATTGACAACAATATCCATTTACTCCATTATTTCAATGAGTTCAAAGCACTTATCTAGTTCAGAGCACTTATCCAAACGATTTATGAAAAGTGCTTTATATAATACACACACACACGCACACATATGTAATATATATCTTTAAATTAAATGAATAAAGAATATTTTCTCTAACACACTAATTTTTACTACTACTAACCAAAATTTTCCTCAATTTACCTATTAACATCTTCAATAAGAGATTGTACCTAGTTTATGTATTTTTTTTAGAAAAAGTTTTGACATTTTTTTGACTATGAATCAAATAAGATCAACTTAAATTTATAATGGTTATCATTTAAACCAAATTTCTACATCTAAAATAGACGACTTTAACCATCGTTTTCATTTTGCTCATCTTTTCTTAAATTAAACGTTAAGGAGATTGTCTATAATAGAAAGATTGTCATTAAGCTGAGAAATGGGAAGTATAAGTCAAAGTAATTAATAATTAAAATAAGAAAAAGAGGAAAGTCTCAGACTTTCGGCAGGCTGAGGATTGAATGAAACTGTGAAATCCATTCATTTTAATTATTTCTCGTCATGAAACTAAACCAAGAACCGCAGTTTCTTCCCAATTTCCCGACTTATGGCATTCTAATTTCAAGGAATACGAAAGCAAAGGTCCCACAGCTTTATTAATTTAATTACAGAGTGAAAAGAAAATTGACTACAAAGAAGATATTTTCAATTATAATATAGAATTCAACAGAAATTTGTGTGTTACAAACTAAATGAGTATATTTTGAAGAAAAAATTTAATTAATCGTTTTCAGTTAAAAAAAATCTAACACTAGTGTTTACGAAAAAGTGAAATAATGATAATTATTTTTGGAATTCATTACGTGTTATAAAATTTTTTATTATTTTAATATTTTTTAGTAAAGTAAATAAAGAAAAAGAATTTTATAAAAATTTTAAAAGGGTGGCAATAATATTGCTCTTTAATAACTCATGACCAGTTCAACTTGTGTTTTTATTAGTCTTATTTCATAATTAGGTCATGTCATATTGAACTGTATATGTGTAGAGACTAGTGTATATAATTTATTCTATATTTGTTACTGCAACTCTTGTCTTAACTGGGTGGTGCATTATCCTGAGGATCATAGTCAAGCACTATTGCTGACTATTGTTCCTTTGTTTATTGATGTGGAATTGAACTTCAGCTCCGGATGACTCTTTATTTCTTGCCATTGCACTGCCCTGCTTTTGGGTGCTGCTTTTTCTTTAAGGAATACAGCAGCCTATCTGTAGCTTTCTCTGCTTACTGTTTCGTTAACTTTTTACTTCTGGTAATGCCATAGCAACTGCTGGGAGGATTTTTTTGCTGCTGCTTCGTGGGTTAATTGCTACTGTTTGGCCTTTTCTTGGCAAAAATTTTTCTGTAGCCTAATGCTGTCTTTGAGCTGCAATCTCTTTATAGTCAACATTTAAGAAGTGCTTCTTGTAATCTTCCTTTCTCCTTATTCTGTTAGTAATACATTATTCTGATTTAAAAAAAAATTATTCTATATTTAAATGAACATTTTCATGATCTAAATGTATTACCTAATCTTTAATAATTTGAAATTTCTATAAAAGAAAAGAGATAACTTTCTTTTATCCCTGAATTTATTCATATGACTTAAAAGTATTCTAAATAATAAAAGTTAATGGTATTTTTACTAAAAATAAGAGGGAAATGAGGAATACTGTAAAAGGTTAAGAAAATATGTCAATTATAACCTAGAAAAATGCCAATTGGACAGTCGGTAAAAGTCCAATTCCATAAAAGATTAAGGTGAGGTCAATTAGTAAATTTCCAACTACCAACACTAGTAAATAATAAATAAATAAATGCAATTTTCTTCTTGGTGGACTGAAGCTTAATCAAAGCTTAAAAGAATAAGACTCACCATTCAACAGTTTCAAATGAAAAAATAACGTCTCTGACTCTCTTGTTAATTAATTTTATATAATGTTAGTCAAAAGAGGTAAAGGAAGAAATTTTAACGCGTAAGTACAGCTAATTTGATAATGTGCAGTATGTTCCAATTATTACGTATCTCTTCTTTTTTTTTTTTTTAAGTATTACAATCCTATACAAAGACAGTTGTAGCACAAGCATAATTAGATATAGAAACAGCTGTAACACAACTAGTACTTAGAGATCTGTCTTCTACAGGAGGGAGGTTTACAAAATAAAATTGATCTCAACCATTTAAGGTGAGTTCGATTTTTGCCACCAGGCCAAAGGCCTGATGGCTAATTATTACGTATCTCTTAAATTCTTGATACAAGCTTTTACTTTTTACCTACTTTGTTTTGAATTATTAATTCGTTTATTGCTGATCATCTTATGTATATATATAATTTTCATTTAAGCCTATTTGAGAAGCAAGTGTTAAAAGGAAACCAGTCAACATGCAACTACCGCCGCCGCCGCGGCCAAAGATTCTGCGGCCACCAGATAACCACCATCCCTGTTCGACCTCACTCACAGGTTCGTGTTTATGCTTTCTAAACATTCTGTCCGATCAAAAATATGATCCGAGGGAAAATGAAAAATCAATTTCTCTCTCTCTTTAATACTGGTAGACTCTAATTGAAACACAGCTTTTAGATTTTAGTCAAGTTTAAACTGATATTGTTTTTTATAATTATTAAATTAAGTATATTGTTTATTTTAAAAAAAAAGTACTATTTTTTAAATATTAATTAATTTTGTACCCTTGACAAGCAATATTAATTAAATGGAAAATGATTTTCTTTTTAGTTTTTTTCTTCTAATCATCTATGTTTCAATAAAGTAGACGGAAGGACTTTTAGAATATAATTATTTTCGAAAGGGCTTGGCAAGTGATTTTATTATAAATGCTATTAAAGAATTTGTTAAGTTTTTTATTATGATAGATTAGGGCCTATTTCGATTGTTTTAAAACAGTTAAACATAATTTTTTTATGATTGTAATTATATTTGTGTTCAGAGAAAAAAAATTAAACTGCTCATTTCACAGTTTGTTGGATTCTTACGTGTTCAGTAAAAAAATTTTAAATTATTTATTTTAAATTGTTTACGAAATTATTTTCTATATTTTTCTGAATAATTATTTTTTAATACAATAAAATTAAATTGTTTTATAATCCACGGTAATCTTAACTATTAACATTTCTTTAAAGTGCATAAGTATTTTTTAGATAATTGTTTATTGAACTTTAAGGTGCTCTTCTCTTATGTGCGAAGAATTGCATAATTTTTCCCTATGTTTAAAAATATTTTACAACCCTTTATTTATGAAAAAAATTCAAAGTTTAAAAAGAAACTAATTTGAAATTAAATAAATACAGGATTGAGTTTCCATAAAGTATTTGGTTGGTCTACGACAAATTGTGGTTTTGATTTATATCTTAATTCGTGTAATGTAATTCTGTCAATAAATTTTCAACAAAAAAAATTCATGGATATTGAGAAGATTTTTCATGAACTTAATGATCTTTATTCGATTTCTGATCATGTGTAATTTTTTTTTAACAGAAATATAAAGAATGCTAAAAATTGAAAATATGTTCCAATGATTATATAAAAATTGAAACAGAAAACTCTGTACTAAAATTTTTCTTTGACTGCGAATTCATAGAAATTTAAAGCAAATATCGTTAGAAATATTATCAAACAAAAAGTTATTAAAAAAAATCTCTTAGATGTAATTTATAATACACTTAAACTAATAAAAAAATAACAAAAATAATTATCTAAACTTTTTCTATGAGTTCAATATATTTTTTTAAAATAAAATCATTTTAAGTTTGTAACATAACCTCTTACTAATAACATTCAACTTCAGTTGATGATTTGCATTTATTTAAAAGCCAATATTATTATTTTTACCTTGTATAACCATGAGTGGTTTTCAATAATTTTATCAAAAATTATTATTTTTAAAAAATAATTTTTAATTTTCTGATCATAGTTTAATAAACATAATATCTTCATAAAAGTGCATTTTGTAAAATAGTTGACAATATTTTCCTATTTAATTTGAGAAATATTTATCTAAAATATGGAATAAGGAACAGTACTCTTCTTAGTCTTTGGCTTCTTATTTTTACTTGCTAGCAAAAGAAAATTTGTTAAAAAAATTATAATATTTTATCATACATTTGATGTTAAATATTTGGTTATTTAATTTAATTATTGATAATATATATGAATTTCTAGTTTTCAACTAAACGATGGTAGCATTCATCTCGTGTAGAACTTTCGTATATTTGTGAAGATAATTTCTATCTCAAATATTTTTTCTAGTAACAATAAAAGTCTTCCGTTATGCAAATAAATCTTTTAAGTGTAGTGTTAAATAGTAATTATTTAAAATCTTGGTAGAACTCTAACTACAATTTAACGGGAGTATTAAAAAAAAAATGTCATGTACCAGTAAAAGAGTAACACTTGGATAGGGTTGGATATTACCAACTCTTTTAAAAGCTCTTTTTTTTTTTTTTTTTAAATGCAGCATACGTGGAAGCTGGAGACTCAAATGCAGAAGCATTTGGGTTGTACATGACAGAAGCACTTAACAAATTTCATCTTTTTTTTTTGGAATTTTATATTAGTCCAATTTTATTTCTTTATAGTTTTGTTTGCTCATTTCCTCCTTGAATTTTATTTTGATCCTTCAATTAGCGATTGTTGCGGAGAAAAATTCCTACCATAAATACTCAATTATTGAATAACTAAGTTATATTGGGTGACAAAAACCCAAAAAAGTGGGCACTATTAAATTCCACCCCTCACCATTAGTAACTGCCTCAAATATAGATAAATATGACTTTTCAGTTAAGTAACAGATATGCAAAAAAATAATTACAGCTTTTTTAATTTACCCATTTATATTTTTTGATTATTTTTTATTAGGCTTTCTAAATTACTTTTATAAAAAAACCGATTAATTTAGGTATTATTAAAGGGTTTTTGTCGGGAAATCGGCATCCTTGATCCTTCTTCCTTCTTTCTTTTTGCAGATAATATGGATGATGGAAAAATTACTTGTTGATACTGATCGCCAAAAATTGATATCAACAGTGATATTTGATTTATTTTAATATTAAATTTTTAACTGTTAAAATATATAACGTTTTATCTTTTAAGGTTCCAATTCAAATAACTTAAATCCTATTTTCAGAGAATAAAAAAAATCTCAAAACTCTGCAAAGATGAAATAACAAAATAGAAAGGACTTTCGAGACAGATAATATTTTCTGCATTTTAACAAACTAAATAACTCTTCATAGAAAGAATTGCTGTTTGCATTTCTAAACAAAAAAGGAAAAACTACAGACATTTACAATCAAAAAGTATGTGTAGCAATAAATAATACAAGAGAAATAACAAAATTTTCTAGTTATAATAGTTCTTTTCATCCCTAGTAATATGAGATTTGTTATATAGATGATAATTAATATTAATTTTCAAAAAGAAAACAAACAGCAACAATTAATATTAATTTTTATCTGTAACATTTTGATAATAATTCTTTAGTTTTGATTATTATTTACGAAAAATATTAGTTAAATTTAATATTTTAACACTAAATTATGTGTCTAAAGTTAAGACAAAATTACACTTTTGAACACTTCTAAATTTCAATAGAAAAAATGTGACCAAAGGATTACTTAATCTTTAAAATATGATTTAATATACAGTTTACTTTTAATAATTTAAAAATTACTCATTGAATTCTAAAATCATTAAATATGTCCCATTTAGAATAAGTATTAGCCTCTTTTCAATGCTCATTTGTCGAAATTAATCATACTATCATAATATAAATAATACCACTGACGATTTATTATGAGCACGTCACCAACGCTAAATGTGAGTTAAATAAATAGTTTTCAAATTATTAAAATTAAAATATATATTTGACTATATTTTAGAGACTCTTAGATTATTTTCTCTGAAAATATAAATTTAATTTTAATGCACGTTTTTCATTTTATTCAAAATATAAATATTTACTAGAATTCGTGATAAGAAAAAAAAACTGCTACATTTAAGCCTTGCAGCTTTTCCTCTGGTATTGTTTCATTTATTTTTAATACAATTTGTCTTTGTTTCGGGTTAAAAAAGAAAATTTTACATTTAAGGGGTTGTTTGTTTGTTTTAACTTCAATCTGAATATAAAAATTCAGATGTTAAAGACCTATGTATTTTTCAACTTATATCTGAATTTGGATAAAAACATCTATATATAATAAAATTTTTAACTTATTTTTAAATAGCAAATGTCTGAATAAATTTAAAATTTTTATTTATAAAAAATATTCCTATATTATTAATTTATTTACAAACAAAATTAAAATCGTAATTAACTAATTTTGAGTACTCCTTCTCTGTGGCTGGTATTCTCTTGATGTCTTTTCAATTTTCACATATAAGTTATTTTTTCTCTTATTTAATTAACAATTTTTTTTATACAAAATATAATGTATATTTTTTTTGTGGAGTTTAAATTCAATCGAGATTATAGGATTATGGTTATGATAATCGCTTAATCATATACATTAAATTCTTAAGTATCAAAGAAAATGAGAAATTCTGTAAAAAAAAGAGAAACTGAACAATGAAAGAGTGGTGCCATGCTTGTCTTTATATGATATTTCATTCTTTCAATTCTTATATGGTCAGAAGCCAATTTTAATAATATAATATTTTATTTTTTATAATTGATGTGTGATTTAGCATCGCAAGTGTATCTTATCGCAAAACAAGTAATATAGTATAAGGAGAGTATTGTTCCCATAAGGATTATTAAGTATCAAATATGATTTTTCTTGAATTTATTTGAAGAGTTGATTATGATATGATAAAAAATTAAAAGAAATTAAAATAAACTGCAAACTAATAAACAAAACAAAAGGAAAATTCCAATGAGTATAATAACTAGGGCTAATAGTTTAACTCAATTTACTCACACCTGATCCTTTAATTCATGCTATTTAGATTAATAACGATCTCGTTAGTATGACTACTCTATCTTATTTGATAGTCTCTCTCGAAATCAATCAAATCTATTCTACGTTTAAGCACTTACCATATCTCTATATAAATACTAAATAAACGGAAATATATTACAAGTTGTAGTAATCACTAAACTACTATGCAAATCATATTAATATATATATATATGTTTAATATGCTATTTGTAATATTTGTCATATGATATAAATACAATAAATATTTCTCAATATTCGTTCGTCCGTAAATTAATTAATTAGTGGCTAGTTAATTAATTGTATTATGTTTATGACAAACACACAAAATAGGAGTATTAATCAAGAATTACACAATATCAGAACATAGATGTTTTCAAAAAATTAAATCATTACCCTAAGTATAATTTAACAAATCATGAAAAAGAGTTCAAAACCAAACATCATGAATTCAACCATTAGCAATATACTTCAATATTCACAAGTAGTTAAATTCAATACAATAAAATAAGTTGAGAGGAGAGAAAATCTATGTTTAGATAGCCTTGCTTCAAAAACTCCTCTTTGCTTGTTGCACAAACCACTCTTTCTCTAGATTTCTCTCTATATCTCTTCTTTTATTTTCTTCGAAGCTATTCCTTTTTCGTAAGTGGCTACTCTTTCCCCAAACCACTAAAATAAATAACCCTACTTCTATCTAAATCACGCCATCCAAAAATCATATAAGGGCTCAGATTTAGCCCAAGAAAACGTCTAAAACGAATCCAACGAACGCAGGGGCGCGAGGAGGGTAGCATAGATGGCACAGTCGGACTGCCTAGTGGGGTAACCGTGCCACTTGTTTCGTCTCGGGGCAGACGCCGTGGCACGATAATGCCATATATTCTACCTTGGGTAGAAATTTGGCTTCTTTTCTTCATCTTTGTAAATGCGACAATTTGGTCCCTTAAAAACCTGCACTTTGTTCCTTGACTAGCTTGCATTTTGGTCCTTGGATCCTTCTCTAAACTTCTCTTTACATCCTTTTTTTGCCGAAAACATTTGGA
This sequence comes from Azadirachta indica, assembly GCA_022749755.1. Taxonomy (NCBI): domain Eukaryota; kingdom Viridiplantae; phylum Streptophyta; class Magnoliopsida; order Sapindales; family Meliaceae; genus Azadirachta; species Azadirachta indica. The sequence goes on along the minus strand of CM040444.1, from coordinate 4,028,530 downwards.
TGGCCATAAACTCTCATTTCTGCACAGTATAATTCAAACACATTAAATACCAATAAAGTTTGAGAATTAAACAAATAATTCAAATTTAAAAGTAAATGATAAGTGGTTGTTTTATACATTTATTAATAATCTTTTACGCCCATAAGCCAAATAGTATAATATTTTATTCTTTATATTCTTTTATGCCGAAAAGGAAAATATTTGAAAATATTGAATTAGCTCTTACTTGATCATTAGCCACCAAATAGTGAAAAGTCCTTTGCAGTTAATAGAAGACCAAACTTCGATAGTTAATTTGAAGTCTCCAAATTAATGAAGTTGTTCGTACTTTATATGTGATATATTACTTGTATGATAAAATTAATAGACTCAGTTAAATTACTTTAGTTCATTACTACTATTGTTCCAATTGATATGGTATATACACACGTGTATATATATAAATATATTATATATATATATATATAATTTCATTCTCTTCAAATACACACACATAAATAATTTCATTCTCTTCAAATATATTGATATCTTTCAATTTTTAGATGCTTTGTGGTAACTTCACAATCTTCCTATGTAAGATTAATTCTTCAGGACCTCTTATTTATTATTGTGCTAATAACTTTTTATTTGTATAAAAATATGCAACTTAATACTTATTTTTAAATATTTAAAGAGAAAATAAACATATTATTTAAATTCAAATTTAAATAAATTTAGATTTTAATAATGTTCAGAGTTCAGATAAAAAGAAAAAAGGCTAATAAGGTTTTTTTTCCAATTTTTATGTAATATACGTAAACAACAAGCAAAGGGTAAAACTTTTTCCAGTCTCCCCGCCATTAGCATGTTGGTTGGTTGTGTCATTTGCATTTTAAATTAATGATCATTTATGTATTGACAACAATATCCATTTACTCCATTATTTCAATGAGTTCAAAGCACTTATCTAGTTCAAAGCACTTATCCAAACGATTTATGAAAAGTGCTTTATATTATACACACACACACACGCACGCATATGTAATATATATCTTTAAATTAAATGAATAAAGAATATTTTCTCTAACACACTAATTTTTACTACTACTAACCAAAATTTTCCTCAATTTACCTATTCAACAAACATGTTCAATAAGAGATTGTACCTAGTTTATGTATTTTTTTAAGAAAAAGTTTTGACATTTTTTGACTATGAATCAAAGAAGATCAACCTAGATTTACTATGGTTATAATTTAAACCAAATTTCTACATCTAAAACAGACCACTTTAACCATCGTTTTCATTTTGCTCATCTTTTCTTAAATTAAATGTTAAAGAGATTGTCTATAATAGAAAGATTGTCATTAAGCTGAGAAATGGGAAGTATAAGTCAAAGTAATTAATAATTTAAAAAAGAAAAAGAGGAAAGTCATAGACTTTCGGCAGGCTGAGGATTGAATGAAACTGTGAAATCCATCCATTTTAATTATTTCTCGTCATGAAACTAAACCAAGAACCGCAATTTCTTCCCAATTTCCCGAATTATGGCATTATAATTTCAAGGAATACGAAAGCAAAGGTCCCACAACTTTATTAATTTAATTACAAAGTGAAAAGAAAATTGACTACAAAGAAGATATTTTCAATTATAATACAGAATTCAATAGAAATTTGTGTGTTACAAATTAAATGAGTATATTTTGAGGAAAAAATTTAATTAATCATTTTCAGTTAAAAAAAATCTAACACTAGTGTTTACAAAAAAGTGAAATAATGATAATTATTTTGGGAATTAATTACGTGTTATAAAATTTTTTATTATTTTAATATATTTTAGTAGAGTTAATAAAGAAAAAGAATTTTATAAAAATTTTAAAAGGGTGGCAATAATATTACTCTTTAATAACTGATGACCATTTCAACTTGTGTTTGTATTAGACTTATTTCATAATTAGGTCATGTCATATTGAACTATATAGGTGTAGAGACTAGTGTATATAATTTATTCTATATTTGTTACTACAACTCGTCTTAACTGGGTGGAGCATTATCCTGAGGATCATAGTCAAGCACTACTGCTGACTACTGTTCCTTTGTTTATTGATGTGGAATTGAACTTCAGCTTTTGATGACTCTTCATTTCTTGTCATTGCACTGCCCTGCTTTTGGGTGCTGCTTTTTCTTTAAGGAATACAGCAGCCTATCTGTAGCCATCTCTGCTTACTGTTTCATTAACCTTCTACTTCTGGTAATGCCCTAGCTACTGCTGGAAGGATTTTTTTACCTGCTGCTTCATGGGTTAATTGCTACTGTTTGGCTTTTTCTTGGCAAAATTTTTCTGCAGCCTAATGTTGTTTTTGAGCTGCAATCTCTTTATATTCAAAATTTAAGAATTGCTGTTGTAATCTTCCTTTCTTTATTCTATTAGTAATATATTATTCTGATTTAAAAAAAATTTATTCTATATTTAAATGAATATTTTCATGAGCTAAATGTATTACCTAATTTTTAATAATTTGAAATTTCTATAAAGAAAACAGATAACTTTCTTTTATCCCTGAATTTATTCATGACTTTAAATATTCTAAATAATAAAAGTTAATGGTATTTATACTAAAAATAGGAGGGAAATGAGGAAGGCTGTAAAAGGTTAAGAAAATATGTCAATTAGTAACCTAGAAAATATGCCAATTGGACAGTCGGTAAAAGTCCAATTCCATAAAAGATTAAGGTGAGGTCAATTAGTAAATTTCCAACTACCAACACTAGTAAATAATAAATAAATAAATGCAATTTTCTTCTTGGTGGACTGAAACTTAATCAAAGCTTAAAAGAATAAGACTCACCATTCAACAGTTTCAAATGAAAAAATAACGTCTCCGACTCTCTTGTTAATTAATTTGATATAATGTTAGTCAAAAGAGGTAAAGGAAGAAATTTTAACGCGTAAGTACAGCTAATTTGATAATGTGCAGTATGTTCAATTATTACGCATCTTTTTTTTTTTCTTTTTAAGTATTACAATCCTATACAAAGACAGTTGTAGCACAAACACAATTAGATATAGAGATAGTTGTAACACAATTAGCACTCAGGGATCTGTCCTCTACGGAAGAGAGGTTTACAAAATAAAATCGAACTCAACCACTAAGGGTGAGTTCGATTTTTGCTACCGGGTCAAAGGCCTGATGGCTAATTATTACGTATCCTTAAAGTAAGAGAAATTACAGGCTTATCTACTTTTTAATATTTTATTTCGTTGTTGAAGTACTTATTATTGATTATATTCTTTATTAATTTAAAATAAAGTTGTTCATTAAAAAATAATAAAAAATGTGTTTATGCAATTCATATAACTTACATTTATTATGATTATTATATGTCAATACGTTTTTGATGAACATAAATATTTTTAACACCAGAATTTTTTGGCCTTTTTATTTTCATAAAATTGATTATATTTTTCTAATTACGAAATTTATTTTATTAGCTGCTCTACAATCAATTCATAATTTATGCATAGTTAGTGAAAAATGCAATCATTACATTTACGTGTTACATTTGTTTATTTTTTAATTATGGAAATTAGTAAGTTGATCTCTTTAATTATGCCCATAATAAAAAGATGTTGTTTTGATCTTTTTGTGAGGGTTATGAGCTGCAGGCCATTGAATAATATTCTAATACTCATTTACTAAATTAATAATACTATATTTTTTTAAAATTGAAATTAGTATATTCGTTATCAATTCAATAGATAAAAGTGTAATGATTAAATTAATTTAAAATTTTGTAAAATAATAATATACCATTGATCGATGTGATCAATTCTTTTAGATATTATTTAGTTTTATATTTGTTTATTCCGACAATTAAACATACAGTCGACATGTTTTGATAGAAACAGGAGTGCAAAGCAAAAGTCAAGATATGAAATTTCATCAGAGAATGCACTCGAGAATAAATTAATGATTTGATCAAGTATTCATTTGATACAATGACTTCATAATCTAAGAGGCAGCTAAAGATTCAAAGCACTTACAAAGACTTGTGGAAAAGAACTTGAAAAGGACTTGTGGAAAAGCACTTGAAATGGACTTGTGGAAAAGCATGTACGCGTGTGGATAGGGCTGCCACGCATCACCCGCTGTGCTATGGATTTTGCTTCGTGGATTTTTCGTGGATTTTTCTTCCTTAAAAATGACAAGTTCATTCAAATAATTAAGCCTGAAAAAAGTCGGTTTCATCAGATAGTCTATTTATTTCTACATAAGCACTTAGGGAAAAGCACTTGCCGGTAATAAGCTTATGGTAGAAAATAAGTGATGGTTTTTTATCTCAAAATTGCACTAAATATTTTTCTAAAGGATATGTATAATGTCTCCTAGAATCTAATATTTGTTTCTTTTTTTTTTCCTTTTTTAATGGGGAGCAAAACCCTCTAGGTAGATAATTTGGTGAAGATAAAAATTTTATAAAACTTCTTATATATGCAAAATGTATATATATATATATATATATAAAAAATACTTAATTCAACAACATTACCCTATAACTATATTAGTATCAAATAATAATTTTTTTCGACCCCGTTCCTTAATTATGTTTTTGTCCCACTAAAAGACCAGCAAATAGGGATTTATTAATTCTTTGATTAGTGTTTAATCTCGTCTTCATATCCCACTGCAAGACCCTAGGTATCCTTTTCACACTTTCGGATCAATTATGGATTAACTATTAATTACTAATTATATGTGTACTTTCTTTCCCTAATATAAGGCGAAAAATAACTTAACTGTTAAGTCTCTGAGTTTTCTTTTTTTTTTTTTCCTTAAGTGAAGGATAATTTACTCACTCTCTTATTATTATTATTATTATTATTATTATTATTGTTTATGGAGGTCTCCTCCATGAATTGTTGGAAGGGGAATGTTAAGAAAAAACAGACCCTGAAAATTGTTTGTAAAATATAAGACATTTCCATGCGGCTACTCGTAGGAACTATTTAAAGCACGAAAGGTCATGTGATGCATCCTTTATGGATCAATTAGAAATAATATTTTATAAGACATTTTCATTTGCATTTGATTCTAATATACTATGTTGGAATTGGACCTACGTAGTACACCCTGACATATCTTTATAACTTGATTGGTTTGATGTAGCTTCCCTTGGCTTCTTTTTTGTACTTTCCTTTTTACTTCTCTCATTAATAAAATGACTCTTTTTGGGTAAAAAAAAGGTCATAAAAAAAATATGAATTGGACCGATCGATTTGGTTCTTAATAATAAAAGGACTCTTATTACGTTTCGCTTATGATTTTATGTATCAAACAAACAAACAAACAAATCCTAGTATTCTGATTCCATTTTAGTTTGCAAATAAAACACAAGTCATCATCCAAAATCAAATTAATGCGGTGTTATTTTCTTTTTTTGAATAAATTATCTCTAAGAGCAAACTCTTAGAGAGAAATACTATTAATAAAGAAGAAAGTTATAATAGAAATCAAAAGTACCATTTTGAAGAAAAGCAAACATGATAATATGCTCAAAGAAAACCTACTGAGTTATATATATATTATTTATCATTCACACCATCGATACAAGTGCTACATTCCTTCGACATAAAGTTTTCCCTCTTTCTTTCTTTTCTATATATTATTTTAACCCTAAATAATCGATCTTCCCACTGTGTCACCGCACAACTATGTTCCCCACTATGTATGATCATGTACAAATTCATTCTGAAGTACATGATTAAACGGGGAGCTGTTGCGGCTCTCTGAAGCTGTTGTTACCTTGAAACCAATCCCAAATATCGGATAAGATGGTGTTAGCTCGAAGCCCATTCCAAATGTTGGAGAAAATTTTTCTCAGGATTTCATGGTAAAGCCAACAAGAAGCATTCTTGACCAATCCACCATATTGATAGACGAGAATTATAATAGCAGCAGAAGTCCATGCAACGTATAAAATGATATAACTGATAGAATGTGGAAGGAAGATGGAGATGACCGAGATTGATGAAAGTGATCCTGATACAACAGCAATAACGCTCCAGATTTTAGATGAAGAAATTGTTTGACGTTGTCTAGAACTGTAATCAGCAGAAAGTGCACAGCAATACAGAACTGAGGCTATGAAGAAAGTCCACATATTTTGTATGTTTGTTTCGAGCAAAGGCTTAGAACTGCCTTGAACACTTGCACCAAGAATACCAACCAGCACCGGGATGAGATATCCAAAAACTTTAGGGTATTGCATCGAGCATAAGAAATTTTGGTCACTGTAAAATCATGACAAATCATGTTGATCAAATGAATAGCAGTAAAGCAGATACTGTTTTTACTGAAAGAACGATTGTTAATTGTGTTGTATAAGCCAAAAAAAAGAATTCCAATTTCATACATCCATAAATAATAATTGCATGATCTCTTTACCAAAATGCAAACTAACGTTAAATAATAGTAATAATGAAACAAAAATTGAGAATATAAACGAAAATGATCACAAGTTGAGTGGCAAGAAAGAAAATTATACTTGCCTTGAAGGATTTTGATTATGAAGATGGAACTCGTTGCTTAGCATCATCTATGGTTTCTTCTTCCCACAAATGCTTTGAAGGTAGTGTTTATATAGCCAAAAATCATTTTCTTTTCCTTTCTTTTTCTTCCTCTAAAAGATAGAGAAAAAAGAACACTAAAAAAGACTAAGAGATATATGTAGGAAACTACGTGCCTTTATGCGTAATTTAGGTGATTTGAAACATATTTGATATTTTTAAACTATCCTTAATTTAAATAATGATGAGGAGTAAGAATTTAGTATTTACCTTTATAAAAAAATTAAATAAAATACTACCACCCTGAAAATATTGGAAATTGCGCACATTGAAAAATGGAAGTATACTAAAAACTGTTGTATCTCAACTTAACTTTTCAAAGGATAACAGTTTAAATAATTAGTTTTTCGTGAACACTTACATTTCTACCACTTATACATACATTTAAACTTGATTGTTAGTAATTTTATTTAATAATAAATATTGCAATACCTCATTTCAGACATCACCACATGCATGAATATATGATTTTATCTATTTAGTATGTTTAAATCTCTTTAGTTTTTTAATACTACAATGGTGGTGGAAAAGAAATTTCGAGGAAATTAAAAAAGTCATATATATCGTTCCATTGCTTTACTAGGGCTTTGATTTTATAATAATTTATAAACCACAATTAATCATATATAGTACAGCACTAATTAATGACATGGCTATTACATATTAGGGCATCTCAGAAAATTGACACGATTTCATGTTGAAATCATCTGAACTATAATGTCTTGTGGTAAATCATATCCCCGCATTAGTTTTTTAATTAATCTCTTTTGGTCCTACTACCAAACCGAAAGAGATCATTTTTGCCTATCACAAATCTGCCTTGTGAATTTGAGTGTCACTATAAAATGGCCATTATGAGTGACTTTTGGTAAGTCCATAGTGTACATTATAATAACAATGATAATAAGGACAAACTGATGTTGGATAAAATTGTAAAATCCAACATGTGTGCGGTGATTAATTAATAAATATATAAAATGATAACTTAACTACTCAAAAGTACATTAATCCAATAACTTAATAACAATGTACGAAGTATTAAAAAGTCCATCAGCATCAGGCACAAAAAGCAACAAGTCAGTAGGGCAGCAGCAAGGCAGAGCAGCAATAAATCAGGAAATTCAGCCGCAGAATAAGTAAAAACAGGGGAAACCGAGTTGAATAACATCAACACCAATCCAGTACCAAAATCACTACAGAAGAAGCAGCAGATTGGCAATAACAACATTGAGCAACAGCTGCATTGAAATCTCCCTCCCACCAGATGTAGGAAGAATTTGATTTATTTACTGAACTATTAAAAAGAAATCTTGGATTTTAGATACATTCCCCGAAAGAAAAAAAAAAATCTTAATTATACTAGAAGATTGATTTTTATCTGTGCTCTGTAACCCAGAAACTGTGCATGAAAGTCTATCCAATGTGGCAATGCTGCTCTCGCAATTGCGAAAGAAAAGAAGAGGAAAAAGAAAATAGAAAAACAGATCTATTGGAAAGCCTACTCGGAAACGTTAACAATGGTGATTTCTCTTCGTCAACATCCCCATTTACAGATAAATAAATTAAATAAACGACATCGTAGCAAGAAGATAACTGAATCCTGAGCTAAACGGTTTCGACTATGAAGAAGGCACTGCAAACCTTTGTCACTTTGGTTTCTTCTTCTTTACTATACGGTTAATTTCATTTTTGTCCTCAATATTAGATAAAATATCTCCCAACTTTATTAAAAATGATCACTTAGATCCAAATTGTTCTGTGAACGTTTAGTCATTAGTAAAGTGAGATAATTTTCAATTTACCCCACTTCGTATTAATAATTTTCAATTTAAATTTAAGTGATGATTTTTAATATATAAAATATAATAACTAAAGTAATATTTCTTTAAAATTAAGAATCAAAATGACATTATCCTGCATTGGCCTCTCAAAACTGAGTACAAATATGTGAAATATATTATTTTAAACTTTGGCCTCTCAAACTTTGAATAGGTTACATAGTGTCCCCTGATTTATGGAGTTGTTTTTAATTTTTATTCTGAAAGCTTACACCTGTTTCTTTTTTCCAACTGGATCCTAATTACCCTTAATTTTTAGTATTTTTGTCTCACAATATGAATTAAAATTAAACCTATAACATCTTAATGGAAGATTACTCACAGAAAATCACATAATCAAAGTGAAGGTAAAAAGGTGTAAATATAATTAAATACTATTGAAATGAAAATAACTAATTAAAAATCGGTCATAAATTTTTATTTTAATGGCTTGTCCAACAAAATTATCAAAGAAAATTAAAAAATATGTTTAAAAAACATGTTATTTTAGAGATAAGCAATTTGCTCATTTTATAAGAGATTATATAAATAGGAAAGTTTCCAAAAACTATGTCAAATAAGAATTAACTTGTTAGAGCTTAAAGCTTGATATTTTCTGAAAATCAATGTTAATATTATTCCATTTATCAAAATTCATAAGAAAATATTGCACATATGACTCAATAAACATTTATTAATTTTGAGTGATTGTTTTTGTGTAAACAATATATTAAGTGAGAAAATAGTAGATTACTTGATGTCACTATATACCAAGCATCATGAGTATTAATTCATATGATTTTGATCAATATAAATACAAGTTAGTATTTATTAAATACTTTAATTATTATACTTTTAAAAAATTTAAGTGAAAGTGCAATAGTCTACAAAAGTCTCAAACACATTAATTTTGATTAAATTTTTTGACCTTTTCAAAATTATTTTAAAATTTTGGGAATACACTTACCATAAATAAATTTAGTTAACTCATAGATAAGGATTCGATGCTAATCTAAATTTTTAATAGATGAGTAGAAGTACGGCGCCATTATCATATATATTATTGGTATAGACGCTCACTTAATAAAATTTCACAATTAACGTATTTAATTTAAAATTCATCAATCACAAAAAAAATTATATATGATAATTAGAGAAAAGAAATTTAATATATCATTCTTGGTTTAATGGAATAAGGCCCATTGGAAGCTAAGACTTTCTTAATTAATCATAATATAGTCAGACAGCTTGTGTTTAAAGATAATATTTTAAACTACCTTTTATCATTTTATTCCTTGTCATTATAGTTAATATAACATAATTATTCTTTTTAACTCTATTATTTCTTTCTAACTTTTCGTCTCTCATTTTCTTTTAACCACACAGACAATTAAATTAAAGATTTTGTTTCCAAAGATCTCCGGCAATTAAGTAAGCAGGATATTTGGGAATATATCAAAAACTGAAAAAGAAAATTTAAAATGTTGACTTCAAATTGCTAAACTATGAGAAAAAAAAAATACCTTTTATATTACAATGAATAAAAGATAATAGTTTATAAATCAAAATTTCTATAATTTTCTCTTATATATATATATATATATATAAGAAAGTGTTTGTTTTATTGCTTTAAATCTCTATAAATTGTATTATATATTCCTAGAAACGCATATGATCAATTCTTCATGAATGATTAGGATAGTATACATACATGCCGAAAACTCACAATAGAAAATGATATGACTGAATTCATTCTAAAAGAAAATATCAAATAAATAAGTAAAATAAATTTTCAAACAATAATATTTATTAATATTATGTGTCCCAAGACGCACAAATAAATAACACAGAATATATCATATTAAAAGAAACAATATGGATTTACAAAATTATGGAACTATAATTTTGTAAAGTAGTTCCTTCCCTTGTAGCACGACCAAGCTGTGGGAAAGATAGTGATTTTGTGTTTTAAAAATAATAGTAATTACATATTTATAAACTAATAAATTCAGAAAGAAAACATCTATTCATGTTTTCATAAATTTCAAATTTTTTTATTATCTTGTCAACTTTTCAAAAACTAATTTCATATGACGTGGGAGAAAGAAAGAAAAAGAGATAATAAGGAGAGACTTTAATTTTCAATTTTACATGATTAGTTATTTAATCAGAAGCTAATATAACATACTGATTAAAAGTCATATAATCACTTGTATAATTATCAATTCGGGATAATCATTAGATCATAATGTCACTCGTAAGAGTACTTTGTTATGACTTAATAAATAGCTTAAAACTAACTTGATAGTAGATATGATGCCAGTAGAGTTTTGATAATAAACTTTTAACTAAGAATTTCAATACGTAGAAAAAATAATTGATCATGAAGAAAACAATAGGATAAAGATATTATAAATTTATTTAATTTCAAAACTTAAAAAATAAAATAAAGTTATTTTCTAATATGCAGTAATTTACTATTTTTATTTTCAGCTTAAAAAAAAATTATTTTCAAGATGTAGATAATTTATCCATGGCCGATTTCAGCTGTAACCTTAATTTCTGGCTGAATGTTCGTTTCTTCCTCAACTTGTTGAGGCACCAGCAAGCTTGTATAACACGAGCTGCGCGACATTCAGTTCGTTTAACCAATGATATATATCGTTTCAAGTCCTTGGCCAAAAGAGTAAAGGCTTCAAATTTAGTGACTGCTTGAATGTTTATGTATGAGATAGAGAGGTTGGAAGAGGGCTCATCCTTAGCCCAAGAGATAAGCTCTTCTCCGCAGAAATCACCATCTTCCAGATAAGCCTGCCTTCAAGCCGATTTCGTGTTATTGAGAAGACATGTATCCAAAGATTATAAAGAGAAATATGAACTCACTTTTTAGAGTAGTTTTAAGCCGATCTCGTATTTTATTTTCCTTCCAATGTCTTCGGGAAGATCATTCACCAAATTAACTACATCAAGACGTTTGGTTTCTTGCCATTTATGTCCCTTGTGTTTCCTTATCTGCATTAGGACATTCCTAGAGAGATTGTCACATTGAGCCCACTGGCTTATCTCTTTCAACTTCAGTTTAATCCTCTCTGATCTTGTAATGTCAGACTGCAGGTATCCATTATTCACATAATTAAATTACGGATACTTTCTATACATAAAATTAATTGTCTAATTATAATTAAAACGAATTGTAGTTAGCTTAGAGAGAAAAAAAATGTCAACATGCATCTTTACAATTAAAAAGACAAACGGAACTACACCATGGTTGGATTCATGCATGCTTGCTTCCAGCATGCAGTTGTTTTCTTTATGGCATAAAAGTACCATAAGGATCCAAATACCCGGAGGAACAGCAACTCACTTTATCAGATAAATGACGAGAGTTAAGAAATAATGGTATGTCGACAGTTCAAATTATACAAAATTTATAAGTACAACCACATTGAGTGTGCATACAGAATCATTGGGGCAAAGCAGGTTGTTAAAATTTATTACTTAAAAGGCGAGAAAGGAGTAATATAGATAGAATAATCATGTAAATTAAGTTATATGAATGATGTTTTTAATTAACTTACAAAGCCGCAGTGCATGTAAAGAAGAAGATTGAAAGCAACAATAGGTCGTGTAGCTTCAGGAAGCATCCCTGAAACTCTTGTAGCTTGTGTGCACAAAAAGTAGGTCCGAATAACCTTAGCAAATACTGAATAAGAAAGAACAAAGAAGGTCATCGCCAACAAAAACTTTGTGCCCCTGATTCCCAAAATCACCATCACCTGGACAATTTTGAGAACTATGAAATTATATGAAAATAAATATACCACCTATAGTAAAATACTAATTTATTATTGAATTATCACTTAAAACAAATTGTGTAAACAATGCTTCATATGCAAACTCTTATACATAACTCATGAATGCAAACTGACCTTGTGATAGTATCATATCATTTTCTTCTATATTTTAACAGGATAAAACAAAATAAATCATATGGAATTATGTAAATAAAGTTTGTATGAATGACTTACCTGAGGGATTGGAAGAATAGCCAAAATATCAATGAGTGACAACAGCCACAAACTTATCCTTTTATTGTTTAGGTGATCCAGTAAGCAAACGTTTCTATCTTTTTTTTACGTAATTCAGCAAGCAAACGGCGCGATGCTCTTCGTACTTCAGTAAGCAAACGTTTCCGACCTCCAGGTGATTCAGAAGGCGATCGTTTCGATCCATTCTCGTGTAAATCAGTGCGCCGCTCAGAGAAAATATGGACTGTTTTAAGGAAATCGAAGAACAAACGGAGAACAGTAGCTGTAATTCCTACCTTTTTGTCCAATTTAATGCACTTCTTTTCATCATTCATCACCGGAAAGGATCGAATATAATTGCGATCACACACAACGCAAGATAAAGCATGTGATTAAAATTAAACATGGTTAATGTTAGTGTTAGTTAAATTGTAATTTTAAGATTATTTTTTTAAATCATGTGATTAAAATATTATCTTCTTTAGTCAACCAGAAAACATAGTTAATTTTTCACCTAACTCAGATTTAAATTGTAGAGCAACAATGCGTACAAAATATTATATTTAAACAAGTGATTCCCTTATTATTTATAACTTTTTCTTTTAAAATTTATATATTCTGGCATCATGTACACTTTTTTTTTAATCTAAATATAGTTTAATTTAGTCATTTATTTATTTAATAACTTAACATTAAAAATTTGTAATTATGTTTAAATAAAAATGAGTTAAAATTTTTAACTTAAACAGCTCAATTATGAAATTTAAATAAATTTATAACTGTAAATAATTAAAAAAACCTCATAAATTTTGTATATTTGATAATATATAGAGTCTATATTAATTATTTATAGGATATGTATAGATAAATTATCCGTTTTTGGATATTTATATTTAGATATGATAAATAAAAAACAAAGGTAATATTAGATATTCAAGTTTATTCAGAATTCAAATCTAGTTATATTTTAAATAAAAAATTGTCTCCCAAATTTATTATTTTTGATCTACAACTAATAGTAACAATTAATTGACAAATTATTGATAGGAAATTCTTGGATAATCCTTACTCTATGATGTGATATCTCGTCACTCCTTAATTTTTGAAAATAATAATAATGTAAGAAGAGTAAACGTAAGTTTTTGTTTTTTTTTTTAATTAGGGAGTCATAAGTTATCAGAACAAATAGTATGGGGTTTCGAGCATATTCTCTATGAATCATGTTAATAAAAACAATTCCATGAATTAGGGGGCACAATGTAACGTATTCAAAAGTTGAGAGGCCAAAGTTTAAAATGATATATGAAATACCATATTACGAAATTAAAGTTTTTGTGCGACCTTAATTTATTGCATTCGTCAAAAATTAGAGTCAATTAGGAAGAACAAACAAAAAGAAACAAAGGTTGCAATGCCATCTTCAACGTCAAAACCATTCTGTTCAAGAGACAGTTATCTTCTTGCTACGATGTCTTTTTTTTTTTTTTTAATTTATTTATCTGTAAAATGCTGATGTACACGAAGAGAAATCACAATTGCTAACGTTTCTGAGTAACCTTTCCAATAGATCTCTTTTTCTTTTTTATTTTTGGTATTGCCACACCGGGGTTAGAATTTCAAGAGCTGTCGCTGGGTTACAGAGCACCGATAAAATCTTTCTTCTATTACAAAATCTCAAAGCCAAGATTTTTTTTTTGAATATTTGTAAACAAATTAAATTCTTCCTACATCTGGTGCGAGCGAGAATTGAATGCAAAATTTTAGTCAAGCGGTTTTACTATTTGAACTAATTGTGCAGAAAGAGAATTTTTTTTGCTTCTTTTCTTACTGTTAATTCACAAAAACTGTATTTTTTATCCAATTTGTAGACTCATGAGTTAGTGCACTTTTAGTTGAGATTAAATTTTAAATGTGTCTTCATTATATATAGTTTATAGGGCTAGCTGTTGCTTTATGTTGTTATTGCCAATCTACTGCTTCTGCTGTAGTGATTTTGGTGCTGGGTTAGTGTTGATGTTATTCAACTCAGTTTCCCCTGTGTTTAATTTTTCTGCGGCTGGATTTCCTGATTGCCTTCCGCTATTGTTATCCCTGCTGCTGGCCTACTGAATTTGTGTTGCTTTTTGTGCCTGCTGGTGTTTTTAAGCTGCATTCATCTGCTTCTGCTGCTGATGGCTTTAACTAGCTGCTGCTTGTGCTGATGGCTTTAACCAGCTGCTGCTTGTTGCAGTGTAGATGCTGTGCGGTTGCTGTTCTTCTGCTGCTGCTGCCTGCGGGCCTTGAATAGTTAAGATTTCATTTTATGTACGTATTAATTACCATACACTATAAATTGTACATGTTTGATTTTACATTTTTATCCAATCAAAATATCACATCAGTTTGTCATTGTTATTATTGTAATATATACTATGGACTTAACAGAGGTCACTCATAATGAAGTCATTTTAATGACGCACAAAATGTAGATGAGAATCTGTATATAGGCAAAAATTATCTGTTTCGGTTTCGCAGTGGATTTATTATAAAATCAAAACCTTAGTAAAGCAACGGAATGATATATATGACTTTGATAATTTCCACAAATTTTCTATTCCACCGAGTTTATAATATTAAAAGACTAAAGGAGACTTAAACATACCAAATAGATAAATCATACGTTCATGTGATGTTTAAGATTAAGATGTTATAATATTTTATTATATAATTATTACGGAATAAAATAAGTAGGTGCCAAGTTCAAAGTTACGAGTCATAATAGATATAAGGACCACTACTATAGATATAATTGTTGAATATCAAATTTACATATATGGGTGGTGAAAATTTAGGTGTTCACCAAAGACTAATTTTATTTTTTATATTTTCAAAAGTTAAGTAGAAATACAACAGTCTCAATCACACTTACGTACACAGTTTTTAACATCTCTTAATTTTCTTTAATATTCTTTTTTCTCTATCTTTTAGTGGGAGAAAAAAAGAAAAGAGAAAAGTTTTCTAGCTATATAAACACTGCCTTCAAAATATTAGTAGGAAGAAGAAACCAAAGATGATGCAAGAGGGCGGGTGCCATCTTTGTAATCAAAATGCTTCAAGGCAAGTATAATATCACTCAACTTCTGATCATTTTATTTTTTCCATTCTGAATTTTGTTTTCATTATTACTACTGTTTATCGAAAGACGACATCATTTTCAAGTAGATGTTAATGTTGATTCTCGACAAAGTTCTTTCTTTCTTTGCTATTTTTATATAGAGTTCAGGCAATTATTATTTATGCATGTATGCAATTGGAATTTTTGTTTTGGCTTATACAATGCAACTAACAATCGTTCTATCAATAAAAATTTTTTCTTTACAGCTTATTCATTTGATCAATATGATTTATTGTGATTTTGTAGTGACCAAAATTTCTTATTGTCGATGCAATACCCTAAAGTTTTTGGACATCTAATCCCAGCACTGGTTGGTATTCTTGGTGCGAGTGTTCAAGGAAGTGCTAAGCCTTTGTCAGAAACAAACATACAAAATATGTGGACTTTCTTTATAGCCTCAGTCGTGTATTGTTGTGCACTTGCCGCTGATTACGATTCTCGACAACGTCAAACAAATTCTTCGTCCAAAATCTGGGGCGTTATTGCTGTTGTATCAGGATCTCTTTCGTCAGTGTCGGTCATCTCCATCTTCCTTCCACACTTTATCAGTTATATTGTTTTATACGTTGCATGCACTTCCGCTGGTATTATCATTCTTGTCTATCAATTTGGTAGATTGTTTAAGAATGCCTATTGTTGGCTTTACCACGAAATCCTGAAGAAATTTCTTTCCAATATTTGGAATTGGCTTCGAGCGAACACCATCTTCTCCGATATTTGGAATTGGTTTCAAGGTAAAAACAGCTTCACAGAGCAGCAACAGCTCCCCGTTTAATCATATATTAAAGAATAAATATGTATATGATACATACGGGAGAACATAGTTGTGTGGCCACATATTAGGGCTAAATAATGTACCATAGAAAAGAAAGAAGGAGAGAGGGAAAACTTTGTATCGAAGGAATGTAGCACTTTTATGGATGGAGTAAATTGATAAATAAATAAATTCTATAACGCCACAGTAATTTTGTGAAGATGTCTCGAGTGTTTTGTTTGCAGAATAAAACCGTAAGGCCTTATTGGGATTCTCCAATTTCCCTTTTACATAAGTCTTCGTCTTGCGCTTCTTTCCTTTTCGCTTCTGTAGTTGCTATTGGATTTGCTGCTTTCTTTTGCACTTCTCTGTTGCAACACGCCTCTATTGCCTTTTCCTATTGCTGTCATGTTTTTGCAGCTTTTGTTGAATCTGGGTAGTGGCATTTAATCTAGTTTATTGTTTTTGCTGCTGCTTTTCTCTGTTGCCGTTGCTGGGCTTCCAGATGCTGGCTTGTTTATCAGTCCTTCATGCTACTTGTGTGTGCTGCTTTTTGGCTTCTGGTTTTTGGTTGATGGGGTACTTTTGACTATTTGTTGCAAGGAGGGGAGTTGTCACTACATCTGCATGCTTAATTTGAAACAAGTACATAGTTTTATCTCCTGCTTTCAAGAGTGGCTGTTTTATTTATTAAAAAAACAGACGTAAAATCGTAAGTGAAATGTAAAGGATAGTTAGCTAGGATAATAATAAGAAAGAAGAAAAAGAAATTGATCAGTTTACTTCTAATTGATGGGTTCAATAAAGGATGCATCAGATGACCTTTCACTCTTTAGATAGTTCTTAAGAGTAGCCTCATAAAAGGCAAAAAAGGCTAGTTTTCTCATATTTTTTAAAACAAACAAAACAATGTATTTGAAATGTGTGATAAATAACGTTATTAGTATTAATCTTAAAATTAATTAGATTTTAAATGCATCTATTTCACAATTTCAAAGGATATGCTTAGGGTCTAGCAGTGGGACCTGAAGACGACAATAAATTGATCAATTAAAGAACTGATAGATTTCCATTTACGGGTCTTTTACTGGGGCTAAAACATAAGAAAAAACACTAGCTTTTGTTCCGACAACGGAAGAAAAAAGACTGACTTATCGTGGTTTTCTCGTCTGTGTTATGAAATTATTGCTATATATCAAGTTTAGCTTCATTACACAAACCTCTTATGTCAAAATGATTTAGCTGGTAATCTTGATCTTGTTTAGTGATCAATGCTATCATGTGATGTTGTTCATTAATTTATAATAGGAGCTCTACTAATTAGTCCATGTTACATAATTGTGCTATATGTACCATTGTGATCTCTCTCTCTCTCTCTCTCTCTCTCTCTCTCTCTCTCTATATATATATATATATATATAATAGGTAGATAGATAGATAGATAGATTGATTAGTCATACATTAATTATATATATATAGATATATTATATCACTTTTAATTTCAGATATTAAATATTTATAACAAATTATCTTTCTAGAGAATCTGGCTTTGGATTAAAAAAAAGTAGAAGAAAATATTAGGTTTGCTAGTCAGACAAGAACATGTACGCGGCACGGGGAACGAATTTCTTAAGAAACAAATATTGGATGTTCGGAGACATTATCCATATCTGTCTATATTTATTGCAAGTCAAAAAAAAGCATATAGTAGTACATGGAATTAAGCTATCCCTTAGAAAAATTGTTAGCTGATGAAACCGGCTTTTTTCAGGCTTAATTATTAATTTGAACGAACTTGCCATTTTTACTGGGGGAAAAGTCCACGAAGCAAATGGCTCAAACTAGTTAGTTAACATTTTAACTTTTTAAAATTTCGAAATATTCTCTTGTAAATATCAAAATAAAAGAAAGGACTTTTCTGCTAAATCATATATTAAGGTTAAAACATATAATTAATCATTTTTTATTTTTTCCTTATAATTTTTAAGTTAAAAATTGGGATTTATAACGAAAGAAGTAAAAAACCGTATAACGTGGACGGAGCACTCCTATCCACAGTCATATGTGCTTTTCCACAACTGCTTTTTAATTGCTTTTCCACAAGTCCTCGCAAGTGCTTTGAATCAAATGAATACTTGATCAAAACAATTCACTAATTTATTGTCGAGTGCATTCGTTGATGAAATTTCATATCTTGACTTCTGCTTTGTAGTTCTATCTCTATGAAAACATGTCGAGTGCATGTTTAATTGTCGGAATAACAAATACAAAACTAAATAATATTTAAAAGAATTCATATTGATAAATGATATATTAACATTTTTACAATTTAAGAATATTATTTACTGGCCCCCAGCTCATAACGTATTTAGGGATCACAATAAAATCTACTTACTTGAAACAACATCTTTCTATTATAGGCATAATTAAACATATCAACTTATTAATTTGTGTATAATTAAAAAATAAACAAATGCAACACCTAATAATGTACTGATTGCATTTTTTACTAAAGTATGCACAAATAATGAATACATTGTAAGCAACTCATGAAATAATTTTCTTTATTAGAAATGTATAATCAATTTAATAGAAACAAAAAATTTAAAAAACGGGGTTATCAAAAATATGAGTTTTAAAAACATAATGACATAAAGTAATGATAATGTGTGCAAGCTTTAATGTAGCTATTATTTTAAATAAAGAATTAACAAATAAATAAAATATTTAAAAAATAGGTACGATTATAATTTTTCTTGCTATAAGAAGATAAGAAATAATTGAAAATAGTGTGCATATATATCAAATTAGATGTATTTATGTGTTAAAATTTTTTATTTGACCTCTTTTGACTAGATTATATAAAATTAATTAATAAGAGACAATATTTTTTATTTGAAACTATTGAAGTGTCTTAGTCTTTTAAGCTTTGATTAAGTCCGAGAAGAAGACATTTATTTATTTATTTACTTACCAGTGTGGTTGTTGGAAATTTACTAATTGACTTCACCTCAACTTTTGATGTAATTGGACTTTTTATTTTTGCTCATTTACCTCTAATTTTTAGTTTAAATACCATTAACTTTTATTACTTCAAATATTTTTAAGTCATGTCAAGAAATTTCAGGGATAAAAGAATGCTAAACTTTATTGTTGTTATTCTTTTTTTTTATGAATATAAAAAAGAGAAAATTGCTTTTTTTTCAAAAAATTCAAATTATTCAATGTTAGATAATTTATTTAGATCATGATAAAATGTTCATTTAAGTATGAAATAAATTATACGTATTGATAGTCTCAAATTATGCAGCTCAATATGGCGTGACTTGATTCTGAAATAAGACTAATACAAACGTAAGTCAAAATGACAGGATAGAATGACTCATTAAATGAGTACTAGTATTGTCACTTTTTTTAAAGTTTTTATAAAACTCATTTTCTTTATTTACTAAATTAAAATATATTAAGATAAAAATAAATTCTTATATATCTCATTAATTTACAAAATGACCCTCCTTACTTTTGTTGTTGCAAACCTTAACGTTCTTAATTGCTTTTTATTAAAAACAATTAATTGAATTTTTAAAAATATATTTAATTAATTTATAACAAATAAATTTCATCTAATTCTATATTATAATTGAAAATTTTTACGTTTGTGGTTAATTTTCTCTCTACTTTGTAATTAAATAAATAAAGTTGTGGGACTTTGCTTTCGTATTCCTCAAAACTAGAATGACGTTATTCAGTTCTACGTGGGTATTCTTTTTTTTTTTTTTTGTTTTTTTCAGAATTGAATGTCGGGAAGCGGTTCTTGGTAAATTCAGTCCTCAGCCTGCCGAAAGTCTAAAACTTTCCTCTTTTTCTTATTTTAATTATTAATTAATTTGATTTATGCTTCCCATTTCTCAGCTTAATGATAATCTTTCTATTACAGAAAATCTCTCTTAACTTTTAATCTAAGAAAAGATTCGTAGACCATTAAAATGAAAATGATGGTTAAAGTGGTCTATTTTAGATGTGAAAAATTGGTTTAAATTATAACCCTAATAAAGTTTGGTTGATCTTTCTAGATGTACAGTAAAAAAGTCAATATCGTTTCTGAAAATAAAAAAAAATCATAAACTAAGTACAATCTCTTGTTGAACATAATTGTTGAATAGATGAATTGAGAAAAAATCTTGGTTAGTATTAGTAAATATTAGTATGTTACAAAAAATTTACTTTATTTAATTTTTGATTTGAAGATATATGACAAGGGACAAATTAACAGTTCTTTAAGATTACACATAATTTTACATAATTTATAAATTATTAAATATATACATATTTTACTATTGAAATTAATGGTGGGGAGACTAGAAAAAGTTTTAACCCTTCACTTCGTTTGTTTACGTATATTACATGAAAATTGAAAAAGACTCCAATGTAGAAGTGTTTTTCCTCTTTACTAACTCTCATAAATATTTATATTTTAGATAAAAAGACAAACACTAAAATTATATTTATATTATGGAGAAAATGCATGATAATGTGATTTGTTAAAATATTGTCACATATATATTTTTAGTCATAGTAATTTAAAAATGAGCTATCTAATCTCTATTTAATAGTAGTGGTGTGCTTAAAAAAAGTCGTCTGTATCATTAGATTCTAAATTTATTCATTTATAAGATAGTATGAATAATTTTAAGAAAGTTAAGAAATTTTGAACATGATTATTTAACGAATTAAGAGTTAAATGAATAATTTTCAAATTACTAACATCAAAATATATATTAAACCGTATTTTTTGTACTGAAATTTAGAAGAGTCCAAAGTATAATTTTTTTTACGTTAAACATAATTTAGTATTAAAATATTAAATTTAACTAATATTTTTTGATAAATAATTATTAAAAAAAATGAATACTAAAGAATTATTTTCAAAATATCATGAATAAAAATAACTTAAATAATGTTCATTTAAGTATAAAATAGCTTTAAACATAATAAATAATGCAAAAAACTTACATCAAGAATTTATATCACTCATCCCATAAAAATGACTTTGACAAATTTTTTTTGAATATTACAAATATAATTTAATAGTATTTAACTAAATATTTACTAGAAGTCTCGATAAGGCCATAATTTGGCTTTACCTGAATATGTTTTACACCTATATTAGGTGATGTCTGGCCTATAGGAGAAGAGGAAAATCTATCCATACATCGATTATTCTACTAAAATTTTCTTGTAGGAGTCGAAAACCTTACCTCCTCAATGAGAAGGCAAGGTCTTCTAGCCACTCGGATTGACTTTGACAAAATTATTGGTCGTAGTTTAGAATTTTATCTTATGGTGTTTAGAGAGATATATCCCCATGTATCTCGTGTAACCGAAAATATTTTTGTCGATGATGATGAAGATGATGATGGACTACTGAAGAAGGCACTTGCAATCTTCTTTTCCGTATTTGAAAGGGAGCTGCCATTTCCCTAGAAATAGTCCACTTTTGGAGCCAAAACAATAAAAAGCAACTTTATTATTATCAAAAATTTTTTGGAGAGACAAATTTATATATTATAAAAAATTTCACTAACTACAATTTATAGAATTCAAACAAATCCCATTATTAAGAATGAGTTCGGTTGACAATCGGGCCAAAGGCCTGATGGCTATACAGCCGTTAATTTGATATTAGAGAAAATATTTTGGGATTGGTATTAGTAACATTTAAAATGAAAAGTAAAGTTACCTAACTAATGAATAATGATGAGTCATTAATTGTCCTCCTCAGCCAATAATAAATTCTGTTAGGCCAAGAAATAAGAAAGCACGAGTCGAACAAAGTAATTGATAATTAGAATAAGAAATGGAGAAACAAAGCTTTAGTTAGAATCTCGGCATGCCGAGGAATGAAGGTAACAGTGCAAACTGCAAATCTTCATCGAAAATTCACGCATTACGAAAATAATACTAGATATTATTCTATCATATTACTAAATATTATTCTAACATACATTTTAAATATTCAAAAATAAATTTTTTAAAAAAAATAACTTATAAAAAAATAATTGAAGAAAAATATTATTGATTAAATTAATTAAAAACTAATAAACAACAAAATTTATTTATAGTAATATATATCCTAATCTTAAAAACATGAGAATTTTTCATGAATAAAGAATTTAATTACGAACTAAAATAATAAACTACAATCCTACTTAATCAATAAAATCAAATAAGAAGCCTAATTAAAATGAGAAATCACAATAACACTAAAACTAAATTTTTTAATTTATTTTACTCCTACTTCTCTTCTCCCCTTAGAAATAAACTCATCCTCGAGTTATGTAGGAACCAAAAAATTATTTGAACGATGAAATTTGTAGTAAAAGAACTCTTCAATCAATGCATGGAACTTAGAATATTTGTTGTAATCAAATTGTCTTGTAACTTATTTGTAATCTTTTATTTTTCTTTTAACTTGAAAACAACCAAACCTCTTTTTCTTCATGCTTTATTTGAAGAACTATAAGAAACTTGATTTTTTCATAAAAGAACCAACATAAACTTTCTTTGGTCAATCCTCAAATCTTGCTCAATTTGAATTTCAATTGTTTCCATCTTCTCAACTTGACTATCTTCAAGAACAACCTTGTCTTCCTTTATTTGAAGAGGTATAACCATGTCAATCATCTTATCTCAAAAAGAACGTATTTGGCTTCAACTTCAATTAGTAAAACATCTTCAAGAACAAATTGTTTAGCATTAGTGTTACTTTTAATTTCCTCGAAATCTTCTACAATATCAACCTCACTAATACAATTAGGTTTCTCTTCCACAATAAAATTATGTTTTACTTTGAAATCTTTTTGTACAACATCTTCCTCATCGATAGAAGCAAGTTATTTTTTTCACATTGGATTTATGTCGTCGACACAACAAATCTGCTCTTTTTATAACTTGATCTTGACCTTGGTAATTTTTTTTTAATCATTAACTCAACTTGTGAAGCAATTTTAACCACATCATCAAAATCATAGATGTAGTGTAAATAAACTTGTTTTCTTATGTCTACTCACAATCCCTTTAAAAATATTTCAGGCAACCAGTTTTATGATTTAGGATAATGAAGGCGAGCAAAAAGTCCTTGAATTTCATATGCATATTCTTCAATTGATCTTTTTCCTTTATTGACAATTCTCAAATTGATCTAGCAACATATTAGCATAACATTGAAGGATGAATAATCTTTGTAACTTTTTCTTCCTATAATACCACATATGAATTTTACTTTTCTCTTGTGGAAGTCGTTCTGCTTGTAATTGTCTCTACCATCTAGATGAAAATCCATCCAATTTATACAATGCAATACGAACATGATCTTCTTCCAAAATATTATCAATAATGAAGTCTTCAATTATAAAAATCTAATTAAAGACATCTTCTGGATTGTAAGCAATTCCATTAAAGCATGGAAAATTAATAAAAAGGTATCGAATTATTCATCATTCACAATAGTCAAAACTAATTCTTTGTCATCTCTCTTTGATTGTTAAATGATGACAAAAAAATAGTAGTGCGCAGCGATGGGAGGTGGCTAGCAGCTATTTTGGGCGACTGGTTATTTTGGGTTTTCTTTTGTTTTTTTGGTTCAAGTTTTTGATTTTTTTTGGGATTTTCTTTTAGATTTAGGTTTTTTTTTTGCTTTTTTTTGTAGAACAAAGATTTTATGAATGTGGTTGATAAGTGGTTGTAGGTGATTAAATTAGTCTTACAGGATCGACTCGCTTGGTACAGAGGTAGGCTCTGATACTACTTGACGTAGTACAAAAGTGATACTAAATATTATTCTAGCATACGTCTTAAATATTCAAGAATAGATTCTCAAACAGAGATAAATATCCCATGAAGAGGAAGATAAATGTTAGGACTTTTATTGACATTACATTGCAATTAAATATATTTGAAAAATTTTTAATTCTAAAAATTATTTTTTTAATTAAACTCCATATATTTAGCTTTCTAGTTATTTTAGAACTAGTTAATTGTCAAAATTTAACTAGGAAATGTAGATTTGCAATTGTACAACTCAAAGGAAAGAAGAACTTTTGGAAACAAGAAGTTTAGGAAAATAAGAATTTTTCCTAATTTAGGAGATTATTTCCTTAAGTATTAAGGAAACAAAAATACTGTTTGAACTAGGGTTTATGATTTTCATATAAATAAACACTTATTTTTTCATAATTTGAGAGAGCCTTCATTACATGAAAAATGGTCCAAAGAGAACTCATCCATAAGCATGATTTTCGTTTTCTACGTTGTTCATCTTTTTTTTTTTTCTAATACATTGATTGAGAATAATTTAGTGGGAATTATTTGTCTATGATTATTATTATTATAATAAACTTAAGGATTTAGATATCTTAAGTGTTGTGAAGACAATTTGGTTATATTTTTCAGGAGAAGAACTTGAATTTTTTTAAGAGAAGAAACCGTGTTCATAGAAGGGAGTTCAACAACATTAAAAGCGAAGGGATCTCTTAAAACAAGGTTATCAAAAAAAATCTTATACAGTAATGACAACAAAAAGGGAATTTTGATTTGTATAAATTTATTAGTGTTTGTATCATCTTATTTTTTAGTAGATTGTTTTTCTCTTAATTGTAAAATTAATTAATATTAATTAATTGATTGATTAATTAATTAATTAATTAATGAAAATTGGCAACATACCTACTAACGGATCTTTCAACAAATAAGTCATGAAAAAAATAATTGAAGAAAAATATTATTGATTGAATCAATTAAAAACTAATGAACAACAACACTTATTTATGCTAGTCAATTTAGTCAATTGGTAGATATTCTGGCTAATTTAAGATTGCATTATGATTCTCTAAATTGGTGGTCCTCTTACCCTTCCTCAATTGGTAGATTACTTTTGCATGATGCTAATGAATTTTCTTGTTATCGATTTACTTAAATATTTCAAACCGTTATAAGTTTTTATCAAAGGGTAAGGCTCATTATGTTCCCCCTCATTGTAATCCACCTCTTTTCATTTTTTATTAATATATGAACCTTGCTAGTCAAGGTTTTACCAAAAAAAAAAAAACACTTATTTATACTAGCATGTATCATAATTCTAAAAGTATGAGGATTTTTATGAATAAAGAATTTTTTTAAGATTAAAATAATAAATTATAATCCTAATTAAAAAATAAAATCAAATAAAAATTCTAATTAAAATAAAAAATCACAATAATACTAAAACTCAACTTTCTAATCAAAATAAGAAACAGCGCAAATCTTTGATTAATTGAAAACAATACCAACGATGGAATTTTTCGAAAATTAAACCTAACCTACGATTGAATGACTTCATTCTATTTTTGATGATGACGAAAGCAAAGGTCCCACTACTTTTAGACTAATTTAATTACAAAGTGGGAAAAGGATTGGAAATATTTTTCTAAATTCATGAAAACTTAAAACAGAATAAAATTTTGGGCCAATTTCAATCTACCCCATATTTATTTACGTATATATCATATCAAATCGTGGCAATATTTACATACATCAAAAACATCTTTTGGTTTTTCCTCTTTCACTTTCCTTTTTCGCATCGATTCATTGTTAATGAAGATGTTGTGCTAGGTCACACAGTGGCCCTGGCCTGTGTTGGATTATGCAAGGGCTTGGTTTTGCCTGTGCGAGGTTAATTTGTGCAGTAAAAAATCTAAAAATTATTATGAAAAAGTTAAAAAGTTATATCATAGATTATTTCCACGATTCAATGAGAAATACAATGAAATTGTGTTATAAAATTTCGCCTGCCATGTTACTAAGTAAATGATAACCACATTAATAAATAAATAAAATTTCTTTTGTTTATGCATGAAATCCTAGTAAAAGATAATCACGTTCCAATAAGCAAGTTGCACACGAGGAAGGCAACACCTTGTGGAATTATTTTTAGAAGGTAAAAATAATTTATTTTATATAATATTAAAGAAAATATAATTTACCAAAAATTTTTAAAATGTGCATTTCGTAATTCAACTTATTTAGAAACTTAGAAATATTTTATAAGAATATTTGTTAATATTTAAAAGAATTCATTCTACCCTTGTAATTACTATAAAAAAACGACGACAAGTGTACCTTTTTTTTTCCCTTACAAATTTTTGACATGTGTTTATTGTGATCAAAATATAACATAATATAACAAAATCTTCAGATGTTGTGATAAGAATTTTCATATATTTATCACATGTCACATTTGATAAAAAGGTGAGGCTATTAAAAAATAGTGTAATGTGTTTGAGATAAGGTTTTGAGTGAGATCAACCCATAGCGTCATACAAAATCATTTAATTACGGAGATCATATATGCACTGATTATTAAATTCAAAATTATCATGATCCTATTGATGTAGTAGTTATGTGTTTAGTGTGCCTTTTTGTTTAGTCTTCCAAGACCATAACAAAAAGGAAAATGAAATTATATATGCATCAGTCCAGTGGCTTTACTAATACTATGGTTTTGATTATACAATATTTTATGAAATTAGGTGGACACCACAACCAATAATATAATGACGGTTCAATGTTAGGGCATGCAGCCTATCGTTATTATATAATTTAACGCTGAATGCTTCTTCCCATATATCCCCTTCACTAGTTTTTTATTTACGATCTTCTCTTAAAAATGTTATTCCACTAGCAGACCAAAAGAGATCATTTT
This sequence comes from Azadirachta indica, assembly GCA_022749755.1. Taxonomy (NCBI): domain Eukaryota; kingdom Viridiplantae; phylum Streptophyta; class Magnoliopsida; order Sapindales; family Meliaceae; genus Azadirachta; species Azadirachta indica. The sequence continues at coordinate 4,001,434 of CM040444.1, read as the reverse complement.
TCTTTGTCACGGATTCTCATTTGCTTTATAAATTTTCTTTGCTTTGCTTTTGTTTCTTTTGTGCGTCATAAACATGACTAGGTCAACAACAGAGGCCACTACAAATGCAACATGTGATAAACATATGGAAAGTTTTATCACAACATATGAAGATTTTGCTATATTGTGTTTTTTTTTTTTTATCGCAATAAAAAGAATAAAGAAAGATACACTCGTCATCCTTTTTTTTTTCTAGTAATTATAAGGATATAATAAATTTTTTAAAATATTAACAAATATTCTTATTAATTATTTCATAAGTTACTCCTAAATAAGTTGAATTATGAAATGCATATTTTAGCAGTTGTTAGTAAATTATATTTTGTCTTTAAACATAAAATAAACTATTTTTACTTTCAAAAAGTAATTCCACAAGATGCTGTCTCCTCATGCATGCTTCTAGCTTATCCGAATGTGCTATCTTTTTTTGACTAGAAATTTATGCATTAAACAATAGTTAAATCACTTTCCAATAATACATCAATCGTGTTTCATTCTTGTAAACTTTAATTAAGATTCAGTGCATTTACAAGAAATTGCATTTAGTTAGTGTGGTAGGCCAAATTTTAGTGATTGCTTCACAATTTTTCTTATTGAATTGTGAAGTGATGAAATTTTGATATAATTTTCTAACTTTTTTATTATAATTTTTTAAAATTTTTATCACACATTCTATATTTTTTATTTGAGTAGTTCATTCATTGACCTCATGTAGTCCAAAGCATGCCATGTGAATATCTTGCATAGCTCTCATACAGCCGAACATAGGCCATATGTAGCCATTGCATGACCTAGCACAATATCCTTGTGTGGTGGATCGATATAAGACAGAGGAAGTAAATAAAATGAGAGAAAGAGAGATGAAGGAGAGAGAGAAGAAAAAAAATGATTTCCTTTATGTTTTCATATTTATTAAATCAACGTGGTAGGTGAAATTTTATATCTCAATTTCATGTATTTATGGTTGAATTGTGAAAATAAACTATGATATATCTTTTTTAATTTTTTTTATTATAATTTTTAAACTTTTGTGTACAAACCTCCCGTAGCCAAAACATGCCCTTGCATAACCCAACACAAGGCGTGGTCAATGTGTGACTTACCACAACATCTTCATTGACAATGAATCGATCTGAGAAAGGAAAGTGAAAGAGGAAAAACCAAATGATGTTTTTGATGTATGTAAATATAGCCACCATTTGATATGGTATCTATGTAAAAAAATATGGGGTAGATTGAAATTGCCCCAAAATTTTATTCTGCTTTAAATTTTCATGAATTTAGAAAAACATTTACAATCTTTTTCCCACTTTGTAATTAAATTAATCTAAAAGTAGTGGGACCTTTGCTTTCGTCATCATCAAAAATAGAATGAAGTCATTCAAGCGTAGGTAGGTTTAATTTGGAAAAATTCTATCGTTGGTATTGTTTTCAATTAATCAAAGATTTGAGCTGTTTCCTTCATTCCTTGGCGTGCCGAAAGTCTAAAGCTTTGTGTTTCCATTTCTCATTCTAATTTATCAATTGCTTTGCTTGGCTCGTGCTTTCCCATATATTTCTTGGCGTATTAGAATCTATTAGCCGCCAGGACAATAATGACTCATCGTTATTTATTAGTTATTAATTCGGTAGTTTTACTTTTCATTTTAAATGATTGCTAATACCAATCCCATACCCATGTGATATTTCTTTTAAGAATTTTATCACATACCTCCCCTCAAATTTGAGACTTTAATACTTAAATAAAAAGTATCAAGAATAAAACACTTACCTCTCCTCTACTATCCAACTTTATTAGTCAAACATTAAATAATTATACTACCCTCACTTTCATTCTCACTCGCGGCCATTGTTACTTTTCTTTTCATTTTTCCCACACTTTCCCACTAAACAAACAAACTTCTTCCTTCATCATCATAAAAAACAAGCTTGACCCTTCATTTTCTAGCTACAATAACTTCTCAAAATCTCAACTACAAAAAATAAAAAATAAAAAAAAGAAATTTGTAAATCAACGATCCCAAAAAAGTAAGAAATAACATGCTAACAACATGAGCAAGATTTCCGAGAGTTTTACCTTTACAAACTTGGCAAAGGTAGACAAGATTTCCAAGGACTAATCATCCAGCCAACGTTAGTGGGCCAAGGCAGAGGGAGCAGTCTATGAAGAAATGGTCGATGATGGTGGTGCTAAGTGGTGGGTAGGGTTGAGGGAGAGAGACAGAGGAGGAGGAGAGACCAGCAAGAGAGGGGGGAGCAGAGACGGCAAAGAGAGGGAACGCAATGAAGATAGAAAGGGAGAGACATTATGTGATCCAAATAAAAAGTTGTCAAGTGCTTTTATCAATTTGTTCTTATTTCTAACTTTAACTAACAGAGTTAGATAGTCAAAGGAGAGGTAAGTGTTTCGTTCTTGATAGTTCTCATCTTAAAGTCTTAAACTTGAGGGGAGGTATGTATTAAAACTTTTTTTTCTAATATCAAATTAAGGGCCATATCTACTGCTCCACCGTAGTCTTTGTACTCAAAATAAATAAATACTGATTTCATTCTCTTCACAATGAATTTGATCTCATACTCCGCGTACTATATAAATAAGGTTGAAAACACAGCACCTTAACAAGCTAGCTCTGAATAATCTTCTCTTCTCCTTTTCTAAATTTTTTCTTCTTTTTCATTTTCGATCGTAGCATTTCACATCCAATTTCAGTGCAATAACATCAAAACAATTAACTTTTAAGAATATATATGGTTTCATTAATACATTGAAATATAAATTAAATTCAGTTCATCCAAAAATAATATATATTTGGTGGTGGGGATTTGGTGGAAAGAAAAAAAAAACAGAAAAAAGGGAAGAAGGCTGCTATTGTTGGACGGCGGGAAAAAGGATTTTAGGATCAATTTACTTTATTTTTTGGATAAAATAATAAAAATAAATAAATAAAGTTTCTTTATTGTGTTTGGTTGCGAAAGTGGACTACTTCAAAATGACAGCTTCCTTTTTCACATACAGAAAACAATATTGTAAGTGGTCCCTCCTCATCATCAACGAGAAAATATTTTATGTTACACGAGATACACGGGGATATATATATATAAAGTCAAAGTCATTTTCATGGACGAGTGAGACATACCACTGAATTTTTTTACAAGTTTTTGTATTATTTATGGAAAAGGTATGAAAATATTCTAAATTCAAAGGAGAACATTAAAAATACCTCACAGTATTTTTTAATTTTTAAGATATTTAAAATTATAACATATTGTGGTTTTAATTTATATCTTTATTCTTACAATGTAATTCTACCAATAATTTTTTTTTAAAAAAAAATTCCTGTGCATACTAAGAAGAATTTTCATGAATTTAATCATCTACTCCTCTTTTATGAGTTCAATTTTCTTTTTTATAAAAAAAATTTAAAAAAAAAAAAACTCATCTACACTTTTAAACCAGAAGTGCTTTTGGTAAATACCCTTGGAGGGGAAAAGTGGTTCTGATAGTCATTGGTGGGTCACATTAATTATTTTGAACGTTTCCTAAATTTAATTGGAGGGGAAAATTAATTGTTGTTTATTTGGAGAGAGACCGATTACAGCAAAAAGGTGAGAAAATCGTTTTGTTTTGGTTAAATTTAATATTTTAACACTAAATTATGTTTAAAGTTAAGAAAAATTGCCCTTTGAACTCTTCTAAATTTCAGTAGTACAAACATGAGAAAAATATTGTTGAATCTTTAAATATGATTGGATTTTAAAATATGATTTAATATATATATTAGTCTCCATAACTTAAAAATTATTCATTTAACTCTCAATCCGTTAAATAAGTCGGGCTCAAAATTTTATAACTTATTTTTTGAAATTATTCACATTAACTTAGAAAATCAATAAATTTAGAATTTAATGATACTAACGACGACTTATTTTGAACACGTCATTAGTGTTAAATGGAAATTAAATAAGTCATTTTCAAATTATATATTAAGACTAAAACATATATTTGACAATATTTTAGAAAATCACCTATCATTTTCTCCAAAAATATTAATTTAATTTTAGTCTGCATTGTTTGTCTTTTTATCTAAAATACAAATATTTATCAGAATTAGTGATAAGGAAAAATATGTCTACATTTAAGTCTTTTTCCAATTTATCCAATTAATATACAAAGGGTTACAATTTTTTCTAATATGTATTAATTATATGTATCAAATTTATTCTCAATTATCAGAATGTATAAATCCACCGATTTATAAATAATGTAAGAATATGTATAATTTTAGAGAACTACCGATCTATACAAATATATCTTTAAATCAATTGAATAAATTGTATTTTTTTCTAACACACTAATGTTTAGTAATACTAACTAAAGATTTTTCTCAATTTATCTATTCAACAAACATGTTCAACTAGGTGCTGTACTTAACAAATATTGACTTTTTTTTACAGTGAATCTAGTAAGATCAACCAAAATTTATTATGGTTATAATTTAAACCAAACTTCCACATCTAAAATAGACCACTTTAACCGTCATTTTCATTTTAAAGGTCTGCGAATCTTTTCTTAGATTAAAAGTTAAAAGAGATTTTCTATAGTAGAAAGATTATCATTAAGCTGAGAAATGGGAAGCATAAGTCAAATTAATTAATAATTAAAATAAGAAAAAGAGGAAAGTTTTAGACTTTTGGCAGTCTGAGGATGGAATGAAACTGGGAAATCCATTGTTTTTAATTATTTCTCATCATGAAACTAAACCAAGAACCGCAGTTTCTTATCAATTTCCCGAAATCAATTCACAATAAATCAATTCTGAATAACCTCATTCTGGTTTTGAGGAATACGAAAGCAAAGGTCCCCCAACTTTATTAATTTAATTACAAAGTGGACACCTTTATTTTTAATAAATTGTCCGGCTAGACAAGGTTTGCTTGAAAAAAATTACGAAGTGGAGAGAAAATTAACTACAAACAAAAAAAAAATTCAATTATAATATAGAGCTAGATGAAATTTATTTGCTATAAATTAATTAAATATATTCCTAAAACGTTCAATTAATTGTTTTTAGTCAAAAAAAAATTAAGAACAATGAGATTTGCAACAACTGAAATAAGGAGGGTCATTTTTTAAATTAATGAGATATTATAGGAATTTATTATTATCTTAATATGTTTTAAAGTAATAAATAAAGAAAATGAGTTTTATAAAAATTTTTAAAAAGGTGGCAGTAGCATTACTCATTTAATAAGTCATTTTATCCTACCATTTCGATTATGTTTGTATTAGTCTTATTTCATAACGAGGTCACGTCATAGTGAGTTGTATATTTTTAGACTATTAATATATATAATTTATTTTATAATTGAATGAACATTTTTTTCATGATCTAAATTTATTCCCTAACATTAATTATTTGAATTTTCTGAAAAAAAGAGATAATTTTCTCTTTTTTATATTAATAAGAATTACAACAATAAAGTTTAGCATTCCTTTATCCCTGAAATTTCTTCACATGACTTAAAAATATTTGAAGTAATAAAAGTTAATGGTATTTAAACTAAATATAAGAGGAAAATGAGAATAAAAAGTCCAATAACATAAAAGATCGAGTGAAGTCAATCAGTAAATTTCCAACAATCGCACTGGTAAATAAACAAATAAATGCAATCTTCTTCTTCGTGGACTGAAACTTAATCAGAGCTTAAAAGAATAAGACACCTTCAATAGTTTCAAATAAAAACATATTGTCTCATGTTAATTAATTTTATATAATCTTAGTCGAAAGATATAAAATAAAAAAAATTTAACACGTAAATACTTCTAATTTGACAACACACTATTTTCAATTATTACTTATCTTTTTATAGCAAAAGAAATTATAATCATACCTATTTTTTAATATTTTATTTCTTTGTTGAAATGCTTATTATTGATTCTTTATTTAAAATAAAAACTACATAAAAAAATAATAAATAAATGCGTTTTGTGCAAATTATAAAGCTTGCACACATTATGATTGCTTTATGTCGTTATGTTTTTAAAACACATAATATGTTTTATAACCCCATTTTTTAATTTTTTAATTTCTGTAAAATTGATTTTATTTTTCTAATTAAAGAAAAATATTTCACAGGTCGCTTACAATTTATTCACGATTTATGCATAGTTTGTCAAAAATGCAATCAATACATTATTAGGTGTTGCACTTGTTTATTTTTTAATTATACATATTAGTAAGTTGATCTCTTTGATTATGCCTATAATAGAAAGATGTTGTTCCAAGTAAGTTGATTTTTTTTGTGATCCGCATTAAGCTACAAGCTGGGGGCTATTAAATAATATGCTTAAATTGTAAAAATGTTAATATATCATTTATCAATATGAATTCTCTTAAATATTATTTAGTTTTATATATGTTTATTCCGACAATTAAACATGCACCCGACATGTTTTGATAGAGATAGAACTGCAAAGCAGAAGTCCAGATATGAAATTTCATCAAGGAATGCACTCGACAATAAATTAGTGAATTGTTTTGGTCAAGTATTCATTTGATTCAAAGCACTTGCAAGGACTTGTGAAAAAGCACTTCAAAAGGAGTTGTGGAAAAGCACACATGACTGTGGATAGGACTGCCATACATCAACTTTTGTATGTGTTATACGGTTTTTTAATTCTTTCCTTATAAATCACAATTTTTAACTTAAACATTATGATGAAAAAATGAAAAAAAATGGTTAATGATATGTTTTAACCTTAATATATGATTTAGCTTAAAAGTTCTTTCTTTTTTTTCTTTTCTATATTTTGATAATTATAAGAGAATATTTCAAAATTTTAAAAGTTAAAATGTTAACTAACTAGTTTGAACCATTTGCTTCATGGATTTTCCCCCAATAAAAAGGGCATGTTCGTTTAAATAATTAAGCCTGAAAAAAGCTGGTTTCATCAGCTAACTATATATTTATTTCTATATAAGCACTTATGGAAAAGCACTTTGTCGTAATGAGCTTATGCTGGAAAAGATTTGGTAGATTTTTATCTCAATATTGCACTATATGTTTTCCAAAGGATAGCTTAATTCAATGTACTGTATGTTCTCCTTTTTTACTTGCAATACATAGACAGATATGAATAATGTCTCCGAATATCCAATAGTTGTTTCTTTAGAAATTTGTTCCCCCGTGCCGTGTACATGTTCCTGTCTGAGTAGCAAACCTAAAATTTTCTTCTTTCTTTTTGTTAATCCAAAGCAAAATATAATATATAAAATTAACGTATGATTAACCTATGTGTATAAAAATAATGGAACACAATGATACACATAGCACAGCTCTATAATATTGACTAATTAGTAGAGCTCCCATTATAAATTAATGAACTAGACAACATCACATGATAGTATTGATCACTAAAACAAGATCCAGATTGCCATGTAAATCATTTCTCATTTATTTCTATATAAGGGATTTGTGTAATGAAGTTTAAGTTGATATATGGCAATAAATTCATAAAACAAACGAGAAAATCACAAGTAACTCTTTTTTCTTCGGAAGTGTGAACAAAAGCTAGTGTTTTTTCTCATGTTTTAGCCCCAATAAAAGACCAGTAAATGGAGATTTATTAATTCTTTGATTAGTATTTATTCTCTTGTCTTCAGGTCCCACTGCTAGACCCTAAGCAAATCCTTTTCACGTTTTTAGATTGTGGATTAATTGATAATTATTAATGCCAAAATGCTTTTGCCTTTCGTCAAATTCGCATTAACACAACAATAATCACAATAATTGCGAAATATATGCTTTCACAATCTAATTTTAAGATTAATAGTAATAAGTTTATGTCTTTTACAATGTATATCAAGTATGAGAGAGTATACTGTCACTAATGTATATCAATCTAATTTTGAGTTTTGTTACATTAATTAACATAAAATTTGGATAAGAGTAAGAAGTTAATTGTATCAAACTTATATTGTTGTAGATTTGTATAAAGAGAGAGAGAGAGAGAATTATGAACTCAAATAGAAATTTATGAAAACTTTTTGTTGTGGTTCAAGTGATTATAAATGCCGAATTAAGAATGCACTTTTATCAGTTAAGCCTCGAGTTTTCTTTTTTTTTTTTTTTTTACGTCAACGATAATTTGCTCACTCTCTCTATTTTCTCTTATTATTTTTTATGGAGGTCTTTTTCATTAATTGTTGTAAAAAGAGTGTTAAGAATAAAGTAATAATTGATGTACATATATATGTATATACATATATATCAAATCTCATTCTAAATAATAGGGCATTTATAGTAATTTTTTTTTATTTTTAAGGTTATTTGTCACACAATTTTACCACATGATAAAGCTCACATCATTTCAAATATCTTACATTGTTTTGTTTGTTTTAAATAACGTGAGAAAACTAGCCTTTTTGCGTTCTATGTGGTTGCTCTTAAGAACTATTCAAAGAGTGAAAGGTCATCTGATGCCTCCTTCATTGAACCCATCAATTAGAAATAAACCGATCAATTTCGTTCTTTATTTCATACAACTATACTTTACATTTCACTTGTGATTATACGTTTTCTTTTTAAAATAAAACTACGTAGATGTTCCAAATTAAGCCTACAGATGTGGTGACAACTTCCCTCCTTCTTGCAAGAAATACTGAAAGACACGTTTCACACACAAGCAGCGTGAAGGACTAATAAACAAGTCAGCAACAGAGAAAAGCAGCAGCAGAAACAATAAAGAAGATCAAATTCCACCTCCCAGATTCAACAAAAGCAGCAGCAACATGACAGCAACAGGGAAAGGCAATAGAGGCGTGTTGCAGCAGAGAAACACCGCAGGAGCGGAAAAGAAAAGAAGCACAAGACAAAGACTTATGTAAAATGGAAATTGGGGAACCCCATCAGTCCTTATGATTTTATTCTGCAAACAAAACGCACGAGTCATCCTCACAAAACTACTTTGGCGTTATTTAATATATTTATCTGTCATTCACTCCATCGACAAAAGTGCTACATTCCCTCATACAAAGTTTTTCCTCTCTCTTTCTTTCTTTTCTATATTACATTATTTGGCCCTAATATGTCACCACACAACTATGTTCCCCACTATGTATCATATACACATACAATTAAACGGGGAGCTCTTGCTGCTCTGTGAAGCTGTTGTTACCTTGAAACCGATTCCAAATATCGGAGAAGATGGTGTTCGCTCGAAGCCAATTCCAAATATTGGACAGAAATTTCTTCAGGATTTCGCGGTAAAGCCAACAAGAAGCATTCTGAAACAATCTACCATATTGATAGACAAGAATGATAATAGCCGCAGAAGTCCATGCAACATATAAAACGATATAACTGATAGAATGTGGAAGGAAGATGGAGATGACCGACACTGACGAAAGAGATCCTGATACAACAGCAATAACGCCCCAGATTTTGGATGAAGAATTCGTTTGACGTTGTCGAGAATTGTAATCAGCAGCAAGTGCACAGCAATATACGACTGAGGCTATCAAGAAAGTCCACATATTTTGTATGTTTGTTTCCGACAAAGGCTTAGAGCTGCCTTGAACGCTCGCGCCAAGAATGCCAACCAGCGCTGGAACGAGATATCCAAATATTTTAGGGTATTGTATGGAGCTTAAGAAACTTAATTGGTCACTGCAAAATCACGACAAATTATGTTGATCAACTGAATAAGCAGTAAAGCACGCAGATTTTATTTTTATTGAAAGAACGATTTTTAATTGCGTTATATAAGCACAGAAAAAAAAAATCAAATTCCAGACATGTATAAATAATAATTGCCTCATCTCTATATAAAAATAGCAAAGAAAGAAAGAACTCTGTCGAGAACCAATGTTAACATCTACTTAAAAATGATGTCGACAGTGGAGATTTTGCATTATTTCCATCTCTTTGGATAAAACCAAAATTGAGAACGAAAAAGAAAATGATCACAAGCTGAGTGGCAAGAAAGAAAATTATACTTGCCTTGAAGGATTTTGATTATGAAAATTGCACTCGCTGTCTTGCATCATCTATGGTTTCTTCTTCCCAAAACTCTTTTCAAGACAGTGTTTATATAGCCAGAAAACTTTTTTCTTTTCCTTTTTTTTTCCCTCTAAAAGAATGAGAAAAAAAAACGTTAAAAAAGACTAACAGATATATGTTGAAAATTCAACATATTGCGTACATAAGAAAAAAAAGTATGGTTGAGGCTATTGTATTTCAACTTAACTTTTAAAAGTATAACAACTAAAATTAGTATTTCATGAACACCTTTATTTCTACCACAGATACATTTAAATTTGATTTACAACAATCCTATCTTATAGTAGTGGCCCTTATATCTATTAAGACTCGGACATTTCAACTTGACTGTTACTTATTTTATTCTATAATATTCATATAATAAAATATTATAACACCTCAATATTAATTATATCATATATCACATGAATGTATGATTTATCTATTCGGTATGTTTAAGTCTCTGTTAGTCTTTTGGTCCTATGAACTTGGTGGAATAGAAATTTTGTGGAAATTAACAAAGTCATATATATCACTCCGTTGCTTTACTAAGGTTTTGATTTTATAATAATTTATAAATAGGCGTACACCACAACTTGTTTTTTTTTTAAAGGAAACCTTGGCAAAGCAAGGAAAATTTATTAACAAAAAATTAGGAGAGTTATACAATCATGGGGGAACAAAATGAGCCTTATCCCTTAAAAGTACCATGCTACAAGAGGAAACAAGAAAGAGGAGGCTAAAGAGAACGGTAGCAGGGGATACCATTCGCATCATGAGACAGGAACCTACCAATAAAAGCCGGATACGAAGACCACCACTGAAGAGAATCACAAAGAAGACCTAAATTCGCCGGAACATCAGCCATGACGTTGGTTTCCCGAAAAGCATGAGAGCAACGAAAGTTCAGCTGACGGATGAGAAACCTGCAGTTAAACCATCGATTGTACAATTGCCACAGAGGAAGGAGGGAATCCTTGAGAAGAAGATGGATGACTAGTAGCGAGTCGCTTTCTATCCAAAGGTTAACCCAAAGACGAGTAGAAGCAAATTCGACTGCCAAGATGGCCGCCGTAAGCTTCGAATAGAAAGCCGTCTGATGCCCCAACGCCAGGCTGTAGCCACCAAGATAATCCCATGACTATTTCTGAATCGTACACCACAGCCAATCATGTATAGAACAGCCTAATCACGTAAAGGTTTTGATTTAATTCCTGTTGAAATCGCACGGCCAATAAATGTCTCATCTCTTTTGGACGTCGCACTACGAAACTGAAAGAGATCAATTTTACTTATTATAATTAACAACAACAACAATAATAATAATGACAAACTGATGTGATATTTTGATTGGATAAAAATGTAAAATCAAACATGTGTAATTTATAGTGTACGGTAATTAATACATATATAAAATGAAATCTTAATTACTCAAAAGTAGATTAACCTCATAACTTGATAACAATGTAAGAAGTACTAAAAATTAAGAGCTGCTAAACATGAATAATATATATATATTATTTTAAGTAGTCTTCAAGAGAAAAATCTTAGAGGGATTTAAGAAAAAGGTAAGAAGGGCAACAAGAGTATCCATTATAAAAAAAAGGGAAAAGATACAAAAGAAAGTGGATAACCAGCACAATAAAGCATCCAAGCAGAAGCACAATAATACCAGCTCAAAGAAGCTCGCAACAGCAGAAGAACAGCAACCCCTCAGCATTTATACTGCAACAACCGGCAGCAGATTAAAGCGAGCATCAGCGGCAGATGAATGCAGCTAAAAAACGGCAACATTACAGCAGCAGGCACATAAAGCAACAAGAAGTTTAATAGGCCAGCAAGAGGGAGAACAACAGCAGCAAGGCAGAGCGGCAACGAAACAGGAAAAGAAAAAACTGGTGAAAATTAGTTAAATAACATCAACACCAACCCAGCAGCAAATCACTACAGCAGAAGCAGCAGATTGGCAATAACCTAGACAAACATAGAGTGAAACAGAGTTAAATAAAGTTAAAGCTGTGCATTAAAAAAATGGAGAAGAGAAAAAAAATTCTCTTTCTGCACAATTTGGCTGTTAGATATATTGTTAATTTGATCTTTCTGGCCCTTTGGCTGATACTCTCTAGCAGTAGAGTTGCCAGATTATGGCTTTGTTGTTGAGGTACACTATGAAAATTTACCGGCGAAATGTGTTGGCTGTCAGTGCTTGGGACACTCTATTACAAATTGCCGGCACTCCAAAGGCAAACAGATGATGGATAACAAACAGGAGAAGTCAAGTTACAGGTTTACAAACCTGTGGAGAAGATATCACGTGATAATCCCTCCGCTGTAAGCACTCTCCGAGTTTCGAAGAGGGTAGAGCCTGAAAATCTAGATGTTCCGCGGTTAGATTCAGATAGGTTACATGCAACAATTAATGAGGAGGAGAAGTCTAATCCTTTTGGCCAAAGTCCTAAAACACGTCAGAATCAACCCACAAATGATCCTGCAAATGACGCTACGTGTCCTCGTCCTATTGGCGCGGATCCTTCATCGAGTGGAGATGGTCGGAAAACCACTGAGCCAGCACCTACTACAGGAAACAATAGAAGAGAAGATGTTCGCATACTTCCACGAACAATTCTTATGGAGCCGACAGCAATGGAACCAAATTCTATTACCATCGCCAATAATAGCAATATTTCTTCTCCTTCAAACTTGAGAGGATATTGCTTCAGAGGTACAGAGGAGTAATGATGAGGAAACTGCAGGGATCCGAGATGCTAGTTTTATAGCGGTGGTGCAAAAGGTTACTAGTGTTTTAATGAAGCCTCCAGTTGAAGATAGCTTCCATATAGTGAGGTCGAAGTCACAGCTAAAAATGCTAAAATCCAAGAAAAAGGCTATAAACGACATATACCTTGCTCAGCAGGGTAATGATGATTCTCGTCTCTCATTATGAAGTTTTAATATGGAATATTAGGGGCCTGGCTAACCCCCATTCTAGACGTGAATTAGCTAATATTTGTCTTCTCCATCGCCCAACTTTGGTTGCAATTTCGGAACCTATGATTGATTTCTAAAATATTGATGCTTCTTTTTGGCGTTTTCTTCATCTTTCCCTCGTTGCAGTCTCTACAATTTTTGTCCAAAATTTTGGGTTTTTAAAGCTGATAACATTGAGCATGTCGAGGTTCTCTCCTGTAGCAAGTAACGAATCACTGTTTCAGCAGATTTGAAGGGTTCCTATTGTACCTTGTCTTTCATCTATGCTTCTACCTTTTATATTAATCGTCGAGCTCCCTGGTCTGATCTTCTTTCCGTGGCCGGTGATTTTAATGCGACTTTAGGGGCGCACGAGCAACAAGGTGGCAATGTACCGGGTTCTCTTCCTACTGCTGATTTTCAGCAGTTCATTGACTCTTGTTGTCTTTGTCAGATGCCTACAGATGGTTTGTTTTTCACCTGGGCTCGGAACAGGATTTTTGCTGGTCACATGGAACGGAAGCTAGATAGAGCTCTATGTAATTCTTCATGGATGGATCACTAGGTTTCTACTAATTGTCATGTCCTGCCTCGCACAGTTTCAGATCACTCTCCTTTACTGGTTAAATATGAAGTGGCATAGGACTGTTCTCCCAAACCTTTTCGTTTTCAGTCTGTGGTTACAGCATCCTGATTTTAAGTTCTTGGTAGCTCAAGTATGGCATTCTCAGAGGGTCATGGTTGTCCGATGTCAATGGTGATTAGAAAATTGAAACTTTTGAAGTTACGATTGCGTGATTGGCATATTACCAAGTTTGGCAACGTTCACGAGCAGTGAATTCAGATAGTTCTCATTTGGCAGAAGTTCAAAGCAAACTGGGAATGGATGGTGATAATCCTCTCCTTCTTTCCGAAGAAATCCAAGCCAAAAATAACCTTATGAGTGCTGTAGATTTTCAAACTGCTTATTGGCGTGATAGGGCTCGTATCAGGTGGCTTAAAGACGATGACAAGTGTACCAAGGTTTTTCATGCTTAAGCTAAGAATAGGAGGGCTAGGTTCAGGATTTCAAGTATGCATATTGATGGGATTTGGTGTGATGATTTGAACGTCATTACTGACCATGTGGTGCAGTATTATCAAAGGCTCTGTGCTGCTACTCATTCAAATTTTGAGCAGATTAGTCGGGTTTGTGGTTTAATCCCTAAACTGTAGACGATATAGATAATCACCGCCTTATCTCGGTCTCTAGTAAATATGAAGTTCGTGATGTGGTTTTTCAGTTTGATCCTTCTAGCGCTCCTGGGCCGGACGGATTCTCAAGTGCTTTATTTCGCTCATGTTGGGAGATTATAAATCTTGACATAGTGGCTGGAGTTCAGCAATTCTTCCAAGATAGCTATATTCTTCCAAATCTTAATTCCAGTTTTCTGGCTCTTATTCCTATATCCCACGATGCTAATAATATTTCCCACTACCGACCAATTGCCTTAGCTAATTTTTTCTTTAACATCATCACCAAAATTCTTGCTAATAGACTTGGCAAGATTATGGATAAACTGGTCTCTCCTCATCAGGTTGCTTTAATTCGTGGTCGTCACATCCATGAATGCATTTCTTTGGTTTCTGAAGGAATTAACATGCTTGGTAGGAATATTGGGATGAAGATTGACATCACCAAAGCTTTTGATACGCTAAACTGGGATTTTTTAATTTCGATTCTTCACTGTTTTGGTTTCCACGATACGTTTGTTCGTTGGGTTAAGTCGATTTCACAGTCTACAAAACTCTCCGTGCTTATCAATGGTTCTCCTTATAGCTTCTTTGCTTGTGTGCTTGCGTTCGTCAAGGGAAGCTCTCTCCGCTGCTTTTTGGTCTTGCTGAAGATGTTCTTTCCAAAGTCATTTTGAATCTTCATCATTCAGTTTCTATTCTTCCTATTTCAGTACCAAGGGGTTGTCCCAGTATCACTCATGTTTTGTTGCAGATGATATTTTTATTTTCTGCCGTGGAAACTCTAGATCTCTATATTCATTGACTGCCTTTTTAGACGATTACGGGTCGGCTTCGGGTCAGCTAATCAACAAGTCTAAAAGTAATTTTTTTGTTGACAAATCGGCACCTTCCCGTAAGGATCAGATTCATTCTATTCTTGGTTTTGCAGGGGGCTTCCTTCCTTTTAACCATCTTGGTGTCCCTATTTTCAAGGGCTGGCCCAAGGGTCAACATTTACAAGCTTTAGCCGATAGAGCTTGTGCCGAACTTTCTGGTTGGCATGGCAAAATTGTCTCTATGGCTAGACGGGCAGAGTTTTTTTTTTTTTTTTTTTTGTAAATCAAAAAAATATATTACTAAAAGAATAAAGAGTAAGGGGGATTACAAGAGCAGTTCTTAGATTTTGAATACAAAGAGATTGCAGTTCAAAAACAGCATTAGACTGCAGAAAAATTGTTGCCAAGAAAAAGCCAAGCAGTAGCAATTAACCCGTGAAGCAGCAGCAAAAAAATTCTCCCAGTAGTAGCTAAAAGCAGGGCAGTGTAATGGCAAGAAATAAAGAGTCACCCAGAGCTGAAGTTCAATTCCACATCAATAAACAAAGGAACCGTAGTCAGCAGTAGTGCTTGACTATGATCCTTAGGATGATGCTCTACCTAGTTAAGCCAAGAGTTGCAGTAACAAAGTTTAACCAGCAAAACATCCCAGCGGGCAGCCGTAAGAGAAAATTCAAAATAGGAAACCCCCCAGAAGGTAGAAAAGTGGAAAAAAAATTAAATGAAACGGAAATTAGGAACCCCCAGAAATTAAGTAACATAACTTTACGGATATTTTGGGGGGAACAGCCAACAAAGTGAAAGGAAGGACAATTCATACCATAATTGGCAAGGAGATCTGCAACTTGGTTACCCTCTCTATAGATGTGGGAGATTCGATACTCCATACAATGCAAAAGATGTAGACAATTGTGCCACCGGTTATGAAGAGGCCAAGGTGGAAGACGGGCAGAGTTGGTTAAGTCTATTTTTCAGAGTATTCTCCTTCATAGTTTTAAAGTTTAACATTTGGCCTCGTTCTTTGATTAATTCTCTGGTTCCTAGTGCTCGTAATTTTGTTCTTTCAGGGGATCCGCAAACACGAAAGTTAGCACTTATTTCTTGGAACCAAATCTGTTCACCAAGGCTGGAGCGCGGGTTGGGTCTTAAAAATTTAGCTGTTCTTAATCAAGCGTGTCTTCTTAAGTTCCTATGGGAAGTCAAGAACATTAGTTCATTCTGCGTTACTTATCTCAGAGCCCGTTATAAGTTGGACACCTCATGTCGAACCTTTACTTATTCGTCTCTTTGGGTTGGTTTCAAATCCGTTCTTGATTTTTGTATTCAGAATTCTTCCTGGGTTATTGGTGATGGCTCTAAAGTGAATTTTTGGTTTGATCGATGGCTTCCTTCGGCTATCTTATCTCATGATCATCGACTTACTTTAAATGCGAAAGTAGGAGATGTTATCTCAAATGGGGTTTGGAAGATTTTAGAGGCTTTCTTTGCTGTGTTTCCGCACTTACGGAGCTCTATTCTTGATATAATTCTTCCCCGAGTTAGTTGTGAGGACAGACTCATTTGGAGAAATTCTAGTGATGGGTTACTCACCCTTAAAGATAGCTATGATTCCCTTCAAGTTCCTACCGGTGTTAAGCCATGGTGTAAAATAATTTGGAAAGGTTTTACACCTCCTAAACTGTCTATGTTGGTTTGGCGGTTGGTGCAACATAAATTGCCAGTTGATGATGTTTTGCGTCAGTTGTTTCGGTTTGCTCTATGTGTGCTATTCCTTCTCATTCTGAAAGCATAGATCATCTCTTCGCCAGCACATTTGCCATAAGGCTATGGATTTAGTTCAGCAATAGGTTTCTTGTTAATTTGGTCTTCTCCTCGGTTCAGGATCTTTGGGAGCTTACTGTTTCTCAATCTTTTAGTCCTCAACTTTATAACCTGTGGACTTTGTCCCCTTACTATTTATTCTACTCTATTTGAAAGGCGCGAAACAAGCTTCGGTTTGAAAATGTGCAGCATTCTTTGTATCGAATTCAATCTGATTGTCTGGCTCACATTCAATACTTTGCGAACTTTAGTCCGGGGTTTGTGAATTTCGGTAGAGATAGGGATATTCTTCTGGACCTTGGTGTTCCCCGGAATCTTGGTAAGGCTCCTAAGGTGCATATTCTCAATTGGTCTCGATCGCCTGTTGGCTGGGTGAAGGCCATTTCTGATGACTTAGCCGAGGGTAACCTAGGTGCTGCGGCTTGCGGTGGGATTTTTCGGAATGACAGGGGGGAGTTCATGGGTGCCTGTGGTCTATCGCTTGATCATAACACTGCTTTCTTTGCTGAGATTATGGCTGCTATCTTGCTAGTGGAAATTGCTTATGATAAAGGTTGGTTTAATCTTTGGCTGGAGAGTAATTCCGTTCTAGTTATTCACCTTTTCAACAGTAAGTCCATTCATCCTCCTTGGGTGTTGCCGAATCGTTGGCTCAATTGTAAAGATCTGATTTCCAAAATGAATTTCCGTTACACTCATAAGTTCCGGGAAAATAAGAGTGTTGCTGATACTTTAGCTAACTTAGGTCTTCATCATTAGGTTTTACATTGGTGGGATACTCCTACAGAGATTTGCAGCCAGCTCTCTAAGGTTGGTTTAATCTTTTTGGTCTCCTAGTTTGTAGTTTTTGCATTCTGGTTTGATGCAAAGTTCTGCTTTTCTTGTTTGGACAAGTCTCTTTTGGACTTTTTACTCCTTTGTACTCTTTTAATTTTTCTTTAATAATAATGCTCTAGCCTTTGCTTGGAGTTTATTTTTATAAAAAAAAAAAAAAAATGGGCTTTTAACCGGTGAAATCTCTTTACTGGCGTAGTAAAAGTATTTCGATTCAAATCTCGCTGGCACCAGATATAGTAAGAATTTAATTTATTTACAGAAATATTAAAACAAAAAAAAAATCTTGGCTTTGAGATCTTCGTTCCCCATAAGAAAAAAACTTGTACTAGAAGAAAGATTTTTACCGGTGCTTTGTAACCCAGAAACAGTTCACGAAATTCTACCCAACGTAGCAACGCCTGAGCTTCCACAACTGCGCAAGAAAATAAAAGAAAAGAAAAACAAAAACAGATCCATTGGAAAGCTTACTCGTAGACGTTAACAATGGTGATTTCTCTTGTCAACATGAGCATTTACAGATAAATAAATTAAAACAAACGACATCGTAGCAAGAAGATAACTTTGTCCAGAACTGAATGGTGTTGACTAAGAAGATGTCACTGCAAGTTTTGTTTCTTTCGTTTCTTCTTCCTAATTAAATCTTGCTTTTAAAGAGTACAATAAAGTAGACCAGGGTCCTCAGATCACGTGGTAGATTTAGCCACTTCTTAGGCGTCCTGTCTGGATACGATCCTAGAGTATATAAGAAGGAAAAAATATATGTTTTGGGCTATACCCATCCTTACACGTTTAAAATTAAAACAAAGTAAAAGAAAGAAGAGTGAAATAAAGTAAGATCACACGTACAACTTCTATTTCGTAATAGGGTATAAACATATGAAATATATTATTTTAAACTATGCATGGCCTCTCAAACTTTGAATATGTTACATTGTGCCTCCTGATTGATGGAGTTGTTTTTGAGCCTGAAAGCTTACACCTTTCTTCTTTCCGATCTGGCCTACTTACACTTAATTTTTAGTCTTTTTGTTTCACAATATGAATTAAAATTAAACCTATAAAATGTTAATAGAAGATGACTCACATAAAGCCATATAATAAAGTGAGGGTGAAAAGGTGCAAATATAATTAAATGTTATTGAAATGGAAATAATTAATTAAAAATCGGTAATAAATTTTTTATTTTAATGGCTTCTCGAACAAAATTATCAAAGAAAGTTAAAACATATTATTTTAAAGTTAAAAAATTGCTCATTTATAAGAGATTATTTCAAATAATTCTTAACTTATTAGAGTTTAAAGATATTTTCGGAAAACCAATATATATAAACATTGTTCCATTTATTAAGATTTATAAGAAAATTTGAAGAGCCGGCTCTGTGCTAGGCCCGAATATTTTTTAAATTTTGATATAAACATTTTTCCGTTTATAATCAACAGGGCAATCCAGAGCTTGTTGCTGTTTTGTTGAAAAAAAAAACACAAAAGGGAGAAGAAAAGAGAAGGAAGAGAAAAGGAATAATGGAATCATTTTATACAGATTTTAGCCAACTGACCATAGAAATGAACTTAGATGATAAAGAGAATCTTATCCCATAAAATTGGGCCTACGAAAAAAATTGGCCCATAAAATTTGACTCTTGTACAGTCTTATATATCTTCAAAGCATGTAGCATAGGGCTATTTATCTTCAAAAGAGACAAAATTTGTATTAAATAATTGAAAATTTATATTGCTTTAATTTTGTTAATTCTAATTAAAATGTTTCCTTCGGGTAAATTTCTCTTGAATGGCATAGATTTTCTTCGTATTAGGCATAAACTTTTGCAGGTAACATTGGACTTACAAATCTCTGACTTGTAATAAATTTTTAATCTATTATATAGATTATATATATAATTAACTAATATCAAAATATATATGTATTCAATGTTTTTAATATATTAGGAGATTTCATTTTAAGCACAAAACACTAAATTATTGATATTATATAAATTTATTAATATGCTCATCTATGAATAGCATACATGAAGTCGATAAGCATTTAATTATTTTTGTGTAATAAGCATTTACAACACTATATTAAGTGAGAAAATAACAGATAACTTGATACCACCACTAGATATCAAGTAGTGATAACAAGTATATAAGTAAGAGAGTGAATGATAAAAACTAGTTTAAATAAAAATTTATTTTTATCAAATATTGTAACTATTGTACTTTTTAGAATTTCAATAGCATTGCAATGGTCTACAAAAGTCTCAAATATATTGATTTTGATTAAATTTTTTATTTTGTTTAAAATTATTTTGAAATTTTAGAAAACATTTAGTATAAACAAATCTAGCTAATTTCATAGACAAAGATTTAAGACATCTAAATTTTTACTTGAGTAAACACATATTTGTGATTGGTTGTTAATAAATTAGAATATAATAAAAGAATGATTTTGACCCGACATAAATAAAATTATATACTTCTCTTTATAAAAATTAGGTATGTTGAAAATAATCTTAGGTCCTTAAATTATAACTTTACATAACTTGGTTGATTAATTTTGGTTGAGCTCTTTATTCTTGCCCGTCTGTGCTTTAATTCTTGTCATTAAGAAGATTTTAACATGAATAAAATTTTGATTTAAATAAAAAATAATTTTATAATTTTCAACTCACAAAATCCTATTTAAAGACTCTGTTTCACTTTCACATATGTAGTATTTATTTTGTAGTTAATATATTGCTAGTTGTCAATAGAAATAGAAGATTTCATTGAAAACCAACACCTTTCTATGTTAGATGTCAACAAACTTGTATTTGCATATATTCCAGTGTGAGATATTTATGCATGGTCCCCATCTTTCATAAGGTACCGAAAAAAATACTCACATTTTTTTCCTCATAAATATTTATTATTACATAATAGGTAATATAGATATCACATAATTTATAATTGTATCGAATTTAGATTTAAAAATTTTAATATGTGAATATGTTGGTAATACAATTAATTATTTGAATAATTATATTATATTAACTTATTTATAATCAAATTTATTTTAAATTTAAAAATTATTTAATTATATTTATCAAATTTTAACAAAGTATTCAATTCTATTTACAATAAAATGTATTAGTGTTTAATTAGGTGCATATACATATATATATATGTATATATATATGTTGAGTAGGTGAAACTGATATAATCTATTATAAACTATTATATAATTGAGTTAATCGAATTAGGGTTTTAAATTGTTGACAAGAATATTAAATAAATTATATTTGAGTTAATCTAAAATATATTATATATTTATTTCACACAATACAAACAGGGGACGTATGTCACTCCGAATCCCCAGGTACCCCTACCTTTTATACAGTAGGGCTTAATTAAAAACTCAGATTAATTATTAGGTGCAGATTTCTTTCTTGAGTGGAATATAAAAAGTGCTTATAATATTGTAAATGTGGATTCCACGTAAAAAAGCAATCGTGTCTCCATTGACTCATGAGTGTACTTCAAAAAGAATGTATTGACAAAACTAGATAATTTTAATAATTTTATTGCCTGTACTTAAATAAGATCTTGTAATTAAAAAGAAAAAGGAAAAAGATACTGAATATATAATAAACATGAACATGCACCATCAAAGCAAAGCTTGCGAAGAGAGGCGCCTTAAAACACAGCAAACCCAAACTTGTGGAATTTGCATAAATGGACTTGGAACTTTGTTTATTTTTGTAATAATATTGGAATTCATTCTTGAACATTATTCCCATGTCCACGTGTTTAGTTGTTACCCACTTTGAGGCTTGCTTATAGGCTAAAAGAATGAATTGATTTTTAACCAAAACCACGACAATAAAGTATTTCAATATCTTAATTATAGAAAGTAATTATGTGTTTTTGAAGATAGAAAGTAATTATGTGTTTTTGAAGATGTATAGATACTTTGCATTATGTGGTTTAAAGATATAAAACACTTTATTATTATACGTTTTAAAGATGCATCACTTTATATCTTTATCATCAAAACACTTTATTTTCTTGCGACAAAGCTGTGTGATTCAATTTATATGTCTATAAATCCAGAAAATCACCATTCCTGCAAAGCTGTGAGAGGGAGGAGCAAAGAAGATCTACAAGCCAATTTCTTCAGAGAGAGATTTATCTTTTTATTCCTTTCGTCTGTTGCTTCTGTTTTGCCAAAACAGAAACCAGAGAGATGGCATGTTCTTATATTGCCAAATCTAGCAGAACGCAGGATATATGTGACAATAATTTTTTAAAAAGTTCTTTTAATCAAATTTAGGAGTCTCTAAAAATCGGCACAGTTGATTATAATTTAAATTTTTAATTTTAATTATTAATTGTTAATTCACAGCCGTAACTTCATTCAACCTTGTTTTTAAACAATTCTTGAGAGAGTTTAATTAATTGACTCAGTTAATAAGATTAAGTATCAAATATCGTATTAATTATATTTAACTAATCTGTATGTATATGTGTGTGTGTATATATATATATATATTCTTGACTTAATAGAGGTGACTCATCATGAAGTCATGGTTATGACGCACGAAACAAAAGAAAAGACAAGCTGAATGATGCAGACGAGAATCTATGGTAGAGGGAAAAATGATCTCCCTAGATTTGATGGTGGAATATCAGAAGATTTGAATAAAGAACTAATGAAGGGACATGCGTGTATCAGCTAGAGGAAGCTTATTGGCCGTCCGATTTTTCAACATGAAATTATATAATTTTGATTATATGCTACTGTTGAACCATATGATTGGCTGTGGTGTACACTTATTTTTATAAAATATTATATCATCTAAACCCTAGTATAAGGAATGATGCATAATTTCTTTTCCTAGAAATTTCCATTCCTCTGTTGTCAGGTCTTTGATGACTAAACAAACTGATACGACTAAACTCAAACGTAGATGAAATTACAAATGATCATGTTTAAGTGCAAAAATTATAGTTAAATATATGAGCAACTGTTGTGAGATAAAATTACTTATAATCAAATTTATATATAAATAGATTATCATAAATATATATAGTGTTTACAAAATATTTAATAGTTAATCTGAAGTAGAACCACTCTAGGTATATCTTCACTCCCCTATGTACATACTTTCCACCCTTAGTCTTCTTTAGTTTTCTATCTTTCTACCCTTTGGGAAAAGAGATGTTTGATGGCTATATAAACACTGCCTTCAAAAGAGTTGGGAAGTAGAAACCATATACGATGCAAAGCTGCGAGTGCCGTCTACATCATCAAAATCCTTCAAGGCATGTATAGTTTTCTTTCTTGCCATTCAACTTCTGTTCATTTTCTTTTTTATTCAATTTGTGACGGAATTAAAAGATAAATTCTTTTTTTGACTTATTATTTGATCAACATGATTTTGCAGTGATCAAAATTTCTTTTGCTCGATGCAATACCCTAAAGTTTTCGAATACTTCATCCCAACAGTCGTTGGGATTCTTGGGGCGAGCGTTCAAGGTAGAGCTAAGCCTTTATCCGAAACACACATACAAAATATGTGGACTTTTTTGATAGCCTCAGTCGTATATTGCTGTGCTCTTGTAGCTGATAACAATTCTCGACAACGTCAAACAAATTCTTCATGTAAAATCTGGGGCGTTATTGCTGTTGTGTCGGGATCTCTTTCTTCAATCTCTGTGATTTCCATCTTCCTTCCGCGCTCTATTGATTATATCATTTTACACGTTGCATGGATTTCTTCGGCGATTGTCGTTGTTATCTATCAATATGGTAGATTGTTTCAAAAAGCTTCTTGTTGGTTTTACCACGAAATCCTAAAGAAAATTTTCTCTAATATTTGGAAATGGATTCAAACAAATAACATCTTCACAGAGCAGCAAGGGCTACCTGTGTAATCATATATTTATAACAAATTTAAGAATAAATTAATGTATGCGTATGTTTGTGTATATGTATAATTAGATAGTTGTATTGACATATAGATAGTGGCGAAGATCTCATTGTAAACTTGCTATCCAAAGAATGTATTAAAAATAAATTATTACATATGATGACGTTATTTTATGACGATAGCACCTTAATCTGTGGTTATGATGTGCGTTTGGTTTGTGGAATACAATGGAAAAGAGAAAGGAAAGAAGATTAAATATGATGGAGTGAAATGATCAAGAAAATATGAAAATTTTGTTGTTTGTTTGAAAAAAGAAATCATTAGTAAAATGAAAGATATACAAGAATTTTTCAAGAAAAAAATGAAATTGATCAACGCTCTCTTTTTTCCTCTTTATAGAATCCGCAAACATAAAATTACAAAGTCTATCAAAACCCATAAAATAAAACCCAAAAATCTAAGAGGCAGATAAAAGAGAGATGAAAGAGATTTAAGTGTTTTTTTTTTTTTCATTAAAATTAGCAAAAGAAAATACAAATATTATCATATACAAGATTAAAGAATTATTTTTGGAAAAATTATATGGGAATTATTTTTGTTTTATTTTAAAAGTATGGTTATTTGGCTTATTAGATTCTTGTTTTATGAGATTTAGTTAATGTGATATTACATAAATATATGTAATATTTTATTAAAAAAATTCCTACAGTACTCAACTTAAATAATTAATCCCACTTATTTGGTACCTTGGTTCGGGACCGAAATATGTAAGAGATAAAAAAAAAATTATGCATTTAGACTTGACCCATCTCTCTTCTATTTAAAAAAAAAAAAAAATCTTTGAGGCTCATTTAATATAATATATATATATATATACACACACATACACACGAGATTAAAGAAACCAAATATGCATGGACGCATAATGCATTTTAATATTAAATTGAAAATAAATTTTAAAATAATGTTTTAAATTAAAGCTCACATTTTAGTTGTATTAATTTATTATTTTCTTTTGAGTAATAATTAAATATTAATCCGCCTTTCGAAAGTCGGAAAAAGAAACTGATCTGTTAGTCTCGTAGTGGGACCAATTCAGCACTAAAAATCAGAATTTAGAGAAGATTTACTGGTCTTGTAGTGGGGCTACAACATAAGAAACATGCCAGAGACAGTTATTCTTTGATAATTAATTTAGTAATTTTCAGATAGAAAAACTATCAAATATGTTTGTAGTTTAAGCTCCTTGTGATAAAGTGCT
This sequence comes from Azadirachta indica, assembly GCA_022749755.1. Lineage (NCBI taxonomy): Eukaryota > Viridiplantae > Streptophyta > Magnoliopsida > Sapindales > Meliaceae > Azadirachta > Azadirachta indica. The sequence continues at coordinate 3,976,505 of CM040444.1, read as the reverse complement.
TTCCCCACAAGTGCTTTTATAGAAATTACTGGCTGATTTTTCTGGCTTTTTTGAACTTGCCCTTTTTGTGGAGTAAATCCCATGAAGCAAATGGATCAAATTAGTTAGAATTTTTTGTATTATTACATGTGGTATAACATAATGCATTAAAAATTTACTCAATATGAGTTCGATTTTTTATTAAAAGTTACTCTAAATCAAATTATTTATAATTTTTATTTTAATGTGTTTTTCCATAAGTCCTTTCTAAGTGCTTTGAATAAATTACTATTTCTGAGATTTTGAAAGTCATTAAGCAAATGAATACATGATCAAAATAATTCATTTCATCAACAGGATTGAGGATTCATTCTCTGAAATTTCATATCTTGACTTCCCTTCCATTAATGACCAACTTAATAATTAATTGCATGCTTTCTGGTTCTGCCTCCATCATCTTTAAGGGCATCTTTTAACAAGATTAATTATAACACTCTTTTACATAATGATCTTTGCAATTTTGAAAATAATTTATTAGAATTTTCTGTTATTTAATTAAAAAATGATATATATTATTTAAGGATACAGCATTGTTAATTTAATAAATAAGTATTAGAATATTATGTAATAGCCCACCTCCATAACTTAAATGAAGATCACAAAATAATGAGCATAACTTTCTGTTACAGGCATAATTAAAGAGATTAACTTACTAATTTGCTTAATTAAAAAAATGCGACATTTAATGATGTAATGATTTCATTTATGGCTAATTATGAACAAATCATGAATAAATTCTTAGCCAATTCCTAACCGCCGTTAGTCATGAGTAAAGCCAAGTTTTGCATTATTCCAACCAATAAAATATATATTTTATTACATTAAAAATATAATAAATTATATGAGATATTTAGAAAATTGTTCCATCGATAATGTCATGAATTTTAAAATAAAATGTGTGTATTTAATAAATCTTATAATGTACCTCCATAATGATTATATATTCAAATTGCACATAATTGTTTCTCTTATTATTTTTTGCACGTTGAATTTTATTTAAACAAAAAATTAATTAGTAATAAAAATTTTGACATTGAAATGAAATGCTAAAAATATTTATATAACTATTATACATATTTTTTAAATATAAATAATTAAAAACATCAATAAACAAGAGTAAATAATTGATCCACTTAGAAATAGAATCTCTATGTAAATATTATGAACATGATTAATAAAAAGACTCTTTATGTAAAAGTAGAACATTACAAAAAAAAAAAAGTTCACTTGTCTTTTGATAAAAATAATCAGAAATTTATTTTAAAAAAAAAATACTTTCGTGTGTTCATAAAAAATAATCAGGATATAATTAATAAAGTATGTAAATATTTTGATTAATTAAAATTTTTAAATAATTTTTTTCAAATCATGATATATATTAACTTGTAAAAAGTAAATTCCACAGCATCTTACTCATTTAAACGTTGAATAACTTTATTTGACTAAAAATTATTTGCAATTAAACATAATTAAAATATATATTTATTTAAAACACGATCCAATTATATATGAATACGGCGTTTAGAAAGATGTAAGTGGGAAATTGAGAAGAAACTTCTGTTTGGTGTTGTTTCCAATCAAACACATAATGAGAAATAATTGAGAACAATGATTTATGTTCACTGTTTCATTCATTCATTCCTCAGCGTGCCAAAAAGACTAAAACTTTTACCTTTTCTTATTTTAATTATTAATTACTTTGACTTATGCTTCCAATTTCTTGGTTTATTGGAAAACATTTATATTCTAAAACATCTCTTCTCCTGTATTAAAGAAAACTTGTTATGGAAAAGACCTGTCTGATTTAGATCAAAAGAATAATAGAATTTGATGTAAGCATCGGCCAAGGTTCGAATTAGTCATAGTCAAACCTATTTGTAGGAGGAGTTGATAATTAAATCCAATTTTTAACATTAATTTCGCATTTATAATACTGCAAAAAGAAGGTCAGGCTTCAAGTTGTTCAAGAATATCGGCGCTCAGTTGCTCAACCCTTTACTTTAGAATTAGTCATCAGCTAATAATGATGTAAATATTTTCTAATAAATTTGTGATTAAGAATGTTGACAGACAATTTAAAAAAAAATTCGTATACTAAATATGTATGATATTTATCAAATAAACTGACATTGAATTTGCTCCTTATATACCAAGGAGGGTATTCATTTATACAAACATTATATTAATGATAATAAGTGAGTTGCGATAAAAAAATTTCTAAATAGAATTCACCCTAGAAAAGTAATAACTTGTGAGGAGAGAAAGTTTGAGGGTTCATGTATCCCTTCAGATTAATTTTCTACGAGATTTAGGCACAACAGCTGCTTATTATTTCCAGTTTTGGGATTTACAAAACCTATCGATACATCAATGGCACATAAATAAAAGTGGTTTATTGTGAATTTAATTATAAGTTGAATTTACCCTCAAAAATCAACGAGTTACAAAAGGACACAATTCAAAACCCTTTTGAAACCTTATATAAAAATAAATTTTTAAAATCAATATCATACAATTAAAATTTTTTTATTGCAACTCTTGATTTGCTGGGTTATTTTATTGCTTGCTGTGTTGCTGTTTAGCTGCAGCTTCAGCTCTTCTGCTCTTCGAAAGCTCGCTCCGTTGCCGCAGTTTCTTCTGCTCTGTGCTCTGTTTCGCTTACTGCAGCCCATGTTTGATGTTGCTTGCTACAGAAAACAAAAGCTTTTGCTGCTGCTGGCAACTGCAGGCTCTTTGCTGGATGTGGTAAGTGTTGGTTTTAGCTGCTTTCTGCTTTTGCTTTTCTGTTATAACAGCTCAAAAAATTCAGCTTATTTTTCTGCTGGTTTTTCTATTCTGCTACTTATTACTATACCTTTTAAGCCGGAAAGGCTGCTCTTGTATTGCCGCTTCTCTTTATCGTATTAATATATTATTTTCATTTTAAAAAATCAAAATTTTTATATTAGTACTTTTAATATTTTTAATATTTACATGTATTTAATATTGAGTTATGTATACAAGTGATGAAAAACAACATTATCTTTTAACCACACATTAATCTTATACACCTGTTCTTGTTTTATTTACTCTTTTTTTATTTCAAGGTTTAATTATCAATTCCTTGATTGTATTGTTTTGCTTTCTTTTATTTTTTAATAAATAGAACCTTGCGAGACAAGGTTTTATGGAAAAAAAATATTTTTATATAAAAAATATGAAAAAAAAATTGGATGATCATTTGATAAGTACATCATGCAACATTCATTAAATAACACAAATATATCATGTATTAATTCTAATTAAGTGCCATAATACTAAAAAGAGATTAATGATACAGTTTTCCTGCTCATTATGAGAATAATATTGGAGAAAGATAGATATTAAGCCATGCATGTACACTTATCCATTTAATTATTATTGAAGAGAATTAACAACTAACAAGTAGACATAAGAAAATCTAATCCTTAAGTATCCATTTTCTCCCCAACCACGTCCCCAATAGTTTCTTCAAAATTATGTAATCTGTATCATATCCATTAATACTGCAAGAGTGCTATTCAGTTTATTAGAAATCACGCTTACCATGAGAGAACCAAGCAATTAGATATTAGATTTCACTTCATCGGAGATGAGATTGCCAAAGAGACCGTGAAGATGTTGAAGATTGACACTGCAGATAACCCAGCATTGTCTGAATTTACTGGATGTTGATGAAACCGGAAGTTAAAAGTGATGGTCTCTCCAGTTGATTGCTTGTGAATTAAGAACTAAGGTAGAGATTCGTCAAGCGTGATTCATAATTCGCAAATTAATAAGCTTGATTGTCAGTCAAGCTGGAAAGTTCTGCTGAACTCGAAGTTTCAAAGATGTAAGTAGTAGAGCTGATCAATGTTGTTAGCATTAGTTACAAGGAGGTTAGCCGGATTAATACAGTACATGGGGGTCTAGAGTGTGCATATTGCTAGATGGTTGTGTAGGGATTAACTCGTTTGGTGTATGTATAAGCAAATATATGACTGATATGGAATCCTTCCTTACAGGTTGCAGCAAACAAGCGTCCATGGGACAATGAAACTGGATTTCCTGTGACTATTTGATGCATGCCCTTCAGTGCTGCAACAGCTGAGAATGCCCATGAACGTACTGTCATCGTCAAAACCTTGGTGCTTCACATCAGTGCACTGCTTCTCTAAGGAGAAGTCAGGTTTCAGGCTTAAATACTTATTCTTGAACTTTACATCGCTCGGGTCTGAATTCTAAATTTCTAAATCAGCGCAATAATAAAATTATTTCTATCAATGGAATGGTAGAGAAAACCCAAAAGCAAAAGAATTAAAGTGGTAGGGATCACTATGCCCTATCAACAGAAAAATGATTTAGCAAACCAGAACTTAGACATATGACAAAATACTTCAGGTGTAATTAGTGAAAATTATTAGATGACTTAAGTATCTAAATGCTAACAAAAATATAAAAGAGATCAAAGTAAAATTGACCGAAACTTGTTCCATCAAACTAATATGTTGAAACACGCACATTAAAGTGATATTAATTTCTTGAAACATTGTGAACTAAAAGTAAAAATTACCCGAAATGGATACTGTTATGCCATAAAAGAGTGGGCACAAAGCCAAACCTTTTGGATCTTAGATTTATCTGCAGGCCATCCTGCTCATTCTTTGTCCTTCAGCCTTGTGTTATCATGCCTTAAGTGGTCCCATTAATCACTTTATTAAAAATTGCCTAAATGAAAACGTGTAATTTTTTTGGTTCTATTTTTGCTTTCTTTATCTTTCTTTTCCTAGAAAGCTAAAGCTAAGCCCTCGTACGATCTCTGTTCCCGGGCCCATTTAATGTCATTAAATATTTCGGTGAACTGTTCCATGCAGCTTAAAATTTATTCTTTTCATTTTTTTAATAGGATTATTTTTAATTAGCTTTTTTAATATTCACGATATCTTATTATAATATAATAATTATTTAAAAAAAAAAATTTCATTAAACTACATCTTTTTTAATGTCTGATTCAAAAAATTTAACAGTTTAAAGAGAAAATCTATTTTTAAAAAATAATATAAAATTTTATAACAAAATAAAAATATTGTAGATAATTTTACTTTCTAAAAAAACTCAAAATTTTCAACGTCAAAAATTTAAACTTTTAATTTTATAAAAAAAAATTTTTTAAGTTCTAACAGCTCTTCTTATTTTAAATTTTTTTTAATAAAAAATAATTTTTTTAATTTATAATAATCTTTCTCTATGTCAACGACTAAATGACATTCGAAATTTTAAAAAAAAATTAATATTAAAAATATTCATTTGAGCTAATAATGAAGTCAAATCAAATAAACAAAATTTTTTAATATTTTATGAGTAAAATTTTTCATTTTCATTTAAAAAGTCAGAACAGGCATTTTCTTCTCCACCGAACATCTATTTTTCCAACAAAAACAAATCGGAAAGGAATAAAATAATTATATATTAATATTATCAAAAATAAACGACACAGTTCCATCATGTTCAGTCCAAATCCAAACTAGACACTGATTACATTGTCTGGATGACGATCTAACTCCTAAAATCGAACTTATTATAAATTAATATATTGCTGACATATTAGAATAAAGAATGCTCGTTTGAAACGCAGAATAAAGAACAAAACACATACCTAACATGGGTGCGAATTTTCTTGCCTCTTTTCTTTCTTTTAACGAATTCATGTTTGTCAAACAAATATCTAGACAATGTCATCCCACATGCTCGACCAATTTTAAAATGTCGATTACAAACCGATAGGCCTAGCATGTATCTAAACTCTGAGTGAAGGACTGCGTGTAGTACTTCTCAAGAAAAATTTTAATTATAGTGTTAATCAATGTATTTGTAATTAAAAAAAAATAATCAAACTGTTTTTTAATTTATCAAATGGCCATTGATTTGAATACATGCATAGATACAAATCTCCTTGTTAACTTCTCTTTAACCAAACGCCGTACTCAGTTAAACTGTTTGATATTTCCTATAGTTGGTTTCAGACGGAATATTTATTTGATGAGTATTATTACAGTGTATATTTGCATATAGTAATAACTTTTGATGGTACAATGATTCTTGTAAACAAATAAAAAATGTGGTACTTTGATTCAGTGGCAATCTATTTTATTAATTTGCACTGCAGTTTTGAACACTATTTTTATTTTATTATTTACAAACATTTTGTTTTATAGAAGTTCCATTTCATGTTATAGATAGGCACAACTTTAAAAAAAACCGATTTATAGTTTTACAAAAAAACCGATTCTTTAACCTCTATTTTTTCACAATAAAACGTTAAATCAAATAAACTATTTTCTTACATATTTTATTTACAAATATTAAATTATTGTTATTAATTGTAAAATAGAATGAATATTATTTTTTTCCTATTATTTGTTGCATTTGATATATGGAACATTTATTATTACTCAATATCATTATTTATAACATCGTTCAAACTAAAGAATCAAGCAAATATTACAAGATATATCATAAATTTATCTTCATAAATTTATTTATAAATTTTACAACTCATAATATACTTCATTCCAATTAAAAAAAATTTTGAAAACTTATAATTTTACTAGCGATGATTGACAACTTCGTTGCACGGAGGGGGGAATAATTTGTCACGTGTCCATGTGGTTAATCGGTACACGGGACCACGGAAAGTCAATGTCAACAACTTCTTGCGAGTTGCAAGAACACACGTGCATGCTCCCGCCACATCAGATTACATGGGCCCACGCCGCCACATGTCAAGCCCAAAACGGCAAGGGAGCTCACCGACACATGTCAAGTTGACAACTAGCAAGAGATTGAGAAGAAAAACGTAAGACGTAAGTGATGGCTAGTTATTTTAGTGACTGGTTTTTCAAATTTGCAGCTTTCAGACAAATGGTGTCTGAGTCAGATAGTCTTGGATTTTGCTGCTCCATAGTTTTTCTACGGGATTGACTAGAACAAATGTCGAGGTCACATGGTGTCAGTACATTAATTAATTAATTTTTGTTGATCTCCTTTGTGGTAGTTTTTGATAGATTTTAACACTATTTCAGTGCGGCGGATTAAAATTGACCGTCTTGCTCTGCTCTGGGCCCACATCCCGCCACATGTTCGCTAATGGACAGAAAATAGCATGCACATGATAGCCTGTTTGTTATTTTAGTTGTCTAGCAAACATGGCTTCGGTCAATATTTGCGGCCTGCACAATACAAGTTAAGTCATGCTACCCTGCACAATACAGCATGTACTTTTTCTTTTTTTCTTTTTCTTTTTTCTCAATTTTTCTACTTTAATCTTCAGCCCGCTAATTAAAATATTTTCGGCTACAATTTCTAACTTTCTGTTGTATTTTTAAGGTATAACTCAAAAGTAAAAAAAAGTATTAACAAAGTAATTATGATTATATCCGGTTATTTAGTAAATTATTTAAATATTTTTAACTATTTTTTTCACTTATACAATTGGAGTTATTAATGAAATACTTTTACCATTATTATAAATAAAATACTCATTTTTTGTTAAAGAGAATGTCTATTATCTATATTTTTTGAATTAATATCTTATTATCTTCTTTTTTTTTAATATTCCATTACTCTCTTGATTATTATTTATTTTTGATTTTATCCTTCAATTCAATTGATTTATAAAATGATAAAATCAAAAATACTTCAAATATTAAAGGACAAAATTGAAATTCAAGGATATGACGAGATATTAAAGAAAATTTAGAGAATTAACGGGATATTAGTTAAAAAAGTTAGGGAGTAATTAATATTTTTCCTTTTTATTTTTAAGTTTTCCGTCAATAAAAAATCTTCTTTCATTTGTTTATCACAAAATCATTATTTTTAACACATGAACTTGTAAGTCTTGTATTTGAATTAGAATAATGTTTAATCTTATCTCTAGAACGATATCTAGCTTATCTAGCTCATTGCATTATAAAATTGAATGATATTTGACCTCCATATTATATTACATATTTTGAGTTTTATATTAATTTAATAGTTTTAAGTCTTGGTTTAATTTTTTAAATTTTTCGTGAGAGATTTAAGTTTTTGTATAACATGTTTCAATTAATTTACCGTTGTGTTAATTAAATCTTATTTAACATAATCAGGTTCCTTTTTTTGCGGGGGGTAATGAAATATGTACACTGAAGTTCGAAGAAAATACAAATTTAGTGGGACAAACTTTTAGCACTCGAACGGATATTCCTTAAACTTTGAATATTCGACTGGATACCAACGTCTTCTAGGAATTAGTTTACCATAAATATTTATCATAGGCAAACTGCTACAAAAATCTGCCAACACGATAATATTATATTAAACATGTACCATGTATTTAATTTCAATCATAAAACAAATACACCAGCACCCGTTGCTTTGATGATATATAGAGTTGAGCCACAGAATAATCAGCTTATTCTACAGTTGCACAGCTGCAGAGGATACAACGGCGATGGTGGCTCTGATGATTAATGAGCTTATTCTACACTTACACCGGCGCTCGTCTTTGCTCTGTCGACGTGATGTTGCTGTTACTTTGAAACCAATACCAAATACCATCGCAGAAAAAAGGCTTCACGATTTCTTCGTAAAGCTGACGAAGAGAATCCATCGACAATTTGCCATATTGATACACAACAATAATAATAACTCCCAAAATCCATGAACTCTATAAAATGATTACACTGCCCATTGAGTTTGGAAGAAAGGTCGAGACTAACGAGACTGAGGCAAGAGTTCCCGATGTAACAGCAATAACGTCTAAAAGTTGGAAGGAGTTTGCTCGACGAAGTCGAGACTCATTATTATAAGCTGCTGCAACTGAAAAACTGTATACGACAGTGGCAACCAGAGAAGCCCACATATTCTGTGGGTTTGTTTCGAACAAAGACTTGGGATTGCCTTGAACGTTTGCACCCAAAACACCGACCAGGGTTGCAATAATGTGTTTAAAAACTGAAGGATATGGCATCCAGGAAGGCAAATTTCTCTCCCTGAAAAAATAATATATCAAAGCTGAAACTTGAAAGATTCCACACATTTACAGACAGATAATAATAATAATTACAAAAGCATACCAGATGCTTGAAGTGGAAGGGTCTTGAAAGCTCTCACAGAAACAGTAGTTTTCCATTATTATATCTTGTCTCTGTTGTGTTGTGTTTGCAACAATGAAAGAAGAATGTGGGTATTTATAGTGTAGCATACATAAATTAATCAACAGAAATAACTTCTTGGCAACTTCTACGAAAGTGTTGTTTAATTTTCTTATAATTTATTTATAGCACTGCCATTGTGTTTTCATACGGCACCGTTTTATACTGCACAATGTTAAACAAGGTTAATCTGATTCAGACGCATTCCTTGGACAAAAAGAAATAGAAGAATAAAAGATCAACGTGCAGCTTATGGAAGATGAGAAATCAAAGGGAGGGAGAGTACTTCCACTTATTGTTATATTTCCTCTGTTTGATACAGTGAAGATGACCAGATAAGCACACATGAAGATATATCAATTGAAATTTTGTTTAAAAGAGATGCCCTCAGAGGTTTTATGTCAAACAATTAAAACGTAGGTCCTGTTAATTGTTTTTTTTTTATTTAAATCTGAAAAATTTTATTCAGATTTTTAACAGCTATTTGTTTTATTTGAAAATTTATTAAAAATATTTAAATATAATTAAATTAAAAAATTTAAATTAAATCTTAAGAATTGAATTTTTGAATAAAATAAAAATTTTATTTGTCAATAATACTTCTAATTTATTACTAAACATTTATATATAGTAACAATTTAATATATTAGTTTCAAATTTTTTATAATATATATATCAATCTATCAATTGTAAATTTTTTAATTTTATAAAAACAAACAACTTAATATTTATACTTATATATTTAAAATAAAAAAAAATATCAATTAAATTAATATTTCAATTGTATTCAGATTTCAAATAGAAAAAATAAATACTACGTACAGTCAGTATTGCTGAAAGAAGACTAACTAAAAGCTAAAAATTATATTTACTATAATTAAGTTTAGTTTGGTATTAGGATGATTCTATTGTTTTTTGAAAGCAAAAATGAAAATTTTTTGATAAAATAAATTTTAATGAAATCTGCATATTTTGTTATAGATATTTGGTAAATAATAATTTCATCTTATAACAATTATGACTATAAACTCCATAATACTTCAATATCAAATTAAGTTTTTACCGCCTTCTTTTTCAACTCAATGTAATTGAGTTTAGTGAGTGTCTATTTTTTTGTTGTTTTGTTTATAAATATTTTAAAATATTCATTTTTTAACTTAACACTAAATGCGAATTGATTCAAATTTTTATATTAATTCAAAATTTTGATATTGTAGTAAAAAATACACAAGTACATTATCAATGAGATATTGAGGTTGTTTGTTTTTTAATTTGAAAATTATATTAAGTCGCTTGATTACCTCCTTGTATATTGGGACCAAACCAACTTAAACTATCTCCTTAGGATAAAATTTAATAATTGTTTTCAGAATTGATTCTTTGCAGAAAAAAAATTTATATGCGACAAAACACTTTTTAAATTATTATAGGTAATAACTTAATTAGTTTTTTGAAAAAAATTAAAGTGTTAACTAATTAAGATTGTTAAGATGAAACTCAATTAAGATTAAAATATGACATAATTATTAATTTTAATATTTATATTATTAGTTATTTAAATAATACAATGAAACAAAGAGTAATTTTTTAAAATATTAATTCAAATTCTTAATACGATATTTATAGAAAAGCATATCCCATGTTATCTGAAGGTTCACGTCCGATGAATTTTCTTACTATTACATCACACAGAATGGACAACACTTAAACAACATAGTGCAATCCTATAAATGTCTGATGCCCTAAAGGGGCCCAAAGTATGTGGGGTGCGATTAGTAGCTAAACTAGATAATCGTAAAGCCCAACGTTCGGGCCTTTTAAATGGGATTAGATTGTAACAAACCTATGAAGTTTGTGGAAATGGGAGGTAGATAAAATTTTTTTAAAAATTCAAAGAAACTTTCTCCTAATAGTAAAACCCCTAATATTGGCCATCAGTTGACTAACTTAACATAATAAATAATTAAAATAAAAAAATGTCTATTATCCTTTATTTTTTGAATTAATAATTTATTATCTTCTATATATTTTTTTAATATTTTGTCATTCTCTTAAATTCTGATTTTACCCTTAAATATTTAAATATTTTTTATTTCACCATTTTGTAAATCAATTAAACAAAAGAGTAAAATTAAAAAAAAAAAGAATCAGAAAGATGATGGAGTATTAGAAAAAATATAAAGAGATAATCAGATATTGCCTGAAAAAACAAAGGATAATAGGTATTTTCCGATTAAAATACTTCAAATTATTTATTCTTTTTCAAACCCTATTTTGTTTCAACATAAAGAAGCCACCCCTACTATCTCCTTTATAACTCCACCAATGCCCACCATCATAAGCCACTCTTGAAGCTTTTCCCCTACATGTTTCCTATGTGCCACCCATTAGCCATCGTTGTTTGCATTACAAGCCACCATCGCTAGCATCATTGCTTGCTTGTATTCATATGTATTCATTGACGTCATTGTCAACAACTACATTTGTCAACTCCTTAGCCAAATTGTCGATTTTTCATACTTTATAATTAAAAAATACGAAATGAAATTAATACTTTATATTCTATATTCCTTTTGCATATTTATTGTAGTCCAAACCGTATCATATTTACACTTCAAAGTTATAAGATACAAGTCATTTATCATAATAACTTTTTATGTTAATATTCAATAAAGAGTCAAATTTGATGGTTTTACTTTGTAAGGGAGGTTCGTGTTAATTTTTACATTTGATGAGAATATATTAACTTCCAACTAATATATAAATTTTAACTATCCATGAATTAATTTGCTAACTCATATATATTATGCATATGCAAAGCACTACTTAACTTAGTACATTATCAAAAATATTTTGTATAGTAAGAAAAAGACCGTCAAAAAGTATTGACACCATTATAGTGAGAAAGATTTAGGTGAGATTGTTATATATATATATATATCATCTTACTGTATGAATACTTATCTAACCAAATCTTATTAGAAATATATTTAAGGGAAATTAATAGATATATCTATAGAGTTTGGGAAAATATTTTCTAATGTTTAAGAAAAAATAGATACATGCTTCGAGTTTGGGCAAGTAGATAGATATCCCAATTATTTTTAATTTTATAAGTTGATTTATCAGTTTATTATTATTTGAGTTTCTATAGTTTTAGGAAATGACAAAGTAAGATATACTTTTCTCAATTATAATAATTTAATCTCTACTTTATTTTTTTATAATATATTTTTTTAATTATAATAACTTAGTCCCTATTTTAGGATCCGTTTGGTATAACTTTTCAAATAAAACTTTTTAAAGTAGAGTTTTTACTCGTAGAACTTTTATGAGTAGAGTTTTTAACAAAAGTTTATTAATCGTTTGGTTGTTACGAATAACTTTTGAGAAAATTTAAGTAATTACTTTAATAAATAAATTTTTAATGTTTTATTTTAAAAAAACAACGTAAAATTTTTAAAATAAAGTAAGGGTATTTTAAACAATTTTATCTTTTAAAAAAGTTATAGAAGCTCTACTGGCAAAAGCCCAAATTTTGAGCTTCTTCCAATAGAAGGAAAATATCTTTTTTAAATCCCAAAAGCTTTTTTTCATTGCCAATCAAACGACTTTAAAAAATTTGAAAAGGGCTTTTATGATTATAAAAGCCTTTTTGACCTATGAAAAAACCAAACCAAACGGGCACTTAATATTTTACATAATACACCAAGGACTAAGTAAAAATATTTTTAATTTATTATTTTAATAAAAAAATTTAAAAATATATTATTAAAAAATTCTAACGATGAGTTCAAATTCATATGTTAAAAATTCTAGCAACGAATTTGCAATACTAATTAGCAGTTCAAAAATAATTATTGATATGTTTGGCAATTTTACTAAAAGTATTTATTCAAATGAAATTAACATTAAGGTGATTTTTAAATAAGCACTAGTGAGGTGCTTTATAAAATTAGAACTTAAAGTGTTTAAGCACTTAACACCTTAATTTTAATAAAAATATTGTGTTTCTCGAAATAATTAACCTTGATAAACTTTAAAAATTTTATTCTAAGTTTAATTAAAATTTTATTATTCCCAACATATACTCCTAAAATTGATGCAAAGAAGCTTTGAAACTTATTATTTATCGACCTTCACCGCAAGCCAGAAGTTAATTAGGATCTAATTTTCCTTTCGGAGCTCAGCTACTGATCTCAGCTCTCATCTGTACATAAGAGACCTTTCCTGACGAGTGGTATTTCACAGCTGGTACTGTTGCACTCAGCACTCCACGATTTTTCATTCTGGAAGAATGGAGACAATTGATGGCTCTGATTTTTCATTCTGATTTTTCAATTTTAAAGGAAAAACACAATCTTGCGACAATTGATGGCTCTGATTTAGAAGAATGGAGAGTCAACCAGGCCAGATAAAAAAACCAACCATTGCTGCACTTCCATCGAAGCCTAAGGAAGTGTTTCCTCCGGAACAGTTGCTTCGCCAATTCAAAAGGGAGATACTACTGTTGTTCGACTTGATCCAGAAATTCACAAAATTGCAATTAACAATTGTAAAAATAATCTGATAGGCCGGATTATGCTTCGTCCAGGTTCCAAACCGATGAAAATTGATGAAATTCGAACTCATCTTCAAAATATTTGGCACCAGACATCTTCATGGTTGCTTACACCTTTAGCGAGAGGTTTTTTGATATTCATTTTGAAGATGATATAGGCATGAGGAAAGCATGGAGTGGAGGTTCTTGTTCTTTACCTCAAGGGATTTTGAGGCTTTATCAGTGGAAGCCGAATTTTAACCCTTATGAGCCGAATAGACAATCCCATGCCCAGATGTGGATTCGAATTTATGGTCTGAGTCTTGAATATTGGCATCCGAAATTATTGTTGTCAGTTGCTAGAGGTGTTGGAATTCCTTTGCAAATTGATCAAGCAACGCGTGAAAAAAAGTATGGTTATTATGCTCGTGTGCTGGTTGAAGTTGATCTCTCAGGCCCTTTGCCAGACCACTTAACTGTGGAGCTTCCAGATTTCGGCTTCATCGTTCAAGTTCACTATGAGAATCTGCCTTCTAAGTGTACCGGATGCAGTCGCTTTGGGCATGCTATGCGCAACTGTAGCTTAACAAAAAAGACAATGAAACAAGCAGAGGCAAAAAATCAGCAGGAGATAAAGCCTCGCCTATTTATCGACCAATAACTAAGGATATTACTACTGAACTGAAGAATGTGACTTCAGCTGGTAGTTAACAGAAAGAAACTCCTCCACCAAATCGGGTGAGATTGTACTCCTCCCAACAAAAAATGATGATGGTATAACATCTAGCTCTTCCAATCCTTTGTCCAATCAAACAAGCTCCAAGCAACAAATTTGGTAGTAGAATTGACAAAATTTTCAGCTGATGCCAAGGAATCAGAGGCGTCAATGGACTCACAATTGGAATTTGACTCTTTACGCTTCCCCATTAATTCTGTTGCAGTTGGTGATGTAGCATAACCTGGTAAAACTTCAACTCAGCCACCATTAAATAAACCTGAACAAAACAATACTCTAAAAGCTAGCGGTGACTCAGGAGACTAAGAATCTGATTCGGATATTGACTTTCCTTCTTCTGATAATGCAATTCCAAAAAGAAAAAGGACACTATTATTGGCACTGCAAGCTACCTCACAAGAGGCCTCAAAAAGAAAAGTAATCCAAGAAAATTTGTTACTGCAAAATCAGGGGTGTAGGCAGCCCTAAAAGCAGATCAGAGCTATCCAATCTTTGTAAACTTCATCATCCCGATCTACTTTGCATAGCGGAGCCCATGGTTAGTATTGACCCATGGGCTGTAGAAACTCTCTCCAAGCAAACTTGTGGATTTTTTATGAAAGTGGTGTTGGAACCCCTTTGGTGGTGCAATCATCTAACCAATTCATAACGGTTCAGGTGACTCTTGATGGATTGTCTTGTTATATTTCCTTTATCTATGCATCTACTTCTTATGTTGTCCGCAGATCCCTTTGTTGATTGTTGGTGATTTAAATGCTGTTTTGGGAGCCCGCGAGAAAATGGGAGGCGTGTTCCATCTTCAATCTCATGTTCTGAATTTAGTTCTATGATTAATTATTGTAATCTCATCCATATGGATTTTATGGGTCCCCGCTTTACTTGGTCTAACAAAAGACAGGACAACTATATAGAGCGCAGACTTGATCGGGTGCTTTGCTCAACAAATTGGTTTCAAGCATGGGAGTTTTGCCAATATTTAGTCCTCCCTCGAACAGTTTCTGATCACAGCCCGTTAATTGTCACATCTCTTCGACAGGTAACTCAAAACTCTAAACCTTTTCAATTTCTATCAATGTGGGATGCTCATCTGGATTTCAAAAACATAGTGGCAACTTCATGGAACTCTCAACAATTTTGTGGCCGTCCTATGTATATTCTGACATAAGAATTGAAATCCTTGAAAATGGCTCTTAAAAGTTGGCACTCAAGAACATTTGTTAATGTTGATGAAGAGGTTATCTCGGCTAGATCCAAATTGGCTTCTACTCAAGAAGAATTGGCTACTTACGGGTTTTCTAGAGAAAGATTTCAGAAATAAATTGCAGCCAATCGAGCCCTTCAACAAGCAAGCATAACCAATACCTTTTTTGAAAAGTTAAAGCAAGAGTGAAATGG
This sequence comes from Azadirachta indica, assembly GCA_022749755.1. NCBI lineage: Eukaryota > Viridiplantae > Streptophyta > Magnoliopsida > Sapindales > Meliaceae > Azadirachta > Azadirachta indica. Next base: position 3,960,601 of record CM040444.1, on the reverse strand, counting down.
TTGACGAATGGTGATCGTTGCACGGAATTTTTCCGCACTTATGCTAAATTCAGAAAATCTAGTTCAAAAATTCTTCAGCTGAATATTAATGGGCAGTATATTTCTGATCCAGTACTTCTCTCAAATTATATTGTCGATTACTATAGGTACTTGTACTTTTCCTCAACCATGATTTGAGATGTATCTTCTACGTGCTCTGTCATTTTGCAAAAAGTCTCTCCTGAAGATAATGATTATTTGATTTCTCTTCCATCACTTGAGGAAATCACTAGGCCTGTGTTTTCTATGGATCCTTCCAGTGCTCTTGGACCAGATGGCTTTCCAGGTTTCTTTTATCACTCATGCTGGGATATTACTAAGGATGATGTCATTAAATTTGTTTTGTAATTTTTTACTTTTGGGTACATATATTGAAATGTTAACAGCTCCTTTATTGCTCTTATTCCTAAAGTTGATGGTGCAAATACCATCTCTCAATTTTGACCGATTGCCATGGCCAATTTTTGTTTCAAAATCATCACAAAGATTCTTGCCAACAGATTAGGCGGAAATGCTGACAAAATCATTTCTCTGCAACAAGCTGCCTTTGTGAAAAATAGACAAATCTCGGATGGTATTGGGATGGTTTCTGAAATATTTAATGTTTTAGACAAGAAGTCCTATGGGGGGAATGTAGCCATCAAACTGGATATTGTTAAACCATTTGACACTTTAGAATGGAATTTTTTATTGTAGGTGCTTCGTTCATTTCAATTCCACTCTACTTTCATCACATGGGTCAAAAATATACTTGAATCAGCAAGACTTTCAATATTGATAAATGGCACTCGTAAAGGGTATTTCACTTGTGGAAGGGGGTTTGTCAAGATGATCCTCTTTCTCCTCTACTCTTTTGCATTACAAAGGAAGTTCTCAGTCGAGGAATATCCTATCTCATTTCAAGTGGCTTAGTTAAACATATTGCATCTCCGCGTGGTTGCTCACCTGCTTCACATGTCCTTTATGCTGATGACATAATCATTTTCTGCAGAAGTGATTCCAAATCACTGAAGAATATGAAAGAATTCTTGAGTGTATATGAGAGGGCTTTTGGTCAAAGGATTGGCAATGAGAAGAGTAGATTCTATTTAGGTAAATCATCGTTGCAGTGATCTAGTGTTGTTAAAATATTCTGGGGTTTCAGCCGGGTTCTATTCCTTTCAATTACTTTGGTGTCCCAATCTTCAAAGATAAACTGAAAAAAAGTTACTTCCAGCCTATTCTTTATAAACTTAAAGTTCGTCTAGAAGGTTGGTAAGGTAAACTTCTCTCAATGGCTGGTAGAGTAAAATTGGTGCAAACAGTTATTCAATCTCTGCTTCTTTCCAGCCTCTCTATTTATAGGTGGCCGGCTAGTATGCTATCAATTCTAAACAGATGGTGAAAGACCTTTATTTGGTCTGGAAACCTGATGGTTTGCAAACCTGTTACAGTATCTTGGAAACTTATGTGTGCTCCAAAAATGGAAGGAGGTCTTGACTTAAAAGACTTGAGGACTCTTAACAAGGCTTCTATTCTCCAACTGGCATGGAAAGTCATGACAAGTTCTTCTGCTTGGCATATCTTCCTTCGAGATAGATTTCAACTTACAACTTACTCATTCTCTAAAAAATATGTCGTGTCCTCAATTTGGATTGGAATCAAAGAAATGCTCTCTCACCTCAAAGAGGAAACGAGATGGATAATCGGAGATGGAGGATCGGTGTCTTTTCCGCATGATCGATGGCTTGATGCTTCCTTGATTGAGGCTTTCAATATCAATATAGCTGAATATGATCTTGGAATATCTTGCAGATTCTTCATGTATCTCTTGTATGGTTGTATTAATATATCGTACCCGCATACTCCCATTTTTCTTAGTTGCATCAGGCTCTTTGCTGTTGAGAATGTTATTATGTTTGTCAACCCTTTGCAGTTCAATACATTCAAAGTTGTCAGATCTCGAAAGAATGTCGAGGATGGCACTAGATTATTAATCAAATTGACACTAGATTAATATATAATGAATTTAATATAATTTTTTAGATAGGTGTATTACATATAAAAATAAAATGTTAAAAAAATATTTTATTTAAATTTTTTAATAATTAAATATCAAATTATTATTAAGAAAATAAAAAAGACCATTAAAAATATTATATGTATTTGATTTAATTTGTTGTTAGAATTTTTTAATAATAATATTTTCTTTTTTAAACTTTTTATTAAAACAATGAATTAGAAAATAACTTTTATTTAAATATTTATGTATTATGAAAAATATTAAAATATAGAATAAATTGTTATATTTGAAAAAAATATACCTAACTTCGTGATTTTATAAACATTTTGAGATATAAATAGTAATAATTTATCGGGTAAACAGAAGAAAAGAATTGAATAGTGTATACTTATTTTTTCATACTTGAAGAGTATATATTTTTTCCTAAATATTGATGGGGTTTTTGTATATTTCACCAAACTCTAGGAAATATCTATCAATTTCCTTGTATTTAATTTAAAATCGATCAATCACAAAACAATTATTATATATGACAATTAGAGAAGAACTTAACATCTTTCTTGATTTAATGGGATAGTTCCCGTTGGATTCATCCTACATGAAACTTTCTTAATCATAGTATAATCACTCAACTTCTGTTTAAATTAAATAATCTTTTAAACAACTTTGTATCATTTTATTCCTAGTCATTATAATTAATACAACACAAATATTTGACGAAATTATTTTCAAGATGTAGATAATTTATCCATGGCCGCTTTGAGCTGTGACCTTAGCTTCTGGCCGAATGGTCGTTTGTTCCTCAACTTGTTGAGGCGCCAGCATGCTTGTATAACACGAGCTGCCCGATATTCAGTTCGTTTAACCGATGATATGAATCGTTTCAAGTCACTGGCCAAAAGACTGAAGGCTTCAACCTTAGTGACTGCTTGAATGTTTATGGATGAGATAGGGAGGTCGGAAGAGAGCTCATCCTTAGCCCAAGAGATAAGCTCTTCCCCGCAGAAATCACAATCTTCCAGATAAGCCTTTCTACCAGGATGTGTAGGGTAGGTCCAAAGCCTGCCTTTGATCACAAAGATCATCTCATAAATTGGTTCATCCTTCCGAAGAATATGAGTACGCTCGCTAAAGGAGACTGGTTTCAGACGACCACAAACATCTCCCAACAATTTTGCATCCCAAGCTTCGAACTCTTTTACCTTGGTATTCATCCAAGAAATCGCTTAATAAGAGAATTAATGAGAATGAGAAGACATGCATCCAAAGATAATAAAGAGAAACATGATGAACTCACTTTTTTGAGTAGCTTTAAGCCGATCTCGTATTTTATATTCCTTCCAATGTCTTCGGGAAGATCATTGACCACATTAACTACATCAAGACGCTTGGTTTCTTGCCACTTATGTCGCTTGTATTGCCTTATCCGCATTCGGACATCTTTAGAGAGATTGTCACATTGAGGCCACTGACTTATCTCTTCCAACTTCAGTTTAATCCTCTGCGATCTTGCAGTGTCAGACTGCAGGTATCCATTTATACACATAATTAAATTATATAAGATTTCTCTGTGCTCCAATCTAACTAAAACATATAGAAGTTAATTCAGAAATAAAATTCTCAACCTGCATCTTTGCAATTAAAAAGACAAAAAACACTACACCATAGTTGAGCATGCAAATTGCAAAGATGTTTTCCCAGATATCGGTACTCGTTTCGAGGTTTTGTCCAAAAGCACTGCAAATATTTCAAAATATAAAGTTCAGAAACTCTGTTCCTACCTGTGAAAACATTGCTGAGACGGACTGTATACTCCAAATAAATAAATAACCATATATATGTGCGCACATACAAACCTGAGATTTTGAAGGCCCCATTGTAAACAATGTAACAATTTCTTGAGAAAATATGTCTCCTCCACAATACCAGACTGAAGAGCATCTTTAAATAACCCAAAATTATAGCTTGTTTCATTTCCTGTTTTTATAGGGCAAAAATCATTTAGAACATCGTAGTCCCGTAGGCTGTCATCACAATGAAAAGAACTGTGACTGCATCCAGTTTGATTTACGCATGCTTGCTTCCAGCATGCAGTCGTTTTCCTTATGGCATAGAAATACCATAAGGATCCAAACACCTGGAGGACCAGCAACTCACTTTATCAGAAAAACGAGGAGAGTTCAGAAATAATTTCCAATTATATAAGATTTAAAAGTCAAACCAATTTGAGTGTGCATACAGAAACATTGGGTCCAAGCAAGTTGTTAAAATTCAATTCTTAAAATGTAAAAGGAGTAACATACACAGAGAAAGAAAGAAACATCATAGAAATTCAGTTATATAAAATGACAGTTTTAATTAACTTACAAAACCGCCGTGCATGTAAAGAAGAAGATTGAAGGCCACAATAGCTCGCGTAGCTTCAGCAAGCATCCCTGAAACTCCTGTGGCTTGTGCGCACAAGAAGTAGGTCCGAATAACCCTTACCAAATATTGAGTAAGAAAGAAGGTCATTGCGAACAAAAACTTTGTGCCCTTTATTCGAAAAATCACCAACACCTGGACAATTTTGAGTCCTATTAAATTATATGAAAATAAATACACCACCTATATTAAAAGAGTAATTTATTATTGAATTATCACTTAACCCGAATAGTTGAAAGAAACAACGTACTTCTTCATATACAAACTCTGATACAGAACCCATGAATACAAACTGACATTCTGATAGTATTATATCATTGTCTTCTATATATTAACAGGATAAAACAAAATAAATCATATGGGATTACATAAATAAAGTTTGACAAATTGCTTACCTGAGGGATTGGAAGAATAACTAAAATATCGATGAGTGATAAGAGCCACAAACGTATCCTTTCATTTTTACGTAATTCAGTAAGCGAACGCTTCCATCCTTTTTCACGTAATTTACTACGCAAACGTTTCAGTCCTTCAGGTGATTCAGAAGGCGATCGTTTCGATCCATTTTCGTGCAAATCAGTACGCAGCTCAGAGAAAATATGGACTGTTTTAAGGAAATCAAAGAACGAACGGAGAACAGTAGCTGTAATCCCTACTTTTTTGTCCAATTCGATGCACTTTTTTTCATCATTCATCACAGGAATGTAGAAGAACAAAGGATCAAATATAATTGCAATCACACACAATACAAGATAAACCTTTTTCCTCGTAGCATAGTTCATCAACTGTAATATCCCAAGTAATATAGAAAATACAATAACCATAATACTCCAGAATAAAATTCTCGGAATGCGTTTAATAATTTCAACGACAGAATTTGAGGCGGAAACTGAGTTTTGTCCATTAGGAATTTCTCCACCTCTAAGCTCTCTAGATGATTCTCCTCGTGGACCTTTCTCTAATTCCGAGTATGGAGACCTGATCAAAACATAATGGTTCATGGAAAATTAGCTAACAATCTAAGCTAACCAAAGAGAGAAAAAAAAAAAAAAACTGTTCTGGTAATAAGATGACTTACATGATCATCTAGCAACAATGAAAAATCCCAACTAGCTTTCTTTAAGTGGATGATCCTTTCACATAAATCAGCTCTTCCTTAGCAGCTATGGCGATCAGATCTAAAAGACACATAAAAGCTTAAAATTATTTAAAAGGTTGTCAGTATTAGTTGAATTGCAATTTTAAGATTTTTTTTCTTTTATCATGTGGTCATAATATTATTAATTTTATAATTGTCCAGGTTGGATTGCAGCTCTCAAAGCATTGACTTCTTTAGTCAAGCAGAAAAACCTAGTTAATTTTCACCTAACTCAGATTTAAATCGTAGAGCAGCAGTGCACACAAAAATATTATATTTATACAATTGATTCCCTCATTATTTAAATGGAAAAATGACCAATACTTCGCTAATTAAAATATTTTGTCCAATTACCTGATATCTCTTACTGTTTCAAAAATGTCCTATTAAGTCCTTCTATCATTTGAGTTAACGAAAAAATCTTCTTTTACATTCGTTTAATTAGAAATTTCCCGACAAAATGACACCGTCAAGGTGGAGTTACGTATTAATGAGGTCACTCAGTTTGTCAGTTTAAAAATTTGGAAATGTTATGGTGGTCTCTATAGGCAGGATAATATGAGCTAAAATCATTGAGAACAAAGTGAAACAGAGAAATGTAACTCTCATTGCTGAAATTGTTATCTAATTCTAAATTTAAGTACTTGGCTTATTTATCTTTGTTATCAGGGTAACTACTTTGAAAATTCCTTTTCTACCTTTCGTAAACTGGTATTGGCATTGATTCTGGAATGAAGAAAAAAATGGAAGAAGAAAAACGGATTCGAAGAGATATAAAAATAGGAAAAAAAGGAAAAAGAAAAGGTAGAGAATTTAAGGAAGATAATATAATTTTTGCTTTTTTATTTTATTAATGTATTATATTAGTAGAACTCACTAACTATTATACGAGACCCATTCAAAATTATTTTGATAAAAAGACAACTTTAACATTAAATGAAATATGAAAAAAGACGTAATAAGATATTTTTAAAATAGAAAATTAAATAATTAGATAAAATTTAGAGTGAGTATCAATATTTTTCCTCATTTAAATCTTTTTCTTTTTATATAAAAATATTATCACATTCTTCTTCAGAAGTTTGACATGATAGCACCAGAAAATATTTTACAAAAATGATCACTTATCACCCGAACTCTTTTTTTTGCCTTTATAACAAGTTAATAAAATCAAGGGTAAAATTGTAGATTTAACTAATCATTTAAAATTTATTTTGAGATAATAATATTTGATCCCTAAACTTTAGAAACACAATAAATCAGAACATAATTTATTTGATTTTAATAAATCAATGCATATTATTATGTCAAAGTTACATAGTATTAAATTAAGAATGAAAATAAAACTTAACCATTAGGTTTTTATTTTTCTCAAATTAATATACTGTGTTAATAAATTAAATAAAAAATTAATATCATATTAAAATTCTAGAAAACATGGATAATTCTAATAATATAAAATTTTAATTTAATAATTATAACAATCCATAAATTTGTAAAAAAGTTAATAATTAAAAATTATTAAAACCCCCTCCAATCAAAATAAAATACTAAAGAACAAAATATAAAAAATTTATAAATATTAGTAAATTTTAAAAGAAAAGAATTAATTAACAAGAACAATAAATAATACAAACTAAATTTTCAAGCAAATTAATGTAATAAATTGAAACATATGAATAATAATAATATATCTCATATAATGCAAACATATAATTATCAAATTTAAAATTAATTAACTAAGATTTTTTACTATTCAAAGCATTTTCAGTAGTATTAAAAATTTAAAATCCTTAACTTAAGCCTAAGAGTAGAAATATAAATAAAATATAAGATTGAAAATTAAGATATGACTTAGGATATATTATATTTTGTATATTTTGTATTTTCAAGCATAAAATGACATTATTTTAGTAATAAAATTTACAAAAAATGGTAAAACAGATATTTTATGTAAATATCTATGAATATTTTAGAATATACACATTTATACTATATTTGTACTATATATAATTTTACACTTACTGTATGTTTACCATCAAAATATGAAACAAAGAGATATACTAATAAATTTTACAGTTTATGTGAATTTGAATAACTTTAATTTTATCTTTTGTGCTTGCTCAATTTGATGTAAGGAGATTTTCTGGATTATTATTAATTTAATCAGTGCAAATAAATAATTGCATATAATTTTATTACTAATTTGGATGGTAGGAACTAATTTGTTAATATCATATAAGCCAGTTTTAATTTGTTGTTTCGTCAAAGTTTAGGGACTATAATATTGGTATTCTATTTGAGTTGTTAGAGATAAATTTGTAATTGCATCAAATTTTGTTAATTTGTTATAATGGCAATATAAAATAGGGGTGATAAGTGATCATTTTTATAAAAATACTTTTCAAATGATATTATACTAAACTTTAAGAGAAAAATGTGATAATACATCTTCTATATATTATAGGTTCAAGTACATTATTACTATTTGATCTAATATTTGATCAATCTCTGATTTTCTAAAATTTAATAACTTGAGAAGAGTAAACATTTTTCTTAAAAAAATTAGGGAGCAATAAAATATATGAGGCCAAATAGGAGGGGTTTTTAGCATATTCTCTGATTAATTCCATGCATGAGTGAACCAAATAAGCTTTCAGATCTAGTACTAGTAGATATATATATATATAATTATTTAAAAATCGTTAATCTTAGTTGAATTGTAGGTTTTAAATCATTTTTTTCCCCAAAATCACGCGATCATAAGATTCTTAATTTCTGCTTGTGCTGTTTGCACTATTGCCCGTGTCAAAGACTTCTGATTTCTTCCCTCAACAACAAAACAGGAGTAGAGGAACAGATTAAATGTATATAATTTTTCTTTCGAAATTAGTACTAATTTTAGCCTACAGTTATTTACACCAAATTTATCTAAAATTTTTTACCAATACAATCATTTTTATTTGACAATTAATATTTTTATTAAATATTTCAACCATTTTATTTTCAACAAATAATTTAATTTATTTGAAATTATATATTTTAATGTTAAGGTATTCTGATTTTAAAATTTTAATTATTATTAAATAAAAATACAAAAATGGCAAATATTAAATTAAAAAAGTCATTAAATTAAAAAAAATAATACTTACGAGACACTTTTACTTTTAAAATTAAGTTTAATCTTAAATAGATTAATTGTTAATCTTTATGTTAAATTTCTTTTCTTTTTTATAATATTTCTCTCCATAGTATTATTTAGGTTCACATCAAAATAATAAGAAAAAAAATTGTCCATACACTTTAAATGCATTCAATTTAGTCCGAGCAGATATTTTATTAAATAACTAATATGTCGAGATGGCAACGGTATTCTTTTTTGCGGATATCTATCCATATCCGATCCTCGTGAATAACATATGGTAATTGAAAAAATGAATATGGATAAGATACGGTAATTATATATAATATTCATTTAGAATAAGGTACGAATATGAATATCTCAAAATATTTGTAGATATTCGTATAAAATATTCATTTTATCATTTTTTTTAATAATTTTTTTCATCAAAACGACATCATTTTGTACAATTCAAAATGATGATGTTTTAAACTATATACGTATAAACTATAATAAACTCTTATTTGAAAGTCATCTCTCTTGTCTTCATTTCTCTTTACTTCGTCAAACAGCTGTCCTCTCCCCTCCAATCTCTCCGTCACACAGTTATTGAATTCTAGATTTAATTAATATATACACTTTACAAGCAAGCCCTTTGATTCGACACAAATTCTGGATATGTTCCAATTTCTTCCTTTACCTACAGACTTTATTCAAATTATTTTACTCTGAATAATTATTTTATATATATTTAATATATTGATTTTTGTGATAAATTATTTAATCATAATATATATTTCATTAAAAAATGAAAGATACATTAAAGAGACAAATAAAACGAATCCAAATTGCTTATAGGATTTGATGTGTGTATAATATTATTTAAGTCCCTTGAATGTATTTTTTATTATTTTATCTAATTAGCTAGTTTCAAGATTAGTTTTCTTTATTAATAGCTCATGAGCCAGTGAATTTTAAAAGCAAACTAATACTTAATATGTTATCACATTAACATATATTTTGATTTAATACTTGACCTATTATTACATTAGCATTATACTGATTTTTTTATGAAAATTTTTCTTGATAGTGTTGATTTTTATTATTGCTATACTATAAACTTAGAAATTGATCAATTAAATTGTTAATTTGTAGGTGAAAAATGGACTGAATTTGATGATGACAAGATTTGATGAACAACTCACTTTTAGAGATGTTGACTAGTTGAATATAAATTTTTTTTTTGTGCATTGTAGAAATCATGTTGGATGGACTTTACAAATCTTGAGTGAAGATGAAATTTGGTTGTATTTTGATGGCAATAATCATTGTTGATAAAGATTATTGGTTGAAATTTTTTATAAATTTTATGAATTGTTATTATTGTTGAATTTAAATTTTATATTGTTAGAATTATATATATTTTTATGATGTTAATACAATATTGAGTTTTATTATAATTTATTAACATAGTATGTTAATTTATAAAATATTGAAAAAGCAAATTATGAATATAATTTTTTTTTTAATTTTACTATTTTTAATTAGGATATGGATATGTGCGTAGGATATCTATTAGAATATAAATATTAGTAAACATCCATTTTGTAAAATATGGATATTGAATATAATATCCACTACAGATATGCATAAGATATGAATATAAATTTTTTTGTAAGATATGGATATGTATATTAAGATATTCACACCGTATCTTATCTATTGTTATTCCTACTAATATAAAAGAATTAAATGACTTGTACATTATCTTGATTATTTTTATTGTTAGAATACAAGCCTGATCCGCGATAGTTGCTAGTAATATGATTTTCAAACAAGTTCTATAATAATTAATTGTTAAATTATCATCACTTTTATCCTCAACTTTTAATAAACTAATAAAATAAAATTATTTTTTAATTATAATATTTAAATCTTTATTTTTTAACATATACTGAGAACTAGATAAAAATTATTTTTTAATTTATTATTTATATAAAAATTTTAAAAATATTATTATTAAAAAAATTTAACAGTAAGTTAGATCAAATTAATATGCTAAAATACTTTTAATTTTTTTTAATTTTCTAATAAATATTTAATTACAAAAGATTTTAAAATGAAATATTTTAAATATTTTATTTTTACATATAACATATTTATTTAAAAATTATATTAATAAGTTCATCATATTTTCTCAAAAAAGTTTATGAAAATATATTACAAATAGAAATAATTAATATTTAAAATAAAAAATAAATTTTTTAAATAAAATAAGAATGATAAATTATAACAGCGGATGATCCTTTCACATAAATCAGCTCTTCATTAGCAGCTCTGGCGGGCAGATCTAAAAGACATATAAAGGTTAAAATTATTTTAAAAGTTGTTAGTATTAGTTAAATTGTAATTTTAAGATTTTTTTTCTTGAATCATGTGATCATAATATTGTTAATTTTATAATTGTCCAGGTTCAATTGCAGGTTTCAAAGCATTGACTTCTTTAGTCAGCCAGAAAAACCTAGTTAATTTTCACCTAACTCAGATTTAAATCGTAGAGCAGCAATGCACACAAAAATATTATATTTATACAATTTATTCCCTTATTATTTAAACGAAAAAATGACAGAAACTCCCCTTAGGTTTTGTCTAATTACCTGATATCTCTTACTATTTCAAAAATATCCTATTATATCCTTCTGTCATTTGAGTTAACAAACAAATCTCCTTTTACATTTGTTTAATTAGAAATTTCGAAACAAAATGACACCGTATTAATGAGGCCACTCAGTTTGTCAGTTTAAAATTTTTGGAAATGTTATGGTGGTGGCTTTAGGAAGGAGAATATGAGCTAAAATCATTAAGAACAAAGTGAAACAAAGAAATGTAGCTTAAGTTGTTATATAATTCTAAATTTAAGTACTTGATTTATTTATCTTTGTTATTAGGGTAACTATTTTGAAAATTTCTTTCCTACTATTCGTAAACTGGTATTGACATTGATTATGGAATGAAGAAGAAATGGAAGAAGAAAAACGGATTGGAAGAAATGTAAAAAGAGGAAAAAAAAAAAAAGAAAAGGTTCGGAACGAACATAATTAATGTTTGTTTTTTCATTTTATTAATTTATTATATTAGTAGAATTCACTAACTATTATATGAGACTCATTCAAAGTTATATTCTTAAAAAGATAACTTTAACATTAGGTGAGATAACGTAGAGAAGTAACAAAATATTTTTGAAACAAGAAATTAAATAATTAGACAAAATCTAGAGAGGGTATCAATATCTTTTCTTATTTAAATCTTTTTCTTTTTATATATTATGGGATCGAGTACATTATTATTGTTTGATCTATTATTTGATCACTCTCTAATTTTTTAAAAATTAATAACTTGAGAAGAGTAAATGGTTTTATTAGAATATTCTCTAATTAATTCCATCTATGAAGTGGACCATCCTTTTAAAAAATCAGCTTTCAGATTTAGTGGACATATATAAATGCTTAAAATTATAAAAAATCGTTAATCTTAGTTGAATTGTCGGTTCTAAATTATTTTTTCCCTAAATCACGTGATCATAAGATTCTTAATTTCTGCTTTTCTGGTTTGTACTATTGCCTGTGTCAAAGACTTCCGATTTCTTCCCTCAACAACGATACAGAAGAGTAGAGGAACACATTAAATTTTTATAATTTTTTTTTTAAATTAGTACTAGTTTAGCCTACAGTCATTTACACCAAATTTATCTAATTTTTTTTTACCAATATAATAATTTTTATTTGACAATTAACATTTTTATTAGGGTATTCTGATTTTAAGATTTCAATTATTATGAAATAAAAATATAAAATGGTAAATATTAAATTAAACAGTCATTGAATTAAAAAATTAATAATTACAAAACAGTTTTAAAATTAAGTTGATCTTAAATAGATTAATTGTTAATCTTTATGTTAAATTTCTTTCCTTTTTTATAATATTTCTCTTTAATAGTATTATTTAAGTTAAAATAAAAATAATAAGAAAAAAAGAGATAGGACATACACTTCAAATGCATTCAATTTAGTCCAAGTAGAAATTTCATTAAATAACATACATGAATAAACCAGATAACTTGTGGATTATCTTAATTATTTTTATAGTTAGAATACAAGCCATGATCCGTGATAGTCGCTAGTACTATGTTTTTCTAACAGATTCTCCAATAATTAATTATTAAATTATTATCATTTTTATCTTCAACTTTTAATAAAATAATAAAGTAAAATATAATTTTCTAATTATAATAATTAAATCTCTATTTTTCACTATATACTAACACTTAAATAAAATTATTTTTAATTTATTATTTTAATAAAAATTTTAAAAAGTATATTATTATTAAAAAAAATTTAACAATAAATTAGATTAAACCAATATACTAAAATATTCCTAACTCTCTCTTTTTTTTTTAGTTTTTGACTAATAATAATTAATAGTTAATTATAAAAATTTTAAAATAAAATAATTTAAATATTTTATTTTTATATATAATATATCAATTTAAAAATTATATTATGTTCATCATATTTTCTCAAGAAAAATTATGAAAATATATTATGAATGGAAATAATCAATATTTAGAAAAATAAATTTTTAAATAAAATAAGAATGATAAATTATAATATGTGAATTAAATTTAATACCGTGTATTAATAAAATTAGTAATTATATATATTTTATATTCTTATTAAATAATATTATTTTATTTTATTTAAAAATATAAAAAGAAGAGAATTTTTTATTATTTATATAATAATCAATATAATATATATGTATTTTTATATTCTTTATTTATATTAATATGAGTTTTATGTTTTTTCTTACAAAAATATAATAAATATAATTATATTTCAAATAGATAGATTATATATAAAAATAAAATACTAAAAATATTTCATTTAATTGAAATACATATCAAATTACTATTACGAAAGTAAAAGTAAGGGTTGAGAATATTTTAGTATATGGGATTAATCCAACTCATTATATAATTTTCTTGGTAATAGTTTTTTTCTAAATTTTTTATTGAAATAATAAATTAAAAAAATTAAATTTCAACATTTTAGTTTTTAATATATTGTGAAAGATAGAAAGTAAATTATTATAATTAAAAAATATATCTTATTTTATTATTTTATTAACAATTTAGGGATGAAAATGATAATAACTAGATTAATCACTTGACAGAAGTAAAAGGTCAAAAGGAGATATATGTTGTTTTTCTATACACTAGAGGGGTATGTGTCTTTTTCCCAAATTTGAAGAGACATTTGTCACTTTTTGATACTTTAAGAGAATGTTTGTCAAGTTTTCTTATTTGATATAATTCATTTAAATACGTTATTTATTTAATTAATCATGTATTAAACAAATAAATGAGTTAAGAAAATTGAATATGAATATAACATATTTATTAATTATTCGACATTAATATGATACGATAATTATTTATGTCAATTTTTTTAAATTCAAACCCATTTAATCACATTAAATTTGCATCATATGTCAAATTGTCATCTTTAATCCAAGGTTTATTTTCAAGTATTAACAACATTAGTTTATTAGACTAATTTAATATTTGTGTCACCTACATTTTTATTATTTTATCAAAATTTTACTTAAATAAATAGACTAGAGACCTTTTAGACCAACGTATACTAAATACTTATTAAAAGGAGCAATAAGCTACAAGAAACATAGTTCAGTCCGACATGATATAAAGTGAATATTTTGTATTCCAAATAAAATTTATTTTCAAGGGCTAGATAATTATTCAAACGTGGACGATATCAGCCGTGACTTGAGCTTAGGGGTAAACGATTGTGTCTCAATCCTCCTCCTTCTAGGAGGGATAATCCTTCTGAGGCGCCAATATTCTTGTATAAAACGAGCAGCCCGATCTATCCTTCCTTTGTTCCATCATGTAATTCCTTTCAGATCATTGGGCAAAAGAACAAAGCCTTCAACTCTAGTAATTGCTTGAATGTTCATGGATGATATAGGGAGCATACAAGAGAATTCATTCTTAGCCCAAGAAATAAGCTCTTCTCCGCAGAAGTCACCATCTTCGAGATAAGCCTTTCTACCACGCTTAGTAGGGTAGGTCCATAACCAGCCTTTTATCACAAAGAACATCTCATAAATTAGTTCATCCTTCCGAAGAATGTGAGTACGCTCAAAAAAGGAGACTGGATAGAGACGACTACAAACAACATCTTTTAAGAATGCTTCTCCCCACACTTCAAACTCTGTTACCTAAACATTCATCCAAAAAGTCAAGGAGAATTAATCAGAATGAGAATAATTGTATCCAGCAATTATGAAGAGAAAGATGAACTCACTTTCTGGAGCAGGTTAATGCGAACTTAGTTTTTTACTTGTATTCCAATACTCTCGGGAAGATCATTGACCAAATTAACTACATCAAGATGTTTGGTATATGGTCATTTGCGTCGCTTGTATTCCTTTATCTGCCCTTGGACATTCCTAGAGAGACGATTACGTTGGGGCCACTGCTTTATCTCCCGCAACTTCATTCTAATCTCCTCTGATATTGCTATATCAGACTATAGCTAGCCATTTCACATAATTAAATTAGATAAAATTTCTATATATAAAAATCAGTTGGTATAAAAGTTAATTGAGAAATAAAAATGTCGACCTGCATCTTTGCAACTAAAAAGACGAACAGCACCACACCATAGCTGGTCATGCAAATAGCAAAGATGTTTTCCCAGATATCGGTACTTGTTTCAAGGTTCTGACCAAAAGCACTGCAAAAATATTCAAAATATATCTACCCAGTTTAAAAGCTGTTCCTTTGAAGACAGTGATGACAAGTATGACCATTTTGTGATGCGTAATTTTTTTTTTTTTTAATGTAAATGACCACATGTATCCTCCAGCCCAGAAAAAACAAAAATTATGCACAAACAAACCTGAGATTTTTAAGGCCCCATTGTAAACAATGTAACAATTTCTTGAGAAAATACGTCTCCTCCACAATGCCAGACTGGAGAGCATCTTTAAACAATCCGAAATCATAGTTTGTCATATTTCCTGTCTTTATAGGGCAATAATCATGTAGAAAATTGTAGTCTTGTAGGCTGTCATCACAATGAAATGAACTGTGAGTGCATCCGTTATGATTTATGCATGCTTTATTCCAGCATGCAGTCGCTTTTTTTATGGCATAAAAGTACCATAAGGCTCCAAATACCTGGAGGATCAACAAATCACTTTATCAAAAAAATGATGAGATTCAAGTAACAATGATATGCTGATGCTAGTTGACTCAATTAGTATAATCTCTTAGGCAATATAACAAGTCTAAAGTTCAAACTCCGGTCACATCAGATACGTATGAGGTTGGAACCATCCTTACATTGAGTTAAGAGGATTTGTATTTTTTTTTAATTATTATAATAATAATAATTTATTTTCTAACAATAATTTAAAATAATTTTATTTTTATTTACAATCTTATTTTATTTTTTAAAGTTAATCTAAAAATTACAAAAATAATACTTCTAGTTATTAATATGCTTCACAATACATAAAATTAAATTGAAAGCAGTGCAATGACAAGGGTTCTGTCTTTATTTACTTTTCGTCTATTACAAAGAACTGATTCGAAACTGACAATCTGATACAATTCAACTTCACATTTATCAGGGTAAAATGAAAAAAATTTAGAAGTGATGAGTGATAAAATATTAATTTTTGAAAGTTTAGGCGCTGATAGGATATTTTCATAAATTTAGGGGATGATAGAGTATTAAAGGCACACCTAGAAAAAGAGAGAAAAACAAAATTATGTAAATTAAGTTATAGAAATCGTAGTTTTAGTTAAACTTACAAGACTTCCGTGCATGTAAAGAAGAAGATTGAAGGCAACGATGGCTCCTGTAACTCCAGCAAGTATCCCTGAAACCCCGGTAGCCTGTTTAAACAAGAAGTAGGTCCGTATAACCCGTAGCAAAAATTGTATTAGAAAGAAGGTCATTGCGAACAAATATTTCCTGCCTCTTATTCCAAAAATCACGGCCACCTGCAGGATTTGAAGTTCTTTCATTTTTATGATATAAATATGGAAATAAGTGCCTAATACCTGCCTCATATAGTTAAATTAAATATTATATAAATACAAAATTATATATAAATATGAAAATAAATAAGCCTCATATAGTTATATGAAAAAGAATATAACTGCCTAATACCTGAGGGATCGGGAGAACAGCCAAAATGTCAATGAATGATAGCAGCCGCTAACGTATCCTTTCATTTTTATGCAATTCAGTAAGCAAATGTTTCCATCTTTTTATACGTAATTTAGTAAGCAAACGTTTGCATACTTTTCTACTTAATTCAGTAGGCAAAAGATTCTCTCCTCCATATAATTCAGAAATCAATTGTTTGCATCCATTCTCCCGTAAGTCAGTACGCAGCTCAGAGAAAATATGGCTTGTCTTAAGGAAATCGAAAGTCGAAAGAAGAACGGTAGCTGTAATCCCTATTACTTTGTCAAGTTTAATTTACTTCTTTTCATCATTCATCACCGGAATGTAGAAGAACAAAGGATCAAATGTAATTGCAATGCCACACAATACAAGTTAAACTTCTTTCGGGGCAGCATATTTTATGGAGTTTGATATCCCAAAGTAATATGAGAAAAACAATTAAGACAAAGCTCCAGAATAAAATTCGTGCAATGTGATTAATAATTTCAACAACAGAACATAAGGACCATTTCCGGAAAATATTTTTCGAGATTGAGTTTTTTCCATCAGTATGTGCTGCTTCTTCCGTAATAAGCTCTCTAGATTGTCCTATACCTTCTTCTAACTTTGGGCGTGAAGACCTGATCAAACCGTAAATGGGTTGTTTATTATATTTCTGTTCTAGTTATAATAAAGCATTTTAAAGATAGCTTCCTTGGAGTGGATGATCCTTTTACATAAAATCAGCTTTTCATGAGCTGCTATGTCGATCAGATCTAATACACATACATAAATGTTTAAAATATTTAAAAGTTGTTAATCATTGTTAAATTTTAATTTCAAGATTAGTTTTCTTCTTAAACCATGTGACTATAAGATTATTAATTTCTTGTTGTCAAGGTTGGATTGCAGGTTTCAAAGCATGGACTTATTTAGTCAACTAAAAAAATACCCTAACCTTTAAATTTTTACCTTTTAGTAATTCAAATATAAAACAATTGAACAAGTTGTTTAAATTGATTCTTTTAAAATTGTAAAATAATTTATATTGAATAGATTCCAACTAAAAAATGGGTAAAGTAAAACCAACACCTTTACCACTGCATTCAGTATTTTTTAACAATAAATGATATAATTTTTGATAAATAAACTTTTTAAAAATATATACAATAATCATTAGAATTTTAAAATTATTATTCTATCATTAAATAATAATTTTTTTAAAATTATTATCTAGTTTTATTTTTTATAATAAATTTTTTTATAATTATTTAAAAATATTATAAACTTCTAAAAAATTATCATTAATAAGTACTGCAAAATAATTTATTTTTTTAATAAATTAAATTTATTTTTTTAACAATTTTTACGATATTGATTGAGTATATAAACAGCTAGCTAGCTCCTAAAAAATATCGAGCCCCACCAAAGACTTTACTTTCTATCCACAATTATCAATCAACTAAAAGTAGAATAAAATAATATGCAAGAAGAATAAATAAATAAATGGATATATAAATCAAACGAGTTTTAATTTAAGATTGGGCTTCCTTTATTATGAGATATTTTCTTAATAAATTAATATACTAAATATATTAAATTTTAACCGAAAAGAATTATCAGAAGGCAGAGTTCCAGAAAAAAAGTAGTCAACACAACTAGAGAAGCACTGAACACATGAAGAAGAATTTTTATAATTTTTTAATTCATTTAAACTTATATATAATTAATCAACTAAAAAGAAAGCATACAATTAAATAAATAAATATAAACCTGTTGAGAGAGAGACTAAAATTTGCCTGTTGTTTCTCCTTGTAGCTACCATTGGTTCTGACAAACTTTTTTAATGTGAAGCAAAGAAAAGAGAGAAATAATACAATTATCATAAGCACGTGGCAATGGCCCCATGAATTGGAATTTCAGAAAAAGCATTTTATCTTTTATGTCGTTTATCTCATCAAATGCTAATGTTGTACAATCTCGAATGGTACATGCTGAATTAAATTTAATCGAGTAGATTAAATTGAATTGTATTAAATTGAATTAGATAAAATTTAATATAATATCATGTTTAGTGTATGATTATATTATAAAATATTAAATCTATTAATTTGTTTTTATTTATTTAATCGTATATTATTACTTTTAATTAAAAATTAAGTAATTCAATAATATATTTGATGATATTAAAAAAAATGTAATTATCTACCATAGCCATCAATTGTCGCTATCAACCACCACCAACCATCAATGGTCGGCAATAGCCGTTATGGTTTTGAATTTTCATAAATATCATTAGAATTATTGTAAAATACTCTACATAATGGTATCATTACCATTACCATTTGAGTTACCGTTCTTTGTAGATCTAAAGTGAATGTTTAAATATCAATTATTTAACTTCAAATTTATAGCGAATTATTACTTAAATAATGATAATAATTGTTGCACAAGACATTCAAAAAAAAGCTTAATGATGTTCAGAAAAATCCAAACTAATGAGGTGACTAACTATGTTTGATAGTGAATAATGGCAATTTAAAAAATTTTAAATTTTATTATTTTTGAAAGTTTATTTTTTAATAATATGAAATTAAAAAAATAGTGTTGTGCAGTCATGACCTGTGAGAGGAGTGGATTAATTTTTGAAGATTTAGACTGTATTATTTTTAATTTTTATACAGTTCAATCTTTTCTATCTTATACTTCAAATAGTGGACATACAAAATTTCATCCTGAACAATGAAATAATGCAAAACAATCCTGCCTTCCAAACATACCCATAGTGTAATAACTAAAACACCTACTAAAATAAAATAATAAAACAAGAAAGTGTAATTGTCAAAATTTAATAAAATAGGTTAATTTAGTTATTCTAATAGACATTTTCGAAATCTATTTATTATAAATTCAAAAACTATGTTTTTATTTGTGAAAACTTATAAATTTAGCAATTAAAATTTTTAATCCAATCATCATTTGATAGAAATTTACTCACTCTTTCTCCTTCTCTAGTTTTATATTATTTGAATTTCTTTGTTACCAGTATTTAACTTACAAGTATTAGATTTGTATTTTATAAAATATTTGACTATAAAATATTAGCTTCTCTTTTCTCTCCTATTACATTTGACTATAATTCATATTTTATGGAAAAAAATTATTATGTCTCATATAATATTTTTGTTTTCTTTTTTATTTATTTTTATGGGGTTGTCTTATTACTCCGTGGCATAATTAAAAAAAATAAATTTAAAAAGAAAATTTTAACTATAACAATATATATAATTCGATATCTAGGATATTTTTGGTAGTACTCATTTTCATTTAATTTTAAGAATAATATTCAAAATAAATGTTTACTAAATACCAACTTTTAACATAGCATCCACTTATGTTTCTTACTAAATTTAATTTATTATATGTAAACAACGTTAAAATTGTAGCACATGAATACTCAAACATACCCTTATTACAACATAGACTTTAAATTGTAACTAAATTAGAAACTCTAATTTACCTATAAATGAAGGATTGACGCAAGGCCTCAACGAGGGGATTGGTAATCATGCATGTCACATTAATTACTTCATTAGTTTTTATCAGAAGTTTTATATTATTCCCAGTCAATATATATATATATATATGTATGTATGTATGTATGTATGTATGTCTGTATGTATGTATGTATGTATGTATAGTTTGACACTATCATATTTTAAGTTTGAATATTAATAAGAGTAAACATTTAATGTTTTAAAAAAAATTAGAGAGAAGAACAATAATTTTGTTAAAGCCCACATTTTTGTTTTTATGTCCAATCTGATCCCCCAACAGTATACATAATTTTTATGTTGTAATTTATTATCAAAGTAAATATAAAAATAATATCGATATAACTGACCAAATTGAAGCTATTCTTTTTGCAAGAACTTCGACTTTTCAATATTTAACCATCAATCTCCCAAAGAAATAAAGAAAAACAAATCCTTCAATATTAAGTCAATATGTAGAAAATATATTTATTAATCATGTTAAAATTTTAAACACCAATACAAATAACACTACATAATGACACGAATAGATATATTCTTAAATAGATCATAAGCGTGTTATAATACATTGGATTGGTTGGTTACATATAAATATGATTTAATCTATTTGACACACATAGACATAAATTTTTTTAGTTTAACTTCAATATAAAATTTAGTTCAACATAAAAAGGAGAATATACACTACTTAACAACAACAACAATAACAACAACAACAACAATAATAATAAAATTATCACCATCAATCTATTTTACACATATAAATATAAATTTCATTAGTTTAACTTCAATATAAAAAATATAAAAAATAATATTTTTTTTTCAAAAAAAATTAAATGAAGATAAAGAGTAATAAAATTCAGTCACGTAATACAAAATTTTCATTATTTACTATTATTTAAATTTAAGATGATCTAATAATATCAAGTGTGATTATCCAAACTATGCCTCAAGATAAGTTTAATATCTTAAAAATAATGATTAAAAAAATTTCCATCTTTCGTAAAGCTAGGATCCAAAACAGAGAAGAAATTATCCGTTCTATCCACGCGCTTACGAATTTGTTTGGAAAGTTCTGTAATATAAAACGTGCACAGTTAGACGAATTCAATGCTCATAAGACAAATCACAACTACATTCGTGTGATATATGCAGGTTGTCCGACTTGTCGGATGTGACACTTTCTTCTGTCCTTTTGTTAACCAAAGAACTGTCTTCGCAAGATTTTTTGCCGTTACCATAACTTCCCTGCCACTCTTTTTGGGATGTGACACAGATCCGTTGGGCCCCAGCTGATGAAAGAGAATCAGATTTTGTTTTCATTAATAAACAAAGAATTAATTAATTCATTTTGTCTTTTCATGTCGTTTTCATTCTGGTCGTGTGTTCAGTCATAAATGACGGCGATCAGATAGAGAAGGTTCATGTGATTTAGACATGAAAGCAATGGTCTCCGCCGTCGTACAGGTATTTTTTCGTCTTCTTGACTGTAGCAACACTTTCAAATTATTGCAAAGCAGCTATATTCTGGAGGGTGAAAGCTTCCCTTTTTTTTTTTTTTTTTTTTATTTTGTTGTCATTCTTAAGTATTGGGTAGAGCTTTTTATTTTTTAAAAGTCTTATCCAATTAAAGCTAGACGTGTTCGTGATTTAAAGTCTAACCAATTATTAATTCAATAATATCCCCACTTAATATTTATTTTACCATTTTTCTTACCGTTAAAGTAGACAATATAGAGCAATGTCTTGAGAAAAACATCAGTTGTGTAAAAATGTAATATATATATATATATATATATATACTCCAGTAACTTACTTAATTGGATTTAGCTTTGTTATAATAACCTACTAAGCGACAACTTCCATATTTAGAGAAATTCTGGAATAACATATATATGGGCTTGGTACTTGGCAACTTGGGGATCCGAACATTCATATAATATACGAAAAGAAGCTCCATATATATAATAAGGACTAAAATTGTTACAATTGGGACAACAATGTTTTATTTTGTCATTTACTAAACTTTAGAGACGAAAATGTTATTATCCGAACAAAAGTGTTGGCTGCCGCGTTGCAATTGCTCTTTAAATTACACCGGGGGACGTTGCTGTTCAGTCGACGTGTTCTGACCTTCAAACCAGTTCCAAATGTTGACGAAAAATGGATTCAAGATATCTCGGTAAAGCAGACGACAACCATGAATAAATAATCTGCCATCCAAGTAAGCAAAAGTGGCGAGAGCCGAAATCCAAGCAGTGCACAAAATTGGATCGCCTATAGGGCGTGGGAAAATGATAGAAACCAACGAGACTGAAGAAAGAGATCCCGAGATAACAGCAAGAAAGACCCAGAACTGTGAAGGGGAGTTTGCTTGATCTTGAAGGCAATTAGATTTCATGATATCAACTGCCATAGCAAAGCAGAAAACGGCTAAGGTGAAAAGAAAAGAGCTAATATGTGTTGTATGTGTTGCAAACAATGGCTGATCAGTTTTGCCTTGAACATTAGCCCCCACTATACGAATGAGAGCCGGAATGGAGTAGCCGAAAACAGCCTGTGGAATTGAGGAAGTCAACTTTCGCTCACTGCCAAGAAAACCATCAAATCGGTAAAATATTTACATGCATCCGAAGGACAGGTGACTAATACACTGTTCAAGTAGTAGTCAACGAATTGTTTCTTTTAAAAAGAAAAATAACCCAGAAATACGAAAGTTTTCCCCACAGCTACTTCATCCGGAGATCCAGTAATTCCTCCCCTGAATCTTCATATTAAAAATGAGAATTGTGCTCACCTAGAAGCGAAGAGGGAAATGAAGTAAAGACCGCAGCTTCATTGAGATTTCGTCAAATTTTGAGCTTCAAAATCTTATATATTCCTATATTTATTTGATTTTATTTAATTCTATTGTTCTCTGTTTGTGATTATAAAAAGGGCTAGGACAACACCTTTAGCTAAGTGAGCGTTTACTTCCAATATCATTTTCTAATGTAGTGAACTGTAATATTAACAATATTGATTTTGAAAAAGAAAAAACTATAAAGTTGAAGATCGAGGGGGAGAGCCCAAATATAAAACTGAATAATTTGAAAAGGTTTAAAAAGCTACAATATCAATTCCTTCTTCACATTAATATATAAATAAAAGAATTAATACGAAATCTGGCCAGCCCTAAACACCATGTATTTCAATCATTTTGGATCACAGAAACGAAACGAAACAGAAGGAAAATAAAAAACTTCACTTGGAATTTCAAACCTCAACTTCCTGCTACTCAAGGTGTTTCACGATCAATATTGCCAATGGGCATTTATGTGATTTCATTAGTCAAACTTTATCAATTAAGGGAAAAATTTTATATGAAAAAAATTGAGCTAACATTCTAATAATTATTTAGAATATATAATAATTAAAGTATTTAATAAATTAACTATTCCCGCATTTATAACAGCAGAGACCAAATATAACTTTTATTACTTCAATTTTTTATTATTTATTTGTTATTATTTTTATTTTTCGTTAGTGTCTCTAATTTCACGCCGCTTGATAATAAAATTTATTGGTTTAAAATGATAGTCTCCTTTACTCAACAGTAACTAGTTTGATTAATAGAATATTATTATTTTAAAATTTTATAAAATAAAAGTTAAGATATAATTCTTTATAATTATCAATTTAGTTCCTTTCATTTTCAAAATATTGAGAATTAAAATGTTAAATTAAAAAAATATTTTATTTTATTATTTTAAACAATTTTAGAAACAAAAATATAATTTATTTTAATTAAAATGCTAAAATAAATCTCAATAAATTAATATACCAAAATTGTTAATTTTAAAGATTGCAGTTATGTAACATTATTTTTCAGTCTATTTTAAAAGAGAACACAGTGTAGTCTGCCAAAATATGAAGCTAACATAACCCAAATTATATATATATATATATATAAGGCAAACACCATAACGACTCTACGGATATTAGGTGCAGTTGTTGAAGAACTTCAGTTGACTCCAGTTCCCCTTAGGACCTAAAAGGCCATGACGTCAGTGTATAAAATCGTGATGATGATTCATTGATTGTTTGCGTGAATCATTTCAGCTCCCCTGAGCGGAAGTAAATAATGGGACCCACCAGATTCTAGAAGAAAACTCAAGATTGCAGAATATTCTAGACTTTTTTTTTTCCTTAATTTAACTTTATTAAATGAAAAGAGAATTAACACATACCTCCCTAAAGTTTAGAAAATTCATACTTAAATAAAAATTTAAAAAAAAAACTGACACATACCTCCCCTGAACCGTTATAATTGACCATCCATTTTTTGCAAAAAGATTAAAATATCCAGCTATTCTGTTTATACTATGAGAATAAATTAAAGACAAAATATATCTATTATTTGCCATGTTTATATGTATGTGATATGGGCTTTATGTTGTCTAACTTTTACTATTTTATACAATATATTATTTATTCATTGCATAGTAGAGGAACATAATAATTTTCTAAAAAAATTATAATCCATTTGATGAATATTACATCACTTTAGATGAAATATAAAAATTAAAAAAATTTAATGTTATACTTTTAATTTTTACAATTTATAAAAGGAATATAATTATTAATTTTCAAAGTATAAAAAATTGAAAAATAAAATATTTGTTACTTTTTTATGAATACATTATATTTGCATTGCTAAAAACATATATTAGTCTGATTTAAATTATTGACTTGCACAAAATTAAATATTTAAATTCGTAAAATGCCCAAAAATGTCCTTAATCATAACATTTCTCTAACAGTCAAGTAATGATTCATGGGAAGTGTATGTGATTTTTCCAAACCTACCATACAAGTGTAGATTTTTCAAATATCATAGAAGGTATGTGTTAATTTCCCTTAAATTAAGATGTTTATTTGAATTGCCCCTTACAAGGAGTTCAATTCCTCTCAACGCAATGCGAAAGACATTTCTCTCCCAATGATAGAGGCAGATTTTGTTCATATTGAGTTCAGGTTTCTAGGCAACGTTAGACTCAATTTAATAAGACTCCCGATTAAAATAAAAAGATCTTTTAGTTTATACATTTTTACATTTTTTATAAATTATTAAATTTAATCATGTTAATAGTTAATATTGTATTTTACATGTACATTAATTATAATACATTACATATCTTATGTTATAACTAATATATATTAGATTTAATCTCCACTATTATAAAAGTCTAAATCTAAAACTTTATAAATGGTATAAAAATAGTGTGAAATTAAGAGATTCTCTTTCAATATATTTAAAAATTATTTGCAAAGCCAAGTTGATTTATGATTCATTTTGTGATTAATTTCCTTTTTTTTGACATTTTAACTAATTTAAGTGAATCATTTGTTTATATTTCATTGTAATTGTTTTTATAGTATTTATGTATTTTAACATCCTTTTTTAACGCTTATTTAAAAAATATCATTAAAATGTCTACTACTACACGTCTAACATTAAAAATACTCTTTTAGTTCATATGTAATTATGATATAATCTAAAACTTATCCTAGTATTAATTAAATTTGATAAATAATTTTAAAATAAATTGTCTAATACATGAATAAATATTTAAAAATATTAATTTAGTACTTATAAGATGTTAATTAATTAGCAATCACGAGCGGACCTTAATACATCAATTTTTAATACCCAGATCTTTATTCTTGGAGTTGGGCTTTATTTTTGCCTGGATCAAAATCTGAATAACGTAGGCCCATATACTAAGTATGCCCACTGCATGAAGGCTTTTCCACTATTTTCCTAGCTCGAGAATTCGAGTCATTATTCTGCGTTACTAAATGCACCCAATTTAACTCATTGAAACAGTATGATTAACTGATTTTATTTGTACTTTTGACGCTTTAAATGGGGGATAAAATGTCATATCAACAAAACATTATAATCCATATTACAAAATTTAAAAATTATAAAACTAATATGAAAATTCTAATTTAAAATATCTTATTTAAAATTATTTTTTAAGAAAAAATATGTGTTTATCTCATTTTCTTTTAAAAAATCAAAAATTAATTTAGTTTAGATTTATTAATGTTGAGCAAGGATTCCCACTTAGCATGCAATCTACGGGCTAATTTGTATTTTTGACTTAAATTTCAATAATTTTATTTAGATATTTAAGAACTGTTTATTTTTTAAATCATGTTTGAAAATTTTTTAAATATATTCTAATGTAATTAAATTAAAAATTTTAATTTAAATCTGAATAATTAAATATACGAATGAATTAATATTTTATTTGTCAATAATACCTTTACTTTATTACTTAATATTTATATATATTAATAATTTAATATATTAATTTTAAATTTTTTAGTACATATATGTCAACATACTAATTTCAAATTTTTTATTTTTATAAAAATAAATAATTTAATATTTATATTTAGTTAAAAAAATAAAAAAGCAAGTACAAAAATGAGTAATAACCCCAAGAGAGATTGGTAAGGTTCAATTCCACGTCATGTTCATTTATGAGAAAGTCTAAGGTTTCTACAGATTTGAGCAAGAATACAAGACGAATATTTTTTATTTAACCTAAAGTCTCAGTTTTCTACACTTGTGGTCGTCTCTGGTCTGTCAACGGGATATTACCTTGAAACCAAATCCAAATGTTATTGTAAAAAAATGGCTTCAATATTTCGTGGTTATTTGACAACACGTATCCATTAACAATCTTCCATATTGATAGACAAACAATGAGAATAGCCCCGCAAATCCATGCCATGTATAAAATAGTATAACCAATAGAGCTTGGAACTAAGGTGGAGACTAACGAGATTGAAGCAAGCGATCCAGAAGTAACAGCAATAACGCCTGAGAGTTTAATGGAATTTGCTTGATAACGCCGAGGATCCATATAAGCCGCGAGCGAGAACCTGTAGACAACTATGCCAATAAGAGAAACCCACATATTTTCAGTGTGTGTTTCGAACAAGGGTTTACTTTTGCCTTGAACATTCGCACCCAAAATGCCGATAAGGGTCGAAATGATATATTCAAAAACTGAAGGGTATGGCATTGAGGAAGACAAAATTTCATTTCCTGCATTACAGAAACTATATTTATTTATGTACCAGCTGTTTGAAGTTGAAGCTGGGGTTTTGATATCATTCCCTTATCCTGATTTGGCTTCTCGTTCCCACCTCTTCTTGGTTTCGCTTTCTGAGTGTACTGTATACTGTCTGTGTTTGTGTTTATGAGAATGGAAGGAAGATCGTGCTACTCTTGTCTTTATATAGTGGGGGAGGGGGAACTGTAGGCAACATCTTTGCACCTGCTATGAAAGTTCATGGTACATTTATATATCTATATATTGCGAGCTTTTATATGTTTAATATGATACAAGCACTTATCCCTTTGCGTTTATGATATGATATTGTTTTCCACGTTTTGAGCCAGAAATCTTCCTTTGTTCATGAAAATACATTCTTTCGTTATATTATTTTAATAATGTAAACAAAACCATCACATGATAAAATATTTACGTCCACTTTTATATTTTATGAAAATACATTAAAACATGTGCACATTTATTACCGTGAAGCCAAAAGAACATATGACCACGTGCTAGCGTCCCCTTTCTCCATTCATCATCACGATATTCTTACCCGGCTCCGGACACGCTACAATAATCTATTGAAAGGATAGAATTAATTGCCTCTGCCTTTTGAGAAGCATAATGTCAGTTTGGTTTTTGCACCTTTCTTCTTGTAAATGCGTACATTTAAACCTTTCACCTTTCCCAAATTACAATTATTATTTAGTATGAAAGATAATTGCATCTAATTTTTTTTATCTTTTTGTGTTTTTAGTGCTGGTACTGATGTTTAGGTACATACAAATGTTAATTACTTGAGAAGACTTAGAATGTGAAAGACAATTTTAAATGTTCCTATTGTATCATTTTTTTTTTTTAGTGTTGTTAATGTTGAAGGGAGAATGATCCTTGCGTATGATGCGGGCAGTCATCACGAGATATTGTTTGCTCTGATCTGAAAAACTCACGATCTTATTTTTAAAAGAGCCATTATCGTTTTAGGAGGTTTATCCTTCTTTATGTATATCATAAACTAATCTCGACTCCAACCAATAAGGAATAATACTAAGGAAAATAACTTTCAAACATAAAACAAAGACCAAAAAACAAAGGGGACAGGCCTTAAAAAATAATTTAGAACCCGCATCAATTCAAACACCAATATGTATTTAAAAACAATTAAGCTGCAGATAAAGAACAGAGCAGCTAGCAAAACCAAGTTGTAGAAAATGAATATATTGAACAAAAACAACATCCTAGAGCCAGGCTTCAGCACACCACCACCTTCCTCTAACACTATTTTTTTATTTGTCTCTGTAAAGAATGAAGAATATATTATATCCCAAATTAACCACAAAAGTCCCAATAAAGCAACGAAGGTGAACCCAATAGAACACCCGCGCCCACATGCTGCAACGCCAGGGCTGTTATCTTAAATATGATACGTATACGGCAAACAGCACTCACGTGTGTTTTCGATCGGTGCCCTTTTTATAATTATTTACCCCTGATGAAGGAAGGTCAAGTAAATCGCACGTGAAGTCGGCGACAGTTTAACGCCTGCGGATGCCTGGAATTTTTTTTTATAATGTTTTGTTTTATTTTTATAATTTATTGTCCGAATATTTAATGTTTGTTCGTCATGAGACAATGAATACTTTATTCTCCTGACATTTGGGCCATGTAATAATATTATGACTTACAGCCGCCATGCATCGTGTTTAAAAAAACAAAAGATTTGTATGGTGTCTCTTATTAGTTGTATAAGACAACAAAATTCTCTTTTTGTCTTACTCAAATTTTAATAACATATTTCGAAGGCTTCATAACAAAAGTCGATCACGCATTCCTTCTTTCAATGTCTTTAAATAACAAAAAAATTAATTATTAAAATATATTCGGTTAAGCACTCTTTTATTTTCAGTGTTAACATAAGTTTTTTGAAACATATATATTATCAAAATTTCTAAAATTTCAAATAAGTTTTTTTCTTAAACAAATACCTATTAAACAAATATTCAGCACAAGTCATTAACTTGCTTTTTTCTTTTAATTATTTAAATATTATTATTATTATTATTATTATTATTATTATTATTATTATTATTATTATTATTATTATTATTATTATTAAGAAAATATCGCTTTGCACAAATTACAGTACAATGTTTGCATCTCTTGTGCCTTTCTATTCCTCCATGTTTGAAGAATTGGCAAAAAAGTTAAGAGCTCAGACTAACTTGGATTAAGTTCGGACTCGGACAAGCCTAGACTCAGTCTGAGAATTTTAGATTCTGATAAATTCGATCCTAAATACATCTCGAATTGATTTCGGATTTTCATTTAAACTTCGGATCAACTTGGCCTTCAAATTAATGTTTGACTAAAAACATTTAAAACTTAATAAATTTAATTTAGTTATCCGAAAATCTAGACCTAATTGATTTATTTTTTAAAAATTTTATTAGACAATTAGAGACATGGGTTTTCATGTACTAAGTTTTTTCCTTTTTTCAAAGAAAAATAATTAATGGAAATAAAAAGTTTAATGATAATTTGGGACTTTCAAGAGGTAAGAGAAGAACATAACAAATTTGGTGTTGGCATTCCTAGGCAGCATTTTGCTTGGTGGCGACGTGGCTGTTTATTTACATATAATATATTATGGAATAAACATATATAATTTTTATTGTCGATATTTTAGAAGAAAATTTATGATTCAACGCCATAGTGAATGCTCAAGGTATGACTAAAAATGGGAGGATAATTTATTTTAATTTTTATTTTATTAATCAAAATACGAAGAGAGATCATATTTATAAAATGATCACACCAAACTAAATATAGATATATCTCTTAAATAAAGTGTAATTAAATTAAAAACAATGTTATCATCGCTCTTTTAATATTTTTGTAAAACCGCTTTTTTAACCCACTTCATTAAATAATTTTAAAAAATAATAATCATTTATTTTAATCTATAAGAAATTTTATAAATAAATTATTTTTAAATATACGAAACTGGTTTTAAATTGGTATATCCCTTATCCTAAATTGTATTTAGCAAGTGATATAAATACCCAATCACATTATATTAATTTAAAATGATAAATTTTTCATACTAAAATAATTTTCCTAGTATTAACTACCGCATGAAAATACAATTTTTTTTTCACAAGGTATTCATCTAAGTTTTTCTTGAAACATATAGCATGAATCATGAAATAATCTTTTTAATTTTTAAACCACCCTAGCTAGTTCCTCTTTCTAACAAGTTATTTATTTTTGTTTTCTTTTTATTCTACTCAAACTATTTAGTTTTAATAAAAGTTATATATATATATATTTGAGAAAATTAAACAAGCATAAAAAATATATATATATATAGAAATAGTTGAGCAAATTAAACAATATCTATTAGTAAATACTTATACTATAATCAATTTTGTGTCACCAAATTCGTAATGGAACTGACATACTAGCACTTACTATAAAGAGCGGAAGGAAAAACAAAGTAGAATTTTATTTTTTTCTTTAAAATGAAAATGAAAAAAATTTCTATTGTAAACAAATTTAATATTCAATAATTAATGGTATCTCGATTATAAACTTAATTTTTTTGTCCTTTAAAAATAATTTTTCATGAAAAAAAAAATGAAACAGTAGAAGACGATGGTGAGCTATCATTAATGTATGGATGGCCTTTTGAATTATCATTAAATAGTTACGTGTTGATAAAACAAATTAAAAAATAAAACGTATATAGAAGGTGTCCTTTTGAGGTTACGTCTGGAATTTTAATGCAAGTATATTAAACATATATAATTAATTTGAACAGGTAGAAAGCGGGATCTGCTTCGGCCACTATCCCCACCAATCGATATCACATCTGCATTTTCTGACAAATAAATTAAAAAGAAATTGGGGGAAGTAAGACGTGAGATTCCTTCTGTATATTTAAATAATTGAATGCTGCGTTAAACAATTCTTGCACTATGCCCATATCATTTTTAATCCCATTTAATGAGACTTCAAAAGTCTAACTAAATAATTAATTAATCGATATTGCATTTTTCTGATGATCATCATGCAAAATTACCATCCTTTGATCAACACATGAGAGGATTTGGCAATATTAGTATAATTTATATTCTTATTATACTATTGATGTAAGTATTATCACTGCCCCTTTGATTACAGCAAAATATTTAAATCACCCTTGATCGTTTCATGCACCCTGAACAAATTATGAAAGCAATTAGAATTATTTAGAGCTGTATAAAGAAGAAATGACGTATAAATATATATATATAAATACTAGGATACTGCTCTGGAGTAGTAAAAATTTAAACTGCTACCTACATAAGTGACAGAATTTAAACTAATTCTACATGGAAACATATGTGTTAAATATAAACTAATTCTACAACACAGCTAACAGAATACTCAACACTTATACTTCCTCTGTCGGAGACATGTTATTGTCGTTGTCGTCGTCGTCGTCACTACTGCTGCTGTTAAACCAATACCAACTGTTATCGCAGAAAACCGGCTTGATGATTTCTTGGTAAATCTTACTACAAGTAGCCATAAACAATTTGCCATATTGATAGGCAAAAATGATAATAACTCCGCAAATCCATGCAACGTATAAAATGGTAATACCAATCAAGTTCGGAAAAAAGATGGAGACCAAAGAGACTGAAGCAAGAGATCCTGAAGTGATAGCAATAACACCTGAGAGTTGGAAGGAATTTGCTCGACGAAGTCGAGACTCCGTATAAGCTGCAATTGCAAAGCGGTAGACGACTGCGGCAATCAGAGAAGCCCACATATTTTGTGGGTGTGTTTCGAACAAAGACTTGGGATTCCCTTGAACATTTGCACTCAGGATACTAATGGTTGTCGAAATAATATAGCCAAAAACAGCAGGGTATTGCATCGCCAAAGAAATATGATCAGTACAAATTTGGATCGCAAATGTTAGGAAAAAACTGTGAGTACCAGACTATCCGTACAAATTTGCTGCTTGAAGTTGAAAGCTTTTGAGAGTTCCAACACTGATTGCTTTGCTAAATGATGTGTTTATGTAGAAGGAAGAGTACGTTTCGATTATATTACATACACATATATATAGTATGCAACATGAAAGATGTTCGGGACTTAGCGTGAAAAGATTAGGAAACTAATCTAACGTATATTCTTCATCCAGTGCTTGCTAAACGACAGAAGCGATAGCTTTTTTGATCGAGTTTGCTTTAATTTGTTCCGTTGAATGGAAGACATGTTGTGGATTTTTAGTGGTGCTAGCTTATGTGTTAACGACTACGGGTACTATGTTTAATTTAATCAATATGTTGTTATATTCCTTACTCTCATGGGAAATTCAGCTTCTATGTTTTAATTAATAAAGCTTGTATTTGTGTAATGACTTAAAAAGAGAGAATGATACAAAGAGCGATTGCCGTAAGGTTGGGTTGGGTGAGTGGGTAACTAGGCATGACACGTTTTTCCAGTCATCATTCAAATTCCCATGTACCGAAATCACAATGACAGTGATTAAAATTAAAATTATAGAACTTGCTTCATATTTTCCTCCTTTTGCTTACTTTCCAAGCATGCTCTTAATCTTTAAAGAAATATATTTTTGATTATCTTTTAATTTAAATAATAAGTCGGATGATTAAGCTTGCAATGTGAAATTCTCACAGTGGTGTTGCAAAACGACAGAAGCAGCGTTTGAGTTTACTTTGACTTAGTTCTGCTTTTGTTGGTCTGCATAGAAGATGTTGTGTATCCGGGGTGGCACTGACGTGTTAATGACCTTAATAATTAATATTCTATTATATCACTTTTTAATTTTAACAATATTATATGACTTACTTTTTGTGGAAATTTTCGCCGGTTTGATTTAGAATTCAATCATAATTGTTTTATTTCTAATATAAAGGATAAAAAAAATTCGAAGAATATGCTGTTGCCTAACTTTCGTTCGTAAAGTCTAATTCTAAAATTTAGAGTCCGTTTGTTTGTTTACTTAATATTTGATTAACTTAAATTTTTAAATTTTATTATATTAGATAATTAAATATATATATTTTTTTTAAATTTAATGATAATTTTAAAACATATTTTTTGTATAAGGAAAAAAGGTAAATTTTTCATTTTTTAACTAGACTTAAAATTTGTGAATTATTTACTAAATTTACTATATAATATCTCATTGGTAGTTAATATATATTAAATTAAAGTAACAAAATTTCAAATAAAATAAGAGATATGATAAAAAAGTTTAAATAACTATAAAAAATCACACCTTTTTTTTGGTTAATTTATAATTCATTGAGGATAATTTTACTTTTCTTATACAATAAAATAACTCAAATCCTCCCTACAAAATGAGTTGAGCTTGAATTCTGAACTTCTTATTATATTATAAAATCATTATATTATTAATTGCAATACTTTTTTTTAACTATATATTAATATATTCTTCTATTATAATTTCAAAATACAACGTAAATTAATAAATATATTTTAATTTAAGAAACAATTGAAGTTGCATTAAAGTGAATTGTAAGGTATAAAATAATTTTAAATTAGTATCAGTTAATAATTTAAATAATATTAATATATTTTTAGTGATTTCACTCAAGAATGAAATTGTAACAATAAAAATTTTAAAAAGTAGTGTGCTACGACAGAAATAAGGGTGGAATATCTTCTCCACTGTAAAAATCATAATTAAAATATAACGAATTTACTTTATGTTTAGATATTAAGTACAACATTAAAGGCTAACGTTTAAATTAACATTTAACAAGAACTAACATTTGCTTTATTTATTAAAAAATAAAATAAATGAATTTGTAAATCTGAAAGCGTAATAAAATATCAAATTAACTTAATTAAAATTAAATTTTAAAAATAAATAAACCAAAAAAATATTTTAAAGGTTTGGTGGGCTGGGCCAATTTGATTCACATGGGCTTCAAGTCTGGCTGTGTCGGCCCATAAACAGTAAAATGTCCAAGTTGCTTGATTCAAAAAAATAATTCATATATTCACATATTTCTCCATAGTTCGTGGATTGAGATGTGTACTTTTTCTGACTTGGCCATGATTTTTTTTTGGTGGGGGGTGTGAGGGATGGTGTTGGAATTTTTTTTTTAAAAATAATGTTCGGATAATCCACCAATTTAAAAATGAAAATAATAATAATAATATAAAGTAGGTTTGATTTTGTGTGAATGAAATCTGAAACTTGCTGCTTGTGTTTCAGAATGCAAATGGTAAATGTGGATGCATTTACAGGCTTTGCTAGCATATATAGCAATGGGGTAGAAAGTTTGAGAGGAAATTAAGTCACGGGTGCTTTAAGCATAGCTGACTAGCTGAGAAGTGGATTTGGGTGTGGAGAGTATTTTACTTTGGTTTCCTTTGCTCCTAACAAAGAACAGATTTTATTAACAGAGTTAACAGTGAAAGTGATGGAGGTTTAAGCAAAATTTAAGGGTTAATAGGGTGGTCAGAAGACTAATTCTCCCAAAGGAAGATCTTGTCTTCGAATCCTGCTACCAACAAGTTTTATTCTCAGCATGTGTAAGATTACCCACATAATTCACTCAAATATGGTGCAAATTTTTGGACGGTAATATATTAAACTCAATTTAGGCTCTCGATTTTTTGTGGATTTTTAATGTAATGTAAATAAATTGTAGATGTAATGTATAATATAGAAAAAAACAAGTTTTATTCTCAGCATGTGTAAGATTACCCACATAATTCACTCAAATATGGTGCAAATTTTTGGACGGTAATATATTAAACTCAATTTAGGCTCTCGATTTTTTGTGAATTTTTAATGTAATGTAAATAAATTGTAGATGTAATGTATAATATAGAAAAAAAAAAAACAGAAAGAGAGATATTGGACATTTTCGCCGAAAAGAATTGACTTCTTTCTTAGCCTAATTGAAAGAAATATGGGTAAGTTCTTGTTTTAAGATATGGAATAGGGAAGCAAAATGAAAAAAAAAATGTAATGAAATGAAGCATGTAACTTTATTATAAAAAATAACTTTATTATATATTAAGGCATATTTCTTTCCTTTTAATTTTTTACTAAGTAGAAAATTTTAAAAGCAGAATTTAAGTTTTGGGTCATTATTTAAGCTTGATGTTTCTTTAATATTTTATCACATACAAGATTCTTGGTGGTGATCTATAAAATGGTTTATGTGGTATAAATGATGATTTATATTACTGTAGATATTGTTTTAATTATTATTCAATTATATTATATTGAAGATGAAAATATAATTATAAAAAAATATAATAGAGTGTGTGTTATTATACATAGTGGAGACATATTCACCTTAACAATGATTTATCTGGGGGCTTGGTCAAATTAGGGTTTAAGCCTAGTGATATATATTTAATCCCACTTACTTAGTATACCCAAGTCGAACGGTTGGGCTCTAGTTTTCAGATAATATACAAAAAAAAAAAAATCTCAAAACTTAAAATTGGTACCTTCAACAATGAAATTTGATAAGAATAAAGAGTTCAGATTTTCGGAGAAGAATCAGGTTAAACTCAAGGCTTTGGTTGAATTAGCAGCTAAAAATATCACAAAATCGAAAAAGGGATTTGACATCAACCATAATTAGTTAAATGTTGATTATCTAATCACTCTAGTATTCAACAAAAGAGTAAAATCTTTATAGGAAGTTCTTCCCACTTTGTCAAACCTGACAGCTAGGAAACTCGTGCAGAATCCAAATTGTGGGTTCTGTGGGATATATCTGATGCATTGCTGTAAGTATGCAAGAAAAGTTTGGAAGCTATATGGTTTTATAGTTTGATATATATTATAAATCTTATAATTCCCCTAATTTCCCTTTTCAGTTTCTTTTGCAGTTCCTTTATTGGTTTGGATGAAAAGCTGGATCCTTATGGCAGGTTTTGAAAGCGCAGAATGTCTAACGCTGCTGCATTGTGAAGGTTAAATGGTAAAAAAATTGATTCCCCCTGTCTCATGTTTAAGCTTAATACTGATGCTGCTACAAATGGGGCTGACGATTTGGAAGGTAAAGGGATTGATGATATTGATTTTCGTCATCTTCAGTATTTTCAACTCGTAATCCCTTGTTTCGTTGAATACGGCTACAAAAGTGAAAATTCTCCGATGCTTAAATCAGTAAACATTGAGGTTTTCGTTTTGTGTAAGAATTTTAGCAACACAACAATATCGTAAAAGATGATGTGTTTATTTTCTTACGCTGAAGGTAAAGCAAAGCTGGTCTGAAAGGGTAGTGAGATATTCTCTATCAACAAAACAATTGATGTTGGAAGTCAGATGTGGAATCTTCTCTTTCTCTACGTCTACTGTTCACAGGGGGTACTGTTTACATGAAAAACATAGTATATCTTATATTTTGTTAGCCTTTTGTTATGGTTACAACCCACCACCAATGAATGTAAGACATATATAAGTCTCTTGTGCGAAGTATATAATGTGTATTTTTGGTTAAAAGAAATCCTAATTTAGAGTGAAAAAAATCAATACAAAAAAATTCTACATTGTGGCTGTCTGAAATACTCTGTTTTTCTTTTGTTTTGTTGCTGATTTTTTAATTTTTTGCTTTGCTTCAGTTGCTGCATCATCTCCTTCTTTGATTTATTTGTTTGGATAATTTGTTCGAGGAGTTAACAACCTAAATTTTGTGACATTTGTTGAAACTACAGCCAACATTTTTTGATATCAAAACAAGGTTGTGAAAATTAGGAAAAGTTGAGATATAAGCCAAAAACAAGATGGCCAACACAAACTCTTGAAGCCCCATAATCCAGCAACCTTATGTTTCTATTTTTCATGGAGAAAATATGATTTTGGTGGATGAAGATAAAAACACTTTTCATCTCATTGGATCTTAGGATTTAATAGAAAATGGCTATTCTTTAAAGTTTGAAAGAATAGTTGTGTTATTTTTTATAAACAAAATGAGAAGTTGATTGTGGCTAACATAAGGATGAAAAACAGAAGCTTTATGCTAAAATTTCTTTATGTTAAGGATGTTGCATTGAAGATCAAAACCATGGGTAAGTCTTGACTTTGGCATAAAAGATTTGGGCATTTAAATTTTGAGAGTTTAAAATTATTATAGCAAAAATATAAGGTAGATGACCTTCTAAAAATAGAAGAACAATAAAGAGTATGTGAGGGATATACACTTGAAGGCATCATAGATAATCTTTTCCAAAAGAAGTAGCATAGAGAACAAAGCAAGTGCTCGAACTAGTGTATAGTGATGTTTATGGGCCAATGAATACCACATCCCATGAAGATAACAAATACCTCATTCTCTTTATTGATGATTATTCAAGAATGACATGAGTATTTTTCATAAAACAAAAATCTGAAGTGCTTACAATCTTAAAAAATTCATCAAAATTTTAAGAAGTAAAAAAGGTAAAGAACATACCTCTAATTAAATCAACAAGTTTTGTGAAGATGAAGGTGTAGATAGACAACTTATGGTGGGCTACACTCCACAACAAAATAGGGTATCTAAGAGGAAAAATCAAACGGTAATAGGGATGGAAAAATTCATGTTGCATAAGAGCTTACCTAAAGACTTTTAGGTTGAAACAGTCCAAACAATTGTATATTTTATAAATAGAGTACCACTAAGGCTTCGAGCAACAAAACTCTCATAGAAGCTTGGAGTATGAGAAATCCTTGTATTAAGCACTTGAAAGTTTTTAATTGCATGTGTTATACCCAAGTTCCAAAAGAAAAGACAAAAAAGCTCGATGAAATAAGAGATAGGTGTATCTTTGTTAAGTTATAGCTCACATTTATAAGGTTATAAATTATTGAAGACCAAAAAAATTGTTGTGAGTAGAGAGGTGATTTTTTATGAGAATATTAGTTATAAATGGGAGTAAGAAAAACTTAAAGAAAATTTGTTTCGATTGGTAAGATGCAGCCTAGTTCATCTCAAATTAATGCCAATGTTAAATAATCCTCTCTATCTTCTTTACCTAGCTCTCCAAGATCATCAAGTAATGCATAAAGTTTTAATTTGTCTTTATCAAAGTCAACTCTAACAAGAATGAAAAGCTTGGATGAAATTTAAAAAAGCTGTAATTTTTGTGTTATTAAACTTGAAAAGTTTGAAGATACAATCAAGGAAAAGACTTAAAAGCAAGCTATGAAGGAAAAAATCGAAGAAATTGAAAAGAACAACACTTGGGAGCTCATTGATAGCTAAATAACAAATAAGTTATTGAGGTTAAATGGATTTATCAGGTAAAATACAATTTAGCTGGTAAGGTGTAAAGATATAAAGTAAGACTAGTTGCGAAACCTATTTACAGCAACCGGTATTAATTTTCAAGAAACTTTTACTGGGATTACAAGACATAACATCATTGGAGTCCTCATGGCCTTAACAGCATAAAAAGGCTAATTATTGTACTAACTTGATGTGAAATCAACTTTCTTAAATGGAGAGTTACAAGAAAAAGCTTTTGTTGATAAACCACAAGATTTTGTAGTCAAGAGTGAAGAAGACAAAGTGTGCAAACTCAAAGAAAGCTTTGTATGGGCTCAAAGAAGCTCCTAGAGCTTGGTATAGTCAAATTGATTCCTACTTTAATCTAAAAAAATTCATAAAGAGCAAGAGTGAGCAATATTATATGTAAAGAAATAAGGTATGTTAGATATTCACATTTGTTGCCATTTATGATGATGATTCCTCATTTATGAGTAATAATGAAAACTTTATAAATCAGTTTAGAAATGAAATAATGCAAAAATATGATATGAGTGACATGGGGTTTTTGAGATAGAAATTTACCAAGATTGAGATAGGGTATTTATATATCAAAGGAAGTATGCAGAATATTTTAAAGAAGGAAATAAAGGCTGCAATATTGTAGCTGCACCATTTGTTGTAAATGAAAAATTGAAGAAAAAAGACGAAGGGAAAAAAGTAAATGCAACACATTATAGAAGTTTGATTGGGAAATTGTTTTATCTCACTGCAAGGCCAGATATAATGTTTGCAACAAGTTTGTTGTCAAGATTTATGAACAACTCTAGCCATATTCATCTTGGAATGGCAAAAAGAGTGCTAAGGTATATTCAAGGTACCATAGAGTTTGGAATCAAATTTTGGAAGAACACAGAAATTAAGTTGATAGGCTTTTATGATAGTGATTGGGGTGGCTGTGTTGATGGCATGAAAAGCACAAGTGGCTTTACATTTTCTTTTGGCTCATATGTATTTTCTTAGTGTTCAAAAAAGCAACAAACCGTTGCTCAATCCTCAACTGAAGTAGAATATGTTTCAACCTTATTGGCAACATCACATGCTATATAGTTTAGAAGGATACTTGAAGCTACAGGAGAGGAGAAAGGAAAAAGAATATCATTGCATTGTGACAATAAATCAACAATTACAATGGCCAAGACTCCAGTTCATCACAGCAAAAGCAAGCATATAGCACTCAAGCATCACTTCATTAGAGGAATAGTTAAAGTTAGTGAGATTCAACTTGAATTTTCTAGGTCAGAACAACTTGCTAACTCGTTCACAAAAGCTTTGCCAAAAATAAAAAATTTCAACAACTCAGGAAAGTTATTGGAGTTCAAGAATAGCACATTAAAGAGAGAAATGTTAATGTTAATGTGTTGAGTTTTGGGTACCATTCATGGGGTAGTATTCACATAAAAAATATAAGGTATCTTGTATTTTTTTTATCTTTTTGTTATGGTTATAATCCAGTAATAGATGTGAGACACATATAGGTCTCTGGTGGGGAATACATAAGATATATTCGTGGTGAAAAACCTAATTTAGAGTAAACAAATAAACACAGAAATATGTTGCATTGTGGTTGTCCGAAATACTTTGTTTTTCTTCTATTTTCCTGCTGATTTTTTAATTTTCTACATTGCTTCAGTTGCTGCATCATCTCCTTCTTTGATTTATTTATTTGGAAGGTTTGTTTGAGGAGTTAACAATCTAAACTTGGTAACGTTTGTTGAAACTACAGCCAACATATATAATCTGCCCATGGGCCCAAATATGTTGTTAATTTTATAAACTTTAAAAATTAAAATTATTGTTATTCTAATTCATAAATTGAAAATTATAAGGGATTTTTTGAAAAAAATATTTAAAATACTTGTTAATATTGGGCAATCAAAGAGTATTTGTCATTTTTTTCAAAATTCAATGTAATATCAGTTACTAGTTGATCATTATTTAAATTGATTTATTTTTTGTCAAATTTAAGGATATATCTATTAAAACTCTATAATTTTGCAATCTTAAATGATGAAAATGATAAATTTTTTATAACATCTTAATTTAATGTTCAATAACTATATCTCGATTATATATATTTTTTATTGAAAAAAAGAATTAAGTTTTTCATCGAAGAGTTCTGTTACTCTTTATTGGACAAAACTGGCTTGAAGACTTCGTGGTAAAGCTTACTACAAGTAGCCATAATCAATTTGCCATATTGATAGGCAACAATGATAATGACCCCGCAAATCCGCGCAACGTATAACATGATAATACCAATCAAGTCTGGAAGAAAGATAGAGAACAGCGAGGCTGAAGCAAGAGATCCCGAGATGATAGTAGCAACGCCTCAGAGTTGGAAGGTATTTGCTTGATGAAGTCGAGACTCCATGCAAGCCACTAGTGCAAAGCTGTACAAGACTGCAGCTATCAGAGAAGCCCTCGTATTTAGTGGTTGTGTTTCGAATAAAGACTTGGGA
This sequence comes from Azadirachta indica, assembly GCA_022749755.1. Classification (NCBI taxonomy): domain Eukaryota; kingdom Viridiplantae; phylum Streptophyta; class Magnoliopsida; order Sapindales; family Meliaceae; genus Azadirachta; species Azadirachta indica. Next base: position 3,919,155 of record CM040444.1, on the reverse strand, counting down.
TACCCTGAACATTTGCACTCGAGATATTGATGACTATCAAAATAATAAAACCAAAAACGGCAAGGCATTGCATCGAGGAAGAAAAGATATTGAATCACTGGTAAATATAATTTGGCAAACTATAAATTAAAGTTGAAGGGAGGCAATGTGAACTTCTCACAATTTTGTGGAAAATGACCTCAGCGAATTAAAAGTCAAGGTTTGCTTTAACTTTATTTTGCTTTTGTTTGTGTTATGAATTCATAGTGGAATTTTCGTGTTAACGTCCGCAAGTGACGCTCGCTTTTAAATTTTGATAAGATTGTATTTATATAATAATTACTTAAAGACAACGATGATAATGATGCATGACACATCTCGCATTTTATTAATTATTCAAAGTGAATGCGGAATTCTGCACAATCCGTACATATATATAACATAAAATAAAGAGATCATGTCTCTTCAATTTTACAAAATTAGTGGAGTTCAAGTGTACGGCAGACAAATATATAACATAAAATAAAGAGATGTCCCTTCAATTTTACAATCGGCAAATATATATTAATCCCTAACTTTATCTAATGTCCGGAATGTGGCAACCAGCACCCTTTACATTCACTTTTTCATGAAATTTATTTTTGTTGTCAGTATATTCCATATCCTTAAAAATAGAAATGTAGAAAACAAATAGTGAAGTTGTCTGATAATTGGGCACTGTTGGAATCTGAACAGATCCACCATAACTTATGTGGCTCCACCATTCAATCCACCATACTCTGCCGTGACTTCGTCTGTAATTGTCGGTGCATGAAAGCTCTAATCATCGGTATGTCTTTCCCACCAAATATTGCCCGGGACAGAGATGGTCCAGAAGCTAAATTGTCAAAATTAGGCTGCCATTTCAGCAACTTCAAGCATTACACGAATGAAAAATGAAGTTGACCTTGAAGCTTTTTCATGAAATGACTAAGAGAATCTCTGATCGATCAATATCTGTTCTGATTTTTTGGTTTCATCTTTGGCTTTGTTAGCACTTGGCAGGGAGAAACACCAAGCTCCAAAGCAGGTAACCACAACGTTTGTTGCTGTTAAAACGGCTACTGCATGCAAATTGATCAAAAATTGAATTCCAACATTACAGAGCTAGCAGACAGTTATGTTGTAACCAACAGACTATTGTAAGTATCGATCATAAGTATCATCAAACAAGCTGCTTAAGAGCCCTTCAAATTTTTGCAATTGATATTATTATTATTTATTAATTGAAATTATTTTTTATAAAAGCCAGCAATGAGAGTTGTATCTATAAATTTATTTGTTACTTTTCCAAACTTCAACAGAGCATCCATCACATTTCTGATTGCGTCCAAATCATTTGTTTTTTGTTAAAGATAAATGGTGGGGTTTTAGTGAAGAATAAAAAGTAAACTAAAATATAGAAAGTGGAACCTCTTTCCGCCGGATATTGCTTACTCTTCTTCTAATATGTTTATGACAAATAAATTAAAAGATACAAAGTGGTCGCAGTGGTAACGAAATGTTTAATTTAACTTCTTTTAGATTGAAGAGGTGGGTTTGGTGGGTGTGGATCTTATAATCCCCTAAATGAAAATGTTGATAAACTGCTTGTACCTTTTTGATTATTTTAAAAATATAAAACAATGATATTTTGTTATTTTTATTTTTGAAAATTTAATGAAACAACCTCTTCCTTTTTATATTTTTCTCCAAAAGAACCACAAATGCGTCAAGCAATTACAAAGCGCAGGGGTAAAGGATGCTGACATGAAGAATTAAAGCATTTCTTGTAACTATAATATAGTGGCTAGTTTACACCATATATAGTAAATAAAAATTAATATATTAAATAATATTTATTGATTGAGGGTGTTTGGCTATAAACTTTATAATATACTAGACATATATTCCAAAATTGCTCTAAATTTTAATTTTTAAGTTCTACCTGTTATAATCACCACCACCACTACCTCGTCTTAGCTTTACATTGCAAAAGAGCCGTCGCCGCCACCTCGTCCTTTGAAAGCAACAAACAACAATCATCACCGCCTCTTATTTCGATCTTTACACCCTAAGAAATTTAGTTATGCCAAGAAATTCTAATATCAATGTCAAATATAATTTTCCAAGAATTTTAATTGCAATACATCCAAATAAAAATAAAAATTCCGCAGCTGCATTTATATTGTATATAAATAATATACTGGACATGACGATTAAAATTATAAACTGCAATAGAAATCTGAATACATATTACGTATATATGTAAAAAAAAAAAAAAACAAATATGTAATAATAAAAATAATGCACATTAGCCACTAGCTACTTCTTTGTCTCTAGTTGAAGTAACAGAAGATATAACGGTCAGCTTCGAACGCAGCTTCAATGAAGACGGCGAGCAGAATGTTGTACACTTTATGCTGTCTCTGTGGGGGAGACGTTGTTGTGGTTGCTCTTAAACCAATCCCGGATGTTACCAGAGAAGATTTTGTGGTAAAACTTAGTACAAGTATCCATAAACAATTTGCCATATTGATAGGTAACAATAATAGTAATGCAGAAAATCCATGGAATATATAAAAGAATGATACCAATGAATTTTGGAAGAAAGATGGAGACTAGGGATATTGAAGCAAGAGATCCTGAAGTGACAGCAATAACACCTGAGAGTTGAAAGGAATTTGCTTGATGATGTTGAGAATCCATGTAAGCTGCAACTGCAAAGCTGTAGACGACTGTGGCAATCAGAGAAGCCCACATATTTTCTGGGCGTGTTTCAAACAAAGACTTGGGGTTGCCTTGAACGTTCGCACTCAGAATATTGAGGAGTGTCGAAATAATATATCCGAACACCACAGGGTATGGCATTGTGGAAGAGAAAATTGGGATACTGCAAAATCATAATAAAACAAAAAAAATTCAGAGACAAATTTGAGAAGTAAATATTAGGAAAACTATACGTACCAGGTTTGATATAGCTCTCTCTGGCCGACACTGACTGCTTTGCTAAATGATGTTTTTAATTATGTTGAAGGAGGAGTGTGCTTTGCTTATTTATAGTATTTAAAGATTAAGGAATTCATGGGAAACGTTGACCACATTGCCGCAGAAGACAGAAAGCTGAGTTTGAATTTGCTTTGCCTCCTAGCTTTTTTGTTGGCTTATATGCAAATTGTTGTGGGTTCTTAGTGGAGCTTTACGTGTTAATGACTACGGGAGCGGCACGCTTGTATGTTTAATTTAATTAACATGTTTGTTATATTCCTTACTTTTGTGGGAGTGTAGCTTTTATATGCGTTTTGATAACATTGCGTTTTTGTATGATAATATGTTGTTATATACATGCTTTTATATATGTTTTGATAAGATGATATTGTATGATAATAACTTAAAAAGAGAGAATGATCATATATAAGAGTGTCTGACGCACTCTCCATCATAGTTTGAAGATTATTAATTATTCAAAGAGAATGTGAAAGGCGACAGTCGATATGTATGTGTGTGTGTGTGTGTGTGTGTGTGTGTGTGTGTATGTATGTATGTATGTATGTATGTATGCATGCAAATAAAATAAGCGAAAAGTTCAAATGTACGATCCCGAGGTTAGAACCACTAACTTCATTTATGCTATATATATGCATGCGGCAAACATAAGAATTAAAGTATGATGGAGTGTGTGTAAGAATTATGTAACTTAAACTCCAATATATTTTATGTATTGTTACACCAATTTCTTTTAATAATATAAAAAATATCACGTAAAAATTAAAATTTTAACATAAAATTTGTAGTTTAAAATATATAACATAAAAAATGAGATATGTAATTTTTTTAATAAAAAAAAGGTGCACATGATAATATATTATAATCAATCCCGTAATACAAGTATCAGACAGTCAGAGAATCAATTTTATCATGTCAAATGACTTCAGCAAATAATCAAAGTTAGGGTTTGCTTTGACTTTATTTTGCTGTGCTTTTGTTCGATCGTGTAGCGAATTCATAGTGGAATTTACGTGTCCACGTCTACAAGTTGGGCTCGCTTTTTATGTCATTGCATATATCAATTACTTTTCCGGGAAATTAATCTACTTTTTATATTTTGATAACGTGAGAGAGATCAGAATGAAGGATAATAAAAGACATCTGCACGTGGCAAAACACTTTTTTTGTATTTCTTTTGTCATAAAATTTATTTTTGTTAGTTTGTCAATCATGATTAAACTACACATGCATGACGGTGACTATAAATTAATTTGAATACGTTTAATTTAATGCACAAATTAACGTGACAATGATGTATCATAACGAATATATATTTTATATTTTAATTTCTTGAATTTTAAAGAAAATAAATTATATAAAATATATGATAATAATATAAATATTTTATATTGATTGTCACGTTAATTTTCACAAAATTTTATTATTTGTGTAACATTAGTATTAACAATTGTTAATAATATTATTCAAATGAGTATTATTAATTAACAATTGTTTTACTATTATTTTGTAAAAGAAAAGTTAATGTTGGGTGTGGGTACTTGGAGTTGGTGGATCTGCTTTCATTGTCTTAACCAAAAGATGGCATGCTTAAGTTGGGGGCGAAAATTCTAGAAGGGATAATAAAGTGGATGAAGTACTTGATATGTACTTGATAAAAAGATATGGAGAGGTAAATTCTATTTGAACTTTAATTGAAAGAGAAAGACAAAAAGATATGGAGAGAGATGAGAAATTAAAAAAATAAACTAATTAAAAATAATATTACATACGAGTTATTAAAAAAATAGATTCCAAAAGTTACCTAATTTATTAAATAAAATTATCTACTAAGATTTAAAAATTTTATAAAAGATAAATTAGATTATAATGATAAATTATTATGAATTTGCTTCCCTAACCTTTTGCAATAATTATTTGTTTAGCGTAATAGTTCTTTGGATTCTCTTATACGTCTGTGCAATATTGTTTCGGTGAAACTGATTAATGAACTCCTCATCCTCCCGTTTCATGGCGTAAGCGTAATACTAATTAATGCTGCTACAAAATGAGACTGATGTTTTGGCTGGAGATGTTGAATGTGTAGAGCCTTTAACAATCCTAGAATTTAACTTGAAACTTGCTAGCTAAAGGCTCAGGATTATTAATTTGTCTTGGGCATTTATGTATGCCTGATTTAGAATTAGCTCACAGGCGGGATGGCCCGAGTATAAAGCAAATCTTGTAACACATCCCGATCAACAAATAAACTGCTGTTGGAACACAGATATGGCTTGTCTTTCTATATATATATATGAATTGCCTATGTGCTCATATAAGTTGTTGTATTGTTATTCTATATATATACATGGGTTCATTAATTTTGAAACTTTTTTAACTAATTTTTAATTGGTACAAGCGCAGAATGAGAGAATAATAGTGTCTAGATCAAATTATTTTTTAGCCTGAAGGAATATCTATTAAATCCCTGAATTTTCACGGTCTTGAGCAATGATAACTTATTGGTAACATCTTAATTTAATGTTCAATGACTAGCGGGATCTCGAAAATAAGTTTTCATAGTAAAATAAAAAAGAAATGAAGAAGAGAAGAAGATGGTGAGCTATCATTAGTATATGGATGGTAGCTAGCTATGTGCAAATAAAAAAAGATGATGGGATACAGATGATCTTCATTTTAGTTTCCTTTAATTTGAAATTTTAATGCCAGTGGATTAAACATATAATTAATTTGAATTGGTAGAAAGTGGGATGTCTTTCAGCCACTATCCCAGCAATCGATGTTTCTTCCTCTTCTTCTGACACAAAAATTAATAAAGAAAATACGATTTCAGAATAAAAAAGAATTAGATGATCAAAAAGGGTAGTGGTAAGCAAACTAAACGTCTGGGGGAGAAGTAAGGCAAAAGACTCCTTCCGTATATTTAAATAATTGGATACTGCACTTTTCTGATCATCATAAAATATTTACCGCTGTATAAAATGATAGTACCAATGAAGTTTGGAAGAAAGATGAAGACCAATGAGGCTGAAGTAAGAGATCCTGAAGTGATAGTAGCAACGCCTGAGAGTTGGAAGGAATTTGCTCGACGGAGTCGAGACTTCGCTTAAGCTGCAATCGCAAAGCTGTCGACGACTGCGGCAATCAGAGAAGGATGTGTAAAAGGACGAGTGTAATTTCTTTTGTCAGCTTTTGTGTTTAATAATTAATATTCTATTACATCACTTCTTTTTAAAAAAGAATACTACATCACTACTCTTATGCCTTTGATTTTTGAATTTAAATAATTTTTTATTTTTAATATAAGGGATATGAAAAAAGTCGATGAATATGCTTTTGCCTAACCTTTTTTTGGTAAAGAATTCTAAAATTAAGGGTAATTGTCAAAAATTAATCACACTTTCTTTATCTTAATTTAATTCCATTGAGGACAATTTATGAAAATTTATTTTTTCTAATACAAAAAATTACCTCAAATTCCTTCCTAATAAGATGAGCCTGAGTTTGACTTATAAACTTTTTATTATATAATAAAATTATTATATTATTAATTAGATTTTTTTATAATATAAATATTGATATCAAATTTCGTTACCTAATATCAACAGTTGATATTATTTATGAGAAAAAGAGAAAAAGTCAATATGTTATTATTTAATTTATAATAAACTAAAAGAAGAATCCAAATAAACAAAATCAATAGAAGATCAAGATAGAGAGATATGTGATTATCGAGAATCCAATACTTGAAAGAACTTGTATTAGTAATACAGGAGGTCAGATTATTTTATATGGAAGGGAGAAGTACACGACATAGGAAAAAAGAAAAGAAAAAATAAGTCTTTTTTTCTACATACAAATAAATTCACTAGTTGATATCATATGAAAAAATTTGGTATCAACAATAAATTTTATTCTTCTATTATAATTCCAAAAACTATATAAATTAAGAAATATATTTTAGTTTAGGAAACAATTGAAGTTGTATTAAAAAGAATTATGTGGTATAAATAAAACTTTAAATTAGTATAACATAATGATTTAATAATATTTATGTATTTTTACTCATTTTCCTGAATATTGAAATTGTAATTATTAGAAATTTTAAAAGCAGTGTGCTTTTGCACAAATAGTGGTGGAATATCACCTCCATTATAAAAATTATAATTAAAATATATCATATTAATATTATTTTTAAATATTAAGTAGGACGTTATAAATTTTTTTTTTAAAATTAGATGGAATGTAAATCTTACCGGTGAAATACCAAATATTTACCTTTTATTATTACTGGAAGTCAAAATAGTTTAAAAATATTGAAAATGCCCATTTTTAAATATATATATATATACAAATGTAATAATTATTATTATAATTATAACAATCAAATTTTTAACAATTGTAAAAATCCCATTTTTATAATATATGTACTTATAATTATTACTAACTTTTTTAATACTAAGTAAAATAAATTAGTGGTTTATTATAATTAGTATAATATTAAAGGCTAAGATTTAAAAATAACTAAAATTTTACTTAAATGAAAATAAAAAAATTTGTAAATATAAAAGCTTGGTAAAATATTAAATTAACTAAATTAAAATTAAATAAACAAAAAAATATTTTAAGTGGCTGTTGGACTGGGCCAATGTCCGAGATCTTGTTATTGAGCCCGGCTTTGTCGGCCCGTCAACAATAACAATATCCATACTACTTGATTCATAAACATAATTAACATATATCCTAGTTCGTGGATTCAGAGACGTGCTATGACTTGGCCATAAAATTGAAGGAACAATTTTTCCTTTTCGAAAAAAGAAATAATATTTCAACAACCCACCAATTTAGAAATGAAAATAACATATTTGTACAACTGCATTGAAGTCAGCATAATTAACTTTTTATTATTACTATTTAACATATTATTATTAGAAAATATTTGAGCAAATACTAAACATACTTTTAGATAAGTCAACATCTGAATTCCTTGTATATCAAAATAAGCGTTGAAAGAAATGGGCTGTCTATGCCATTGGAGTCAAGCAAACATCTAAGACAGGTCCAAGAATCCAACACTCACTTGGCCCAAATTAAAGAGCCCAATAACTGCCAACTTACAAGAGAAGACAAGGAATCAGTACAGTGCAGCTGCAGAATCAGCTACTGCATTGAATTTCAGATGGATTTTTGAGGGTGATGATTGCACAGTCCAAGTGTCGATGTATTTATGCGTGTACAACAACAGTCATGATAGCTTCTTCTGTACGCTGAACTAAAACAAAGCCAATTGCAAATATGAATAAAAAATTCTCTCAGCACCCATCTTCTCTATACACCCAATCCCACGCAGCTTCCAATTCTACAATGCCTATACTTACGTAGAAAGTGATAGAAGCTAGGTGGGACTTTCATCTGGGTGTATTAAGAATATTGATGGGCGTGGAAAGCATTCTCATAACACGTTTTAAAATTTTTCACAATTTTATTTACCCTTATAAGCTCCAACTATAATATATTGTTTTGTATTTAAAGCAAGGCACATATACTTGGCCAATTTTGGAATTACAAGCAACATTAATTGTTTGGTTAGTGAGAAAATAGCCAAGTTATAGATAACACAAAAGATGTAGATTAAATTGAAAGGAACTTCCTTTAGAAAATTCAGTTGGTTTTTCTGTAATGGTCATTTATATATAGTTGTAGAATTGCATTCGGGTGTGTTAAAGAATGAAAAAAAACAAGAAAAAGAGAAGCTATTCCGTTTATGGGTGTGGAGAGTACAAATCAATAACACCAACCAATTGATGGTGAAATATCTTTATGTGCGGCTTTGATTTTGGATGTTGATGTATTTATGTATGTATAATAGCTCTTGTATTATTATCAATAAATTTTATTAATTAAATTAATTAGTACTACAAAATATATTTTTACTCATTATACCAATTAATTTATGTTAAATATTTTGCTTTACACAGTCATAGAAATTCCAAAACGCTTTAGCATTAACAGCTCAGCTTCTTTTTTGTCTTCCATGAAAAGTTATTTTTTTAAATAAAAATACATAGAAAATGAGAAATCAGGTTAGTCTTGCCCTTAAAACTTGTTTTTTTCCTTAGTTCCCTTGCCTTTCCCTTGTGCTCTGCTCTCACCGACATCCGTCGTGAATTTCTCTCTACACCCATTTAAACCTTTAGGTTAAATTTTACTTTACACACACTATAAAATTTCAAAAATAACATTAATCAATAATCATTACCTTTGTACTTTATTTAATTTTACTTTCTACACCCAACATTCATTTTATTTTTATTTTTTTATTTCGTTTAGTTTGCTTTCAATTTCCCTGTTCTCACTACTCTTTGGAATTTTTCTCCGCACCCATTTATTCGAAATATTGTAACAGATAGATATTTGGAATTTCAAACAGCATGGTTTGGTCGTTGGACAATAAGTATATTGTAAGAAATATGAGAGAAAAATGCAGAAAGTAGGTTAAGAAAATTCTATTGATTTTACTCTTGAAGAATTACATCGAATAAGTGCAATATTTAATTTCTTTTTGACACCCAACATCATTGACACCCATAAAATTAAAGCAAAACTTCCATCAAAGGGACAAAAAAAATTTCTTTATGTGTTAAAAACAATCTTTGAATTACAATAGATTCTTGATCAAACAAATGCTATGTATTTATAACAAGCTAATAAGATTTGACATTAAATTATAAAATTATATAAAATAAAATTTGAAAAACTTGCACCTAGATTTTAATAGCTCGATCTGTTTAATTGGAAGAAAGTGATTGTTATTTTTTTAATTATTTAATTAAAATGATATATTTAACATAATTATTATACTCTCCACACCTAGGCCCACCGCACCTAACTTACTACCTCATTGCCGGCAAGCCTAGCTATAAAATATGCAGCACACATAGAATTTGCATTCAGCGACTCAAGCGGCAACTTTATCAATGAATTTTAAGAATAAAATTAATAGACTTTTTCTAACCAAATTTCCTTTAGATTTTCCTGCATTTCTTGCTCATTTTTTTAAAATTTTCTAACAAACCAAAAAAAATATTCTTAACTTAACAAATATTTGTTTTAATTTTTGTAATTTACAAGAATAGAGTACATGTGCATATTATTAGAAAAATATACTTTTAAACTGTTTAAATAATATCTCAATTCATGAAAGTAAAGATATTACTTAAAATATGACTAAAATAGCTATTTAAGATATTTAATATTATTTTTTTCAAATATAAAAATTGTCGCCAAAAAATATAATAAAAAATGTAAAATTTTAGATCTTAAATAATGGGTGTCTGGAGAAGGTGGCCGAAAATTTTTAAATAATAATTAAAGGACTATATATTTAACATTGAAAATAAGACTTTTATTTTTTCACTACAAGCAATAATGCTCTCTACACCCATCTTCTTAATACACCCAATCCCACTTCGCTTCCAAAGAGCATTGATGTGTTTGACTATTGACTCCCCATAATCCATCACTCTTAACAAAACGGCGTTGTTTCAACACTTTTATCTTCAGAAAGAGAAAAAAAGAAAAAGAAATTCCCTTGTTCACACTTCCCTCTTGAATTTCTCTCTAAACCCATTTATTGAATGATATATATCTATCAATTGCTCCAGGGAATATCATTGAATATTTATAAACACCCAACAAAATCATTGACAGCGAAAGTAGTTGTGGATTCTAGAAGGAAAGAATACTTCTTTGACTTTATTTGCAATTGAGGTAGCTAACTCTTACTGATTTGTACTACATGTCTGCCTTAGCTACAAACCCAGAAAATAAATCAAAAGCAAGCTTCCATTAATGCATGGGAACAACTTATTTAATCATCAACAAAACATTATTTAATTGTCAATTAATACCAACAAAAGATATTCAAGAATCATAGGATTGGATTAATTATTTGAATATAGAAAGAAGATATCACTCTTTTTCAAAAAGCATTTACATTAAATTACAACATACGTACTCTTGGTACAAATAATAAATAAATAAATAAATAAATATGCAAGTGTTAACGTATCCATATATCTATGTATAACAACAGACCCAATCCGTCTTCTCAACACCCATCTTCTCTATACACGCAATCCCCCTCGGCTTCAAATTCAACAATGCTTAAGATTTAGCATCGCTTACATAGAAAGTACTAGAATTTATCATTAATTATGTAACAATTTTCAACGTGTGCAATTAAGTCTCTCTCCTCTGCATCTATTATTTATGTTGTTGTTATGCATATATGTATGTATGTATGTATGTATGTATGTATGTATGTATGTATGTATGTATGTACTGAGCAATTATTTTTTCTAATTTGGAGATTGTTTTTGAAGGAATAAAGAAAGCAAGAAAAGCAGGCAGGGCAATTTTCTGTTTTCCAAAAATTGTAGAAAACGACACAGTTTTTGTTGGAGTTCGAAGTCGTGGAAATTAAACTCGTGGGACTGGCCATCTGGGTGTGCGAATATGGGTGCGGAGAGTATATTCCTTTAGAGTGGTAATTAAAATAGTATTATTTTATCTTAATTAATATATAATATACGATTTTCATTTAAAAAGTTCCCATCCATCTTCTCAATATACCTATTATCTAAACTTCCAAAAAAGAGAAATAAGATTTTATTGTCTGCCCACAATAATATATTGTTTCGTATTTTGGGTAATAGGCAACTAAGGCAAGCTTAATTGCCTATTTTTAAATTGCAAAAATAATAAAAAATAAAAAGTATAATCATTTAATTATATTATCGTCGGAGCTATGGGTCTTTTTGTTGACGTGCTAAAATGTGAGTGATGCACGTGATTGGGATGCTTCCCTATAGAAAATCAGAAGCAAACTTCCATTAAATGGAATCTACACAGAAGCAAATATTGGAAAATTAAGCCAAGCATGAAAGTGAAGTGCAGGCACAGAAATGAGAAACCCCTGACATGAAATTACGATAATTGTTCCATTTAATTAATAGGTAAGTTGTTGTCTTCTTTGAATTCACTTGAAATTGACCCGTAATTTATGATAACAGAAAGGGTAGGTAGAAAAACAACCCCATAACAACATATTGAATTATTAATAATAAAACAAAAGATTACGAATCATAGGATAAGAGTTATGCTTTCAATATATATAGAAATAAGATCATATCACTGTTACAAACAATCTTTGCTAAAAAACAAGTACTACTTCCAATTACTACAACAATATGCCCATAAATAACCAACCATCAGATATAACAAGATCTAGCTAGCATCATATATAGCTTTTGTATATGCTGAAACAAATCCAAACATGAATCTATAATCATAATACAAACTTACACCGACTCCCGTTGCTGCTCGATTGCGGTTAACATGTTGTTGTTGTTGTTGCCATTAATCCGATTCCAAGTATTGTTGAAAAATGGCTTCAAGACTTCGTAGTAAACCCAACGAACACCATCCAGGAACAAGCTCCCATATTGACACACAACAATGGTGATAGCTGCGCAAATCCACGCAGCACACAAGATGATATAACCAGCAGAGCGTGGAACGAAGGTGGAAACCAGCGAGAGTGAAGAAACAGATCCCAGAACATAAGCAATAAAGCTCCAGAAATGGTTGTAATTCGCCTGATGCTGCTGTCGAGCTCGAGCATCAGCTTCAAGTGCCAGGCAGTACACGAGTTTGGCTACCAGAAATGACCATATATTTACCGCGTGTGTTGCCAACAAGCGCTGAGTTGAACCTTGAACGTTTGCACCCACAATTCCGATGAGAATCGAATTCAGATTCTGGAAAACGGCAGCGTTTGACATTGAGGAAATCCGAAAAGAACTCAACAAAAATATAAAGTAGGTTAGATTTTGTGTGAATGAAATCTGAAACTTGTTGATTGTGTGGCAGAATGGAAAATGGGAAGTGTTGGATGTATTTATAGGCTCTCATAGCAATGAGGTAGAGTTTGAGCAAAGAATTTAAGTTGGGGGGTTGAAGATGAGTCATGAGGGACCGGGTGTGCAGAGTCTTCTTTTTCTTAATGTAAAGATAATGTTAGGACCTAACTCTCTTCTGTTAAAAAGAAATAAAAATTTAAAATTTAAAAAAAAAAAAAGTCAAAGCAAACCGAATTTGTCATTGTGTAAGTCAACAACAGGTTCATGCTCTCTGGAAGCTAATTAAGTGGCGATAGGTCTATCAAGAAGGCGGGTGTGAAGAGTATTTTTAGGGTAAACATAGAGTTTTAATTTGTTAGATATGCATATAGATTACTTTAATTATCATTTGGTATTTTTCTATCCATCTTCTCAATACACCCACTATTTAAGATATAAAAAAATTAAATTTTTACTCTATTCACTCCTTATAAGTTTATTATTAAAACTATTAAAATTATATTCTTTAATTTCTTTTTTATTGTATTTCATTATGATATCTTTTGAAAAGTATTAGATTTTCAATCACGTTTGGATCACAACAAGAGACTTCAAACACAAAGTAGCTAGCTAGCCGAAAAAAAAAAATATTATTTTTACTTTATACACCCACCACCCCCCATGTCTCTTTGAAAGATTAGGAACTCGTGAGTTTTAATGCATTTTCCTTTAGTTCCGCTTGCCTTTTCCTTGTTCTCACACTCATTTATTCAATAAATGTATTGTTGAAATGCTTAGGTCAAATTATTAATCTGTACACCCGTTGAAATTTCAAGACTAACCTTGATCATGCTTTAATTTGAGTACTTTATTCTGTTTTGCTTTGTACACCCACTATCCATCATTGACAACTCACGAGCTTGCTTCTTAAAACTTTTTGCGTTCATGGGAAGTGCACCCTCCAAGACAATAGAGAGACTGATGATCATAGATGGTTTGAAGGGTTGAGTATCTAAATTTTCATGTTCTGGAAATAAAAAATATAATTGGTTTATTTAATTATTTATAACATATTGTTTTGTATTTTAAGTAAGTCCTATATACTTGGCCAATTTTGGAATTACAAACAACATTCATTGTTTGTTTAGTAAGAAAATAGTAAAGTTATATATGCAGAAAAAATTGAAAGAAAGAAACTTGGCCAAGAAAATTTTATTAGTTTTTCTGTAATGGTCATTTATATGAAGTTGTAAAATTGCATTGGGTTGTGTTAAAGAATGAGAAAAAGAGGCCGTGCCTTTTGCAATGAGATGGGTGTGGAGAGTACAAATGAATACTATCCACCGATTGATCAAGAAAATTCTCACGTGCGGCGCCTTTGATTGGCTCATTAGGCTTCCCGATATGTGGGACCATGATTATGACGTGCCAATTCCATTCCACCTAAGAACAAAACGACACAGTTTTGTTCAAAGCTCAGAATCTTAGGTCTCAGAATCCCGACATGTGGGCCCTCAAGACTAATGCCTTTTTTTGTTAGGTCTCTGCCTTTCCCTTGTGCTTAGTTCTCACCGGCATCCTCTAGAATTTCTCTCTACACCCATTTATTCAATATCTTTTATTATAAGTTTTAGGTTTAACCTTTTATTTTGAACACCCACGAAATCATTGCCAGAGAGTTTGTTTTGCCCTAAAAATAAAAAATCACTGAGTTGCTGTCTTCTTTGACGTCATTTGCAATTTAGCTTTCTAATTTAATCGGTTCTTGCAACAGAAAGTAAACCAGAAAATCTAAACGCAACTTCCATTAATGGTTACGGAACAACAAAATATTCTTTACTCCTTCAAAAAACAATCTTCAAATTATAATAAACAATTGCTCAATACATAATATAAGCTTAAACAAAGCCAAATGTGAATATGTGTTCCTATATCTATAGCCTAATAGCTGAAATAATTTCTTGGCCAATCTAAACAAGCACGGTTGCCTGCTGCTGCTTGGTCTCGGTTAACATCATGTTTTTGTTGTCGTTGTTATTGCCTTTAATCAGATTCCAACTATTGTTGAAAAATGGCTTCAAGATTTCGTAGTAAACCCAACGACAACCATCCGCAATCAAGCTCCCATATTGATACACAACAATGGCGATGGCCGCAAAAGTCCATGCAATTGATAGTACAAACATAGTTATAATCTATGTTAAATGTGTATATATGTGTATATATATGTATATATATAGTGGTCACGTGTCTAAAGACCAATTCATAAATAACATATTTATATAAAGAAAATGAAACCATATCTAAGTTCCCATATAAATAATATATTGTTCTGTATTAATTTTAAGTAAGGCATACTTGGCCAATTTTGGAATTACAAACAGCATTGTTTGCTTAGTGAGAAATGAGATAAGAAAAAGTGCAGAAAATTTTGAAGGAAACTTGATAAAGAAAATTCTATTGGTTTTTCTGTAATGATCATTTATATGCAGTTGCAGAATTGCATCTGGGGGTGTTAACGAACGAGACAAGGAAGCCATATACTTTAATTACGCTGTTTTACAACAAGAGGGGTGCGGAGAGTATTATGTTAAATTTATAATTATTTAATTATTTAATAAAATACAAATTAATACCATCAACCGATTGATAAAAACAATCTGACGTGGCGGCTTTGATTGGATAATTGACATCCTGATGCTTTGGACCATGATTATGACGTGGCAATTTCTATTCAGTCGTGTGTATGAGAAAAAATGTTCTGATTCTACGACGAGAAAAGCTAACAAAAATTGTGGAAAACGATGCAGTTTTGTTCAAAATTCAGATTGCGGAAAGTCAACAAAATGCTAGAAGCTAAGTGCGACTGGCCGCCCGGGTATGTTAAGAATATGGGTGTGGATAGTAACTTAGGGAGCAAAATAAAATAGTCGTGTTCTGTCTTAAAATATTTTCATTTGAAAAGTTGCCATCATCTCAATACACCCATTATTTAAAATTTAAAAACATTAGATTTGTACTACTTTTCCGCAACAAGTTGTTTTGTATTTTGAGTAATACGCTTGCTTTCCTATTCTTGTAATTACAAAAATAATCACAAAAATTTTGTAAGCTGAGAATATTATTTCGTTTTAATTTGAGAAAATAGTAAGAAAATGAGACGAAAATGCAGAAAAATTTACTAGAATATTGACGCTTAAGAATCTATCTTCCACAAACATTTCACGGTGATCAAATTGTAGAACTATTTAACACTTAAAAATTTATTCTCTATACCCTTACTTTTATAAAACAATTATGTTATAATAATTTTTTATAATTGAATTGTCACTAAGTTTTAATCACATGAAAGTTTACAATTCTTTTAAATAATCTAAACCCTCTTTTAACTTTTTCTTTCCTGAAAAGTTATTTTAAAAAAAAAAACAAAAGAAAATGAGAAATCTAAGTTATTGTAGTATTGGCCTTAAGATTAATACTTTTTGTTACTTCCTCTTGTCTTCCTCTTATGGTCAGTTCTTACCGACATCCCTCTTTAATTTCTCTCTACACCCATTTATTCAATATATCTGTTATTAAAAGTCTTAGGTTTAACCTTTTATTTTGAAGACCCACGAAATCATCGCCAGTGAGTTTTGTTTGGCCCTGAAAAAGAAAAGATCACTGAGTTGTTGTCTACTTTGACTTCATTTTAACCTTCATATTTAATTGGTTCTTGCGCCAGAAAGTAACCCAGAAAATCTAAACCAAACTTCCATTAATGGAACAACAAAATATTCTTTATTCCTTCAAAAAATACTCTTCATGATCAAATTACAATAAACACTTGCTCAATATATATATGCATGCTTAAACAACGTCATATATGAATCCGTACTCCTTTATCTATATCTCCATAGCTGATATAATTATTCTGCCAATCTAAAGTTGCACAGTTGCCCTCTGCTGCTGGGTCTCGGTTAACATGTTGTTGTTGTTGTTGCTGTTGTTATTGCCTTTAATCAGATTCCAAATATTGTTGAAAAATGGCTTCAAGATTTCGTAGTAAACCCAACGACAACCATCCGCAATCAAGCTCCTATATTGATACACGAAAATGGCGATGGCCGCACAAATCCATGCAATTGATAGTATGATATAACCAGTAGGGTGTGAGACGAAGGTGGAGACCAACGAGACCGAAGAAACAGATCCGGAAACAAAAGCAACGAAGCCCCAGAAATATGTGTAATTTGCTTGATTCAGCTGTTGAGCTCCAGTCCGGATAAAATCATCAGCTTCAAGTGCCAAGCAGTAGAGGAGTTTGGCCCCCAGAAATGACCACATATTTAGAGCGTGGGTTGCCAAGAAGGGCTCCGTTGTGCCTTGTACATTTGCACCCACAATTCCAAGAAGAACCGAATTGATATACCAGAAAATAGCTGTGTTTGCCATTGATCTGGAAATGAAACTATGATCACTACGTGCATAACCAAAACAAATATATATCAAAAGCTATGTAAGCATATGTAATCCATGGAATATATATCAAAAGCTATGTAAGCATATATAATCTATGGATGTATTTATCTAGACTGACCTTTGGAAGATTTTGATTTACTCGAAAGCTAATTTGGCTCCTTGAAGATATTTGTTTATGCAGATAAAAAGAAAGAGAGAAGATTGGGTTAGTTAATTAAGTGCAGGGTGAGCAAATTTATATAGATAGAGAGAGGGGAAAGGGCTTGCACATGTTGAAAATTATAACATAAATAATAAATCAATTTCACACTTTGAAAGCTCAGTGACTCCGACCCCATCATCTCTCTTTTCTTGTCGCTTAAGGTGCTTGCGCAAGTAAAAGCAGAGAGAGAGAGAGAGAGAGAGAGAGAGAGAGAGAGTGATAGCGAGAGAGAGAGAGAGCGAATGTGTCTCTGATGTAATTTTCTTACAATTACTTTGACAAAAGAAAATTAACACATTGATGGTTTTAAAGGTGGTTTTCAAATAGATATTAAGGTCGAAGGTCATAGTTGAGATGTCGATCTGCCTACAGCTATCAACACTTACATAATATATAACTATATATATATATATATATTATTGGAGGACCCCACAGTTAGTACATGTATTGTGGGTCCCATTTCATAACCCTATCTTCTTTTCTCTCTTTAGTCTTCAGTTTTAGGTGGTTGGCTCTTCCCGAAAGTTTAGGCCCCAACCCTAAGTACGCTAATGTACATGACACCATTACTTTTCATTTTCATGCATATCTATTTTTGGACCATTCATTCTTCTTTCCCGTACTCCATTATAAATTAAAATTTATTAATATTACGTAGGATAAATTAAAAATTATCTATTCCCTTAACCGATCTAAAGGTATAAGGAATTTGGTCAAAGTATAAATAATATTGATCAAAATAAATTGAATTTAAATAATGATCTTTTTGATAATATTAAAAATTTTTTTATCTAACATATAAAATACACTGATCAAAATAATATTTCTTAAAATGTTAAAAATCAAAATAAAATTATTCTTTTCTTATAAGGGCAAACATAATTCTATATAGTTAAAATATGGGAAAAAACATTGCTTGATGCATGTGCCTTTAGTGGACAAAATACAAAGAGACAACATTTCTTTTTTGCTGGTCTTCTTGCATTCAGCTCACCAAAAAACACACGTATATACTCCTTTATAAGATTTGACAATAAAATTATATAAAATAAAATTTCAAAACTTGCACCAAGATATTAATAACTTGATCTGATTAGGAGGAAATGAGTGTTATTTTTTCAATTATTTAATTAAAACAGTATATATTTAACATTGAAAATAAGAGTATTTTATTTTTACACTACAAACAATGCTCTTCACGCCCGTCTTCTTAATACACCCAATTCCACTTCGCAGCTTCCAAAGAGCATTAACACGTTCAATATTGACTACCCATAATCCATCACTCTAAACAAAACGGCGTTGTTTCAACAATTTTTAATAGCATAAAACGGACCCTCCCTGCCTCCCTTTGCTGCTGCACAATGGAAGACGACGCGTGGGACTAATCAATCGTCGATGAGAATTGGCCATGTCATACTCGTGGTCCCACTTGTCAAGACGATAAAAATGGCCCACGCGATTTTTCATCATCACTTCGTTGACGGTATTGATATGTATTAGGTTAATTAATTAATTATAAATTAACATAAAAATACTCTCCACACCCATCTTAATGGAAACGGCCTCATTTTCTTATCTTCTTAATACACCCACCGTCCATTACCTACGACAGCTCACCGTCTTCTTTTTCCTCCTCTTCCTGCCGCATCTTCTTTCATAAAAAAGTTGTTTTTTAAAGGATCAAAAAATTAAAAAAATAATAACTAAACTCTTCTTTTTAATTTTCTCTCCAAATTAAGGAAACCAAAATAAAATTACTTTCTTCAATTAGTTATCATCAAACTTACATTTTCTTTTTTACAGTTTATATATTTGAACTTTCACTACCATTTAATTATGTACTTTATTGGTTAAACTAAATATTTTAATTTAATTTGGTTGAATCTCAATAAATAATGGGAAGGTTATATTATAATTTAATATTTATATTCAACCATTTTTTCATTTCTCTTTTAAGAAGGCTTGCGAAGTGAAAATCAAGTCACCACATTGATTAAATTTGAATATTAAAATTTCGTTTACAAAACATAATATGTTAATATTCATTTTAATAAAATTAAAATTTATTTTATAGCTATGAATATAATTTTAATGGTCTTATTTAGTTTTAAAAAATTATAATGCAACCTGCTTTAATAAGTAAAGTTAGATTGAATATTTAAGTAGGTTGAAAAAAAAAGTAAATCTATTGAGTAGATTAATTTAAAGAATATTTTAAGGGGCTTAGATTCTTAGAACATATTTTCGATCAAAATTTTGTCGAAACACATATTAAATAATTAGTTTTCACATTCGTATTTCCTTTATTTCTTAGAAACAACAATTGAGAGTGCTAATTTTTACACTTTCCCCTAGTTCTCAGATTCCCAGTGCATACTTTCCTCTCGTATTTCTCTCCACACCCATCTCTTATCCAATATATTTGTCATATATTAGCATTTTTAGGGTAAATTATTACTCTGTGCACCCATCAAAATTTCGAAAATAAACCTTAATCAGCAATCATGCATAGCATTTGTACTTTTTTATTTTGCTTTCTACATCTATTTGCTTTATTTTATTTTTAATTTCCTTTTAATTACTTGATTTAATTTCCCTTACCGTCAGCTTCAGAAAGAAAACACACAAAAAAAAAAAACTCCCTTGTCCTCGCTTCCCTCTTGAATTTGTCTCTATACCCATTTATTGAATATATCTAAGAAGAACTGTAGAAGAATTTTATTGAATATTTATGGACACCCAACGAAATCATTGGTTGGAAGTGGAAGTTTTGGATTTGGTCAACCCTAAATTAAAAGAAAACAATAACCAGCTTTCTTCGTTGAACTCATCTGCAATTAAGCCTTCTTGATTTGTACTACATGCCTTAGCTACTAGAAACCCATGAAATCAAAAGCAAATTATTAAGCTCTCCATTGATGGAACAACTTATTTAATTATTAACAAAACATTATTTTATTGTTAATACCAACAAAAGATATTCAAGAATTACAGGATGGGATTAATTATTTAAATATAGAAATGGATATAACTCTTTTTCAAAAAGAATTTACGTTAATTACAATTAATGCGACATACATACATACTTTCAGTGCAAATTAATAACAAATAAATAAATGTGCAAGTGTTGACGGATCTATATATCTATGTATAACAACTATCATGATCGCTTCTTCTCTGTGCACCCAATTCCACTAAGCTTCCAATTCAACAATGCTTAAGATTTTTAGCAACGCTTACATAGAATGTGCTATAATTTATTATTAATTATGTAACAATTTTCAACATGTGAAAGTAAGTCTCTTTCCTCTATCTCCATCTATTATTTATGCCGTTGTTATATATAAATATATATGTTAGTGAGCAATTGTTTATTGTAATTTGAAGATTGTTTTTTAAGGAATAAAGAATATTTAATTTAGGATAAGAACAAAGATTCTAACACTGAAGCAAGAAGAGCAGGCAGGATCAATTTTCTGTTTTCCAAAAATTGTAGAAAACGATACAGTTTTAATTTGTTAGAGTTCAAGTTATGGAAAGCAAACATGTTAACACGTTTTAGAAGCTAGGTGAGACTGGCCATCTGATCTGGGTGCGTTAAGAACATTAGGGGTGTGGAGAGCATTCAGTTTAGTTTGTGAGAAAATAGTAAGAAAATGACAAAATTTTGAAAGAAAGTCGGTAAATTAAGAATAATCTATTGATATTCTATGTACTACTGCCTCTATGTACCGAGATCCTTGCAAATTGCCCTTTATAGATGAACAACTAATTGCATTGATATCGACACAAGAAACTCTTTACTTTTATTATCTAACATAAAATAAAATTCTAATTATTTAATTATATGGGTCCTTTTGTTGACGTGCTAAAATGTGAGTTATGACTTGATTGGGATGCTCCCTGTAGAAAATCAGAAGGAAACTTCCATTAATGGAATTGTAAAGAAAAAAGTATTGAAAAAGCTAAGCTTGAAAGTGGAGTGCAGGCGAAGAAATGAGAAATCCATGAAAATAAAAAATAAAAAATAATTTCGTTAACGTTTCTGAGGACAGCGAGGAACATTAATTACTCTCGACACCCACACATTTACTTCTAAATTTTATGAGTTCTTTTTCTCACTTTACACACCCATCAAAATTTCAAAAGTAAGTTAATTTAATCTCACTTTTAATACAATATACTTAATCTCATTTTTCTATCTACCATCCATAATTTGCGATGAAAACACCTCACCATCTTCTTTTTCTTCCTCTTCTTCTTCTTCTTAATATATTCTCTCCACCCTTATTTTAATAAAAGAATTTGAATTATCATATTGTTTGATTTTAATCAAATTTTTATTACATAAACATTAATATTTCTTTTAAATAATTCAAACCTTTTATTCAATATAATATGAGTGATATAAAATTTCAAATCTCTTATATTATTTTTAAGAGTTTTTAACAGTTGAATTAATTAGTGTTTACGAAATATATATTTTTACTATCTATTAATATAAATTTTGTTAAATTTGTTTACTTTATACACCCCTTGCAAATTCCAAAACCCTTTGCATTTCTGTTTTGTTTTCCTATCTGCGCCTACCATATCCATTTTATCTTTTTCTTACAATTCCTTTACCTTTTCCTTCTTCCAAATTCTATTGACACGCCTCTTGAGTTTCTCTCCACACACCCATTTATTCAATGTATCTGTTATTAAAAGTTTTAGGTTCTTGGAGAGGTTTTATCAAAAAAAAAAAAAAAAGGTTTTAGGTTAAATTTCTACTTTACACACCCGCCCATTAAATTTCCAAAATTAACCATAATCAATAACCATACGATTGAAACCATTGTTGTCTTCTTTGACTTCATTTGCAATTTAGCTCTCATTAATCGGTCCATGCAGCACAAAAGCAACCCATAAAATGAAAGCGAAACTTCCATTAAAAGAACAACGAAATTTTCCTTATGTGTTGAAAACAATCTTTGCATTACAATAGATAGTACTTGATCGAACAAATACTACGTATGACACATAGCTTCTGTGTATATAAATATATGCTGAAACAAACCAAATATGAATCTTTAAAAAGCAATAAAAGGCTAGAATTAATTCCTCTGCATATCCAAACTTACGCGGACTCTCCTGGCTGCTCATTCTCAGTTGATATGTTGTCGTTGTTGTTGTTGTTGTTGCCGCAAATCCGATTACAAGTATTGTTGAAGAATGGCTTCAAGATTTCGTAGTAAACCCAACGACAACCATCCGCAATCAAGCTCCCATATTGATACACAACAATGGCGATGGCCGCACAAACCCATGCCATTGACAGTATAATATAACCAGTAGGGTGTGAGACGAAGGTGGAGACCAACGAGACCGAAGAAACAGATCCGGAAACAACAGCAACGAAGCTCCAGAAATGTGTGTAATTTTCTTGATTCAGCTGTCGAGCGCGAGTCCTGATAACATCATCAGCTTCAAGTGCCAAGCAGTAGAGAAGTTTGGCCCCCAGAAATGACCAAATATTTAGAGCGTGGGTTGCCAACAAGGGCTCCGTTGTGCCTTGTACATTTGCACCCACAATTCCAACAAGAACCGAATTGATGTACCAGAAAATAGCAGTGTTTGCCATTGATCTGGAAATGAAACTATGATCAGTACGTGCATAACCAAAACAAATATATATCAAAAGCTATGTAAGAATATGCACTTATATATACTGACCTTTAAAAGATTTTGATGTACTCGAAAGCTAATTTGGCTCCTTGAAGATATTTGTTTATGCAGAGAAAAAGAAAGAGAGAAGATTGGGTCAGTTAATTAAGTGCAGGGTGAGCAAATATATATAGATAGAGGAAAGGGCTTGCACATGTTGAAAATTTATTACATAAATAAATAAATTCTAGGACTTTCTATTTAATTTGCTAAATGTGAGGCTTAGCTGCGTGGGGGATTGGGTGCATAGAGAAAGTGGGTGTTGATTAGAAGATGATTGGAATTTTATTTGGGCAGTTGGTACTGAGAGGATGGGTGTCTAGAGTAATTGTTTTTTATTCTCTTCGTTTGTGTAAGTTTATTGTAAAAATCACAGAGTCCCCGAATGTATAATCCCTGGGTAGCTGAAAATATTAGCGAGTGGGGAGCATTTTTTTAAAGTGTGAACATAATTTCTGTAGTGTTAAAATACAGAATATTAAAACACCTGTTTTCTCAATACACCCATTATTCCTTCCTTCGCTATCTCTTATTTGTTGGACGAATGTGCGTTTAGTGGACAAAATAAATATAAAGAGACAAACATTTCTTTCTTGGTGGTCTCATTACATTCAACCAACCAAACCAAAACGTATATACTCTTTTATAAGATTTGTCATTAAAGTTACGTAAAATAAAATTTGAAAAACTTGCACCTAGATATTAATAACCTGATCTGATTAGGTGGAAATAAGTGTTATTTTTTAATTATTTAATTAAAACAATATATATGTTTAACATTGAAAATAAGAATATTTTATTTTTTTACTACAAAAAAAAAAATCTTCACGTACGCCCGTATTCTTAGTACACCCAATCCCACTTCGCAGCCTCCAAAGAGCAACTAAAAAGAATAGCTCAGTTAATTAATTAGAGGAATAGTGAGTACATATAGACAAAGAGAGAGGAAAAGCTTGCACATGTTGAAAATTATTACATAAATAATAAATCAATTTCACACTTTGAAAGCTCAGTGACTCCGACCCCATCATCTCTCTTTTCTTGCCGTTTTAGGTGGTTGCACAAGTAAAAGCAGAGGGAGAGAGAGAGAGAATGTGTCTCTGATGTAATTTTCTTACAATTACTTTGACAAAAGAAAATTAAGAGATTGATGCTTTTAAAGGTGGTTTTCAAATAGATATTAAGGTCGAAGGTCATAGTTGAGATGTCGATCTGCCTCCAGCTATCAACACTTACATAATATATAACTGTATATATATATATATATATTATTGGCGGACCCCACGGTTAGTACATGTATCGTGGGTCCCATTTCATAACCCTACCTTCTTTTCTCTCTTTAATCTTCAGTTTAGGTGGTTGGCTCTTCTCGAAAGTTGAGGCCCCAACCCTAAGTACTCTAATGTACATGACACCATTACTCTTCATTTTCCATGCATATATGTTTTTGGACCATCATTCTTCTTTCCCGAACTCCATTATAAATTAAAATTTATTAATATTACGTAGGATAAATTAAAAATTATCTATTCCCTTAACCGATCTAAAGGTATAAGGAATTTGGTCAAAGTATAAATAATATTGATCAAAACAAATTGAATTTAAATAATGATCCTTTTGATAATATTAGAAATTTTTTTATTTAACATATAAAATATACTTATCAAAATAATATTTCTTCAAACATTTAAAAATCAAAATAAAATTATTCTTTTCTTAAAAGGGCAAACATAATTGTATATAGTTAAAATATGGGAAAAAAAAATTGCTTGATGCATGTGCCTTTTAGTGGACAAAATACAAAGAGACAACATTTCTTTTTGGGTGGTCATTTTGCGTTCAGCCCACCAAAAAACAAAACGTATATACTCTTTTATAAGATTTGACAATAAAATTATAAAAAATAAAGTTTGAAAACTTGCACCAAGATATTAATAACTTGATTTGATTAGGAGGAAATAAGGGTTATTTTTTCAATTATTTAATTAAAACAGTATATATTTAACATTGAAAATAAGAGTATTTTATTTTTACACTGCAAACAATACTCTCCACGCCCGTCTTCTTAATACACCCAATTGCACTTCGCAGCTTCCAAGCAGCTTCCAAAGAGCATTAACACGTTGAATATTGATTACCCGTAATCCGTCACTCTAAACAAAACGGCGTTGTTTCAACAATTTTTAATAGCATAAAATGGGCCCTCCCTCTGCAGCTGCACAATGAAAGACGACGCGTGGGACCAATCAATCGTCGATGAGAATTGGCCATGTCATATTCATGGTCCCACATGTCAACAGAATAAAAATGGCCCACGCGATTTTTCATAACCAATTCGTCGACGGTATTGATTTGTATTACGTTAATTAATTAATTAATTATAAATTAACATAAAAATACTCTCCTCACCCATCTTAATGGAAACGGCTTCATTTTCTTATCTTCTTAACACATCCACCGTCCATTACCTACGACAGCTCACCGTCTTCTTTTTCTTCCTCTTCCTGCCGCATCATCTTTCATAAAAAGTTGTTTTTTAAAGGATAAAAAAATTTAAAAAAATAATAACTAAACTCTCCTTTTTAATTTTCTCTCCAAATTAAGGAAACCAAGATAAAATTACTTTCTATAATTATTTACTATCAAACTTACATTTTCTATTTTAGAATTTACTAATTTCAACTTTCGCTACTATTTAATTATGCACTTCATTGGTTAAATGTAAAAACTTAAATTTAATTTCATTGAATTCAATAAATAATATGAAGGTTGCATTATAATTTAACATTTATATTCATCCACTTTTTCTTTTCTCCTTTAAGAGAATTTTCATCCTGTCATCTTCACAAAAGAGAAAAAAAAAAAACATTGTTTTTACTTCCCTCTGAATTTCTCTCTACACCCATTTACTTTATTGAATAATATCTATGAAGAACTCTAGCCTCTAGAAGAATATTATTGAATATTTATGGACACCCAACGAAATCAATGGAAGTGGAAGTTTTGGATTTAATTGGTCAATCCTAAAAGGAAAGAACAACTTGCTGTCTTCTTTAACTTCAGTTGCGTTTGAGGTAGGTAGTTCTTATTGATTTGTACCACATGCCTCCCTTAGCTAGAAACCAGAAAATAAATCAAAAGCAAGCCTCCATTAATGCATGGGAATAACTTATTTAATTATTAACAAAACATTATTTAATCATTAATTAATACCAACAAAAGATATTCAAGAATCATAGGATGGGATTAATTATATATTTGAATATAGAGACAAGACATCACTCTTTTTCAAAATGCATTTACGTTATAAATGAAATAGTTTCAATACAAATAATAAACAAATAAATAAATAACAACAGTCATGATAGCTGCTTCTGTATTCTGAAACAAAGCCAATTGCAAATATGAATAAAAAATTACTCTCAACACCCATCGTCTCTATACACCCAATCCCACTCGGCTTCCAATTCAACATTGCCCACACTTACTACAATTTATTATTAATTATGTAATAATTTTCAACATTTGCAGGTCTCTCTCCTCTGCATCTATTATTTATGCTGTTATATATATGTCATTGAGCAATTATATATTGTAATTTGAAGCTTGCTTTTAAAGGAATAAAGAATATTTTATTTAGGGTAAGAACAAAGATTCCAACACTGGCGCATGAAAAGCAGGCAGGGTCAATTTTCTGTTTTCCAAAAATGTTGAAAACGGCACAGTTTTTGTTAGGGTTCAAATCATGGAAAGTACACATGTTAGTTAACACTTTTTAGAAGCTAGCCATTTGGGTGTCTTAAGAATATGGGTGTGGAGAGTATAATTAAATATATATATATATGTGATTTTCATTTTCATTTTCATTTAAAAAGTTTCCACGCATGCATCTTCTCAAGCACCTATTATCTAAAATTTAAAATAATAATAATAAATAAGGTTTCATTGTCTTCCCACAATAATATATTGTTTTGTATTTTAACATATATGCATGCTTGCCTATGTGTGTAAATTACAAAAATAATCACAAATATTCTTTAAATTGATACTTCAACATTTGGTTTCTGAGAAAATAGTAAGAAAATAAGATAAAAATAAAGAAAATTTTGAAAGAAAGTCTGTTAAGAAAATTCTATTGATTTTCTATATATAATGCCTATATACTGAGATCCTTTCAAATTGCCATTTATATATATATATATATATGTACAATTGTATTGTTATTTGTCAACACAAGAATTTTTTTATTTTTATTATTATTATTAAAAAATAAAAGTGTACTCAATATTTAATTAAATAATCGTTGGAGCTATGGGTCTTTTTGCTGACGTGCTACAATGTGAGTGATGCACGTAATTGGGATGCTTCCGTATAGAAAATTAGAAGCAAACTTCCATTAATGGAATTGTACACAGAAGCAAGTATTGAAAAATTAAGCTAAGCTTGAATGTGAAATGCAGGCGCAGAAAAGAGACGAAACAAAACAAGACATGATTTACTCTCAAAACCCCCCAAATTTACTTGTAAATTTTATGTTAGCTTTTTCACTTTACATACCCATAAAAATTTGAAAAGTAAGTTAATTTAATCCCAATTTTAGTACTACTTTATTTCATTTTTGTATCAACACCCACCATCCATAATTTGCAATGAATTACAGCTCACCATCTTCTTCTTGCATTTCCTTCTTCTTAATATATTTTTATCTTCCACGAAAAGTTTTTTTACAGAATAAAAAATTAAAAGATTACGACTAAAATATCATATTTAAATCATTAAATTAAGAAGTTACCA
Source organism: Azadirachta indica (assembly GCA_022749755.1). NCBI lineage: Eukaryota > Viridiplantae > Streptophyta > Magnoliopsida > Sapindales > Meliaceae > Azadirachta > Azadirachta indica. Next base: position 3,891,084 of record CM040444.1, on the reverse strand, counting down.
AATCAATGTTGGAAAAGTTTTCGTTTTTATTATCCAACAACACGAAATTATAATTATTCTTCCATTTAATTAATAGGTAACTTGCCTGTCTTCTTTGACTCCATTTGCTGTTGATCCCTTTATTAATGGAAAGTGTAGGCAGAAACCCCAAAACAACATATTTAATTATTAATAAAACAAAAAGATTAGTTATCGCGAGATCTGAATTCTTTGTACATAGAAATAAATACTTTATATAAATTAAAATAAATCTTTGGTCAAAAACAAATATATGTGTTGTATTACAATGCCTACAAACCAACAAGAAAGGCTGAAAGACATAGCTTCTTTATATGCTGAAACAAATTAAAGCCAAATATGAACCTAAAACCCTATATATTCTTTTGTTCTTCTAACATGTAATCTAAGCTGACACAGATGCCCGTGTACGTGGCTGCTCAGTCTCAGTAAAGTTGTTGTTGTTGTTGTTGCTGTTGTTGCCTTTAATCCGATTCCAAATATTGTTGAAGAATGGCACCAAGATTTCGTAGTAAAGCCGACGGAAACCATTCACGAACAAGCTCCCATATTGATACACAACAATGTTGATAGCTGCAGAAATCCACGCGGCACATAATATGATATAACCAGTAAAGCGTGGAACGAAGGTGGAAACCAACGAGAGTGAAGAGACAGATCCGAGAACAAAAGCAACAAAGCTCCAGAAATGGGCACTGGAATTTGCTTGATTCTGCTGTGAAGCTGGAGAGCCGATGATAACATCATTTGCTTCAAGAGCAAAGCAGTAGACGAGTGTGGCCACCAGGAATGACCGTATATTTACTCCGTGAGTTGCTAACAAGGGCTCAGTTGCGCCTTGTACGTTTGCAGCCATAATTCCGATGAGAATCGGATTCAGATACTGGAAAACGGCAGCGTTTGGCATCGAAGAAGTCTGAGAAACCGAAGAAAAATACAAAGTAGGTTTGATTTTATGTGAATGAAATCTGAAACTTGTTGGTTGTGTTGCAGAAGGGAAAATGGGAGGTATTGGATGTATTTATAGGCTTTGATAGCAGTGAGGTAGAAAGTTTGAGAGAGGAATTTGAGGTGGGTGGCTGAAGCTGTGTGGGACAACAGGGTGTGCAGAGTATTCCTTTCCTTAATTGTAAAGATAATATACGCCCCAGCTATCTTCTGTTAAAAGAAAATAAAAATTTAAAATTTAAAAAAAAAGTCAAAGAAAACTGAATTCGTCATCGTGGAAGTGAAAAACATGTAAATACTCTCTGGAAGCTAAGTGACAATAGGTGTATCAAGAAGACGGGTGTGTAGAGTATTTTTTTAGAGTACAAATATAGTTATAATCTATGTTAAATGTGTACATATATGTATATATATAGTGGGCACGTGTCTAAAGACCAATTCACAAATAACATATTTATATAAAGAAAATAAAACCATATCTAAGTTTCCATATAAATAATATATTGTTGTGTATTAATTTTAAGTAAGGCATACTTGGCCAATTTTGGAATTAAAAATAGCATTGATTGCTTAGTGAGAAATGAGATAAGAAACAATGCAGAAAAACTTGAAGGAAACTTGGTAAAGAAAATTCTATTGACTTTTCTGTAATGATCATTTATATGTAGTTGCAGAATTGCATCTGGGGGTGTTAACGAACGAGAAAAAGAAAAGGTAGCCATATATCTTAAATACGCTGTTTGAAATAAGATGGGTGCGGAGAGTATTATTATGTTAAATTTATAATTATTTTATTATTTAATATAATAAAAATTATTACCATCAACTATTGATTAAAAAAATCTGACGTGGCGGCTTTGATTGGGTAATTGACATCCTGATGATTATGACGTGGCAATTTCTATGCAGTCGTAAGTATGAGAAAAAATGTTCTGATTCTACGACGAGAAAAGCTAACAAAAATTGTGGAACACGATGCAGTTTTCTTCAAAATTCAGATTGCGGAAAGTCAACAAAATGCTAGAAGTTACGTGGAACTGGCCGACTGGGTATGTTAAGAATATGGGTGTAGATAGTAATTTCGAGAGCAAATTAAAATAGTGTTGTTCTGTCTTAAAATATTTTCATTTGAACAGTTTCCATCATCTCAATACACCCATTATTTAAAATTTAAAAATATTAGATTTGTACTATTTTTCCGCAACAAGTTAGTTTTGTATTTTGAGTAATACGCTTGCTTTCCCATTCTTGTAATCACAAAAATAATCACAAATTTTGTAAGCTGAGAATATTATTTCGTTTTAATTTGAGAAAACAGTAAGAAAATGGGACGAAAATGCAGAAAAATTTACTAAAATACTGACGCTTAAGAATTTATCTTCCACAAACATTTCACGGTGGTCAAATTGTAGAACTATTTAACACTTAAAAAATTATTCTCTATACCCTTATTTTTATAAAACAATTATGTTATAATAATTTTTTATAATTGAATTCTCATATTCTTTGAGTTTAACTAAGTTTTAATCACATAGAAATTTACAGTTCTTTTAAATAATCTAAACCCTCTTTTAACTTTTTCTTCCCTGAAAGGTTATTTCAAAAAAAAAAAACAAAAGAAAATGAGAAATCAAGTTATTGTAGCATTGGCCTTAAAATTAAAACTTTTTGTTAGTTCCTCTGTCTTTCTCTTATGGTCAGTTCTCACCGACATCCCTCTTTAATTCCTCTCCACACCCATTTATTCAATATATCTGTTATTAAAAGTCTTAGGTTTAACCTTTTATTTTGAACACCCACGAAATCATGGCCAGTGAGTTTTGTTTGGCCCTGAAAAAGAAAAGATCACTGAGTTGTTGTCTTCTTTGACTTCATTTTAACCTTCATATTTAATTGGTTCTTGCAGCAGAAAGTAACCCAGAAAATCTAAACCAAACTTCCATTAATGGAACAACAAAATATTCTTTATTCCTTCAAAAAATATTCTTCGTGATTAAATTATAATAAACATTTGCTCAATATATAAATGCATGCTTAAACAACGCCATATATGAATCCGTACTCCTTTATCTATACCTCCATAGCTGATATAATTATCCTGCCAATCTAAACTTGTACAGTTGCCCTCTGCTGCTGGGTCTCGGTTAACATGTTGTTGTTGTTGCTGTTGTTATTGCCTTTAATCAGATTCCAAATATTGTTGAAAAATGGCGACAAGATTTCGTAGTAAACCCAACGACAACCATCCGCAATCAAGCTCCCATATTCACACACAACAATGGTGATGGCCGCAAAAATCCATGCAATTGATAGAATGATATAACCAGCAGGGTGTGAGACGAAGGTGGAGACCAACGAGACCGAAGAAACAGATCCGGAAACAAAAGCAACGAAGCTCCAGAAATGTGTGTATTTTACTTAATTCAGCTGTCGAGCTCGAGTCCGGATAACGTCATCAGCTTCAAGTGCCAAGCAGTAGAGGAGTTTGGCCCCCAGAAATGACCATACATTTAGAGCGTGCGTTGCCAACAAGGGCTCCGTTGTGCCTTGTACATTTGCACCCACAATTCCAACGAGAACAGTATTGATGTACCAGAAAATAGCAATGTTTGCCATTGATCTGGAAATGAAACTATGATCACTACATGCATAACCAAAACAAATATAAATCAAAAGCTATGTAAGAATATGTATTTATCTGTACTGACCTTTGGAAGATTTTGATGTACTCGAAAGCTAATTTGGCTCCTTGAAGATATTTTGTTTATGCAGAAAAAAAGAAAGAAAGAAGATTGGGTCAGTTAAGTGCAGGGTGAGCAAATATATATAGATATAGAGAGAGGGGAAAGGGCTTGCACTTGTTGAAAAATTTATTACATAAATAATAAATTCTAGTACTTTCTGTTTAATTTGCTAAATGTGAGGCTTAGCTGCGTGAGATTGGGTGCATAGAGAAGGTGGGTGCTGATGAGAAGATGATTGGAATTTTGGGTACTCAGAGGATGGGTGTCTAGAGTAATTTTTTTCTTCTTTATCGCAAACTTACGTAGTTTTGGAATAAATTATCTTTCGGTAGCTAAACTGTATTAGGGTGTGGGGAGTATTTTTTAAAGTGTAAACATAATTCCATAGTGTTAAAATATAGAAAATTAAAACATACTGTTTTCTCAATACACCCAATTTTCATTTCGTCCCTTTGCGGTCTCTCATTTGTTTGATGCATCTGCCTTCTAGGGGACAAAATACATATAAAGAGACAACATTTCTGTCTTAGTGGTCTTATTATTTGAAAACAATGTACCCAGCTATTAATAACTTGATCTGATTAGGAGGAAATAAGCGTTATTTTTTTAATTATTTAATTAAAATAAACAAGTATAGTATTTTATTTCTGGAAATACCACCGAGACTGAGAGTGTCTCATTAGTTACACTTTCCCTTAGATTTCTGAAGCTTAGTTCTTACATCCCTCTTGAATTAATTCTTTCCTCATCCATCTCTTATTCAATATATTTTTTATTGACGTTTTTAGGTTAAATTATTCTTTATGCACCCATCAACATTTCAAAATAAACCTTAATCCGTAATCATATGTAGCTTTTGTATTCTTTTTTTTTTTTTGTTATTATTGTTATTTTGCTTTCTACACACCCACCATCATTTTGCTTTATTTTATTTTTAATTTCCTTTTAGTTACTTGATTCAATTTCCCTTGCCGTCATCTTCAGAAGGATAAAAGAAAGAACTTCCCTTGTTCACACTTCCCTCTTGAATTTCTCTCGACACCCATTTATTGAATGATATCTATGAAATTGCTCTATAAGAATATTATTGAATATTTATGGACACTCAACGAAATCATTGGCAGCAAAAATAGTTTTGGATTTGATCAACTCTAAAAGGAAAGAATATATAACCTGCTTTAATTCTTCTTTAACTTTATTTGCGATTGAGCTAGCTCTTATATATTAGAAAAGTAGAAAACAAATCAAAAGCAAGCTTCCACTAATAGAACAACGTATTTAAATTATTAAAAAAATATTATTTAATTTTTAATACCAAAAAAAGATCAGGAATCATGGGATGAGTATCACCCTTATTAAAAAGGCATTTATATACATAATTGCGTGTACAATTTCTACAAGAGACTTAGCTGCTAGCTTCAATATATATAATAAATAAACAAATAAATGTCCCAAGTATTGATGTATCTATCTATATACATATAACAACAGTCGTAGCTTCTTCTGTATCCTGATAAAAATGGAAATTACTCTCAACATCCATCTTCTCTTTACACCCAATCCCACCCACCTTCTCTACACAGCTTCCAACTCAACAATGCCTAAGATTTAGCCGCAACGCGTACATAGAAGAGAATACAGCAACTTTCACGGCCAATGATTTCGTGGGTCTTAATAAAAAATAACTTTTCATGGAATAAAAATACGACGGATGAAGAGGAAGAAGATGATGAAGCGGCACTCACAGAAAATGGATATGGTTTGTAGATACAGGGAAACTAAATAAAATTAATGCTAAAGTTGTATGGAATTTTTTAATGGGTGTATAAAGTAAAAGATTTCAACATAATATAACATTCATACAAACAATTGTTGTCGGAAAATAGTAAAATTTTTTTTTAAATCTTAAATAATGGGGGCGTTTAAAATATGGCAACTTTTAAAATATTGAAAATTAAAATAGTATGTACACGTATAAAATTATCATTGTGAATTACAATAAAAACTTTACCAATATAATTATTTTATTTTCTAAAATTAATTTTAAAACAACAAAAATTATGTTTTTAATTTTTTGCATATTTAGTTTTACCAATCAATATTAAAGAATACAAAATTAAAAATAAAATAGCATGCAATATAGTGTAAGTTGTGAACATTTTCAATCACTGGTCTCAAGTTTAACTTCTAATAGTTTTCAATTTTTAATAATTTTATAATTTAAATAAAACTGGTGGGATCGATGGTTTTAGTATAGTTAAATTTTAAATTTCTTAAAAATTGAACCAAAAACATTTTAGGTGAGAATTGTAATGGAATATTTTTCAAATAATAAGGAAATAATAGGCAATTAATAGTAAGGATGTAATAATTAAATTACATTTAAAAAAAAAATTTTTTACACTCTCGTTAAGTATAAACAGTATGTTTTATATAAAAATATATTTTACGCTCATGTTAAAAAAAAAAATTGTGTCATATTCTTTTAGATAAGTTATTCCTAATATATATAAAATAAAATTTGTTATATAAATGTTGATCATTAAAATCTGTTGAAGTGATATAAGAAATATATTTTACTCAAATCAAGATTTTAGAAGAAATATATTTTATATTTCTATAATGTTTCTAAAAAACTAATACCAGATAATACTTCACTGGTCCAAGTTTAATAAGCAAGCCTAATTGGATTAAGTGAGGCTAAAACTGTAAAAACACAATCTCAACTTAATTGGTTTTCGGACTCAGAAATTATTGAGCATCAATTTTTATTTCTTATTTCAGTTAAAAATATTGTAAATTATGCAATGCTCGGAAAGAAAAAAACATTTATTCCTTCAGTCCTCACTCTCGGAAATATTACACGTGTTTGCGTACAAAATTTGTGTTCAAATAGAGAGATATCTATCTCTGGGCTTGAGCTTGGGCTTGGGCTAGAGATAGGGGTAAACTACATTTTGGTCCAATCTTATTTATTGAGTGCACATTGTAGAAGGCTCATAGAGATTGGGCCTTTGTGTTTCTACCAAAATGCACTGCATTGACTTGGAGAATCTATACAGGTTGGGCCTGAGTTAAGATTGTTTTTTAACTGCATACTTAATTTTTGGTTTAAACTCCAAATACAATTTAGTTTCAATTAATAAGATGTTTTAAATTGGTTGTTTCCAAACGACATTAGAAACTTGATAATTATATAAATAAAATTAAGTTAAAATTTTTCAATCTTCAAATTTAAAATCTAAATATGTTTATATAATTATAATTTTTTTAAAAATCCTCTTATAAATTTTAGGAAAAGGGATTACAATATGGTTTAATATAAACTTTAATCCCGATAGTTTAAAATTATTTATTTAACTCTCAATCTATTTAACATGTCGTATTTAGAATAACTATTAGTCTTATTCTATCACTCATTTTTTAAAATTAATCATAATATCACATATATAAAAAATTTTAGAGTCTAATGGATATTTATTTTGAGTATTTCACCAATGTTAAATGTTGAGGGGCAATTTTTGGCACTATCTGTCAATCCGATACGAATGCAACATGAAATTAGAGAATTCAAGTAACTTAAAATGACTTTATTAATAAATAAGTTATAATAATTTGACATAATTAATAATTTGATTTGGTTTAGGTTTAATGGTCTTAATAAATAAACTCATTTATAACACAATTAACTGTTTGAATAATCACTTTATCTTAACTTATCATAGTTAATACATTTATTTTATGTTTTTCATATTTTTAAAATATTTAATTATTTTTTTAGTATTTTAAAAAATAGTTAATACTACCTAGAATAAAATTTATTCATATTTGGGTAGTTAATATTGTAAATATCTTAGAAAATTTATTATAATATATTTAAAATATGTTGAACGGGTAACATAATTATTAAATAGATCGGATTAAGATTTCAATTCTCAACATGATTATTAAATGGGGTTACATTCAAGTTAACATAAAATATGTTAATGTCTTTATTTGATATGATATGTTAATTCGAATTGCCACTCCTAATTAAATTAAAGTTAAATAGGTAATTGTAAAGTTATTAAGATTAAAATATATATTCAGTAATAATTAAGGGATCCATCAATTTTTTTTTCTAAATACACTTATAAATTTTATTTATTTAGTAATATATAAAGTTAATTTAGTCATTTATAAGAATATAATATGTCAAATAATTGGTTATTGATTATTCCTTTTATGTTTGGTAGTTATATGAATAAAAACTATACAAATACTCAATTTTATATAAACACTAACTTCGTATTTTAACAGACTGAATATTTACGCGGAGAAGAAGATTTAGGTGGCATTTATTTTTTTTTTTCTGTAAGAAGTTTGAATATGACCAAAATCTAATCTGAATCTAAATAGTATGTTAGTTTTTTATTTAAATGTCTAAATATAAGTATTAAATTATTTATTTTTATTAAATAAAAACTCCAAAATTGATATTTTGACATATATGTCTTCTTTAAATATTACATATATTTATACTTATATTTTATAAAAATTAATTATGTTAACACAATAATTCATAAATGGAATAAATTATTATAATTTATATTAATATGTACTTATTTTTATATGATATATGAATTTTTTTCTTTATTTGTCTTGTGAGTACAAAAAAAATTATGAATTAACAATTTAAAGGATATGAAAATTACTGATAAAATAAGTAAAGAAATTACATCGTAATATTAAGATACGACAGAAAACAAAAGTGTTAGATAAAATTTAAAATTAAAATATTAGAAAATAAAAATAAACTTAGAGTAATTAAAAATAAAAATAAAATATTTAATTTATTCATATATTTAATTATATTTATATTTATATTAAAAATTTTAATTTAGTTATATTAAGATATTTTTAATAAATTTTTAGACATAATTTAAAAAACAAATACATATTAAATATTTGAATAATTTTATTTAAATTTGAGTTGAGAAAAATAATAAGTTGTTACACTATATATATATATATATATAGAAGATGTTATATATCTTAATATTAATGGATACTTATTCTAAGGTTTGGCAAAATCACATATAAATGGAGGTATATATAAATGTCACAGGTGTAACGGGAAATCTACTGTTTCCATTGCTGTTAGGGACGAAATGATAATTGCGTTTAATCTTTAAAAAGAAAATGATAAAATATATAAATATAAAATGACTTCGAAAGTTTTACATTAGGAAGCCATTGTGCCTCAGAAGACTTTTTCCATCTTTAGATTTATTTGACACCTTATCATATCATATGGTCAAATCTGGATCGTTCATTCTCTTCAATCAAACTCATTTCATCATTTTGACTTTTCTAATTTGGCAATTGCATGCATGATTCCTTGAGTGCAAAAGTTGTGTCGTTACATGAATGAAAATTGAACACGTGTAATTCCACTGTCCCCATGTTCGCCAACAAGTTTCTATCAAAACGCCTGCAGAGCGACAGCATTGATCGTGTACAATGAAACAATGCCAAAATAAAATAAAAAAATTAGAACTAAAACTTTAATCCCTAAAATTAAGATTTCTACCCAGAGCCAATTAAACACTTCAGTTTTAATTTTTTTTTTTAAAATAGCAATGGTAGAAAATTAGTGAAATAGTATAAAATTAAATGCAAAGAAAATTATGCAATGCGTAAAAACATACAAATTTTGAAGGAAATAAAATTTATTTATCGGAGACTTAAAACATAATTTTATAATTAATTAAGTACTCAAATCATATTTTTTAATAAATTTTAGTGGACGGAAGTTGAAAATAAGTTGATGGAATAAAAAAAATCATTTTTTAAAAATATGAAAGTAGAAAATGCACAATATTCCTCAAGTTTGGTCTAATTATTAATATAATGTCTTATGCTTCTTTTTTTTGTTTTCAATATTATTTTTCTATCTCTTTCTTTCTTCTTCCAATTTTTTTCATTTAATTTCGTAATCGAATCAAAAGTTTAAAAGAGAAAGGAAAGGTCCACTAACAATCTCCAAAGCAGCTCATCAGTTTTTTGTTTTTGCATTGATCTCTTATAGATATCTTATAAAGGTAAAAGGAAAATTACTGATGTTGGTTCTCTCTCCTCTAACATTAAGTGCCAAAGGTAGTCAAGCAAATGATTAATGCTCTCAAAATTGCGAGGAAGGTTTGAGGACATGAATTGTGCTGATACATAGTTAATTCCATTTCCAATTGAAGGAAGAAAGAGTGAAGTGAAGGGAAGAGAAATCCATTGCTCCCAAATCTTGAGAAATAAATTATTCTATCAATTTTAACACAAACCAATTAATCAAAGCTAAAAGTAAAACCTATAAACCAAAAAAAATAATTTACGAAAAAATATCAGTTACCATACACGATTTGTTTTTTGATCAACTCAACAAATTAATTTAACAAAAAAAATATGTGAATTCATGTCAGTACGATCTGACAATGAAAGGGATTCAAATCTTGTATCTGGTATTGACAAGACTCCGACGCTGATTTGCTTGTTGATAAATTCTCATAAACGAACTTTGAGTCGTAGATTGGTTCTCCTTTGATTCCATATGCAGCTATTAAATTACACAATGGAAGATCAATCTCTGATAGTGAAGGTATTTTCCAGCAGACACCTCTCTCGCAGTGAAGAGGGCTAGCAAGTTCTCGGCGGCTTATTTGCTGGATAAATTAACACAATGAAGGGGAGAAAACTAGCAATAGAGATGGAGATTCTCGGTTGTTCTTGCAGGTTTGATAATGAAAAAAGAAGGACAAAGGAGAAAATAAAGAGCGTAGAAAAAAGAAAAAAAAAACTAATTAATTATTACGTGTTAAAACAAATAAATAAATTTTTCATTACTTACGAATTTTTTTATTTAATTTTTATTTGATTGTGTTAAAATATAAATTTATACTCATAAAACAAATTTTAATGTTAATATAATTGACAGTAAGATATAACGAAATATTTTTAAAATAATAGGAGTATATTGGATAATTAAACCAAACCCGAGTATCCGACATTTTTTCAATATGAGACACGCAAACAACAAATTTTATTGTCACTGAACTGTGAACTCTTAACTATAAATAAAGCAAGTAATTAAATTACAAAAGGCTTAGAGACCAACAGCATGCTTGTCTTTTGCGCTTTGAAACAAAGCCAAATCTATATTTATTTGTATTTGAAGATATGGGATAATGACCTTTTGGTGTCTAAATTTTACTAATATGTATAAGGGGGAAAAAAAGAAAAGAGAAATTGCTTAGAAAGGAATCCCTAATATGCTAATCCTGCTCTCTCACACCGGCGGCAGTTGTAGCTGAGTGTCCATGTTGTCACCTTGAAACAAATTGACAATATTGTAGAAAAATGGCTTTAAAATATCGTAGCAAAGCCAACGAAGAGCACCCATCAATGATTTGCCATATTTGTAGACAAAAATAATGATAACTACACAAATCCATGCAGTGAATAAAATGATATTACCAACAGCACATTCGGCGAAGGTAGAGACTAACGAGACTGAAGAAAGTGATCCTAACATAACAGCAACAAGGCGCCAGAACTGAGATGGATTTGGTCGACGACGTTGAGACTTCACGTCAGCTGCAAGCGCACCGCAGTAGGCCGCTGTGGCTAGAAGAAAAGAGCAGATATTCATTTTATGAGTAGCAAACAGCGGCTCAGCTGCGCCTTGAACATTCGCACCCACGATACCGATGAGCGCCGGAATCAGAAACCCGAAAATATTAGGATATAACGTCGAGGAAGAGATGAAGTGATGCTGATGATCACTGCATGCATGCATATACAAAACCATCTGTCAGAAACAAGTAATTAACTAGAACCCAACCGAACCCCCTAAATAAATAAATGTTTTTATTTATGTACTGATCACCTGGAAAGGTTTTGTCGACAATAGTCGCAGTTGCAGCTTTGCATCTTTGTTTGTTTGGTTTCTTGATCTTCCCAAATGAAGGAGAATTACAGAGAGCTAGAAAAAGAGACCCTTGTGAGGTAAAAAGAATCTTTGCATGAGTTTTAAATATATAATAGAAGGAAATTTCGGAAGCACTTCACTTTCTTCCAGAAGAAATAGGAAAAAAAAAAACATTGATAAAGGAGTAGGGCATGAAATTTTAATTATATAATACATAACTTGTAATTTTAATTTCGACGACCTGGCCCGTGAGTCAATGACATGCCGCGCCTTCTTTTAATCTTTGACTTTTTCAGTTCCAGCAAAGCAAAAAAAAATAGTGAAAAAGAAAATACTAGGACTAACAGTGGTCAGATGTTGGCAATCAGACAAATAAATTTATACTTCTGATTGGAAATGAAAAGCAAAGAGTTTGGACAGTTAGAGTAAGCATTAAGCACCATCTAGTTATTTATGAATGAATAATGTAAATAATGGAGATGGGTCAAAATTAAATTGCATGGAATATTTTATATTACATGTGATAATGAGACAGCTTTATGGTCAATTAAGTTTATAAAAGAATTTATATTTTTAATTTTATTCAGCATTCATTTAATGAGATACCCTCCTTATTAAAATTTTAAAAGTTAAATATTTATTATAAAAATCTTAAATTTTAATATTAAAAAATCATGTATTATTATTATTATTATTCATGATTAAATAATTCAAAATTATCAATGTCAAGCATGCTAATCTACTGTCATTGTCTTCGTCAATCACTACTTGTTGTTAATAACAGATTCAATTGAGTCACCATAAATATTATTATAATGTACATAGTTGCTGCCGTAAATATGAAGTTGGAATTTTTGGGTACATCTTTATATAAACTTTTCGCATTTGAGTTCTCAACGAGCAAGGCTAGATTAGAGAATTTCCATAAGTTTTCAAAGTACTTCAGTGAAGAATCTATGTAAGAATTTATATTTTCAATTGTATGTTTGGGTAAGTCAATGACATGCTGCGCTTCTTTTTCATCTTTAGGTTTTCAGTTCCATCCAGTTATTTATGAATGAATAATGTGCAAAATGGAGACGGGTGAAAATTAAATTGTATGGAACATTTTATATTACATGTGATAATGATACAACTTTACGATCAGTTAAGTTTATATAAGAATTTATATTTTTAATTTTATTCAGCAATCATTTAATGAGATATACACTCCTTATTAAAATTTTAAAAGTTAAATATTTATTATAAACACCTTAAATTTTAATATTACCCCGATTAAGATTACTATCTAATTTTAAGAATTTTTAATTTTCTTATACAATGCTTTCAACACGAATAGTGTGATTAGAAGCATGTGTTGGACTTTATTAAAATAAATACAATAAATTTTTTTAAATTGTAAGATATAAATGATTATTTTATTATCTAAATATTGATTATTATTATTGTTAATAATTAAATAATTCAAAATTACCAATGTCAAGCATGGTAATCTACTGTCATTGTCTTCGTCAATCACTACTTGTCGTTAGTAACCGATTCAATTGAGTTATCATAAATATTATTATAATATACATAGTTGATGCCGTAAATATGAAGTTGGAATTTTTGGGTACGTCTTTTATTTAGACTTTTTGACTTTGAGTTTGTTCTCAAAGTGCAAGGCTGGATAAGAGAATTTCCAACAAGAGAATTTCCCTAAGTTTTCAAAGTAAATCTGACTGTATTGGTTCATTGCTTCGAGGTGAAGAATTTATCCATCTTCCCCATTTATATTTTATATTAATATCATATTGCCGAGTGGAGATAAATATATATTATTATAATACCGAGTGGAGATATTTTAATATTTTAATATCTTTAAGGTGAAAAATCTGCACGTTATTGTTTCCTTCTGGTAATAGATTTTTGACAAACATCTTATAATAATTTTCACAAAGTCAACCAATCTTTTTAAATTTTATATTTATTAAATGGAAAAAAGAGTTGCTTGGTATCCAGAATACGACATACTTTCCTCATTTAGTTTTTAAAATTGACTATATTATTATATAAAATTTAAAGATTTAAATTTTAAAAATAATGACAACTTTTAATTTTAAGTATGTCAATGATATTTAATGAGAATTACATGAATAAATTTTAAAATATTAGGATAAAAAAATGTACATTAATTTGAGAATATTTTAAGAATTCATCAGTTCTTTTTTTTATTCAAAATTAATTTTAATACATATTTATAAGTAAAAAAATTACAAAAAGATATTAATAACTTGATATTTTTGATTAATTGAGTTTTCCAAAAACATTTGACCTTTACCTCAATTTCTCGTTGCGCTTTTCTTTTTAAAATTTTTGTCCCCTTTAAAAAGTCAATGACAAAAAGTTACAAAAGAAATAACATGGACCCACACTCGTTAATTGAAACAAGGGATAATAGCAGATATTCCCTGAAATTGAGTCAAATTAGCACATGGAGAAAAATAAATACCCTTAATATTTGAGGAAATAGGTAAATACTCTGTAAAATTAATTTTATATCATTAAAATGACTATTTTTTTTTGTATTTAAAAAAATACAAACTAACCATTTTAATCTTACTACTAATATATAATGATCAAAATAATCTTATAATTTTAAAATAGTAAAATAATAATTATATGCTTAATTTATTTTTTAAAAAAATAAAATCTTATAATTTTATCATAAATTATTATTTAATTAAAATAATTTTTATTTTGTAATTGCATCATTTTTATTTAATTAAAATAATTTTAATTTTATCATGAATAATTTTATTCTCATTATATTAATAGCATATTTTGCAACTTAATATTTTTATTTAAATAATTTTGTCATTTTCTTATAATTAAAAAAGACATATTTTATTAAAATAATTTATATGAAAATAATAAAATTATTAAAATAAATATATTAGAGTTGCAAAATATACTATTAATATAATGAGAATAAAATTATTTATGATAAAATTAAAATTATCTTAATTAAATAAAAATGATGCAATTACCAAATAAAAATTATTTTAATTAAATAATAATTTATGATAAAATTATAAGATTGTATTTTTTAAAAAAGAATAAGTTAAGCATATAATTATTATTTTACTATTTTAAAATTATATGGTTGTTTTATTTATTATATATTAGTATTAGGGTTTAAATAGTTAAATTATAATTTTTTGAATGTAGAAAGACAAAATAGTTATTTTGAGGACTAAAATTAACTTCAAGAGTATCTGTCATTTCGTTAAACTTTAGGAGGGTATTTATTATTTTCCAAATTTCAGGAGAGTATTTATTTATTTGGCTGACCCTCGTGAAATCTACCATTATTGCTTGAAACAAATTTCAAAAAGTTTCATTTTAAGATTTCACGTTTATCTAAAAAGTTTCATTTTAATATTTGGCATTTATCTTTTTCAATAAAACAGTTGTAAATAAGGGTATTATAACTATTCTAGAGTTTGACTAAGAATTTTGAATGGTTAGAAATTTAGAAGGGAGGCATGTGTGTATTTCTTCATTGGTTAAAATTCAAAAACTTTGAAAAAGTATACATGAAAACCCCCTTTTAATTTGTTGAAGTATATCTTTTTGATGTCAAATTTAATTAAAAGAGGTCGAATCACTTAATTTGAATCATTTAAATTTAGTTCAAATATTTATCTAAATTTATTTAAATTTAACTTTAGTTGTATAATATTTAACTTTAATTTAAAGAATAAAATAATAATAATTTTGAATCTTTTATAAAAAAATTCTATATTATAAACTTTTTTGAAATTTAATTTTTAAAACTCAACCGAATTGAATTTTCCTACATTCGTTAAAATTGTAGAGACTACAAAATCAAAATTAACTAATGATAAAGGGGAGGTATGTATAAGGTTTTACAAATCTTCCACTCATTTGTAGATTTTTCAAACTTTATGGAGGTATATGTTAATTTTTCAATGTAATTTATTAGGGGATGTAAACGAAAAAGAAAACCTCAAATGCACGGAGTTGATAAATAAAATCCAGAAAACACTAAATGACAAAAGACTAGGACCTGAAAGATAAACGAATGGAACCTGAATGCAATTACACTAAAAGTTTGAAATAAATACGAGATGCATGCTGTCGCGGGTGCGATCTGGAGAAAGCTGCATCGCCGGATAAAGAGAAAGCCACAAGATGTTGCATCCCTGGAGGGAAAGCCACAAGATCAAAATGAGATTTAACTTGTTGGATTTGGCCCTGATCAAAAGACCGAAGGAGAAATTGGCCGGAAATGGGTGGCCAGAAGTTACTGAGTCGATTTGGACCGGTAGTTATCAACAACTTGGCCAAAAAAAATTGGCCGGATAAAGGAAAGAGAGGCCTGATGCCGGGGAAACTAGTGGCTGGAAACGAAGGCCACAGAAATGACAGTCGATGGCGGAGAAACCAGTGGCCGGATGGAGGAAATGGAGGCCAGATAAAATAATGGCTGGAAGATGACTAGTCGAATGATGCCGGCGGTGACACTTAAATCGCCAAAACTAATGACGACGCGTACTGAGAAATAGAGACCGTCATTGGAACAAGCGGAAGCTGCTGAATCTACGGTTATTGGCCGTGTCACAAACAGTGGTTGGTAGTGGCGGCGCGTGAAATTCATGCGCAGATAAATCTCCAACGATGATGCCAAAACTGAAGCAGATTTGTTTGAAGAGAACCGAGAAAGAAAACAAGAAAAAAAAAAAAAAAAACCCGGAAATTTTCAAGAAATCTCTAACAAAAATACCGTGGGAAACTAAATTCTAACTAACAAGTTCTCCAACAAAAATACCGTGGGAAAGTAGATTCTCACTAACAAGTTAGAGTGGTTTGTGCACGTACCTTTTATTAAAATTTTTAACTGTTTTAATAAATAAATTTTTAATGATTTATTTTAAAAAATAATTTAAATTTTTTTAAATAAAATAGATGTATTTTAAATAATTTTATGTTTTAAAAAATTAAAAAAATTCTATTATTAAAAGTTTAAATTTTAGAATTTAATTTTATCTATATTTATTTACATAATTAGTTCACGATTTTGTGTTTTCTAAAATAAATTTATATTATTTATATTTTTGGAAAGGGTATTATTATGATAGCAATGATAAATTAATTTGAAATGGGAATATTAAGAGATACCATCAAACTTCACTCAAAAAATAAATACCCCAAAACATTTAAGATAAACAAATACGCCCTTTAAGTATTAACTAATTGATACCCCTTAGGATTAGCATTCCATTATTACGCCGTTTAGTTTTAAAAAGGCATTTTTATAATTTTAACTGTAATAAAATATTATTATGTTTTTTTATTAATTTTATTTGTAGAATTATTTCACCCAAAAGCTACTCAAGTCGACAAACTCCTTCCATCACCGGCAAAACATGATGATCAACACATAATAGAAAATGTTGCAAAAAATAATGATTTCTGTCCCATAGTAGCAAAAATCGTAGTAAAAAATTGTGATCTTCATCGCATAATTGCAGAAGGCTATGACCGATAGCAAAAAAACATAGCAGAAAGTGACGATCTCTCTCGCAGAATGAAGGTAAATTCACTTTTGTGTTATTCAATTATGGAATATGAATTCGGGTTGCAAATGTTGTTTTAGGGATAATATCTTCAAAAAATGTGATTGTGGTATGGATTATAGAATTTCAAAGAAAAATCATGTGAAAGTTTATACTTCTTCAATTCTTTTAATTTTTAACATAAATTATTTATTTATGGGATTTAAAGGGAAAGTCACGTAAAACTCTGACTTCCATAGTCATTTTTTATCTATTTATTTGTGGAATAATAATGATTCCTAAGCAAAATCATGGAAATAGCAATCCTCTCAACGTGATCCGCACTTGTTTCCTTTTCTTTCCTTCCTCTTTAATTGTGTTGTGCTAAGATATAACTACTTTAGCATCATAGAAATGGAATAATTATTAAAAATTAAGGAAAAATTTTAAATGTTTGAACATGCATGTCTCCCTCTTATCATATTATACAACTTATTTGACGCCATTTTCATTAATAAATTAATAAATTAATTAGCAGCGCTTTAGGTTACTAGAGGAATTCTTTTTTTTTTTTAAATGATCTCTTTGTTTTTGTTTTTGCTTAACTAATTTACTGTATGTTATTGCATTATGCTTAATATTGACTCTATTCAGACTTATTACGAATAAAGAGGGTGAATGTGGTGGTTTAGGGTTCAGTGTTGAAGGGGCTATTGCGTTGGTTTGAATGTTGACGAAGATAGTGATTATAGTGATTTAGGATTAAATGTTGGCGAGGGTAATAACAGCAGTTTGAATGCTCTCCAAGATGGTTATAATAGTGGCACTAATTACAATTGTTTAGATGATGAATTGGTTGAATCTAATAATGAAAACTTTGAAGTTATAGAAGATGCAGAATTGCGCCTGTGTGATTTAGACGATAAAGAGAACAAAATGTGTGATTTTGGCGATCAAGAGACACCTGGTAACATGTATAGAAATCTTTGAAGAGGGCACTCTAAGAATTGCATTGAATATTTATGGACACCCATCGAAATCTTTGTCTTTGAAAGTAGTGTTGGCTTCGGTCAACCTTAAAAGGAAAGAATAACTTGACGTCTTCTTTGAATTTATTTGCAATTGAGGTAGCTCTCGTTGATTTGTACTAGATGCCTTAGCTACTAGAAAACCAGGAAATCAAAAGCAAATTAAGCTTCAATTAATGGAACAACTTATTTAATTATCAACAAAAATTATTTAATTCTTAATTAATACCAACGAAAATATCCAAGAATCACGGGATGGGATTGATTATTTGAATACAGAAATAAGATATTACTCTTATATTCTTTTGTTCTTCTCACATATAATCTAAACTTACACAGATGCCCGTGTACGTTGCTGCTCAGTCTCAGTTAACATGTTGTTGTTGTTGTTGTTGTTGTTGTTGTTGCCTTTAATCCGATTCCGAGTATTGATGAAAATGGCTCCAAGATTGCATAGTAAAGCCAACGAAAACCATCCAAAACGAAGCTGCCATATTGAGACACACAACGGAGATCGCCGCAAAAATCCATGCAATACATAATATGATATAACCAGCGGAGCGAGGAACAAAGGTGGAGAGCAACGACACAGAAGAAACAGATCCGAGAACAAACGCAACGAAGCTCTAGCAATGGGTACTGGAATTTGCTTAATTCTGCTGTGAAGCTGGAGAGCCGATGATAACATCATTAGCTTCAAGAGCAAAGCAGTAGACGAGTGTGGCCATCAGAAATGACCATATATTTACTCCGTGAGTTGCTAACAAGGGCTTGGTTGCTCCTTGTACGTTTGCAGCCACAATTCCGATGAGAATCGGATTCATGCTTGGGTATTCTTGTAATTAAAAAATAATCACAAATATTTTGTAACTTTGAATATTATTTTGTTTTAATT
Organism: Azadirachta indica; assembly: GCA_022749755.1. Taxonomy (NCBI): domain Eukaryota; kingdom Viridiplantae; phylum Streptophyta; class Magnoliopsida; order Sapindales; family Meliaceae; genus Azadirachta; species Azadirachta indica. The sequence goes on along the minus strand of CM040444.1, from coordinate 3,871,930 downwards.
AGAGAAAATAGTAAAAAATGAGACAAAAATGCAATAAAAATTTCAATATAATACTGATTTTTAAATGAAAAGAATTTATTTTTCACAAACATTTCATGGTGATCAAATTGTAGAACTATGTAACACTATTAAAAAATTATTCTCTAGACCCTTATTTTAATAAAAGAATTATTTTACAACAATTGTTTACCATTAAATTCTTATATTGTTTGATTTTAACCGAATTTTTATAACATACAAAATTATATTCCTTTTAAATAATTCAAGTCCCATATATTATTTTCAAGAATTTTTACCAGTTAAATTAATAAAATATATATTTTTAGTATCTATTAATATAAATTTTGTTAAATTTTTTTACCTTATACACCCATTGAAAATTCCAAAACCCTTTAGCATTTTGTTTGTTTTCCTATCTACGCCTACCGTATCCATTTTATCTTTTTCTATTAGGTCCTTTACCTTTCCCTTTCCCTTGTTCTCAATTCTATTGACATCCTTCTTGAGTTTCTCTCCACACAACCATTTGTTCAATGTATCTGTTATTAAAAGTTTTAGGTTCTTTGAGAGGTATTATCCCCGAAAAAAAAAAAAATTTTAGGTTAAACTTTGCTTTAACACCTACCCATTAAAAATCCAAAATTAACCTTAATCAATAATCATACGATTGAAATCATTGTTGTATTTTCTTCGACTTCATTTGCAATTTAGCTCTCATTAATTGGTCCATTCAGCACAAAAGCAACCCCTAAAATGAAAGCGAAACTTCCATTAAAAGAACAACGAAATTTTCTTTATGTGTTGAAAACAATATTTGCATTACAATAGCTTCTTGATCGAACAAATACTACGTATGACAAGTTGACAATAGACATAGCTTCTGTGTATATAAATATACGCTGAAACAAACCAAATAGGAATCTTTAAAAAGCAATCAATGGCTAGAATTAATTACTCTGCTGATCCGAACTTAGGCGGACTCTCCTGGCTGCTCATTCTCAGTTAATATGTTGTCGTCGTCGTTGTTGTTGCCGCAAATCCGATTACAAGTATTGTTGAAGAATGGCTTCAAGATTTCGTAGTAAAGCCAACGACAACCATCCACAATCAAGCTGCCATATTGATACACAACAATGATGATGGCCGCACAAATCCATGCAATTGATAGTATGATATAACCAGCAGAGCCTGAGACGAAGGTGGAGACCAACGACACTGAAGAAACAGATCCGGAAACAAAAGCAACAAAGCTCCAGAAATGGGTGCAATTTGCTTGATTCAGCTGTCAAGCTCGAGTCCTGATAACATCATCAGCTTCAAGTGCCAGGCAGTAGAAGAGTTTGGCCACCAGAAATGACCATATATTTATAGCGCGGGTTGCCAACAAGGGCTCGGTTGTGCCCTGTACATGTGCGCCCACAATTCCAACCAGGATAGAATTGATGTACCAGAAAATAGCAGTGTTTGCCATTGATCTGGAAACGAAACTACGATCACTACCTGCAGAACCAAAACAAATATGTGATCAAAAGCTATGTAAGAATGTATAATCTATGAAAGCATTTATCTATACTGACCTTAGGAACATTTTGATGTAACTCGAGAGCTAATTTGGCTCCTTGAAGATATTTGTTTATGCAGAGAAAAAGAAAGAGAGATGGGAGAAGAACAGCTCAGTTAATTAGAGGAATGGTGAGTGTATATATGTATATATATATATATATATATCTATATATAGATAAAGAGTGGGGAAAGGCCTGCACGTGTTGAAAATTATTGCATAAATAACAAATTAATTTCTAGTGCTTTCTATTTGATTTGCTAAATGTGAGGCTTTGCTGCGTGGGATTGGGTGTACAGAGAAGGAGGGTGTTGATGAGAAGATGATTGGAACTTTGGGTAATGAGAGAATGGGTGTCTAGAGATTTTTTTTACTTGTGTACGTTTATTGTAAAAATTATGAAGTTCTGGAATGAATGATCCTTCGGTAGCTGAAGCTGAATGTATTAGGGTGTGTGAAGTATTAATTTTCTAGGGTGTAAACATAATTCTATGGTGTTAAAATATAGAAAATTAAAACACGCTGTTTTCTCAATACACCCATTATTCATTTCCTCCCTTTGCGGTCTCTCATTTGTTTGACGCATGTGTCTTTAGTGGACAACATATAAAGAGACGACGTTTCTTTCTTGGTGGTCTTAATATTTGAAAACCATGCATACAGATATTAATAACTCGAGGAAATAAGTGTTATTTTTTTTAATTATTTAAATTAAAATAATATGTTGGTAGTTTATTACTTGAAACACCACAGAGACTTAAAGAGTGGCTCATTTACAACACTTTCCCTTGGTTCTCTGAAGCTCAGTTCATACATCCCTCTTGAATTTCTTTCCCACACCCATCTCTTATTCGATATATTTGTTATTGACGTTTTTAGGTTAAATTATCACTATGTACACCCATCAAAATTTCAAAAACAATCCTTAATCAGTAATCATATATAGCTTTTGTATACTTTTTTTTTTTTGTAATATTGTTATTTTGCATTCTACACACCCATGACCCACCATCCATTTGCTTTATTTTATTTTTAATTTCCTTTTGGTTACTTGCTTCAATGTTCCTTGCAATCATCTTCAGAAAGATAAAATGAAATTCCCTTTTTCACACTTCCCTCTTTGAATTTCTCTCTACACCATTTTTTGAATCATATCTATGAAATTGCTCTAGAGGAATATTATTGAATATATAACCTGCTTTAATTCTTCTTTGACTTGATTTGCAATTGAGCTAGCTCTTATATATTAGAAAATGAATCAAAAGCAAGCTTCCGTTAATAGAGCAACTTATTGAAATTATTAACATAAAATATTATTTAATTGTTAATACCAACAAAAGATCAGGAATCACAGGATGAGATTAATTCTTTGAATATATATAGAAATAAGATATCACTCTTTCTAAGAAAAGCATTGACATTAACTACAAGAGAGACAAAGTTAGCTTCAATATATAAAATAAATAAATAAATGTCCCAAGCGTTGATGTATCTATCTATGCATATATAACAACAGTCATAGCTTCTTCTGCATGCTGGAAAAAAGCAAATTACTCTCAACACCCACCTTCTCTGTACACCCAAATAAATCCCACGCATCTTTACACAGCTTCCACTTCAACAATGCCTGAGATTTAGCAACAACGGGTACATAGAAGAAGACAGCAACTTTCACTGCCAATGATTTCGTGGGTCTTAAGAGCAAATGGATATGCAGATAGGAAAACTAATTTTTATTTTTTTTTAAAAAGCTAAAAGTTGTGTGTATAAAGTAGAAGATTTAACTTATATAACATTCATACAAAACAAGTGTTTTCGGTAAATAGTAAACATATATATATATATATTTTAAAATCTTAAATTATTGGTGCAGTTAAAAGATGGGAACTTCTTAAATAAAAATTAAAATAATAATATGTCTACGTATAAAATTATAATAGTGAATTGTAATAAAATAATTTTTTAGGAATATGGTCACTTTATTTTATAAAATTAATTGAAAATAATAAAAATAATAAAATAATATTTTCAACCTTTAACGTATTTTTTAGTTTTAAGAATACATATTAAAAAATTAAAAATTAAAAAAAAAAAAGGCATACAGCATGGTGGTAAGGCTTCACATTTTCGCTGACGGGTCTCAAGTTTAATTTCTAATAGTTTAGAATTTTTAATTATTTTATATTGTAAATAAAACTGGTTAGATTGATGCTTTTGGTTTTATTAAAATTTTAAATTTATTATTAGTAAAATCGAAAAAAATTTATAGGTTAGAACTGTAATGGAATATTTTTTAAATAATGAGATAATAGGCAATTAAGTCAAATAATAAGAAGTAACAATTGCTTTCTATAAAATTAATTTAAGTATAAAGAGTATACTTTACATAATAATATATTTTACACTCATGTTAAGCAAAAAAAAAAAAAAAAAGTGTTCCATCTTCTTTTATATAGGTTATTCCTAACATTTATAAAATAAAATTTGTAATATGTTTGTTGATCATTAATTAAAATCTATTGGAGTGATATAAGCAATATATTTTAGCAAATTAAAAATCTAGAAATTTTATATCTCTATAATATTTCTAAGAAATTAAAACAAAATAATATTGTAACGGACCAAGTATCATAAGAAGAAAATGCCCGATACTCCTTACTTTTAAGTCTAATACTCATTTGCTTGTTAATAATTTAAACATAAACCAATTATAACAATGAATTCATACAAAATAACATCTTTTTTAATTTTAAAAGAATAGGTTCAAATCACTTATTCAATTGATTCATGTCTAAATGACTATCGGTAAAATAAAAAATATTTAAAAGTTAATGGGTGATGAAGAAATACTGTATCAAAAAAATTTAAAGAGTGATGGGATAATAGCCTTAAAAGTAAGAGGCATAAGACATTCTCAATATTTGAGTTATAGTCCAAAAAATTGTTGAGTATCAATTTTTATTTCTTATTTTATTTAAAATTATTGTAAATTACGCAATGCTTTTAAAAAAAATAAATTTCTTTCTTTAGTTCTCACTTTTACGATTTTAAATGTTATTACACGTGTTTGGGTAAAAAAAATTTGTGTTTAAATAGAGAAACAATAATCTTTAACTGTGGCTCAGATTAAAGTAGGAGTAGGAATAAATTATATTTTGATCCAATCTTATTTACTGAGTATGTTCATCGTGGAAAACCCATAGAGATTGGGCCTTAACCTTATTTCCACTACATTAACTGAGAGAAGCACACTATTTTCATAAAAGATTGGGCCAGATTTAAAGATTGTGTTTTAAGTGCACATTTAACTTTTAATTTGAAATGTAAATATAATTTAATTTAATTATTCCGATGTTTTAAATTGATTGTTTCCAAACAACATTGGAAACTTGCTAATTTTATTTAGATAAAGGTATGTTAAAATTTTACAAACCTTGAAATTTAGATCTAAAAATATTTATATAGTTATAATTTTCTAAAATGTCCTAATAAATTTTATATAGTTATAATTTTCTAAATTGTAGCTTTTATAGTTTGAAAATTACTCATTTAACTATTAACCTATTAAATAAGTGGTGTTTAGAATAAGTATTGGTTTCATTCTATTACTTATTTCTTAAAATTAATTATATCATCACATAAATCAAGAAATTTACAGTCTAAAGAAATTAAGGATAAACATGTTACCTATATTGAATGAGTAATTTTCAATAGAATATCTACTTAATAATAATGTAGGAATCCATCAGGTTTTTTCTTAAACTTTTATTTATTTTATAATATCAAATATATTATAAATTTTGTTTATTTCTAATATACAAAGTTAATTTGGTAATTCATAAGAATATAATCTATCAAATTTATTGGCTATTAGGAATTTCTATGTTTAGTAGATGTATGAACGTTTGCCCTATGTTTCGGATATTCTGTAACCCGATATCATGATAAAACCCATATACAGCAAGCCGGAGCCATGATGAGAATGAAAAAAAAAAAATTGGCTCATTTTGTCCCTACTAAAGCCCAAACTTGATAATCCAAATAGGCTCAACAAGGTCAAATAAGCCCAGAACATCTTAACCAGAATTCAATTATGGCTAAAAGTAAATAGAATATAAGTGGTATAAAAGTAGGACTGGACAAAAAAGGATCGGAATTCGAAAAATCAGACCGATTCAGACCGGATCCAACCCGTTTGACCGGTCCTATACGTAATTTTGCTAAAATCACATCTAAATCAACACCAAGGGACACTTTCGCATAAGATTTGCTAAAATCATATCTAGACAAGAAGTTCGTAAAATTTTACAAAAACCTCTCCTATTGCTAGGATGCTACAATGATTCTGTGTTATTAACCATGAGTTGACCAATCGAAAATATTGAAAGTTAAAATAATGTTAATTTTAACTTGTCCTGCAAGTATACCCTATTGACATCACTTGACAATCTATTTTAGGTTAAATTTGATACCTAAACATAGATTAAGAATGAAATGCAAATGTAAATAGAAAAGAGGACAGACAAGCTCACATGAAAAGACCATTCTGCCTAATATTTAGGATTGTACATGCAGTATGTTAATATATATAATCCATCGCCAAAAGAAAAAACTAGAACTTATAAATAACTCTTCTTATAGACAATATAACCTGTGTTCAAACCTGCAAAATGTATGTCCACACAACTTGTAAATAATTCTTAAAACAAAAAACACATAATCTGGGTTCAGATTATCAGTTCACTGCCAAAAATACATCCAGCAATCCAAAATTTAAGCATAAATGGGTGAATGAGACAGTGACTGATCAGATAAATGCTAATACAGACACAATGCTATTAATGAACAGGTGCTCGCATATATACAACATCACGCCTAATGCCTTCTTAGCTTGGAACTACTGAGATGATGCTCCATTTGCTCCTCTGTATATGCCCAAAATATTGTGATATTGCACTAATTGATGATGTATACACACTCAAAATCTCAAGCTTGTGTTAGTTGATCTGTATTATAATAAAACACATACCAAATTCAAAAATATGTAACCAGAATCATTAAAACCAAATGTTGATTTTCAAAAATAAATTACAACAAGTATAATAAAACTACCAAAATTAGAAGTAAACGTTTTAAAAGAACCAAAATTAGAACCAAACAATCTAAAACAACAAAAAATTTAAGTGCACGATAGTTGTTTTTTATTCTTTTGCTAGCTCCAGTTCCAATAGTTGTTTTAATCATTGTTTTATGATGACAAACTCTAAATGTTATTAAATAGAATAATCATAAATGGAATAACAGGTTTGCATGATTGATAGATATATTTATAATGAGAAATTTTCATAAAGAAAATAAGCATTGTATAGACTAGGAGAAATTAATAAATGGATGCAGGCACGATTTACTATTAGTTAGCTGATAACGAAGAATTTTGTTGAGTTAAGGAGTGTCTTGGAGTGCACAAATCAAATAATTCACCACTTATCATGTTGTAAATATCACAAACAGGAGTGGGAAAATGACACAGCTTAATGGTAAATTTCAATAAAGCAAAAAAAATGGGAATCACCAAACAGACCACACAAAATCGTGCTTTTAAAAAAAAATAAGAATGCTTTGACAATTTTAAGGGAAAAATAAAAATGCTTCCATCGGCCACAATACATGATAGAGCACATACAATCCAAATGAAACCATCAAGCAAACTATCAACACAAACTCAAACCACCATAACTCATTCTTCCATATTTTTGGATTAAAGAACCAAATATAAGTCAATACGAAAACTAAATCACTATTACCAATACATACCAATAAAACAAGGAGAAAAGGAACCCTTATTCATGTTTCACACACATGCTCTGTTCTTAACACACAGAAACAAAAACAAATTAGCAGCTAAAAATGACTTGTTTTTAACACACCCAAACGTTGAGGTTTCTGGTTTGGAGACATTAACAGCTGAAAGCAATGGATTGGCTTCTCTGTCTCTAAATATATATATGAGTATAGACCCTAATTGGCGCCAATTTTTCCCTCCCACGATCCATAGCTGATGCTTTCGGGGTAATCTACAAATCTGGAAGATAGTTGAACGCAGCGTATGATGCGTCAAATATGAAATGAAATTCTTCGATTTTTTGTGTTGGGATTGCACGATTTTTGGTCAATGTCGAAGGTAGGAAACCATTTTCGTCTAACTTCTGCGATGGCAAAAGAGTAAAGATGTTGAGAGAAAGCAAGAGAGACAGCGTGCTTCTGTGTAAGAGATACTAAAATATGGTTAAAACAGAAATTGACTAACCGGCTAAACCCATGTATAAAATTACTTCAAAACTTAAGATTAAAAAACGATAAAAATAAAAACAAAATGTTGAAATGGAAACCCCAAAAAGCTTAATGTTGTAACCATAACGTTTTGGGATCTTTAGATTCGTCGTCCGGGTGTATTTATTTGTATGCTCGGGTGAATCTCCATCGTCCATTCTCCGAAATCCAAACTCATTTGATCATTTAGACTTTCTTCATCTGGCATGCATGTTCTCGTGCAATTATTGTGTCCTTATTAGATGACATGTGTAACTCTTGTCGTCTCAAATTGACACGTGTAATTCAAGCGGCCGTGAAATGTTGATTGTCGTGACTGCTGTCTGTTCGCCGACAAGTTTTGATCTATTCAATATTCAGTATTATTTTTAGACACTAATTAATTATTTATTTATCAAAAACGTAGATTTTTTTTGGATAAACGTTAAATTAAGCAAAGCCGTAGACAGCGCTGATCTTGTAGCTGCAGACAAGTGGTAGAAAGTAGGTTGACGGATTTCACAAAATTAATTTTCGGAAAATATGATGCAATACAATTATACAAACAGGAACTTTATTGTCACTGAACTGTCAACTCCTAACTATAAATAAAGCAAGCAATTAAATTACAAGCTGCTTACAGAGCAACAGCATGCTTGTGTGCTTTGAAACAGAGCCAAATCTATTACATACAACAGTTTTCCAATTGTAAAAATGGATCGGAATTACAGGTAAAGTATGTCTGATTTATTATTTCCACATAACTCAATTAGGGACGAAATGTTATTAACCCTTCTTGATATACACACACATATAACTAACCTAAATACTTGAATCCCTCTGTTGATCCTGCTCTCTCACACGGGCGGCAGTTGAAGCATAGTGTGCATGTTGTCACCTTGAAAGAAATTGAAAATGTTGGAGAAAAATGGCTTTAAAATATCGTAGCAAAGCCAACGAAGAGCGCCCATAAATGATTTGCCATATTGGTAGACAAAAATAATGATACCTGCACACATCCATGCAGTGAATAAAACGATATTACCAACAGAACTTTCAGCGAAGGTAGAGACTAACGAGACTGAAGAAAGTGATCCGAGAATGATAGCAACAAGGTGCCAGAACTGAGAGGAATTTGCTCGAACACGTCGAGACTTCACGTCAGCAGCAAGCGCACCGCAGTAGGCCGCTGTGGCAAGAAGAAATGAGCAGATATGTATTTTATGTGTTGCAAACAGTGGCTCAGCTGCGCCTTGAACATTCGCACCCACGACACCAATGAGCGCCGGAATCAGAAACCCGAAAATATTAGGATATGACGTCGAGGAAGAAATGAAATGCTGCTGATCACTGCTTGCATACAAAAACCATGGATCAGCAACAAAGCAATTAATTAGAAACCAACCCACCAATCCTAAATAAACAAATGTATGTACTGACCTTGAAGGGTTTTGAAGACAACAGTCGCAGTTGCAGCTTTGCATCTTTGTTTGGTTTCTTGATCTTCCCAAGTGAAGGAGAATTACAGAGAGAAGAAGAACCCTTGTGAGTTAAAGAGAATCCTTGCATGAGTTTTAGATATATAGGGAGTTATGGGAATTAACTGTTTCCAAGTAATAGAAGCAAATTTCGGAATATCTTTACCAATGAAGACAATGATCAAATTCTTTCTTCCTATTAAAAAAAAAAAAAAAAGAAGGGAGAGAGAGAGAGATAGGGAGACAATGATTCGAATGGGAGGTCATGGAATTTTAATTATATAATATGTAAATTATGATTATAATATATTATAGTTGCGGCTCCTTTTCATCTTTTCCAATCTTATCGTCGAACTTTATGACTTCTTATCAGACACAACTTTTGATTGGAAAATAGAAAGCAAAGAGTTTGGACAGTTAAAGTAAGTACCATCATTATATTTATGAATGAATATAAAGTGAACGGAGATGGGTGAAAAATAAATTATATTTATGAAAGTGGAACACATATTGTAGGTGGTAATAATATAATTTTGCAAGGTATAATTATTTTATATAAGAATTTATATTCTTAATATTATTCAACATTTATTTGATGAGATATCAAATACATAAAAACATAAAATAAATTATAGAGGATAAAATTTAATTTAATATTATATTTAGTGTCTCATTAAATTATAACGTGTATATATATATAATTTAAATATCCACTTTTTAATAATTAAACAAGTAAAAGGATTGATGCCATTTTTACCGATTACCATTTATTAGTAATAATAATGATTCATTTAACTCGTTATAAATATTATTAAAATTTTTATTAATTATTATACATAGAAATATTGTCATGATTGTCATTTAAACAGTCTATTTTTATGAATTTAAAGTTAAATTTTTAGATACCAAGAAGATTATATTTACTTGGTAGTATGTATCTAGACTTTTGCATTTGAATTCTTAATGTGCAAGATTAGATGAGAGAATTTGATGCATGTTCCATCTAATAATTAAAGTGCACCGCAAATTTTTCAGACATCTTACTATGTTCATTTCCTAGAGAATAAGAATTTTCTGTCTTCCACATTTATATTATATACTAATGTCAAATTGCCGAGTAAGATATATATATTATTGTAATTCCGAAGTCCTTTCTGGGCGTCAAAGAGTGAGATATTTTAATAGCTTTACGGTGAAAAATCTGCACTTTCTTTGTTTCTTTTTGGTAGTAGATTCTTGACTCTAACATCAAAGAAAAAATTATAATTATTCATCACGTCATTTCTGGCGTATAATTATCTGACTTTCCCACGTCACAATTCTTGGTGGAAATCATAAACAATTTAAAATAGCTTCTGCTGACGGTATCAAAAATTAAATATCGAAAAAAAAAAATCAGTCCTCCAAACAACGACAATTTCATAGAGATCAAATTTGTTAATATTAATCAATATTAACTGGCACCCAATTTAATAGTATTTTAACTTAATTAAAATATGAGATATGAGTCTGAAAGTTTAGTATTCTAACTCTCACGATCCCGTCCTATTTCAAGCATATCACCAATGTTTAAGAGGAGTTATATGAGTAATTTTTAAATTTTTATAACTAAAAGATGTATATTTGACAATACTTACGGATCTATTAATTTTTTGTTCTTATTAAAAGATAATTTTAATACATTTATACGTAAAAAAATTACAAAAAATAGTAATAACTTTATATTATTTTTATTTTTCTATATTAATATCAAAATCAATTATTTTTTTAAAAATTTATAAATTATATGTACAATCTATAGTCAAAAATCAAGGTCGATGCAAGTTTAGTATTGTCCACCAAAAGTCTACATTTAATTTGAATAAAATTTATTTTAAGACAATTATGAAGACTAAGACTTTTTTCATGGAAAATTAGAAATAAGAATTTTATCACTAAATTATTAGTAGACCACTATAAATGACTCATTTTCTATCCAAAAATTTTGTTAAAAAAAAAAGTTCCAAACTCTTGATTACTGAGTTTTCTAAAGACATTTGACCTTTACTCCAAATTTCTCAGTGCCTTCACTTGTTCGTAGTAGACAAGAAGATCTTTCCTCCCTAATTTCTCTTCTCCTTTTTCCTCATTTTCTGTAGTTGAAGTTGTGATTGTGCTGACCTCTCATATATTCTATTGCTTTGCTTAGTCTTTCTTTGTTAATTCTACGCAGAGAGTAAACGATGGGCTTGTAGGAATATTTTGGGTATATGCGACAATGATTTCCAAACTTCTTTGCTAATCTTCTCCTACATTACCATTGTTATATTATATATCTCAGGTAAACAACTTTAAATATTTATTAAATTAATTAGTTCCGATAATTTTACAAATATTCATAAAAAGTTTAATTTATTTTAAAATTAAGTATATCTTATATAATAATAGTTATTTATCTAAAATAATTATTAAACTTTTAAATTTGATCAAATATAATATATTTATATAGAATACATTAATAAATTAAATAATAATATTATCTTATAGCATATTAATATTATAATGTTCACTAACTTTATTAATATATTGTAAAATTATTTATTTGACAGATAATATATTCTATTTCTATTATATTATATATATTTAACTATATATAAATATAATTTATTTAAATTATAATATAATTATAAATTATTATAGTATAATATATTTTTAATTTATTAATAAGCTGATATTTGTTTTTATTTTATTTTATTTCTAATACATAATTAACATTAGATTTTTGTTGGATTGTTAATATATTGTAAAATAAATAAATTTATATTTTACTTATATCATATGCATAACGATTTAATTATCAATATATTATAAAATAATACTTATTATTACTACATTGAGTTTGAATTAGGAGTTTAAAAATAATTTTTTTTAGATAACTATCATTAAATAAGGGTATACTTATCATTTTAAATAAACTGAGACTTTTATAAATATTTTTAAATAATCAGTTTAACAAGCAAAATCTCGTTTTCCCAACATCTTACATATAAACTATATAATTAATTTTTTTGTTATATTTGTGTTTGATAAAAAAGTATTAAGTGGATTATTCTATAATTTAGGACCCTTTTTTTTATTTAATACTAAGTTGGCTAAATTTGATTATTTTAGGTAATTTATTATTTTTTTGTAAGTTAATGTCAATTTTAATATATTTTTCTATTAAGTAAAAATGAAATATTTTTACTTTATTACTAATCTTAAAAGTCTAATAATGTAATTAATTTTCTTCCTATAAATATCCTTATACAATTAATTTATGTAAAGTATATTAACTTTCAAATTTTCTTTAGTTGACAAAAATAACTCAGTACTGTATTCTAATTTTAAAAAAAAAGCATACTATTTAGATTTAGACAATTAAATATGGGTAGTATTAATAGCACCTTTTTTTTAATACAAAATCTTACATTAATTATAAACCGTTGGATATAGGTACATCCAACGGTTGAAATTGCATCTAACCATATAATTAATGCATTTATAATTAATGTATATATTACATGTAATCTCAACTGTTAGATGTGTGTATATCCAATAGTGTATAATTGATGTAAGATTTTGTGTGAAAAAAAGACTATTGATTCTGTCTGTTTAAATATATTCATATTTTAAATATACACAAATTTCATATTTTGGTCATACTTTCAACAACACAATTTATGTAAGAATTAGATACATTTTTTACACAATTGATTATTTCACGTGCAATAATTATAAATTATTTTATAAGTCACAAAAATTTCACATTGACCCCAAATAATATTCAATCAATAAAATACAATATTTGTAAAAAATAAAAAAACTATCAACATAGCTCAAAGTGTAAATTAAAAGAAAAAAAAGATTCAAGTATATATAATGTTACACATTTTGCTCTAACTTGATTTGAGATGTGAGTAATTATAAGACTGACTTTATAATTTTAATATATGTTAAAATAAAATAAAGTTGATATATATATATATATATATACATTGAAGGATAAGTTATGTATGTATCTAATATGTTATATTCCTTGTAACAGCAAGGTTACATGCGTACAACTTGTAACACATGATTGTGGAAGATGACTACAAAAATATTGCGGGTAAATTAAGCTTATAATAAAAGTAAAAATTAATTGATTCAAGGTCTATATATCTATGATTATATGTTATATTTTCAAAGTTTATAATTTATTAAAGAAAATTATAACTTGATTGATAAAACATATAATAAGAGGCAATATTCAAGTTTAAAACAAATTATAAAATTATATTATACTTTCTATAAATGGTATTCATTAGTTATTTAAGTTCAAAAAGAATTAATTGCATTCAAAAATTATTTTAAGTATATTTAAAATATTGATTAAAATTATTGCAAAAGGAATAAGAAAATTCTAAATTGTTTTTGTCATTTTTATAAAAATAATTATCAATAAATGTTTAAATGTGATGAAATATTTAATTGGTGTTGAATATAGATAATCATCATTAATTATATATATATATACAAACATATATATATATATATATGGAATAGAATCAAGGCTTCCTTTTTTCTATACAATTTTTTTACATCAAATGTAAGTGGTTAGATTTAAACATATTTAATAATTAAAATTGTATATAATATATGTATTAATTATGTATTAATTATATATTTATATATAATTTTAACCGTTATATATATTTTAAATCCAACGATTTATATTTAATATAAAAAAATATATAAAAAAAGAGGTCATTAATTTACCTATATATGTATATATGTAGGATATAATTAATAATTTTTTTTATATAAAAAATTTTATATTAATTATAAATTCTTAAATATAAATACATTCAACGATTGACATTATATCTGATGTATATATTAATTATTAATGTATTAATTATATATTAATAATTTTAATTATTAAATATAAATATATTTAATAATTTTATAACTGAGATAAGATTTTATATAAAAAAAATTATTGATTTTAATAAAATATATATACATACATATATATATATGGAAAAAAATTAATAGCGCCTAAAATTATCCATTGACTTGTTTCTGCCGACGCGACCGAGGGGTTATGCGAATCTTGCTACGCTGGATAAAGCCGATCGGAACGTGGCTGCTTGGTGGCTGTGTATTTGGTCAAATACTATGGCCGCAACACCTGGACACCGTCCTGATTTCAGAATGATGACTCTGTTTGGCTGCGGAGCTCCGCTTTGACGGGCCGCTGGATGTACCATTAATTACCTCCTTGTAGGGATATTGATACAATGGTAACCACCTTTTAATTTTATACTAATAATTTATCTTATGTTTCTTAAGTTTTGACTGACTTTGAAATGGAAAACCAGGAATTTGGAGTTGTGCATTTTAACATTGTTAGTCTGAATTTCTTTTAGAAATAAATTGTTATAGTGTGTTTTGGAATGCTTTTAACATGGTTGAAACTGCTTTCAAATTGAAAGAAAAGAAAAGGGAAAAAAGAAAGCTTCGAGTAAATTATTTCGCGGTTGAACATAAATAAAGAGCTTTTTGGGATATTTACTAAAACACTTCAGATTTTTGAAATAAGCACTTGCGGGTACTATTCAAAATCCGTTCTCTGGATCATGGAGGCATTTTCAACTGTTTCATACTTCTGCAAAAGGCATTGTGGCCCAGATGTACAGTAGGCATCATGAATCTATAAATGATCATCTTAGATTTTATATTTCTTTATTGTGTACTTGTCCTGGTCTCATCAGAACAGCAAGCATTACTAAGAATGCAGTTTATCTTTTTATTTTTATTTTTTCTTGGGTAAGATAAATTTTAGTTTTGCTTAAGTTTTAGCTAAGTCAAAATCCTTTTATATTTTTGCCATTGCTAGTGTGCAATATTAAAAGTTTATCTTTGATAGATGGTTGTTTTTTCTAATGCTAGATGATTATATTAGACCTTCCCAAAATGCAGGTCGAATGTACAAAGTTGAGGCCCGTTGCAAGGTCTTCTTTTTCTTGGATTTAAATTGCTTTTGGGTTTTGGATTCTTCTCCAATTGACTGATTAAAGGTCGTTATTTTTCCACCTTTTAATATTTACTTTGTGATTACCCGTATCTGAAACATTTTGCATCTTTTTTTTACAATTTGAGTACTTCGAGTAATCTTGGAAGCAAAGAATGAATGGAATTTGTTTCTTATATCAGGTCTTTGATTTTTTTTATTCATATTATTTAATAGCTACAATTGGTGAGTGAATTTTTTTTTTTTCAAATATGCATAAAAATCTACCAATGTAATTGATGAAGATGTTTTACAGTTTATTTTGATGGCCACATAATTACTGTGAATTTTGATAGAGCATTGATATAGGCAAAATATTTCTGCTATATAAATCTAGCCAACGTAATTGATGAAGTTGTACATCTTATTTTCATGACCACCACATTAATTACGGTACATTTTGATGGAGTCTTGTAGGCAAAAGATTCTACTGCATACTTTTGCTTTTTCTTGTTTATATTTTGGCTTGCTAATGAAATTGATTATGTGAACTGCACATATATCAAGATTTTGTGGTTCTTGGAGCTGATTTTGCTTATCTTAACAGCCAGAATTCAGGGGCTTCATCTTTGCTGCTTGTCTTTTCCTATCCCCTTGTGAAAAGGTTCACCTTTTGGGTAATGATGTTTATATATTTGTTTCTTCTGTCATTTCCTTGAAATCTCTAATGCTTACTTTATCTTTGATGAATTGTTTAATGTGGACTGACACTAAAATTATTCTGGTTCAGCCTCAAGCCTATCTAGGCCTGACCTTCACTTGGGGAGCTTTACTAGGATGGGCGGCAGTCAAAGGTAATTTAGATCCAGCTGTTGTGTTCACAATCTATATTTCTGGAGTTTTTTGGACTCTTTTATATGATACAATATATGATGATCAGGTATAATGATATGTCTATTGAAAATTGTTTTCTTTATGCTGTGCCAACTTGTTTATGGAATTACAATCCTGTAAAAGTTTCTGTAACAAAAGATTCCTGGGTTCTAAAATGTTTTGTTCTAATATCTTTGGCGGTTAATATTTTTTTTCGTCCCTCATTTATTTTTTGTTCACTTACAGAAAAATATCTTTTCAGAGAGGGTTGTCGATGGTGGTTAGTGAAGTCGTGTGGTCATCGTAGTTAACTGTGAATTAGCCCCAAGGAGTTAGGTTCAGAGGTGGTAAAACACCTGTTGGATGCAACCAAGAGTTTGAATTGTAGGCCCTAGTTAGGAACTTGGTGAAAATAGAGAGGTCTAGGATTTCTTGGTGTTAAAATAGTACATATATACATATATGAGGCACGTTTAGATTCTGAGGCGTTCTCTTTTTCACCCTTATTGTTCAGGTTTTTATTTGAGGACCTTTATTGTTAACAATGTGTATCCATTTTCAGCTTATGTTTGATAATTTTTTAAAATTTTCACCATTGTAAGATTTTCAATATTCATCTATTTGAGTGTTTTAGAGATATCTCCTCATTACTGTTTAAAAATTTTACGCATTAAAAGAAATTAAGTAAAAGTAAGTAGACTCGTCACATTGCTTTGTGATGAGTGATGTTTAAGACTTTGTTTTCAGGATAAAGAAGATGATTTGAAAGTTGGTGTAAAATCTATTGCTTTGAGATTTGGTGATTTAACTAAGGAATGGATTATTGGGTTTGGAATTGCATGCATTAGCCGTCGTGCCCTCCATGGATTCAATGCTGGCACTGTCATTTACTTGTTTTATGTTCTTTGTATTTATGATGACTTCTCCTCTGAGTTATTTTTAACATTTACTCTGGCACAGGTCGCCGTATTATGCTTTTTTGGCAGCTGCATCAGGACAACGAGGTTGGTAAATATCGACAGAATCTATCAAGCCGTGCTGATTGCAACAGAAAGTGCGTAATTAGTCCAAAAGAATTATGTGATTTCATACGGTTGAGCTTATATGTTTCTATTCTGCTGACATGAATACCTAATTTCCTTTCTACTTATGGGCCACCTTGAGGAAACATGCAATGACCACAATTTTGAGCTTCTTTGTGAGGGTTGAAATTGCATGTAGTATAGATGCATTGTTGTTCTATGATTTCAAGAGTCATCCTTGTTAACACCATGTATAGTAGGATGATAGTGATAAAGGGAGTGTATGGTGTCTGCAAGCTTTTTTGTGCTTCTGTTTTTCATATTTGCTTTTGCTTTTATGTTTTTAATTCCTTTCTTGTGTCCTTTGATTTTTGCTTCTGAAGACAGTTATTCTTTAATTTTGTTTTATCGTAGTTATTTTAAATATTTGTATGATTACATGTGATAGCAGCCCCTATTATTGCACTCACTGATAATAGAGAATGTGTGTGTTCACTCGATGATCCACTCATATCATAGGGTATTTCCGCATCTCAACAGGCTGGCAGGGTCTTTGTCCTAGTAAAGAGGGCTTACTCAAGCCCGTCATTTGTCGAAGGTCAGGCAGGAATGGTCAACAAGGTACTTTGAATCAGCACAAACAACGTCTTCAAAAGAGCTAGCTCACACAAATGTCTTATTCTTCCTCTTCTTATGACTCTTCCCCACCCAAAACCTCCTAGGCTTTCCTTTTTCTTCCTCCCTCACATGTGACCAAGCAAAACCAGTAGTAATAGTTAAGGAACTCTTTTGGGCATGTATATCACAAACAGAACGAAACAAATGAGTGGGTGGTTCACAAGAGGCGAAACCTCGAGATACTTTTCAATTTTCTTCGCAAGTCTGATACATCTTACTTTTTTGACTACTCGGACTTTTGCAAGTCCTTATCTTGACAAAATAAGTCTCCTCTATCTCAAAGTCTGTTCTAAAATCAAAAAGAATCCACCAATAGCCCCAGATTTTTTTTTCACTTCTAAGCATAGTTATTTTTAATTTTGAATGAAAAGATCTTTAATGTTGCACTCTTCTCTCTTGCATGAATGAAGTAGGTCATGATTTTTCTTGTAGTTGATCTACACCATACTGCCTAATAGTCTGCCTGATGCTACATCATAGGCACATTAGAAATGCAGATAATTGTAACTATGTGCATATAAAATGACAGCAAGAAAATGAAAATCCTGGTCTTTTTTCCCTTTCTAAATTATGTTTTACTTTGTTGATTGTGGAGTTGTAAATGCTTATGTTATGAAGTCAGGCTCAATGAATCTAATTTACTGTTGTTGTAGGAGTTGTTAGAGCTTAACAAGTAAATATGTAATTTATTCACCTGTTAACATCCTTAACCAAACTTCTGTCATTTCTTCTTTTTCCAGTTCTGGATTTGTTTCCAGCAAATGGTTTTGGGGCTCTTGTTTTTAACAGGATTCAATTTGGAAGAGTCATGCAGTAAAAGTAGAGAGGTATGATTTGTACCATGTGCTCTATAAACTTATAAAATTCACTTATGGTTGATGATACAATGATTTCAACCAACTGAGCAATTATGGTACTTTTAGCTACATGTTTCATCATTATTATCTCTTGTATTGCAACATATTCTCAATTTTGAGGTTAAAGTGCACTGCATATTGAATCCGCAGAGTAGAAAGACTTGAGATTGAATGAATGACTTAAATGCTTAGCTTAGCTCACTATATATTCCTCATGATATTATGTGTGCACACACCTGTAAACATTTGAATGTTGGGTTTCTCAAATTCTAATATAGCTTTTCGTCATATGAGTATATATCATTTTATAAAGGTTGTGTTGGTAAAGTTTATTTTTTGCAAGTTCTTGAGTTCACACCTTCAATGTGGTAGCTTTTTGGATTGGGGATATCCAAGCTTTTTCTCCAAGTCTTAGGGCCATTTTGGGATTGCTGTACAAAATCTATTTTTGCTATGCTATAGAAATAATCAACTTTAAAGAGAATCAGTTTATTGTTTAGTAAATTTTATTTATTAAGGTGCTATGACTTTTAAAAGTGGTCTTGTGCATATGATAAATTTATTGTTAAAAATATTGTTGTAATGCAAATGACTAAAATATACATAGTAAATTGTAATGAATAAAAATTACTTTAAGTGTTATATATATATATATATATATATATATAGGTGCCGTACTTCGAGTGGATGACGACATCGCTAGTATTTATAGTCTTGATGAAGTGTGAATTATATAATATAATAAAATATAATAATATTATAATATAATATATATATAAAAATAATTTATAAAAAAAAATATAAATCAAAAGTAAAAACGTAATGAAAAGAAAAAATTTTGGTTTTTAAGAATTTTATTTCTCAAAGTTGAAATTGAAGAATTATTTGAAGGGTTAATCTTGGATATTTATAATTTTAACTAGATATATTTGGTATTATACTTACAAATAAACTTGTTTTTCAAAATTAGATTTTAAAAGTAACTCTTCTTCTGTTTGTTGTAGGATGGTATAATTTTGCTTAAAGTGATTTTGAAAAAATTTTATTAAACACACCTCAAAAACTTTTGACTATCCAAAATCACTTTCACCTCTTCCAAAAATAATCCCAAACGGGCTCTTAAGGGGCTAGAAATAATTTCTCATTTAATAGACTTTGTGAATAGGCTTTGTGAATTTTGAATCGTTCTTGCTATTAATCATTTTAATAATGCATTTGAGCATTTGTATTGTTTGTTTTCCATGCATATGAAAAGCAAAGTATAATATTACCAAACTGCCATTGTGTGACGAGTAATTTTTTATGTTATCATTCAGAGTAATATTATACTTTCCAATTTGTATCTTAAGATTTTCATTCCAAGTTACATAAAAGTTGACTTGTCATTAACACACCACCCATGTATTAATTTTAATTGACTTAAATTCTAATAACTCTGAATAGTAGTCAATATATGAGACAATGACAAATTAACTTTTACATCAATTGGGATGAAAATTTTGGAATATGAGTTGAGAACTGTAGTATGTATTATTCTATCATATATATATATATATATATATTTCATGATATTAGCAACTAATCATGCTGACCACGAGGGAATTTAGCACCTCATATTGTCAATTTGGTTGAGACAAATTTCACTTGCCTTCTGAATCAGGTGCCAGATGCTGCTCCAGTTGGAGGTTCTGTTCAGTTTCTTAACTCTGCAGATTTGAAATGGTAGAACTGGTTTGGCTAATTTAGAAACAAAATAGAAGTACTGCCAATTTTGAGTTAAAAGTTAAAAATATATATTCTATATTAAGATGGTTGAAGTTCACAATTTGAGGTTGAGCTTCATTTTTTTGGTATAAGATAAATATTGCTGTAGTAGTAGTAGTAGTATCCAGTATTTGAAGTGTAGATACTGCTTTGTAACAATAGATGAATATATCCAATAATTGAAGTGCAGACAGTGCTTTGTAACATTAGATGAATGTTATACAAAATGAAAATTATGTTTAGAATTGTTCTGCTTCTTCTTCTTCTTCTTCTTCTTCTTCAAACAGGGATGAGAATTCTAGTGCATGTTTTAAGCAACTCGTTCTTAATTTGCTTTATCATTCTTGGTAAAGTATCATTTCCCATAATTTCCTTTATTTTACAGTAAATGAAATGTATGCTCCAATTATTTTTTGTTTTGGTGTAGATGTTTTCAGTTGTAAGAAATTGGAGATTTGAATAATGGTTATGGGGTAATAACATTTCATCCCTGAACTTTGGCAAAACAACAAATTAGGACACAGTTTGACAAATTTTCACATTTTTGTCCCTGCCATTATGACGGAGTTATACAAGTGTTAAAGTCAAGAACAAAAATGGAAATTCACCCTTAGGATTTTTATTTTTCTTCATCTTCTCCAGAAAAGCAGTATAACATAAAACCAAATTATGAAGCACAGCAGGTTTTGAAACATAGTCAGAGTTTTGGGGATATTGAAAGGGTTGTTGAATTTGAATTTTTGTTGTTATTTGTGGCAACTTGAATAACAAGGAGATTGCATGTTGGGAGAGAGGTGGGGAAATTTGGGAGAGAGGAGCGGTGGGACTGCAGGTGTAGGACAGTGGAGGGAAGTGGTGTGGGGGTTGTTCGGTGGGTTACTGGTAGCTTGAAAAAAGAATGAAGAAATTGGGGTCTGGGTTATCAAGAGATGAGTCAGTGAAATCTGGCAATGATTTTTTGTTTCCTGATCAGGATTGCATGGGGAGGAAGGAGGTGAGGCCAGTGGCTTAGGTCTGGGCACTGAAGTCATGGGTATTTGCAGTCAGATCTCTTGAATGTTGATTCGCGAAGGAGTGTTCGGTGAGGTCTTGATGAAAACTAAACCATTTTTGGCTGTGGTTTGGTCTGAAATACTAATAGAATGCAATAGAAACATTTTATGAATTCATGATGCTTTGAGGGTATGATTGCTTGGTGCTCTGTTTTGTGATTTATGTTACGAGATTGAATTTTTGTGTCCATATGTGGGGTATTGAGTTCTTGAGAATTTGTGGTGTTTTTATGAATTGGAAATGGAGTTTGAGGTTGTTTGGTTTGGTGGATTTTGTGGATTTTTTATGCTGATTTTTGAGCTCTGTTTTTGCTTGGGTTTTTGTGGGTTAGTCCCTGAAATCAAGCTCTATATTTTTATCGACATTGATATTGTTTAATCTCTCTTTTGTGTTCATTTGATAAACACAATCAGTTACACTCATTCAATTGTTTTGTTGGGGAATTAGAGAGGATTTTTCGAAGAAGGTCAAAAGAAAAAAAGAAAATGGTTGGCTGTGTGCTGCTCTGTTGCTGCTTCTTCTCTGCCCTTAGTGGTGTTTCATCATCAGGGATAAATGTGTAATTGTAGTAGTTTTTTTTCATGGTTATAACAGCAGCGAAGAAAATATTAAAATTTATCAAACTGTGTCTTTATTTGTTGCTTCACCAAAATTTAGGGATGAAACTGTTATTACCCCAAATGGTTATATTGCAATTTGGAAGGGTTTGGTTTCTAATAATTTTCGCAAATATGTTATTATATCGAAAACGAAAATTTTGATGATGGCCCATGCCATGAAGAGCCTTCACACTAATTTCTTAGAACAAAAATTAAATTACTCAAATATTTCTTAGGTATGTGAAAATTGTGCCTATATAAAGTTCGTAAAAATTTACATAAACTATAATAATTTTATACAATTAAAAATGGTTAACAGTTTAAAATACCCTTTTACTCTTTGCTGCAAGCGTGCCATACTAAATAATCACATGCTGATTTCAATATTAGATTATTAGTACAATAAAACTACCAAAATTAGAAACAAATATTTTAAAACGACCAAAATTAGAACCAAGCAATTTAAAAAAACCACTCCTTTACAAACGAATAATTGTTTTTTATAAAAATTTCTCATTATAAATATACATCTATCATATAACAATTTATAAAAAAAAAAAATTGATATTATTACTTATTATTCAGTAGAAATTATAGACGGAAAAAAGTCTTAACCTGACTCAGCACATCATTTTCTTAATATTCACTCTCATGATCGATCATTGTGACCTTTCGGATTTCGTTATCATCGTGTCCTTGTCAAATGACATAACCGCTTAAATTGTCACGTGTAAGAGCGCACTTCTCTTGTAGCCCGCGAACGGACGGAGATGGAAAATAGGTTGACCAGACTCCACAAAAACCATTTTCTGATAATATTATGCAACACACACAGGAATTTTATTGTCACGGAACACTAAACTCCTGACTATAAATAAAGTTCAGTTTTTCAAGCGAAAGTTAAAAACAGGTAAAGTATATATTTGTTGTTGATTTGTTATTTCGGCATAGCTGGCTTTTCAAGGCCGAAATGTTATTACACCTTCATGTGTAGGGAATCCCTCCGCTGATGATGCACTCTTACACCGGCGGCAGTTGGGGCTGGGTGTCCATGTTGTCACCTTGAAACAAATTGAAAGTGTAGGAGAAAAACGGCTTTAAGAGATCGTAGCAAAGCCAACGAAGAGCAGCCATAAACGATTTGCCGTATTGGTAGACAAAAACTATGATACCTCCACAAATCCATGCAGTGAATAAAATGATATTACCAACAGAGCATTCAGCGAAGGTAGCGACCAACGAGACTGAAGAAAGCGATCCAAAAGTAACGGCAACAAGGCGCCAGAACCGAGACGAATTTGCTCGACTACGTCGAGAGTACTTCACGTCAGCCGCAAGCGCACCGCAGTAGGCGGCTGTGGCTAGAAGAAAAGAGCAGATATTTATTTTATGTGTTGCAAACAGCGGCTTAGCTGCGCCCTGAACATTCGCACCCACGACACCGATGAGCGCCGGAATCAGAAACCCGAAAATGTTAGGATATGACGTCGGCGAAGAAATGAAATGCTGCTGCTCCCTACATGCATGCATATGTACAAAAGTACCATCGATCAGAAACAAAGTAATTAACTAGAAACCAACTAACCCTAAATAAATAAATAATTAAATGTATGCACGTGCTAACCTTGTAGGATTTTGAAGACAACAGTAGCAGTTGCAGCTTTGCATCTTAATTTGTTTGGTTTCTTGATCTTCCCGAATGAATAAGAGTTACAGAAAAGAAGAGACTCTTGTGAGGTAAAAAGAATCCTTGCATGAGTTTTAGATATAGAGTGAGACATGGGAATATACTGTTTCAAGAAACAGAAGGAAATTTCGGAAGCTCTTTACTAATGAAGACTATGACCAAGTCTTTCTTCCACAAGGAAAAGAAGACAAAAAGACAATGATACAAGGTGTAGGGCATGGAAATTTAATTATATAATATATAATTTATAACTATATTTTCGACCTAGCAGCACGCTGCGACATTTTGGGGTTGCTTTTCATCTTTTCCAATTTTGTTGTCAAGTTTATAATTTCTTTTCACACACGTCTTTTTCAATGTTATTATTTTAACATGGCGATTTCTTCGTCAGTGGAGCCCGTTCTCCAGCAAGCCCAGTTAGAGATAATAAAGAACAGATTGGTGCGATACTTACTTGGCAAACAAACAAATAAATGTATACTTTGATTGGAACATAGAAAGCGAAGTTGGACTGTTAAAGTAAGCCCTCATTTCATTATTTATGGCTGAATATAAATGTGAATGGACATGGGTGAAGAATAAATTATATGGAGCATGTTATGTGTGATAAGAACACAAACTACTTTTCTAAGTTTACATAACAATTTATACTATTAATATTAGTCAATACTTATTTAATATGAGATATTAATTATATTAAAAAAGTAATAAATTGTAATGAATAAAACTTAATTAATTCAATATTTTATTTAGTAGGGATGATAAAGTAGGTTGTGACAAATAAAACTATAATATATTTCAAGCTACTTTAAACTCGACTCATTTCATAATTGTATTGAGAATTAAAATCTTAACTCGACTCATTTAATAATCATGCCATCCATTTAACATATTTTTAAATGTATTTTAATATATATTCTAAAATATTTATAATATTATCTAAATAATATTAAATATTTTTTAAAATGTGAAAAATATAAAGTAAATATATTAAATTATAAGTAAATTAGAATAAAATAATTATTTAAATAATTAATCATGTCATAAAAGAGTTCATGTGTTAACATCTTGAAACTTGAATTCAACCTAATTATTAATTGTGTTACATTATTATGATCTATTTATAATCATGTTATTTTAAGTGACTTCAAACCCACTAAATTGGTGTCATGTTCGTGCCAGATTGATAGGTTCTATTAAAATTACCACCCCTAATATTTAGTGACTCATTAAACTTTAAGATATAAAATATATAAAAGTTATATTATTATTTGAGTATCTATTATTGTTTTTGTTAATAATTAAATAATTTAAAATTACTAATGCCAGGCATCACAATCAATTATCACCGCTTTCTTCTATCATTACTTGCCATTAATAGTCATCGTTGAATTGGATTACTAAAGATATTATTAGAATCTTCATTAATCACTCTGCACAGTTGATCCCATGATTAAAAAGTAGAATTTTCGGATATCAACGATATGGGTCATGAGGTTTACTTGGCAGTAAATCTTATTTAAACTTTCTGCATTTGAGTTCGTGATGTGCAAGGTTAATTAGATAAGAGAATTTCATGTTTCATCAAATAAGTGTGCACATTAAGCTTTAAAACATCTTAATAGATTCATTTCTTGGATAATAAATTTATCTATCTTCAACATTTGTATTTTATGCTAATATCAAATGGCCGAGTCATAAATTCCGAAAGTCCTTCACGATCTGGAAGAGGTGCAAAATCTGGCACTTTCTTTGTTTCTGGTTGGTCCCAGAATGTTGACTTACAAAGACATCACGTCGTTTCGGGTAGAAATCATATACAAATTAAAATAAGTTCCCCAGAAAACGACAATTTCATATAGTTACAAGTTATAATAAATTATTAGATAAAATTTATTAATCAATATTAATTGGCATTTAAATTTAATAATATTTTAATTAACTTTGTTAAAATTAACGTTATTATGAGAAAAATATTGGCAGAACACTTGAAATCAAAATCGACAGTTTGCAAAACGATCCACTTCATAAAATACTCTCTTAAAAAATTTGTGGTATGAGACGATACTCTCCTACGATGAAGCCGGACTTCCTACCCAGCTATTGAATAGAAACCCAAAAATATTGAGATATGACGTCGAGGAAGAAATGAAATGCTGCTGCTCACTGCTTGCATACATATATACGAAAATACCATCGATCAGAAAAAACGAAAAAAAAAAAATAGATAACAACCAACCATTCCTAAATAAATAAATCTATGCAGGTACTGGCCTTGCAGGATTTTGAAGACAACAGTCGTAGTTGCAGCTTTGTATCTTAATTTGTTTGGTTTCTTAATCGTCCCGAACGAAAAAGAGACACTTGCAAGGTAAATTTAGAGATCTTTGCGCCAGTTTCAAATTAATATATTGTGAGAAGGAAATTTCGGAATCTCTTTACCAATAAAGATAATGATCAAAGTCTTTCTTTTTCAATAAATTAAAAAAAAGACAATGACCACAGGGTGGGGCATGGAATTTTAATTATATAATATGTAGATCACATATAGTATTTTGTAAATTTTCCAAAATAACCTTAATTGAAATCTAAATGATGATGTAAATAGCCATGCTTCAAAGAATTTTGCCGGTGTCAAATTAGGGTTATTTTGGAAAATTTAGCCTAAAATTTCAACCGAGGCTGCTGAGCAGTGCTATGTTGGGGTCCTTTTCATTTTTTCCAATTTTATGGTTGAATTTACGACTTCTTTCACACACAACTTGTTCAATGTTGTCGAGTCGAATATGATGCAATGAATGTGGTTAAGTTAATTAAAGGCAAGGAAGGAAGCAAACGGGAGATTTATTGGATTGTGCCTGAAACTGAAAAACTTATCTCCAATATGGAGGCTTTCCAAACGCCACATTTTAACACAGTATAGTATCCTTTTAGTTTGATTTTTCATTAATTAAAAATATTTGACGATAAAAATTCATTTAAAATATTTTTAAGAATTAAAAAATTATTTTTCTTTTATCAGAGAAAACCCAAAAATTAAATTTTTGACGATATAACTTCATAAGCTTTTTTAAAAAGAAAAAATTATCTAAATACCTTTATTTTATAATTTTACATTATTTCTTTAAAATAGAATATTAAAAATTTATCCATTAAAATAATTATTTAAATTTTGCCAAAAATTATGATAACAAAACAATTGATAAACTTTTATTAAAAAGTTATGTTTAAAAG
This sequence comes from Azadirachta indica, assembly GCA_022749755.1. Classification (NCBI taxonomy): domain Eukaryota; kingdom Viridiplantae; phylum Streptophyta; class Magnoliopsida; order Sapindales; family Meliaceae; genus Azadirachta; species Azadirachta indica. The sequence continues at coordinate 3,844,799 of CM040444.1, read as the reverse complement.
TTCTATCAAATGAACCATAATTTACTTGCTCATAATTTAGCTTATCGGGCTATTAATAATCAAAGTCCTGTAATTTGGCTAGAAGAAATTCCTAGAAAAAATTGTTTGTAATTGTTTCATTTCGATTTGTTGAAATTTTCTTTTGAAAATTTTGTATTTGATACTTTTTGCTAGAAAGTAAAATATTTTACTTTATCGCTTATATATAAACTATATAATTAGTTATTTTATATTTTTTTATCAAATTTATATTTGATAAAAAAAAACTGAGTTGTTTATTTTGTAATTTGGAGTCCTTTTTGTTTTATTAATACTTAATTGGCCAAAGTCGGTTAGCTTAAATTAATATCAATTTTAATATTTTTTTACTATTAAGTACAAAGTAAAATATTTTACTTTATTGCTAAAGGTTTGTTTGGGATTACTATTGAAAGAGACAAAAGTATTTTTTAAGTAGTCAAAAGTCATTTAGGTGTTTGATGAAAAAAAAATTCAATCATTTTTGACAAAATCACCTTATTTTATAATAGATTTAAAAAATAAAAAAGAGTTACTTTTCAAAATCTAATTTTCAAAAGTAATTTTTATTTTGTAAATATAATACCAAATATATTCATTCAAAGTTACAAAACTCAAAATTAACCATAAAATAATTATTAAATTTCAACTTTAATTAGGAAATAAAATTGTTAAAATCAAAAAACTTTTTCCTTTATATTACTTATTATTTATTATTTTTTAAAATATAACTAGATCTTTTTTTTGCTATCAATTATATACACAAACAAATGCTTACCTAAAATTAAATTTTATTTATTACTACTTATTATGTATATTTTGGTAATTAGTATTATTATAATTTTTTTAATAATAAAATTTATTAAACGCATAAAAATTATTTTTTAAAATTCATAACAATTTTAAAAATAAACTTTACCAAATGCTAAGTAATTCTCGTCGAAACTAATTATTTCTATAGTATAGTGAAAATAAATTATTTTAAAATCAGCAGCAATTTCAAAATGAATCTTAGAAGTCTAAATAATATAATTAAACTTTTTCTTTAAATATTATTATACAATTAATTTATACAAAAGTGTTGACTTTAAAGTTTTTTAAATTTAAGAAAGACCAACAACTCAATACGATGATTCAATTCTAAATTAAAAAATAAACATATTATCTAAATTTAAATGTTGAAATATATTTATATTTCAAATATATTTAGACTTCAGATTTTCAATCATACTTTCAATAAACTTCATACAACCATTGTATATTTTTCTTAACAATTGATTGTTTTATGCATAATAATTATAGATTTTATAAGTCACAAAAATATTAAACAGGTTATAAATAATGTTCTAATAATAAAATACAATATTTGTAAAAAAAAAAATGAAATAAAAAATTATAAACATAGCTCTCTCTCTGTCTCTCTCTATATATATATAGAAGAAGGATCATTAACCCTCTAACATTGTACAGTTTTTTATATTATTTATAAACCATTAGATCTAAATATTTTTAATGGTTAAAATTATATTTCATATGTGCATTAATTATGACTTGTCAAATATGCATTAATTATACGTGTTAGACTCAATTTCAACTATTAAAACTCCTTAAATTAAATAGTTTACAAATAATGCAAGAAATTGTCCTATCTTGATTATGCCTATGTCTCTTGTTCAACAAAAGTACCTTTTTTATACAATAATTGTATTGTAGTGGGTATAGTTTAATGGTAAAAATGTGATTTGTTCGATTAATCCCTATAATAGTTTTATAAAATTAAAGTGTTGTTGATCCGTCTCGACACATACACACTAATAGTTTTATTATCTATAAGAAAATTGTTATTTAGTTACGAAAAATTTTGTGGCCAAAATCTGAAATTTCGTAGCAAAAATTTTGAAAATAAAATGTATATCACCAAAATTCAAATACTTTGAAATAAAATTTGTTGTTACTAGGTAAAAAATAAGTTTATTTTAATTTTTATCTTTTTATTGAAAAAAATTATTTTACTTAAAAACATATGACCTTAGTCAAGAATTATTTTAAGACAAAACATCATAATAATTATACAATGTTAAATTTTTTAAAAAAAAATAATAAATATTTTTAATAATAAGCATTTTTTTTTAAAGAACACAAATTGAAGGAAAGCTCTTTTTTTTGGGTAAAAATCTTTTAATGCTTAAGTAAGAAAAAGACAGAAAGTTTTAAAATTTAAAATTTGTAAGACAGTATTTTAACAAAGTTTCAACTTAGCAATAAATTACTATACCTATATATAACCATTTGTTAACATTCTATAGTTAATTTTTCAATCATGATTGTGTGTTCTAAAATAACTAGAAAACCGTCTAAGAAAGGTTTTAGGATGTGGGATAGCAGATAGTTATTCTCGTGATTCTCTTGCTAATTGTCTTTTTATCTGTTATCCACCTTTCCCCGGGCAGCAATATTTCTTGACCTGAACTGAGCTTACAAACATCTTCAGTTTTCTGTTTTGGTCCAACCAAAATTTATTACAAATAATTATGTGTTATTTCATTTACAAATATATAATTTTTTTTTTTTGTCTTTAATAGAGTTAAAATAAAATATAAGGTACCTATTTTAAATATTAAGAATACAGATATTTTTATTAATTTTTAAAGTTCAATTGTAAATGATCACACGTATATATTTGCTTGAACATGATATGTTATTTATGTGTAATTAAAATTTAATTTATTTTTATTTATTTACGTAATTTATTCGTCATTGTGTTTTTCGTAAAATAAATTTTATTTATTTTAATTTTTGGAAAAGGGTTTTATTATGATAGCAATGATAAAAGTACGGGCCCTTCTGTTAAATCCAATTGCAATTAAAGTTTGGGCCTTCAGATTTGATCCAATTCTACAATCGAAATTTGGGTGGCGCATTTCTTCCTCCACTAAAATTTTTGGATAATTTTAATTTTCTCTTTGGCATAATATAATTGACATAATTTCTAATTAAATTATTGTCTATATTAATCTTAAAAATTCCTTCATACCACGTAAAAATTTGTATGCATCTTACTTTTTAAAGCTAAAATATATTTTTAATAAATATATAATATGTGATATCACTGATGAAAAGAAATATATAATTAAAATTATTGCAAAAAGGAAAAGAAAATTTTATATTATTTTTGTAACTTTTCATAAAAAAAAATTTGATCGATATTTAGATATTTGTATGTAATGAAATATTTAAGAGATGTCTAATATAGAAAATTATCGATAATTTAGTTTGCATTTATAGTGTAACAAAGTGTGGCCAAACTTTGAAATTTCATAGCTAAAATTTTAAAAATAAAATGTATCGCTACGAAAGTTTAAATACTTTAAAAGCAAAATTTGTCCTTACTATTTAAAAAAAATTATATCTTTACCATTTGTTATTAAAAGGTCTCTTTTTTTTTTTTTACTAAAAAATACGACCTTTTAATCACAATATTACTTTCATACAAAATGTTTATAGAATAATATTATTTTTGAAAATAATCAACAATTGTTAATAAAAACATCACTTTTCTGTTAAACATCATGATTTTATAATGTTAATGTCTCCAATTATTTGATTAATATCATTTATGTACTAAATTTTTAAGTACAGATAAATTTTGATAATTTCAAAATAAATTAACTTTTATTTGTTAAAAAACTTATTTTCATTTAATTTTGTCAAATTCTTAAATAACTTAAAAATTGAGAATATAAAATAAAATAACAATAAGTTCCCTAATTTTATTAAAACAACAAATAAGATATATTTTAATTATTTCTAACAAATAAGTCCCTAATAGTAATAGCCACGGATTTACATATATAGGTGAGAAATTTGTTGCTTTAAGCCCAACCGAACTCATGAAAAATTGAAAATTGAAATTCAAGTGCAATTATGTTTCATGTTGTCTCTAATTTTTAAGGATTAGTTTGGCCTAAATCAAACTCATTAATTCGTATCATCTCATATCATATTGGGCTCTAAACTTTTCTGTTTAAAATTTTAAAATTTTTTTCCAAAATTTTAATTGATTAAAATTATTAAACTGATTTATCTTCTGAATAGATAAATGTTTGAAATCTTATATCAACAAATTTAATAGCATGGTAATATATTTATATAAAATTTCTACCATGTGCATACACAATGGGGCAGTAAACAATCAAGTGAAAACCATTTCCCAAGATAATTTGATATTTGGACCAAGAAAAAACTTATCTAAAACTACCTATAGGTGGTGTATATAGAGTTACTAAAGTGAGATGGATCTAAAAAAACAAAGTTTTCGAGTTAGAGTGTAGAAAGATTTATATATATATATATATCTTTCTATATCTATATATATATAAATATGTATATATATATGATATAGAAACATAAAATCAAAGAAGGTGATCAAGTAGTTAGAAGCTTTAGAAAATATAAAAATAAAGGTATCATTTCAAAAGTTTGTCTAAACAAGTATGCCTTATTTGCAAAATGAAGAAAGGCCTATTAATATGGTTTTTACCCCATTAATCAAAAATTTTGATTTTTATACAACTATTATTATGTGAATTGTTAATTCTTTTTAGTTTTTAAATACATGAATTAATTATTTTTGCTTTATGCTGGTCTATATAGTATCTCATTAGACTTTTATGCATAAAATATGAATCTAATTCAAGCTGATCATGTGAGCTTATATGTTATATTGATTAGCAAGTTTTTGTATATGTCATGTTAATGTGACTCATTTATACAAAAAAAACTACATATGATAGCTACCATATGTGAGTGGTAGCATTTTAGCTTGAGCTATGTTAGCTAATGCAACTCAAGGTTTTCGCTTTTTGTCGCATTTTTAGATGTTACCAAAAAATATATATATAGCATTGGAAGAAAACTGTATAATTAGCTATCATTGCATTTTATTAATATTATCTTTATATAGTATGTAGCATTTCTATGATGCTACCAAATGTGAACTATAGTATGAAGAAGATGCTATTATTAATTTCAAGAAGTCAAATAATGTAACATTATAACATTTTATTGGTGCTATTATTTATTATAAAATTTACTTGAATATATAGTAATAACTACAAAGTGTTATTCATATCTTGCATTTGTTATATTTTTTTAAAAGATTATGAAGATAATCATTCAAATTATTTTATTGACGAAAATTATATACATACATATTTATCTTGTATACTATCAAAGAAACAATATATAAACAATTATATTGTCATGTAATAAAGTATAAAAATATACACAAAAAGATAAAGATAATTTAATTTTTTTGTTCTCTAATATTATCTTGTCTTCAATTTTTCTTTATTTCTTAATAAATATTTGTGATCTTCATAACTTGCATTATAAATTCAACCAATAAGTTATTTATGTGTTGTTTGTGAAAATAATTGATAATGATTCTTTAAACGCATAAAATAAATAGATTATAAACATCAATACTTTGTATGATAACAAAATACCTTTATTAGCTCCAGTAATATGGTTACAGTCTTATTGATATCCCTTCCTATTGCTTGGAGTACAACTTCATTTAAACCTTTTTACCAGCAAAGAAATTTAAGTTACCGAGATGGCAAAGATGAAAATAGTAGAGAGCTACTACCTTCACGAACAAAGTTTCTATCAAAACGCTTGCAGAGCAACAGCAATGATTGTGTGCAATGAAACCAAGCCAAATTTTTTTTAAAAAATAAAAAAGGAACAATTAAGATTTCTACCCAGAGTCTATTAAACACCTCAGTTTTATTTTTTTTAAAAAATAACGATGGTAAATAAAATTAGTGAAATAGTATAAAAATTAAATGCAAAGAAAATTGTGCAATGTGTAAAAACATACAAATTTTGACGGAAAAAAAAAGAATTATTTAACGGTGACTTAGATTGTGTTTGCTTTTTTTGTTTAAATTGTGAATATGATTGAAATTTAATTTTAATTAAAATATGAATTTAAATGATATGCTTGTTTTTTGTTTTAAAATATTTAAAAATTAGTATTAAGTTGTTTGTTTTGACAAAATAAAAAGTTTAAAAATTAATATTTTAATATATATATTCTTTTAAATAATATACTTATATTTAAATAATTTTGATTATATTGATATAATAATAAATCAAAAATTAATAAATTATATTAGTATGTATATTATTTATTTGCTTGATATATTTTTTTTTTAAAAAAAATTTAATCAATAATATAAAGATCAATAAAAATTAAATAAAAATAATAAGTCATATTATAATCTAGTTATGATTATATAAATATACAAATTTATTATAATAATTAAAATATAAAATAAGAAGTATTAAAAAGATAAATAGAAGAGATTCATAATAGAAAAAAGATACGTTAAAAATAATTAGTTAGATCTTTAATTTTATTAGTAAATAATTTAATAAAATAGAGATATTTTTAAAAAATAAAAATATTAAATTATTCAAATATTTGTTTATTTAAATTTAAGTTAAAATTTTTAATTTAATTATATTCAAATATTTTTATTAAATATTCAGATATAAATTAAAAAATAAATAATTCTTAAATATCTAAATAATTTTTTAAAATTTCAATCATGAAAACAAACAATCCCTTTAAAACATAGTTTTATAACTTATTTTAGTACTTATAACTTATTAAGTACTAAAATCATAATTTTTAATAAATTTTAATAGACTCTGGCTCTGTCACTACTAAGCGTTAGAACGCGCTTCTTATAATCAGCAAGACAGATGTTGAAAATAAGTTTACTAAATAAAAATCATTTTCCAAAAATATAGGACGAGAAAATAGGCGATACCTCTCAAACTTGGTCTAATTAGCAAGTGCTTTTTTAAAAATATTTGATTAAAATTTATTTTTATTTAACAAAAATAATAAATTTTTTACTGATTTACGAAAATAACCCTGATGATTGTCAAATGGAATAGACAGATCCCATTTGTGTTTTCTTGCGGCCCATGCAGTAATGAATTCGTATTTACTAATATAATAAACAAATTATATATATGTACACGCGCGCGCACAATGTTCTATGCTTCTTTTTTTTTTTAAATATTATTTTTTATCTCTCTCTTTCTTTTTCCAATTTTTTCTTTTAATTTCATAATCAAATCAAAAGTTTAAAAGAGAAAGGAAAGGTCCACTAACAAAATCTTAAAGCAGCTCATAAATTTTTTGTTTTTGTATTGACCTCTTATACATATTTTATAATTTTTTTTTAAAAAAGAAATGAAAAATTATTGATGTTGGTTTTCTCTCCTCTAAGATTAAGAGCCAAAGGTAGTCGACCAAATGATTAACGCTCTCAAAATTTCCAGGAAGGTTTGACGACATGAATTGTACTGATACATAGTTAATTCCATTTTCAATTGAAGGAAGAAAGAGTGAAGTGAAGGGAAGAGAAATCCATTGCTCCAAAATCAATCAAAACCCATGTTACTTCCAAACTGTCATATATATATCATTTTCACAAAAATTGAACTTGTATCTGCTATCGGTCGACAAGACTTCAGCGCTGATTTGCTTGTTGATAAGTTCTCATAGACGAATTTTGAGTCGTAGATTGCTTCTCCTCTGATTCCATATGCAACTATTAAATTACACAATGGAAGATCAATCTCTGATAGTGAAGGTATTTTCCAGCAGACACCTCTCTCGCAGTGAAGAGGGCTAGCAAGTTCTCGGCGGCTTATTTGCTGGATAAATTAACAAAATGAAGGGGAGAAAAATAGCAATAGAGATGGAGATTCTAGGTTGTTCTTGAAGGTTTGATAATGAAAAAAGAAGACAGACAAAGGAGAAAACAAAGAGAGAAGAAAAAAGTAAAAGATAAAAACTAATTAATTATTATGTGTTAAAACAAATAAATAAATTTTTCATTAGTTACGTATTTTTTATTTAATTTTTATTTTATTGCGTTAAAATATAAATTTATATTCATAAAATAAATTTTAACATCAATATAATTGAGGGTAAGATATAACGAGATATTTTTAATACAATAAGAGTATATCAGATAATTACACAAAACCAGGGAGTACCGGACATTTTTCCAATATGAGACACGCAAACAACAAATTTTATTGTCACTGAACTGTGAACTCCTAACTACAAATACAGCAAGCAATTAAATTACAAAACGCTTACAGAGCAACAGCATGCTTGTCTTGTGTGCTTTGAAACAAAGCCAAATCTATATTTATTTATATTTGAAGTTACGTGATAATGACCTTTTGGTACCTAAATTTTACTAATATGTATAAGTTATAAAAAATATTTCTTAGATAGGAATCCCTAATATGCTAATCCTGCTCTCTCACACCGGCGGCAGTTGTAGCTGAGTGTCCATGTTGTCACCTTGAAACAAATTGACAATATTGGAGAAAAATGGCTTTAAAATATCGTAGCCAAGCCAACGAAGAGCACCCATCAATGATTTGCCAAATTTGTCGATAAAAATAATGGTACCTGCACAAATCCATGCAGTGAATAAAATGATATTACCAACAGCACATTCGGCGAAGGTAGAGACTAACGAGACTGAAGAAAGTGATCCTAACATAACAGCAACAAGACGCCAGAACTGAGAGGGATTTGGTCGACGACGTTGAGACTTCACGTCAGCTGCAAGCGCACCGCAGTAGGCCGCTGTGGCTACAAGAAAAGAGCAGATATTCATTTTATGAGTTGCAAACAGCGGCTCAGCTGCGCCTTGAACATTCGCACCCACGATACCGATGAGCGCCGGAATCAGAAACCCGAAAATATTAGGATATGACGTCGAGGAAGAAATGAAGTGATGCTGATGATCACTGCATGCATGCATATACAAAACCATCTGTCAGAAACAAGTAATTAACTAGAACCCAACCCAACCCCCTAAATAAATAAATGTTTTTATGTATGTACTGATCACCTTGAAAGGTTTTGACCACAATAGTCGCAGTTGCAGCTTTGCATCTTTGTTTGTTTGGTTTCTTGATCTTCCCAAATGAAGGAGAATTACAGAGAGCTAGAAAAAGAGACCCTTGTGAGGTAAAAGAATCTTTGCATGAGTTTTAAATATATAATAGAAGGAAATTTCGGAAGCACTTCACTTTCTTCCAGAAGAAATAGGAAAAAAAAAACATTGATAAAGGAGTAGGGCATGAAATTTTAATTATATAATATATAAATTGTAATTTTAATTTCGACGACCTGGATGGTGAGTCAATGACATGCTGCGCCTTCTTTTCATGTTTGACTTTTTCAGTTCCAGCAAACCAAAAAAAATAGTGAAAAAGAAAATACTAGGACTAACGGTGGTCCGACGTTGGCAATCAGACAAATAATACTTTTGATTGGAAAATGGAAAGCAAAGAATTTGGACAGTTAAAGTAAGCATTAAGCACCATCTAATTATTTATGAATGAATAATGTAAATAATGGAGATGGTTCAAAATTAAATTGCATGGAATATTTTATATTGCATGTGATAATGAGACAGCTTTATGGTCAATTAAGTTTATAAAAGAATTTATATTTTTAATTTTATTCAGCATTCATTTAATGAGATACACTCCTTATTAAAATTTTAAAAGTTAAATATTTATTATAAAAATCTTAAATTTTAATATTAAAAAATCATGTATTATTATTATTATTATTATTATCATTATTATTAATTAAATAATTCAAAATTATCAATGTACATGATAATCTACTGTCATTGTCTTCCTCAATCACTATTTGTCGTTAATAACCGATTCAATTGAGTTATCATAAATATTATTATAATGCACATAATTGATGCCGTAAATATGAAGTTGGAATTTTTGGGTACGTCTTTATATAGACTTTTTGCATTTGAGTTCTCAACGTGCAAGGCTAGATTAAAGAATTTCCATAAGTTTTCAAAGTATTTCAGTGAAGAATCTATGTATCTTCCACATTTACATTTTATATTAATATCAAATTGCCGAGTGGAGGTATATATATTATTATAATACCGAGTGGAGATATTTTAATAGTTTAATAGCCTTAAGGTGAAAAATCTGCACATAATTGTTTCCTTCGGGTCATAGATTTTTGACAAACATCAAAGCAACCATTATAATAATCTTCAAGAGTCAACCAATCTTTTTAAATTTTGTATTTACTAATTGAAAAATAAAAAAGTTGCTTGGTATCCAAAATATGACGTACTTTCATCATTTATTTTTTGAAATTAATTATATTATTATATAAATTTATAAAATAATGATATTTTTAATTTTAAATGTCACTGATATTTTAAGTGGAAATTAAATGAGTAAATTTTAAAATATTAGGATAAAAAATAAATATTAATTTAAGAATATTTTAAAAATTCATCAGTTCTTTTTTTATTAAAAACTAATTTTAATACATATTTATAAGTGAAAAGAATTTCCAAAAGATATTAATAACTTGATATTTTTTATTGATTAAATTTTCCAAAGACATTTGACATTTACCTCAATTTCTCGTTGCTTTTTTTTTTTAAAAACTTTTTTTCCGCCTTTAAAACGTCAATTGCAAAAGTTACAAGAGACACACTATATGGGCCCACACGTGTTATTTGAAACAAAGTCAAAAAGTTTCATTTTAAGATTTCACGTTTATCTAAAAAATTTCATTTTAATATTTAGCATTTATCTTTTTCATAGAGTTACAAATACGGGCGTTATAGTCACTTCAGACTTTGACAAACAATTTTAAATGATTAGAGATTTAGAGGGGAGGTAATTATGTTTTTCTTAGTACTTTCTGTTAAAGTAAAAAATCTTTAAAAAAATGTGTTAAAATCCTTTTTAATTTATTGAAGTATATATTTTTAATATCAAATTTAATTAAAAGAGGCCGAATCACTTAATTTGAACCATTTTAATTTGGTTCAAATATTAATTTAAATTTATTTAAATCTAACTTTAGTTATCACCCACGCCTTAGCCTCTGTGACAAATAAACACACACCTCTAATATAATATTGTTTCAAGTACTTAAAAATAGGAAGAGATGGCAAAAGATAAAAGTGGTAGATAAAATTTAAAATTGAAATAGTAGAAAATAAAAATAAACTAAGAGTATAATTGCAAATTAAATATGTAATTTATTTAAATATTTAATTATATTTATATTTGAGTTAAAAATTTTAATTTAATTATATTCAGATATTTTTAACAAGTTTTTATATATAAATTAAAAAATAAATACTCTTAAATATTTAAATAATTTTATTTAAATTTGAGTTGAAACAACAATATATATGTATACATATTTTGCTTCTTCTTGTTGTTTCTAGAAAAGGATAATTAACAGATACTTACCTTAAGTTTTCACAAAATTACATATAAATAGAGATATATGTAAATGTCATAAGTGCACCCCGGAGATAACGGGAAATCTACTTTTCCCATTGCCGTCAGGGACGAAATGATAATTGCATTTAATCTTTAAAAAGAAAATGATAAAATAGACATTGACTCACCCTAATATATAAATAAAGAATGACTTCAAAAGTTTTTAGATTAGAAAGCCATTGTGGCTCAAAACAATAAAGTCTCTAATCATAAACCTTTTTCCATCATTAGATTTCAATTTAGTAACAAAAGACAACTAGATCCCAAATTACAAATAATTGTAAGTCATATCTTCAATCTGAAAATAAATGCCAACGACACTTCTATTAAATTTTTAGTTATTGTTTACTATTTACCTATGTAAAATGATATAAACACTCTTGTTGATAAATAAAGTTATATATGAATATTTCTAATTCACATTCTTTTTAAAATTAATTATAAAATATAAAAAATATATAGACAAAATATACCAAAAATAAAAAATAATTAAATTATTTTAGAATTTAAAAATTAGAATTATTTTTATTATAATTAAATTTATTTTTAAATATTATATTTTAGTGTCAATTGTAAATTAAATTATTTGCTAGGCATTATATTGTTGAATTTATTATGAAATATTTGTCAGTATAATATCTAACATATTAATTTCAAAAATTGTCACTAATTTATAATATTTAAATTTGAATTATAATAAAAATTAAGTAAATTTATTTATATAGGTGAACAGTGAGATATTTATACCATTTTATGAAAATAAATAACGAATAATGACAAAAAATTTAATAAAAAGATTAACATTTATTTTAAATTTGAGGATGCAGTCTATACTTCTTTTGAAATTGGTGTCCGATTGTTGTTTAGCCTTAGATTTATGTGATATCATATGGTGAATTTGCATCGTTCATTCTCTTCGATCAAACTCACTTCATCATTTTGACTTTTCTAATTTGACAATTGCATGCATGCATGGTTCCTTCAGTGCAATCGTTATGTCTTTATATGACTGAAAATTGACAGGTTTAATTCTTATTAAAAATAAGTTAACTGAATCAATAAACAAATTATTTTCTAAAAATATAAAAAATATAAGATAAGAAAATGGGTGATACTCCCTCAAATTTGATCTAATTATCCAATAATATCTTACTGTTCTAAAAATATTTCATTGCATTTTACTGTTGAAAAAATCTTTGTTTTTTTTTCAATGCATTTATGAAGATAACCCTGATGATTGATGAATGAAATAGACAGGTTCCATTTGTGTTTTTGTGGAGCCCAAGTTTCAAAGAGAAAGGAAAGGTCCACTAACAATCACCAATTTTTTTTTTTCTTTTAGTTTCGTAATCAAATCAAACGTTTAAAAGAGAAAGGAAAGGTCCACTAGCCTCTTATAAAATCTTATAATATTTTTGAAAAGGGAAAATGATTGATGCTGGCTTTCTCTCCTTTAAGATTAAGAGCCAAAGGTAGTCAAGCAAATGATTAATGCTCTCAAAATTGCCGGGAAGGTTTGAGGACATGAATTGTACTGATTTGTAGTTATTTCAATTTTCAATTGAAGGAAGAAAGAGTGAAGTGAAGGGAAGAGAAATTCATTGCTCTAAAATCAATTAAAACCCGGATTACTTCCAAACTCTCTTATATTAGTTTCACAAAAATTAAATATTGAGGAAAAAATTTCTATCAATCTTAACACAAACCAATTAATTATAGCAAAAAATAAAACTTATAAACCCAAAATATAGCATTTCCAATAATTTATGAAAAAAAAAAATTTCCATGCACGATTTTTTTATTAACTCAACAAATTAATTTAACCAGAAAAACTTATGAATTAATGTTGGTCCGAGCTGACGATGAAAGGGATTCAAATCTTGTATCTGCTATTGACAAGATTTTGACTCTGATTTGCTTGTTGATAAATTCTCAGACGAATTTTAAGCCGTAGATTGGTTCTCCTCTGATTCCGTATGCAACTGTTAAATCATCGCTGTGAAGGCTGGTATATGAAATCGTGAATCACACGACGAATGATTGATCTCTGATAGTGAAGGTGTTTTCTAGCAAACGCCTTTCTCGCGCTGAAGAGGGCAAGGAAGTTCTCGGCAGCTTATTTGCTAGATAAATTAACAAAATAAAGTGGAAAAAATAGCAATAGAGATGGGGAGTCTGGGTTGTTCTTGAAGTCTTGGTAATGGGAAAAAGATAGACTAAAGAAAACAAAGAGAGTAAAAAAATAAAAACATTAATTAATTATTATGTGTCAGAACAAATAAATAAATTTACCTTTCATTCCTTTTTTTTAATTTAATTTTTATTTTATTGTGTTAAAATACAAATTTATACTCACAAAACATATTTTAATGTTAATACAACTGTTTGTAGGATATAACGGAATTTTTTTAAAATAATAGGAGTGAATGGGATAATTAAACCAATATGAGACATTTTTTCAATACGAGATAATACAAACAACAAATTTTATTGTCACTGAACTGTGAACTCCTAACTATAAATAAAGCAAACAATTAAATTACAAAACGCTTACAGAGAAACAAAGCCAAATCAATATTTATTTATATTTGAAGATATGGGGTAATGACGTTTCGTACATAAATTTTAATAATATCAAATATGTATAAGGTATAAAAAAATTACTTAAAATAGGAATCCCTAATATGCTGATCCTACTCTCTCACACCGGCGGCAGTTGTAGTTGAGTGTGCATGTTATCATCTTGAAACAAATTCAGAATGTTGGAGAAAAATGGGTTTAAAATATCGTAGCAAAGCCAACGAAGAGGACCCATAAATGATTTGCCATATTGGTATACAGAAATAATGATATTACCAACAAAGCATTCAGCGAAGGTAGAGACCAACGAGACTGAAGAAATTGATCCAAGATTAACAGCAACAAGGCGCCAGAACTGAGCTGAATTTGTTCGACAACGTCGAGAGTACTTCACGTCAGCCGCAAGCGCACCGCAGTGGGACACTGTGGCTAGAAGAAAGGAGCAGATATGTATTTTATGTGTTGCAAACAGCGGCTCAGCTGCGCCTTGAACATTAGTACCCACCACACCGAGGAGCGCCGGAATCAGAAACCCGAAAGTATTAGGATATGACGTCGACGAAGAAATGAAGTGAAGCTGAAAATCACTGCATGCATGCAAAACCATCTGTCAGAAACAAGTAATTAACTTAGAACCCAACCATAAATAAATAAATGTTTGTATGTATGTACTGACCTTGAAAGGTTTTGACGACAATAGTCGCAGTTGCAGCTTTGCATCTTTGTTTGTTTAGTTGCTTGATCTTCCCAAATGAAGGAGAATGACAGAGAGAAGAAGAGACACTTGTGAGGTAAAAAGAATGCTTGCATGACTTTTAGATATATACTGAGATATGGGAATTTACTGTCTCGAAGCAATAGAACGAAATTTCGGAAGCTCTTCACCAATAAAGACAATGATCGAAGTCTTTCTTCAAGAAGAAAGAGAAAAAAAAAATACAATGATTAAAGGGTCCGGCATGAAAGTTTAATTTTGTAATTTTTGATGCGATCCATGATCCCTTGCAGAACCCAAAAAGAAAAAGTGAAAAAAAAATGTAAAAGGAAAGTACTGGGACTAACAGTTGTCTGATTTTAGCAATCAAACAAATAAATGTTTACTTTCGATTGGAAAACGGAAAGCAAAGAGTTAGGACAGCTCAAGTCAGCAATAAAGACCGTAAAAATTACAAGCACTAAATGATAAGAAAAGGTTGTGTTACTCAGTGCAACTAAGTTTTTAAATTTTTAAATTAAATATTGTGATTATAATAAATTAATTTTATTTAAATACTTAAAATTTGTAAGAGCAAGTAAATATAAATATAAATTACATAAAAGGTAACTAAATTAATTAACAAAAATAAAAACTAATTAATTAAGCTAATTAAAGAAAAAATATGTAGAAATTGATATAAAAACTAGTTTTAGGATTTCGATTTTATCTCTCTTATCATATCTCTTCTAAGGAATCTTATTCCCTCTTTCGAGTGTCGAACTAGATTTACATTTAGTTAAACTAATCGATATCCCTATCTGACTAAATTAACTTTATGCCCCTTAAATCCAATATATTATTAATTTCTAGAAATTAATTCACCTTCCAGTTTATTAATTTCCAAGTATTAATGTGATTATTTAGTTATTAATGTTCTTCCAAATCTCAATATATTATATTGAGTTTTTCAAATCTCGTGAACAATTTAAACTATCTCTAGTACTAATTCATTCATATTTAATTTAATAATTTATTTTACAATAAATCATTAGTATTAAGTGTCAAAAAAACCCAAGTGATTAAAAATTAATAACAATAACAAATTATTTAATTAGTTAAAATATGGTAACAATTTATTAAAGTTCTACAATATGAAAATTTTAACCTAACATATCAACAATCAAACACAAGTTCATAATGAAATTCATCATCCTTACAACATTTTAACAATAAAATAAAATGAATTCCAAGACAAAAGTGAGAGTTTGAGAAGACAAAACTAGTGATGAAGGGCTTCCAAAATCAACCTTCAAGTCTTCTTCCAAAGGATTTCAAACTTAATTCTCCCCATTTTTTTCTAAAATTTTCCCTTTGTTCTTCCCTTTTCTCTTTCTAAAAGGCTTGCTTTCTATTTTTGGATGACTCCTTTTATATGATAGCTAATGTCTAAAAATAAAAAAACCTAAGATTATCCAGATCTAACCCTTAAAAAGTTGATCCAAGGGCTGAAATTTCAATCTCAAACAATTAGCTACGGGCACACGCTACTTTCTGCCATTGGGCATGCAAAGAAAGGCGCAATCTCACGTGCTAGAAATTTGGCATAATTTTGGCTACGTGCGGCACTTAGACAAGCTGTTGTGCACTATCCAATTAAGCCCTTTTTAACCTAAAATCAATTTGTAACCATTCACCATGCTGCCCTGATTGTGGGCGTGCTCACACCATGTTGTTGTGTCCCGCGGTATGGGTTCTTCTTGAGAGAAAATGAGAATAATGGTTTGAAAGGCAACCGCATAGCACCTCAACTATGCCAAACACTACTACCGCCTTTCATCGAGGATGGCATGCTCGCACGACTGAATGTTACCGTGTTCTCTTTACGAGAGTCTTTCTAACTTCTAGGGAAGATGGGCATATTAAAGTAGAGCAGTATGCAAGGTAGGACCTCGATGGTCTACCAATTGAGTTAGCGAAATATTTGAAAATAGCCACATGTACGAGGGCGTGCACAATTTTCGGTAGGAAAGAATTATCATGGCATGAGAGATCGCGTACTGGTTAGGTGTGCTAAGGTATGACAATTCAAGTACTTAAATGTTTCATAGTACAAATTCAACTTTGGTCCCAAAGGCTATTATGTAGAGAGGATTTAAACCACCCTCCTAAACTAGTCGGGGACTGAAGCTGTCTTTTTGATGAGGTCGAAGCAAGCCAAAACTAATTAAATATAGGATACACTAACATGGCGCTTTACGAGGATGTCACACCATGCATCAAGTAGAGCATAATTTTAATTAAGTCTTTCAATCTTTTTTAATTAAGTCCCTAATTATTTAAATATTATAGTACAGTGTCTTAAATTTCATTTATTTCATTTAAGTCCTCAATTTCCTTGCACTTTAGTCCTTTTATTTTGTTTCCGATTTTTTATGACATGTCCTTTTTATCCCTTTTTGTACCGCTTATCACCTTAAGTATGATTATCTTTATTTCTATACAAAGACAATAAATTTTATCAAAACAACATTACCACTTAAGAATTTATGCATATTTTTAAGTTTGATAGTAAAAGATAAGTGAGTAACTATTCACTTATTAGAAAAATAAATTATATATATGAAACATATTATATTATATGTGATAATGATACCACTTGATGGTCACTTAAGTTTATATAAGAATTTTTGTTCTTAATTTTATTCAACAATCATTTAATGAGATACACTCCTTATTAAAATTTTAAAAATTAAATATTATTTATTATAAACATCTTTAATTTTAATATTACCTTGATTGAGATTACTTTCCAATTTTATAAATTTTTAATTTGCTTATAAAATGCTTTGAGCATGAATATTGTGTTTAGAAGTATGTGTTGGATTTTATTAAAATAAATTAATTAGATTGCAATAAATTATGTTGGATAAAATTTAATGAGATACAATTATTCAATGTCTCATTACATTGTAAGACATAAACTATATATAAATTATTTTATCATTAATGTTGAGTATTAATTATTACTATTTTTATTAATAATTAAATAATTCAAAATTAGCAATGGCAAGCGTTGTAATCTCTGTTGTCATCACTTTCATTAATCACTACTTATTATTGATAATTGAATCGATTGAGTTATTCTAAATATTATTAGAATCTTTATTAACTATTGTACATAATTTTTTTAGTATTATAATATTACACATTCACTTTAGATATTTATTGAAATTGCAAATTCTGTAATAATTGTGACACAGTTTAGATATGTACACATAATGTGTGCGGTATCTGAATGCAGGGTGAAGAATACCTGTTTATATTTTTTAGTGAGAAACTTTAGAATTGTTAGGAGAGTTCTGCTGCCATAGGCAGGAAGTTCGAATTTTTGGGTACGTCTTTACTCGAGACTTTTTGCATTTGAGTGCTCAATATGCAAGGCTAGATAAGAGAATTTATTGCATGTTTCATCAGATGAATTGAACCATAAGTTTTCAAAGTGCATCTGGCTAGATTCAGTGCTTGGAGGAGAATTTTTCCATCTTCCACATCTACATTTTATATTCATATCAAATTGCCGAGTGGAGATATAATATATTGTTATTTGAAACCGAAAGTTCTTTCTCGATATTAAAGAAAGTGACATATTTTAATATTTTAATAGTTTTATGGTGTAAAATCCGCACATAATTGTTTCTTCTTGACAAACATCAAAAGAAACACTATATATAATCTATCATATTATTTCTGGTGTATAATTATCTCACTTTCGCCGCGTCCCAATTCTTGGTAGAAGTCGTATACAAATTCAAGTACTGCATATATTTATATGTATATATATATATATATATATAGAGAGAGAGAGAGAGAGAGAGAGAAAAATTTATTAATCAAATATTATTTTAATATTACTTAAAAAATTTATTCATTCTCAATAAAAAATTTTGATGAAATTTATTGGCCAAATTTATGTTTAATTTAAATCAAATTTACTCGTTTTCAAAAGAACTCTACTTCTATTTATTTTGTTTTAAAAAAAGAAGTAAGTTTTCGTAATATTATTGAGAAAACTTAAAAAAAAAAACATACCAACAAACCTGAATAAAAGTTTGTTGGCAACGATTGTGACTTTACTTCCACTATAAAACCCTAGAATTCAGAAACTTTTTGGATAAATCTTTAATTTTTTATTGAGTTTAACCAAACAAATTGAAGAAATTTGACACCTAACAAGGAGTATTCCAAGATTATTTGTTTATATTCGTTGCATGTAGGTCCTAATTTTTATTCGTTAGCTTTTTCAATAACGTCCCTGGTAATCTTTTGCTTTTTTTTTTTTTTTTTTTCGTTTGCTTTGCAGATTCCCGTATCAGACAGAGAGGTATAGATTATAAATTATAAATTTCCAGTTGTGTTTATCATTGTGAAGTAATTCTATAATTTAATTTATTGAAGTATATCTTTTTAATAAGAACTTTAATTAAAAGAGGCCGAATCACTTAATTTCAATCATTTTAATTTGGTTCAAACATCAATTTAAATTTATTTAAATCTAACTTTGTTTGTGTAATATTTTTATATTAAAATTCTTAATACGTTGAATGTAACATGATGAAGTAAGAAGAAAAAAAAAGGGAAAAACATAAATTGGAACGGAAAATATAATAATGAAATAGAAGGGAAAATAATTTAAATGTTTTTTTTTCATGATTGTTTAGTTAAAATATGAAATTTTTGACGAAAAGAAATGGAAGATACTTTGTTTAAACAAAATAAAAAATTGATAACTAATTTCTAAAATAAATTTTGTTTTACGATTATCTTATTTTCTAAAATTAATTAAAAATTACAAAAATAATTTTTGATTTTTAAAATTTTTATTTTATCAATATATATTAAAGAATATAAAAAAAAAAAAAACAAAGTTGCACGTGATGTAATGATAAGGATTTTGCATTTTCAATCACTGGTCTAGTTTGATTTCTAATAGTTTTAAAATTTTAATAATTTTAAGAGTAAAATCAAAATATTTATGATTTAGGTTCGGTTAATTTTTAAATCTATTAAGAACATAACCGAAAAAACTTATAAGTTAGAAATATAATGGAGTATTTTTCGAATAATGAGGTAATAGGTTATTAAATCAAACAGTAAGTATGCAGGTTATTTTTTTCATAAAATTAATTTGAATTCTAACATAAAAATATTTTATACGCCCATCTTAAGTAAAAAGTGTGTTTTACATAAATGGCTTTATTTTATGTAAAATATATTTTACACACATGATAAGAAGAAAAATTAAAGAAATTGTGTTGCATATTTTTTTTAAATGGGTTTTCCTAAAATTTTTAATGTAACTGTTTATTGTTAAAATTTCTTGAAATGATGTAAGAAATATATTTTACTCAAATCAAAATTTTAGTGGAGATATATTTTATATTTCTACAATGTTTCTAAAGAACTAAAACAAAATACTGCAATAGCCAAGTTTAATGAGCAAGCCTAATTAGATTGAGGCTAAAACTGTAAAATCACAATCTCAATTTTTATACTCTTAAACGATTTGATTGTTGATTTTCAGTCCAAAACATTATTGAGCATATATTTTTATTTCTTATTTTAATTAAAATTACTGTGAATTATGCAATGCTCCAAGGAAAAAAATTATTTCTTTCTTTCGATACTCACTCTTTAGATCTTAAACGTTATTACATGTGTTTATGTAAAAAATTTTCTGTTTAAATGCAAGAGATATTTGGGCTCTGGGCTTGAGCTTGGGCTTGGCCTCAGACTAAATTACACTTTAGTGCAATCTAATTTACTTAGAAACCCCATCGTAGAAGGCCCATAGAGATTGGGTCATTGCGTTGTCAACTTATGCTTCTAAATGCACAGATTAACTGAGTGAAGCATACTATTTCTTTACAGGTCGGGCCTCAGTTAAGATTGCCTTTTAAGTGCATAATTAATTTTTTATTTGAAGTTCAAGTACGATTAGTTTTATATCGGTGGTTTTCAAAAAATATTAGAGACAGTGATAATTACGTTTAAAATTAAATTAAAACTTTTATAAACCTTGAAATTTAAAATCTAAATATGTTTATATAATTGTTGTTTTTCAAAATTATAAATTTTAAGAAAAAGGACTTCTAAATCTCCACAATGTGGTCTATATACTTTAATCCTGATACTTTACAAATATACATTTAACTCTTAATTTGTAAAGACATCGTACTCAAAATAAGTATTATCTTCATTCTGTCACTCATTTTTTAAAATTAATCATAATATCACATATATTGAAATTTTGGAGTTTAATGATACAATTGAAGATTTATTTTGAACATGTCACTAATGTTAAATGAGTTAAATAAGTAATTTTTTAATTAGTGAGATTAAAATATATATTTGAAAACAATTTAGAGATCATCAACCTTCTTCCTTAAATATTCTTATAAGTTTTATTTATTTCGAAATATATAAAAGTTAATTTGGTCATTCATAATAATATAATATGTGAAATCATTGGTTATGTTTTATTATGTTTGGTAGTTATATGTATATATATGAATAAAAAATAAACCTACACTCAATTTTATATATCCAATGCAAACTCCAAAAAACTGCGGGCTTCTCCGTTTGTTTATCTATGCCCATTGGGATCACTATCCATAAAGCCACTATAAGAGATCTATTCAAACTTCACATTAACAAAATAAACACCAAATTCGTCTTTTAATAGAGTGAATATATATATATATATATATATACATATTAAAATAGGTAATATAAGGTTTGGCAAAATCACAAATAAATATAGTTACATATAAATGTCATAAATACTCTTAAGAGATAACGAAAAATTTACTTTTTTTTACTGTTAGTAATAAAAGGATAATTGTGTTTACTCTTTAAAATAATAAGAAAATTTGATATGTAATTTGAAGTATGGAAAATCGATAGATACTCTCTTGAAATTTCAAAAATGATAGATACACCGTAGAATTCTTGTGCCGTTAATCTACCTTTGATCTTGTAGGAATACTTTAATAATTTTACTGTTTATCTCCTCGTTTTCTTCCTTCTTTTTCTCTTTTTCTTCTTCTTCTTCGCTCTTTCATTTTCTTTTTAACGATTGAGTGGGTTTAGTTTTGATCTTGCATATGTTATATATACCCTTTATTTGCCAGTCAAAACTAAGCTCGTTGGCATAGAGAGAAAATGTAAAGGAAGGAGAAAAGAAAAAGGAGATGAATAGTGAAATTACTAAAATATTCCTTTAAGAATAATAAAGGTAAAATAATGGCACACTATTTGTTGTTTCTGTAAATTTTAGGGAGTATCTAATTGTTGCTTTTAAAATTTCAAGAGCATCCGAGAGAGTGTGTATGTGTGTTTGCTTCAGAAAATAATGATAAAATAGATATTGACTCACCTTATATATATATATAAAATGACTTCGAAAGTTTTATTGGAAAGCCATTGTGCCGTGAAAGAATAGAAGTCTCTGACCATAAACCTTCTTCCATGTTTCGAAACCTTTTTCCATATTTAGATTAATTTAATATCTTCTGGTGAATCTCCATCGTTCATTCTCTTCAATCAAACTCCTTTCATCATTTTGAGTTGTCTAATTTGGCATGCGTGCTTGCGTGCAATCATCTTGTCTTTATTAAATGACATGTGTAACTCTTGTTCGTCTCAAATATACACGTTCATCAACAATTTTCGATCTTCAGATTCGTATTCATAATTATTTTTAAAAATAAATTAATTATTTCATTTATAAAAACGTGGATTTTTTTTTTTTTTTGTAAGAAAATGAAAGCTGAGCAATAGAGAGCGCTGCTCCTATAGCCCGCGGAGAGAGGTAGAAAGAAGTTTGACCAGACTATTCATTTTCTGAAAATATGATAAAATATAAACTATAAAATTAAATTACAAACGGCTTACAGAGCAACAGCATGCTTGTGTGCTTTGAAACAAAGCCAAATCTATATTAATTTGTCTTTTAAGATATGGGGTAATAACTCATTAGGGAGGACAATATTATTACCCGTTATACAGATATATATATATATATATATGTGTGTGTGTGTGTGTGTGTACAACCTAAATACTTAAATGGAATCACTCCGCTGATCCAGCACTCTTACACAGGTGGCAGTTGTAGCTGAGTGTCCTTGTTGTCACCTTGAAACAAATTGAAAATGGTGGAGAAAAATGGCTTCAAAATATCGTAGCAAAGCCAACGGAGAGCAGCCATAAATGATTTGCCATATTTGTCGATAAAAATAATGGTACCTGCACAGGTCCATGCAGTGCATAAAATGATATGACCAACAGAGCATTCGGCAAAGGTAGAGACCAACGAGACTGAAGAAAGAGATCCTAACATAATAGCAACAAGGCACCAGAACTGAGAGGAATTTGGTCGACGACGTCGAGACTTGACGTCAGCTGCAAGCGCACCGCAGTAGGCCGCTGTGGCTACAAGAAAAGAGCAGATATTCATTTTATGAGTTGCAAACAGCGGCTCAGCTGCGCCTTGAACATTCGCACCCACGATACCGATGAGCGCCGGAATCAGAAACCCGAAAATATTAGGATATGACGTCGACGAAGAAATGAAATGCTGATGCTCACTGCATGCATATATACAAAACCATCGATCAGAAACGAAGTAATTAATTAGAAACCAACCAACCCTAAATAAATAACTGTATATATGCATGTACTGACCTTGAAGGGTTTTGAAGACAACAGTTGCAGTTGCAGCTCTGCATCTTAATTTGTTTAGTTTCTTAATCGTCCCAAATGGAAAAGAGACACTTGTGAGGTAAATTTAGAGATTCTTGCACGAGTTTTAAATTAATGTATAGTAAGGAAATTTCTGAAGCAATTTACCCATAAAGGCAATGATCAAAGTCTTTCTTTCTATAAAAAAAAGGCGATGATCAAAGGGTGGGGCTTTGCTACTACTAAAAGTTGGTTAATTTTCTAAAATAACCCTAATTTAAATCTAATTTATGTAAATAGCCAAAAACATTTGCTTGTAAAATTTTAGGAAATTACCCTGGAATTTATGGTCATGCTATGTTGGGGCCCTTTTCATCTTTTCCAATTCTATAGTTGAATTTATGACTTCTTTCAACACAACTTGTTCAATGTATGTTGAGTTGAATATGATGTCATGAATGTCGTTAAGTTAATTCAAAGTTATTGGATTGAGTCTGAAATTCAATAAATTATCTCTGATAAAGAGGCCTTTTAAGTGAGGCACGATTGAGGATGATCATAATTTGATCAGTTGGAAGAAATTCTGGAAGAAATTGTCTGCCGTGTTTCATTCGATTTAATGAAATTTTCTTTAAGAAAACATTGCAATTCCACCGTCAGTGGAGCCCGGCCTCCACCAAGCCTAATAAGTGAATGAGGAAAATGTTAAGGATAATAACAAATAGACTGGTGCAGTACTTGGGAAACAAACTAATAATTATATACTTTGGTTAGTGGAAAATAGGAAGCAAAACTTTGGACAATTAAAGTAAGCAACCACCTTATTTTTTTTAATGAATAATGTGAATAATGGAGATGGGTAAAAATTAAATTAGATGGAACATATTATATGTGATAATGATACAATTTTATTTCTTAAATTTATATAAGAATTTAGTAATATTGTACTTTACCTACACATCTTTTGAGTTTTTGACATTATTAAGACACTTTTGACTTTTAAAAAATTGTAAATATCTTCTAATTAACTATTCATAATAAAATTAAATAATTATTTTACCCTTATATTATTATCCTAAACAATTTAAAGACATATAAAATGATTTTATTGTTCTTATTTTTATTTTATAATAAATAATATAATGTAAACTTGAAAGTTATAATAATATTTTATCCTTTAATTTTTTTTGTTGAAATTAGCTCTAAATTTTTTTATGATATTAATTATATAAAAGATTTTAAATAGACTTTTTTGATTTTTTTTTAAATTAGCTATAAAACTTTTTCAATATTAATTATATGAGTTTAAGATCCACCATTTAGTTAAAATGGTTGTTTTAAAAATTATATATAATTGATATTATCAAAAAAACCCTAGCTGTCAATTTTTACAACATTAATTGTAAAAAGTTTTACAACTTAAAGTTTGCCTAAAAAATTATAAATTTTAATAATATAAATTTTTTTACTATTAATTGTAAGAATTAACAGTTAGAAAGATTTTTAACAATATTAATTATACATAATTTTTTAAAATAAATTATTAAGAAAATGATATGGAGGTCCTAAGTTTTAGCTTAATAATATATAAGTTCTAATAGTTTTAGAAATACTCATAAAAATCCTAATTTATTTTAAAAGATGATTACACCCTTATTAAAACAATTATTTACAAACATTATTATTAAATTTTTAAAATTTGAGAAAATATAATATATGTACATTAATAAATAGTACATGAATAATATAAAATTTATTAATATAGTATAAACTTATATATTTCATAAATAGTAAATTTTATTTTTATCATATTTTATATATTTTAACGATACATAAATATAAATTATAATATAATCATAAGTATTGTATTATAATATATTTTATTTACATATTAATATTTTTATTTATGATTTATTTTATTTATTTTCTAATACTTAATTAATATTCAATTGTTAATATATTGTAAAATAAATAAATTTAATTTTAGTTAT
Organism: Azadirachta indica; assembly: GCA_022749755.1. Lineage (NCBI taxonomy): Eukaryota > Viridiplantae > Streptophyta > Magnoliopsida > Sapindales > Meliaceae > Azadirachta > Azadirachta indica. The sequence goes on along the minus strand of CM040444.1, from coordinate 3,819,371 downwards.
AATATATTAAAAAATATTATTTACAATATTTATAAAATATAAATTTATAGTATGCTAACAAATATTATATAGTTAATGTAATATAAAATAATAATATTATGATTTATTTTATTAATATATTTTCAATACATATATATCATATTTTATCACATTTTAATAATTTAATAGTAATTTTTGTTAAATAACTATTATTAGTAAGTGTTTAATCATCTTTTATAAAATAAATCGAAATTTTTATAAGTATTTTTTAAATTACTGAGACTTAAGTGTTCATTAAGTTAAACCTCAATAACCTTAATATTTTTTTCTTTAAAGTATTTTTATTAAATAATATATTTTAAGAATTTATATATAATTAATAGTATACGAAAATAGATGATCAATTTAAAGAAAAATAATGAATTAAAATATTATTATAACTCTTAAATATATACAAACATGTAAAGAAGTGGATTTGAATTCTTAATTTGCGTCTGAGTTCTTAGTGCACGTGCAAAACAGTAAGTTTTCATACATCTTAATTTCTAGATTCATTTCCTGGATAACAAGATTTTATTTGTCTTCCACATTCATATTTTATATTATCAAGTTTTCATATTCCACTTTCTCTGTTGCTGGTTATGGAATCTTGACTCGTCAAAGAAACACTTTATAAATAATCTATCACGTCATGTTTCTTGCGTATGGTTATATGACTTTTCCCACGTCATAATTCTTGACAGAAACATCATATACAAATTAAAATAAGTTCTTCATAAAACGATAATTTCATATAGATAAAATTAATTGATCAATATTAATTGGTATCCCAATTTAATAGTATTTTAAGTTAATTAAAATTAATGTATTAAAATAAAAATATGAGATATAAATTTGAAAGTTTAGTATTAATCAATATATTCACAATTCTAACCAATCATTTTCAATTTTTATATTTACTAAAAGAGAAAAAGAAAGTAGAGTTTCTATGTAAATTTTAAACTTAATTGCTTACAGATCATTTATTTAACTCTTAATATGATAAATAAGTCATACTTAAAAAAAATATTGACCCTCTTCTGTCACTAATTTCTTAAAGTAATCATTCAATTACATAAATTAAAATTTTTAATTTTTGATTATAACAATGATGTTAAATTTCAAGTATGTCACTAATATTTAATGAGAATTATACGAGTAATTTTTAAATTAATAGGATTAAACAATATATATTTGATAATACTTTACAAACTTATTAGTCTTTTTACTAAAAACTAATATTTAATACATATTTAAGTAAAAAATTATAAAAGCAATAATTTAGTGTATTTATATTTATTTATATCAATATTAAAATCGATTATCCTTTTAATTCATATATTATATGTACCATCTTTCTATATAGAAATTAAAATTTTGTTAAGAGTTAGAAATTGAGGATGTTGCAAGTCTAACTATATTTCAAAAAGCTTCGTTAAATTTAAATTAAATTTACTTCAACATACCTGTATAAAAATTCGAACTAAAAATAAAATCCACCTCAATATAATTATAGAGACTTTGAACTCACTCTTTCTTTCTTGTAAAGAAGGGAGGTAAGTATTTTATGGCGATTACTGGTAAAAACCAGTCATTTTCTGTCAAGAAAATTTGTCGAGAAAAAGGGTCCCATATTCTTAGATTATTGAGTTTTCGAAAGACATTTGACCTTTAGCCCCCCATTTCTCATTGCCTTCACTTGCTCACACAAGAGAAGAAGTTCTTTCTTCCCTAATATTGTGTAGTTGTAGTAATGATAGCCTTGACTCCATAGATTCTACATCTACCGTCTCCAGGAATATTTTGGGTATATGCGACAACGATTTCCAAATTTCTTTGTTAGTCTTCTGCTTTATTACCATCCTTATATCACACATCTCATATATATAATATATAATTAATTATTTTATAATTTTTTTATTAAATTTGTATTAGATTAAAAAATTAAATTGTTCATTTTATAATTTGGCGTTTGTTTGTTTTTCATTTAATATTTAATTGGATGAATTTGGTTATGTTAAGTGATTTAGTATTTTTTTTTAAATTAAGGTCAATTTTAATTTTTTTTCTATTGAACAAAAAGTGAAATTTTTATTTTATTGTTGAATCTTAAAAATCTAAATAATATAATTAATTTTTTCTATAAATATTCTCGTACAATTAATTTATGTAATAGTATTTGCTTATTTTGTGTATAATAATTGCAAATTATTTTATAAGTCACAATAATTTTAAACCAGTCTTAAATGATATTCTATGAGTAAAATATAATATTTGTGAAAAAAATAAAAATAAAGAGTTGCCAACATAGCTTAAAATGTAAAATTAAAAAAAAATCATAAATAGTATGTGATTCAAGTGTATAAAATGTTTCACATTTTGCTATAACTTGATTGAAGATATGATTGATAAGATTGACTTTATAATTTTAATATATGCTAAAATAAAATAAAGTTAATAATATATATTTATATATGAAAAAATATCAATTTTACTGTTGATTTTTTGCACTTTCACCACTTACCTCCCTATTATTTTAAAACTATATTCTGCTCTCTTACCATTAAAATTTGGCCGTTAACTGTTAATATGTTAATATTTTTATCATTTAACATATTTACTTCTAATCAAATTAAATCTATATTGGGCCTAAACTATAACTTAGCCCAACTTTATTTTTTTAAAGAAAAAAAAATGATATTCATAAGTACAAGAGTTTGAATCTTAAGCTCAACAATTTGATTCTTTACCAGTAAACTAACATAATTATTATGATTTATATTAATATACATTATATTATATATTCACATACATTATATGGGTGATCAAATAAATAATGATTCCAAAAACTTAAAAAACAATGAAAATAAAATTATCTAATAAAAAATAAATTTAAATAAAAATAAAAGAGAAAAAATTTATTTAAAGTTTTTGTAACAACTAATGCAAAAATTATAAAAGATAAAGAATTTTTTATTAAGACTATAATTGTTTTTAATTTCAATTTTTTTAGAATAATTATTGAATAATATGTTTTAGATTGTGTCAATTTACAAAAATATTTTATTCATCATCAATTTTTATGACACATCCTGTTCAAAACATTTATATTTATTTCTTAATTTTTTAAAAAAGGGCATTATTATCATAGTAATGATAAATTAATTTGAAATGCTTACTTACTTTAAGCCTTTTCTGTTGACCCAAAACTTAAGTGACATTGGAGCCTTTCTTTTAAATCCAATAATAATAAAAGTTTGGGCCTTTGGGTTTGATCCAATTCTACAACTGAAATTTGGGTGGCCATATTTTACCCCACTAAAATTCTTGAATAATTATAATTTCTAGTTAAATTATTGTCTATATTAAATTTAAAAAATTTTCATGCCACAAAAAAAAAATTTATGCATCTTATCTTTTAAAACTAAAATATATTTTTAATATATGTAATATTTGATGTCATGGGTGAAAAAAATATATAATATTTGATTTGTGGCCGATCCAAATGAGTTCTTGCCTGGTTTATTCATGTGAGAGCTCAATTTCACCCGGCCTGGAGTTGATTCATGAGGCAGCCTCTAGTTTTTACATGTCTTTCACTCATGTTTTAATTCAGGGAACTGTCCTAAATTGATTTCCAATTTCTATTTAATCTCTCGTTTTAATGCATATAAATTTTGTTATTTCGTGTTGCATATTTTTCAGTTTGCTGATGTTGGGATTTGGGTTATTTTCTTTTTTCTAATTTAATTTCCAAGGATTAGTTCTGCCATTGAAGAATTCACAATTAAAGGTTTTATTTTGTCAATGATGCTCTTGGTTTGGTAATTTTATTTTTTACAATTTGGTCCATATGATGAGATAGCTATTTTACGATGAGTTCAAATATTATTCCTATAAATGACATCCTCTGTCAGTTTAATATCCGATAACTCATCAAAATTACATAATAAAGATAACAACTTGGTAGAGAAAAGATACTAAATTTTGTGTAGAATAATATGGGCACCATGCTGGGGATATAGAGTTAACCTGCGAGCAGGAGCATGGATATAAGTCGGGGAAAGTTGGAAAGAGAAATTTTGCAGAATCATTGCCAATGCCAGTTTTGCTTCCATAAGTGCAAAGTTTTGTCCAATGCAGATTCGAGGACCCCAGGTGAATGGGAATAATGCGACTTGATTGTTCTTTGTTGCCTTTGAAATGCCTTCGGAAAATCTCCCTGGGTTGAACTCTTCTGCATCATCACCCCAATATTCTGGATCTTGATGAACTATGATTATTGGTAATAACAAGACGATTCCAGGTGGTAGAACAATTTCTCCTAGCTTTGTTTCCTTCACATTGATTCGGGTAAGCATAGCTGCTGGTGGGTATAATCTGAGTACCTCGTATAGAATTTGGGTCACCACTTTCAACTTGTTCAGATCATCAAATTTGGGGACTTGACTCCCTAAAACTTGAAAAACTTCTTCCCTTGCGCGCTCTTGCCAATGTGGATGAATAGTTAACAAAACCATTGTCCATACAAGTAAAGATGCAGTAGTCTCCTGCCCAGCAATATAAAATAACCTGCATTCCTCAATAACCTCTTGGAGACTCATTCCAGCTTCTTTTTGTTGAGCTGCTTTGTAATTTGATTCCATTAATAGACCCAACAAGTCATCTTTTCTAGCTTTTCCAATTTTCAGTGCCTCTTCTCTTTTATTTATGATACCTTTAATCAATTTTTGCAATTTATTATAATTGTCTTTTAATTTTCTCTTTGTTGCAGTAGGCAAAAACCTGCAGATAAAAATTGCCCAAGAGTAGATAAAATTTAGTTTGTGAAGGTGTATTTAGGTCAAAATGCTATCTTTTCCGTGTCAAATTAATAAAAGCAGTCTTCAGTTAAAAAAATCCTCTATGATATTTTATCATGCTTGCTTGAAAAGCACTTGAAATTTTACATCCTTGCTCGGTAACACAATCAAATATATTGAAAACACTAAATAAAAACTAATTGAAGTTAGAATTAATACATTACCTCCATCCTGGAATGTAAGCATACTGTAAAGATTCAACAGATAGACGAAGTTGCTCTCTGAGGAGTTCAAATATTTGTCTTCCCTCTTCAAAGTTGCTGCCAAATGCTGTCCGAGAAATCACATCGGCTGTCAAAGTTTGCATATGAGGCCATACATCTAACTCACATGATTCTTTTTCTGAGACTATCGTCTTCCATTTTTCCACCATGTCGCTACAACTTGTATAAAATTGAGGTAACATATCCTGTAATGGAAGAAAAAGTTAAGTGAGTGAAGTATATGATTTATATGTAGCAAATAATTTATAGATTATATGTGTGTTTTTTTGTGTGCGTGTGTGTGTGTGTGTGAAATGAAGCTTAGGGATAGAATTAAACCTTTAACTTATCGAGATGGAAAGCTGGGTTGGCAATATTTCTAACTTTAAACCATTGCTCACCCTCGTACATGACCATCCCATTAATAAACAGCCTGGAAAGAGGGTTTCTCCGGAATTTTTGAAAGATTTCATGCTTACAGAAAATCTCTCTGATGAAACTAGGATCTGTGATGAATATGCTTGGTGTTGGACCAATCCACATAAAGGAATTCTTGCCTGAACTTTTCAAAAATTAATCAATTAATATCTAATTTTGGTCTCTGTTATTATTTAATTTCTAAAAAAGTATAAATTTCAACATCTTTAAATCATGCTCAAGATACATAAATGTCAACTAGGTGTAGGATTCATATTCCAAGCATCTTGTATCAAAAGTTCATACTAGTTAAATTAACAATCCCTAGTTCTTTTTGGGTTATTTTAATTAGGATTAATTGTAAAAAGCTGTTGTATTTTTTATTTTTCAGGTAATTTCTGTTGGGTACGTATTGAGACCTCTCAAGCCCTAAGAAAGCTCTGCCTCAGGAAAGTCTTTGTGCAATATTAAATTAAAAGAAAATTTTTGTATGGTACATACTAGTCCTCAACCTCAAATGATACAAAAAAAGTTGGATTATGTAATAATTATAGACAATCAAAACACTGCTTGTATAGAATTTTTTACGTAATTTTCACAATTAAAAAGAAAATTTTGGTGGGCAACGCCTTTATTGGGGCAGTGATATATAATCCATCAATTTGCAGACAAACAGACAGGTCCATGATGCACACGAAGAGACAAAAGATAAGCTTTATCTCATGAGTCATGACTCTACGCCTACAGAAGATAAAAGTTGTTGTGTCTTTTTCTACTGCCGGTCAAAGTGGGGAACCTGTTTGATAATTCTTCAAATTAAATGGAAAACACAAGCTAATTAACAAGCAAGAAGATCGATCGTTGATCCTAAAACCTCACTAATCAGAGGAAGGATCATGTACGAAGAATTTAAAAGCAAGTATTTTGTGCCGTACGTACCATTTGCAAACGAAGGATTTAAGGGATCGACATACGTACCGTATTTGCTGATAATATGATGCTCGAACGGCAGAATCCGTGACGTTATGTTGTCGGAAACGGGGATGGGTCTGCTTGATGCTTCTTCGTTCATTCTGGAAATCTCTTTGGCGTCTCCATGAAAGAGTTTGTAGGAGCTGCCGGAGAAACCCTGCTGTCTAAGCAACTTTTCTACCTTCTTCGGCTTTAACCATATCCAATTCAGTATCTTCCACGCATATATTGCTAGAATAATGGTCGCAAAAGCAAAGGAGAAAGCCATGGACCAAACTGATGAAATCCCCATTTTGATTGAAGACCAAACAGAGTGAGAAGATAAGAGGAGATAAGACCAGACTACTTTATTAGAAGAGGGAAAATGACATTTACCTTGTCTGAGAGGTGACGTAGGGCAAATTCTGAGTTAGCTCTTAGTAGGACTTGGTACGTCCTATCAATTAATATTTAATATTTATATTTAAAGAAAAGATGTGAACTTTATTTTAAAAAAAAAATAGTACATAAATATATATTAGCTGCAAATGAAAATAAGGATGCAATGTAGAGAAGATACACTAGATTTCTTGCGTTGAGGAGCATTGATAGAGTTCCAACGAAGATCTAACACAACACTGCAATTCGCGGGACTACAATATTTCTTCAACAACATCTATATATATATATATATATATATATCAAATTAAATATTATATATACATATATATTTGAAAATTAATTTTTTTTTCTAAATGAGCAATCATAAAACGCAGAGCTTGGATGAATAAAGAAAGCAAATAGGCGTTCTGAATACGTGCATTGTGGGGCAAATAGAGGGTATCTATGAAATGGATGATAATGGGTATGAGAGCGATGTCGTTTCTGGTCGGAATACATAAACATATATATTTTCTTTGTTATATAAAATTAAATAATATTGAATTAATTTCATTCTCTTCGTCAATAATATTATTCATTCATCTGGGAATTAGGATTTCATTTATTATTTCGATTTCTGAAACTAACTAAAAAACATAACATGGGTGTTGTTGGTTTGTTGATTCTTTGTTTGTTTGTTTTGTATGTAAATTAAATCAGTTTTGGATACCTTCCAGAAGATGAGGAAGAAGAAGCATCAATTATGTACAAGAAACATGCGAATGCATGCAGCCCAAAGCAGTTGGATTTATATGTATTTATATATTTTGTTTTATTATACACTTTGTATTTATACATCTCATTTCATTCGTGTATGTGTGTATATATATATATAATATTAATTTTTTTTTATAATTGGGTTTTTATTTTATATATGCACTTATAAAATGGTTTGATTATAAGCTTCTTTCAAAGTCAAATCGACTACTCTAATTATGCCTATAATTCCAGTAAAAATAATTATTTTTACCATAAACAGAAATACACTGAATTCTGCCATCGATAGCTTGCATCAGAAAATTAACAAGATACACCACCATTAATAATAATATTAATCCTCCCAACATTTTCTTGATTGTTTCCTCTGCCTCCAAAACCATTCCAAATTCCTTGAATGTTTCCTTTGCCTCTATCATGAAATCCAAAACTAATACCTATTCCTCTGCCCCCACCATGAAATCCAAAATTAACTCCTTGATTACTGTAATTATCACCGTTATTCCCTCCTTTTTTTCCCTGAAAAGGATTTTTCTATGCGTAATTAGCTGCATAGTTACCTTGCATATTAGTTGCAACAAATTGAGTTCTGTTGCTCTAACCTACACTCATAACTTAAAAGACTTGTATGTACATCATGTATGTAAAGTTAGATTGCCTCAATTTTCTTCAGCATCTAGGCCCTCGAGTAAGTAAAGTATCAAATCGTTACAAAAATAAGGGCTCTAACAACAGCTAAATTGTCTTTACTTTAAAAAAGTCAACAATTGAGAGAGATTCTTTCTTTGCTGTTTATAGTTGAAATAGAAGCTAAAGAATCTTTGCCTTTGACTGAGATCCAAACTACCCCTCGAGAGCCTTACAAGCATCAAATGATGTTTTACATTCAAGCACAAGACTTAGAATTGTATCAATTACTAAGATCTACATCATCCTAAGAGCAATTGATCTTGTCTTTACCAAACACTAAACTCAGGATTTTCAATCATCTGACCATTAGATCCACCATAGACAAAATGATCTGGCATAGATCTTTCACCATTAATGAAGTCGTCTAAGCCATTACCATAGATCGAGGGAAAAACTAGAGATTTTCAAATGAGATAATTGTTTCCATCTAACTTGGTTGTAACAAAAAAAAAAAAAGAGGTATTAGATGGAAGATTAGTATAGGAAAGATTAGAAGTGGCCATTTTATGTCTAATACCCAGTGAGAAACTGAGAATATGTGAAGAAAGAAGTGTTTGGTAACCAAGAAAATAACGGAAAATTTATAGAAAAGATTTTTTAAGAATAGATCTTGGAATCTAGAAGTATTGTATAAAGGCTGAGTATTTATATAGAGTCTACAGCATTCCAGAATACAATAAAAAAAAATGTCTCGTAACAAACTTTTGAGCAGAAAAACAACAAAATTGTAATAGCATTCTAACTTACTGAGTCTTCAGCTGGTATTTCCAGCTCAACATATACCAACTGATATTATGAGCTCAGCATTCTCTAACTCAATATGTATTTTATAAAATGATGTAAGAATATTTGTAATCTTAATGGATCATTTATCATTTATATATATATATATAGAGAGAGAGAGAGAGAGAGAGAGTATTATACAATTCTTTACATCATTTTCAAACCATCTATTAGATAGATGCACTTTCAACAGTTAAAATTATATTTCATAAATGCATTAATTATGAAACATTAAATATGTATTAATTACATATTAAATTTAATTTCATTAAATGTATTTAAATTTAATAATATACAAATAGTATAAGAAATTGTTTGAACTTATTAAAATGAAGAGACTATAAAAGTTAAACCAAATCGATCCAAACTAATCCAATATTTTTGTCAACTCTTATAAATTTGTTGAACAACTAATAATATTTAACTTTTATGATTTTTTCATCGTCATTGCATGCGCACAAAATTTTTTGCTATAGGGAATTGTTTAATAAATCTATTAAGAATATAGATATTTTTTTACTTAGTTTTAAATTACGATTATAAATGATCGATAAAGAATAGAATTTAATTATACACAGTACGATATATGTGTACTTGGACATAATATTCTATTTGTGTTTACTTAATATTAATTTATCCATGTTTATCTACGTAATTAGTTTACGATCCTGTGTTTCATAAAGTAAATTTATATATATATTTTCCAAAAAAGTTATTACGATAACAATGATAAATCAATTCAAAATGCTTACTTTTTTTTTTTTTGGAAACAAAATGCTTACTTAATTGAAGCCTAAAGGTTATTATGATAACAATGATAAATTAATTTAAAATGCTTAATTGAAGCCTTTTGTTTTGACCCAAAATTTACTAGACATTTGGGCATTTGTTTGATCCAATACCTTGTGAAAATTTAACAAAAATGACCAATACTTGTAAATACTTGGGATCCAATGGCCTTTCTTTAAATTCAATGGCCGTATGAGCATATATCATTTTATAAAAGTTGTTGTGTTGGTAAAGTTTGTTGTTTGTAAATACTTGGGATCACACCTTCATACTAGTACATTTTTATTTTTTAATATTACATATTATATATATAATATAATTACTATTATAATACACTTTAAAAATTTATTCACACAATCGATGAAAATTTTTGACTAAGAATATACTTGTTTTTTCTCCAATTCTTAAAGGGGCTAGAAATAATTTCTCATTTAATAGGTTTTGTGAATTTTGGATTTTTCTTGGTATTAATCATTTTAACAATACATTTGATTTTGTATTGTTTGTTTTCTTCACACATGAAAAGTAGACTATAATATTGCTAAACTGTTGTTATTTGTTTCATGTGATTAGTAATTATTGATGTATTATATATAGTAACACTACGTTTTTCAATTTGTGTATTCAAATTTTTAGAAAAGTTCATTCATTAATATTAGGTCACAAGTTTTGATATAAACCTTATTATTATTCAAATAAGAATGAGATTTCTAGCCCATGTATTAAGCAAATTGTTCATAATTTACTTTATCATTCATGATAAAAGTATCATTTCACATTATGTTGGTTGATTCAGTTCCAAGGATTTGAGATTTAAATAATGGTTATATTGTAATTTGGAAAGGATTTGGTTTCCATTAATTTTTGTAAATATATTTTATTGAAAAGGGAATTTTTGATACTGGCCATGAACAAAAGGAAGAAGGAAAATGGTTTTGTTTAGAGTAAGGTGTATTGTCACATACCTCGCCTCAGGTTTGTGAAAATAACGTATATAAAATCGTTTGTAAAAGCTAACACATACCACCCTTTTAATGTAATTTAGTTCTTATTTCTTAGAATAAAAATTAAATTAATTTATAATTCTTTAGTCGACTAATAAAATTTAATAAAAATATTAATAAAAAAGCTTCGAATTCTTAAATTCATTCATTTTCATATAAAAATTTTTCCTTAAATTTTTATACAGAAAAATATAAATACAGAAAAAAGGCCTTAAATGCTTTGAATGACTCAGTAACGTCATTTTCCTTAAATTTGCGTTTGGTTTTAAAAAAATAACGATAAAATAGACATTGCCTTACCCTATACGTAAAATGACTTTAACGCTTAAAAATAAAAAATAACGAGGAAATGCAAACAGTTGTGCCCGAACAGGTTGAATTTTCTAACCATAAATCCGTTATCGATCTTCAGATTCGTCGTCCAGGTGGTATTTATTGGTTATGCTCGGGTGAATCTCCATCGTCCATTCCCTTAGATCAAACTGAACTTGATGATTTTTACCGCTTTCATCTGGTACCTATGTTCTCATGCAATCATTGTGTCGTTATTAAATGACATGTATAACTCTTGTTCGTCTCAAATTGACACGTGTATTTCAAGCAGCCGTCAAACGTTAATTGTCGTGAATTACACTACAGCACGTGCGCCAACAATTTTCTAATCTTTAGATTTGTATTGATTATCATTTTTTAAAATTAATTAATTACTTATTTATCGAAAGCGTAGATTTTCCATTTTTTTTTTTTTAAAAGAAAGAAATTCAAGCAGAGCAATAGAGAGCGCTGCTCCTACAGCCTGCGGACAGTGGTAGAAAGTAAGTTGACCGACTCCACAAAAGTCTCTCTCTTTCTTTCTTTTTTTTTTTTTTTTTTGTGAATACGACTCCACAAAAGTTAAATTTTCTGAGAATAGGATACAAAACATACAAGAATTTTATTGTCATTGAAAGGTGAACTCTTAGACAGGCGGCAACTGCTGCTGAGTGTCCATGTTTTCACCTTGAAACAAATCGAAAATCTTGGAGAAAAATGGCTTTAAGATATCGTAGCAAAGCCAACGTAAAGCAACCATAAATAATTTGCCATATTGGTAGATAAAAATTATGATACCTGCAAATATCCATGCAGTGAATAAAATGATATTACCAACAGTGCATTCAGCGAAGGTAGAGACCAACGACACTGAAGAAAGTGATCCAAATATAACAGCAACAAGACGCCAGAAAGAGGAATTTGCTCGACCACGTCGAGAGTGCTTCACGTCAGCCGCATACGCACCGCAGTAGGCCACCATGGCTAGAAGAAAAGAGCAGATACGTATTTTATGTGTTGCAAACAGTGGATCAGCTGCGCCTTGAACATTCGCACCCATGACACCGATGAGCGCCGGAATCAGAAACCCGAAAATACTAGGATATGACGTCGTCCAGGAAGAAATGAAATGCTGCTGCTCACTGCATGTATACAAAAGTGCCATGGATCAGGAACAAAGTAATTAATTAGAAACCAACACACCCTAAATAAATAAATAAATGTATGTACTGACCTCGAAGGGTTTTGAAAACAACAGTCGCAGCTGCAGATTTGCATCTTTGTTTGGTTTCTTGAACTTCCCAAATGAATGAGAATTACAGGGCTTGTGGGATAAATATATACTGATGAGGGATCAGGTAGGGTCCTCCTGGGGAACAACCCACTGGGAATCAAGTGTTTCCAAATAATAGAAGGAAATTTCGGAAGCTCTTACGAATAAAGATAAGGGTTAAGGACTATTACTTTGAAACACTTGAATCCCAGAGGGTTGTTCCCCATGCGGACCCTACCTGATCGCTCATCACTGTACATCTATCCCACAAGCCCTGTAATTCTAATAATTAATCAAGATTTTTTTTTAAGTAAGAAAAGGAGACTAATAGGTTTCAAAAGTATTGCCAAATACAAATTTTAGACTTGAGAATTTGGAAATATTTACAGTAAGTACTATTTTATAACGCATTAATTAAATATTTATTAATACATTATAACTACAATATAATAATTATAAATATCTTATTATAATATATTTTATTTATAAATTAAATTTATTTATAATTTATAAATTAATATTAATAAATTAATATTTTAAAGTTCTCAAGACTAAAATTTGTATTTGGCAATACTTTTGCAACCTATTAATCTCCTTATCTTAATAAAAGAAATTCTTGATTAGTTGTTGAGTTTTCCAAAGACATTTCAGCTTGATCCCCAATTTCTCCTTGCTTTCACATGTTCACATAAGCCAAGAATTTCTTTCTTCCCTAATTTCTCCTCCTTTTCCTCCATTTTTTTTTTTTTTGTTGTTATTATTATTTTGTTGACTTCATATAGCCCTTTTATTCTGCTTTTATTCCGCGGGTAGGAATATTTTTGTGCAACCAAGATTTCCAAATTTCTTTTTCAATCTTCTTTATTAGATTTTTTTTTTTTTAAAGTGTATCCAAATTTAGCACTCAAAAAGTAAACAGGTAGCAAGTCATAATTTAATTAGTTACTTCGAGTTTATCACCTTCGTGCCCTTTGAAGACAAAGATATGAAATTCCTTAAATCAAGGAAGACCTTTGGCGCACAAATCCGGCAGAATATAGTCACTGTGAAGAACTTATGAATTAATATCAAACTAGTCTTTGATAAATATGTAATAAAAAAATGTCAAATATTGTCAATTAATCCTTAAGAGTGAAAGGCTCAATGCGAGGCAACTGAAACGATGAGTTTTCAAGCATTAATTTTACTATATTGATTTCTTGAATGATAAGAACTTATTTTTCTCCTTTACATAATTTGATGGGTATATATTTTATATAATATAATAATATTTCCTAAAATCCTTTTATGATGATCAAACAATAGTCACTTTAATTCTAGTAGAGAATTTTTTGTAGATTTATGCTATTCTAATAAAGAATTGTTTAGTTCATAAATTTTAGTAAGCGATTTGTAAATTTATTTTTAATATTATATTATATATATATATAATTTTTAACAATATATAAAAAAAATATATTTTTTTATTGAAAATATTGATTAAATTTAATTTGATATCATCAACAAAAATTTATTTGAATTTAATTAGATAAAATCTATACAACCTTTTCGAGAGATCTGTATTCTATTTATTTTCTTTTGGAATATAAAAATTGGCCCCTTGCATATTATTGTTTAGAAGATAAAGAGTAACAACAGCGGGTAAAGATTGGTTTGCTATAATTAATGGTGACTTTAATAGAATTTTGAAAATTTATAAACCCACATGCAGTATAAAACCTAGAATTACGAAATTTTGTCAGCAAATCTTTGATTTTGGAGAAATTTGTGATTGAGCGCGATTATAGTAAAAGAAAATAAAACGTAATCTGCCCTTCCTTTGTAGGGACTTTGTAGCCCAATTTTGTATCTCGTTCTTCATGTTGCACGGTGTTTCTCCTTTGACCAAATAAAGTTTTTACGTGGGGATTTGAAAATCCCTTTGATGGCTTTAGAAATATGTGCAAGTGTGTACATGTTTATTTATTTAGTTATTTATTTATTTATTTATTTTATTTGTGGCATGTAGGTTAAATTTTTTATTCGTCGCCAAGAGAGCGGTGTTGATAATCTTTTGCTTCTATTTCGCCGTTTGATCATGCTCAAAAGTAATTACTTAGTCTACTTTGTTTTTTCTATTAAAACCAAAAAACACACTTACCCTGCAAACGGAAAATAAAAGAGAGATAACAACGAACGTTCCCACCAAAAGGTCAAGTTAAACTCTTCTTTAACTATCATGTTCTCCGGTATCAATTAATATCTCTAGTAAATTTATGTTTAATGCAATCACCATTGTACTTAATGAAGGATTTGGTAGTCATTTTTCCTTTATAATTTTTTTAAAAAATTTAGATAGAGAAATTAATATTTATTAATTTTTTATTACAATAATATATCTTTTGTAAAATAATTGAATAGAAATTAAACTAATAATTATTTTGTCAAAAAAATCATAATTATTTTAAATAAAATTTGTATTCTAATTAAATAACCAAATCAATTTAAAAAATTTATAAAGAAAAGTATATAATTTTTTTGTAACATTAAACTAGTAATGATTTTGTAAAAAAAAAAAAAAAAAGCATAAAAACATTATATAACAATAAAAAATTAAATATAAATTTATAAACTTGAATAAAATTAAAAAAAAAATAAATTTTGTTTTCTAATTTATATTTAAAATATTGCTAAAAATATTTAAATATAATTAAAAAAAAAAAAAATTTTGACTTAAATTTAAATAAATAAATTCTAAATAATTTAAATATTTTATTTGTCAATAATATTTTAAGTCTATTATTTAATATTAATATATATCAACACCTTAATATATTAGTTTAAAATTTTTTAAGATATATGTCAATATATCAGTTTTAAATTTTTTATTTTTATAAAAATAAATAATTTAAAATTTATATTCAGACGTTTAAGGTTAAACAGCAAATATATCAATCAAATCAAATTTAAGTTAAATATATATATTAGCCTTATTTAGACTTCAAACCAAAAACAAACACTACATAAATCTAAATAACTAAATATTTAAATGAATTAAATATTTTATTTACTAATAATATTCTTATTTTATTATTTTTTTTACCACTTCAATATTAAATCTTATATATATATATATATATATATAAAAAACACTAATAGTCCTATTATAATATAAGACAAACATTTTTGTGGCCAAAATTCAAAATTTCATAGATAAAAGTTTGGGAAATAAAAAGTATTGTCAACAAATTTGAGTACTTTAAAATAAAATTTTTACTATTTAAGAAAATATTTTTTTATATTTTTATTATTTTTATTTAAACTAATTCTTTTTAAAAAATAAAGAAAATGACATATTCACCTCAAACGTTTGGCCTAATGCCCCATAATATTTGAAAAAAGACATATGTCCCCCTGACGTTGAATAAATAGGTAGATAATCCTAACCTTTTATCTCTATCAGTTGACCAGTTAATTTATTATTATTTGTGTCTCTCATCTTTTACATAATAATAATATGATATATATTTTATTTCATTATAATACTTTACTCCCTATTTTAATATTTTTCACAATATAATTCTTTTAAATATAACAATTTAGTCCATATTGAATATTGTTTTCACAATATACTTAAAACTAAATACATTTTTAATTTGTTATTTTAATAGAAAATTTGAAAAATAAAATATTATTAAAAAAATTTAAACAATGAGTTAAATTAAACTTATGTTAAAATATTTATATCCTTTTTTTTTACAATGTATTTGATATTTGATTGTTAAAAAGATTTTAAAATATATTTTAACATTTTATTCTTATATTAATATTTTTATTTAAAAGATTATATTAAATTTATTATATTTTCTTGAGAAAAATTATGAAAATATAAATAAAAAAGTTTAAAAAAAGAAAAAATTTAGTATCATTTGGTAATAGAATTAATAATTAAATATATTTTTATATTCTTATTAACTAATATAATTTAATTTTAATTAAAAAATAGAAAAAGAAGAAAATTTTTGATTGTTTTTTTATTTGTAATATATATATAACATGTGTTTTATTGTTTATATTTTTATTTATATTTTCATATATTTTTAATATTTTTTCACGATATATTCAAGAATAAATAATATTTTAACATGAATTTAATGTAACTCATTGTTTAAATTTTTAATAATATTTTATTTTCTAAATTTTCTATTAAAATAATAAATTAAAATGTATTTAGTCTTGAATATATTGTAAAAAAATATTAAATATATACTAAATTATTATATTTAAAAAAATTATATTGTGAAAAATATTAAAATAGGGAGTAAAGTGTTATAATTAAATAAAATATATATCATATTATTATTATGTTAAAAATTAGGGGTACAAATAATAATAAATTAACTGATCAACTAATAAAAATAAAAGTTCAGAAGGGTATCTGCTTATTTATTTAAATGTTAGAGGAGTATCTATTTTTTTTAACCATCAGGAGATATTTGTCTATTAGGCCAAATATTATGGGAAAATATGTTATTTTTCCTAAAAGATATGACATTTTAATCATAAAATTACTTTAATGCAAAATATTTGTACAATAATAACTTATCATATCTAAAAATTCAAGCATATTTATACATGCTGTTGTCTCTAACTTTTAAAGATTAGTTCCCAACTCATAAACTCATTAAATTTTTATCATGTCATACCGCTTTAAACTTTTCTTATTTTAAGAAAATAATTTTTTTATTTATTTTTTTATCATTTTTATTTAAAGGCATTTCTTACTAAAAAATACAACCTTTTAATTGTAAAATTACTTTAATGCAAAACATTTGAACAAATAGTAACTTATTATTTTTTAAAATAATAAACAATTTTAATAATAGCATCATTTTTTTGTTAAATATCATGATTTCATAATTTTAGGTTTATATCAATTTAATTTGTTAAAGAACTTATTTTGTCAAAATTTTAAATCATTTAAAAATTCAGAATATAAAATAAAATAACAATTAAATCCCTAATTTTATTAAAACAATGAATAAATATATTTTAATTATTTATAACAAATAAGTCCCCTATTAGGAGCGGTAGAAATATGCTGTGTTATGCCCTACCCAACTCATGAAATTCAAGTGTATTTATACTTCATGTTGTCTCTAATTTTTAAAGATGAGTTTGGTCCAACTCATAAACTCATAAATTTGCATCATGTCATATCACATTGGGCTCTAAAATTTTCTTATTTTGAACTTTTAAATTTTTTTTACAAAATTTTATTTGATTAAAGTTATTAAACTAATTTATCTCATGATTGTATAGATAAATATTTGAAATTCAAATTAAAATATTTAATAGTATGATAATATAGTTATATAAAATTTTTGTCATGAGATACACAATGGAGTCGTAGGGAGTTAAGTGAAAATTGTTCCATGAAATAATTTAATATATAGACAAGAAAACTTTTCTAATACTATATAGAGGTCATATAGGTCGAGTTATTAACACGAGATGGATTTAGAAAACGAGTTTCTGAGTTATAGTGTAGATATAGTTGTGTAAATATAACATAGAAACACAAAATTAAAGTAAGTGATCAAGTAATTAGAAGACATAAAAGTAAAGGTATCATTTTAAAAGTTTTGTCTAAACAAGATATGCCTTATTTACAAGATGAAGAAAGACTTCTTGATATGGTTTTATCCCATTAATTACTAAATTTAATTTTTATACAACTATTATGTTTAATGCAATCACCATTGTACTTAATGAAGTATTTTGTAGTCAATTTTCTTTTATAATTTTGAAAAAAAATTTAGATAGAGAAATTAATATTTATTAATTTTTTATTACAATAATATATCTTTTGTAAAATAATTGAATAGAAATTAAACTAATAATTATTTTGTTAGAAAAATCATAATTATTTTAAATAAAATTAAAAAATAAAAAATTTTGTATTCTGATTAAAAAACCAAATCAATTTTAAAAAATTATAAAGAAAAGTATATAATTTTTTGTAACATTAAACCAATAATGATTTTGTAAAAAAAAAAAGCATAAAAACATTCTATAACAATAAAAAATTAAATATAATTTATAAACTCAAATAAAATTAAAAAATAACATTTATTTAAATTTTGACTTAAATTTAAATAAATAAATTTTAAATAATTTTAAATATTTTATTTGTCAATAATATTTTAAGTCTATTACTTAATATTAATATATATCAATACCCTAATACATTAATTTAAGATTTTTAAAATATATATATCAAAATATCAGTTTTAAATTTTTTATTTTTATAAAAATAAACAACTTAAAATTTATATTTAGATATTTAAGGTTAAAAAGCAAACATATCAATCAGATCAGATTTTAGTCATGTTTAGATTTTAAACCAAAAAAACAAACACTACATAAAACTAAATAATTAAATGTTTAAATGAATTAAATATTTTATTTGCTAATAATATCCTATTTTATTATTTTTTTTTTCTAACACTTCAATATTAAATCTTATATATATATATATATATATACATATAAGGAAAGTACAAAAACACACTAATAGTCTTATTATAATATGAGACAGAAATTTTTATGGCCAAATTTCGAAATTTCATACATAAAAGTTTGGAAATAAAAAGTATTGTCACCAAATTTAAGTACTTTAAAATAAAATTTGTTACTATTTAAGAAAATAATTTTTGTATTTTTATCATGTTTATTTAAAGTTATTTTTTTTACTAAAAAATACAACCTTTTAATCATAAAATTACTTTAATGCAAAATGTTTCTACAATAATAACTTATCGTATTTAAAAGTTCAAGCATATTTATGCATGCCGTTATCTCTAATTTTTAAAGATTAGTGTGGCCCAACTCATAAACTCGTTAAATTTGTATGATGTCATACCAATTTAAATTTTTCTTATTTTACGAAAAGAATTTTTTATTATTTATTTTTTTATCATTTTTATTTAAAGGCATTTCTTACTAAAAAATACAACCTTCTAATTGTAAAATTACTTTAATGCAAAACATTTGAACAAATAGTAACTCATTATTTTTTAAAATAATCAACAGTTTTAGTAATAACATCATTTTTTTTGGGTTAAATATCATGATTTTATAATGTTAGGTATATATCAATTTTAGTAATTTCAAAATAAATTAACTTTAATTTGTTAAAGAACTTATTTTATTAATTAGAAGACATAAAAATAAAGTTATCATTTTAAAAGTTTTGTCTAACAAGATATGCCTTATTTGCAAGATGAAGAAAGGATTGTTGATATAGTTTTATCCCATTAATTACTAAATTTGATTTTTATACATCTGTTATTATGTGAATTGTTAATTCTTTCTAATTTTTTAATATATTAATTAATAATTAATTATGTTTTTATACTGGTCTACCCATTGTCTAATCAAGCTTTTATACTTAAAATATGAGCGTCATTCAAGGTTATATGGACTTATATATTGCATGCACTATCCATTTTTTGGACAATCTCATGTCAATCTAGTCCATTTATCACCCCTAGTAGTAGATACACGAAAATTAAAACAAGTTGAGGGACTAATTTGTTAATAAATAAAAGTATATTTTTATTTTGTAATTTCATTAAAATTTAGGGATCTATATGTATTTACCCCGACATTTAATTTAAAAATTAAAACTATCTCATTAATTACACACTTATATTGAAAACTTTTTCAAATTTTAAAAACAACGATATGGATTTCTCTTTCCCACTATGCTCCTCCTCTGAAGAGCAGAACATGCTAATGATTAGGGGTATTTTGGTCATTTAATTCACAATTTCTATGCCTCCTAAACAAACTCGCCTCAGATTAACAGAGAATTTATAATTTTTTGCGATTTCTCTGATTTCGTCCTCATTTCTGAAACAACCGATCCTTCAGGGGAACTCTAGTTTCGCTGTCAATTGTATTATTTTATTTTAATTTTATGGCGAGGAGACCGGACGAGGAATACGATTACTTGTTCAAAGTTGTATTAATCGGTGATTCGGGCGTAGGCAAATCGAACTTACTCTCCCGATTTACTCGTAATGAGTTCTGTTTAGAGTCCAAGTCCACAATTGGCGTCGAATTCGCCACCCGTACTCTTCAAGTAACCATTTCTCATTCTCTGAGCATCTTTTTTTAATTAAATAGTTATTTTGTTATTCCTATTTACGATCTAGTAATTATAATTTATTTTATTTAGTTTTTAAATTGCGATATAGATTAGTTTAATTTAAGATTTATTTGAACTATAAGTTATTCGCTTTTGATCTGTAACGTGTAGTTGATTTTGTTTTTATATTTTAATTTTCATTTTTTAAACTTTGATTGGATGAATTTGTGAGTGTTAATCGAATTTGATGACTGATTTGTGTTTTTGTAATGTAACTTGCAATGGATTTAGTTTAGATTTGATGGATACACATTTTCTATGTGTTTGTTTGGATGCTGAGAAAAGAAATTAATAGGATTTGTAAGTGAGTGTATCGTACTAATAACATCAACTTGAATCTGTAAGTTTTAGTCCCAATTGACGTATTTACTAAGTTCAGCACGGGGTAAATGATGATATTTATGTGGGAAGTGAAATAGCACTGTACAATTGATGGCCTCATATTGGGATGAAAAAGGGGATTTAAGTAGTTTAGATGCAATTAATGCACTAAATAAAACTAACAGTAATGCCACATGTCTCAAATTGTGTCCCATATTTTGCATCCCAAAAGAGGTGATGTTCATCAAATGGGTAGTGAGACGGTGTGTTAAAAATTTGAAAATTGTGAACTTATGACATCTACTGATCTACTTGATGAGTGGTGGGTCACATGCGGCATCCTCTGAGATAAGAATTTGGGATAAAATATGTGATATGTAGCATTACTCTAAAATTAACGGTTCACTGAATTGGATATATTGGCATTGTTGTTTATTGGGGTATGCCTGTAGAGGCTCATCAAGACAAGGAGACATTATTATTCCTGTCCTTGTATTGGAATGTACTTACAATTTGGTTCACTCATTCTAGCCACGGCACAATGGTGTTCTACTTTGATTTGCAATTCAGGCTTTCTCTCTTAATGTTGAAGTGAGTGCTACAAGATAGACTTTTGCCAAGTTAGAGTTTGGATTTGTAACCCTGAATCAAATCTGGTTGACTTGAGGTAGAGAATATTGGGACTTTAGCGCAACGTGAACTGATATTTCGGACATATGGTGAAGAGATTGAGTGGTATATTGTAAAAGGAAAAATAGTTAGATGATATGTGTGGGAGAACTCCTTTGCTACATTAATGCACCCTTTATCTTATAACTCTTGTTGGCATGCCTTATTTGCAGCAAATACATGCTTGTTGCCTATTCCCTTGGTAATAATGATTAATCTAAGCCCATTCCAAGTCAGTTGAGCCCAGAAAGTTAAGCCCGCATTAAGTTAGGGTGACAGGACATAGTTAAAGTCCAGATTTGTTTTAGCTGGGGATAAGTATTATATTCTACATGGTGGCTTTGGCTGACCTATATCATGACTGAACCAACTTGAGTTAAGCCTTAGGGTTATATCCCATTCATGATAATTGAGTTTTCAAGATACAATATTATGTACTTTACTTGAGAACTGGTATATATGTTAAGGAAGAAAAACTAGTTTACCGAGTTGTTTTGGGCGCAGTTGCATGCTGCGACAAGATTTAAGAATTTTAGCCATTCCATTATCATTTTAGGCTTGAGAGACAGTCAAGGCAATAGCATATCTCTATATTTGATAATACTGCAAGTGCTCTTTGCATAGGCTGTGGAATAACTCTCTGCATCTTCTTGATGTCATGTTGTAACTCTACCTTTTGTAGCATCAATCATGCATACTGCTGTCAATTCATAATAACAGACTTAAGTTCAAGGGATCTTTGGTTTACAGGTGTTATGAAATTTTATGAGTTTAGGTATATAACATTTGAAAACACTGCTGCATCATGTAAAATGGATTGAATTATGTTATGATTAATCCAAAAAAAAAGTTTAAACTCATTTACATGTCCATGAAAGCAAAACATACAAATTTATTTCAACAACTACAAAGTTTTTTTTAAATTAAAATGTTGCCCTACAGCAGCTTTTTGTTGTATGCTTAAAGAGAAATCTGTGATTTTCAGGTTGAGGGAAGAACTGTGAAAGCCCAGATATGGGACACAGCTGGTCAGGAGCGATACAGAGCGATAACCAGTGCCTACTACAGGGGTGCTCTCGGAGCTCTTCTAGTCTATGATGTGACAAAACCAACAACATTTGAAAATGTAAGTCGGTGGCTTAAGGAGCTGAGGGACCATGCAGATTCCAACATCGTGATCATGTTGATTGGTAACAAAACTGATCTGAAGCACCTCCGAGCTGTTGCCACAGAGGACGCCCAAAGCTATGCAGAAAAAGAAGGCCTTTCATTCATTGAAACCTCTGCTCTTGAAGCAACAAATGTCGAGAAGGCCTTCCAGACGATTCTCTCAGAAATTTACCGAATAATCAGCAAGAAGTCACTCTCTTCAGGCGAGTCAGTGCCTTCCAACATCAAGGAAGGGCAGACAATTGTAGTAGGTGGAGCATCGGAGGCCAACACAAAGAAACCTTGCTGCTCTTCTTCCTAATAGGTGGCCTATGTTTACTTCAATTACTTGTCTCTTTGTTGTGCTCTCTTATATGTTTAATTTTTCACTCTCTCGAGTGTCAATTGTTTCAAATTACATTTGTCATTTCATGTTTTGAACTATTCTCATTATATGTTGTCAGAAATATTGAATGATTTTGTTGTGGTAGTTTTTGCATGAGGAATGTTATAGATTACTTTGGTATTTACTATGTATTTGCTCTAATAGGATTCAATATTAGGAACAGAAATCTGCTTTTACATTTACCTCTTGCTCGTAATTTGTAATTATTTTTGACAAAAAGGGTATTTGCCTTCTGGATTTGTAAAGGCCTTAGAAAATTGCTGTTTTTCAAACTTTTTAATTGATGATGTTTTATTCCTATCTCGAAAATTGAATCCTTAAGATGTAATCATCTGTAAACAATTTATAACGAGGTAGCGTTATTGTGCTTTTGATCTACTTTATAATTCTTTTTTTCCCCTTTTTCTCTTTTGTTAGAGATTTCGTTACAGATTTTGTCATGGTATTAAAACAATCCCACATGTCCCACATTGTTTAGATATATTTGAATTTTAAGATTAATAAGTGGTAGCGAACGACAACAGTGCATCAACCACAAGGCGATGTGAATGGGCTGAGATTCAGTGTTCCACTGGGTTAGGCCCAGGAAAGTCCCCGGGCCATATACTGCAGAGATGCAGTCTCGGAAACGAGAAACCCCATGGAAGAGAATTGTGGCTGAGACGTGTGTGGAGCCGTTAGATTCTCTTCATGGGCACTTGGCCGATAGCACAGTTATTCACATGGGCCCAGCCCAACAGAACGGGGCTTACGACCTTGTGGATCTATCTTTTTTTCCTTATTTTTTAATTCTGAAAATGTTGCCAATGTGTGAAATTGATATTTGTGCAAAAATAATGGAGGTTATTTCCGACAAAATATCATTGGAAAAAGAAAAAGGGTAAATGATGGGTCTGATTAAAATATGAATAGGCTCTCCATCGTTTGTGTGCCGTTAGATTCTCTTCATGGGCACTTGGCCGATAGCACAGTTATTCACATGGGCCCAGCCCAACAGAACGGGGCTTACGACCTTGTGGTTCTATCTTTTTTTCCTTATTTTTTAATTCTGAAAATGTTGCCAATGTGTGAAATTGATATTTGTGCAAAAATAATGGAGGTTATTTCCGACAAAATATAATTGGAAAAAGAAAAAGGGTAAATGATGGGTCTGATTAAAATATGAATAGGCTCTCCATCGTTTGTGTGCTGATATATTAACACTAGAGGAGCAATTGAAAGTACTTTTCAATGTACTATTTGCTCTTGATTGAACTCCAGACAAATTCCACGGAAGTGTTAAAATCTAACATGTTTTTATGATAAATATGATACTATTAAAATCTCACTTACTAATCTCTACTCAACTTTAAAAAATAAAATTGGAAAACTATTTAGCAAATGCCAATTTTCAATAAAAATCACTCACTTTGACAATAACATTTAACATATTTTTATCGCAATTCTAAATCACAACATCTCCATCCTAAATATACCATTAATAAAACGAAACAATAAAGATTTTATTTTACATAACCCATGCCAATTGAATTTACAAAAACTGTCACAAATATCGAGAAACATAATATAAAATAGTTTTGCGTATGATGTATACGAAAACTTGTTCTTTTCACTCATTCGCGGGGTATATATTCATCAAATAATACAATTATATCGAAAGACTCCTGCCTATGGCGGCGGAAATCTATATAATGAAACTTGAGAAAACATTTTCTTGTTTGATAAAATATAAAAACTCGAAGCCAATGATTGCCATTACAGTCTCGTTCGAGTATAAGCAAATAATAGTCTTTGCTCACGTTTCGTAATGCGCTGGGTTTCATAAGAAAGTTATACTTTCATGGCGATCGGTTGCACTTACGTTTAGTGTTAACAGATTGAAACCCCTCTTAGAAGTTATAACCCAAAAGGACAAGTAAATTTTCCACCCCAAAAACACTGACATTTTCCCATTTTTGATTCCTCGAACTCTATGGATATATGACAATGACAACATGGAAAATTAAAATTATAAAAAGGAGTGCTTGTAACATCTTTCCCGGATTATTTTGACCATTTTCTAGTAGTATTCCCTCTCTTTTTTCTCGAGACTTGACAGGAATTAGTAATGCATGAGCAATTTAGCAAATGCAAGTACTTTGTAATAGAAGGGGAAACACTTAAAAGCACAAAATATTTGACAGTTTAAAGATTCATATGACAATGCAGTAAACATGTAGTTAAACTGTCTTACATTCTTCTGACCAAAATAAAATTAAAATAATAACATTAGTGGCTAACCACAGCAGTTGCTGTTCTGCTGAATTGGCTGTCCCTTCATCTGAACTGTTCCTGGAGTAGACTTGTTGGTAGTTGGCTGATTACCCATTCTGCACAAAGTTTGAGCTCATAATTAGGGAATCAAAAATTACTAGAACGGTTGCATACTAACAAAAGATTTAAGAGAAACATAAACTAGGTATACTAATAGGCATATGACATATCATAGCCAAAAAGTTTCATGATTCCCAAATGGCTCAAACTATATAGAAACAAATGCAAGCAAGGAGATGTACTTCGCTGGATCACCCTCCTATGCATAAAAAAATACCCTAAATTTGATGAGTTCCTTTAGAATTATCAATCCTAGAAACAGCATAATTTTATATTTTCAAGGACTTTCAATTCTTTAAAGATTGGAAGAGCAACAAACATTTTTCACATTTTCCATATGTACTACATGTTATCACATTATCAAACGGATTTAAGCAGATGCCAAACTTTGAATTCTTTTATGTGCTACAAACCAAAGGTAAAAACAAGAAGCACATTTTGTAATCACGATTAATAGGATAATCCTCCACGTCTGAAAAGCTCATGATCCTTACACCATGAGATTTCTCAAACACTGTAGACCTTTTCTTCCAGAGTGATTGGTACCAACCAAACACATTGGTTGAAAAATTCAGTTATTGCAAAATTATCATCACAATGACATCTAACCGGAGATGTAGTAAATAATAAGAATAGTCAGTATTTCCAAATAGATCACAAAAGTTGCAATAAGGAAAGAAGGAAAGAGTTGACAAGTGATTTTACTTTTTCTTGATCTCGCCAGCCATGGTTAAGAAAGCCTGCTCCACGTTGATTGCATCTTTGGCACTTGTCTCAAGGAAAGGAATCCCAAGCTCATCTGCAAATGCCTGCATTTCACTCGGAGGCCAATAGAAAGTTAAAAAAACCAATGTCGTATGCTATTTGGACACATTGATATTCCACCTATAATTTCTGCATGCGTCACTTGAGGCCAATACATCAGCCTATCTACTGTTATAATCATCAAGAAAGAATCACAAAGTGCATAACTAAATCTGACACTAAAAACCTACTTAACAAATCTCTCTCAGACATCCATACAAGACATCTCCAAAGACTGGAAAGGCATTTAATAGGATAAGTACCTCTGAAAGTTTAAATCACATGAAGAAGCAGCAAAGGTGCTTTCTCCTTAGAAGTGTGAAGCACTTTTGATGTACAAACCGTGAAACTTAAGGTTCACCACACTACATTAATCTAGGTCATGATTTGAAAACCAGATTCTTTTAAGAAACTTATTTGTTGCAAATTATTTAGTTAAAATTGTTTAATTTAAACCAATAACTAAATCAAATAAATAAAAATGATGCATTGACAAACAATCGACTAAAGAATGGGGCTGCTGAGTCCTTGATGCATGAATAATTCCCATTAGATTTGATTACCTTGGAAGGACACTGAGAAAATGATACAGATCACAGCCTTACCAATCATTTCAGTGAAGCACTAGGAGGGGCAAGTTTCAAACCGAATTACAAAGGTTGGCAACCATTAGCTAAGCCAAGAAAAGATTTACTGTCTATGAACCATGTATGATCTTGAATGTGTAAGCATGTGTTTGCAAAGATAAGCATACAAATGGGTTTGTCAGAGGGATAGAGAAGAATAGGAAGTCAAAAATCTGAAACAGAAACCATATACGCACTTCCAAAGAACTGTTAGACATTTCGTAACTGAGATTGCCCATATGTATAAGATTCGACAATGAATTAGTGTATGCACCAAATCAGATGTTCAAAGCACAAAACAATTTAGCAACTATATTAGGGGAAATCACATTTACTCTTTCTAGACATGCTTTTACTGTCATTTAAAAAAAAAAGAATCAAGTGCCGTTAGTCAATTTATAGAAAAAATTGTTCAATTTTTTTTTATCATTATTCATTGGGAACCTCTCTACTCAAAATTTATTGGAAAATATTTTATGATGGACGAGATGATACAAGACACGTTTTAAATGAAGAGTCAAACTTGTGTTTTAGCAAGTTAAATTCCCACCAAGGATGCACCTGTTAAAAAATTAATTAAAGCATAATTACAATTCTACTAAATAATTTGGTTGAATTAATAATTGAAAACATATATCAAAGATTATTTAGCAAGTTGAGTCTATAGAGTTTCAAACTCCAGATATAAACTGCCCAAAGCTGGAGTGTCCTGGTGAGTAAAATCTCATTAAGCAAATGCACTTGGGAAAAGTTTAAAATTTATATTCCAAGTTTATGAGACAAAAGTGGCAAACTCTACCTTTGCTGTTTGTGTGTCAACAACCTTGTTCTCAACTAAATCGCATTTATTGCCAACCAGAAGCTTGCATACACTGTCATTTGCATATCTATCAATCTCATTCAACCACTGCTTGACATTATTGAAGCTCTCCATCTCGGTGACATCATAGACAATCTGTTGAAACCGCAATACATTTAAGAACTCTTACACACCACCGATTCCGGAAAAAAAGATGGAAAAGAAAATTATCTCTAAATTATTTAAATAAACTATTAGCATTGTAAAATTATAGCTTTCCAACAACTTCATTTTGGATAAATATATATTGATATTATTTACATCATATATACCTTGTTCCTTATCGACATCATGTTGCATAAGGATTTATTGGAAGTAACGCTAAATGGAAAATGAAAAAGGAATTTTGTGAATATGTCACTGGTTGTTAATATGCCATACAGTTATGCAAGCAGAATGAATAATGCATAAACAATTTTGAACCAAATCTAGGGAAATAAACCAATTTCTGGTTTAAGAAAACCAACGGGGAAGGCTCCTTACAATAATCCCATGGGCTCCTCGGTAATAACTGCTTGTTATAGTTCGGAACCGCTCCTGTCCAGCAGTATCCCACTAAACAGATGAAAACAATCAAGTGTTAGAGAAGACATTGAAGGGCAAAGAATATACACAATCAGAGTGAATTGAGTTTAAGATCCCATGTCACAATATGTCCAACATAAAAGTAAGGCAATTCAACAGTAATCCAAAGTGAAAAAAAAATGCGAAAGAATTCATTTCTTCTAGATACTTAATCATGAGTTTCAATATGATATCCTTAAAAGTTTAGGCCATGGAATCAATAAGGAGAAACATTTTATTAGTCTGACTGTTCCATTCCTGAAGCTTTCAAGCTGAAGAGAGTTAAGAGATTCTTCTATCAAGTAAACTGAATAATCAAGCACCTTGTAGGGGTTGCCATCACATTTTCATTTTCAAAATGAGCATAAGAAACCATGTTACAAGAACATAATCAGTTCAAATGAACTTTGTTTCTTTCTTTTTTTCAGTTTTCAGTATGAAACAACATATGTTTGTATTGACAAGCAAGATTCAAGAAAAGGAGAATAAGCTTTTCACAAAAACAAAGAAAGCTGTCAGAAACCTTCACAATTAATGTATATCTCATCTTGAAACTAGTAGATTATCACGGATCCAAAAAGAAAAAAAGAGGAAAAGAATAGCCAGTCTTCTAACAAAGAAAATAACAATGCATAATCTTCATGAAATACATAATACTACAATTCTTAAAATACAAGATAAGGCAATCTTGACTCACAATCTGCAGTTTTATTGTCTTCCCATCCAGCTCCACAGTTCTAATTTTCTGCACAAAAGAAAAAGAAATGCCTAAGTCCACTCTATTGACCGTTTCTCCATGCAAACAAACACACACATACACTTCATACATACATATACGCACTTACAAGACATACACATTCATTTGAATATACATTTACTGAAAAAATAGATAGATACATGCACACACATACATAAAGAAATACACATACATTTAAACATACATTTACACACATACATACATATACATGTGTATATACATAAATACATGAACACAAAGAATGAGTCACGTATATATACATAAATACACGAACACAAAGAAAGAGAGACTCACAAAATCAACTCCAATAGTACTGATGTAGCTGTCAACGTATGAATCATCCTGAAAATTCAAAAAATTAACAAGTAAATCACACTTTGAGCCCAAAACCGTAAGCATTAACATAATAAAAACTGCAAAATCCACGCATAATCACTACTATTTTCCTATTCAACATCTTAACGAACACAAACACGAAGAAAAATGCAAAGGAAAATAAAAACTAAAATGGCAACTAAAATATGCAAACGAAAACAAAAGGTCAGAGGAAAAATCAACTGACAGCAAATCGGAGAAGCAGGCACGACTTTCCGACGGACGAGTCTCCGATTAGCAACAGCTTGAAGAGATAATCGCTTCAAAATAAAAACAAACAAACAAATAATTTAAATAAAAATTATAAAATACAATAAATGAGCAGAGAAATGGAGGGAAAGGAAAGTGGAGGGAGAGGAAAATGATGAGGAGTTACTATTCGTTGCTCATGATTTCGGTTGGAAACGAGAATTTTAGGAGAGAAGCCTTTTCTTTCTTTTTTTCTGTTTGGAGAGAGGTAAAGAGAGAGAAAAAGAAAAGGAAAGTTTGTTTGTGCGTGTAAAATGTGTATGTATCTTCTGAAATCTCTCACCTGTCAATCTTAGCTTTGTCCACCACTATTATATCACTCATTCCACCCGTCATTTTTATAATTATCAGAATAATCATAAATACAATGACTAATAACATTAAGCTCCCTATCGTTCTATTATTTCTTAAAAGGATACGCTTTTACCATTTGTATCAAATAGGTCTCTAAATCTATGAAAATGACTGTAATGCCCTTGTAGTCTTGAATTTCGACCATTACAATTATAGAATGGAGGGCATTTCATTCATTTTCAACAGGGATTCTTGGACTTAATTCATACCACTTAAAATACGACATCTTTTGTTGAGAAAATTCATAAATGTAGGGACCTATAAATCATTTAGTAATAATAACAACAATTGAATAACAATTTTTTTTCTTTATCACATTCCATTTAAATAATAATTAGAAATAAGATCCTTGCGATTATGTGTAATGCTCTAAGATTTGGTATTTCTAACCGATGGATCTTATTTTTTAATATCGAACATATGGATCCGAATAATAATTTTGTCCTTTTTATTTTTCATTTTTTATTGTATTTTACTATTACTCTTCTCTCCCTTTTGTTCTTGATTCTGACTTAGTGATTTACCATATTGTCCTTCGCCAATTAAATTGCAAATTTTGACTTTACCAATATTTTCAAGAATACTAATGAACATATTTTTAGATGTGTTTATGTGTTTTATTCTTGAAGTGACATTTTTGTTTGAGTTTATTGGGACCATTGACTATTTTTTTTGCCCAATTTAGATTTTACTCACTTTTTATTTATTTATTTCTTTTAATTAATTCAATTAGTTGTGATAATATGTAAATAACTAAAATTAATTATAGACTTTAGATACTTAAAAATGCATTTGGTAACATATTTTTTTATTATTTTTATGCTTAAAATAGACTACTTTACTCTCATTTTTAATTTAATTTTTAACTGAAATGTCAAATCCTTACTTCTTATTGTTACTCGAATTGAGAATAATTAAGAGCATCAAACATATTTCAAACCACCTAATTTACGTCTAAAAGGCAAATAATTATTACTTATTAAAAAACTTTATCAATCAACAAACGACAACTTGGTACACGTGCAAAATATAATCACTTACAATAAACCTCATCAATTACTACAAATGCTAACTTTTTTTATAACATTTTGTTACTTAAAAGTAACAACTTGACAATTGTAGTATTAGTGCGTAGAGATGACAATAAAATATGAACTCATAAATATTGATGGGTTCATAAATGAGTTTAAATAGATATTAATTTTAAAATATCTTACATTATGATTCTCTCTTAATTTAAACTTTAATTTAATCTCTTAATCTAAACTTTAATATACATAAATGTAATTGATTGTTATTTGTCAATAAAATATATAATAATAACATAAAATAAAAGTTTTAAAAGCTTATGCAAACTTAAATTGAGAAAAGATTATATAATTAATTAAATTAGTTTTCATAATATATAAATAACTATAATTAATTATAGACTTTAGACACTAAAAATATGTTTTATAACATGTGTGTTTGATTATTTTTATGTTTAGAGTAAATTACTTCTACTTTGGTTTTTTATCTGATTTTAAAGTGAAATGTCAAATCTTTATTTTTTATTATTACTCGAACTGAGAATAGTTGAAAGTATAAAAAATGTCTCAAACCACCCAATCTATGCCTAAGGGACAAATAATTACTACTTAGAGAGATTTTGTCAATCAATAAATGATCATTTGTTACATATGTAAATATATAATCAATTAAAAAAAATCTCATTGACTACTACGAAAACTACCTATTTTTTTAACATTTCATTAAATGGAAGCAACAACTTGACAATTATCGTATTAATACTTAGAGATGACAATGAAATATGAACCCATAGATATTGATGGGTCCATTAATGAGTTTAAATATATATTAATTTCAAGATATCTACGTTATAATTCTCATGATCTAACTTTAATCTTTAATATATGTAAATGCAATTGATTATTATTCGCCAATACAATATATAATAATAACATAAAATAAAAGTTTAAAAGCTTAGTCAAACTCAAAGTGAGAAAAGATTATATTCTAATCATTAGTCTTTAGTTAAAAGTATGTAAGAACAAATGCTAATTTGGTTCATAATATAATAAACAGAACCAAACTCATTCATACAGATATACTAAACTAAAATAAACTAACTTAATTTTTTATTTTTAATTGGTATATTAAACTGAGTTATGATTTTAGGTTTTAATTAAATTTTAAATCAAAAAATAAATAAAATTGAAACGAGGACTTTGATTATTATAATTTTTTAAATAAAATTTTTTATTGATAAAGTTTATTAACTATTTGATTGTTACAATTAATTTTTAAAAAATTTAAATAATTATTTTAATAAATAATTTTTAATATTTTATTTAAATAAATAACGTAAAATTATTAAAATAAAATAAAAATATTTTAGATAATTTTTTTTTTTTTTTAAAAAAAATTCTATAATCTAAAACTTAAATTTGAGACTGTTTTTAATAAAAAAACTTTTAATTTTTAAAATCTGTTCTTTAATGCCAGTCAACCTAAGTTAAAAAAATGTAAAAAGTGTTTCCATCGTTGAAAAGCTTTTTAATAAAAGAAAAAACCGAATAAAACGGGTACAAAATAATTAATATAAAAAAAATCAAATTAAACCGAATTATTTGATTCGATTTTCGATATTCCTTAGCATCCTGCATTAAAAGGAGTAGACATCTCACAACTGGATCTACTGCTTTAGGGTTTTCATTGTTCTTTCTGCTAATCTGGATCCGACCGTCGATCATCACGTCTAAAATAAAAAAAGTAGATTAAGAGTTCTGATCCATTGGGCTGACACCGCAAACTGCTGCGCCGCACACTAGATCTCATCCCTTATCCCTACGCTTTTATACGCTGCCACGTGTCCCTATAAAAACCGAAAAAGAAAAACCCAAGTATTCATAAACCCTAGTCTGTTAAACTGGCATTCCCTTTTATTCTTCTTCGCGTTTGAAAGCCGCAAAGAAGACATCCCTTCTACTGTTACTTTCGCTGGCTTTTTCTCTCTTAAGGCAAAACGCGCCATTTTTGCACCGAAATGCCCTTCGCTTATCAGCCTTGAATCACAGGTTTTTGAATAACTTTCATTTTATGTTTGTAATTAGTTATTCATTTTTTCGTTGAGATTTTGTTTGTTTGAATATAATTTGTAGATTGTATTCAAATCAGCTTAGAAAGGAGAAATTTTGGTTCTTTCAAAATCAGTTTCTGTTTAATTAGATTGTTATTAGGTTCTTCAAATTTAGATATTAAGCTATTACATTGGGATTTTTTTTTTTTTGCTTAATTTAATGAATTTGGGTTTGGCTTTTTTTTATTTATTCATTTAAATTCACTTTTGGGTATATTTCATACTTTGTGGATGAAAATATAATTGTGCATATATATATATATATTTATGAATATCACGTATGATTGAGTTTGTATCTTTATACATTCAATGCAATTTTGTTTCGTATAGAAAAAGGTTGAGATTGCAATCGACACGTGCTACTTTCTATTTGCATTATCTCTGCTTAGATGTAATCTTATTCATATATTGACCTAAAGGTGTGAAAGCTATGTCATAATTTGCTTATGGCATTATTGTGTGTGTTCTTTTTCTTTTCTTGATGCAGTTTTTCTCAGCTTCACGATATGGCAACAGAAAGTGGGAAAAGCTTTGCAAGGAGAGACCGTCTCCTGGAAATTGAGGCTAAGGTCCGGACTTGGTGGGAGGAAAATGATGTTTTTAAGGCTGATTCCCGTGAAAAGCCTCCTGAACCTGGTGAAAAGTTCTTTGGCAATTTTCCATTTCCTTATATGAACGGGTATTTGCATCTTGGACATGCATTCTCCCTTTCCAAGCTTGAATTTGCTGCTGCTTATCATAGATTACGAGGTGCCAATGTGCTTTTGCCATTTGCTTTCCACTGCACTGGTATGCCCATTAAGGCTTCAGCTGATAAACTCGCACGGGAAGCTAAGCAGTTTGGTAACCCACCCGTGTTTAACAAAGAATTAGAGGAGGAAGCAAATCTGCTGCCAGAAACTGAGGATGCGAATGGAGGCACACCACCAGATAAGTTCAAGGGCAAGAAGTCTAAAGCTACTGCAAAATCTGGTGGACAAGCATTCCAGTGGGAGATCATGCGCAGTTTTGGACTTTCTGATAGTGAAATATCTGAATTCCAGAATCCAGAGAAATGGCTCAAGTATTTTCCACCATTGGCCAAGGAAGATTTGAGAGCCTTTGGCTTGGGTTGTGACTGGAGGCGCTCATTTGTAACTACAGAGATAAACCCATTTTTTGATTCCTTTGTAAAGTGGCAGATGAGGAAGTTAAAATCCATGGGTAAGATCATCAAAGACGTAAGATACACGATATATTCTCCCTTGGATGACCAGCCATGTGCGGATCATGATAGGGCAAGTGGTGAAGGAGTGCAGCCCCAGGATTACACTCTCATCAAGATGGAGGTGTTATCACCTTTCCCTGCTAAACTTGCACCTCTAGAAGGTAGAAAAGTCTTTCTTGCTGCTGCTACTCTGAGACCGGAGACCATGTATGGACAAACAAATGCATGGGTATTGCCTGATGGGAAATATGGAGCCTTTGAAATAAATGAAACCGATGTGTTTATTATCACAGAAAGAGCAGCCCTTAACCTTGCTTATCAGAATTTCTCTAAGATCCCCAAGAAACCTACCTGTTTGGTCGAGTTGACTGGTCATGACTTGATTGGCCTTCCTTTAAAGTCTCCACTTTCAGTTAACAAGGTCATTTATGCTCTTCCTATGTTGACGATTCTAACTGATAAAGGTACAGGGATAGTTACTAGTGTTCCTAGTGATGCCCCGGATGATTATATGTCACTGCATGATTTGAAAGCAAAACCAGCTTTCAGGGCAAAGTTTGGTGTGAAGGACAAGTGGGTTTTACCCTTTGAGATTGTACCAATTATTAACATTCCTGAATTTGGAGAAAGGTCTGCTGAAAAAGTTTGCAATGATCTGAAAATTAAAAGTCAAAATGAGAAAGAGAAGCTTGCTGAAGCTAAGAGGTTGACATATTTGAGAGGATTCACAGAGGGTACCATGCTTGTCGGAGAATATGCGGGAAGGAAAGTTCAGGAAGCTAAGCCATTGATTAGGAACACACTGATAGAAACAGGCGAAGCAATTATGTATAGTGAGCCTGAGAAGCGTGTCATGTCAAGGTCTGGCGATGAATGTGTTGTGGCTCTTACAGACCAATGGTACATCACATACGGAGAAGAAGAATGGAAGAAACTGGCTGAGGACTGCTTATCAAACATGAATCTCTACCATGATGAGACACGTCATGGGTTTGAGCACACTCTAAGCTGGCTGAATCAGTGGGCTTGCTCAAGATCGTTTGGGCTTGGAACTCGCATTCCTTGGGATCCGCAGTTCCTGGTTGAGTCATTATCTGATTCCACCATTTACATGGCTTACTACACAGTAGCTCACCTGTTACATAATGGAGACATGTTTGGGAGTACCACAGGTCCAATAAAGCCTGGACAAATGACTGATGAGGTCTGGGATTTTCTTTTCTGTGGTGGCCCATACCCTGAATCATCTAAAATCTCATCATCTATCCTTAACAAGATGAAGCAGGAGTTTGAATATTGGTATCCGTTTGATCTTAGAGTCTCTGGTAAGGACCTCATCCAGAATCATTTGACATTCTGCATTTATAACCACACAGCAATTATGTCCAAGCGCCACTGGCCTCGTGGATTTAGGTGTAATGGGCATATTATGCTTAATTCTGAGAAAATGTCCAAGTCCACAGGAAATTTTAGGACATTGAAACAGGCCATCGAGGAATTTTCTGCAGATGCCACGCGATATTCTCTTGCTGATGCTGGAGATGGTGTTGATGATGCAAATTTTGTGTTTGACACTGCAAATACTGGAATCCTTCGGCTCACCAAGGAGATTGCTTGGATGGAGGAGGTTCTGGCTGCC
The DNA here is from genome assembly GCA_022749755.1 of Azadirachta indica. Classification (NCBI taxonomy): domain Eukaryota; kingdom Viridiplantae; phylum Streptophyta; class Magnoliopsida; order Sapindales; family Meliaceae; genus Azadirachta; species Azadirachta indica. Next base: position 3,783,226 of record CM040444.1, on the reverse strand, counting down.
CAATCATCTTTGAGAAGTGGTCCACCATCCACTTATGCTGATCAGGTGTTTGAAAACGAGATAAATATTGCTGTCAAAATGACTGAGCAGCATTATGAGAACTACATGTTCCGAGAGGCACTCAAAACTGGCTTTTATGATCTTCAAGCTGCAAGGGATGAATATAGGTTCTCTTGTGGCGCTGGGGGTATGAACCATGATCTGGTGCGGCGTTTCATGGAAGTGCAGACTCAGCTTATCACTCCAATCTGTCCTCATTATGCCGAGTATGTTTGGAGGGAGATTTTGAAGAAGCATGGCTTTGCGGTGAAAGCAGGTTGGCCAATGGCTGGCACTCCTGATCTGACCCTCAAGAGTGCCAATAAGTATCTGCAAGACTCGATTGTTTTGATGAGGAAGCTGCTACAAAAACAAATTCTTGGTTCAAAGAAAGCCAACAAGAAAGGTGCTCCAATTACAACACTGTCTGAGGACAAGTTAAAAGGCTTGGTGTATGTAAATGAGCAATTTGATGGATGGAAAGCAGAGTGCTTGAGGATACTGCAAAGTAAATTCAACAGTCAGACCCGCACTTTTGCTCCAGATAAGGAGATACTAGAGGCATTGCAGAATAGTCCTGTTGGTCAGGATAAAGATTTTAAAAAGACCCTGAAGCTTTGTATGCCTTTCTTGAGGTTCAAGAAGGATGAGGCAATTGCAATTGGGCCTCATGCCTTGGATTTAAAGTTGCCATTTGGCGAGATTGCAGTCCTTCAGGAGAACTTGGACTTGATCAAGAGGCAACTTGGCCTTGAAGAGGTTGAAATATTATCTGGCACTGATCCTGATGCTCTTGCCAAAGCTGATTCTCTTGCTTCGCTGCTGAACCTGAATCCTCCGTCCCCTGGGAACCCAACTGCCATTTTCTTGGCCAAGTAAGTTAGAACTACTTGGGTAGAAATTATTATTTATTGCCTTCTGTTGAGAAGCATTTGGTGCACTGAAGTCTACAATTTTTCAATTTATAGATTGTTCATTTTCCTGCATGGAACATTGCATCTTTACTAAATTATGTTGAGATGACATTCTTTATATATCAAAATTTATTCTTTTTGCATCTCTTGTAGCGTCATTTGGTTGAAGTTATGATACAGTAGAAATAAATGACAATATCCAAGCTGTAGAAAATATATAATAACTATTTTTTCTGTCTTCTCAAGCATTTAAAGATTGAGAACGTTTATTTTATATTAAGTTCAGTATTTGTTATCTATCTCATTTGTGTCTGATTTTATATCCTTGTCGATAATTTTCATGGTGAGTATAACCTTTTATGATGCAATCGTTTGTGTCTTGTGTCTTTTCTTCCCTTGAGCATCTCTAGGCCAGTGGATTTGCTCCTAGTTTTTCATAAATCGCGTCGTTTGTTTATTATGACGCTTTGACATTTTGGCACTGAACTGCTTTTCCTGTATGCTTATAGGTAGTCAAAAGGCAACAGAGAAGAGATCTGCTCAACATCGATTTCTCAAGTTGCAAGCTAGAGATTTTTCTGCACTTGTAACTTCGAGAGAAACTCAAGTGATTGCTAAGACAGAAGGTTTCTTCAAGTGCCGGAGCAAATATGATATTTGTATGGATATTTATTGCCTGAAAAAAGACGATGGTGTTGATAGAAGTCATTGCTTTTTGTTAGTGAAAGAACTTGCTGGCTTCTCTTATAGGTGAATTTTTACCCTTTTTTTTTTCTTTTGATACATAATGTTTTTGTCCCGTTGTGGATCTAGTAAATTATTTGGGAAATGTAGTATTAATAATTCTGTTTAGCCTGCTGCATACATTGACTTCATTCTGTCAGATTATTTTCTTATCCTCCATTTTTTCTTGGATTATGCTTATTGGGATGTGGATGTCTTGCACTTACGAAATATTCCTCTATTCTCTGTGTGTTTGAGTAAATATGTGTGTTTGAGTAAATATGTGTGTTTGAGTAAATATTCAGTAATCAATGAATATTATAACATAATTATAACGAAGGAATTTAAAGTTTTCTACAGAAGTGTGCCGCACTGATCATATGCAGCGCATTTCATAACCTTGAAATTGAGATTGAAATGACTTAAAACGTCAGACCACCTTTTAACACACGTCTCCGACTTTTGCTTTCTCATCGATGACCCGAAAGTCAAGGGAAATGAATAGATTTCTTTTTCCAATTTATTCTTAAAAGCGTAGCTTTTGATTTGGGATAATTTGAAGGTTGTTGGGCCCCAGGTAGCCACGCTTGCAAAACATATTTCAATCTAAAAAAAAGGGTCAATAATTGTCCACAGCAAGAAACAGACAACCTGGCTTCTAGTATCCCATTACTTTTTTCCAAATCAGATACTGAGAAGGACGAGAACACAAGTCACACCCACCTCTCCTTGCCTATAATGCAACTAAACCTTTGTTTTTATTACCATTCTTTTATCGTGGCTTTTTTCTTTTTAATTAGCAATTCACAAACAATAAAGATTCTATTTAATTAGAATATTTACGGGAAAAACTGTGCCCTTAAGCAAGTAAAGGGTGGTTAAACACTATCTTAATATGTCATCTTTCTCTTAATTCATTTGTTATTGTCAGTTGGTTCACCAACCAAATGCAGTGGGGCAGGTTTAAACTTTGCGACTATGCTTACAATAATCCAATGTAATGTGATGCATAGGAAAGTTTGTAATAATTCATTTTTCTTAAACGTAGAACATAGAGCAAGGGCTACGCGTAGGATTAGCATTGATAGATAATACATAAATAAAAACATGTATGAACCGAAAGTTGACATGCATACCAAAAAGAAATCTTCCTAGTACAATGGCATAATATAAAAGAGTTAGGTTGCTTTCTGAATTGGGGGAGAGGTTGACAGACAAGAATAGACAGGATTTACAAGAGCCAGAATCAGACAAGGGAGGGAGACAGTGAGCTTATCAGATGAATGAAAATAAAAAGACATGAACAGCAACCAAACTCATCAGATGGAGCAAGGTGTGGAGTTCCAGGGCGTCAGATGCAGAGGACTTGGATGAAGTCCTTTTGGCAGTTGCAGGAGCAACTGCATGCGAATTGGTGGTCCTTTGTCGATTTGTTGGCAATGAGTTCGGGGATCCACCAGCAGGTGTTGGCGCACCATGCACAGGTGTCTTGTAATTCCCATCTTCACCTGTTGAAACAAAGTGGATAAAATCAACACCAGGTATAACAAAAATTGACAGTATCACAGGCTTCAAATGAAACATTTTGTAGACTGGAAACTTTGTTAGGCAGTGGCAGAGTTGTAGCGGACAAAACAATAATGGTTTTCTGCCAACCCAGAACCTGGACTTGATCAAGAGGCAACTTGGCCTTGAAGAGGTCGAGATTTTATCTGGCAAGATCCTGATGCTCTTGCCAAAGCTGGTTCTCTTGCTTCACTGCTGAACCAAAATCCTCCATTCCCTGGGAAACCAACTGCGATTTTCTTGGCCAAGTAAGGTAAGAGAACTACTTTGGTAGATATTATCATTTATTATATTATATTGAGAGTATTTGATGCATTGAAGTCTACCTAGTCCGATGAGGCTTCAATAATTCAGTTCTTGACGCTTATATTAGATTAAAACATTCCTCTTCAGATAAATCTGACAATTCTCTTGTTGATGCCCTCTATTTGGCCTTGTTGAAGAAGCTTAATGTTTTCATATTCTATTCTGGAGTCTTTTTCAATCGGTGTTATGTATTAAGAATATTTCCATTATTTGTTTCATCTATGCTAGCCAAAATTCATTTAAAGCAGACAATCTAAAGATAAATTGTTTCACATGCTAGTTTGTGCTTTAATATAGATCCAAAAAGCAAGCAATTTAGTGAGACAAAACTTAGGAAAATTAGGAAGGCCCTCAAGTTGAATTTATGGCTTGGCTGTACTTCAGTGGTAAAACTGAAAGAGTATCATTTTGCTATTATCGATCATTTGCCGTCGGTGAATAGTAAATAGGGTCTCTAAATTTCAAAGACTATTGTGCATCAAATCAATGATTTGCCTCCTACTTCTTATTTGCCTCTTTAATGATTTCCCAAATGGAATTAACATCATTATTACCAATCATTAAAGATACCTTCAACTATTTTGTTGTATTTGTTATTCCTCTCAAGTGAGGTTCTATTATTCTCGATGGAATTGCTTCCCTGTTCAATTTTCATATTTGCTTTTCATGAGGAGAAAATTCTTTGTTTTCTAGACATTAGAAGGTCATGCCAGTTGATGATGTTTGCTATAAGAAAACTGGACAACCTGGAGTTCTAGCTGTACATGAAAACAAGAAGTTATCACTGGTATTATTGCCTTTTTTGAACTTTTCTAGATCCTGTTCCATTTCAGAACCTTTATATGTATTTTTCATAATATAATTAAAATTTCTTCCAATTTGTGCGAATTTTTCTGACTTTCATCCCATTCAGGTTCAATGGAGAAACTCAACCAGGCCTGATTGCTGGTGAAGATGCAGCCAAGAGATTAATTGATCTGGGGCTAGTCTTCACTCCGGTTGAAGATGCTGTTTGGGAAACAGTCGAAAGCTTGAAAGCCAAAGGCTTCTTGGGGAAGCAAATGTTAAAATCTTAGTCTTCTTCTTCTTATTTCTTCTTTTTTCGGGCTTGGTAGAGGTCCTGGTGGTTAGGTGCTAAAATTTTCTATGTTCCATTTCTGAATTTACTTAGTTGTCAGTAATGATGAATGCTATAAAGACATTAAACTTTTGTAATAAATTAATCTCTATTTCATCATTCTTCCTTTCCAAAAGAAACTTTATTCCATCTTATTATTATTATTTAAAATATTGCAGATTATCATCTACATTTCATGATTGTCCTCTGTGGTAACTTGTATGATTCAATGAATGAGTTCCAAGAAAACCAGAACTCGTGTGTATATATCTATATATATATATATATATGTTATCCATAATGCATGTGAAAATCAGCAGAATGTGTCCAAAATCTCAGTTTACTATGCAAGAACACAAGATTAAATTCCTGAACGTTACTCATTAAACTATGGCTAGGACTTGTGACTGGGGAGCTGATGTTGCTGTTTTGGTAGGGTCATTGTCACCCCTAACCAGGCAAGTTCAGTTAATCTACTGAATTCAATTCCTCTCTTTACTTTTTAGCCTTTTTCTACTTCTGACTATTGATTTTTAAAAAGCTTCCAACACTCCATGTGCATCTTCTTCCCTACTCTTTGTTCTTGCTGCTTTTTTCCAAGTAAAGAATCTATCTTTTATCTACACTTCTAATCATGGAGCTTCCTCGAGCATGGCATGTGCTTAAATCACTTCCCCCAAATTCCCATTAGTTTACACTTCTCTGTTTCTCCTTCGAATCTTTCTTTAATCTCATCTCTTTCTTTCCCTCTTCACCTTATATATACATCTCTTCTAATCGTTTTTGTATTTGTTTCTATCTCACTCGTGTTTTATTTTATATGCTTGTAGATAATTTTCATAGTTAGTATAACCTTTTAGGATTTGTCTCTTATGTCTTTTTTAATTTTCCCTCGAGCATCTCAAGGCCAGTGCATTTGCTCCTACTTTTTCATAAATCACTTCATGTGTTTATTATGATGCTTTGACATTTTGGCACCGAAGTGCTTTTCCTGTATGCTTATAGGTAGTCAAAATGCAGTGTAGAAGAGATTTGTGCAATATTGATTTCTCGAATTTGGAAGCTAGAGATTTTTCTGCACTGTAACTTCAAGAGAAACTCAAGTGATTGCTAAGACAGAAGGTGTCTTCAGTGCTGGAGCAAATATGATATTTGTATGGATAATTACTGCCTGAAAAGAACGATGGTGTGATAGAAGTCATTGCTTTTTGTTAGTGAAATAACTTGCTGGCTTCTCTTATAGGTGAATTTTTTCCTTTTGATACACAATGTTTTTGTTTTGTTGCTTAATTTTCTCTAAATTTATTTGGGAAATTTAGAATAAATAATCCTGTTCGGCCTGTTACATCATTGACTTCATTCCATCATCATATTTTCTTATCTTCCATTTCTTCTTGGATTCACTCGGGATGTGGATGTCTTGAACTTATGAAATATTCCTCTATTTTCCTTCTGTTTTCAAGCAAACATTCCATGGCATTTTGAAAAGAAAAGGTTACTCCAGCAACAATGAAGACTCTGGATTTTACACTTTGATCTGCACAGAAACCCAGAACGTGAATGTGTTATACATGTTATTTTATTCCCCTCACAGACTGTAGAATTGCTGCTGGGATGCTTGTGAGAATTCTGGATTATTCCCAGAAACTATTGAAGCATGCTGGAAAGAAGAACTGTGTCTGGATTGAGTGATTTACCAAGGAAAGAACGAATCTCCGTTTAAACTTCATTATTAAATTTAAGAAATTTTATTTATTTAACCCAGATCATCATTTAGTTTTAATTATTCAAATATTTATACGTTTGATATGTTTGGTAAAATAAAGAAACTATTATGATATCTATGCTTGTAAAGGAGAGATTTATTTTTCATTAATTATTTTTCTAATTACGAAGTCTTTTAAGTAAATCATGAGATATTATCACAGTATTTATGAATAGTGAGAATTTGTTTAGTAAACTTTTTTTCAAAACAGAGCTTATGGGAGGATATTATGTGCTAGTAGACTTCTTTTATAAGTAGAGTTTTAACAAATTATATATAATTTGATTATATATTTTATTAAAAATTATATAATTATCTGAATAAATAAGTTTTTTAATGAAGTTTATGTTAGATAAGAGAAAAAGTAAAAAATTTAGAATACATAATTCATCCACCATAAACTTTTTTCAACCATAGAAAAATATTTAAAAAGAGATTCTAGTAAGAATCATCATCAAACCAATATTTAAAAAAAAAATGTATATCTAATATTAGATTCTTAAGTCTTGTTTAGGATTGCGATTGAAAAATAATAAGTAAATTTGTTCTAAATTTGTGTTTGGTAGGAAAAAAAACAAGTTTTTATTTCATAGTCTACTACAATTACAATCTGACATCACCTTTCGTAAGTAAGGAATGGGTTACATTTTAAAAGTTGCTTATTAGATAATATACGATGACGTTTAATGTTGATTTTAAAATTTATATTATAATCACATCAATTTATAAAAAGATAATTACATTATATAATTCCATAAACCTTAATTTTACATTAGATGTCCTTATTATTACGTCATAATTTATCAATTACGTGCATAGAGTTTCACGTTTTTCATCAAACGTTATTTATCTTTGTATTAAACTTTTTATATTTTGTGTTATGGATAAAATATCTTGATATATTTCCAAAAATTGAAAGGTAAATGGAAAAATAGAAAGATAGGAATGCCAGCTGATTGTTTACTCTAATTGTTTGAATTTGATTCAATGAAAATGAAGAGAGCCTCCAAAATGTTTCTTTCGTGTAAATACACGACGGCAGGAGTAGTTTCTGCCATGAAAATGGACACTCAAGTTCCCTTCAATAAGAAGGGAAGAAAAAGCAATTAAATTTTAGTAGAAAAAAATATAAAATAATATTATTCAGGGCAGAAAGGCCTTTCCGAATCATCTGTGTGGCTAGGAATTGTGAAATGCCTTAATCTTCCTTCCTGCTTTTTCATATATCCTTCGCACAAAAATGCTTTGGAGAAATTATCTTCAACTTCTCTGTTGACATCGTGCACAAACACATCAGTCTCTCCTTCCTCCCTGTTCCTCGCCAGCATCCCCGCCGTGTAGATGGCGCTCATTCTCCCCGGTGCCTCATCGTAGTATCCCGTTGGGGCATCAACCATGATCAGATCCCATTTTATGTCATAAACTTCTGCAGGCAGTCCTTTCAGAGCAAGCTGGCACATAGAGTATTTAGGATCACCAACTGCTGTGCATTCAGGTCCTTTTCCGACTTCCATCAGGTTTTCTGCCTGGTTTACCTTGCTGTCATAGATGACATGGTAGGATTCCAGCATGGTAAACCGCCGCCTGATTTGCTCTATCCAAGCTTCATCCTCTTCCAAGAAAATCGTCCGGCCACCGTAGTTGAGAGCACTCCACATTAGGCTATCATGGCCTAAGCCGAAAACCAAGAAGTTGCAGGGAGATTTCTTTTCAAGAACTCTTGCAGAAACTGAGATTTCCTTGAATGTTTGCTGTGGGGTGATAGTTGAAGTTGAGTAATGAATAAGTGCTTGTGCTAGGGATCGTGGGATCTTTGCACAAGTTGGGGAACAACTTGTTGCTTCTGCTTCTGCATTGTTCTTAGAATTTGATGCTTTTGCCAAAAGGGTTTGTGTAATGGGAGATGGAGATGGGCTTTCTTTTGACAATGATAAACTTGATCTTAACACAAAGAGAAGCAAGAAAGCAAGAAAAACTCCTAATAGAAGCACTTTAAAATTAAGCGCTTGATTGGCTTTAGGCCTCATTTTCTTTTCCCAGTATGCGTTGCTTTCACAAAACCAGAAGCCGAAGCAGAAGAAACTCAAGAATTGATCTACTTCTGCTGCTAGGATTGAATTTGAGGGAGAAATAAATTGGAGAAGGAAATGTCATATAAGATTTTGAAAGTTGTAATGCTTAGATATGAAGGGAAGAAATATTGGGATGATGAAGACAAGAGAGCTACTAAGATTTTGCATGAAGCAAAATTGAAGTGGTTGGTGGATCTGCCATGTTTGGTGAAGTGTGATCTATCATTCTTTTGTTTTTCTTGTTTTTGTTTTCTGTTTTCTTGTTGATTTGGTGAATGGAATTTTCATCGTTTTGAGTTTGTTTAATGGCTGCTTAATTGTTGTTGCTGCTATGAGTTTGGAGGAGTTGAAAATGATGCATCTCCTCATCCTACTATTAATTGATGAGTTGTTTTATAGTTAAAGATACAAAAAGGCTGATAGTTGTAGAATGATTGTTTAACTTTCATTTTTATTTTTATATTTATGATTTTTTGATGATTATTTCATCATTTGTTAAAATATTTTAAAAAGCAAGTATATGATAAAGATATTTTTGAGATAGTAGGTGTCCGTTTAATTTGACTTTTTTATTAGCCAAAAAGATTTTTTTAATGATAAAAACTCTTTTCAAAATTTTTAATGTTGTTTGGTTGACAATGAAAAAAAGTTTTTGAAAATTAAAAAAATTATTTTTTCTCTATTAAAAAAAGCCCAAAATTTGATTTTTTGGTAATAGAATTTTTCCAACTTTTTTAGAAGGTAAAATTGTCTAAAATACTTTTACTTTATTTTAAAAATTCTGCATAATTTTTTTAAAATAAAACATTAAAAATCTGTTTATTAAAATAATTGCTCAAATTTTTTTTCAAAATTATTTGTGACAACCAAACGATTAATAAACTTTTGTTAAAATTTCTACTCATAAAAATTTTACGGATAAAACTCTACTTTAAAAAAAATTATTTGAAAAGTTATATTAAATGGACCCTAATTATATTTTTATTTAATTCTAATAATATTGTAAGGCATACAAAATAACATATCTTTGTCACATATTTCGTATTTTTAAATAAATAAAATTTTTCCATTATTATTAATTTTATTTCTATCAATTTTGTTATACAACAGTTTCAAATACATGCTAACACATTTTAAGTTGACACATATGAAATATTTTAAGATCAAGATATCGAGACTTCTAATCTGTAGTGAAATAAAAATAGTTGTTTATTAACCACTTTAAGTATTATAATTTTAAAATTAAATAAAATAATTCTAATATTTTCTTTTTTAAATCTATAAGTTATTTTCAAATAACATGTCCATGATAAGTACATGTCAATTACTTTTGGCCATTTTCACTTAATAGAATCGTGTCATGTGAATAAACCGATGTGACCCACAAACACAATTCATGATATAGCGTGCACTTTTTCTTTATTTTTTTTTTATAATTATTAAATTATTAAAAAATCCCTATTGTATATTTTATAGTTTAATTTGTTCCTCTTGGTACAACAGATGTTTAGTGATGTTCCAAGTTTTAATCTTAATCATTGAGAATATAAAAGGAATTTGATAATTATGGGTTTAAATTTAATCAAAGCAGTGTCTTAGAGATATTGCTGAAACTTGAAATGCTGCCAAAAAAAAGTGCTTCTTTTACTACTTTATCTTGTTTAAGCAACACTTTCTTCTTGAGAAGACACTTCCTCAAAGTGGTTTTCCTAAGAAGCGCTTTGTTCAAAAGAACGTTACACATTGGCATTACCAAACACACCCTAAAAACACTATGTTTAACGAATATCACTTGTAATGTAAATTATCATTTGAAAAAAGGCCAATTGAAAAAGGTGGCAAGCTTGTGATGATGAATTGACTATATAATGGAAGATCACAACAGATAATGGGGTAAAACTTGATTTATATAAATTTAAATTTTAGCTGTACAAGGCATAGCTTTAACAATTGAACAATGCCAAAAAGATCTCTTCTTCAAACAACTAAAGAATTGATTGTTATGTCAAACCTCAAAAACCATCACCACATATATCATACACTTAGCAACGGACTCAATTTGCTTATCCTATTCTCGAAACCTATTTGAATCATCTAAAAAATAGCATTTCTACAGCTACAACTTCATAATGAATTTCTGAGATTGTAAAAAAGTTATTCATTTGACGGGAATGAAATCCGTAGCCTCTTTAGGTGGTGAGAGTAGTCAGATTCCTGAAAGGAATACTCTCTTCCTATAGGTTAACCAAGCCACTCCGAATGGACATCTGAATCAAAATTTTAGGGATGCATAATCTTTGTTTGAAGTATCACCTGCCTTTTTTTCCGTAGTTGAGAAGAGACTGGGTTTGGCCATTTTCACCATTGGTTTTCTGGGGTTTGCTCTTTTCCCCACGAGCTTTCCGAACAGCATGCTGGATTTGTCTCTCGTGCTCTTTGAGCATTTCATCAAGGTTTCCCCCTGCAGGTATTAACGGTCCAGAGTAATGAATGCGGCTGTTCTTGGATCCATAATCCTGCTGTTAAACAAAAAGATTTAAGAGATTAGTTCATAACTCCAGAAAGTCATAATGAATGAATAAAGTCTTAAACGTTATGCAACAGTGAAAGCAGACTATTCAAACCATTCAAAAAAAGATCGCAAAAATTCCCTTACTATTGCAGACTCATTTCCAGAAGGCTTTTCGTCCTTCTTATATGACGACTTCAGTCTACCCAGCAAATTTTGGGACCATTCATGTCCGGAGTCTTCAGACCACTGTGGATTCACTCTATTGCTATAATCTAACTCGGAATGTCCTCTAACTGCAACTGAATTGGAAAATCTGGATAAACCTGCTGCCCCAGGATGTATGTAAGATCTTGAATTTCTATCGTTGTTTGTCATCATATTCCGCGGAGATCCAAAGTCGCCTGGTTGCAGTGATTGGCCACCTTGGCAGTAAACGTTTTGTGTGATGCCTCTTGGAGGCTCCATAGGAAAGCCAGAACCAGCATCTTCTTCTGGATGGTAGTTTTCACTAATGCTTTTGGGATTATTCTGCTTTTGTCTCTTCTGTATTAGTTCAAAATAATAATTATTAGAGAAATTAGAAACTTTGCAAATATAGATTAAAGGGTGGAAGTACCAAGTGATGGTGTACAAATGATCACAATGAATGAATTACCAATATGGATGTCTGCAACTCAGCATTGGCATCGGGTGCCGGAACAGCCTTAGATTCTTTGGCAGCTTTCCTGATTGACTCCTGACTGCGCCCTTTACCGCCAGCTGTTCCTCTCCTGGTTCAGTGTAAAAATCTTTATCATGAGCAAGGGTGTAAATTTTTCCTTTCTAAAATTTCTACTTTTTTAATGAGTAACTTGAGATTTTTCCCCAACTCAGTAAAAGAATAACAGAGGATTGAATTCTACCAAGCCCCGAGAACTAAAACTAGAAGACAACAATAAGGAAATTTCTTTAATACTAATTCTTCGGAAACAACAGAGGTTAGGTTACGAAACAACAGAGGTTAGGTTACAAAACCACACAGATAATGATTTTTGTAAGAGGTTATGAAATAAGTAAATCTCATATAGATTTAAATAATATAGATCAGGGAATGGTCACCTTCTATCCTCATCTCGAAGCTTTGCATCAAACTCCTTGCTAGGTGGGTACTTGGGCAAACTAGATGGATCACAGGGAAGAGGCTTTGTCGTAAAGAACTGGAAAAGGAAAGATCCAGAGGCATTATTTATCATCCACAATCAATGGAGTAAAGTCAGTAAGAAGGTACAAAACAACAAAACTCCAAACAAACTTACCTCACTTTGAAGTGCAGAAGAAGCCGTTCCACGACCCTCAGGTTCTGTTGAGAGAAGGACATCCAAAAGAGACAAAGCTGAAGAAGGAAAGTCCTTAAATGTGTCAGCAACACACCGCTTGTAAGGATGTTGAGGTTTGAAAATGGTGGCATGTGGCAATTTTGATCTCTTCCAGTATTCTTCAGACGGCGATCCACAAAGTTTGAAGATCTTATGCAGTTGCTCCACCTACAAAGAAAATTTAAGAGATCTTCACATTCCACATAATTACAGATATCTGAAGACTATATGGCGTTTATTATAAAAAAATTTTACAAAAAGTAATACTACACTTCCCCATTTCCCCAGTTGTATGTCAAATTTCTCGTCCCATGTGTCAGATGACATGGAACTGCAATATCACTTTCCCATCAGCTGATGTTGCAGTTTGATTGTCTTAATTGTGGAACTGCTTCAATTAAAAAATTATTTCTGAAGTTTAATATTCAAATTTCCTAGTAGATCCATAATACAAGAAAGTAGAGAATTGTAAATTTAAACTAATAAATATGTTGGCATACAAGAATGTGGAACGGCCTTTTCAAGCATTTCCCGGCTACCCAAACAGGGAGAAGCCTGTCCTATCGAGTCTTGCCACAAACAAATTAAAACTTCAAATAACATGTTGCTGATTGAAGCAGTTTGATTCCTGCATCACAGCAGGATACCAATATGTTTATTCCAAGCCACTAGCAAATTAGCTAATTAACTTGTCGTGGACAGAATTTGAGCACTGCCTATTGGCAAAGAAGTTATTTTATTCACACTACTCCCAAAATTAACAAATTAAAAGAAAATGAGAAGAAGGAAAAACAGAATAAATATTGTGACCAAAAAAAAACTGCAAAAGCTATCTGTCTCCATACGTCTAACACATGGAAATGTTCTAACAGGTATCAAATTTGTGTTGTGTTGCACAAAGGATGCAAGAGTTAGCAATGTCTGCCAGGCAATTGATATAGATAACAAAGAGTTTACAAGCACATAGTGTAATATGAAAGAAAAAGGCTAGGAAAAGTACCTCCGTTCTTCCAGGCATGATAGGTTTCCCGGCAAATAATTCTGCAAGAATGCAACCAGTGCTCCACAAATCTACTGTGGCTCCATAATCTGTGGAACCGAGCAAAAGCTCAGGTGGCCGGTACCATAAAGTTACTACCCTACTTGTCAAAGGCTGCTTCTGAGAAGATTGGAAGAAAGTTGCCAGCCCAAAATCACCAATCTTGAGAATGCCATTATGATCTATAAGAAGATTAGAGCCCTTGATGTCACGGTGCAAAATCCCACGACTATGGCAATGTTCTAATCCACGAAGTAGCTGTTGCATGTAACATTTGATCTGCAAGACCCAAGGCATAAACTCTCACATTATGTACAAACCAAAGAGATTAATGTGCACTGCATTAAATCTTTCATTCATAAAATAAGTCCCGAGAAGGGGAGAAAACATTACTATTGGTTGAGAATGCATCACAGTGTCAAATATTGCACAATATGAAATAAATGCAGCATGTATGATCATCTCATCTTCAAAAGAAAAGAAATATCCACCACAGTTTCTATCAAAGGTTGCAATAATAACAGGCTACTTATCAGATTTTTAGCGAGTCCACTGAAATTTCACTTCATTTTGTGACAAATATGATAGTTCCATCTGATTAGCACATTACTGTCATCAAATTTTTTCTCTTGACGGCTAAAATTAGAAGGGGAAAATGAAAGAACCTGTGCTTCAGTGAACTTAACCCCAGAAGTTGCAGCAAGCCCAGCAAGATCATGATCCATATATTCAAATACAAGATACAAACTTCCAGAAACCCTTGAGGTAATTAGACCTTCGATCTTCATGACATTTGGGTGATCAAGCCTACGCAGTATAATGATTTCTCTTGCCATAAAACGAACACTCTCCGGATCCATATTAGCAAAACGCACTTTCTTTAATGCAACTAATTTGTTATTCTCTAGGTCACGGGCCTTGTACACACTGCTATAAGTTCCTTGTCCAATCTGCAACATTAGCTTAAATTATGAACAAATACCACAAAACAATTGAGTAAAAATGATTTTCTTTTTTCAAATGGTCGCCAGAATAGCATGCCTGAACCCATATTAATCTTCTCTAATTTATAATATCCACCATAACAAACAAAAACTATGACCTTTACTTATTCTAAAAGCATACCAATGAAAATACAATGCCCAATATCTAATTTTATGTGAAATTAAAACTTGCAAAGAATTTAGGAAATTTTCTATATATTCCACTAGCAAGAATCACAACTAATAAATCAGATAATATCAAATGCTGGATAATCAGCTGACCTTGTCTAACTTCTCAAAAGAATCAGCCTTTCGTGGTACCCATCCATTGATGGCTTCACCTGCAACAGCAGTCAGCCAAGGAGGCCAACCAGCAACAACTTGTGCTCCTTTCTCTCCAATGCTCACGCTAGTGATCCTAGTCATTCGCTGCTGCGCTACTTGCATAGCACCTACCCCAACTTCTATTGTTCCCAGCCTTCGCAGCTGGTGCTTTGCCTTCTTCTCTCCCTCATCGGAGGACCCCACATCATCATCCAAGGATTGATCATTTATCAACCGCGTCGTTGCTTCATTTCCAAGGCCATCTGTCTCCACCACTACAGTTACATTCTCCTTCTTGAAGGAACCTAAACGTTTAGAGGTTTTCTTGGTTAATTCTTTGTCCTTGGCATTATTTTCGGCAACATTTTGGTTTGCTCGAGTTCCTTTCGAGCAAATACAGCCCATAATTCTACTTCCAAATAGTCACAAGCTCTCGGTTCCAAACACTTTCCAGCAAATGCAGCCCATGATTCTAATTCCAATAACTCAAAGATCTCTTGTTTCCGAAGAGGTAACCTTAAGATGAATCAAGTGATTCATCACACACTTCTCAGGAGATACAATCAATCCATAGATTCCAATGCTTGAACTCTTAATATTAGAAAGAAAATTCTATCCAACAAACGCAACGTGACAATGCGAGACACCCAGATCCAGAAAACACAAAAAGATCCAAAATTTGAAAGATTGCAGAAAAACCCAGATCCTAAATTAGCAGAATCAGTGAAATAAATCAAAATGCCGATGCTTTATATCAAACTAAGAAATCACAGAACCTAAATTCAGAAAAAAGAAGAAATTCCCAGATCCCTATATCAAATAAAACGAATCAAAAAACTCTTTAACTCTCAAAATTGCAGTTAAGTTACCCACCAAAAAAAGAAAAAACTAAACAAACCAAAATTCTGAAACTGCACAGAGAGAGTTAAAGGGTGTGCGATTTGGGACCCGAGAATTTCTGGTCTGAATTTGGTAAAAAGATAACAATGGAGTAGGTATAGAACTAAGAAACCAGAAAAAACTAACCAAACTTATCACATATTAGTTTATCACAGATTTGCCATATTTGGATACCATCAATGTGTGACATATAAGAAACCAGAAAAATTAAAAATTAAAAATTAAAAAAAAATACACACAGAGGGAGTGAAATGCGGATCTGGGTAGGATCCTAAGAATGCGAATAACCAATGGATATTTTTGGGTAATTATTAAGATACAGAGACAGAACACAGAAACTTATAGTTACGTTTCGATTTGGGATTTTTTTTTTAAATGATTTTCAACCCTTCTTCATCCTTCACATGCATATGGACTGCGTCGTATTTGAATGAAGAACGTTTGACGTAGGAATAACGGTTAAACAAACTCGGGGAATTTTGGTGAAATTGGACGTAATTTAATAATTTTTTTAAATAAATTATAAATTTTTGTATTTTGATTTTAATTTTAGGATATAATAAAAAATTTTGTGTATTTAATATAAGGGTTTTTAATGGATACCTCCCCTGAGGTTTAAGATTTTAACACTTAAATGAAAGATTTAAGAAAAGACACACTTACTTCCCCTGAACTATTAGTTAACCATCCAATTTTATTTATATAATTATAATACCCTTAATTTCAAAGTAAAGTATAAGAAATTTAATTTGTATATAATCAAAAATAATTTTAATTTATATTTATATTTATTTAAAAATTAGAAATTTAATTATTGACAATTTAATTTGTAATTTTAATATTTAAATGAAAATTTTAAGAAAAGATACACTTACCTCACTTAAACAGTCAATTAACTATATATTTTCACTTAAAATAACTATAATATTTTTAATTACTTCAAAATAAAGTTTAAGAAACTCAATTTTAATTTATTTGATGTTCAAAAAATTAAAATAATTAAAATATTGATTAATGATAACTATAATTTATATTCATTTAATATTTATTTAAATTAAAAATTTATTTAATGATATTTAAAATTAGCAATTTAGCCATGATGATATTTTTTCTAATTTTTTGTCATTGCGTAATTCCATCAAATTTTTTATGTAAACTCAAAAGTTTACATTTACTTTATGAGTCATAAGATTGATATTGAAGTGTGGATTTAATATGAATTTGTATGACATAAATCTTGCATTAAAGTGTTTTTGTAAAAAGAGTGAGATTGATAAGTTTGTTAAATTGTTTAGTGAAATAAAAAAATATAGTTCATTGCTGAAAAATTTGTAAAAAAGGGAAGTAAGAAAGGCGATGGTTTTGCATATTAAGATTGAAGATTTGAATAAATATGATATATAAATAAAAATTAAATTCCTATTTTGAGTTATTAAATAAATGCAAAATAAAATTATCAAGTTAAATTATCATTAATTAAATTTTTAATCTCAATAAATATTAAATATACGTAAACTAAAATCACAAATTAAATTGTCATTAATTAAATTTTTAATTTTTAAATAAATATAAATATAAATTAAAATTATTTTTGATTACATACAAATTAAATTTTTTATGCTTTACTTTGAAATTAAGGGTATTATAATCATATAAATAAAATTGCATACTCAAATAATGGTTCAGGGGAGGTAAGTGTGTTTTTTCTTAAACATTTCATTTAAGTGTTAAAATCTCAAATTTCAAGGGAAGTATGTGTTAAAACCCCTTTAATATAAATATTAATCGAATATATATTAAAACCATATTAAAAGATAATAAAAGTTTGAAGTCATAATATGTTAAAAGAAATTAACAAGACAATTGAAGAAATAGTTAAATTTATTTTTTATTTTTTAAGAATGTTAGTTTAATAATTTTTAATAAAATAAAAATGTAAAAAGGGTTAATTTATTTAAAGTTTAATAAATTGAAAAAAAAATGATATCTTTTTAATTGATAGTTAATCAAAAAGGATATAACAAAGAAAATTTCATTAGTTTCCTTCAATTAAATAGAATTATATATATACTCATATACATACACAAAATTGGCTTTGCTTTACTATTACAAAAAAATTATATTACAAAAGAATATATTACGAGATCATTGTAAATTTTTTAAAATTATAATATTTTTGTTTGTAATTATCAAGAGACTTCTATTTAATCTCGATTTAATATATCTCAAATTACTAGCAAAAAATTTTGTTCCCATCTAAAATCTTAAAAAAAAAAACTTAGGGATATATATTTTGATAGTTTATGCAAGTAACTTTCATTTGTATTGTAGCGAAAAATAATTTCTTATTACATTCCATAATTAATGCAATTTTGATTAATACAAAATGAAGCACTACCCTAAGAGATCATGAAAAATAATAGATATAATTATTAATAAAAGCATGCGTTAGATAACAACATTTATGTCGAATAATAACTAATTTTTTATTGTTGTATAGAACAAATAAGATCATCAAACCATTATTTTTGCTTTCAAATTAATCTTAAATAAGAAAGAAGTCTTTACATTCTTAACACAAATAGCTAATTTAACCTGCTAATAAGTAAATACTCAAACATGTTGCATCCTCAATAGCTTAATGAGTATAAATAAATAACGTATATAACTTAAATTATGTAACATAATAAAGCAAATTAAAGCTTGTTTAAAATTACTATTGGTATAGGTAAAAACGATTTTGAGTAGTTAAAAGTCATTTTAGGTGTTTCGTAAAATTTTTGTGTGATCAATTTTGGTAAAATCACTTCATTTTATAGCAGACTTTGCAAAATAAAAAAAAGTTGCTTTTTAAAATCTGATTTTAAAAAATAATTTTATTTGTAAATATAATATCAAATAATTTTAAGAGTGTTCATAATTCAATTTAATCCGATCAATCTGATCATTTCGTTTAATCTAATTCAATCCATATGTTTTTTTTAGTGAATTTGACATATCAGTGAATCGGGTTGAATTTAATTAAAAGACTAAAATTCGCTTACAGTGAATTGAATTATGCATTCACATTCGCCAAAATTGATTCAATCTATTAAATTAATATAATAATATTTTAAATAAATTTAGTTTATAGTATACAAATTTATTAAATATTTACCATAAATTCAATAATCTATTAATTTTAATTCAACAATTTTTAATATATCTATAGGACCAATTCTCATTCAATTAGTTTTCTTCATTTCAAACTTCCTAAGTCTCAATGAGTTGGTTAGATGTAATTTCTTTATTAATATTTTATATTTTGTTTTAATCTTTTGTAATAGATTACTAAATATTGATGTCAAATTCTTATATAAAATTATGTCTAATAATTTTTTTTATAATTATATATAATCTTTATATTATTCAATTTATACAATTATAATTTTTTAGTTATTAACGTTTAATTTGTAAAATTTATTTTTTTCATATTGTTGACTAATTGAAATTTCTTTATATTGAGGTTAAATTCTTATATACAATTATATCTAATAAGTTCTTTTTGATAATTATATGTAGTCATTATATTATTCAATTTATACAATTATATTGTGCTTATTAATGTTTAATTTGTGTAATTTATTTTCTTTTCATATTATTGACTAATT
The DNA here is from genome assembly GCA_022749755.1 of Azadirachta indica. Classification (NCBI taxonomy): domain Eukaryota; kingdom Viridiplantae; phylum Streptophyta; class Magnoliopsida; order Sapindales; family Meliaceae; genus Azadirachta; species Azadirachta indica. The sequence continues at coordinate 3,763,961 of CM040444.1, read as the reverse complement.
GAATAATTTTTTATATTGGTGTTAAATTCTTATATACAATCATATCTAATGAGTTTGTTTTGATAATTATATATAGACTTAAATACAATTATGTATAATGAGTTGGTAATTCTTATACATAATCATATTAGATTTATTATTTTTTGGTTTTTTTAATGATCAGTATATTTCATTTACATTATAAGTAACATTTTAAGGTGTTGAGAAGACTAAATTTACTTAAACTTTTTTATATTGTTAAAATGAAGTTTGATAACAATATTGTGTGAAGGGTTGTAAATTTTAATTATTTATTCTTGTAGGCGTATCATAATATTTTTGCTACTTTTTAAATTTTTGATATAATTTTAAAGAATACAATTTTTTTTTTAAAAAAAATCTAATTATAATTATTTATATATTCATTTTTTTGTTATTTATTTTGAGTGCGTGTATTTGTTTGAAAGTTTCAATAAATTATATATATTTTTTGGATTATCTTCGCTAATAAAATATAATTAACATTAAAATTCACTACTTTTAGCTTATTTAGATCGGATTATCTCGGATCAAGTTTGAAATTTTTTCAATAGATCAAATTGAATTCGATTATTTTATACAATAAATCGAGCTAAATTGAAAAAATCTTAATCCATCAAGTGATGAATCGGATATAGATTTGGTCAAATTCGCTTAATCCGATTTATTGAATACTCTTACCAAATATACCCATTTAAAATTATAAAAATTTAAAATTACCCAAAAATAATTATTAAATGTCAATTCAATGGAGAAATGAAATTATTAAAATCAAAAAATATTTTTCTTTTTATTACTAATTATTACTTATTTATTTTTTTGAAAATATAAAATTTCTTTTTTACTATTAATTATTTTGAAGTAGTATATGTGTAGTATATATATAAAACAAATCTTACCTAAAATTAAATTTTGTATCACTGTTTATTATGTATGTTTTGATAATTAGAATTAATACAATACTTTAATAATAAAATTTATCAAACATATAAAATTATTTTTAAAATTTAAAACACTTTTAAAAATAAAATTTATCATACAACGTAATAAAGATATATTATTTTAAAATTCACAATAATCTCAAACTCGGGTTGAGAAGTATATACCATTGAAATAAGTTTATGAATAGAATCAATCATCTATAATCCAAAAACATGAGGTAGAAGTTTCAAATCACGTGAGTAAAGTTAAGATCTTGCTTAATATAAATCAAAATGACAATTAATTACAATTTAATAGTGAATTATATTTTAACAACAAAAGTAACATCACAAGTTAGCAACAGTGGGTGTAATGTAATCAACTCATCCTCACCCTTCGTTGAGCTGACCACACAATCATTGTATACACTTTCCTTTTTCTATCAACTAACAACAACGGTCAAATTAGTACAAGGGCCTTTATAAACCCTTCTCAACAATTTAAGAGGGATACATGTCTTAAAACTTTTATTGTTATACTGCCAATTATTTTTTGGGAAATTTCTCATTTTGACCATATTTTTTTTTTCCATAACAAAATATTTTTTAAACTTATCAAATATTGAATATTTATATCATTTCACTCTTTAAAAATTTGAATCATCTAAAAATATTTTTGAATACAAACTTAAAAGTCTAAAAAATACCGTGCTCAAATTCATGTGTTGTGTATATCACATTTTCAAACATTTTTTTTTTTGCACTTTCGAGTTTATACTAAAAAAATGTTATGCTTGAAAGTATTTAAGTTAGTCATGAGAGTAAAATAGTTTAAAAAATATGTTGTTTGGTTAAAAATAAAAAAAAAAAAATTGTTAACTAGTCAAATATAAAAAATGCGTGTGAATAGTGATTAAAGTTGAAAATTTACTTTATTTTTTCATACTCTTAAAAAAAAAAAAATACCCTTACTACCTTAAGCATTAGAAGGTTATTGCGAAACTTAACATTTTTTATCATTGTTCCTATTTAAAGAGAAAATATAAAGTTAGAATCAATGAAAATAAGGAGTTGAAGATCACTCATTAGATATTTTAACCAAAAACTAGTATTAAAATAAATTCACACTAAATGATTATCTAATAAGTAGTTAAAGATAAGCAAAACTCATTTAATATTTAAAATATAATCAAATTAAATTAAAATGAAGAGTGAAATCAATTAAAATTGAACTGAATCGGTCTATTTAGTTTGATTTTATTACTGTTTTTTAAATTTTAGGTCCAAGTTAAAAAGAAAATTTTATTTTATTTAAGAACTTAGAATAATTATGAATAAATTTATTTAATGTGATATAATTACTTATCAATAGTTGATACATGTGTATGAACTAAATAGTTAAAAGCATGCGTTTTAACTCATAAATTAGAGGATATGTTCTTAAAGTGGGGTATTAACCAATTTTCATTAGAAAAGCAATTCAAACTTCTGCTAGGAAAAATTACATAGCATTTCTTTATTTCTTAGAGGAAGACTATGTTAAACATAATAAAATTATATTAAACACCAACAAAATTATTTTAAATATTAGTATTTTTATGTTGAAATAATAAAAAGTTATAAAAATATGTGATTATATAATAATTTAAGTTATTTGTACGTGCTCGCAGAAGTTTGTTTTCAATTTAACTAAAATTTTCCTACTCAAAAGAAATCTATTCCAATATAATTTGAGATTTGAATTAATTTGTAGTAACTAGGAGTAGGCAGATTCGAGTTCAATTTGTTTTTTAAAAAATTAATTCAAATTAAAGTAGAGTTCAATTTCTGAAATTTGAATTAAACTTAATTGAATTGTAGAATCGAATTGAACCAAACTAACTCATCAATTTCAATTTTTTTATAACCGAACTGTGAAATCGAATTGTGAAACTAAACTGAAAGAAAATAAATTGGTATAATTTAGTTTTACAATTTATATACTTTCAGTTCAAAAATCGAGCCAAACCCGATTTTGTCCACCCTTAACTAGCCTTTAAAGTTTTTGTCGGGTATATTATTGTTCGTAGAAATATTCCTGACATGAATCTATTATTGCTGGCATAGATTTCCATTATTTTTTATAACTTGACAAGATTCTGAATAATTTTTATAAGATTTTTTTTGCCTTAATTTTTATTTGAGAGAAAAATTTTTCGTAAATTCTCTTTTACATTCACATTTTTTGATGTTTCACATGCTTTTGCTGCAAAAATTTTAATTTTACATATTTTTGCTTTTGTTGCAAAAATAAAACTCAAACTAAATCAATTAATTTAAAATCAAACAAAACCGAACTTAAAGGACCGAATCCAACCAAACCAAATTAAATAATTTGATTCGATTCGATTTAGTTTGGCTGGGGCTTTTTTTCCGAGGCCTAGGCATAACCCTCTATCCTCGCAAAAAGAAGAGGGAAGCATTTTACCCTTTAGATTACTAACGGACGACTTTTCTAAACGTGAGTTTTTTTTGGATAAAGTACTTTTATTTTAGGGACTAATGTGATAGAAAGATAAAATGTTAGTGGCCAAAGTCAAATTATATTAAAGTGAAAATTGATGAAAATGGAAAAACCATAGGCTCGTTGCTCAGCATACCAAATTGTCACCACCACTAACTCCAGCCGCCGCTCCTTCCTCTTTACCTTCTCGCCGTTCACGTTAACTGCGCCGTGCTCAATAAGTCTGTTGGTTCACGCTGTGCAATCTCCGGTAAGCATTTTATTTTATTTTATTTTTTATTGGAAAAAAATACGAGCAATTGCTAGTAACACCGAGTCAACTCAATTTGCTTTTTGAATTGTCGAATCCTGTGTGCTGTAGCGTTAGTTTTACATTTACTGATAAACCCTAATGGGAACAAAAGAATTTGCAATACCCACTTTTTCAACCTTATATATATATATATATATATATATATATATAAATATAGATGCGTGATAAATTTCATTTCGTAGATGCGTGATAAATTACATTTCATTCTGTCTTAGGGGTCGGCTTTGAATTTGCTCTGTCTTGAAAGATAGTGCAGGTGGTGGCTATGGAGATCAAGCTATCTTTTCCGGCCGATAGTCCTCCACTATCGGTTATTGCAGCCGCCAAGCTTGCCGGCATGTCTTTAACGATTGATTCTTCCGGTCCTACTCCTACGTTTCAATTATCCAATGGGTATTTATCTTCTGTTACTGCTTTTTTGTGTTTTCCTAATTGGTCTAGTAAGTCATTTGTTTCTATAAATGTTTGCTGTAGTTCTCTGTTTGGAGTTTGTAATGACTGCATGATTTTGCAACTTAATTTGTGTTATAGGTTGAAATTGCGTGGAACATATGTTCTTCTTCGTTACATCGGTCGTGTTGCAAACTTGTATGGGAAGAATGAGTATGAATCTGGCGAGGTAATTAATAATGTTATTGTTTTTTGAGGAAATCAAGTTTTGGTATGTTCAGTTTGTTGATTATCTTCTTTTTCTTTTCCTTTTTGTCTTTGGTTTAGATTGATGAGTTGCTGGATTATACACCAGTTTTTTCATCTGGTTCTGAATTTGAAAACGCTTGCAGCTACGTGGACAAGTATCTTGAGAAACGTAATTTCTTTGTTGGTTATTCTTTGTCGATTGCAGATATAGCAATCTGGTCAGCTCTTGCAGGTAAAGGTTTTAAAACTTAGATATTTATCTTAGCATGTGGGACTGTTAGGATGTGTTTAAGCCGACTGCAAAGTAAAATATGAGAAGCATCTACTTTTTCCAAGATTACTTACTATGAGGTTCAGTTTTGGGCTTATAAGAAAACTACTGTTAAGATACCCAGAAAAAAGAATTTCTCTTTCTCTGCCAAATAAGTGCATGTGCACATTGCAGAGAGTATTTGCTTGGCTTTGTGACATCCTATCTCTTTAATTGCATTCTTTTTGGTGTCCGTGAGAAATTAGTCAAGGCTTGGGAATTTATGGTCTTGATTAATGATTTTTGGAGTCACTGTACTTTTAGTGACACCTAATCCAATGTATGGAGGCATTGGGATTTGGTAGCGGGCGTGAGAACTTGTAGATAATATGGTATGATGTTACTATATTTGGTAGCGGGCGTGAGATCTTGTAGATAATATAGTATGACGTTACTATAAATGCATTGAATTGTCTTCTGCTGAAAGCCAGTAGCATCCAAGGGGTGGGGTTTTGAGTTTTTTGATTTTAATTGCTTGGTCCACTGATAGATTGTTCAAATGTCTTCTTTTTTGGAATGTAGTCATTCAAAATTTGTTTTCCGTTCTTTTTATAAATGCTTGATTTATATGCATTACAGGAACTGGGCAAAGATGGGAAAGTTTGAGGAAATCAAAGAAGTACCAGAATCTGGTGCGGTGGTTCAATTCAATATCTGCTGAATATAGTGATTCTTTGGATGAAGTTACAGCAACATATGTTGGTAAAAGAGGTGTAGGAAAGCCAGCAGCAGCTAAGCCAGAAGAACAAAGTGTCAATCAGCAATCCAAAAGTGTGAATGGGGATATCACTGAGAAGGGAAAAGCAGGAAACCGTCCTTCTTTTGAAGTAGATCTCCCTGAAGCTGAAATTGGCAAGGTGCGCTTGCGATTTGCCCCAGAACCAAGTGGTTATCTTCACATTGGGCACTCAAAAGCAGCACTTTTGAACCAGTATTTTGCTCAGCGGTACCAAGGCCAGCTGATTATACGTTTTGATGATACAAATCCTACAAAGGAGAGCAATGAATTTGTGGATAATCTTCTGATAGATATTGAGACATTGGGTATTAAGTATGAAACAGTCACATATACTTCAGATTACTTCCCCAATTTGATGGAAATGGCTGAGAATTTGATTCGTCAGGGCAAGGCATATGTTGATGATACACCCCGTGAGCAAATGCAGAAAGAAAGAATGGATGGGATTGAGTCAAAATGCAGAAACAACAGTGTAGAGGAGAATATGAAATTGTGGAATGAAATGATTGCTGGATCTGAAAGGGGTTTGCAGTGCTGTCTTCGTGGGAAGTTGGACATGCAAGATCCCAATAAGTCTCTTCGAGATCCAGTCTATTATCGTTGCAATCCAGTTCCCCACCATCGAATTGGATCCACGTATAAGATATACCCAACATATGATTTTGCTTGTCCTTTTGTTGATGCTATAGAAGGAATAACACATGCACTCAGATCTAGCGAGTACCATGATCGCAATGCTCAATACTATAGGATTCAAGAAGATATGGGAGTAAGAAAGGTTCACATATATGAGTTTAGCCGGTTGAATATGGTGTATACGCTTCTCAGCAAGCGCAAGCTCCTCTGGTTTGTACAGCATGGAAAGGTTGATGGATGGGATGATCCTCGTTTTCCTACCGTCCAAGGAATTGTGCGTAGGGGTCTGAAAGTTGAGGCTTTGATCCAGTTTATTCTTGAACAGGTAAGAAAACTATTAACTGAACAAGAAGCATTATCAAATTTCATGCATTTTCTGATCTATCTGTATTTACTATACACATCCTACATTCATAAGATTGTGCCTACTTCTTGTTTGCTTGTTGACACTGTTGAACTAGTTAAGAAAAAGAGTCTACTATAAATGCAATGCAAAAATGTTACCCGGAATTGTCTATGAAAAATCCTACTGCCGAAGAATGTCCTTGAAACATTGTATGGCAGTAATACTTCATTTGGATTGCTTGTCTTCTAAATTACCAAAAGGACTTTATGCCACGCTATTTTTATGTTCCTGTGCCAGGAAAGCAGCTTAGTTAAGGAACACCTAATGTCAAAGACATATATTTCTTCTTTATTTTGCTTGATTGGGAAGCGACTATATTCTAATAAGGTTTGCATCCTAAAGGCCGTGTAGTTTTCAGGCTTTTGGGGATGTTTTTGCACAGTTGAGATGCTTCATTGTAGGGATAAAGGCGTTGTTTTGTGCTTTGGGACTTTTCGGCCTTGTTTTTGTAGATGTTTAGTCCTCACACTTGTACATTTCTTTTATAGTTAAATATATGTTATGGCCTGAGATCACTGTACTTAAATAAAAATAGATGATTATTGATAACTGTATTCTTTATTTTTCAGGGGGCTTCAAAAAATCTCAATCTTATGGAATGGGACAAACTTTGGACTATCAATAAGAAGATTATTGATCCTGTGTGCCCTAGACACACTGCTGTCATTGAAGAACGACGTGTACTGCTGACTCTTACTAATGGCCCTGATAAGCCATTTGTTCGCATCATACCAAGGCATAAGAAGTATGAAGGTGCAGGAGAGAAAGCTACAACATACACCAAAAGGATATGGCTAGACCATGCTGATGCTGAGTCCATCTCTGTGGATGAGGAAGTTACATTGATGGATTGGGGCAATGCCATAGTGAAGGAAATTAGTAGGGAGCAAGATGGAAAAGTTACACAATTAACTGGGGTTTTGCATCTTGAAGGATCTGTCAAGACTACAAAGTTGAAGCTCACTTGGCTGCCTGAATCAAATGAGTTAGTTAATCTCATGCTTGTTGGATTTGACTACCTAATCACAAAGAAGAAGGTACATCTAAATACTGATAATTAGAATTTATAGTCCACATTTATTTTTTACAGGAATGTGAGTGCAGATGCACATTATACAAATAGTAATTCAGAAATGGCTGGTGTTCTTAAATTTCATTCAAGTTTGGCATATAAAAAGCTGTGTTCTCAATCAATGCTCATAATCATTGTTGTTGCAGCTGGAAGAAGGAGAGGACTTCCTTGACGTGCTCAACCCATGTACAAAAGTTGAGACTGCAGCTGTTGGAGACTCAAACATGCGAAATTTGAAACGCGGTGATGTATTGCAGCTGGAAAGGAAGGGCTACTTCAGATGCGACGTTCCTTATACCAGACCTTCCAAGCCTATAGTTCTGTTTGCAATCCCAGATGGACGGCAGCAAACAGTCTTGAAGTAAGACCACCACAATTAACATGTCCTGTGTTTTTTATGTGTTCATTTTGCTGATATTGGGAAGTTTTGTACTCTCCCTATTTAATCTCCTATCACTGGACGCTGTTGATTTAGTTAACTGATTAAGCTTCCCATATTTTGGTTTAAGTTTGCTTTCTAAATTTTCAAGTGCTGCGGCATTCTGATATGATTGTGTATGCTAAGTTTCAGAAGAAATTGCAGTAGATCACAGGTTATATGGACTGCGTATGAGATTTCTCAAGCTACTTGTGCTTCTAGTTTTAACTTTGAAAGAGCGGTAACTAAATTGTTTGATAAATAGTATCTTTTATTGAAAAATCTGTACCATACATGCTTATACATCATTGTCCTATGGATAACACATTTTTTAGTTCTTAAATTTGATCTATTAGAGTGATAAGTTTTATGATTTCAAAATTACCCTAAAAGACCCAATATATTAGTTATAAATGACTCTTTAAATGGAAAAGAGGAAAAATATAATATATTTGTATAATTAGTGATGATAATTAAAATATGGTTTATATATATTTTAATTCAGTAATTTAAAAATTGTTTATTTAACTCTTAATCAGAACAAGTATTGATTTCTTTTTGTGTTTTTTTTAAAAATTAACTATATCATCGTTTGTTTTTTAAAATTAATTATATCATCGTATAAATAAAAAATTTGTAATTCAATGATATCAATAACAACGCATTATGAACACGGCATGTTAAAATGGGTAAATTTTAAATTATTGAAATTAAAATTATAAATTTAACAATATTTTAAAATTTCATTAATCCTTTCCTTTCTTCTCAACCCAAAGTATACTTTCAGCTTTTAAAAATTATAATTCATTCGAATTAACCGCCAAATTTATATTTTATATTTTTATAAAATTTTACCCTTTTTCCAGTCTTGTAAAAAAAATGAAAAAATTCTAAGAAACGCACAAAAATTCAACGAAGAAGACGACGAATTCAGAATGTAACGCCTTACGGAGATACGGCGGTGTCGTTTGACGGCGTCGCTTTGGCTTCCATACGATCACATTTACATCTGATCTCATATCACCGGGAGATCGACACAGTGTTTCTCAAAGTACGTCGGCGCAGCATCCCAACGTCGACGTTTTGCCTCTCTTTGATTTCACCACAAGGTCTCTCCCCGATCAGCCTGCATGTATAATGAATGACTGTACGTTTTCCTTCTTTAGTTCAGCTGAATTATTGTTGAATTGATTAGAATTATTGTTGAATTTATTATAAATTCAAATTTATTAGTGCATTTATGTTCAATAAATCCGTTTATTGTTGATACGGATGAGTTTTGATGAACTGAATATGCTTTATCTTCTGGAATTTTTCGTTTCGCAATTTTAAGATGAACAAATTGTAGCGATTTTCTAACTTTCCGTTCATAAGTAAAATTATATTGTGCTTATGAATGAAATTAAGGTTCCGTTTGGCAGTGCTAAGGAAAAATAAAAAGAAAAAGCTCATGTTTTATAGTGCTCTTTTTCTAGCACTTATAGGAAAATTCATTAAAATATCTAATGCTAATTAAATATGATGAGCACTGCTAATTAGCATTGCCAAAAGGACTCTGTATTGCGTTGAAATAGGTTAATATCATGTTAGATTAAACTTTTTTTGTCCAATTATTTCAATGAGTCTCGAGCTCTTTGCCAAGAATTTATCTTTCAGGTTTGTACTTCTATGTTATTTTCTCTTTTTAATCTTGTTCTGAGGATAGTGGGCTGTGGCTGTCTTGCAGCCCTGATCGAAAACTTCTTGCTCTTTGGGAAGTCATGGCCCGGCACGGTTTGGGATTTAATTACGTTGACTGTTGTGGCTCCTTTACCAAAAGGCAGATATAAGCAATGAATCATAGTGATTTATTGAATGAACTATTTTTATTTTACTTTGTGAGGAATAGTGCATTTATGGCTCTGCAAGCTAATACAGCTGCTTCTATGTCAAGATCTTATTGGAGTGCTGATAACGTTACTATATAATGTTCTTTGGATGTGTTGTTTTATGCATCTAGAGAAAGCAGATCAGAATGCTAATAATTATGACCATCTGATGGGTTGAGTGAGCAAGTTCACTAGATTCGTCTTGGTGATCATGTCTATGTTTGCTGCAAACTGCAGAAGAAAGAATTTTTTCTTTTGGAGAATTTTCAAGTCTTTTCTTTTTTGTTCTCTCTGTTTGCGGGTTAGTTGAGCTAATGCTTTCACATGGGCGCCAAACTAACGATATATCTTTTCCTATACATCTAGGATGAGGTTGTTTGAATTTGTAGATTGTCTCCAGTTAATGATCAGAATTATGTTCTATATATTTCTGCAATAACAGGTGAATTTTCAGTATTTGGAAGCCGCCTTCCTTTTTCCTTGCCATAGATGCCTCTCCTGTTTGTTTTACTCATACGTTTATGATATAACCATCATGAATATTATATCTAAAACAGATAAAGGTGAAGTATTGTGATATGGAATACTAACTCGTGGAAGAGGATGCATTAAAAGTGAGTATTCTGTGAACACAAATTTCTTCCTTTAATGGGTCTTCCAACAGAAAACTCCTTGCAACATAAAACCTCATGGACTTCAGTTATTTCAACTGATTGAAGTCATTTCAGAGTTCTTCCATTAGAAGTTTTATCCTCTTTGCCTTGTGATTGGTTGGCATACAATGGAATGGCTCAACGAGACGTTTCGATTATAAATTCAAGCAGTAAGCAAGGTCAAACAATGGTTAGAAAAGCACGACTTGGCGTGGTGACAGCTTTGGCATTTTCTCATGATTCAAGGTTGTCGGCCTCAGTATATTCATGTTGATTCCTCTTTTGATATGATCAAAATTGCAGTGTTTTTCCTTAAAAACAAATCTTAGAGGAAAAAATCTGCATCTATGGACACAAGCATGAAATCAAGGACATGAAAAGTGGTATGCCTCTGCCATGATCTGATAACTAAAGCACTTTTCCATCAGAGGGGAATGTTGATGTTGTGATGACCTTGTATATAAATCACTGGCCAACTTGAAGCCATCAGTTTTGGTGCTCATTAAATTTTGAGCAACCAAAATCCTTGTTTGCTTTCAAAGAAGGACCATCATATTGACATTATTTTGTTACCAGTAGGGTAAGGCTGAAACTGGCTATAGATTCAGTTAATTCAAAGATCATATTCTTTATTATGCTGAGAAGGCAGTCATAAATATTGTCCCCTTTGAAAAGAATGCATATAATCCAAGAGAATTATCGGGAAACTTTTGAAGTATTGAGGGAAATAGCCAATAGGCAGACATTTATCAATGGGAAACTATGCATGGAGAAAAATTTCCATCTTGCTTTGACATTTTGCACTGAGTTTTCCTTCTTAGCATGTGTAGGTTACCTTTCCTATTTTACACGACATTTTAAATTCATTTCTCAGAGAGGTTTTAGTAGAAATTGCCATTTTGGTAATAACGCATAGAGTTTTAGACGGTTAAGCTCGTAAAACCTTTTCTATCATCTGCTCTGTCGCATCAGCTGAAACATTTCAAGCCAGAATTTCATTTCCTTATTTGGATTTTGGCATCTCAGTCGCAATGTTTCGTCAGGACAGAACTTGTGGATCGTCGTACTAGCAGTTGCTGGAAACTTAATAAAAACTAAAGGAATCATTCCTTAGCTGCATGTTCTTGACTGACGTTTGAAGCTACCCATAAATTTGTAGAGACTGATTGAAATGCTTTCCTTTCAGTATTCATTGTGTTGCTCAACTTTGCATGGATTTCCATTTTCCCCATTTGCTTATAGTGTTTATATTTTCGTCTGTAATAGTCAAATTACCATACAAACACGTCACGATTTTAGAGTTTTCATACGTAGTATGGAGGATCTTTGATTTCCTTGTATCTGGAATTTTAAGGCAATGCATCAAATGGGTTGGCTGTAATCATTCACTCATGGTGTATCCTTGTTGTCATCTTAACTATTCAATGCAGGTTTTGGTTGGCACATACATCTCTGTATTTCAATTGCAAAATTAAAGAGAAGATTATTTAAATCTGTTCCAGTTTCTCAATTATGGCAATTAAATTATCACAAGTTGCCTATGTGTTTGACCTACGTGACTAGTCGTTTATTTTAAACCCGTACCGTACCGCCTTTGTTTGGTACGCAGAAAATTTAAGAACTTGTTTGCTATTGTTTTTTAGATTTTGTGGTAACTTATATTAATATGTATTAAACATCTTATTATTATAATTTTCACATATTCTTGTGAAAATATTGATGTTGAATAATAATTTATTGATTTTTGAATGATTAAAATATTCTGAATAATAGATACTTTACAACATCATTTAGTTATTCTGACTTTTAGAATCAATTATCTAGAGAATATGAGCTTGGTATTTTTGTTAGGAGGCTTACAAGTCATCACCATCAAATGTATTACTAAATATTTCTAAAATGTTTTTTTAATAATATTCAACTAAAGTAACTAAAAATAGTTTAATTTCAAATATTTCAATGACAAAAATTATGAAATGCATAATAAAAACTAAAAGTTGTCTTTATTCACGAAAAATTTTAAATTTTATAATGTCACATATACAAAAATTATTATAAGATTTATTACAAGTGGATATTGTTATAAATTAATAAATGTTATTATTGCATCTCGACGTGTACCGTTCATCCAGCATTAGCCATTCCCTAATCCGACACCGGATGGCATGCAAGTTCATCTAACCAAACAGACAGAATCTTGAACACAAAAAATTAAAAAGGCATAATGACATTCAAGTACCTGTATTTAATAGTTTTACGAGAAAGACATACTTTATACTTTTGTATCGAACAGGTCCCTTTGTTTCTCCTATTAATGCGTTACATATCATTTAGCGCTATCCGACACAATTTCTCTATTAATTAACAAATTTTTTTAATGTGAAAAGGATTTGTTATTTTTTTTATATAGTTTAATTGTTATTAGAGAAATGATTTTGAATTTAAAAATTTTATTTTGTATTTGTTAAAAAAAAATTAAATTTAAACTTTTAAAAAGGAGATTTTACATTTTTTAAAATATTAAATTATTTAAAATATTTTTATTTTATTTAAAAATTTAAATATATTTTTGTAATATATTTGTAATAAATTTGTTTACTAAAATAATTATATAATTTTTTTACAAAAATATTTGTAGTAATTAAATTAAATAATTTATAAAAATTTTGTTAGAAATTTTACTTATGAAAATTTTATTTGTAAAAATATTTATATAAAAAAAGTTTTAGTTAAAAAATTATACTAATTAAACTTTTGATGTGAAGTTAAATACTCCAATATTCTTATCAAATTCATTCTCACAATGGTAATTTAGTCATTTTGTCATTTTAACTTTTAAGAGATATATTTGATATAAGTAGATAAATTCAGATTTCTTTGTAAAAGAAGAGAAATTTAGACAGCCAGATGATATTAGTTCAAAATTTGAAAATAATTTTGTCTTAAAAAATAATTTTAAGAAAGAAAAAAAAAAACCAAAGCAAGTCGCTGTTAACGCCGCCAAGGCCAGAACCATGTAGGCTCGGTGCAAAAAACCGAAGCAAACCCTTAAAAAATCCGAGCCTCAAGGCTCGGATTCTCTACACAGCTGGAGACAGCCTGTCACCAACAAAGTCCCACTCACCTATTCCCCCTAACTACGTTCTCTCTCTCTCTCTCTCTCAATCTCTGTCTCTTCTCTCTCTCTTGCCTTGTTTCTCTCTCTCCATTTTCCATCTCGCTCTCTCTCTCTCTCATTCTCTCTCTCTCCGACTTAGGGTTTGTTGATCTCGCCGTTCGCTTCTCGGATTCTTCTCTCCAGCTCACCGGATCAAGATTTCGCGTTTTGTAAGCTGTCTTTTGATCTAACTTTTGTCCATTTTCGTTCTGTTTTTCGCCATTGATTCCTTACATCAGGTTTCTTAGCTTATGTCGTCGTTTTGTTCATTATCTTCTATATTTTTGCTGTTTCTGTTTTGCTGTTTATGTTAGTGTGTATGTTCTTGGTTTGGTTTGATTGTTATTTCTTGGTTCTTCCGTAAATGCTTTGATTTTGTGGGTTGATTACTACGAGGTTGTGATTTGTTGATTCTTTGGCGCCTGTTTGGTTTCTGATAAAGGGAGGGAAAGCAGAAGAAACGAATTTATGAATTTATGTTCTTTAATAATTAAAAATAAAAGGAAAATATAAATAAAATATGAAAAAGAAAGCTAAGCCTATAATGAATATTTTGGAGTATTATGTGTTTATATACATATCGTAAATAATAGGAGGACATTTTATAGTTTATAACTAGTTTAACGATGGTGATTATCTCCGGTTGTATTTATATATTCTATTTTTTAGCTGAAGTACATGTGTTCTAATGGCATTGTAATGAATCAGAGTTCCTGTATGGTTAATCGTGTCCATATTTGGTTAGTTTCTAATAAGGAAAGTTGCGTCACTTGTGGCTTATGAACCAATCCTAAGTAGATGTGAATAAATGTAATTTTCTAGATGACGTAAGACAGTAATGTTCATTCACATTGTGGTGGAAGTCTATGCTGTTTCTTACTTGGTATTTAATTCTTCTAATAAATATGTGCTTGGAAATGTGTTGTATTGCCTACTAAACGACATTCAGGGTTAATGTTCTTTTACATGGCAGCTCTGTTTATACGTTACTTATTATATTGCGATAATTGCAATTCCTTGCTGTTTTTAAGTGCCACTTAGTGTTCTATTAACTGTATTTCTGTAAAAACTCATGTTATTTGTTATTTTGATACCATTTTTAACCCATGTAAATATTTTCTGAGCTGTGTGGCCGCAATATCTGGGGTTGTACGTAAATGTTCTTCCGAAATAGCACAAAGCATAAATGTTGATTTATGTGGTGTGACGTGGACAATTAATGCATGGAATAGAAGATTTACTTGTTTTAGTTCTATAAATTTTGTGCAAAGTCTGTTTATATTATGAGTTGTGGCTTATTTTCCCTGTCCAACATGTATGTATGATATCACATTTCCATTCCTTGTTCTCTTTTGTTGGATGAAGTGAAGCTTATGAGTTGTGGCTTATTTTCCTTGTCTAACATGCATGTATGATATCACATTTCTGTTCCTTGTTCTCGTGTTTGATGAAGTGAAACATGTAGCAATGACCATAGCTTGTACTCTGTATTATCAAGAGGGGGTTTATGGGTTTGATCTCTGTGATGTAGTTGTCAGCATCAAGTTGGTAGGTTATAAATACTATATGGTTTTCTCTGTAGAAATATGGTGCTGCCCTCTAAAACTGTCAAGTGATGTAAGAATGAATTGAGTGTAACATTACATATGTTTGGCTGGGATGCTTCTCATCTGTGCTCAAGGATTAAATGTAGTATGTGGCTTCCTTTCTTGTTGAAAGCTATTAAATGATTAACCGAAATTCTAATTATATAGTCATACGACTTATGATGGATTGTTATGTCTATTTTTTCTTAGGTAATATTTTCTTGGTCAGAGATCTTTGGTTCATGACAAATATTTATAACAATTCTAGGGGACCACTTGATTCGTTGTTATATTTGTGGTTATTTTAATTATTTCATATAACACTTGTTGGTAGCCTTTTCAAGTTAGGTTTGTGTTTATTTTAATTATTTCATATGACACTTCTTTGTAGCCTTTTGTTAAGCTTTTACCTATCTCTTATGCAGGTGAGTGGGCTGGATGCTAACAGCACATCCAAAACGTGAAGGTTCTTAAAGTGATTGCCATACAAACAATTTCGGATTTGCTTGATGTTCAAAATAGATGGGTCTGTTGCAAGTATTGGAAAACCAGTGCAAGTTGCTCTATGATTGATGTTGGGGATATTTATGATTAATATTTTTCAATATTGTATTGGAAACTGCTATCTTCCACATTAATCCTGGGAAGGAAGCACGTTCACCACCTGAGGACCTTTTGTATCCATGCTGGCAGAGAGCATGCGTGGAATCTGTGCTTCGGGTAATGCCCCTGACAAGATTTGTTACCGATGCTTTCGGTGTGGCGACAATTTGTCTAGTTGCGATCTTGATTCTTCTTGGTTTGCTCTGCATTATCTACTCATTTTACTTCCGCTCTCGTGTTCGTAGTGAAGGTTTTGTTCAACTTAGTTATTTTAGTGGCCCTTGGATAATCCGAATCATATTCATTCTGTTTGCAATCTGGTGGGGTTTTGGAGAAATTATACGGCTGAGTTTGCTGAGACGTGAGGGAAGGGTGTTGCATGCTCTTGATTTCAAATGGCAGGAAAACGTCTGCAAAGGTTACATAGTCTCAAATCTAGGGTTTGCAGAACCTTGCCTATTCTTGACCCTTGTGTTTCTTCTCCGAGCACCGTTACAGAAAATGGAGGATGGAATTCTAAGTCAAAAATGGAATGGAAAAACAGCCGGATATGTATTTCTCTACTGCTTCCCCGTGTTTATTCTTCAGCTTGCCGTTATTCTAATTGGCCCCAGACTACACAAGGATAAGAATAACTTACAAAAATTGCCCAATTATTTTACGAGTACATCTGATGCTTCTGTGAATATTGCCCTCTGTACTTACCCTTTACTGAGCACCATCCTTCTAGGGCTTTTCGCTACTGTCTTAACTGCCTACTTGTTTTGGCTAGGAAGGCGGATTTTGAAATTGGTTATTAATAAGGGTTTGCAGAAGAGAGTTTACACATTAATATTCTCAGTTTCAAGTTTCCTTCCGTTAAGGGTTCTTTTACTTGGTTTATCTGTTTTATCTAAACCAGAGCATGTTGTGTTTGAAGTTCTTGCGTTCTCGGCATTTCTTGCCCTTTTGTGTTGTGCTGGGGTCGCTATTTGCATGCTTGTGTATTACCCAGTTGCAGATTCTTTGGCTCTGGGCAGTCTACAGGACTTGGAGGCTAGAAGAAGGTTTATTGATGATCATAATGACATCATTTCTCTTGTTGCTAACCAGTGCCGTACTGAGGAAAGTGGTGCAATTAGCCCGGGGAGGAATTCTGACACCTCAACCAAGCGGGGATCAATTTCTTTTCGTACGTTGGGAAGAGATGGGACTTCTACTGCCCCCTACGTGGAGCTAAGTCTCTTCTCTCCCAGCCGAGATTCAACTCCACCTGGGTCACCTCCACTTCTGGGTTGGCCTATGCGTCAATCGGCACAAGTTCTTGAACCCTAAAAGCAAAGCAAGTGACTGAGAACTCATGGTGAATATCTCAATTTTGTGGTAAAGGAAAACTGATTGTAAAGGGTTTAGCTTCAATAAGGATTTTTATTCTTGGTTTGTTTTCTTTTAAAAGTTTAGATATGATGGTTTTGCTTGATGGGAGTTTATGATCCATATTTTTCTTCTGTAACATTTCTATAAATCATTTTTTTTTTCTCGTCTTTGGCAGTATATGCTCTGAGATTCTGGAAAAGTAGTTAGCTCGTATAAGGCAAATAGCGTGTGTTTGAAATTTTATGTAAGTGCCAATTTGTTACATCAAGCCGTAAACTTTTCAGGTTCAATACCCTTTGTAAAAAAGTACTACACATTCTATAGCCTTTTGTCAAAATGGGACCCTGTAGAAAAAAGTGCTTTCGTCGTTTCGATGGCAAAAGTGCTCAAGACTGACTGGATCATGCACATTTCAAAGAACTATCCTTCTTTTGACGACTGCTGTACAAGCTGAAAACATCGCAGTAGAACCTGGAAGCAGTCTTGCGTGGGCCATTGTTCTCCAAAGTTATCAGTTGTGAATTGTTAACAGCAAATAGCAATTGTCTAGTTAGAATTTTACGGTTTGTATGCCTATTTTAGTTGGTAAACAATAAATTCAAAAATTTTAGGTCGTGGGATTTTTCACGGTAACCACAATTCAGCGGTAAAATATTTTGTGTAAGAATATTAAAAAGAGATGTCTATTCTTTATTCTTTTAGTTAATCTCTTATTATTTTTTTATATTTTTTTAATATTTTATTATTTTTTTAGTTATTTCACTTTTTAATATTTTTAAAATTTAAAATTTATTATTTTTAAATTAATTGAATTAGAAGATAAAATATAAAAAAAATAATAAAGTGATAAGATATTAGATAATATATAAAAAGATAATGAAAATATTAATTAAAAAAAGAGGGTATCGCATATGTCATGTATTAAAAAATTATGACACTTTAATAATGAAATTTTTTATAAGAACATTTAAAACCAAAAAGACAATTTAGTAATTGCACAAATTTTTTTCTCCGAAGGAAAACGAATAAATTATTTAAGACAACAAGATGCCATGTGTTTCCCCTGTCTCCATCAAACACTTTTTATTTTCACTTTAGTCTCTATCGAGCGTTTCAAGGCGAATCCTCTACTGTACGTAAACGGGAGCCGACCACACTCAAACCAAGCCCCTACTTTGGCACGTCTTTCCTAATTTTAACGCGTGTCAGAAAGCTTCGAGGCCGGTAAAAAGGGATAATAACACTTAGGCACCTTTATTTTAATGTAATAACATACGAATCATGAGTTTTGAATAATGACATATAGATTGTTGTAATTTTAGAACAATAATATTTGAGTTCTTAAATTAGCAATTTTTGTATGAGACATAATGGCTTCATTTTATCTAGACTAGCAAGTAATTTTCACGATTTTGCAATGCGGTTAAAATCTCTTACTTTGACTTTCTACTCCATTAAATCCTTTATTAAGAACTTGACAATTTTTATATAATAATTCATAAATAAGAATTGTGAAACTTGTTAAATATAAGAAAGTTAAAAAAAACTTTGGAGTACTAGAAAAGAAATAAAATTTAAACTAAGTTTATAACATTATTTATTATTATTAACTTCTAATTAATTTTAAAAGTAAAATTGAAAAAGTGTTCAGCAAACATCAAATTTTAGTAAAAATTCCTTATTTTTTTACACTACTATTTGACTTATCCTAATTCTATCTCAAGATAATTGTAATTTCAAAGTTATAATATCTTTCTTGCAAATATAATTATAATGAAATAGTCATGATTTAGAAACATAGATTGTTAGTCAATGCCCTTGTATTCTTGAGTAGTGAAATAGCCAAGATTTAGAAACATGAATTGTTGGTCGATGCGCTTGTATTCAAAGTTCTTGGTTAATTAAGAAGTTACGGTGATTGATATTTGCTTAGTGAAGGTCAATTTCCTTTCAAATATTTTCTCTTATAAATTTTAAATAGTGCCAAATTAAATCAATCAAAACTATCGAATATAATATCTGTAAAATATAAATATTTTAGTTATAATTCTACGTATGATAGGTCATTCCAAAAATCAACTTATATAATATGAGATTTTTATTCTTAATGAACTAATAGAAAGAAAGGTGGTTTATAAATTATATTCATTGATTATAAATATAATTTATAATTAAAATATTAAGAAATTATGGTTCAAATTTTTTTGAGGTGACCTTCTTAAAATATTAATATCTCCTAAATTTATTTATTACAAGCTTGTAAGGTTTATTAATACTTTGCAATTGTAAACACGTTGAGCATAGGTTGAAAAATAGTATACAAGTCGTAATTAAAAAATACATATACCATTTGCTAGCTAGTACATTGCAATTTCTTTTGCAAAATTTGGTATATAATGTTGAGTTTTTTCATCTAATGCAATTGGATAAAGAAGAATACTTATTGAAAGTACTTACTCATCTATAATAATTTAGATTATGATAATGATACTATATTTATGAAGATTTTTTTGGTGAGATATAAACATTATAATTATAATTTTACTTATGATAGGTCATCCCAACAATCAAGTTATATATAGTATGAGATTTCTATTCTCAATAAATTAATAGACATAAATGTGGCCTATACAAAACCGAACTCTTATCAACAGTAGCATCCAAACTCACTTTTTTTAAAATTTTTATTTAAAAAACTAAAATATTATTTTCA
This sequence comes from Azadirachta indica, assembly GCA_022749755.1. Lineage (NCBI taxonomy): Eukaryota > Viridiplantae > Streptophyta > Magnoliopsida > Sapindales > Meliaceae > Azadirachta > Azadirachta indica. The sequence goes on along the minus strand of CM040444.1, from coordinate 3,744,051 downwards.
TAAAAATAAAACTTGTTGAATTTCCAACTTAGGTGAAAATCTGTAAAACATCAAGGACATAGATAAAAGTTTCCCTTACTTTTCCAAGTCTTCATCAAGTACTTTCTTCATCCCCCATCACGCATTTCTCAGCGAGGCCCTTACCGTACTTACACTGGACCCGACAACACAAAAACAAACCTACTTCGCCACGTTTCATTCCATTTTCTTAACACGTGTCGCCAACCGGAACTGCCTAGACAATCAACAAATTTTTAGGACAATCAGATTATATTCTACAGGAAAAGGGCATTCTCGTCATTTTACGTATCATTAGAAAACTTAAATTTCATAGCTCTGAAATCCAATTTGTATTAATACAAATAAATAAACAAAAACCCTAGCAGTCAAATTCCTTTCTTTGTGAGATTGAAATCAGTTCGTGAATTTGATTTTAGCGGAGTAAAATGGCGTCGTTTCAGGAAGCTCCGCCCGGTAATTCCAAGGCAGGAGAGAAGATCTTCAAGACCAAATGCGCTCAATGCCACACTGTAGAAAAAGGCGCTGGTCACAAACAAGGTTTTTTTTTTTAAATAAATTTTAATTCTTTCTAATTTATTGTATTATATCGATTTTATCATATTTTAGTTGATTTTTTTTCTTTGATTGGAAATTTTATTGGGCATGAGTGTAGTTATTTGTTTCTATTATTTAAATTTTCGTCAATGAAATTTGCTTACCTCCTTGTTGCAGGATCTTGTTTGCATTGCTAAGATATGTATCTTTGTGTTGGTTTTGTTTGGAAGTATGAAAATTAGTGAAGTATTGGCTTTGTTTGAAAGTATGAAAATTAGTGATGTTATATTGCAGGATCTTATTTGCATTGTTAAGATATGTATGTTTGTATTCGCTTTGATCGGGAGTATGAAAAATAGTGATGTTAAATTGAATTTTATAAAATTCACAGCATGTATTAATTGGAAAAGTTTGATATAAGTAAGAACTAACAAGTCTATTCCGTAAATTTCTGGAGCTTTGTGTAGAAATTGAGAAACTAGATTGCAAAGTATTTTTCATTTTGGTATTACTGCAATCTGTCTGTTTTCTTATGCTTTGTTTCACATGATTCTGATTAGTTTTTTTAATCAGTTTGATGCTTCTTGTTTGAGTGTTGAGGCAATGATCTGACAGATGGAAATTTGCAGGACCTAATTTGAGTGGCCTTCTTGGAAGGCAATCCGGGACAACTCCTGGCTACTCATATTCTGCTGCTAACAAGAATATGGCCGTCATTTGGAGTGAGAACACATTGTATGATTACTTGCTTAACCCTAAGAAGGTATGAATATGCTTTGACTCTCCTGGCAAATTTGTCTGTGAAAATTCTAAGGATTTTGATGTTGACTGGAAATTCTCACAGTTTGGCTATTTTAATATGGGAAGAATTGTATGGGTTATAGATGTATTGTCAATTTTTCATGCCTGCTTTGCTGTAGTCTCATTCACTGAAATGACTTGTTGAATTGAGTTCTTGCTTTTGATTGTATATCAAGATAGCTTTAAAAGCCTAAGAAGCTGACATTTGGATCTGCATTTTAGAAGGATTGTGTTTATAATGCTTGTGTAGAGAATATAATGTTTAAAATTTCTCACCTCTCTACTACCTTTCCCTTCACTTTTCTTCCTTCTTCACCCTCCTGAAATTCAGGACTGACATTTGTCTTCAATTTGTGCAGTATATTCCTGGAACAAAGATGGTGTTCCCGGGATTGAAGAAACCCCAGGACCGTGCAGACCTCATTGCTTATTTAAAGGAGTCCACAGCTTGATTTTTGCTTGGTGTCAGCTATTTTGTGACGAAAGGAAGAGTTTGGTCATTGATGATTTAATAATTCTGGTTTTTGCATTTTTGAAAAAAATATGTGCTCTCGTTGAAATACGAATATCTCGAAAACGTTTTGTTCTTTGGAGTCATAGGCAAATAGATAAAAAGTGTCCTTTGGCAGAGACCCTTCTCATGAGGCATTTCTCAAATTTTGATGATTTATAAACACTAATATACTTTAACTTTACCACTTAATTTGTTACCAACAAACTAAATTTTGGTACGAGTGGTCTTTCCTGTATTCAAAGATGTCATTACAAACGGATGAAAAGGTAAGTTTGAATCGATCTTTTTACATTTCATACATTTTTGTGATCTCGTGTGGTGGTTTGTTGATGATGCAGAAATCTGCTATGTTAGCAACATTGTCCTTTTCCTTCGGGAGTCTTAAAGGTTAAGAGATTATACGTGGCAGAAATGCCGTCAACGCCTGCAATGTGTTGTATAGTGTGCCAAATCTGCATTTATGTAACTTTCTTCTATTTCCCCCTCCAAATGGCACAAGTGCTAAATATTTCCAATCTTAGTAGATTTAGGCTTCATTAGGTATTGGAAGTGCAAGCAGCAACTTTTGTGTTAAAAATTAAGCACAATTCTTTAAATGTTACTTCTCTAACTCTCTGTAATATTTTCAAAAGTAAGTTACTGTTATTAAATATTTTTTTAATTTTACATTCCCGTGAGTTTTAAATGAAGCTTTGAAAATATTACAGAGAGTTAGAGAAGTCAACATTTAAAGAATTGTAGTATGAGAACTTATGATTTACTGTTTGGTTCCATTTGATTCGGTTTTCAATGAAATTGAATTGCCTCTAGATGGGGTTAAGCCCTTAGATAACATTACGCGAATACAAGGTTCACTTCAGTACACGATTTATGATAATTTTCAATTTAATGACCCGTTTATAAGGTCTTGCCCTAGATTACAAACTACGTGGTCAGGTGATTGTGCTTAAATTGTGAGTTTCTACCTATTGCATCCATGATGTATACCAATAACATTAAATTCTTGTAAAATTTCCGTTAGTATTACGTTAAAAATATGTTTTTTCTGTAAGGAGGGAACATATTTGAGTCTTATCTTACTTGATTATGTGGATAAATATTTTTGCATGAGAGCGAAATCATTTTTTAAAAATGAGATAAATATTTATACTAAATTAGTGTTTTGTTTGAAGTTTATCTTTGGCACAACCAAATTTTATTAGAAAAAGCAAGAGTGTTTAAACCCTTAATTTGATCTTAGAACCATTACTTGATTAACAATGAGCGCCTGCCAGTTCATCAATAGGTTGTCGTAGAGCTTTCATTATAAAACGCTATTTTTCATATCTTCTATTAAATATTTTAAAGTTTTGCATTACATTTCTCTAAATTCAAATATTTTGAACATTAAAAAAATGTAATAGAAAATGACAAATGTGGGCATTAAGAATCTATCGTCTTTCCATAATTCAGCTTGATTCCTCCTCCCCAGACAAAAATTGTAGCATTGTGAAATTTTGTTTGCTTTGTTTTGGCTTAATGGCCTCTAAGACCTTTTGATACAGCCGGCCTAAGCTCCACGTGGCACTTCCACCTTGCATTTTCGTAGCTTTTATATATATATATATATATATATATATATATATATATATATTCGTTACAATACTCTCCTATTACACATTTTCCCTTAAAGACTATGAACGGCGGTAGTGGTGGTGGCCGCGGAAGCAGGAAAGTCTCCGGGATGCCGTTGGTTGATCGGAAAGATAGAGACGATGAAGATCTTATGCTGTTTAGGGAGTTGGATAAACGTGAAAGGGATCGGATTGCAAGCCTTCTTCAGCCTGTTTCTGAAGAGTTTGAGCCTAATGCTGCTGCAGGTACATTGCACATACACACAAACGTGTGTGTATGTGTGGGCGTGTATTATTTTATTTTTTTGTAATGTTTTTTAAACAATATTATTTCAGGAAATTATGCACTCTACCGAATTGCATCAAGGAAGAAAGGATCTGGATACGAATTCTTTGCAGAGAATGAGAGAAATGATTATGATTGGTAAGTGGGATTCGTAATACTAATTCATCATATATTCTTATGCTTTATATATAATATATGCTAAATGAAACTTAATTTTGATTTTGATGCTTGTATGTGAAGGTTAAAGACACCACCAGCCACTCCTCTGTTTCCATCTTTAGAAATGGAAGCAAAAGCCTCTGAATTAGCAGTTCAAAGAGAGATACCAGTCCTTCAGCCTCTTTCAAGGGTATGGTTCTCGTTACTTACGCACACATAATGAATGTGTATAAAGAAATAACTAATACTACAATGAGTAATATTGTTACGTGATATTATTTATTTGATTCATAACTTTAATTTTGTTTACAAAATATTATAAAATCATGCAAACGTTTAGTTGTAATTAACGATGATACTGAAATAGACCGAGTGAATAAACCTTTCTAGTCCTCTTGTCTTTTTTTTTTTAGCTCTCATTTTTTAATAAATTGTGAAAATTATAACGTATGGGTAATGATTTTTGGATACCCATTTAGTTTATTTATTTATTTTTAATTAAATTTTAAATATTAAACAACAACAACAACAAGATTAGCATATATAACATTATTACAACGTTGTTGGAAGTTAAAAATTTGACTAGTTAATAGAATAGAAAAATATGAATTATAAAATTTTATTTATTAAATATTGTTCGTCTCAGACCTCCATGCACATGCAAACGCACAAATTAGTTAATTTATAGAAATATATTTGATTCATTATATGTGAATGTATAGCAGTTTTCAGGCAATTCAGCACCAGCAACAAAGGAAAGCACTACAGCACCTAAGTCCCCAAAAGCAAAACCAAAACCAAAAGCACTTCCAATGAAATCCATCGTTCCGAGTCATCAAAAGCAAAACATCGAAACCAAAAACACCAAAGCAGCGGCAGCAGCAGCAGCAGCAGCAGCAACAACAACAACAACAATTCTGAACAACAAAATTGACAACACAAAAAGAACAGAAAAAGAGAGCCAGCTTATTGATTTCATCACATCAAACATTTGCAAGGACATCAGAGTATCAGATACGAAAACCAAGGCGAGAAGCAGAGGTGTTTCGCCTTCAGTGAGATCGATAATTCCCAGTGACCGTTCAACTTCTGCTGCAAGAAACCGACCCTCTGGAAATTCAAGTCTTTCAACTCAAATGAATCAGTTTTCCAGTGATCCGACTCGTCCTAATTTAAGAACTACTACTAATACTACAAATCGTTCTACTTCAGCTGCAAGAAATCGACCTACAACGAGAAATTTGACACTTGGAGCTCAAAGTTATGGAGTTTCTGATGATCACACACATCCCAATTTGAAAACTTCTACTACAAATCGTTCAACTTCTGCTGCAAGAAATCGAGCAGCAGCTGGAAATTCAGGTCTTTCAGCTCAAATCAATCAGCTTTCCAATGATCCCCCTGCTAATTTAAGAACTACTACGGATCGTTCAACGTCTGCTACAAGAGGTCGACCTCAGAATCCAAGTACTTATGCTATTCATCGAACTTTAAGAAGGCAGTCGCGGTCGCCAAGTGTGACGAGAGGAGGGAAAGAGGAGGTGAAACAACAAGAGAGCAGGGAAGGAAATGGAAGAGGGAGATTTCAAACGGGAATTGTGGGGAGTAAAATGGTAGAGAAAGTGATGAATGCTAGAAAATATTCTGAAGAAAAAGAAGCAAAATCAAATACTACTGGTTTTGGATGGAATCTGATGTCTAAGAGTTCGTTAGACACAGCTCTCAGGCAGACGGTATTCTTCTTCTATCTCGTTTATGCTATTAAATCTTAGTAGTTCTTAGTACCCGTTTTTTGGTTTAATCTTTTCATTCCTTAAAAGGGTTTTTTTTGTTATCAAAAATTAATTTTTTTAAAAAAATTTTAATATTCTCTTCATTTGATATTAAAGAAAGTTTCTATTTATAAATAGTGTGAGAAACTCCACATTATTATAGAGTGTGCTATTTTATGGTTAAGAGAAAAGTTAGATGTTCAAGCAGTTGAATTTATTTTTGTATTATTATTATTATTATTATTATTATTATTATTATTATTATTATTTGCAAAAAAGTGTTATAATTTACCGCTTTAGAGGGAGGCAATTGTTGGTTAGGATGAGTAAACTGATTTGATTTGTGCTCTGAAAATCTCAGGAGATGAAACGAGATGGAACAAATTCTCGTTATCAAGGCACAGTTCGTGGAAGAAGCTTGACGAGATCATCGGAGTGATTTTGGAATTTTGATGTAATCAAACATCTTATTAATTTTACAAAATAAAATTTTGAAGTATTAAACATTTTGGTCCCTGAGGTGGAAATTTAAAAAAATCGATAACAATTTTTCAAACACACTGTTGTTGCTAAAAGAATTATTAAATATAAGATAAATGATAAAATATAATTATTACATATAGATATTTGTCTATTAAGTGAATTTATTATTCTATTTTTAGAATAAAGTAGAAGTACAATAATACTATATGTATTTATAAAATTTTAACGACTATGTGTGATAGAGAATTCAAGATAATAATAATAATATATATCTAAATCAAAGAGGGCTATCACATGAATGAAAAGTTGGTCAATTAATTGTCATTTTCATTATTTTTTTTTAATATTACAATTATAAACTATCAATATTATATTAAAATACTACCAGAAATTTATGATAGAATCGTATATAATACAATACGGATAAGCACACCTAATTTTACATGATATTTACCCTCACCGCAAAGAGAGAAGTCTATCCACATTTAAATATGGTAGACCCTACATATATAATGAGTGTATTTCCCATAATTGTAGGCTGTAGCGAGCAAAGCTCACATGGAGTTTAACCTTCCCTTATCACTCAGGCAAACATCATTTTCATTAATTAAAGAGATTAAATTTCTTACACTTGTTTTAGTTTTAGGTTTGTTGCTTTCAATGCATAATTAAATTTTTGCGAATTAATTAATAATAGTATTTGATTATCTTAGCCATTAGTAAATTGTTGCAATTTAATTTAATTAAAAAATATGAAATATTTAAAATATTTAATTATATTTAATTATTGTTACTTTTATAACAATTGCGTATAAAAATGCTTTTCATCCAACTAGCATAATTAAATTTACACATTAATTTTTTGATAAAATTGTAAAATTTCATGTCCATTAAAAACATTTATTGTTAGGGCTGGCATGTATTGCTTACCCTTTTTTTAAAAAAAAAATTGCATTAATTTAAAAAGAAATTAAAATAAATGTATTAAATTGCTTTTGGCTAGCTAAATTTTCATGTAAATGTAATGATGATTAAAAAAAATATAATTTATGTGCAAATTTTTAAAAATAATATTGTAATGATGCTCTTTAAGTAAGATGAGATGAGATATTATAACTTTATATTATTTTATTTATCTAAATTTTGCTGATTGAGAGTTTTGAATCATAAATCTTGAGTTCATTTTTGCTTAAAAAAATATTAAATTCATTATAAAGAAAAAGTACTTTTCATGATATAACAATAACAAGAGGATGTGCTCAAAGATAGTAAAATTGTTATCAATATTTCAATATTTTATCCTTTAATAATAAATGTTGAGATAGTGGAGTCAATTAAAAAAAAAAATAGAAACTTGATTTTTGTTTAGTTTTTCTATTTTCTCGCCAATTTTAGTATGTACTTTTAAAAACTCTTTTATGAAACAAATGATATATTCCCACAATCTCAACGGTAGAAAATTAATATGCCTATTTCTTAAGTTTGCACTATACATGTATACACATATTCAAGTAATGCAACATATATGAAATCTAATTTCCATTTGATTGTATGAAAGAGATTTAAAATTTTATAAAATAAAGTTTTATATAATTTAATTTTTGTTACCATTTTGATTTCTTTACAATATATTTATCTGCATGATATAAATCGGAAAGCATTTAATTTTTTATATTGTAAATAAAATTGATAACAACATTTCAGGCTTGCAAAAAAAGTTTACTAAATATAAAAAAGATGAGCAAATATGATTGTTAAATATGAATGTGTGTTTATTAAATACATTTATTATTCTACTATTAAAATTAAATAATAGTACAACAATAATAAATGTACTTAAAAAATTTTAATAACATTTTAATAACTATTATAAATTCTTTTGATAAGTATGTTTGATAGAGAATTCAAGATAATAATATATATCTAAATCAAAGAGGGCTATCACATGAATGAAAGTTGGTGAATTAATTGTCATTTTCACTAATTAATGAGATTAAATTTCTTAAACTTGGTTTCAGTTTTAGGTTTGTTGCTTTCAATATGTGCATAATTAAATTTTTGGTAATTAATTATTAAAAGTATTTGATTGTCTTAGCGATTAATAAATTGTTGCAATTTAATTTAATTAAAAAATATGATATTTAAAATATTTAGTAAACATCAATTTATATCTAGTTATTATTATTTCTACAACAAGTATGTATAAAAAAATATTTTCCATCCAACTACTATGATTAAATTTACACATTAATTTTCAAATAAAATTGTAAAATTTTATGTGTAATTAAAAATATTTATTGTAAAGTCTTTTTTTTTAAAAAAAAAAGGAATTGTGCGAATTTTAAAAGAAATTAAAATAAACATATTAAATTGCTTTTGGCTAGTTAAATTTTCATGTAAATGTAATGATGATTAAAAAAATATAATTCATGTGCAAATTTTACAAAAATAATATTGTAATAATGCTCTTTAATTAAGGAGAGGTGAGATACTATAACTTTATATTATTTTATTTATCTTAATTTTATTAATTTAGATTTTTTTTTATCTTAAATCTTGAGTTCCTTTTTGCTTAAAAAAATATTAAATTCATTATAAAGAAAAACTTTCATGATATAACAAGAATAAGGGGATGTGCTCAAAGACAAATAGTAAAATTGTTATCAATATTTCAATGTTTTATATATCCTTTAATAATAAATGTTGAGATATTGGAGTCAATTAAAAAAAAAGAATAAAAACTTAGTTTCCATTTAGTTTTTCCATTTCCTAACCAATTTCATTATGTAATTTAAGAAATTTGTTGTGAAACGGTAAATGAATTCATACCCTTTCATTCAAGGCAAAGAGATGCATTTCCTAAGTTTTCAGTATACATCTATGCAAAATATTCAAGTAATGCAACAAACATGAAATTTAATTTCCATTCAAGAACATTAAAGAGATTTAAAATTTTATAATACCAAAGTTTTGTATAATTTTAATTTTTTTATAACAAATTTTATCAACACGATAGAAATGTAGAAAATAGTTAATTCTTTGATATTTTAAATAAAATACTATCACCTTATATTATTTTTATTCTACTGTTATTATTTAATATAGTTGTTATTATATAATTATTTTTATGAATACACTTTATTATTGCTATTGAGTTGGATTTTCCACAATAAAAAAATTAAGAATAATATATTGTGTACTTTTATTTTTGTTGGCATATTTATATAATGTTGATATGTATTTTTGCTAGAATTTTAATATTTATTTTTTTGAATTATATTATTATCAATACCGTTAAAATCTTATTGCTATAAGATGAAATTTGCAAAACAAAGAGGTGATCAAAACTTAAAGTTCTAAGAATTTAAATGAATTAACTAGAATTTAAAGTTCTTAAATACAATTTTGAATAAAGACCATGAAGTTTCGTATAGAACAAATCATCAAGATTTAAAGTTACACATAATAACTATAAGGATTTAAAATTTCAAGTGACAAAAAATTCGAAATTCCATATAACAACCATAAGAACCAAAACTTTAAGTTCTTAAATTAATTATTAATAAGAACCCTAAGTTATGAATAAAAATCATTATGTTAATTTACTAAATTGAAGTATAAAGTTCTGAATATAAATTTTTTAACTCTAATATGAAGTCTTAAATATAAATTTTTTTAATTAAAACATGAAATTCTTAATATAAATTACAAAATTAGAACCTAGAGTTTTAAATATATATATATACATCTTTTTATTTTTATTTTTTAAGTAGATAAAATCGTACACTCTAAATATATTAATATTTAATTTTAAATGTTTGTTCCTATTTTTAAAATATTATTTCTATAAACTGTAGCGTATGTCTTTTTAGATCTTGAAAACACCATTTTTATTTTTTAAAAAATAATTTCTAAAATAATTTTTAAAAAATAATGTATTTTTTTTTTTTCGGTCTACAAGTTTCAAAGTTAGAAACAAAGAGAAGGATCTTATTTTCAACCTTTTGAATATACCATTTCAATTTTTTATTTTTGATCACCTCCCTGTCTAAGTTTATGATATACCTCTGCCGTCTGATTTAAAAATAATTTTTGAAAAGATCTTTGCCGTCCGATTGGAATGTTAATATTATTGAATTCAGAGATGGTCATTATATGGTTGTGAAATCATACTACTTGTGACGTGTTGTAATTCTATTGGTGAAAATTTTAAGGGGGAGCAAATCCGACCAATGGCATAAGAAGAATATGATACTTACTATGCTACCAAGCACACTAGATAATACATAGTACATGCACTTTATCAATGCGGTAAAGCCTCCCCACCCACTTTCCGTTTCTTAAATTTAGTGATAACAATAATAGTAAATAGATAATTTTTAGGTCCCTATATTTATACGTTTATACAGGAAAATCACTAAATATATCTATTTATAATAAATAAGTCCCAAACTTTTTAGTAAAATAACTCAAATAGACTTTATTGTTAGTTTATGTACTCTTACATTGAAATAATTGTAAATAAAAGTTATAAAATTCATTTTAATTGATTTAAGTTTTTATATATTTTAATTATCCTAATAGATTTTATTGTCACCACTTATTATTTGTCCATATAAACCTATTTTGGTAATTTTTTAAAATTTTATTAACATAATTAAAATATTCATACAAATTTTTTCTATTTCAATATAAGATATAACAATTTATTTGAGATTTTTCAATCAAATCAGGAAAAAATACAAGTTGCTATTATTGATTATTCTTTGATTTAAAGAATCACTCTATTTTAACTAAAAACACAAATTTTATTTTAAGAAGGAATTAAATCTTACTTCTATGTTGATGAAATAAATCTCTGTTTTTGTATTTCACTTGTATTACTTTTTAAGTTTAGGTTTTTTTATGTCCAATCTCGTATAATATTTTTCATTAGCTAAGTATTGTAAGTAAATTAGTTTAGGTTGTTCTATAATTTGATAACCAGAGTTATTTTCTAAAAAATAATTACTATAAATCAAACTTAATAGAATCTAAATAATGATATAGTTTGATAATTTTAAATATTAGTCCCTAACTTTGTATGCTTTAAAGTTTCATAGTATTGGACCTATTTATTATAAATAACTAAAATAGATCTTTATATGTTGTTTCAGTAAAAATTGAAGATCTATTTGTTATTAATTTTACAAAAATATAGAAATAAAGGGTCGTCAATGCTATAATCCGTAATAAGTATTTTATTTTATTTTTTTCTAAAGGTTTTTTTTTTGTTTTCTTTAATATGTTTTTTTATACTGGTGGCTGTTCCCTTTCCTCTACTGAGAAATCATTGCATGTCTGATGTCTCCCAAAGCAACGGTTAGAAAATAAGGCATTTACATTCAATAAGAAATATTAAAATAAAAAAAATTTATCACAAGTTTTAATACAAGAAAAATATATAAAAATTCATAAAAATTTTATATTAATTACACATGTTATGTTTATTATTTTATTTTCCTAATAAGATCATGTTTGTTAATAAAATTTTCATTGCAACGAAACCAAACAAGTCATAATAATAATAATAATAATAATAATAATAATAATAATAATAATAATAATAACAATAACAACGATAATAAGTATAATATTTCTTTAATTTTACCATAAAAATAGATCATCAAAATTATATAAAAATAAATATTTTGAATTTATTTAAAAAGAAAAAAGAAAATTAAAATTAAAATGAAGAGTCAAACAGCAGAAATTAAAAAATAAAATCAAATAAAATAAAACTGCCCTACAATGTCTACTTTTCTGCTCAATAAAATCCAAGAAAACGGCTCTGTTTAGCCAATAAAAATTCAGTTTTCATTTTATTTATTTATTTATTTATTTATTTATGATTATTGTTATTATTTGGAATGATTAATTCGGGTCACTATTTAATCAAGTATCTTCCTTCTCTGATACTCAACAGCATTCTGACAGCACATCTCTGAACCATTGAAAGTGTTCCATTTTCAGTACATACTGTAGAACTCCTTTTTCATTTTCCGACCAATTCTTCTCTGGTAAGTAATCATTAACTACATCGACGCATTTTCCATTTTTGATTCTTCTGATCAGTCTTGATTGCTTTTACGCTCTTCTGATTGATAGTCAACGAGAAAATTTGCTATGTTGGTATGTATATATGTATATATGTGTGTTGAATTGCTTTTTCATGAAGTTTATATTGGAATTCATACGATCAGATGAATTGGTCAAGTGGGTTGTGAACGAATTTGGCATTCGAGTTTTTGATTAACTTTTGCATTGTACATGTAATTATGTGGTTAGTAGATAAGACATATGCGTGCATGTATGTATGTATGTATGTATGTATGTATGTGCATAACTTCTTTGTTTTTTATTTTGGTTTTTTAACTTCTTGGCAAAAAAATGTGCATAACTCTTTATTTGTTAACAGGAAAGATGTTTGCGGGGATTTTGGAGAATGGCCATGACGGAAAAGACAAGGAATTTGATAGGGTAGGCTTCTGAAAAAGTTGCAAACTGTTCTTGTCAACTTATGAAATTGCAATAAACCCTTCTCTTTGAACGTTTGAAAGATTTAAAAGATTTCAATTTTTCCATCACTTTTCATATCTAATTTTCAATTTGTGTCTGGATTAAGGTGAAACCGGCACCGCTTACTTGGCAGAAAAAATTAAATAGTGAGGAAATCGCCCTTACACAGTTTTCTTTGACTTGGAAGGAAATTATTCAGATGGTATGTTACCGATTTAAATCCTATCTTCATAGGTTTATTTTCGAGTTGGGAAGTGGTCAATGGTTATTATATTTACGCTGAAAAATCTTTGTTTCTATAGGCTCCTATAGGTGTTCGGATATTGCGTCACATCCGTCAAGAGTCTGCCAAAGGAAAGGTTTGTTCTCTTTTAATATCCTTGTCCTCCACTTTGTTGCAGTGTTTTAAACCTTCTAAGAATATTATCTATAATCTCAAAATGTTTTAAATCATTTGCTGCATGTACATCTTGGTTGCTTTTGCAGGGGGTTTTCATTAATCCATTTACTAAGCGTCATCTGACGTCTTCTCATGGCATTCCCCTTGGCGGTATTGGGTAAGTGCTTCTCCTTAGTCACATACCAGAGGGTTATTGATTTCAATCACCAAATTGCATAGCATCTGTGAACATATTGTCATGAATGGCAGTGTTGTTGGTAGATTTCTCATTGATTCTTCATATGTAGCCCAATCTGTAGCAGTTGTAGAACCTGCACCAATTATTTTGTATCTCTTCTGATATCTCTTATGTTCTGTGTTGGAAATGAAACCTGAACAGTGCAGGTAGCATTGGAAGAAGTTACAGAGGTGAATTTCAGCGCTGGCAACTGTTTCCTAGAGTGTGTGAAGATAAACCAGTATTGGCAAATCAATTTTCTGTGAGTCTCACATATCTCCTAGCCAGAGAAGAGAAACTGAAAAAAGGAGCCTCTGTTTTCTTTTGCAGATCAAATTTTATTTTTATATGTCTGCTGTTTATTTCATTATTTTAGGGTTAATGAATTTGAGTGGAATTCGCTAGCTTTTGAGAAAAATACTTGCGGAAGATTGTTGATGCATTTACTTTTGCTGATTGCTTGTCGTAAGATGCTCTTGTGCTATTTTTCTTACTGAGAAATCTGAACATCACATGCAGGTATTTTCTTCACGATCGACCGGCACAAATTATTCCAGTGTACTGTGCCCAAAGAACCCAGAGCTGCTCAAGTAAGCAGGCATTTTTTTCTTTTCTCTTTATTCATTCTCAAAAATGGTTCTTTTTATGATTCCATGAGATAATACTCTGTTGCGTGAAATTTGAGATCAAAGAAACAAGATGAATTAAAACTGAAAAAAACTTACTTGATAATTTGCATAATCAGTGATACCTCATCTGCGGGGATCAGATCTTGGGACTGGAATCTGAAAGGGAACAATTCAACATATCATGCTTTATACCCAAGAGCTTGGACTGTCTATGAGGGTAATTTTTGTTAACTATAGGTACACTTATGAGTTAAGACCGTCACTGTTTTATACACAGATCATGTTATCTGTCAATGCAGGGGAACCTGACCCAGAACTTCGCATTATTTGTCGCCAAATTTCACCTATTATACCACAAAATTACAAGGAGAGTAGCTTCCCTGTATCAGTTTTTACCTACACGGTAGGATGAGTTCTGTGTGAAATTTGTTTGTTGGAAATTTGACTAAGATTTTCTTGGTATTGAGATTAAGCAGTTAGTTTTATAATTTTTCAGCTGTATAACACTGGAAAGCTTTCTGCGGATGTCACCTTGCTTTTCACATGGGCAGTAAGTGTTTTTTCTCATCATTGCATGCAGCTCTTAGTTCATATATGTAGATCTTAGACAAGAATATGACCTCCGAAAGCTCTCAGAACTAAAGTTAAATTTGTCTGTGCCAATTCAGAATTCAGTCGGAGGGAACTCTGAATTTACTGGTCAGCACTACAATTCAAAAATGAAGTAAGAAATCTTATGTTTCTTTCAATATATATATATATTCTTGCCTTTGGTTTTGTAAATACCGAAAAGATCATTAATCCCTGTAGGACAACGGATGGTGTGCATGGGGTGCTTTTGCATCACAAGTAAGTTCCTTTCCTTTATACAGATGGAAAAAAGGAACTCAGAGACTTGTTTCGTAAAGTTCAATGACTCTATTTTATGCACCTTTGTGTAACATTTGTTATCTACTGTTACAGGACTGCAGAATGGCTACCCCCAGTGACTTTTGCAATTGCAGCACAAGAGACTGATGATGTCTATATCTCAGAGTGTCCCCATTTTGTGATAACTGGGAACTCTCGGGGTGTAACAGCAAAAGAAATGTGGAATTATTTAAAACAGGTTGGTAGAGTCATTTCTGGAATTTACACCTGCATTTTGCGGAAAGAAAGCTTACTATATCTTGACCTCGAATCCAGGAATTTATATATGAATCAAGCTTTTATGTTTCCCTTTCCATGCATGTTTTATCAACATTGTCAAAGAAAATAATGTGTATTCATTTATTGTAATAGCACGGAAACTTTGATGGCCTCAATTCTACCAAAACATTGCTGCCTTCAGAAACAGGATCATCTATTGGGGCAGCTATTGCAGCTTCTGTGAAAGTCCCACCAAATGCAGTGCGCACCGTTACATTTTCATTGGCGTGGGACTGCCCTGAAGTGGCCTTTATAAGTGGAAAGAACTATTACAAGTAAGCTGGAGATTTCCTACGAAAAATCTGGAATCAAAATTTTATCAATGTGCTGACAAGTTCTTATCAACAGGCGTTACGCAAAATTCTATGGTATTCATGGGGATGCAGCTGCGAAACTTGCCCATGATGCTATTCTTGGTAATGTTTTGATATACACTTTTTGATTAATCATTTCTTTTTGGTTTTGAAATGTGTAAATTTGAGAGGTGAATTATAAATTATTGACTCATTTTTTTTTCTTGAACATAGAGCATGGAAATTGGGAGTCACAAATAGAAGCGTGGCAAAGACCTATTCTTGAAGACAAGAGGCTACCTGAATGGTGAGATAAGATGAATTATTTTCTGATTTCTCATATTATAAGTTTTTAAAGTTTTTTTGGACAATTATTGCAGGTATCCAACAACTCTCTTCAACGAGCTATATTTTCTGAATTCAGGGGGAACAGTTTGGACTGGTATGTAGTGTCTACTCTTTTGAAATTTGATTCATCTCAATGAACATAAGTTCACTTTTTAGTTGTCGTGCAGATGGATCACCTCCTGTCCATAGTTTAGGAAGCATTGGTGATAGGAAGTTTTCACTTGATAGCTCACAATCAGATTTGAAGAGAACTGCTGATGAACCGCATCAAAACGACACTGCTGTGAATGTTCTTGAGAGGATGAGTTCAGTCCTTGAGCAAATACACACACCAATTGCTCTTAATTCTGCTTTTGGAACGAATTTACTTCAAGAAGGAGAAGAAAACATTGGTCAATTCCTTTACCTTGAAGGAATTGAATATCATATGTGGAACACGTATGATGTTCATTTCTACTCATCTTTTGCACTGATTATGTTATTTCCAAAGCTTCAACTCAGTGTTCAAAGAGACTTTGCCGCAGCTGTAATGATGCATGACCCGAGTAAGATGAGACTTCTACATGACGGACAGTGGGTGTCAAGAAAAGTTCTTGGAGCTGTTCCTCATGATATTGGAATTAATGACCCATGGTTTGAAGTGAACGCATATTGCCTTTACGACACATGTAGGTGGAAAGACTTGAATCCAAAATTCGTTCTCCAAGTTTACAGAGATGTGGTTGCTACGGGAGACAAGAAGTTTGCACAAGCTGTTTGGCCATCAGTTTATGTTGCGATGGCATATATGGACCAATTTGATAGGGACGGTGATGGGATGATTGAGAATGATGGCTTTCCTGATCAAACATATGACACGTGGTCTGTGTCTGGTGTAAGTGCTTACAGTGGAGGGCTATGGCTGGCGGCATTGCAAGCTGCATCAGCTCTGGCACGTGAAGTAGGTGACAAGGGTTCGGAGGATTACTTTTGGTTCAAATTTCAGAAAGCGAAAGTTGTATATGACAAATTATGGAATGGTTCTTACTTCAACTATGACAATAGTGGTAGCAGTACAAGTTCTTCAATTCAAGCTGATCAATTGGCTGGACAATGGTCTGTTACAACTAATGTCAAACACTTTCAAATCGTTTTTTTTTTTTTTTTTTTTTTTTGTATAATACTGCATGCAAACTGAAAACACATTTGTTTTTCTGCTGTAGGTACGCCCGAGCATGCAGTCTGATGCCGATTGTTGATGAAGACAAAGCAAGAACTGCATTAGAGAAGGTATACAACTACAATGTCTTGAAGGTGATGGACGGGAAGCGGGGGGCAGTAAATGGAATGCTACCTGATGGAAGAGTCGACACTTCATCGTTGCAGTCGAGAGAAATATGGGCTGGTGTCACGTATGCGGTCGCTGCATCAATGATCCATGAAGATATGGTCGATATGGGATTTCAAACTGCCAGTGGCATCTATGAAGCTGCATGGTCTGAATCTGGACTTGGGTAAGACAGCTTTTCCTTATATAAATGGTTTAATTTTCTATGGAGACTTTACCCCAGGAAGTTGTTTTCATTTTCTTAAAATGAACATAGACAGAAAAAGTAGTCAAAACCCCCGTTTAGGGAAGTTTTGCTTCTTGACTCTTGACAAAACATAGAGGATTCATTGACTGATGAATATTTCCGAAACCTATCAAGCTTTTTCAACAATATGTTTAACCAAAACATCTCTCCAATAACTTCCTTTGCAAGTATAAGCCTCTTGATCCTTAAAAAGGCTAGACATAACTATATGGTTTAGGTTCTATATATTAATCACATCTCGGAAATTCAGGACTATCTGCTCCAGATGTCTCTGTTCATCAATCACTAACACGTTGTTTCGTACACAGTTATGCTTTTCAAACACCAGAAGGTTGGAATGTAGATGACCAATACAGATCTCTGGGCTACATGCGGCCGTTGGCAATATGGGCCATGCAATGGGCTTTAACGAGACCCAAAACTTCAAAGCCGCAGGCAAAACCAAAAGTAGATGAAGAATCCCTGCATAGATGTCATGTTGGATTCACCAAAGTTGCAAGGCTTCTGAAATTGCCAGATGAAGAAGCATCAAAAGGTCTAATACAGTCACTGTATGACTACACTTGCAAGAGGATATTTTTGTAAATTTCATAACTTTTTTTTAACTCCTTACTGTAATTCACTTTTTTATGTACTGCTGGAGAAATGTAAGAAAACATTGGTGATATATATAGTAACATAAAGATAATTGAAATATTTATGTAATTACATTTCTTACAATAGTTTGCGTAGGTTTCCGAAGTTATTTACAAATCATTTTATGTAATAATTTTATTGAATGGGGTACATAATTTTAGTGCAGAAAATTCAATTTCAGGCTCATTTGATTTTCCAATATTCTCTTTTGAAGATAAATTTCATTCACTACCCCTAAGATTTGACCTAATTGGCATTCAGACGCATTTACTTGAAAACTATGCAAAAAACTTCCTATGAAGAGAAGATTATACTCGAAACATGTAATAATATCTAATATTATCCTCATACCCAACCCACATCTGTCTCATTTTTATATTTGTTTTTTAGAAAATAAATTCAAAACTAGGTACTCTTGTATTTTAATTTTATTTACTAAAAAATAATAAATTCCAACATATAATTAAAAAAATACATAAATTATTTTTTCTTTTAAATGTTCAACTTAAAAAAAATTTGTTAATGGGTATATAAATGGCCATGAGAAAGTATTTTTCCAATTTTTAGGGCTTTAACACCCTGTATCCGCTTCAGGTCATCCCTATATCTGGTATTATAATAATACCCACCTCTCAGTTTCAAAAAATAAACAAATATAAATAACAATAAATTAGAAATAAAAAATAAAAAACCTGGAACCTAATATAATAATAGCATGGGTCTAAGAGGAAAAACGACAATTAAACCAGAACCAACAATGATCCCTGTACTTTGGGCCACAAACCACTCAGAATTCAAAGTGTGCCAAAAAAATAAGGAAGGCAATTATTTGTCTTTCCCTGAACTTCCTCAATATAAATTCAAATTTTCCTTCGAATATTCCTTTTCCTTTCAACAGAAACTTTCTCAATATAAATTCAATCAACTGCCTGTTGCAATAAGAGAATTTACCTGTAAGGGCGGTTTTCTGTATCTCAGGGAACCGCTCTGGGCATTGGATTACGTTTTGTTTGTCGACAGTATGATTCCTAGAAGCTGGAGAATGCTGCGGTTAAGGGATCAAACTTCAAAAGTGCATACTGTGAGTTGCTAATTTGCGGCCATTTCCTTTGTCTTTTTTCGTCTATGGAGAAAGACGGGGACAAGACTCAGGGCTCAGGTTCTCAAATTGGTGACCGGGTGAAGTAAAAAAATGGTTGGTTCAGGATCATTTTAACCTTAACAACTCGAATTAACAACTCGAAATACGAGTTTTATCTTAATATGAGTGTTTAGGTAACAATATATAAAGAATAAAATTAAAAGAAAATATTTTATTGAACGAAAAATTATTCTAACAATTAGTATAAACTCTTTAAAAAATTTAGTGTTACAAGTTAATTCAAATAAAAAAAATAACTCTTAAATAAAAAAATTAAGAATTAAATAACTCTACAATATGTCATTTTTTTAATCAAAGAAATCAAAGTGAAACTAAAATTTGATTTTGATAGAGTTATTAGAAATGTTGTTGAAAGTGTAACTTATAAAATATTTGATAATATGATTAGAGTTGACCATAAGATAGTGTTTAAAGATGAATTTTAAAAGAAAATTAAAAATATGTCAAAAATTGTACAAAAGGTAATATGTGATTTTAATTTAAAAATTGAGCATGTATAAAAAAATTCAAGTTGAAGACCCGCCTATTATTTACATGATTCTACCTATTTATATCGAAGACATAAAAATTATTTTTGAGAAAAAATTGGTTACAAAAACAAATTCTATTTTTAAATTTTTCATAACTCTTCACAATTCTCATTCAACGTACTCACCAATTAAATTTTCTTTTGTGAGGGAAAATCTGGTTACATGGAGAAGCTAAAAACAAAGTGTTGTGGCAAGAAGTAGTGCTGAAGCAGAATTTCACTTCGTGGCACATGGATTTTGCAAAGTGTTATGGATCAAAAGACTCCTAGAAGAGTTGAAAGTTTCTATACCAACTCTTATCAAAGTTTATTGTGACAGCAAAGCTGCAACTTCTATAGCTCACAATCTAGTTCTAAATGACAGAACAAAGCATGTAGAAGTGGACAAACATTTCATCAAGGAAAAGATAGACAATGGCGTGATATGCATGTCTTACATACCCCAAACAACTGACATACTCACCAAAGGACTTCCTAAGGCGTAGTACGAGAATTTAGTTAGCAAGCTTGCCATGAGTGATATTTTCATACCAGCTTGAGGGGGAGGATGAAAGATTTCTTAGAATATTTGTAATTATGTACCATATCTGATTAGATGCTATATTTAGTTAATTGAGAGATTTGCAGGCTGGGGTAGAAATCTTAGAAATCAGCTTTCATTTTCTTCTTAATTAGGGAGATTAGTTGCCTCTTTTGCTTCTTGGAAGAGAACTTTAAATACCTGTACATCAATACAATAACTATTCAACCTTTTCTTCATAGTTTATTCTCTGTTTTTAGTTCTGGACACTTTGCAGGAGTCCAAGTAGTTCCAAGCTGTAAATAGCATTAGCTTCTCACCTTAACGGTTTCCGCAAATTCTTCTGTCTGAAAATAGCAATATACTGACAATAATCAAGAAAAAATGATGAACAATAAGCATCATATTTTCACCACACAACATCCTGAAATAGACAATGTGTCAAAGAACCATGGAGCATGTTTGTATCATATACAAATGGAAGAGAAAAATATCTTCACCGCAAGTAACATTACAACTGACAAAATATATAAATCATAAGTAGAAAGAATATGACCATGAATATTAGTAGCCCATGGAAGATTTCCGAGCTCACTAAACTAAAATAGAGATTGTCAACTAATTCAATAAGTAAAAAAGTAACAAGAGTTTTTGAGTCTTCCATGAAATCGCATACGAATTTTGCTTCTTTCATGTTTCCATGATAGTAATAGCACATATATGGATATTTTTGGACCAAATACACAAGGAATTACTACATATAACTACAAAGAACACTAGCCTGATTATAGAGAGTGCCAGACTACATAAACTATATCCAGAAAAATAAAATTTGCTATAAATGCAAACATTTCAACATAATGTAAACAAAGACAAAGAACTGGGGTTACCTTTGGCAGAATTTAGTCCCATTTCAGGACCTAATGTAAGCGAAGAACCATGGCGATTATTAGCAGCATCTGCTGATTAAAAATTACCAGTTAAATATCACAGGAGCATGCAACTTCTTTTCTTTCCCCAGCTCAAAAAATATTCATTTGACAGAACAAAATCTCTAAATAACTTCAAACTTAAAAAAATTAGCAGACCCTAATGAATTAAAAGTTCACCATTTAAAATAATCAACCAAATACTGTTACAAAGGACCTGCAAAATCCCAGTTTTTATTTTCTTTTCTAGGTAAATTGTGTTACTGCTAAGATTATGACAGTAAAAGTAAAAAATAGAACAAAATTATCTTGTCCCATCTATAATATAAACAATAAAAAGTTCTACGATAAAGCTAAGCATGCAGATTAACAAAATTTTGAGAGTAAAATTACATTAGATGATACTTCATGTTATCTTCCCCTACAAATTAGTGTTCAAATGTCAACAAAAAGAAATATGAATATCATGAGTTAAAAACTAAAGGACATGTACAATAACTCAGAAAATGAACAGATTTATACATCAGATACAGCATTGGTCTTCAGCAACTGGTGGAGCCAGGCATGTCTGCAATCTCAGCCTTGCATGTTTTCCGGTTGTGACCTAGACTGCCACACCTCCCACATTTACGTACTGTTTTCTCTTCACTTTGCAACTGTTTTCTTTTCTTCATAGGATGCTCACATGAACGAAGTTTAGATGGTGGTAAGATGATACGGTTTCTGACTGCCTCTGAAACATCCCATTCCTCTTGAATACCAACTGGGTAAATAGACTCTGCATATGCAGCCACCAAAGCCTCAGAACTGTAGAAGGCTGAACATAAAGTGTAACAGGAAATGTTACCAAATCTGCATACTGCAAGGGCATGCTCGCATGGTAGCTGTTCAAGTTGTAGTTCTTGACAACTGCACGTCCTATCATTCAAGTTAACCTTGTCATCAAAAAATCCGTCTTTGACAATGAATTCATGCAGGTCAGTCTCTAAGACATGATATGAAAGAGACTTGTCATGCCTTTGTTGGAGTTCAACTTCAGCCCAATTTGTCAACTGACTATTCATATTGATAGCTTCATTCCGACGTTCCCAAAACAACAACTGCAGTATCTCCCTAATGTGATCCACTAGTTTAGTAATGGGAAGCTCTTGGGCATCTTGTAGAATAGCACTCATGCACTCAGCTGTATTAATACTCATAATACCATACCTTCTTCCATCGAAATGAGCACGTGCCCAATTTTCATACCCGATCTCAACAAGATACTGATCAGCTCTTTGATCAACCTTACGAATTTCAGCCATGAAATCATTGAACTCTGATTGACGATACAAAGAAGCTGCTTTAAAGAAAAGTTCGTGCACATTAACATCTTTGAATTTGGCCTTAAGCTTCTGTCCAATGTGATATACACAGGCACCATGATTTGCATTCGGGAAGACACTTGTAATGCCTTTTCTTATGCTAATATTATCATCAGTTATAAATACAAGATCTTCAACATCACCCACAGAATCCCTAAGCTTAGTGAAAAACCAATTCCACGATACATCATTCTCGGAGTCACCAATACCAAATGCTAATGGATATGTCTGATTGTTTCCATCTTTGCAAACAGCCACAAACATGATACCTCGGTATTTTCCTTTGAGGAATGTCCTATCCACAGCAATTACTGGTCTAATTGAGGATCTAAATCCACGGATAGAACTACCAAGCGCCATAAAGAAGTACTTGAAATGGTTCAGTGAATCAGTCTCTATGTGTGTGACAGTACCTGGATTTTTCTTTTCAAGCATTTCACAATAAGCAGGAAGTAAAGAGAAAGATTCATCAAGTGAACCCTTTACTGACTGCAATGCATATTCTCTGGCCCTCCAAGCCTTATCATAACTTATGTTCACACCAAATTGTTTCAGGATATCTTCCCTTATGCTACCAGGTCTGTATGACCGTGCAACACCATCACACCTAGCCTTAATACACTTGCCAATTAGCTTTGAACTTGCTTGTCGGTGATTTCTATGACGAATATCCAAAGAGCATGTGTGTACAGGATAATACTTTCTTACTTGGAAAAAATCAGAACCTTTCAACTTTGCAGCACGCAGACGCCATTTGCAATCACCAGCAATGCATTTGAGAACCAAAATGTTCTTTGAAGACCGCATCACTCGATACTCAAAGTTTTTCTGCAAAGCCAGCAGGCTGATCTTTGTCTGCAACTCGTCCTTGTCTTTGAACAATGCTTTTACATACACACCATCATTGTGACCACTGTGATTCACAAGGTCTGATGATGTGAATTTTTCAGTACTTCGAACAGCATTAGGATCTGCCACAACTTTCTTGCTGCTAGCCAATAAACTAATTCTAGGCATTCTATCCTTATAGGCTGGGCGGCTGCTTCGAGAGGAAACACTTGGCGGTGATTTATTGGGTTGTGCAAGTGGCGTATTGGGTACTTCATCATGAGGCACTTCAACCTCATTTGGCAAGTTATTGGGACTGATACCCTCCGCATCTGCATTACCTAATGGTTCTACTTGATCAAAAGTTGCAAGCACCTCCTCCCTAGGACCAACACCAGGTGGATCGTTTTTCAGCTTTGATAGCTCATCAATGCAGTCCTTCACTGGCCTGCACCCAGACAAAGATTCAATGGTGACATACAATGGAGTTCTTGCCACACGATTTTCAGCCATGAAGAATCGCACATCTTCATCACCAGTTATCTCTGTGGGTGGCAAGGGTTCTGGTGAATTCCATGCGAACTTCATTGTAATTTTGGATTCTAACAAATTGACATTGATAATTCGGCCTACAGTTTTCAACATGTCCTCATAACTCGATGAAGGGGGCAGCATAACTCCCTTACATTCACGGCCATTAAACTTATATTTACCATCCGTGTTCACCCATTCCCCATCAAACACAACAGGAAAACGAACCAGATCCATTAGGCTGACACAAGTACCAAAAATACAGTTAGTTATAGCAAATTCACACCAGTTAATAGCAAAGCCACATATCAACACCATCATTACAAAGAAGCTGCATTCCCTCGTTGTTTGACAAGAATTCGAAAAGCCAAATCACGATACTTTCAACCAAAGAGCTACACTCTTCACAAGCATTTCATCAAGCACTTTGCAAGCATAACAACATTCTCCACTTTGCATACACAAAAACCCCATTAATTCAACAAAAGCCCATAACCCACAAAAACTTTCGAAGTTAAACAAAATTTATAAATATATATATATATATATAAATAAAAACAGCTTTAAAAATTGGGAAGAAAGGCATACCAAAGAGTTAAACAATGCAGAGCTCTATTCTTGATTTTCCGTCTTCAAACGAACATGGGTAAAACTTTTTTACTGAAAATTTTGGGAGGTAAAACCTCTGTTCAATTAAAAATCTTCGAAACAATGTGAGCGGCAGTGTGATTAAATTGTGTTATAGGGTTTTCTCCGTTCAAATCCAGACATTTTGAGCGCTCTCCGAAGGGTTTTTTTTCCGGGTTGGGAACAGAACGGTTCGTTTCGACTATCTGTTGAACTTAACTTTCATTCGAGGGTAATATCGTGCTTTTGTGTCAAAACTTTGGTTAGTTTAACGATTTTCAGTTTGTTATGGTCAAAATTTTCTTTGAATACTAAATAAACTGGTTATTTATATTTTATTTTCATGGCTACAATACATTGAATCTGTGGTCACATTCATTTTTTTGCAACATTAAATTCCAAATGCCATATAAAAGTTGAAATCGTAATAAACATATAAAACCAATTTTAGTTTGTATATAACAATACATAAATGTATTGTTTCAATCCCTGATATATTGAATATATTATTACATCTATTATACTTTTTTGTAACATAAAATTTGAAATATGATACCAAAAAATTAAAATTTTAACATAAAATATGACATTTAAGATAAATTTTGATTCAAAATTTAAAACATTTAACAAAATAATTGAAACAATGTTGCTAGGCGAAATCACTTAATTAAACGTAGTAGATGTAATTTCTTAGTGTCAATAAACATGTAACATAAAATTTAAAGGGAAAACAATTTTTATGTAACATTACATTGATGTAACATAGTCAATTTCTTTTACCTCTTTGATATCTCTATTCTTATAAAATAAGTTACAATAATTTATGTGATGCATCGAATTAATATCGTTATGTTTTATGGTATGATAAAATTTACACAATTTTTTTAATCAATTATATTAAATATTAAGAAATAAACACATACAATTTATTTATTAAATTTTAAAATTAATTTATCTGATTGTATTGATTTATTTCATGCATTTATTATTATTAAATGCCTTTAATCATTATCTAAGTCTAAAAGATATTAAATGTTAAAATTTAACTACTGAAAAAGGTTTTAAGTCAAGTGTTAACTTAAAAATTATAATATAATATTAATATTATAATTTTTAAAAAATATTGAAAACTAATGATATTGTCACACACATTACTCTCATAAAATAAATTTTGCATAAATTCAATTTAATACCTAATATTTAGATAATTTTTGGATATTGAGATTTCTTTTAAGAGGAGAATTTATAAAATTAATTGATGAATATCATAGCAACTTAATTTACATGACGCTTATAAAGAAACACATGATACATGAATTTGTATGAACATCCTCTACATTATAATAGTGTTAATCTTATTTAGGATTTTATATGTACATAAAATTACTGCCAAAATCAAATTAGAAAAAATAAATAATAATATTTTTTAGTATGATATGAAATATTGAAGGAAATTAAATAATGAATTTAACATTTTTGTATGTTATATTCATTATTAGAGTGGATAATATCTAATAAGAAAGACAATTTATTAGATTGATATGAAAGTTGATTGTAATTAGAATTATTAAAAAATTATGAATATTGATTTGCGTAAAAAATTATGGGTATTATAGGTGTTTTTTGAAAAAACCGGTGGTAAATTATGGGCCCGTTTAATATGTAATTTAGAAATTATTTTGAGAAATCAGGACCCAATTCAAAAGGTTGGGTTATAATTTTAATATTTAAAAATTTGTTTGATATAATATTTGAAATTGTATCTAAATTTTAAAAAATAGAAAATGTTTGACATAATATCTACAAATAAAATAAAAAATAATATTTATTTGCTTGAATATATTTTTTAGAACAATTTATATCAAAATTTTTAATAGTAAGTAACAGTTAATTACTCTAAACTATTATTTTAAATATATTAATGCAAATTATTGGATAAAAAATTTTTGTCACTTCTTAATTTTACTATGATAAAATTATATGAAGTACAATAATATATATATATAATTATATAGATTGTCAAAAATTCAGTAATTTGTTATTAGTTCAATAATAAAAATTCAATCTCATGTACTCCAAAGTTTGACTAAGATCATATATACAAAATAATTATGTCCAAAAATTAATAACGAGAATATCTTTTATCAGCCATCACTCTTTATCAAGTTTTTTTTTTTTTTTTTTTCTAAAAACTTCTAAGAGATTATATATGTATATATAATTTGTCATATAAATTTATTACTAACAAATTATACATAATTTATTTGAATAAAAAAATTCATAATATTAATAAAAAATTTTGATTAAAATGTATCAATAAAAGAAAAAAAATTTGTAATGTATGATAAAAACTTTTAAAAGATAACTAAATAATGAATGGAAAGAGTAGGAGATAATAATAAATTTATATTTTTTGTTAAAGATAACGTAAATAAACATTGTAGATGAAATATTTTAAAATTTTAAAAATTAAGACTATATACAGTAAATTTATCAAAATATGAAATAAAATTTCCATAACCTAATTAGTTACACTCAAATAAATTCAAATTAATATTTAAATCAAATTGAATTAATCCAATTCACATTAAGTCAATCTTTTTAAAAGTTTGGTTCTTTCATAATTGATTAGTTCAATTTTCAATCAAAAGTCGAACCAAATTTTAACCTACTTACCCCAAATTTTATCTGCAAGCAAATGTTATATCATTTGATACATCGACTTTACATACAAAATTAGATTTTCGGTGAATACATAAAATCCTAATTTATATATATAACTTAATTATTGTAATAACTTTTTATATAAACTTTTTAAAAACAAATATGGATGATCTTTCCAAAATATTCCTAATTTGTAGCTACATGTTGAATTTCCAAAATTTATGATTAAACCCTTTAATTTTGACCAAGATAGATTTGTTATTAAATTAAATTACAATGGATCTACAATATAATTCTTTTTGTAAAAACAAAATCAGTTATATATTTCAATTTATTAATTACACATTCTAAAAATTAATGTAATAATATTTTAGTTTACAAAATTGAACAAAATAACAAAACAGAACTTAATTTGTTTAATTTTAATATTATAGTTTTTGTCCTCGCCTTCTAAATTTTAACTCAATTTCATTACTAGTACCAAGGATAAATGAGTAAGTAAATCATATTCCAATTTGTTATTTTGTTAAAGTTTAGAAAAGAAAAAAATTTATCCCATTTAATTTAATTTTTTAAATTATAACACATCAATTAATAAATATAATAGAGATTAGAGAATATGTAATAATCTTTTTTAGAAGAAAAAGTACCACAAAAAAATTTGAAAATAACTATAGCATCAAACTAACCTTTTTTTTCTTTTTTTTTTAAAAGAACATGTTTTCACTTGTATCAGCTTATCTATATATTCATTAATTTAAAATTAACCAATTATAAAAGTGACAAAAAAAATTTCATACAACAATCTTATATTTAATACCCAACTAGTGTTACCGATCGTTGTATAATTTTTTAATATTTTATTTAAAACTGAAAGTTATAAATCAATTAAACATCCTCACATGACAAATACTATTTAGTGTAACGTGTAGCACTAATACATCATATTCATGAGATGATAATTGATGGGACGATAAAATTTATACAATTTGTTTAATCAATTATATTAAAAATTAAGAAATAAGTATATACAATTTATGTAACTATGTTAATTTATTCAAATGTTTATTACTATTAGACACGTCTAATCGTTATATAAGCCCAAAAAATATTTGAATTTTAAAATTTAAATACGATGTAATTTTTAAGTCAAGAACTAACTTAATAATTATAATAATATATTAATATATATATATATACATATATGTATATAAATATATATATCTTCCTTTAAATAAATTTTGGGTAAATTCAATTTAATACCTATGTTTGGATTATTTTTGGATATTAAAATTTCTATTGTGAGGAAAATTTACAAAATTAATTGATAAATATCATACCAACATAATTTACATGATGCTTTTCCTTTTTATTTATAAAGAAACGCATGCATGTATGAATTTGTATGAGCATCTTCTACATATTAGCATTCATCTTATTACGATTATTTATAATTTATGTACACAAAATCACTGTCAAAATTAAATAAAAAAAAAAGATAATAATTATATTTTTTAAGTATAGTATGAAATATTGAAGGAAATTAAATAACGAATATATTATTTTTGTAAATCATATTTATTATTAGAATTGATGATACTTAAAAAAAATGAAATTTTGTTTGATTGATATAAATCTTTATTCTTACTAATTTTCGTGAAAAATCAAGGATATTACAAATATTTCCGAGAGGAAAATGGAAGGTTATATCTTCAAAATTATTTTTTAAAAATTTTTAATAAGACCATATATTTACTTATTAAATAACAACTTTTAATTTAGACATCCAAACATATTGTATTATATGAAATTGAAGTTTGTTTAATTATTTTTCATGAAAATTTTGGTTATTATTGACTTTTTATCAACATGACATATTAATTACATTTCCTTTAATTTGAATTGAAGATATTAACATTTGCAGTAATATATGGAGAAATCTTGTAAATGTAATCAACGGTTTTTTTAAATAAAATAAAGT
The DNA here is from genome assembly GCA_022749755.1 of Azadirachta indica. NCBI lineage: Eukaryota > Viridiplantae > Streptophyta > Magnoliopsida > Sapindales > Meliaceae > Azadirachta > Azadirachta indica. Next base: position 3,714,890 of record CM040444.1, on the reverse strand, counting down.
TTTTTTATTTACATTAATATTTTTTAATTTCATGGTATATCTTTATTTTTTTGTTAAATAGTAATGAGATCAAGTTTAATAGTTAATATTGATTTATTAGAATTTAAATTTTAAACGTTAATATTTCTAAGTTACTTTTTTTTTAACTTTTCTTTTAGAATAAGTTTTACATAAAATCAATATATCTTATCATCTGTATGTTCATTTCATTTAAAATTAATCAATTAAAAAAGTGAAATAAAATTAATACAACTATCATGTATATTTAATATGTAGTTTTAATCGTTTGTAAACTATGATATAATTTTTTAATATTTTTTAATAAAATTTGAAGTTATAAATCAATTAAACATCCTCATAAGAGAAATACTATTTAGTTTAACGTGTAGCATCATAACAAAATAAAAACCTACTTGAATCATTTATAACAATAGATTCCTCCCATTGGCAACGACCCACATGAAACTAAACGATGTCCAATTACTTTAGGAACCTGTTTGTTAAAATAACCAACGTACGTGTTTAATTGTTATTTTAGAAAAAAATCAAGGACCTATCCGTTGTTATCCTGTCCCGTACTTTTTCCTCTGTTTCCAATCATGATATACTTTTAGGAAAGCATCCGTAGTGTACTCTGACCATACCAACCCACTGAATTAGCTTGCAAACTAAAGCATTCTTAAGTTCTGAGTTAAATTACATTTTTTCTCGGCAAGATTGCAGTGGCTACACGAAAGCTCACTAATTGCTCCGTAATTCTCACCTTCTTGAAGTTCCAAGGTATGATCTTTACATTGCTGAAATGGGTTCCTCGAAGTTAAAAGGTCTGCTGCCTTTGCTTTGTCTCAAATGGGATTTTTTTTTTTTAATTTTTTGTGTTCCTCAGGATCAAGTTTCAGATAACATATTGATGTTGAGACGCATTTGGAGTTCGTGTAAAAGTTAAAACTTTTTTTTTTTAAAGTTTTTCTCTGCAACGGGTATCTCAGTAGCTCAAGTGTTTGCTGTTTACTTCTCAACTCCTCGAAGATCAAGGGTATCACCTTTACATTGTTGAAATGGGCTTATGGAAGTTTAAAGGTCTGCCTTTTGCTTTGTCTCTAGTAGGTTCTTTTGCTTTTCTTGTTATTTTTTCCGTTTTTCGGGTTTTCAAAATCAACTTGTAAACAATATTGTTATTGACAATCATTTGGAGGTCACGTAGAAGCTAGAATTCTCTACAGCAGGTGTCTCAGATGCTCAATATTTGCTCCATAAGTGATTCTCGGCTTCATGAAGTTCGAAGATATGATTTTTACATTGTAGAGATGGGTTTCTGAAGTTTAAAGGTTTGCCTTTTGCTTTATCCCAAATGGGTTTCGACTTCTGCTTTTGTTTTTTTCTCTGTTTTTTGTGTTTCGAAAATCAAGTGTCCGTGAGCATACTACTGATAGTTAAAAGCTTAAGCCTTCAGTTCCCTTTTTGTCTGTTAGGTTTGAAGACTCTGTTTTTAGCTTCTTCTCTGCAAATGTTCATCTCAAAAGCTCCATATTCCTATTTTAGTTCTAAGTTTGTTACAGCAGGTTAAAGGCCCTCCACTTCTTCTGTTTCTGGAATGTGTTCTTTTTTCTTTTCTTTTATTTTCTGTTTCTTGTTTTTGTATCTTGAGAAGGAAAAAAAAATGGTATTCCATAGAAAACTTGGGTTTTTCAAACAAATTTTTGAATCATTAATAAGGCATTTGGAATTATTTAATGAATGTTTGCAACTTTTTATATTTTTAGTTAAATTTTTAAAATTAGGGTAATATTAGACGACTCCCTAATGTTAAGATTATTTTTCAGTTAGATGGCCAGATTGTGAAATAGGCACACACACACACATATATATCCCCTCTTATTTTCTTAACAACTCTGCATTTGAAGCATTTAAAAAAATTTTTAGACAAATTCTTAGTAACTATACATCCCTATTTCTACTTTCTCTGTATGTGACTTTCTTCCTCATTAACAACACTGAAGGTTCATTTTCCAACCTCACCTTTTTTCTTTGGTCACATGATTTCATTTTGTTATGAAATATGTTACCATTTTTCCATTGAGATAATTGTGGTTGAATTGAAAATGTGAAAAAAATTGATTTTGGTTGTGGAAGTATTGGAAGTAGAATTCTTGAGCGTGGGAACAAACTAAATCAACCATGCATCTAAACAAATTGCAGAGCATTTATAAGACATTTGCCTTTGTATCATGTTTATCAAATCCTCTAAACATTGATCTCTTTGACTACTTATTCATTAGTGTTTCCATCTAGTTCCATAATCTGTTCAAGTAAAATACATTAAAGAGGTTAGTTTCGGCTAAGCTCTTTCTTATTGTTGGGAATGATTTTCACAGCGAAAGATCTATAAATATTTTGGTTGTTTTGAATAGTTTCCATTACAACACTATACATTAATGTTTACTATTGAACTTGTAGAGCATTAGTTATAGAACTCTTGAGTTTTGATTTTTTGATTTGTCTTTTTTTATGATTTTCCTTAAATGGCTTTTTGATAATGCATTGATCATGGCAAAATTTAACTTCAAGAGAAAGCTTTGCTCATTGATTTCACTGATTTTGCATGTGTTTACGGATATTATCTAAGGGGAATTAACAGATATTTCCTTTGAGATATGAGAAAAGTACACTTGGAAATGTTTGGGAAAGGGCACACATTCCTCCTTAAATACACACTCCACTACACGATCATCCTCACAAATTTAACCCAGAAACTCACATCTCACAAAATGAAGCATTGCAACAATCATTCATCCTTCGACGTTAGTCTGCTACCCTTTATCAATCTTGTTGAAACAACAAACAACGAGATTAATAGATATTAGAATGACTAATCTTGTAAATTAAGCACAGAAGTTGTTAATATCTACCTTATTAGCAACCCTCAGGAAGGGGAATGTTGCATTTAGGAGGAAGAGACAAGGCAAGATCAGGATCAATACCCAAGAGCAGACAACATTGGGGAGCCTCTATATTCACACAAGCAAACCAAATCAGCCTCAGAAAGAGCTTTGCAACAATCAGCCGACGGAGGAACTGGGTCTGGTTTTGTCACAGATGGTTTACAAGCTGAAAGGCCATTCTCGTCCATCTTGCACAAAGTTAATGCCTTGGAGGTTTCAGCCATAGCAGAAACCATTATCACCAGCAACAACAAAACCATAAACTTGTTTGCCATCTTCTCCATTTACAGATAAAAAGTTAGCTACTAGCTGCTGCTGCTGCTGTTAATCTACTCAAGTTTGTGCAAAATGCAAATGGGTGTGTGATTATATAGAGAATAGGAGAGCCAAAATATGGGAGTCCGTGAATTAGAATTGGCAGCATGTGAGTCACGGGTGAACAAAATATTGTTTACTTTATTGCGTATGATTGGTTTGATATTGCTATTATTGGTTGGTTTGTTTTTTTGTTTTGAATGCGTGGTGTGAAAGGGTGCCACATGCATATATAATTAATTAAATAGCATACATATGTATAATTAGATGAGAAACTAGGAATTAAGCATATCTGACCTGACTCAGCAGCTAACAAACTCATCATTAGGCATAGCAAAGGATTAATGTATCAGCTAACAAAGCAATTTCCATCGCACAAATACGACTAATAAGTATGAACAGAGAATAAAAAAGCAAGCTCAGCAGGTTCCAAACTCGTCATTGAGCATGAGAAACTAATCTGAACTTAGGAGATCATAGATTTGAAGAAGATTGAAAGAGAAAAAAAATCGAAGAAGGAAGAGAAAAGTTTGGCCTAATCATTTTCGGATAAAATTGAACCTCATAAAATTGGGCCTTCTCTCTATAAGAAATTTATATAATTCACATGCAATCAACAAAAAAGGATTCCATCTGCTCAGAATTTGGTTGACTATTTGGGCATTTCATTGATGGAATTCCTAAGGTGATTTCTGTCAACCAAGAAGCAAGAAAGATTCCAAAGCTTTATCCTCTCCCAAAGAAAATTTTTCATACTTGAACACAAAATGTTGTCTATCCAATTAATTTTCATATCCAGTGCATGTATAGATTCTCTCAAATTTCAATCTAGAGCATGCATTATTTACTATTACAACTGAATAAAAATGTTAACGATTGGTACTTTCAAACGCAATCAATCCTTAACTTGGATCTTTCCTCTATAACTTTTGTCTATTTTATTTGTTTAAGTTACTATTTATATTTTTGTGATGGTAGTATTAAAATATTAATTAATGATTACTAAATTATGTATGCAGAATGAAAATCAAGAGAAAAAACGATAATGATGAGGATAAAAAGAATTCGAGCTTGAAAAAAACATGTTCTTTTATTGAGTTTTTACAAGTTATTGCATATTCATTTAATCTAAGCTTGCTGGGTTTTACACTTATTAATTTGAATTTAAAAAGTAGAATATCATGGGAATTTGTTAACTCATTAATTATTATGAAATAAACATGAAAAAGGAAGATATAAAAGTTGACATAGATGATAGTAATTATATTTTAATTTTTATATGTATGTTTATTTATATAAAATTTCATCTAAAGTTTACTATATATATATATTTTTAATATTTTTAAGAAAGGAAAAATTTAGGGTTATGTTTCCAAGTATAAAAAGGATAAGGATAAATATAATGCACGTGGTTAATATTGATAATAATAAGGAAGAAGAATATGTTGGAGAAAAAAAATTAAAACATTGCAACAAGATGTGTTCCAAATTATTTTGCAATAACAGGGGCTAAATTGACAAAGGAGCTAGAAAAAGAAAGTTATGAAAAAGTTAGGATGTGAAAATCTTTTGAACATAAAATATGATCAATTAAAACGATATTTGTGTCCATAATTAATAATTAAAATATTTGATCTGCTTACTTTTAGTATAAATTTGTATGAAAATTAATCAATATTTCTTCTAGTCTTTTGAATATGCTATAGGGATTCAAAATGGCATAATAGATGTAGGTGTAGGTGTGGATTTTGATAGTGTATGTAGATCAATTGAAAGATAGTTGGACGAATATTTGGTAAATGGAAATGAGGTAAATGATGACTTCAAATTGAAGAAATTTTGCATTATTTATTATTGGGATACTATTATTGCTTAAATGAAAGTGCTTTTGAGAAGCACTTTTTATAATTCCACTACTAAGAACGCCAGGAGAGAGTTGGTATGGAAGTGCTTGTATTGTATAGTTCGGATGATAATTAGAGATGGGTGAGATTAAGGAGTTAGTTAATGCTCGTTATTGCCGTTGCTAGCTATTAATTTGCACCTGAGAAACCAAACCAACAGACTTGTTTTGTATGTCTATCGTGGCATTTGCTTGACCAATCATTGTGTTACACATAGAAACTTAAATTCTTAATTTCCTAAATTTATTATTCTTTTAAAAAAAGCTCTCTCTCTCTCGTCTCATTTTATATTCAAATTAAAATTATACATAAATTTTAAAAAAATAAAAAATAGATTGATATATATTAAGAAAAATACCTCTCTCATTATGAAAATTCCAAAATGTGATTATTTACATTGCTAGCTATTTGTATTTATGTTTTCTATTTACATACATCAAATTATATCTACTTATCTTTCAATTAAATCAAGTCCAATTATGGAGTCTATAAAAACATTTTTAATTAAACTCAAATATTATTATTTCTATTTCTAAAATATGGGTATCAATTTTTCACTACATATACCAAATTCCAATACAATATATATGTAAAATCACTTGTCATTATATATACCCATAATGTTTTTAGATCCTTATCTTTTATATGTTTTTAAACTCTTATACAGTTTTAATATCACATAAAATACTTTGTTATATATAATTTTAATTAGATTATTTTTTTATATTGTTATATTTTTGTGTTAGAAAACTCATAAAGATTTTTACGAATGGTAAAAACATATTTTTTATTAGGGATGAAGCACATGAGTTGTGCATTGTTGTAGTCTTTAAAAGATACATAGACACAAAACTACCATAAGTGATAATAATAAACTATGAAAACTTGAGTTACATTTGTATATCTTAATGTTGAAACAAAAAAATTGTTTTTAAAAATTTATTTTTTGTTAAAATAAAGATCGATCATTCTTTATTATCATTAATTTTCTAAATTTAAAGACTAAAATATTGAAGGAAACTAAAGAAAAATATTTATCATATACTTATTATATTTATTATTATTTTCGACAAAAATAAGAGTTTTCAAGTTGTCTTATTTAATTTTAAAAAAATATAAGAAATATCAACTATGAAAAATATAGACTAAATAATTGATGCCGGAATGGAAAATGAGAAGTATTAATAACAAATAAAAATTATCAATTATACATACGCAATTTCAATTAATTTATAAATAAATTTTTAAGAATACATTTAATAGGTAATTGGTATAAAAAAATATAATGTAATTAATTATGATTAATTTGAATTATTATTCTTGTAAGTTTATACAATTAATTCTATTAATATTATATTTGAGAATTTAATTTATTTTATTTGAGTATAGTTCTAATATTGATCTATTTTAAATAAAATTGATATTCCTTTTACTTTAACTTTATTACTTTATAAATAATGTATTATAAAATTGACTTTCACATGCTATTGAGAAAACTTAAATTAAGTGTAAAAATACCAACCATCCCACAAAAGGAATATGAGCTGTTTTCTTAAAACTAAACCATTTCATTTAAAATGAATAATATAGGATATAAGTGTGAAATGCTAAATATTAATAAAAGATATAATAAGTCTTATTAACAATATTCATATAGTTGTTTAATTTCACTTTTAAAATACAGTAGAGCAACAATAATTACAAGAAAACTCTAAATAATTTCCACAAATGATCATTCAACATCATATTTTAATAAATGGTCATTTGGTAATAGGTTCTTTAACCCTCATTTATATACAAAGTAAAAAAAAAAGAAATAATTGTTTTAAGGCATGCTAAAATGAGAAACATACAACAAAATAATGTTTATTAAAGGTAAAAATATTTTATCCCTAATATTTGAGCGAATAAAAAGCATAAAAGATTTTCTTATGACATTACATAAATCTCACATATATTTAACATTAATTTATAACGAGTGTTGATCGTTGAGTAATAATTTTTACAAGTTATTTTAAACTATTTAAAATAAATTAAAATATTATAATTTGTCATATTATATGATCCTACTCGTATGATTCTTCCTAACTTCTACATGTAACAAGTGAATATAATTACACAAGTTCAAGTTTCCATCACTTTCTCAGCAAATAATTACCAGTGAAATTCAAATTAATCCATTTTCTATTAAGAGTAAAGAAGTTAATTTTCTTACAAAGTTTCAAATACACTAATATGTTTTTGGAAAATAATTTCTACTTCTTACTGTCTACCTTGACCATAGACATCGGTGCTACACCCGACAGAACAATTGCACCTTTTGCACTTCTCTGTTTCTCTGAAAACGTTCTGAAACTTTGTTTTCAGCTTTTTCTTTGCAACGGATATCTTTAAAGATCAATATTTTCTTTGTTATTCATAGCCTCTTGGAGTTCTAAGGTATGATCTTCTTGTTTAAAGTTTTGCTTTTGGCTTTGTTTCAGATGGGTTTTGTTCATGCAGAATCATGGTAATTTTTTTTTTTTTAATACATGCATTTTAACATCAAATGGGTTTTGCTTTCGTTTTCAGTTTATGTTTTCTGTTTTTCATAGTTTGAGAAGAAAAGAGTCATGGTACCACAAACACAGAAAGTTTTGGAGAGAGACTGCACTAAAGCTGATAACTTTATGATAAAAAATGTTGTTTTTTCTTGTAGCAGTAGGGATTTTTGATCATTCCATGTTCAAAGTAGTGTTTTTCGTTCAAAGTTTTTGCCTTTTCCATAATTATCCTCAAATGAGGTTATGGTAATGCATTGATCATGGCAAAATTTAACCTGAGAGAAGCACTTTGTCACGGCCTCACTCTCTTCACTCAAACTCTTATTGCTCTCTCTTCTATTCATAAGCTTCCGATTTAGCGCATTGCGGGTGTTGAAGGCTTGCTTAGTGAGCGGAGTTGCTAAGCGCCGCACTCTCTTCACTCGCTTCGACCGTGCGGCGCTTAGCAATTCCGCTCACTAAGCAAGCCTTCAACACCCGCAATGCGCTAAATCGGAAGCTTATGAATAGAAGAGAGAGCAATAAGAGTTTGAGTGAAGAGTGATTTACACAACTCAAGTTTATTGCTTGATTGCTTTGCTACTTGGTTGCTTGGTGAGCGGAGTTGCTAAGCGCCGCACGGTCGAAGCGAGTGAAGAGAGTGAGGCCGTGACAACTTGCTCACTTATTTCCATGATTTTGAAGGTTTCTCGGAGTAGTATTTGGGAATAAAGCACTTAGGTTCTTCTATTAGCATTGGGCTCAGAAAACAGAGATTTGTTTGGTGAAAACCTTAAGAGAAAAGAAGTTGAAATGAGAAGAAATTGCAGAGGACTGGTGTTTTGAACGTTCGCTCAGAATCTGTGATCACAACTAAGTGCAAAAATATTTTACTTACCAATTTATGTTAGAACAAATAGAGCATGTAAGTTATTGATCATTTGTAATGCATTTGGAATTATATTAGGAATGTTTGTGACTTTAGTTGTTTTAGTTCATTTTTAAATTAGGGTATTATTATAAGATGTCTCCCTGAGATTCGACGATTTGGCAAACCTTTGACTAACCCCTTTCTCGTTGTTGGGAATAATTTCTATTACAACACTACACAGTAGTGGTTATACATAAAAGGAATCCTCTTTACTTTGATAGTATTTGGTGATTGTATTTGGTGGAGAGGAGTTGTAATTGGAATTCTGTGCTGCAGTTGGCAGCCAAAGTTGAGAAACCGTCCATGACAGCTTTCTTTGTCATTGCATAAAGGTAAATGAGTGATTTTATGAGCTTTAGTTGAGTACTAACTTTCAATTTGATTGTAGTCGAGTTTTCAGCTTGAAGTTTTCTCATCTTTTTCTCTCAGAGGAATGATGCAGTTTGAGTTAATTCCGTCATAGTTGCCTGATTTTCTACATTTGTACTTATTTGTTTCCCCGAATTTCTCTTTTTCTTTTTGTTTATTTCTCACTGATTTCCCTCGTTTTACAGGGTTTAGGGTATTTTCCATGAATAAAAGACTTGGGCTGTTCTTGAATTGGCATGTTGAACTTGAAGATCATAGACTTGGAAGAAGATGGCCAGAAAAAAGAAATTAAAGAAAGAAGAGATCGCAGAAGATTGGTGTTTTGAATGCAAAGATGGAGGCAACCTCAGGATATGCGATTACAGGTAAGTTCAAAAGGATTTTAGTAATCACTAGCATTAGTCCTTTGCTCTTTCCTCGTCTTTTTATGAATTGAATGTTTAATTTATGGATTTTGTACTAGTATTAGTTAACTACTCCCTATCATTTGCGGACATACTAGATGAATAGGAAACTTGGAGAAGTAGGGTGTGTTTAATCCATGGTTGCTATGAAATGGATTCATTCATTCCGGAAATCAACTATCAAATTGAAGTGTGTGTTTACTGAAAGCAAATGTTATTTTACTTCCAAAGAAAATGTTGTCCATCCCATTAATTTTCGTATCCATTGCATGCAGGGATTGCCTTAAAGTTTATCATCCCCAATGTGTTGGCAAAGATGATTCATTCTTGGTAGTCGAAGAAAAATGGACTTAGAGTAAGTTACTACCTTCCAATCCTACGTTCTTCATATAGTTTTCTGTGGGTGAAGAAGATTATATTGTTGATTATAACATGATAAGTTCTAATATTGCTGCAGATTGGCATTTTTGCTCCATTTGCAGCAAAGCCTCAAAGTTTCATTGCCTTTGCTGCCCATCTGGTGTGTGCAAAAACTGCCTGTATGAAGCTCAATTTGCAGTGGTAAGAAGAGATAAAGGATTCTGCGATTCATGTCTGGAGCTCATGTCGCTGATAGAGTTGAACAAGAATGTCGACTCTGAATGGGTATGGATAATTAACAGATGCTAAACTGGGATGGATTAAGTTATAGTATATATAGATAATAAAGTAGAATTCATATTTCTGCAGCGGAAGATAAACTTTAATACTGAAAACACAGTGGAGGGATTCTTTAAAGGGTATTGGCAAATAATTAAGGAACAAGAAGGTCTAACCTCAAAACAAGTGATTTCAGCATATAACCGGTTGAAGCAGGGTGAAATTTATAGACGTGCCTTTGATACATGTGAATGTGAGGAAGACAGAGAAGACATTTATGAATTTGAAGATGGAAGTCTGTCTATCACATCTGACTACAATGATGCAATGGATACAGAAGAATCTGACCTGCCAGTTCGAAGTGGGAAAAGGAAGAGATCCACAAGAAAAATGTCTGGGAAGAAAGAAAAGGTATGGCTAGAAATTAGCTTGTTTAACCACTTTTATTTACATAAATTGGAATGCTGATGAACAAACTAACTTGTACATTGTATTATTTGTTGCTTTTTGCATACTGTGGAGACAGAGTAGTTGAGTGCTAAACAACCAGTTCCATAACTGCATTGATCAGGCATTGGAGAAAGAACCGAAAAGAGAATATCATTTGATGATGTATTTTGTTATACAAATTTGGACTAAACAGCACAATTTTGTATTAATAAATAGCAATGGAAGCCTATTGCCTCTGGAAACCTGAATATTTTGATCTAGAGCATGCATTATTTCCTATTTTAACTGAATGCTTTCGTTTACCATATATTATGGCAGACCTTCTCACATGTTTGTAAGAAAGGACAATCTTAGTTGTTGATCAATATAAGCATTGTGGATTGGTACTTTCAGAAGGTAATAGATCCTTAACTTGCAATTTTTCATTTACATTCTTCAAGCTTCAGATGCCATCAGAAGAACAACAGAAATTATATGAGGTTCCGGTAGTAATTACAGACTCAGAACGAGCCAAACCTTTCCTCAATTACCATACAAGAAGGAATGAACAAGTAACAAGTGATGGTGTACCTGAATCATCACCTCAAAGAACTTCTGGAGGAAACAGAATTTCCTGCCATTTGCCATCAGAACAACCAGAGCCTGAGCTTCCTTATCCTTCACTAGAAATGGCAGACACCAGAAGAACAGAGGAACAAAATCATTTCTTATCAGAATCATCTCCTAGAAGTACTCCTGAAGGCGGTGGGAATTTGAATCGTCTTCCATATGTTGAAGGTATGCTAGGTTTTTACTCTTGTGGTATCAATTTCCATGGTAGTTTATCTTTATTGCTTTCTCTTTTGGAACTTCTTAGTGATTTCTGACAAACAGCACTGAATATAAGTAGAATACACACAAATGTGGGTTTTCCATGTTTACTTTGTTTATTTCAAAAGCAGATCTATCATCAAGACCCTTGACTTCTAGCTTTGTGTCTGCTCAAGTAGTAATAATAGATGTGGAGGATGAAACAAAGAAGGTGAACCCGCTAGGCGAGGGGCAGGCCATCTTTGCAGAGCTCCAGTCTATCCTGGACAAGTCTCTTGAGAACCTTCCAAGGTCTTCACAGCAGCCGGAAATAACTCCTGATGAAATTAATGAAGCAAAATCTTGCTTTTATAAGTGTTGTTCAGTGAAATTTGAGCAGCTCATGCGCTGTGCACAAAAGGAACAATTTCTTTCCTCACTTAACTTGTTGCTGAAATGTGGACACTTCCCACAGAAGATGCTTGAAATGGTAACAAGTTTACAATTATACTTTGTGAGTAACACATCCTTATATTCGAATTGTCTGGAGAGTGTCAGGAAGGCAGATGAGAAAAAAGAACGCAATACCTGGTTGAGGAAAGAAGTTACAAACAATCGTAGCCTCTTCCTCGACATTCAAGGAAAAATTCAACTTGCCGATGAAAGGATGGAGGAGCTGAGAAAAGAGATGAGAGAAAACAGAAAGCTAAGAGCTGGTCTAAATGAAGAAGCCAAAGGAGTTGTGGAATTATCAAGAACATATAAGGAGGAGCTATCTGAATACATTCAAAGTTATAAGATTTTGGAGAAAAGCAAGCAGATGGCATTGAAAATCATGGAAGAGATTGATGCCTCCTGGAAGAAGTTCCAAATGAAAGTCTTGACTTGACGCTCGTGTTAAATCATTTGCTTGAATTTTTTTGTTGAAGCTTCTACTGCCAACCGCATAAGAATATGCTCATCTTGTATCTTTGATTAATTGCTAGATGTAAGTTTTCTTTTGTTACTTTAGGCATTAATCTGATATATATTCTAGAAGGTATTTTTTAAGCTTTATTCTAAAAAGTGCTTGTTGGGCTTGACGATATGATCTTTTAGAAAGTGCTGTTGCGTCATAGTTTCAATAAGCGTTTCAGAAAAGCACTTTTTTATAATCAGTTCTACAAACCTGAAGAGAACATAATAGGTAATAGGTTTGATGTGGAAGAACTTATATGTTGTGCATAATAAGATTAAGGAGTTGATGGTCGTTATTACCGTTGCAATTGGACATAAGAACCAACGGCCAAGTGTTCGTTGGCTGGACGTGGCATTTGCTTGACCAATCATTTTGTTACACCCGAAAGCTTTAAATTCTAAAAGAAAATCTTTGATTATGGTATAAAACTTTTTTTTTTATTTGAAAATTATGGAAGATAACTTCTTTTAAGTAATGAGTAAACTAAATACTATAATTTTTATTTTTTTCTTTATTTTTATTTATAAAATTCTTTTTGTACGATTTTCACACGTGTCAAACTGTCCAAAATTGTAAACCATAATCTATCCCAAATTTCATTTTCTATCATTTTGTTACCAAAATAACTCCCATTATAATTCAAATTAATGCATACATACATATGTAGCATATACATACATACATACATACATATATATATATATATATATATATAAAAACACACATACTTAACCAATGAACTAATTTACACTTTAAGATAAAGATAAACCAATGAAGTAATTTTCATTTCTATCATTTTCTTGTCAAAATATTCTCATTAAAATTTAAATTAATGCATACGAGCATGATAAAATATTATCGGTATTTTATAAAATAATACTAGTTTTATATTATAACTTTTATCTAAGTGATGAAACAACTTTCACTAAATAGATTATAAGATAAAGTAATTAATTATTTTAAAGGTCCCGAAAGTTGGTCAGAGTAGTTTAAAGCGTTGTTTGATTTGTTCTCTATCTAGTTTCAAAAACACTACTTTAGAATAAGTGAGATTTAAAAGTAAAATGAGTTTTTTCACTCTTTACTTTGATTTGGTCTAGAAAAAATATGTTTAAATTTTTTTAAATCTTTCATTTACACCAGAATTTTTTAAAATCTCAGAGATATACGTATTAATTTCCTCTCGCTTATTATACTTCAAACTTTTGCATGTAATTATGTATGATTAGACACGTTCAAATTTGATGTCCAATTTCTTACCAAAACAATTCTCAATAAAACTCGCATGAATCCATTTCTGTTATTAGTAGATAATTATCTTTTACTTTTCTTTCAGGTTTCAAACTGCAAAACGTATTGATTTGGTCCGGGGAGGTAAGTGTCAATTTTTTCAAACTTTTCATTTATGTATGAGTTTCTCAAAACCTCGGGAGATATGTGTTAGTTACCCTTCATTAACTACACGGTCTTACACATGGTTTCTTCTCCAAACATTTGCATGTAATTATGTATGATTGGAGATGTTCAAATTTCACGTCCTCCAATTTCTTACCAAAACAATTTTCAATAAAACTCACATGAATTCATTTCTATTGTTAGTAGATAATGGTCTTTTACTTTTCTTACAGGTTTCAAACTACAATACGCTTTTAGAAGTAATAGCTACCCCCTTCTGACTACACTGACCAGAAACTTCGTGTAATACCATTTGCACTTCCTGTTTTCACTGAAAGTTTGGTTTCAGCTAAAGCTCAGTATTTTCTTTGTAATTTTTAGTTTCTTGAAGTTCTAAGGTATGCTAGAGTTTAAAGGTATGATTTTAGCTTTATTTCAAATGGGTTTTCGTTTTTTTTTTTTTTTTCGTGTTTTGAGAATCAAGTTTCAGAGAGAAAAACGGTTTTGGGAAGCATTTGGACTTTGGAGTTCATGTAGAATCATGGTTTATTATTATTTTTTATTGATATTTTCTTTTCATACGTGGTTTCTGCTTTCCTTATTCTGTTTATGTTCTGTTTTTCATGTTTTGAATACAAAAAGCTCATGGTATCACATTGAGAAAATTTCATATACAGAGTACACTAAAGATCATAACTTTATCATCAAAACTATAGTTTTTGCTTCTTAGCACTTGGATTTTTTAAATGGGTTTGATCATTCCATATTCAAAGTTGTCTTTTTTATCCCTAAAATGTTTTAAAGTTCCGAACTTTTTTCGTGTTTCATGATTTTCCTCAAATGCATTTCTGATAATGTATTGATCATGGCCAAAGTTAACTCGAAAGTAAAGCTTACTCTCTGATTTCACTATTTTCCAGGATTTTAGAAGTATCAGTTAATAAATCACTTGGGTTGTTCTTTAAATTGGCTTTTCGAGATTAAAAAATCAGAGCTTTGTTTGGAGAAAATGGGAAAAAGAAAGAAGTTGAAGAAGGAAAAGATTGCAGAGGATTGGTGTTTTATATGCAAAGATGGAGGCCCTCTCAGGATCTGTGATTACAAGTAAGTTCACAAAAGTTTTAGCAACCAATTTCTTTTAGAACAAACACAGCATGAATTCCATTCTAACTTTGTTTTGTACTGTGGCATAATTTAGATATAACTTTTAAGTCCATGTCGTCTGCAAATAATTACTCAAATTTTTTGATTCTTTCAACCATTTGTTGAATTAGTCCTTGTAAATGCATCTCGGTCAATTTCACAAGGAAATGTGTTAGAATCTCAGCACACAAATTACTGAGTATACTTGGTTAATTTGACTGTAGTTGGTTTTAAGTTTTGATATTCTGCTTATTCAAACATTTGGATGAATCGGGGATTTGATTAAGTGCTCATTCATCGTTCTTTCTTCCAACCTAATAATTGTATTCATTCGTTGATTGATTTCAATGAACTTTACCAACAAAAATTCCTAAGCTTTATCTTCCATTGCTTGCAGGTACTGTTTAAAAGTTTATCATCCTCAATGTGTAGGCAAAGATGATTCTTTGTTAGTGGATGCAGATGAGTGGTATTGTAGTAAGTTACTATAATCTGTTATGATACTTCTTTTATGTCATTCGTTTGTCTCTTTGGGTGAAGTTTAATTTGTAATGTAAAACTTAGTTGATATCAGTTCTCTTGATTTTGTTTTCCTTTTTGTTTTCATCCTGTATCATTTGTGGAATATATCCATCCACCAGCTTGTAAAACAAAAGTTCTACAATGCAGATTGGAATTTTCGCTCTGTTCGTAGAAAATCCTCGAGCTTTCGTTGCCTTTGCTGTCCTTCTGCTGTATGCAAAAAGTGCTTGTATGATGCTCAATTTTCTGTGGTTAAAACCAATAAAGTATTCTGCATTTCCTGCTTAGAGCTTTGCTTGGCTTATAGAAATGAAGAAAGATGTCAACTTGGAAGGGGTATGGATGGTTACTAGTTTGAAAATGGAACTAAAATAATTTAATTTCTGACTGGTTCTTTATTTTGTTTTTATTACTTTAACAGGGCAAGATAGACTTCAATGATCCCGACACTGAGGAATTCTTCTTTCAGGGTTATTGGCAGTTAACAAAGAGAAAAGAAGGCTTAACTTCAAAGCATGTCATTTCAGCGTATAACCAGCGGAAGAAGAATGAACCTGCTGCTGATTCATACAGTTTTGATGAAGGTGAAGAAGAAACTAATGATGATGGAAGTCTGTTTAAGTTATCTGATTGCAATGATTCAATGATACAAAAGAAGGCATCCAGATGCTTCGTTGGAGTGGGAAAAGGAATAGGTGGAAAGGAGAAATGATTGTGAAGAACGAAAGGGTAAGTCAAATGATGTGCCTATTTCTGAAATCTAATCTGTGGTTTGTCTTCAAATTTCATCAAATGAATCTTTTTAGTTCAATCACTATGATGTTGTTTTGTTATGCTGATGAACTAAACCAACTTGTTGCTTATTATCGAAATGAAATGGTGGACTGCAGAAGAGCTAGTTTTGTCACAAAATCGCATTGATCGGGCAAATGAGAAGGAAGGGAAGAGAGAATATCCTTTGGTTACGTATATGTCTTGCAAATTTGGACTAAAATGCATTGCAATAGAACCATTGAAGCTTCAAGAAGAAAGCAAAGTATGAGAAACTGAAAAATATTGTTTCCTATTATGGCATAATCTAAACTGTCAACATAATCATTGTGGATTGGCATTTTCAAAAGGTAATAGTCCTTAACTTGCATTTTTTGTACGTTCTCCAAGTACATGGGTAGCCCGCTGCTGCTTCAGACGCCATCAGATGAACCGCATTCATTACAAGAGGTGCCGTTAGTACTTGCTGAAACACTAGATGCTGAACAAGATCAGTATGATGGCTTACCATTACTAAAATCATACCTCAGAATAGCTTTTAAAGGCAATAAAAGTTCTTGCTGCACAAGTCATTTACAGATGTTGCCAGTATCCCAAGCTTTGGCTTGTGTATTATCAGTTAGCATAATAGTTTATCTGAATTGCTTGTTTTCCTTAAAACAGCAGTTCCATCATCACGAACCTCAGCTGCTATCCTTGATTCCGAGGTTCCTAAATCTAAAGATGCAGCTTCTCTGTCATGTCCTGCAGTTGCTGCTTCAGAGTCCAAGCTTCCTAAAGCTAAAGAAGCAGCTCCTTCATCAGGTCTTGCAGTGGCTCTTTCCCTGTCTGAACTTTCTGCAGGTAAAGAAGCAGCTTCTTCATCACGTCCTGCAGTCGCCGTTTCCGAGTCTGAGCTTTCTACAGATAAAGAAGCAGCTCCTTCCTCACATCCCACAGTTGCTGTTTCTGATTCCGATCTTCCTAAAGCTAAAGAAGCAGCTCCTTCATCACATCCTGCAGTCGCTGTTTCTGAGTCTGAGCTTCCTAAAGCTAAAGAAGCAGCTCCTCTATCATGTCCTGCAGTTACTGTTTCCAAGTTCGAGCTTCCTAAAGCCAAGGAAGCAGCTCCTTCACATCTGGAAATCGCTGTCTCTGAGCCTCAGTGAAAAGCAACATTGAGATAATAGACGTGAAGGATGAGACCACTGAGATCAACCCATTAGATGAGGGGCAGGCTTTATTTGCAGATCATCAGTATATGCTTGATGAGTCTCTTCAAGAACTTTCCAGGTACCACCAGTCACTGCAGAGGAAATTAGTGAGGCGAAACATTTGTCGCATCAGTACTGTTCAATGAGTTTTAAGCAGCTCATGCATCACAGACTGAAGGATACCTTCCTTTCCTCCCTAAACTTGTTGCTGACATCTGGATACTTCCCCGAAAACATCCTTGGTATGGTAACAAGTTTACAGTTGAACTTTCTAAGTAACACAATTTTATATTCTCACTGCTTGGAGAAAGTCAAGAAAGCGGCCTGCATCTCTGACGAAAGAAGTGGCCGATAAGTGTAGCCACTTTGATCAGATTCTACAACACAAGCAGGTTGCAGCTAAAGAGCTCGAGGAGCTGCGAAAGCAGTTGGCAGAGAAAAGAAAATTTATAGCTGGTTTGGAGGAGCAAGCCAAGGCTGTTGTGCAATCATCGGAAGCACTCTCGCAATCCATTCAAAGTTTTAAGATGTTGGAGAAAATCAAGGAGATCAGCCTGCAACTTATGAGAGATATTGATGCATCCTGGAACAGGTTTCAATTGGAAGTCTCAGAACTTTCGTGAAATACATTGTTCATTGTTTTACCTTTGTTTTCGTGTTTGCTAATATGTATCTATCACCTCAACTTTGTCAAGTAACGGATATAATTCATATAAGTTATTTTCAGTACTTTAGCCGTTATGTTTACAAGATGTGATCACTCTGATATAGTCATTACAATCATTAGACTTTCCAAATTTGAGATTAACAGTTTCAAGTTTACAATTGAATTTCAACATTTTAACTGAGAACTTGAAAAAGGTTTTGTGATTGAAAGTAATACAGCCAATTGTCTCATGCTTTTGTTCATTTTTCCTGCTAGTAACAGGCAGCAACTAGTAACGTTCAGCTTTCAATTTTTTAGCATGTTCATGTTGTGAATGCTATTATCTGTCACATTTCTCTGAATTCTTAGAAAATGCAAACAAAAAATTCCAATGAAGGCATGAAACTTCTTTGGCTGCATTAAAGCATATGAGAAGTAAGGTTTATGACCAAGAATAATTATTTAGTAATAAATGGTAATTCAATATTGAAAAATAAATTTAAGAGACTAAATTTTAAAATAGATTAATAAAATATTTCCTTTTTAAATAATGTGTTTATTTTTTTTATTTATTACATATAAATAAATTTTATAAAGATTAGGAATTTATCACAATTATAAAATTTATTCGAATTTTATATTTTAGCTCAAAAATTAAAAATATTAATTTATTTTATTCAAATATAATTTTTAAAATTTTTAATATTAAGTTTCAAAACATACACTTTCAAAAGATTTGAATTGCTGAAATTGAACTTTATTTAAATTTTAAATTAAAAAATAAAGGGTACCTTAAATTCACGTAAATTTATATTAATATTACCCATGAAATTATTTTTTTATATATCAATATTTGTACATAACACATTGACTTTATAAAATAAAGATGTATGTTTTCGGTATTCAAGTATTTTTAAATCAAAATTCTTTAATTAATTTCTTTTTAAAAAAATATTAATTAATTCGAGCCCCACAAAAATAGAGCTTGTTTGTAAACTTTCTGAATCATTTTAAATTTTAATACTTGGGAAAACACGTAGATTTTTTTTAATAAAAAACAAATATTCTTATTACTTTCCAATTATCGAATTCCGAGGCTGATTTTTATTTATTATTTTGTAGTACAATCGCCAGAATATTTCAATTCTGACCTAATCATCATTTAATTCTTTCGCCAAAACCAAGCGCCATTTTCACTTCTCATCAAAGCATTCAACTCAAAATTTCTATTTCTGCATTGTTGTTCTCGTTTTCTTGAAGTTCAGGGTATGTTTTCTGCTCTGTTTTCAAATGTATGTTTTTAGTTTTTGTTTTTCTGCTCCTGTTTCGAAAATATTCACAATATGGTATTATATGGAGAAAGTTTGAAGGGAGAATGATTTTTAGAAACGTGTTCAGATTTTAATGCTGATTTGAACTCTAAGTTGATGACTTGATTGTCAAAGTTTTGATTTTTTTTTCTTCGTTTTCTGTTGATTAAAGTGTAGTTATCAGTTATTTAAGTAATAATTGATAAAAGCAGACCATCTACAGTATTTAAAAAACTTGAACTTTCATTCCAATTTGTATGAAACTCTTGAGCTTGATTTTTTAAGTTCATAGTTCTCTTTCTGTGTTTGAGAAATTATGATTTTGTTTTTCTAATACGTGGTTTATCAGATGGGTTTATTGAATTTAATTTTTTGTGCGTTTTTACTAAAGGGGTTTTGATAGCTGATCAAGATTTTACACCCCTTAAAATCTCACTTTTGAATTTCTATTTAAAGTTAAAAATTTTGTTTACTTTTTGCTTTTTCTTGAATGGGTATTTGAATAATTGGTTGATTAGGGCAACGTTTGACAAAAAGAAACACTTTTTCTCGCTGATTTTGCTGCTTTTGTAATGTTTCCAGGGGTAGAATTTGGGAGTTAATCACTTGGGTTGTTCTTGAGTTAGCATTTTTTGGACTTAAATTTCATTACTTTGAAGAAGATGGGAAGAAAAAAGAAGTTAAGGAAGGAAGAAATTGCAGAAGATTGGTGTTTTGTTTGCAAAGATGGAGGATCTCTCAGAATCTGCGACTACAAGTAAGTGTTTTACAAAGACCTAGTAAGCATTTAATATCTGACCAAAAATAGTAAGATTGGTCAATGAAGGATAATTTTGTCTTTTCAGGTGCCCTAGGTTAGCATGTAATTGGCTGAGTCAGCTCACTTTGCCTTGCTTGATGTTTGCTATTGTTCTTATCTGGTTTTGCCCCTGGGACTCTTTTTTATTTTTTATTTTGTTTTTAATATTTTTCATTTCCTTGTGTCTGTTGTAGATTTTGGCCATGTGACACTTTTTTTTTTTTTGTAGTTAAAGAAAAGTGATAAATCAGGAATAAATACAGACTATCAAATTATTGAAGGGCCATATAATATCTTTTCTAAAATGCCTATATTTTATTTAGTGGGAAGTATAACTTGTTCCTATCATTTTCAAAACACTCACATCGATCTTTTTTAATTTTATATCATTTGCCATAACACTTTAATAGTTACGAAACATTTATATGTTGCTTGGAAACTCACAATCTAGGAAATTCTCATGATACTTCCATATGTTCATGTTGGGTCCTTATGAACCTTTGGATAAAGGGTTGTTTTTTTCAAGAGGCATCTGAAATTAGTGAGGATATTTATAAGACCTATTACCCTTATTAATTCTTAAAATAGACTTAAAATAATAGTGCGTCATCGATACATGTATTCTACAAAGTAAGAACTCGTAGTTTGGCTCCATTATTTTCTGGCTATAAGGTCTCTGCAGTCTGCACTGCACTTGACCATTACAATGCAGAAGAATGTTTTAACAAGAATGTTTTATGATAAATTTAATAGTGTTTTTGTTGTTGTATGTATTGCCTTTCAGACAAAGCCTCTATGCCTTGATGCAGCATGTTGTCTATCTGATTAATTATTATATCCATTTCCTGTAGGGATTGTCTTAAAGCTTATCATCCCGATTGTGTAGACAAAGATGATTCCCTATTGGAGACTGAAGCAAAGTGGACTTGCAGTACGTTATTCTTATTTATGACAATACTTTCTCTGTGTTATTTTGTTATTGTAATCAAATATTTTTCCTTTAGAAGTGTGTCATAACATAGTTAGGGTAAGTAATGTGCATGAGGCCGGATAACCCATCTTCCATTTATCATAGACCTGAAAATTTGCTGAGAGAGGGAGAAGGGTGAAATTATTCACTTAAAAGTGAGCACCAACATGGCATCACATTATTATCACAATGCCTGAATCCGAACCACATACTGCCACATAATTGGTCCATGTGCAAAGTTATTCACCTTGACGTGCCATTTGTACCCACCATAACATGCAATATCCACTCACCCGACCATACACACATTCACTACATCTTTATTGCTGTCTTATATGGTTTAAAAGGAAAATAGGGATGGTTACAAGGTGTCTTATTCTTGTTTATTCATATGAAGTTCAGTATTTAGTGCGATTCCTTATAAACATAACAAACCAAACTTAATGCTTTCTTTGCTTCCTTTATTAGCCTGTTGACAACAAGAAAACTTGCTGGTCGAAAAAATTTCACAGATTTACATTGCCTTTCCGTGTTTACCTTGTATTGCCTCTCTTTTAATTATCTTTGATAGCTCTCAACTTAGTAACTTTTTGATTTCAGGTTGGCATTTTTGCTTCGAATGTGATAAAGCTCCAAAATTTTATTGCCTATGCTGTCCAGCAGCAACATGTGGACACTGCCTCTGTGATGCTGAGTTTGCTATAGTTAAAGGGAACAAAGGCCTCTGCAATTACTGCTTAGAGCTTGCATTGCTCATAGAAGAAAAGAAGGATATTGACTCTGATGGGGTATGCATAGTTTGCGAAATGTCCGTTGGAAAGTGCTTTCAACTTTCTAGTGTTGCTTCTTGCTTGCTTTTTTCTTGCGATCTGATAATGTTTGTTGTCAGAAGCAGATGATTCCACAATTACTAGAGACACCACAAAATATTTTGATAATTCATACTGTTCAATGCCAACATTTGCACTCTTTTGCCATTCTTCACTGATAATACATTGTGGTTAAAGGAAGAAATATTAATGTTGTTGTTATATCTGTTTGATCTTTTTATATTGATGTTATTTTAAGGAAAATGGAGTACGGTATTCATCTTGGTTTGTTAATATATAACTTTCTTGTTATTTTATTGTATTATATTTTATTGTTGTTTTTATTCCTATTTTCAATACTTTCTTTAATTTCTTTGTTCTTCTACAGTGCAAGATAGACTTCAGTGCTCCAGACACATCAGAGTTTCTGTTTTACGAGTATTGGCAGATAATAAAGGAAAAGGAAAGCTTAACATCAGAACATGTCATTTCAGCATATAACCTGTTGAAAAGCGGTAAAAATTATAGCTGTGCTTCTGATGCAGATGAATATGATGAAGGGGAAGAAGACATTGATGATGAAGACAAAAGTCGAACTAGGAAGAGGAAGAAATTGAAACGAAAGGTATGTGTGACAAAAAAGAAAGTAAAGTCCAGGACAAAGGAGTTCATTGGATGGGGATCGAGACCTCTGTTGGAGTTCCTTGCCTCAATTGGTAAAGACACAACCCAAGAATTATCACAACAGGCTGTTACGAGTATTATTAATGAATACTGCAAAGAAAACAAACTTTTTCACCCAGAAAGAAAGAGGAAAATCATTTGTGATGCAAGGCTACGGGCTCTTTTTGGAAGGAAGTCAGTGGACAAAAATAGTATATATAAACATCTGACTGCTCATATTGCTGAAAACTTGGACAATTCAGATGATGACTTTGGTTGTAGTTCAGAAAATGAGGATGAAGATGACCTAGTGGTTTATAAAATGCAGCCACAATCAAACTTAGTCATAAAATCTCGTGTCAATGAAGTCATTGTGGATGTCCGGAAGAGCTGTTTTGCAGCTATTGTGCCTAAAAACATTAAACTGGTCTACTTGAGGAAGAGTTTGGTGGAGGAGCTGTCAAAGCAACTGGAGAATTTTGATGATAAAATTATTGGAAATTTCGTTAGAGTGAAATCCGACCCAAATGACTATATGCAGAAAAATTCTCATCAGCTTGTGCAAGTTACAGGTGTTTGTTTGAGCCATGAATACAATAATTCAAGTAATGAATATAAACAATGCATGATTTTCTGATTTGACAAACTGTGACCATAAATTTTCTTTGGACAATCAAACTGATCAAATTATGATGATATGCTGCATTTTCTATCACTCGTTTCCTCTGTCATAGATGTTTAATGTCCTGCTTTGCAATGTAATCTTGTAATATTATAGGTGTAAAAAAAACTCCAAACACAAGTTCAGAAATTCTCCTTCAAGTCTCCAATGTCATAAACGAGGTACCCATTTGCAAGCTGTCAGATGATGACTTTTCTGAGGTAACAAAATGCTTTCAATATGCATTGTTTTTCTTTGGAATGAATGGAGATATGGAAGCAAAATAGTTTAGTACATTGAATACAAACATTTGTTGGGGAAGTGGGTTGCGTTCTCCATAATTGGTTGGGAATACGTTTTTCGCGTGAACTGACAGTCTACTTCAATTAAACTAGCTTTGAAACCGCATGGAAGTGGAAAATTATCAGAATTTATAGTTTTGTTCTTGAAGAAGAGCTTATTGAAATTGGTGTTATTTGCAGGAAGAATGCGAGGATTTGCATCAAAAAGTGAAAAATGGTCTGCTTAAAAGACTAACTGTTGTGAGTTCTTTTTTCATACTGTAGTAGTTTGGTTTACATTTTAATTTGTTCCAACTTGACAAATACTTGTGCTGTAGTTATTAAGGTGTTCTAACTTTCGCAATATAATCTATAATATCTGGTAGTCTGCTAGGATTCCTTCTGAAAAACAGTAATCATTTTGGTAACAAATAGTTATAGCCAAATATTACTTGATTTTGAAAACAGAATTATAAAAGTGTAACATTTTCTAGAAAGGACAAAATAGGTGTAATGTTACCAGAAAGGAAAAATAGTTGCTGGGAATTAAGTCCTCAAATGTCAACAGATCAAAAAATCTCTGATTTCATATTTATTAAACTATAGCTACAGATAATGTTGCAGCAGCAGCAGCTTCAAGATGGCGTGCATCATCTTCTGACAGAAAATGAATGGGCATTAAAAGTATTCTCTTATTATCCTCACTGTTGCTAATTTACTAACAAAACACTGTCAATGAGGCTATATTCTCTTAAGTAGCATAAGCTTTTTACTTGCATATATCAGGTTACAATGACTTTACATAAGCTTTTTCCTTGGATATAGCAGGTTACAATGACTTTCTTTTGAACTTGTACACTTTCTAGTTTCTACATGATCACTATGAAAAGTGAAAATTAAGAAAAAATAAAACAAAAAGTATTGAGCTATTTAGAAACAAATTTTCCTAAAACAACATAGAAGATAGACTATTGCTTTGTCATATTCTCCTTAACTACTTTGCCTACGTTGCTTTTGTGGCTTGCACTAAAATTTTCTGTCTTTTGACAAATGATTTTTGTGACTTTTATGGTCAAGTATCAAGGAAAAATATACGATTGTAACACTGTCATATATTAGAAATAAAAGGTATTTTGGCTTTATTTGTAGAACTCATATACCGAAATAATTACTGAAATTTCTACACAAATCTTTATCAAAGTATGCATTGATTTGCAGGTGGAACTTAGGCAGAAGGCCAGAAGTCTGCATGAGGATATAACTAAACACGTATGTATCTCTGATTTTAACGTCTAGAGAGTTGGAAATTGTGGAAATTGTCTGTATAGCAGGGTAAAGGAGCATGAGTTACACCAGATACTGGAATTAACTAGTTAAGAGACCTGAGTAATTAAAAGATTAAAGAAGAAAGAAAAATGTAGTGTATAATAGTTCATCTAGTATATTTATGCGTGCACAGACAAACAGACATGCACACATAGAGGGAGAGGGAGGGGATGGATATTTCATCAAACGGTTAAAAGTAGATGTTAGTATTTTATACGTTTTTGCTAAATAAAAGTTTTGTTTTCTGCATTGCGTTTGAACTTTTAGCTTTCTCATAGTAATTAGAAGTGTATTTTTAAAATTTATTTTAAAATCAATCTGGAACTTAATCAACTGACCCCTTTTCATTTAATCATTGTATTTTCTCTTTTTTTTTTTTAAATGCTTTATGCTTTTGAAAACTCTATGCAACAACTTAACCTCTAAAATCTCCCTTACATTTTTTTTAGTGATTATGTTGATGTTTTCTTTTTGTTCCTTTTTTCAAATTGCTTTCAGTACTTACGTTCCTCTTTGTATGTTTTTTACAAAAAATAGTGGATTGCGAGAGAGCTGGTTTTGTTGCAAAAACGCATTGATAAAGCAAATGAGAAGGGATGGAGAAGAGAATATCCTTTGATAATGAAGTCCTCATACAAATTTGGGCTATTAATTTTTCTTGCATGCATGCAATTAGATGTCCATTTTAAACTACTCGTTTGTATTGGCATTGTGGATCACCATTTGTAAAAGGAAATTGGTCCTTAACCTGCATTTTTATGTACGCTCTATGAGCTCATGGATCGGCTCCTACTGCTTCAGAAGCCATCAGAACAATCGCGGTTATTAAGCGAGATTCCAGAAGTAATTGCAGACATAGCAGAGCATGAACCTGACTTTGAGGATTCTATGAAAGAAGATGAAAAAGTAAATAATGGTGAGTTGCCAGAATTGCTTTCTAGAAGAAGAACTAGAAATCATCCCTGTAATTCGATGAGTAACGGATTCTCTCGGTGCTTGCATGATTCAACAAATGTTGCAGGTTTGTCGTTTAGAAGTTCTCTAATTATGTCCTGTACATGCCAAAGTAAATTTTTCTGGAATGTGAATGAATTTCAAGATTTCCTTTTGTTCATGAAACTTCACAATTTCACATTTCATATTTCACTTGATAATACTATATTGATTGTCTTCTCTGAAATTTTTGCATTGAGCCGGCTGTAAAGCTGTCATCTGTGCATAAAACAACAGATAGCAAAGCCATTTTTTGTGTGCGCTAAAAAATGATATCTTTGGGTATGAAATTTGGGGAAAAACTGAAAAATAGGTGAAATTTTACTGGACTCTTTTGCTGAAGTATTTCCGTGAGTCATCGAAGGATTGCCTATTTAAAATGTCAATCAAGGTATCCTACATTTTGTACTCAAAATATTAATTGGTTTGCTATTTCATGTGATTGATAGCAATCGTGACAAAAGGTGAGACTCAAACCATCGCCACAAGTGACCAGGAAAATAGTGGTGGGTCTCAAAATGAAGCTACTACTCCCGCTTCCCCAAAGCAACCAGGTGGTGGTGAATCTCTAAATTCTGCTGCAGATTGCTTACCTGCTGATGGTAATATCACATTATAACTTGAAACTTTGCACTCTATCTGCAATCTTATATTAGAAATGAATATTCAAATGTTTAAAATATTTTGTTCTCGCATCTGATTGTGTTAGGCTCGAGTTATACAAAGACAAGGGGCGGAGAGGAAAGTGAGGATGTTGCTCAAGGGAATGGCAGGTGATTGACATAAGGCAACACTTTCAGTTTCTTATATCTCATTCATGTTTATCCATTAGTAGATTTTCTTTTATCTGTTTCTGTCAACGCCAAATATTTATGCAGTTGCTCAGGAAACAATGGTCATGAGCATGTTCTTGTTGATGAAGCAAACGAATTTGAGGTAGTTGTAGAGGACAAGCAAAAACCAGAAAAAGCTATGAAAGAAATGCAGGAGTCAAAGGATTTGGAGAAAATGCAAGTTAACTTGTCGTTGTAGCTTTGCATTTCCAGTATACATTTTGGTGCCTTCTAGCAACTTTCCATTTGGGCTTTTATTTGTATATAATCTATTTCAGTTGCAGCAATTGAAGTGATGGATAAAAACAGTGATGAACTAGAGTGAAAGTTACCATTTGAATTACTATTGCTGAAAGGAGTTCTCTTTTGGAACTGGGATTTAAAATTCTGCAGTTTTCTTGTTATGCTAAAATATAACTGTATTAATTTAATGTAATATACTTTTGTAATATACTCAAGTAACATACTTATGTTTTGTGCTCTGCTTATAGATAAAGTGAACAAATTTAGGTATTTGCTGGTGCTTAGAACTCAGCAAATGACTAATTTTGAGCCTTTTTTTGGGGTAAATTTTTTCTCAAATGATACTGATAATCCCAACTCTTTAATCCTAAACAATGTAAACTTAATTAATTATTGATTAAATTCTCATAAGTTTTCCAACAAGAGGCAACTGCAGGGTAATTGAATGATTATATAAGGCAATATTGACATTGAATACAAACTGCAAATTTGAAGTTGAAAGGCATCAGAATCTTCTACAAATAGAAACAAGACATGATAGCCACAATACAACATGTGCTTTTCAATTTCATTCAATCAAATAATGGCAACAGATTCAAAATTTGAAGCCACTAACATCACAATATTTTGTACAGGTTCGGTATATAAATATGCAGCATAAAGTTCTCATGTAAATGAGCTTTTATAAGTTTCAGCATTTAGCTTCTGCTTCAGCAGATTCTTTTCTTAATGCTTCAAGCCTTTCTCTCAGTTTCTTACTCTGCTCAAAGTTCGCCTTTCGCTTCACAGCTTTCTGTGGTATAATTTGAGGATTTGATCAAAATCTCATATACATACTCATACATTCATATTTTGAGTATAAAAGCACAAACAAAAGACTGAACTACAGTAATTAAAACTCACTTCCTGTCGGAAACATCGATCAAGCTTTATTTTGAGGTCTGTACAATCACCAAAAAATTTTCCGATGGGATGGTCTAAGTGACACTTTTGGAACTCCTCAATAATCTGTTTTTCAATAACTTCAGTCACTTCATTAACTGAAAGACTTAAAATCGTCATCAAAACTGTTCAATGTGGCTGACATAGTTCAAAAATTTTACAGACTTGTGTTTGCAAATTGGAAGTGTTGTCACTGACAAAAGTAACTAAATCTATTTATGGCGTTTGACTGAAATATATAGAAATACTTTGATCTCAAAAAGCATTTGATCTACCTTCTAAATAAGCACATTATTATGTTCTTTTATAAAATCAAAATGATTTGAGGTCAAAAAGTACTTTTAGGTGCATTTTGGAGAAATGTTTAGTAGGGATTTTCATAAAACGATTTCAAGTACTTTTACAGAAAGCGTTTTTATTTAAAAGTACTTTTTTCAAAAACATACCCAAACACACCTATATATTAAATATGCTCTTGCGAGTGTTATTAGTATTCTATTGGACACTCAAAAGCTCTTTCCTTTATCAATTTGTCAGTATTTGACTATTAAGATATGATTGGAGACTGTTTTTATTTAAAGTACTTTTAAATAAAAACGCTTTCTAAAAAATTACTTAAAAATCTTTTTATAAAGAAGCACATATCTAAAAAAGCACTTAAAAAAATGCATTTCCTATTTCAACTAAATACTAAAAAACAGACACAAAATACTTCATGGCATCTTAAAATTAGGGCGCCAAACTCCCACAAGACCTTACATTCACCAAACACTTTGGTGAATTCTCAATAATCTGTTCCACAATAACCTTCAATCACTTGATTGAGCCAAAAGACTAAAAATTATCATCATGACTATAAGATTAGAACTTGATAGTAAAAAAATTATCAAGAGCTTGATGTAAAGAAGGTATCAAGTTCTAATCACTTCTCTTCATTATTCAATGGCCATATAAAGTGAAAAATTTGAAAGACACAAGTGCTAAATTAACTTCTGTTTCATAGCGTTCAAACAAAAATTGATGAAAGCACTTCTTTGATCTCAAAAAATGCCCGGACTAATCTAGAAAGGCAATTGATGCTTTTTTCCAAAATATAAGTTTTAGACCTACAAATAGTTTAACTGCATTTTCAAAAAAACATATTTCATAAGCTCCTTCTATAAAATGGTTTCAAGTACTTCTACACAAAGTGCTTTTACTTGAAAGCACTCTTCACAAAAACATTATGAAATGCACCTTATATCAAACATATTTTTGCAAGTGCCCTTGATAAATACAACCAGAAACTCACAAAATTAGTGTTTGACTATTAAGGTACAAGAGATCTTGTGGACAAAGTGCTTTCACATAATCGCTTCTCTCAAAGCGCTTCTCTCAAAGCACTTCAAAAATGCATTTTTTAATTTCTTCCAAACGCACCACAAAATAGAAGCAAAATCCTTCTACATATTGATAGTGCCAAAACTCCCATTTAACCTTCTCCACGCACCACAACTTGTACAAAAAGAAATACAGAAGAAAAGCACTTTTGCAGAAGTGCTCAGTCTACAGAAAAGCACTTTCTACAGAAAATTAATGCCATTAACCACTAAATTCAGCAAAAGAAAAGAAGGAAAAGAGAACTCACTTCTGCACACATGGGATGCCTATGCAACGTCAACGGAGGATGCATTTTTCGAAAAATTAAATCAAATAAAATAAAAATTCAAGCTGAATTTCCCTGCACCAACAATCACAATCATACATCAAGCTAACAAGCAACGAAATTTGCATTGACAAAAGCGAAGCAGCGATAAATAGGTTTAAAACGCACCGTTTTGACGGCTAATCGTGGATTAAGTTTGGGCTTTCTCCTCTCCACCCTTTTCGTGAATCGAAGATACAGACAATTGAGGAAATGATACAACAAAACGCAATCGTTTGGAGTTAGAGATGAAGCCGAGGGGAAGAGAAAGAAGATACCTGTATGCGATCTGAGAGAGAGAGGATTCCCAAAAAGCTTTAAGCTGATGGCCGCCGCAGTAAATACGTGGTGTCTCGTATTTTATCGTCTAGGTACTTATATTTTTATAATTTTTTAAATAGGAATATAGTTTTTTTCTTTCATTTATATCAAACAGGTCCCCGATTAATGATATTATTAAAATAAGGATAAAGGTTTTAAAAATATTCACATACATACCTATTCGTTAAAATTTTTTTGTTAATTTAAAAGGTTAATTTATTTTTCTGTCATAATTATGATAATAACATTTTCAATAATAATCCTTTTAAGAGTTAAATATGTCAAACTATCTTATTTTTGTCCAAATTCACATATTAAATTAATAAAAATAAAAAAAGAGTTTGTATCAATATATTAAAACTAATAAGATTAAAGTATAAATTTAATAAAACCTTTATATTATGTAAGGTGTTAAATTACATAATCTTGTGTGAGGAGGTGACATATTTATATTAACACACAACTCTCTAATTTTCCCAAAATTTTCCCTCTTAAAGAAAGGTAAGAAAATGGAAATGAAAGAATTGGAGTTTTTACAACGAAAAAGTTAGAAAATAAAAACCAAAGAATTAGTTTTTGTTACAAAGAAAAAGTTTGAAAATTTTGAAGGATGTATAGTATATGCAGTTGTTCTATAACATGGCCCCTTGTATACTGATGATCATACAATGTCATCTATTGTCTGAGAGGGTCTTAATCAAAGTGCTTCAGAACACTTCCTTAGCCAATGAAACAGCAATATGCAAGCCGGGAATGGTGGATAGAACAGCTCCCATCTAGCCTGTAAACTGCTCCCAAGCACAGCTACACTAGAATAGCATTACCTAATGATAAAGTGAACATCTGTTATAACATTAACACATGGATATACATACCAAAAACAAAGTTTTGTTTCGTATATATATTTTTACATATCCAAATCTCGTGAAACATCTAAAATGTATGAAACCGATGTCTGGGAGATATACAACTGTGTGATTAATATGTGATGGAACGTAACACAATCTGCAAAAAGTGACAAGCAAATGCATTCAATCATGAATCTCAGCTCTAAACGTTCATAGAGTTGGATTCAGAACCAAAATGAACCAAAATGAATGCATTCGTTTCCCCCTGCTTTCCACTAAGACATCAGGTGATACTATGGCTAACTATTTTAAGGTATTTCTTGAGTTCTTGGGTTATAGATTCCTATGAAGGGTGGAGATATCTCTCAAACCTTGAGAGGAAGCTGGTTGCTGTCTTACACGAGATAAGAGAAAGGAGACTTGTTCAGTTGCAAGATCTAGTCTTTCCTTTGACTTGGCAGATTCGGCAACAAGTGTGGATACCATGCTCTGCAATAACTGAATCCTTTCTGCATGTTCGTTTGGGGAACTTTGAAGAAGCTTGACAGAATGTGTGCTGATCTTACGCCAACGAAGGGGAAGATACCTTTCTGGGATCTGAAAGCAGTTTCCTGTTGAGAGAACACGGAGGGCATGTCGACAGAGAATTCCAGAAAACTCAAACTGATGGCAGCCGCAACTTATGATGCCTTCCTGTGGAACCCAATAAACTTTTCGGCCTCCCTCAAGTTTTGTGTGGTGTCTTACGAGGAAACTGTCTTCCACCGGAAAAGATGCATAATGGGCAGCCAAAACAAGTTGGTCTTGCAGCTTAGAAAAAGCAAAAGGAGTGAGAACTGAAGCAGCATGCGATTCCATTGGAGCACCGGTCTTCAGGCTAATGTTTTGGAGATTCTGCTGCATTGTCTGTTGTTCAGCAGCTTGATCTTTGAAATCCACAGCCACAGCCACCTGCCTTTGCAAAGTTAAGTTAGCAAAATGGAATTCATTCGCACGTCAAAATGATCCTGCACAAGGATAGAATATATAGATAACAATTGAAATGACACAAATCCGACAGCAGACATTCTCAAGAATCCAATTAGGAATTCAATACATTTTCAAACTAGTATTTACTTGAAAAAGGAAAGGAATGATGACTTAATTTTTCAAAATCTCATGTGAAAACAACTCAAAGTATCTAGGTAATAAAGACAGCAAAGTATTTCAAAACTCCTACATGGTCAAAGAGATAAGGTTTAGATCAATTGTCTAAACCCAGTATTTCAAGTTTCTTTTGCTTAAAAGAGACAACTTACTTGTTCTACAAAGTGTGCAAGTCTGGTTTGTGCACTCAAAAACCTTTGAATGAAAGCGTTAATTGCTTTTGAGTGGCCAGTTGTAGTCATTCCTGCAAAGAAATTGCTCCTCAAGTATGGCAATGCCCACTGTGTGCGTAAGGCAAACAAATTGGCTATGTGCCTGTTAGTATGAAGCCCAAATGAATTGACCATGTCCCTCCAACCCAATTCAAAGTCCTCAATTAATTCTAGATTATAGAGCCGATAAAATTCAGCTTTCCACTCATTGTAACGCTCTCCAAGGACAGCATTAAACCAGGACGGAAACTTCACGACAATCATCCATATGCAGAGTGCATGTTTAGTCACTGGCATTTCCACGGCTATTGCTTCTTTGAGACACATATTTTGGTCTGTTAATATTGTTTGTGGACCCTTTCCGTCCATAAACCCCAAGAATGCCTGGACGTAAAATACAAGACAGAATACCAAGCAAATCAAAGATTGTATATCTCTTCAAAGGTATTATGCATGTGAGCAGGTATGTGTGTGTGCACATGCCAATAGTTCAGAGTAAATAAAGGACATAAATTGTCATCCAAATTTAAGTTCCACCATTAAAATTAATTGGCAACATTTGACCAGTAGGCAAAGGAACGTTCATTAGTTTAAAAATATATATATATATTTGCACACTTCACTCTATTACCTTCAGTGCCCATGAGAATGACCTTAAATTTTCCTCTCGTAAGAGTGTACAGCCAAAGAAGCAAGGGACACCATAATTATTCACTCCAACCCAAATCCCAAGAGGCATATCTAAAGCAGTCAAGCGATGTGTCGTATCAAAAACCACTGCATCACCAAAGATTTCATATGCCCGGACTGATGATGCATATGACCAAGCAATGTTCTCTAACCTGTTGTTAGAATCAATGGTGTATTCATATCTGAAATTAGGATCCTTTTCCTTAATGTTTC
Source organism: Azadirachta indica (assembly GCA_022749755.1). Taxonomy (NCBI): domain Eukaryota; kingdom Viridiplantae; phylum Streptophyta; class Magnoliopsida; order Sapindales; family Meliaceae; genus Azadirachta; species Azadirachta indica. Next base: position 3,682,053 of record CM040444.1, on the reverse strand, counting down.
TACACATTCTTAACAAATCTACACTTTCATCTTCTGGATCTAATTTCCTAATTGACTGAAGTAAATTTCTCACATCCTTTTCAGTAAATGGTAAATATCCTGGCTCCACACATTTCTCAAGTTCCATGAGCCTCATCATTTGCTGAACCGAAATTCCTGTTTTGGCAAACATAAGTATTCGGCTCTTGTCTGTTTCTGATATGGTTCTATATGCAGGAAGAAAACGAACTAGATTTGGCTCTAACAGTTCATGATTATGATTGTTTGCAAAACCCGTAACACGCCATTCTGGAGCTCCTAATTCTGTAATTTTGCTTATCCGCATGTATGCTTGACATCCACATCGAGAGGATTTTCGATTTCTTTGAGGTTTATTTTCATTTGAGGTTTTGATAGGGGTGTTACCAGCACGGTGACACACAAAATAGCGTCTTGTCAGTCCTTTGCCAACACCATCTTTTCCTTCAGTGCGGTGACGTCGAATGGAGAAACCACATCGTTTTGCAAATTCACTATAGAATTCATATGCTGCATCATGAGTGGGAAATCTTTGTCCAATATATGGAACCACATCATTGCTGGTATCTAGGGAGAGTCTTGTTTCATCAGGTGATTCCTCTGTGCTGCTAGTATCGTCTAAGGATAATGATCGTTGGTCTGAGGGATCATCATAAACCATCAACATCTGTGCAGCATCATCAGACATCATATTTTTGCATTAACTCCCTCAAGGTACTCTCTGTCCATTATATAAGAGTAATGCATAAATATTCAAATATATTAAAAAAAATGCCAATACATCAAAAGTTAGAAGTATGCATGTGAATTTAATGTGTTATAATTTCATGTTTAATCAAAGACATAAAAGCATGCATTTTAAAATGATAAGCAATTGGTATAAATGTTGGTGAGAGGCACAAAGGCAAACAATAATTGGTAAATTTAACAACAACAACAATTTTAACATAATTACAAATGAGTAGGTAAAATCATTGATGGGTTTACATAAATTGCCAATTGGCATAGTTTTGGTCTTAAAAAGAAAAGCAAGTTGTTTCTCCTATAATAACTATAGGACAGGTAAAGAAATAAGTCCATAAAAAATAAGTTCAATCTGGCATCTTCTCGGTTATTCACGTGGATCTCAACATTGGCATTATTTAACAGAGCAAACAGAAGTACACCATATACAGTGGGGATCACCACCATTTCTCCTATAGGCTTAAACAGAGTGGTATTTGAACTACAACTATCAGAAGTTTTGCAAAAGTTTTGACTGCATTTATAGGTCAATAGTTCTATAATCTTCAAAAGCATCCAAGAGAAGCCCATACTTAGAATCAAACTTCACAGGAAACAGCTATCAAACTTTCCATAGAAGTGGGCATCCCTCTTTCAACCTTTTCCGGCCACTTTTTTCATTAAACAAAACCAATGAACAGGACAAGTCATTCCCTCTATAATACTTTCCACTGCAAATTCTCCTCAAAAGTTCGTAATTCTTCATCTTGTGTAGCACCTTTCGTTTGCCCTTCTATTCAATCTCAGAATTCTACTACATTTATCACTAATCACCACATTCACTGCTCTCTCATTCTCTCCACCAAAAATGTTTTACATTACAGAAAACAAACGCAATTCACAAAATTCACGTTCTCACAACACAAGCTAAAATTCCAACACAGTAATCAAACAACTGTCAAATACCCATTTCACTTTCTTCCACACGACCTCAAAGCTGTCAAACAAAACTCATTTTGCAAACACCATCAAACCAAATAACTACAATCACACATACACATACATAAACCTAAACCTAAACCTAAATTCTAAAATTCCACCATATTCATAACACCTTCTGCAAAATCAACAACTACCCATTTCCAAAAACTAAAAAAGAAAACTGGATTTCATTTCACTGCACAAAAAAATACACAAAACCCCATTTAATTTTATTATCATTTTTCATAGTTTTTTTCTGCAAATAACGGAACAAACAAAATTTACAGGCATATAAGTGAAAATTGTAGCTGAGATGAGTTTATAAAGAGAGAAGAGGATTTGCTAACCAGTAATGCATTTGATTGAAACAGGAAGAATTTGTTGAAGGATTGGCCCTAATTTGCGCAGGGAGGTGTTGGAGACCTTTTTATCTATCCTGCGCACTTCTCTTATCGTACGCCTATTCTATCCCAAACGTCCATGTTGAAAGGTATTATTAAATTACATATGCCCCTTCTATTTGCTAAACTATAAATTTTACCTAATCTTTTGCATTTTATATCAAATAGGTCCCTATCAAAGATCAATTATCAAATATGATGATATTATATATTAAATCACAGAGAATTTATAAGGTTAGAATTTTACAAGTAATGAATTTAATGGAAGTATTTTAATAATTTTTTAAGTGCAATTCCACATAAGTTTATATGAAGCATTTTATAAAGGGTATTTAAAAAAATATTTTCTTATAAAATGTGTAATTCAGATGTTTATGAAAAAATAAAAAAAAAATAAATCTAAAATATTATAAATGTGTATATTTTTTAGATGTTCCTTGAAAATTATAGTTAAAAAAAGGAAAGGCATATAAAAGAATATTTTTATTAAAAAATTTTGAAATTCTAGTAAAAATGACATTGATAAATATAAAATAAATACATTTTTGTTTTAATCTTAATAAAAATGTGCTTACTTAAAAGGGATATAAAAAATAAAATAAATAGAAAAAAGCCTTGAATGATTTGATAGACTTGTTTGTAGTATCAAAAGAATACTTCAAAATTTGCTTTTCACTTTTTTTTTAACATTAATAGAAATAAGTCATAAGATCATATAATTTGGCATAAGGTTAAAGCAAATATTAGAATCAAAATTTTGAAGGAATAAAAAAATCTTCTATCTCCAATAAAAGATTGAAGTAAACCTCAAACACAAATAATAACTTGCAGTTTCAAAATACACTCTTTATAATTAGATCATTCACTTATAATCTCAATTTTATCAAAAAATTTTAAGATAAATTTTATTAAAGATGCTTATTCTATTGTTACAAATTAATTTATTCTATTGTCATGGTTTTCTTGCCATTCAATTTTACTTATATTTCTTCAATTAATTTTTGAGAAAAAATTTAGATAGGGCAATATTAATCGAAACACATAAAGATTTTTTGTGTGTTTTAATTTTTTTTAATCATATTAAAAAATATATTACAAGAAAATAACCTAATACTTTGTCTTAATTCTGTTTAAGCGAGATTTGGATTTCAAATCACTTGTATCACCTCAAAATTTTTATCAATTGAATCAATTAATACCCATAGCAACCTTTCATATTTTTATTACGATTAATATTTATTAGATAGATATATAGATGACATAGTATATTGGTCTTACCTTCAACTTTCTCATAAAATTAATCAAGTATAACAGTAACCATTATTATGAGAGAGAAAATATAAAACCTGCTATATATTTTTATTTTGTTTCTTATTTCAAATTTCTTTAAATTAAATTCAAAAGTTGGAAAGAGAATTAATGACTAGCATTCTAAAATAAGCATATTTTCAAAATAATTAATGCTATAATAAATTGAACTTATCTTTTCCTAAAAATAATTAATTTAGATAATTACTTTGCCAACTAGTGTTCACATAGTTTTGTTTTATTATGATTTTTGAAGAGGGTATTTAACTAAAGCACAAAAAATTATGTTGTGAAATTAAAGTCGGTCGAATTTGAGTTACAAATATTTTCGAAAATGATATTACCAATATTCATATTTTTACTTTCTGTTTCTTCAAGAAACAATGGTGTGATAGCAAATCAGTCAAATTCAAAAGAAAAACAAGATTTGAGCTTTGAAGAAGAATTCGAACCTCTTAATAGGTCTATTGTCAAAACAATTAAGGTATGGTTTTGTTAATTCTTAGATTATTTAGAGTGTTTGAAAATAAACTTGTAAAAAAAATTCTGTAAAGTAAATATTTATCTGAAAAATACTTCGAGTATTTTTCTAATTATTGTTTTTATCAAAAGATGATCTTGGTTTTGTATATTCAACTGAAATCTATAAAGTGAATATAAACGACCCATGTGGTAACTAATTGGTTTAACGATTAAACCTCTCTAAATAAGAAGTTGGGAATAAGATTCAAATTCTGAATCACAATAGATAATTAAAGAAAAAATAAATTATATTTATCTAATAGAAAACAGAAATAATCTTTTTATTTAATTTTTTCCTAACACTTTTTTTTACCTATTTTTTGAAAGCTTGAGGGAGGTGAAATTGCTGATTGCATAGACTTCTACAAACAACCATCCTTGGACCATCCTTTGCTCAAAAATCACAAAATTCAGGTAATTAAATATTTTATTTTCCTTTCAAATATTTAAATCTATTATTTTCTTACATATAAATATAACTATAACATCATTTAATTATAAAAATTCACATTATATTAATTATTTTAATAAATATAATTTTATTTTTTCATAGGTGCCCCCTCAATCTTATGTAGCAAGAAGGCAAAAACAACTGCAAAAAATACCTGAAGAAAACGTTTTTTCTGTTGGAACAGTTCCTATGCTTAGAACAACAACGGAGATTAATCTACCAAAGCCAAATTCTCTCAATCACTCAGGAATTTTCGCCTCTAGCAATGATCGTTCTCATGTAATATTCTCTTAAACCTGAAGTCTTTATTGATCTAGATTTATGCATGATTCTTCGCATTGATGTTTCATTATTTTTATTTTCTTTTTCGTTTTGTTAATTGTTCAATTTAAAGGTTCATATTAGTTTAAGAAAATCGAGTGTCATTTGGTTATGTTTTTGAAAATTGTTTCGCATTTTGAAAAAAGGATTTTTTTTAAAACAATCACATTTTACCTTCAAATTTAATTTTGACTATTATTTAAAAATTTGCAAAAAATGACGGCCTTATAAATTTTAGACAAAAATTTTCTCATGGTCAATTTGAACAAAAACATATTCAAAAAGTTATTGTAATATATTTTTATTAAGTTAGTCATAAAAATATTTTTGGACAAAATTTATAAAACTAGTTATTTTTAAGTTGGTTTTTAGATAGTAGTTAAAACTGAATTTTAACCGCAAAAAAGGTCATTTTGAAAAAATTTATTTTATTAAAAAATAGAAAATAGAAAACATTTGTTTTCAAAATATTACTAACTAAAAAAAGTCAATTTTTGTTTATTTTCCACTGTTTTCGTAAACCAGTTTTCAAAAAAAAATAACTTTTTTTTTTGTCAAAACATTTAAGAGTCTATTTAAATGGATTTTTTAAAACCTATTTTTCAATTTGAAAAACCTAAAAAAATTATATTTGATTGCATTTATTTTTTAAATTTTAACTAAAAAATAAACAAGAAACAATCTTTTATTGTTTTTCACTATTTTTAAATTAATTACATATATTTTAAAAACAACTACATAGTTTTACTTATTGTCAAAATAATATTTACTACAGGTAAATTGAAGATTACCCTTCTTCATTTTATAAAACTATTTGCAACAAAATTTTCAAATCATCATTCTTATAATCTTTAAAATTTACTAAACTGATTTAATTATCTGACTATATATATATATATATATGCAGCAAGTGTTCCTACAAATGCAAAGAATGGAAGTAAGAAAATATCGAGGAGCAAGTGGGTTTATTTCAATATACAATTTTTCAATAGCTGAGCATAAGCATCAATACAGCAGTGCTTCCATTTGGATTCAAAGTGATCCTCATTACCTCATTGTCGGATGGATTGTAATTCACTCTCATCTCCCTCTTTTATATATATATATATATATATATATATATACTCCCTTTTAATTTATTTTCATTTTATTAAAATACGAATACTAATTAAATTAATCTACGAAAATTCACAATTTAATTGATCGAATTTTTAAAATTCAGTCGATAGAATGTATTCAATCAATTTTGATCAACGAGTTACATGAATTTTTATCAACCGATTTAGTTTTTGTATTTTCATGTAATTATTATATATATAATCTTTCTCTCTTGTACAAATGTTCATATTTTTTAAAATACAGACTTTAAGAAGTTTTTATTGATTCGTTTACTATATTTTTATTTTCTTAAATACAAATTTAATCAACTTGATCCGTCCTCGTAAAATTTAGTTGAAAAATAACTTTTTATAAATAATTTAAACCTATTTTACATAAATTTTATTGATTTGTTTTCTCAAAGTACTTGTTATTTTTATATTATGTAAATTTCTACTACCATCTTTCTCTATACTTAATTTAAAGAAAAAAGTTTACAAATATCAATTTATTATTATAAATCTCATATGTAAAAGATTTAACAATTTTTTAAACGTAATTATATTATAAAAGATATGATTGTTTGTAACAGAGAAAAGCTAATACACATATTTTACAGGTGGGATTATACGTCGGTGATAACAACCCTCGATTATTCATATATTGGACTGTAAGTAAATTAAATTAGCTTATTAAAAAATTATTTATTTATCTGTTCAATTATTGTTCTCATAATTAAGTTATTAATTTAGTTATGTATTTCATAATTTAATTTACTCATACATTTATTTATTTATTTTATTGATATTGAAATTTAGGCTGATGGAGGTCGTAAAACAGGATGCTATAACTTGCTATGTAAAGGGTTTGTACAAGTAGACCCTCATATAACAGCAGGTCAAATACTTTCTCCAGTCTCTAGTTATGGTGGACCTATTTATGATATCAAAATCAAGATCGTCCAGGTAAATTAAACCATACAATACCCATTTACATATTTATATATTTCAATTTTTTTTTTAAAAAAAAATAACGATATAATGGCCCTTTTTTTTTTGGGAAGTACTAAATTTTTTACATAGTTTTTTAAAATAATCACATACATCAATATCATTAGTAATTTACTGTATATATATTTAAAATTTTTAATTTTTACAGGATCCAAAAACAGGAAATTGGATGTATTATGCAGGAAAAGAAGAAACCTTAGTAGGGTACTTGCCAATAGAATTAGTGCCAAATTTAAAAGAAGGAGCAATTGTAGTTGCTTGGGGAGGAGATTCACTTAGTGGAGATGATGGAATCAGTCCTCCGATGGGCAGTGGACACAAACCTGATGGAGATTTTACTCATGCTGCTTATTTTAAGAATTTAATTTATTTTGCTAGAAATTATATCAGAAGATTTCCTTCTTATTATAATACACAAACTTATGTTGATAGATCTAATTGTTTTGGGATTCAAAATCTTACTGATTATGAAAGACCTAGAGAATATAATATCCTCTTTGGAGGACCTGGTGGAAATTGTAAGAATTGATTAAATAAATTAGTAAATGTATAAATAAAATTTTTTTTAGAAGATATATTTGTATCAATTTTAGTAATGAGTTTCTATTTCTTTAAATTAAAAACAAAAAAAAGAATAAAATTATCTCAAAACAAGGTCATTTTACCATGAGAAATGGGGTTAAAATGACATCATTTTGATTTGTAATATTATAATTTGAATGAAGCGTGATACTTGATGTCCAATGTGAGTAAATCCTTATGACTTCACTGTTTGCGAAAAAAGATTAATTCTTATTATTTAATTGGCTTGACACTTCATCAAAAGCATCAAGAACTTTGTATTAGTAATAACCATTTTTCTAATAGTAAAAACCAGTGTTACATATATAAATTCTTGTTGAAATTGATTTATATAAATTGATATGACGTTTTTATAGTATTATCATATATACTGAATTACATATCAGATTTATAGAATCGTTTAATGAAATTCTGTCCCACTGCCAGTTGCCAAGACCAAACTCAGCTACAAAATTAGACCTTCATGGCCTGCAAGATCCAAAACTTGTTTCAGGGTGGTAGGGATAAGGCCAGAAAATTGATTGTGGTCAAAAAGCCTGCTCAAATCAATAGTATCAACTCATCTATCAATGAAAGTTTTCTGAGTGCTATTACTCATTTTGTACTCTTCATCAATTGTTTAATTGCATATTTGATATCATGTTTGTTGCTAGAAGTCTATACATAAAAGTAATTGCCAAATGTTGCTCTTAACCATGAATATTGGTATATGATCCGATGAAAAACTTTCAGCAATTTTACGCTATGTAACTAGTATGAGGAATGTTGAACCTAAGAACTTTGCATGCAGTCGGAGTCCTTTGGTTCTAAGCATTTCCAGATAATAAGCTCTTGGCAACCAACAAAGTAATTATAAGCGCAACTTGAAATATGTGATGTCTAATTCCTACTTACAAATGCAATTACAATATCAAGCTCATTCATCAGTAGACTATGTGGACAGTGTAAGAGCTGAATTATCTAACCATGACGCTACCTCGAGATTTTGCTCTTCAGAAATCGACAAGTCAGTATGCAGCATCAGTTGTAAAGCAACTAAGCTCTTCTCATAAAGCTTGTATACAGCTAGCCGAGATCTCTGAAACAAATGAGAAACCATCATATTAAGATTAATCTAAAGAAGTTGTAATTTTAAGCTAGTCTAAAGAAGTTAAGCAACATCCGAGACGTACTGTTCAAACCAAAATACAAGTTTCTAGTAGTCAAGATTGATCTCACAAAAATCTTTAGTTAAATTACAGAATGAGCCATAACTAAAATTGCAGAACTAAAATTTTGAAAAATTTCTTTGATATTAAGATGACATCAAATCCTAATCACCAAAAATCATCCATATAAAATTAAAACCTAATATATAAAAACTATGCATTCCATCCTGAGAATCCCAAAACCTAAATAGGTTTTTTGTATTTTTATTATGGAATTTTTTTGGTTTTGCCCATAATTTTTACAAAAAAGCTATTAATGAAGTTTAAAAAGCTTATAAAAGGAATGAAAACGTTTAAATTTGGAAACTTCTATACTAATTTGTTATTTAGTCAAAGATATATATATATATATATTATTACCCATTTTAACTAGTGCTAAAGTTACGCGAGAGTTTGAAGCGACCCTCCTCTCAATTTAAAAAAATTAACCCTCATACCAATTAATTTCAAAGAATTATTTAAAAAATAAGTGTTATTTAAATATTTTAAAAGCAATCATTTTTAAATATTTTAAACGAATGGTTGGTTTTATAACAATTTGGAATTCAGTTTTAAACATTGAAAATCGAGTATTAAATTATTTAAATTACTGTAATATAATATTTTGCATTTATAAATACTAAAAACTTCTAAATGAATGCAATGAACAACTGGGTATTACAAAATTTGAAAACTGTGAATTAAAAATGGCAGTTAAAATAATTAAGGCAATGAATAATAATGCCATTGATTGCTTGATTACTTCATCCGTTTTTTAAATGCCTTAATTAAAGGATTGGTAGCAGGGGCCTCAGAGATTCCACCACCTATGCCTTTTGATAACAACCAAGGAATTCTCCTGAACCAGGATGGAGAAAGTTTCGCATTGCCGAATATGACCTTGTTGACACTCGAGCAGTCGCAAAACCAGACAGTCTAGTTCCCCATTTGCTGACCAAGAGAATTTGAATCACCTAAGAAGATGGGGAGAGGTGGCTGAATGAGCTTCTTCTATTCCGTTTGGCCCAAATTTTGTTTGAAATTCAACTGATGGAACTTCACCTGAATTAATCTTTAGACTGAATTAATGTCTCTGATTGAACTTCACTGGATTTGATATGCTATTAAATGAAAACCGCTTGTATGTTTTAGAGACTGTTCCTTCGTTTGCTGGTTTTGGTTTTTACGAGCAATAACCAACAAAATATTGGTCTATTGTTTGTCATCTTTTGGGAAAAAACTGCTTCACAGGATCAATCCCACCTCAACTTCTCAGCTAGGAAATGAAATGGCTGGAACATGTGTAAGTTTTGTTGGGACTATGAGAAGAGATCCATGTGTGTGGTCACGAAATTCCATTCATAATCCATATACGTAACCAGACAATAATTAAAAGAGATTGCAATCTTTCAGATATAGTAATTGCATTTATATGTAGATTCAACGTTCTTCATATTGGTTACTATAAAATTGCTGAAATTTTTTTATATGAATCAATTTGAACAGGAATTTATATGTGAATTTTGGCTAAAATAAGATAATTTAATATATTAATTTTTAGAATAATTATGTTAGAAGATAGTATAGTAATTATAACAAAAAAATAAATAAATAATCTAAACTAACAAAATTTTTAACGAAATCGAATCCAAATAGAATTAAAATGCACATATAAGCAAACCGTAAGAATGTATGTGTCCTTCTTACTAATTTATTAAATAGGTGTATGAATAACGTAATACATTTATTTTGTCTATGACTGTTTCGTGAAATTAACTAATTAATCACAATATTGACATTACCATGAGAGAAAAATTAAAACATATGGTGTATTTGGATTGTCTTGTTAGTATAATGACTAGCTAAAAATTTTTCTCTTCCATCAAATCTATGAGCTACTTTTAAATTAAATGCCATAGTTGCAAAGACAATTAATGACTAGCATTCTAAAATAAGCAAATTTCCAACATAATTAATGCTATAATAAATTTAAACTTATCTTTTCTTAAAATAATTAAATTAGATAATTCCTATTCCAACGAGTATTTAACTACTCAAGTACAAAGGATTATGGTGTAAGTAAAGAGAGTTGAATCAATTTGAGTTAAAAATGGTTTTCAAAATGATAACAATATTCATATTTTTGCTTTGTGTTTCTTCAAGGAACAAAGGTGTGATGGCAAATCTCTCAAAAGAACAAGATTCGAGCATTGAAGAACTCCAACCTCTTAATAAGCCTATTCTCAAAACAATTGAGGTATGGTTTTATTATTTCTTACATTATTTGGAGTGTATTTAAGAATATTTTTATAAAAAAATTTTGAATTATTTTGAGAAAATATTAAAAATGCTTTGAAAAAATTGCCTATTGATTAAATACTTCTCTAAAAGGCACTTTAAGTACTTTTCAAATTAATATAATATTACTATTAATTAATATATTATTATTATTATCAAAAGATGATTTTGCTTTTGTATATTCAACTAAAATCTATAAAATGAAAGGAAAGGGACTGTTAGACCTCTAAAATATAGTTTGATGTTCATTTTATAATAGTTTAAAAAATTGATTATTTAACTCTGAAATAGTGGAACAAATTATGTTTAGAATAACTATTAATATCTTTTCGTTACCTATTTATCAAAAATAATTATATTATTACATAGATCGACAAATTTAGAGTCTACCAATATCAAATATAACCTATTTTAAGCATTTGACAGGCATTAAATAAAAGTTAAATGAATAATTTTAAAATTACTGGAAATAAAACATGTATTTATCAATATTATGGAGACCCATCTTTTCTTTTATCAAAAAGTAAATACAAATGATTGCCAGTGTTAATTGATTTAACGATATAATCTTTTGAAATTTTTCAAATGACATTAAATAAAAATAATTCATTTATATTCATATCCTAATTTCAAACTATCACAAATGAATTTTTTTTTTTATTTAAAGCGTTTTGGTCATTAACTCAACATTTCTTTTTCTAATTTTAAAGCTAGAGGGAGGTGAAATTGCCGATTGCATAAACTTCTACAAACAACCTTCATTGGATCATCCTTTACTCAAAGATCATAAAATTCAGGTAATTAATTATTTCATTTTCTTTTCAATATTTATTCTTATTATTCAAATAATTATTTTCTTATGTATAAATATAATTACAACATCATTTAATTATAAAAATTCACATTATATTAATTATTTTTATTTTAATAATTATAATTTATTTTTTCATAGGTGCCCCCTCAATCATATGCAGCAAGAAGGCAGAAAGAACTACAAAAGATGCATGAAGAAAAGGTTTGCCCTCTTGGAACAGTTCCTATTCTCAGAACAACAAAGGACATCAATCTACAAATGCCAAATTCTCTCAATCACTCAGGAATTTTTGCCACAACCAATGGTCGTTCGCATGTAATATTCTTTTAAACCTGAATTCTCTGTTGATCTAAATTTATATATACATGATTCTTAGCATCGATGTTTTGTTATTTCTATTTTTTTCTTTCATTTTTTTCATTTTAATGTTCATATAAAATGTGATCAAGTGTCGTTTGGTTATATGTTTTTACAAACTATTTTCTCATTTCAAAACATCAACTAAAAATTTATTTTTCAACTTTTAGTTATTTCCTGCTATTTTCATAAACGCGTTTTTGAAAAGTAATTATAACCTTTTTTTAAAAAACATGAATCGTTAATTTTTAAGAACAATACTAAATATATTCTAATTATTTTTAATTTTAAAAACTATTACCAAATTTGAGTTAATTATTTTTTTATTATATATTTATATATATAATGCCATTAATGCAGCAAGTTTTCCTACGAATGCAAAGAATGAAAGTAAGAAGATACAGGGGAGCAAGTGGGTTTATTTCCATACACAATTTTTCAATAGCTGAGCACAAGGATCAGCACAGCGCTGCTTGTATTTGGATTGAGAATGGTCCTCATTATATGGTCCTCGGATGGATGGTAATTCACACTGCTCTCCCTCTCAATATATACACACACACGCACGCACACAGACATAGTCCTTTTAATTTCCTACATTTTGTTTAAATGTACTCAATAATCAAAATTCGATCTATTGATTTCTAAAATTCAGTCGATCGAAAATAATCAATTGGTTTTAATGATCAAATTTCACAAACTTATCGATCCAATTGTGAATTTCGGTTGACTAGTTTATTGTTGACATATAAGAAAAGACAATTACATCCATATAAAATATTATTAATTATATATATATTTTTTAGTTGAAATAGCAGTTTGAAAATTATCTCTTTAATTCTCATTTAATACGGACAATGTGTTTAATAAAATAGATTCACTTGAATATGACATTCTAAAGTTCTTGATTTTCATGATCATATGGTTAATTTAAAAAAATGAGTAACAATAGAAATCTATTTTTTATTTTGAACACAATTTATTTAACGGAATTAAAAGTTAAATAAGTAATTTTTAGATTATTAAAACCAAAATATGCATCATGTTATATTTTAGGGACTCAATATTCTCTTTCCTATATATATATATATGTGTGTGTGTGTGTGTGTGTGTGTGTGTGTGTTGTCATTAAAATTAGAATTAGAATTAATTATTCAATATGCATAGATGAAAGTGGGTTCAAACTTAAGGATCTTGATCCAACCTTGCCAAAATTTTTTTAAAAAAATAAGATTTTTATAAACTATTTTAACCTATTTTATGCAATTATATTGTTTTCTTTCTTCAAATTTATTGTTTATTTTCTCAAATAAACTAGAAAAAATTCATAGAGGTTGATATGTATATAAATTATATATATATATGTTCGCGTTTTATAAAATACAGATTAAAATTAGTTAAGTGTAGAATAATGCTATTTAAATGTAAATTAAAAATTTTTAAAATTAAAACATTGGTAATAGAAAAAGACTAAACACAATTTTTTTTGCAGGTGGGATTGTACATTGGTGATAGCAACCCTCGATTATTCATATATTGGACTGTAAGTAAATTTAATAAGCTTAATACAAATTAACTAATTAACTTCTCAATTATTTTTCTCATAATTAAATTATTAATTATATTTGTTTTTTATAATTTAATTTTACTCATAAATCTGTTTATTGATATTGAAATTAGGCTGATGGAGGTCATAAAACAGGATGCTATAACTTGTTTTGTAAAGGGTTTGTACAAGTAGACCGTCGTATAACATTAGGCCAAATACTTTCTCCAGTCTCTACTTACGGTGGACCTATTTACGATGTCAAAATCAAGATCTTCCAGGTAAACTAAATTATATAATATTTATTTCTTTTTCTTTTATGATGATAAGATTACATTTCTTTTTTTTTTTTTAATTTACAGTTACATAGAAGTAGTATTCAATTTTTTCCACAACCCTTTTCATTATTTTCATATTGTTTCTCTCCTACTAGCATTCCCATTTTAACATTGGTCGATATCCAACTGAAATTCTCAATTTGATTGATCGAATTGTGAATTTTTATCAATCACTTGAAAATCTATACTTTAACCAAATATGGATAATTGCATTTGAAAATGTTCTAAATATATAATTGACATTTACATGTTATAAAATTTAGATTTAAAATTCTATACTCTTGTCTAACAAATATACATTATTGTGTGAAGTTATACAACGTAATTTAATTAGGACCAAGTCTAAATTTTATAACGTGTGAACGTTTGTATTTAGGGATGGAGCTTCTTGGACTCCTCAAAATCCCAGAAAATTTTAAATATATACTCATATTTTTTATCAATTTTAATTCTTTAAAATAGATTTTTTTTTTATACCTCCACTCTTTCATATTTTAATTTTTTAAATTTTTACAGGATCCAAAAACAGGAAATTGGATGTATTATGCAGGAAAAGAAGAAACCCTAGTAGGGTACTTGCCAATAGAATTAGTACCAAATTTAAAAGAAGGAGCAATTGTAGTTGCTTGGGGAGGAGATTCACGTAGTGGTGATGATGGAATCAGTCCTCCAATGGGCAGTGGACACAAACCTGATGGAGATTTTAATCATGCTGCTTATTTTAAAAATTTAATTTATTTTGCTAGAAATTATTTTAGAAGATTTCCTTCTCGCTATAATACACAAATTTTTGTTGATAGATCTAATTGTTTTGGGATTCAAAACGTTACTGATTCTGCAAGACCTAAAGAGTCTAATATTCTCTTTGGAGGACCTGGAGGAAATTGTATGAATTGATTAAATAAATAATAAATATATATTAATAAATTTTTTTTAATGGGATTAGATGTATTTTCATCAATATTTTTTAATAGTGGGTTTTAACCTTTTATCTATGTATATACATATAACTGTTAAGAATAATTTTACACTAAGCAAATTAACTTTATATAAACCCATTTTTGTAAATTGATGTAATAATTTTATATCGTTGTCACATGTCTTGAATTTCTATCATAGTACAAATTATTATCTTGTATTTTTACTAATATAATATTCAATATGTAACTGGTCAATATATTTTTCTTGTTGAAAAAAGAATTTAAATTGAGTATTAATTACATTTTTTTTTAAGTAACGTAATAATAATTTTATAAAAGAAATTAAAAGGTAGTTTAAGGAATAAACATAACTTAAAAATAATAGTATAATCAAGATGATTCATGTTAAGAAATAGGGTAGATAGTTATTCATTATTTTTTCTTTCCTTCTATATTTACGCACCACCCTTTGAAAATTCTCATTTTCATTGTGTGTTTTTGGAGCCGTCAAACCTCCAACACTTTCGACATCAAAAGATTATGATTCATGTCCTCGACTTTTTGTAGAAGCTTTTCTAAAATCCGAATTAGTGTTAATTACATTATTGGTTCTTAATTGTTTACAGACCTTGAAATTCATTAATTTAAACATTTTTTTCTTACCTTAATGAGATGAATATATATTTTATCTTGATCACTTAACATTTTTGGTTAACAAAATATGGAATGGAATTAATGATAGAACAAATTAGGAAATGTTATTCTATGTATAGTATTTAATCCAATCAATTAAATTTAATCATATATAAAATAAAATATACAATATTGAAACTAAATTTACTTACTAATTAAAATGGATTCAATATCAGGATTTTCCAAATTTATCTCTGCAAATTAATTTTCACAGCTGTAAAGATACGCTCAAATTGCACAAGTTCTTCACTTCACTTCATCTATACACATATATAAATATATCAAAGAGTAGGGAAATCAAATCAAAAGCAGCAGCTATCCTATCATATCATATTATTTTCAACTTACAGTGGAATTGCTACAATCAACTCTCTCGAGGCAACATGGAGAAGATTTCTTTCAAGATAATTCTTATGATTGCTCTCGTGATCACTGCATCTTGTTAGTACTTTCCTCCTTTTATCTATTAATATTTTTCTATTATATCTATTTTATTAATTTTCACGTGTAGATATCAGTACTTTTTTAAAAAAATGGACGCTAACTTTAATATAATTTACGATAATTTAGTGTTTATTACAATAAATCAACGTTAATTTTAAAAAGTATGAATGTCTGCATCTATTTTTAGAGGGGGAGAGCGATTAATAGTTCTTCTCTTCTATGGACCAGTCGATATTGATTTGCACACTTAAGACAATTAATTTAGTTTTGATTCGTATTTTAAAAGTGTTTATTATGTCTACAAATTAAAGAGAAGAACTCCCTCGCTATATATATATATATATATAAATATTTTTTTTTGGTTGTATATTGCAGGGGAGATGGATACAGTGAAAGCTGAAACACTATGTGATAAAGATGATGACTGCAAGGTCACAAAGTGCACAAACAACCACCCCGCCAAATGCGTATCAAATACTTGCATATGCTCAAGAGTTTTCGCTCGAAAAGTTGTTCCTTCTAGCAACTGAGGGCTGTTGGAAAATGAAATTTTTTTTTCCAATTGAATAAAAAGCATTGTTTCTTTATTTTTATCATTGATCCACATGAAATAAGCCTTTTTTAGTGCCTTTAGAATAACTTAATTAGTAGAAAATTATTTTTTCTTTGAGACAACTAAGGCTGGTAACTTTTCATCCCATGTGCATGTCAAAATAAGGTATATGAAGTTTCAATAATCTAAAATGTACTTAACGCTCCTAAGCCATCTTGAATTCGAGTGACAATAGAAAATAAGGGTTTTGTGTGTTTCGTCGAAAATATTTCTCACTCTAATTCAAAACCTTTAAAAAAAATAGAAGAAAATATTAGATGAATACGAATTTAAACTGAACTTTTTTATTAATTGTATTATAATTATATATATGAATACAAACTATTTATTAAATAGGTGATACAATTAAACACATTTAATAAATGGAGCATATTCAAGAATGAATAGAAAGCATCAAAGAATTAATCATAAACAAAGGACAAGAGCGTTCGATCATATTGATCTACATCTACGGAGGAATTTGCTTGTTTTCGGTATTTTAATTTACTGATGAACTCAAAATACAACATATAAACTAATCTATTACTATTATGTAATTGTTACATATATATATCTTATAATTTACATGAATAAATGAGTTTAATATATCTTATAATTCACGTGAAGTATAAATTATATACAACATATAGTAATAATATGATTTTGTTAGGTCAATTTGTTTTGAAATATTCGTATAATATAATATTATTCTTAATAAATGAGTTTAATTTATTTATGTTGTGGCACAAATAAATCTGATTTGAGTCTTTTGACACGCATTTTAAGATATAATTAACTCATTCAACACGAATAGTATCTATCCATTTCCTTATATCTATGTATATGATAAAACAAAGAGATGGTATTGTTTGGTCCCAAGAAAATGTTTAAAAAAAAAAAAAGAAAAGAAAAGAGAAACCTATAATTTCTTTCTCAAAGCATTTTGTTTTAAACGAAAACAAAAATTTCATACAGCTGCAATGGGAATCTTTCTTTTGAATTGCAACAAAGGGCCTAATTTTTTTTTTTTTAATAACTAAAATTTAAGCATAATTATTCAAATATTTAAAATCCTTTATTTTTAATTTATATCCAAAAATTTATTAAAAATATTTAAATATAATTAAATTAAAACATTTATTTTATATCTAATATAACAAAATATCTAAATGAGTTTAAAATTTTATTCTCAGTAATATCTTTATTTTATTAATTTATTTCCTAACATATAAATTTTAAACCCTATCTAACCCCTTTGTTTTAAGTAATAAATTTACATCTATTTGTAACATTATTACAACATAATTTATCTTTTTTATTAATTTTTTTTATTAATCTTTATATCATTAAAAGGATTGCTTCATAATTTTTTGAATAATTTTTATAAAACAAAAAACTTAGCACTTACTTGCCTATTCCTTAAACCGCTGAGATTTTATAATTTCTAAAACCAACTGTTTGGAAGTTGTTTTCGGCCATAACCACCCCCACCCATGACTGAAAATAGGGTGATGGGTAGTTAGTTATAAGATGAGTTTACAATTGATTTCCACTATCTCTGGTCGGGTTGTGTTTTATTACCTGACCTGAGCTGTATTTTCTAACGAACTCTAGCGGTGAATTGGTGTTTTCCCTAGTTTAGGTCTCTTATCTCGGCCACTATGTCAAGCTCCGACCACAAGTGAAGATTTTTTCCGACCATGTGAGTGCATTTTGATCCAGTGACACATGTGTTATGCTCAGGTATTTTCTAGAACATTTTATACTTTGACTCCTACAAATTTTGATTTTTAGATGCTTAATTTGGCCCTCAAAATTACAACTCTTGTTCAGCCCTACACTTATGTATTAGATAATTAATTAAAATCGGCGTGTGCGTACAAAGTTTTATTATCTTATTTATTTAATAAATAAGAGAATATAATACATATACAATATTAAGTTAATATATAAAGATTCATATTTTGCAAACATTTCAGTTTATGGTTATAGCATTACAAACAAAAAGGGATATAATAAGAATGTTCAAATCCCCCTTATCTAATTAATTTAACTGCAAATTAATATACAGAGACGTAATTCAAATAACCAACACATCAGTAAAGCCTATAAAGAATCGTAATCAAGGTTTAAGAATTAAGAGAGGTACGCTTACATATTTCAGCAACTCAAAATATTTGAAGTCTGAACCATATTTGACCAAACGTTGAGCTAACAAAATATTAGTTGGAGATTTAGATTTGATAATGTCCCAAGTATAGAATGGAATTGATGATAAAACAAATTAACAAATATGACTTTATATATAGTATCTAATCCAAACAAAATCATATATTCAAATTAAGCTTACTTACTAATTAAATTGGATTCAATATTTGTATTTTCCAAATTTATCTCTGCAAATTAATTTTCACGTCTGTAAAACATAGGCTTCAAATTGTACAAGTTCTTTAATTACTTCACTTCATTCACATACATCAAGTGGGAAAACCAAATTGAACAAGTACTCGACTTCACTCTATTTATATACATAGGGTGGGGGCAACCCACATCAAAAGCAGTAGCCACAATAATCATATCATACTTTATTGATTCCTACAATCAACTCGAGATATCACATGGAGAAGATTTCTTTCAAGATTTTTTTTTAATCTCGTAATCAGTATATGTTGTCAGTTCCTTTTTATATTTATATATATATATATATAGATAAAAAGTGGAAAGGATTAATAGCCTTATTTTTATACATATATTTATATTTTTTTATATATCATTGATTTTATGTACTTCTAACAGTTAAAATTGAATTTCACATATTATTAATTATTATTTATAAGACATTAATTATGCATTAATTGTATATATTAGATTCAATATCAATGATTAGAAATGCATAAATCAAATGATGTACAAATTAATATGAGGATATATAAAATATAAATATACAATGAAAATACATGTATAAAAATATGAAGATATATATATATATATATTAGGTATGTATGTATGTTTATCGAATTTTTATACTTATGAAATCAACTATAATAATAATGTTGTGTTGTATAATGTAGGGGAGACAGATATGGTGGAAGCTGAAAGAATGTGTAAAACTGATAATGATTGTAAGGGGATACCTTGCGGAGAATATGTTGCCAAATGCATATTAAATACTTGTGTATGCGTTCCACCAACAGTTTTTGCTCAAAAAACTGTTCCTTCTACCAATTACGGGCATTGAGAAATTAATAAAATTTATTCTTGAATTGAATAAAAAGCATTATTTCTTAATTCTCTTTCATTACTCCACATGACATTAACATCTTTATTTCCTTCAAAATAATTAAGAATGATTTTTTTTCTTTAAGACACATACTAAAGGCGGTGAATTTTTTTCACATTCATTTCGAATTAAAATAAGATATATGAAAGAGTGGTGTTATTACTACCTTCTAAAATTCTTATAAAATTATGTCATATTCGTCATTTTCAATGTATAATCATTTACTTTAATCATTTGTTTGCTAAATTGTGTTAACGGATGAGAATTTATTTTAGAATTAAGTCAAATATCTAACCTAAGGAAGCTTTGTGTGTGCATGTGTGTCTATCTATATACATATATATGAGCAAGATTAATAGCCTCTTCTTTTTACTCAAATTTTTATATCAATTATAAACTAGTAAACCTAAACACATTTAACAATTAAAATTGTATTTAACCATACAAACCCTTTTATCGATCCCCTAAAAACCATTGTCATAAGTCTTAAAATCGACCAACGATAGGATAACAAGAAATCGACAAATTAAAGGATTCATGTCCATATGCCTTGAGCCAAGGAACCCCTACATTCTCGTACGCAAGAGCTAACCCTGCAACCCAAACTCGACGATAGCCCCCAAGATCCATTACAAGTAAAGGGCTACAAATCAAAGTTCATGATACGGAAAAGGGATACTGGAGATGACAAGGACCGAAGAACTATACCTCTAAAAAAAATCTATTGAAATAAGCTTGAGAAATTTATAAAAGTATTCAAAATTATAAAAGGAATTTTAAAAATACCCAACGGTGACTTTTAATTTTAAAACTATTCAAAAAAATAAAAAATCAGACGATTTTAACCCTCTTCATCAAATTACTCCAATCTTCTCGCTTTATCTTGCTCCTTTTCCATTAACTTGTACCTAGTTACCGTCAAGTACTCATTGATGCCGCCTTCACCTTCATGGATTCATATGAATGAATAATAATTAATATCTTTAATTTAGTGTTCTTATTAATTGTTGATGTGAATTTTGATACTATATATATGATTGAATATTCATATGAATATCGAAATATTAGCATTTATTTGATTTGGTTTTTTCATTAGTAAAGAGAATATTTTTAAAATTAAAAGTCATTTTCATATTTTTGAATAGCATTTGACAGTCGAATACTGGAGAATGGTTTTTAAGCTTTTAACAATGGAGTTTTTTCAAATTTTTTTAAAAGATAAAATTATATAAAATATATTTATTAATTTATTTTTTAAAGATTTTATATTTTTTAAAATAGAGTATCAAAATTTTGTTCATTACGTAATTATTTAATATTTTCTAAAAATTATTTGTAACAATTAAATAAATTAATAATTTTTTGTTAAAAATTTTACATATAAAAACTTTACTGATAAAAGAAAATCAATTTTAGCATCATTTCATCTTATTATATTTTGGAGTTAAGAGTTTGAAGTGGAAATAAAATAAGATGACAAAATCTTGTTGATGTTGTTGTAAAATTTTGAATTCATCAAATAATTCAAAAACTTCTCCAAAATTAACTAAAAAATTCAATGAAGATTTTCAAAATTTGTTAAATAATCTCCTAATTCAGTTTCAAATTTGAAGGGCTCATCAACTGAAAAATAAACTAATGACTGTAGTGTACATAAAAATTTTTAGGGTAATTATTAAAATTATATAATTCAAATGGTTTTCATTTTAATTGATTATATAGCAAGCAAATAATTAGGGATGGCAATCGGACAAGGTGAAACTAGAGAAGCCTTTCCCGTTCTCCGTCTAGTTTTCATTTTAATTCCCTCTTTCATCTCATTCTCCAATAAATTAATAGGGCAGAGATGGAGAATCTTCATGTGGAAAATAATTTTTATTCCCACTTATCTTTCTTATTTTCTTATTTATTTATACTAAATACTAATTAAAAAAATCATCAACATATCATAGTATTACTTGTATAGAATAACTATATTAAAAATATAAATGTGATTATTTGATAGGACAAGCATATTATGAATTATTAAAAAATATTTAATTGAATATTGTCTGTATATATCTTATTTTGAATATTATAAATTATAGTATATCTATGGCGAATGGGGCGAGGTGGATTGAAGAGTATTAAACGGTTCCTCACCCATTAATATTATGAAAATTAATCTTCTCTCATTACTCAGTCATATCATCTTCAATTTATCCTATTTGAGGCACCCGTGAAATATTTTACCATTTCTACAATTAATATATAAAATACTATCAATTTAAAATGTGGCAGATATATATAGAACGGAATTAATGATAATACAATTGCATAGTATAGAGAACATAACCCAACCAAATCCAAATTATAAAAATTAGAATAAAACAAATATTAATTAAATAATAAATTAACTTCTTAATTAAAATGGATTCAATTTCATGAATATATAGTAATTAAAATCTATATTTATTAATTTCAAAATTAATCTCTGCAATTAATTTTCTTCGACATCGTTTGTGTATATATACAATGAGAAGTGTAGGGAAATCAAATCGAAGCAGAGAGGAAGATAGAGAGAGAGATGTATATGGAGAAGATTTCTTTTAAAATGATTTGTTTGTTCGCTCTCATGATCACTACATCTTGTTAGTTCTCTCTATCTTAAGTACACTCTATATATTAGTCTATAAATATTTATATGTATATATATATATATATATATATTTTGTTTATTTATGTGATTTCTGATGTGTTGTGAAATAATTCAGGGGAGTTGCAGACGTTGGTGGAAGCTCGAAGAGGAAGTTCAATAGATGTTGTCTGTCATGGAGTAATCAAATGTGAAGGAAATATATGTTCATGTATAACTGATCCACCACCAAAATTTTCTGCTAATTCTTTTGTTGACAAAGGCCAATGAGTGTTGAAACTAAAAAGAAAACTATATGGTGGATCGTGGTCTCCTCTCTTTATGAATCCATGTGAATGAATAATAGTATGAATCCATGTGAATGAATAATAATCTTTTTAATCTAGCTAGTACTTTTCATATTAATTATTGATGTCAAAATTTTGATAGTATATGGATTAATATTTGTATGAATACTTAGATATTAGTCAACAGATTTAAAAAAATAATTTATTCTTCTTCCCCAGTTCTTTTTTGTTTTTATGACACAATCGTTTCTTTTTTGTTCTTTTAAGAAAACATCAACTTATTAGATTTTGGAGTTAAAGGGTTTGGAGTGAAAATAAAACAAGATGATATAATTTAAAAAAATTTAAATTCGTCAAATCATTCAAAGACTCATCTTAAAATTAGCTGCAAAATTCAATTAAAATGTTCAAAATTTTGTTAAATAATCTCCAAAAATGGTTTGAAATTTGAAGGATTGGTCATCACGTGAAAAATAAACCAGTGAGGTTCACCATATAAAAACTTTTTAGGGTAATAATTAAAATTATAAATAATTCATTGTTCATTTTAATTTATCATATAAACAAGCAATTAATACAATACTATCAATTTGAAATGCGACAAATTAAATTTACTTGTCAGATAATTTTTATGAATTGAAAAGAGTTGTGACAATAGTAAATTATATAAAGATATTCTAAAGAAACAAACAAATAAACATTTATGATTTCTTAAATTACTTGATTCCTTAGAATTTATGAAGTTAATTAACGAAGAAGTTAAATATTAAAAATTATTCTATATATGGTAAAGAAGCCACATATCACTACCTTCTTTAAAACAATTAACAAACCAATTAGCGGGTAAAGTAAATTTGAGAAAAAATGATTTCCAAATTGGTAAAAATATTATTGATATTACTACTTTGCGTTTCTTCCAGAAAAAATCAAATTAATTTTGTTTCAAAATATGAAAATGAGACGACAATTTCATAAAAAATGATGGGACTTTGATGAACTGAGACGAGCAATTGAAATTCTCCTCACATTTTTTTCACTTGATATGTTTTATTATTATTATTTTTTTATTAGGATATAATTTTTTAAAATTTATTAGATAATTTTTAAAAAGTATTAGTACCCATATAAATATTTATATAAACTCATTAATACAAATTAATAAAGTAATATCATATTATCAGCACATCTTACATTTTTATAAATGTTCAAAAAAAATTATTAGCTTATAAACATAAATACAAAAAATAGTTTTATAAAATAAATTCATCTATACATAACTAATATAATATTGTCATTCCTTTCGAATATAAATAAATATTTTTTATTTTATATTATTTTAAAAATTATTTTAACATCAATTTGTATAGATAAAATTATTATTTCTAATATAAATATAGTTAAAATTTGAAACGTTGGTAAATTTGTTAGACACTCATTAATTAATTATATAATTACATATATAGATTGTATGAAGCTCCAAAAAGTTTAATGTGAAAGTAGGAAAGAGAATTAATTAATTACTTCCCATAATAAGCAAATTTCACAAGTAATAAATGCTATATTAAATTTGACCTTATCTTTCTTAAAAGAAATAAATTAGATAACAACTTTGCCAACTAGAATTTAATATATATATATATATTTAAAAAACAAAGTATTAGGACTACATTGTAAGAAAGTTAAATTCAATTACAAAAATGCTCTCCAAAATGACAACATTTTTAATATTTTTACTTTGTGTTTTCTCAAGAAACACTAAAATGGTAGCAAGTCTTCATCGAGAAGAGCAAAATCTTGGTACAACTCCTGTTAAAACCATTAAGGTAATTTTTTTTTTTAATTAATTCTTAGACTTCAAACAAAGCCAATTCTTATTTGTCCTTGAGAAATTTTGTTTTTTTTTTTTTTTTTTTTTTGGCTTTGTTTTTATGTTTTTGTTTTCTGTGTTCAAAGCTTAAGGGAGGTGATACTGTGGATTGCATAGACTTCTACAAACAACCTGCCTTTGATAATCCTTTGCTCAAAGGTCACAAGATTCAGGTAATATTATATTTTTTTTATGAGATTATTTATCTAGATATTTAATTAATTTTTTATTTTTCAATTTTAGGATATAATTTATATATTTTATATATATATATTTTCTTTTTTTTTCTCTTAATGTTATATATAGTTGAGGATATAGATTCAAATTTTGCCTCTTGAAAATCAATAATTAAAAGAAAAACTAATGATAGAGATATATCCATTCAATAAAACTATGAACCCAAATAATTTTTTTTAAAAAAAAAAAAAAAGGTAAAAGTTAATGAACTTAAATATGGAAATTTAAAACGCTTTTGGTAACGTTTTTAAACAACTGTTTTTTGTGAACTCTAAAAATGATGTTTCAAAAATAATCTTTTAAAGAATAAAAATAAGTATTTGAGAGTATTTGTAAAAAATAATCTTTTGAGGTAAAAATAATGAATACTTATTTGATATCATTTTTAAAAATAAGTAAAATAGTTATTTCTTCAACATATATATAATTGATCTCAAAAACCCATTTTTAATAATAGTTAAAAAAATTATTCTTTACTTTTTAAGTAAACATAAAAAATAAAACATCACTATTTTTTATTTTTAAATTAAAATCTTATCAAACAATCACTTATTCTAATTCTATTATTTATTCTTATTGAAATCATATTTTCTTATACATAATATAATGCTACATGTATATATGTGTGTATATATATACGAAGCACTTTTTGAAAATAATTCAATTGATTTGAAGCACATTTAATACTCAAACACTCCTAAATCATTTAAAGTTTGAGTAATAATATTAGATAAAAATTTGGTGTTTTGCGATTAAAATTTCTGATTTTGATTTAAATATTTTATATATTTGTATAAAATTGAGCAGGTTCTACCAAAATCATACGTAGAAAGAAGGAAGAAAGAAATAGAAAAAAGGCCACAAGATGAAGTATGCCCATTTGGAAGTATACCAATACCAAGAGCCAAATTGGAGGATGAAGACTTTTTCATTCCCCCAACTTTTAATAACTCAACAAATTTTTCCTCTACTGCTAATAGACATCCCCATGTAAAGTTCTCTCTCTCTCTCTCTCTCTCTCTCTCTCCTTCATTTTCATTTTCATTTTCTCATTTTTCTTCTTAAAAAAATAATATTTATAATTTTGTTCAATATAAGTTTTAAATTTATTAAAACATATTTTTTTTATACTAAAATTTTCCTTTAGTTAACTTTTTCCGCATCATTTGATTGTTTTTAGAGAAAATTTTTGGAACTATTAAAGAAATTTTTATATATTAATTTTAAACTTTTAAGATAAATTTTATAAAGATCTTATATATCCTTCTTTTGTTTAAGTTAAACGATCACAGATCACTATAAATTTTAATTCTTTTCTCTTGATATATAACCTCTTAAAATTTAATTTTAAAAAAATTACATATTTACTTTTAAAATTTATTGATGATAAAGTGATCACTATTTTAAAGAACTCATGTCAAATGACATCAAATTTCTATACAAACAAAAATTTAGATCAGGTGAATTTTATTAACTTAATTTTTTTTCTTTAATTAAATAAATGATGTTGTTACAATAATATTAATTAATTAATTAATTAATTAATACAGCAAATATTTGTAAACATGAAAAGAGTACAAGATGTGAGATACCGTGGAGGAAATGGGATTGTATCAATTTACAATGTCAGCGTTGGCAATGACGCCACTTCTTCCAACATTTGGATCGAAAGCGGTCCTCATTATCTTATCGTGGGAATGATAGTACGTAATCCTCTCTCTCCCTCTCTCTCTCTCTCTCTCTCTCTTTTCTATATATATAGTCATTTATACTTTGACCTCTTCAAAAGTTTTCTTTTTGTTTTTAATATTTCACATCTATAAATTTTATTTACTTTTATTATAATCTTCCAACCTTTCAACCTCTCGTAATCTAATTCCACTACACCTTTTCATTTCCTAGGATAGCTCAGGTGATTAGGGGCATGCTTGGTTATTCTAAACTGTCTTAAATTCAATTAACAGTAAAGAGCAAGACAATAATAAAGTCAAAAATGGATCATTAGAAGATTAAAATATTTAAAAGATAAAATTATTCGATTAATATTTTAAAAGTAATTAATAAATTAACAGGATAAATTGATAATTTTATAAAATTGTAAGATCAAATTATATATAAATATAAAAAAAATAAATTAAAAAAATATATATATATTATATTAAAAAATTAAGGCTCGAGGGCAGGAACATGAGAGCGTTTCGCCACTAGAGTAAAAGTTGGTGTTTTGTAGCAAGATTTCTTATATCTAACCAACACCTTTAAAAGAATTTATAAAAAAACCGTACCCACGCCTTTAAATGTTGAGACAATAAAATTTTGTGATACATAATACCTGTAAATATATGTATATTTATATACATACATATTTACGTGTATATATCATACTTTCAATTTCAGATTGGGCTTACCGACAGAAACCCTCGATTATTCGTGTATTGGAGTGTAAGTTTTTCCTTCTCTTTATCCTTCTTTTCCATTGAGCATATATATATGTAATTATTTATGATTTTACTGAGTAATATAAACTATTTATTTATTTAAATTATCAAATTTTAGTAATAATTATTTATAAATGCAATGTTAATGAATTAATTAAATAATTTAATTTTTGTATGAAATATAAATAGAATGATGGAGGAGTAAAAGTGAGATGCTTCAACTTTTTCTGTAAAGGCTTTGTTCAAGTTGATTCAGAAATAGCACCTGGTCATTTGCTTGTACCTGTTTCTTCTTATGGTGGACCTACCCATGATTTCAGTCTCAGGATTTACCAGGTAATTCAATTTCTATTCATTTTTAATTAATTATTTAATTAATTAATTAATTAATTAATAATTATATATATATACACTGCATTTTATGCAATTTTTTTAAATGAATAAATAATTATCCTAACAACATATATTTTAAAAATAATAGAAATCATAACAAATATTATTTTTATAATTTTTTCTTTTTTTTTAAATATTACAATAAAATAACTCAAATCACTTTCCAATTCAATGTGAACGAGATATTAATCTTATATCTCTTACGTTAACCAAAGAGATTTTACCAGTTCAACTGGTTTCCCAATTATTTTTATAATTATTTCACTTACAATTTTTTTCAAAAAAAGACATTTTTAACGAGTTCTACTTCCATTTCCTTCCCCAAAATTTCTTATTCAATTTCTAAAATAAGAGAAAAAAAACACTCAAATAATTTTGGCCTTAGTTTTTATCAAATTTATTAATTTATATATATATAATATGTATAGGATAAAAACACAGGAAATTGGATACTATCAGTTCTAGAAGAAGGAATAATAGTGGGATATTTCCCAAAAGTATTACTCCCATTCCTGGAGGATGGAGCGATACAAGTAGCATGGGGAGGAGATTCAAGGACAGGAAATGACGGAATTACCCCGCCCATGGGAAGTGGGCATAAACCAGATGGTCAATATAACCATGCAGCTTATTTTAAGAAATTAGTTTATTTTGATGAAAATTATTTCACTCATGATGCTTCAGGAAACAACACAGGATATCATACCGATGCTAGTAATTGTTTTGGGCTTCAAATTGGTCAAAATCCTGGACCATGTTGGGGTTATAATTTTCTCTTTGGAGGACCTGGTGGTAACTGTGGGTAAATTAGTAAAATCTCTTTCTTTTAGAAAAAAAATAATAATAATAAGAATATGGAAGAGAGATTGTATCTTTTTGTCATCAACTATAAGTTAAAATGTATAAGTTCTATTTTATGTGTTATTTTTTTTTAGTATTTATATTTTCTTAGGGATGTTTCTACTTTTCATCTGTGATAAGACATTTTATTTCCTAAAAGTTAAGTTATTGAACTAATAAGTATTAGTCTAACAAACCAAATCTTAAAGACTAAAATGTCTTTTATCCTGTAAATTATTTTGGTTGTATTGCAGCCTTGGTCTAAGAAAAAGGTCAGAAAAAGTTTGCCCTATTGAAACAGTTCCTATATAAGAGAAGACAGGGCCACAATGATTCAGCAATGACAATGAATAATGTAAGGAAAAAAAATTGATGATAAAATAACTTTTCCATTAAAGATAAATGAATAAATGGCAAGAAGCACTTAAGTAATGGAAGATTTCTGTTAATGGCAGTTCTAATATACAGAGAAAGCATCCAACTACCACTGATAAAAATGAGCCTATACTACTTATTTTACAATACACCCTAAAAGTTTCATCACAAAAATGATCGAAACCGCTGATTATTTTCTCAAGATTTGAAGTTTATTATGCTTTTGTCATTAACTATAAGTTCTTCCCCTACTCAGAACAAAATTTCCTACCCACTTTTAGGTGACTTCGAAGTTTGAAGTTTATGTAGCTAGGTGAAATCATATCACATCATCCTTGATCTATCAAGCGGTGTTTTTTCACAGGTCTTTTGTTTTTTGGAATTTTTATGATTTTCTTCTAGTATCATAGTTAGTTGAGAGTCTTCTGGCCCATTGGCTTTGATCAAGTGACCAAGAAATTGGGAAGCCAGCTATAGCACACCATCTTAAATGTAAAAGAGCGGCGGCAAGATTCTCACCAGAGTCTTTGAAGAACTGGAGTATTTGCGATTCGGCTTCCACATCTTCAGAATGGATGAGATCCTCAAATTCTGATCTCCTATCTTGCAAGAAGCCACTAACTTCATCTTCACAAAGCATTCGCATACTCAGAACCTGCAATGCTTCCATTGCTGTACTGTGGAAACCACGATCTACATATCCAGAAAACACGTAAAGGCAGGTTGATGGATCAGGCTGGACTTTGTTTCTATGCATCTGCTCTATGATAAACTCAATTACATCTATTCTTCCCTGCCATATATTCACGAAAGAAGCAAAATCAATGCTAACTATTTGTTCAACTCCTGAACTAAAGCCTGTATGAAGTTAAGCATCCACATAGTTTACTTTTGCAAGTACACAGCACATGTTTGGATGCTGAATGCAGAATTATTTTGCTCCTATATGTATTAGGGTGCATTTTCCTGTCATTACTTGGCATCCAAAACCTCAACAAATTCCCAGAAATTTGCACCAGGTTCAAGCATCAAGTGATTCAATTACCAAGTCCAACACATTTTCATTTTCTCATCTCTGTATACAGAGGAGAGAAATAACATAGACTTTTATTTTCAAAATCCAAATGTGAGTGTGAGAGATAGAGGGAGAAACAGGAAATCTGAGAAAAAGCACCTTTTCACACGCTTTTTGAAGAATAGTGTTATATAACAGAACATCTAGTTGGTTCCCCTCCAAGCTCACTTGATCCAACATATTTAATGCTTCATCAAAATCTTCATATTCCAACAGAATCTGACCAAAAACAAGCTCATAATAAGTAATAACCTTTCCACAAGCACTAGTAACAATAAACAATTTCGTTTAATTCGAATTTTTTAGCAGGACAAGAAAGCCGTATATTAATTAATATTACTTAATACATCAGTATACTGGTAAAGTATACCTTTATAAGAGCTGTATATGTCATTGTCTGTGGATAAAACCCATCACGCAACATCATGGAAACTAGTGCACGAGCAGACTTGAAGCATCTTATGATGCTACAACAATTAATCATTATATTGTAAGTTGCAGCATCTAGTGGGACACCAAAAGATTTCATATTTTTAAATATTTCTATTGCTCTGTGACTCTGCAAGTCAAGGTAAATATACTTATTAGTCAAACTACATGATAACGAAACCTAACTCACAGATTGGGAATTGCATACTGTAATTTACTGCATTCAAAGCACTTACTTCCCGAGCTTCAACAAGTGAATGCAACACTGTATTATAGATGGGTGTCCCGACAAAAGTGTCACTATGACGGAAAAGGTTCTCTGCCATGTCTAAATATTGGATCAGCTCCCTGGTCATTCCCTCAGCTCCAAGGGCTTTAAGCTGAAGACATCCTCGGAAGATAACAAAAAAGATAAAAAACGTCATAATGAGATTCTCGGCAAATTAGATAAATGGGAATAGCGACAAAGCTTCGTGTCAAGAAAAAACTGAAGAGTTACATTTTGTACACTTCAAGGAATACAATTAGAATGTCTTAATCTAGAAATTAGAAGGGCTTCTTTTCTGTGACTCTATGAAAAATATGAATAAAAATGGTAAAGTGACATCCTAGTCTAAGGTTCAAATAATTGAACCAAATGCATTTATCATCAATGGGAAAGGAACAGAATATACAAGGCAGGAAATTACCAAGTTCTTCATTGATAAATGACTGTGCTGAACATTATTCTTTGCCATATCCATTTCTATGGCATTTATCCTTTTTGCACAGTCCACCTGCGACAACATATTGCCCTCTTCATACGGAGCATTCACGTTTCCGAATAATGAAAACAGCAGCTCATATGTCATTATATCTGGCCTGAGCCTTAATTGTTTCATTTTAGCCAATATCTTAACAGCACGTTCAGGTTCATCCTGCAAAGTTTAGCAGCATAAACTCCCAATCAAAGAATCAAGAATTTGAAAGTATCAAGCATCAAAGAGTTTCAATTAGGTAACACAAACAAACAAATGTTTTCTTTTCCTTGATGAAATTACTCATACAAAACCAGTAGAAAGTCATCAGACAAGGGACACAAATGTGGTGCAAGGATTTAGGGCTAGAAATATTAACATACTATGGCATCACATGCTGCAAGAAAAGCATTGAAAGGTTGTGGATAGGGACACTCAGAAATTTGGTCCAGTAGAGCCTCGGCTAAGTCCAGTTCTAAAGCTTTGCTACATTCAATCGAAAGTGTTGCAAAAGTTGAATCATATGGCTTCAAGTTCTGCTGCTGCATTACCTTTAGCTGCAGAAATATGAAGAACACAAGTTGAAAGCAACTCTTATAACAAACAAATAAAGGCCGAATGAGACAAAATCACCAATAAAATAGAAAAAAAAAAGTTCTTAACACGACCAATGCTTGCATTTAACCAATACAACTCACCACTTCCATTCCATAGCTGAAACCTCGATCAGAAACAATAGCTCTAATAAAGCCATCATACGTATGACTTGATGGTTGCAGTCCAAGACATTGCATCTAGATAGAAAAGATTCCCTTGATTTAGTACAAAATCCTTTAATGCTCTGAATGAAGTACACTAAATAAATAACAAAATGTAACAAACAAGTGCTGCAAGTATATTTTGAGAATCCATTTTGAGTGTGACAAGGTATTAACTGAAACACAAAAGCAATGCAAAATTTTTAAGAAATTTCCATCAAAGTTATTGAAGTTTGTAAAGTGCATTTGTGAATGGAATAAAACAATACCTAGTTATATTCACTTCAATGAAGGCTTTTGCTTGTCAGGGGAGAATACCGAACAAAATAAAAATCTTCATTTCAGAGTTTCATTTTCAATGCAGTTCTTGTATCATATGACTATAGCATGCTATAATATGAAGCTCAAAGAAAGGAATAACATAAAAAAAGAGAGAGAGAGAGAGAAAAAGCAATCATTCACTACCTGAAGCATTAACTGCTCCGCAAGCCCACTATCTCGAGTTTGTGCACATGCGTGCATTACATCACTGAAAGACCATCTCAAGACCTTCATAACAGGCAGGGTTTTAAATGCATTCATCGTACCTATTTTGATACACTCAGCTTTGCTGATTCCCATGTTAAAAATGATACCCTGCTCACTGTTTCTGATACTAGTGTCCGTTTTCAAAGCAAGAGCATGATCACTATCCTCAAACTCAACTTTCTGTGAGTTCAATTGACCATTCAAAGGTACAGGGATGTCCAATCTTGAAGAATACAACTTTCCTTCAGATGTCCTATTAATATAAAGTCTTCCGGTCATGGCTAAAGCTACCATATGTTGCAACACTTCGTATGCAGATTTTAAATCTCTCAACCTTGTAAAAGACCAAATAAACTTCCGCAAAGGAAAAATGCTCAGACTGTAGTGCTTAATATAGTCTTTCCAAATATCATGGAGTGCAGACAGATTTTGCTGCCAAACTGCAAGCTGAAATAAAGAAAAAATTAGAAATATAACACTAAGATAATTAACTGGAAAATTACTTTAGATTAATCCTCCATGCTTTAAAAGTAAGCTAATGGAAAAAAAAAAAACTGTAAAGATACTTGCTTTCTGAAATGAAAAAAATATGCATGGTGGGGGAATTATTGACAAAAGATACACAAACAACTAAAC
Organism: Azadirachta indica; assembly: GCA_022749755.1. NCBI lineage: Eukaryota > Viridiplantae > Streptophyta > Magnoliopsida > Sapindales > Meliaceae > Azadirachta > Azadirachta indica. Next base: position 3,648,934 of record CM040444.1, on the reverse strand, counting down.
AAAAAAGTGCAAGATAAATTAAAAAAATACACAAATAAATGAAATTGGAAAATTACTATTGAAAAGTTACAAATGAATAAAGGAAAATATAATCACACATGCTCATTATTGTACTAAAGACATGAGTCTTCTTGAGCTTAATAACAACCTGAGGTCAATACCCTTTACACACCTTGAGAAGCTCTGTATATGTAACTTCATTCTTCCCCACCATCTTTGAGTCCATCAATTCCAAACATAAATTTGCATGAATCATACTTTGCATTCTTGCACAGGCCCCCAAGAAACAATTGTACACAGGCAGAGTGGGATAAATACCATGACTTTCTCCAAGAAAACTAATCAAATTTGATGCCTGAATACAGCACAGCACAAAATAACATAAGTTATTTCATGACAACAGTAGTTGGGAGGGAAGAAAAAGAATGCGAAACTATTAGTAGATAAATTATAGAAAAGTAATGAAGAAAAACCCTTTTGAATGATATATATGTTTATACCTCTTCCAGGTAACCTCCTTTACATAGAGCTTGCATCATTAGCAGGTAAGATGTGTTATTCAAGCCAATCTCTTTATCTTCCATCATTCTCCAGGTCTCCATGACAAACTGCGCGCAAAAGAAGAAACTTTCATAACTATTACAGCCAAAAGAACTCATCGTAAATTACTTTTTAGGTTGGAATCTTCAGTTATTTTTACAATTCACAACATTTGCTGCAATACTCAAGAGTTATTTGACAATTCATACAGACAAGAAACCTAGTGAAAATGATTACATGTCCTTGAAGACATTATCTGTGCAGTTTCTCCTTTCCAACTCTCCAAAGCATGAGCACAAATTACAATAATGCAGCTAATAATAGCTTGCTTCTTGGCAGATTAATCACTGACACCATAAAATTATTAAATGAGCAGTCAAATGTGCTTCTTATCTACATCACATTATTAAACAAAGACCAGGTAAATACCTACACATACACACACATAGCCAAACTAAAACCAATTTCTTTTCAGCCTACCAGAGGATCAGGCGATCTTGCACAGTAGTTAAGAATATGAAAAAAATCACTGACTCCCAATGAGTGATTCCCATGGCCAAGATTCAAAAGCAAATGAGAAGCTCTACTTCTCTCACCACTGCAAAGAGCGCCAACTATTTGCATTTGCATCAACTTCGTAGTTGACTCTTCTCGCAAAAATTCATAGCCTGCATTTTCAACTTCAACACGTTTAACATAATCTCACATTGTAACAGAATATAATCCCAATTACATTGTAAGCATATAGTAATCTAACAGAATATAATCCCAATTACATTGTAAGCGTATAGTAATTGATAATGTGAACATATGATATCAAAATTTGCAAATTATTACCCAACGAGGTTGTAAGAGTTCGAGAAAACTCCAGTTTCTCAGCAGCATTTCTCCGTCCCTATAACACCATTGATTCTTGTAAAATAAATAACATAATTCAAAATAATAAAAAATTCAAAATTTGTGAAATATTTAACAAAAATGGATATATCTGTAGACTTACGTGTTCATGAAACTTTGATTTACATAACGAGTCAGCAATTGACCGGAATGAAGTCCTCAATCTGTAAAAAGCAACGACTTTCGTTAGACCTCAATGAAACGATGTCGTTGTAAATAGGTGAAGTAGTACATGAATTTATACTTACAGAGGCCTATGCATGATTTCCGGAAGTTCTTACTAGTGCAGTTCAGCTTGCTTGATGCTGTGTATAGGGTCTAAACATTTTCGCGGAAAATGGGATTTTCTCGGGAAAATCCGATCTAGTTACTGATCACTGGTGACTAATGACCCAAACATACGAAGGTAATCATTTGGGCCCTAAACAACGCCATTCTTTAGACCCAAAACGAGCCCAATTGGGTTATATTCATGGTTTTTTGGGCTTGCCGTGGGCTTGATAAATATCAGTTCACATATTAAATCTCATCGCAACAATAGAACTAAACTAAACCGAACTCATGTACGGTCTAATATTTGTTCCAAATATCAACCTGCTTCTAATTTTTTTTTAAATATTAAATAAGTTTGAATTTTAAAAACTTTCAAAAATAATTAAAAAATTTTATTTTAACCGATAAATTTTAAAATAACAAAAACTCGATGAAAATGTTTTAAAATGTGATAAAAATTTTAAAAAGTCAAATTAATAAATAAGAATAGAAAAAATATTTTTGTTTGTAGAATGTCACATCAATATATGTAATATTATTCTTTTATTTTTATTTTTTATTTTAAAAAATATAAAATTGCATTTAAATATTATATGAAACAAACCTTAAAATATTTTTGATAAACATTAATAACACGTATTTATTTAGTTAATTTTTTCTTTTTTAAGATTTTAACCCTAAACCATCATTTGCAACTAAAATAGCACTAATGTCATCTTTCTATTAAAAAATAAAATTTGTTTTGTCAAGTAATAGTAATTGAGAAAATTAATAAAATTAATTGTGTTAGTATTTAGTGAAATGAAAATTTTAGTATGAATCAAGGAATCTATTCAACAATTTCAAATTTTATTAAATTTATATCTCAATTTTGTATTACGACACAATGCATTTTAATTCATTATGAGAACAGTGGAATATTAATATTATACATCCTGCAATAATATTAATACAAAGTCTCGATGATACAAATTTGATAAAAATAATATTATATTTTTCATAGTTGGTATAGATTGTGTTTTACATTATAAATAAAATATTTTAATAAAAAATAAATAATTCTTTAAAGTTATCAAATCTTGCATTAGAGGATAAATAAAGTTCAAAATTTGACATTTAGGCATAGTCCAAGATGTTCGAGGCACACTTAATGCTTTCAAATCATTTCAAATTTGCATAACCGTACAGAATAAGAACTTGGTATTTTGTGAATAAAATTTTTTACTGAATCCAACACTTTAAAAAAGAAAAAAATTGTAACTTTATTAAGATTTATTTATTTATTTTTTAATTTTATATGAACAAAAGTGATTAAATGAATACACTACTTTATTAGTTAAATTTTTGTTTTTTTAACTGAAATATAAAAATAATTATTTAGATATCAAAGAGTCATTTATTTTTTAGTTTATATCTAAATATTTATTAAAAATAATGAAATTAAAAATTTAAACTTAAATATGAAAAACTAAACGTATGAATAATTAAATATTTTATTTAATAATAATACCCTTAATTCATTACTTATTATTTATATATATCCATGTCTTAACACGTTAATTTTAAAATTTTTAAAATATATATATCAGCATATTATTTTTAAATTTTTTTTATTTTTTATAAATATAAATAATTTAATATTTATATTTATATTTAAAAATATAAAATAAAAAATTAAAATTCATATTTTACTCGTATTCAGTTTTCATACCCAAAAACAAATCTTACCTAAATCTTATCCTATAAAAGTCAACAAAAACATGATACCACAAGTGATTTGATTATATATGCACTCAATTTTATTATTTAAATATTCTAATAAAATCCAAATACAGTAGTATCATCATATTTTGTGTGGACTTTTACCTTTTGTATGTGTGTGGGCATTAGGTGGTTTAAAAATTCCTTATAAATATTATTTTAATTTTACAAATTTTATTACAATTTTTCATTAATATTCATTGATATCCTTTTCATTTCTGTTAAAACTTGTCAAATACCTCTCTTTTTGAAAGAGGATTTTTAACAAATTCAAAATTATATAAATTTATGTATATTTTATCTAAAAAAAATTATATAAATCAATAATACTTTTTTACTAAAATAACTTTGGAAAATTTTATTTACCTAATTTACAATTATTAACAAATTATATATTTTTTAAATTGTGTATACACATCAATTTTAGAAAAGTTTGTGACTTAAAAATTTGACCAACAACGCTAAAATTTGAATAATGAATTTTTTAAAAATTAAATGATTATAAAATATTTTTATATGTTGTAATATTTTACAGATAATTTTGAATTTATAAAGAGCATTCTATAAAATTTTAAGTGTTACGATAATTTTTTGTTACTATTTTAGAATCTTATGTGATAAGTTATTAAAATTACATGGAACTTAAATTATTTAAGTCAAACGTCAAGGTGCTTAATAAAATTATCCCTTATTAATAAATAATAATGGGTAAAATATTTTACAAACAAGGTAAAATATCTTTTTACCAACAAGAATATTATTTATTTATTTATTTGATATAGTAAGAATTCAAATTCTCTTAAGATTTTCTTTAGTATTAAGATATTGTAGTTTTTCAATTATAATTTTTATAGGATAAAAGTATTATATTTTAAATATTAATAAAAAAAAATATATATTTCACTAAGAATTAGTTTTGTCAACCACTTTTTTAATGTTATTTTTAAAATAGAATAGAATTACTACAATAATAAATTAAATTTAAATTATCTTTAAATTTATTGAATTTTGACTATCCTCGTAGGAGTATCACTTACACTAAAAGTTATTCTAATCGTATGACTAGAATTACCGAATTAGGAAGTCATATTATACAAATGAAAATAATATGCCATTATCTGTGAAAAGCATAAACTAGGGTCCTCAATGTTATTATCCATATCAATGATTACTAATAATAACACGCGTAGTAAAGAACAAGCGCGTACAATACACATTCTACATCCGCGGAGACGAATTGTTCACATTTTCACACGTTTTTAAACAATCCCGACTGCATTTAACTCTCCTTCCATCAAAGAACTCATCTTTATGCTTCAGTCCATGATTTATTATGTTTCACAAAGAAGAACATAGTGTATACATTTATATCAAATAGGTCTCTAATGGTTGTTGAAATGACTAAATGGCGATACCTTTTAAAGTTAATGAAGCGCAATATTGTGGGCAATTAAGCCATTTCGAAGGAAATTTATGACTTATTTGATACAAATGTATAAAATATACAATTATTAATAAAATCATAAAGTAAAGGGATCTAGATGTTAATGTCACCACCCCGTTGAATATTTTAGAACCTCAAAACGACAAACCAGAGCAAAAGCCACAGCTCAAAACGACATCAGACAGAACACAACGACCAGCAGTCAAAGTAACAATGCTAAACAACTCCTTCATCCTCTTCCTTCTGCGTGAAATCCTGTCGTTTTGTACAATTTTTTAATGTTCTTATTTTGAGGTTGGTTGTAAATTTGAAAACGGTTGCTTCTGCATTTTGCTGTGGGAGACGACGCCGTTTTGAGCACCTCCCTTCCGCCTTTTCATTTTCAACTCTCTGTTCATTCGGATTCTAATATATTCTTTCTTTCTACTTGAAACTTTCTCCTATTCTTTTCTTTACCTGTACACTTTTTCTATCTATAAAGTGATTTCTTTTAAGCACCTGTTGTTGTTGTTGTTGTTGTGGGGTTTGGCTTCTTACTTTTGGTCTTCTTCTGCAACAATGAAGCCTTTCACTTCTGTAAGCTCTATCTCTGTTTATTTTATGCTTATTTATTTGCCTTTTTTTTTAGGTTCATTGATTCTACTTGAGTTTGCATGAACTCGATTTTTTTTTTCTTTTTTCGTTTAATACTAAGTGTGTTATTAAGGACTCTGAGGGAAATGATTAATGATGATTCATGATTGCCTGTTTGCTGTTTCATTTTTATTATGATTGTAAGGGAAAGGAAGCCCCCCCCAAAAAAAAAAGGGAAAAAAACCGCTATATTTTTTTTGGGTATTAACTTCCTGCTGATTGGTTGCTGGGAAATGCTTCTCTCTTCCTGCTGTTTTCTTGCTGGGATATGCTTCCTGTTTTTCTTTTCTTTTTTGCCTTTTTTTTTTGAGCTAAAGTCAAATAGAGGGTCATATGTTATTCCATAGAATCTTTATCTCAAATACTCATTTTGGTTGGAGAAAAAGACTGACAAATAGAAGGAAAATTGATTGTCGAAAGAGGGGATTAAAACTACAATTTTGGGTGGGGGGAAAATGCTTCTGTGCTCTTCCTGGCTAGTAAATAGGAAGAGTTTAGTTCCTCTCTGTCCACATTTGTTTTTTTGGCTTCAGTAAATTCACCGGAAGATTCTGTTTGTTGGAGAGAAAACGGAGTAAGAGAAAGGGAATTGAAGTGTTGAATATTGTCTTTATTTTATTTTTTCTTATGTTTTTCATCCACTGGTGTTTGACTTAAATATAAGTTTCAATTATGTTATTTCCTTGGCGTTTGATCAACTTTTTCCCAAAATAATGTGTCATAAGTCATTCACTACTGTAAGTGATGATTCTTATCAATTTGTCAAGGAGATTTTGAAAAGAGGGCTATCAAGCCATTATAAAAGAAAGAAAGTTGGTTCAGGTTAATATATGATTCTTAGACACCAATACTTTCGAATCAAGTTTAGCCTTGAACTTCAGTTATAATAAGTGCATAACTTGAATTTACATTTGGTATGATCTTTTTGTTTGTGAATTATTGATCTCTGGAGTTTCAAATTGGTGTTTTTCCATGTTGCAGCATTGTGGATATGCAATGACGTAAGTGATGTTTTCTGCTTTGTTGATTAAAATAAGTTATCTACTATTTTGAATGATAGGCAAATTGATATATGACACTACAAGTTAGTTTGTAAGCTATCTTTGAAAAACTTCCATGATTTTTTGGACTTATTTTTCACCTTCTGACTGAATCTTTAGACCATTTTGCAACTAAAATGCAATTATATCTTTTTCTGTCTTCTTTCAGGCTTGTATACTGTCAGATCTGCCAAGTAGGTCATGCCTCTGCAGTGTCTTCATTGCAGCTTCTTTGGTCTGTAGTGTTTACTTCATCGGAAGTGCATCTGTTGCAAAGGAAAACAAGGAAGTGAGTTTCTATTCAAATAAAATTTTGCCACAGAGGGGTGATTTTCTGAGTGGCATTCAATGGATTTCTGTAGATCGATCTGAGTTTGTTAATACACACTAGGAAGATGCCAAATGCTAACTAAAATTGGTCTTTGCTTTCAAAATTTCCCTGCATTAGTTTCATTTGGAACTTTTTTATTTGAAGGGAACTCAGAATTTGAATGCTTTGTGCAGAGATTAGTGAGATGGGGAGTTGTTAATAGCATGCAGAATGCAATATCCAATACTTGCAAGGTTTGTGTTTCTTAGAGGAAGTGAAAAACAAAGTATCTTTTTGTCTTGTCACTTAAAGTTGCCTAAAATCCTTTTTTCCCTTTCAATCTCTCTTTCCTAGAATCAATGCAGGCTTCCTGGAACTGAGGCATTACCACAAGGAATAATTTCCAAGACCTCAAATTTGGAAATGCGACCATTATGGATGTCATCATCTAAACTTGTATGTGAAGCCACTGTTGTGATATCGAATGATTCTTACAATTTTCAATTTTATGCACTTCTTTAGAATTGATCTTTGCTTTTCTTTGTTATACCTGCGTTGCAAAATTTTGTATCAGAACAATCCAGAGTCTCCAAAGAATTTGTTAGCCATTGCAGTTGGAATTAAGCAAAAGAAAATCGTGGACAGAATTGTGAAAAAGGTTTTGGCTGCTATTCCATTGCTTCTTTTGTTTTAATAATCATATTGCCAAATATGTTCTTAATTTCCATCTTCTTGTTTCAGTTTCCTGCAAAAGACTTCGTTGTGATGCTTTTTCATTATGATGGCATTGTGGATGAATGGAAAGACTTAGAATGGAATGATCATGTTATACATGTATCTGCAGTGAATCAAACAAAATGGTATCATTGGTTCATTTTGAATTGCTGTTTTTCTAGATTTGATGGGTCGTCCATATGTTTGTGGGGAACTTCTAAATTACCTAGTGCATTATCATGTAATAGGTGGTTTGCAAAACGTTTCTTGCATCCGGACATTGCTGCTGAGTATGATTATGTATTCCTCTGGGATGAAGACATTGGAGTTGAGGATTTTAATCCAAATCGGTAAGCATGCAGTTTAACTTTCCGGATTGCCTTTGGCATTTTTCAAGTGATCACTTTCTTTTGAATTGCATTTCAAAAAATCTCATGCCACGTGATTCTTAATTTTTTCCTTTCACTTGCTTGTAAACATGTCCTTTGCAACACAAATTCATGGTTAAAATCTTGAAAAATCTTAAATACCAGTGAGTGCAATTTTGTATGCATGTGCTTGTCTTTTGTGTTTAACAGAGCTAGACTTCATATCTTGAATGCAAATGTTTTGTAGATATCTATCCATAGTTCAAGACGAAGGACTTGAGATATCTCAGCCAGCACTTGATCCTGTTAAGTCTGAGGTACATCACCCGATTACTGCACGTAGACGAAACTCAAAAGCGCACAGGTTTGTATCAAGTTAGTGAATCAGCTAGAATAATTCTACTTTTATTTTTAGGAAAAAGATCTTATGTTTGCTCATCATACACAATCTTAAGCCACAACTATTGTTGGGAAGTCATTGTTACAATACATGTCAATTTTGTAGTAAAGTGTTATTCATAATGAATTTGTAGTTTGCATGAATATAGACAGTTTCATCTATTGATTATATGTTTGCTACTAACGAATCTGATTAGTTCAACCTTCTCAATCCAACTTTCTAACAGGAGGATGTATAAGCTTAAAGGCAGTGGAAGGTGCGATGATAGCAGCACCGCTCCTCCGTGCATAGGGTAAAGGGTCACTGACTCTGTTTCATTTTTTCCTTTAGAAACTTATCTATTCCATCTTTATTATTGTATAAGAACCAATTATTGGTATATCGAACAGTATCATTGTTCTTATGCAGTATATGAAATCCATTACGCAGATGGGTAGAAATGATGGCACCAGTGTTTTCAAGACCTGCTTGGAGATGTGCATGGTATATGATCCAGGTATAAAAACCCTATTTAACTGAATGGTCAACCACATTGGGAACATTTTTAAAATTACTTTTCTTTCTTAAATATTACAAAACAATAAACCAAGCTCTCCCAAACTCTAGTGTGAGGGAGACTTGAAACCCAGACCTCTAGAGCTACCCCAAGAGGTTTTACGAGTTGAACCAACTAGTGCCACAAGCATACTGGGGACACAATGGGTGGGTTGGTGAGCAGTTTGAATTTAGTAGGCCATTAATTGAAATGAGAATTTGACAATAAAAGTGTTTAGTGAGCGATCACTTGTAGTGAACAGTTTTATGGAGTATAGTGGTGGAGGCATATGCCAATATGATAGAGTGATTACATCTAATTATTTATTGTAATTAATCACTCATACTAGAACCTTGTGTTTGGAAGTTAGAAGAACAGTATTTCATTTAGCATTTCTATACTATTCCTTTCTCGTAATTATTTTCTAATTACTCTTCCCCTCGACAGAATGACTTAATCCACGCGTGGGGCCTGGATATGCAGCTGGGCTATTGTGCACAAGTAACTTACCCAATCCTATGACTTTAATTTCTTATTCTCTTAGATGTACCAATGACATTGAATTCGCTGTCAGGGTGATCGAACCAAAAATGTTGGTGTGGTTGACTCCGAGTACATAGTCCATCTCGGTCTTCCAACTCTCGGTGTCACTACTAAACCCGAGGCAAGTGCTTCTTGAATTGACATGAATAGGAGAATCTTCAACCTTACAGTCATGTTGTCGGTCTCATATTATGATGTCAACACGTAAAATTGTTCATCTTAAAATCATACTTTCTCTTCTCTCAAACAATGAGAACTCTCTGACCCGTGTCACCTTTTACACTCACTGGACAGGCATCACCCAATAAGCAGCGATTTTCAAAGTCAGAATCATTGGTACGTACTCTGACCCTTAACTTGCCTCGCAACATACTCTTTATCCATGCGTATTGTTGTTCATTTTATCCGGTATTGCAGGCACCATCTCAATCCCACAGATATGACAACCGGCCCGAGGTAAGCTCACTTCGTTGATGTAGAGAGTAAATAGTTTGTGTTTTTTGCTCTCTCTCTCTCTCTCTCTCTCTCTCTATATATATATATATATATATATATATATGCATGCATGCAATCAAATTCACTTGCTTAGTAAAAACTGCGGTTTCAGGTCCGAAGACAGTCCTTCATAGAAATGCAGATATTCCGAAAAAGATGGAAAAATGCTGTCGACAAGGACATATGCTGGATCGATCCATACCAACAATCGACAAACCAAACTACTCATTAATTCTAAACACGCAGAATTAATCGAAGCATCAAATGAGGTTAGACTGACACACTCGTACACAAATCACAGAAAATTTCATACACATATTACCATGCACACAATTCTTTCAGAGACAATGCCAATCATCTCAGAACTGCTTGTTTAAAAGCACTTCCAAGTTTTGCAAAATGCTTGGATAGCAAATGTGGATAATTTCTTATTCCAACACGGGAGTAATTCATCACGATTTCTCCCTGCAGCTGCTTAATTCAATTTTCTTTTGTTTTTGGTGGGAATTTTAGAATTATGTGAATACTTTGTTTTTATTGTTTTTGTTGTTTGGAAACAATGTAAATATGTTTTGTGGGTTTTGAAATTGTAAATGTAAATTTTTTTCTTGTTGAATACAATGCATATACTTTCATAATTTTTTTTCAATTTTTTTTTTCAGGTTTTTCTAATTTTTGCTTTATTCTAAAGGTTGGTTTAGTGGTGCTAATTAGCATTAAATAAATACAAAATTAAAAAATATAAGTATTTATACGTATATTTGTCAATCTGTTAAAAAGTGCTCAACACATTATTCTTAAGTAATAGATAATTATATTAATTAAATTAACATATTAAGGTGTTTTAAGGATAATATTGTGCATTTTAATAAAATTTTTTAAAAAATCTATTAAAATGCTTAAGATTAAACTTACGAAATTTAATTTCCCTAGTTCTATATCAAAATATTGAAATGATATTAATATATAACTAGAAATATTGAAATATTTTAAAACTAATTAAAAAGAAATTATGGACGAAAGAGTTGAATACCAGTAATGTTTAATTAACTCTATTCTTTTGTGTTACTAAATAAAGAAATAAAGAAGAGGCAATTTACATCTGGATCCCCAACGTTTATGTTTTAATAAATAAAAATAATTTCTTTTATTTTTAATAAATAAATTCCAAACCCCTACTGAGATAATTGAAAATTTGAAATATCCTTTATTTATTTATTTATGTTTTCAAGTACTGACACATGGTCAAGAATCCACTAACTTTAGAGTTAAAGTAAAATATTATAACCTTAATTTTTGTGGTATGATAGTATAATTTAAATGTTTATTCTTGAATGCGAAATTCACTCTCAAATTATTCTTAAAAAATTTTTGTTTCTATTTACACATTTAAAAGAATTTAAAATCTTGCAAAGGGACTCATCAAGCAATGAGAATGCTACCTAATAATGGATGTCTTTTATTTATATATGAAACTACATATGTTGTAATATAGTAACGATCAAATTTTTATACTATAAATTTAATTTGATTATTTTAATCTAACTTATTAATTGGAGTAAATTATTAGTTAAGAGTTAGAGCTAGGATTAATAATGCAGGGAAGTCAGAATGTAACGATTCAAAGTTTGTAGGAGCTAAAATAATAAAAATATAATTTAAAGGATTAAATTTATAATCTTTATCTAATCAACGTCGCTGCAATGCAAGTTCTTATATACTCTATCCATTCTATTAGTTGAATGATAAAATATCTTCTTCAATTAAAACGTAAGTTTAAGTTTTGTACAAAGCTCTTTATTATCTAAATAGTAATTCTTTGCCATAGAAATTTGAAATATCACCATTTATGCAATGATAATATTTCAAAGAGAAATTTACTAGTTACTGGCTAGTAGTTAGGGAGTTATTTGTTATGTATGGACAAACTATTTTACTGTATATAAAAACATAGATATTGGGGACCTAACTGTTATTACAAAAATAAAAATTAAAGAAAACCCCGCATTCTTTAGCCGCAATCTCTCTTTGCCACAACCCACATTTTTTTGTGAGGGTTTAAGCATTTCCCTTCTGCAAATCTCTAGGGTTTTTCTCCCTTTATTTCTAAAAAAATGTCCCTCTTCCGCCTTCTCCTCCGCAACCTCCACCACCAGCAACGCCACGACAGCCACCGCCTATCCTCGTTGTCCCTCCTCCGTCACTTCCAAAACCCCCCTTTCAACCCTGAGACTCACTCTCAAAACCCTAATCCTAACCCTAACCCTCAACCCAATAATAATACTCCCATTTCCGCCCCTCCCATCACACGTACATACGCCTACACCTCAGCTGAAGAAGCAGCAGCGGAGCGTCGACGACGAAAACGCCGGCTTCGGATCGAGCCGCCACTCCACGCTATTCGTCCCAACCCCACGTATCCTCCTGTGCGTGACCCCAACGCGCCCCGCCTCCCTGACTCCACTTCCGCTCTTGTTGGCCCTCGTCTCAACCTCCACAATCGCGTTCAGTCGCTTATCCGCGCTGGCGACCTCGATGCGGCGTCGTATTTGGCCCGTCAGTCTGTGTTCTCAAAGACGCGCCCTACTGTATTCACTTGCAATGCGATCATTGCTGCGATGTATCGGGCGAAACGGTACAAGGATGCTGTTGCTTTGTTTGCGTTTTTCTTTGAACAATTTGATATTGTGCCCAACGTTGTGTCGTATAATAATTTGATAAATACGCATTGTGATGAGGGTAGAGTGGATGAAGGTTTGAAAGTTTATAAGAGGATTATTGAAACGGCACCATTTAGTCCTAGTGCTGTTACGTATAGACATTTGACAAAAGGGTTGATTGATGCGGGTAGAATAGGTGAGGCTGTAGATTTGTTGAGGGAGATGTTGAATAAAGGGCAAGGTGCGGATTCGTTAGTTTATAATAACTTGATTTCTGGGTTTTTGAATTTGGGCAATTTGGAGAAGGCTAATGAGTTGTTTGATGAGTTGAGAGAAAGGTGTTTGGTTTATGATGGAGTTGTAAATGCAACTTACATGGAGTGGTGGTTTAATCAAGGGAGGGATAAGGAGGCAATGGAGTCATACAAGTCATTGTTGGATAGGAATTTTAGGATGACGCCAGCCACTTGTAATACCCTTTTGGAGGTTTTGCTCAAGCATGGGAAGAAAGCAGAGGCACAGGCTTTGTTTGAGCAAATGTTGGATAATCATCAGCCACCTAATATCCAGGCAGTGAATTCAGATACTTTTAACATTATGGTTAATGAGTGCTTTAAGCTTGGGAAGTTTTCAGAAGCTATTGATACGTTTAAGAAGGCAGGAACGCATCCAAAATCCAAGCCTTTTGCAATGGATGTTGCAGGATATAATAATATTATATCAAGGTTTTGCGAGAATGGGATGTTGGATGAGGCAGAGAAGCTGTTTGGAGAGTTGTCGACAAAGTCTTTGACACCTGATGTTACAACTTTTAGGACGTTGATTGATGCATACTTAAAAGTGGAGAGAATTGATGATGCTTTACAGTTGTTTAACAGAATGGTGGAATCTGGTTTGAGGGTGGTTGTGAGCTTTGGGACTAGGGTGTTTGGTGAGTTCATTAAGAATGGTAAGGTTGCAGAATGTGCACCCATTCTTACAAAAATGGGAGAGAAAGATCCAAAACCTGACTTCTTGATATATGATGTTGTGGTACGGGGGTTGTGCAATGAAGGTTTACTTGACTCGAGCAGGGATACACTTAATCAAATGATAATGCACAGTGTCGGCGTCACCCCTGCTCTGCAGGATTTTGTATGTGAGGCTTTTGGGAAAGCAGGTCGAAATGAGGAGATTGAGAGAGTTTTGAATGCAGATAGGTGGGGATATGCTGCATCTCATTCAGCCCCACCTCGGATGAGTGGTCAGCAGGCATTTGTACCACATCAAACAGCCAGACAGCAGCCTTCAGGATTCAATGGGATGGCGGGGCAGCACCAGTTTGGATCAACTCAAATGGCTGGACAGCAGTCTTTAGGACCTAATCAAATGCCTGGCCAGCAGCCATTTTCACTGCATGAGAGGGTGGGACAGCAGTCTTTCGGAACCAGTCAGATGGGGGCACAGCAGCCTCAAGGATCTTATAAGACATGGGGGCAACAACCTCAAGGATCTTATCAAACATGGGGGCAGCAGCCACAGGTATCTTATCAAACATGGGGGCAACAGCCTCAAGGATCTTATCAAACATGGGGGCAGCAGCCTCAAGGACAGCAGCCTTTAGGATCTGATCAAATGTCCGGACAGGATTCCTTTAGATGGCAGCAAACGACAGGGCAGCCACCAAATGTGGCGCCCCAAATGACAGGACAACCGCAATCACAGCCAGCACCCTTCCAAATGCCAGATCAGCAACAAACCTGGCAATCAGGGTCACAGCAGTCATGGTCTCAAGTGGCTGAGCAACCACCAGTAGGACCTCCTCAACAAGTGGAACAGCCCTTAGGATCTTATCAAATGTCAGGACAGGATTCCTTTAGATGGCAGCGAATGACACAGCATCAGCCAAATGGAATGCCTCAAATGACAGGAGAACCGCAACCACCATCAGCACCCTCGCAAATGCCAGGTCAGCAACAATCCTGGCAACCTCAAATATCAGGACAGCAGCAGTCGTGGTCTCACATGGCTGAGCAACCGCCTGTAGGACCTCCTCAAGAAGTAGAACAGAATCCATCGGAATCCCCAGAATGGCAGGAAAACCACAAACAGGTAGCAGCTTGATTTTTATGTACATGAAATTACAGATAGAATTGTCCAATCTCTAAATTTTTATGCTTTATGTTGGCCAAGAAAACTGCTACATCATTGTTATATTTTAAGCATCATTTTCTGCTGTTGTTCTAATGTGGCAAAAATTAAGTATAATAATGGGGTAGTTTTTGCTAGGAAATTCAGTAGAGCAAAAGTCCACCTGTAATGCTGTCTATTTATGATGGTTTTATTATTTCTTCTGTACCTTGGACCTCACAATTTTTCACAGATATCTAATTGATAAAGAAAGTCTTATGTGATGATTTAAAAACATTAGGTGGTCTTATTCGGGCTGCATTTTGATGCTTATCATGGTATAGTTTAGTTATATATGCAGTTCAATTGCAGGCATAGCAGAGTTGCTTTTTTGCTTCAAATCATGAATTTATTAATATTTTTCATCAAAATTTAAGCAATACTTTGTGGAATGCCATCAAGGCTGAATGTAATATAATTTCCTGTGGTTGGTTGTTTAATATATTACCATGTCTGTATTCATTGTGGAATTGGAATAACAGATAATACAAATATCCCCATGAAGCATTTCTAGTAGTAGCCATTCATGGATCAGGATTACAGATTCTAACCCAGCTTGTCTGAAACTTGAAAGCATTATGAAGACTGTGTAGCGTGTGTTAGTGCATGCTGCTTGAAAACTTGACTTTTGACGAGCCCGTGAGTGCCTGAATGGCCTTTGATTACACTCGATCTTGAGAATGATTCTACCCTTTTGCAAGTTTTAAGCTGGAATTTTCAAAATTCAGCCAGTACAGTTGAAGGGTGTTAGGGGATGCTAAAGTTATGTATTAGCTCGCCAAAAATGTGGTTCTAGCAAGCTGAAATTATTCCTATTTATCATTTGGAATGAAAATTTTGAGATTATGTGATGATTATCCATCACTTATCTTAATAATTGTTGCAATTGATTGGACTGAATGTACATACAAATCAGGTGGTAACAGCTCAGATTCTTTCTACTGAACCTGTCATAATGAAATAGTTCCAAGTAGAACAATTTTATTGAATAAACACATTGACAATGTAATAAGCCCATCTCACTTAGAACTTTAAGAGACCATAATCAATCTTTTTTGCTAGAAAATATAAATTCCAAGCCACATGCAACCAAGAACCATCAATGATGTAAAATTTTCTATATCAATGATTCCTACTACACAAAAATTTCTCTCAAAATTTGCCAATAAAGTAGCAACTCTCAAGATAGGTTTTGTCAACATCAAATTCTACACAAACCTGTACACTTTTGTTTATCCCTTTTGCAGAAAAAATGAGATTAATCCAACCCTAACGAAAATTTATAAGCTTTCAATAACAATTAAATAATTTTGTCAAAATTCCATCACCTTTGAGCTGATGTTTAACAAGGGCTCCAGTGTATCCGGAGCAAATTTCCGAGCAAAAAGATAGCATTTCGATGTTCTCTGCTCATTGTACAAACACAATGTCCCGTTGCTGTTCCTAATTAATTGTATAAAATCTTCTGTAATATCTTCTTTCCCATACATCGCCGGGTGTGGGCCCAACACTGACCAGTTAACCCAAGTCACAGTACGGTTTGCCATTAGTGACGGGTGGAATATGTTTAGGTAAGTTGGAATGTAATGCTCATCAGGATAGCAAGAAGGCCTACAGTATTTTCTGAAAATGGTCAGATAGTGAGTGTCTGAGATGATGTAAATTGCCACTTTCCGGTGCATTTCAAACCATTGGGACCCTTTTCGCCATTGATAGACTTTAATATCGGGACGCATCCTGCGGCTGTAGCGGCCACGACCGTAACGTGAGGGATCATCATATGACTCAACAAAGCTGTGTTCTGAACCTGTGAGATACTTGTAGACAGTTGGGAAGTTGAATACTGGGATGCAGCTCTCAGATAGGAGAATAAACCGCTCATTTGAAAAGTCTAGTAGTGCATTGGCTAGGAGGCGTTTCTCAGCATCAGCCATTTCCACTGTTCCCCATGCAACATTCTGAAGATAAAAGACGAAGAACAGCTCATAAGACAAAGTTAACTACCATATAAAACAGATTAAAAGTCGTGTAATTGCCATTAGTCAAATTACATCAGAACCACAATAGGTTCACGTTCACTTGATGGATTCGACACAAGTATTCTTAATTAACACAATAGATTCAACTAATTTCATACACCGAGTGATATTCATTGTTAATGATTTCATAAATATGAAGTTCATAAATTAGAAAGTTTTTCTTAGGTAAATACAAAATTGAAAATTTTATCTTATTAATAAAAAAAGGTTAGACTGATAAAATTAAAGAAGTGGAGCCAAAAATAGAAGGAAAAAAAAAAACATTTCAAAAGGTACCAAAAAGATACCAGAAACCAAATATCCCCCAAAATTCATCCTCTGAAGACCGGATTTGTTTACTTTCTTATTATCTCCCTTTCCATCCCAAGATTAGATTTAAATTTCCAAGGAATTAACACATGTATCCGGCTAACTCATACAATTGGGCTGTGGAAGGCTATTGTCAAGTCTTGATGATTCCTAAACCTGAGGGAGTTTTATAACATAAGATTTCGGATGATGTTGTTCACAGGGTTCTGAAGGATGGCTTCAGTCTTAGATTATTTTCTAATGAAAATCTTCTTTCTTGGTTTTACATAAGATAATGAGGAAATTCCCTAAACCTGGAATTGTGGAAGGATAGTCTCAAGGTTCTAAGCATTTATCTACGACTGCAAACCTAACTAACTTAATGAATTGAGAAGTCCATCTCAACACAGACAGAGAGGACGATATTTCAAATCTTTTTCTAGCTTTCTGAATTACTGCAAATCAAAGATGGAGCATTTCAGAACATACTTCCTATAAAAAATAACCAAAATACAAACAATATAAGGAGGCCATTCTATAATATATCATAAATTAAAAAATCTTGGGGACAAATATTTTACTGTAAACACTTTCTTCACTGTTTATATATAAATCTTAATTCCTCTCAAATATCCAGATTCATATCAGATTTTTTATTTCAACCATCTAATGTAAGCAGTCACAAATTACAATTTTTACCCTCCTACTACTACTAATACTTGTACTTGCATTCCTTTTCCCCTGCACTTCTTCCACTCTAATCATATTCCTCTACAATCATAAACCAATCAGAATATATACCTACAATATCTTGAAGACCAAGATTTCCCGGGAGTTAAATTACAAGTTTCCCACGTACCTAATTTCCATGAAACTCCTTTCCCTTCTAATTGTAGCTTCTCCTACATCAAAAGTTCTCCAACAACACTAAGCAACTATTCAACCCAGATGCAAAAATCAATCTCTCATTTCTTATTATTTCCTTCAATTATCTCCACTTTTCTCTATTTTTTGGTGAATAAACTCGACAAATGACAACCATAAAAAATTTAAGCAGCAATACATCCCACTAAACATCATAGCTTCACTTCATAATCTCTCTTAAACAAAATCCATTCTTCTCAAATCTAGAGACTCATCGACTAACTACTCAATGACTCCATTTCCATGTATCATTTATTTATTAACTACTAAGCAGTTTGATCTTCACCTAACTCAATAATCACCAAACTTTAGCACATAATAAATTAACAACTAAAACAGTTAAAGACCTACCATATATCATTTATTTTGAATAAATCAAAAAAAATCCAGAAGAAATATTACCTGACTTAGGATTTGCCTTCCATGAAAGGGAGAATCCTTAGACACATTCAGCTTGTACCCTGGAAGTGCATGAACATAAATGGAGAAATACTTCTCATGCCCCGTGAAAAATCTCTCCCACAAAGGCAGCAGCGGCAAGGGCCCTCTTGTCAAGAACATAAACGCCAGTTTAGGAGTTCTCACAACTGGATACTCCTCCTTAGAAGGCACCATTGAAGCTCTCCAAAAGAGCTGCTCATCAGACATTCTGTGCATCAAATTCTCCGGATGAAAAAATTTTTCGAAGTCCAAGTAAGCATTTTCCTGACAATTCTTGCTGCAGTTATTGGTTTCAAAACTCAAACCTGAGAAATGATTTGTTGATAGTAACAAAGATGGTGTGAAATACTGATTTATGTGTGAACTTGTTGCTAATCCTATGATTATCCCAGCGACAAAAACAACTAAAAACGACAGTACTTGCACCAGTTTTAGCAACCCTATGTACTTCTCTGGTTCCTCTTTGTCTCCTCTATTTCTCCCCATTTTTTTCTCCCACAAATCGCCACTTTTCTCGAGACCCCAGAAACAAAATCAAATTTTTTTTCAAAACCCACCACACAAAACCAGATTAATTATTGATTATTGACTCAGATCCTTATTTTCCAGGAAAATAAAAATGGAAATAACAGATCGAGATTCAAGAAAAATAAATAAACAGTGTTAGTTTCAGTAAACCCAGACACTTCTATCTCTCACTTTCTTCTTCAGTTCTCCTATCTGTGAATAAACTTTGGAAGATTGGATCAAGGTTCTATAAATTAAAAAAATCTTTAAAAAATTATTAAAAAAAAAACGAAGTGGGGAAGGAAAATTAAAGGGGGTGAATAATTAGATATACGAATAAAGGGAAAGTGGTGTGGTTGAAGATGGTGATTGAAAAGGAATTGTATTGAATGAATTTGGAAGTTTAAAAAGGAAAAAGGAGTGATCTTTGTAGAGAAGACGAAGAAAAAGACATTGAGTAACAGGGACGATGGATATTACAAAGTATTAATATGCATGCGGAGTTTCTAATAGTGTAAGAAGAAAACACTTATTAATTATTTAATACAATAATTTATATAATAAGAATATAAAATTAAACTTTTTTAAAATTTTTTTAACATATAAAAATAATGTTATATTAGGTGATTAATGTTATTTTGAAAAAGTTATTATTTTTAGTGGTAATTGTATATTTTTTAGTGAAAAATTACATGTATAAATCCATGTTTTTCATAAGTTTAAAATTAAAATTATTAATGTTATTTTGTATAAATTATTATTTTTAAAGGTAATTTTATATATTTAAATAAAATTTATATATATAAATCTATTTTTTATAATTTTAAATTAAAATATAATTTTAAATGAAAGTAAAAAATTTTACGAGTTAAATATCAAATTCTTTGTCTTATATTATTATTTAAAATCGAAATAATTTAAAAGTGTCAAGTATGCTCTCCATTATTTAAACTAAACTATATATAATTGTCCACTTCTATCCTAAATTATATCGTTATAATTTTTTAATCAAAAAAAGTTTGTGAGCTGGTAAAAAAAACTTTAACTTAAAATCTTATTCTCACCAAATATATTTATTTGAGTTTGTGAGTGCTGTTTGCTTTAAAAGAAAAGTTTAAACACATAATTATTTAATTTTAATAAAAACAAAAAATGATGACAGATTATTAACCTTTAATTATAATTTAATAGAGAGAAACCCATATAACATAAATAGATAAATAAATAAATAAGGAAAAATATCACTCAAATGATGCGTATAACTATGAAGTTAATTTAATAATATTTGGAAGCTTAATAAATTTTTTCTAATAAATTATTACTTTATTTTTGGTGCATAAGTTGCTAAATTTAAATATTAAAAAAATTATTTTACGTGTCACTTATTATTAGTATTATATAAGAGTTACATCAACAATTTAAAAAAAAATCAAAATTATTTATCATTGAAAGCTAAAATTACAATATAAAAATGACTGTACACTTAATTGAAAATATTAAATTGACAATATTGCTAATAATTTAATATATAATAATAATAATTTTATTTATTTCTAAAGAAAAGGGATAACGTTGTTTTAAAAGTATTTCATGTAACGCGCTGTTTTGGTTGGTAAAGTGCTTGTACACGGTTGACGGTTGATAGTGGGCGTCTAGAAAGGAAGGGCCTGTTGGGACGTGGACTTTGACTGGCTCGTCCATTAAGGCCATTTACGGAAGTGGGACGGCTTTTGAGGACGCTAAAATGCGCCAGGTGCGCATACAACCTCTTATTTTATTTTTGTTCCAAATAAAATTATTTTGAGCTAGGTACTCAAATTTGGACCACTTCTTAAACTTGCCCCACAAAATTAGGACACTTTCGTTCGGGGTCTCTTCTCTTCAGGCGCAAACTAAATCCTCTCAAAACTCTTTAAAAAGATTTAGGTAGAATTTTCAAGCACTTGCAAAGGATTTTTATGGCAATAAAATAAGACTATGGTGTCTAAGCTAACACCTTAAGAAAATAACCTAACCTTGTGGAGTACCTTTTTAGCAAGCTTTGGACTAAGATAAGGATGGATTGGCTAGGGTAGCCATCTATATCATGAATGAGGTTCACAAAGGGGGTGTTATTCTACAATTCTACTAAGGAAATAAATGAAACTTGTGGAAGGGATAATGCTTGGTTCTCGCGAATAGGTCAATTCAAAAGTTAAGAGATTATATTCAAAGCATATTTTAACTTTTCAATTAAAAAATTTCTTAGGTCAAACTATTATTAGAGAAATCATTTGATCTTGACAAAAACTTGGTACCATTCAATTACTATCAATGAGACCATATGATATTGGTTGAAACTTGGTACAAAAATCCAAGTTATTGGTAGAAGGGCTATTTAGCCTTAGTAATAATCAGAGACTACCTGTGTGGTCAATGAAAACATGACATATAACTTATAAAGTATAAGGAGGGTGATATGTGATAAACGATATAGAATAACAAAAAATAAATTATTTCATGAATGCCTCCTATCATGAAATTTTGATTCACATGAGAAAAAAGTCAAAATTACTTTTTAAAAAGACAAAAAGAGAAAAATTATGATAACAAAATTTAAATAGCGTAATCCCTGAATATAAATATATTCTTATTCAAGATTAAGATA
Organism: Azadirachta indica; assembly: GCA_022749755.1. Taxonomy (NCBI): domain Eukaryota; kingdom Viridiplantae; phylum Streptophyta; class Magnoliopsida; order Sapindales; family Meliaceae; genus Azadirachta; species Azadirachta indica. The sequence continues at coordinate 3,627,306 of CM040444.1, read as the reverse complement.
TTTTTCACTCTTTAAAAACACACTTTAACACTCTTTAATTTACCTTTCATTGATATAGAAAAAACTATAATAACGCACTATTTTTCTCTGCTTATGCTAATTTAGGCATTATAATAGGTTAAAAAAGCTTCGTCAACCTCATGTTGACCTCGTTCTGACCTCGTTCTTCGCTACCAAAATCAAACTGAAGTAAGAAACGACATACAAGGCAAGAAATAGTCCCAACATACAATCTAATTTGTTTTTTCCTCTAAACACCTGTTGGGAACATGGACTCTACATTGTTTTTAGACCCATTTGAAGCCTCAATGGTTTGGGTTTGGGTATAAAGCTTGTTCAATTGCTAGGTTAAAGGTGTTGACGTTGGTGTTTATTGTCAACAAAGAAACATCTTCCTTTTGTGAACAAAGAACTTTCCCGCATCAACGATTTTTATTTTGGTATGGTCGCAATAAGCTTAACTTTTGTGAAATTTAATTTATAAAATAAAATTTTTAAGCTAAATAACAGTCCTTACTAATAACTTAATCATAAAAATACTTACTTTCCTTCTTTCCCATGAGTCAAGGGATTCAAGTTTTCGTGATTGTATTAGGATAAAATTTCACTGACTTAGGGACAGATTTCTCCCAAAATTAAGCTTGCACAAATTTTTTAAACAAGAGAATGGGTTCAAGGCCTGTAGTCACGTTAGAGTAGATTTTTCTTGAATTGAGATAAAATTTTCACTAATTAGGAAGACAAAAATTTTTGATCTAAACACATGTAGATTGTATATGTAGTTATGTAATTTTTTTAAAAAAATTTACCTTCAGATATAAATATAAGAAAGAATGAGTCTAAAAGCACCCTTCATCTCTCTTAAGACACTTCTCTTGGGCTTTATACGTGGTAAAAGTTAACATGGTTTCGGCCCTTTTGGGCCTTGATTAAAAGGTATAAAAGATTTCATGATCTCCCCCTTTTTATAACATACAGTAATAAAAGAATACTATGGTTATAATAACATCCCAATCCCTGGTTTCTTATTGTTTTATTACTGAGGATATGATTTTTTTTTTTCCCTCCATTTACAATAAAGAAGTCTTAACACATAGTGTAATGACCAAATTAACATTGTAATATTAAATTCTAACTATAATCATAGTTTAGTATGTAACTTAATAATAAGGCTATTCTAGATTTAGTCATCACAACGAGGGTTAAGAATGTAGTTAATAATAATATTAAACTATATTTCTAACAAAAATACGTAAATTAATTCCAAATAGTAACCAGCAAAATAAATATATATTCAACACTTTCAGAATTTAATATAAAAAATTTATAATTCAATTAGAATAAATAATTTAGAGAACAAAAATTTCAATAGCTTGTGAGAAATATTAAGTGGTTGATTTTTCTAAAAAGATACGCGTAATTAGGTACAAGTGTAATATTAATAATATGTTGAAATTTCAATAGATTTCTTTATTTTAAATATAGATTCAATTATAAGGTCATGTAAATTGGTTAAGATTGAAGTGAATTGATTTTGATTTTAAAACTAGGATTCATACGAAAGTAAGAATGATTATGATATAACTTTATTAATATTAATGATACATTGAAGTTTTAACACAAATTCTTAATTCTAATATCAAACTATTAGTATAAAGTATTAAGTAAGAAGTCGATAATTAGTTTTAAATTAAATCTATCACGTGAATTAAATTATTATTCTTATAATATTTTAAATATAAAAAATAAACATAATGAAGTAAACAAGTGGATTTGTTATCAATTAAGGTTGCAAACTTTATCTTTTGATAAATAAATTAAAAAACAGAAATAAAGATGGAAATAATTAAAACAAATTAAGAAGTTGAAGAAATGATGGTAGCACTTGATTCTTAGAGTATGCCCACAACCCACTTGGTTAGACAACTCATAGTGAAAGACGGTGAGAGCAAATCATTAAAATTGAGTCTAATTCTCACTTTTCAATAATATACATCTACTTGATTGCTTTACTAATCATTATTTTGACTAATAATATTTTATTCCCTAAATCTTACTAAAATAATTAATTTGCAGCATACTTTCATAATATTAACATTTCAGTCTCCAACTTTAGTTATTTTTTTTTAATTTTACGGATCTTTTTATTCTTATTGATATTTGATAGAGGGATGAAATTGTTAAAATTAAAAAACTTATGTTTTAATTGATAAGTGTAGTAAAATTTAGGGATGAAATATTAACACCGTATTATATTAATTTAAAAAATAATAAATTTTAAAAATTTTGATCAATTTCTTTTTAAGTTTAACTAAAATATATTAATGAAATTTATTTTTATTTATTTACTTTCTATATAAATAATCCTATTTATCCAGTTTAGTTTATATCATATCAATATTTTTCAATATTTACAAAATCTGTAAATATAATTTCACTCTTATCATATAATAATTAGATATAGTTTTGGATAAGAAAACACAAAATATTTTCATACATTTATCTAAATTTTTTTTATTATTTATAAAGAAATTATCTACTCTGCCTTCATGGTTAAAAATAATAAAATAATATTTATTATTTATAAAGAAATTATCTGCTTTGCTTTCAAGGTTAAACGTAATAAAATAATATTTACAAATTTACCACTTATCCCAAATTCATTGATGTTTTTCAATTCTATTAGTAAGAAACAGACAATAATATTTTCATTTAACCATATTTTTTTATTTTTATAAATAATTAACATTTTAGGAATATTAAAAAAATTTCATATATTCTTTATTTAGATTTTTTTTGCCTCTTTATAAGATTCAATTTTGTCAGATTGTAATGTATTGCGACCCATGTAAAATAAGCTTCAAATTAAATTCACTATTTAAATAATAAATACAGAAAAAAAAAATTAAACGAGGTGGAAGTTATTTTTTAAAAGTGGGGACCAAACAGGGCCTAACAAACAAGGTAGAAGCATAACAGAAGTAATACGATTGTGTTGTTTGATAATAACAAACACATTGTTGTTTTCTCCATAAATTATTTTATATTATCTTTTTGGTAATGGATTTTTATCAATTAAACCCCTAATTTTTTTTATTAAAATAAAGACACAATTTTCTTTTAAATGTTAACTGAGTTCTTAATTCTATTAACATAACAAATTGGTTCGGCTCGGTTCACTTCAGTTTTATTTAAAAATAAATTAAGTTGAGAACTAGTCTTTTTTCAAATTTATCAATCAAATTGGTTTATAGTGTTTTATTCTTTTTTGCATTTTTAAATAATTTTATTTATTTTTTTAGTGTTTTTAAGATTTTCAATAAATTAAAATAAAAAATTAAATAGAATCAAATTAATAAAAAATAAACTAAAACATAATTTTGAATTAAATTAAATAATTTTATATTATAATGATTGAGTTTGCTTACACTTGTTTTTCTTAAAAAATTATAAGGGACAAATTTTTTTCTCTTTAATGCTAAAATTAAAAAATATTTTTATCCAACACAAAATTTTAGCTAATAAATAATGCTATCATATTATAAATAATTCTTCAATGGATTGGTAATTTAAAATATAAACATTTGTATAAAAAATATAAAAAATTAAGAAAATATTTATTACTATAAGACTGATTTTTATAAGAATTAGGGATTTATTTAATATAAATAAAAAATAATTTTATTTAAGAACAAGAAATTTCATTACCTTAAGAGTAATTTTAATAGGAATTAGGGATTTATTTAATATAAATCATAATTACTTTTTAAGAAATAATAAAACTATAGGAACCTATATGATAATGCGCCACGATACATAATTTCCATTGATTATATACATCACGTCGCTTGACTGATAACGCCTAAATTTGGGGGATGCTGACATGTCGCATGCAGACAACTTATCCAAGAAAATCGAACTTTCCTTTTAGTTTTTAATTGTTAAATATATATTTATTTAGTAGAAAAAATGACATATTCCCCCAATATTTGGGGTGATAAACATATACTTTTATAATATTTAAAAAAAATAAATATTTTTTAATATTTAAATAAATAAATAAATACTCACTAAATTTTTATTTCGAATAGTTGACAGGTTAGGTTATAATTATTAATGTCCCTCATCTTTTATATAATAATAATATGATATATATTTTCTTAAATTATAATACTTTATTCTTTATTTTAATATTTTTGTAATATAATTTTTTAAATATATAATAATTTAATTTATATTTATGATATAAATTTATGTTAAAATATTATAAATTTATATTAAATTATTTTATTTAAAAAATTTATATTATAAAAAATATTAAAATATAAAATAAAATATTATAATTAAATAAAATATATATTATATTATTATTACATAAAAGATTAGAGACAATAATAAATTAACTGGACAACTAATGAAATAAAAGTTTAAGGCCTATTTATCCAAACGTCGTAGAAATATTTATCTTTACTCAAATATTAGAATCTATCTACTTATTAGGTTAAATATTTTTTTTAATTTAGTAATAAAATAGTTTTCATGGTCACTGTTGAAAATCTTTCCCGCAAAATATAAAAAAATAAAAATAAAAATAAAAATGCGGATAAGATTCACAATCCTAGGTTGAAGTGATTAATAACATTCAAACTCTTTTTTGTTATGTTTTCATGCAGTTGGAAAGATATCCCTTTTTCAAAGCTATAAATTAATTAAAGTGATCTGTATTCACGTTCAAAAGCTTCAACAAGAAACAAGAATCATTCAGAGCCACCCAGAAAAGAATCTAGTTGCAGGGAAAAGGTTTCTAGAGAGGGAGATGAAATTGTTGTGAAAAATTATTATTATTACTATTTTTTTGATGAAATCAAGGAAGAAGGATTGATTTGCAGAGGGAAATATTTTCTGGGTTGCGAAAAGATGGATCATGGAGGCAAGGGAAGGGAGGAAAATGATATAGAGATTGAGGGAGGAGGAAGGCATTATGGTAATAGTCATAATGAGAAGAGGAGATGTGAGAGATTTGGATCAGAATTATCAGATGATCATGGTAGTGGTATGTTGAGAGTACCTTTGTTGGCGAGGAACAGGACGAATACAACTTCCCAGATTGCCATTGTTGGTGCTAATATCTGCCCCATTGAATCTCTTGATTATGAGTATGTCCTTTTCTTGTTTTGCATTGTCATTTTTGTTTCTTATTTTTTTGTTTTTTGTGTTTTTGTCTGTTTTCTGATGTAGTTTCTGTTTGGTACGTGGGAATATGAAGGGATAGAAAGTATGAGAATTGTTTTTGATATATGATTTGCCTAAAGTTGCTTCTACTTCGTATTGGAGTTCAGAATGCCTCCATTGAATCTTTTGTTCTTGACTATTGTATATTTTATGTTTTGCATGATCAATTTTATTTTTTTGCGTTTTTGTCTGATATCTGGTTCTAAATTCTGTTTAGTATAGTGGACTGTGTAGGGAAAAGGTAGAAAGAATTAGAAATTGTTATTGATATACGATTTTTATAATTTTTTTTTACTTTTTGGAGCTTAGAATGTCGGGCAATTTTTTTCCTTCTTGTTAAATTTATTTTAATGATTAAGAAAAATCAGGGAGAAGTTTGGAACTTACGTTGGACTTGCCTTCATCATGAGATCTTATATATATATATATATATTGAATGAGATGTTTTGTTTTGTTTGTTCTTGTATTTAAAACGTAAGCACAAGAGTTTAGTTCTTTAAAAGAAAAAATAGAAAGAAAGATTTTGATCTCATGATGGGTCTTTGTTTTTCATTTGTTTCTCTTATTGTAAAAATCAAAATGAAGGAAAACAAGAGAAATCGTGATTCTAGGTGATATCTCATGATTTCTGCTAGTGTTTTAAATATAGATGCGAATTTTATCATGTGCCAAATTGTTTTGTATTGGGTACATATTTTTCGTCTTCTTGTTGCATCTTCTAATTTTTAGTCTTAATTTGTTTGCTTCGGACACTGGAGAAAAAGGAATATTTGGTTAACTGTCATGATTTTTATGTATTTTTGCAGGATTGTCGAGAACGACCTCTTTAAGCAGGACTGGAGGACAAGAACAAAGGTTGAGATATGTCAATATGTTGTCCTCAAGTGGACACTTGCACTCAGCATTGGAGTACTTACTGGGATTGTGGCTTTTTTCAACAATTTTGTTGTTGAGAATATAGCCGGTTACAAACTTTTACTTATCAACATTCTCATGTTTGAAAATAGGTAAAGCCTACTATGACAAATTAGAATTCATGTAATTCTTTATGTCTATGCTTTGTAATCTCTGACAAATTACCGACTTGATTGAATTACTTCTTGAAGCAACTTATGAATTTGGGAAATTCATAAACTAGAAGGCTTGTAATATTTTGATTATCTATGAAATGCCCCTAATTCCAGTGCAGGTATATTCTGGGCTTTTTTGCAAATTCAATTATCAACATGGCTTTGTCCGTTTCTGCTGCAAACCTTTGCGCTTTTGTTGCTCCTGCGGCCGCAGGCTCTGGTATACCTGAGGTGAAAGCATACCTTAATGGTGTTGATGCTCACTCTATACTGGCTCCAAGTACACTGTTTGTAAAGGTTAGTCTGAAACTAGAAGACTCGTTGTCTCCCTTTCATTGGCAATTAGCATGATCAATTGCGTTGGATGCTCATATCTTACATGTTTCCTGATTACTAGACTCCAGTTTAGAACTTTTTGAACATAGAAAGGTTGAGAAAATAGCATGATCAAATATTTAGGATATCTATATCTTTTTCTTGATTACTAGTCTCCGGTTTAGAAATTGGTGAACATAGAAAGGTTGAAGGACTTTTGATGTGTGATGCCTTTCCTTGAAATGAGATTGAGTTGAAAATAAAATTTGAATCCAAATCTGGCAGATTTTAGGTTCCATTTTTGCAGTTGCTGCTGGACTTGTTGTTGGTAAGGAAGGACCTATGGTACATACCGGTGCTTGTATAGCCAATTTACTTGGACAAGGTGGTTCAAGAAAGTACCGTTTGACCTGGAGATGGCTCAGATTCTTCAAAAATGATCGCGACCGGAGGGATTTGATTACATGTGGTGCAGCTGCTGGTGTAGCAGGTGCCTTCCGTGCCCCTGTAGGTGGGGTCCTCTTTGCCCTCGAAGAAGCAGCTTCATGGTATATTCCCCACCCCTATTTTCCCTAGTTGTTCGATTTTCACTCAGAATCTTAGAAGAACATGAAAATAAATCTTATTGGTTTATTTTTCTTTCACATTTAAATTTGTTAAGGTGGCGGAGTGCTCTTCTTTGGAGAACATTTTTTACCACAGCCGTCGTGGCAGTGGTGTTGAGAGGTTTCATAGAATTCTGTCGGAGTGGAAAATGTGGACTGTTTGGGAAAGGCGGTCTTATCATGTTTGAAGTAAACTCCTCAGAAAACAGTTACAGTACCCCAGATCTACTTGCAGTGATTTTCCTTGGCATTATTGGGGGCCTTTTAGGAAGCTTATACAATTTCCTGGTGGACAAGGTCCTCCGCACTTATAGCATCATCAATGAGTATGCCCTTAACTTTTTCCTTTACATATGGTATTCGTGTGCATATACAGCAAATGTTGGTAAAGATATTGATGAAAATTTTGACTAAAATACTTTGATCAACATTCCAGCTTTTTATAAAGCAAGTGTAAAATAATCTTTTCAAATCCAATATTTTCTTACTAGTTGATACTTTTATCAAACCTCTCTTGAAAGCTTTAAAGTTCAAATTCTGTATGATACAAACATTCTTTTTATCATTATAATGTATAGATTTCTTCTACTAATGAAATCTCTTTCATTTTTTTTTAGTTAGTTCGGCAAAATTGGATTTCTTTCCCCGTCCTTGGATTATCTTCTTTATAAATTAGCTTGCAAACTACTTTCCATGTTGCTGCTACAAGTGCAAAATTTAATGTGTACAAATTTGGGTGTATCTTTCTTCTTGTTGATTGAGAATGAATTGCAGGAAGGGGCCTATAGTCAAGATTATGCTCGTTGCCACTATTTCTCTTTTGACATCTTGTTGTGCATACGGCCTGCCATGGCTTGCACCATGCATTCCATGTCCTCCTAACCTAGAGCAGGAGCAATGCCCTACCGTAGGTCGTTCTGGAAACTACAAGAATTTTCAGTGTCCACCTGGCCACTACAATGACCTTGCTTCTCTCTTTCTCAACACAAATGATGATGCAATCCGCAACCTGTTCAGCTCTGGCACTGCAAAGGAATTTCATCTCTCTACCCTTCTAGTTTTCTTTGTTGCTATATACTTCCTTGGCATTGTTACTTACGGCATTGCTGTTCCATCGGGACTCTTTATTCCGGTCATACTTGCTGGTGCATCTTACGGACGCCTCGTCGGTACCCTCCTTGGTCCTTTATCAGGCCTTGACAGAGGTCTCTTTGCTGTTGTCGGAGCTGCTTCCTTTCTTGGTGGCACAATGAGGATGACGGTTTCTCTTTGTGTTATACTTCTTGAACTTACTAATGATTTATTGATGCTTCCAATGGTGATGCTTGTTCTTCTTATTTCAAAAACTGTTGCTGATAGTTTCAATAAGGGTGTCTATGACCAAATTGTGAAGTTGAAGGGATTGCCTTATTTGGAAGCTCATGCAGAACCATACATGAGGAACTTGGTTGCAAGTGACGTTGTTTCTGGCCCGTTAATTATGTTTTCTGGAGTTGAAAAAGTGGGGAACATTATGCATGTTCTGATGCTAACAAGGCATAATGGTTTCCCTGTGATTGATGAGCCACCTTTCTCACATGCCCCGGAGTTGTGTGGACTTGTTTTGAGGTCTCATCTTCTGGTGTTGCTCAAAGGAAAGAAATTTACAAAACAGAAAGTTATGACTGGACCTGAAATTATGCGGAGGTTCAGGGCGCATCATTTTGCAAAGGCAGGATTAGGCAAAGGCCTGAAGCTTGAAGATTTGGACATCACAGAGGAGGAGATGGAGATGTATGTCGATCTCCATCCAATCACTAATACATCTCCTTATACAGTTGTAGAAACAATGTCTTTGGCTAAAGCAGCTGTTCTCTTTCGGGAGCTTGGCCTCAGGCATTTGTGCGTGGTACCAAAAACACCCGGGGTAAGACATTCTCTCTTTTACACACATACACATATGCATGCTCAAACCCATACACAGACAGATTCTTATCCTGATTTAGCATAGAAACGCAATTTACCGTGCATATACTCCAACACATAAACCGTTCCTACTTTTTGAATGTTCTAGCTTTGCCAAAAATAGTTTGGAAGTCACTTGAAACACTAGTGGAAATAACCATTCTTCTGAAATATTCTGAACTTTGCAGAGGCCTCCTGTTGTTGGGATATTGACTAGGCACGACTTCATGCCGGAGCATGTATTGGGACTTTACCCACTGATCAACCACCACAAGTAGAGCAGCAAATCAAGCTACCCACTGCATTTCGCAACCATCATCAGTCAATATCATATCGCTATGAATTCAGAATCGTCTTCTTTGTTCATTTTCCTTTCCAGGCTCAATATAAAATCAATATTAGGTAAAGAAGGATGTTATTATTATTATAGCTTAATGTGTTTATATGAGAACTCTCGGTATTTAATATTTGAAAGGGAAATTAGAGAACTTTTATACAAACCCAAGTATGTTCAGATTTCAGTTTTGCAAACAGTTTTAGAATATATGCATGAGTTAGCAGCGGCTTCCTTTTGCTCTGCCCATCTTACATCTGAAAGGCAATATCCAATCATTTCATTTCTGTGTTTTTGCTTTCTTCCACATTTGATATGGTGTCAAAGACGTCTAATTAAGTTTGAAAATGATACTAGATATTATTCTTGCGTACGTATTTTATATTATATTAGAGTGCTAGATACTGTAAATAAATCGTACTTGAACGAATAAAATCAAAATATATGTATTTTTTTTTCAAAAAATAACTATTTAAAGAGCATGGTCTCATGCAATAGTTGATGTTATGTATCAACATTTTTACATCTATAAATCTTGTGTAAACCCTAAAATAGCTTTCCATTGTAATTGGGAATAGGTAAGCTTTCATTGTAATCACAACCTTCAAATGGGGTTCTTATATAAAGTTTTTATTGTTGCAATGATATTGTACCAAATGCATTTGGTAGTTTTTTTCTTTAAAGAAATACTTTGCATATTGTTTTTTAATGTTGCACCTAACAATTATTTTATTTGGTTATGTAATTTTTTTTTAAAATTTATTTCAATTATATAAAAATAAGTAAAACAATAAAACAATTTACTATCAAATAAAATTTTATAATGATATTAAAAGAATTGTAATGTGTAATTAAAAAATCTAAGTCCTAATAACAATTGATGAAATTGTTGTAATTGAACAAATTATTTATTTTGGATTTTTTAAAGAAGGTAATATAAAATAAATAAAATAAAAATTAAATAATATTTAAAAGAATGAACTGCACTAAAAATTATAGATGTACAGATAAAGAGATCATATTTCATTCAGCCCCCTTGAGGTTTGCTTTAATTATAGTAAGGTCATAAGTTAAAAATTTTAATAATATTAAGGAAAACTTCTACTTATTTTCCAAATAATATTACTACTATACTAGAGACCTATTTGTTAAATAACTAAAATAAAATCTAGTTTTTTTAGTTTTACTAAAACTTAAGAACTTATGCATAATTATACGAAATACATATAATTAGTACTTATAATTTATAAAAATTATTATTTAAAATTTGAAGACCTTCTTAAAACCGAAAATATTATTAAAAGATTTTAAAATACATTAAGTTTATTGAATTATAGATATATATTAATAAGGTATGATTACTTAAATAATCAATTGTATTATAAATAAATTCATGATCATAATTATAAATTTGAATTTAACATAATTACTAGTCGTGTTACCTGTATATCATTCGTTTAATAATTTTATTATTTGAAATGGACTTAAACTTATTAATTTCATACCATGTTTACGTTAGATTGACGGATTATATCACAAAGTACTAGCCACAGTGATAGAAATATTTAAAATGAAATAACTATATGATCTGGGGACCTATCCATTAAAATGGTCAGAATATATTCTTATTTGTTATTTGGTTAAACTTTGAGGACCTACATGTTGTTATCCCAAACAAAATTATCCATTGTGGTTTATAGAAAAAAGGTTATTTTATATTATAACTAAAAAAATAAAAAAATAATTAAAAATTCAAAAATTTGAAACTGACACAAGCTCAAGAAAAAAAAGGCAAAATTCCAGGACTTCCCTGAAAACGTTCACCATTTTCATTTCACAAAACGAAACACAGCGACAGAAGAGAGAACGTGACTTCTATTAAATTTAGATCCAACAGAAACAAGCTTTCACTTCCATTTCCAATCTCATTATTTTTTCCTTTCTAATTTTATTTTATTTTCAAAATTAAAAAAAAATCTGAAAATTCACATACAGACCTGAATTCGTAGCAGCATTGTTCCAATTTTGAAATTTTCAGATCTCAATCTGAGTTTTATTGCAGCGGAGCTTCGGTTGGATCTGTAATGGAGGCGATCGAGGAACTTGCCGAGTTATCGGAGGCGATGAAGCAAGCTTCAGCCGTGCTTGCCGACGAGGACGTCGACGACAAGTCGACTTATTCGAAACGCTCTTCCACTTTTCTCAATGTCGTTGCTCTTGGCAATGTCGTAAGTTTTTCCTCTTTATTTCTCTTTCCTTTGGTAGATAAATGTGTGGAAATGCGGGTACGGTGTCGTATTGATGTAATGTGTCGTGAGTTTTGGACTTGCGAAGTGGATCTTTGGATCTTGTGCCTTTTGAATTTTGGATAATGTTTTGATTCGATTTTGATTTATTATTCCTTTTTTATGTAATGAGAAAGTATGTAGGAGAAATTTCAAACGCACGTGCTAATTTTGACAATTTTGTATTGGGATAATCCGTTTGATGTATGAAAAGTACAAGAGACAGCTTGCTTTTTTTTTTTTTTTTTCCTTATCCAAAGTGTAGAAATCTTGTTTCTGAAAGCAAATACAGAACTGATCAATAGAAATAATTTCTTGTTCGTTTGGAACAACTGTATTGAATCTGATTCAACGAAATTTGTTAGAATTCTATTTGCTGAAATCAATTTAATTCTAGCAAAATGCTGGATGTTCAGGATTTGGATTGGGAAGAATGGGATAATCCCATTGGTGGACCTCCTATACATGAGATTCACTGCTAAACATCTAAGAGTTAAAATTATGTGTTAAGCATTTCAAGTTTTGTGTGAACATTTTCAAATAAGAGTTCCAACTTTTGTGTTAGAATCCTAAGCTAGGATTTGAACTTTTGTTTTAGAGTTTCAAATTTTGCCAAGGCATTTCAAATTTTGTGCTATTGATAATACTGGATTTACTCTTACATGTGATATGACATAGCCAAATCCACTATACATACAACAATCTTTTACATTGCACCATGTGATGTTCCATATATTGGTCACAGAAATGCTTTGAATCTAAGATTTAAGTACTTTTGACTTTTGTTGGTGGAGCTGTGGATAGTGGATGAATTAATGAATGTAACTAATACAAAAGGAGTCTGCAACTCATAATTTTTCACAGATTTATACCCCTCAAAATATTCATAACATGTAGGAATTCTCTCACTCTCAATCTATCTTTTATATATATTCTTCTCAAAAATTTTTAATTTCTCTTGTGCTTTATATATCAGGGTGCTGGTAAATCAGCCATCTTGAATAGTTTGATTGGACATCCTATTTTGGTAAGTTGTATTAGTTTTGAGTCTTTGCAATATGTGGAAGTTTTAACAGAATGTCTTCTTTTAATAGGTTTCTTTGTTTGACCTTATTGTGGACAGCCAACTGGTGGAAATGGTGCTACTCGAGCTCCCATACGCATTGATTTAAAAAAAGATGATTCTTTGAGTGGCCAATCGATACTCTTATCAATCGACAATAAATCACAAGAAGTTTCAGCAAGTAAGGTCTTTTGCAAGTATGCTGTGGCTGTGCAATTTTGTTCTGTTTTATTTTACAGGCATAGTGGTGCTTGACACAAAGTTAAGCAGTTCACATTAATGTAACATGTGTTTTGTCTTATATACTCTGTGGACAGGGAATTTTTTAACTGTTGTATTTTTTAAAGTTTTTAGTGGCTCTAATTGTACTTGGTCTTTTGGAATTGGCACATCATAGGTGCACTTCGCCATTCCCTTCAAAATAGGCTAAGCCAGGGTGTGAGTCGTGATGAAATATATTTGAAACTTCGTACCAGTACAGGTGATCCTTGATCTTATCCTACATTTTCTATTGATTGTGATTTAACTACTTGCACCTGTTGGCAAAAGAGAAAACCAAAAACTAGAAAGGAAGTTAGACAGAATGCATTTTACATGTTGTGCACTTTATAAGAGTTAATTGTGTGAGACCTACTGTTTGATTGGTCGTAATATCTGAATTATTGTTGTGTGTTGCATATTGGATCCATTCCAGTAATTATTAGTTGTGCCAGTCACCAAACTCATAACCATAGAAAAGTTTTTCCTTCACATAGAAACCTCGAAAACATTGGCAATGCATGTAATGGGCGATTGTCCCTGCACTAATACAAGCAAAGAATTTAGATTCTTCTAAGGTTGAAAGCGGTTAGTAACCAAATATATATTTTTTTTGAAAGACAAAAATACTGATTGATACTGATTGACACCTTAATTTTCAAAATTTTGAGAATGGGTTTTTAAGAAAATGGATTTAGAGTAATTTTATGGATTTATCCCTAAAGATGTATTTTTTCATGTTGCAAGAGAAATCTTAAAAGGTTGTCATCTATGAAAAGGGGAGTTTAATTTAATTGGATTACAAAGATTGAGCGTTACTTGCCATAGAGGAGGCTTTTGATCTTTTTAATAAACTTATGTTGCTTGATTGTTAAGAAACATAAGAAGTAGGGTTTGTCAAAATGAGAATTTGGAGAATTAGGTTTGGATTATGGAAGAAATGGCAAAAAGGGAAATGGAGATTTGAAAAGCTTAATCTAGAATTGTACTTTAGAAGGAGGTCTCTATCCGGCACAAAGATAACGAGGACATAATTTTCTACTCAGGAGATCTCCTCTCAAAAATCCATAATTGCATTATGTATGGAAGGGAGGTGCGGCCGTCTATATCTATATTAGCATCATAGGATATTATGCATTTTATGCCTAACTGTTTACCCGGTAAATAGAGAAATGGTAGTCAGTACTAAAATAAAATATGCCTGAAAGAATCTCTACTTGTTAAACTCACCGTATATCTAAAACTTTTAGAAATAAATGTTCCAAGATCTACAGAAAAATAAAGTTAATGATTCTGTGCTGGTTTGCACTTTTCCTTCTTCAAAGTTTTATCTTTTCTTTTGATTTTTCTCTGAGGGATTAATTTTCTTCTATAGCTCCTCCATTGAAGTTAATCGACTTACCTGGATCGGATCAAAGAATTATGGATGATTCAATGGTATGTGAATGAATATCATCTTCTCTTTAGTTTGAATTTTAACAGATGTTTTCAATGGTTATTAGCATTTTTCTTTCTTGCTTTCTACTAGCTATGTAATATGCCAATTGTTACATAATTCGTATTCAATTTTAAGATACTCTTGTTGGAAGTTCATTTGATAGTTTGATGTTTCTTACTATTTTCTTCAGATTGGAAAGTATGTTGAGCACAACGATGCTATTCTGTTAGTTATCATACCTGCTACTCAGACACCAGAAGTTTCATCATCTCGAGCTCTCAGAATTGCGAAGGAACATGATGCGGACAGTGGGTTTATTGTTAACTTTATCTGCTAAAACTTTTTGTGGGGAAAAAGAATTACAAACTCAGTTTCTCTCGAAAACTTGTATTTTAAGTTTTAGTTTCGTTAACATTTTTGATTTAATTGTAGGTACTAGAACAATTGGTGTTATCAGTAAAATGGATCAAGCAGAGGGAGAGTCAAAAGCACTTTCAGCAGTTCAGGCTCTCCTGTTGAATCAGGGCCCACCAAAAACATCTGATATTCCATGGGTTGCAGTAATTGGTCAATCTGTTGCGATAAGTTCTGTATCATCTGGGGGTGGTGCAGCCGAGAGTTCTTTAGAAGCTGCTTGGCGAGCTGAGGTTGAAACTCTCAAAAGGTTACTAAGTGGAGCCCCTCAAAACAAACTCGGTAGAGTTGCCCTGGTAGATATCATTGCTGGCCAGATTCGTAACCGTATGAGCATCAGGCTTCCAAATCTCCTTTCTGGGTACTTATATCTGACTTGATTTTTAGTTTCATAAAAGTTTAGTTTTCTGGATACAATTTTTATTTTAATTACTTTTGTTTCATTTTGGCGTCATCTCATACCTTTTATGACTATTACTACTAATGATATTTCCGAATCAACTGGAAAGTTAATTGGTTGTTCAGAGAAATTGTTTGTCTTGCTGACATATCATTGTTCCTTCGACAAATAGCTTGTCTTTTGCTTGAATTTTTATCCCTATTTATTTATTCTTTTTCGGGAGTATTGGGCTGCTTATTTGATGGATCTCAATGCATTCCAATGTTGAGATTGATTCAGAGAGGTCCATAGAGTTGAACATCAATTGTTGTACTGATGACAATTTGCATGCATTTTTCATCTCTAATCCGAGTTCCTGTATCTTCACTGGACTGATGAGAATTTCCTTGCATATTTCATTCCAATCTGAGTTCCTAAATCTTCACTGCAGGCTTCAAGGGAAGTCTCAAATGGTTCAGGATGAATTAGTGAAGCTTGGTGAACAATTTCTTGATAGTACTGAAGGTACAAGGGCTTTAGCTTTGCAGCTGTGCCGTGAATTTGAGGACAAATTTCTCCTACATATAACAGGCGCTGAAGTGAGTTGTCTCTAATAGTGGCATATGTTTAACTTTTTATTAACTGCAAGATGAAAATGAAAAAGAGGGATATTATACCTTCCAATGTTTTTTATTCATTTGAGAGAAGGATTTAAAATCTTTTTGGTCTACAGACATACGCTTTACTTCAGTGATGTCTGTACCATACCCTGCTGACTCAACAGTCATCAGTGTTTTGGACATCTGTACCATGGAGTTTGATACATGTAAATGGACAATTAAGCAAGTACTTGCTCTAATTGTGTTTTACAACCAACATATTTCTTGCTGACCATTCCCTTATGTTGCAGGGCAATGGTTGGAAAGTTGTTGCTAGTTTTGAGGGAAATTTTCCCAACAGGATCAAACAGCTGCCTTTAGACAAACATTTTGACTTGAACAATGTGAAGAGGGTAGGTCTTTACTTCCAAGTTTGTACTATTGTTATACCTTCTCATTTGGTATGGTCTTCAGGTCATTTGTTTTTACACTGAATGGTTTCAATTGGTATCAGGTTGTCCTAGAAGCAGATGGTTATCAACCTTATCTTATATCTCCAGAGAAAGGGTTAAGGTCCTTAATAAAAAGTGTCCTTGAGCTGGCAAAGGAACCATCACGTCTATGCGTTGATGAGGTACGCATATTTGCCATATTATTATACTTAGTAGATTTTAATATGTTAGATTTGCAAAAGGTTTTGAAGTTCTGCAGATATTGGGTTTTCACTTTGTTGGTTTTTGTGCCATGCATCTCATCTTTTCTTTGAAGTAAGTTCCTTTGACGGCAGTGTATTATGTAAGAGAAATATTAGACATGAAAATGAGAATGGGCTTGAAACAAAAATTATGTATAATTGCTTATGCGCATTTGATTGCAGTCGTTATATTTCACTCTCTTGTACTTCTCTTTTTTCAGCAGATGCACGTATACCTTGTTAATTGATTTATTATGTCATGTTTGTGCACCATTTCTTGGAATGGGTGGCTTCTTACAGAGAAAAGTGAATTCTAGTACAACCTAATTCCTTTTGCTATTGATTATATCTCATTTTTGCCAATTTTCATTTGACCATGAAGTGCATGGATCCTTGTATATTTTTCATTTTCACTCTTTAATCCAATTTTTGCTGGTTAACAAATCAGGTGCACCGTGTATTGGTGGACATAGTTTCTGCAGCTGCAAATTCCACTCCTGGTCTCGGAAGATACCCTCCTTTTAAGAGAGAAGTAATAATGCCCTCCAACTTATGTAAACCTTTTTATTGTTTATGTTTATTTTATTTTTTTTCATGTTCCTAGTTCAATTCTGAATATGCATCTCATATTTCTAAAACTTTTAACTAGGTCGTGGAAATTGCCAGTGCTGCTCTTGATGGATTTAAGAATGAATCAAAAAAAATGGTAGTTGCATTGGTTGATATGGAGCGTGTGTTTGTTCCACCTCAACACTTCATCCGTTTGGTGCAAAGGCGGTATGTTAAGAAGGAAAATTTTGGAGAAAGTGGATTCTTTTCTCTGAATTATTTTGATTGAGAAAAAATGGTCTTGTTGTGATGGTTCTCTCTGTATTCCTTTAGTTTTTCTAACTGGCAACTTTACTTTGATATTTTAATTTGATCATTTTACATTTTCTTTATTGTCATAATATATGCAAAATGATCTTTGGATTATATATTCTGAGCATTAGTTTAAATTCGTAAGGAAGTTGAGTTGATGTGAGGGATCTCAACAATAGAAGAATAATGATGATTTGATATGAAGGGACTGATAGAAGGCTAGCTATTATATTATTTGTTTGCTGTTGTCAAGGGAACCAAATGTTTTTATTTGTCCTGGAGTCAAAAGATAGGAGAAATTATCATAGTGTTGCAATTGCTCGTAGCACTTTTCAAATTTTTTTTCCATTTTTATTCTTTTAGAAGAATTGTTGGCAGTGAAGTAGATGGAAATTGTTGTAATCGTGGGTGATAATGTGAGTAATATACAGCAGATTTACATCACTATATACTCCCTTTGCCTGTTTTATACACAATTTTCAGTAGAGTACAAATAGGAAAGTGGAGAATCCATGCGTTCAATTTTCACCTATTTGTTTGTAATTTGATAATGTAAAGATATGTGAATGTAGATTTGTCATAAGTCCTTCTTAATCGTGTGTGTGTGTTTGCTTGCTACCGTACATGTGGTTTCTTTTGTTGAATCATTTGTTCTTGTAGTTCTTCAAAGAGTTTGCCTGATGTTTATTATTTTATTTTGTTTGTGGTTGTTTATCTAAGCATTCCATGTTGAAATTTCAAATATTTTGTTATAATTGTATGTGGTTGTGTGATCATTACTTGTAGTTCTATAAAATTTTTTCTGTATGATATTTAGTCATTTCCTTGGTTTGTCTAGTCTTTCTGATCCTTTTCCTTCGATTTTACCAGAATGGATCGTCAGCGCCGCGAGGAAGAGCAGAAGCACAGATCTTCTAAGAAGGCAGCTGATGCAGAGCAGTCCATACTAAATAGGGTGTGGCTCATTCCTTAAGCTGTATTGGATGCTTGAGTTATATGGTATATTCTTTTTAGGTAAGTTCTATGATGTCTTCGTATCTATTGCTTACATTGTCTTCTCTGCTTTATTTTCAGGCGACTAGTCCTCAAACAGGTGGACCAGATTCTGGAGGAAGCTTGAAATCAATGAAAGAGAAATCCAGTCAGCAAGATAAGGATGCACAAGAGGGATCGATTTTAAAGACTGCAGGGTCTGCTGGCGAGATAACGGCAGGTTTGTGCCTAAACAGTTTAGACATTAGGCAAAAGTTTGGGAAGGAATTTTGTAGTTTGGCATGCTAGTATTTTAAAGAATATAGTATTTGGAGTTAATAACCAACAAAAGTACTCTTTTTCTTTCTGTTTCGACTGTGGGGAGCATCATTTATTGGAATGTCATACAAGAGTAAAACTAGACATCTCAAAACCACCTATCCCAGAAATTGCATCTCAAGTGATGTGGCAAGTGAGATGGTGTTATCAATTGGATAATCAACTTTTTTAGTTTTCAAGATCATTTATTATACATTCCAACCATCTACATAATGCATGTCCTATTTGGGAACATATTTTGGGATAAATTTTGAGATGTCTAATATTACTCCTTTGTAAACTCACAGTTCATAGTTAATTGTACAACTTAGTTCTATAGTGCAAGACAAGTCGGAACACCTGATGTGTGTATCAATTATGCTTTTTCTTTAGTTGGATGAGAATGTTATGAGTATATCCAAGATGGAAAGATGAACTTTGAACTTGTGGATCTCTACTTATAATTGAATGACATCATTGGATATTCTAAATTTAATGCGACATCGGTTGATTTTTCTTATTGATCAATATAAATAAATGCATTGCTGAAGTTAGAAGAAGGGGGAAAAGTCGGTAATTAATGGGACAAGATTTGACTTTTTGCTTCTCTCTGGGCCTCTATTTCAAAGGACTTTCAAGACTCATATGTTTCCTTTACAGCTCAATTGGGAGGGGTTGCAACAGTCTGGTCAGGATTGTAATACTGCCCATCCTTGGGTACTAGTTACAGGGCTTTGTGGCTTCTTTCTACTGTTTATAGCACGTTTTAGACAAGTATAGCACATTGTGTAGCTTTTGTTTCCCATTTACAGTTGATTTCATCTCTCCAGTGCACATTGGGTGCACTTTTGCATGTCATCATAAATATAATTTCTTGTTTCCCATCACAGAAAAAAGAAAGGAAAAGAAAAAGTGAAAAACATATTTTAAGTATACCTGTCTCTTAAATGGTGCATGCTCTTTAATTTGCCTTTATTAACCAGTGATAACTGCTGTGTTTTTTTTACGTCATGCTTGGACTGCATATTTCTTTTGGGCTTGTCACTAGTTTTATTTCGTATCTACAGGATTTTTGTTGAAAAAAAGTTCAAAAACAAATGGGTGGAGTAAGAGATGGTTTGTTTTAAATGAGAAAACTGGCAAGGTTTGTATGTGTACTTCAGCCTACTTACTGAGTTAATGGTACTTGAACCTTTGCAGTTTCTCTTTCTGTTAGTAATTATATAAATCTCTGTTTATTAATGTGCCTTTTTCCCCTTAATGTTGACCTTATATTGCAGCTTGGTTACACCAAGAAACAAGAAGAAAGACATTTCCGTGGTGTCATCAATTTGGAGGTATTTGTTTACTGGTGTTAATATTTTATAGAATTGGTTTTTAAGTCAAATCTCATTGAAATGTCAATGGTAGTTTAGGAGATTGAATTGGACAGGATAGTTGGTTTTTACTATTATGTGGTCTTTACCGTCTGAAATCCAAAATGATTTTCAAATTGATGTTCATAATGAAATCATTTAATTTGTTCTGTATACTAATTGCATTTGCTGTCAAATGTTTCAATGAACTGATCAGGAGTGCTACATTGAGGAAGTTGTTGATGATGAAGATGCAAAGAGTTCCAAGGATAAAAAGAATAAACAAGAAAAAGGACCTAGTCTTGTTTTCAAGTTAACAAGCAAGGTTGCATACAAAACCGTTTTAAAAGGTAGTAGTGTTCATATCCAGATTGCCTGTGGGTGTATTTCAACTTTTTTTTTTTTAATCTTTATGTTATTTTGTTTTATTTTAAATTTTGGGCGGCTGATTTTCTAAATTTTCGTTCTTATTGAGTTAAATGCCAATGTACAATGTAATTTCTATTTTGCAGCTCACAGTGCTCTTTTCTTAAAGGCTGAGAGTATGGCAGAAAAGGTTGAGTGGCTAAACAAGTTGAAAAATATTGCCCAGCCTTTTAGAAGTGATATGAGGAGTGAATCCGGTCTTCCCATGCGGCAAAGTCATTCTGATGGTTCACTTGTGAGTTACTCAGTCATGCCCATTACTACATCTCATCCAATTTTGTGGATAATAAGATGCAATGACATAGTAGTTCCTTTTTATTTACTTCAGATTTTCAGTCATGCCCATTATTACATCTCATCCAATTTTGTGGATAATAAGATGCAATGACATAGTAGTTCCTCTTTATTTACTTCAGATTTTCAGTGCCCTTGGGAACTTGTGTTCCTTGAAATAATAGTGGGTTGGTTTCCTTAATGAACATGTGGAAAGTATTTATCTATCTATCTATCTATCTATCTATCTATCTATCTATCTATCTATCTATATATATATATATATATAAACAGATAAAGCTTTATGAATAATTGATATCTGTATAACTATATTCTTCAGCATTCTGCTCTTATGATGGTTTTGGGGCTTGGATTTGTTCAGTTGACTTCACGTGTGCTAAATAAAATGAAAATAATTTACTGGCAGGCTTTCCCTTAGCTTGTTTAATTGCTTTTAAAACTTTGCTGGGTGTTTTTCTGATGAGTGTGCAAAATTGTACACTTTTTTAGGACACAATGGCCAGAAAGCCTGCAGATCCTGAAGAAGAGCTTAGATGGATGGCCCAAGAAGTACGCGGTTATGTCGAAGCCGTTCTTAACAGCCTTGGTGCCAATGTTCCAAAAGTCAGTTTGTTCACTTCGGAAAAAAAAAAAGAAAAGAAAAGAAAAATCTAATCTTTATTTTTGTTTCCGTTATTGGTCATATTTGCCGCTGATTGTTCTGTTTTGCAGGCAATTGTTCTTTGCCAAGTAGAAAAAGCCAAGGAAGACATGCTTAACCAGTTATACAGTTCTGTTAGGTTAGTATACTCATTTACATCTGGATCGTGTGTGGAGTGCTCTTGTAAGTCTTTGATCATATGATAATAAAAACAGCTATGTTGTTGACAATATATTTCTAAACTAATTATCCTTTAATGTGTGTATGCATGTGAGAATAATATGTGTTCCTTTCCTTGATGGTCCGCAGATTACGTGTGTATCTTGAAATATTTTCCTTCCAGTAACATGTTCTGGAGGTATTTTTGAAATGACAACACTGTATCACAGATGAAGCTGCATCTTTTAATGGAAATATGTTGTTTGAAGCAAAAGAAGCGTAAAATGGATTTGCATATGTTTTTGAAAAATTGGTGTACGACTGCAAATAACCTCCAATACGAAAAACACCACTCCAGACTGTTTTGTGCTTTTTTCTGTTTAATGAGTTCTAACTAAGGGGCTAACTTTGTGCTTATGCCTTGATGGGTAGTGCCCAAAGTACAGAAAGGATCGAACAGCTGCTTCAAGAGGACCAGAACGCAAAAAGTAGAAGGGAGCTTTGCCAGAAACAGTCAAGTCTTCTTTCAAAACTTATAAGGCAACTTGGTGTCCATGACAATCGAGCAGCTGCTGCCACTAGCTGGGCTAATGGTGCAACAGGTAATGATGACTGTAGTGATTGCAGTCCATCCTTTTCCTTTCTGCGTTTGTGCATGTGTAGTCTTGCTTGTGGATCCCCCGTGTATGTACAGAGGTGTTTTTTGATCCCTTGGTGAATATGGTAATGATGCATTCCGTGTCAGTGTAATGGCTATTTTTAGCGCAAATAACTTAAATTCTGTAAGCCATGATTTTGAACTTTATGATGCACATTCTGTGCAGAGGATGGATGAAAAGTGAAGCAGAACTCCTGTGAACTTACCACGTATTTTATGGGAACACTTATTTGTTAGACATTTCCCATATCAAACTTCTTTTATCCCTACTCTGGCTCAAAATGATCATGAAAAAAATAAAAAAGCAAACTCCTTTTTCTTCTCAATTTCCTCTAACTTCTCTATACTATTTTAATTTGCCTTTATTCAGATAGCAGCCCAAAATCCAGTGGACCCTCAGCAGGTGATGAATGGAGGTCTGCATTTGATGCTGCTGCCAATGGACGCCCTGACCCGTTCAGATCTGGAGCCAATGGTCACAGTCGGCGTTACAGTGATCCATCTCAGAATGGTGATGAGCGGTCAGGCTCCGGTTCTGGCAGTCGTCGTACACCTACTCGTTTGCCGCCACCTCCACCACAATCAGGTTCGTCGTATAGATATTAGATAAATCTTAGACCAGCCAATAATATTCATGCATTCTTGTCTGGTGGGTGTCTAGTCCTGCTCCTTATTTGAGCATTTCTTGAGCTCAGATTAGGTTTACCATAGTTTTGTAGACAGAATAGGTATCTCTGTAGATATATATATAGTGCAGTCAGAACTGTCCCATTTTTTTTTTTTTTTTGATGTAATTTCTATATGTTCATTAAATTCCTTTTTTCTTCCTTTGGGAGAAAAGCAGATAAATATTAAAATTTTGCCTATAAAGCAAGTTTAAGTGTGATTAGAGTTAAGAGTTGAAAAGTCTAATCTGGGGTAAATACTATACAAAGCTGGAATGAAGTGTGTTTTAACCCTAAAGGACATAATAATAATAATAGTAAGAAGCGTTATTTAATTACATATTAATAATAAAAAAGGGGTTTTAACACATACCTTTCCTTAGGTTTTAAATTTTAACACTTAAATGAAAGGTTTAAATAAAGGCACATTTACCTCTCCTGAACCATTAGTTGACCATCCAATTTTATTTATATGATTATAATACTCTTAATTGTTTTAAAGTAAAGTATATGAAATTTAATTTATATGTAATAAAAAATAATTTTAATTTATATTTATTTAAAAATTAGAAATTTAATTAATGACAATTTAATTTAACAATTTTAATTTACGTGTATTTAATATTTATTGAAATTAAGAATTTAATTAATGATAATTTAATTTGATAATTTTAGTTTACATTTATTTAATATTTACTCAAAATAGGAATTTAATTTTTATTCATATATCATATTGATGCAAATTTCAAATCCTAATATGCAAAGCCGCTGTCTTTCTTAATCACCTCTTTTACAAATTCTCTAGTAATAAATTATATTTTTTTTTTTTTATTAAATAATTTTATAGGTTTATCAATCTCACTCTTCTTATAAAAATACTTTAATACAAAATTTATGTCATACATATTCATATTAAATCCACATTTTAATATCAATCTTATGACTCGTAAAGCAAATGTAAATTTTTGGGTTTACACAAAAAATTTAATGGAATTACGCAATGATGAAAAATTAAAAAAAATATCAACATAACTAAATTGTTAATTTTAAATATTATTAAATAAATTTTTTAATTTAAATAAATATTAAATGAATATAAATTATAATTGTCATTAATCAAAATTTTAATTATTTTAATTTTTTGAACATCAAATAAATTAAAATTAAGTTTCTTAAATTTTATTTTGAAGCAATTAAGGGTATTATAATTATTTTAAGTGAAAATATATGGTCAATTGATGGTTCAAGGGAGGTGAGTGTGTCTTTTTTTAAAATTTCTATCTAAATATTAAAATCGTAAATTAAATTGTTATTAATTAAATAAATATAAATTAAAATTATTTTTGATTATATACAAATTGAATTTCTTATACTTTACTTTGAAACAATTAAGGGTATTATAATCATATAAATAAAATTGAATGATCAACTAATAGTTCAGGGAGGTAAGTGTACCTTTCTTTAAACCTTTCATTTAAATGTTAAAATTTTAAACTTCAGAAAAGGTACGTGTTAAAATTCCTAATAAAAAAATATTAATTTTTAAATTTTCTTATTAATATTTAATTACGTAATGGGTTGGCTTTATTAGTGATCTAAATTCCTATTTATCTCATGCAAACCAATGTTGATTGTGTGGACAAATGGTGCTTTTTCTTCTTTTTCGAGGAAGTTTCCCATTTCTGAATTAATTAAATACAATTACTCAGGTGATACTATCTTACTGCTAATATAGTCGATGATTTTTTAAAATACAAAAATATATAATATGTTTTATCTCAACTTTGTACCAACAACAAAAGAAAAACAACATTTTATAAAGATATATTTTCAATTAATAATGTGGGTTAAATTTTATATAAATTCTATTCATACAAACTAATGTACAGTGGTATATTATTACTGTAAAAATATAGGATATTGTACACAATACAACGTCATATTAATTTGTACGAACTGATAAAAAAATTAAGTGATAAAAAAACCGGATAAGATAAATATTTTTCGTCTTGTTATGAGTCTTAACTTTCTTACTAAAAGCACATTTTTTTTTTCCTAAGTCCTCAACAATTTTGCATTACATAACATTTTCCATTTTGCATTACTTAAAGCTTTCTGGCAAAGTTATTTTGTATGAAATTGTGTATGTAAGTTTATGCCTTGTAAAATGTTGGAATTTTTTTTTTAATTATGAGCACTTTTTAATCTTTAAATTCACCAATGATGACTATTTAAAACTATGTTGAAAAATAATCAATTAAATACCTTTTTAGATAAAATTATTTTCATAACTAGTCTTATAAAAAAATTGTTAAAAAATTATCAATCTAAACTTACTTTTTATTCAAAAGTAGATTTTTACAGAGATTTTTTTTTATTTGAAAGTAGATTTTCTGATAAAAATAAAATTTCTTTTTATTCGAAAATATACTTTCGAATTTAAAAAAAAATTAGAAGTAAAAATTAATCATAAAAATATTTTTGTTCAACTTTTTTAGGTTATCATTTTTAACAAAATAATTAATAGTAATTAAAAGTGAAATTAAGAACTAAAATCAGATCATTTTGAAAAAAATTCTAATTGTTTTATATGTAATGCATTACAAAAAAAGGTCCTATATGCAAGTCTTTACCTTGCAAAATGTCTTGCCTGCAAAAGTTTGTCTTGCAAAAATGTGCAATAAATTTGTATAAAAGATATTTAAATGATTGCTGGGTCCAAAAACATATATTTTAATATAGGATTTAAAACTCATGACAAGAACTTCCAAGGTTGGAATAAACATTCAACTCTTAATTTACTAACTGGTGACAAATGAGGACCATTTCATCGTGATATATATATATATATATAAAATGTAATCTATAATCACCTACATAATGTGTATAAGTAGATACGATTTATTCCAAACAGCCTTAAAAAGAGTGTAGAAATTGATTGTGATAGTGATTTACTTGAAGAAGAAACTTCATTTTTTATATGTAATATTGTTTTTTATTGTGTACAAGAGCTTGAACTGAGAATTTTGATAAATATAGAAACAAGAAGTTCTAGATGGCATTTACAATATTATGGCAATATAAGAAATGCTGATTTTAGCTTCAATCTAAGTCAACTACTAGTCAATGCCTTTTATGTTTATTGTATACCCTCTTTAAAGGGACCAGATTCATGTAAAAGTTTCATAACAAGCCTAACCTGCAAATCAAATACGAAAACATTTAGATATTGAAGAATTGATGATTGGACAGAGTTAAGAGAAATGACGATTTTGACTACTGAGAAAACTGGTTTCCTTTTGCTGTTAAGAAGTGCAATATTTTGACGTGTACTTCATGAGACCATCAAATGGTTAAGAAAAGTAGTATCACTTTGTTGAAAGAAAGTAGTTTTCATTCTGACAGGGAGATCTATGGAAAATATCAGTACATGAATTTGAGAGCATGTGATAAGTACCTGAGTTGCTTCCCGCTCTAGAAAGTTCTCTATAGGTTTCCTGAAATCTTCATCCAGAAGGTAATGGCAGCTGTAAGTTGTCACAGGCATATAACCCCGCTGAATCTTATGCTCGCCCTGAGCTCCAGCTTCAACAGTATTAAGATTGAGTTCAATAGCTGCTTCTATTGCCTGAAAAAGCCACCAGAAAGCAAAAATAAATTACCTAGTCTATTAAGTTCATAATCTAATTAATATTTATGTACATCACCAAACTTGCGACAGGATATGCTCTAGACAAACTGACGGAATCATGTATTTTGCCAAGAGTGCATAACAAGGTAATTAGTTTGCTTAAACAAATCCATTTTCAAGGTATTGGATTTATCATAGGTTTTAGCATGCAAATTTTCCAGATTGTTTTTCTATTAAAAATGCTTCACAGGTAAGAAAGGAGAGAACATGTAAGATTGACAATTCCACCGATACAATTTCCCGTATGATTAAAAATAAACCTGGTAATAACATGCTTCAAAATGCAGACTTGGATAATAGGCTCGTGGGTGACAACCCCATAGACGACCAAAAAGAGTATCTCCTCCAATAAGATTTAGTGCTCCAGCTACGAGTTCATCCCCTTCTTCAGCAACAACAAGTAACACCTGATCTTCCATCTTTGATCCCAAGTTGTGGAAGAAATCCCTTGTTAGATACGGACTACCCCACCTGTTGGACAATCAACAATATATTTAAGATCTGATAATTTGGATATAAGGAATTATGGGTATATACAGCAGATGTCCACAATTTACGAATTGCAGATTTGGTGCAAATAAGCACTATTTAGAGAAATCAGCACTGTTTTGCACCAAATCAGCAATGTTTTGGCGCAAAAGAGAATCAATTTGAACAGCTTGGATTTTGAAAATGTGGACATATGTAGGAGAGAAGGAATATATATATATATATATATATATATATATAACAAACACTAAGATTTAGAAATAAGGAACAAACTTGTTATCTGTGGTGTTTCTGTAGAACTTGTAGAAGGAATCCCAATGCTTAGCCTGCCCATACGATAGTTAAGAAGTGAAGGTAAGAACTCAAACATTCACCAAATGATTCCTGACAGTCACCAGTTGCAAATACTAAATACCTTGATCTCATAACCTCGGAGCCGTTTCATGGTCAAATTCTGTGCAGGAATCTGAAAAGAGAAAGATACTCAGATTTAGCATGACAAAAGTTGAAAAACACATGCCAACTGGTTTCCACACCGGTCGAATCTTGCGAAATTATGATTCCATCAGTACATTAAGAATGATAAATTACTGTGAGATTACGCAAGGACAGTCCCAGCACAATCACATTTTGCAGAAATCATGTTATCTCAAAACAAATCCAGGATGATATGATCATAACATGTTCAGCAAACAACATATTAAAATGAACCAAAAGCGATCAGTCTTGGTCACGAGCTATTGAATGTCAACAAAATGTGCGATAACAGAAGTGCATTTTCTACATCCCAACTTGTTAATACCCACATATCAAGTTGTTTCCTCAATGTTTTCGCATTATCTCACTTCAATGACGCTTTCCAGAATAATCTTTAATCATCAAGCAGTTTATATCAGTTCTGCACCGCTGATCTATAAAACTAAATGGCCACTACCAAGATTAACCCAGTAGATTATATTAACTGATACTAATAACTCATCAGCATTAAGAGTTCAAAGCCTGTCCCATTTTAAATTGCAAGGATCTATGAATAACATTGGATCATTTTCACATATGTTTGAAATAATTGATAAATGAATTTATAAAAGAACTTAAGTTTGAAAAAAACAACCTTTTTACGCTCTTGACGAATATTTTTCCGTTTACTTTGCTTCATATCCATTAAGAACTCATCAAAACTGCACCAATAGAAGAAACATTTATCAGCATTTTTATCTTTATATATAATAGAACATAGAATAAGTGATCACAAAGAAAATGATACAGAGAGGTAAATTAAAAATGTATGTCATGCAATTCCTGAAGGAGGGAATTCTGATCACAATATATTAAAAGTCATGGAAACAGAAGAGCTCAAGTTTGGTTTAGTGAGCAGGTTGCGGCCCTCTGATGAATGCCAGAACCATAAAGGCTAGAATGAATTTAACCAAGTACATGTACCAACTATATATATGCCTTCAGAATTTCAATGAGGCAAGAGGGGTTTTAAGTCATGCCAAAAGACATTTCACCAATAAAGAAATGTGATAAGAACTACTCACTTTTTATAGTTACGATTTTTCCAGTGATACTGCATTCCAATCCTTGGCATGAAACCTTTGTCATTAAATTTCTGCCACTCATCTTCAGATGAGAAGGTAATGTGCACTGATGAAACCTGGGACTGTCATATAGATAGCAAGTCGCAATAAGAGAGCAGGATGTAGCAGATGAGAATAAGAAATGAATTTTTTAATGGAAAATAAAATATATAAATAGAATTTGCTGGAATAGTCGTTGTTTGGCCTTCGCCACATCTGGATCACTGCATAGGTGCCTTATCTTAATCTAAGTAACCAATCACAATATGGTAGCAATTTTTTGCTTCCTCTAAGAAAAAGAAAAGCCATGAAACATAAATTGCAAATAGAATAATGTCTTCCTAATAAACAAGCTTATTTAACTGAATTTTCCCTTGCAATATTCAGATCTTACGACAAAAGGCAAAGAAAAGAATCTTTCTTCTATTGGGAAAAAAAGAGAAAAAAAAAAGTGCAGGACAAGAATATTTGCAAATAACCATACTATTTGCAAATGGCTACATATGAAATCACAAGAGAACAACCTCATGCATTGCAAGTAGCATTTATTTAATTCATATAATACCTTAGCCACAAGAGCCTTCATAGAAGAAATTATAACATCAAGAACTTGATCTTTGATTGAAGTATTACGCATTAAAATCCTTGGACCAGTTACTGGAGTAAAAGGTACACAGCATTGGAACTTAGGATAATATCTTGCTCCATAACTGTAGTAGGCATCTGCCCAAGCATGATCAAAAACAAATTCACCATAGGAATGGCTGCATATCAAACTTAAAAGTGATGAGAAACAGCCAGTGAAGAAGTTAAATAGAATCTTGTGGACAAATTATAGAGGAACTACATGAGAGCTTGATGTGTGGACAGCATGTCAGATGCTAAACCTTTTAAGATAGAGTGGAACAACACCTAAAACATTTTCACACTCATCCTTAGCAACAATGTGGCATGGTGTCCATCCTGTTTCCTGAAACAGTGTAAAATCAAAATTAAAATAACAGTGGAAGTTTTCAAGCCATTTACATTAACAGAACAATAGGACCATATAAGAAACAAGAAGAACGGATAGCATAAATTACTTAAAGCAAATGGTTATATAGAAATTGTTTCAAGAAATGAAGCAGTTTCAGTATTATTAATCTGAACCAAGGAAAACAGCTTAAGATTTTTAGAGAACATAACAGCAGAGAATATAAAAACCAATGACATACAAATAACTGAGTTAAAACAGAGTACCAGACAATGCTCTCAAGGTCAACTATTGCTATTCAAATACCCACAACTTCTTTTAAAAAGACTAATTGTTTTACCTTCACAGCACAACCCGTCTCTTCTAAGCTTGAGAGAAACCCATGGGTAACAAATGGATTAAATTTCTCAGGGCCAGTAGCATCCAGAGCACATGCATCCCAGTCATCTGGGGAAACCTCCGAGATTGAAGAAATAACCGAAAGGTATACCTTCCTCGGCGTCACCTGATTTTCTGTAGCTCCCTGCATTTATTATCAATATTTTGCATGAGCTAACGATATAGCTGGTAAACAAAAACCATGAAAAGGTACTATCCATATAATCATAGTTATAGGACTATCAGAAGAGAACACCTCTGGTTCTGACCCTTTTAAAGTGAAATCACCCAGTGAAGAGTCCAGCACTTGCTGCCCCACAGACTTCTTAGTTCCCCAAAATAATGCACAAATTCGAGATGTCCGCACCAGACTCCCAATACTTTGTCTGTGTGACAATTTTCCCTGACATTACAAAAATCAAATGCCTATGCTCAGATCATCATCCTTGGCACCAATTACTATGCATCCTATACATCAATATGACCACCAACCAAGACAAGGAAGGAATTAAAATGGCTAGAAAAATCATGATGCTTTAATCAATATGAATAACCATTTTTCTTATGTAACATGATACAGAAAAAATGCAAGAACCAAAAGAACATATTGGAATCACCTTTGCTAAAAAGCTTTCGACAAAAACACTTCTAAAAAATACATACCAAATGCGTCCTCCAAAAGTTCAAAAAGCACTTTTTTCTTGTATATATATTTATCTAAATCTCTTAAATCCTTTATATGTTCGCACTCAAAATGCTTCTTTTATCTTATCCAGAAATTTTACTTATGTTTTATTTATCCCAATCAAACACTAAAAAATAGATATAAAACTGCTTCTGACTACTTCCAAAATAAAATCAGTTTTAACAGCATCTAAAGCACTTTCAAATGCACTATAATTGCAGAAAAAAATAAAACTTCAGCCGGATTCAATTATCGGAATTTGCGAAATATCATACCGAGCAAAATGAACTGAAACGTAACTAAAATTAAACAAAATTAAAACTTATACAGAAATTATATTATCAAGGAGGGAAACAAAAGAAGAGAAAAAGAGAGTTACAAGTTTTGGCGGCAATCGAAATCGACCGAGAAATGGCGAAGGCTTGCAGTAGCTTACTACTGCTGCCATGGCCTCCCGCTGAACTCACTGCGTGCTCTCAAGAACTGAAAACAGAAGCAATAAAAACAAAAACAATAAGAATGAAAACAGAAAAGCAAACTAACGATTAAATATTTTCCACGTGGCAGCCTATGAGGCAGATATATTTTCTCCAATTAATTTTTTTTTTTACTTTCACTTCAGCTGTACATGTTTTTTAATTTTTATTTGGGGATTTTTTTGTGATATTTTATAGTAATAATGTGAAAGAATATTTGCTGTCCAAAAAAATCGTTGAAGTAGATTCATATTAACTATTTTATTTATTTATTTTAATGGTTGACTTCTGTTGGTTAATAAAAAGAAAAAAGAAATAGACAATTATTATTTGGGTCCCGACTGTTTTATCTTTTCATTTTAAGGACATCTATTTTGATATTCTATTTTGCTCATTTTTTTAATATATATTGTATTATCAATATAGACGTTCAAATAATTAAGTAATTTTATTTTTTTCAATTAATTTTCCAATAATGTCTCTCGAGTAATATATTTAAATTTATCGTATTATTATTATTATTATCTAAAAATAAGGGATTGTTTAGTATAAATTTTCAATTAAAAATTTTTTGAAATAAATTTTTTACAAGTATTTAACAAAAAATTATCAGTTATTTGGTTGTTATGAATACATTTTATAAAATTTATATAATTACTTTATAGACACATTTTTTAAAGTTATCTTATAAAACATGAAGTAAAATTTTTAAAATGAAATAAGATATTTCAAACTATTTAATTTTTAAAAAAACTCAAAACTCTTTCTTTGAAAAGATGAAATTTGAATTTTTTTTATAGAAGTGAAATATTATTTTAATATCTAAAACCTCTTCTTTGGTAATAACAAAATATAGAAGGAAAAAATAAAAAGAACCTTTAATATTAAAAAATCATTTGACCACTAGAGAAGTCACACTAAATTGAATAAGAGATATTCAATTCTACTCATATTCTACTGAATAATAATATTTTTATTGTTAAAACTTTAAAAAAAAAAATAAATTAAGGTATAGTTTGTTTAAACATATGAATTTAGTTCCAATATTTTGTTTTCTATTTTCAATAAGCCACCAAGCCTAATTTGAGTGATAAAAGACACACACCCTTGTAAGTGAGAGTGTGTGTTTGAGCCCTACTAAGCAGGGAGCTCCTCTTATAATTTGTGGAACTAATTTCTTAATAAATATGAGACTTATCTTGCATATGATGTGCAAAGAATTCTGAAATATAGTATAATTACATGCATCTAAATCCTTAATAGAACTCTGAATAGGTTATAATTGTAAGCATCTAAACTCTCATTAGAAATCTAATTGGAATACTAGTAGATGTATTTGTACTAGGAAAAAAAAAAAACTCCATTTTTAATAAGACATGGGGGACTAAACTGTTAAAAAGATAAATTTATGTCTTTATTTGTTAATTTGTAAAAGCTTAGGGATGAAAATGTTGTTACCCTTAATTTTACTGTCACATCTCTCACAAACAGAAAACCACGTCGTATTTTAAATGCTTGACATTTCAACGTTGAATATGGGCTTGGTTACAGTACGATATACGCATTGTTACATTTTTGCAGCATAAAACTAAAATATTTTATGTAAAAATTAAAAATTTTGGTATAAAAATTAACTTTTGTATCTTAAAAACTTGAAATATCTAGGTTAAAATTTAAATTCAATAACACAAAAATTAAAATATTAAACATTTGTATCATTTCCTTAAATTTTTTTCTTTAAATACTAAAGTAATTATCTCATCTGAGGGAATTTAATTTTTTGTCCACCTAAGAATATTTCCTTTCATTTCCTTCTCCATTGTAAAAATCAGTGGTTACGAAAAGCGTAGAAAGCACACAAATTGTATTTAATTATCTTATTATAATATAAAATCTATTAAATTTTAAGATTGAAATAATTATTTTTGATGGATACATTACACAGTCTCTGTTAAAATTTTGTCACTTCTTAACCATAATGATAACATTTAATTTTGGGACAAGATCAGTTCCCAGTTATAATGGGAAAGTATCAATTCTTTGATTATCACAAGATCGAGAAATGCTAATAATCTTCAGAATTTTCTCTTTGGATTAATATCACTTACTTTAAATTAATCAAACTCAAATTTGTTCCCATTTGAAATTAATCCTAAGATTTGACGTTATAAAAAATAATAATAGCTTTTGCTTTTGGCTTTAGCAGTTTTATGTTATAGATATAAAAGTAATAATAACTCTCGTGTCAAGCCCAAAAATGCATACATGCAATAGCTAGCTGCAGAAAATTGTGAATCATTCATTTTTCTCTCCTTTGCTTGCTTGCTTGCCTCCATTCATTGTATTTCCTCTTAACCCAAAAACATTTTCTTGGAAACAAAATTCTTACCGCAGATAGCCACACCGATCACCGGAATCGAGAGCTAAACTCGTGAGCTGCTATCACTTTTTTTCACCTTTTCCAATTAAACTACCGCGAACCAAGATATCTTGATATTCAATGTCGGATCTTCTAGATTCAATCAAACACCAAATTATTCCAATCACCTTCGTCGGAAACTTATTTTTGACGCTTGAAAAGAGAAAAAAGAAGAAAAAAAATAGATGACAAAGAATTAATAGTACCATTTTCTTAATTTTTTTTGTGTAGTTTATTGTTTTTAAAGTCAAAGTATATGAATGTCCTTAGAAATTAACATTAGGGGATGACGGGGTATTATTAGTCAAAATTTTAAGAAATGATAGGATATTAGGCCTAAAATGTGGGGCATCAGACATTCTTCATTTATGCAACATATATATCTTCTCAAGCAGAATGATCAACTTAAATTTTGGAAGGAGTTCCCGATCGTAACGGGAAAGTATCAACTCTTCAAAATATTCTCTTTGGATGATCACTTAAATTAATCAAACTCAAATTTGTTCCCATTTGAAAATCCTAAGTTTTTACGTTGTTAAAAATAATAACAGGTTTTGCTTTTGACTTTTGGCTTTTTATGTTACACAAAGTAATAGTATATCTCGTCTGTCGAGCCCAAAAATGCATGCATGCAATATGTAGCTGCAGGAAATTGTAAATCATTCATTTTTCTCTCTGCTTGCTTGGGCCGTTTTCTCGAAAACCAAACAGAATTTGAGAGTTAAAGGCACGGACATGTATCCATGAGTAGGGAATATGATTATGCTGCTCGTCAATGTTCCGTAAGGTAATTAACTCCAAAGTAAATGCATGTTTTGGTTATTATGAATTATGATTTCGAAAACTGTTTTCTGTGTTTCCAAAGTAAAAAATGCTTTAAGAACCTTGCTTACTTCCGTACATACATACATACATACATACATATATATATATATATATAGTTTACAACAAGCTTCATGCATCAATGTATATAAACTGATGCAAGGAAGAGTTGATTTCTTAACCTTTTATTTATACCACAAGAGGATCAATTGAAATATACATTTTTTTTAGAGAGATAATTTAGTTCAATTTTGCAAAACATATATGCACTTTTAAACACTATATTTTTGTGTCACTGAAAAATTAATTTTTTTTTTAACTTGATAAAGTAAACAAGGTTAGACCCGGGTAGCTTTTTGTGTCATATTATTTGAAATGAAGTTTTATACTATTGTTTGAAATGAAGCTTTATACATATATATAGTCTAAATAATATTTTTTTAGTTATGTGATATAAAACTCTATCGATCCATTATCGTCTCATTCATTTTGACACTATTTGACTCTCTGTGGCATCGTGATATAAAAATCTATCACCTCATCCTCTCTCATCCACGCTATTATACTCTTTGTGATATCGAGATGTTTAATTATATGTACAATATAAAACTCTATCATCTTTTCCTCGCTCATCCTTTTTGACACTATTATACTCTTTGTGGCATCGATATCTTTATTTATACAATATCAAACTTCATTATTCTGTCTTCATCTCGTTCAGTTTGGCGCTATTCTATTCTCTGTGGCATCGAGAACGATAGATTCTAAGTATTGTAGGTAGATATTGATTATGAACTGAAAGACAAAGAATCCAACATAGGATACAACGTTGCTTGTGTCTCTTAAGCACTAGATTAATATCCTATATGGGAGATTAAAATTAAGATTAATTCTATTATTTATAGACCGAAGATGAAGAGTAATTTCCTTATTTCATTCCATATATTCATGCTCTCGTTCCAAAAGAATAAATATTGTATTTGATTACTTTCGTGTAAAACTATTATTAAAGAAAACGAGATCAAAATGAAAAAAGAATCTGGACCAGCAATTCGTGTTAGAAGAAGGCATGATTTTTTGAGGGATGGATGCTGCTTGTTTGTAGCTTATTTTATTTCTTTTGTATACCATTTCATATGGAAGGTAACAATTTTTGTGGAATTATTTATAAATTTTATTTTTCTTGAATTTGTATGTATTTTTTTTTTCAATTTGATAATTAACAGGAAATTTTTTTGCAGGGTGAATTATTTAGCTGCTTGTATGATGTTCTCATTCCACCAATTTGGTCTTTGGTGTGCAAGGTCATTGATTAAATATGCTTAATTTATATATATGTAATTCATCTAGGCACTAACTGAGGTTTGACAATTAATTCTAGGGTTTGTAGCTAAGCTTTTTTTTTTTTTTCGGGGCTTAATTTCTATTTATCCTTTTATATATTTTAGAGAAATTGACAAATACATTTTGAAGTATGGGAAAATAGATAGATACCTTTCAAGTTTGGGCAAATGGACATATACCCTTCACTTTTATTTTTCTTAATTGACTTGTTAAATTATTATGATTTATATCCCAAAAATTTTATAAAATAATAAACTAAAATATACCTTTTCAATTATGACAATTTAACCCTATTTCAATATTTTCATAATATATTAATAACTAAATAAAACTTTTTAATTTATTATTTTAATAAAAAAATTTAAAAAAATATTATTATTATAAAAAATCTAATAATAATTTAGATCAAATGTATGTGTTAACATATTTTTAATGCTTTTCTTTTACTTTGTTAATAATAATTGGATATTTAATTATCAAAAAAATTTAAAAGAAATTTTTTAGTGTTTTATCTTTATATATAATATATCTACTAAAAAATATATTAAATTCATTATATTTTTTTAAGAAAAATTATGAAAATATAAATAAAAAATAAAAAATAAATACATGTTATATATATGTAATATGTGTGCATACATACGTACATACAAAAATACATACACACACACATACATACATACATATCATGTATACACAAATAAAAAGTTGAAAAAATATTTCATTTAAATTTTTTTTTCATAATTAAATGTCAAATTATGCTAAGAAAGTAAAAAAAGAGAATTAAAAATATTTTAGCATATGAGTTTGATCTAACTAATTATTAAAATTTTCTTAATAATAATATTTTGTTTGCAAATTTTTTATTAAAATAATAAATAAAAATATATTTAGAATTTAGTATAGTATAAAAAAATATTAAAATTGAAACTAAGTTATTTCAATTGAAAAAAAATATAAAATACCTTTATTTTTTGTTAAAATTTTTATATTTTTTAAATGAAGTATAAAAAAATTTTATCCATTAACATAATTACTTAACTTCTTTTAAAAGTTATTTGTGACAACAAAATAATTAATACATTTTTTTTATATTCTACTTATAAGAGCTCTTCTGTTAAAAGGTTTACTTAAAAAAAAGCTATTTAAAAAGTTATATCAAATAAATATTAAAAGAATTTATGTAATTAATTTTCTAATTATTTGACATATGAGGGACTAAATTGATTATATTCACAAAATTTTAGTTTCATAGTTACAGTTTAAACAAATAAGGACCTAAGTGTAAATTACCCGCAAAAAACCTATTGGTTTGCGAAGAATGCTATTAGATTCAATTTCTTATGCGCATACATACACAACTTTTTAATCAAAACACACATTATTCTTCTTTTTTATGTGGTTAAAATTAATTACATAAAATGCATACACGAACAGTTTTAAAATTTTATTTTTCTCTTGGACGAACATTTATACTCTTAACATACGAAATTCACAATAAAATTAATGTTGTCTAACAATATCATGGTTTTTTTAGTTATATAACGTTACATAGTTTCAAGTTCACATTTTTATAAAATACAAATATATTCCCACGTATCTTCACCATTGAAAGTTCATTAATCCATACATGCATGCATAGGAAATTAAAGGACACTCAATTTTGATTTTAATATATAAGTTTCTAGTCCTTTGATTTCGGACATATCTCACATTTTAACTTTGTTCTTCTACATAGGGTTGTGAGTTGCTTGTAGAACACAAGAAACAGTCACTTGCTGTCTTGTTCTTTCTGGTGGAGGCATTCTCTTTATACCTAGACATATTTGGGAAAAACATTCTAGGGTTTTTAGCAGCAGCATATCTGTTGTCGGTTTTTGTTTTCTCCATCACTGTTCAAACTGTTGGTAATAAAAATGGGAATCAGTCTGCAACAAACAGCAGATCATCATCATCATCATCATCATCGTCTTCATCACAACAAGCTGAAAAACAATTGAGAGCAGTTGAAGTAATGTTTGCTACAGTTCAGATGATGTATACATTTTTTCATTTCGTATGGGCTCTTGCAAGTCCTAAAAAGCTCAATCTTGGGTTTTCAATTTTTCCACTACTTTATTCTTTTATTGCCCTCGTTTTTGCTTTCAAATATGGTACAGATAATTCTGTTGAAAGGACAACAGTTGATGGCCAAGCCAACCAAGAGCAGCCTAATGATCTTGAGGTAATTAAATTAAGTTTCTGTCTTGTATATATATATATATATATATAGATATATATAAATAAATTAGAGTAAAAATTATAAAATTATTTTAAAAAGTTATATTATAAAAGGAAATGAATTAAATTTTTTTGAAAATAAAATAATAAGATTTAAGATAATTTCATCTTTTAGCAAAATTAATTAAAAAAGCTATTTTATAAAAAGAATTACAAAAATTTTCAATATTAATTTTTTTTTTTGACTAATAGAGAAGTCAAACTAATTAAGAATATAAATTTACATGTATACAAACACATGAGAAAGGATCAATAATCTTTTAATTTTATATAATTTTTTATATTATTTATAGACAATTAAACACTTTTAATAGTTAAAATTAAATCTAATATATGTAATTAATGTATAATTAATACACCATAATTAATATAATATTGTTTTTACACTAAGATAATATTTTTTTTTTTTATCTGAAGTCTGAACATAAGTCAAATAAAAATTTGATTGAAATTTGAATCTCTGAAGGATATATTTGTTTTTTTAAATTACATGTTTAAATATAAGTATTAAGTTATTTAATTTTCACAAAAATAAAAAATTTAAAATTAGTTTTTTTTAACATAAATACCGTTGTCAAGTATTTCATATATGTATACTTTTATTTTATAAAAAGAATTAATTATGTTAACATAATAATTCATTAATAGGCACATTATTTTTTATATGATATAAGAATTATTTATTTATTTTATCTTATAAGTAAACAAAATTATAAATTAACAATTCAACTGGTGTAAAAATCACTTATAAATTAAATAAAAACATAAATTATCTTGTAATATTAAAGTTTTAGAAAATAAAATAATATGTTAAGTATATTATTAAAAAATAAAATATTTAATTCATTCATACATTAAATTATTAAGATTAACTAAAAATTTTTAAATTAATTAGATACACACATGAGTTATTACTTGTTTAATCAAAATAGTTTTTTATTGTGATACTGAAATCCTTTTTCTAATTGTTTTTATTAATTTAATTTTCATTTTGATTGATGAACAGAATCCAAGTGCGATCACTACAAGCACTTCTGCTAGCACACCATCGACAATATTCACTAGTAGTGATCCTGTCTCTGGTCAGACTGAGGATTCCTTAGTTTGACAACACCTCGCTACAACAAATGTTTTGCTTTTAATTAATTAATTAGCATTTTGGAGCCTGGGTGAAAGGCAAGAAAATTCTCTCTATATACATATATGTTATTTGTATTATGTAGTTTTTGCTAAATATATTTTTTCTCTATTATGTGTGAGAAATTGGGCTATTTTTCTATTAAATAGAGAAATATTATAATTTTTTATGATCTAATAAATTTTTTTAATTCTTATTTGTGAATGTTTAAATTAGAGGTTACAATTTTTGATACAATCCATTGATCTGACATGAATGGTACAAAGTTAATAGGTTTGAATTAATTTAAAATATGTTTTATTTTTATTTAACATCGCCCGAATATGGCTTTCTAATTTGAATTGTCACGTATATAAAATAAAAATTTATTAGTATTTGGGTAAATAACATAATAAATATTTTAGAATATTTATTTAAATATATTATAGAAATATGTTAGATATGTGACATGATTATCAAACGATAACCTGTTTAATGGATTTGACTGATATTTTATTTTTTGACACAATTGTTAAATGAATTTATTTAAAATATTTAATATTTTTATTTGATATGACACATATACGGCACACTAACCTTAATTGCCACTCATATATATATATATATTATTTTCTTTCATTTACCTCCAACTCGATCAAATTCTAGCTTAATCATATTAATTCTAATGATAAAAAATTAATTTACTAGTAAAATTATGT
Source organism: Azadirachta indica (assembly GCA_022749755.1). Classification (NCBI taxonomy): domain Eukaryota; kingdom Viridiplantae; phylum Streptophyta; class Magnoliopsida; order Sapindales; family Meliaceae; genus Azadirachta; species Azadirachta indica. The sequence continues at coordinate 3,587,355 of CM040444.1, read as the reverse complement.
CAGAAATAAAATTTTTCATAGTAAGTTTAATTGGTATATATATAAATTAAAGCTAAATTTTGTATATCAGTAAAATTGATATATGGTCGAATTCAATAATATGTAAACAAGACAAGTGGCAATATTGTATAAAAATATTTAATATGTTTATTTATTAAAAAAATAATTTCTAATAACTAATTGATAATAGAAACAAGTAGGCTTTTGTTAGTTAATCGATTAAAATTAGAAATCGTATGAACCGGGGAAGAAGATAAATAAAAACTAAAGAAAAAGTTTTACTTTTAAATTAAACTAAAATTTGCGTCTTAATAAAATCAATGATACATTTGTTGGCTTCGATAATATCTAGACAAAAAGTAAATTTAATCCCAAATATTTAATTTATTTATTTATCAAATATAATTTCCAATGGTTAGATTGATAATAAACACAAATAACTCTATTAATCATTTACAAATAACGCCTACAAAAATATGATTAAACAATTAATTTTTTTTTATTTTCGCCTTAAAGAAATTAAATTTTGCATCGTAGGAAAATTCTGTCATAGCATTTGGTAATATACTAATATACAAACAAAAGGAGTACTCTTGAATATACAATTTTTCTTATAAATTCACTGATACAAACTAATATACTAATACTATTTTTTCTCATATATCTTATATTTTCACAAGATTAAAATAAAATTTTTATATAAATAAAAGAAAGTTAATAATATGAAAAATATAATAATATAATGTTGTTGCATTCAATGGATAGAGTTTATATAAAAGTTTGTATTCATAATATTAATGAAACAAAAACGTATAATTTAATTTAGTTTTTAATTATTAATTTTTTATTTACCAAATATAAATTTCTATCATTAATTAATAATAAAAACCAAATACCTCCATTAATCATATGCAACTCATGTTTTCAAGACTATGATAAAACAATTAAAAATCTTTCTACTTTTGATTGACCCAAAAATTAAAATTTCAAATCTCACTAAAATCTACAATTCTAAAGCTGAGATTACAAAATTAAATTTTTTATAAGAATAAAATCTACAATTCTACAGTTTAGATTACAAAATTAAAAAGCACTTAAATTCTGAGGTACTGAAAAAAGCCATTTATGGTAATGTAATCTGAGAAACTTCAAGGCCGAGAAAGTAATTTTACATGAAGGGCAAGAATGTAAATTTAGAAGCAGTCCACAGTTTGCATTTTGTCAGTTATGTTAAGAAAACGAAGCAGCAGCAAATAAAGAACATACCAAAAATTTAGGGATTGAATTACACTTGTAATACATGCACATGGAGTGTTTTCCCGCCAGATGTTCATGGCTTCAAAAATGCCCAGAAAATTACTTTAAAAGAAAAATGAGAAAAAAGAGAAAAAAAATCACCCAATTTGAGTATGAAATTGATGGTGTTTTCAGAAAGCATTGAATTTGGGTGGTTTTTTTCTTGCTGTGTCTTGATTGATCCATTTGTTGCCAAAGTTGAAGCTGCTTTTAAAGTAAATTAGTGGTGTGTAAATGGGGTGAGCTTGTGTATTCAATGTGAGTGAAGAAAACAACAAAGAATCAGGTCAGCATTCTCTGGCTTTTTGCCCTTTTCCTCTCTCAAAAATTGTTATATAATCACCAAATGTATGTGTACAATTCACAATTGGGTTCTCAATTTTGAGCGTTACATGCAAAAATTTTGAGAGCTCTTGAAGAGAGAGTGAGAACAAACTTGTGATATAGAGTGAAGAAGAGAAGTAGTTCTAATAGCAGTAGAGGTAAAATTTCTACTTTGATTTAGTTACAATGAATATATGATTATTTTTCTGTGTGTTTACAAAGTTATTTTGTGATTATTGTTAGATAATTTTGTGTTTTTGATTATTTTTCATGTTGGATGTGATATTTGATTGATAAAAAAACGGTTCGATTTCTCTGTTCGTCTAGCTATATACACTACAGAATGCATACATATAGTGGTTTAATTTCAGGTTGTTTTTCATCACAAATGATGAACTAATTTTTGGCAATTTTCTCTTCTTTTCTTTTGCTCAGGCCGTACGAGTTAAAGTTTGCTGATTGTGTGTGCATGTGTCTTTTTTTTGCCAAAATGAAGGCTTCATGTTTGATCCCATTCGCTTATGATGCTTTTTATTTTTCAATTCTGCTGCTATATTTTCCTGAATTTATTTAGTATTTCTTTCTGGCAGTTGATTGCATCTATGATGTTCTAAAATATTTGCTTGATAATGTATGAAGATTTTGAGGCTCAGATCTGTTTAGTTGAGTTAAATAATTAAATAATTTTGATAACCTTTTTCCCTGTCTTCTCTCAGATTAATCACCTTTCTCATGGGGGTGTTTTAAAAAATTTCCACCCTCCACTTAAAGTCCCCTTTTAACAGTTATTTCATACGTGGGCATCCATGTAGTTTTTTCACTGTACATGAGTCTGTAAGCAATGGATTGACTATCTGTGTTCATGCCGCAAAGCCTTTTCCAAAAATATTTCACTAGCCATCATCTGCAACCCTATGGATTTGTTTTGACCAAAATCTTGAACAATTTATGTTCGTGTGATTTTCCTTATTCCTTCAGTTTAATCTTTGTTGTTTCAACTTATTGTTCCTCTTCCTTTCTGTCCCAGTGCCTTTTGGATCTTTGTTGAATTCCTCTGCATAGAGTAGTAGGCATATTACAATATGCACAATGAAAAATTGCATGAAAATTATCTCATGGCCTTGTATGAAGCGATGGAGACACATTTTTCATAGATTTATAGGTTAAGTTTCCAGTATTTGGCATCTATGTGCAGCTTCTTTTTCGTTCATGTCATGTAGTATGGGATGTCATTTTTCTCTAATATTTCTACCACTATTACATTGAAAATCTACTGGCAACAGGGGAGTTTTGATCAAGTCAAGTCTAACCCTGCATGAATATCTACACCCAAATTGTTCGATGTCTGCCCTCACGGGGGCGGGATGTCCTTTAGTCATGTTGATTTGGGCAAAAAGGGGGCAACTTTTATTAAATTAGGACCATTAAGAACATGCTAGATGTAATTCAATGAACAATCTGTATGCATTTTGGTTAATCATTTTTGACTTGTGTAGTAAGAAATCCATTATATTTTTTCATGAGATGCAATATATATAGACTACTTACTTTTGAATGTCTTGGAATATCAAATTTGCTCGCGTCAACATGTTGAAGGAGTTTGGTTAATGTAAATTTTATTGTGTTTATAACTTGGTTAATAATGCACTGAGGTGTGCTGTTGAGAAGATAAATATATCAAATATTCATTTTGGGTAAAAATTTGTGCCGAAACTTTACTTCTTTTGATTCCATATCTGCCTCCATCTCTGTTTTTTTCTTTCTACCTATTATAGACTAATTGTATATACCAATAATGTCCGCATTCTTCACAGTCCACTGGTTTGTAATTTTATATGTTAGAAAACAGTTTTAAAATGTTTCATTGGATTATCCTTTTTTGCACTATTTCCTGCATTAAGGTCTCTCAGAATTTTGATGTATTGTTTCTGCTTTTAACTTTCTCTCTTATTTCACCTGCTGTTTGCTTTAGTCTTTAATATTTTTTGGTCAATTTCTATCATCACTTCCCATATAAAAGTAATATAAGTGATAGTGTGCGTTTTTCTTCTTGTTTTGATTGGATATTTGTTTACAGTATGAACAGAATAACTAAAGGAAAACCATCTACTACCTCTGAGGTTAATAAAAAAGGTGGAAAGTCTGAGGTGATGTCAAAACAAAAACATATCAGAAGCAGGTCTGAGATCGAACAGGCTCCTGGTTCTCGGAAAATGCCTAGGAGAGCGGCTGCGTGCTTAGATTTTAAGTATAAATCTGTTCGCTTCTCTGGCAAGTCATCTCGTATTGGAAACAGAAGGGAAGTTGCTGTGGATGATGAACGTGCTGCCATAAAATTGACTTCTGGGCAGGACGAGTCTCATGCAAACCGAAGACTTAAAGACTTCATCTTTCACGATGCTGACGGAAACCCGCAGTCTGTTGAAATGTTGGAAGTTAAGGATCTGTTCATTTCAAGTCTTATATTGCCTCTTGAAGATGTGGCAAAACAGAGGGAAAGAGGTGTTAGATGTACAGGCTTTGGACGGGTTGAATCTTGGGCGATATCTGGATATGATGAAGGCTCACCAGTCATTTGGGTCTCCACCAACAACGCAGATTATGAATGTATTAAACCTGCGAAGAGCTATAACAGGCTATATAACCTTTTCTTTGAAAAAGCTCGTGTTTGTGTGGAGGTCTATAAAGAATTGTCAAGGACTCATGGAGTTAACTCTGATCTGACCATTGATGAACTGCTCAGAGGTGTCGTTCGGTCCATGAGTGATAGCAAGAATTTTCCTGATAGAACATCTATCAAGGAATTTATCATCTCACAGGGCGAATTCATATATAAAGAACTTATTGGTTTAGATGTGACATCTGAGAAAAATGGTCAGATCCTTGAAAACTTGCCTGTGCTTGTGGCACTGATGGATGAAACAAAGAAACGAGGAGGTTTTTTAACTCTGAAAACCAGTGCACCGAGCAGTGTTATAAATCAGTCCAGTTCCCATGCTTGCAAGGCTGAAGAAGTTGAAGATATGAAATTGGCAAGGTTATTGTGGGAAACAGAGATATGGTTATCAATGAAACAGAAGAAAATTCTGCATCGCATTCCTTCATCAAATAAATTCTACACGAAAATCAATGAAGATGAAATTGCCAATGACTATCCCCTGCCTGCATACTACAAGCCCAGTAGTGAGGAACTTGATGAGTCTGTACTTGACAAGGGTTTTTCCACAACTAATCCTGATGAGCTTCCTCAGTTCATGCTTCACAATTGGTCACTTTACAACTCAGATTCTCGGTTGATTTCCTTGGAGCTTCTTCCGATGAAGCCATGTGCAGATATTGATGTGACAATATTTGGATCAGGGAGTATGACGGCTGATGATGGAAGTGGATTTTACATTGATGCTGATCTTGATCAGTTTTTATCCACAGGACAAGATGTTAAGGGAAAGCAGATATTTTTGAGTGCAATAAAGGAATGGATGGTTGAACTGGATTCTTCGGTGCTTTACACATCAATTCGAACAGATATTGCCTGGTATGCATCTAAATCCATATTAGCACGAGGTTTGATGGTTGTCTCAGTAATTCTGTTTCCTATTTTGGTCTTTCTCTCTTGTTCTGTCAGTGAGATTTTATTGTAGTTTTTTGTCGAACCATTCAGTTTCACGTCTTTTGTTTACTCTCTTGAAGTTTTCTGGAGGATAGTTTTGCATTGTTTAAAGTACAAAATGTGGGGGTTTGGCATGAAACTTCGATGCCCTTCCATATATATACATAATGGAGAGGCAAATGACACCATAAACAACTTTGCATAATTATGAAGTAGTTGAGATTTCTGTTCTTTAGCAATATAGTCTAAAGATACGAATATGAAATGAGTTCTTATCATGTTGTTTTTGTCTCTTCAGGTATAGACTTGGGCAGCCTTCAAAACAGTATGCACCGTGGTACAAACCAGTTCTAAAAACTGCCAGGCTGGCTATTGCCATAATTACATTGTTGAAAATTCAAAGTCGAACATCACGACTCTCATTTGCAGATGTAATTAAAAGAATATCTGAATTCCCTGAGCATGATGTTGCTTACATTTCCTCCAATCAAGCCATAGTTGAAAGGTATGTTGTCGTTCACGGACAGATAATACTGCAACAATTTGCAGAATTTCCTGATGATATGATTAGGAAGTGTGCTTTTGTGACCCATCTTCGCAATAAAATGGAGCAAAGACATCATACAAAGTGGCTGGTACGCAAAAAAGTAGTGCTGAAGAAGGATGGTAATCTGAATCCGAGGCCAAAATTGGAACTTGTGGTGTCAAAACAGAAGGTGATGCCAGCAACAACCACGGGACTGATAAAAAAGATTTGGGAAGAGTTTTATGCAAATTATTTGCCTGAAGATTCAACCAAGGCAGATCTTCCTGAAGTGAAATCCGATGATGAAATCATCGAAGAAGAAGAAGAAAATGGAGAGGAAGATTCTGAAGAAGTCGAAGAGGAACAGATGCAAGTTGATCAGAAACTGGAGAAATTTTGTTCACCTGTGAAACCTTCTGATTCATCATTTTCTTGCAAGGATATCCAATGGGATGGCAAATCAAACGGTAAAACATGTTTTGGCGAGTCTCTTTACCAATGCGCCATTGCTTGTGGTAATTTGGTCAATGTTGGTGGTTTTGTGCTGGTTCAAACTGCAGATTATGGATTGCCTTCTATCTATTTTGTTGAGTACATGTTTGAAAAGCCAGATTCAAGAAAGATGGTTCACGGCAGAGAAATGTTTAGAGGTTCCAAAACAGTTCTTGCTAATATGGCTGATGAGAGGGAGATATTTTTGACAAATAATTGCCTGGAATTTGAACTGGAAGATGTTCAAGAAGTTGTGGTAGTAGAAATACGATTGAATCCTTGGGGAAATCAACATCGGAAGGCTAATGCTGACAAGGATAAAATTAACCAGGAAAGAGCTGATGATCGGAAAATTAAAGGATTGCCAATGGAATATTATTGTAAAAGCTTTTACTGGCCTGAGCGAGGTGCTTTCTTTTGTCTTCCAAGAGATACCATGGGACTTGGAACTGGCATTTGTCACTCTTGTAAGATAAAGGAATCTGAGCAGGAGAACGAGGTTTTTAAGTTGCACAAGAATGGTTTTAGACTCAAAGGAACAGAATACTGCATTCATGATTTCGTGTACCTAGCACATCAGGATTTTGCAGCTAGAGATAAAGATCAAGAAAAATTTAAGGGTGGGAGAAATATAGGGCTGAAAGCTTATGTTATTGGTCAGTTGCTTGAGATTAAAGTACCAAAGACTTCCAAACAAGCTTGCCCTGAATCTACCAAGGTTAAAGTTCGAAGATTTTTCAGACCTGAAGACGTATCAGCAGAGAAGGCATACTGTTCTGATATTAGAGAAGTAAGACATAGGAAATTTTTAAATTCCATTCCAAGATATGTAATGTATATTGTGTGGATAGCGCACGAGCTTTGTTTGATAGTCTATTAAATTTCTAAAGTTAACACGATTTATCATCTCATATTCCAAAATATGAAAACATTTTCACATGTTCTTTTTGTCTAATACTTCCTGTGATTAAGACTCTCTAGTTGACTTGTTGATTTGTAAGTTGTTGCAGATCTTATGTAAAATGTCGTGTACTTTAATTCTCAGGTTTATTATAGTGAACGAGTATTGACTATTCCAGTTACTAGAGTGGAAGGCAAGTGTCAAATCCAAAAGAAGCATGATCTTCCATCTTCGTATACCCCTGCAGTCTTTGAGCATATTTTCTTTTGCGAATATTTTTATGATCCACATAAGAGAGCTATGAAGCAGGTATCCTTACTTTCCCTATAGTACATGTAACAATTCTTGTCTCCTGCATAAAACCCTGATTTAATGCAAAACGACATCGATTCACTCTAAGCAACATTGATTTGCAATAAAAGTTTGCATTTTACTTAGTGTGGACATCAGGATCTGGGAATTTATAATACATATAAGCTGGTTCAACATGCTTAATAGGCTCTACAAGTATCTATTTTTTTCTCGTTGTTCATGCTTCATGCATGCCAGAAACTATGTTTATTAACGCGGTTTTTTCTTATACTGACTGTGAGAACTGTTTAACGGCCAGTTGCCAGCTCACGTCAAACTTAGTTTGCCAAAACAAGGGTTGGTAGAAGATGCTGCTATTAGAAAGAAAAAGAGAAAGCGTAAAGCAGGAGAGAAGGATGATTCTTTTGACAAGCAAAGGGATGCTGTCCATAAGAATCGCCTAGCGACCTTAGATATTTTTGCTGGTAGTGGTGGCTTATCTCATGGCTTACAACAAGCTGGTAACTTTCAAAGTAAACCGAACTTGATGTCTATTCAAAAGTGCTCAATGACTGATTCATCTACTTCTCTGGCACACTTACAGGCGTGTCACTAACCAAATGGGCAATTGAAAATGAACCACTGGCAGGGCAAGCATTTAAGCTTAATCATCCTGAAGCTTTGATGTTCATTAGTAACTGCAGTGTGATCCTAAGGTGAATGCTTGCTATCATTCAAGTGTATTTAAGTCATGGCCTTATATTTGTTTTGATGATAATTGCTTTGTTGTCTTTAAGTTTGTTTCGCGTTTGTCTAGTTTCGCTGTGCTTGTATTCTTGGACTCTATTTTCAAGGAATTGTACTAATTACACCTTTCCTTAACACCCTTATATATTTCTCCTCTTCAACTATTATTACATACCATTTTCATGTATTCGTCAAATCTTATATTATCAGTAATTTAATGAATTAAATTGCAGGGCTGTCATGTCAGCGTGTGGAGATGAGGAAGACTGTTTTTCAACTCCTGAAGCTAATGATTTAGCGACAAAACTTGATGAAAAGGAGATTAATAATTTGCCTAGGCCAGGACAAGTGGAATTCATCAGTGGAGGGCCGCCTTGTCAGGTATATCAAACTTCTTGTTTACTTCAAGGATTGGATTTTGTAGGCAATTATGTCATTAAATGCACATATTAGGTTATTAATATAAACTCTTTGCCTTCATTTTCTTTTTCTTTCAGGGATTTTCTGGAATGAATAGATTTAATCAAAGTGCTTGGAGTAAGATTCAATGTGAGATGATCTTAGCATTCCTATCATTTGCTGATTATTACCGCCCACGATTTTTCCTTCTGGAGAATGTGAGGAACTTTGTTACGTTTAACAAAGGGCAAACATTTCGGTTAACTCTAGCTTCTCTCCTTAAAATGGATTATCAGGTAGATTCAATTTTTGGTTATTTATAGTAAAAATGAACCTTTGTTCTGCATACTCATTTAATCACTTAATTCTTGATCATTTCCTAATCAACCTTGGTTGTATTTATTTCTCTTTCCCATGAGTGGATATGATGCTAACATTATTCTCATCAAATCAATAAGAAGTGATACCGTTTTTTCCGTTGGGTTTGGGTAGAGAGAAAAGGTCTTGATTGACCTTTCCGGCATAACAGCTCAAAAGATAAAGAAATATCATTAATTTCTTCGTGCTCATTCCAGGACCAAACTACCATTTATACCGATAAGAATCATTTCCGACACATGATTTCTTCATCTTCTTATAAATAGATGAAGGATTTATGAGACAATTATTTAAAAGTACATTTAACAGCCATTCCAAAGATCCCATGATCTTGAACTGATCTCACCTAGTATCACAAAATCTGAAGTTGTCTATGAGGAGCGTATCTAATCTTATTGGTGTCTGTAACTGATTTCTTCTGCATAATAGTAATCATGGGGTCTCATTAATAAGTGCCACAAAATCTTGTGCATCGCAAGCTATAGTTATGGACTTGAATCCATTCATATGGAATATTTTCTTTTCCAAGTGAAATCGTCTAGTAAATGAGCAACTGAAAAAGTGCTTTCAGTGTTGTGGCATAAGAGCCTTTGTATCTTAATGCAGGTATTTAACCTCTTCAGTTAACAATAACAATAATATTGCTAGTGGAACATCTTTCACAATCCCTTGAGGGATATTTCACTAATAAACTAAAAGGATAAATAATTTCTCATCACAACTAGATCATGATTATTTGGTATTCATATTGTTGAAGGACATTGTTTTTGCTAATCGAATTCAAGGGTGTATAGTGAAAATCTGTCTTGCTATTGAATAAGCTTGTCAATACATATTTGGTAATTTCATCACAGCGTAAATGTAAAACTAGTCTTTTGTTATTTGATTTCTGTTACTAATAGCATCTACCCCTGTATTATGACAGCATATGAATGCTTTGATTGTTTTATTTGTCGATGACACCATAAGAATGCTTGATTGGTGTATTTGTCAATGACAACATATGAACGCTTGGATTGGTTTATACATCGATCGTCATTATCGTAGGTGAGGTTTGGTATACTGGAAGCAGGAGCGTATGGTGTTTCGCAATCTCGCAAACGTGTATTCATATGGGCAGCTTCACCTGACGAAACACTCCCTGAATGGCCTGAGCCAATGCACGTCTTTGCTGGTCCTCAGCTTAAGGTGAGGTTACCTGGAGATTTCCAGTATGCTGCTGTTCGGAGTACAGCAAATGGCGCTCCTTTCCGCTCAATAACTGTTAGAGATACTATTGGCGATCTCCCTGCCATTAAAAACGGAGCTTCTACAATAACTATGGAGGTGAGATTTCTTGACCTTCTAGCACATTGTTTCTCTCTGTGTTATCCATCTACTTAAATGTCTTTCCTTTTTGTTTTAATTGCACAGTACAAAAATGACCCCGTGTCTTGGTTTCAAAAGAAAATTCGAGGTGATATGCCATTCTTAACTGATCACATTTCAAGGGAAATGAATGAGCTGAACCTCATTAGGTGTCAAAGAATTCCAAAGCGTCCTGGTTCTGATTGGCGTGATCTTCCTGACGAGAAGGTATTTCAACTTTTTTTTTTTTTGATTTACTGAAGTTATATTTCTTCATAATTGCTTTCCTAGTCTTGTATTCTCCTTCAGGTTCGATTGTCCACAGGACAAGTTGCTGATTTAATACCCTGGTTCCTGCCAAACACAGCCAAAAGGCATAACCAATGGAAGGGCCTGTTCGGAAGGTTGGCCTGGGAAGGAAACTTTCCTACCTCTGTCACTGATCCTCAACCAATGCGTAAGGTTGGGCTCTGTTTTCACCCTGATCAGGATAGAATAATCACAGTCCGTGAATGTGCTCGTTCCCAAGTAAGTCATTTTGCTATGTTTAGTATCTGCTGTAGTTAGATAAAAAACCCAGAATGTAAGACACCTGAGATATTCTTAAACGACCGCCTAACTATCCAAACAAGATAAATTCCCATTGCCTTTTTAGTGAAATCATCATTGGATTGTTCTCTCATTAACACAGGGTTTCCAGGATAGCTACAAATTTGTGGGTACCATCCAGCACAAGCACAGGCAGATTGGAAATGCTGTTCCACCTCCCCTCGCATTTGCATTGGGAAGGAAACTCAAGGAAGCTCTGGAAAAGAAACACTCAACATGGTAGAGAACTTTCGTGTTTACAGCAAAATTTCTGTAAATCATTATACAGGTAATTTTGTTGTTCTTGGCATTTTGCTTGAAATTTATACAGAAATTGATCGCCTGCCGAGTTTCCAAGCACATAGACTTCTTCATTTTTCTCCAAAGTCAAAATTAAGAATAAACTTCTGTTGTTTTGCCTAACCTAAGGAAACGCTCCCCTAATGGCACAAGCTAATGCTGCCTTTGCAGGTCCTGAACTTAAGCTCAAGTTACCTGGAAATTCTCAGCATGCTGCTGTTGAAGTACAGCAAAGGACAACCATTTCCTGCTGTCAGAGATACAATCGGAGACCTCCCTGCTGTTCAAAACGGGGCCTATTTTTCTCCTGCAGGTTTGGTTGTCTACCAGACAATTTGTTGATAATACCCTCGATCCTGCCAAAGATGGCCAAAAGGCAGAACCACTGGAATTAGCAAAGGAAACTTTCCAACCTCAATCACTGGTCCTGAACCAATGCATGAGGTTGGACTCTGCTTTCACTGATATCAGGATAGAATTAGCACAGTTCGTAAATGTCCTCACTCCCAAGTAAGTTTTTCGGCTACATGTAATGTCTGCTGTAGTTGGAAAGGAAATCAAGGATAGCTAATTATTCAATCAAAGAAGATAAATTGCAAGTTGCCTTTTTAGTGAAATAGTTGGATTGTTCTCTCATTCACGCAGGGATTCAGGATAGCTACAAACTTGTAGGTAATATCCAGCCCCAGTGCTGCCAGACCGGCTATACTATGCCACCTTCTCTGGCATTTGCAATGGGAAGGAAACTCAAGGAAGCTCTGGAAAAGAAACACTGAACACAGTAATGGTACAGAAAATGAATAGTCTTCTTTTTTTTTTTTAATTTATCAAATAGAATCTTCTATCATTATTTGATAAAAACAAATAGTTTTATTATTCATATACAACTAATGAGTAGAAGACTATGATAAAATATTTAAGATCTTTTTACTTTTGACTCACCCAAATTAAAATTTGAAATCTCAATAAAATCTACGTTTATAAAGTTGAGAATGCAAAATTAAATTTTGTTTTATTAACAAAATCTACAATTCTACAGTTTAGATTACAAAAATTAACAAGGACTTGAATTCTGAGATATTGTAAAAAGCCATAATATGGTAACATAATCTGGAAACTTCAAAAGCAAGAAAGTAATTTTACATACATTGAAGGGCAAGAATGTCAATATACACACAGTCCATGGTTTATATTTTGTCAGTTATGTTAACAAAACATAGCAGCAGAAATAAAGAACATACCGTATTTAGGGATTGAATTACAGTTGTAAATGCAAATGGAGTGTTTTCTGGCCACATGTTCAAGGTTTAAAAAATGCGAAGAAAATTACTTTAAAAGAAAAACGAGAAAAAAGTGAAAAATCACCCAATTTGAGTATGCAACTGATGTTGTATTCAGAAAACAATGAATTTGGTTGGTTTTGTTTTTGCTGTGTGTTGGTTGTTGAGTCAAAATTGGAGCTGCTTTGAGAGTAAATTAGTGGTGAGCAAATGGGGTGAGCATGCGTATTCAATATGAGTGAAGAAAACAACAAAGAATCCGGTCAGCATTCTCTGGCATTTTGCCCTTTTCCTTTCTCAAAATTTGTTATATAATCACTAATGTATGTGTACAATTCACCATTGGGTTCTCAGTTTTAAGCGTTACATGCAGAAACTTTGAGAGTTCTTGGAGAGAGATTGAGAGGGAACTAGAGTTAGAAAGCAGACAAGAAGCAGCTGTTATAGTAGTAGAGGTAAAATTTCTACTTTGATGTTATTGGAATGAATATTTGATTGTTTTTTGTGTTTAAAATATAATTTTCTGGTTATTATTTTGGTAATTTTATGTTTTTTTGATTATTTTCATGTTGGATATGATATTTGATTATTTCTCTGTTTGTCTAGCTATATACAGCACAGAATGCATACGTATAATGGTTCAATTTCAAGTTGTTTTCCAATTGCAAGACACAGGGAAAGAGGGGTTAGGCGTAAAGGCTTTGGATTGGATGAATTCTGTGTGAAATCTGGATATGACGAAGGCTCAGCAGACATTTGGATCTCCACCAACAATGCAGAATATTAATGTATTAAACCTGCAAAGAGTTATAGAAGGCTACATAACCTTTTCTTTGAAAAAGCCCGTGTCTCTGTGGAGGTCTATAAGAAATTTTTGAGGACTCATGGAGTTAACTTGATCTAACCGTTGAATGAACTGCTCAGAGGTGTCATTCGTTCCATGAGTGATAGCAAGAACTTTCCTGATAGAGCATTTGTCAAGGAATTTATTGTCTCACAGTTCGTGAATGTGGCTCTTAAGTAAGTCTTTGGGGTAGGCATAATATCTGCTGTAGTTGGAAAGAAAATCCAGGATGAAAAACACGTGATATTCTTAAATGATTATTTAATTAGCAAGTGTAACAAGATAAATTGTACATTGCCTTTTACTGAAATCATCATTGGATTGTTCTCTCATTCATGCAGGAATTCCATGATAGCTACAATTTTGCAGGTAACTTCCAGCACAAGCACAGGCAGACCTTAAAATTCATTGGACAGCTCACAAGTGTTTTATATTTTCCAAGATTTGCCATAAACCTGCTTACAACATTCACAGCGCGAGTCAATTCAGGTTCTGAGCATACAATTGCATACGTTAGGCTGCCAAGTGCGTGACCACATGGAATCCTAGTCATTAGATACCTTTTCTCCTTTGAGTTAATTTGGTGATTGCTTGCTACATAACTAGAATGAGCTGCCAAGTGTGTTTGAATTGGTTTTGCCATGGCCATTACAAACCTGTCCGCCACTTTCTTCACATATTTCTCTTGGAGTTAAGAATAAAGCTTTTGCTGCTCTATCTCTAGTTACCTCTGTTCCAAGGATTCTCTTGATATCACCAAGATCCTTCATTTCAAACTTACTGCCGTTCAAAATCTCTTTAAGCTTCTGTATTTCTTCCTTATGTTTACACACAATCAACATATCATCAACATATGGTAGAAAGTAGACAGCTCCACTTTCTTCTAGGAACCTTAGATACGTACAGCATGGCTGTCGTACTTACGTGCAAGAAGGAAATACTCGCTTTGACATTACAGAGTAATTTGACTTCAATATTGAGGTCTTCAATATGTGACTAACGATACATAATATATGACCATATATTTACACGCAATTTTATTACATACAGAAGTAAGTTCATCTTCACAATATATTGTTGTATTTAAATTTAGATTATGAGAAAACTTACTCACAATCACCCATTCAACAGTTCTTCTCATGATCAAGCTTAATAGTGTCAATGTCGAAACATATTTACAACAATTACGTAAAAGATGGGGTAAGCAATATGGATCGATAACAAAATAAAGTAAAACCCTAAGAGAATATTTTAGTTAAATAAGTGGGTTTAAACGAAATTTTGTGTAGATGAGTGGTCCTATTGATCAATTCTATCGCCTAAACGGAAAAAATTCTTGATCATTTCCTTTTGAAGTGATTTGATATCGGATAATAAAAGCGAATTAAGCTTGTTTTCACCAAAAATAAATGGGGTTAAACTAATAAGCAAATTTTGCATAAGTGAATGACCTATTCCATCGTATTTTATACGCAACTTTTAAAGAGAAAAATTAAAGAGATTAGTGAATTACTTCAAAGTAGTATAAATTAATGAAATCCCATTAATTGTTATTAGCTCGATCGCTCCCATTAATTTTATTGTAGCAATTAATTGATATTCTACTGTGTGGTATGTATCCAACTGAACGCAGAGAAGTGAAGAATCATGAAGAATATAATATTGGCTCTAACCATATTATCTTGTATCCTCATTATTTCAGAAGCCCCTCCCGTTTTGTACACTCTCCAAAATTTATGAAGCAAAACTAGCTTAGTAGATGAATGCACCAAAATTTTTAGTGAAAAGGCCAAGGGGCAGGGCGAGTCTTTTGAAATCAATCAATTCCTTGGAATAGGGCGACAAGCTTACGGTGATGCCATTAAAGCGACCCAAGAGACGGCTAACAGGATGTTGAAGGAAGGTACAGCATCGTCACCAACGCAAAAAGCCCAAATTGAGCAAGCGTTAAAGGTAGATGCTGAGGCGTTAACCCACTACGAATTTACCAAGAAGGATCTTTAAGACAGGAATTACGAACTATTGAAGAAAAATTTTGAAATTTTAGTCGACACCGTTGTAAATTTTGAGAAATAAGAGAACAAGTCGCCCCTCTATGATACCTTCCATGCGCCTGCGTCTAAGATTGCTCAGATCCTAATTGATCTTGTTACCAATGTCGCCATGGAAGAGTGATCGATATATGTATAATTAATAATCAATTCAGAATCAACGTTCTCATCATACACCGTTATATATATAATTAATTAATAATTATTATGTACTAGATTGATGTCGATGATCGAATCGAGAATTGAATAGTTCACGTTTCATGATTTCATTATTTTAATTTAATTATTGTTTAATTTGTTGCTTTCCAGGAAAATTTTATTGAATTCTCTAATTATTTTTTGGTTTTAATTTAAATCTTACTTCTCAATGAAATTCTTAAGCAGCTGGAATAATATTCCAATTTGTAATTTTTAATAAGCCATCTATGCATGGTTATCATTTCAGAACCAATGACTTAGTTTTGTGGGTACTACCAAGGATGATACGTACGCCGAAGCTATGGGCGTGGATTCTATTTGTAGCTTAATTCTAATTTGGTTGTGGATATGCTGGTGATGAGCCACTATGATCAACAAATTACTGTCTCTTAATTTAAAGGTTGCAAATGAATTAGTGGCTTTTGGCCTATTGCTCTGGCCAATTTTGCACAAAAATCTTCACTAAGATTCTTGAAGATAGGTTGAGTTTGCTGATGCCTAAGATTATTCCTCAAAATTAACCGGATTTCATTTGCGTAGATGCTGCATGCAATTCTATATATATTATTCTCACGATTATTTGCGGTAGAATGTATAACATACAGATAAATAATAGTTGATTAACTTAAGATTTATTACAACATTTGTAATTAGTAAATTTATGTTATATAATGTGCCTCAATATTATTAAATTGTTGTTTGTGATCGAATTAAGCAGTTGGGTCTGCCAAGTCTGCCCCTCAATGTGATTCAGTGTTCGGAGTGCAAAGAAGGAAATACTTGCTTTGACATTACAAAGCATTTCGACTTGACCACTGAATTCTTCAATTCAATCAACCCAAATCTCAACCGTGATGCAGTCTTCGTTGGTCAATGGGTCTGTGTTGCATGCACAGCTTAAGCTAATTAATAATCCGAATATATATATGCCTTCAAAAATCATGGTGTTGTTTGAATTTCAGCATTTCAAAACGTGGTCTTTTGTGCTGTTAACAAGTCAATGATTTGCTACAACTTTCTTTGAATAGAGTCAGTTTTATTTCTTCAAATATATGATTACAATATATCACTAATGATACGCAATTTTGGTATACGTTGTTTGTAAAGTCACAAGCGATTCTATTAATTGTAGAAATGCTAAGCTCGTATCATAATTAACTCACGCATTCAATAGTTCTTCTCATCATCAAGGTTAAATAGTATCATTATCTGTACATATCTATGATAATTATGTAAAGAAACTATATATATATATATATGCTCCAAAAATCTTGATGGTGTTTGAATTTCAGAATTTCAAGACGTACGTAGTCTTTTGTTTTGTTGCAAGCGGATGATTTGCTGGTATGCACTTTGAATAAAATCAGTTTTTTTCTCTCTATATGACTAGAATATAATATCATAATTTTGGTATACGTACATTGCATATAAAATCACATGCAATTTTATTACAGAACTACTGCTTACAACATATTGTGTTTCAAATTTACATGAACAGAGGCCTTACTCACAATTAACTCACCATTCAATAGTTCTTCTCATGATCAAGGTTAATTAGTGTCATTGTCCGTACATATGTACTATAATTATATAAAAATATTTATATATAACAAATAAAATATAACGGTAAATAATACAAGCAAGAAATTAAATAAAATATAATCAACAAAAAGAATATTTCAGTTTGCTTAGCCTTTTTAATAAGAATAATAAGAGATTAAGAGATCTATTTCCCTCCACATTAATCTTAAAAAAAGTTTTTGATAATTTCTCATTGAAGTCACTTGATCAAATATATAGAAGTGAAAATAATAATAATAATAATAATAATAATAATAATAATAATAATAATAATAATAATAATAATAATAATAATAATAATAATAATAAATAATAATAATGAATTCATTTTATGAAAATTAAACTAGTGTTTATTACCAAAGGAAGTGGGCTAGCTTAAAGCAAATTTTGTGTAGATTAATTGACTTGTTGATCTATTCTATCGCTTAAAGAGAAAATTTCATGATCATTTATCTTTGAAGTCATTTGACATCAAAAGCATAAAAGTAACCAAAAGATAATAATAAGTGAAATCTATGAAAATTAAGCTTATGTTTACCAAAAATGAGTGGGGTTAAATTGACCAAATTTTGGGTATATTATGGGTATATTAATTGGCCTATTCTATCGTATTTTACAACTGTATTCTATAATTGTACAACGCAATTTTAGGAGAAAATTAAACAGATTAGTGAATTCAAAGTAGCATAAAATCCCTTAAAGTTGCTATTAACTCCCATTGTATTTTGGTAGCAGTACTACTGTGTCTGGTATCCAGCCACAGAGAAGTGAAGAATTGATTGAGAGTTAAAGATCATGAAGAATGAGAAGTGAAGAATTGATTGAGAGTTAAAGATCATGAAGAATAGTATTATATTGGCCCTAATCACTTTATTATTTTCTATCCTAACTATTTCAGAAGCCCCTCCCACTTTGTACCGTCTCCAAGATTTGTGCAACAAGACTACATACGAAAAATTATGCATCACACTATTTAATGATAAGCTCAGGGGCCAAGGTGATGCATTTGAAATCAATCAATTCCTCGTAAAAGGGCTAGAAGCCTACGGTGAAGCTATTGGAGCAGCCCTAGAAGAGGGCAACAAAATGTTGAAGGAAGGCAAAGTATCAGCAGCGGAACGAGCCAAAGTTGAGAATGCGGTATATATAGATCAAAATATGCTAAGCACACACGAATTTGCGAAGAAGGAACTTTTAGACAGGAATTACGAAGGATTGAAAAAACATCTTGAAATTGAACACTACGCCCTTGCAGGTTTTGAAGGCACTGAAGAAGCGAAGAGGACACCGCTCTATCCTATCTTCCATGAGCCTGCAATTGTCACTTCTAAGATCAACCTCGATCTTCTTAATAATGTTGCCCTGAAAGAGTGATATATCGATGAAAAATTCAGAAATAAGCCCACTCTTCATCATCATTATATTAGAATTAAAACTATTACCAGGTTGATAGTGATTATCGAATCGAATCCAATCAACCATGTTTCTTGATTTCATTATTTTAATTTAATTATTCTTTTGGTGTTTCCCAATTAATAAACTGCTTAATGGAGAAAAATTTTATTGGATTCTTTAATTATATATATGTACACACACAAACAATAACAGAACCCTAGATTTTCCTTGTAAATTAAGAACATCAAAATGCATGTTGCTGTTTCTTGGATTAGATCCTGTATTTTCAGTTAAAACACCATACAAAATACCTAATTCGTCAACAGAAAATCTTAGGTCAGTTTTGGGTACTGGCCTCTATTCACCAGTGTATATTTACCTGTCTGTACCTACAGTCTATATCTACTTACCTGTATCACAATGATACAAGGAGACCATTACATGCCTGCATTATCAGATAAATTAGGTTCTAATAGTGATTCTTAACTTATTACAATCCAAAAGTGTTTCCAATTACTATTTGCTGGATTTAACTCTCTTGCATACCGTATCATGAATTGGATCTTGATGGAATCTCATACGCTACAAGTCCAAGAAGCCATTACAAGGTTATAACAATATTCTCTTTCGAATTTTTACGACAATTTCATAAAAATACTAGGTTTAACTCTTGCGCTTCAAAAAATGTTAATAATTCAATGAAGCATTAGGAACCACAACTCGATTCAAATATATATCTTCAAGTATTACCACATATACCAGAATAGAAACGTAGCTCCGCTACAATCATCAAATGTTATTTGTTGATAAGAAAATATTTAGCGACGAAAATGTTCTACACCCCCTACTTCTATGGCTAATACCCCCCCATCACCCCCTTAAATTTTGAATACCTCATCACCTTTGCTGTCACCTCTGTTAAGATTAAAAATTACCTTTTAGGAGCAATTTTGTACTTTAACTTTGTTATGACAATATATTAATTATAATAGATCCCACTGCTAATAAATTAATTTTAAATATTAAGGTTTTAAATAAATTATATTTATTTAATGAAATTTATTAATATTAAAAATAATATTAAAAATAATCATTTACTTCGAGATTTGCATTGGTTTTTTTCTTTTTATTTTTGATTTTAAATTTTAATTTCTATTTTTGTCCTACTCATTTGCTAATTTGCCCTTGAAAAATAAAATTTTCTGTTATCTTAAATAACGGTAGGATGTAATGAGATATTTTTTTTAAATTTTTGAGGGTAATAGATAATTAGATTAAACTTGAGGGGGGTCTAAAGTATTTTTTTAATAATGAACACTCAAATCAAATTTTAGAATAGGATGATTTAACCATTAATTTTTCTTGCGAGTAAGCAATACAAATATTTACTTTGGATAATAGAATTTCTTGCTAAATATTAAGGTTTTATTAGAGCATTTAATCAACTCTGTAGAACTTAATATTGTATTTACCCTAGTTTTAATCATTTTCAATTTTAAGAAATAATTTTTATCAAAGTGAGGAATAATATGTATAATTGCTCCGTTAGCTATTCACACATCACCAACTCTATTAAACTCTATATCCTTTTATAAGATTATTTACACTAATAATTGTAATAATAATATACATAATACAAAATTTATGATAATAAAAGTGTTATAAAGGACAATACAAATGCAACAATTGAATCATAATTGATAATATTGTCAACAAAGGAATATTAATATAAATGAACTAAATGTTATCAATAAAATAGTTTCAATATTCTCTTTATTTTCATAGGAGCCTAACAAAGTTTTATTAGATATTTTAATATACTACAGGTATATAATTGATGCCATTTCATGTTACCTTAGTTACAAAATTTGTAATGTTACGAATATTAATTTCACTTTTGGTGTTTGCATGTAATTAAATTTTGTGATTGTAAGATTTATAATTTAATTGTAAGATTTATAACCATTGCATGGTTAATATTTTATCTTTTCTATCATTTCATATAACCTTCATAATTATTATATATGATTCCATTCATACATGGAATATTAAATAAATAAATAGAGATGACAATAATTTTCTAGTAACTAATTTTATTTGACAATTTGTATTATTTATCCATAACAGAAAAAATATTCTAACTTTGGGATTGCATTGAAAAGTAATAAGGAGTTTATTATATAATTTTTTGAAAAAATTTGTGAAAAAAAAATATAAATGGCATATTTCAAAATATATATATTTTTTGTGATCTGACAACAACAGATTTTATTAGTAAAGGAAGAGTTACTTTCAAAAATTATTTATCAAATAATTTGACATGAGGCTTAATGTGGATTCGAAATTCCCATTATAACCTTGCCATTCTAATAAAAAGCTAGTTATATCCTTTGTTTCCATAGACCCTAATTCCATCGCATACACCCTTATTAAATTAAACTAATGTACCATGGTTGATTGGACTCAATTCGATGATCAACATCAACCTGGTACTTAATTAATTCTAATATAATGATGATGAAGAGTGGCTTATTTCTGACTTAATCATCGATATATCACTCTTTCATGGCGACGTTATTAAGAAGATCGAAATTGATCTTAGAAGTGACAATGGCAGGCTCATGGAAGATAGGATAGAGTGGTGTCCTCTTCGCTTCTTCAGTGCCTTCAAAACCTGCAAGGGTGTAGTGTTCAATTTCAAGATGTTTTTTCAATCCTTCGTAATTCCTGTCCAAAAGTTCCTTCTTCGCAAATTCGTGTGTGCTTAACAAATTTTGATCTATATATACCGCATTCTCAACTTTGGCTCGTTTCGCTTGTGATACTTTGCCTTCCTTCAACATTTTGTTGCCCTCTTATAGGGCTGCTCCAATAGCTTCACCGTAGGCTTCTAGCCCTTTTACGAGGAATTGATTGATTTCAAATGCATCACCTTGGCCCCTGATCTTGTCGTTAAACAGTGTGATGCATAATTTTTCATATGTAGTCTTGCTACAGAAATCTTGGAGACGGTACAAAGTGGGAGGGGCTTCTGAAATAGTTAGGATAGAAAATAATAAACTAATTAGGGCCAATATAATACTACTCTTCATGATTTTTTTTTAACTCTCAATCAATTCTTCACTTTTCTGTGGCTGGATACCAGACACAGTACTACTGCGACAAAAATATAATGGGAGCTAATAGCAACTTGAGGGATTTTATACTACTTTGAGTTCATAATTTTGTTTATTTTTCTCCTTAAAATTGCGTTGTACAATTATAGAATACATGTTATAAACTATGAGAGAATAGCCCAATTAATCTACCCAAAACCTGGTTAATTTAACCTCACTTATTTTTGGTAAACATAAGTTTAATTGCGTCCTGGTTCTGATTGGCGTGATCTTCCTGACGAGAAGGTATTTCAACTTTTTTTTTTGATTTATTGAAGTTATATTTCTTCATAATTGCTTCCTAGTCTTGTATTCTCCTTCAGGCTCGATTGTCCACAGGACAAGTTACTGATTTAATACCCTGGTTCCCGCCAAACGCAGCCAAAAGGCATAACCAATGGAAGGGCCTGTTCGGAAGGTTGGCCTGGGAAGGAAACTTTCCGACCTCTGTCACTGATCCTCAACCAATGCGTAAGGTTGGGCTCTGTTTTCACACTGATCAGGATAGAATAATCACAGTCCGTGAATGTGCTCGTTCCCAAGTAAGTCATTTTGCTATGTTTAGTATCTGCTGTAGTTAGAAAAAAAACCCAGAATGTAAAACACCTGAGATATTCTTAAACGACCACCTAACTATCCAAACAAGATAAACTCCCATTGCCTTTTTATTGAAATCATCATTGGATTGTTCTCTCATTAACGCAGGGTTTCCAGGATAGCTACAAATTTGTGGGTAACATCCAGCACAAGCACAGGCAGATTGGAAATGCTGTTCCGCCTCCCCTCGCATTCGCATTGGGAAGGAAACTCAAGGAAGCTATGGAAAAGAAACACTCAACATGGTAGAGAAATTTCGTGTTTACAGCAAAATTTCTGTAAATCATTATACAGCTAATTTCGTTGTTCTTGGCATTTTGCTTGAAACTTATACAGAAATTGATTGCCTGCCGAGTTTCCAAGCACGTAGACTTCTTCATTTTTCTCCAAGGTAAAAAATAAGAATAAACTTCTGTTGTTTTGCCTAACCTGAGGAAACGCTCCCCTAATGGCACAAGCTAATGCTGCCTTTGCAGGTCCTGAGTATAAGGTCAAGTTACCTGGAAATTCTCAGCATGCTGCTGTTAAAGTACAGCAAAGGACGACCATTTCCTGCTGTTAGAGATACAATTGGAGACCTCCCTGCTGTTCAAAACGGGGCCTATTTTTCTCCTGCAGGTTTGGTTGTCTACCAGACAATTTGTTGGTAATACCCTGCATCCTGCCAAAGATGGCCAAAGGGCAGAACCACTGGAATTAGCGAAGGAAACTTTCCAACGTCAATCACTGGTCCTGAACCGATGCATGAGGTTGGACTCTGCTTTCACTGATATCAGGATAGAATTAGCACAGTTCGTAAATGTCGTCACTCCCAAGTAAGTTTTTTGGCTACATGTAATTTCTGCTGTAGTTGGAAAGGAAATCCAGGATAGCTAATTATTCAATCAAAGAAGATAAATTGCAAGTTGCCTTTTTAGTGAAATAATTGGATTGTTCTCTCATTCACGCAGGGATTCAGGATAGCTACAAACTTGTAGGTAATATCCAGCCCCAGTGCTGCCAGACCGGCTATACTATGCCACCTTCTCTGGCATTTGCAAGGGGAAGGAAACTCAAGGAAGCTCTGGAAAAGAAACACTGAACACAGTAATGGTACAGAAAATGAATAGTCTTCTTTTTTTTTTTTTAATTTATCAAATAGAATCTTCTATCATTACCTGATAAAAACAAATAGTTTTATTATTCATATACAACTAATGAGTAGAAGACTATGATAAAATATTTAAGATCTTTCTACTTTTGACTCACCCAAATTAAAATTTGAAATCTCAATAAAATCTACGTTTATAAAGTTGAGAATGCAAAATTAAATTTTGTTTTATTAACAAAATCTACAATTCTACAGTTTAGATTACAAAAATTAACAAGGACTTGAATTCTGAGATATTGTAAAAAGCCATAATATGGTAACATAATCTGGAAACTTCAAAAGCAAGAAAGTAATTTTACATACATTGAAGGGCAAGAATGTCAATATATTATTCTCAAGATTATTTGCAGTAGAATGTATAACATACAGATAAATAATAGTTGATTAACTTCAGATTTATTACAACATCTGTAATTAGTAAATTTATGTTCTATAATGTGCCTGAATATTATTAAATTGTTGTTTTTGATCGAATTAAGCAGTTGGGTCTGCCAAGTCTGCCCCTCAATGTGATTCAGTGTTCGGAGTGCAAAGAAGGAAATACTTGCTTTGACATTACAAAGCATTTCGACTTGACCACTGAATTCTTCAATTCAATCAACCCAAATCTCAACTGTGATGCACTCTTCGTTGGTCAATGGGTCTGTTTTGCCGGCACACCT
This sequence comes from Azadirachta indica, assembly GCA_022749755.1. NCBI lineage: Eukaryota > Viridiplantae > Streptophyta > Magnoliopsida > Sapindales > Meliaceae > Azadirachta > Azadirachta indica. The sequence continues at coordinate 3,563,243 of CM040444.1, read as the reverse complement.
TAAGCTAATCAATAATTCAAACGTATATATATATATATATATAAATGAATAATTCAAACGTATATATATATATATATGTATGTATATATATATATATATATAGATAGATAGATATATGCTCCAAAAATCTTGATGGTGTTTGAATTTCAGAATTTCAAGACGTACGTAGTCTTTTGTTTTGTTGCAAGCGGATGATTTGCTGGTATGTACTTTGAATAAAATCAGTTCTGTTTCTCTTTATATGACTACAATATAATATCATAATTTTGGTATACGTAAGATATAAAATCACATGCAATTCTATTGCAGAACTCCTACTCGCAAGATAATGTGTTTTAAGTTGGCATGAACAGAAGCAACATTATAAAAAAATGAGATTAAGATTATTTGTAAATAAAATATATCATTTTAATTATATATCTAAACACGATATACAAATTTCAAATCCATTAATTATTCGCAATAAACTCATCATTCAGTAGTTCTTCTCACGATCAAAGTTAATTAGTGTCATTATCCATACATATTTACCATAATTATAGAAAAATATTTATGTAAGTTAAACAAAAGATAATGATAAAGAATACGAGCAATAAATTAATTAAAATATAATCCTCAAAAGAATATTTCAGTTTGCTTGACCTTTTTAATAAAAATAAGAGGTTAAGGTATCTGTTTCCCTCTACATTAGTCTTAAAGAAAATTTTTTGATAATTTCTCTTTGAAGTTGCTTGATGAAATATATAGAAGTGAAAATAATAATAATAATAATGAATTCATTTTATGAAAATTGAACTAGTGTTTATTACCAAAAATAAGTGGGCTAGCTTAAAGCAAATTTTATGTAGATAAATTGACTTGTTGACCTATTCCATCGCTTAAAGGGAAAATTTCTTGATCATTTATCTTTGAAGTCACTTGATATCAAATTTATAAAAGCAAAAAAAAAAAAAGGAATAATAACTGAATTCTACGAAAATTAAGCTTATGTTTACCAAACATAAGTGAGATTAAATTAACCAGGTTTTGGGTAGATTAATTGGGCTATTCTTTCGTATTTTATAACTGTATTCTATAATTGTACAACGCAATATTAGGGAGAAAATTAATCCGAATTATGAACTCAAAGTAGTATAAAATCCCTCAAGTTGTTATTAGCTCCCATTGTATTTTTGTAGCATTAGTACTGTGTCTGGTATCCAGCTGCAAAGAAGTGAAGAATTGATTGAGTTAAAAAAAAAAATCATGAAGAGTAGTATTATATTGGCCTTAATCACTTTATTATTTTCTATCCTAACTATTTCAGAAGCCCCTCCCACTTTGTACCGTCTCCAAGATTTGTGCAACAAGACTACATACGAAAAATTATGCATCACACTGTTTAATGACAAGCTCAGGGGCCAAGGTGATGCTTTTGAAATCAATCAATTCCTCGTAAAAGGGCTAGAAGCCTACGGTGAAACTATTGGAGCAGCCCTAGAAGAGGGCAACAAAATGTTGAAGGAAGGCAAAGTATCACAAGCGGAACGAGCCAAAGTTGAGAATGCGGTGTATATAGATCAAAATATGTTAAGCACACACGAATTTGCGAAGAAGGAACTTTTAGACAGGAATTACGAAGGATTGAAAAAACATCTTGAAATTGAACACTACACCCTTGCAGGTTTTGAAGGCACTGAAGAAGCGAAGAGGACACCACTCTATACTACCTTCCATGATCCTGCCATTGTCATTTCTAAGATCAACCTCGATCTTCTTAATAACGTGGCCATGAAAGAGTGATATATCGATGATTAATTCAGAAATAAGCCACTCTTCATCATCATTATATTAGAATTAATTAAGTACCAGGTTGATATTGATCATCGAATCGAGTCCAATCAACCATGTTACATTAGTGTAATTTAATAAGGGTGTATGCGATGGAATTATGGTTTATGGAAACAAAGGATATAACTAGCTATTTATTAGAATGGCTAGGTTATAATGGGAATTTCAAATCCACATTAAACCTCATTTCAAATTATTTGATAAATAATTTTTAAAAGTAACTCTTCCTTTGCTAATAAAATCTGTTGTTGTCAGATCACAATAAATATATATATTTTGAAATATGTGATTTATATTTTTTCCCAAAGTTAGAATATTTTTTCTGTTATGGATAAATAATAGAAATTGTCAAATAAAATTAGTTACTAGAAAATGATTGTCATCTCTATTTATTTATTTAGTATTCCATGTGTGAATGGAATCGTATATAATAATTATGAAAGTTGTATGAAATGATGGAAAAGATAAAATATTAACCATGCAACGGTTATAAATCTTACAATTACAAAATTTAATTGCATGCAAACACCAAAAGTGAAATTAATATTCATAACATGACAAAATTTGTAACTAACGTAACATGAAATGACATCAATTATGTACCTGTAGTATTTTGAAATATCTAATAAAATATTGTTAGGCTCCTATGAAAATAAAGAGAATATTAAAACTATTTTATTGATAACATTTAGTTCATTTATATTGATATTCCTTTGTTGTCAATATTATCAATTATGATTCAATTGTTGCATTTGTACCGTCCTTTATAACACTTTTATTATCATATATTTTCGATTATGTATTTACGATTACAATCATTAGTGGGAATTATCTTATAAAAGGATATAGAGTTTAACAGAGTTGGTGATGTGTGACTAGCTAATGGCGCAATTATACATATTATTCCTCACTTTGTTAAGAATTATCTCTTGAAATGGAAAATGATTAAAACTATGGTAAATACAATATTAAGTCCTATAGAGTTGATTAAAGACTCTAGTAAAACCTTAATATTTAGCAAGTGGATCCAATAAAAATTTGCTTAACTAAAAATATATACAGAAATGGATATCATATTGAGATTTTGAATAAGAATAATATAAAATATCTCTACATTATTTCTAATGTCTTAAAGAAAAAAATGTGTATTAGAAAAGCTTTTAGCATTATCTCTACATTATTTCTAATGTCTTAAAGAAAAAAATGTGTATTAGAAAAGCTTTTAGCATTGTCATCTAGATTATGTTCTACAATTGTAAGTGCAATTAAAAACTATACAGTAATGAACTAAATTAGACTTCATTGAGTCAAAGATATTTGTATTTTGGTATGATTGTCTTGGCCACCCAAGATCTATAATGATGCATATAATTGTTAAACTTCTTATGAATGTAGATTAAAGAACTAAAAAATTCTATTATCCAAAGTAAATATTTGTATCACTTACTTGCAAGGAAAATTAATGGGTAAATCATCTCATTCTAAAATTTGATTTGAATGTTCATTATTAAAAAAATGCTTTAAACCCCTCTAGGGTTTGATCTAATTATCCATTACCCTCGAAAATTTAAAAAATATCCCATTATATCCTACCGTTACCCAAGATAATGGAAAAATTCATTTTTCAAGGGCAAATTAGTAAATGACTTTGAAAAAATTAGAAATTAAAATTTAAAATTAAAAATCAAACAAAAAAAGTGAAAAAACCAATGCAGATCTCGAAGTAAATGATTTGAAAAAAGTAGAAAGTAAAAGTTAAAATCAAAAATAAAAAATAAAATAAAAAATAAAAAATAAAAAATCAAAAGTAGGGAAAAAAAAAAACAATGCAAATCTTGAATTAACTAGTGCCATATTGAATCCAAAGACTGATTATGCATGTAAAAAACTCTAATTATTCATTTTCACAAGCAATTAAACAACAAATTTGTGAAAATTGAACGTGTTATATTTCCCCATAAATTGGCCAAAAAGATAGGGTAAATGTTAAAAATTAAAATATTAAAAATTAAATCCAATCCAAGGGTATTATGGTCAAAGACCTCAAAAATGAATTCTTCCGTTATCTTGAGTAATAGTAGGACATAATGAGATATTTTTTAAATTTCAGGAGGTATAAGTAATTAGATAAAACTTAAGGGGAGTCCAGGACATTTTTCCTTCACTATTGTTATAAAGATTTCAACAAAACATTTGTGAGCCAATTAACCCATTTAGTTGAATAATGTGAGTGAGTTTAATTTTAAAGTATTGCACATTAGTTGAGATTGATATACGTAGAATTTCAATTTCTATATTTATATTCAAAATAGATTAGTTGAGTTACTCTTTACGAGACTAAATAATTGCTCAAATTTTATTATCATGCACCTAATTATCAATTCTTATATGAGGTCACATTATTTTGTCTAATGCACCTTCAGTTGGTTTTGAACTTATTGTTTATCATCAAATATTCCCTGTTGTAGTTTGTACTTGGTCACTACCTAATATAACTCACCTACACTTCTTTGGTTGTGCTGGATATATTCTTATAGTGCACTCTCACAACACATTAAAAAGGACTGCAACATTAATTTTGTATTTATGTTGATTTTAACACATAAAATTTTCATTATCTATTTTTTTTTCAGTTCCACAATATATGTTAGCCTTATATTTTTTTTATGTCAAAACTCGTTATCTCGAGATATAATTACTTTATCTAAATTATAATATTATATTTTATGATATTTTATCGTATTTTATATCAAAATTTTAGCCCTATGTCTATTATGATTATTATACGTACATTATTATAAGACTTTAAATTTAAAACTTGTCAAATGCACAAGCCAAACTTTTGAAAACTTACGGTACTTTTACTAACACAATTTAATAAATAGCCCACTATTTTTTTGAAAACTAATTATTTCTTGAACAAAATAATTTTTTATTATATTATAAGTCACAACAATCGCAAAATGACCTTAATATGTCATTTTTTCTCTATTTTTCCTTTATCATAATAATTTTTTTCTATTTTTCCTTAAACTAATTTTTTGAAGTAATTCTCTAATTTTTCTTTTCTCTTGTTTAATATCTTGTTCATATACAAAAGGAAAAAAGGTGATATACTGTGTGGTAAATTATAATGATAAACATATTATTTTGTTTGAACAAATTCTCACAAAAAAGTCATTATTTATGTATCGTATTCATTATTGTCTATTTAATCAGTGATTGTCACAAGCATGTGATGACGTTTATTTGTGTCACTGGATTATTGATAGGTAGAATATATGCTCAAAAACCCTTGCTTTTAAACCTAATATCTCATCACCTTCTAAACTTATTTCTGTTAGAGAAAATTGTTAATTTTTTAATGTAATTACTAAATTGCTCTCTTAATTGTCTTACTAAATTGCCTCCTTAATTTTGTTGACTTGATTTATTAATCAAATATTTAAATTAAAATAATTATATTTTCAAATAAATTAATATTTATTCATAAAATAATATTAAATTTAGAAAAATCAATCTCCATACCAACAGTATCTAAAATTTTCCATCTACATAACCCAAAACCTCCATACAAACATTTAAAGAAAAAACATCAAACCCAAATACCAAAATAATATCAAATTTAGAAAAATCAAACTCCATATACATACATATATCTATATCTATATATATATATATATATATATACATATATAAACAATATCTAAATTTTTCACCTGCATAACCTAGAATTTCTGAACAAACATTTAAAAAAAACATCAACCCATGTACCAATTCATCTTCTGCAACCAATTCAAGATGATTTTTACCAAAAGACTCAATAATAATGAATTCATTCTATGAAATTTAAACTAGTGTTTATTACCAAAAGAAGTGGGCTAGCTTAAAGCAAATTTTGTGTAGATTAATTGACTTGTTGATCTATTCTATCGCTTAAAGGGAAAATTTCTTGATCATTTATCTTTGAAGTCATTTGGTATCAAAAGCATAAAAGAAACAAAAAATAAAGAATAATAAGTGAATTATGTGAAAATTAAGCTTATGTTTACCAAAAATGAGTGGGGTTAAATTGACCAAATTTTGGGTAGATTAATTGGCCTATTCTATCGTACTTTACAACTGTATTCTATAATTTTACAACGCAATTTTAGGAGAAAATTAAACAGATTAGTGAATTCAAAGTAGCATAAAATCCCTTAAAGTTGCTATTAACTCCCATTGTATTTTGGTAGCAGTACTACTGTGTCTAGCATCCAGCTGCAGAGAAGTGAGGAATTGATTGAGAATCAAAGATCATGAAGAGTAGTATTATATTGGCCCTAATCAGTTTATTATTTTCTATCCTAACTATTTCAGAAGCCCCTCCCACTTTGTACCGTCTCCAAGATTTGTGTAGCAAGACTACATACGAAAAATTATGCATCACACTGTTTAATGATAAGCTCAGGGGCCAAGGTGATGCTTTTGAAATCAATCAATTCCTCGTAAAAGGGCTAGAAGCCTACGGTGAAGCTATTGGAGCAGCCCTAGAAGAGGGCAACAAAATGTTGAAGGAAGGCAAAGTATCACAAGCGGAACGAGCCAAAGTTGAGAATGCGGTATATATAGATCAAAATATGTTAAGCACACACGAATTTGCGAAGAAGGAACTTTTGGACAGGAATTACGAAGGATTGAAAAAACATCTTGAAATTGAACACTACGCCCTTGCAGGTTTTGAAGGAACTGAAGAAGCGAAGAGGACACCGCTCTATCCTATCTTCCATGAGCCTGCCATTGTCACTTCTAAGATCAACCTCGATCTTCTTAATAATGTCGCTCTGAAAGAGTGATATCTAGAGGATTAATTCAGAAATAAGCCACTCTTCATCATCATTATATTAGAATTAATTAAGTACCAGGTTGATATTGATCATCGAATCGAGTCCAATCAACCATGTTACATTAGTTTAATTTAATAAGGGTGTATGCGGTGGAATTATGGTTTATGGAAACAAAGGATATAACTAGCTATTTATTAGAGTGGCTAGGTTATAATGGGAATTTCAAATCCACATTAAACCTCATTTCAAATTATTTGATAAATAATTTTTGATAGTAACTCTTCCTTTGCTAATAAAATCTGTTGTTGTCATATCACAATAAATATATATATTTTGAAATATGTGATTTATATTTTTTTTCACAAATTTTTTCAAAAATTATAAAATAAACTCCTTATTACTTTCAATGCAATGCCAAAGTTAGAATATTTTTTTTGTTATGGATAAATAATAGAAATTGTCAAATAAAATTAGTTACTAGAAAATAATTGTCATCTCTATTTATTTATTTAGTATTCCATGTGTGAAGGGAATCATATATAATCATTATAAAAGTTGTATGAAATGATGGAAAAGATAAAATATTAACCATGCAATGATTATAAATGTTACAATTACAAAATTTAATTGCATGCAAACACCAAAAGTGAAATTAATATTCATAACATGCAAATTTTGTAACTAACGTAACATGAAATAACATGAAATGACATCAATTATGTACTTGTAGTATTTTGAAATATCTAATAAAATTTTGTTAGGCTCCTATGAAAACAAAGAGAATATTAAAAATTATTTTATTGATAATATTTAGTTCATTTATATTGATATTCCTTTGTTGACAATATTATCAATTATGATTCAATTGTTGCATTTGTATCGTCCTTATAACACTTTTATTATCATATATTTTGTATTATGTATTTTATTATTACAATCATTAGTGTAAATTATTTTATAAAAGGATATAGAGTTTAATAGAGTTGGTGATATGTGACTAGCTAACGGCGCAATTATATATATTATTCCTCACTTTGATAAGAATTATCTCTTGAAATTGAAAATGATTGAAACTACGGTAAATACAATATTGAGTCCTATAGAGTCGATTAAAGGCTCTAGTAAAACCTTAATATTTAGCAAGTAGATCCAATAAAAATTTGCTTTGTATTTATAATGCTTTGTATTCTAGCAAATTCAATAAGAATTTGCTTAACTAAAAATACATACAGAAATGAATATCATATTGAGATTTTGAATAGGAACAATGTAAAATATCTCTACATTATTTCTAATGTGTTAAGGAAAAAATGTGTATTAGAAAAGCTTTTAGCATTATCATTTAGATTATGTTCTACAATTGTAAGTGCAATTAAAAACTGTACAATAATGAACTAAATTAGACTTCATTGATCCAATGATATTTGTATTTTGGTATGATTGTTTTGGCCACCCAAGATCTATAAGGATGCATAGAATTGTTAAAAATTCTTATGGATGTCGATCAAAGAACTAAAAAATTCTATTATCCGAAGTAAATATTTGTATTGTTTCCTTACAAGAAAAATTAGTGGTTAAATCATCCCATTCTAAAATTTGATTTGAGTGTTTATTATTAAAAAAAAGCTTTAGACCCCCCTTTGGTTTGATCTAATTATCTATTACTCTTGGAGATTTAAAAAATATCCTATTACATCCTACCGTTACCTAAGATAACAGAAAAATTTATTTTTTAAGGGCAAATTAGTAAATGACTTGAAAAAAATAGAAATTAAAATTCAAAATTAAAAATAAAAAATAAAAAGAAGAAAACCAATGCAGATCTTGAAGTAAATGATTTTGAAAAAAGTAGAAAGTAAAAATTAAAATTAAAAATAAAATATACAAAATCAATAATCAAAAATCAGAAGTAAAAAAAAAAAAACAATGCAAATCTTGAATTAACTAGTGCCATATCGAATCCAAAAACTGATTATGCATGTAAAAAACTCTAATTATTAATTTCACAAGCAAGTGAACAACAAATTTGTGAAAATTGAACATCTTATATTTCCCCATAAATTGGCCAAAAAGACAGGGTAAATGTTGAAAATTAAATATTAAAATTAAATCCAATCCAAGGGTATTATGTCAAAGATCTCAAAAAATGAATTTTTCTGTTATCTTGAGTAATAATAGGATGTAACGAGATATTTTTTAAATCTCATGAGATAATGAGTAATTAAATCAAACTTAAGGGGGGTCTAGAACATTTTTCCTTCATTATTCTTATAAAGATCTCAACAAAATTTTTGTGAGGCAATTAACTCACTTAGTTGAATAGTGTGAGTGAGTTTATTTTTAAAGTATTGCACACTAGTTGGGATTGGTATATGTCGAATATTCAATTTTATATATTCATATTTAAAATGGATTAGTTGAATCACTCTTTAAGAGACTAAGTAATTGCTCGAACTTTACTGTCATGCACCTAATTAGCAATTCTTATATGAGGTCACATTATTTTGTGTAATGCACCTTCAATTGGTTTTAGACTTATTGTTTATCATCAAATATTCTCTGTTGTAGTTTGTACTTGATCACTACCTAATATAGCTCATTTACACTTCTTTGGTTATGCTGGATGTGTTCCTATAGTGCACTCCCACAACATATTAAAAAGGACTCCAGCATTAATTTTGTATTTATGTTGATTTTAACACAAAATTTTCATTATCTATTTTTTTTCACTTCCACAATATATGTTTACCTTATATTTTTTTATTTCAAAACTCCTTATCTTGAGATATAATTACTTTATTTAAATTGTAATATTATATTTTATGATATTTTATCATATTTTATATCAAAATTTTAGCTCTATGTCTATTATGATTATTATACACTATTATAATACTTTAAATTTAAAACTTGTCAAATGCAGAAGCCAAACTTTTGAAAACTTACAGTACTTTTACTAACACAATTTAATAAATAGTGCACTATTTTTTTGAAAACTAATTATTTCTTGAGCAAAATAATTTTTTATTATATTATAAGTCACAACAATCGCAAAATGACCTTAATCTGTCATTTTTTCTCTATTTTTCCTTTACTACAATAATTTTTTTTATTTTTCCTTAAACTAATTTTTGAAGTAATTCTCTAATTTTTCTTTTCTCTTGTTTAGTGTACAAAAGGAAAAAAGGTGATATATTGTGTGGTAAATTGTAATGATAAACATATTATTTTGTCTAAACAAATTTTATCACAAAAAAGTCATTATTTATGTACGTATCGTATTCATTATTGTCTGTTTAGTGATTGTCACGAGCATGTAATGACGTTTATTTGTATCTGTCACTGGATTATTGTCAGGGAGAATATATGCTCGAAAGCCCCTTGCTTTTAAACTCAATATCTCATCACCTTCTAAACTTATTTTGCTAGAGAAAATTGTTAGTTTTTAATGTAATTACTAAATTGTTCTCTTAATTGTCTTTCTAAATTGCCTTCTTAATTATGTTGACTTGATTTATTAATCAAATATTTAAATTAAAAATAATTATATTTTCAAATAAATTAATATTTATTTATAAAATAATATTAAATTTAGAAAAATCAATCTCCATACCAAAAATATCTAAATTTTCCATCTAAATAACCCAAAATCTCCATGCAAACATTTAAAAAAAAAACATCAAACTCACATACCAAAATAATATCAAATTTAGAAAAATCAAACTCCATATATATATATATAAACAATATCTAAAATTTAAAAAAAAAACATCAACCCATGTACCAATTCATCTTCTGCAACCAATTCAAGATGATTTTTACCAAAAGACTCAATAATTATCACCTGCTGATGAATTTTTATTAAAAGAAACTAAAATCAAAACCACACCAATAACTATCGCGTCTTTTTTCTCCTCAACATGAAGGATTCCATCATCCGCATCACCGGCGAACTCTATAACTTCTCTAATTACAGTCTGGCCCGCATGGGCAAGCTCAAAGGCACTAGCCACGATCACTAGCTACAAGTGATGGCCTATAAAGGTTGTTTCGGCAAAACAAGAAGAAGAAGGGGCATTAGCAGCAGAAGTATATTTGACGCATAAGATGTTACGTTAAGGAGCTGTGGAGGAGGAATGAGAAGGTGGGATTCGGTTGTCATACGGAGAAGGAGGCGAAAGTGAACAAGATGGATGGTGGGGGCAGCGGGAGAGTGGAGGCGGCAACTATTGTGATAGTGAGGAGGGATTCAAAATTAGGGTTAAGAAAAATATTTTTAATATTATTTTTAATATTAATAAATTTCATTAATTAAATATAATTTATTTAAAACCTTATTATTTAAAATTAATTGATTAGCAGTGGGATCTATTATAATTAATATATTGTCGTAACAAAGTTAGAGTACAAAATTGCTGCTAAAAGGTAATTTTTAATCTTAACGGAGGTGACAGCAAAGGTGATGTGGTATTCAAAATTTAAGGGGGTGATGGGGGTATTAGCCATAGAAGTAGGAGGTGTAGAACATTTTGTCTCTAAATATTGTCTTATCAACAAATAACATTTGATGATTGTAGCGGAGCTACGTTTCTATCCTGGTATATGTGGTAATACTTGAAGATATATATTGAATCGAGTTGCGGTTCCTAATGCTTCATCGAATTGTTAACATTTTTTGAGGCGCAAGAGTTAAACCCAGTATTTTTATGAAACTATCGTAAAAATTTGAAAGAGAATCTTGTTATAACCTTGTGATGGCTTCTTGGACCCATAGCGTATGAGATCCCATCAAGATCCAATTCACGATACGATATGCAAGAGAGTTAAATCCAGCAAATAGTAATTGGAAACACTTTTGGATTGTAATAAGTTAAGAATCACTATTAGAACCTAATTTATCTGATGATGCAGGCATGTAATGGTCTCCTTGTATCATTGTGATACGGGTAAGTAGATATAGACTGTAGGTACACACAGGTAGATGCACACCGGTGATTAGGGGCCGGTACCCAAAACTGACCTAAGATTTTCTGTTGACGAATTAGGTATTTTATATGGTGTTTTAACTGAAAATACAGGATCTGATCCTTGAAACAGCAACATGCTTTTTCTGTTGACGAATTAGGTATTTTATATGGTGTTTTAACTGAAAATACAGGATCTGATCCTTGAAACAGCAACATGCTTTTTCATGTTCATAATTTAAAAGGAAAATCTAGGGTTCTTTTATTGTGTGTGTGTGTACATATATATAATTAAAGAATCCAATAAAAATTTTCTCCATTAAGCAGTTTATTAATTGGGAAACACCAAAAGAATAATCAAATTAAAATAATGAAATCATGAAACATGTTTCATGGGACTCGATTCGATAATCACTATCAACCTGGTAATATTTTTAATTCTAATGTAATGATGATGAAGAGTGGCTTATTTCTGAATTAATCCTCTAGATATCACTCTTTCAGAGCGACATTATTAAGAAGATCGAGGTTGATCTTAGAAGTGACAATGGCAGGCTCATGGAAGATAGGATAGAGCGGTGTCCTCTTCGCTTCTTCAGTTCCTTCAAAACCTGCAAGGGCGTAGTGTTCAATTTCAAGATGTTTTTTCAATCCTTCGTAATTCCTGTCCAAAAGTTCCTTCTTTGCAAATTCGTGTGTGCTTAACATATTTTGATCTATATGTACCGCATTCTCAACTTTGGCTCGTTCCTCTGGTGATACTTTGCCTTCCTTCAACATTTTGTTGCCCTCTTCTAGGGCTGCTCCAATAGCTTCACCGTAGGCTTCTAGCCCTTTTACAAGGAATTGATTGATTTCAAAAGCATCACCTTGGCCCCTGAGCTTGTCATTAAACAGTGTGATGCATAATTTTTCATATGTAGTCTTGCTACACAAATCTTGAGACGGTACAAAGTGGGAGGGGCTTCTGAAATAGTTAGGATAGAAAATAATAAACTAATTAGGGCCAATATAATACTACTCTTCATGATATTTTTTTTTAACTCTCAATCAATTCTTCACTTCTCTGCAGCTGGATACCGGACACAGTACTACTGCTGCAAAAATACAATGGGAGCTAATAACAACTTGCGGGATTTTATACTACTTTGAGTTCATTAATCTGTTTAATTTTCTCCCTAAAATTGCGTTGTACAATTATAGAATACAGTCATAGAATACGAAAGAATAGCCCAATTAATCTACCCAAAACCTGGTTAATTTAATCTCACTCATTTTTGGTAAACATAAGCTTAATTTTCGTAGAATTCAGTTATTATTCCTTTTTTTTTTTTTCTTTTATAAATTTGATATCAATTGACTTCAAAGATAAATGATAAAGAAATTTTCCCTTTAAGCGATCGAATAGATCAACAAGTCAATTAATCTACATAAAATTTGCTTTAAGCTAGCCCACTTATTTTTGGTAATAAACACTAGTTTAATCTTCATAGAATGAATTCATTATTATTATTTTTTTTCACTTCTATCTATTTCATCAAGCAACTTCAAGGAGAAATTATCAAAAAATTTTCTTTATAACTAATGTAGAGGGAAACGAATACCTTAACCTCTTATTTTTATTAAAAAGGCCAAACAAACTGAAATATTCTTTTGAGGATTATATTTTAATTAATTTGTTGCTCGCATTATTTACCATTATCTTTTGTTTATCATACATAAATATTTTGATATAATTATGGTACATATGTATGGATAATGACACTAATTAACCATGATGGTGAGAAGAGCTGCTGAATGGAGAGTTTATTGTGACTAATTAATCGATTTGAAATTTGTATATTGTGTTTAGATATATAATTAAAATGGTATATTCTATTTATAAATAATATTAATGTCTTTTTTTTATACATTGCTTGTGTTCATGTAAATTTAAAACACAATATGTTGTGAGTAGTAGTTCTGTAATAGAATTGGATGTGATTTTCTATGCAATTTATACCAAAATCGTGATATTATATTGTAGTCATATAGAGAGAAACAAAACTGATTTTATTCAAAGTATATAGCAGCAAATCATCCACTTGCCAACAACACAAAATACTACGTACGTTTTGAAATTCTGAAGTTCAAACACCACCAAGATTTTTGGAGGCACACACACAAATATGTACATATACGTTCGGATTATTAATATTAGCTTAAGCAATGCCGGCAAATCAGACCGATTGACCAACGAAGAGTCCATCACAGTTGAGATTTGGGTTGATTGAATTGAAGAATTCAGTGGTCAAGTCGAAATGCTTTGTAATGTCAAAGGCAGTATTTCCTTCTTGAACTCCGAACACTGAATCAAAATTGAGGGGCAGACGTGGCAGACCCAACTGCATAATTGAATTATAAACAACAATTTAATAATATTGAGGCACATTATATAACACAATCGTAATAACAAATCCTGGAATAGATCTGGAGTTAAATAACTATTTATCTGGTATATAATCTACCACAAATAATCTTGAGAATAATATATGTAGAATTGCATGAACCATCTACCGAAAATGAAATCTGGTTAATTTTGAGAGAGAATCATAGGCATTAACAGACTCAACCTATCCTTTAAGAATTTTAGTGAAGATTTTTTATGAAAGGTAGCCAGATGGCTCATCATCAGCCCATCCACAACGAAATTAGAAGCTAGCATCCATAGCTTCAGCGTACCATGCTTGGTAGTACCCACTAAACTAAGTCATTGGTTCTGAAATGGCAACCATAGATCATAGAGGGCTTATTTAAAATGATAAAGATTAGCGAACTCCTGACGAGATTCCAGGTTTGCAAGACCCTGATTATTCCAGCTGCTTAAGAATTTCATGAGAAGTAAAATTTAAATTAAAACAAAAAAATTAAATAAAGAATTCAATAAAATTTTCTGCCATTAAATAATTAAATACTCGGAAGACAACAAATTAAACAATAATTAAATTAAAATAATGAAATCATGAAACATGATCGATTCGATTCGATCATCAATATCAATCTAGTACATAATTATTAGTAATTCTAAGTGATAATAAATATAATAACGATGAAGAGTTGGCTCTGAACTAACTATGGATCACTTTTTCAAGTCGACATTGGTAACAACATCTAGGCCGATCTGAGCAAGCACAACCGCAGGCTCATGGAAGGTTTCATAGAGCAGCGACTTGTTCTCGGCTTTCTCAAAATTGGCAACGGTGTTGAGTAATATTTCAAAATCTTTTTGCAACATTTGGTAATTCTTGTCCAAAAGATCCTTTTTCGCAAATTCGTAGTGGGTTAACGCCTCAGTATCTACCTTTAATACTCTCTCAGTTTGGGCTATTTTCTCTGGTGTTGTTATGCCTACCTTCAATATTTTGTTGGCCACTTCTTTGGTCGAGTTAATAGCTTCAACGTAGCCTTCTAGCACTGCTTTGAGGAATTTATCGATTTCACAAGTCTGGCCCTCCTTGCTTTGCTCCACAAACATTTTGGTGCATTCTTTTACTAAGGCAGTTTTGCTACATAAATCTTGGACACGGTACAAAACGGGAGAGGCTTTTGAAATAATTAGGATAGAAGATAATAGAGTTAGGGCTAATATAGTCTTCATGATTCTTCACTTCTCTGCAGCTGGATACCAGATACAATTAATGGGAGCAATCAAGCTAATAACAATTAATGGGATTTTATACTACTTTGAATTCATTAATCTCTTTAATATTCTCCCCCAAAAATTGCATTTACTATACGATAGAATAGGCCAACTAATATACGTACGCAAAATTTAGTTACTTTAACCGCATTTATTTCCGCTAAACACTAGCTTAATTTTCATAGAATTTACTTATTATTCTTTTTTTTTTAATCACTTTTATTATTTGCTATCAAGTGAGTTCAAAGAGAAATGATCAAGAATATCTCCCTTTAGGCGATACAATAGATCAATAGGCCAACTAATCTACACAAAATTTCATTTAAGCCTACTTATTTAACTAAAATATTCTCTTAAGGTTTTATTTTAATTTCTTATCGATCAATGTTACCACAACCTTTTATGCAGTTACTATAAATATGTATGACACTATTAACTTTGATCGTGAGAAGAACTATCTGAAAAAATCAGATGTATCCTAAGAGAACTAAACATATTGATTGATTTAGGTAATTTCTTGGTTTTAATTTCATAACAAATATCAATGAGACTAAAACAAATTAAAATTAGTCAGTTGATGTTCTTTAATTCAAACAAAGAAAAATCAACATGCACTGAAACCAATTTATTCAAATAAAATTGATTTCATAATCTTATAAATCAAAGTCATTTCATAATCTTAGCTGTTGAATCAATTAATTGAAACTTACAAAAAATAACTCAAATCCAAAAATCTTCTCTCTATTAACAAACTCTAATTGTAATTTCAAATCTCTCTCGGAACTGAAAAAGAAAAAACTGAAAAGAGAAGATAACGGAAAAAGAAGAAGAAGAAAACAAAAGAAACAGAGGAGGAAGATAAGGAAGAAGAAAATTAAAAAAATATTTTTTATTAATTTAAGTTTATAAAATTGTAATTTCACTTTTTGAGTTGTTAAAGGATAGGAGTGAATATATAGGAGTGATACGATAATTTTTGTAAATTTTGCAGTTCCATTAAAGATTATCAATATGAGGTGGATTAATATGAAAATTATTCCATCTTACTATGAGCTGAAAACTTAAAGACATTTGTATCTAATGCAAAATGTACCAATTGAAATAACATTCCTTGAAATGTCAAGGACCAAACTAAAATTATCCCAATTAAAAGATGATAAGTGTCAATATGTACTTGTTAAAATAATCAAATTATATTTTAGCAATTCATTATTAATAAGAACAAGTGTGAATATGATTATTATTTAAGAAGAAATTTAATAGATAGATGATACTCAACTGAACTTTGTTTACTCTCTAAAATATGTTTAGAATTGCAAGTTGCTTAATTTTACTTATTATTATTAACAATTTAGTATAATGTTGTTAATTAACTTATTGCAATCAAACATTCACGGTCTTTTTCTATTCACGAAATGGTCAAAGCTGTAGCAAAATTTTGTTTTAGATTACAGGCAATAAATATAATTAGAGTGGTTATGTCTTATAATTAATTGCACTTTCACATACTGCATGCATGCACCTAACTTCTTCGTAAAATGGGGACATTTATGATTAATTTTAATTAATATGCACAATTATTGTAATTTGGTTCGAGAGATTTCTTTATTTTTATTTTTATATTCATGGAAGTAACATTAAAAAAGACCAATGAGCGTTTACCATGATCTAACCGAAGCCGGCTCCTCGCCTTTTCCTTCAGCTGCTCCTCAATTAATTGTATTTTCTCCCCCTCTCTTTTATTATTTCAATCATTTTTATGAGGAGCATATCCAATATTTTTTTATTTTTAAGTCTAATATACCGTCGTTTCTCTAAGTTTTGATTAATATTTTATTATTTTTTATTTAATATTTAAAAATAACTTTTAATCACAGCAGATCTGACGACAAAAAGTAATAGAATATTAATTAAATATAAAAATTAATAAAATATTAAATAAAAAAGTGGAGATATCAAACATTTTTTCTTTTTTTTTTTAACTTTTTTGTGAGAGATAAAACTCTATTAAAGATATATTCCAATATCTAACAATATGTATAATTTATGAGGATTTAGATTTTGTTATTCAAAATTTTAACTATGTTGGAGCATGTATGCTGCAAATTTAGGTATTTCACGTAAAAATTTAATGGCTTAAACAGTTAACAATGTTTAAAACAAGTCATAATATGTAGAGGTGATATATATGATACATAAAAGAAAAAGAGGATTCTTCAACATAATTTTATAAGTTATTCCCACTTCAAATTAATTATTATAATATTGCTGAGTAATCTAATAACGGTCCAAATGTAAAGGCTGTACCTTATAGTCTTTGTGTTGACTTTATCTTTTTTTTTTCTCAATTTCTTGCCACCTAATATCATTGAAAAAGAAATATAAAGGTCGTGCAGCTACTCTCAGAAAAAATATTAGAAAATTTTGTAACAGATGAAAATTTTCTATATTGGTTTTACTTAATTGTTAGCCTATTTTTTGAATAAATAAAGACTACGGAGTATCTATTTTGAATTTAAGATAGAATTTTTTTATTTTATTTCCTTATTTATTTTCAGAACAAATTTTAAAATGCAGTATGTGCACAGATTATTCAGCGTTTACCACATTCAAAGTCTCCTTAAGGCTTCCTTTAAAACATAGTAGCTCTGAAGTCATAGATATTATAGGGAAAAAATACTAAATATTACATCTTAATAAACAAAGACTCATTTTTTTTATTAAAAATTAATATTTTTATCAAGCTTTTTTTTGACTATATACTTATTATTACCCTATTGATTTCTATTTTTATTTTATCAAATTTATTAAAAACTTTCCTAACATTCAAAAATACATGTTCTATATAATTTTTTTTTACTTTAATAAATTTATTAAACATTTTATGAATATTTAACAATAATATATTATTAAGTTTCAATTTTCATAATTTTGTTAATATAAAAATTTTATATACAACATAATAGTGTGTATATATATATATATATCAATAATCAACAACTCATTAATTTTCATGTTTTCTTAAATATATAAAGGATTAATAACTCATTAATTTTACACATTTTCTCATGTTATTTATAAACTATTAAATTTAAATATTTTTAACAGTTAATATTGTATTTATTATGTATATTAATGATAATATATTTATGATTTATAACTGTTAAAGGTGTTTAGATCTCATGATTTATAAGTTAAATTCAATAATTTATAAATGATATAAAAAATTATGTAAAATTAAAGTATTGTTAATTCGTAACCGTCAATAGATATACAGAGGAAATTTGTTAATTAACAGATAAAATTATTAATTACTATAGATGTAAGAATATTATATCATAAAATACAGAAATTGAACATCTTGCAGCTAGAGTCTTGGTTGTCGGACCACATACAATAATAATTATTATGTTATCTGTTGATCGAGATATAAGGGCTAACATAGAGAGGATGACGAAACTTGTTGTATCATAGCAAACAATGGTCAAACTTATGATCAATATTTTGCTGCGTCTTAAAATTTGAAATTAAAAAATAAATATTATCACCTCAATTTTAAATAATTTTTATTTAATTAATAATTAAAAAATTTATTGATTAAATTCTTATGATTTTTAATAATTTATTTCATCACCCAATTGATGATACTAATTTATTTGGGATCGAAAAAATTGAAATAATATTTAAAAATAGTAATATTATTCTAAAAATGTATACTAATTATTAAATTTGAATACTTTTAAGATAAGGATTAATAGTATCCTCATTTAATTTTTCCTAAGTTTGGAATGAGATTATAATGAATAATAATTAAAATATAATGTCTAGACTGTTTTTTCTATTTAAGGGAAAATTAATGACTTATTCATTTTTAATTTTATAATGTCTTCCATTGATCCACACTTTTCACTGTGGTAGGAACAAAATTTTCCCAATTTAAATAACATCAGATCTCGCACTCTCTTCAATTTA
Source organism: Azadirachta indica (assembly GCA_022749755.1). Classification (NCBI taxonomy): domain Eukaryota; kingdom Viridiplantae; phylum Streptophyta; class Magnoliopsida; order Sapindales; family Meliaceae; genus Azadirachta; species Azadirachta indica. Next base: position 3,543,972 of record CM040444.1, on the reverse strand, counting down.
AGTGTAAAACAATTCAAATTTTTGATACAACGACAAAACCTAATTGGGTATCAAGAAAATTTATAAAAAAACACAGTGTGAATTAAAAAAAGACCACTGACTTTTATAAGAAAATTTGTGAAAAAAATTACCAAGCATTTACTGTAACTACAATTAAAATAAAGTTTACAAGTAAAAAAAAAAAAAAATCCCTTGAGCATTTTGTGAATTAAAAAAAAAAAAAATCCTCGACCGTTTACAATTGGATTTTATTTAAGCACCATTGTTCATAGCAACTGTATTTTCTCTATTGATCTTTCTTTGTTTTCTAATTATAGATCAACAGTCTTTTTTATCAAATTTCTTGCAGAGTACTGCTGAACTCATTGGACTCAATTCTTCCAACTAAGCTTCATAGGTAATTTTATTTCCTATATTGATATGTTATTTTGATTGAAATTTAGTTATGTAACATGCATTGGTAGAATATGCCAATGTATATAAAGAGAAGGATTTAGATTTTATTTTCTTCTAGATATATTTTTAAAATGATTGGAGTTTTGCAGGTATATAGCTAGTGTGTAAACGTTTTGATTTTAGTTAAAAAGATTCAATTTCTTGCAGTTTGATATCTGATAAGGGAAGAATGCAGCTTTTCCCTGAAAATATAAGAAGATTTTGGAACTGATGGGAAATTCTGATATTGGTTTTGGTTAGCCTTTCTTTACAGACAATTCTTAACGTATTCGGTTCCAGGAGAAGATGCTTTCAATTTGGTAGAAGTTCAGCTTGGATTCATGTACGATCTGCTCTACACCAAAGCATTCATGGTTTATTCTGGATTTGGAATCTTTCTACGTTTCTTTGGCTTATTAGTATCTGTTTCTGCATTAGTTGTGTTTGCAATCATCATTGATATCCATGCATATCCACTGGTTGACATCATCATAAGTTACTTATTGCTTGCCGGCGCTGTTGCTTTAGAGATATATGCATTCATCCAACAAACTTCCTCCGATTGTGCAAGACTGTACGAAAACGCAAACAAGCTCAATTCTAGCTCACTTTCTCATCCATGTTTGAAAAATTATCACAAGAGGTGGTCCGGATCCACGGGACAATTTAACCTAATAAGCTTTTGCATGAGAAAGAAATGCCCGCAGCCTGTGCTGGAATTGGCAAGCTACTTGGAATCAAGAAATTGTTGGAGAATCACCGGCACTTAACTTGGGAATTTGTCAGCTTTGATTTGAAAGAATTGATCTTCAGAGCTGATGGAGAAAATCGATAAACAAGACGAATACTAGGAATCAACAGGAGGTCAAAAGTTAATGTCTCTAAGAGGTGATTATGTACTTGAGAAAAAGTATAACATTTTTGATCCTGATATTCTATGGTTGACAGGTTCAGCAGCTTAGGAATGTAGCCGTATGTCTTGGAACATTGCTACGGATGTCTGTTATAACGATGACCTTAATAAACATTGCAGTGGAAGTTCCGATGATCTTCGTCCTAGGTGCAAAATTAGCAAATACTTATCAGAATACGTGTTTTATCTTCTAGTTGCATGCCCATCTCTGATGCCGGAAGGGTCTGACACATGGTATACACATACCTACGAATATATCAAGTTCGAGATGAAAATAAGACTTATTTCCAAGCCAAGTGAATTTCGGCAGTTTTTGCTTGAACAGAAGGTTGATAATGTGAAAGAAATCGCAACGATCTCTCCATCAGCTTTATTTTCTGCATGTTGGCTAGCCGAGGAATTGCAATTACTTGAATCCAGGAGTGATTGCAACTATGAGAAAAAGTGGGAAATGATAGGTGAAGAGTAGGTGGAGATCTTCGCATATGCAGAGTGTCGTAGAGTATGGAATGCACATCGACAGCATCTTAGAAGAAGCGAAGAGCTAATCACTCATGTTTGCCTTCTTATGCACATCTTGGCTTAAGCTCACAATAAGCGATTACTCCTGACAATTACTCTCTTCTAAATAGAAAACTTTACTTAATTTGTTGTACTTAGCAGCTGTTCTTTGTTGTCTTTATTCTATATTGTTATAGGGCCATTTTACTCTGTAAGTACTATGCTTTGTACTGAAATTAATGAGCAACACTTGTTAAGTCTGTCTTCAAGTAAATATGAAGTTTTATTTGCTCACTCAATAGAACTTTACGCTAACATTAGGATCGATAATTGACCTATTCGAAGTAGTGCTTGGCACACTGGCAGCAAATCATCTGCTTATTAAGAGCACAAAGGAAAAGACTACATCTTGAAATTCTGAAATTCAACAACAACCATGGCAAAAGTATTTTGAAGGCATTCTGATTATTAGCTTAAGCGGTGCCGGCAACACAAACCCATTGACCAACGAAGAGTGCATCACAGTTGAGATTTGGGTTGATTGAATTGAAGAACTCAGTGGTCAAGTCGAACTGCTTTGTAATGTCAAAGCAAGTATCTCCTTCTTGCACTCCGAACACTGAATCACATTGAGGGGCAGACCCATCTGCATAATTCAATTATGAACAACAATTTAACGAGGCACATTATATAACATAAATGTAATGACAAATGCTGGAATAAATCTGAAGTCAATCAACTATTTGCCTGGTATATATTCTTTTACTTCTGTGAAAATGTATCCCTAACTAAAAGTCACATTGGTTTCTACATAGGAGAGTTTGCAGAAGTAGCGTTAGTACTTGTATTGTATGTAATACTTACCGGCTAATTTGCGGCCTTCAGCGGAAGAGAAAATGAGGAGAAGAGCAAGGATCAAAGCAACATCGAGAAACATGGAAGTTTTGGTGTTGGCCATATTGAATTTGCTATATCAAATCTTCTTTATCTTCCTTAGTCTGTTGAGGATTCGTTAAAACCGTTGCCCTCCTATTTATAGCAAAAGCTGAACAGCAGAGACGAAAGAAACTGTTTATAAAATTGTGTTGGAAATATTTAGTCAGCTGGAAGCCGGCTTTGAAATAATATTTAATTTTACGTAATCTTAAACTTTGTAAACCAATGTACATATAAAATTTAAGAAATAACTGGCGGAATTCACAAAAACAAAACAACGGAGTATCAACATCCAATATTAATTCTTCAAGAGAGATTGATTTCAATAAGAGATTGATTTCAATATGTAATTAAAATATTTTGTTTTTCCTTTAACAGCCGCTGGCTACGTTTACAATGAAATTAAATTAATAAAGAAGGGAAAAAGAGATCGCATATTTGGCTTTCTATCTGCACTCTTGTAGTTTTATATATAATCTTGGATCTCTAGCAGTTCAAATACGTTACTCTTTCTTTAAATCCTGTTATTAAAGTCTTTACCTATCAAGTCTTTTTAGACTATTAGAGAACCTGTGCCAGAAAAAAATGAGATATTTGTCTATGATGTTGAGTTAACTTATAGTGAAGTAGTATTTATGATAATTTTATATGATTTATTCGAAATTATTGGTATTTGTGACTTTGTGTTGATAAATTGTTGTTATTATTATACTTCTGTAAGTTTGTATTAACCGTTATATTACATACGTTTTTTTATTATTTATAAATGCATAGATCAATTAGAATACCTTTACACCACGAGAATACCTCCTCCAATTACAAGAAATTATTTTATATTTCAAATATACCATATTAATATAATATTAATATGATATTAATATGATGTAACATATGTAAAGGGAGTTATAAAATATATATTACGATAAGAAATAGCTTTGACTTAACATACAAATGAAGGATCATATGCAGACGTGTTCCAAATAAAGGGGACATATATGTCTATAAATAAAGGCTAGATTTTGGCCATAAAAGATGCAGAAAAAAAAAATATCCTTCGAAGGCCTTTCTTAATTTCTCGTCACTTCCCAAAAACTCATTAGACAATATTATTTTATGTGTTTGTTTTATAATTCTACATGGAGAGTGCATCCTTATCAAATAACACCCATTATTTCGGAGAGATTACTGATTTAAAAACCTATTTTGCATCGTGATATAGTACTAGAAATAGAAATTTTTATTAAGGACATGCAATTATACATGCTTTGACTTATTAAAAAAATAACTGCTAGATTATATTTTAGTTTTGGCAGTCAAATATATAGGATGTGCACAAAATAAATATTGACCTCCTTTCATCCCTTATTTTTTTAAATTAACTAATATCACTGTATGTAATGATATCAACAACCACCTATTTTGCTAGAAGTTGAGCTTGGATTCATTTACGATTTGCTCTAGACCAAAGCATTCATGGTTTTATTCCGGATTTTGAATCCTTCTACGTTTCTTTAGCTTATTTGTGTCTGTTTATGCATTAGTTGTGTTTTCAATCACCGTTGATATCCATGCATATATACCCTCCGGTTGAATAGTTGATGTCATCACAACTTACTTATTGCTTGTCGGCACTATTGCCTTAGAGGTATATACATGCATTCATCCAACATGTATACTTTCTCCGATTGGGCAAGACTGCCCAAAAATTTTCATGAATACGCAACTTTGTCAAACGCAAAGGCATAATACTCTTGATCCTGACATTCTATGCTTAACCGGTTCAGCACCTTACCAATGTAGCCATACATCTTGGCTCGACATATGTCTGATATTATGAAGATCTTAATAAACGTTGCAATGGAAATCCTGATGATCTTCATCCAAGATGCAAAATTAACAAATACTTATCGGAATACATTCTGCATCTTCTAGTTGTATGTCCATCTCTTACCTATGAAGATATCAACTTCGAGATGAAAAAAAGACTTATTTCCCAGTGAATTTCGGCAGTCTGTGCTTGATAAAAAGATTGATTGGTCATTTAAAGTGCAAGACATTTCAACACTAGCTCTCCCATCAGCTTTATTTTCTGGATGTTGGCCAGCCGAGGAATTGCAATTACTTGAATCCAAGGAGGATTGGAACTATGAGAAAAAGTGGGAAATGACAATTGAAGTGTGGTGGAAAGCTTGCAATATGCAGCGTGTTGTAGTTTATGGAATGCACATGAACAATATCTTGGAAGAGGTGGAGAGCTAATCACTCAAGTTCGCCCTTCTTATGGCACATCTTGGCTGAAGCTCACAATATATATCGATATTCCTGAGGAGTACTCTATTCTAAATAGTAAATTTACTTTTATTCCAGTGATCTTTAATTTGTTGTACTTAGTAGTTGTTCTTCGTCGTCCTTATTTTGTGTTGTTTCAGGGTCATTTTACTCTGTACGTACCATGCTTTTCTCAAATGAGTAACACTTGTGAAGTCTCTCTTTAACTAAATATGAAGTTTTGTTTGCGCACTCAATCAAACTTTATGTTAACTTTAGGACTGATAATTGACTTATTCAAACTTGTGCTTGGCACCAGCAGCAAGTCATCTGCTTAATAACAGCACAAAAGGAAAGCACTACATTATGAAATTAATTCTGAAATTCAACAATACCATGGCCAAAGTATTTTGAAGGCATTCTGAGTATTAATTAGCTTAAGCTGTGCCTGCAACACAGACCCACTGACCAACGAAGAGTGCATCACAATTGAGATTTGGGTTGATTGAATTGAAGAACTCAGTGGTCAAGTCGAACTGCTTTGTAATGTCAAAGCAAGTGTCTCCTTCTTGCACTCCGAACACTGAAACACATTGAGGGGCAGACCCATCTGTATAATTCAATTATAAACAACAACTTAATGAGGCACATTATATAACATAAATGTAATAACAAATGCTGTAATAAATCTGAAGTTAATCAACTATTTATCTGGTATATATATATATATATATATATTTCTTTTACTTCTGTGAAAGTGTATCCCTAACCAACAGTCATATTGGTTTATATATATATATATATATATATATATGTATGAGAATTTGTAGACGTAGCAGTGCTTATATTGTAATACTTACCGGCTAATTTGCGGCCTTCAGCCGAAGATACAATAAGGAGAAGAGCAAGGATCAAAGCAACATTGAGAAACATGGAAGTTTTGGTGTTGGCCATATTGAATATATGGATTTGCTGTATCAAATTTTCTTTATCTTCGTTATTCTGTGCTGAGGATTCGTTAAAACCCTTACCCTCCTATTTATAGCAAAAGCTGAACGGCAGAGACAAAAAAAAAAAAAAAAAAACTTATAAAATTGTGTTGGAAATATTTACCCAGTTAGAAGCCGGCTTTGAAACATATTTAATTTTTTGTACTCTTAACTTTGTAAACCAATGTCTGTAATTTAAGAAATAACTGGCGGAATTCACAAAACAAAGCAACAGAGTGTCAACAGCCAATATTAATTCTTCAAGAGAGATTGATTTCAATATGTAATTAAAATATTTTGGTTTCCCATTAAGATCTGCGGGCTACGTTTACAATGAAAAAAAATAAAGAATGGAAGAATAGATCTCATATTTGGCTTTCTATCTGTACTCTGGTAGTTTTAATGCATAATCTTGGATCTCTCGCAGTTCAAGTACATTACTCTACCTTTAAATCCTATTATTAAAGTTCGTACCTCTCAAGTTTTTTGCAGACTCGTGGAGAATTACCTGTGCTAGAAAAAAATAAGATATTTGTCTATGGTGTTGAGTTATAATTATTTGAAAATATTGTTATTTGTGCTCTTCAGAGTTTGTGTTTATAAATTGTTGTTATTATTACACTTTTGTTAATTAGTGTTAACTGTTATATTAAATTCTTTTTTTATTATTTATAAATGCATAATTCAATTAGAATTCGTTTAAACCTCGTGAACACCTCCTCCAATTACAAGAAATTATTATATATTTTATATACACCATATTAATATAATATTAATATGATGTAACATATGTAAAGGGATTATAGAATATATACTATGATAAAAAATAACTTTGATTTAACGTACAAATGAAGTATCACAGATAGACGTGTTCGAAATAAAAAGGACATATATGTTTATAAATATAGGCTAGATTTTGGCCATAAAAGATGCAGAAAAATATCCTTCTTTTGCCTTTCTTGATTTTCCATTACTTTTCAAAAACTCATTAAAAAAATATTATTTTATATATGTTGTTCTATAATTCTATATTGGGAGTGCACCCCTTATAAAATAACAGCTATTATTTAAGAGAGATTACCAATATAAAAACTTGTTTTACATCATAATATAGTACTAGAAATAGAAATTTTCTTAAGGACAGTGCAATTGTACATGATTTAACTTATTAATTTTCTAATATTAGTTTTTGTATCTCAAATATTCTGAAAATATCCAACAAAAATAACATTAAATTATTTTTTATTTAGATTGTGATTTATTTCATGTAATATTAATCTTGATTTTTAATAGGCTTTTACAAAGATTTTCTACAATATTGAACCCCATAACTTGCCTAATTTTCCTTCCTCTTTTAGATTTAATTAGTATTTGTTTCTTTTAAGAGAATATATTCTCAGGATGTTGGTGAATTGTAATGTATCTAGTCCCATTGCGAAGCTGATTTATTCGTTAAAATAAATAAATAAAATAAAAATCGAAAGAAAATAGTATAAAGCAGAGGACAAAACAAGAAAATTTCATAGCCACAGACGTAAAATAAGAGCACTAAGTACATTATCCCAATAGAAAAGTTCATGAATAGAGTAATTACTTTGTCGAGTAATTTAACAAAAAAAAAACACAAAAAAATAAGAATTTCCAAAAAGTAATGCGTAAATCTAAAAGAAAAGAAGAATAATTATCTACCTTCGATTTTAGTAAGATTCTTCTTGATTGTACTTTTATTTTCAAGTTATGCTTGTATCTTGATTTTTATTTCTTTTGTCTTCAAGCTGCTTTTTGTATTACCTTTCAATCTCTTTAATAACATTATTATTACTTTACTTAAAAAAAAGTAATTTAACAAAAAACATATAACTCACTAATAGGAGTTAATAATATAAAAATTAATATTCTTCATATAATTTAGGAAAAAAATTGGTGGATTATATTTTAATTTATCAGTTTGAAAATTATGTGCTTATTTAACATCTAATATGTTAAATAGAAGGTACTCAGAATAAATATTGACTTCTTTTCATAGCTCTTTTTTTAAATTAACCATATTACTCTGTGTTCAATGATATCAACCACCAAAATTTTTGCTAGAAGTTGAGCTCGTATTCATGTATTATTTGTTCTTGTTAATATTAATGTACTAAAAATTTTTAAGTAATTTTTATATACTAAATGCCAAGTAAAACATACCAAAGAAAGTTGACACATGTAACAGAAATAGGAAGTATATAAGTGATAATGTATTTAAAAATTATATTTTGAACAAAAAAATCAACCCAGAAAAATTATACTTTTTTGTTGTATAGAACTCTTTGTTCTTGTTGTTGTCTTCTTAATTTTCTGCAGTGTTTATATATGTTATTGCAACATCTCCGTCTTTGATTTACTTGTTTGGATGGTTATTTTTAAAGTGTTAACAACATAAAATAGGTAGTATTTGCTAAAACTACATACAACCAAAAGCTCTACACCAAAGCACTCATAGTTTATTCTGGATTTGGAATCTTTCTACGTTTCGTTAGCTTTTTCTGTATTAGTTGTATTTTCAATCACCATTGATATCCATGCATACACATTGAATATCTTTTGGAATAATTTAAAAATTCTGGAATGAACTCAACGTCAAGGAGTGCAATATCCTGAAAGCAATCTACCAATTTAAGATAGTGTCCTATTGCAAAAAGGAGAGATAACAGTATAATTCTAAGATACAATGATGATTTGTTGTAAGATTACACTCAAATACAGTAAATTTAGAACAACTCTTGAAGAAGGAAGAAGATGGTGGTGATTTATATTTTGGTAGCAAAGAACTTGAGAGAACAAAGAAGAGAATGAATGAGATTATTAAACCCTCTGCCAAGGCAAGTATTTGTAGGAAGAAGGTGATCACTCAGTCAGGCACTTAAATTGTCTTAAACGGTTTATCGCGTTTCATTCTCAACAGACGTCTCAGTAGATCTCAATGGCTACTAACCACCCAACGGTTCTCAAAATTAAATATTAAGGACCAAAAAATATTTATTAGATGCCGTAATGCATGGAATGCACATGGACAACATCTTAGAAGTGGTGGAGAGCTAATCACTTGTATTAACTTAAGTGCATGTTCGCCACATTTGGCTTAAGCTCACAATATGGGCATATTGGTGAGGAATACTCGATTATAAATAGCAAATTTACTCATGATCTTTAATTTGTTGTACTTAGTAGTTGTTCTTTGTCGGTCTTTATTCTACGTACTATGATTTGTACTCAAATGAGTAACCCTTGAAGTTTTGTTTGCACACTCGATCAAACTTTATGCTAACATTAGGATTGATAATTGAGCTATTCGAAGTAGTGCTTGGCACTAGCAGCAAATCATCTGCTTATTAAGAGCACAAAGGAAAACTCTACATTTTGGAAATTTGAAATTCAACAACATGGCCAAAGTATTTTGAAAGCGTTTTGATTATTAATTAGCTTAGGCTGTGCCGGCAACACAGACCCATTGACCAACGAAGAGTGCATCACAGTTGATATTCGGGTTGATTGAATTGAAGAGCTCGGTGGTCAAGTCGAACTGCTTTGTAATGTCAAAGCAAGTATCTCCTTCTTGCACTCCGAACACTGAATCACATTGAGGGGCAGATCCTTCTGTATAATTCAATTATAAGCAACAATTTAATAAGGCACATTATATAACATAAATGTAATAACAAATGCTGTAATAAATCTGAAGTTAATCAACTCTTTATCTGGTATATATTCTTTTACTTCTTTGAAATTCTAACTAACAGTGACATTGGTTTCTACATATGAGAGTTTGTAGACGTAGCAGTACTTATATTGTAAAACATACCGGCTAATTTGCGGCCTTCAGCCGAAGAGACAATGACGAGAAGAGCAAGGGCCAAAGTAATATTGAGAAACATGGAAGTCTTGGCGTTGGCCATATTGAATTTGCTATATATATCAAATGTTCTTTATCTTCCTTTGTGTTGAGAATTCGTTAAAACCCTTACCTCCTATTTATAGCAAAAGCTGCACGGCAGCGAGCCAGAGACAAAAGAAATTTTTTATAAAATTGTGTTGGAAACGTTTACTTAGTTAGAAGCCGGCTCTGAAATGATATTTGTAAACCAATGTACATAATTTAAGAAATAACTGGCGGAATTCACAAATACAAAACAACGGAGTGTCAACATCCAATGTTAATTCTTCAAGAGAGATTGATATCAATATGATCAAGTAAAATATTTTGCTTTCCCATTGGCAGCTGTTGGCTACGTTTACAATGAAAAATTAATAAAAAGGTAAAAAGAGTTGGCATATATATTTGGCTTTCTATCTGTCCTATACTTTAATGCATAATCTTCTGAGATTGAGATACCCTTTCAGTTTTGTTAATTTTCTTTAAATGCTATTATTAAAGAATTTATCTCTTAAAATTTTGAGTCTAATTACAATTTAATAAGGTATCGGGGTTTAAGTCTTATTTTGAACTCTACAAATTCACTTTTATATTAATTGTTGCCGTGGTCGAGGCAGTTGGGCTAAGTCACCTCGGACTCTGGTGCAGGACTGAAAGCTTAAGGAAATATGATTACATCTCTGCCATAAATTATAGCGTTTAGCCTGGTGGCAAGCGGCTGATTCTACAAATGGTATTGATTTTCCTTTGTCATTTTTGTGGTACTCATTTAACCCATCTAATAGGAGATATATCATGTTGATATTGATAATGACTGCTTAACCAGTTTTTCTATTCATTTATTCTAAAACAAAAGATTTATCTCTTAATTTGAAATTAGATATTCTTTATCTTTCAAAAAAAAAATCTTGGATAGTGATGTTTTTTATAGTCAAATAAACTCTGGTCAAGTGTTTGAGCTCTTGCGAGAGCATGCACCTCGCGGGCTAGTGCTAGCGGGATTGTTGGCCAGGCGGCCCAGCAGTTGGCCGTGGTGGAGACCGATGAGGACAAGTCACCTTGGGCCGGTTATCAGATTTTAGTAAACTATATATGTTGTTTCATTTATAGTATTTTATTATGTAATAATAATAAAGTTTCTCATCTTTTTAATATCTATAACAATTCTGACATTTATACGAAAGTTGGTGCTTCAACGCTTGTTTCGTCAAAAAAAATTTCAATGAAACAAGACTAGCCCTACAACGATTAACACAAGAAAATAATTGCAAAATCTAAAATCAATAATACAATATATGATACATAATTAACACCAAACAATCTCTCAAATAGCAAAATTATCCTCCAAATATGCCTGTATACCAGAAAGAGATCTAAAAAACCCATATTGTGAATTTAATCCAAGATGCGCCGTAAGAAGGCAAACATGAGTAAGCAGCTCTCCACCTCTTCTCAGGTACTCTCCATGCACATTCCAAGCACAATGACTCGCTGTATATCCCAATATTTCTACCCATACTTCACTTATCATTTTCCATTTCCTCTCGTAATCCCAATCTTCCTTTGATTCCAACAATTGCAATTGCTTCCCAAGCCAACATCCTGATGTGAAAACCGACAGATCGGTATTTACTCTACTTTGCACTGTCGAATCATCCAGCTCCTGTTGAAGAAAAATCTGCCGAGGTTTAATTGTTTTCTTCTTCGTAACAACAATCTTTTTTGCAAAGAAACTCTTTACTTCGTTACATGTTTGTATATATCTTGAGTCACTAAACCCTTCTGGCATCGTCATTGGACATAAAACCATAAGATACAGCATGTATTCTGATAAGCATTTGCTAATTTTGCATCTTGGATGAACGTTTTCAGGGTTTCCATTGCAGTGTTTAGCAACATCATCGTAATAACAGAGATCCGTAGCAATGTGCCAAGCAAGCAGGCTACAATCATAGGGTGCTGAACCTGTTAACCAAAGAATATCAGCATCATGAATCATATACTTTTCTTCAAGCACATAATCACCTCTCTGAGCCAGTAACCTTTGACATGTTGGATTTGAACAAAAAGGTTGGTAATTTTCGTGTTTTTCAATTTTCTCCATCAGCTCTGCGAAGATCAGTATCTGCAAATCAACACTCACATCTTCCCAAGTCAACTGAAGGTGATGCTCCAACAATTTGCTCATGCGAGCAACCGGCGACAATTTTTCCTTAATGCAAAAGCTTACAAGGTTAAACTGTCCCATGGATCCTGACCACCTCTTGTGATTGCTCAGAAGTGAATGAGAAAGAGAGGTGATCTGAAAAATATAAGGGTGGTCTTCCATTTTGTACTTGGATAAACAAAGGTTTGTCCAATCGGAAAAAATATGTAGGATCAATGAGTAGAAATCCAGAAGGATAGCACCAACCAGCAATAAGTAAGTTATGAAGATGTCAACCAGTGGATATGCCTGCATATCAATGGTGATTGAAAACACAAGTAATGCAGAGACAAACAAACACAAGCTAAAGCAGCGTACGCAGATTCCTAATGGAGAATAAACAAGTTTTGCCTTGGCGTAAAGCAAATCGTACAAGAATCCAAGCTCAACTGCTACCAAATTGAAAGCATCTTTTGCTGACTTTCCTTTAAAATATTTGTAGCTCCTTCTTGCTTCACGAAACTCCAGAATTTGTCCTGAAAATAAAAGTGCAAGTCTCTTGAGTAAAACGTAAGCTTGAACCACAAGTGAGCCCTCCTCCCAGACTAAACCTTGTAAGATTTTTTTCTCCACCTTATTAACAAATTCTGGACCAGGTCTGGGATTTGTTGTGGGCAAGGAATTTTTGAAATTCTCTTTGCTTGAAGACCTGAGTACAAGTGTTCTCTCTCCGTATTTAACACTTGCAACAATCAAAATTGGAATAGCCATAAATGTGAGAACAGAATTGCTCCATGATAGGAGGAAGACATAAAATGCAACAACAACTTGAACAACAAGTGCAAGAAAATGCCTGAGCCAGAGTTCATTGTCTTCTAAAGAGTAAGCTGTGATAGTATCAGGGCCGCCGAGGTGGAGGAGAAGAAATGGTGCCCAAAATGCATGTATTTCGACTTCTGATTTCGGCGAGTTCTCTTCAGAATCTCCACCACTTGTGGCTAAGTTGCCAAGTACAACTGTTGTCACCCAATCTGCAGACAAATATGCTAACCAGACGAAGATTCTTAACCAAATTCTTGCTGTGTATTTTCTTCTTGAACCAAATAGGGTGAGAATTGTTTGTGAAAAAAGACTAACTAAAACCAGTATCCGAATTTCCCAGCCGTTCCAAAATCTTCTTACATTTCCCGGGAAAAGCTCCATGCATGGCTCTCTTCTTTCAACTGTAAGAAACAGCAAGTTTAAGGAAAATCAAACTGTTTAAATATCAAAAAGATGTTAATTTATGAAATGAAAGCAAAGAGAAATGGAGGAATGCAGTTGATGATAGCGTAGAAAAAGGACGGATGAGCTACTTGCGATGACTAACGGTGCTTGAAATAAATGTGAGAAAAAGATTAATGATTTTTTTCTTATTATTTTCTTTTATTCAACGAAACTTCCAGGAATTGTTTTCGAATGAAAAAGACCCATTTGATTTGTTTACTTAGATTATTCAGAGCACCATTTGTCATTATACGCGGCTCAACCTTCCCTTTCTATAGCCTCAACAACTACATTTCATATCATAAGTCAACAATTTCTTATGAATTTCCTTAAAAATTGTGACATTCTCAGGCAAGTTTTCTTATATCTATGTTTATTTCCATTGAATTTGCATGTAATATGTCTCGAGTAGGCCTCCCATGTAAATTTTTTTAGTATTATGACAAGAAAACGAAGAGATATGAAGGAAACGCAGTTGACGAGACTGTAGAAAAGAAAGGATGAGCCACCTGCGATGACTAATGGTGCTTTAGAGAATACTATCAATACTACTTTTCTATTCAAAAAATTCCTGGAAGTTTCCTTGTCATTCAAGGAAAATAGAAAAAGGAGAAATCATTAATAGTTTACTCGGATTTATTTAAAGCACCAGCGGTCAGCGGTCATTGCACGCGGCTCTCCTTTCCCTTTCTACAATCTCATCAACTGTCTTTCCTGAATTTCTCTGCGGTTTCATGTTATCAATCAACGATTTCTTATCAGTTTTCTTGCAAACGATGAAATCATTGGACTAATTTCTCTAACTTCTTAAGCAAGTTTTAAAATATATGTTTAGTTCCATTGAATTTATGTGTTATATAGTTAAAGTAGAACTTTTATATACATTTTGTTAGTGTTATAGTGTTCTCATCGGTCATATATAGAGCTGAGCAAAAGAACCTGTAACCCGAAATTCGAATCAAGCCGAACTAACATCAGATCGAGCCATCAGTTTTCACATTTCATCTGGTTTTGATTTGATTCTAATTTTAAAAAAATTTTAATTTTCAGTTCAGTTTTGATTCTAGCATTAGAAATTTAAACCATATCAAAACAATATTTTAAAACAAAAGGATATTATTTTACCAATTAAACTATGTCTTTTTGTAATTTTATACATTTATAATTAATATAGAAATAATGAAAATAAAAAAGATAGAAGAGGTTATAATTAATATTTTAAAACAAAACGAAATTATTTTATCAATGATGTAGAGTACATTTAATACTCTCAAATTATTTTGATTTGACTAAATATTATACAAATTTAATATTATATGAATTATAAATAGTTTTAATGAAGTCTCTCTTTTTTTTTTTTATAATAAAAGAATAGGAGAATGTCCGATTTTTTCTTAATTTTTAAACTAACGTTCTTTAATTTTTTATATTTTTTTAATATTTTATAACTTTTTTAATTTTATATTTTATCTTTTAATAATTTAAATATTTTTTTTTTTATTATTTTATAATTGAAATGTGAATTAAGAAGGATAAAATAAAAAAACATAAAAAGTGACAAAATATTATAAAAAATATAAAAGAATAACGAAATGTATGCCCTCGAGAAGATGGAACTCAATACAAACCGTTAGTTCAAAGCGCAATTCAATAACATTATAAAATTAAATCCTTTTTTTTCACGTTATAAATCGAAATTGTAAAAACAGAAAAAGCAAAGTATGCCATTATTTGTTGTTTCGTGAAAATGAAGACGGTAAAGTTAAATTAATACAAGCGGTTATCCACCCACCACGTGTATAGCCTAATTTCACGACACGTGTTAATCCCCAATTGCACCTCGTAAAATCCAGAAACAGAATAAAAACGCGAAACGAGCGCAAATGACAGACGAGGGAAAGGAAGCAATACGAATACACTTCAAGCAAACCATCATGGCTGCCGCAACGACGGCGTTTAACGGTTTGACGAAAGGCGGTTCGCGCACAGTACTGATAACGGGAGTGAGCAAAGGATTAGGGCGAGCCCTGGCGTTAGAGCTCGCAAAGAGAGGCCACACCGTAATCGGCTGCTCCCGCACCCAGGAGAAGCTCACCGCCCTTCAGTCGGAATTCCCCAACTCCGACAACCATCTCTTCCTCAATGTCGACGTGGTCAGTTCTGTAAACCTACGTATTTGTATTTATCGAATTTTAATTATTTTTTTATGTATACCGAATGACAAATGAGGTTTTTTTTTAATTTTATATTAGTGTTTTAATTACTCTAATTTTTATATTTATTTTTATTTTCAATGTTTATACTGCACTTGTGTAGCTAAATTACAGCATATTCTTGGTTCTTTTTAATAATGGCTAGTCAGGGGAAGGTTTTTAACAAAATTTATAGAGTTTTAATGGTGGTTTCTGTTGAATTTAGATGAAAGTTTATGGTAGTGTTCAGAATTTCTAGATTTATGTCAAATATTGGAAGAAAATGTATTCTTTTTAATATACTAAGTGAGTAAAATAAAGTTTGAGATGAATGAAGGTAGAAACAAATTTTCTAGTAGTCAGGTTGATGATGTGATAAATGACAGTAATGTTGTTCAATTAGTTTATTGTGTAATCGAAATTGGTAAATAAATGGACGTTCTGTTAGAGGAGTAGTAATGGGATTGGATATGGAGTTGCCATGTCTATTGCTTAAATTGTTCTTCGTGGTTTTGGTAATTTCTCTGTTTCTGTTTTGGGAGTTTCAAGAGGAGTTTATGGAAGTGGTCGTGATTGTGTTAACATTATTTTACAGAAGTCAAATAGCAGTGTTGAAGAACTAGCACGTATTGTGGTTGAGAAGAAGGGTGTTCCTGATATTATAGGTACATAAATTGTTTGTACCTTTTTTCTTTTTCATTCTTTGGTCTGTTTTAACTATTTATTATTAGTGTGCAATTTGGCGTAAGGTGTTTGAACAACTTGCTTTATGAAAGCGTGTTACGAATTTTATTAGGAACTTTTCAGCTAGATGTGGCATAGTTCTAAATATTTGAGAATTCTCTAGAATGAATATTGCCAACTAGATTTTTTAAAGTCAGTTTAAGTGGCGCATCTTACAGTTCTGTTGCATGATGCAATTCATATGAATGTCTTAGAAAATATCTCATACTTCCATTACTTGTTGTAAGCAAGGACAAACCGAAAACATGTTCATCAATATCACACACGTCAAAAGAAAACAGCAATTAACAATTTATGAGCAAAGACAGTGAGGCGTGTTCTTGACTTCGACTTGATTGGACACTTGTCTATGCTCATTTCGTTTCTTACTATGGTTGTTCACCTCTCATTAAGATTGTACCGTCTGACTATGCTGATATTTAGATTCAAAGGATTCAGCCTTGTAACATCAGTTTACAAAACTTGAAATCTCATACTTAACATGTCTTTCAACACTCAAGTTGAAACTCTAACTCAAAACTCTAATGCAAAAGCTGGACCTATAATTCAAAAATTCTATTATGAAACTTGAGACATCTTATACAAAACTTGAAATTTAGGTCATATGATGGTGAACCCCAGATTCAAAAATAAATGTGTCACTTCTGGTTTGTGAGATGACATTTTCTTGGATGACTTATGGCTGGTAATTACGGTAATGAAAATATAATGTAACTGCAAAACTTGATGGCCTGTGCAGTCATTGTGTTGTTTGAATTTTCACTTATATTGATTTACTATTGAGAATTTGTTCAATCCTTTTTCTTTTTCCTTTTTTTTTCCCTTCTTTTTAAATTGAAACTGCATTGTCCGTAGAACTAACACGATGACATTTCCAGTAAACAATGCAGGTACCATTAATAAAAATAACAAGATTTGGGAGGTTCCTCCAGAAGAATTTGATGCTGTTATTGATACTAATGTAAAAGGGATAGCAAATGTCTTGCGTCACTTCATTCCATTGATGCTTCCAAGAAAGCAAGGGATTATTGTTAATATGTCTTCTGGTTGGGGAAGATCTGGTGCTGCCCTGGTAAATTGACATGCCCATTATACATCCTTTCAAACATGTTATTAATTTCTTT
This sequence comes from Azadirachta indica, assembly GCA_022749755.1. Taxonomy (NCBI): domain Eukaryota; kingdom Viridiplantae; phylum Streptophyta; class Magnoliopsida; order Sapindales; family Meliaceae; genus Azadirachta; species Azadirachta indica. The sequence continues at coordinate 3,526,542 of CM040444.1, read as the reverse complement.
AATTATATGAATCTATGAAGTAACTCAATATTGTTCCTCTAATTATAATTATGCGGCACTTAGTGCTTGGCAAGTATCAGGATTTTTCCTTGGATAAAGTATAATTATAATCATTCAAGTTTGGCTCGAGGTTCAGTTGAGTTCTTTATGTGGCTCTGTTTGGTCCCTATGTTTTGTGATTCATTCAATTTGGTTTCTGCCACTTGACATCAAAATTAGCTGATTTATCTGCTTATATAGGAAGCTTTTAGGCAATACGGAAATCTTGCTGCTGTCATGTTCTAATATTTATTGATGTGGCAAAATTTTGAAATTAACGTGTTCATTATATTTAATGACTCTGTGACAGTCATATATCTTAAAATGTTACAGTTAAATGTGATTGATGTGATAAAATTTCAGCTGGCATGACAGTCATTAGTCAAAATCAATGAATAGCATTATCATTTTATTCCTTTATTCTGCAAGTTCGGATCTGTTTATCATAAAAACTTTCATTGTTCTTGACCTTGCTTGCATCGTGGTGATGTTGTGGTATTTCGGACATGTTTCAACAGCCATAATCTGTGCTTAAACAACTGTTTATTTTAACAGGTTGCGCCTTATTGTGCTTCAAAATGGGCTGTTGAAGGATTGTCCAGATCAGTGGCAAAAGAATTGCCTGATGGGATGGCAGTTGTTGCTTTAAATCCAGGTGTTATAAACACTGACATGCTTGCTTCTTGCTTTGGCAATTCAGCTGCCTTATACCAGGCACCTGATGCATGGTATGCGAATCTCATATACTAGAAGAGAAAATAGAAGGATTCTGTTTTTGTTATAATTATGTAAAGGGTGATATAATTGAGCTACAATGTTCGGGGCTATAGTGAATCTTCTGGTGATATTTTAGAAGCATTTTACCAAACACTTGATCTTGAATACTATTTGATTCTTTTTAAGGCAGTCCCTTAATTGTCTCTTCATCAATTTCTTAATCAGGGCTTTGAAGGCAGCAACAATGATACTCAACCTTACAGGAGCAGACAATGGTGCATCTCTCACTGTGTGACAGAAGCATGTATTGAATATGCTTGCATTCATGTAGGTACGAGAAGCATTCCACTGAACAAATCAAAGTCATTCTGCCAATATTGAAGTCAAAGTAGAATGAACTGAACTGAACTCACCTTTTGTGCTGCAACTTGTCAGGTCAACAGCTTCTCCTCTGCATTGTGATGTTGCTAATAGGCTTATATAAAGTAATAGATCCTGACTTCTAGGAAGTGCTTGTTGTTGTTATAAGCAGACCAAGCTACTAAATCTCGAGCCTACGCAATTTTGGAATTCATTTCACTATACTCTTTGATTCCTTGTCTGTCAATTACACAATTCAAAATCTTGTACCTCTTCAGGAATCCGCTTCATATACGCCTTAATTATTACTTGAAAATTGAAAGTGCTGGACTTTTTAGTCCCTCATATTCCCTTTATATGTAATTGTAAAATTTACAATTTAAAAATACGTATTGATTAACGTAACTTTTGTATACAAAATTGAGCAAACTTTTACCTTTTAAGTAGAACAGTTATTCAATGAGATAACATCACATGTTTTAGATCATCTCTTCCATTTTTTTTCCATTGGTCAATTTTAAATTGAATATTTTGCGTATATGTGATATGATTTTAGTAAGTTTACCAATGAATATAGTTTATTCGACTGATCAAAAATCCTCTATTGACTGAAAACAATATTGGCTTTTTTGTACACTAAAGATTTTGTAACTCGATTCTTCATGATCGTCAAGAAATTGGCCTGTAAATAGAAATGCAAATCTCTTACGGGTAAAAACGCTAAACCATCATTAACCAGATTTTTGTCCTCCATGAGTTCATTCCCTTGTGTCTAAGAACAGATAATATGCTTCCATTGTTGTGTATAAGCAAGGAATTAACAGAGTTGGAAACATGCTGAACCAAACTCGAACGACATAAGACAGAATTTGAAACGCATGACACACAAAACTTGATACGTTGATACATCTTACACAAATATATAGAATCTGAAATATTAGTCATAGTTGCATTTAACCCCAAATTCAAAATTCACTTATCATTTGAAATTTGTGATGGCGTTCTGCCTTGTTGAATAAATCATTGGAAGCACAAAATTTTTATTTTAAAATATTTGTTATGTTTCTATGTTGTTTATATAATTCTAACAAAAGTATTTATTATTTTTTCAGAAAGGTGTGAGAAACCATACTATCAAAACACTAAATTTTTACATCCTTTTATTGCTTGAACTCGAAATGGTATAAGAATACAAGTGTTTTAAACTGCTTGAAACGAGTATTTATTTACGGATTTTTTTTTCTTTTTAATAAATGAATGTGTTTTTACATTGGATAGAAACACAACTAAATAGGAAGATGAAGATCAATTAATTTAGTTTATCTTTGATGTGAGAATGAAGACTAACTAATTTACAACTTTATTTTAATTAAATCTGCGAAATACAGGAGATTTGATTTTTTTTTTTGGAAACAAATAATGCTTAAATTAATTAAAACTTATTAACATTGTGTATTTAGACCAAACATGAGGGATATCAATGTAAAACATCACAGGGAGGCAGCACGATATTTCAAGGATATGGAAACGTCGTCGTTTAACCTTAATTGAAAATATTTTATGGGGTGCATTCTCAATATTTGACAGTGACTGCTTGCTCTTTCTTGTTCGAGGTTTTCCCGGAAAATAAATATTTTCTGGTAAATCGATCAGAATCAGCTTTGACAACATGGAAGAATCAAATCAAGTGGTAGAGGTAAGTTCGAAGGAGGAAGGAAACGAGACGATAGTGAGCAGAAAGGAGAAGAAAAAGCTGGCGAAGAAGAAGAAGAGGAAAGAAAAGAGGAAGGAAATGGCGGAGAAGGAGAGAGAAGAGGAGGAAGCAAGGGCGAATGATGAGGAGGAGCAAAGGAAACTTGAGATGATGATGAAAGAAGTGGAGGAAGAGAGAGAGCGAGCGTTGAAGGAGTTCGAGGAGAGAGAGAGGATTTGGATTCAAGAGATGGAGTTGAAGAAGGTAGAAGAAGAAGAAAGAAGAAACGCTCTAGAAGAGGAAAGAGAAAAGGAAGAAGCCAAGAAAAAACTACAGGTCTGTTTGATTTACTTTATAAGTTCTTTACATGTGTGTGTGTTTCTTAAGTTGGATTTTGTAGTTATTTTGTTGTGCAGATGAAATTATGTATAGGACAGTTTTTGCTGTGAATTTTGTGTGTGTTTGAGTGCTAGGAAAGTTTGACAAGATAGAAAATGTTGTACAATTGGTTATGCTGCTTTTCTTATGGAATTTTGTAGTAATTTTGTTGTTTGGATGTTGAGAGAATTATGTCCATGACAGGTTTGTTTGGGGATTCTTTTTTTGTCTCTGTGCGTGTGTGCGTCTCTGTGTGTGTGTGTGTGTGTGTGTGTGTTTGTGTTTGTGTTTGTGTGGGGTTGGTTGCTGTGAAAGTTTAAGATAATAGAAAATGTATTAGAGATCATCTCTTTGTTTTTTTCCCCTGAATCTTGTAACTTTTTCTTTGGATGATGACAGAATTATGTATAGGACAGGTTTGGTTGGGGATGTTGTGTGTGTTTGGTTGCTGAGAAAGTTTTGAGAAAATAGAAAATGCATAGCATTGGTTAAAGTTAAAATTGACATACGCGAACATTCTTTCATTCCTTTCATTTTTTTTTATAAAAACTGAGCAAAATGTAGTGGCCTTTGGTTTGTGAATTGTCGATGGCTGTTTGATGCCTGACAGGTTGAAAAGGAGAACAAATGTGATGACGATGATGATTGGGTATATGTTGAAGAAGGGCCTGCAGAGATTATATGGCAAGGAAATGAGATTATCATCAGGAAGAAAAAGGTTAGGGTTCCGAAGAAGGATATGAACAACCAACTGAGTGAAAACGAGGTAATTTTCCACTTATAGGCAACTAGGTTAAGCTGGTTTCTAGATTACTTTACGGTGTGGTTTCTTTTGTGTTATTAAAACAAAAGCAGACCATTTAGGTTGTTATTTTGTTTACAGGATGCTGATAGGCCTACATCAAATCCTCTTCCACCACAATCAGAAGCTTTCGCTGATTACAAGCATGCACTGCAGGCATTAGAGAATGTTGCTCGACAAGTTCCCAATTTTGGAACTGAACAGGTATACCCTTTTTTTAATCAATTTATTTATTTAGAATTTTCTCTGTGCTGATTGGGTATTTTATTTCTTTTTTTTGATATTTGCTTGTTGATCACAATGAATTGCGTTTGTACATGTGGTAGGATAAAGCTCATTGTCCTTTCCATTTGAAGACCGGGGCTTGTCGGTTTGGTCAGAGATGCAGCAGAGTTCATTTTTACCCTGATAAATCGTGCACTCTGCTCATCAAGAATATGTATAATGGTCCGGGCCTTGCTTGGGAGCAAGATGAGGGGCTTGAGGTCTGTAATTGATGATTCTTGTATCCTGTTAAGAACTCCAATAAATTTATACAGCATTTTGCACATTGTTGAGTTCATTTTATTTATCTGTTATCCTTGCTTTGTGGAATTAGGTTTTCTTTAATTTTGCAGTTGATATTCTATTATGCGTATTTAACATTCATATATGGTAGCTTTGGTGAGTTCTTTCAGTTCATATTTTTATTGCTCTTCTTTAACTTGATAATATCAGAGATTTATGGTTTCTCGTCGATGGAGGTTCATGGTGTTGACCTCGATTAGGTAGGAGTGAAAGCTATGAGCTATGCTGTATCCTACTTGCTGCGAATGAGAGTGGTTGTTGTGGAATTCGTCATATATTTATTTGGCTTAATCTTTGTTACCTTTTATTTTAACTAATCTTCTCTTTATTCATTTTTCATTTTTCTTTTAGATTTGTCTTTTCCTTTCTCAATATCTTCATCTCTTGTTCGTTTCCCTAATACATTATAAAAGGAGTGAACCCAATGCATATATTTAAAATTTCATTTTATGTATTTTTTAGTATTTTTTTTAATTTTTTGATATTCACATAATTTCACAAGTTTGTTTGATTTGAAACTGTTTTTCCTTAACAACTAGTAGTATCTTGTGCAATACATACATCAGTGGTTTCTGGAGCTGTTCTTATGATAATGGTCGTTGCTTTGGAAGGTTTTGCAGCAACACCTATTTATCGGCAGATGCTGTTGGCACTCATTTTCTCTAGAATGTGTTGGGAGTAACAAAAAATACAAAAAAAAAAAATGTTGCTTTGATAAATTAAAATTGCTTTTGTCTTGGAACACATGATAGTCATCATCTCAGTCTATGATGAGGATGAAGAAAATATCAGTGATTAAGTGAAGATTTGATTGTAGGCTATATATCTGGTTGCCTAGTTGTAGCATTTGAACATCGCGGACCTTGTAAAAGGAGACGGTGGTTTGAGATCACCTGGAAAAAAGAAATGAGAACAGATAAAATAATAAAATTAATAGTTGTCATAAAATGGTTAACATTTATATATGGGTTTATTCACTACAGTTCCCGGTTTTGCTCTGCTACTTAGATGTTGAGCTAGGAATATAAAGGGCGGTGTTTAAAAGTATAATGCTGTTAGTTATTTTATAAATTGTTTCATCTCCTTGCTATGTATTAATTAGCTTTTAGAATTTCAAAGTAAAGCATTCTTTGTTTCCATTAGATTCTTTATTGCCATTTTAATCCTGCGTTCACTCTTCAGTTTGAATTTAAAAGCTTACATTGTTATTGTTACAAAATCCATCTATGAGCCTTAAGAATAGCTGAAAGTAAAACAATTACTACCTTGACGTGTGAATGTTGTAGGGCTTGTCTATCATCTTGGCAGACTATGATTGATACTTTTCTTTTGATTTATGCTCCAGATGTTAACATGTGTAAAAGCTTTTCTTTGTTGATTTGTCTTTCTGTTTTCAGTATACAGATGAAGAAGTTGAACGTTCTTATGAAGAATTTTATGAGGATGTTCATACAGAGTTCCTGAAATTTGGAGAAATTGTCAACTTCAAGGTTGTTGACTGTCTTCTGTGCGTGTAGTGCCATTGATTTCTTGGCGATATTCAAGTTTCTTTTTATTTTTTTTTGCTCTTTTTTCTCTTAAAATTAACTGATATGGTAAATGCTAAGAATGCTAGCTTTACATTTTCTTTTCAATACTCTCAGATTAATTGAATCTCATGGATATCATAATTTACTTGTTTCTGTTAGGTTTATGTTTGGTTTTGGAAGTTGCAAAGTGATAAAAACACATCTAATAGTTTCTTGTATACTATGTAGTGTAATCAATGATTATTTGAGGCATAGAGTTTCTTAGTTTTTTCTCTTAGAGTAACTATGTAGTCTGTGCAGGTGTGTAGAAATGGTTCTCCCCACTTGAGAGGAAATGTCTATGTTCACTTCAAGTCACTAGAATCGGCCGCCCTTGCTTATCGTGCTGTCAATGGTCGCTACTTTGCTGGCAAACAGGTAATTTCTGAAGAACTGTTGGAGCCTGCTTTCTACTTTTTAGAGAATGCGCAGCTGAGTGAAGAGGTCCTACCACTTTTCATGTTACAGAAAAGAAATTCCTGTACATAGATGTCCTGTCTTTTGATCCCTTTTTTCATGCTGTCTGCATTGCTGGTGATTGGTGTCTGTAAATGAGTTGAGTTTAAGTTTTTGGTTTTAGGTTTAGGATTTGGCTTATCCAACAAACTTTGGGTTGCAAACCTTGAAGCAGGTCTTCCTGGAGATTGTATCTGTTGACCTGTTGAAGGTGTGAAACCTTTAGTGACCAGCTATAAAGTTAGAATTGTTGGAGAGAACTGTCGAATGAAGATTTCTGAATGCAACCACCTTGTGAGTTGTTATGTCAATTCCTCGATTCGATCTATATAGGAAATCCAATGAAATTGGATTTGGTGTGTCATACTCACAAACCACAATTTAAATTTGATCTGAAGGGATATGCAATCATGCAGTTTCTTGGTATTTCAAAAGGCCTCAAGGGACTTTAAATTTTCCCTTGGGTTGATTAATTTGATTCTAATGGTATATCCGGTTATCGTATTTTATTTTATTTGAGTTAAGAAACAAGAGTTATTATTGAATATTGGAATGATTTGGGGGGCACTTCTACCACCTTAAGTCATGGTAAGAGGGTAGTTTTTGCAGTATTCTTTCAGGTTTATTTGTTCCATTCTTTTGGAGAATGTCTTTGCCCCATACCATTCATCTGTGACATAATTTTTTCAATTGTCTATTTCCACTCAATTTGTTTTGTATTATACTAAAATTACATTATCTGGTTGTGCTTCTTGGCAGATCACGTGTGAATTTGTTAACGTTACTAGATGGAAGATTGCCATATGTGGGGAGTTTATGAAGTCAAGACTAAAGGTACAAACATTCGCCTCATTTTTCTTTACTATAACTTGTGCGGGATATACATCTTTTCCTTTTGCTCCTTTTCGTCTGCTTCTTATATCTGGTCTTGGGAAGTAGATGAAACCCTTTTCTCTTTCCATTTTATGATCTTCTTTCGACATATTTTAACAGACGTGTTCTCGTGGAATGGCTTGCAATTTTATCCACTGTTTCCGCAACCCTGGTGGAGACTATGAATGGGCTAATTGGGATAAACCAGCCCCAAGATATTGGATGAAAGAGATGGCTGCTTTATTTGGTTATTCCGATGAATCTGAATGCTGGAAACAGACTGAACAAGATCACTTGGGACGAATCAGAAACTCTGACAAGATAGAGACAGCAAATATGGACAGGTAGATTCCTACTCGGCTTTTGTTACTTTTCATTACCATCCCTCATAATTCTGTTTTCTCACAAAGGATGATTAATGAACAGATACTTTTAAAATGCAAGAATTTGCAGAAAGCTGTTTTGTTGGTTCTATGTTCTGTTGTTCCAGTTTAAAACTCGTTCACACACGAAGTACCAATTATTGTTTTGTGTAGCAAGGTCATTTTGTAAGCATGGGAAGGAAATATTAATGTACAATTATCATAATCGTGTGCAAGGGATCATATCCTAGCCTACAAACCTGTTTTTTTAATTATATTTTATTTCTACGTGAAGTTTCTGCTAACCATTTTAGGTGATCTTGTTACTGCTCGGTTGATTTGTTCTGTGGTTAAAAAGTCCATCACAATATTAACTTAATATAACAGATCATATAGGTTAAATAAGGATTTGGTTGGATCTGATTATTCTTATACTATTGTAACATTCTGGTTTAATTAGTGCGCTGTCTTTTAGGAGAGGATGTATCATTGTCTTTTTATGCTAGCCCCTCTCTCTCTCTCTCTTCTCCCCACCCGCCCCCCAAACCTTCCTTTTGCCCATGCTTTTTCTAGGAAGTCTTCTGGTCATTCATATTCTTGTTATTTCATATGGCAGGCATCAGTCCAGAAGATCTAGATCCAGAAGCCATGATGGTGAACATCATGTTCGGGACAGCACTTGCAGTCGGAGGCACACAAATGACACTAGAAAACGAATCAAACTTCTTGATGGGAACTTACTTGAAGAGGGTACTGAGTTGAAGGATAATGGTCAAAATGAAAGCAGAGGTGATGAGACTAATTCTGATGGAAGTTGGTTAGACAGGGAGAGAGGCAAAGATAGAGATAGACACCATGGTCGTACAAGGAAACACGTGAAGCATAGGAGCAGCGTCTCTGAAAAATCAACTGATTACAGGGACACCAGAGACAGAATCTATGAAGCTAATTCTGATGGGAATTGGTCAGATTGGGATAAAGATGTAGAAACTCGCCATGTTCACGCCAGGAAAAGTTTGAGACACAGGAGTGGAGGGGAATTAAGAGATGATAAACACAAGGACAACAATAAAAGAGATGACACTGGATCCATTGACTGGTCAGATGGAGACAGAAGCACAGACAGATACCAGAGCCTCAAAGGAAGAAGCTTGGATCACCAGAGGAACTTTCCAAAATGTGTGGATGCAGATGGGGTTGGCAATTATAGAAGCTATTTTACTGATTCAGGTGATGATTTGTTGGATAGGAACAAAGAAAGACACCATAGTCGTAGAAGCAAACGCTCAAGACATCAGATTGAAGAGTCAGAGTTCTCAGATGATCGAGGTGAAGCTACAAAGAAGTCAAAGAAGACTCATCAAAATGGGAAATCTGATAGTGAGAAATCTGATTCCAAAAGAGACAAAACAGACAAGCGTTCAAGTAGAAGATCTCGTTCAAGGAAAGAGAAAAATGGAAGAGATTATAGGCATTCAAAATCAAAGGGAGATGGCGAGTGTAGCAATTCAGGTCAATATAATGAAAGATATAAACGCATTGATGAGCAGGATCGTTGGAAACCTATTAAGGCTGACGAAGATTGGAAGTCTGGGAGAAAGACCAATAGTATTGGCAGTGGAAGAAGTAAATCACAGGATTTCAATTCAGAAAACTATGATAATGAAAAGATTGATGTCGATCATTGGGAATCAAAAGAAGTATACAAGAAACATCACGAAATGAGAAGCAACTTCAGTGATGATCAAGACCGATTGGAAGGTACACGAAATCCTGATGGTCAGGATTTTGATAGTGAGCTTCATCATGAAAGCAGACCAAGGGATAGTATTGAGTCAAGTCGTGAGAGACAATCCCATAGAGACACTCATGAAGAGAATTACATATCAGATAATGCAAAACATAGATCACGCAGACATGAGCAGCACCATCATAAGGAGCCCAATTTGTGAAAACAGAAGGTTAGCATAAATATTTACACCAGAGTTAATGATATTCTTTTCCTATCGGGCAAAATAACGGAGTAAATATTGTGTGTTGCTGTATGGAGTGCTAGAGAATGTAGAGATGGGACTTTCGGTAAAAGCTATTCAGTGTGTTTGGAAGGTATGAATTATAGGAACTTGAAACATCCATTTTGACAGCTGAAAATGGTATTGAAGTAGGAAATGATCAAGAATCTAACTTTTTGTTCCTTATTCATATTATGTTGATGACAATGGTATGTTACATTTTTCATTTTGAACAGTGTATTGGTTTTGAAAATTGAGCAAGGAACCAGCTGCTATCACACTCAACACTGATACTGCAATTAGTTAATTAGCTATTACAAATAGATCTTGCAATTAGTTTGAATTCATTATGAATTGGGAAATTATAAGATACAAATTATATTTATTGTATATCGGAAGAAAATATAACAACATTTGAGATACTCAAAAATCATGTCATACTTTGGTTAAGGAAGATCAGAATAGCAGTTGGTTTTTCTATTTCCATTTCCATTTCCAGTCATTCCTTACATCACTTCATACTTTGTATGACTTACCCACCACTTTCTTGGTCTTATCAATCATATTTATTTTTTAAATTAACTGCCTTACCAACTTTTGGAAAAGAAAATTAATGTATACCTCCCCTAAAATTTGAGAAATCCATGTACAAATGAATATTTTGAAAAACTTTACACATCTCCCCTCAAGGCTCAATAGTTAGTTTGTCATCCACTTTTGTTAAATTACAATATTTGAATTATTTCGAATTATAAATATATCTAAAATAGAAATAAAAAAAATTTTATAATATATGAATACATATTCATATTATAAATGTGATATAAATTTATACATATTAATATATCACAATATACTTAATTCTAAGTTTCATAACTATTATATTGATGATAATTACATAATTGCTTTTCTTTATTATCCATTAAAGTTAAATTATAACCACAACTACTGAGACTATCTCGAGTGGCCGAGAGTCGAGAGGTCCTACTTTCGACAATCATTAATAACAAAAAATTTTGTTTTCACTTTAAGTGAGATCTTCAGTATGTGTGAGGTCTATTATTAATTATAAGTATAATTCTTTATATTAAAATATAAGTAAATTTTTCTCTTTGGCTAGAAGTTGAGAGGTACTGCCTTCAAACCTCATCGATGACAAGAAAATTTGTTCACTTCAATATTAATTATAAATATAATTCACTACATTAAAATTTTAATGTAGATAAATTTTTTTCTTATATGAGAATAGACCTTGCTTAGAATAAGTACAAATATCTAGATAAAAAAGTAAGGGCGGCGCTTCCTGATAGATGTCCAATGTCTACTGCTTAGCTTTTTCTCCTTTGGCCACAATTTCCAGAGTTCACATTATTACTTGTGTGATATGTAATTGGGTGCAGATGAAGACTTGCCCTGAAATTTCCTATCACTAACTAGGCTGCTGCTTAGCTTTTTCTCCTTTGCCCACAATTTCCAATAGTTCACATTATTACTTGTGGGACATGTAATGAAACAGTTTGATTGGTTTCAAAAGAAACAAGCATCCCAAGATGTGATCTATAAAACCAAACCTAGCCAAACACTTGCTTCCATATATATGTTAACTTATTCTTCTTAATTTTCGTCAACAAATTCATCATGGGTTTCTGCAAATTCATTCCATTTGTTTTATTATTCCATTATTTCACAATTTTCCATTATAATACAGCTGCTGTGAAAGACAATTTATTTCCTGCAATTTCACTTTTTTAACAAAGAGGAACACAAGGCGTTCTTTATGTTGATATCCTACAAAATGATGCCGTGGGTAATGTGCATGGAAAGAAACTGGATGCGTAATTAGTGTACTGAGTAAGGCTGTGACTATGTTTTGGTGCTTAGTGCTGCAAAGAAATTAATGTACTTCTTTCTCCTCATACCTAGGATTTGCATAACGTACTTCTCTTTCCTCCAAAACAAAAATTGAAATTAAAGGGCAGTTAAGTCTTTTCATAATAAATAATGTGTACTGTATAATAACATTGAATATCATCATACCACGTCGGTTAGTATATTATAATTTTTTATCTACAAATTAAATCATAGTTTACATTTAACGAGTTCTGATACAAAGCTTCATAAATTGAGGTGTAAGATACAATTTATAGAAGGAAACAAATCTAAGGAAATTTTGGAAAATTTCAATGATTGTAATAAGAAAATAAATTATATTGTAATTCCAGTGATGCACCATGTAGGTCAAGAATTATGTCATCCATGCAATATTTTAATAAATTCTTGAACTTACAATTATTTCAAAAATAATCAATAATGAAGGAGCTCTATTAACCCAATGGTTCTCCGAAAAGAGGTCTAACTCTCATTATTTCTTTCGTACATAATACAATAAATTGAATACAGAAGATCTGTTCTAAAATTTTATGATATTCATAAAGAGGTTTATATTTCATCTTTCAATTCATTTATAGTAACTATTCAGTCTCTGCCTAATCTGAAGTTCAACCTTCGAATTTTGTTAATTGAAGTCAATAAAATAATTTCTTATTTGTGAGAAATCTTACCCACCGTATATATGGAGCTCATTGTATTAGAGTACAGGTAGATTTTCGATAAATTTTTAATGTACTTTTGATAATTTATATATGTAATATTCAAAAAACAAATTCATTTACAGTGGTTCACTTTTTTCTCTTCAATTATAGTGAACAAATATGGACAGTAAATGGAAAAAAGTTAAGAATTCAAAAGAGAGAGATTCATATTACAAAAAAAAAAAGGCAAGAACAAATAATTAATTTTGCTACAATAATCCATCCAAGACTTCTTTCCAGTTTCTTCCAAGAAATTATGTCCTTCAACTCGGCTTAACTACACTAATTGCAGAAGACCGCAAGCCTAGGCATCCCAAAATTTCTATAAAACCAATACCAAATTCGTCAATATGTGTAATTGATTATAAATTTAAAAATAAGAGTTACTTATTTTTAGTAAAATCTCAAAGACAACACTATAAACTTATAATTTATAAATAAAAATTTATTTAATTAATAGATTCTGATAATAATGTCAATCATTATCTGAATGTTGACATCTTAATTATTTTTTTCTTTTCAAATTTTGTTACAATTTTTTTTTTTGACAATATTAATTATTCATAATTTTGAAATATATCATCTAATTAAAAATATTTATTCGATTGAAAATAATTATGATAGGTTACACTGGTGCAGTTCTTGTTGGAGTGGATCTCAGGCTTAACTGCAGCACAATAATACAGAAAAAGAAGGAAAAGACACTATATTCCTATGATTGTAGTAATGTGCATAATTTTTTATAAAAAAAAGTCGTCAAAAAGGAAAAACAGACACTTTATTTTAAATAATTTAAGGTTACATTTATTTCAGTCCAAAATAAAGAAAATATATTAACCATCTTTATCTCCCGCCCGCTCCTTCTTAATGAAGAAAATTAATGATCATTATCTTTGACATTAAATTTGTCTATCTTATTTCTATTTGATATTAAAGGTATATATTTTCATTTATAATAAATACAATAAACAGATTGGCTTCAGTAATAGAAAAATAAATTAAGGAATCAATTAATGTAAGTACAAGTCATGTTATATAAATATGGTATATTATATATTATTAATTATTAATAATTTTAATTTTTAATTTTTAAAGTTCAAATCATCAAAGTTTATTTAAAGATCCTTATAAACAAAGAAATGCCCTAGGTTTCTATTGGTTTGCCATTCATTTTTCTTTATCAGAATACGATCCACATGTACAATAACTTGGCTGCAGTATATTGGATGCATCATTACAATTTTTTTTCTTTTTTGGTAAAACTAAAAATTTTAAAGTAAATTCTACATCTTTGAAAATTGAAATATTTAACACAAAAGTAAGTAGAAACATTTATGGTAAACTTTGAAACAAAATTTTATGTAATAATAGATATTAAATGTATTGTAATCAAATTTACAAGAATATGATATTAAAAATTTTGATCATATATAAATAAAAAAAAATATAAATCTTTAAAAGTTAATTTGGTGGATAGAGAATAGAAAAGTTGGTGCAACCCATGCTCCATCTTTATGAAACAAAAATATTGACTTTTGAATTATTGCAATAGATCCAATTTCTCATTTCATTTGTGTAAATTAAAATAGTTGATTTCATAATTGTGGAGGCCGTGTCCCACAAGCTTGACTAAATTTTGCCGACTTAAACCCATTCCACACGTTCTCATTCACCTTTCAAATCTCAAACCTAACTATAATTTTGCTACAGCATGCACAGAAGTGGGAAGACTAAAAGACTTGACTAGCTACAGCTTAATGTGAATTACTGCCTCCTTCTCCTTATCCACTTGACTAAAGGACTGGACTTGATTCGCAATCAGCAAGTGAAAATAAAAATGGATTATCAATCCCACATGTTTAGAAATATAATCATGATAATTTAAAATATAGAAAGCATTTGTATTTATAATTACTGAAAACTATTCAAATAGTAATATAAAACTGTAACAGGAAAATTACATATATGTCATAGGAAATCATTTGGCATAATATTTTAGTGGATGTTTGTTTCGTTCAACTTGATCTTGAGGTGATGTGTAATTTCTATGGTTATTTGTTTGCATTTAAGAGAGCTTTGAGTTTTTCTTTTTCTTTTTTTTTTTTTTATAATATTTGCAAAATAATTTTTTTAATATAAATATTATTGAAACTAAGGTGGTTAATTTTCTTATTGTTGATTGTGGGACAATGAAATGAAAAGGGTATGGCACATTTCTCACCTCTAATGCTGAATTAATTACCTTGACAAAAAATAGTTTCAGCGCAATATTCAAGCGTATTGTGAACGTAAATTAATTCTAAACTTTTGGGTAATGAAATCGATGGACAAATTGAGGAGAAAGGAGAGAGCTTGACAATACTACCATTATTGAACGACCATAATACACTTGTATGATTGACTATTGCTATTCTACGCTACGACAAACAGTAAATGTAAAAGGAAATGGCATTGGGGGACCAAAAACTGGAAGCATAAGTAAGCATGGCAAAATGTCTATAAAAGCAAGCAAAATTCTCATATATCTCGCTCGTCCAAAAAAGTTATACCAATCTTTCTCAAGAAATTATGTGTTTATCAATACGCTTCTTCACATTCATGCACTTCATTTTTTCTTTCTTATTATTCTATTTTACAATCGGTACTTGTAAGAAGCAACTCTGTGATGAAAATGAGCGTTCTGCATTATTGCATTTCAAGGAAAGTCTCATCCTTGATGATTGTTCTTCTTCTTCTTTTGCTTCTTTTGCTTATCCCAAAGTTGCATCATGGGATGGACATGTTGACTGCTGCTCATGGAATGGCGTCACATGCAATGAAGAAACTGGTCATATCATCAAGCTTGACCTCCCCAGGAGCTGCCTTTTTGGTTCTATAGACTCTAGCAACAGCCTTTTTCGTCTTGTCCATCTTGAGTGGCTTAATCTTGCTTACAATAATTTCAATAATTCTAAAATTCCTTTTGCTATCATGAACTGTCCGAGGTTATCCTATCTAAACCTCTCTTCTTCTTACTTTAATGGTCAAATACCATCACAAATACTAGAGCTCTCCAACTTGGTTTCCCTTGATTTATCACATAATCCAGGACTGACGCTTGAAAACCCAGGTCTAGAAAATTTAGCTTTCAAGTTAACCAAACTGAAAACACTAGATCTTAAATGGGTGGAAATTGCTTCTTCCTTACCTCATACTTTGGCAAATATGTCTTCTTTGACATTCTTATCTCTATCAAGCTGCAGCATGGAAGGTAAAAATTTCTATTTTTAATTTACTTCTAGTTAAAATGCTATGCGATCTGTCTAGTTGGAAATACAATAATTCTGAATTCTATTTTTCAGGAAAAATTCGGTCTTCACTAGATAATTTAACCAAGCTAGTCCATTTAGACCTTTCGTCCAATGACTTGGCGGGGGAGTTGCCTACTATCATTGCTGATTTTGGTTCTTTAAAAGAACTGGACTTTTCAAATAATGGATTTACGGGTGAGTTACCTGCTTCCATTGGAAATCTTTTTTTTTTAGAAAAACTTGACTTTTCAAATAATAAATTTTCGGGAGAGTTGCCTACTTCTATTGGAAATCTTCTTTCTTTAAAAGTACTGGACCTTTCCGAAAACGGATTTTCGGGTGAGTTGCCAACCTCCTTTGGAAATCTTAGTTCCATAGAATATTTGGACATCAGTTTGTGCAACTTTTATGGCAAACTTTCACCATCACTCGGTAATCTTTCCCAACTATATCATTTGTATGTTGTTCAAAATGAATTTTCAGGTCAGTTGCCTACTTCTCTCGGAAATATTGGTTCTTTGAAACAACTGGACCTTTCTTTCAATAGATTTTCGGGTAGATTGCCTACTTACTTTGGAAATTTCAGTTCTTTGAAAAAATTGAACATTTTATCTAATGAATTTTTTGGCGAGTTGCCTACGAGTATTGGAAATCTTTTTTCTTTAGAATATTTGAGCATTGGTTTTTGCAATTTTTGGGGGAAAATTCCACCTTCATTGGCAAATCTTACACAACTACGTCATTTATACCTCTTACACAATGAATTTTCAGGTGAGTTTCCCACTCTCATTGAAAATCTGGGTTCTTTGGAACATTTGAGCATCAGTTCTTGCAATTTCTCAGGTCAAATCCCGTCTTCGCTTAGTAATCTCACCCAGCTAATCAATTTGGACCTTTCTTCGAATAAGTTTAGTGGTACATTGCTGTTAGATATGTTTCTTCTAAAACTTAGAAATTTGCAATCTTTATTTCTCTCTTCAAATAAATTATCATTGCTCACAAAAGCTGCAGGGGTTGGCAATCTTTCATTTATAGGTCTGAGTTCTTGCAATCTTACCAAGTTTCCCAATTTCCTGGAAAATCAGCATCAATTGTACATGCTTGACCTTTCCTCTAACAAGATATCAGGCCAAATACCTAGATGGTTTTTAAACATAAGTGTACAGGAGTTGGGATTCTTGAACCTTTCTCATAATCTCCTATCAGGGTTTCATCAACATCCTGTTCTTCTCCCATGGTCTAACCTTTTAAGTTTAGACCTTAGTTTTAACAAGCTTGAAGGACCACTACCAGTAGTACTCCAAATTCCGAATATCATGTCTTATCAAGTTTCAAACAACAAGTTCACAGGGGAAATTCCACCATGGCTATGTAATTTGGATGGTCTTTATGTTCTTGATTTATCTTATAATAACCTAAGTGGTGTTCTGCCCCAATGTTTGGGCAACTTCAGTTACGTACTCTCGATGTTAAGAGTACGAGGAAACAAACTTTCTGGGAACATTCCTAAAACCTTCATGAATGGAACATCTTTGAGGATGATTGACTTAAGCGATAATCTATTGCAAGGAAGTATTTCGAGATCTTTGGCCAATTGTTCATATTTGGAATTTCTTGATCTTGGGAATAACCAAATCAATGATACTTTTCCCTTTTGGTTGGGAGCTCTTCCAGAGTTAAACGTTCTTGTCTTACAATCCAACAGATTGCATGGTGGAATAAGAGAACCAAAGTCAAATTGCACATTTTCTAAACTTCGCATCATTGATCTCTCCAACAATAGATTTACAGGTAAACTTCCATCAAGATACTTCCAGTGTTGGAAAGCCATGGCATTTGTCAATGCAAGTCAACTAACATATATGCAAGACGTACTTCCAGTATTTTCTCCCATGAACATGATTGAAGATGTAGTGGGGATTAATGATTACTCACTAACAATGAGTAACAAAGGACAAATGATGGCATACGAGAAGATCCCATACTTCCTCACGAGTATTATTCTCTCAAGCAATAAATTTGATGGAGAGATTCCAACATCTATTGGCAATCTTAAGGGACTACAAGTTCTCAATTTGTCTAACAACAATCTCCAAGGCCATATTCCATCATGTTTAGGCAACTTAATAAACTTGGAATCATTGGACCTCTCAAATAACAAGCTTTCAGGACAAATTCCTCGAATACTTGTTGAGCTCACATTTCTTGGATCATTTGATGTCTCTCACAATCATCTCACAGGTCCTATACCGCAAGGGAACCAATTTGATACATTTTCAAGTAGCTCATATGATGAGAATTGGGGACTATGTGGAAAACCTTTGTCAAAAAAATGCGAGGATAGTTCTGAGACAGATGAAAAGGAAGACATTGAAGATTCAAAGTCTCTATTTCAATTTGATTGGAAAATAGCTCTGATAGGTTTTTCCGGCGGACTTCTTGTTGGAGTCGTACTTGGGCTCAACTTCAGCACAGGAATATATGGATGGTTTGTGGAGAAATTTGGAAGCCGCTCTACAAGAACGAGAAGAAGGAGAAGATTTAGAAACTAAATGTAATAAAATTTTCTTTGAAGATCTCTCAAATGTAAAATTAAGAGTTAGATAAGAAAATACTAAAAGCATTATATATTTAAAATAATATTAAACATTATATACTATACTATTTTCTTTTGACAAAATTTTTTTAAATAAAAAAAATACACAATATATATAACTTTTTTATTAAATAATTTAGAATATAAATCAATTAAATTAATGACAGAGGTTCAATTATCCTAAGAGCCGCTGGTTTGAAATTTTATTGGTGGGTCATAAAATAATTTACTCTTAGGAAAAGTAGCATTAGTGTTGGTGAAATATCATTAAAGTAGAATTTACGATTTTGACAAAACTTATTATTAAAGTGTTTTAATAGCCTAAAATGAGTATAATATGTCAATGTTAAATTTGTATATAAATACTTTTTGACTTTAATTTTTGAAACAATTATTTTAAGTGAAAAAAATCAAATAATTGAGTATTTAGATGTAGCAGCCAGATAATAAAATAAAATTTTACTTTTTTAAAAATATAAATTAAATGAATAATTAAGATTTAAAATAGAAATAAAATGGAAAACTAATGCATTTTCATAATGAAATAGTTGAATGTTGGTACAAGTATGACTAATAAGGAGAATTCTAAT
This sequence comes from Azadirachta indica, assembly GCA_022749755.1. Lineage (NCBI taxonomy): Eukaryota > Viridiplantae > Streptophyta > Magnoliopsida > Sapindales > Meliaceae > Azadirachta > Azadirachta indica. The sequence continues at coordinate 3,507,648 of CM040444.1, read as the reverse complement.
ACGGTAAAATTTTGTTTAACAAAAACAAAATTTAGAGATATATAGGGTATAATATTGTTTTATTAAAATATTGGGGTATAATAGAAAATGAAAAAAAATTGTCATGAAATATCTATGCCTTTATCAAAACTTGTCGTCATTGGGTTATTTGAGAGTTCCAGTGGCTCTGAGTTTGTGAAATTGCCTAAACATGTTGAGAATTTGAAGTGCTTTTTTAAATTAGCAATAGATGTTGGAACCGTTCCATTAAATCTATTGCCCAAAAGAATAATGCTCATGAGGAAGTATGAGATCATTCCATATGCCTATCATTTAATTTGCCTTTTTGATTCATTATCAGCGAGTAATAGTAAATTATAATTTCTCTACTTGTATCAGACCAACGCATGATTCGATATGCAATTCCAATAAATAAAGATTGTTATCATGAAAGGGGAAGTTTTGTAAACATCCCAATATTTTCTGCTTTTCTTGTATTTTTATTTTTTTTTTATCCATCATCTCGTACACTTCTTAATTATGAATAATACTATCTCTAAGAGTTTGCTCTTAGAGGTTAATTAAAAAATTTTGTAAACATCCCAATAAACAAAGATTTTCAAAGATATAATAGAAAACTTAAATTGCAAAATTTGGTAATAGGTAACTCACTGGAAAATTCAAAGAAGCAAGATTGCCAATGGAAGTAAATTGCCCAACTTTTTTATTTTAGTTTTCTAAAGTCCAATATTTGGAAACAAATATAGTGTCCTTTTACCCATAAATATATTAAAGCTAAATAATTTTCTAATATGCCACATAAAGAAGACGTGAGCAACTTGAATTAACAAATGTTAATATATTAAATGAATGACATGGACTGTCAGTATTTTTTCTACACATAAACATAATTAACGTAATAAATTTTCAATCAAAGGCTGTGAATTTCATGTTAAGATTATCGATCCCATAATTTTAAGGATGATCTTAAATATTACTTTTTTACTTGCATGATTTTGGACATCAATCAATCAAGCAATTACGTGGTTGAATTTTTGTAATTTGTAATCATGTAACCATAAAATATATATCAAGTTTGTGTAAGAAATTTAATTTATAATCATATTTCCACTCACATCTTAATCTTAGCTGAGGCCAATTGACTTAAATGGTATCCATTAGTTTTCCTTCCACCTTTCAAATCTTAAAACAAAATAATTTTCTTCGTTTCTTCTTTACCTATCAAATCTTAAAACAAAATAATTTTCTAATACATAAATGCTATGGCTAACTGACTTAAAACGGTGTCCATTTAATTGTCTCGAAATATAATTATCTCCCAAGCCATTTCGTTGCCACACATCTTAGTCTTAGCTGTGGCCAATGTACTTAAATGGTGTCCATTTGTTTCTCTTTCACCTTTCAAATCTTAAAACAAAATAATTTTCTAATACATGAATGCTGTGGCCAACTGACTTAAACGGTGTCCATTTGTTTCCCTTCCACTTTTCAAATCTTAAAACAAAATAATTTTCTAATACATAAATGCTGTGGCCAATTGACTTAAACGGTGTCCATTTAATTGTCTCGAAAAATAATTATCTCCCAAGCCATTTCGTTCCCACACATCTTAGTCTTAACTGTGGCCAATGTACTTAAATGGTGTCCATTTGTTTCTCTTTCGACTTTCAAATCTTAAAACAAAATAATTTTCGAACACATAAATGCTGGGAGAGAAGACTTAAATGAAATAACTTGACTTAATTGGCCACATTGATTCTTAATCAAAGGCATAAAAACATTTTCCTTTTGTAGTTGGAAAATAACATAAATTTCCTTTTGTAAGACTGTTCTTTGAAATGAAAATCAATTGGTGCGTCATTTAGATGAGCAAAGTGAGAAGTGTTTTTTGTTGCTTTCATAGGCAATCCGTAGCCAGTTCAATTGCGAATCCAGGCAACTAATATCAAGTCTTCTTTCCTTTAAATCTCCTCTCTCTGCGTGTTGTCAGTTATATTATTGAGATTGATGAGTTTAATTTAAAAGTAGAATTTATAAGTTTGATAAAATTTATTATGGAAGTGTTTTAAAGCGTAAAATGAGTATAATAGATCGATGTTAAAATTGTATATAAACATTTTTTTACTTTTTTTTGAAAAATTAATTCAATTTTATTTTAAAAAGTGAAGAAAAATCAAATGATATATAGAGTATTTTGATATAGCATGAGATAATAAATTAAAAAATTTACCTTTTTTAAAAATATAAATTAAATGAATAATGAAGATTTAAAATAATAAAAAAATATTGCATTTTCATAATCAAAGATTTGGAATAAAATTTTGTTTAACAAAAAGAAAAATTAAAAATTACAAGTTTCCTTTTCTAATAGAAAGGAGATTAAAACAAAAAGATCAGTGCCTGAATGACGACTCCACAAAGTAAATTAATAAAATTTTATCTAGTTAGTAGTAGGAAACTTCACAAGTCTTTTTCTTTATAAATATATTTTTTTAATTTTTTATAATGCATATTCATTTTATAGTTGAGCTTTCAAATTTTCGGTTCAATCAATTTTTTTGAATTACTAAAAAATATACTGAGAGTTTATTAAAAATTTATATATGCTAGCTTGTGACACCATCCACAATTCAAAATTCTTATATAGAATACAAAGGAATTTTACTTTCATAAATAATTAAAATAATTAAAGTGGTTAAAAAAATTGAGTCTATTAGAATTTTTTTATTTCAAAAATGGTATTTTCGTCTGTCAAAAATACAATAGGCAAATTTCCTATAATACCAAAGTAATCAATGTAGGTACAAGTCAAATCATATAATCAATGTAGGATATGCATATTATTAATTTTTATTTCTAAAATTAAAATTATTAAAGTTTGTTTAACTCTTTCTAAACAAAGAAATTCCCATAAGTTTATAACCTTTTGCCGTTGTAGAACAGAGTAGTCGTTTCTCTTTGTCGGATACGATCGAGGGACTTAGTTACAATATATTTAATATATAATTACATACTTTTTGTAGAACTAAAAATTTTAATGTCAATTATAAAACTTCGGAGATTGAAATATTTAACACAAAAATAATTCGAAGTATTTAAGACACAAATTAATTTGAAAAAAAGTTTAAAAATTGGTATATTTTGAAAATTATATATAATTAATATTGTAAAAAATGATAGCAAATTTAAATAAAAAAATTACTTAAGAGTCAAAATATTATTATAATTTTCAAATTTAAATATTAGAATAATATTATGTTGATTATTATAAAATAAAAATGAAAACCTCATTCTATATCTTCTAATAATTGAAAGGTAAAATAGTTGATTTAAAATAAAAATAATTATCTCAAGAGATATTTTCTATTTTTATTAAAGTTATGGAGTATTTTCACATTGTTTTAAAAGTTAGAGGATTTCTTATATGGATTAGAAATTTGAAATGATAAGTCGTTTTTCTTCAAAAATTAGCAAGTAAATAAATCGATTTTAAACAATTGTCAATAATATTAAAGACTATAACAAACAATATGTATACATGATATTCTAACTAATTACATAATTGTATTAACATTATTTTTCCAAGATTTTTTTTAATTTTAAGAAATAATTTTTCATTAAAGTGGTTTAATACTATAATTTTCAAATTGTACCTATTATGTCAGTACTGAGATTGATGATCAAGCTTGCCGTGAATGAAAATTAATACATTTAAAGTAAAATCAAACTCATCCATCACATATGGTTTGATTTCGTTCGTGAATCTGGAGCCCGAATCCTACAAGCATGAATAAAATTTGTGTTTATAATTATTGAAAATTATTCACATAATAACATAACAATTATCGGTAAATAATTGTAACAAAAAAAATTATATATATGTATGTATATTAAAACAATATTATATATATATATTCAACAACTAAAATTTCTTGTGTTAATATGCAATTTTTTTTAATTACTTGTTTGTATTGCCTTGTAGAGAGATTTGAGTTATTCTTTTAATAAAATATCATAAAAAATATAAGATGGTTAATATATTTCTCATTATTATTTGTGGGCAATATAAAGAAAAACTTTTAACAAAGAAGTGATAAAACTGCTTTACCCCATCTCTCACGTCTAATATTAAATTAATTTTACTCTAATGGAAATCATTATATGGAAAATTTGTAATAATACTAAAAAATTTGTAATAAAATCAATCCCATAATTTTTAGGATTATTTTGGGCATCAATTATATGATTGTACTACTCTTATGGTTTTAATAATTTTTTAATACAAATATATAGGGGGAGAAGACTTAAAAAGAAACGACTTGGCTAATCTAACAATGCAAAATATATATAATTATTCATTTTTATTATTTTCTAATAATCCGACATGAAAGTCAACAGCGAGAAGACTTAAAAGAATTAAATGTATAAACTTTTTTAATTAATATTAAATTCAACTGATCTATATAAATTAATTTTAAACAATTGCCAAGTGCCAACCATGTTAAAAATTATAATAAACAATATGCAAATATGATATTATATATAATTATATAGTTGTATTAACATTAGTTTTTTTAAGTTCCTTTAGAAAATAATTCTTTAATTAAAATGGTTTAACACTATAATTTTTAAATTTCACCTCTCGCGTTGGTACTTAAATTCATGAAGATGTTAATCCCATAAAAGAAGTTTAATATTAAAAAATATATTATTAATAGAATTTATCTTATATTTTTTTTTTAAAAGGGTTATTTATTAAAAATTAGACAATTTATCATATATCAAGAGTGATCATCATGCTGTTAACGAAAAATAATTTTAAAATGAAATAAAACTGCTAGTTCCATCACATATGATTTGATTGGGTTCATAAATTTGGAGTCCCTGTTCCATAAGCATGACTAAATTTTATACTTATAATTATTGAAAATTAATAAGAGAATTAACGACCTTATATTTTTCTATAATATTTTTATTAAAAATCTTTTTTATAAATATTAAAAAAATAACTCAAATCTCTGCAAAGCAAACAAATAATAATAAGAAATAATATATCATCTCAGGAGATTTTACATTGTTTTCAATAATTATACATACAAGCTTTATATATTTTTAAATTAATTATCACTATTATATTTTAAACATGTTGGATTCCTAATCCTTTTTATTTTCCACTTACTGATTGCGAATTAATTATAGCTAGTCAACTTCCCATAAAGTTTTTATAAATTAATTATATATATAAACTTTATATATCTTTTAATATTATTACAAATTTTTCATATAATCATTTCTTTGGGTGAATTGACTACTTCAGTTAGAGTAAAATTAATTCAATATTACCGTGAGAGTTCGGGCAAAGCTTTATTTCTATTGCTATAGTAAAGTCATTTCATTCTATTGTCCCATAAATAATAATGAGAAATATATTAACTAAGTTATATTTTGTATGATATTTTTTTAAATAAATATCTATCAAGATATTATTCAAATGTTTTCGTATAATATATAGTGCCCGTTTAGTTTGGTTTTTTCGTTACTCAGAAAAACTTTTATAATGATAAAAATTCTTTTCTAATTTTTTAATATCGACAATGAAAAAGAGGTTTAGAGAATTAAAAAAATTATTTTTCTTCTATTAAAAGAAATTCAAAATTTGAATTTTTACTAGTAGATTTTCTCCATCTTTTTTTTAAAAGATAAAATTATTTAAAATATCTTTATTTTATTTTAAAAATTTTAAGTTATTTCTTTAAAATAAAACATTAAAAATTTATTTATTAAAATAATTATTCAAATTTTTCTTAAAAGTTATTTGTGATAATTAAATAATTAATAAACTTTTATTAAAAACTCTACTTATAAAAGTTTTACGGGTAAAAATTTTATTTTAAAAAGTTTTAGTTGAAAAGTCGTACTAAATAGTTTAATAGTAATTTTGTTGTTACAATTTCTGTATTATTATGTCAATAATTTTCAATAATTATATGTACAGAACTTAGTCATGCTTATGAGATACGGGCTTCAAATTCACGAACCCAATCAAATTATATGCAACAGGAAGGGTAAATGGAAAAAAAGTATCGAATTTGACGTAAAATGATTTACATTTGAAGAAAAGAAGAAAAAAGAAAAGAAAAGAAGAAAAAAGAAAAAATAATGAATTTTTGCTGCAACAATTCCTCAAGGACTGTTCCTCCATTTTTTTATTCTAGAGGGTCCGCAATGATTTGACTTGTCTAACAATAAAAAAAATTGTCTATAATTAATTTTTATCAAGATATTATGTCTCTTGACTTGACTTGGCTACACTAATTTGTGGAAGACTTAAACAATTGGCTTTACTAACAATGCAATGGAATGTCTGCTGATTGCTCTGCTATTTGATTTTGCAAAAAGGATTATCCCATCTCTCGCGTTCACTACTGAATTATTTATTAGATTCATAATTGTTTTCTAATGATACGACATGACAGTTAACAGTCAGAAGACTTAAAAAATTGAATATGTACTTTTTAAATTAATAATAAATTCAATTAATTTATATAAATTAATTTTAAACAATTGCCAACCATATTAAAAAATATAATAAACAATATGCATACATGATATTTTATATAATTACATAATTGTATTAAAAAATCATGTATTTATAATTATTGAAAGCATTGCAAAATCTCTAAGGTGATACATGAATTCTTATTATTATTATTTGTTTGCATTGCAAAGAGATCTGAGTTATTTTTTTAATATTTACAAAAGGACTTTTTAATAGATATATTACAGTAAAATATAAGGTGTTTAGTACTTTCTCGTTATTAATTGTGGGCAATGAAATCAAAAGCCTGTAGCCCATTTCTCAGTTTCAATATTGAAATTAATGAACTTAACAAAAAGTATCTGCATAACATTCAAGCATGTCGTGAACGCAAATTAATGAAATGAATGCTAATTATCAGTGAGTAATAGTAAATTGTAAGTTATCTACTTGTCTTTGACAAATGCCTGATTTGATATGCAATTCCAACAAACAAAGATTTTTATGATTTGTAAATTTAAAATAAATTACATATATATTTTTTTATAATTAGCATAATAGTGTGAGGAAAATATTTCACATTATTTTCCTTTGTTGCATATATTTTTGCGAGTGTGAAGCAGTTCCTGAATCATGGTAAGAAGACGTGCAGGACTTGAGTTAGCAAATATAATGAAATGAATGCTAATTACGATCTATTATAAGTAGTCAATTTTAAAACAAATGTATATTAATTGAATGTTTGACTATTTAATTTTCAAGTTACTATCATGACTAATTTAGTTTTATAATTTTGAAAAGAAAAGGTTCCCTGGAAATTGCCTATAAAAGCAGAACAAAATTTACTCACCTAGCCCATCTGAGTCTGAGTCAGACAGCCTAGTTCATTTTCTAAGACATTATGGGTTTATTCTCATGTTTCTTCACATTCACGGACTTACTTCTTTCTCTCTTATTATTTCATTCTGCACTTGCTCATTTTGCTTCTTCTAGCAAGCCACTCTGTCATGAAGATGAGCGTTATATGTTGTTGCAATTCAAGGAAAGCCTTATGATTAAGGAGAATGCCTCATCTTTCTATCAGGATGATCTATGTCATCCTAAGTCTAAATCGTGGATGTCAGAAGAAGGAGATGTTGATTGTTGCTCATGGGATGGTGTCGAGTGCAATGAAAAAACTGGCCATGTCACCAAGCTTGACCTCTCAAATAGCTGCCTGTATGGCACTATTAACTCTAGCAATACCCTTTTCCACCTTGTACACCTTAAGTGGCTTAATCTTGCTTATAATGACTTCAATTTCTCTGAAATCCCTTTTGCAATCAAGAACCTTTCGGAATTATCATACTTAAACCTCTCTGATTCTTCCTTTTCTGGTCACATACCATTTGAAATCCTTGAGCTCTCTAAGTTGGTGTCCCTTGATTTATCAAGAAGTCCAGATTTTCGCCCTTTTCAACTTGAAAAGCCAAGTCTGGAAAATCTACTTCAGAAGCTAGGTAACTTGAAAAAGCTTGATCTTGGTGGTGCGGAAATTGCTTCTTCGATGCCTCATAACTTGGTGAATCTATCTAATTCCTTGACATTTTTATCTCTGCAAAGTTGCTTTTTGCAAGGTAAATTTTCATTCTATTTTTTGTTTAACTTGTTATGCCATCTGACGTTGTGATGGATACTAATGATTTTCTTCTATTTTTCAGGAAAAATTCCATCTTCACTCGGTAACCTAACGAAACTCGTCCATTTAGACCTTTCAATGAATGAATTATTAGATAAGTTGCCTGCTTCTATTGGAAATCTAACTAAGCTCATCCATTTAGACCTTTCCCGTAATGAATTATCTGATAAGTTGCCTGCTTCTATTGGAAATCTAACTAAGCTCATCCATTTAGACCTTTCCCGTAATGAATTATCATACTTAAACTTCTCTGGTTCTTTCTTTTCTGGTTAGATACCCATTGAAATCCTTGAGCTCTCCAAGTTGGTGTCCCTTGATTTATCACGAAATTCAGATTTTCGCCATTTTCATCTTGAACTGATCCAAAAGCCAAGTCTAGAAAATCTATTTGAGAAGCTAGATAACCTGAAAAAGCTTGATCTAAGTGCCGTGGAAATTGCTTCTTCGATACCTCATAACTTGGTGAATCTATCTAATTCCTTGACATTTTTATCTCTGCAATTTTGCCTTTTGCGAGATAAATTCTCATTCTATTTTTTGTTTAACGTGTTATGCCATCTGAGTTGTGATGGATACTAATGATTTTCTTCTTTTTTTCAGGAAAAATTCCATCTTCAATCGGCAACCTAACGAAATTCGTCCATTTAGACCTTTCAATGAATGAATTATCAGATAAGTTGCCTGCTACCGCTGGAAATCTTGATTCTTTGGAAGTGCTTGACATTTCAAATAATGAATTTTCAAGCGAGCTACCTGCTTCCATTGGAAATCTTAATTTTTTAGATGACCTAGACCTTTCATCGAATGGATTCTCAGGTCAGTTGCCAGTAACTATTGGAAATCTTAGTTCTTTGAAACGATTGCACCTATCCTGGTGCACATTCTGGGGCAAACTTCCATCTTCACTAGGTAATCTTACCCAACTATGTTCATTAGCCCTTCCATTGAATAAGTTTGCGGGTGAATTACCTGCTTCCATTGGAAATATCGAGCTACTAGAAGATTTGAGAATTTGGGGCTGCAATTTCTCAGGTCAAATTCCTTTATCACTCAGTAATCTTACCCGGCTTTCTACGCTAGATCTTTCTTATAATAACTTTAGTGGCTCAATAGACCTGCATATGTTTCTCAGTAAACTAAAAGACTTGTCTGTTTTTTGTCTCTCATCAAAGAATTTATCATTGATTACCAAAACCACTATCAGTATCATTTCCAAGAAATTTATGTACGTAGGATTACGGTCATGCAACATTGCTGAGTTTCCGGTTTTCTTGAAAAACCAACATCAGTTGCTGACGCTTGAACTTTCCTCCAACAAAATAAAAGGTGAAGTACCTGGGTGAGTGTTGAACGTTAGTGTAGAGAGTTTTGATGAACCGAAGATAATGGTATTGAACCTTTCTTTCAACTTTTTAACCGGGTTTCATGATCAATATCCAATTATTCCTTCAGAGAGCAGCGGTATACTCTCTTTAGACCTTAGATCAAATAATTTTCAAGGACCACTCCCAGTTCCACCCATCCAGACCTTCAGCTATCTAGTTTCAAACAACAATCTAACGAGGGAAATTCCGGCATGGATATGCCAATTACATTAGCTTCTGGCTCTTGATTTGTCTTACAATAACTTAAGTGGTAATCTTCCTCAATGTTTGGGCAGTTTTAGTCCTGGACTCTGGATCTTACAACTAAGCGGGAATAAGTTTTCCGGAAGTATGCCTCAAACCTTTTGGAATGGATCTTTGAAAATGATAGATCTAAGCTACAATCTACTACAAGGAAGAATTCCGAGATCGTTGGCCAATTGTACAACGTTAGAATTTCTTAATCTTGGGAACAATCAAATCAATGATATTTTCCCCTCATGGCTAGGAACTCTTCCAAACTTACAGGTTCTAATTCTGAGAGCCAACGATTTACATGGTATAATTGGAAAAGCTAAGAGAGCTTGTGGGTTTCCCAAACTTCGAATTATTGATCTCTCCAACAATGAATTCGTAGGAAAGCTTCCATCAAATTTTTTCCAGTGTCTGAATGCCATGAAATTTGTCAATAAAAGTGAGCTGAGATATATGCAAGATATATTACCCAAAACTGTGGTAGCTGACAGTAATGACAATTTTGATTTTTATGATTACTCCCTCACATTGAGTAACAAGGGCTTAATGATGGCATATAGAAAAATATCCAACATCCTTGTGGCCATTACTCTCTCCGGCAACAAATTTGATGGAGAGATTCCAACATCTGTTGCCAATTTAAGGGGAGTTCAAAGCCTCAATCTTTCCCACAACAGTCTCCGGGGTCATATTCCATCCCAGTTAACCAACATAACCAGCTTAGAATCATTGGATCTCTCAAACAACAAGCTTTCAGGACAGATTCCTCAAAGTCTCATCGAGCTCACATTTCTTGGAATTTTTAATGTCTCCCACAACAATCTCACAGGTCCAATACCTCAGGGAAACCAATTTACTCTATTTGATAACAGTTCGTTCGATGGAAACTTGGGATTGTGTGGAAAACCTTTATCAAGAAAATGTGAGAACGATTCTAAGCCCAATGAAAATGAAGATGTTCCAGACTCGGAGTCTTCATTTGCATTGGATTGGAAAATAGCTTTGATTGGTTATTCGAGTGGACTTATTGTTGGAGTGATTCTTGGGCTTAACTTTAGCACTGGAATACAAGAATGGTTTGTGGAGAAAATACTGGGGAGGCGATCAAAAAGGAGGAGGAGAAAGCAGAGACGTAGAAGCAGAATGGAATAAAGTTTTCTTAATTTGTATTGTTGGAATAATTGTAGCCACAAATGGCTCTCAAGCTTAGATTACTATTTGATTTGTACTTCCACAGAAAATAATGTTGCTGCAGATGTCTTAGTGCTGCGGTGCAATAATTTTATCACAGGGCGGATTAGACTTCAACTGAGATGCAATCTTTCCAATCAATCTCTTTTAGTATTTTAGAATACTACACAAATTTATAACAGCTAAGTCTTTCTAATCAATCTCGTTTGCTCGTCGTAAAGTCTGTTATAGCATAGCATTAGCGATTGTTAAGCATACAAGTGTATTTTTTGGTCGCTCAAGAATGGTTGTAATGTCATAACTGCCTCTCCTTTCCCCTTGTCCACAACTTTAGAATTAGTTTTCATTCACGATATGCTTGAATATTGTGCAGATATATAACCACTTTATATTTTTCTTCTTATTAAAAGTCCTTTTATAAATATTAAAAAAATAACTCAAATCTTTGCAATGCGAACAAATGACAATAAGAAATATATATATCACCTCAGGAGATTTTACAATGTTTTTGATATTTACAAATGCACGCTTTATGTATTTTAAATTAATTATCACTGTTATATTTTAAACATATTGGATTGATAATCAATTTTTATTTTCCACTTACTAATTACGAATCAGCTTTACCTTGTCAAGTTCCCTTAAATTTCTTATATATATAAACTACTTTATATATCTTTAAGTATTATTAAAAAATTTTTATATAATTATTTCTTTATGTGAGGTGGCTTCTTCCGTTGGAGTAAAATTAATTCAGTGTTGACGTCACCAGAGAGATGGGGCAAAGCTTTACATTTGGAAAAAGCAAAAAGGAAAAATAATGAATGTTTGCTGTCACAATTCGTCAAGGACTCTTGCCTCCATTTTCTTATTCTAGAGGGTCCGGAAAGACTATACTCGTAGAAAATGCTTATAATTAATTTTTACCAAAAAATTATGTCTTTTGACTTGACTTGGCTACAGTCATTTGTAGAATACTTAAAGAATTGAGTTGACCAATAGTGCAATACAGTGTCTGCTCTGGCCTTTGATTTTGCAAAAGAGTTTAGCCCACCTCTCGCGTTCACTACTGAATTATTTATTAGATTCATAATTGTTTTTGTAATAATAAAACATGATAGTCAACAGCCAGAAGGCTTGAAGAATTCAATATATAAACTTTTTTAAATTAATAATAAATTCAAGTAATTTATATAAATTAATTTTAAATAACCGCCAACCATGTTAAAAAAATATAACAAACGATATCCATACATGCTACTATATATAATTACATAATTGTATTAACATTAGTTTTTCAAGTTTTTTTAAGAAATAATTTTTTAATTAAAATGGTATAAAACTATAATTTTTAAATTTTACCTCTCCCGTAACACTTAAACTCGTGAAAAAGTTAAGCCACGTACAACAAGTTTAATATTAGAAAAAATTATTATTAATAGAATTTATCATGGAAACCAAAATATATAATGACTATCGAATCATCAATTACAATACACGTATAGTAAAAAATTTGCCATTTCGTTAACGTAATTAATTAAAACAGTTGGTTTCCTGAATTAAATTTGTAGCCCCGTGTCCTACAAGCATGACTAAATTTTTTTTATTGACTTAACTTATTCCACACATTTCTCTTCACCTTTTAAATCTCAAATCTAAATAATTAATTTTGCTACAGTATGTAGCCTAAGAAGACTGAAGGACTTGACTAGCTATAACTTGATTCGCACTCAGTGAGTAGAAAATAAAAATGGATTAGCCATGTACTTATAATTATTGAAAGCATTGCAAAATCTCTAAGGTCATATATGATTTCTTATTATTATTTGTTTGCATTGCAAAGAGATTTGAATTATCTTTATAATAGTTACAAAAGAATTTTTTAATAAAAATATTATAGTAAAATATAAGGTGGTTAGTACTTTCTCATTATTTATTGTGGGCAATAAAATGAAAAGGTTGTAACCCATTTCTCATGTTCAATGTCGAAATTAATAAGGTTAATAGAAAGTATTGCACAACATTCAAACGTGTCGTGAACGAAAATTAATCCTAAAGTTCTGACAATGAAATCGGTGGACAAATTAAGGTAAAAGGAAAGGCGGCTTGGGAACACTACTCTTATTGAACGACCAATAACATACTTGTATGAATTGACGATTGCTATCCTATACCAAAACAAACAGTAAATGTAAAATAGACTAGCATTGGCAGGACCATAAAGACTGGAAGCATAAGTAAGCTCTCGGCATGGTAAAATGTCTATGAAGCAATCGAAATTCTCACATGTCTCGTTCGTCCAAAAAAGTTATACCGATCTTTTTTAAGAAATTATGGGTTTATCATTACGCTTTTACTTGTACAATTTTATTAATTTCGTTAGGTTGTACTTGTACCTAGGGTTTGAGTTGTTGGTACAAGTAGTGGTTTGTTGTTATTTCAAAGTTGTGGTTCGTTACTTGCGACGAGGTAAGTTTGTTGCTACAATTTCTGTATTAATTGTATTAGATTTGGACTCTTTTCAAGTGTATGTGTTTGAAACTTTCGAAGTAAGGGTGTTCAATGGAGAAAATATTGGGAGTTTCTTGTTTGCCTTCTGGAATATTTGATTTTTATATGTTTGCGTTACAATTTGATGTGCTTGTCATCGATTTGATTGCATGCATATTGAATATCACAATGTTAGCATAAAAAATTGTGTGTGCTATTTTAATACGGTTTTTACGTGCTAATTGTGTTTTAATGAACTGTGATCTCTGTTTTGTTTCATCACATGTCATGTTGGCTTTAGTAAGCTGTGGTCCTTGTTTTGTTTCATCACATGTCATGTTGGCTTTAGTAAGCTGTGGTCCTTGTTTTGTTTCATCACATTTCATTTGTATAAAGTTAATTAAAGCATGAAACACCAACCAAACTTTGTGGTGGGATTCTACTCTTTTATGTTTGCACGGTAGGTGAAATTATACACGGAGTGAGTTTGAATGAATAAAAAGAGTTAATTAAAATAGCAGCCAAAATGGACTATAAATAAAATGAAAATAACAACATGCATGGTTAGGCCTAAAAATAGTCCGCGATCTTTACCGGTATACTATAGACAATTCTGAAAAGCAAGAACTGGATTACAAACCCAGACACACACCTTTGGAAAACTCAAGCCACTTGGTAATAAATACTTAGAATTGAGTGGTTTTCTGTAAATCCATATATCTATGATTTTTGGGTACAAGTTTGTCGGGCTGATTTCAAGGCCATCTTTGACTTGTAGACAGACGAACCAAATAAAGATACGAGAATTTATATCAATTAGTAAGCCGGTGAACAACCCATTAACCTCATATATCTGAGCAACAATAAAAAAACAGTGGATAAGAAATAAGCTATCGTACATTAAGGCAAATAAAGAATTCCATATAAAAAAAATTTGCGTAGAATAATTCTTAATTGTAATTATAAAAATAAAAACTGAAAACAAAAAGCTATAGGAGATACATGTAATTAATGGTACTGAGATGCAACAGCGAATGATAACAATAAAAAAAAGTAATTAGTGATATACATGTTACTTTTTATATTGGGCAGTCTTTGGTTTTTTACTTTTTATTTTTTTTTATATAAATGATATATGTGAGTAGTATACATAATATTACTTGCTGTTAACTTAGATTTTATAACGAAGGGCTTGATATTTGGTTTATGTGTGGTGCTTCTTCTATTTGATAATAGTTCGTTTGATGGAAACTTGGGATTGTGTGGAAAACCTTTATCAAGAAAATGTGAGAATGATTCTAAGCCGAACGAAAATGAAGATGTTCCAGACTCGAAGTCTTCATTTGCATTGGATTGGAAAATAGCTCTGATCGGTTATTCGAGTGGACATATTGTTGGAGTGATTCTTGGTCTTAACTTCAGCACTGGAATACAAGAATGGTTTGTGGAGAAAATACTGGGGAGGCTATCAAAAAGGAGGAGAAAGCAGAGACGTAGAAGTGGATAAAGTTTTCTTAATTGGTATTGTTGGAATAATTGCAGCCACAAAATGGCTCCCATGCTTAGATTACTGTTTGAGTTGTACTTCCACAGAAAATAACGTTGCTGCAAATGTCTTAGGGCTGTGGTGTAATGATTTCATCACAGTGCGGATTAGCCCTCAATTGAGATGCAGTCTTTTTCTCTTGATTTTTGTGTTACAGATTTTCTTATTTTTATGAATTTTGACTTCATCACCTTTGAATTCCATGCCTTAATCCTTTAGTAGAATCCTTTTTATTATATATATATATATATTAAGAGGTAAATTACGTTGATTATTTTAGTTTATATTAATAAAAATTATGATATTCATAAAAATTTTACTCCAAGGTTTCTATTTAATTTTCTTGTTACAATTATTAACAGCGAATTATATTGTTTAACTATTTTAATTAAAAAATTATTTCTTAAGTATCACTATCATATGAGATGAAAGACTTTTAGACTTTCAAAAAATATTTGCAAAAAAATGAGTAGTATTGTCTTCACATTATTATGGCAATTATAAAATGTTAAAGAAATTAAATTACACTGAAAGTAGGATAATAATTGAGAAGTGCTTTTTGCGCATATTCTTCTTCACACTATTATCTTGTTTTATTCTGTAAATTACTGTAGATAAGTCTTTCTTGTCAAGTCTTTTTGGTCGTCCGAATGCTAGTATTCCTTTCACATTTGTAGTGCGTCACAGCACAGAATAACAATTGTTAATCACACAAGTGTATTATTTGGTCGTGCAATAATGGTAGTATTTTCATAGCTGCCTCTCCTTTCTCTTTGCTCACAACTTTAAAATTAATTTTTATTCACGACACGCTTGAATACTGTACAGATATATAACTTCATCAAGCCAATTACTTCAGCATTGGGCGTGAGATATGCGCTATACCCTTTTCATTTTATTGCCCCACAATTAATAATTAATGAGAGAATTAACCACCTTATATTTTTCTATAATATTTTTATTAAAATTCCGTTTTATAAATAGTAAAAAAAAACTCAAATCTATGCAATTCAAACAAATAATAATATCACCTCAAGAGATTTTACAATGTTATCAATAATTATAAACACATGCTTTATATATTTTGAATTAATCATCACTATTATATTTCAAACACGTTGGATTGCTAATCCAATTTCATTTTTTACTTACTAATTGTAATCTGCTGTAGCTGGTCAAGTTAATTTAAATTTTTTATAATCTATATTCTTTTTACATAAATATATATAAACTTTATATATCTTTTAATATTATTACCAAATTTTTTATGTAATGATTTCTTTGGGTGAGTTGGCAACTTCCGTTAAAAGTAAAATTAATTCAATATCAGCGTTAGAGATGGGGCAAAGTTTTATCTCTATTGCTACAGTAAAGTATTTTCATTCTATTGCCTCATAAATAATAATGAGAAATATATTAACCACATTATATTTTGTATGATATTTTTTAAAATAAATGTCTATTAAGATATTATTCAAATGTTTTCGTATGATGTTTAGTAATTTTGTTGCTACAATTTCTATATTATTATGTGAATAATTTTCAATAATTATAAATACAAAATTTACTCATGCTTATGGGACACGGGCTCCAAATTCATGAACCCAATCAAATCACATGTAACGGGAAGAGTAAATGGAAAAGTTATCAAAACTTTTGCTGCAACAATTCATCGAAGACTCTTCCTCCATTTTTTTGTTCTAGAGGGTCAGGAATGACTTGACGAACAATAAAAAATGTCTATAATTAATTTTTACCAAGAAATTATGTCTCTTGACTTCACTTGGCTACAGTATTTTGTGGAAGACTTGATCAATTGACTTTAGTAACAATGTAATAGAATGTCTGCCAATTGCTCTGCTATTTGATTTTGCAATAAGGAAAAAGGATTTGCTCATCTCTCGCGTTCACTATTGAATTATTTATTGGATTCAAAAAATAAAAATAAAAATAGATTAGCAATCCAACATGTTTGAAATATAACAATGCTAATTTAAAATATATAAATCATGTATTTATAATTATTGAAAGCATTGCAAAATCTCTAAGGTGATATATGATTTCTTATTATTATTTATTTGCATTGCAAAGAGATTTGAGTTTTTTTTTTTAATATTTACAAAAAGATTTTTTAATAAAAAATATTATAGTAAAATATAAGGTGGTTAGCACTTTTTCCTTGTTAATTGTGGGCAATAAAATGAAAAGGTTGTAGCCCATTTCTCACGTTCAACGCTGAAATTAATGAGCATAATAGAAAGTATATGCACAATATTCAAGCGTGTCGTGAACGAAAATTAGTGAAATGAATGTTAATTATCAATGAGTAATAGTAAATTGTAATTTATATACCTGTATCAGACAAATGCCTGATTTGATATACAATTCCAGTACATAAAGATTTTTATGATTTCTGAATTTAAAAATCAATTATATATTTTTTTTATATAATAGTCTGAGAAAAATATTTCACATTATTTTCTTTTCTTTTTTTGCTTATATTTTTGCGAGTGTGAAGCAGAGTCCCTAAATCATGGTAAGAAGACGTGCAGGACTTGAATTAGCAAATGTAATGAAATGAATGCTAATTACGGTCAATTATTAGTCAATTTTAAAACAAATGTATATTAATTGAATGTTTGACTATTTAATTTTCAAGTTACCATCACGAGCTAATTAGTTTTATAATTTTGAAAAAAAGGTTCCGTGCAAATTGCCTATAAAAGCAAGAACAAAATCTACTCACCTTGTTCATCTGAGTCTGAGTCAGACAGCCTAATTTATTTTCTAAGACATTATGGGTTTATCCTCATGTTTCTTCACATTCACGCACTTATTTCTTTCTCTCTTATTATTTCATTCTGCACTTGCTCATTTTGCTTCTTCTAACAAGCCACTCTGTCATGAAGATGAGCGTTATATGTTGTTGCAATTCAAGGAAAGCCTTATGATTAAGGAGAATGCCTCATCTTTCTATCAAGATGATCTATGTCGTCCTAAGTCTAAATCATGGATGTCAGAAGAAGGAGATGTTGATTGTTGCTCATGGGATGGTGTCGAGTGCAATGAAAAAACTGGCCATGTCACCAAGCTTGACCTCTCAAATAGCTGCCTCTATGGCACTATTAACTCTAGCAATACCCTTTTCCACCTTGTACACCTTAAGTGGCTTAATCTTGCTTATAATGACTTCAATTTCTCTGAAATCCCTTTTGCAATCAAGAACCTTTCGGAATTATCATACTTAAACCTCTCTGATTCTTCCTTTTCTGGTCACATACCATTTGAAATCCTTGAGCTCTCTAAGTTGGTGTCCCTTGATTTATCAAGAAGTCCAGATTTTCGCCCTTTTCAACTTGAAAAGCCAAGTCTGGAAAATCTACTTCAGAAGCTAGGTAACTTGAAAAAGCTTGATCTTGGTGGTGCGGAAATTGCTTCTTCGATGCCTCATAACTTGGTGAATCTATCTAATTCCTTGACATTTTTATCTCTGCAAAGTTGCTTTTTGCAAGGTAAATTTTCATTCTATTTTTTGTTTAACTTGTTATGCCATCTGACGTTGTGATGGATACTAATGATTTTCTTCTATTTTTCAGGAAAAATTCCATCTTCACTCGGTAACCTAACGAAACTCGTCCATTTAGACATTTCAATGAATGAATTATCAGATAAGTTGCCTGCTTCTATTGGAAATCTAACTAAGCTCATCCATTTAGACCTTTCCCGTAATGAATTATCTGATAAGTTGCCTGCTTCTATTGGAAATCTAACTAAGCTCATCCATTTAGACCTTTCCAGTAATGAATTATCTGATAAGTTGCCTGCTACCGTTGGAAATCTTGATTCTTTGGAAGTGCTTGACCTTTCAAATAACGAATTTTCAAGCGAGCTACCTGCTGCCATTGGCAATCTTAATTTTTTAGATGACCTAGAACTTTCATCGAATGGATTTTCAGGTCGGTTGCCTGCAACTATTGGAAATCTTAGTTCTTTGAAACGATTGGGCCTATCTCAGTGCACTTTCTGGGGCAAACTTCCACCTTCACTAGGTAATCTTACCCAACTACGTTCGTTGGTCCTTCCATTGAATAAGTTTGCAGGTGAATTACCTGCTTCCATTGGAAATATCGAGCTACTAGAAGACTTGATTATTTGGGGATGCAATTTCTCAGGTCACATTCCGTTATCACTCAGTAATCTTACCCGGCTTTCTACGCTAGATCTTTCTTATAATAACTTCAGTGGCACAATGGACCTGCATATGTTTCTCAGTAAACTAAAAGACTTGTCTGTTTTATATCTCTCATCAAACAATTTATCATTGATTACCAAAACCACTATCAATACCATTTCCAAGAAATTTATGGACGTAGGATTACGGTCATGCAACATTGCTGAGTTTCCGGGTTTCTTGAAAAACCAACATCAGTTGCTGATGCTTGACCTTTCCTCCAACAAAATAAAAGGTGAAGTACCTGGGTGGGTGTTGAGCGTAAGTGTAGAGAGTCTTTATGCACAGAATCTAATAGTGTGGAACCTTTCTTTCAACTTTTTAACCGGGTTTCACGATCAATATCCAATTGTTCCTTCAAAAAGCGGAGGTGTACTCACTTTAGACCTTAGATCAAATAATTTGCAAGGACCACTCCCAGTTCCACCCATCCAGACCTTCAACTATCTAGTTTCGAACAACAATCTAATGGGGGAAATTCCGACATGGACGTGCAAATTAGATATGCTTCTGGCTCTTGATTTGTCTTACAATAACTTAAGTGGTAATCTTCCTCAATGTTTGGGCAGTTTTAGTCCTGGACTCTTGATCCTACAACTAAGCCGGAATAAGTTTTCTGGAAGTATTCCTCAAACCTTTTTGCATGGATCTTTGAAAATGATTGATCTAAGCTACAATCTACTGCAAGGAAGAATTCCGAGATCGTTGGCCAATTGTACAACGTTAGAATTTCTTAATCTTGGGAACAATCAAATCAATGATATTTTCCCCTCGTGGCTGGGAACTCTTCCAAACTTACAGGTTCTAATTCTGAGAGCCAACAATTTACATGGTATAATTGGAAAACCTAAGAGAGCTTGTGGGTTTCCCAAACTTCGAATTATTGATCTCTCCAACAATGAATTCGTAGGAAAGCTTCCATCAAATTTTTTCCAGTGTCTGAATGCCATGAAATTTGTCAATAAAAGTGAGCTGAGATATATGCAAGATATATTACCCAAAACTGTGGTAGCTGACAGTAATGACAATTTTGATTTTTATGATTACTCCCTCACATTGAGTAACAAGGGCTTAATGATGGCATATAGAAAAATCTCCAACATCCTTGTGGCCATTACTCTCTCCGGCAACAAATTTGATGGAGAGATTCCAACATCTGTTGCCAATTTAAGGGAAGTTCAAAGCCTCAATCTTTCCCACAACAGTCTCCGGGGTCATATTCCATCCCAGTTAACCAACATAACCAGCTTAGAATCATTGGATCTCTCAAACAACAAGCTTTCAGGACAGATTCCTCAAAGTCTCATCGAGCTCACATTTCTTGGAATTTTTAATGTCTCCCACAACAATCTCACAGGTCCAATACCTCAGGGAAACCAATTTACTCTATTTGATAACAGTTCGTTTGATGGAAACTTGGGATTGTGTGGAAAACCTTTATCAAGAAAATGTGAGAACGATTCTAAGCCCAACGAAAATGAAGATGTTCCAGACTCGGAGTCGTCATTTGCATTGGATTGGAAAATAGCTCTGATTGGTTATTCGAGTGGACTTATTGTTGGAGTGATTCTTGGGCTTAACTTCAGCACTGGAATACAAGAATGGTTTGTGGAGAAAATACTGGGGAGGCGATCAAAAAGGAGGAGGAGCAAGCAGAGACGTAGAAGCAGAATGGAATGAAGTTTTCTTAATTTGTATTGTTGGAATAATTGCAGCCACAAAATGGCTCTCAAGCTTAGATTACTATTTGATTTGTACTTCCACAGAAAATAATGTTGCTGCAGATGTCTTAGTGCTGCGGTGTAATGATTTTATCACAAGCCGGATTAGACCTCAACTGAGATGCAGTCTTTCTAATCAATCTTTTTTAGTGTTTTAGAACAAATTTATAACAGCTAAGTCTTTCTAATCAATCTTTTTTGGTCGTCCTAATTCTATTCCCTTCATTTGCAGTCTGTTATAGCATAGCATTAGCGATCGTTAATCATACAAGTGTATGTTTTGGTCGTTCAAGAATGGTATTAATGTCATAGCTGCCTCTCCTTTCTTCTTGTCCACAACTTTAGAATTAGTTTTCATTCACGACATGCTTGAATATTGTGCAGATATATAACCACTTTATATTTTTCTTTATTAGAAGTCCTTTTATAAATATTAAAAAATAGCTCAAATCTCTGCAATGCGAACAAATGATAATAAGAAATATATATATATCACCTTAGTAGATTTTTACAATGTTTTCGATAATTACAAATGCACGCTTTATATATTTTAAATTAATTATCACTGTTATATTTTAAACATGTTGGATTGATAATCCATTTTTATTTTCCACTTATTAATTGCGAAGCAGCTTTACCTTATCAAGTTCCCTTAAATTTCTTATATATAGAAACTACTTTATATATCTTTTAGCATTATTGAAAATTTTTCATATAATTATTTCTTTATGTGAGGTGGCTCCTTTTGTTAGAGTAAAATTAATTCAGTATTGATGTCACCAGAGAGATGAGGCAAAGCTTTATCTCTATTGCTATAGTAAAGTGTTTGCATTCTATTGCACCAAAAATAACAATGAGAAATATTGTAATCCTGTTATATTTTGTATATTATATTTTTTTTTAAAATATTTATCTATTAAGATATTATGCAAATGTTTTCATATCATATATAGTAATTTTGTTGTTATAATTTCTATATTATTATGTCAATAATTTGGAATAATTATAAATACAAAATTTTGTCATGCTTATGAGACACGGGCTCCAAATTTATGAACCCAATCAAATCATATGTAATGGGAAAGGTAAATAGAAAAGAATATCCAATTCGAAGTAAAAAGCTTTACATTTGGAAAAAGAAAAAAGGAAAAATAATGAATGTTTGCTTGCTGTCACAATTCGTCAAGGACTCTTGCCTCCAACTTCTTATTCTAGAGGGTCCGGAAAGACTAGACTCGTAGAAAATGCTTATAATTAATTTTTACCAAAAAATTATGTCTCTTGACTTCACTTGGCTACAGTATTTTGTATAATACTTAAAGAATTGAGTTGACTAATAATGCAATAGAGTGTCTGCTCTGCCCTTTGATTTTGCAAAAAGGTTTAGCCCATCTCTTGCGTTCACCACTGAATTATTTATTAGATTCATAATTGTTTTGTAATAATACAACATAATAGTCAACAGCTAGAAGGCTTGAAGAATTCAATATATAAACTTTTTTAAATTAATAATAAATTCAAGTAATTTATATAAATTAATTTTAAATAACCACCAACCATGTTAAAAAAATATAACAAACGATATCCATACATGCTACTATATATAATTACATAATTGTATTAACATTAGTTTTTCAAGTGTTTTTCTTTAATTAAAATGGTATAAAAACTATAATTCTTAAATTTTACCTCTCCCGTTATCACTTAAACTCATGAAAAAGTTAAGCCCCATACAACAAGTTTAATATTAGAAAAAATTATTATTAATAGAATTTATCATAGAAACCAAAATATATATTGATTATCGAATCATTAATTTCAATACATATAAAGTACAAATTTTCCATTTCGTTAACGTAGTTAATTAAAACAGTTTGTTTCAGGAATTAAGTTTGTAGCCCCGTGTCCTACAAGCATTCCTAAATTTTTTTAATTGACTTAAACTATTCCGCACATTTGTCTTTCACCTTTTAAATCTCAAATCTAAATAATTAATTTTGCTACAGTATGCAGCCTAAGAAGACCGAAAGACTTGACTAGCTATAACTTGATTCGCAATCAGTGAGTAGAAAATAAAAATGGATTAGCCATGTACTTATAATTATTGAAAGCATTGCAAAATCTCTAAGGTGATATATGATTTCTTATTATTATTTGTTGCGTTGCAAAGAGATTTGAATTATCTTTTATAATATTTACAAAAGAATTTTTTAATAAAAATATTATAGTAGTAAAATATAGGCGGTTAGTACTTTCTCATTATTTATTGTGGGCAATAAAATGAAAATGTTGTAACCCATTTCTCACGTTCAATGTCGAAATTAATAAGGTTAATAGAAAGTATTGCACAATATTCAAACGTGTCGTGAACGAAAATTAATCCTAAAGTTCTGACAATGAAATCGGTGGACGAATTGAGGTAAAAGGAAAGGCGGCTTGGGAATACTACTCTTATTGAACGACCAATAACATACTTGTATGAATTGACGATTGCTATCCTATACCAAAACAAACAGTAAATGTAAAATAGACTAGCTTTGGCAGGACCATAAAGACTGGAAGCATAAGTAAGCTCTCAGCATGGTAAAATGTCTATGAAGCAATCGAAATTCTCACATGTCTCGTTCGTCCAAAAAAGTTATACCGATCTTTTTTAAGAAATTATGGGTTTATCATTACGCTTCTTTACCGAACTTGTCGTCTTGCATGGATTACTTGTACAATTTTATTAATTTCGTTAGGTTGTACTTGTACCTAGGGGTTTGAGTTGTTGGTACAAGTAGTGGTTTGTTGTTATTTCAAAGTAGTGGTTCGTTACTTGCGACGAGGTAAGTTTGTTGCTACAATGTCTGTATTAGTTGTATTAGATTTGGACTGTTTTCAAGTGTATGTGGTTGAAACTTTCGAAGTAAGGGTGTTCAATGGAGAAAATACTGGGAGTTTCTTGTTTGCCTTCTGGAATATTTGATTTTTATATGTTTGCGTTACAATTTGATGTGCTTGTCATCGATTTGATTGCATGCATATTGAATGTCACAATGTTGGCATAAAAAATTGTGTGTGTACTATTTTAATATGCTTTTTACATATTAGTTGCGGTTTAATCATGAGCTGTGATCTCTGTTTTGTTTCATCCCATGTCATGTTGGCTTTAATAAGCTGTGGTCCTTGTTTTGTTTCATCACATTTCATTTGTATAAAGTTAATTAAAGCATGAAACACCAACCAAACTTTGTGGTGGGATTCTACTCTTTTATGTTTGCACGGTAGGTGAAATTATACACGGAGTGAGTTTGAATGAATAAAAAGAGTTAATTAAAATAGCAGCCAAAATGGACTATAAATAAAATGAAAATAACAACATGCATGGTTAGGCCTAAAAATAGTCCGCGATCTTTACCGGTATACTATAGACAATTCTGAAAAGCAAGAACTGGATTACAAACCCAGACACACCTTTGGAAAACTCAAGCCACTTGGTAATAAATACTTAGAATTGAGTGGTTTTCTGTAAATCCATATATCTATGATTTTTGGGTACAAGTTTGTCGGGCTGATTTCAAGGCCATCTTTGACTTGTAGACAGACGAACCAAATAAAGATACGAGAATTTATATCAATTAGTAAGCCGGTGAACAACCCATTAACCTCATATATCTGAGCAACAATAAAAAACAGTGGATAAGAAATAAGCTATCGTACATTAAGGCAAATAAAGAATTCCATATAAAAAAAATTTGCGTAGAATAATTCTTAATTGTAATTATAAAAATAAAAACTGAAAACAAAAAGCTATAGGAGATACATGTAATTAATGGTACTGAGATGCAACAGCGAATGATAACAATAAAAAAAAGTAATTAGTGATATACATGTTACTTTTTATATTGGGCAGTCTTTGGTTTTTTACTTTTTATTTTTTTTTATATAAATGATATATTTGAGTAGTATATATAATATTAATTGCTGTTAACTTAGATTTTATAACGAAGTGCTTGATATTTGGTTTATGTGTGGTGCTTCTTCTATTTGATAATAGTTCGTTTGATGGAAACTTGGGATTGTGTGGAAAACCTTTATCAAGAAAATGTGAGAATGATTCTTAAGCCCAACGAAAATGAAGATGTTCCAGACTCGAAGTCTTCGTTTGCATTGGATTGGAAAATAGCTCTGATCCGTT
This sequence comes from Azadirachta indica, assembly GCA_022749755.1. NCBI lineage: Eukaryota > Viridiplantae > Streptophyta > Magnoliopsida > Sapindales > Meliaceae > Azadirachta > Azadirachta indica. The sequence continues at coordinate 3,482,454 of CM040444.1, read as the reverse complement.
ATTCGAGTGGACTTATTGTTGGAGTGATTCTTGGACTTAACTTCAGCACTGGAATACAAGAATGGTTTGTGGAGAAAATACTGGGTAGGCGATCAAAAAGGAGGAGGAGAAAGCAGAGACGTAGAAGCAGAATGGAATAAAGTTTTCTTTGTATTGTTAGATGTAGAAGCAGAATGGAATAATGTTCTCTTTGTATTGTTAGATGTAGAAGCAGAATGGAATAATGTTCTCTTTGTATTGTTGGAATAATCGAAGCCACAGAATAGCTCTCATGCTTAGATTACTGTTTGAGCTGTGCTTCCCCAGAAAATACTGTTGCTGCAAATGTCCTAGGGCTCCGGTGTAATGATTTCATCATCGGGCGGATTAGCCCTGAACTGAGATGCAGTCTTTTCCTCTTGCGTTTTGAGTTAAAGATTTTCTTATTTTATGAATTTCTACTCCATTACCTTTGAATTCCATGCCTTAATCCTTTAGTTGAATCTTTTTTTATTTTATATATATATATATATATTAAGAGGTAAATTACGTTGATTATTTTAGTTTATATTAATAAAAAAAAATATGATATTCATAAAAATTTTACTCCAAGGTTTCTATTTAATTTTCTTGTTACAATTATTAACAGCGAATTATATTGTTTAACTATTTTAATTAAAAAATTATTTCTTAAGTATCACTATCATATGAGATGAAAGACTTTTAGACTTTCAAAAAATATTTGCAAAAAAATGAGTAGTATTGTCTTCACATTATTATGGTAATTATAAAATATTAAAGAAATTAAATTACACTGAAAGTAGGATAATAATTGAGAAGTGCTTTTTGCGCATATTCTTCTTCACACTATTATCTTGTTTTATTCTGTAAATTACTGTAGATAAGTCTTTCTTGTCAAGTCTTTTTGGTCGTCCGAATGCTAGTATTCCTTTCACATTTGTAGTGCGTCACAGCACAGAATAACAATTGTTAATCACACAAGTGTATTTTTGGTCGTGCAATAATGGTAGTATTTTCATAGCTGCCTCTCCTTTCTCTTTGCTCACAACTTTAAAATTAATTTTTATTCACGACACGCTTAAATACTGTACAGATATATAACTTCATCAAGCCAATTACTTCAGCATTGGGCGTGAGATATGCGCTATACCCTTTTCATTTTATTGCCCCACAATTAATAATTAATGAGAGAATTAACCACCTTATATTTTTCTATAATATTTTTATTAAAATCCGTTTTATAAATAGTAAAAAAATAACTCAAATCTATGCAATTCAAACAAATAATAATATCACCTCCAGAGATTTTACAATGTTATCAATAATCATAAACACATGCTTTATATATTTTGAATTAATCATCACTATTATATTTCAAACACGTTGGATTGCTAATCCAATTTCATTTTTTACTTACTAATTGTAATCAGCTGTAGCTGGTCAAGTTACTTTAAATTTTTTATAAATTATATTCTTTTTACATAAATATATATAAACTTTATATATCTTTTAATATTATTACCAAATTTTTTATGTAATGATTTCTTTGGGTGAGTTGGCAACTTCCGTTAGAGTAAAATTAATTCAATATTAGCGTTAGAGATGGGGCAAAGTTTTATCTCTATTGCTACAGTAAAGTCTTTTCATTCTATTGCCTCACAAATAATAATGAGAAATATATTAACCACATTATATTTTGTATGATATTTTTTAAAATAAATGTCTATTAAGATATTATTCAAATGTTTTCGTATGATGTTTAGTAATTTTGTTGCTACAATTTCTATATTATTATGTGAATAATTTTCAATAATTATAAATACAAAATTTACTCATGCTTATGGGACACGGACTCCAAATTCATGAACCCAATCAAGTCATATGTAACGGGAAGAGTAAATGGAAAAGGTATCGAAATTTTTGCTGTAACAATTCATCGAGGACTCTTCCTCCATTTTTTTGTTCTAGAGGGTCAGGAATGACTTGACGAACAATAAAAAATGTCTATAATTAATTTTTACCAAGAAATTATGTCTTTTGACTTGACTTGACTGGGCTACAGTAATTTGTGGAAGACTTAAACAATTGACTTTAGTAACAATGTAATAGAATGTCTGCCGATTGCTCTGCTATTTGATTTTGCAAAAAGGATTAGCCCATCTCTCGCGTTCACTGTTGAATTATTTATTCGATTCGTAAAATAAAAATAAAAATAGATTAGCAATCCAACATGTTTGAAATATAACAATGCTAATTTAAAATATATAAATCATGTATTTATAATTATTGAAAGCATTGCAAAATCTCTAAGGTGATATATGATTTCTTATTATTATTTGTTTGCATTGCAAAGAGATTTGAGCTTTTTTTTAATATTTACAAAAATATTTTTTAATAAAAAATATTATAGTAAAATTTAAGGTGGTTAGCACTTTCTCCTTGTTAATTGTGGGCAACAAAATGAAAAGGCTGTAGCCCATTTCTCACGTTCATGCTGAAATTGATGAGCATAATAGAAAGTATATGCACAATATTCAACCGTGTCGTGAACGAAAACTAATGAAATGAATGTTAATTATCAATGAGTAATAGTAAATTGTAATTTATCTACTTGTATCAGATAAATGCCTGATTTGATATACAATTCCAGTACATAAAGATTTTTATGATTTGTGAATTTAAAAATAAATTTTTTTTTTTTTATAAATAGCATAATAATCTGAGGAAAATATTTCACATTATTTTCTTTTTTTTTTTTTTGCATATATTTTTGCGAGTGTGAAACAAAGTCCCTAAATCATGGTAAGAAGACGTGCAGGACTCGAATTAGCAAATGTAATGAAATGAATGCTAATTACGATCAATTATTAGTCAATTTTAAAACAACTGTATATTAATTGAATGTTTGACTATTTAATTTTAAAGTTACTATCATCACTAATTTAGTTTTATAATTTTGAAAAGAAAAGGTTCCCTGCAAATTGCCTATAAAAGCAGAACAAAATTTACTCACCTTGTCCATCTGCGTCAGAGTCAGACAGCCTAATTTATTTTCTAAGACATTATGCGTTTATTCTCATGTTTCTTCATATTCACGCACTCACTTCTTTCTCTCTTATTATTTCATTCCGCACTCGCTCATTTTGCTTCTTCTAACAAGCCACTCTGTCATCAAGATGAGCGTTCTATGTTGTTGCAATTCAAGGAAAGCCTTATGATTAATGAGAATGCCTCATCTTTCTATCAGGATGATCTATGTCATCCAAAGTCTAAATCATGGATGTCAGAAGAAGGAGATGTTGATTGTTGCTCATGGGATGGTGTCGAGTGCAGTGAAAAAACTGGCCATGTCACCAAGCTTGACCTCTCAAATAGCTGCCTCCATGGCACTATTAACTCTAGCAATACCCTTTTCCACCTTGTACACCTTAAGTGGCTTAATCTTGCTTATAATGACTTCAATTTCTCTGAAATCCCTTTTGCAATCAAGAACCTTTCGGAATTATCATACTTAAACCTCTCTGATTCTTCCTTTTCTGGTCACATACCATTTGAAATCCTTGAGCTCTCTAAGTTGGTGTCCCTTGATTTATCTGTTAATCTTTTTCCCCATTTTCAACTCCAAAAGCCAAGTCTGGAAAATCTACTTGAGAAACTAGGTAACCTGAAAAAGCTTGATCTTAGTGGCGTGGGAATTGCTTCTTCTATACCTCATAACTTGGTGAATCCATCTAATTCTTTGACATTTTTATCTCTACGTAATTGTCTTTTGCGAGGTAAATTCTCATTTTATTTTTTGTTTAATATGTTATACCATCTGAGCGTTGTAATGGATACTAATGATTTTCTTCTATTTTTCAGGAAAAATTCCATCTTCGCTTGGTAACCTAACAAAGCTAGTCCATGTAGACCTTTCATTTAATGAATTATCAGATAAGTTGCCAGGTTCTATTGGTAATCTAACTAAGCTCATCCATTTAGACCTTTCCTTTAATGAATTATCCGATAAGTTGCCTGCTACCGTTGGAAATCTTGAATCTTTAGAAGGGCTTTACCTTTCATTTAATAAATTTTCGAGCGAGCTACCTGCTTCCATTGGAAATATTAACTTTATAGATGAACTATACCTTTCATCAAATGAATTTTCAGGTGAGTTGCCTGCAACTATTGGAAATCTCAGTTCTTTAAAACGATTGAGCCTATCCGGGTGCACTTTCTGGGGCAAACTTCCGCCTTCACTGGGTAATCTTACCCAACTACGTTCGTTGGCCCTTTCTTTTAATAACTTTGCAGGTGAATTGCCTGTTTCCATTGGAAACATTGAGCCACTAGAAGCGTTGAGTGTCCGTGGCTGCAACTTCTCAGGTCGAATTCCATTATCACTGAGTAATCTTACCCGGCTTGCCCAGCTAGATCTTTCTCAAAATAACTTTAGTGGCACAATGGAGCTGGATATATTTCTTAGTAAACTAAAAAACTTGTTTATTTTAAGTCTTTCATCAAACAAGTTATCATTGCTTACCAAAACCACTGTTAATACCACTTCCAAGGAACTTTCGACCGTAGGACTACGGTCATGCAACATTACTGAGTTTCCAGGTTTCTTGAAAAACCAGCATCAGTTGCTGATGCTTGACCTTTCCTCCAACAGAATAAAAGGCAAAGTACCTCGGTGGGTAATGAACAGAAGTGTCGAGAGTTTAGCCTTATTGAACCTTTCTTTCAACTTTTTAACCGGGTTTCATGATCAATATCCAACTGTTCCTTCGAGGAGCGGCTATGCATTCACTTTAGACCTTAGATCTAATAATCTGCAAGGACTACTCCCAGTTCCACGCGCCGAAACCTTAAGCTATCTTGTTTCAAACAACAGTCTGACAGGAGAAATTCCAACATGGATATGCAAATTAAATAGTCTTGAGGCTCTTGATTTGTCTTACAATAACTTAAGTGGTAATCTTCCTCAATGTTTGGGTAGTTTTAGTCCTGGACTCGGGATCTTACAACTAAGCAGGAATAAATTTTCCGGAAGTATTCCTCAAACCTTTTTGAATGGATCTTACTTGAAGATAATTGATCTAAGCTATAATCTACTACAAGGAAGAATTCCGAGATCGTTGGCCAATTGTACGACGTTAGAATTTCTTGACCTTGGGAACAATCAAATCAATGATACTTTTCCCTCATGGCTGGGAACTCTTCCAAACTTACAGGTTCTTATTCTAAGAACCAACAATTTACATGGTATAATTGGAAAAGGTAAGAGAGCTTGTGGATTTCCCAAACTTCGAATTATTGATCTCTCCAACAATGAATTCGTAGGAAAGCTTCCATCAAATTTTTTCCAGTGTTTGAATGCCATGAAAGTTGTCAATAAAAGTGAGCTAAGATATATGCAAGCTCTTATACCTAAAGGTACTTCATCAGGCCCTACTGACAGTTTTGATTTGTATGCTTACTCCCTGACGTTGAGTAACAAGGGCTTAATGATGGCATATGGAAAGATCTCCAACATCCTTGTGGCCATTATTCTCTCCGGCAACAAATTTGATGGAGAGATTCCAACATCTATTGCTAATTTAAGGGAAGTTCAAACTCTCAATCTCTCCCACAACAGTCTCCATGGTCATATTCCAGCCCAGTTAACCAACATAACCAGCTTAGAATCATTGGATCTCTCAAACAACAAGCTTTCAGGACAGATTCCTCAAAATCTCATCGACCTCACATTTCTTGGAATTTTTAATGTCTCCCACAACAATCTCACAGGTCCAATACCTCAGAGAAACCAATTTACTCTATTTGATAATAGTTCGTTTGATGGAAACTTGGGATTGTGTGGAAAACCTTTATCAAGAAAATGTGAGAATGATTCTAAGCCCAACGAAAATGAAGATGTTCCAGACTCGAAGTCTTCATTTGCATTGGATTGGAAAATAGCTTTGATTGGTTATTCGAGTGGACTTATTGTTGGAGTGATTCTTGGGCTTAACTTCAGCACTAGAATACAAGAATGGTTTGTGGAGAAAATACTGGGGAGGCGATCAAAAAGGAGGAGGAGAAAGCAGAGACGTAGAAGCAGAATGGAATGAAGTTTTCTTAATTTGTATTGTTGGAATAATTGCAGCCACAAAATGGCTCTCAAGCTTAGATTACTATTTGATTTGTACTTCCACAGAAAATAATGTTGCTGCAGATGGCTTAGTGCTGTGGTGTAATGATTTTATCACAAGGCGGATTAGCCCTCAACTGAGATGTAGTCTTTTTCTCTTGATTTTTAACTTATATATTTTCTTATTTTTATATATTTCTACTCTCATACCTTTTAATTCTATGCATTAGTTTTTTAGTGAAATCTTCTTCATTTTTAATTTATATATGTAAAATTATATTGTTAAACCATTTTAATTAAAATATTATTTTTTAAGTATCACTATCATATGAGATGAACGAATTTTTACACTTTCAAAAAATATCTGCAGAAAAAAGATAATAGTATTTTCTTCACATTATTATGGTAATTATAAAATATTAAAGAGATTAACTTACATTGAAAGTAGGATAATAATTGGGAAACGTTTTTTGCCCATATTCTTCTTCACACTATTATCTAGTTTTATATTGAAAATTACTGTAGCTAAGTCTTTCTAATCAATCTTTTTTGGTCGTCCTAATGCTATTCCCTTCCACATTTACAGTCTGTTATAGCATAGCATTAGCAACCGTTAAGCGTACAAGTGTATTTTTTGGTCGTTCAAGAATAGTAGTAATGTCATAGCTGCCCTCCTTTCTCCTTGCCCACAACTTTGAAAATAGTTGATTCACAACACGCTTGAATATTGTGCAGATATATACTTTTTGTCAAGCCAGTTAATTTAGCATTGCACATGAGAAATGTGCTATACCACTTTCATTTTTATTGCCCCACAATTAATAATTAATAAAAAATTAATCACTTTATATTTTTCTTTCTATTAAAAATCCTTTAATAAATATTAAAAAATAACTCAAATCTCTGCAATGCAAACAAATGATAATAAGAAATATATATATCACCTTAGAAGATTTTGCAATGTTTTCGATAATTATAAATGCATATTTTATATATTTTAAATTAATTATCACTGTTATATTTTAAACATGTTGGATTGATAATCCATTTTTATTTTCCACTTGGTAATTGCTAATCAGCTTTAGCTAGTCAAGTTTCCTTAAATTTCTTATAAATATAAACTATATATATCTTTTACTATTATAGAAAAATCTTCATATAATTATTTCTTTATGTGAGTTGGCTCCTTTCGTTAGAGTAAAATTTTGTCATGCTTATGAGACACGGGCTCCAAAATTTATGAACCCAATCAAATCATAAGGAATGGGAAAGGTAGATAGAAAAGAATATCCAATTCGAAATAAAAAGATTTACATTTGGAAAAAAGAAAAAGGAAAAATAATGAATGTTTGCTGTCACAATTCGTCAAGGACTCTGCCTCCATTTTTTTATTCTGGAGGGTCCGTAAAGACTAGGCTTGTAGAAAATGTTTATAATTAACTTTTACCAAGAAATTATGTCTCTTGACTTGGCTACAGTAATTTGTAGAATACTAAAGAATTGAGTTGACTAATAATGCAATAGAGTGTCTGCTCTGCCCTTTGATTTTGCAAAAAATTTAGCCCATCTCTTGCGTTCACCACTGAATTATTTATTAGATTCATAATTGTTTTGTAATAATACAACTTGATAGTCAACAGCCAGGAGGCTTGAAGAATTCAATATATAAACTTTTTTAATTAATAATAATTCAAGTAATTTATATAAATTAATTTTAAATAACTGCCAACCATGTTAAAAATATAATAAACGATATCCATACATGCTACTATATATAATTACATAACTGTATTAACATTAGTTTTTCAAGTGTTTTATAAGAAATAATTCTTTAATGAAAATGGTATAAAACTATAATTTTTAAATTTTACCTCTCCCGTTAACTCTTAAACTCATGAAAATGTTAAGCCCCATACAACAAGTTTAATAATAGAAAAAAATATTATTATTAGAATTTATCATAGAAACCAAACTATATATTGATTATCGAATCATTAATTACAATACACGCATAGTACAAATTTGCCATTTCGTTAACGTAGTTAATTAAAACAGTTTGTTTCATGAATTAAATTCGTAGCCCCGTGTTCTACAAGCATTACTAAAATTTTTTATTGACTTAACCTATTCCACACATTTCTCTTTCACCTTTTAAATCTCAAATCTAAATAATTAATTTTGCTACAGTAGCAGACTAAGAAGACTGAAGGACTTGATTAGCTATAGCTTGATTCGCAATCAATGAGTGAAAAATAGAAATGGATTAGCCATCCAACATGTTTGAAAAATAACAATGATAATTTATGTAAATCATGTATTTATAATTATTGAAAGCAATACAAAATCTCTAAGGTGATATATGATTTCTTATTGTTATTTGTTTGCATTGCAAAGAGATTTGAATTATCTTTTTTAATATTTACAAAGGAATTTTTTTAATAAAAAATTATAGTAAAATATAAGGCGGTTAGTACTTTATCATTATTAATTGTGGGCAATAAAATGAAAAGGTTATAGCCTATTTCTCACGTTCAATGTTGAAACTAATGAACTTGACAGAAAATATTTGTACAATATTCAATCGTGTCGTAAATGAAAATTAATCCTAAAGTTCTGGCAATGAAATCGGCGGACAAATTGAGGTACAAGGAAAGGCAGATTGAGAATACTACTTTCATTAAACGACCGATAATACACTTGTATGAATTGACGATTGCTATCCTATACTATAACAAACAGTAAATGTAAAAGAGACTAGTATTGGAAGGACGATAAAGACTGGAAGCATAAGTAAGCTGTAAGCATGGTAAAATGTCTATGAAGTTCCGAAATTCTCAGATATCTCGTTCATCTAGAAAGATTATACTGATCTTTATTAAGAAATTATGGGTTTGTCAATCCTTTTCTTTACGAAACTTGTCGTCCTTGCATGGATTGTTTGAGAGAGCAAATGGCCCTAAGTTCGTCAAAATAGCCTAAACACGGTGGAATATATTATATGACCTTGGAGATTGTCATTGAACAGGATGAGAATTTGAAGCGCCTCCGCGTTATTGGAGATGTTGAAGCCTTTCCATTAAATCGATTGCCCAAAAGAATAATACTCATGAGGAAGTGTGAGATCATTTCATATGCCATCACGTAATTTATTGCCTTTGTTATTCATTATCAGTGAGTAATAGTAAATTGTAATTTATCTACTTGTATTAGACAAATGCATGATTTGATATGCAATTACAGTAAACAAAGATTTTTATGATTTGTGAATTTAAAAATAAATTATATATATTTATATAATTAGCATAATAGAGTCTCCAGATCATGGTAAGAAGAGGTGCAGAACTTGAATTAGCAAATTTAATGAAATGAATGCTAATTACAATCGATTATGACTAGTCAATTTTGAAACAAATGTATATTAATTGAATGTTTGACTATTTAATTTTAAAGTTACTATCATGACTAACTAATTTTATAATTTTGAAAAGAAACGTTCCTGCAAATTGCATATAAAAGCGAAACAAAATCTACTCACCTTGTTCATCTGAGTCAGACAGCCTAATTTATTTTCTAAGATATTATGGGTTTATCCTCATGTTTCTTCACATTCACGCACTTACTTCTTTCTCTCTTATTATTTCATTCTGCAGTTGCTCATTTTGCTTCTTCTAACAAGACACTTTGTCATGAAGATGAGCGTTCTATGTTGTTGCAATTCAAGGAAAGCCTTATGATTAATGAGCATCCCTCATGTCGTCCAAAGTCTGCATCATGGAAGTCCTCAGAAGGAGATGTTGATTGTTGCTCATGGGATGGTGTCGAGTGCAATGAAAAAACTGGCCGTGTCATCAAGCTCGACCTCCAAAATAGCTGCCTCTATGGCACTATTAACTCTAGGAACCCTTTTCCTCCTTGTACACCTTAAGTGGCTTAATCTTGCTGATAATAACTTCAGTTTCTTTAAAATGCCTTTTGCAATCAAGAACCTTTCAGAGTTGTCATACTTAGACCTCTCTGGGTCTTTCTTTTCTGGTCAGATACCATTTGAAATCCTTGAGCTCTCTAAGTTGGTGTCCCTTGATTTATCAACAAGTCCATATTTTCGCCCTCTTCGAATCCAAAAGCCAAGTCTGCAAAATCTACTTGAGAAGTTAGGTAACCTGAAAGAGCTTCGTCTTGCTGGTGCGACAATTTCTTCTTGGATACCTCATAACTTGGTGAATCTATCTAATTCTTTGACATTTTTAACTCTGAATAATTGTTTTTTGCGAGGTAAATTCTCATTCTATTTTTGTTTAATATGCTATGCCATCTGAGCGTTGCAATGGATACCAATGATTTTCTTCTATTTTTCAGGAAAAATTCCTTCTTCATTTGGTAACCTAACGAAACTCGTCCATTTAGACCTTTCAATGAATGAACTATCAGATAAGTTGCCTACTTCCATTGGAAATCTTGTTTCTTTGGAAACGCTTGACCTTTCAGATAATAAATTTTCAAGCGAGCTACCTGCTTCACTGGGTAATCTTACCCGACTATAGTACCTCGGCCTTTCACATAATAACTTTGCAGGCAAATTGCCTGCTTCCATTGGAAGTATTAAGCCGTTGGAAATATTTCAAATCGATAATTTCAATTTCTCACGTCAAATTTCGTTACCACTCAGTAATCTTACCCAGCTTATCTATCTTGATCTTTCTCATAATAACTTTTGTGGCACAATGGAGCTGGATACATTTCTTAGTAAACTAAAACACTTGCTTTGTTTAAGTTTGTCATCAAACAAATTATCATTGCTTACCCAAACCACTATGAATACCACTTCCAAGGAAATTTCGATCGTAGGACTACGGTCATGCAACATGACTGAGTTTTCAGGTTTCTTGAAAAACCAGCATCAGTTAGAGGTACTTGACCTTTCCTCCAACAAAATAAAAGGCAAAGTACCTGGGTGGTTGTTGAACATAACTGCAGAGGGTTTTAGCCTATTGAACCTTTCTTTCAACTTTTTAACCGGGTTTCATGATCAACATCCAATTGTTCTTGCAAGGACCGTTCAATTCACTTTAGACCTTAGCTCTAATAATTTGCAAGGACCACTCCCAATTCAACTAACCCACACCTCAAGCTATCTAGTTTCAAACAACTGCTTGATAGGGGAAATTCCGACATGGATATGCAAATTAAATATGCTTGTAGATCTTGATTTGTCCTACAATAACTTAAGTGGCGAGCTTCCTCAATGTTTAGGCAATATTAGTTCTCGACTCCAGATATTACAACTAAAAGGGAACAAGTTTTTCGGAAGTATTCCTCAAACCTTTTTGAATGGATCATATCTGAGGATGGTTGATCTAAGCTATAATTTATTGCAAGGAAGAATTCCGAGATCGTTGGTCAATTGTAGAATGTTAGAATTTCTTAATCTTGGGAACAATCAAATCAATGATATTTTTCCATTATGGGTGGGAACTCTTCCAGACTTACAGGTTCTCATTCTAAGAGCCAACAATTTACATGGTATAATTGGAAAAGCTAAGAGAGCTTATGGGTTTCCCAAACTTCGAATTATCGATCTCTCTAACAATGAGTTCGTGGGAAAGCTTCCATCAAATTTTTTCCAGTGCTTGAATGCCATGAAAGTTGTCAATAAAAGTGAGCTAAGATATATGGATAATTTCATTAGCTCTATGTCAATTGGCAGTGACGATCCTCCTAATTATGATTACTCCCTGACCTTGAGTAACAAGGGCGTCATGATTATTGGGTTGGGTTTCCTCCTATTTGGAGATGGCCTAAATTTTCTCTTCAATAATAACTAAGCCCAATTAATTCAAGGACATTTTAATTTTTTCTCAAGTAGGGTTTAGTATTTTTTTTTTTTTTTTGCTGCAACATATATACATATGAGTTAAGAAGAGAGAGGTGGGCACTATTCACCATCTAGAGAGAGAGAGGCGGTACTGTTCATCGCCTAGAGAGAGAGGCGGTTACTGTTTATCGTCTAGAGAGAGGCAAAACAGTAAAATTGGAACAGTTTTGATCAAGTGGCTAATCGAAGATCGATTTGTGGTCCGATTGAGCTGAAATTTTACCAGCAGCTTCCTAATTCAGAGGAGTAAATTCTGAACGGTGGAGATCAGATTTAAAACTCCTTTTTCTTCAGATTTCGTTGTTGAAAGTTAAGCCACCATTATGGTGATGTTTTTTCTTGAACTCTCTCTAATTTCTTTGTGAAACTTGATTGTTTGCCAAGATTGTGTGATCTTGAGAATATTATGAATGTGTACCTCTAGTTCTAAGTAGAGAGAAATTGTGTATTCCCATTATTTGATTATAGTGGAGATTTTCGGGTGAACTACGGTCCCGTGGTTTTTACTCCTCACATTGGGAAGGTTTTCTATGTTAAAATTGATTGTGTTATCGTTATTTTGTTGATGATGTGGTTGCTGTCCAATAATTGATTTTGTGTCAAAGATTGTTACTCTATTTATTTGTTTCCTATTAGATTCACGCAAGAGGAGATAAGGTAATTATTGTGCTTCCGCAAATTGGTTTATATTAGTTTATCCCAACAATGATGACGTATGGAAAGATCTCCAACATCCTTGTGGCCATTATTATCTCGGGAAATAAATTTGATGGAGAGATTCCAACATCCATTGCTTGTTTAAGGGAACTTCAAATTCTCAACTTTTCCAACAATAATCTCCAAGGTCAAATCCCATCATCTTTAAGCGACCTAGTCAACTTAGAATCATTGGATCTCTCAAACAACAAGTTTTCAGGATAAATCCCTCAAAATCTCATCAAGCTCACATTTCTTGAAATTTTTAATGTTTCCAACAATAATCTCACAGGTCCAATACCTCAGGGAAAACAATTTACTCTATTTGATAATAGTTCGTTTGATGGAAACTTGGGATTGTGTGGAAAAGCTTTGTCAAGAAAATGTGAGAATGATCCTAGGACGAACGAAAATGAAGATGTTCCAGACTCAAAGTTTCCATTTGCATTGGATTGGAAAATAGCTCTAATCGGTTATTCGAGTGGACTTATTGTTGGAGTGATTCTTGGGCTCAACTTCAGCACCGGAATACAAGAATGGTTTGTGGAGAAAATATTGGGGAGGCGATCTAAAAGGAGGAGAAAGCAGAGACTTAGAAGTAGAATGGAATAAAGTTTTCTTAATTTGTATTGTTGGAATAATTGCAGCCACAAAATGGCTCTCATGCTTAGATTACTGTTTAAGTTGTACTTCTACAGAAAGTAATATTACTGCAAATGTCTTAGGGCTGCGGTGTAATGATTTTTGAGTTACAGATTTTCTTATTTTTATGAATTTCTACGTACCTTTTAATTCTATGCATTAGTTTTTTTAGTAGAATCTTCTTTATTTTTAATTTATAAATATTAAGGTGTAAATTAAGTTGATTTTAGTTTTATATTAATAAAAATTGTGATATTAATAAAAATTTTATTTCAAGGTCACTACGTAATTCTCTTGTCTCAATTATTAACAGACAAGTATATTGGTAAACCATTTTAATTAAAAAATTATTTCTTGAATTTCACTATCATATGAGATAAACGAGTTTTACACTTCCAAAAAATATTTGCAAAACAAGGAGTAGTATTTTCTTCATATTATTATGGTAATCATAAAATATTAAAGAAATTAAATTACACTGAAAGTAGGATAGTAATTTAGAAATGTTTTTTGCCCACATTGTTCTTCGCACTATTATCTAGTTTTATTCTGAAAATTACTGAAGCTAAGTCTTTCTAGTCAAATCTTTTTGGTCGTCCCAATGCTAGTATTCCACTTTCAAATTTACAATGTGTTATAGCATAGAATTAGTCATTCAATAATGGTAGTATTGTCATAGCTGCCTCTCCTTTCTTCTTGCCCACAACTTCAGAATTAATTTTCATTCACTACGTCCCCGAATATTGCGCAGATATATGTCAAGCCAATTAATTCAACATTGGACGTGGGAAATGTGGTATACCCCTTTCATTTATTGCTCCAAAATAAATAATTAATAAGAAAATTAACCACCTTATATTTTTCTTTTTATTAAAAGTCCTTTTATAAATATTAAAAATAACTCAAATCTCTGAAATGCAAACTAGTAATAATAATAATAAGAAATCATATATCAACACAGGAGATTTTACAATATTTTCAATAATTATAAATACATGCTTCATATATTTTGAATTAATTATCACTATTATTTTTCAAAATGTTAGATTGCTAATCTAATTTTATTTTCTACTTACTGATTGCGAATCAGCTGTAACTAGTCAAGTTCCTTTAAATTTTTTATAAATTAATTTTTTTTATATAAACTGCATATATTTTTTAATATTATTGCAAAATTTTCATATAATGATTTCTTCGGGTGAGTTGGCTACTTCTATTAGAGTAAAATTAATTCAGTATTCCTGCGATAGAAGGGGTTAAAGCTTTATATATTACTATAATAAAGTCTTTTGATTCTATTGCCCATAAATAACAATGAGAAATAAATTAATCACGTTATATTTTGTATGATATTTTTTTTAAAATAAATATCTATTAACATATCATGCAAATGTTTTCGTATGATATATAGTAATTTTGTTGTTACAATTTCTATAATATTATGTGAAAAATTTTCAACAATTATAAATACAAAATTTGTCATGCTTATGGGATACGGGCTCCAAATTTATGAACCCAATCAAATCATATGTAATGGGAAGGGTAAATGGAAAAGGATATCGAATTCGAAGTAAAAAGATTTACATTAAAAAAAAAAAAGAAGAAAAAACAATGAATTTTTGCTGCAACAATTAGTCAAGGACGCTTCCTCCATTTTTTTTATTCTGGAGGGTTCGAAAAGACTAGACTTGACTAACAATAGAAAATGTCTATAATTAATTTAATTTTACAAAGAAATTATATCTCTTGACTTGGCTGCAGAGTAATTTTTACAAGACTTAAGGAATTGACTGGACTTTAGCAATGCAATAGAATGTCTGCTTTGCTCTTTGATTTTGAAAAAAGGTTTATCCCATCTGTCACGTTCACTCCTGAATTATCTATTAGATTCATAATTGATTTCTAATAATACGACAGGGAAATGGAGAGACACCCCCTCAAACTTCACCCAAAAATAAATACTTCCTGAACATTTGGGATAAAGAAATATTTTCTAAAATTTAGATAAAAGAGAAATACTCCTCTAAAATTACCAATTTTTATACAAAATGATTATTGTACCTTTGAATACTTAAAAATGTACAAATATATCATTTTATCCCAATTATTAATATATAATGACCAATGTAACCTTGTGATTTTAAAATAACATAATAAATTATATCTTTAATTAACAAAAGTCATTTTAATAATTATACTTTAATTTTTAGAATTTTATCCTAAAATATTATTATTTTAGATAATTTAATTTTATTATATTGATTTATTGTATATAAATCATTAAAATATATTATAAATAAAGTTAAATTTTCATGTGAATAAAACACAATTTATTCTTAAATTAATATAATTTAAAATTTATTTTAATAGTTTGTGCATAATAAATAATGTAATAAGAAGAAAATTGTCTCAGTTTACGTAAGTTTATAATATTAAATTTTCATGTGAATGAAACATATTTTTGTAAAACTAATATTTTTTAAGATCTATTTTAATGTTTTATGTACAATAAATTAATATAATAAGATAAAATTATCTAAAGTAATAATAATTTAGAATAAAATTATAAAAAAATTAATGACATAATTGTTAAAAGAATTAAATTAAGAATATAATTCATTATAATATTTTAAAGTTAAAAGGTTATATTGGTCATTATGTATTAATAATAGGAATAAAATAATTCATTATTATGCTTTTTAAATATTTAAAAGTATAATAATCATTTTGCATAGAAGTTAATAATTTTAGGGTTTTTTTTTTTTTCAAACTTGAAGGGGGTATTTCCTTTCCTTCAAACATGGGTGGGGTAATTCTCCTTTGACTTATTCTTGAGGGGGGTACTCTCAATTTCCCTAATACAACATGATAGTCAACAGCCAGAAGATTTAAAGAATTGAATACATAAACTTTTTTAATTAATAATAAATTCAAGTAATTTATATAAATTTATTTTAAACAACTGCCAACCATGTTAAAGAATATAATAAACAATATCCATACATGATATTATATATAATTACATAAGTGTATTAACATTAGTTTTTTCAAGTGTTTTTTAAAAATTAATTCTTTAATTAAAATTGTTTAACACTATAATTTTTAAATTTTACCTCTCCCATTAGTACTTAAATTCATGAAAAGTTAAGCCTCATATAACCTGTTTAATAAGAAAAAATTATTATTAATAAAATTTATCATATATTTTTTCAAAATAGTTATTTTCTAAAAATTAGATAATTTATTATTAAAATACATTGGATGCAATGCGAAAGGTATTGGGACATTTGATCCAGTCCCACTCACATCTTAATCTTAGCTATAGAATTGACTTAAATGGTGTCCATTTGTTTCTATTTCACCTTTCAAATCTTAAAACAAAATAACAGTGCCTGATCAATGATTCCAAAAAGTAAATTAATAAAATTTTATCTAGTTAGGAGTAGGAAACTTCACAAGTCTTTCTTTATACATATATTTTTAATTTTTTTTATAACGCATTTCGTTTTATAGCTGAGCTTTCAAATTTCCAGTTCAATCAAATTTTTGAATTACTAAAAATATATTGGGAGTTTATTAAAAATTTATATTACTATGCTAGCTTGTGAGAGAAAGGGGAAATTCAAGAAGCTGAAAGATGGAGACATGAAGTTTTGAGGATAAAAGCTCTCCAAATCTAGTTTTATCTCTCTCCTTATTTTATTTTATCTTAAATTGAACAATTTTTATGTTTACTAAGACTATGTATTTGATTGTTGAATTTTTTATTGTTAAACTTGAACTCTATTTCATATATAGTTAAACTTATTTTTTAAGATAATGATTTAATTTATTTGAAGCATCCATTGTCTGATATTATGTGATTTTTTATTTGATATCTTATTTTGATTATTTATCATGCATAATGGTTAATGTTTTAAATATCTAGCCAATATTTAAATGAATTGTGAACTAATATAAACTGAGAGATAATTATCAAGTATAAACTATGTGATAAATATCATAAATTGTATATTAAATAAAAATGTACTAATATGATTTATGTAATTTAATTCAAAATTATTACTAATCGTAATGCACTCTCACTTAATCAAATTTACATAGAGATATAATAAACTTTTAGGTGTAGAATAGTTTTGATTAATCTCGAAACTGTTGAATAGGATAGGATAATTAACTATCAATACTGGTATTAAATCAAAATAACGTCACTAGAAAAATTGAATGCGACTAATTAAAATAAAATCATTGGCACTCAATTTTTTCATTAATTGAATCTTTTAATTAGTTTGCTAAGTAGTTACTTTTTGTCTCTTTTAATTTGTAATTCAAATTGATAATTGATTCTTTAGATAAATTCAAAATTAATTATTTTCGATACTTAATTGATTGTGTTTCTCGTGAGATTGACATTTTTTTATCACTATATTACTTATTACAGTTCCGTGCACTTATAGGTATCGTATACACACTCATAAATTATACAATAAAAGCAATTAAAATAATTAAAATGGTTAAAAAAATTGAGTCTACTAGAATCTTTTTCCGAAAATGGTATTTTCATCCATCAAAAATACAATAAACAAATTGCCCATAATACCAAAGTAATTAATGTAGGTAAAATTAAAATTATATAATCAATGTAGGATCGATATATACATATTATTAGTTTTTATTTTTTAAAGTTAAAATTATTTAAGTTTATTTAGCTGCAATATATAATTTAGTTTTTGTAGAACTGAAAATTTTATGTGAATTATAAGACTTGCAAGATTGAAATATTTAGCACAAACGTAATTTGAAATATCTTAGACAAATTAATTTAAAAAACGAAGTTTATATATATAATAGTACATGTATGAAATGTATTAATTATAATAAATTTCACAAAAATATATAATAATAATAAAAAAATCTTGATTATATATACATATAAATATATAAAGTTTTAAAATTTTAAAATTTTGATGAATTGAGAATCGAAAGTTGGTGGAACCATGCTCCATCTTTATGAAACCATAATATATATTAACTATTGAATCATTAATTACAACATATATACATATAGCACAAATTTGCCATTTCGTTAATGTAATTAATTAAAACATTTGGTTTTATGAATTAAATTTGGAGCCCCGTGTCCTGCAAGTATGACTAAATATTTTTGTTGACTTAAACCCATTCCACAAATTTCTCTTTCACCTTTTAAATCTTAAATTTAAATAATTAATTTTGCCACAGAATGCACACTCAGAAGACTGAAGGACTTGACTTAGCTATAGCTTGATTCGCAATCAGTAAGTAGAAAATAAAAATGGATTGGCAATCCAACATATTTGAAATGTAACATGATAATTTAAAATATATAAATCACGTATTTATAATTATTGAAAGCATTGCAAAATCTCTAAGGCGATATATGATTTCTTATTGTTATTTGTTTGCATTGCAAAAAGATTTGAGTTTTTTTTTAATATTTACAAAAGAATTTTTAATAAAAATATTATAGTAAAATATATGGTGGTTAGCACTTTCTCCTTATTAAGGTTCCAATCCATTTCTCACGTTCAATGTGGAAATTAATGAGCTTGACAAAAGGTGTCTGCATAATATTCAAGTGTATTCAAGCATATTGTGAATAAAAATTAACCCTAAAGTTCTGGCAATGAAATAGGCGGACAAATTGAGATAAAAGGAAAGTGGCAATGAAAATTACCAACTTGTCATTTTTCATTAAGATTCTCATTATTAAGTGTGGGCCACTAAAATAAAAGGCTATAGCCCGTTTTTAACGTTCAATGATGAATTAATTCAAGCGCGTCGTGAACAAAGATTAACTCTCATGTTGTGGCAATGAAATCAATAGACAAATGAGGAGAAAAGAGAGGCAGCTTGACACTACTGCTATTATTGAAATATCAAATAATATACTTGTATGATTTGACGATTGCTTCTATTCGATGCCATAACAGAGAGCAAATATAAAATGGAATAGCATCGGAACGACCGAAAAGACTCGACTTGAAAGAAATAGCTACAATTAAAGCTTGACTAACTTTATATTGACTTGAAGTCTTAAGCTGAGTTCATAACCGTATATCTCTTTTACCTTTGACATCTTAAAGCTAACTAGTTTTCTAATACAGCAAAAATAGAAGACATGAATGAATGATGTAGATTATTTAATATTTTCTCTACGCATAAGTATAATTAATATAATAAATTTTCGATAAAAGGATGTGAATGGTTAAGCTTATAAATCCCATAATTTTAGGGATGATCTTAAATATTACTTTTTTACGTGCATGATTATGGGCATCAATCAATCGATCGATTATATAGTTTTAGTAATTTATAACAATTCTATATATGCGTGTGTGTATCATTTAGTTTGTTTAAAACAAATTAATTTATAAAAATTGTCCTGCAAGCCATTTGGTCCCCACTCACATCTTAGACTTAACTGCGACCATTTGACTTAAAATTGAATAATTTTCTAATATAGTTTTGCTGGAACAAAAGACTTTAATGAAAGACTTGACTTAATTAGCCTCACTGATTCTTATTCAGACCTGAGAAATTAAGAGTGCTTGGCTGCATTTCTATTTTTTTTTTTTTTTTTATGGGAACTTGGGATTGTGTGGAAAACTTTTGTCAAGAAAATGTGAGAATGATTCTAAGATGATAGAAAATGAAGATGCTTCAGACTCGAAGTCTCCATTTACATTTAATTGGATAATATCCCTGATCGGTTATTCGAGTAGACGTATTGTTGGAGCGATTCTGGGACTGAACTTCAGCACAATAATACAAGAGATATTTGTATAAAAATATTGAGGAGGCAATCAAAATGAACAAGAAGAAAGAAAGGACTTAGAAGCTAAATTGAATAAAATTTTCTCTGTGTCCTTGAAATAATTGCAGCCAGAAAATGCTTCTCATGATCTTTGAGTTATAGATTTGCTTATTTTTATAAATTTATGTTGTTGTATTAATTTTTCACCAAATATATATATATATATATATGAAATAGGATTAAGGACACTTTTTTTACACAATTTTTTATATCAAATATAAGTCGTTAAATCTAAACACATGTAATGGTTGAATTGTATCTGATATATGCATTAATTATAAATAAATTAATTACACATTAATTATATAATTAGATATAATCTCAACCGTTGAATATGGTTAAACCTAACTGTTTATATTTGATAAAAAAAATTATGTAAAAAAAAAAGAGGTCATTGATCTTACACCTATATATATATAAATTTCAGGGCCGGATCGTGCTTGATCTCTCCAACAACTGCCTCTTGGCTTTATAAACTCTAGCAGCACCCTTTTTCAGCTTGTCCATCTTGAGTGGCTTAATCTTGCCAACAATGGCTTCAATTCCTCTGAAATTCCTTCCGAAATCTCGAACTTATAGAGATTGTCATATCTAAAACTCTCTAGTTCAGCATTTGTTGGTCAAATACCATCAGAAATCCTAGAGCTCTCCAGCTTGACAACCCTTGATTTATCAAAAAATAGTTATTTGAAGCTCGGGAAGCCAAGTCTGGGAAATCTGGTTGAGAAGTTAACCAACCTCGAAACGCTTGATCTTTCTGGTGTGGAAATTGCTTCTTCGATACCTCACATTTTGGGAAATCTGACTTCATTAATATTTTATCTTTGCCAGACAGCCACTTGCAAGGTGAATTATGTTTTTATTACTTCTAGTGTGTGTACATATGTGTATATATATATATATATATCTACTGTCCTCACATAATCGGATATATAATAATAAGAATTTTATTTTCAGGAAATATTCCATCTTCACTTGGTAATCTAACTAAGCTCGTCCATGTAGACCTTTCAAACAATACTTTATCAGGTGAGTATTGCCTACTTCTATGGAAAATTTTGGTTCCTTAAAAGATGACTCGCCAACTTCGGTTGGAAATTTTTGTCCTTGAAAAACATTTAACCTTTCAGTAAATGGGTTTTCAGGTGAGCTACCTACTTCCATCGGAAATCTTAATTCCTTAAAAGAATTATATCTTTCACATAATGGATTCTCAGGTGACTTGCTAATGTCCATAGGAAATCTTGGTTCTTTGAAAGATCTGGACCTTTCGGTAAATAGATTTTCGGGTAAATTACCCAATTCCATTGGAAATCTCAGTTCATTGAAAACATTGACACTTTAATGGATTTTTTTGTGAGTTGCCTAAATCTACTGGAAATCCTGGCTCTTTGGAAGAGTTAGACCTCACATTTTGCAATTTTCAGGGCAGAATTCCACTTTCACTTGGTAATCTTACCCGACTACATCTTTTGTACCTTTATCATAATGGATTCTCCGGTGAGTTGCTTTCTTCCGTTGGAAATCTTAATTCACTAAAAGAATTAATTATTTCTCAAGTCGAATTCCATCTTCACTCAGTAATCTTACCCAACTTATTTTTTTAGACCTTTCTTCAAATAATTTTAGTGGTACGTTGGTGCTGGATACATTTCTTTCAAAATTAGAAAATTAACTATTGTTGATTCTCTCTTCAAATAATTTATCATTGCTTACAAAAGCACAAAGTATTCTTTGAAATCTTTATTTTCTGGGACTGAGTTCTTGCAACCTTACAGAATTTCCAAATTTCATACAAAATCAACAACACTTGCAAGTGCTTGACCTTCCCTCCAACAAAATAGCTGGCCAAATACCGGGGTGGTTTTTAAATAGCAATATAAATAGTTTGATGTACTTGAATCTTTCTCACAACCTCTTAATAGGATTTGATCGACATCCTGTTATTCTTTCCTGGAGATGGTTGTATTCTCTAGACCTTAGTTTTAATAAGCTAGAAGGATCATTGCCAAGACTGAATCAGAATACCAAATCCCACTATATTGTTTCAAATAACAATATGACACGGGAATTACCATCATGGATAAGTGATTTTCCTAGTCTTTCTACCGTTGAGTTATCTTACAATAACTTGAATGCTGAGCTTCCTCAATGTTCGAAAAAATTTGATTTATCTTACAATAACTTAAATGGTGCGCTTCCTCCACATTCGGGACATTTTGGTGATAGCCTCTTTCTTTGAAACCTACGAAGCAACAATTTCTTTGGAAGAATTCCTGAAACGTTCATAAATAGAGCAACTTTGAGAATGATTGATTTAAATGACAATCTCCTGGAAGGAAGAATTCCGAGATCATTGGTCAATTGTACGGAATTAGAGTTTCTAGATCTCGGAAAAAACCAAATCAATGATACTTTCCCATCTTGGTTAGGAGCACTTCCAAATTTAAATGTTCTCATCTTAACTTACAATCGAACAGGTTTTATGGGGTAATAAGAGAACCAAAGTCAAACTGCAGCTTTCCTAAACTTCGCATCATCGATCTTTCTCACAATAGATTTATAGTTAAGCTTCCATCAAAATACTTTCAGTCCTGGAAAGCCCTGACATCTGTCAATGCAAGTCAACTAATGTACATGCAAGATGAACTTGGTGGAGATGTTACTTTTCTTGGTCAATTTATAAATGACCCAGAAGCGCCAGATACAGGGGGAATCTATCAGTACTCACTAACAATGAGTATCAAAGGCACAATGATGGCATATAAAAAGATTCCATACTTTCTCAATAAATTTGATGGACAGATTCGAACATCCATTGCCAATTTAAAGGGACTTCAAAATCTCAATCTCTCCAACAACAACCTCCGAGGTTATATTCCACCGTGTTTAGGCAACCTAACACACTTAGAATCATTAGATCTCTCGAATAACAAGCTTTCAGGACAAATTCCTCAACAACTCGTCGAGCTCACATTTCTTGAATCATTTAATCTCTCCAATAACCATCTAACAGGTGCCATTCCACAAGCAACTCAATTTGATACATTTGACAACAGCTCATTTGATGGCAACTGGGGCTATGTGGAAAGCCTTAGTCAAGAAAATGTGAGAATGATTCTAAGATAGCAGGAAATGAAGATGTTATCCATGACTCAGATTCTCCATTTGCATTTGATTGGAAAATTGTTCTGATAGGTTATATGGGTGGGCTAGTTGCTGGAGTCATTCTTGGGCTCAACTTCAGCGCAAGAATGCAAGATTGGTTTGTTGGGAAATTTGGAAGGCTCCCAAAAAGAGTGAGAAGAAACAGAAGATGTAGAAAGTAAATGTACTAAAATTCTCTAGAAGATCTTCGTGATGGAACCTCAGTGACAGTTGATTTCACACGGTGGATCGCCCTACAAATAAAGTAAAGAAGTTTTTGTCTTTCGATACTTCGCGGTTAATGTTGTAATAGGTTTTCTTTATTTCTAATCATTTGTTCTCTTGTAATTTTTCAAATTTTCATGCATTAGTTATTTTGTCAGAGTTTCTTTTATTATTAGTCGTAAGTTTATACATACATT
This sequence comes from Azadirachta indica, assembly GCA_022749755.1. Lineage (NCBI taxonomy): Eukaryota > Viridiplantae > Streptophyta > Magnoliopsida > Sapindales > Meliaceae > Azadirachta > Azadirachta indica. The sequence continues at coordinate 3,458,707 of CM040444.1, read as the reverse complement.
GAAGGGTAAGGCTCGTTACGTCCCCCTTGACTAGCTGTATTTTTTTTTTTATTTATTAATAAAACTTTTCCTCGTTCTGCAGAGGTTTACTTTAAAAAAAATATTAGTCACATGGGTAAAAATAAAATAAAATGAAATGAAAAACTACACACTAGTATTAAAGTGTGAGGCTCAAAATTATTTAAGAAAACTTACAAAGAATTAAACACATTTACAGTCAACTGCATTTTACTACTTATCTAACTAAATGTTTAAAACATTAATTTTTGGTAGTACATTTTTTTAAATTAAACCCACCAGGAGGCTCTGATTTTTATTAATTTTTGGTAGTACATGGAAATACAATATCATTTCATTCATTAACTTTATTAAGAAATTCAGACCAATATTAAATATTTAAAATAGAAAAATGTAACATTTAATGTATTTAACAAAGATAAAAAGCAAGAAAAACTCTATAGATAAATTTAACTTTCCTACTAAATTTATGGAGTTGAATTTATAAAATTATATATCTCTGCAAGTTTTTCTACATTTTTTACTTTCTTCCTGTGGTTTCTCAAGGAAGAGAAAAATTCCTTTTTATACACTGTATAATACATGTGAGGTTGGTCCATTTACTAGACAACATTTCTAGTAATTGCGGTGATGCTCAAAAATCATATAATATTTAAGGTGAAATATTTGATATCAATTTTGAGTAAAAATCATTAATTCTTTTACTTATATTTTACATCAAAAAATTTTGCTTCACAATAATTATAGTTTTAAAATAAAAGTATCTTAAAATTTCTAAAATTGTTGGTATTAGAAAATCACTAACCTATTGTATTATAAAGAACGTAGTCTAAATTTTTTCACTAACCCATTTTATTATAGAATCACTGCTTCTTTCTTTTTTTTTTTTTTTTTTGGTGTAACATGCTTCTGCCCAACTAACCCATTCAGCACCCTTAGATATCCTTGCCCTCTAGTTCAGCACTTAGTTTATCTATTTTAATTCAGTAAAACCAAAGTCAAATTTTTGTCACTTAGCTTGAGAAAATAGACTTTTCATTTTGTTAGCATTTATTGGGCATGCTAGAAGTCAAGAGCAGTGTCAACAAAAGTGGCCATTTTTTATGGAATCGTCGGTTGCCATAAATGAATTTCTTGCAAAAGTAGATATTTTCCACAAGAAAACACACCTTGACTCATTAGTTATATTATAAAACAATTTATTTAGACCCAAATGTGGTATAATGATGACCAAAAATATTGAGTGATCCAATTAAAATAATTTGTAAATGGTATCATAGAAGTTACGTGGAAGTTTAATAATGCTTCATCGAAGCCGCCAGCATACCGAGAAGGAAAAAAAAATAAAGAATTGATCCATATACCTGGTAGATCCCTGACGGTGCAAGTAAAGAACAATTTATAACTTGATGAGTTGTGATTCTCAAGACAATTGATTGCAAAAGTCTCAAGTAAATCTTCCAGGAAACCTCTCTCTTTGGCCTTTGCCAATTATTGCTTTGAATGGACCAAAAACGCTGACTTGACTTAGCTACAGAAATCTATAGAAGACTGCAAACCTAAGCATAACCAAATGTCTGTAAAAGCATGCCAAACTCTTCCATTAATTGCTCATCTAACAAAATTATGGGTTTATCCTTCTGTTTCTTCACATCCAAGCACTTGGTTTTTTCTCTCTTGTTATTTCATTTTACAATCTGTACTTTTTCGAAGCCCCTATGCCATGATACTGAGCGTTTTGCGTTACTGCAATTGAAGAAAAGTTTCATCATTGACGAGAATGCTTCTAATCGTTCTTATTTTGGTCCATGTCACCCGAAGACTGCATCATGGAAGCCAAAAGAAGAAAATATTGATTGTTGCTCATGGGATGGCGTCAAATGCAATGAAGAAACTCGCCATGTGATCCAACTTGACCTTTCTAGTAGCTGCCTCTATGGTTCAATCAATTCTAGCAACACCCTCTTCAATCTTGTCCATCTTGAGTGGCTTAATCTCGCTTACAATGACTTCAATTACTCTGAAATCCCTTTTAGAATCATGAACTTTTCAAGGTTAGCATATCTAAATCTTTCTAGTTCTTCCTTTATTGCACAAGTACCACTAGAAATCCTCAAGCTGGAGAACCTGGAGTCCCTTGATTTATCGGGGAATGTTTTGAAGCTCGAAAAGCCAAGTCTAGGAGATCTAGTTGAGAAGCTAACCAAACTAAAAACTCTAGATCTTGGTATTATGGAAATTGATTCTTCCCTGCCTCATACCTTGGTAAACCTATCTTCTTTGACATATTTATCTCTGCGCAACTGCGGATTGCAAGGTGAGTTCTGTTTTTAATTTATTATTTCAAGCATCGAAATCATTGGATATGTAATAACAATTAACTTTATTTTCAGGAAAAATTCCGTCTTCACTTGGTAATCTAACCAAGCTCATCCATTTAGACCTTTCAGATAATTATCAATTATCAGGTTAGTTGCCCACTATCATTAGAGATTTGGTTCTTTTTAAAAAATCTTACCTTTCAAATATTGGTTTTTCAGGTGAGCTGCCTATTTCTATTGGAAATCTAGTTTCTTTAGAAGAACTAGACCTTTCAAATAATGAACTTTCCGGTGAATTGCCTACTTCTATTGAAAACCTTGTTTCTTTAAAAGAACTAGACCTTTTGGGTAATATGTTTTCGGGTGAATTGCCTACTTCCATTGGAAATCTTGGTTCTTTGAGAACGCTCTCTCTTTCATCCAACGATTTTTTGGGTGAGTTGCCTACTTCCATTGGAAATCTTAATTCTTTGGAAACATTATATCTTTCATCAAATAGATTTTCTGGTAAATTGCCTGCGTCAATTGGAAATCTTAGTTCTTTGAAAACATTATATCTTTCATATAATGGATTTTCTGGTGAGTTGCCAACATCCATAGGAAGCCTTGGTGCTTTGGAATATTTGAGCATAATTGATTGCGATTTCTGGGGCAAAATTCCGCCTTCACTCGGTAACCTTACCAACCTACGTAGTCTAAACTTAGTACATACTGGACTTTTTGGTAAGTTACCTACTTCCATTGGAAATCTTATTTCATTGGAATCATTGCATATCTCTCACTGCAATTTTTCAGGCCGAATTCCATCTTCACTTAGTAAACTTACCAAGCTTAGTCATTTGGACCTTTCTTCAAATAATTTTAGCGATACATTAGATTTAGATACGTTTCTTTCAAAACTCAAAAATTTAGAACTCTTAATTTTGTCTTCAAATAATTTGTCATTGCTCACAAAAGCTACCGGGATTGGCAATCTTTCGTTTATAGAACTACGTTCTTGCAACCTTATCGAGTTTCCTAATTTCATACAAAACCAACGGCACTTGCAAGTGCTTGACCTTTCTTTGAACCAAATATCTGGCCAAATACCTGGATGGTTATTAAATGTAAGCATCCAAAGTTTAACCTATTTGAACCTTTCTCACAACCTCTTAACTGGGTTTCATCGACATCCTGTTCTTCTTCAGTGGAGTAATCTCGTCACTTTCGACATTAGCTTTAATAAGCTACAAGGACCAATGCCAAAACCTAGAATCCAAGTTCCATCAGCAACCATGAAGTGTTATCAAGTGTCAAACAACAAGCTGACAGGGAAAGTTCCACCAGAGTTATGTGATTTGAGTAGTCTTCAAATTCTGGATTTGTCTTACAATAACCTAAGTGGCACGCTTCTACAATGTTTAAGCAATTCAGTGATGCACTTGAGGTACTAAGACTACGAAGCAACAATTTTTCTGGGAGCATTCCGAAAACCTTTACCAATGGAGCAGCATTGAAAATGATTGATTTAAGTGAAAATCACTTTCAAGGAGAAATTCCAAGATCATTGGCCAACTGTACAAGATTGGAATTTCTTGATCTGGGGAATAATAATGGTATCGTAGATACCTTCCCCTCTTGGTTAGGAGCTCTTCCAGAGTTAAAAGTTCTCATCTTACAATCCAATAGATTGCATGGTCCAATAAGTGAACCTGAAACTTATTGTGGGTTTCCCAAACTTCGCATTATTGACCTCTCCAACAATAAATTTACAGGTAAACTTCCATCAAAATACTTCCAGTGTTGGAATTCAATGAAAGTTGGCAAAACAAGTCAGCTAACATATATTCAAGATGGATTTTTTGGATATGCTGCAGACACTCTCCAACAAATTATTGTTTATGATTACTCGTTGAAAATAGTTAACAAAGGCAAAATGATGGCATATGCGAAGATCTCCACCATCCTAACCGCCATTATTTTCTCGAGTAATAGATTTGATGGAGAGATTCCAACATCCATTGCCAATTTAAGGGGACTTCAAAACCTCAACTTGTCCAACAACAATCTTCAAGGACAAATTCCATCACGCTTAAGCAACCTGACAAACTTAGAATCACTAGATCTATCAAGAAACGAGCTTTCAGGACAAATTCCTCAACAACTTGTAGAGCTCACATTTCTGGGATCATTTAATGTCTCTGACAATCACCTCACAGGTCCCATACCACAAGGAAACCAATTTACTACCTTCGAGAATACTTCATTTGATGGGAACTCAGGATTGTGTGGGAAACCTTTGTCAAAAAAGTGTGGAAATTATCGTAAACCGACACAAAGTGAAGATACTATTCAGGATTCAGAGTCTCCATTTGTATTTGATTGGAAAATAATTCTGATAGGTTATGGGGGTGGACTTGTTGCGGGAGTAATTCTCGGACTCAACTTCGGCACAAAAATACAAGGATGGTTCGCGGGCAAATTTGCAAGGCAATCAAAAAGAATGAGAAGAAAGGGTAGACGTAGAAATTGAATGTAAATATGTTTTCTTTTAGCGGTGCTTAAAATTAAATCCTCATATTTGTAGCATTAATTATTAAAATAACTGAAATGATCAATGTTCTATGGCTTAGTCATGATTTTATAACTCATATTTTGTAAGTATAATATCAAAACCTCTGAAAATCAACCTACCACCTGATCTGAAGATGAAAAGCATATATAGTTCTCGTAATACTAAAATTGCTAGAGAATATTTTTCTTGTTGCTGTAGAATATATTTGTTGTTGTTCGTTCCTTTGAAGGGTTGACCAACAATTAAAATTGCAATCATTTCACCGATGAAGTTAATCAATTCAATAATTGATATAACACTGATAAACTCATCAATGAAAAAGAAATGCCACATTTAAAATGCAATATTTTGATTACTTAAAACTGGGACCTTGATCTTAATTAACTTAAACTCATTATATTAGCCCATAATGCAGTATTTTCAGACGACTGGCTGTCATAATTAATGCCACCATGATTTTAATATATTTTAAGTATATAACATTGTATACAAAAGTAAACTGCATTTGATTTCTAATCATGGACGTGCTTGGTTAAATTGGAAATTTGGAATTAGAATTAAAGTTACATATGGTATCTGACAATTCAATAACCATGAATATAAAACATGGTATGAAATACTTTCAACTTCTATCTCCTCATCTCAACGATCTCATGGGGATATATTCAACCACAGGCTTCTCAATTTTCAATGAACATTCAAAACTTTGAAAGAAGAGTACTAGCCGAAATTTATCAAAGTTAAGCAGTTGAAATAACACTATTATAATACTAGCTATGAAAATAAAATATTATCATCTTTTATTTAAGGACAAGAAGTACATAAAGGATCTACCAAATAAGAATTGAATCTAGGTGAAAATCAAAATCCTGAGAGCAACAAATAGAATGCACTAAAATTAGTGCTTTATTTCACATCATTCCCTCGCTCACTGTCTTCGATGGGTAGAAGGAGCACGTTCGGGTACTGTTGGTGGAGGTACACAGATACAAGTATCTTGAAAACATTTGGCGATGTCTCCCCCGCACTCTGTAACGCGGCAATCTGCATCCTTCGAGCATAGAGTTTCAGGTTCCACCAACTCCATCTCCCCAGCTCAGTATGATTATAATTAAATACACATAAACATAAATTTAAATGTAAACATATATGAGGGAATTAACTTTCAACGCCCAATAATCACTAGAGCGACCAGGAAATCATCTTAAGAGAAAAAAGCTTCCGCGTATACATGTCTAATATCTTGGTTGATAAAATTGTAGCAATTGCTTGAATGAAAAGCTGCCTGACGCTTTTGTTTGGATGTTGATTTTCTTCATTTTTTTTTCATGATATGTATAGCATTTGAAGTGAAGAAGAAACCCGTCCAAATTTGACCTAGTAGTTACAGATTTGGAAGGAAATTTGTGATTAATTGCAGAGATATATTTGGAAGTTCTAGAAATTGATTTTCATATATGTAGTCACTCCATTTTAAATAACAAGCAAATCTAATGTTATTATTTCATATATATAGAATAGAATATACGATAGGATTTGATTGGATTGCGTGATATGTACTATACAATTAACGTACTATCATTATTTCCATTCTACAAATACTTGCGGCATTTTCAATTTCATAGCATTTCTTAATGGCTTCTTATATAAACAATTAAAATAGTAAACATGTGAATTGTATTAATATTAGTTATTATCCTAGGAAAATATTATTATGAAATGTTTCGTTATAGTTTAATTAACAATAACATGTAATTTATTCTGCTTTCTTTCTTTTTTTTTTTTTTAATGAATCCTCATGATTGAGGACTTTTATTTTTTAAAAAAAAACAGTAACATGTAATTATATAAACTAAAAGAAGAAATATATATGTACATGACCTTTTGTGACTGAGTTTTTGATCCAACACTAGTAATAAAAAAAAGTCATTAGTACATGCTTGTTCGATATACCTTCTCTATAAATTGAAAGAACTCTTTTCGTATTAAAAAATATTTTCAATTTTTAGTACCATTTAATTGTCAGTTGAAAGAGTTTATTGGATCAAATGTCATGTTACTTTTACTATAACAAGCTCAAATTTTAAGTATTTGAGAGAAGAGATTTTTAAAGTTAAATTACTTTAAAAGATTAAATCATTAAATATATCGTTATTTTACTTTTAAAAATTTTTATTTATGTAACTTATAATAAAACTATAGAAAATTTATCTATTAAAACAATTACATAACTTTTATTATAAAATATTTGTGATAATCAAACAATCAACATATTTTTATTAAAAATTTTATCATAAAAAATACTACTTTAAGAAATTTTATTTAAAAAATTATACTAAATAAGCTCTCAACTCTAGCATTTATTTATTTAGTGAATTAGATATGATTAGTATACTCATGGATCATAGGTTTTTATTAACCGAGCCCCAAAACATTTATTAGATATCTGATTTATGAAGTGGTACACCGAGAGGGGATGTAGCTCAAATGGTAGAGCGCTCGCTTTGCATGCGAGAGGTACAGGGTTCGATCCCCTGCATCTCCATTTAGTCATTTTGTTCTTTAACTTTTCTTACATTTTTCTAAGGACTTTTTATCAGGAATGACTTAAAAAGAACAGAAGCCAAGTCAGCCAGAGTGCAGAGAATATTATGTGGGAAATTTTGTGTGTAGCATCCATACAAAGCAAAGACAAACAAGTAAAGTTGCATAGTTTACTTGCCAAGTGAAGAAAGCAGTATACAAATTTGATGGAGATTATGTGAAGAGCCTACAAGGTGATGGAGGATGGTTTATTGTTCTTGAAACATTGAAGAAAGGGCACGCACCTTTTAGTACTGCTCCACCAGATATAATTAATGTAGTAGTTTCCAGTTGGTGTAATTATGGTTTTTATTCTCCTGATTTTGGATGGAGAAAGCTTGCTTTGCGAGCATTAATTATTGACTTTGCTGAATCAGTTTCAGCTGCTTGATGCAATCGTACCGATGGATACTATAGAGGGGAATGGTGTTGAAGTATGGGCATCTTTGCTTAAGAAAGATATGGAAATAAACCAGGAATTCATAAAGAACTCCTTTCATTATCTACTGTTGATATATCCAAGTCCCCTGAAGTTTTAAGGTAAAAGAACAAATTTCGACTGATGAAAAATCTTATGTGTAAACATTTACAATTTCACGTCATGATGATCAATAAACAGATTTTATAAGTTTCAACTGCGTTACATAATCAACAATTAAATAATAGAAATGGTATGAAGATGATCAAACTCATACGGACCCAACAAATATACATATTTATGGGTATAAATTAACATGATTGGAGACGGAAAGCCAGGCAAGGAACAATAAGAAAGTAATAGTAAGATGCAAAAGGGGTAGCAGAAAAGGCTCATCTATAGATATAGATACTTTAAGGAAAATGGAAAGCGATCGTCGGATAAGAAAAAGACAGGGACCAGGTTCGTTTAAGCCATTCGGAAGGCTGCAAGAAGGAGGACCTCCTAAAAGCTCAAGGGATGGCAGCAAGAAGTGTTTGAAGAGATACAGCTTTAAGAGACGGGAAGAGAACAAGTGAAGTAGAGGATGAAAAGTTTGAATGAGCTGTTATGGTGTACGGAGCAAGCAAAGGTTAAGAGTTACCTTGGAGAGTGAATGCGGCTGCTATTATTATTTATCAGTTTTAGGAAAAATATGTTGAGAACCCACAGAAATAAGAGGACTCTCAAATAGTTATAGATTATTTTATTCTATTCCTTTGAACTACTATTATAAAAGAATATACGCAATTTTCGCTAGAGGACCTATTCAATAGCAAAATTATTAGCTTGATAATTCCGGATATTTTAACTTATGGATCTCCTTACTCTTGTACTTTCATAAATAATGATATAAATTCTCTATTTCTTTCATGAAGGTCCTTAACTGCTCATAAACAGTCAGAAATACCATTTTAGTTCTAAGTTGTATACTTTTATGTTGTGATGTTTGAGATGCAATATATCAAGTGTGATTCTATTATTCCGATAAAAGTGACATATTTGATAATTACGTTCTTATTTGTAAGTATATAAAAACTCAGGAACCTGGATGTTATTATCCCTACAATTCCTATTTTCATGCGTATACCCATCGAGGTTGTATATAATCCCACCCTTGTTAGCTCCCATTCCATCGTCTCTGCTTTCGTTTGTTTTTCCTCCAAAAGAAGAGAAGAAAATTAACTGAGGTGAAAATGAGGACAATCATCTTTGCCCTCGCTTTGTCTTCTCTCTTTTCGTTCTATAATGTTGATGCCACTGCCAGATTACTCCTGCAGGAGGCTCAAGGGGCACCAGATCAACAACTGGATCAGTTGTGCCAGAAAAAACTGAAAACCCAGCCGAATGCCTAGCCACCTTCAAGCCACTAGTCTCTGGCCCCGTTGAGGTCCATTCACTCCTCCACACAGGCTTAAAAGTCATGGAGGATAAGACCAATAAAGCCATTGCCGACGCCGAGCAAATGAAGTCTCAGAATCCAGGATCGGATGCAGCTCAGGCAATTGACTACGCATTATATGCTTATCGCATGGTGGTCAACGGCACCAAGACCGCAGATGAGGCGGTAGCTAGTCGTGATTACGTGAAGCTGCATGAGGAACTTAACACAGAGGTTGTTTCCATCGAGGAACTTGGAGCCGACGAGAAGTCGCCGTTGGCGGAAGTGAATGCCGGCCTGCTTATCGTGGCTAAGAACAACTACGACCTTCTTATGAATGGCGTGAAACCCAGTTTGCCACAGACTCCCCTAGACGCAGAGGACGCGGTAGAAGTGGAAGCCGTAGCCGAAGAGGCCGCCGAAGAGACTTCAGCTGCGAGTGGGGAAGTAGCTCCTGGTGAGAATGCGCAGGTGATCAATCATTGATTCAATTTCATGGAGGAGCAGAATTTTTATATGTGGAGGGAAAACTATTTGTAAACTGCAGCCAAAAGCTGCGCGTGTGCATTCTTTTTGTCTCAAATTTATTTGATGCTTTATTGATTGATTTTTTTTCATTCATTTAATTCTATGAATTTAATTTCTTGTTTTCATCATTTGATTACTTTTTAACGCATACACACGCACATTGTAACACCCGGTGAGCCCAAAATAAAAAATCACATAACGTATCCGGGACTAAAACTAAGTAACGCGTCTGCTCAGTTAAGAATATCCAAGGTTTATAATCTAGTCGAATATCATTCTAACAAGCGATATGGAATGTGAGACACACAACAAAAAAATATATATATTGTGTTGATAGCTACTCTGCTAAGATCAAGTAGAACAATATGCATAATCATGGCGCATTTTAAACCCTGTAAGGATTGAAGTGAGCTTAACGCATGCAAGTTGGATGCAAAGTGGTAACTTTTCAGTTGCTATGGGGTGATTTATGTGTAAGAACCTGCCCTTTCCTTGGAAGGAGAACAATAGCTAGAAATTATTGCAAATACCCCATAGGCTGAGGAGCAAAAGAAGGAATCCGCTCGAGGAAGAGCTTGCGTTTGATTGAATCAAAACAACCTTACACCTTCGTTATACCAACCAAAACCAATATATTCCTTTTTTTTCTCAACTTTGAGAACCAAGAAAACCTCATTTTTCATTCTAAAATATTCAAGTCGCAGAAGGGTTTCCTCAAATGTATGGCGTATAGTTAGGCTATGCCCTGTCTAATTCTAAACAATTTGAAATTACCTTTGACTTGCGACCTTATTTCTATGTTTTGTTATGTTGTTACTAGAACTAATTAGCTCTCAGAAGCTATTCACTTAAGATTCGGGACTAATGTTGTATTCAATATTATTAATCTGAAATTTGGTAGAAATTTAATTTAATTAAAAAAATTATCGAAGGTTGAAACATCACGACTCTTAATTAACGAGACATTTGGAGATGGGTGAGCTTGAATCTCTTCATACTCAAATTTAGAGGTGACAAAGACTTGATCCGAAACTCTAGGACCCAATTATAGTAGATCGAGGATGTTACAAGGTAAACTAGATGTAATCCATTCAACATCTTCCACATGGATCAAGCGAATCGGCCCCGCAAAAGAATTAATTATTCCCAAAATTATGCCTATTATGTTTCTCTAATATTAAGTCTTTTTGCTTAAATATTACACAAATTAAATAAAATTTGGAAAAAGATCATTTTTTATGCAGGAGAGAATCCGTGCTTCTTCAAATTTAGATTCATTTTGCTCTTTAGAAGAAACCACATTCTCAACCAAAATCTTTTCTGAAAGTTTTGCACTCCAAAATATGAAAGAACGACAATTGATTTTGCAATAAATATTTATATGTATAGATGTATTATAATACAATTTTTTTTATATATATATAAGATTCTTATTATCGATTTATTTATTAGTATTAAATATTAATTTTCTGATATTTGTGAAAGGAATTATTTTAAACCAAATAATTGGATTTCAAATAGATGGCTTCTGATCATGCACCTATTTTATGGGTTTACTTTTGTTGTTACCCAAAATTGATCATAAAATTGAGGTTAAGCGTAGTCCACAATGACACTGTTTTATTATCTATGTATTACACGATGGGCCCAATCACTCTTCGAGTTTAATTTGTGAGTCCTAATATAGACGGTACGAATAGCTCCAAGTAAGACCTAATTAAATAAAAACCTTGGCTAAATTCACTTTGGGGTTCTTGGCTCAATTAAGAATTATTATATAATTGGAGTATAGTGAAAAATCTTAAAAAGCCATAGGATAATATTTGAATCATTAACATAATTGAATTTTGTCAAATTAAGATTTCCTTCATTGAAATATTTGTTTTACAAGGATGCTCCTCAATTTTTAACAAAAACACGTAACGTACTATTTTATTTACACAAAATAGTATTTTGATTATTCTAGTTTAATAATTAAAATAAGTGTCTTTTAATTGAATTGTAGTGGTTTTACTGTATTTCATTATGCATAAAATAGAATAAATTAGTTTTAAAATAAAATACTTATTTTGTAGAAAGAAAACGAATCTTTTTTTAGTCAAAAACTATCATGTTATGAGCTTAGGCAGGACTAGACACAGATAGTTTATAACTAGATGATCTTTTCCAATATAAAAATATGAATATCCATACTAAAAAGCTCTCCTTTCACAAATAACTAACCTAGAAATCACCTTTTCGTACACAACAAAAACCCTAGGTCGTTTTAGGAATTCTTTCACATCCGAACAATTAATATAAAAAGATCTCCTTTCACAATATAGGAATTCTTCCAAGTCCATGAAGCCGTCCAAAGTTGTAACGCCATCATTCTTTGGATCTAAGCAGCTTTAGGAGAGTCATAAGCCTAACTCCTTCAACTCTAAAAAAAGGTTGAAGACTAGTTTGTGGGAAGTGCAATCCAGTTTGTAGCCCAATCCAAGAAGTTATGTATCGACCCATATTAACTAGATTTTGGCATGTATAGGTGAGCAATTCTATCCTCCAACAATTGTGGCGACTCTATATATAGTCTATACGATGAATCACAAAGAATCCTCAATTCTATTTTATTCTTTTCAACTACTATAAAACGATAATATACGCAATTTTCGCGGGAGGACCGATTCAATGGGAAAACTATTTCCTTGGTAGTTCCTGATATTTTAACATATGAGTCCCCTCACTCTTATACTTTCATAAATAAGGATATAAATTCTTTATTTTCATCCATAAAGTTCCTTCACTTCTGATAAACAGACTGAAATACCTTTTAGCCTTAAGTTATATACGATGGTCAAAATGCAAGGGTAATTCGATGATTTCGATAGAGTGGGTGACATATTTGATACAAATAGACAAATTACGCTCTTATTTGTGAACATATAGAAACTCAGGGACTTGGATATTATTATCTACACAATTCCTATTTTCATGCATGTACCCATATATCGAGGTTGTATATAATCCCACCCTTGTTAGCTCCCGTTCCATCGTCTCGGCTTTCATTTGTTTTTCCTCCAAGAGAAGAGAAGAGAGGAGAAGAAAATAATAAATTGAGGTGAAAATGAAGACAATCATCTTTGCCCTCGCTTTGTCTTCTCTCTTTTCGTTCTATAATGTTGAAGCCACTGCCAGATTACTCCTGCAGGAGGCTCAAGGGGCACCAGATCAACAACTGGATCAATTGTGCCAGAAAACTGAAAACCCAGCCGAATGCCTAGCCACCTTCAAGCCAGTAGTCTCTGGCCCTGTTGAGGTCCATTCACTCCTCCAAACAGGCTTAAAAGTCCTGGAGGATAAGACTAATAAAGCCATTTCCGACGCCGAGAATATTAAGTCTGAGAATCCAGGGTCGGATGCAGCTCAGGCAACTGACTACGCATTATATGCTTATCGCAATGTGGTCAACGGCACCAAGGCAGCAAGTGAGGCAGTAGCTAATCGTGATTACGTGAAGCTGCATGAGGAACTTAACACAGAGGTTGTTTCCATCGAGGAAATTGGAGCCGACGAGAAGTTCCCGTTGGCCGAAGTTAATGCCGGCCTGCTTGTCGTGGCTAAGAACAACTACGACCTTCTCATGAATGTCGTGAAACCCAGTTTGCCAGAGACTCCCCTGGCTGCAGAGGACGCTGTAGAAGAGGAAGCCGTAGCCGAAGAGGCCGCGGAAGAGACTGCAAGTGCGAGTGGAGAAGCAGCTCCCAGTGGGGAACCAGCTCCCGGTGGGACCGAACAGGTTGGGGAAGAGACTTCAAGTGCGAGTGGGGAAACAGCTCCCGATGAAGACTCTTTAAATGCGAGTGTGGAAGCAGCTCCCGGTGAGACTGAGCTGGTTGTAGAAGAGACTTCTACTGCGAGTGGGGAAGCAGCTCCCGCTGAGGCTGAGGTGGTTGTCTATCATTGATTTAATTTCATGGAGCAGCAGAAGTATTACATGTGGAGGGAAAACTATTTGTAAGCTGCGGCCAAAAGCTGTGCTTGTGCATTGCTTTTTGTGTCAAATTTAATTCATTCTTAATTAATTTATTCTTTTTATTCATATCCCGCATTGCACCTCTATGAATTTAATTTCTTTTCTCGTCATTTGATTAATTTTTTCTTTTATATTTCCTCAACAATTTATATATATATATATAGAGGGAATCCAAGAAACTAACTAGCATAGACTTATAGAAGAAGATTAATTAATTATTAATTTGTGTTTATAGCTACTCTTCTATAAAATCAACTATATGTATAGTCACGGCGAAAGAACAAAATTAAAAATAAAAGAAATCAAAACAAGCTAGTCATCGTTAATTTCGCAACAGAAATTAAATTATTATGCGTATTATATTCCTTCATATTAAATTTTTTTTTTTATTTTATACACATATATATACAGACATATCAATTAAATATTTCGAAAAGGATCCTAGATTCATATTGATCTTTAGAAGAAAGGAAATCACATGTTGAAACAAAATTTTGTTCCAACATTTTATACTTCATAGCATGAGAGAATGACAATTTGTTTTGTGATAAATATTTGTTTACATATGTATAGGTGTGTTGTAACACTTGAATACAACTAATGAATATTGTACTATTTGATTGATTTAAGATTGTAATTCTCCATTTATTTGTTAAAATTTTAACCAAATTATTAGATTTAATTAGGTGACTTTTGATCATGCACTAGTTTATAGGTTTAGTTTATAATTAAAATTAAGGTCCAATAATTATTTGCCAATATTTAGAATCAACAGAAAATAAAGATTTTAATTGTTTGGTTATATTTACAATCAAATATAGAATAAGTATTTTGATTTAAGAGTTTGGCAAGAATAAGATTTAGAAGATATTGACATATAATATCTATCAAAGTATCATGATGATCGTATAGAATGAAGTAAGGCAAATTTTAAAAGATATTCAATACATTTTAATAATATACACAATAATTTTGTGCTTGATATATAGTTTAAATTTGTGTTAAGAGTTTTAAAATTAAAACCTCCTACATAAAAGTTAACAAATTTTGAAATAAAATTTGAAATACGAAACACAAAAGTCAAAATAATAGCACAAAACTTTGAAAATGCTAAATTGTAAAGGTATGTAGCAATATATAGTATAGTATAATTTTATGTAAAAATACATCTTATTGAAAAAGTTTTAGAAATGAAGAGAAACAAGGTATTTCGTTGATGAATCAAAACAATAATATGATGCCCCCTATTTATTGAGGAGAATCGTAGACAATTTTGACTATAAGAAAAAATGACATAATTTAATACATAAAAAAATATATAGTATGTTAAAATATATCATTTTCTTTAACTCTCTCCCTCCCTCTATTCCTACGTACGTATATGTATAAGAATATATATAGTTTTGTCCCAAACAAGCATTTAAGAGAAAATTGGGGATGAAAACACATATGCATTGCTTTCAATCGATTAATTACAAATAGCCTTCATGAACACCATATATTTTTTAAGTTGCCGTGTTGCATATAATTATAAACAACAATTAACACCACAATCAATTTAATTAATTAGTTAATAAAATGAAAGGCATCTCCTCTTCATGGTGCTACTACCAAAGCATTGTTGAAAATGGCCAAATTAACCTTTGCCAACAGACTCAAAGCATTATTCATGTCATCCAATGTTCCCTTAACTCCTTTCACAGATTCTGCAAACAAATCGTCGCAATTACCAATCACTTCCAATTCTCTGTCGAGCTCCTCCTTCACTTGCTTGTAATTCTTAATCTCAACTGCCTCTGAAGCATCCGAGGCGCTGGTTGTAGCAACACGGTAATAAGCTAAGCAAACTTCAATTTTTTCTGCCACATCGGGAGCTTTGGATTCACCCTTGGTCTTTTCAAAGGCTTGGATGGCCTTTTTGAGTCGTTGTGTGAGGGATTGGATTCCTGCTCTCAGGACGCCGTGTACGTCGATCTGGGTGCCGTTGACGAAGGGAGAAACGGAGTTGACGCATTCCGTAGGAAACTCAGTCCTGGAGCAGAATTTTTGGACATTTTCAGCAGCTTGCTTTGACAACGGTGGAGCCGGAGCCGGAGCCTGAGCCTTTGCAGGAGTCTGAGCTGGAGCTGCCTGGGGTGTAGCAGTGGCTTGACCGCTGTACAGGGGGAGAAGAGAAGACAAAATGATCGCCAGGATGATTGACTTCATGTTGAAAACCTCCATTAATTTGTTATTTCTCTTCGTAGGAAGGGAAATTAATAGATCAGAGAAGAGACAGACGGTGGATTAATGGGAGATAATTAATCTGAGGTGGGGTTATGAAGAAGTTGAAAATGGATACGTGCGTGGAAATCGGAATTGCCATGCAGATTTTACCATAGAAATTAGTCTAAATTTCTCATCCACACAATCTAAGAGGATATAATTTAACCTGGGTTTATCACCGTTAGTTGTATATATACATTCTATTTTTAAAACTTATTACACGTTCAATAATATATTTTATTTGTTTAATTATCACTTAATTTCAAAGCTTGCTTGCTGTAATTTCAACAGTATAATATTCGAAGTATGTCACTTGATACTTGACCTTATGTTCTTCACTTGAACGTCTTGAACACCGAAAATTTTAATAATAAGACAGACGAATAACTTAAAAGCTAGAAATACAATAAAATATTATTTTTGATAAATATGATAATATAAAGTATAAATGTCATATTATGTAAAATAAAAATTTAAATATTGTTAATTGATTACTTTTGGATTATCAATTGAGTAAATTTGAACTAGCACATGATGATGAGATGTACAAATGATAACCAACTAATTAAATTAATTCTATATATTAATTGAGTACTTATTTACATCAAACACTTTTTAGGATAAGCATTTATAAAACACAATACAATATAATATATTTGGCGCAGTCTTTCGGTTCAAATGATATATACCTACCATATATCTATATTAATATTTCTAATTAGTCTCTATTTTGCTGTTCAATTAACCAGTTATGGTGGACCAACCATGCATTTAATTAATTCTACAGGATATACAATATCCCAGGAATTCTCTTGTTGCCAAGAGTAGCAGGAAGGAAGAACATATATATATATATATAAGTCATAGAATATGCATAGTCCACATATTAACTAGAGCAATTAACACTCAATTTTGCAGTACATTGTAACTTGATTTGCCTTTGATCGGAATTATATAAATATTTTTTAGCAATCACCCAAAGGTTTCTACAGGCTCTCATGCGCAACCGAAAGTGAGCAACTCTCGCAGTACTGAAGAATGGTTGAAACGAGTGATAAAGCGATGTGATAGAGATGGTGATGGCCGCCTCAGCAAGCAAGAGCTTGAGGAGGCCGTCAACATCCTTGGTTCAAAGTTTCCAGCATGGAGAGTTTGGCGAGCGTTATGCCATGCCGATTCAGACGGAGGCGAATACATAACCGAGGACGAGTACAATCTCCTTGTCGGTTACCTTATCAAGCATATCAAACAAGGTTCTGCCAATAATAAGAAGGGAGTTTATTCTAAAATCCCAGCCCAACATTAATTTTCTAACCCAGGAGTCGTACTGTAAATTAATATCTTTAATTAGTTTGCACTTGCATTCGTCTTTCGTACGTTTTCAGGTTTTTACTTAGTGTGTACTTCTTTTGCATGAAAACTTTGCTCATTATGAGTGAAATATATATGTAGGAGGGACCAACAGCACTTCCCTTTTTCTTTCTAGGTTTACGCATCACCGTCTGCAAATTTTCGTTGTCTTTTTATTTTTTTAATTTTTTTCCCTTTTTAAGATTTTCAGGCCTCCAACACTTTTTCACATTAGAAGAAACAGACTGTAATCCAGGAGACTTTTTCGTAGAAGCTCCACATGTATCCAGATTAGTGGGCAGATTTGGTCAAATATACTACCAATTACCAGCTTAGACAAATTCCAATCGATATGTTATATGTACGTTCATAGTTAATTGAATACTTTAAACAAGTGTTAGAAAAATGAAATGCACTAGGAAAAGAAATTAAGAATTAATTGATTATTTCTGCAATTATTGGCCATGCTTATGTTTCATATATAAGTATCTCTGCTGCATATCGTAGATATCCTGTTTCATAGACTATACAAAAAATGCAGAAGGTAATGAAAAGTTCACTAGTTATGCTCGGCAACATACATAAATATAATAGGAGTTTGAACACTCTTGGGCCTGGGCCAAGTCAAGTCCGAAAGGGCACTCATACCAACCGAAACTGGACTTGGGCTTGGACCAGTTACCAGTTATACAATCCACTTTCTCCTGTCTTTGTCTTGCACGATAAGTATACACCCAGATGAAACAAATAATTTCCTGTCCACAACAGCCATCGCTGCAATCGTTTTACTTTAACAGCCATATATATCTATTCTTACGTTCGACAATATTTTTTTTTTTTTTGGTTGAAAGGTTCGTTAGTAGTTATGTTGCTAATTTTAATTAATTCATATTAATTAATTCCACAATTCATCTAATTAAATAAGTCATAAATAAAATAATAAAAATACGCAATTTTAATTTAGTTCGTATTTTTAAATCCTACATTCACAAGATTATGAAAAAAAAAAACAATCCACTAAAAAATATGATGATACAAATACCAATGAACTTATACAATCCAAAACAAAAATTTTGCTTACAGAGGAGCTCTCTCTGGACAAATTTTTCACGTAATGCCCACACACAAATTCAAGAAAATATTGTTTATTTATATGAAAACCATAAATCTATTCTAAAGAAGATCTTTGTTTCCTTATTCCTTAAGAAAATAAATCTCCTAAATTAGTAAAAATTCTTACTTTCCTAAACTTTTTGTTTCCCAAAACTCTTTTTTCTTTTAAGTTGCAGGATTGCAAATCTACGTTTTCTAATTAAACTTTGACAATCAACTAATTCTAAAATAACTGAAAAACTAAATATATAGAGTTTAATTAAAACAATAATAATTTTCAGAATTAAAAATTTTTTAAATATATTTAATAGCCACATAATGCTAATAAAAAGTCCTAACATTTGTTTTTATCAGAAGTTGTCTGACATTCAATAATTAAAATAACAAATTATTTAAAATGCTAAAAATTCATTATTCAATATAAACAATTAAACATAGAGATCTATGAATATTTACAGTTGTTTATATACAAGTTTCAATTGATCTACATATATTTGTTAAAAATTGAGGTATTACTTTTCAAGTAAGCAGAATTCAAGAAGATCAATGATAAAGCGTTATTTAGTGTTCACCCATCACTGACCAGATATTTTAAAAAATAAAAAAGAAAAAAAGAAAGAGAACTCGATATAAGCACATATTTTTTTATCTTTTTTTTTTTTTTTTAAATATTACATATTACACATTCAGTATACTAATATATATCATAAATCTACTATGAGTGAGAATTTAAATAAATTTTATTATAGTATACCTAAGGTAGAGCAAAAAAAAATGGATAACTAAGCAAGTTAAAATATTTAAAAGTTAAAGTTAACCAGCAAATATTTTAAAAATAATTAATAAATTAAGGATTAAATGGATAACTCTTTAAAGATGTTAGGGCTAAACTATAAATAAGCCTAAAAAAAAGTTAAATATAAATATTATAATAAAAATTTGGAAAATTTGGGACCCCTTAGGGCTTCAAGACGTTTCACCCTTAGGTACATTCCAGAAATTTACACAAGAATA
The DNA here is from genome assembly GCA_022749755.1 of Azadirachta indica. Classification (NCBI taxonomy): domain Eukaryota; kingdom Viridiplantae; phylum Streptophyta; class Magnoliopsida; order Sapindales; family Meliaceae; genus Azadirachta; species Azadirachta indica. The sequence goes on along the minus strand of CM040444.1, from coordinate 3,439,108 downwards.
AATTCTACATTTAGAAAATTGAAAAAATTTTTTTGAGATAAATGTACTCATAAAAAGTGGAAAGAGTCTCACATTTTGTAGAAGTAAGAGATAGAGACATCTTTATCATCTAGGCAGTTATATATATATATATTATATACGATCAACTTGCACTTTCATGTTTAGATCTTAATTAACTAGTTTGTTTATATAAAATAAATAATAATAATAGTGCTTTTTTGAAAGCATATGTAGTGGTATGATCCTTAATAGTTAGGGTTTGAACACCGCTGAATTTTAATTATTCTACATATCTAATAAAGAAGAATTCTGCATTAATTAATTAATTTCTACAAAATTGACCGTCTACTTTGCTTTTGACAATGTGGATGTCCCTTTCCAATTCAGATTTTAGAAGGAATATGAATACCAGACACGTTTCAGTTCTCGGTGATTTATGATTTCAATATTAATAATTATATCGTGCACAACATTTTTTGCCTGTTAACTGATTCCGGGTATTTGCAGCAGTAAGAAAATAATGACGACAATAAGGTGACATTCATCTAGTGACCTTATCATCATTTTCATTTATATTGTTGATATATAATCCATTCACGTATGGGAAATAATAGAGTTATATGTGAATAAATTCAACGTCATGAAAGAATCTATGAAATCAAATTTCTAACTTTATCCAACTATTCACATTTAGAATTTTTTTTTTTAAACCTTAAACATAAAATTATCCTATATAGTTATCAATATAGACATTGCATTAATCGTGTTCTAAATTTTTTTTACTAATTTTCTTCTTTCTCCTAAATAGAATAGGATAAATTAGGGTGCTAGCTAGATCTCCCTTAATTTTTGAGTAATTTTAAATCTAAACCTTTTTTTCTCTAACTTATTAGATAGTTTATATTATTAGAAAAAGAAAAATCACCTAGGTCTATTGTGATTCTCTTTGATATAACTGATATTCTATTATTTGTAATACCTATTAATGCGAATAAAAAAACATAAAATAATATATTTTTCAATGGAGTGAGTTATTTTATATAACTTATTTTTAAAATAGAAAAAATTTTAGATAAGTTGAGTATATTACATTATTTATATGTTCATCTAATAAATTCATACCAAACATGCTTTCATTTAAAATCAATGAATTATGTTAAAGATAATTATAATCAAAAAAAAAATTTAAATATATGATAGTATTTTCATTGAATAATCTTATTACTTGTCATACTTAAATTTTTCTCTTTGAAAGGGAATAGAATTTAAAAAGTTTAGTTGACAATTACTTTAATATCTGTTAGCTAGCTAGGGGTTGTGTCAAAAAGAATGAAAAAATGGACAAGCACTTGGCTAGATTCAAATTCGAGCCAATCTTCTCGTGTATATATCCAAATCCAATGGACTGAATAGTTCATTTTTCAAAACATATATACTAAGAAGGCAATCTAATTAAATTTTTTGCCCGAAATCAAAAATATTATTCCATGTATAATAAAATATCTGATGACAAACGATATTTACCTGTCCAACTATTCTTCAATAGAACCTTTTCTTTTTCCTTTTCATCGAGTTGATGTATTATTTTCAATCAGTTGCCATATAGAAGGAAAGAATCGGGCGATCCGCAATAATATGTAGAGTGCTGGCTTTTTTTTTTCTTATTTTAATGATATGATTCCAAATAATTTCTAATTCCATACATATAATTATATATAATTCCCTTCAATTTGGATGATAAGTAATTATTTTATTCCGATAAATTAATATAAAATAGTTATTGTTATTCTCAAAATGAACTAAACATTTACTACAGAATTAATACTGTTGAATAACCGTTCCTTAATGTCCACGTAAAATTCGTTGATAATGTCACGTTGGCAATTATCCTTCCCAAAAAGCTTAGGTAACTCGTTGTGTTTATAAAATGGCCAATTATCTTTGGTACTATTAGAAGAGTTATTACGGTAACGATAAACTTTCAGACCCTTTACCCAAGCCTAGAGAATAAAAAAAAACGGCTTGGGCTGCAAGGTGGGTCTCAATGTACTGCAGAAGGGTTCAACAATCCTGAAAATAGTAAGACTGGGACTTGCAACAAAAATGCCATAATTGTAGCCTAGTAATTCAAGTCTTAACGTATAAAATTGTAAACTAAGCCAATAATGAAGCACCACAAAAAATTTGTTTTCTAGTATATTTTATTTTAATTTGAATGTCGGAAGGGATCCACCAGTAACATCACTGGCGTTTGCTAACATGCTTTGATTGTGCAGGTATTTGCTGCCACAATAAAATAATGAAGAAAATTAGCTATCTCGGAGAGAATGAGTAGCCGTGGGGGAAGAAGAATGCCACCTCGGGGGAAGAGGAAAGCTATCTCGACACAAGAGTTAGCCATCTCTGCAGAAGAGCAAGCTAGCTTGGTAAAAAGAAGTCAACCACCTCGGTGGATGAGTAAACCACCTCGGTAAATTTCCTATATTATGAGAAGCGCAATCTATATTACGGGTGGGTTCGCTATAGTTAACAAATTTTGAATGTTGATTGAGATCTTCTTCCATGTTGAGCCTATGTGGCAGTGGGAGAGAATTTTGCTATCAACAAATACCTTTTAATTTCTTCCATTCATGTGATTGCAGATGTAAATTATTGATTCCTTCAATTTGCTTTTGGTTGGTTTTCTTCTTGAACCAGATGCCCAGAATCAAACAACAGTACCCGACTTTTGTTTAAAAACAATATCCTTCTATAATATTTGCTTTTTATCCCATTATATCCCAACTGAAGCTAGCAGTAATATATCCCTATCTATACATATATAATCTCTATAATAAATAACACGTTAAAATTATAACTATAACAAGATATATAGGGACGTCACACCAATGATGCCTTTTTTTTTTTTAATACATGAAATAAATAAATAAAAATTGAATCACAGACATGAGAAATTAAGCCTGAAGTAGCTTAATTTTGATATAGAAGAAATTAATTGACATTGTTTGCATGGTAATTATCATATAATATAAGCATTAATCAGTTATATATTCTGAAAGAGATATATGTGTACATAAATGTATACGGTTGTTGCAATGCATATGTATGTTGCACAGAATAATAATAATTCTCTTTTATTACTTTTCTTCCTTTGCGGATAGAAATTATTTATTTATTTGTTCCTTTTTTAAATCAGATTCTAGTTAAAGCAAGTCACCTTCTTGTGGATATATATATATATATATATATATGGATGTATCAGCTAGCCTCTCAGGTAAGAGGCCTTGGCTCCTGCCAGCGATCTCCGAACGATCCATATTAATTAACTACTCCAAAAGCCGTCCAGCTCCACATCAAGATGCCTCTTTTTGGGGGTGTGTTTACAACAAAGTCTACGCCGGCGACTTACAGTGAAAAGCAATTGAGAGAAATTTTCAAGAAACATGATAGGGATGGAAATGGAAACCTGAACAAAGAAGAGCTGAACGAAGCCTTTCAAGAACTCAGATCACGCTGGCCTAATTGGCGCGTTCTTTTGGGCCTTCGCTATGCAGACGCCGACAAAGATGGATGTGTCAACCTTGATAAGGAGCTCGATCAGCTTGTCAAATATGTCCACGGTTTGGGATATACACTTAAAACAAATTAAGTTGTTAACATAGTAGCTATATGTAGCTACCTCTCGCCCTTAGATATATAAATAAACAAATAAATAAAAGGAAAAGGGGAATAATCTTTGTACGCGTCTATCGTTACTATTTTATTTTTCTGTCTGTCTTCCTGGTCTGTAGCTAGCTACCTGGTGTGAGTTTAGTTTACGTACTGTATTATGATCTATTTATATAAATATGTAAAGAAAAGATCCAGCACTGTCTGTGAGACTTGAAAATTCTCTAGCTACCTTGCTCATTGATTAACTTTATAATATATTCTCTTTTTTATTATTATTATTATTATTATTATTATTATTATATGTTTGCAGTGAAGATGACTCCGATATATCTCCATCTTTTCATTTAGATCGTAAACTGAGGAGTCTGTTTAAGTTAAAACTGAGTCGTCCAAAATTCAATGTTGCTGGCTGTTCGGACAATTTCGATCCAGAATAGCAGATGCCGAGTTGAAACAAAATGAAGGACCTGTCTGTCATTTACTGATCATGATTTAATTACATAAAATGCCATAGCAAACTTTTTTGTTTTTAAACTAATCAAAAATGATTATTAATCTATATTATATATGTTGAAATTAAATTAGACTTGCTTAATTTTACTATATTTAGTGTTATTAAGTATAGTTCTAATTCAAGTATTATTAGTCTTTTTCTAATTTGTAAAGAATTCTTAAATTTACTAGTTTATATTAAGTTATTATTTCAGTTTATATAAAAGCATGTTTACATACTTAATTTATAATTAAAGAGATTTTAATATAATTTCATTTTCTTCAACATGCTATGAGAGCAACGCAAAGATCGTTAAATCGGGAAGCCCAATATGGGTATTATAATAAGAGTCGCGAGAGTCGTAAATAGTAACAAATGTTACTGTTTACAAGATAATGTTCGCATTTACTGTTCATAAATTATTGTTCACCGATGAAAATCTCTAAAAAATATCGAAGATGTGATAAAAGACAAAAAGTTATTTTTTTCTACAACCGTACTAATCATCTATTTGAAAACAGTTGGAAAAAATTTAGAAAACCAATATGTGCGAACCAAAATTATCACATCCATAAGAACAACTCTTGTAAACTTGCAACTTCTTCCTTTGGTAATTTTGAGAACTCTGGTGTGCCATTATCTATAGAAGCTATCAATCTACTCTAGGTATCTAGCTAATTAATGAATTCTCAATAAGGATTAAAAATTTTTTTTTTCTTCTAATTTTACCCCTTTGATAATTGATTTTGGGGCATCATCTCATATGACTGATAATAATTCTATTTTTAGTTCTTATTCCTCACCTGATAAATTATCTTCTACATTATTGATAGATGGTTCTAAAACTGATGATGTAGGAATAGAAACTGTTTTTGGCAATTCTACTCTTCATCTATCTTTAATTCTCTATATACCTAAATTTCCTATCAATCTTTATCAATTAATCAAATAACTAAAAATTTAAATTATTTCCTCACATTCTTTTTATCTCATTGTATTTTTCAGGATCTTAATACTAGGAAGATGATTGGTCGAGGATGGGAGATGAACGGAGTGTGTCACCTTTCTAGTTCACTACAATCCTCTAATTGTGCATTATCCTCCTCAATATCTTCAAAATAATGGCATCACAGAGTAAGACATCCTTCTTCCCAATCTTTAAACGAATGAATCTACCTAGTATTATCAATTCTAGTATTGAATGCGAGTTTTGTCAACTAGGCAAACATTATCGTATCTTTTTTCCTGCACGAGTTAATAAACTTAGTTTGTGTCCTTTTCAATTAGTTCATTCTGATATTTAAGTTCTATGTCAAATTTCTAATTATCATAGTTTTGACTATTTTCTGTCATTTGTTAACGATTGTTCTCAAGCTATATAGATATATTTTTTTAAAAAAAATGATTAGAAGTCCCTATTATATTTAAATCATTTTTGAAAGAAATACAAACTTAGTTTGGTGTGTCTATTTAAATTTTTCGTTCTGATAATACCTTAAAATATTGTTACTCTACACTTTTAAATTTTGTAGGAACTAAAGGGTGATTCATCAAATCTCACGTCCTTATAGTCCTCAACAAAATAGTGTAACTAAAAGAAAAAATAGGCATTTGTTAGATATTGTTCGAACAATTCTATTTTATATGAAAGTACTATCTAAACTTTGGGGAGAAGCAATTTTTACTGCCTGCTATCTAATAAATAGACTTCCATTTTCTATTCTTAACTTTAAAGTACCATACAATATTTTATTTCCTGACAAACCTCTTTTTTTACTTCCAGCTCGTATTTTTTTGTTGTGTTTGCATTATCCACACGTTTAATACTCATGATAAACTTTCAGCTTGGTGTGTTAAACATATTTTTTTAGAATATTCTAGAACGCAGAAAAGTTATAAATGTTTAGATCCTATTTTTGGTAAAACTTACATTAGTGCTGATGTCACCTTTTTTTAGTCTACTCTTTATTTCTGAAAAAAGGGATCTAATTTAGAAACTAATATTATTTCCCCACCGCACCTCTTTCTCATTCTATGGATCTTATTGTATCTATTCTTGTACCTATCATTCCTATAGAGAAACCTCTCCAAGTGTACGCACGTAAAAAAGATCGTCAACAGTTTGATCAACAAAGTGAGTCTCCTCTAGATCCCTCCTCTACCAAAGTGACGACCTCTAATCAAGATCTTCTTCCATCAACTGATGATTTACATCTTGGTCTCCCTATTGCAATTCGAAAAGGTAAAAGAACAACTGCTACTAGGTATCTTCTTGCTCAATTTGTTTCTTTCAATACACGTTCATTTGCTTTTCCATCCTTTACCTTGTTTTTGTCTACTATATCTTTGCCTAATCATCTCAAAAAGCATTTGCACATCGTAGTTGGTGCAAAACTATATAAAAAGATATGACAACTCTTTATGATCGTGGCACTTAGGAACTACAAAAACTACCGGATGATAAAGAAGCTGTAAGTTATCTATAAGTATTTGCCATCAAGTATCACCTAGATAGTACCATAGAGAGCTTAAAAGCTCGGTTGGTAGCTAAAGGCTTTACTCAAACATATAAGGTAGATTATCTTAAAATATTTTCTTCAGTTGTTCGACTTAATTTTGTTAGAGTTCTTATATCTTTAGGTATTTTTCATGATTGGCTGCTTTTGCAGCTTGATGTTAAAAATGCTTTTCTATATGGGGATTTGTAGACAGAGGTTTATATGAAGCAACCTCTAAAGTTTGTTGCTCAAAGGGAATCTAACTTGGTATGTCAGTTGAAAAAAGCTATATATGATCTTAAGCAATCTCCAAGGGCAAGGTTTGAAAAACTTAGTGGTGTATTGACATCTCTAAATTTCAAAAAACGTCAATCTAATCATTTAGTCTTCTCTCAACATACTTTATTAGGAATAGTTATTCTTGTGGTGTATATAGATGATAATATCGTTTTTGGGAGTGATTTACATGGGATTGAGGTAGTGAAGAATCAATTGAAGAAACATTTCCAAACTAAAGACTTGGGTCAACTCAAGTATTTCTTGGACATTAAAGTAACAAAAGGAAAGGAAGGTCTGGTGTTGTCTCAAAAGAAATATGTCTAGGATATTGTTAGAAATAGGGATATTAGGATTTAAACTAGTTGATACTCCTATGGAACCAAATGTAAAGCTTAATGGTGAAAATAGTTCAAAGTTTGAGGACAAAAAGAGGTACAGAAGCCTTATGCGAAAATTGAATTATTTGACAGTAACAAGACCTAATATCACTTTTACAGTTTGTGCCATGAGTCAATACATGTAAGAATCAAAAAAGATTCATCACGTAACAATCTATAGAATTCTCAAATACCTCAAGCGAACTATTGGAATAAGAATTCTATATAAAAAAGGTAAGAAGTTAGATACTATATGCTTCTCTAATGCAGTTTGGGCAAGATCTACAATTGACAGATGATCTACAAGTGACTATTGTGCCTTTCTTGGTGGCAACCTAGTGACTTGGTAGGTTAAGATATAAAATGTTATAACTAGATCCAACACTGAAGCAGAATATTGGGCTATGGCTCATACAGCTTGTGAATTGATGTGCATTAAAAATCTTTTAAAAGAGTTTAGAGTTAAGGTGAAGAGTCCGACTATAATGTATTGTGACAATTGGGCAACTACTCATATAGTCAGCAACCCAATTTTTTATGAGAAAACTAAACATATAGAGACAGATTGTCATTTTATTAGAGAGATTATTACTTCAAAAGAGATAATTACTTCATATATCAAGTCGAAAGATCAAATTAGAGACATATCCACTGAAGCTGTAGACAAAAAAGTCTGTGTATCTTTGTTGCATGCTGGGCATCACTAATATTTATGTTTCAGCTTGAGGGGTGAATGTTAAAATTAAAATTAGACTTATTTAATTTTACTAGGTTTAATGTTATTAAGTATGATTCTAGTTCTAATATTATTATTCTTTTTCTAATTTGTTAAGAATTTCTAAGTTTACTAATTTATGTTGTCTTATTATTTCAACCTATATAAAGTCATATTTATATACTTAATTTATAATTAAAGAGAGTTCAATATAATTTTATTTTCTTGGACAATATATATAGTTAAGAATTGAATTTACGTTAAGCTGCTATGAACATTAATCCCTATTTCTCTATGACATTTCGAAGATCTTATGCACTATTAATTAAATTTAACTGTATGTTCATGAGATATATAACATGACCATATATACTATAAATTGCAAAGACCTAAAATTTAACTGATTTTCAAGCAGCTCATGAATCAGATGAATCTTTGATAAATAATCTCCAGGCCACCAATAATTCAACCAACCCAGCAAAGCAGCAACCAATGTAGAACTCTTGCCATCAGCCTTTCGCCGCGTATAGCCTTTAATCTGCTGCAGCAACAGAGATAGAAGACGGAATCGAAGAAAAAATATTAATGAGAAATTAAGCTATATACTTCGGTACTGAAACCCAGTGACATATCATTTTCTTTATTTTTATTTCTCGGAACAATACTAATTTAATCCCAGTACGGCTCTTGGTAATGTAAAATGCCACTAGTTCTTTCGGTTTCATATATTACATGAGTCAATAAATTTGAACTGATTGCATTTCCATATCCAAAAATAAAAATTCTAAGCATAATTACGTTCTTAAATTTTGGTCTTTGAGGCATGCCTACGTTAGTACCTTAAAAAGCATGAAAATGTAATCATATTCACAATATAAAGATTCAATTTATGATGACCCAAAATTACATCGTCAGTTTGAAACCAAAAAATAAAATAAAAGCAAAGTTGAAATCAGAACAAACCTCAAAAGTTCGGAACAAGTATGGGCAACACCCATCCCCTTCTTTATCGGGAAGGCCAATTAATATACTCTACCTGATGCCTTCCAACATCAATGTCTGGAGGCGGCAGTTTCCAGTAATTCCATGAATTATAATCCTCCTGTACCAATGGAAAAATATAAAAGAATGAGCACTCCACAGAACAATTGACAAAATCTAAACAATCAGACAAAACTCAGCTGACATTGAACACAGGATAGATGCTGAGGACGAATGATACAGAACGATACGTATATATCAATTGCTCCTGGAATCAATGTTCACGTTTTCCGATACAAATTTCTAGACATAAACAAAAGGAGAAGCAAGCAAGGGGCAAGCGAACCCAATTTGCTAGAAAACGATGATGAGTAAACAAAGTCAATTATATATATATATATATATATAATTGGAAGAATCAAACATTTACAATACAAGTGGCATCATCGTTTTGCAACAAAAGCAGCTTTTGTCTCGAGGCAGTGATATAAATATATCATGAATGTGTGATAGAAATATTCTGTTGTCACAGAATTGATCAAGTTTTTTCAAATTGGTTCCATTTGTACTATAAATATTATAGTAAAAATTTTAACAAATTTGGGACCCCTTAGGGCTTCAAGACTTTTCACCCTTGGGTACATCTCAAAAATTGACACAAAAATGAATTCTACATTTAGAAAATTGGAGAATTTTTTTTTCCTACTCTTGAGAAGTGGGAAGAGTCTCACACTTAGTAAAGTGTGAGACAGAGATAACTTTACCATCTAGGCAGCTATATAAATATATATATATATATATGTTATATACGATCAACTTGTATTTTCATATTTAAATCTTAATTAATTAGTTTGTATATATATATATATATATATATATATATATGTGTATAAAATAACTAATAATAATAGTTAGGGTTTGAACACCGCTGAATTTTAATTATTCTACATATCTAATAAAGAAGAATGCCGCATTAATTAATTAATTTCTAAAAAACTGACCCTCTACTTTGCTTTTGACAATGTGGATGTCCCTTTCCATTTCAGATTCTACAAGGAATATGAATACCAGACATGTCTCACTTCTCGGTGATTTATGATTTCAATATTAATAATTATATCGTGCACATCAACTTTTGCCTGTTATCGGATACCGGGGATTTGCAGCAGTACGAAGATAATGACGACAATAAGGTGACATTCATGTAGTGACGTTATCATCGTTTTCATTTATATTGTTGATATATAATCCATTCACTTATGGGAAATGATAGAGTTATATGTGAATAAATTGAACGTCATAAAAGAGTTTATGAAATCAAATTTCTAACTTTATCAAACTATTCACATTTAGAATTTTTTTTTTTTTTTTTACCTTAAACATGAAATTGTCCTATATATTTATCAATATATGTATCTTTTCAATTCAGAGAACGAGAGCTTCAATATAAACATTGCATTAATCGTGTTCTACATTTTTTTGTTACCAATTTTTTTCTTTTTCCTAAATAGAGTAGGATAAATTAGGGTGCTAGCTAGATCTCTCTTAATTTTTGAGTAATTTTAAATCTAAACCTTTTTTTTTCCAACTTATTAGATAGTTTATATTATTAGAAAAAGAAAAATTACCTAAGTCTATTGTGATTCTCTTTGATATAAATGATATTCTATTATTTTGTAATGCCTATTGATATGAATGAAAAAATATAAAATAATATACTTCTAAATGGAGTGAGTTATTTTATATAGCTTATTTTTAAAATAGAAAAAGTTTTAGGCAAGTTGAGTATATTATATCATTTATATGTTCATCTAATAAATTCATACCAAACATGCTTTCATTTAAAATCAATGAATCATGTTAAAGATAATTATAATAAAAAAAAAAAAATTTCTTAAACATATGATAGTATTTTCATTAAATAATCTTATTACTTGTCATACTTAAATTTTTCTCTTTGAAAGGGAATAGAATTTAAAAAGTTTAGTTGGCAGTTACTTTAATATCTGTTAGCTAGCTAGGGGTTGTGTCAAAAAGAATGAAAAAATGGACAAGCACTTGGCTAGATTCGAATTCGAGCCAATCTTCTCGTGTATATATCCAAATCCAATGGACTGAATAGTTCATTTTTCAAAACATATATACTAAGAAGGCAATCTAATTAAATTTTTTGCCGAAATCAAAAATATTATTCCATGTATAATAAAATATCTGATGACAAACGACATTTACCTGTCCAACTATTCTTCAATAGAACCTTTTCTTTTTCCTTTTCATCGAGTTGATGTATTATTTTCAATCAGTTGCCATATAGAAGGAAAGAATCGGGCGATCCGCAATAATATGTAGAGTGCTGGCTTTTTTTTTTCTTATTTTAATGATATGATTCCAAATAATTTCTTTAATTTGTGAAAAACAAGAATCCATACTTTTGCTTTTACCTTATAAGCATGATATATACACACACACATATATATGTATAACTTTTAAGTTAAGAGAATGATAGCTTTATTTTAGACATTTCAGTAACTGTAATCTACCTTTTTTTTACGGGTTTTTTTCACCTTTTTCAATAAACAGAATATGATAAATTAGGCTACTTAATTAGGAAAAGAAAAATCATCGAAAGTTTATTGTGATCCCTCTTTTATACAAATCATATTCTCTTGTTTGTGACGGCTATTGATATAAAAAAAAATCATCTAGAATATAGTTTTTAATGGAGTGAGTTGTTTTGTATTTCTTTTTTTTAAAATAGAGAGTTTTAAATCAAATGAGTATGCCATATCATTTACATGTTCATCCAACAAATTCTTACTAAATATGCATTCATTTTGAAATGAAGAGAAATTGACGTAAATCTTCTTCATATTTGGGAAAATAGACACATACTCTTTGATATTTAGGAGAAAAAAAATGCTCCCCTCAAATTTGTACAAATAAACAGATATTCTTAACTTTTATTTCAATTAACTTACAAGTTAAATTATTATCATTTGTATTCCTAAATTTTTTAATGATACCAAATTAAAAGTAATTATTTTATTATAAAATTTAATCTTGATTTTAATATTTTTTACAATATTTTTTTAACTATAACAATTTAGTCCTTATTTAATATTTTTTTACAATATACTAAGTACTAAATAATTTTTTTAATTTATTATTTCAATAAAAAATAAGAAAAATATTATTATTAAAAAAATTCAAACAATGTGTTAGATCAAATCCATATGGTAGAATAATTTTGACCTTCTTCTTTTTCTACATTTTTTATTTATATTTTCATAATTTTTATTAAAAATAATAAAATGTTGAAAAAATATTTCAATTTTTTTTTGACAATTAGATATCAAATTATTACTAAAAAAGAAAAAGAACAAGATTAAAAAAATTTTAGCATATAAGATTGGCTAATTTATTGTTAGAATTTTTTTAATAATGATATTTTTAAATTTTCTATTGAAATAATAAATTAAAATTTAATCCTTAGTCAAATTGTAAAAAAAATTAAAATATGGACTAAATTATTAAAATTAAAAAAACTATATTGTAAAAAATATTAAGATAAGAAGTAAGTTGTTGTAATTAAAATAATTATTTTAGAGTATGTTATTATTCAAAATTTTAGAAATACAAATAATAATAATATAATCAATCAACTAATAGAAATAAAAGTCAAAAAAATGTCTGTTTATTTATCTAAATTTAAGGAAGGCATTTGTTTTTTCTAGATATTTGAGGTATGTATTTATTTCCCCATATATAAGGAGATATATGTCAATTTTTCTAAAATCAATTATGCGTTCGTCTAATAAATTCATATCAAACATGTATTCATTTAAAATCAAAGAATCGTATTAAAAATAATTATAATAAAAGTGAAAATTTGAAGCATACAATAATATTTTCATTTGAATAATGTTATTACTTGTCATACTTCAATTTTTCTCTTTGCAAGGAACAGAATTTAAAAAGTTTAGTTGGCAATTACTTTAATTTCTATTATCTAGCTAGGGTTGTGTCAAAATGAAGAAGAAATGGACAAGCACTTAGCTAGATTTAGATTCGAGCCAATCCTCTCGTGTATATATCCAATTAACTGAATAGTTCACTTTTTAAAATATATATACAAAGAAGGCAATCTAATTAAATTCTGTGCCTGAAATCAAAAATATTATTCCACATGTAATAAAATTTCTGATGACAAACGACATTTACCTGTCTACCTATTCTCCAATGGAACCTTTTCTTTTTCCTTTTTTATCGAGTAGTTGTGTTATTTTCAATCAGTTCCCATATAACAAGAAAGAATCGGGCGATTCGCAATAATACATAGAGTGCTGGCATTTTTTTATTCAAATAATATGATTCCAAATAATTTCTTTAATTTGTTAAAAACAAGAATCCTTACTTTTGCTTTTACCCAATGAGCATCTTCTTTTTCCACTTTAAAAAGAATAAGGACATCATATCTATCTATCTATCATATACCGAATGGGAAGAATCGTCTATACTGCAAGTGGCATTTTATATGTGTCCCACATCAGTCAAAGGTTCTAATTCCATACATATAATTATATATAATTCCCTTCAATTTGGATGATAAGTAATTATTTTATTCCGATAAATTAATATAAAATAGTTATTGTTATTCTCAAAATGAACTAAACATTTACTACAGAATTAATACTGTTGAATAACCGTTCCTTAATGTCCACGTAAAATTCGTTGATAATGTCACGTTGGCAATTATCCTTCCCAAAAAGCTTAGGTAACTCGTTGTGTTTATAAAATGGCCAATTATCTTTGGTACTATTAGAAGAGTTATTACGGTAACGATAAACTTTCAGACCCTTTACCCAAGCCTAGAGAATAAAAACGGCTTGGGCTGCAAGGTGGGTCTCAATGTACTGCAGAAGGGTTCAACAATCCTGAAAATAGTAAGACTGGGACTTGCAACAAAAATGCCATAATTGTAGCCTAGTAATTCAAGTCTTAACGTATAAAATTGTAAACTAAGCCAATAATGAAGCACCACAAAAAATTTGTTTTCTAGTATATTTTATTTTAATTTGAATGTCGGAAGGGATCCACCAGTAACATCACTGGCGTTTGCTAACATGCTTTGATTGTGCAGGTATTTGCTGCCACAATAAAATAATGAAGAAAATGAGCTATCTCAGAGAGAACGAGTAGCCTAAGGGGAAAAAGAGTGCCACCTCGGGGGAAGAGAAAAGCTATCTCAGCACAAGAGTTAGCCACTTCTGCAGAAGAGCAAGCTAGCTTGGTAAAAAGAAGTCAACCCTCTCAGTGGATAAGTAAACCACCTCGGTAAATTCCCTATATTATGAGAAGCGCAATCTATATTACGAGTGGGTTCTTTATAATTAACAAATTTTGAATGTTGATTGAGATCTTCTTCCATGTTGAGCCTATGTGGCAGTGGGAGAGAATTTTGCTATCAACAAATACCTTTTAATTTCTTCCATTCATGTGATTGCAGATGTAAATTATTGATTCCTTCAATTTGCTTTTGGTTGGTTTTCTTCTTGAACCAGATGCCCAGAATCAAACAACAGTACCCGACTTTTGTTTAAAAACAATATCCTTCTATAATATTTGCTTTTTATCCCATTATATCCCAACTGAAGCTAGCAGTAATATATCCCTATCTATACATATATAATCTCTATAATAAATAACACGTTAAAATTATAACTATAACAAGATATATAGGGACGTCACACCAATGATGCCTTTTTTTTTTTTAATACATGAAATAAATGAAATAAATAAATAAAAATTGAATCACAGACATGAGAAATTAAGCCTGAAGTAGCTTAATTTTGATATAGAAGAAATTAATTGACATTGTTTGCATGGTAATTATCATATAATATAAGCATTAATCAGTTATATATTCTGAAAGAGATATATGTGTACATAAATGTGTACGGTTGTTGCAATGCATATGTATGTTGCACAGAATAATAATAATTCTCTTTTATTACTTTTCTTCCTTTGCGGATAGAAATTACTTATTTATTTGTTCCTTTTTTAAATCAGATTCTAGTTAAAGCAAGTCACCTTCTTGTGGATATATATATATATATATATATGGATGTATCAGCTAGCCTCTCAGGTAAGAGGCCTTGGCTCCTGCCAGCGATCTCCGAACGATCCATATTAATTAACTACTCCAAAAGCCGTCCAGCTCCACATCAAGATGCCTCTTTTTGGGGGTGTGTTTACAACAAAGTCTACGCCGGCGACTTACAGTGAAAAGCAATTGAGAGAAATTTTCAAGAAACATGATAGGGATGGAAATGGAAACCTGAACAAAGAAGAGCTGAACGAAGCCTTTCAAGAACTCAGATCACGCTGGCCTAATTGGCGCGTTCTTTTGGGCCTTCGCTATGCAGACGCCGACAAAGATGGATGTGTCAACCTTGATAAGGAGCTCGATCAGCTTGTCAAATATGTCCACGGTTTGGGATATACACTTAAAACAAATTAAGTTGTTAACATAGTAGCTATATGTAGCTACCTCTCGCCCTTAGATATATAAATAAACAAATAAATAAAAGGAAAAGGGGAATAATCTTTGTACGCGTCTATCGTTACTATTTTATTTTTCTGTCTGTCTTCCTGGTCTGTAGCTAGCTACCTGGTGTGAGTTTAGTTTACGTACTGTATTATGATCTATTTATATAAATATGTAAAGAAAAGATCCAGCACTGTCTGTGAGACTTGAAAATTCTCTAGCTACCTTGCTCATTGATTAACTTTATAATATATTCTCTTTTTTATTATTATTATTATTATTATTATTATTATTATTATTTATTATTATTATTATGTTTTTGCAGTGAAGATGACTCCGATATATCTCCATCTTTTCATTTAGATCGTAAACTGAGGAGTCTGTTTAAGTTAAAACTGAGTCGTCCAAAATTCAATGTTGCTGGCTGTTCGGACAATTTCGATCCAGAATAGCAGATGCCGAGTTGAAACAAAATGAAGGACCTGTCTGTCATTTACTGATCATGATTTAATTACATAAAATGCCATAGCAAACTTTTTTGTTTTTAAACTAATCAAAAATGATTATTAATCTATATTATATATGTTGAAATTAAATTAGACTTGCTTAATTTTACTATATTTAGTGTTATAAGTATAGTTCTAATTCAAGTATTATTAGTTTTTTTCTAATTTGTAAAGAATTCTTAAATTTACTAGTTTATATTAAGTTATTATTTTAATTTATATAAAAGGATATTTATGTACTTAGATTATAATTAAAGAGATTTTAACATAATTTTATTTTCTTCAACATGCTATGAGAGCAAAGCAAAGATTCTTAAATTGGGAAGCCTAATATGGGTATTATAGTAAAAGTTACGAGAGTCGCAAATAGTAAGAATGTTTGTATTTATTGTTCATAAGATACTGTTTGCGTTTATTGTTCATAGATTTTTGTTCACCGGTGAAAATCTCTAGGAAATGTCGAAGATATGGTAAAAGACAATAAGGTTATTTTTTTCTATAACCGTACTAATCATCTATTTGAAAACAGTTGGAAAAAGTTTAGAAAACCAACATGTATGAATCAAAGTTATCACATCCATAAAAACAACTCTTATGAACTTGCAGCTTCTTCCTCTGCTAATTCTAAGAACTCTCGTGTGTCATTATCTAGAGAAACTAGTTATAAATCTACTCTAAGTAACCAGCAAATTAATGGATCCTCAATGAGGATTAAAAATATATTTTTTTTCTTCTAATTTTACTCTTTGGATAATTGATTCTAGGGCATCATCTCATATGACTGGTAATAATTCTATTTTTAATTCTTATTCCTCACGTGGTAAATTATCTTTTATAGTATTAGCAGATGGTTCTAAAATCGATGTTGCAAGAATAAGAACTGTTTTTGCCAATTCTACTAGTCTTTCTTCAATTCTTCATGTACCTAAATTTTCTTTTAATTTTTTATCAGTTAGTCAAAAATAAAAATTTAAATTGTTTCCTTATATTCTTTCCATCTCATTATATTTTTTAGAATCTTAGTATAAGGAAAACAATTGGTGGAGGATGAGAGATGAATGGAGTGTATCACCTTTCTAGTCCGCTACAATCCTCTAATTGTGCATTACCATCCTCAATATCTTCATAATAATGGCAATACAGAGTAGGACATCATTCATCCAAAATCCTTAAACGAATGAATCTACCTAGTATTTTCAATTTAGTAGTGGTACGAGTCTTGTCCATTAAGCAAAAATTATCATATCTTTTTTCCTACACGAGTCAATAAACTTAGTTTGTATCATTTTTAATTGGTTCATTTTAATATTTAGAGTCTATGTCAAATTTCTAATTATCATGGTTTTGAGTATTTTCTATCATTTGTTGACGATTATTCTCGAGCTACATGGATATATTTTTTAAAAGAACAATCAGAAATCCCTATTATATTTGAATCATTTTTCAAAGAAGAACAAACTCAGTTTGGTGTGTCTATTCAAATTTTTCGTTTTGACAATGCTTTAAAATATTGTCACTTTACACTTTCTAAATTTTGTAGGAAATAAAAGGTGATTCATCAAACTTCATGTCCTTATACTCACTAGCAAAATGATGTTGCTGAAAGGAAAAATAGACACTTGTTAGACATTGTTCGAACAATTCTATTTTATATGAAAATACCTTCTAAACTTTAGGGAGAAGCAATTTTTACTGCCTGTTATCTAATAAATAGACTTTCATCTTTCATTCTTAACTTTAGAGCGCCATATAATATTTTATTTCTTGACAAACCTCTTTTTTCACTTCCACCTCGCATTTTTTGTTATGTTTGCTTTGTCTATATATTTAATACTTATGACAAAGTTTCAGCTTGGTCTGTTAAATGTATTTTTTTAAAATATTCCAGAACTCATAAAGATTATAAATGTTTAAATCTTATTTCTGATAAAATTTACATTAGTGCTAATATCACCTTTTTTTAGTCTACTCTTTATTTCTCAAAAAAGGGATCTAGTTTAGAAACTAATCTTATTTCTCTCACCGCACCTCTTTCTCATTCTATGGATCCCATTGTACCTATTCCTGTACATGTCATTCCTATAGAGAAACCCCTCCAAGTGTATGCACGTAAAAAAGATCATCAACAGTTTGATCAACAATCTCATTCTATGAATCCCATTGTACCTATTCCTATACCTATCATTCCTATAGAGAAACCCCTCCAAGTGCATGCACGTAAAAAAGATCGTCAACAATTTAATTAACAAAGTAAGTCTCCTCTAGATCCCTCCTCTACCTAAGCAATGATCTTTAATCAAAATCCTTTTCCATCAACTGATGATTTCGACCTTGATCTCTCTATTGCAATTCAAAAAGGTAAAAGAACAACTGCTACTAGGTATCTCCTTACTCAATTTGTTTCTTTCAATACAATTTTATTTGCTTTTTGATCCTTTGCCTTGTCTTTGTCTATTATATCTTTGCCTAAGACATCTCAAGAAGCATTTACACATCCTAGTTGGAGCAAAATTATATAAGAAGCAATGACAGCTCTTTATGATCGTAGCACTTAGGAACTGCAGAAACTCTCCAGATGGAAAAGAAGCTGTAAGTTGTCGATAGGTATTTTCCATTAAATATCACCTAGATAGTACCATAGAGAGGTTAAAAGCTCGATTAGTAACTAAAGTCTTTACTCAGACATATAGATTAGATTATTTTAAAACATTTTCTCCAGTTGGTCAGCTTAATTCTATTAGAGTTCTTATATCATTAATTATTTTTCATGATTAACCGCTTTTTCAACTTGATGTGATAATATTTGAACCAAGCATTATAACAAGTCTACAGCCCATTGATAAATCCAAAAGAAAGAGGAAACGCCAATGAAAATAGATTAACTTCGAAGTGATAGATGTAATCCAACATCTTAGTAGAAATATTTGTTAAACAAACATAAGGTTATATACTTATGTTCATGTTGCTGTAGAACTGACAATAACAATAAGAGACCCAAGCTCATACCAAGATGCAAATTGAGGTGAAAATTGAGAGAGGTCAATAGGCATCTTTTTAACAACTCATAAATAAATTTTAAAGTTAAATAATAGTGGCGCCTATAGTAAATCATGATCACAATTTACAAAGAAATTAAAGAAAAAGGAGAAACAGTCAGTTTTTGAGTGCTGCTACATAAGACCATTAAACCAAATTATGAATTAACATAGATACGATAATGCCCATGCCCGTACGTGTCATTTTATTCCATAGATGTTAATTATGGCTTGGAAATAGTCCATAGATGTTAACAACGGCCACGGCCTAAGCCCGTTAAGGTGGGTCATAACTGGGCCTGTCAAATAGACCAATGTGTGTTGGGTTAGACCATCAAAGGGTACATCCAAAAAAAAATTTCTTCATGACCTAGGGAAAACCTAATAAATAATAAAATCCTAACTTCATAGAAAAATTCATGTCCCTATCAATTATACTCAAATTCAACTTTTTTTCTTCAAGGATTCAAACTCACTTTCAAAAGCTAAAACTACCACAATACTACTTTCACAAGCTAAAATTATAACAATTTTTTTTTTAAAAAAAAGTGTTAAGTACTTTAATTAATAAAATTATTTGAAGTGACATAGGAAAATATAAAATATGGGGTTTGAATCTTAAAAAGGATTTGGATTACAACAATACAATAAATTTTTAAAAAAATAATTGAAATAAATTTATAAAAAACGCAAAAATTTAAAAGAATCAATATTCAACATTTGGACATTATCATTAAATCATCTCTGATCACCAAGAATCATGTCAAAATTTATGACCATTATCCCAACCTTCAGGCCTCTCTTAACACCGAAGGACCACCCAAGCTAAAACCTAGAAACAAGAGAAGCATACATTGAAAACGTCTTCCAAACTTCAAAACGTCAAAATTTCCAAATTAAATCATGTCAAAATTTGTCCATCACACATGTTACCTCCATTTTCTTCAAAATGTCTTCCAAGCTTCCAACTTGTTTAAACAAGTTCAACAATGAAACAAATGGAAGCATCAACCTGAAATACAAATTTTTTCAATACGCCCAGTAGGATATCACAGGGGAATAATTCACAAATTTTCAGCTTCGCTTTTCAAAGCATTGAATTATCTAATTTGTTATTTCTTGCCAACTTCCTTTCTACTTCTACAACTTTACAACTCTGTTTTTTTCCCTTTACATTTTCTTTATTTCTCAAAATTTTCCCATGCCATATAATCATCAAAATAGCATATGAAAGTGATGAAATGCTTGTATACCATTATATGCTGAGAGACAGTAGGTTGTACTTATATACCATTATATACCACTATATGTTATACATATACCACTATATGCTATGGTTGCCTATGCTACAACACTACTGCTTTCAGGTAAGTTGATGATTTCATCTTCTTTCTTTTTTATTTTCTTATTATTTTTTATTATTAAAATGGCAATAACACCAGAGTATGCAATATTTTCCTCTTTAAAACATTTCACTCAAGAAATAAAACCAGTTTGGATGTGCTAAGTTGAATAATTAATAGAACCAATCCATAGAACCTGTTGGGCAGGGAATCCTTGTTTCTACATTTATTGAAACCTATCGGAACAGTCAGTAATTTCATCACATACTTCAACCCTTTAAAGAGAATATACATCCTACGCTGAAGCTTTGAAAGAAAATCTCCACCAAAACTGATCAAATCAAAACTAATTTTGGGCAGATTTCACTAATCAAAGCATACCCAGAAGACAGAGGGTTAAATACACTAATAGGACCCAAAGTAAATTTACTCGAACAATCAAGTCTGCTAAGCACCAAGATGCAAGCATATTGCATTTACATGCACATGCCAGTATATCCAGAGGCCAGCCATATGATAAATTAAACAGTTAAGAGCTGCTCAAATTATAGACCAAAAAGCTCGTTTTAAAAGCTTCCGCATTCAGGGAAAGAAATTCACTTTTCTCTTACTGTGAATCATCAACACTATCCACAATTGATGAAGCCACTAAGAGGGCTAATCTCGCCACCGTGGATACTCTATATGACACGATCCCCAGACAACTTGAGATTGTACAAAAGGGACATTTTATCGACCTCGCCCATCACTACCATGTTTCATCTCAAAAAATAATCAAACGATAAAATTAACGAATATCCAAAACTCAATCTGAAATAGCGAGAAAGATTGGTTACTTGTTTGGATTTCAATAAGAGGCGAGAAGCGAGTGCCATGATTGGACCTCGGATTTCTTCTTTCTCTTAGAGGTCTTCTGTGTTTGATTTAGGGTTTGTTTGTGTTTCTCCATTTTTTGTTTTGAAAATTTAACGAAAATGGTTAAGTGTTGGCTGAATTTTATAAATAATTACCGTTTAAAATTTGTTTTAAAAATGGCTAACTCGCATTTTTTTTATCAAAATATCTCCATTTTGTTAAAAGTGGATGTTAATTATTTTTTTAAATTTTTTATAAAAATATTTTAATTTAAAAAGATTCGAATTAGTTATTTTTAAAATATATTTTAAATAATAATTATTTTAAATAATTAGATTTAAAATTTAGTTATTATTAAAAAATTTTAGACGATTTTTAGGTGTTGTTTACCATTGACGTAGACCATTAGATTGGATTTGATTGGATTGTGGTGTTTTGGAAGTTAGTGAACGGATTCAAGGCGAGGATTCGATAACGGAGGCAAAGATTGAAGATAACGTGAACTAAAAAAGCATACGTAAACAACAAGATTTTTAATTACGACGTTATTTTTACTGTTGAATTGATAAACCTTTTTCTTTTTGAGTTACAAGTAATATGTCATAATATGTTATAATCTTTTGACATTCTTTTATCACAAAATTTCTTAAAACGAATCCCAATTATTTATTTTTATTACAAATCTATTTGTCAAGAAAGCTTACTTTTGTCGTAGCGTATTTTTAAATTTATAAACTATGTTAAATACTTTTTCAGAAATTAAGAAGATACACTTGAATAGAGTTAAATACTCAATTTTTAGAAAATAAAAAAATATCTGTAAATTTATATAGGCTATATTTAGTATCCTACTAAATTTTTTAAGAAAAGAAAAACACCCTCTACACTTAATATAAATAGAAAGATATTCTACCAAAATAAATTTGTCCTTAATATTTTCTATCATTTAATGTTAATAAATTATTTTGCTTATCAATATTTAACAAACATATAAATTGATCAAATTATTTTTTGTTAGCAATATATAATAACCAATACAACCTTCTTCTTAATACTCAAGAATATTTAAATTGAAACATTATAATGATATATAATTTGATTCTTAAGCTTTTCTGACAATTTTACCTCAGATTATTTTGTCAAAAAATTAATTATACATGATTTAGAGTTTGTTTAAAAATATCATGTTTCCATACCTTGTTATATTTGTAGGTTTTTTATGGGTGTATTAATTGAAATTAAATTTAATGCTTTACCCTGTCTTCATTAAAATTAAATTTTTATCATGTTTAAAACTATTTGGAGACAATGCCTATTTTCATCCATATACATTCTTTTTTCTTTTTTCTTTTTTTTTTTTTTTTGAGAGAGAAAATTAAAGAATTAGATTACTTGCATGAAAAAGAAAATCCAAATACAAATGTTCAACTCTCCACATTTAGCTCAACAATATTCTATAAACAGTATACATAATTTTCGCAATTCACACCGATTCAACAGTAAAATCTGCATGGAAATTCATATTGCCATTTTCTCAACTCCTATATAAACCACCCCGACCTCTAGTTCTCCCCCATTCTGCATCTCTTCTCTGATATCTGAATAAAATAATTTCCTTTACCGAGAAGAGAAGAACAAATCAATGGAGGCTTTGAACATGAAGTCAATCATCTTGGTGATCGCTTTGTCTTCTCTTCTTTCCCTATACAACGTTGAAGCCACTTCTAGACCCGTTGATGCTCCGGCTCAGGCTCCTGCAGCTAAAGCTCAGACTCCGGCTCCACCGTTGTCACAGAGAGCTATTGAAAATGTCCAGAGATTCTGCTCCAGGACTGAGTATCCTTCGGAATGCGTCAACTCCGTTTCTCCCTTCGTCAACGACACCCAGATCGACGTACACGGCGTCCTGAGAGCAGGAATCCAATCCCTCACACAACGACTCAATAGGGCTATCCAGGCCTTTGAAAAGACCAAGGGTGAATCCAAAGCTCCCGATGTGGCTGAAAAACTTGAAGTTTGCTTAGCTTATTACCGTGTTGCTACTGCCAGCGCCGCGGACGCTTCAGAAGCAGTTGAGATTAAGAATTACAAGCAAGTGAAGGAAGAGCTTGACAGAGAATTGGAAGTGATTGGTAATTGCGACGATTTGTTTGCAGAATCGGTGAAAGGAGTTAAAGGAACATTGGATGACATGAATAATGCTTTGAGTCTGTTGGCTAAGGTTAATTTGGCCATTTTCAACAATGCTTTGGTAGTAGCACCATGAAGAGGAGATGCGTTTCATTTAATTAATTAATTTATTAAATTGATTGTTGTGTTAATCGTTGTTTTAATGCTAAATATTCTGTGTAACACAACAATTTAATTTATAAATATATGGTGTGGATGAAAAACTATTTGTAGTAATCGATTCAAAGCAGTGGATATATATTTCTTTTCATCCTCAATCATGTCTCTAAGCTTTTGGTGATTTATTAATTGGAGAAATCTTTTTACTTTTAATATCTATTTAATAAACTTTTAAAATTAATTTTTAATCTAAACATTTGTTTCAAATTCAAAATTCACCTCTATTAAATTTCTATATACCCGAATTTATACAAAAATTTGTATTTCTACTTTATTAAACGAATAGTCAGTCTTTAGTTGCTAAATCTTAGCTAAAGAAACAGATTCCAAGAATGATATTCCAACTAAATTAAGTTAACAAATTTTATAAAATCCTCGGTACAAGAATGATATATTTGAAGCATAGGATTCTTTGAAATTTCATCTAATTAATTCCAAATTTTTTCATCTTTTATGATCATATCGACTTGATCAAACAGGTTGTTCCATGCTTCTCCATTATAGGTTTTGCCCTGGTGCTGTCTTTTTGGAACGATAGTAACGGTGTTTTTCTGTTCGTTGGTTGTTCTAATTTTACAACCATCCTAGTATCGTCCTCCAGAATTTGAACTTCATCAACTCTTTGTTCCTCAGTTCGACATTTCTTCTTCTTCCCATCTGAATACAACTGGATTATCAGTTTTTTCGTCATAAACCATAACCCTACTCACTACGAAAACATTTTACTGTAAAAAAAAAAAAAGAAAAGAAAAAGAAATAGAGATTGAGGAGAGCGTTATTCTGCCAAAATGAACTTAGAAAACAGAAAACACAGAGAAGAAACATTTTTCTTTTTCCATTGTCTTCTACTGAATTCTCGAAATACTTGAAGGTCACTGATTTCTCCATTTTGCAAGGAAGTCAAAGGTCCTGGAAAGTGAAGATTAAATATCAACACAAATTATTATACGTTGATGCCAAAAATTTGCCCTCTTCGACCTCAAACAATAAAACTTCGATTCTTCTGAACTTTGAAAACTCCTCCTTACTTACGAATACAAGAACAATCAGAATAGAGCCGGTCTTCTCAACGTATGATCTCCGATGCTTAAATTAGGATCAAATCACTCAAAGTATTTTATGTTGAATAATCAATTTGACAGAGTTTTGCCTTAGTTTTTGAAGTGCGTAACTTGTTTTTCAAGCTAGCAGGTTTTTATAGCTTCAACAATCAATCGTTCAGAAGTTATTTCCGGCTATAACCACCCATGATTGAAGGTAGACTGATGGGTGTTTACTTGATAAAACTTACAATTAATTCCTATTATCTGTTATCCACCCGACCTAGCCTGTATTTACCGCCCGATTTTGAATTCTCTTAGGCGTTGGAGCTTTTCCTAATCTGGGATTTTTCACCTCAGGCACCATGTAAAATCGGACCATAAGTGAGGGTATTACCCGATTGCGTAATATACTCTCATTTAGTATTAAGTGTCTGTTTAGTTTGATTTTTTTATTGATTAAAAAGATTTTTTTAATGATAAAAATTTTTTTAAAATTTTTTAATATCATTTGGTTAACAATAAAAAAAAGTTTTTGAAAATTAAAAAATATATTTTCTTTCTATTAGAAAAAGTTTAAATTTTAGATTTTTGACAGTAAAACTTCTCTAACTTTTTTCAGAGATAAAATTATCTAAACTACCCTTACTTTATTTTAAAAATTCTACGTTATTTCTTTAAAATAAAATATTAAAAATTTGTCTATTAAAGTAATTACTCAAATTTTTTTTAAAAATTATTTGTAACAACTAAATAATTAATAAACTTTTGTTAAAAAGTTCTATATTAAAAAACTTTATTTGAAAAGTTATATCAGACCAACACTAAGTATATTATTATCAGGTATTTTTTTAACACTATATATTTTTTAATGTGAGATAATAATAATAGTTAAATAAAAATTTAAAATCAATGCAATTAGAAAAGAGAATAAATAATATCGATTATAGAATAATCATATAATAATGCTACGTCAATTTGTATCCTATAATTTGTACAGAGAATTTACATCTCTGTTACTAGAATCTAATTTTAGCATTAAAGTGTATAGTATATGTATAAAATTGAGTGGTGATATAGTGTACCCGAATTACTTAATTAGCCTTAGAAAGGCTCAAGGACTGGAAAGTTCATTCAACAAAAAATACTAAATCTTTGCATGTATTCCGATTGACAAGAAATTGGAAGGAATTCACTAAGAAAGTACCTTGAAAAATCATTCCACAGACTAAGATTACGCGATTCCCCTTTGACAAGCCTTCAGAATTGGATTTCATCTCTGTGGCAAAAATTAGGAAACTTCCCCGTAATCAAGTTCATGAAAGTATCCATCACTTTCTTAGTAATCACATTGCACTCTAATCGCAAGTGTTTCTGTGTATATAAACATAATACATCTACCTCTTTACAATCTCAACACAATACCTCTCTTAATCCAGGTAACTATTCATTAATCGCCATCAATCAATGGAAGACCATCAACAGGAGAAGAAGACAGTCGTCGGCTACCCTGCTAACAAGGGGCAAGACTCGCTCCCTCCAATCTCCATGCCGACGACAGCAGTCCCTTCCGCCGATTCACCCTCATACCGCAGCACAGAAACGGAAGAAGACGACCGCTGGCGCGTTTATGTTATAGTATTCACAACACTGCTCATGCTTTTCATTTGGTTTATTGTTCTACTTTCGGCAGCATCAAGCTCTCGTCCTCCGAACTTTGAAATCAATCAACTCGTTGTTTTTCCGTTCAACGTTTCTTCTTCTAATAATCTTACCACCAACTGGGTTCTCAGTTTTTCTGTCATAAACAAAGACACTTATTCACACAACCGCGTTTACTGTGAAGACGGTAAGGCTTCAGTTTTTTACAAGGACGAGAATATCTCGACGGCGTCGGTGAAACCATTCTTTATTTATCGAGAACACAAGGTATTGGTGCTGGTGAATAGCGGTGTCTCGACGACGCATATCAACGGCTCAGTTGCAGACGCCATTGTTGCAGATTGGACAAACGGGGCGGTGAAGTTTACTGTGGTCATGAATTTGACGGCCAGGATTATTCATTCTTCATCAGATGATGGAAGATCATTGGGCGAGTTGACTGTGTCGTGTAAAGATATTGGGGTCGTGTTTTCATCAAGGATGAAGAATGCAGGGGCAATGTTGGGTGAATCAAGGAAATGTAAAGCTCGATTTGTTTAATTTTCTTAGATTTATCATTTCTTTAATTAATTTCTTCGGTTTTTTTTTTTAAATTTCTTTGGGATATGAATAAGAAATTCGCAATTTTTTTTGAAGTGCTTGAATGGTAGAATTTTTTTTAATGATAAACTATCTTTCATTTAATTAAACTTGAAAACCCTATTTGGTTTTACTTTCGTTTTCCTCTTATTTAATTCTTCGGATGGCTCTCTATTTTTTACTACTTAATTTATAGAATTTAGTTATTTAGATAGTATGTTTATTTAAAATATATATATGTATGTATATTTTTCTTTTTTACATAAAAATTAAGAAATTTTAATATCTTTATTAAATCTCTATTTCAAATCATTCATACCTAATTAATTTATGTACGTGTGGCTCGGACTTTCATATAAAATTTACTAATTAATATTTTTTACTTTTAATTTTTTTGAAACCCTCCCTCCCTTAAATTCTTTCATCAAAATATCACAATCTAATTAATTTATTATTTCTTAATAATTTCCTTAATTAATTAGTTCCCTTACAATTTTTCTACCGTTAATTAATTGTTTTACGTTAATAAAGTCATATTTCCTTTTCTTATGTTAATTTTAAATAAGTAAAATTGAATATATTGCATAATTTTGCTTTAGACTTTTAGTTTTAGGAGCGTATATATATTCAGCCTTTTTCAAAAGAAATTTTAAAAAGCTATACATGTAGGGCATTCAAACAGCTTTCCCGATTATTAAACCAGAAAGAAAAAAAAGAAAAAGTTTCTCAACGTTGTTCTCCATATTATAATTGTTTTATTAAGTTTACATACATTCATTGACAAATTAAAATTGAAACTCTAAACCATAACATTTTCCTTACTTCAACCATTACACTAATTGGATTAAAAACGAAAATAAATATACATATATATAGTAATAAAAATTAAGAGAAAATAATATTGCATGTGTATTCATGATTATTCTGTTTATTTTCATGGTGTCTACTGCATCTTTTCATAAGCTTCTCGAATATGAAAACATGGACAGAAGCAGCGAAACAGACTGGTACCAAACTTGAAAACAATCCCAAAAAATCCAGATAATCTTTCTCTTCGTGTTGTCTGCACAACAGGCAATCCGTAAACAGGATTCGGATCCATGTACTGCTGATACGAAATCGAGCTGTTGTCACTAACAGGCAGCATTGCTGGATTCACTGAGGCTGTGTCCACCACAATTTCTGGTAAAGAAAACTGGGGTTCTACTGCATGAGCCAGGTCTGGACCAGGGTGCACACTCTCGGCTGCGAAAACGGCGTCAAGGGTCTGCTGGTATTCCAGCCAGGGCGGCAGGGGCGGAGCCGAGGGCAGGGTGGGAGAGCTGCTGCAAGAGTAGCAGTGGTGGTAATGGTATGTTGGGGGAGGTGGTGGTGGTGGTGGGTGATGAGGATAAGTGGCGTAAGGGTCGAAATTTGGCCTCCTTTTTCTCTTCTTTCTTGACCAGAACTTCAGCTTCTTCATCGATTTTATGATTTTCATGGTGAAGGTGAATCTTGAGATGGAAGTTGATGAACGTAATGTGATGAATAATTTGAGAGATTGACTGTTGATGTCGAGTCTCGGATTCTTCAATGGAAAAGAGCTCCGGGAGGAATCTTTTTTATTATTGTTTTACGATGCTTTTCAAATTTTGTGACCGTTGTATGCCCACTCTGTCAATCTACTCGTTATTAAAGTTGTGGTTGGCTCTTTAAATAAAAAAAAATGGTTATATGTTCATTTCAGGGGTTCTGAATCCAAGAATAAATAAATATGTGGGGCAGACTGCATCATAATTGAAAAAATTTAGGGATTTTTATTTTTTTAATATTACCCTTCATTGAGTAGAGAGTCAAGATTAGTACAAGACATCGCCTCTACATATTTTTACATCCAATTTTAGACAAAATCTAAAGACTAATTACTAGTGAGTGGCTTCACTTTAATATAATGATATACTAATATAACTTCATCATCAAATAGTTTAACTAGCATTTTCAAAATTAAACAAATTCAGAGTAATTGGTAACATACATACCTTTTAACCATTCATTCCATTCTAAGAAAAGATTGGGGTACAAAGGATTTCACACTTACAAGGCAATATCCAAGAATCAGATCTTTAGAATCAAATCCTAGCGAGAGTTATGTACTCGGGCAAAGAAAAGCACAAAACTAAATACAGATTTTTCACTTAATTAGTAATTATTCTTCATCATAATTCTATTTGAAAATATACATACATACACCAGAAGCTATAAAAGTAGTAGGAAGAACAAAAATGTCAAAATGAAATTAGAGAGATGTCATTCATATAACGAAAAATCCATATTGCCAAAAGAATCTGGCATAGAAAATCTTTTGGCTATGCACTTTCAAAAGGTTCTTTCAAGAAAGGAAAAAGAGCTAAATATACATACAACCGAAAACATGAGAGAGCAAGACTATATATACTTATATATACAAAGAGGAAAACTGTATTATGTCTCTGTATAAATGATATTAGAAACAAAGGGGGAAAAAGAGACTAGGTGGAGCATGTGTGTCACATGCAATTGGCTCTTGAAGCAACAAACTTTAAGCTCATTCGGGTTTCGAATTAAGCAAGCACTCTGGGATTTCCTCTGAGGGAAAAGCAAAACTAGAAACTCTTTTAACACCCAAACTCTTATGTTTTAAGGCAGGTCTCACTCTCTTTGGATGGCATGTTGACTATAATGGTTGTCTTCTCGTCAAACCTTGCAAATCAAGATATAGAGAAAATCTTCATGGCAGTCAACTTACCTTTTGTCATTCTCTTGGATAATTTCATTCTACACGGGCGTATCAGCACCCAGGTCCAACAATAGATGACCGGTCCTCAGTGTTGATAGCTGTGTCAACGTCTGGCTTGGCTGGTTTCACCTCTTCATTAACAGGAAGTTTTGTCTTGGGTGACAGCCTCTTCACTTCTTCTGCAGTATAGATGTAAATTCTCCGCACCATGCTACAGAACTCACTGCAATAAAATACCAGAATTTGAAAAGATTTGCAACCTAAAAAAAAAATGATTAAACACAAAACATAGACAATCAGAAAGAGGCATTAATGAACTTACTGCCATGGATCATCTCCAACCATCATCATGTCATCTTCATCGTCAGTGTAGACAACTTGCCATTTCTTGGAAGATCCACACAGTTCTCCCTCAATGTCAAACATTTCCTCAAGTTTCTTGAGAAGGTCTTCATAACAGTCAAATCGTGCCAAATCAACCGCCCTCCCAACTGCAATCCCTTGCATTTGAACCTGGAAACAGGTAAAACTTGCAAAAATTACAAAATGCACCGAGCAAGACAAACCAACTACCGACGTATATCTATCCAGTCAAGCTTTATGAGTAGGAAGTGGAAAGGAAATTATGTCCAAATGCCCAAAAGTTCAATACTTGTCTCATTTCCCAAAGCTTATGCTTTTAGGTCAAATGGTAATTTAGCATAGTATCATAATGGGTTTAATCAACATGACAAGCTCATTACATAAAATCAAGCATGAACATAAAGGGAGAAGTTCTGCACCTTCGCTTGTTAAGAAAGCAAAGCAAAAAACGTGAAAGGACTGTCAAGGAAAAGTACCTTTGTGCAACTTCGAATCTGCCTGCTTTGAGACTCCTGAGGGGATCTCAGGGAAGATTTCTCAGCATCACAACTTACAGAAGGAACATCAGAACGGTTAATATTTGATGGCTCAGAATGCTGATCAGAGTCAGCATCTAGTGACGGAATTGGTCGATCATCCCCCATTGTTCCAGACATGGTAAAAGCAGGTGAAGCTTCTTCTATATTGGAGTTGTCAACTAGCTGAATGCCAAAAAGCCTGTAGGTATTCCCAGAAACCGGTCTCCTTTCACCGCATTCTTTGTTGACAACTGGTGCAAACGATTCTGTTAAATTTTCAACTCGGTTAGACCAGTACATTGAGTTGCTTGAAACAGCTGGCTGTGAGTTAGTCCCGCTGAAACCAAGAGGGTTTCCCTTTGCAGCAGTTGATAACTTTGGTGAGGGATATAGGTCTCGTCCATGCGGTGAGTCACAATATGGGAAAGCCGCGGAGTCAACTGGAGATTTCCACATACCTAGTGCAAAAAGAAAAAAGGTTATGCATTTGGTAACATTTTCAAAATGCAGTTTTTGAAAACTATAAAAATCATGTTTTCAAAATGGTATTTTCAAAAACAATAAATGCTTGGTAGTGTTTCTTAAAAGTAGCTTCCTAAGAGTTAAAACAGCAAACGTGTTCAGCACTGTTTCTAAAAAAGAATAAAGTAGTTAATTTGAGGGCAAAGTTGTAACTAATTTTGCACACAAGCTTCTGGAAACAACCAAATTATGTTGTTTTGAATTTCTTGCTTCAAATTTTAAAAATAACGTCTTCTGTTTTCGAAAAACAAATTTTACAAAGCATGCAACCAAACATGTTTAGTACTGATTTCAGCTTTTGGAAATGAAAAAGTTTTTGAAAACATGACAAACAGCCACTTAGTAACTGAATTAGCGAAAAACCAGAACAGACTACAGTGTATAAAGCTATTAATACCCAGGACAGAAAGATCTGGAGCCTGAGATGGTAAAACAGGTGGTCGTGCCCGTTTATTCCTTTGTGCCGGTTGGGCAGTCGAAGTAGTTGAATTTGCAACAAGCGGCTCCAATTCCCATGGGGATACTCTTTCGGGACGCAAAATTGATGAAGGTTCATCCCATTGAACCTAGCACGATATTGTAACAAAGCCAAAATAAAGTCAACAGAACATAATCCCCCATCAAAATTCAAAACAGCAGTTATTTCAAAAGCAATTGGTTTATTGACTAGCTCACAACAAAAACACATGAACAAAACCAAGTGGAACCTGGAAATGCATTACTTTACACATTCGCTGATAGAATTCAAAAGTAATTAAGAACATTAGACGGAATTTGCTAACCTTCAAGGATCTCCACTCTGAGTCAGGCCAAGCCAAGGTTTTATTATCACCAACACCAACTATAGTGCCACTGAACCTGTAGATTAATGATAAAGTCAGTTAATAAACATCACAAACTTCCTATATCGTGAATATCTCTGAATAATTTGAGTTTCTTTCTCTTGTTTGAGACAAGCGGTAAATATAGTATTCCTCCTTTTCGTTACAGCGAAAGAAGTTGGGAAGAAGCTGTTAATAATAGATTACCAAGAGAAATAGGTAAAAGAAATTTCCAACCAAGATTAATAGTTGGTCCATTCTTAGTCTAGGTAATCTCCACAAGAAACAATTTAGTTAGGAAGATTACCTTCGTTCAGGAACTTCCTCGCCCTCAAATGTCATCTTGAACCTCATCCCAACAGCAAGCTTATGTTTTTTAGCTTCAAGGTACTTGCTAACACTCACTATGAACTCAGACTGGCTGGTTCTGCAGCACAAACAGCAAGTTCAGCTCTTATATTTCTCTTGAAAATAATTAATTAACCAGCTCTGACATTTCTCTCAACAATAATTAATTGATGAAAAACAAAAAACACAACATTAAAATTATGGGACACACTCACAAGCACCCAAGATTTCGAGTAGTGTTAAGTGTTTCAAGTTTTGCGTTAGAAATTTCATGTTTTATGTCAACTTCAATTTTTAACTGTTGTGTTAGAATTTGAAGTCATGAGTTCAACCTTTTGTTAAGAATTCTCAAGTTTTTTTTTAGTAACAATGGTTGTATAGTCACATGTTATGTAACATAGCAAACTCCTATTATTATTATTGTGTTTTCAAACAAAAACTCAATTCTATACCTTGGCTTGTAGAAGATAGAAAAGAGTGTCCCAGTTGCAATCGCATGAGAAGCAGTCGCAAGTACCCCCAGATGCATGCTGTGACTAGAGATAACTGAAGACGGCATATTTGTCTGTTGTCTCATGTGCCTTCTTACTCCAACACGCAGTTCCCCATTTTCCCCCCTGAAGAATTATAGATCAATAATCAGTGCAATAAATTTGTCACCAATGTGATAAAGCAAAACACACTTAGTTTCAGAGCTTACCTCAGAAATATGAATGCATCGCCAGCCGCTAATTTCTTGGAACTGACAAACACACTCCAGCCAGTGGTGAGTAAGTGACGCCTAGGTTGACCTGCAATATCAAAATACTCAAATCTTGAGAAACCTTGCTTATATACAATAAACAGTCACACAATTAAATTAAGTAGAATATCACTCTATAAATCATGAGCCAATTCTGACAACTGATAAAAATGTTCCCAACTAGCAAATTTTCTTGAGCTTTTTTTTTCATTTTGAATATAATCACAATCCTTCATGAAAGTACTTGCCACCAACAAGACAGGCAAAATAAGGCCAAGTACAAGCTTTGACTCAAAAATCCCCAAACTCCAGAAAAATTGACGCAAATTAACAACTGCATACACCAAACACTACAATAACAAATCGCTGAAATAATTATACACATAAACTCTAGTAACTTTCAGAGTAAACATGTATGCAGCCTGGATAGCAAAGCTCCAGCTTCGACTAACACTACAGAGTATACTATACAGTCAGTGAAGTTGATGTCAACCTCGGAAAATGTGCCGAAAACGCCACTCATTTCCATGTAGATCAATTGCAACTAGTTCCTGCCAAGGTGGCTGCTGGGACATGTCCTGTAATGAAAAAGGGAAACATGTGGGAGGAAGAAATTACCAACACAATATATCACATCAGAGTTTCCAACAAAAAAAATCAATAGTGTTATATCTAACCAGTGGGGGCAGACAATCATCTGCATGCCTCCTAAGGACAGAGAATCCACCATGGGTGCTTGTGTCAGATGCAGTGAGTGTCTTGCAAAATGAATGGACGGTGCACTTTTCAAGTTCCGGAAGAGGTGGATCTGGGCTGGTTACCTCACTTTGCTGATCCAAAAAGGAAACAAAGTAAGAGAACCATTAAAGAAACAAATAAACAAATAAAACTGTATGAGCTGCGAGCAATTTAAACAAGCAAACAAATTCAAATAGTTTAAAAATCAGCCAACTTAAGATAGAAGTGGGAGGAAGAGAACTCACATCTGGTTCAGGCAACAGAGTTATTTGTGCATAAACTTCATCTGTTTCAGTTTCAGCCTACATTCAAAAGTAACAACAGCAAAGGACTCAGAAATAATAACCAAATTTTAACACATTTATAGGAAAAATGAAAAGCTCACTAATTTATTACATAATAAGCATCACATAACTCACCCGACGCTGAACATGAACCACTTTACAAAGGATTTTAGAAGGCAGATTAAATGAAGGCATCTGCTGCTCCAGGCCCTGATGCATCGATGCCTCTAGCTAAAAATTTTGAAAATAAGCATTAGAATATAATTGAAAATTTATTGACCACATATGGCAACAGAAAGGCATTTGCAACACAGAAACTACGATGATATTAAGTAATGGAAGACTTAAAAGAGCAAAAATTAAAAGACAGCTAACCACAACTATGCAACTTCATTAAATAGATCAAAAGAGAGACATAAATTACTGACTCACAGCCAGTAGAATGCGTAAGCTGAAGTTACAGAAATTTATTGACTACTATAACTTGATTACGAACTTTCTTGCAAAATATTTTGGGTTTGGCAACCTTTCCCACAATACTTTGACCCTATAATATTAAAATCCTCACAGAACTAATAAACACCAAACAGGCATGGATGCCCATCCAAAAAAAGTTCAACATACCTGTTCCATGTGGCCTTGGGGAAAGTAATAAACTCGCTCCCCTTCACGAGGAAGGGAAACAAGAGGTCCGGCACAGGCATGCCATAATTCCCGGTATAACGCATCATTGGCGCCCCCTGTGAAGTGAAAGACAGAAATCAAATGCAAGCAGATGAGAAATCAGGGATAGTGAGCAAATCACAACCACCCAAACACATTTCCTAACCCACAAGGTACAACATGCTACCATGAGATGAAGAATTATATAATAGTTAAGTGTCTGACAAATATCCAGTGCAAGTCAGCATCAAGGATCTTAAAATTCATTCATTCATCACAACATTCGGAATAGATCAAATCAAATCAAAATTGCAAAATCTTAGAAAAACATAAAAGTTAAGGGGAGGTTTGATGCTGAATTAGTCCAATTAAAATCCAATAAAGAAGAAGATGAAGAAGACAAATTCAGATCCAGGATAAACAAATTATAAATCACCATGAAACTGTACAGGGTGGACAAAATTGGGACCTAGTAGCTTCTATATGAAAAAGATTACGTTAAAAAGATTTGATCTCGAATGAGAAAGAAATTACATCAAAAACAAAATAAACACCTTTTACTGCAAAATTACATACACTGCAGAAGAATCAGTAATCAAGTGCACACAAAGATTAACCGAACACGTAAAACCAATTCAAGAAGAAGACAGAGAACAATATATTATTTGACACTAATGCATCATAAACAAATCACACGAAGATTTAATTAATAAGTAAACCTGAACGGGGTCCTCCGGAGGAATGATTCAAAGGTGCTGCCGCATATGCCATAACAGAAGCACAGCAAAACCTAACACTTTATCAACCTACAAACAGAAGCCCTGAGTCAAGAGTGACTTGTCTTTACTAAAACCAGGCTGTATGAACATAAAAATCATTACATAATTAGTAGCAACATTATTACCAACCAATTTTCTCAGCTGCTAAAATAAACCCATCAACTAAAATTGTATTAAAATTTTGCAATTACTACTGTCACTTAGTGTTGTCAAGGATTGCTTCAGGAAGCTAACCTAATTACCCTCTTTATTATGTCAGCCTAGCACTGCTTTAAGCCTTTAAAGCCAAAAAAAGCATGATTTTAAACCTTTAACGGCAATTTGTCAGGAAAAAATTGTGTATTTCAGAAAAGAGAGAAAAACAATTAGATTTATCACTTTCTGCCATAAAAACAGCAAATTTTTATGAAAAGTTAATAAATTTAATCAAAATGATGATTATCATTAAAAAGAAGTACAAAAAAATATATATAAAAATAAAACACATTTGATAAACCCAGATCGTGATTTTAAGGAAAAAAATTCATCAAAATAACGCAAAACAGAACAAAACAAACAGGAAAAATGATTGGGATCTGATAGAAACCCAAAAAATGGAAAAAAAATGGAAAAAAAAAATAGTGCTTCTAAGCTGAGAGTGAAAATCAGGACTTGCTGTCACTAACAACAAGCATATTTCCTCTGAAAACACAAAAATATGAAATGGGCAACCGTACAACTAATACAACAATAAGCTATCACTCAAAAGCCCTGATTTTTCTTCCATTTTCCCACCATCCAAACAGAACTAAAAAAAAAAATCAACAATAATAATCCAAAGCAAATGAAAAGGCAATAGCATACCTGCAAGCTGAAGTAGGGATTTGAATCAAGTAGATCGAAATAAAATCGAAATAAATATTTATTTGTAATAAAAATATTGGAATCAAATATATCGTCAATGTTTGGTCGAAGCCGACACGACCACTTCTGCCTCTTTTTCTGTTCTTTTTCTTACACACTCTTTCTCTCTCTCTCTCTCTCTCTCTCTCTCTCTCTCTCTCTCTCTCTCTCTCTCTCTCTTTCTCGGTTTTCGTTTGTTTTATTTTTTATTGTTTTTACTATAAAAAAATTGTGTATATATACACCGTATGTATACGACTTCTGTACGTATGTGTATATAGAAACTTTTCATAG
Organism: Azadirachta indica; assembly: GCA_022749755.1. Taxonomy (NCBI): domain Eukaryota; kingdom Viridiplantae; phylum Streptophyta; class Magnoliopsida; order Sapindales; family Meliaceae; genus Azadirachta; species Azadirachta indica. Next base: position 3,402,468 of record CM040444.1, on the reverse strand, counting down.
AATAATTACTTTCTATACCACATCGGATTCCCTTATTTATTTTAATTTTAAAATAAAATATTTACACTTTTTTTTCTGAATAAGGAAAATTCTTCATTCGTTTTAGAATACAAATCATATCACAAATTACAAGCCAATACAAATCTACACCCATTTTAACGAAATTATAAAAATCCATCTCAATACAAAAATCAGACAAATTATCAAACTTATCTCACTAGCCTTCAATGATATAACTTATAATTATTGCAAAATTAGTCTAATACTATAAGCTATAATTTGTATTTCAAATTTCACAATATGCTAATGAATAATTTTATATAAATTATTAAATATAAAATTCTTTCATTTTTATTCATTAATTGTTTAATTTTATAGTAAAAAGTTAAAAGGAGAAAAATTTTATTACAAATTTGTGAAAGCGACAAAATCTATATCAATTTTTTTATAATATTATGTATATATATATATGTCACATTTAGTTGAACATTACAATTTTCAAATTTTTACTATAATTTTTAAATTTTTTTCATACTTTAATTTTTTTAAATGTATAATTAAATTAAAAATATAACAAAACAATTTTGAAAAGTATAATAACAAAATTTTAAAATTATAATATTTTATTTTTAAAAAATGAAGAAAAATAAAAAGGTGTTTAACTAAAGCAGACCCCTTGGTTAGTGTGGAAGGGTCAAAGTCGATAGACTTGACTGAAGAAACAAAGTTGGGTGGGGAGGGGTGCGCAATGCGCATACTCTTATGTTTTTATTTTGATTTTTTAATTTTAAATAATTATTTAATTAAAAAAATAAAAACAAAGCGTAATCCATCCAAGTCTCTGGTGTTGCCTGAAAAATACCCACAGCTTCTACCTCTTGTCCCTTTGTTCACGCGCAGGATATCTGCCTACTAATTCGGTCATTATTCCTTTGATTACTTTACCATTAATCAACTTAATTAATTAATTAATTAATTAATTAATATTAGTCTTATTGAAAGTACATTTTTGCCCTTCCTTTCATTTCCTCAAATTCACCCACGTGCTTTAAATTACATGGTTTGAGCCATTTGAAATTTTGTATTTACTTTAATATTAATAAATTAATTTAACTATTTTGTTCATGTGATTTTTTTTAAGGAAACGACCTTTTTGCCCTTTGATTTTTCTTTGCTATAAATTCATCACGTGTTTTAATAGCTTGATATTAGGGATTTGCCTCTTCTAACATTTCACCCACGTGGTTCAGATTTTTTTTGGATTTTGTAATTAATTTTTGGATTTTTTTTTGTTTTACCTAAAGAAAAATTTAAACATTTTCATATAACTATCTAAAAATTACTAGTGCAACAACTCAATTTTAATTATTTATTTTAATAGTATAAACTCAATTTATTTTTGACCCAAATATTTGTTATTGTATATTTATTATGATTTTTTTGCTTATAGAAAATTTTTTATAATATGAAAAGTTATTTTTAACTTATTTTGTGGAGTATAATTTCTACTTCATAAGAGTTTTTGAAGAATACAAAAGTCATTTTGCTTGAACCATAAGAAGTTTAAACTTTAAACTTTTGAATTTTTTTTAAAAGATTTAATTGTCTAAAATGTCTTTATTTTGTTTCAAATATTTTTTTCATTTCTCTTATAATATACTTTTAAAAACTTATTTATTAAAATATATATAATTTATCCTAAAAAATATTCATGACATTAAAACAATTAATAAATTTTTATTAAAAACTTTATTTATAAATGTTTTACTTGTAAAATGTCTAATATAAAAAAATTTGAAAAATTATTAAAAACAAAAAAAGAACCTTGTGTTTGCTAGAATTTTGTTGTTCATAGTTTTATTATTTTCATTTTTCTTATAACTAACGTTACTATATTTTAAGTGCAACACAATAAATTTCTTTGATGTAAAGATATTGGTAAATTGAAATCCATCAAATGATTTTATTAGGAAAATCGAATTGGTAGAAAGGAATCATCTATTTTTATTAGAAGATCACCTAGTGATCCACAAATTCTAAATTTGACACATTTAGATCTTTAAATCTATGTCGAGTTTTCAAACCTCTAAATCTGAATTTGAGAAATCATGCCCATGCTCTTAGAGATGACTTGGTAGTATCAAAGTTGTTATATTGAAAGTTTTAGACCTTATGACATGGTTTTTGAATTGGAAATTTAGAATAAAAAGTCAAAACAGACTAATAAAGTTTAGTCAATCAACAACTTGGATGCTCAAGCGTAGAACACTATTTTTTGGAATATTCTAGTATAAACTAAACTTTAGTCTTCCATAATAAGATTTTGACTAAAAGAAAGTTGTATATTTTAATCATAATTAAAGATAACAAAATACTTATATTTGTAACAAAAAATTCTCTCATATTGGTTGATCTTAAGTTATATAAGATAAGATTTTGATGGAAATACATAGCAAAAATAATTTGGGTTTTTCTTATTAAACTCTAAAGTTTTAGACTTTATATTTCTTTTACATTAGTCTAATTATATAATGGTTCTTTTTTGGATTTAATGTCCTCCAAGTAATCTTTAAGTCATTATATTGTATTGATTTAGAGTCAAACTTATTTAATACTCTTATCTTTTATTACACGATTCACAATCCATACTTTAAATAGTGGTTTGGATTCACTTGTGTTTATATTATCTTAATCAAAATAATTTTTTGAAGTTGAAATTTTATTAGTCTTAAAGCGTATTTTTTACCATCAACAATGTTTTTATTATAGTAATTAAAAAAATTCTCTTAAGTTACCATTATGTCATTATAATATAGTTGACGACATTATTATTAGATTAATTTAATTATTTCTTATTTTATAAATTATTTTTCCTCTAGATTTTTTTTTTCCTGTTATCTTTCCAAAAGAAAATTGGAAAATATATAGAATTTGAAATTTTAAGAACTTACAAGTTGATTTTGGTGAATATCACCCAATTTTGACTTTTCATGTGTTAAGTATTTAGAATTTAAAAAGGTTGTTGAATTCTAATTTTTCTTATATTTTGTAATATAATATTATACATAACTATTTAAGAATTACCTATATTTTAACTCTCACATAAATCTTAAATTTTGCAAGTGGTGATTTACTAATTTAAAAAATGTGTCATTAATATTATACAAAGGTGTTTTAATTATTTGTCATGAAAATTTAATTAACGATAATTGATAACAAGTGCTTATTTAAAAATGAATTTTTTAATAATATAATATTTCAATAAATCACAGCCATCCGAATTTATAGCTCAATAGAATAAATAAATAAAAATTGTTTAGAGAACATATTATTAGACCATAGATGAAAACAATGGAAGAGAGATCAATAATTTGGAGTAATTGAGTTCTGTAAGTAATGAAAATTAAATAATTTTAACTGGTATTTTGAGCGATCTACTATATTATATTTATTATATTTAATTTTTATTTAAGTTTTACGTTAAAAAACTTTTATTTTAAATATTTGAAGTTTTAAAGTTTAAAAAAATGTATTAAAATTTTCAGTTCAACATTATAATTTTTAATATTTATGTATGATGTTTTCAAACTTTATATTGGAGTAATAATATTATTATTATTTAAGAAATTCCCCTCAAATTAAATTCTTAAATTTGTCACTTTTATTATCAAAATGTAAATCATAAAGACCAATATTTTATCATAAAAAAATTCAAGAGTAAAAAATTAAAGTATCCAATAAACTTAAATCCTCAAAGCAACTTAATTTGCAATAAAATTTGGCTTAAAGTATTTTTTTTTCTTAAAACTATTACATAAATACAAAATAATTCATCTGTCATTATCAATATCAACGAAATATTTTTTATACAATTACATGCTGAATTTTAGTATTATAAATATAAAATAATTCATCTATCAATATTAATATCAATGAATTTTTTTTATACAAGTACATTCCAAATTTAGTGTTACAAAATAAGTACAAATTATAATGTTTCTATAAACTATAGTAGATCTACTAGTATTACAAATTAAAATGCTCAACGAATTTTTTTTTTATACAAGTACATCCAAAATTTTAGTATCACAAACTAAAGTACAAACTAAAATGTTTCTACAAAATAGAGTAAATCTACTAGTATTACAAATTAGAATGCTTCTTCGAGTTTAACTAAACACAGAATGCATGTTAATGGTATACCCTAGAAATTTGCAGATATAAAAGCTCGAGATAAGTTTCACATTATGTGGAAGTGTTTTTTTTTTTATACAAGTACATCCAAAAATTTTAGTATTACAAACTAAGTACAAACTAGATGTTTCTACAAATTAGAGTAAATCTATTAGTATTACAGACTAAAATGCTTTGACAGTTTAAGTAAACACATAATGCATATTCATGGTGCACCCCAGAGATTTACGGATACCAAAACCCGAGATAACTTCCACATTATTTGGAAAAACTCCCACATGCATTGGAGAGGAGCCCTACATTTTGCAGGGCTCAAAAACATGCTCGACCACCCAAGCTTAACCTAGGCGGTCAATATCAACAAAATTTAGATCTTAATTTTTTGTACTACCCTAAATAGTTTTATCACTAGAATCAACCTCAATTGAAATCATATCATATAACATACAATTTTAGCAACTTGGGCTTGCTCGAGTGGTTAAGAACCTTGTTAGGAATAATTTCTAGTAAGACTATTGCCCATAAAAAATAAAGTGGGTTTTTCACTAAGATGGGATCCCGTCATATTAGACTACGGATAGAATTTTCTTCCCGTAAGAACAGATACCCCTCGTATTGGGCGTAAAAATCCAACTAATGTTATATGCGACTCAATCAAAATTTCGGATAAATACTTAATATAATATTAGTTGTACATATAATGTGTAATATTAAAAAAAAATACAATTTTAATTCAGGATTGAATTTAATAACATGATACAAATAATTTATTAGTACAAGTTAAAAATTGATAGTATTTTTAATGTTATTTTAAAAGAAATCATGATTTTTTTTTTGTTGCCTTTTGATGTTAAAAGAATATAATTTTGGGGAATATTTTTATCTAAGCAATTTAAAAAATCAATAACGAAACTAAAAGAATTTTACAAACTAGAACTAAAAAGGTTAAATATTTGGCGTCGCCCGGACTCGAACCGGAGACCTTCAGTGTGTTAGACTGACGTGATAACCAACTACACCACGACACCGTTTGAGACATATTTCCATGATCAAATTCTCAACTATATCAGCGAAACGGTGCGTGTCTTGTCTCCCACCTTGCTCAGTACTATGGAGGGGCAGCTGCAACGAGATTATCATTTTCCTCTGCTTGAAAAATTGGCGCCTTTGATTTCAAAATTACACACAAGTCATTAAACAAAAACCAACTATCTGATCAAAGTTTTTAAACCCTAGAAATCTCTACAGTAAGAAAGAAATGATTCTGAGAACGCCATTGCCGAAGAGGCCGCGAGAGGCAGCAACGGCGGCCGAGGATGCTAACAAACCTATCATCGAGAGTCCGCCTACAGCCGGTGATTCCGATCGTCGACTCGTCATCTACGAAGATCCTTCTCCTGTTGGACCGGAATCGTCTCGTCAACCTTCCGAGCACATGCTTTGCACTTACCAGTGCCGTCAAATGGTATTCAGTCATCACCTTATGATTTGTTTTGTTAATTTGATTTTGGTGCCGGGAGTTTATTGATTAATTGCTCGATTTTATTGCTAGTTGAGATCAATTGGTAGTAAGATTTGGAATTGTTTACGCAAAATGGAGTGGAAAAATAGGAAAGTCGGATTAATGAAAGCTTTGTACAGAGAGTCTTTGTATAGTATAGAAAGCATTTGGGAGCTCTTTTGTGAAAATAGATATTGAGAAAAATGCATAAAAAGAATATTTATAACTTTAAAATAAGGGAGAAATAGCATTTTTAGTTAAGAAATGCTTTTTAGAAAATGCTTTCCAAGTATGTTTCTTTAGAAAGCAGTCATAATGCTTAGTTGGATTTAAAAAGTCACCTTGTGTGAAGTATTTTAACATAAATTAAAAGAGAAAAAATTATGATTTCTGTCAACTAAGCATGAGGAAGATCATTAATCTTTGTGGAATAAACAAGCTGGCTTCTTGAACTTTAATTGTTGTAGACAAACTCTGTGGATTCTATGAGCTAGTATTTTATTTGTGGGTTGCAATAATTTTGCCAATGCAATTGTAAAACTTGTCTTTTTTCGATCCCTACCCTCCCCCACCCCCCACTCTCTCACTTCAAGCTTGATAAATTAAGCCTTTCTTTATCATCTATTCTTAAATAACTCTACTTGATTGTTGCAGGTGAAAGCAGAATTTTTTGATGCCTTAAGCAATGCAGAGAAGCAAGTTCGTGAATATCAGTCTAAATGGGAGGAATTAAATGAAAACTTTTGCAAAGCTGGTCGGTTTTATTTAAAGAGAGTTCCATTATGCTTATAATGCTGCTTTTGTTCCAAACTTTTGTATGTATGCGATTATGTTTTATATTTTCAGTACCTTCTCCTTCAGGCTAGTAATTCCTATGGAAATGAAGAGAAAAATGATCTTTAGGAGTTTCTGAGAAAGAAAAGAACAAAGCTCAGGGGATCTCTTTCAATATATGCTGTGAAAATTGGCAAAGTTATCTTCATAGTTTAGGATAAGAAACTTGGTAATGTAATACTAACACTTGTTGCTGCTCGGGTTTCTTTTCATTTTTTTTAATTAATTATCACTCTATGTGAAATGTTCTGCATGTGTTTTTAGGAGCAATTGATGTGGGCTTTCTTATGGTCAATCTTTCCTTTGTGACATTGTCTTTGTGTTGTACCTTTTAGGATGGGCATAAGTCAGTGATGCTAATGTAGTTTAAAACCTCGCAGAAGCTGAGAGGAAGAAATTTCGGGATCGATTCTTATATGCAGAACAAGAACTTGCTGCTGCCAAAGAACGAGAAAAGGTCCTACAAGAGCAGCTTTTAAAAGAAGTCGATAATTCTCAGGCACGATTGAGAAAACAAATACAGTTAAGCAGTGAGCTTGAGGTACATTTTTTAATTTACTACTTTAAAATGATCAGTAAATCTGCTGGGTCCTGGATCCTTATCTTTAAGTGGAGCTTCTAATGCACTGTAAAATTTGCTACTCAATTATTGTTTCTCTTTCACAGTTTCAGTACTATTTTGTACTTAGAAGAGTTTAGTGACCTTTTGTGCTAACAATAATTCACCTAGTCCTTTGTTCTTGAAATTTAAATGTGGTCTATTCACTATTCTTGCATCTGGCACTATCTCAAAGCTTCTGTTTAAATCTGACATATTATATTGTAGAAGCAGGTTGCGATCATGGGAATTAATTGTTAGAATGCAATGGGTCATCCTATTCGAGTGAACAAAATTGCTGATATCCACACATATTTGTGGTCTTTTCTTTTCTTTTCTCTTCTTTTCTATAGTCTCAAACTTTTCTCACATCATGACATGACAATGGTCTCCTAGAATGATAAATTCTGAGATGTTGAGAAGAGTAGCCTGAGAAGAGAATTTTGGTTGGGTGCTTTCTATGCCCTTTTTGGACAATTTTTGATAGTCTAAGAAAAGTAGTCTCTCTCTCTCTCTCTCTCTCTCTCTCTCTCTATCTATCTCTATCTTTAATGGACAATTTGTACTCTTTCCTCACATTAGAAGAATATTTGCAAACCAACTTTTGGTTTGTGATTGACAAAAATCTATTTCTCGTGCACTTTTCATGTCAATACTGATACCCCTTTTATTTTCCATGGAGAATAATATTATTGTTTTTCCTGTTTTCTGTTTTTGTCAAGTTAAATGTGAAACTGTGAATATTCTCCATTTTTTATTTTAGTTGAAGCATCAGAGCGAATTGAACCTTCGCCTTCAAGCTGAGGCTGCTGCAGCTTCAGCCAAAGAGAAAGCAAGCCTGTTAGAAGGAAAACTTAGCCATCTTTCTGATACCATAGAAAGGGAAAAGAAGCACCTGAATAATGAGCATACACAACTGAAGAGAGAATCAAAGTTTTCTGTTTCTCGAATAAGTGCAGATGTGAGTAACTCATTGTGGATGTAATTGAGGCCTCATTTATTGATCTATATCTTAGCTAACTTCTGGAAATTGCTTGTAGCTTGAAAGAATGGAGTGCAGAGCAAAAAATGCGGAGAAAGAATCAGAGATATTGAAACAGCAGATGGAAGATCTTAAGAAGCAACTTAATGAGGTCTGTCTCACTGTTGTCTGTGTTGTCTGTTGGCGTGTGATTGTGTATCTTTAGTTTTTCTTTTGTTTCTTTGTTTTGTACTTTTTTTGCTTTTCCATGGAAATTAACATGCACAATCAAAAATAAATTTCTCCTATTGATATCCCTATATCTGATCCTGGTATTATACTTGTGTTTGTTGGTTTTGATGTTTGATTTGAGCACACATATTCAGCTTGTAAATATCAAAATGATTGTTGTGACTTGTAAGATGACTTGCTTGACCATTCTCAAGATTAATTGACACTGAATTTATTTGATTGTTTGCCAACAATCATATGAAGCCTTTTCTTTTTCCAGTGCTTGCACCAGAAGAGTGAAGTTGAGAAGAAGTTATCGAGTTTCTCATTACAAGAAGTTCCTAATGCAGACAGCAATATTTTGGTTAAGCATCTGCAGGAAGAGATTAGAAACTATGTAAGTTGTATATGATGACTAGTACCTTAGGTATATGAGCTTTTTATTTTTATTTCTAAATTTTAAATTTTTGTAATGTAAGTCTCTAATTATCTCTTGAACTTTCTTTTGTTTTACTTCAAGTTTATATTGGTGGTGTTCATATTTTAGCATTATATTGGTGGTGTTCATATTTTAGCATCAAACCAGCATTTATGCTTGCAAAAACTGCAAATACTTAAATTTTCCATGTGTTTTCTTGGAAATTTGACCTCATATTTGGTACTAGCTACCATTTCATTTGGGTGTGTGGCTTGTTGCTAAATTCTCAGGGCTTTCATGCATTAGGCTCCTACTGAGAGCAGGCACATCCTTTAAAGGCTTTGCAACATGTTATTAGATGTAGAAACATTGATGATTTCATTAAAATAATAAATATTATGGATTAAACCTCCTATTTACTTATTGGATGACTATTAGGTGTACTATTTGCTGATCAGCTGCAGTTGAGATCACAATTATAAAGAGTATTATATAGCAATGCTTATTAAGGAATTTTCTCCATTGAACCTGTCAAAATAATTTTAGCATCTGGAACTCAATTTGCCACTTGCAGTATTCATGCTCAGCTGAATATTGTTTGAATTATGCATTCATTTTACAGACTTCATATCTATGCATCATTATTTTCCTGATTATACCCGTATTCTTATGTATTTCTTATTCCTCCTTTGGTAATTTATTTGCTTGATTCAAATTTTGATTAGGAGGCTGAAGTTCGAGAAGCAAGAAAACTGAGATCATCTTATGAAAACATCGAGCTATTGAAAGAGAAATTATTGCAAGAAAAGGACCGCAGAGAGAGGGTGGAAAAAGAGCTATCCAAACTGCAAGAAGTTCAACAAAGTATGTATAAATTGAAAGATGATTTGTCATCTTGGAAGATGTTGATTAAAGACATCCCAGGCGTGTCATGTTCTGAAGATATACCTGTGAAGTTTGCAGCTTTACAGAAGTATGTGAATAGGTTCATTTTGTCAGTTTTGGTTTCTTAACTTTTTTTAATGCAATAGTCAGGGTTTTGGTTGTTCTGTATCTCGTTCTGTTTTCTTCTTTTTCTATGATGATGGCTCTCCCACCTTTATGTTGAACATCTTTTCCTATGTGATAAAGCAATTTATGTTTTTGATCCCTAAAAAAGGGGCAGGGGTTTCTGGTTTTCAATTTATTGTCATGCCCTGGTGCAGAAATTATTATGCAGAAATGCACGCTGAAGACATTATGCAGATGAGTAATGCTAAATGTTAAGAAATTCCATCCAAATGATATGATACTCATAAAGTGTGATATGGAATGGTTACAATTTTCAAAATTTTATCACATCATTCCATCACCCATTTGATGAATGCCATGTCATTTGATATAGAAATTTGGGATGAAATTTTGGGACATTTAGCATTATTCTGTGCAGATATATCTGTGTGGTATACAACCGTTTTATGTGTGTCATTTATGTCAGGTTAGAGAGATCAAGAGCTGGAAGGTTCATGTCTTAATCAAGTTTTTGGTTGGATGCAGAGAGGTACTTGATAACATGATGAAGTTAGGTGAGGCAAATGCACAATTGAAACAAATGGAGGTGGCCCTGGATGCTGCACAGCTTGGCAATCAAAATGCTGAAACTGAGGCTGCTTTAGCTAAAGAGAAGGCAGAAGTATCAGAATCAGAGGTCAAACGTATTAAGTCGATGGTAAATGTTAATTAGGTCATGTTATGCTATTTACACACTCTAGGCATCAGTTCCTTCCATTTTGGTTTTTTTTTTTTTCCTTCTTCCTCTTCCCTTTTGCCATTCAAGTTTGGCTTTCTTTAATTTAGCGGGTTTTTATTGGAGGCAAAAATTAGACACTGAAAATAGGGAGCAGCCTTTCTCTTGCTGCTCTTATTACTATTTGTTGTCCATGAAATCTTTAGATTTACTCTTTTGCTTTTTGAATGACACCGTGCCCATGTCTTTCCTACTTAGTTGCAGTTATTAGTTAATGTGTTGTGAGGACGTAAGGTACAGATTTCACTCTTTCTGGAACATAAGTGAACTAATTAGAGGCCTTTATCTTGAACACTGGAAGCAACTATTATCCTGTATTGTTAATAGAATTTAAATGAGAAAACTGAACGAGCTATAATGTTCTTTACCATTTTCAAGTTTTCTTAGTATTTTCTTTAGAGAACTCAATATTATATATTTACCAAGTATCCCTCATTCTTCTGGTAATTGTTTATATCTTGATCATCAACTTTTTAAATTGCTGATGTTTTCTTGCAGCTCTCTATGGTTACTGAAGAGAGAGACAAGTTAAGAAATGTGGTTGATGAATTAAAAAGACTGAAGAATGATGATGGAGTGGATGAATTGGCTAATCGAACTATTGTTCAGGTCCTAGACATCTGTTCCTGTTTTGATTCATGCGTATTTTGTTAACAATCTTTCTTCATCTTTTAGTTCATATGCAGGAGCTCGAATCATCTCTAGCCAAGAAGGAACACTTCATTGAAGAATTGGAGTGTAATTTACGTGAAGAACAAGAAATTAATAATCGTCAACGTGATGAAATAAAGTTGCTCAATGAGAGGCTAAACAATGAAGCAAGAAGAATAAAGTCATTGGAGAGGGAGGGTGATCGCCTGCGTTCAGAGATTTCTCTTTTAGAATCCAAGGTTTGAGCCAAAGATATTTGCTACCTTCTGTTAATATGTTGTGTTTGATAAAGGGTTCAGGGTTACCATGCTGGTGTTTGGCTTGTGCTGTTTAACTCACTTTGATGCTACCCTCTTATCTTTCTTCATTTATGATGTATGTCAACCAATCTGAGATGTGTTATAAGCTTGAGACAATTGTTTATAAACTAGGTGACACATCTTTGTTTATTAAAGTTGGTTTCTCTTTCTTCCTCTCTTTTGGTAGATAAGAATATGGTCTATTCTGCAAATGAATCCTTTGCTGAAGATGCTTAACTTATTTGTCATTTTCTCGTCCACCAGCAATTAGCAACTGTCTTGTTGTTTTCTTCTGCAGTTGGGTCACGGTGATTTTTCTTCTGCAAATACGAAAGTTTTGCGAATGGTTAATACTCTTGCAGTTGATAATGAGGCAAAGCAAACTATAGAGGCTTTACAAGCTGAGTTACAGAAGACAAAGGAGAAATTACAAGCTGTTGAAGAGTTGAAAAGTCAGTCAGGTAATTGTTCCTTTAATGACAACCTTGGGATTCAAACAAGTTTCACTGGTACTTCTGGTTTTTTGCTTTGACGCAAAACCTTAGGTTAGTAGAGAATTTTATTAGGAAGTGGGAACTTGATGCAAGATGCTTATCTTTGTTTTTGCAAACTTAGTTCACTGTTGACCAATTTATGCACTTGCTAATTTGCTTCATTATTAATGCATGTGTTTGTTAATTCTTGGGTTCTGAGAACATCTGCAATATCTTGATGGAAATGAACATATGTATAGTGACCTTTGTTAAGAAGCCTAACATCAAGAGATCTCATCTTATTACCAACTAGAACTTTGGAGCTAAAGATCTCTAGTTAGCCTCCTATTCCCATAAATAAGGTTTTGTAAATGCATTTGCTGTATGTGCATGAATGGGATCATGCTGTTAACAATGGTTTATGATCTGTTTCTCTACCATGAAGTGACGCTACTTCAATGTTATTAATTTATATAGATGTGTTAGTGAAAATATCTTTCTTATCATGAATTTATAGCTTATCACATAAGCCCATTTGATTGAATTGTTACACAGCATGTTATTTTTCTTTCCTTATTTGTTGTTTTGTTAAGTATTTAGGTGATGCTGGAAAACTGGTGGACTCCTTTATATCGGGGAAGATTCTGCAGTTAAAAGAGCAAATTGCAACACTTGAGAAACGTGAAGAAAGGTGAGTGGATGATTGAAATATTTGGATACTTGTTGCCTTATTTGATTATTATAAAACTGAAAAATTTGAATATAAATATGTAACAGATACAAGACTGTTTTTGCGGATAGAATCTCAGTTTTCAGGAGAGCTTGTTGTGAACTATTTGGTTACAAGGTATAGTACATATTGCTCCTTGCTTTCAACACTCCAAAAAATATTGCATCTGCTTCAGTTTGGATCTTGGATGGCTGTAAAATGTTGTCGATAGACATATAACTCAGGAAGTAAAGCCAAACAATTGTAGTCTCTTCCATTCATTTCAGATATCTTTAGCCTTGTTTTGGTCCTATGTTAGACTGCATGATAGAGGAAACATTTTTGGGCCATTGTGGGTTGAATTTCACCTTAACTGACCTATTAACAAAATTTTATTATGCATAAAATGTGAATTGATTGCAGCATGAATAGAAGATCAATTTTCTATATTCTATTTTGTTTGAAATCTGTTTTGTTTGCCTTCATTTTGTAACACTTTGATACTTTTTGAAGTCTTGTTTGTGACACAGATCAGTATATGCTCCACAATTTAACAAGTTGAAAAATGCTGCAACTCTATATCACACGATGATGCAAAATTATCTTTCTTCTACAATATAAAATGTTCTTGAATTTTGTTTGATTTATTTGGCAGATTGTAATGGATGAGCACCAACGTGCCAATGGAATCCCTGTAACTCATTTTACTCTCCAATCTATTTATGCACAAGGTGACGATGAGAAACTTGTATTCGAATATGAATCAGGGAATACAAACATTTTGGTAAGATGGTGAATAGTTCTCAAATTCATTCTAAAGATGCATCAATTTCGAGTGCCCTTAGTTTAGAGGTCAAGCTTGAGGGATCAAGTCCCTAAGAATAGAATAATCTGTCTGTGGTGCCATAAAATGGCAATGTTACTATTATTGTATTTAAATTATCATTATATCTAGTGTACGAAGAAATTTAACAAGATATATTTTTGATTCTCAGGTAAATGATTACACATCTCAGCCTGAGATATCTCGTCAGGTATGAAACAACTTTTTCCAAGGTTGTACAGTTTACATATCCATGCATCGTGAACAGGTCAAATCATCGCCATTCATTGTTAAAGTTGTCCAGTTTACATATCCATACATCGTGAACTGGTCAAATTGTCTCCATTCGTTGTTTCTAGCTGAGCCGATCTGGACCTGATTATTTCATTGAACATTCTCATCTGTGCAAACTGAATTAAAAATAATTGACGGAGGTTTCCATATGCATAAAATATGTTCAGGATTGAGAGTTTACTCTTCCAAGTCATCATAGTACTTGATTTGTAGTACATTGACATGAAAAATTCTTTTTAGTATTTCAATCATTATTATTTTAAATTTTCGCTTTTCTTGACATCTGGTAACTCATCTGAATCACTTTTTCCATATTTGCAGGTGGACATATTCGTTCGGAAGATGAACTCAATTCCGGCTTTCACTGCTAACTTAACGGTGGAATCTTTCAACCGGCGAACTTTATCATAAAATGAGTGAGACATATGCAGACCGACCTGAAATACCATTTTAGATACTCATTAAAAACTATTATCTCCAAAAAATTGTATATTACTTGGACTGGTAACGATAATTACCAACTTTCACTCGAATGTCTTAATTCTTTGCATTCACAGGATTTCATAATTTTGCTATAATTGAGAATTATAGCAGAAGAGTTAAGTAGTTGTACGTTACAACTAAATATAACATAATCCTATGAGTCACTTAAATTTCTCTTCCTCCAAAAGATAACTTTGAATGCATCAACATAACATATTTCGTAGCAAAGCAACATTATGCTAATTGCACTTAAGTATTTATTTTATTTTATTTTTGTAAATATATATGGATAGACTATAGATGCCAAAAATCTTATTGCATATAACTATACGGGCTTTTAACCATAATTATCTCCATGAAATCGATTGTCTTTGTTCTTTTTTATCCCTTCAAATTCAATATCCCAATTTTTCATGTAATAAATTTATATTTGGATTATCTGAGGGGCCAAAATGCCAATTAATACCACGTGATTAGACACATAACAAACTAAACACACTAAAATGCATTTCTTTTGGCGTATTAAATGTACTTAAGAAAAGAAAATGATTATATTGCCTATTAGTCCGATCCAAAGGAACCCCTAAAACAATGAGGTGTTGCTTTTTACCTAAAACACTAGAATATATTTCTTTTTGGTCTATTTGGCAATCCATGTATTTCTTTATTATCTTCTCACTTTGTGTCATAGAGTTGGTTGTAGTGGTGAAAACAATTATCAACTTCATGACTTGAAGGATGGATGGATGGATGGACGAATGGATGGAAATCAATAACTTGTGGCAAGAATTTTGTTTATATGGTGGGACCATCTATGCCATTATTTTTGCCGACATTTTCATGATATAATTGAGTAATAACTTCGGGATCCCTAAGTTTTTATATTCTCACAAATACAAATATAATCTATTAATTTATAACAAATTGATCCCTCAATCTATAATAGCTATTAAAACAAGTAAAATGTATTTTATGGTTAAAGGGTTTTTTTAATAATTGTTAAAAGAAATAAATCATATCTCTCCCCTACCTCGTATGAATTAGGTTTGAATTCGAAACATTTTGAATCACCCCAGTAAAATTTTGAGTTTTTATATTTTTATAAATAAGGATATAGTATATCTATTTATGACAAATAGATTCCTAATCCTTTGTTAAAATAATTAAAATACCCTTTTGTATTAAGTTGCATATTCTAGTATTATGATAGTCTCGACTTTACTTATTATAGAAGTAATTTTCATATTTTCTTTTGCAAATAAACAACTTTATTTATGAAAATATAAAAACTTAAGGTTCCAAATGTTATTATCCCTATATTTTATTTAATAACCATTGGCTATGTGCACAAAGACTGAAAAGAGAAGCGCAATGGTATGGTGAGGAGGGAGGGTCAAGGGTCTTGCAGATGTAGCAGCTACCAAGGAGGGGCCTAGGCTGCAACATGAAGACATGTTTGAGACATGTTTCTCGGCATAAAAAGTTTTTGTGATTGATAAAACAACAAAAAAATGGGAACAACTTCTCGTGTGCTTTTTCAAAAATCACTTTTTCCTTTTTGACTTTTCAAATATAGGTTTGATTATGTCCCATATACATGTATCAAATCAAAGTTGCTTGAGCTAGATTTGTTCTTTAGATGAGATGAGACGAGATGAACCCTCCTTCATGTAAGAAAGCACTAAATTTAATTTAGCCCACCACCACTTAGTTCATTCTAAAGAAAATGATAAGGTGCTCCTTGAGAAAGATGGAAGAAGCATAATTGATGTATGCATAAAGATAAAGAGGATTACCAAAAAATTAAATGAGGAGAATTCAATGAATCTTAATTTAATCAAATGGGTTTTACACCTAACAGGCTAAGTTTTTCATAGATCCTGGGACCCTTAAAAAGTGCAACTTCTTTTTATTCAAAATACCCATATTAAAATGATTATTTATTAGGAAAAAAATTGATTTAACTTGAACTATTAAGATGCTATGCTACCAACAAGTACAAAATTTAATTTAATTTAACTCAAAAGGTACTATTCAATGAATATTAGGATAATCCTAAATCGGAGATTTTATCGTTTAAAGAATGCTAATAATTTTTGTAATTATTATTTTGCATAGATATCTTATTATATTTTTTCATGCATTTGCTTTTATCATAATTTTCTTCTTTTACTGTAATAACTTTATGCTATTCTGAGGGGAAAATTTTATTAAGTCCCCTGATTAAATTCTTTTTATTCAATGTATATATTTTTATTAATTTACTCGAAATTCATTGAAAAAGAAAAGTTTTAAGAACTACTGCCAAGGCAAAAAACATAAAAATAAAAAGTGAAGTATGATATATCAATATATAGCTGTAATTTCCCACCTACAAGATTAAGATTATATATTGTGGAATACATTTCTTTACATCAACCATGTGCCTCTCTAGCATAATTTTTTTTTTTTTTCATATTGTCTTTAATCTATAATACAATATATTGTACTACTGACAATATAATTTGAAGAAACCCTTTGATCATATAACTTAATAATACTTAATATATAATTCAACACAATTTATGGTATGTTTTCACTGATCTCCATTCTTTTTGAATTGTTAAACCCATAGTTGCTGTTGATTAATTCTTCCCCTTGTTTCTGATCATACTGCTGTGTGTTTGCTAGAACTGAATTTCTTGAATTCCATCTAGCACAAATGAGATAGAATAGGAAATTGATGAGGCTCAGAACTGCTAGCAGCCAGTAGAAATAATCTAGCCTGTCTTTGTTCAGATCATTTTCGCTAAGCCAACCGCTATTGGAAGAACTTTTTGAGATCTTGTTCACCATGGAAACCAGCACTGAGCTCAAGTAGAATCCAAATGAGTATGAGCAATATGTTATGGCAGTTAAAAATGATTGCATCCCTTTTAGAGATTGTTTGTAGAAGAATTCAATCAATCCAACTGCAGTAAACATTTCTGATAATCCGAAAATCAAGTACTGTGGAGCAATCCAAAAGATTGATATAATTTTGCCTGAATCCAAAGCTGAATCTCTTCTCTTTTTCTCCATGAGGGCAGCTGCTACCATTGAAAATGTTGCGAAAAACAGACCAATACCTATGCGTCGTAAAGGGGATATCCCGGATTCATGTCCTGTGAATTTCCTCACGAAAGGGACGAAGAATTTGTCGTATAATGGAACAAGAAAGATGAGCAAAATGTAAGGGATGGATTGAAGTGAAGCAGGAGGAACATGGAAGGAGTTTGTGAGCTTATTGTTCATAGCACTTCCTTGCTGAACTGAGAATGTTTGAAGCTGAGCTAAAATCGTGTTGAAAACAATGGTGCAAGCGAAAATCGGAATGACTGAAATCAGTACTTTAACTTGTTCAACTTGTGTTACACTGCATAATCTCCATGGACTTTCGCTTGTATTACTCCCATCTTCAGCTTTGATGCAGGCTTTGTTCAAAAACCTGAAAGAAAATAAAAAAAATAAAAAAAAAAAACAAAAGCTTGAGCAATTGGGGGTCTAAATGCAAACTAAAATAAATTTTTCAGCAGAAACCTACAATTTTACCATATGTACCTGAATCTTTCTGTGAGTTGTAAATTTCCAGATTCATTATTTTGCACGTTGTTTTGATCACTTCCATGAAGCATCTGTGCGTTAGATGGGCAAATTTGCTCTCTCTTCAATATTGCTGCCACAAAAACCTGAAAAGTTGTAGAGGAAAAAAAATAATTATTTAGGTGATTGATCCATTAAAGATAGATAATATTCTAGGACAAGATGATATATTGTAGAACAACTTTTTCATCTATGACAATGACTCAGCAGACAACTTTGTATTTTATTTTATCACAATTTTTTTTTAAAAAAAAAAAACTTCTAACTACCATAAGCAAACAAAATTATGTGTTGGGTTTTGATGACTATATGAAATCATGGTCAAAAGGAAATACTTATTAGATACCAATATGCATTCAATAGAGAAAATGAAAGCTTATAATTACCTGAGCTATGGGAGTGACAATGCTTCCTTGAGGCCTCTTGTTTCTATAATAGAATGTGCCTGAAACCAAGCTGAGCAAGCCCAACGCCATGGCGGCTGCCGAGATTCCGAAGCCGACATCCATTCCGGAATGTGTTTGAACCCAAATGAGGACAGTTAGGGCAACAAGTTCACCCATGGAAAAGGCAAAATAAGCAAAGTTGAAATAGGTAGACAGCTTCTTTGATTGCTTGGGGTTACTTTGGTCAAATTGATCAGCCCCATGAGCTATCATGTTTGGTTTAACACATCCACTGCCCAACGCCACCAAATACAATGCCAAGAAAAATATGAAGGCCTTGAAACCTTTTGCTTCTATGCAGTGTTCTGAATCAGTTATCATATTGCACTTTGGTGGCTTCAGTTGGGGCAGATGAGCCTGAACTGACAGCAATATGAAACCCTGAAAAAATATTATACATACTCAGAAAAAGGAAAGAAAAAAAAAAAACCGACAACATCATGTCATATATAAAAAATATATACTTGTTACGATTTTATATATTAGCAGGAAGAAGATAAACTGAAAAAAATCATCTCCAGTATATTCAGTGTATGTACAGTTGGTCAATAAAATGACATCGCATATACAAAAATGAGCAGTTATGGTGATTTTATAAGTTTTATGCACATGATAATGCGATCTAAGGATGATTTACACAGAAAAGAGAGTAAGAAAAGAGATCAGAAAAAAGTTAAACTGTTGGTTTGTTGGTTTAATCATCTCATACAGTCATAGAAGTATTATGACTGTCTGTATGTATACGACCAGTCCAATGAATAAAATCATGCTATGTGTATATATGTAGGTAATACATGATATATAGAAGGAGAGAAGAGAAATGAAGAAAAAAATTTAACTTACCGAAAGTTCGATAAAGCCAAAGATGAGGA
Source organism: Azadirachta indica (assembly GCA_022749755.1). Lineage (NCBI taxonomy): Eukaryota > Viridiplantae > Streptophyta > Magnoliopsida > Sapindales > Meliaceae > Azadirachta > Azadirachta indica. The sequence goes on along the minus strand of CM040444.1, from coordinate 3,383,274 downwards.
TGGTAAAGAAACTCCCAAGATAAGAGTCAGAAAGGTAACCACCAAGGAGGGCCAAGAGAAAGATAGTTCCAACAAAGTTTGTCACTACGTTAGCCGACCTTGACAAAGGGAAATGCATCTCATTTATCACATACGTTATGAGGTTGTTTCCAACTGCTGCAATTCCCATTATCTCAAATGCTTGTAGCCCTGCACACCACGATTTAAATTAAATTATATATCACAATCAAATACTTATCATATTATTTTCAAACCCCCCACCAAATAATAATAATAAAAAAAAATTATGAAAGAAAGAGAGAAAAGAATTAAAAAAAAAAGGGGGTATACACCCAGCAATATGAGAGATTTGTGTTTCTGACAGATAAGGAGAAATCTTAGAACCCATTTTAGAGAAAATCTCTCAAAAAAAATTTTCTAGTATATAACTGCTTGTAATGAAAATTATTTCCTTCTCATATTTGATAAAAATTTTCCCTCGTTCTGTCAAGATTATGCAAATAACAAAAAACGGTAAAAGAATATATATATATATATATAAAGAGAGACTTAATAATATTATGTATATACCAAGAACAAAAACAGCAGCTTTCATTCCTCCATGCTTGTTAGGGTTGGATGGTTTGCCTCTCCAATCAACAGAAGTGTTGTCTTCAACCATCACCATGTCTCTGTTATTCTGTTGCCTGCTGCTTCTCGCCTCCATTTCCATTTCCATTTCCATTTTCTTTTTCTTTCCCTCTCTGTTTCAACAAGCCAAAGGAGGTAGAAACTAGAAAGCAAATGAAGAAGAAGAGTTAAAGCAAATCTGTTGTCTTGCTCTATGCTGAAATTGAGGCAAGTGGTTGCTCTTAATTTATAACACAAAATTACCCCTCAAGCTCAAGAGATTCTCCCAATGAGAAAATTTTTTAATTAAGCCCCCACATACACTAAGACCACGTGGATAACACTTGTACCAGATAAAAGGTGTATGATTTTTCTATTTTTTAATATTTTTTATACAATTATTTATTTATTTTGTGGGTATTTGAATCAAATACTCCTTTTCCACTCTTTGAATGTTGGGTCAAATGATATTGATATATATATATATATATATATATATATTTGTGTGTGGATAGAGTTGACATGTATCTATGAAGACTTGCCTTTTCGGCCTTTCTTCTATCCCTTCTTTTGATTGACGGTCCATCCCATATTAATTTCTTCTTATTTTCTTATCAATTTCTCTCTGTTTTCCTTTTATTTCTTTCTCTTAAATCCCCATATGGTAGAATACATATTAATTTAATTTTATCATATATATCCTGTCATAATTGTATTAAAACTGATTATGGCCTCTTAAATCATTTTCTTTGAACTTAACCAAAAATACCTATTTAAATTGTTACTTACTTTACTAATTCATTAAACGTTATATCTCAAATAATAATGTGACAAATAAATTATTTTGGAGTTTAAGTTTATGTCATTTCACCCAATTTCTCTTATAATCTTTTTATCTATGTCATTAATAAATCTTCTTACTTTGTACATTACTTCAAACAAAAAAAATATAATTATTTTACATATTACCATTATGGATCACGGTACGTATAACTTAACATTATAAATATAATATTTCGGTTATATTTCATTTAACTTTTTAATTTTATGAAAATGGTATCCTCGTTATATTTCCTAGTACAATTAAGTGTCACTTGATGGAAATCTTTTATGTCAAGATTTGCCAAAAATCAAAATTAAAAATAAAAAATAAATAGACTTCGTATATCCATTTGTCCTTATTCTAACAAAACATGTAACATGAGTATAAGAAAAGTGTTGATATTGTTTTATTTTAAGTTGCATATGCCTAACATGCATGCTTTCTGTGTTTTCGTTTTCTTATGCATTCTTTTTTATTTTTATCTCATTTTTTATATAAAGGAATCTCTATTTTCTTGTCTCATTCAAATACTACGTCCAAAAATTTTCGAAGTTGGTATTTATAAAATATAATTAATTTAATTAGGATATTAATTGAATTTTTAAAGTTAAGGATGAGTGTGAGAGATAACGAAAAAAACATATTGAAATTGGATTATTTTGAAATTATTTTATTCCCTTAAAAAGAAGAAATATAAATTATATTACCTAATGACCACAAAATAATTACATTCAATGTATTTAAAAAATATTTTTAGTGCCCTTATTTTAAAAAATTATGGCAATATAAATCAAAATTTCCTCACTAACACAAACAGACAAAATTAAAAGGTTAGAAAGTCATAATATGTTTTTTTTTTTTAACAAAAGGTTTGAATGGTAGTGTGAAACCTCATTCATAAAATAAAAATGAGGCGGGATCGAGATATATAGGTTTTTTCCATTCCCCACCCATTTTTTGTCTTAATCTTAACTACTAAAAATGTTTAAATCGAATAATATACAAATAGTATAGAGTTAAGGAGTCGTTGATTTATCCCTATATATGGCGAAGGTGATATGGGAGAAGAGTAGTAAACTATTCTCTATCCTATTAATAATATAAGGATTAATCTTGTCAACCCTATTCTTCGTTACATTATTTTAATTTTATCATATTTGAGGTGGATTCCATGGAATCCCAAAGCTGTGAGGAATTTTGCCATTTCTACTAACTCATGAGACACCGAATCCTTTTTTTAACAATTAGTTAAATTTAAAATGGTTTAAAAGTATTAAGTGTGATTCAAACTATCTGAACTATATCCAATAAACTAGAAGGTCATAATAAATACAAATAACATTATAGGATCAAGGAATAAAAAATCATATCAAAAGATCGATGACGTAAAATATAAATAATTACTATTAAATTTTCAACAACTTTTAGACACTTAATACATCTCATTAGTACTTTAAACAAAATTCAAACCTCAAATCTTCTATATTTTGAAACTATATCTATTCTTATGATAACTAACACACATAATCTTTACATATCCTATAATATTATAACAACTTGCATAAAAAATTTAAATAGTAGATTAACATAATTAACACGATGGATTAAGAATTTAATGGGGCATTAGGGATATGCCGACCTTTAATATTCAAAAGAATAATAAGAACAGAAAATAAACAAATATTTATATATGCGGAGGTTAGTAAAAGTAAAATCAATAAATTTTGAATTAATTATATATTCATGTGTATATTGCAAGTAACTGTGTAGGATAACTTATGTGGGTGAATACAAAGACAAGAAAACCAAGTCAAAAGTTTGTCGGTCTTTATTAACAACAAAAAGCTATAGCTAGATAAATAGCTAGGTTGATGAATATATATCATATTCATTTATTCAAGTTCTTAATTTTGTTTTCATTGACTCATAATCCAATTTCTTTACTCTACATTTGTAATAATTGTATTCGCATAATTTAAAAAATAAGATAATAAAATTATTAATTCCTTTCTTACGATTTACATTTTGAAAATACGAATTTATTGTAAATTAATACTCATATTATAGTACTGATTTACTTTGTACAATCTTAATTTATATGAAGTTTGTGTTATAAAGGGTTAAAGAATTTGTATTTAAAATTTTTAACAAACCATTAAGTAAAAACTCATTTTTTATTTTAATAACTAATATTTATTAACTACTCATCTATTTATACTTAACAATTAATGAGTTTATTAATTTCATTGTAATTAAAAATTAAAAAATAAAATACTTTGAGCTAATAAAATATTTTTATTTTAAAAAATAATTCCCATTGTTTCATACCATATAAATAAAGAAAATAAAATTTCAGAAAGAAAAAGACATTATAATTTACATAAGTTTGCTAATTTTTAAAGGCTATATCATCACTTTGAACTTGTAGCTTTTTTTTAAAAGGAAAAGAATTTTGTTGATCAAAAGTTCATCTATTATGCTTCAAAAGCAATCTTCTTAGGATCCGGTCGATTCCAAATATATACATCAACACTTCCTTTTTGAATATTTCATTTCTTTTTGAAAAAAATATTTAATTTCAAAAGTTTCATTATATAAATTATAAATAGGCTTTCCAATGGCTTCAAATCTCTTTTTCAAACCAATATTTTTTTACATTAAAATGTTACAATCTATTAATATATTTACATCAAATATTTATTTATTGAAAGTTTAAATATGACAATTGTATTATACCCTAAACATTATTTATTAGAAATTAAGATATGACATAAATAAAGCACTCCACCCCCTTCTTGAAGAGATAATAAATTTTATAACATCAAACCAAAAGGAATTAATATCATAATTTCTTCTTGTAAATGAAGCATTGTGCATACATATGTACGTGCATACATACATACATATATACATATATACATATATACATACATATATACATACATATATGTATGTATACATATGTGCATTAAAAAATATCTATAAATTAAAAAAATAGCAAGAAGAGAGTTGAAAAAAAAATAAAACATTAGGTAAAATGCTTGATACAAATTTATATGTAGTCCAATTATACTACATATTTTACTTGATGAGGAAAAAGATAAAATTATAATTATACAAAATTATGGTATATGCTTATGAGTATTAATTGTTTTAATGGTAAAATTTTTTAAACTCATACAAAAAATTTAGTGTCAGTTTGGTAACATTTTTAAATTATTATTTTAAAAGTAGTAAAAGTAATATTTTGAAAATGGCATTTTCAGTAATAGAAATATATTTAGTAGTATCTGTTAAAAGTAGTTTTTTTAAAATAAAAAAACCTTGTTTGGTCTTATTTTTAAAGATAAAATTACAATTATTTAAAAAATCCTTTATGAAAATTGTGAAAAATAACAAAAACAGTTTTTCCCTATATGGTATTACTTTTAAAATAACTAAATAATCTTTGTTAAAATTTTAAAGAATAATGTCTTTTATTTTTAAAAATAAGTTTTACTAAAAAAATTGTTTTATCTTATTTTCTTTTGAAAATAAAGAGCAATTTTTAAAAACATTACCAAATGCACATTTTGCATTTGAATTTTTTTATTATTTGGGTAGTAATCTGAGTGGTAAAAAGTATTTACCCTTCAATTAAAGAGCAAGTGTTCGACTTATACATTTTATAAAATGTGAGACTTTTCCCACTTCTTATGAGTATTTTTTTTTGTTTTTTTATGTATAATTATAAAAAAAAGAGTTCAAATTTTATTCACATAACAATGGAAATGAATAAAGGGGTTTAATATATTTTCATTACATAATATTTCTTAAAAAAATAAAAATTAAGAATGTTGGTCATTATAAATAATTAATTTTTGACGTATATATACATTATTTCATGATGACACGCGGCAAGAAGTGATTGGTTAGTCGGCAACAAAGGTCAAATTTGAGAGTGGATTACAACCTAAAGATAGATGATGTTATGGTATGCTTTGATTTTGAAGTACAAGGAAAGAAATTGTTTTGAAGAGAAGAAAAGAGAAACAAAGAGAACGATCAATGTGGGAGACAAATTAAGTGGAGGCAAATTGAATTATAATCCTATGTGGATCCCATTTACATACAATATGCATGTGGTCCCTCTTGATTGATTTAATCCTATATATCATGATCAACAATTTCTCATCACCTCGCACTTTGATATTGCCACGTGTCCTCTCTTTTATCATGCTTTCTAACTTGTGCTTAGGAAATTATGATTTTGATACAAGTCAAAAGCTTAGGTTACATCCATATATTGAGTTATTGCAACAAAAGAATAATAAAATAAAATAAAATAAAACTCTTCTCTCCTTTCAAGTCTCAAGAGGATTCTTGCATTGCTAAAACTTTGACAAAATTAGTGATTTATATAAATCTTTTTTTTGTTGACTTTGATGTAATTAAATTGATGATGATATATAAGGGATAAGTAAAAATATTCGTAAATTTTGAATATAAATCATGTCCTTTTATGAGTATTTAAGAATAGAGGAAATTAGGTCAAAATTTTTATAAATTGAATTGAATTTATTTGACTACTTTAATTGGTTTTTAATCAACAATTATTCTAATTTATAGACAATAACCATTTTATATTTTACTTCAAATTTATACAAGAATTATGATATGAATGTTAAAAAAAAAAAAAAAAGAAAGAAAGAGTAATTTTTAATATCTTATATAAAGCTAGTTTATACAAAAATTTAATATTTTAATTTTATAAATCTAGGTAGCATTATTTTATAGTTATAATATGACTAATTTTGACATATTGGTCTTATGAAGGGACATGTGTTATTAGGTCCTCGTTCGGTGGAATTCCTGTTCATATTATACATCAAAATCAAAATGAAATTTCAACGAATGAAAGAAGTCAAAATGAACTTGGACACAAAACCCACATACAAAAAAGCAAATTTTGGAGAGAAATGAGAGGCACAAACACATTTTTCAAAAACACCTTTTAGTATTTTATTGAAACAAGTCAATAAAGCTGGTAGGCTCTATCCTATTTCTTTTGTAATTTGTTCAAAGTTTCACGTCTTAATTTCCACTCACCTCTGTTCACATACCATGTCCATCTCCATCTCCATGCCCACACAATTCCACTATATATATTAAAAAAAAGAATTAAGGTGCATTATTTGGTGTCATTTTTAAAATAATACTTTTGCAAATTATTTTTAAATATAATATTTTTAAAATTACATAATATATTTTATATTATATAAAAAAAAGTAAGTAATTTTTTTTTTTTTTAAAAAATATTATAATTATAATAATATTAAAAATACAAACTCTTTTTATACAAACTGATGTGATAAAATTATATCATTTATTTGTATTTCGTTGAATTTTATTTACTCTCATGAAAATAAAAATGTAGAACATGTGTCGATTTATATAAATGAATTTACATAAAAACTTGTATATGTAACAGTGTTCTTATAGTTATAGCAAACATTTTGTTTTCATATGTGATTTGACAATTATGTTATAATGAAAAAATTTTATATAGAATTGTCTCAATAAGATTATTTAGTAAAATTATTATATAATATGCTTTGAATTTGTTTTCGTTCACTATCATTATTATTATTATTATTATTAAATTTAGTCAATTATAAAATAAAAGGGTATGTGTTAAATTTTAATTAGATTAAGATATAAACTAGCTGTGATATGTTCATTGAATCTAAAATTATGTATAATTTATATGTAAAATTAAACGTTAAACACTTTTAAAACATGTTTATGTTTTAAAATATGGGTTATCTTTTATGACATATTATAAACGCAAAAACCTAACAAGAATAAAATAAATTAATTAACAAGTAAATTAAATGTGTACTTTTAGGTTTGGAAAACTGAAATATTGTCATAATGAAGTAGCCACCTTCATCTTGAATTTTGTCATTGCTTTATATTCCCATTGGTTACCGACAATTAATTAAATATTTGACGCATGCAATTAGATTTTTAATTAATTTTATAACCCACTTTAATTTTTAATTAAAAGTATTTGTCTATCTTCATGATAATTCTTTGACATATTTAGGTCAAAACATGCTTATTTTAGCCTTTAATTTATTTATTTATTTATTATCTCTCATAGCTCTATTTCATTTCGCATGTAGGGTATAGTACAACTTTAATATTTTTATTTTTGAAACTTTCGTAAAATTGATTAATTCTCAACATTCCTTTGAGAAAGTATTATATATAGTACAAATTTGGTAGTCTTGAGATTATTTTATATTTTTATTTGGTATTTTTTTTATTCTACTTTTATTATAATAGATTTGAAAAATATTTTTAATAGTTCAAAGGTTTTGATTTCGAAATTAAAAATTATTAAAAAATTTCAGAGCCTAAATTAATTCTATATTTAGATAAGATGACATCTATTCTCAAATCAATAATACTAAAAGTACAAATGTTTTCATATAAATTAATATATCAATGCTTTTATTAGTAATTGTAATATATCTTATATTTTAATAGAAGTAAACGAAGATAAATCATATGATTAAACATAACAATAATATAATTCAATCATATAAATTTGTATAAAGAAATTTATATGTAAGTTTGTATACATATTACATAAGTACTCTTCTCAAATATTTTACAAAAAATTTCTACCTTCATTTACATTAATTCTTATTTTTAATATGCGTAATTTTTCAAAAATAAACAAACTTTTAAATTAGCATATGTGTTTATGAAATGACGAAGGATGTTAATTTTTGGTGTTATTGAGTGATTATGAGTAGTGAACTGTTAAGAGTGAATCAAAATGTATCAAAATTCTTAATGGAGATAATTTTTTTCATTGTTAAATGATAATAACTTTTCTCAATAACAAAAGCTACGTATATGCAAGTTTATTGAAATCAAAACACTAATAGAATATTTACAATTCAAATTTTTACATTTTAACAAATTTTTATAATGAAATTTTATTAAATAAAATCGAGTAATATAATAAATTCGTCTTATCTAAAATTTTATTTGCTTAAAATATAAAATTGATGCATATAAACTATTGCTTTAAGAAGAAACTAGAATCTGGGAAATCAATTAAGAGTGGTGAAATGGAGAGAAAATCAAGCAAGATGCATGATTAAAAATCACCAAGCATTATTGACTTTGTTACTCAATTTGTTGATAATGAATGAAAAAAAGAAAAAAGGAGGAAGAGGAAATGTCAAAAAGGCTATGACAATAAATGAGATTTTGGATAGCTTTTGCTTTCGCATTGCGTTTTATACGCTAAGTGGAAACTTTAATATATTGTGCCAAATCCAAATTCAAGGGCACTCCGTAAGTTTAGAATTCTTGTTTTTAACAAATTAAAGTAAACCAAATCAAATGTTATTGCCGCCGTCAGGCCTTCGTTTTGATGCAACACCCACAACGACAACACCACCTGCTGCAGCAGGATATGTCTCCCTCTCTCTCTCTCTCTACTACGAAGCTAAACTTTATTTTTATAAAAGGCAGGTTTTTAAACACTAAAGTATACTTAGTTATAACAGTGTCTTCATCTTTCTAATAATACTAATAAATTTTTTTTGAATTAAGGGTAGATTATAAGTAATAAATAGATTTGTAACGTTCAAAAAAAATATTATTGTCGATAAACTATATAGATATATAATTTACAAGATATATAATTTTAGAAAAAAATTCACAGTTATATATTTTTGCATGTATTTTTATATTATTTATAAATTATTGGATGTATATATTTTAATGATTAAATTTGAATACGACACATGTAATATATAATTAATAAACTATAGTTAATATATATATTAGATTGAATTTCAACGGGTGGATATGTATAGATTTAACGATTTATAAATAAATATAAATATATATGTAAAAATATTGGATTGTTAATCTCCTACTCTCTCATATATAATTATAATCTTGAAGTCGATGTATACAGTGATGAGCTAGTAATTTTTTTTGAATGTAAATAAGATTTTATATCACTTATTATATTACTAATCTTGTTCGAATATATTTAATTGTAGAATATGATATATTATTACTATTATACCATCATCTATTAAACTTTTTTTTTAGAAAATACTTTTATCTAATAATTTTTTTATGTCATTCTACTATAATTCAATGATAAAAAGTGAAAAGAAAGAAGAGTTGGGAAATTGTGGTGATGCATTCACTCCAATCAAATTAAAAATGGGAGTAGACTTGGTCCATTTTGAATCCAAAAATTTGTACTATATGTCGTATTGAAATAATTTAAAAATGACTTTTTTATAAGTACGTTTAACAATCTATTTTCTAAAAAAACATTTATGTAGTTACATGTACACCACATTCAAAAAGTACTTTTTCAATTTAAAAAAGATAGTTTCTTTTACTTGATTATTAATAATAAAAAAAAATTTTTTAAACAATTTGATGGCACTTTTGATAATATGAATAGTCTAAAATAATATATCTAAATATATAGACAGAATTTTTAAGGTATCAACACCCAAATTTTTTTTGAAATATAAATCACATTCAGACTTTCATATTGTTTAAACCAACAATTCGAATATTTTGTATATATTCCAATGTTTAAGACATACTATGTATATATTAGAAGAAAAATAAAATAAATTGAATTGTATTATTATTAAAATTGATATATATATCCATGAAAGGTATTCAATGAATTTTCATCTCAAGATCAAGAGAGTAATAATTAGTATCTTATCTTAGTCTATGCTAATCTTTAGTTGTTAAATTTATGGTACTTGAGCTTCCTTGGCCACACAAAATGCTGTTTTTAGAGAAACACATACCATAGAAAATATTTTGATAGAGAAAACTAGAAAGTCATCAATCATGATTCATGATTCATGATCTTCTTTTTCACTTCTCTTCTCCTTTAATACACAAAACATAGATCTTTCTCGATCTATCGATGTAGACAATATATTCAAGTCCTCATTATGTCCAATTCCAAGAATAGCAAAAGGCCAATAGTGTTCAAACTACTATGGACGAACCACATTTCACAAAAAGCTAAATCTAATAGTCACAATTTATATATATATATATATATATATATAGACAAATAAAAAAAAAGAGAGAGATTGTATTAAAATGGTTTTTTTTTTTCTAACTAAAATTTTATTCAGAATACGTTGAGATTACCCAATAAATTATTTAAGTGATGATACTGCTCTCGATTTTTTAAATCACTTACCATAAAATAAGATGTAACAAAATATAATTAGATATATATATATATATATATTTGACTTTAAGAGTCTTTGCTCAATCAAAATGTCAAAATCATATGTATTTGTCACTCACTTAGATTGGTTATTATCATTCCATTTCATAACAAGAAAAATAGACACTTATTGTACATTGTATCGACTAGTGATCATAATGATAATAATAATAATAATAATAATAGAGAAACTGAATTTTGAAAAGAAAAATGGAAGTTAAAAGTTATAATGGCATAAGTCATTTTATTGATAAAGATGTACCTAAAACTACTTTTTAAAAAAGTAGTCTTTGCGGCAAGCGATTGACAGCATTTGTGGATAATATGAAATTTTAATTATTTTAATTTTGTTTTGGAGTTAATAAAGAAAAAAGAAAATATTTCTTTAACACATAACTATCACATTTTTTTTAAGAAAAATAAATCTATTTTTTAAAATTAAAAATGCATCTTCTAGCTAGTGAATAAAATGGAAAGAATAATAAATAAGTTAACAAATAAATTATAAAATAATTAAACAAAATAAAGTAGGTGACATAATTTTATTAAATAAAAAATCTATTATAATTATTTTTGTTTTGAATGTATATGTCTTTTCAATTTTATTACCTTTCTATATGCGGCAATGTGTGGTGCCGCACGTGACCTTCTTTGGTGATTCATAATTTGCCACGTTTGCCCTCGTGTAAAATATCAGTATCTTCTCGTGCATATAATTACATATCTCTATTTATGTTTTCTTCTTCTTTCTTTTCTCTACTTTTTAAGATTTTGACAACCAATTGATTAACATTTATTTTTTTTAAAAAAAGTTACATATTATATACACAACCTATATTTAAAATATATAAAATATATATACTTATCATAATTAATATATATATAAAATTCAATATCAACTATTAAAAATATATAAATCTAATCATTTATAAAAGGAGAATATTTATTATCCTCCTACTTTTTAAACTAATATCTCATTATTCTTCTATATTTTCTTTAATATTTCATCACCTCCTTAAATTCTGATTTTACTCTTTACTATTTCAAATATTTTTTTATTTTATCATTTTATAAATCAATTAAACTAAAAGGTAAAATTTAAAAAAAAATCATGAGAATAATAAGATATTAGAAAAAATATAGAAGGTAATAGGAAATTTATTTAAAAAATAGGGGGTAATAGACATTCTCTCATTTATAAATAAGTGTAAATATTTTATAAAAATATGAAGTTATCAATTTTTTTTTATATATATATATGTCATATTTAATTTCAATTATTGAAAGTATAAAAATTTAACAGTTTATAAATAAATATAAATAGATGTACAAAAGTATGGAATTACGGATTTTTATGTTTGTGTACATGTAGAGAGAGAGAGAGTTGGAAGAAGTATTTATGATTGGGCTTGTGCTTTCTTCATATATTGGGCCTAAAGAGGGATATTTCATTCTAGTTTTCATTTGATAGCATCCCATTTATAATTAAAACATTCATAAAAATTTTAAAATTTTGTAAATTTTATAAATTATTCTCATGTAGTGTTAAGGAAATAATCCTATTATAAATTAAGAAAATATTTGGTCATATTTTATTAATTACAAAACTTAAACAAAAGTTAAATTGTCGATCATTGCATATACTTGTGTTTTCTTTAATATTTCATCACATAAAAATATTTATCGATAATTTCTTATAACAAATTTAAAATATGTATATATAAAACTCCCTTTTTCTTTAATATTTCATGACATAGAAATATTTAGCGATAATTTCTTATAACAAATTTAAAAAATATATATATAAAACTCCCTTTTTCTTTCTAAAATATTTTAATTGTATATTTTCATTATTTATCACCTTAAAATATTATATATATTAAAAAATACCTTTTAATTTAGAAAAGAATTTTGTGTTGGTTTAATGGGCTTCTCTACTTACCAAAAGAGTTTATTTAATATTAAAACTCTTTTCAAAATTTACTTTGCGTCAATTGGTTATCAGTGGAGAAAGTTTTTGAATAATTAAAATAATTATTTTATTTTTATTGATAGAAATTCAAACTCGATACTTTTAATTGAGAGTAAATTTTTTTTAACTTTTTTAGAAGATTAAATTATTTTAAATATTTTTATTTTATTTTAAAATTTTTACTTAATTTTATATATAAACTATCAAAAAAATATATCTATTAAAAAATTATACAAGTTTTACTAATAAAAGTTTAAGATAATTAAATAATTAATAAATTTTTGTTGCAAGTTCTACTTAAAAAAACCTTTATGAAATATTTGCTCCAAGAAACTCAATTTAAAAAGTTATAACACACAAATTTTTAAAATCCACAAAATTTACATGTTATAAAATTATTTTAAATTGATATAGATAATAATCTAATTAGTATAATTTATTTATTTTAGTAAGGACATAATTATAATTATAAAAAATTTAGTAGAAGGTTGCAATAACGAAAAATAAGGGGGCAATATCATTACACCGGGCCCAAGTATTTAGGGCCCCACCCGTTGTATAATTAAGCCTGTGTATGTATGGTCCAAAATATGGGTAATCATATTTTCTATCACTTAATGTTTGCAAAATAACATATCAGGATATGATTTTCTTAAGTTTAATATTTTAGTCTAAAATATGGCAATGACAATTTTTGACACAATCAGTCAATTCGATGCAAATATGATAGAAAGTTTGTGAATTTGAGTTAATTTAAGATGATGCTATTAAAAAATAGATAATACGAATATGATATAAATAATAATTATGTCGAATTTGAATTTAAACGTTTAAAATTTTTAATACGTAAATTTATTTATGGCACAGGTAACAAATTTATAATTTAATAAATTTATTTTACTTTTACATTTGAAAATATTGTCTATTGATGCAAAAAAATATCTCGACTTTCAACCTAGATGATGAGAGATTGTGCAGTGCTTGGTCCAAGCTCAAGCCAAATAGGATGCTCTTAGGCCAGGCCTAGTATTGTCTCTAAGGCTTGCTCCTAATTATGATGCTTTCACCTTCAACTTTCGGCTATGTGAACTGATAATCGCAAGCCCAAATCCAGAAGGTATCCTGCCTCAATTGGTGTCCATTTTTCTCGCTCTTCAAAACCTCGTCCTTCTTACGATCAGAAAACAAGTTCAAAGTAAGGTTGCCCTATGGCGACTCCTCTTTGATGCTTAAATCAACACACATCTCGAAAAAAGTGTATAATGGCTGTAAAAGTTCTAATGTAATGAAAACCATGAGGAATGGCTAAAAGATTGAAGTATTGACCAGACTCAAGGGGGAATTCATATGCTGGAGTTATTGAGGTTGACAATAAAGGAGAAATAACAACTCAATAATGGAGCAAAAGGAATACCAGTGATGCATCTCAAGAATGACCCATGAATAGGACTTGAAGCCTTTGTGTGTTTAAGGTTTCTATGGAGAGAAACAAATAAAGTGACAAAATAGTGATTCCCAAGATGTTCTTTAAGATGCCCCTCAAGATGCCTTAAGGTTTGGAGAAAAATATGATTATATAGAGGGCCATCCCTTGGCCATGATAAGCTAAGACAAGGAAACCTAATGTTTACCCTTGGTTCCCCGTCGTTTGAATTTGAAAGTGTGGCCTTTGAGGTTGGTCAAACCCTAGGACATGTGGCGAACTATGAATGGCTCATCCAATATATCTCGCCACTTGACACTTTTTTATTTATATTGGAGATTACCTTATCCTTACTTTATCCTTACCGTAACACATTTCAATCACCACATTGGGTCTTTGTTGTGGGTTCAAAGCCCTTTTAAATATCATGTGATCATACCTGTCCTACTAACCTGCATCAAACGGCTGTTAGGATTAGTGTAGACAGGTTCTTTACGTTATCAAGTGGTCCCTACACTGCAAGTTGTCCTAGGGGATTATATTTTTTAGAGATAATATGATTTGGCGGCAAAATCCCTTGATTTTCAGAATTGTTGTCTTTTCACTATCATTCATAATATATTCACATGTCGTGGGTATTGGTCATGTAACAGGCACCTTCCTTAATGAATGTCCCATCATTATCTGGTAGCAATCCATGCTTAAGTCGGAACGACTCCAAAAGATTTTTTCATAAAGTAATATTGTCTCACAGTACATCATGTGTTTACTTACCGTCAGGTATCTAACCAATATTTTCTCCATAACATTATTAAATTTTAAAAAACATACTGAAAATATATTCAACTATATATAAAAAAAATTAAACTAGTGACACACGAGTATAATCTTTTTAACTGGTTATTAAGGGGGACAAGAATTCTATGATAGGGACTAAATTATTAAAATTTGAGAAATCGTACCCTTATATTTTGTCTTTTAACAGTGTAGGGATAGCAAGGTTAGTCTCCCTTTAGAACCCTCATAATATATCTAAATAAATTGACTTCCCTTAAAAACAGGGTTTTCCACTTAGAGGTATATCTCGCTTTATTTCTCTTAAGCTTTCGCTCTCTCTGTGTTGTGCGTTAATCTCATCTGCTTATATTTTTTGATTCGTAAAATAATTGAAAAAGAAAATATGCAAGGAGGAGAGGAGTTAAGCATTGATGAGCTCTTTTCAAATCTTTCTACGTACAAAGAACAGCTTCAACAGGTACTACTGTGATTTGAATTTTAAAATTTGAATTTTTTTCCTAAGTTAATTTTGTGAATTCTGTACTGGGTATTTACCAATTTGTCAATTGGGATTACGGTTTTTGAGCTTTATGGAAAAAATTTCCTTTCTTTAGGTCGACTGAATTAGGGTTTTTTAATGAATAATTATATTGTACTTGATTGTTATATTAGTACTCGCTATTTGTTGATTGTATATAAATGAATAATTAGGTAATTTAATATGCTTGTCGGAAATTCTTTTAATTTTAGCTTGAATAATCAATTAAGCTCAAGGTGTAAGTATGCTAGTCTGATTTTTATGTCTTCTCTTCTATTTTGAATTTTATGTAGTTTCCAAGTTAATAGGTAGAAATCTTTACTTTTTCTAGCCTAGTTCATTATATATTATAAAATAGAAATTAGTTGATGGTTTCTTTCATGCTCTAGGGCTTATCTTTATAAGCGTTTTACTACCGTTTAATTTGTAAATTTTTTGACATCGTGTGGTCATAATCTCTATTTGTCGGAATATCTTTTAATTTTTGCAGATTGAAGTTGGGATTTCTACGTAATAATCGTTACATAGTTTGAGTTGTAATGCTTCCTTTTTATTTATCATTCTCCTTTGCTGTTGTTTACCTTAACTCAACCCCACGCATAGACACAGGATAAAATTATTTATTGTTGCATTTTTTTTTTCTTGGATAATGACTTATCTTAAATGTGTGGCATCAGGTCAGACAGCTATTGGTTGATGATCCTGGAAACACCGAATATGCTGACATGGAAAAGGAGCTGACCGAGGTGACTTCCTGATTGTTTGCTCTCACCTTGTTCTTTCTTGTAAAATTTTCATCATGTGTTTCACTCTCTTTATTTTGCTGCTTCTGTTCATGGTTATCATGTTGTATTGGGAATGGGTAGTAATTTTTTAGAATCAGAATTCACAAAATCACATTAGATGCCATTTGTATGTCTAGGTTTTCTGTGTAGATCTTTCTATCATCTCTCTTCCCTCTCTCTTTTGAAGGATCAACATGTTGCTCAAACAAGCAACAATTAACTGCTAATGGCTCCTGTGGAGGTTTATTTTCATTAAGTTTGGAAAAGGTGAGGATAGCTTTTATGTTGAATGAAAAAAAGTTCATAATCTCCGGAAACAGGTACTTGGTGGAGACTGAAAAAAGAATTATTGGAGCTATATGTATAAGTTTAGAGTCTCAACAAGGTGCACATCACTTCTATCTTGGTTCCTGTGCAGGTGATGCTATGTCTCGTGTGATGGCCAGCCTGCTTCTCTCTCACCTGATTTCAGATGTCACACTGAGACTCTAAGTTCGAATTTCACCATGTCAATAGTTGCATCTTTTTCTCATATTAGATTTGTGCTAAAAGATTTTGAATGCAGGTGATTACTTTAACAGAGGAACTCCTTGCAACTGCAAAGCAAAATGCTATATCTGGGACAGAAACTGGGACAAGTGCTAGTGCATCTCCAAATTTGCTCCAGTCTAAGGGGAATAAAATGGTAAATTAACATCCTTTGAATGCTATGTAACGCAATGTAGGTTAGAGATATCCTTTATATTTTCATGGGATCAAAATGAACATTCAAGAATTGGAAAAAGTTTAAATGAAGAATTTTCATTTTCTTTTCCCAAATATAAACCTTCATGGCTCACATTTCCCTTAAGTCTCTATAGCTATACGGATATATTTTGCCAGTTTATCATGTGACCTGGTATTTCATGCATAGGCCATTACATGTGTAATAAGCTTCTTGTGTATCATGATGTTGTGATGATAGTAAAATTTGTCCACTTCAAAGCTGTTAGAAGAGGAATCTTTAATACCCTGCCAGTAATGGCAGCTGAAAACATTTGTCTATATCCACTTTGTTTGTCCATTGGTTGTGTTTTGACCTGGGTATTTTATAAGGAAGGGTTGGTGTGTTAAATAACTTTTTAACTTTTGTTATGGATGTGATGGATGCCTTTTGGCTTAATAATGTACAAATAATGTCATTTTGCATTTAGGAATCAAGAAGCATATCTGATCATGACAATAAGTTTGCTGTGGGCTCAAAAGTTCAAGCTGTTTGGAGTGAAGATGGGGAATGGTTTGTTCCAAACTTTACTCAAACTCTTCTCTTTTAGTTTTTCAATTTTCGTTTGCTTTACCTTGTTTTTCCTTTTCTCTGTTTGATTAGTTGAATGTTCAGGTATGATGCAACCATAGAGGCAATTACAGCAAACGGGTATTATGTTACTTTTGACAGTTGGGGAAACAAGGAGGAGGTAATTATTTCTATTTTTTGGTTACATTGTTGGATGGTAAGGAAAGATCGCATGCTTACTTTTTTAAGTTGCTAATCCCAGGTGGACCCTGCCAATGTAAGGCCTGTTGAAGTTAATGCTTTGCTGGAAGCTGAAAAGGTAGCTGAAGCTACCAAACAAGCTATTAAACGGAAGATTGAGCAAGCTGCTGAATTTGACTTTCAATCTCGAAGTTTGCCAGCGAAGCTTCGTATAAACCCTGATGATCCAGAGGATGTGGTAAGTAATATTTGTGGTATAGCAAAGCTTTGTATGATTTCTACCAAATGCCTCGTTTTGTTTTTTCTACCATGCTTCCTTATTTTTGGCTAAAATGAAAGAAGTCCATTTCTTTTGTTTTACCTCATTGTTGATTAATCCCTCTTCAGCCATTCTCTGTTACTTTATTGACTTTGTCCCTTGACTGATTTAATTGATGATTCCCAATATATGTAGTACTCCTATGATACGCTTTGTAACCATAATATATCTACAGAAAGCTGCCAAGCGTAAGAAGATACACGCCTTTAAGTCAAAGGTGCGAATTGAGCAACTTGAAGTCGCCCAGAATAAGCGGCAGAATGCTTGGCACCAGTTCCAAACAACCAAAGGCAAAACTAAGAAGGTTTGTTGGCACATTTTTTTTTTTGTTTTCTGCACTTCCATATATTTGCAGCATTCTTGCACAATGCATTTCATATTATTTTCTGGTCTTATAGGACTTGCACAATTTTGCTGATTAGTTACTTTCCTGTTCACATTCTAAGGTTGGTTTCTTCTCCGGGCGAAAACGAGAGAGTATATTCAAGTCTCCGGATGATCCAAATGGTAAGGTTGGTGTAACGGGGAGTGGAAAAGGCTTGACAGAGTTCCAGAAGAGGGAAAAGCACTTGCATCTCAAGGGAGCAGGAAATGCTGAGATTGATGAATAGGCTATCAAGTTTCTGGTGCTGTTTGTATATCTGCACCATGTTTCAGTCATACTTGCTCATGAGCGGGATCCTCTGCTAGGATTTGTGAAATTGAGGAAGGAAATGTTCAAATGATGCAACTGTTTAATTACTAGAGTTTCAAGATTTGTTTTTGTAGTATTTGATAGTATTTTTCTTATTTTGACATTTTTAATTAATGAACTTGCTTCTGGTTATTTGGCCATAGAAATGAATATAGAGTGCCAGCTGAATATACGAGAGAAAAAGATATTAGCATGCTTAGCTTTACTGATGAAGTTTAGTTTTTCGTTTACTCCTGGTTGAACGGAGAGATAATAGGACATATTTAGCTGAGGTTAATGTGAAAAAAACACTAGAGTTTGAATTTTGATAAATCAAACAAATTTTATTATAAATTAGTTTGAATTGTGCTTTCGAAGGAGTGAAAACTGTAGGTACCGAGCATGGCTTTTATGTTTTCTAAAAGAATTTATTTAACGTGAGAACATATGTTTTCTAAAATCGATCTAATATAATCATTGATCAAGTGAAGGTTAATGATAGGTGGCATGATTTTATCAAGGCTCTCTTGGAAAATATGGAAAAAAATACTTGTGAAACAGACACCATCACTAGTAGGATTCGAATGAATGGAATTTTGAAATGCAAGAATGGCATACTTTAACCGAGAGTTGAATTTTGATGGGTACTAACAATAAAACAAGTACCATTCATTTCTTTTTTTTATGTTGGGCTTTTTTAATCTCCAATGATGTTGACTAAAGATTGTGCTTTTTGAATCTCAATCATAATTTATCATACCATAGAATCTGCTTCAACTAAATATTCTCCCAGGTTTTGGAACAAAGTGACAGACAAATACTGAACAGAGTTCAACCACTAGCACCAAGCTCCGAGACAATATCACATACACCCTATGTTAGATCATCCCCTCCCCAGAAGTACACACATGATGTAGACATAATCAATTTCCAATTGAAAATATATATATCAAAACACTTTAAAGTTAAACAGCATTGCAAGCAATTGTGTATCTTCTTCTTGCTCAAATCCATAAGAATAAATTGTCTTCCTACCCTAATCATGCAAAGAGAGAAAGCAGGGTCAAGACTAGGTTGAAACTATCACAATATGACCAATGAGATCATCACCATAGGGACGGGCATGGAGAGAGAGAGAGAGAGAAAGGCGCAGCATAGGGTTTTGACCCTATACATGAACACAAATCATCATGAAGTTCTTTTCTATAAGCTGTTTTAAGCAAAATTTTATAATTGTCAGACCCTTTTGTACATCAATCATCAAATAGGGTGGGGGCCTTAATAACTTTTCCAATCTCATTTGTTTGTCCCTACGAACCACTCTTCCCAGGCGCACCAGAACGAGGTGATATTCTCCTTTTTCATTCCTTTTAGGAATAATTTTGCATATGCTTCACTCATTTCGGATGGAATAATACTTATCCCACAGCATTGGAGATTTGGAAATTTCGCTCATAAGGTTCTTGAATTTCATGCTACAATCTCCTCCGCTGCAAATTAAGAAAATTTGTTAATGTTATTTACATTATATGTAGACCTACTGAAAACTTATCAAGTGTCAAATTAAACAAATAATGATCAGTCAAGTGATCTTATCAACAGTCAATCAGAGCACAATAATTATTTAACTAATCATCGAGACCTCAAGTTTCAACCTACTTTCAATCCAGATCACAGTCAAAAGATTCCAAAACAAGTTGACAAAATGAGCACATAGGCATTTTGTACAAAAGAAACCCACGCAATACCTTATCTAATAGAAAACATAATACACAGACACAGCACAACATTTTATATTAAAAAATGTTCCAAACCCTTTTTTGTTTCTGTACACAATTTTAATATTATTCAACCGAACTTTCAATGCGTGAATCAGATCAGACTTTTAGCTTTAGAAAACATTGATATATGAGTATAAAATGGCACATTACCTGGCATCATGTTAGTTGTGTAATACAAAACCGTAATAATGCCTGGTGATGAGTTACACAATTTTTCATTTTATAAGAAGATAAGAAGTTCAAGAAGATTAAGTTAAAAAATCATCACGTTTCTGAGGGCACAAAATTTTCCAGTTCCTTCTAGCAAGGAGCTGAATATTTCAATTTGCTCCAATGCAGTATTCTAATTTATATTATACTTTTGGAACAGAAACATGTGGCTCTATTCACAACCATTAAACACGAACCTTATTCGGTTCAATGATGCAATCACTCGAAGGGCACTGCGAATCATGTCTTCATTACGATCCACTTCTTGCTTGACAGCATCTTGCTTTGGCTTAAAATTGACAGTCTTTTGGAGAGGATCCACCAACGAGTCCAATACTGAAAAAATATAGATATTATATGTCAGACAATGAAATCTGCAGTAAATTCATATTTTTGAAAATCAAGATCAGATTCAGTTTTTAAGTGTATGATCAGTTACACCACTAACCTGCTAATACAGCAGATGGGCATTTATCTGCTAGTTTTGAGAGGATCAGATGACAAGGCATTTTGACATCATAATGATCTGGAAGATAAAGAGCAAAAACTCAAATGAGCTGAGGGCTAACAAGCAGGAATTCTCATATTCAATACTTACAATAAATGACTAGCAATAGAACCCAAAAAAGAAAAAGTAACAGTCATAACACGGTGGAAACCTTTCTTCTCAAAATAACAAATTGCAATAAAGCACCTGAATACAGCATTGACAGCAATAGGGAACTATTATAGAGAAAATCTTCAGAATAATTTCTTTTTAACACATTGACTAACATCATTATAAACCAACACTTCATGTGCATATTATCCTTGGCATTCAAGTCAAGTGGTAGCAGGGGACGATTGAGTTAGACATTATATTTACGTCTTACCAACCAAAGAAAAGGTTGAAGTGTAATAGAGATGTTGAGACCCAACACAGCTTTGATGTAAGAATATCATTTTAAGTCAAGACACTCACCATCCAGACCTGACTTGAGGTAAGGAACAATGAA
Organism: Azadirachta indica; assembly: GCA_022749755.1. Lineage (NCBI taxonomy): Eukaryota > Viridiplantae > Streptophyta > Magnoliopsida > Sapindales > Meliaceae > Azadirachta > Azadirachta indica. The sequence goes on along the minus strand of CM040444.1, from coordinate 3,361,600 downwards.
AGATGAAGGGTTCACTTGATCAAGACAACTATCCAGCAATGTGTCTACACATTCAAATGCAGCTTTTCTTAACTCAAGTCCATCATCCACAGTGTGCTTGAAAGGACCAAGATCAACTGTTCTTATCAGTTCTTTCTGCACCAGGCCAAGATTATAGAATCTGTTAGGGGGATCTCACAATGTTGTATCCAGGACATAATATGAGTAAAAAGAAATAAAAAAGCACTGAAAAGACCCCATAAAATAAATAAAAGAAATATTGTAATTAACAACTTTATAACCCCAATAAATGACGATGTCACTAAATCGAAGATTAACAAAACTGGATCAAAGACACTGCTGGTTTTCTTTCAATCTATACAAGCATGATTATGAGAAGCACAGTCCATGAACTATTAACATTCAGACCAACATGAATGAATATGATAATAGCTCACATCAACAATAATTAAATGAGAATTATAGCAATAATCAAATAATGATGGTTCTTATGAATCTAAACAGATCATTACCATATTTTAATGCTGATAATTCCAACTGCTAACCATCATGCTAAATATGTTTAGCTATATTGTCGATTAAATTTTTCCAGTTACCTTAACAATTGTTTGATCATAAAGAAGCGGCAATAGTTCTGGGAGAAGACCCTTGATCAGATTAGGCTTATTATGAGCAAATGTACTTAAGGCCAAGACAGCTGCACGTCTGACATGCTGCACATCACATCAAATTGAAACCATAAGATTTTCCACCTTCACAATTACTGGCCAGCCATATTTATCCAGTAGAACATCAAAATTTTGAGTTACCCTGTCATGATCTTTGATAAGCATTAGGAATGATGAGATTTCTGGGTATATGATCTCGTCTATTTTTTCTGGCCGCTCAACTATAGAATATTTTACAGCAATAACAACTGTTGCTCTAGTAAATGCAGCTGGACTGGTTGTTCTCACCTATGGGATGGTAAGAAAACAGAGCAAAGAAACATGACTCATCAAATGTCTGAACCATAGATAGCAATATTAGGAGAATAGCTAAGAAATTTTATCTTTTCAAGAGTCAGATACCTTGAGTGCAGGAACAAGTTTTGCTGGTTCTATAAGGGCAATTTTACCCAAGCACTCAGCTACTACATTGCGGACACCTTCTTCCTCACTTTCACAATGGTTAAACAGTAAATTAAGTATCTTCTCAACACTGGAGTCCTGGAACTCGGCTTTGTCTACAGATTGCCTCACTATAACCTGCAAAAAAGGAGGAAATTCAGAAATTAAAATGCCAACATTTGTTTGGAAAAATTCATCCAGGTAAGATATAACTTCTAGCTCATAACATCATACCTCCTTCAGAGAATGAAGCAAGAGATACTGTTTCTTCTGCTGGTTATCAATCTGATCCAAGATAAAAGGTAAGAACTTGGGTAAATTACCAACAGCTATGTTCCCAAGAGCATAAGAAGCGGCAGACTTTATCTCTTCAAAAGGAGATTGGAAGGACTCAATGATAATATTCTCTATATGTGCATGAGTACTTAGATCTTTCCTCCTCCCTATCTCCCCAAGACATAGCAAGGCAAGGTGCTGCTTAGCCTAGAAAGCAATAAAGAAATCAGTTATAGAAGCATGGTACAGTAAGTAAAAAGACCAATCCAGACTGGAGAATCCTATTGTATGGGCACAGATGTTGCACATATCTCTAAGACGATGGATGCATCATAATGTAAAAGCCATGTTTACTATTGCATTAGCAATTCAATCTGTAACAAACCAAATCTCTCAATTTACACCAAATTCTTGAACCTTGATTGTATTAATTTCTACTGTTATCTTGCTTCATACAACCAATAAATATACCAAAAAAAGTAAAGGAACACAGCATAACTTATAACTGATAGCAAATAACCAGAAACGATACACTTCATGAACTTCCTTTCATGTATTCCATCAGCTCCAAATAAGCACATCAATAAAAGTCCAAACTAGAAAATAAACTTACGGAATTAGTGCTGCTGTCATCTTTAAGGATGTCAGTGAGCATCTTCACCGTGCATGAACATTTCTGAGCTCCTGCAGCCAGGCAGAGAACAGCGACACACTGGGCTATTGAGTACAGAGCCTGTTTTGCAACACCACCGGACTGCGGAGATGGCTTAGCACTTGAAAGAAGAGATTCCAGCAAGGTGTCAAAACTTGTATTTGCAGAATAAACTAAAGCAGCAAAAAAGCTTTGTAAAGACTGCAATATCAACCAAAGAAAGATTAGAAACATTAAATTATTCAAGAAAATGAAGACAAAAAAACCCAAAATTAAGCAAAGTACCACAAGCGCTTGACCCTGCAGCAACGAGCTTTTAATTAAAGCTAGAGCCTGAGGAAGAACTTTATTTCTAACTGCTAAACCAACATTAGGGCTTGACCTCTTGTCGGCCATTAAAGTACAGCAGAGTTCCAACGCAAGGGCAGTCATATGCAAGTCTGAATCACTGATGTACAAGCAAATCACAGACTACGTTTCAAAAACTAATAACAGCACATATAACTATTTGAATTCACAGAATATGTCAAAGACAATGAGAAAACCTTATGAGTGTTGAAAGTTCCACAATAATAACTTCATAAGCAGATGCACCAATTTTATCACCATAAGCTACAATTAGGGAATTCAGTGTCCCCAAGGTAGCCTGCCTCAGTGCTCGATTAGCCTATTACCCAAAACAAACAATAAAGTTCAGAATATAAAGTATCAACATCTCTATACATGTCATTAATTTAAAGGCATATCATGCTCTCATACCTTCCGCAGGAATGCAGTCAACTCTGCAATTACATGCTCCAAAACACATGTTAGATCTATTTGAAGTGGGGAAGCCGCAATCACGGCAAATGCCTGGATTCAAATGTAAGTTTTAACTAACCAAAAAATTACAAAATAAAACCATGTATCCAACAAACAGATCAAATCATAAAACTTAATATCCAAATAATTTATGGATTTATTGGAACTATAAATAACTTGTCCATTCGTATGCTCTAACACACCAACCTTAACAGCTGTAAGCCTAGTTATCTCATTTCCCATTCGGTCAACAAGTACAGGCAGGCATGCAGGTAATTCTGCTGTGAGGTTATCACCAAATGTTGAAATGACAAGACCCATGCAAGAAATAGCACACTCCTTAACTTCCTGAAGAAAGAAAACATAAGTATAAGCCTTTAGCGCCCAAAAAGAAATTCCACAATTATTAATAAGCAAAAAAGAAATAGAAATATAATTTATTTCAAGTAAGAAAAAAAAAAAATCTTCCAACCTGATCTTGATCTTGATTTGTTAAGCGTGACATTATGGCATTATAAATTGGATGAACATAAGGTTTGAAATCAAAACCAACGCCCTACATCAAAACAGCCATTCAAACAATTAAATGATAGCCCAAGAGTCTGAAGTACAGAGACTGCCAACGAATCTCACCTCCATACTTGGGCGGACAACACGAACAAGTTCCCCACATACTCTTAATGCCTCAGCTGTGACTTTGTAATATCGCTCACCAACAGCAGATAAAACAGGGCTAGATAGAGCCTGCAGTAACATCAGTCGGAAACACATCAGGGGTATTCTCGTTTCCAGATTACCCATCTATATAAACTACACACATTAAAACCAAAAAAAATATAACACAAGAAACAAGAGGCTATGGTACAGGACCCTCAAAAGGTAAAGAATTGACTCAAAACATGCACAGAACATTCTTCAATGCAAATGAATTTAAGATCTTCAAAGAAAATTTAGACTTCTCAAAAATGGTTGGGTAAATAACAATGTGATCATCTTGCATGAATTTATTCAACAATAACAGAAATACAAACGGAAAGTTTAGTATCAACATTATAATTTTTTCTCCTATTTGATGCATGTACAAACATCAGCATTCAAACTCTACACATAATTCAGCCCATAAGATGACATCCCTGGCATCGACAAATCTGATACACATTAAATTGGGGGCCGAGAGAGAGACAGAGAGAGACAGAGAGACAGAGAGAGACTAGTGATCTCACCTTGATGTAAGGGTGGAAAACAGGAGGTGAATGTGAAGCCAAAACCAATCGGGTAAAAACGAGGGCTTCAATTTTCAAATTCGAAGTAGAAGATTTGTCCTAGATTAAGTATAACAGAGCAAAAAAGAGAGAGTAAAAACATCAAATCAAAGATAAATTTTCACAAGCACATAACTCATGTTCAACTTGAACAATTTCACTCACATTTAATGCCTTTTCAATTCCTGGAATGAGTGATCCAATGTGGTCTGCAAGGCAGTCTGGCAAGACAACTACAAGTTCTCTCAAAACAGAAAATGCTCCAACCTGTAGATACATGATGTACTTGTAAAGTTAAAATGGCACATGACCAACCTGTAATAGACATCAACAATTCTCACCTTTGTTTTAACGGATTTCTCCCGCAGTTGTCTATTTATAGATTTAACAATCTTTGGCACTTCTTCCTTCAGTAACCACCTTGGACTGCACAATATTGAAAATTACATTTATTCATCAATATGAGAATTCTAAACAGGAAACCACAATAATTGTCAGGGTAAAGACAAAATTAGAAGGCAATTTCATGGCCCAACAAAAAGTAAATGGGTTATCTGTACCTCAAAGCCATATGAAGCAGAAAGTGTTATTTATGATCAGTACATGAATTAACAATTCTCCACAGTGGTGTCGAAGCATTTTATTAATGAATTATAATGCTCCTAGATGATTGGTTAACCAGGAATATTTTCAAAGGGGCCAATCATTTTTAAGGATCACCAGTCTATGTTTTAATGGAATCAAAAATCCTTGCAGTTGATACAACTTTATAGATTTGAAATCCAGATCTTCTAAATGAATTCAGGTAACAAAATTCTAGGGAAACTATTTACACATGAGCATCAATTCTGCATCAGTTTGACAAAAAGCATGTAGGAACTCAGTTGGCGTAAAATGATATTGTGGCGTGAAAAGCATCTTGAAGACGTAAGATTGCAGAATCTTTAAGAGGTTTGCATGTTAATGCACAGAATCTGAGATTATTTTTCTTGACAAAAAGTGATCAGGATAAAAAGGATCAGCCTTCTTACAAAAATTCTGAAATTCTTGAATGTAAGTGCTTTCTGAAAAGAAGAAACTATAAATAAAGATTTCAAGTACACTAGTAATAATCAATTCATCTGGGATAGCCTGGAGAGGAGACCAAGCTTACTTTAGAACAAGCTAGTGCCATTTTGGACCAAAATAAAATGACATAAAAGATCAAAGAAGATGAACTACAACAGAGCAGTGAGATCTTTTAATTTCACAATAAGACTCCCCAAGGTTCATACATAGGATATAGAAATATAATTTTAAAGGCTAGGAAACAAATATAAGGTTCTATTAAGAAAACTGTGAAAATGCTCGAGAAAAATTCAGGAAAAAGAAAAGGTAAAAGGCACATAATGCAATCTCTTAAGCAACTCAACTAGCTTCCAGTCTCTATTCTTCCCCTAATTCATCTAATTAGAATGAAAACATAAAAGAAATTAACAATAAAGTAAAACACATTAAAAAAGAAATGAGGAAAAGAAAAATTCAAGCAGAATGGCTCTTGGAGAATAGAAGAAACTCACCTCAATTCTTTCACATCAACCTGCCCTTTTGTTACATTACCAGTTTGACGCAGTAGCTCAATGAATGTATTAAATACATCCATCTGCAGCAGACCAATTTCAGATAAGAAACAATGAGTAATAAAATATCTACAGAGGCAGAGATTATTGATTCAAGCTTACCTTAACATTTTCTTCTCTCTCCTTAAATCTATCAATTAACTTAGGACATGCCTGCACAGTAAGAGATTTACATCTTTAACAACTTGTCTACTTAAAAGGAGAAGATGGCAGAAATCCATATTTCAATGGCAAATAACAATGTAAATATAGAACTATCAGAGTTGAAAGGGAGAAAAACAACGATGAACAACTGCATGGTTGGAAGTAATATCCAACATCTAGAGTCATAGTCCTGCATAATGACAAACATCTTTTTGGTCCACAATTAAGTGTCATTGGTCCTTTGTTTTATAATTTCTTGAGTCATAGTTTCATGACTTGGGAGTATTCTTGTAACATACTTTTTTATGGAATAGGCTGCCCCTAGGGGTCCACCAGTCTTAGTTGCTGTTTTCCTTGAGTTAGCCAGTCCTTCATTTTATCTATTAGCAGATCAAATTTCTATATCTCACGATTTTAGAACCCCGGTGTCAATAGAAAATCAGTCATATCTCTATGGGCATCTTTATATGCTCAGAATTTCTATGAGGGCATTTAATCATGTGATTGTTCTTCCAACTCGACTCTTCTAATTGTCTTTCCTTTTCTTCTTTTTACTCCATTTAATCTCATAAACTCTTTACCTTCAAGCTGATACAAATAAATTCATCAATCACAGACCCCACCCAAAAATTCCCACATTCCAGCAATTTTCTAGCTCCTAGACAATCTTTACTGCACTCAGACAGCATCAACATAAATAGCTTATATCAGCATATTGCGACCCAAAGCTTATATTTTATTGCTACAGAATTATAATCACAGTTGCCAATATGTTTTCCCTAACCATTCTCATCCATCAAGCCACAGAAACAGACCCCAAATCATCTTTTAGTTGCTGGCAGAACATACCAGCAACAAGTGTGCTTTCTAAACTCCATTACCTTGGTACCACTCACTAAACTCGTAATATTCTAGAAGTCTATGCAGTAGTGTCAGTTCTTTCTTTTAGAATGGCCAGCTACATTTTTTTTATAAAATGACACATGTCCACCAATACATTTCTTTTTTTTCAAATTCAACCACACAAATAAAACCAATTCACAGAAGCCTAATATATGGCAATATATTGGCAAAATAACTAATTAGTGCTTTATAAATTCATTTGTTAACCCATAATATATGATTCTAAAATATTATCATTGACATACCTCCTCATATAACTTAGATAACATCTCAGGACGAGATACAATTAATGCAGCCAAGCATTTTGCTGCTGCCCTTCGAACTTTCCAACTGACATCTTCATCATCTGTATATTCATTTGCACTCTCACTACAAAATAATAAAGGACACACATAAGTAACAAGTCTATCCTGTATATATTAGCTGCGACACGTTAATCAAAACATACTCATCTTCCTCCTCCTCATGAGTCTCATCATCAGTATCTTCCTCCATATTATCAGTAAAGTTTGGGTCATAACTCAGATATTCCAGGGTAAGATGAAGAATTTTATCACAGTAGGAAGAGATGTCTCTTGGGCACCGCAGCAGAAAACTTTCTAATGCCTGCATAGAAAATTGAACAGATAGGAAAGGCATATACAAAAAATTTAGCCAGAATAAAAGAACGAGTGCAGTACACACGTGTGATAAGGTTGCTCTAGCAAGCATCATCAACTTCTGAAGCATGTGACATGATGTACCCATGCACTATCGATTGATTTAAGTTTCAAGCACAGCAACAACAGCATAACACCAATTGGCAGTGTCCCTCACCAGAAGGTAAACAACACTGCCCACTGGAGCATCCATATGCATACAAAAGCATAGGAAGAGAGAACATACCTGCAAGCTGTATTCACGAAGTTCTTCATCATTCTCTGATGCACTTGTGCAATAATCAATAAGCACTGGCACAGTATCTCCGAGATGCGGTCCAAAACGATATCCAACAGCACGGCTAAAACACCAATGCCACAATTTTGTAATCAGAGAAAGTTCAGCTTTCAAGAATAAGTAGAAGAAATATGCATATCCAATGCTAAGATTTTTCACAATCAATAATCTACATACTAAGAGATGCAAGGGAGAAATGCATTCACATAGGCTTATAAACACATTCAAAAATTTGAAACCTTGTGATCTTTCACCTTTAAACATTTATGTTTGAAAACACAGAGTTCTCAGTTTTGCATTTTTGTTTTATTGACTTTCAACCATTTCCCTCTTAATATGAAAATGGCAAAAGCAATTAAGAACTTATACAGAAAAAACATATGGGAAAATTACCTTAAAGCACCAATCATTTGAATATTTGTGCGGATCATTTCAGGTTTTGTCCCCTTATTTCTAAGGTTACGAACAACTTCAACCGTTGCCTTTCCCAACAAATCATCTGACAAGCTTGATGAAAGAGATGCTAAAGACAAAGAAGTTGTTCAAGTCAAAAATTCTATTTTCAAGGAAAAATATTTTGATATCCCATTCAAACAACGACTATTAACGACAACCCCAAAAAGGAACTATGACCACACAAAGTTTGTTCCTCTTACCAATGCATGAAACCGTCTTCTTTCTGACACTGGCTTGATTGGAACCCAATTGGGGCAACAGAGCACTTAATAATCGCTCATGGTCATTTGACATCAGACTTCCAAACTTATGCAGGACATCGCATAAAATATCAAGACATTCACATTTTATCTCTGTGCTCATGTCCTATAAACAGAGAGGGGGGAGAAGCAGTAAGAACACAGAAAAGCTAAGAATAGCAGACACCTTGAGGAAAGCTAAGCACATGATGCGATGAAAGGAGCGAATTACAAATGAAGATAATGTCAATAGATGAAAAGAGAGTGAACTTTCCAAATAAGAACATAATTTCATATCCAAATTTCAATGAACTTTTCAAGAAATCAACATAGATAGTCTCCATTTAGAAACTCACTGGGCCAGTTATTCCTTTTGTCAACTGTGAAGTAACTGAAGCATGAATGGATTGAGCAAGAGACGGAGTTGTGACTTCAGCAATAATTGTCTTCAATGCTATGCTTGCAATGTCACGATGCTGGTCTTTCCCATTCAGCAACTTAATGCATAATCTATCAGTCATCTCCACAACACGTGGCTCACTCACCTTTTTCACCAATGGAGCAAGACTGCAATACGAAATAAACATTAATAGAAAAAAAAAAAAAGAACCGGCTTCATTATGTTAGCAACTCATTTTAAAAGTTTTCTCCTTTATTTTTTCACTTGAGCACTGACACACATCTGAGGCACCTAAACCCGCACGTGTCAATCCATTTGAGGTTTCCATGAAAATATTCTCTTTCTTTACCTCTCTATCTTATTTCCAGAGGTCATGGAATGCACTACAGAACCATAAATGTATTAAACAAAAACTTAGAAATTTAGATTTAGTGAAAGAAAAATTATACCACTTAACAGCTAGTCCAGAAATATCGCCTGCAACATCATCAAGCTGCTGCACAACTATATTGGAGAGCTTAATCTCGAGATCAGCGTCAACCCTAAAGCTATCCGTGTTCAATTCATTCAGCAAATCAGACGTCGCCATGTATCTGTAATCTTTATCTTTACCAGTAATCTGTAAACAGACACGCCATGAATCAAAAACCCAATATCTACATTCACTACACTCATCATATCACACAATCATAACAACAGTAATCAATACCTTTTCAAGAATACCCGTCATCTGTATGTTCGCCATCTCTCCTTCAAAACTATATGAACAATGTTGTAAAACAACAATGCTCTCTTATATCACAAGAATCTACACAACGCACAAAAAAAGAAAAAAATTAAGCTAAGCAAACAAAGGATCAACATGTATCCGAAAGCATTTATATTACGAAATCTCACTAAATTAAAAAATAAATAAATATTAACAGCAAATTCTTTAAAAATTTATAGAAAAGGAAACCAATCTAATTCAGGCCTTAGCAACAAATAGAAATACAAGCACATTATCATATTCCGAACGCAAACAGTATGCTAAAAACTGATCACAATTACAAATTGAAGAAGGCGAACCCTAGGAAAACCGAAGGTATAGCGTCCATGCGAGAACAAAATCGGTCGCAGGATTAATTCGAAAACGACGCCGAATTGAATGGTTTGAATGGAAAGGTAGAGAAGGAGAGGGAGGAGAATCGAAGAACGTACCGGAGTCGAGAGAGAGAGTGAAGACTTTACTCTTCACTGTTTTTTATGTTAATTATTTATTTTAATTACTTTGTAATGAAAAGAGAGCTATTTGGCTTTGCTGCTGACGCATTTCCATTTTACTCCTCTGTTTCTTGAAAATAACATTTGGATCCCCATTTTATATGTTTTTATAAGTAAAGACAGACTTTTGTCATTTATAAAAATTGTCTCCTTTAACATTTTTTTAGACCCTCTTTTTAGACAATCGTGTCTCTACCAGAACCCACTCTAGATCCTATTCTGAGGGCCAATTTGAAGTTTCTATTAATTATAAAATTTTTTGTTTTATTATATTAAAAAAATAATAAACGGCAATATAATATTTAATAAATTTTAATTTCAAAAGTATCTTAAATTTTTTAAAAAAATTATTGTATGTTTTGAAAATTTTATTATTAAAATACTACAGTGATAAATAAAAATTAATATTTTGTCTAAGTACATAATATAATATAAATATGATATTATATAATAGTTTAAATATCATAGCTTAAAATAATTTATAGCAAAAACTATAAATTTTTTAGTTATATTTTTAAAAAAATAAAAGATATAGAAAAGTAATAAAAAGATAACAATTTATTTAAGTTTTAACAAATTTATTTTCTAATTAAAGTTAAAATTTAATAATTATTTTAGGGTTAATTTTACATTTTCATAATTTTTAATAGATTATTTATTATTTATATTTTAAAAAACTGGATTTCAAAATTAGATTTTGAAAAATAATTTCTTCCTTCTTAAAATTTGATATAACATATGATAATTTTACCAAAAGTAATTTTAAAAAATTTTAATATATAACTAAAATCATTTTTAACTATTCAAAATTACTTTTCCCTGTATGGACAATAATACTAAATACTTTCTGATAAGTTCTACTCTTAATTAAATCATTCTTTTTTCAATAGTTAGATGTTTAACGAATAACTTTTTTATAAATGAATAAAATGAAAATGATTTACTTTAAATTGAAGTAGTCATAGTTCGATTCAATTCAAGTCAATTATTACTTTAAATTTAATTAATCATGTTACAGCACACTCTATTATAAACGATTAAATATTTAATATGATTTATTTTAGATTGAAGTAGTCATAATTTTTCTGAGATTGAGTTAATTACTACTTTAGATTGAATTAATTATAGTGTGGCCTAGATCAAATTAATTATAGTATATTAGTTATAACCGATCAAATACCTTTTTTTAATATACATATTAAAAAAATAAATAAATTTATTAGTAACTTATCAAATGTCTAGTAAAACCTATTCCTTATAAATTAATTTAATTTTTTTTTTTACAAAATCAGGTGTACCATTAATTTTAAGGAAAAATCTTTTCTGAAGAAAAATGAGAGCTTGAACCTTTCCCTTAAATGAGCATCACCTAGCTAGTGGAAAGGGCTCTTGCAACATAACATGACAATATATTATACTATTTTATTATCATAATTTCATATCATAAGAGTGATTTTGTCATTCTAATACAAGTTAAAAATTTATTTTTTATAAATATACAAATTGTGCCTTTTATTTAAAAAAATATAAAAAGTTAAGGACCAAAATGTTGTTATCCCTTTTATTTTCGGTCTATTGGAACTAGAAGTCTTATTTGCTTGTATGTGACACGTGGTGTAAATAGTGTGAAGAATCTAGTGATGACCTTTTCTGAAGTTTTGTATTGACAATAATGCCCATACCTTTTGCTCGCCTTTCTTACAGTACAAGAAAAATTCAAGCATTTTGTTTGACTCATTTGGTATACAGAAACTTTTGAATATTACATAACCATGTTGAGAAGTGTGGTCCAGTGAAAATAAAATTACTAGTTACTAAGGGATAGTTTCGAATTTCTTTTGATTTTAAAATAATTTATTTTGATTATGCTTTAAAAATAATTAACTTTAAAGAGAAACAATTTAGTGTTTAATAAATTTTATATTTAAAAGTGTTATGAATTTGACTAATAATTTACAAGTATTTGGTAAATTTTTCTGTTAAAATACTATAATAATATAAATGATTAATATATATGTATATTATAAAATGATTCATAAAAAAATTATTATTTTTTATTTTCAAATAATATAATTTCAACAAGGTATGATTTTAGAATTTAATGAGGTACAAAATCCAAAAATATAAATAAATAGATTAAAGAAATGTAATACCCTACTCTCATTAAACTTTTAGCAATATTATTTTTCAAAATTTTTGTTTCTTAGATTCAATATCCATTGATAGTAAAATGTTCTACTTGACTACTAATATTACTTTGTACCTCATCATTGATGACATTATATAGATTATTGTTCATTTTTTCAAAAATGCCATGTCAAGCATGTTATCTTATATAGTTGTTACTATCTTCATTTGTTTATTAAATAGATAACTAGATATATCCCTATAAATATTTTATCTTTACTTCCAGTTACCACAAGTGCGTTCAATAATACTTCTAAGTGAAGAGCGTACATGATTGAATACCTTTTGATAGCCTACCATAGGTTGGCTAGCTCGACAAAATTTATGGCAGATGATATATATCTTTCATATATGGCCCTACATATCCTTTCATTTGCGAATATCTTATATCCACTAAATGTGTCTATTATGTATAAAAAATAGTAAATTATAATATTCCTTAAAACAAGTAAGAAAATTTTAATAACTTTAAAGTACCATATAAAAAGTATATCCTCTATGAGGTGTAGGAAAATTCAGAGTAGGATTACAAAGGGTTGATAAAAATATTTTTGTATCATAAATACTGTCTTCCTAACTTACGATTGTAAATATGAATTGCGTATGTTAAAATTGCATGCAGCCATTATGTTTTGAGTTGGTATCCTCTTTCTACGAGAAGGTATAGAAGCAATAATATGCACATCATTATCAATAACACCAATACAATCCTAAAAATTAAGATTATAAAAAAAATATTATTAATATTTATAAATCATATGTGTAAAAAAATTAATTGATGCATCATTTACCTTTAAAATGAAGCATATATCTTGAATCTCTCAATATTTTTTTTAAGAATATTTTTGAATTCTAAATTAACTAGTTTTAAATCTATTGTTATGAGACCGACAACATCTAATATTTCACCAAAATATCTACTTATGGTCTCACCAGAGTGTTGGAATCTTTCTTGCACCAATCTATTTCTTATACCATGTCTTAGAATATACAAACATATTCTTAATATCTTAGCAGCACTCACTCTTCTTGAGCATTTTAAGCCATAATTAGTTTCCAATTCATTACATAATCTAATAAATACATCATTCTCTGTTTTAAACATTTTATAACATCAAGTTTCATCCTCTCTCAATACTTGTGCTAACCAGATATTATATGTTTATGAAGAATTTATGTAATGTTATTTATGAATATAGGTTATACTAAAATATGCAATAGTATAGAGAAAAGTGCACAAAATATTATCAAACTCCTCTTCATCATCTAATTTGTCCATATTATTCAATGCATTTGTCATTGTCATTTTCAACCCATATCATACATGTACACATAAAATAGTACATGGCATATAAAATAATAAAGATCAAGATTTATTAATATTAAAGATTAATCTTCAATATCATAAGCAAATAAAACATATCATAAAAAAACAAAAATCAACAATACTAGATGAGAAAAATAATGATACAATGATTATAATTGTTAATAATGCACTGGCTCATATAAACAGCAATTATTCTAATTCAAAAATCATGTTTTAGAAGGGTATCCAGCAACAAAATTATTTAGAACTCATCTTCTCAACAATGAATCAAGAACTCAAAATTTTGAAGCTTAATGATAAAGTTAAGAGTCAAAGCAATAACAAACTCGATTTAAAACCCTCTTTATTACAGTTTAAGGATAAGAAATTGTCAATTACTTGTTCTAGTTAATGAATAAGTAACTTATAGTTCCTGTTCAATTTAATTTTTTCTAGAATTTGTGTTTCCAAATAGTTGTTGGCAGTTAAAAAATAAAAATATTGGTGCACTTTTCAGCTTTGATCCTAAATGCTTGTTGTGAATATGTATATGCTTGTTTAACATAGTTTAGAAGAACTCATATTAAAAAATCTCTTTTGGTAACATTGTATTTTCAAACTCTTTTTCTTTAATTTTAAAGTTATCATTTATATTCAAAAAACTTAGAAAATATCAAATCAATTAAATTTAAAAAATTTAAAAGTGATAAAAATTTTAGAATTATTGTAATGAAAGAATCATAAAAAGATATATCATAATTTAGGATTGATTTAATAGTTCTATTCTATTAATTTAAAATGAGTAATAATTTTTTTTCTCCCAATGTTTAGTCAAGTAACAAATCAATACATGATTTTCTCAATTTACATACTTTAATTCCTAGTATTATATGTGGTTAACGAGCAATGCAAGGATCAAATTGTCAAAATTTATCAACCATATAAAAAGTTTTTATTTTGTAAAGATTAAAGATAAACATATTCTAATGACAATCTGTTGAGTATCTTGAGAAGAAAGATCAACCTATACAGGAGAAGCATATCACTATTGTAATGGATATCAAGTTAAATTCTCCATAAACTCTTTAGTATCTCTTATTTTGATTTTCATTTAAAATGTGTATTGCTTCTAGAAGCAATAGGCTTTTTAGAGATTGCGATTTATGTCAAATAGTTTATAATATAATTGAAATCTTGATGATTAATGAACATAAATAATCATTTAAAGAATTTGGTTTTTAGAAAGTACAATATTTTGTTGAATTCTAAGCAAAAGCATCTTTTGCAAAAACGTTTGGAAAGTGCTTTTTGTAAACAAAAAAAGAATACCCTTTTTGGAATGCAGTTTAAAAACTGTTTTAATTTTTGAGGTAGATACTGAAAATTGAATAGAAAATGCACTTTTAATTAGATATTGGAGCAGTAATTATAAATTTTTATTGAAATAGATCTATACCCAGTCTTTGAATTTCGAAGATGGTATTTCTTCTCCACAAAAGAGATTAAACCATATTCACGAACTGTAGGCTTTTAGAAGAAATACAAACCAAAATATGTGCTCGCTTATTATAGGAGAGACAAAGAAAAGAAAGATCATTTAGCAGATTAAAGGATGGGTCAACTCTTACTCAAGTGTTTAATACCAATGAACAACCCTATAATTGAGGTACAAATTTAAATTACTTTGTTAAATATGTATTAATGCGCAAACTAATAGACATGACATTAGAGCTTGAATACAAGTCCAACAAATGCATCTCAAAATCCCTAGTTGTGCTATTTAATTCATTATCATGTATCAATCTCTTTTACACTATTAAAAGCATTGTGAAAACAATTGTTTTTTTTTTTTGGTTAGTATTTCACTCTCATAGATCATAGTATAGAAGGAAAATAAATTATCATATACTATATTTACAAAAGTCGGCTAAACCGATGTGTATGTCATCTCATAATAAGTTAAATAAAATATACTTTTGAAATTAAGTCAAAACATGAAAGTCATAAACATATTATTAATTTTAAAGAATGACAATTACAATACATTTTTGTATAAATAAAGTTCTTAATGTGCACGTACAAATGTGCGTATAAAGATATTTGATCTTTTACTTGCTAGCTAAGGCGTTCTGTTAAATTAATAGATAGTTTATATTTATAACTTTAAAAATAATTCGGTAGTAACAAATTTTCAAAAGTATAATAAATTTCTCTTGTTTTAAAAAGAAAAGCCTAAACTTCTTTTTAGCTTTGTAATAGATGAGATTTGTAACTCAAATCCTTGTTAAATAATATTTTATATCGTACTTTTCTATCACTATAAGCCAAATGGCAATGTGTTTTATGAAATTATTTTGGATTGTTTCAACATTAATGGGCTAGATTTCTTTCAAAAGAAAACGATTATTAATTTCATATAATAAGACTTCCTAATTCACATGGTTGAATGTATTTTTTAATAAATAACAACTTAATTAATTAATTCAATAATAAAAAATTAAGTAAAATGTGAATATATATATATTTAATAACATAAATAAGACGAATTAATCACCACTTTTCTTCCACCGTTACATGTGATAAATCAGTGACAAAATAACAACTAAATGTGAAATACATGGTTATAAAAAGAGATGTGTTTGATAAAATTTTAGTCAAATAGACTTTATTAATAACTACTACCGTATTATTTTTTTATTATAAATAGATGATCTCTTTTCTATTTATAAATACATCATTTTCTAAGATAAACATTTTTTGATGTAATTTTTACCCAATTTGAAAACTATACTAAAACGGTTGAATTTTTTTAAACAATAAAATGACTTATGAACCAAACATATCAAAACTGATTTAGGTGGATCAATTCAATTTGGTTTAAACCTAGCCCATTTTAAGATTTTTTTTAATTTTTTTCCATAATTTTATATTAAGATTCATCAATCTTTTACACATTAATCAAAGTTTATAATTCTAAATCAAAAATTAAAAAATATTTAAGCATAATTCATCAATCTTAAAACTTTTCAATTCTCAAATTTATACAATAAAATCGAGAACTAAACCGAAACTTTGATTTTTTTCAATTATTAAATTGTTAGCCAAACAAACTGAGTAAAAATTCTATTCATTTTGGGTCATCAATTTTTCGCCCACCCTTATCATTTTCTTATAATAAATTCTCTATATGAAAATCTCTTTCTTAAGCAATTTGTTTTTATGTTTCTCTCCCTTTTTTAGTAAATAAATTTCATTTGTTCTCTATTCTCCATTCTTCGAAAATTAATATGAATATATATTGATAATGATTAAAAAAGTGTTTTTTAAATTTTTCTTATCCTTGAGTAAAATTTTTTCATATAAATTTCAAGTAATTATGTGATATTTATTAAGAAGTTGTGAAATAATATTAAATTTCACGATTATTCAGTCTGTTTCACTATCTGTTTAATAAATATCATATCATTTAAGACAAAAATTTGAGATAAAAATCTAGGATATATAACATTACTTTTTTAGTTATAATTTGCACAAAATTTTCTTTTTTTAATTATAATTTAAGCTTGACGCTTTTTGAGTGTTTTCAAAAATATGCTTTTACTTGCCTTACTTACCTTTAAACCAGCGGCAAAGAGGGGAAAAAAACTCATTTTAAAGATCCAAGAAATACTTGTATTTAGGGTGGGCAAAATCCAAGTTCGAACCGCATTTTTAAGAGCCTAGTCTGGACCCGAATTTTTAAAAAGTTGGCCCAAGTTTGGATATGTTTCATTAAAACTCGACCTGCACCCAAGCTTGGGTTTTTTATTGTCTGGACCAGACCTTGTTTATGTCAACATTCTTAATACCCAGCAATTAAGTTCGAGTTCGAGTCAGATTTTTAAATCTTACTCGATCCAAATAAATCTATGAAGATTCGAGCCAAGTTTTATGATTTTCAAGCTTTGCTTTGACCCCGACCGGGTCAGGTCCAAAATTTTAAATTTAATGCACACTAATCGAGCCAACCCAGACTTTACCAAGCCAATCTAGACTTATACCCAAGCTGGGCCAACATTGAACAAAGCTTTCAGAATAAAAGCTCAAGCCTAGCCGCAGATAAAATTCAGCCCAAGCCTTTTTACCCGCCGTACTGGTATTATTCTTGTGAAGGGGAAAAATATTTACCAAATGTTTTTATAGAAAACAATTTCCTTTTCTTTTTCTTTTTCTTTTTTAATCTAAAATGAGCACTCAAGACAGAACAATATTCTTTTCTAATGCTATAATAAAAGAGGTTATATCACAGTAAATTCAGTTGCACCATCAGTGAGCTCTCCAACTCTTTCGTTGTAATTCCAAATCTCTCATAATTGTCTAAACATATATATTTGCAAGCCTGCCCTGCTCATATAATAAAGGCTGTTAACTCTAATACTTGGTTTGATTGACCATAATTGGAAGCAAAAGAAAAGTTAACTGCCTTGAGTCTTCCATTTACTATACTTATTTACAAACAATTTATACAAGCAATCCATTCAGTTAATCTTTACAAGCTCAATGATCTACATCCAAGCTGTGAAACCTTGTCTTTCCCCTGCAAGCCAAGATTAATTAAATTATTTGAAAAATTCATCATGAATCCTAATCAATAAAACAACTATATATATATATATATATATACACAAATTTACTTGCATAATTCAGATGCACAAATCATCCTCAAAGGATGGTAATCATGACAAAGAAAAGCAAGATTTACTACTCAAAATGAATATCCAATCGTTCTTAGTATAGTACAGCAAAAAGGGTTAAATACTAAAACTGGTTTAACACTATGTAAACAGTAACATTCTCGAGAGGGATCCAATGATATGAGAATGAGAAGATATGGAATGAAGTACAATGAATTGAATGAGCTTTACTTTAGTTTCGCATGATTACATGAGCACCTTTACTTTTTTAACATTAGAATCTACTACGCATGATGTCTAAAGTTTCATCTGGTATTGAGCTAGTGTAAATTTGAAGCTACTACTATTATGGAATGAAATCACTTGATAATTTACCAAACGCTTGCTGTGATTTAAAAACAAAACAAAAACACCAAAATTTCAAGGAAACCTAAGGCACCTTAAGAAATATCAATTTTGAAGTTTACAAGGAGGTTGGGACCAAATAACACAAGGAAAATGATATTAAGTTAATCAGAACAGGTATTAGACTTGCAAGTCTCTTAAACAGCATGGGTTCTTGTTTGCTGCCCATCTAACTAAGAAATCAACACATTTACCAGTTCTCACCTAATATTAAAATGATCCTTTTTACGTCATGGCTATTCATTGGAAAGTCAGTCTTGCAAGTTGCACTCAACAAGCTCAAGTCTAATAAAACTTCTAGCAATTTAGTCCGATTTCCAAGCCAATTTTGCAGCTGAAGATATTATCATGCAAGTTCCAATTTTGGAATATCATCATGACTTTGAGCAGCACAGGGACAAACGAATAATCAGTTACATTGAAGTAGGATAGTGACTCCTAAAGAGAGAATATCAAGAACATACCAGAAAATCTTTTGACTTTGTCTCAAGAAGAAATTGCTCTAATGCACCATCTCCGCGAAGAATTTTTGCACCACATCCAGATGCATCCACTGATCCAACAGCATCCTCATCAACCAAAACTGCATTGACGCTAGAAGTTCCAAGGTTGGTGTCTGGAGTCTGAAAAGTGCAAATAAAAAAGTTTAAAAAAACATTCAGTTATGGAAATGACATAAGGAGCCGGTCCAGCTTGCACCTATTTGCAATTCCTTACACATATATACCTCAAACATTGCTTCTGTTAGAATATTTTCTAATATGGCTCTTAGACCACGAGCACCAGTGTTCTTTGCCACAGCTTTCTTCGCAATCAATCTCAATGCATCATCAGTAAAGTGTAGTTTGACCTAAAATTTGAAAAGAAAAACAGTAGTAATTATAAGCTAACATATAGAGGGTGGGCAAGACCAATGATGGCCATTGGAACTGATTCAAAACAAGAAAGAAGTAAAGAGTTTCCTAGCCATAAATGAAATGGATCAAAACCTTACATTGTTCATGCTGAACATCTTCTTGTACTGTCTACCAAGAGCATTTTTCGGCTCCATGAGAACCTATCATACAAAAATAATTTCATCATAATTTGTCAACTTTCTTGTCATTAAGGAAAGAAGAATGAACTGATCTTGTCATTGAGGAAAGAAGAACGAACTGAGATTCTACAGTAAAAAGGATAATCTTTCATTTCAAATTTTTAGTTTCACATATAACAAGTATGCATATTCAATGAATAGTGGTAGCACTAAAGTACTAAATTTTTTCTGAAATGAAACTCTATCATTGCAGGTCAGAGACCAACTGCATCTTTTTGAGCGACTCTGGTAAGGCCACTAAACGACCAATGCAACAATTAAAGAAGAAATAAGGAAAATTAAAAGTTTATTGTATCAGAAGATAGAACACACCTGAACAAGTTGATCTTCGTTTAAAGCTAACAAGCTAACTAAGATTGGAAACCGCCCAATAAATTCAGGAATAAGGCCATATGCTATAAGATCACTGCTTTCTACCTGAACGTAAGAAACACTGATGCTATGTATTCAAATGAAAGAAGAACAGATCTTAAGTAAAGATTAATATTGAATAAATTCCAAAAGAGAATCTCAACTAGAGGAATGAAAAACAAGCAATCATAATGGAAAAGAACCAGCAATTTTAGCCATTTGGATTTTGGTTCTCACTGATTCTAACAATGATGACGTCACAAGAGCATCAGTTAATCCACTGCTCCTCATGTTTGCACGAACTGGTGCTCCAAAGCCAATAGAAGAGTCTTGCCGTCTAGGAAGATAAATACGAAAAGCTTTTCAAACTCCCGTTATGTGAGAAGCAAATTTTGGTAAAAAAAATATAACAAACAACACTTAAGAAATGTCATTACCTCTCTGAAATGGTCTTCTCCAAATCAACAAAGGCCCCACCACATATAAAAAGAATGTTTTTCGTATCAATCTGTACTCATCACAAAAAAGTGATCAGATGCGCAGGATGATGAACCAGCAGGAAATTTAAAAATAAAAAAAAGAAAATTTATAATAATAATAAAAATAATGATTCTTCATATTCTTGTTTCTCAGGCCTTGGACTTATGAAGTAATGGGTTCAAGATGATAGTGGCATAATATTTTTTCCTTTATCTTTTGGTAGAGGGAAGAGTAATAAATTCTCAACTGACTCTATTAAAATGTCTAAAATAGGGCTTATTGTCATCAATATGATGCAATGGTTTATGTTTATTTACCATTAGTAATATGCAAGGAGGCTCCTTTATGTTTGGGGTAGACACTAACATCTCTGTGTCTCCTTTCTCTAATCCAAATCCTAACATCCTAGCTAGTTAACTTTTTAAATACTTGAAATGTTTAAATTTGATGTACAATATCTTGTATCCGAAAAGGTTAGGAAATGTTTCTATAACAAGTGCTTAGCATAATACATAGGAAATCCAGGAACAAAAGTTTCTACTTTGGCGATGGAACCTTTCACTATGCCATGCAGCTAATGACATTTAAGCCTACCAACATCGCAGATAAATATGGGCCTACCATACCACAATGTTATCACTCCGAGGAAGTTTCCGAACTCCTTTATCAGGTACAGGAACATTTACAACCTGAGAATGAAAAACATTTAACAGTACGTAAACAAATGATAGAAATGTAGAACGCTTCAGAAAATTAACGGGTATCCTCAGAAAGTATGAAGGCAACTAACCTAAAATATCACATTATTATAAATTTCACAATGTTTCCATGGAAAACATATTTTATTTAACACTTAAGCTTATGCATGCAAAGACCTTTTTTTTTTTTTTTCTTATTTCCATTAAGCAGGACCAAATCTTGAGACTAGCCTGATAGCATTCTAAACCTTACCACCAGGCTAACATGCAAGGGACAAGCATCCAGTTGCAAGAATTCCACATTCATAGTCTCGTTAATTTAAAGCCGCTTTTACAATGTACTAACCTTTCCAACTCGAGGTGAATTTGGTTAGATCACTTCGGGTCCATTTGGTATAGGTTTTCAAGTAGTGCTTTTTGAAATAGACCTTTTACCTGTAAAGCTTTTATATGTAGAGCTTTTCACAAAATTTATTAATCGTTGGTTGTTACAAATAACTTTTAGAAATTTTGAGTACTTACTTTAATAGACAAATTTTTAATGTTCTATTTTAAAAAAATAATTTGAAATTTTTAAAATAATGTAAGGGTGCTTTAGAAAATTTTGCCTTTTAAAAAAGTTGAAAAAGTTCTACTGTCAATCTCAAAAGCCTTTCTCTAGTGCCAACCAAATAACATCAAAAAATTTGAAAAGGGCTTTTATCATTAGAAAAGCCCTTTTGGCAAGCGAAAAAGCCAAACCAAATGGGCACTTATCTAGCAAAGGCTGTGCATATTTGTGAACATCAGAAAAAGATGCAGGGGAATGAGAAAGATAGAACATTCAGTGTCTCACAATAAAACCTACTAGGGTATGCACTGAAAATCACTATCAGCAGCATAGTTGGATCTTGCAAATAGAAACTGAAGAAGTAATTCCTCCATCATCATGAACAGATGATTGAAGAAAACAAAATACTAGATATAAAATGCACACTGGCAATTCAGAAATATTAAGAACCATTTTACATTCAGCTTCTCCTAAAAGGTCGTACAGTAATTTGCAGAAACACCAGAAAGCAACCTTGAGAAATTCTCAATAGTTTATTTCCATAAAAGTATGAAACCACTGCTTAAACAGGCTCAAAAATGAATCAAATTATATACCATTGAGTTTGGTAATAATTACTGTACACAGCATGGTACGATTATTGAGGATGTTTTAAAATATTAGATGCAATGCAGAAACTAATAAGATATTGACTTCTCTTTTTTGTTTGATTTCTTATAGTTGAAGTAATGCACTCTTCAGGAAAGTTGATAAGCAAAAAGAAAACAAGGAACAAAATACCAAAATTAAGAGGACTAATTTATCATTATTTTACTCACAGTTCCTTCCAGCATTTTCAGTAAAGCCTGTTGAACTCCCTCCCCAGATACATCTCTGCCAATGTTTGAATTCTCAGCCTTCACCAAGATTTGAAAGGATAATCATAAGTTGGGCATTAAAATAACTAAATGCAGAATAATTATTATGAAACAAATCATAAAACCACCTTTGTTATCTTATCAACTTCATCAATGTAGATGATCCCTCTTTGAGCTGCCTCCACATCAAAATCGGCAGCCTAAATATCAAATAGGATTCAAGAGAAGCACCAAGTCAAGAACGGAAGTTTATGGATAACTATCAATTAGGATAAGATATCATGTTTCAGGAAAAATGAAAAATGAGAAGAGTGCAGAAGCTCCACCGGATAGAGAACTAATGAAATTAATATAGAACAGGTATGTTCAAACACAGATAGAAGCTCCTAATCAAACTGATTATAATTTTTAGACGAAAATTTTCCACGAATAAAGTTAAGCATCAATTTTAACACAACTTGGCAATTCAGAGTAAAATATGGCAATAAATTCTTTCAAAATATTCCCAGCTATTTTATATTTGTATATATATTTTTCTTTAGTAGAACCATTCATCACCAGACTGTCACATACAGAACTTACATAAGCTTGACTAACTTAACAGGTGTATGGTATCAATTGCAAGGTTATAAATCTTCCCTCATTTATCAATGCTAAGAAGTTTAACAGAGGACATTTCATGGAGTGTAAGCAAACTCCTTGAGATTTGGGACCAGCACAATCAAATTCTTAGTACTCCAACTGATGATCGTAAGGCACACTCATTTAGTTATCAACAGTATAGAATTAAGTACAGCATTAGCCTTGTTACCCAAGAATGACATCAACATGCCAAATTAACTTAACATCCTGTACTTTTTTGAAAATCCAATAATTAAAGGTGAGTGTTTCTGAGGATTATGAAATATTGCATGATTATTAATAAATACACAAAAAATTATGAACCATACCGCCAATAGCTTATACAATATTGATTCCACATCTTCTCCAACATATCCAGCCTGGAGAAAGAGAGAGAACACAATGAACTTATAAGAGTGATTTCGCAAAAAAAAAAAAAAAAAAAAAAAAAACTAGAAGAAGATTTTTATGAGAAATCAACTAGCATTCAATGAAGATGACTGCTATGGCAAATGAAAGAGGAAAATTTGATTATAAAGAAACAAGAACAAATGGGTATAGATTTGCTTGCACATGCACAGACCAACAGCAAGAGAGAAAGAGAAAGACATGCACAGATGTTCTATATTAACAGCAGTAGCAAAATTTCACATTTTTATTAAAATGAGGTCCTAAGAAGCTGATGTGTCAGAAAATAAATAAATTTATCCTTGTTCATTGTTTACACTGACAAGTGTCACTGCAAAGCTCTATACAATCAGGAATGCAAGATGCAAAAGCATATCAAGCAACGAACTTGCCTGTGTTAAAGCTGTTGCATCAGTGATGGCAAATGGCACGTTCACAATACGAGCTAGTGTTTTAGCAAGTAAAGTTTTCCCTATCCTTATGGTCAAGGCAAACAAACAAAACTTAGACATCAATTCTTGTAAGCTGTGAGCTATCATGGAATAACATAATCAGCAACAAATTAAAATAAGTAAATAAATAAAAGCAAAAGCCAAGTATTAAGAATACCTGATCCAGTGGGACCCATCAAAAGCACGTTACTCTTCTCCAACTCAACATTTTCATCAACTTCAACATTGTAATTACCCAATTCTACACCACACCTGGCATTCAGATGAACAAGCAATATCAACAGGAGCCACTAATCAGAAACTACAAGGACCAAGGACCCTAAAACTTAGTCAACTATGAAGACCATTACGAACTGACTCTTTCTGTGAAGCGGCATGATATATCCTCTTGTAGTGATTGTAAACTGCCACAGAAAGCACCTATTACATGAACAAGCATGTCAATGAGAGCAAAGAAGATATTCTATACAAATAGAACAGAATCAGTAAGAAAAAAAACCAGATTCCATCACTTGTTGGACAACACTAAACAACAACCTTAAGTTCCATCAGTTGTAGGACACCACTAAATAACAACTTTAAAGAAAGCCTCAAAACAACGAGAACCCAAAATCTTTTTCACTTACTCATCCTCTCTACAACATATGCCAGTAAACTCTTCTTTTTTCTTTTTCTGGCTAAGAAAGTCTGACAACAAACATATACATACAAATCATATAAAGCAAATGCTAATGCTGGGCCAGTAACATTTCCAAATCATATTAAAGCTTTAGGTTGTAATCTCATGTCAGGTTCTTCCAACTCACAGTTCCCATATGAAACTTAAAAGTTCCCCTCTTAAAATTACATATAACCACACATGCAACTTGCATTGTGACCTAGCTACACTCAAAAGTCAGTCTAGCAATGCAACTGGCGAAACCCACAATTGAACCGTTTCTAAAACTTGTAACTTTTAACACTCTAATTGCAAGTTACAACTTTGCTATAGCTCTAAAACTCACTTATTCAATGTTTCATTGAATAAATGAACTTAAAAATTAAACACAAAAACCTCCAGAACAATAAAATAACAAGAACCACGAATAAATAAATAGCAGATAAGTCCTTAAACTCTACAAAATTTGCAAAACAGCTCCCAAACCTTCTTAGCTTGTCCCTGCCCGATCACAAACTCATCAAGCCCCTTACAAATCTCCTTCGGCGTTGGCAAATCAACATTTCCACTCCCATCTTCACTCGCATTTTCATTTCCTTTACTATCGCAAACTTTCTCAACAATTCCACTCATATGCTCCTTCATTTTAACTGTTCCTAACTCAATAAAGCTTCCCTCTAACGGCACAAGCTTAAACGGCCTAAAATAGAACGCCGTCTTACACCTAGGACAGTAATTAACGGCTTGGTAAACCCCGGACTCGCGGTTCGTTAACGATAACGGACGGTTGGAGAAGAGAACGGGGAACTCGGCCGAGCATCGGGGACAGTTAACGTCAGCTCTGATGTAATCATAGTCGGTGCCGTCGGTGCTGCTGTGATTGTAACCACAGAGTTGACGGAAGTGGTGAGAGTGAGGGAATTCGCGAGGTTTAGGGTGAAGAATTGAAGTGACGTTAACAGCGGTGGCGCTGTTGATTGGAGTCAAGAAGTTTTTGGCTTTGAAGTGTTTTAGTGTTTGGTTGGTTCGCTTTAGAAGTGACGGAAACATTGTTTTTGTTTGTTGTGTTGCCGGAATTGGTGGCGATGACGGTAGCTCTGGCAGTGGAGGTGGTTACGAGGGTTTAGAGCTGAGGAGGGAAATGAACGGGAACTTTTCGGTGTACAACGCTTAGTAGATATGTTCTTTTGCATTTTTTGGCTAAGAAATGGTCATTTTCTTACGCATACTTTAAGAATACGATTATTCATGTTTAGTATAATTTTAGTGGAATTTGGTATTTAGGTCCCTGAACTTTTAAACATTTGAGAAACGAGTGTACGGTGTATACCTGAAGTCTACAGTTATTACAGACCTCAGATATTATATAATAAACAAAAGTAACATTATCATATTATAATACTATCCACGTAAAATAACTATATTAAAATTATAAGTTTAATTATTTTATATGAATTATAAAATATTTTTCCTATTAATTTCCTTTATTTCTCCGTAACGTTGTTTTAATTTTGTCATTTCAATTTTACCCTACTTACAATGAGTCCCGTCAGGCCTAACTTATAAGGATTTTGTCATCCCTAAATTTGACAAGAATTCCAATAATTATAATAATAATATAACTTATAATTTTTTAACAATTACTCAAAGATTTAGGTAATAATATTTTTAAATTTAAGTAAAAATAATATTTATTTTTTTATTTAATAAAAAAGCACGGAGCCTCACTATGTTATTGGACATTCTATTTCTCCCGTTAAAAATATAAAACTTATACTATAAGTTTAATAAGATTCTTATTATCAAGAATATCTATCGGTAATGGAAACACTAGGAATATCTAAATCCTTCCAAATAATTTTAAAAAAATGTGTATTTTTTGTAAATCTTAGTGAATGATATACATTTATCTTTAAGTGTGCATTTAGTAAAATGTATTAAATTGTATTAGATTGTAATGGAGTGGATTGAATTAAATTATAATGAATTATACAGGAAAAAATTTAATATAATACTGTGTTTGATGATTGATTATACTATAATATATTAATGATATAAATTTTAAATTTGGTTATTTAATTATATATTAATATTTGTAATTAATAATTAAATAATTTTAAAATTATTATTTTTGAACAAATTTATTTTTTACATAAATGAAAAAAATAGTATAATACGAACTTAATTTAAAAAGAGAGGCAAATTAAATTTGGAGGGTCTAAACTGTAATAATTTTAATTTTTATATTGTCGAAGTTCTTACACTAAACATTAGACAAAAAAATTTTTGTCTTGAACGGTACCCAAAGAATGAGATAATACAATCCAGTCTTGCCTTCCAAATGTACTCTAAAAGAATAAGCTAATCACATTTGATGTAGTTATGACGTGCTAACATACGTAACAGTAACGCTACTAATGTAAGAGGAATAACAATATAATATTCATTAATACATCATTTGAATAGAAATTTTTTTCTAAGAATCATACTTTTCAAAATCAAATGTAATTAAAGCCCAAAACTAGTAGAGAGTAGCCCATATTGTTGGTAGCAAAAAATAAATTTTAAGTGAACAAATTATGGAATAGACTAATTTCATCTATGCTGATGTGATATAACGTGCACACCTATATACTAACACGATTTTCTATAGCCATTCAAGTTTTGTTTGGGTGGTAAAGGAGACGTTCCCTTCTTGTGAAGGGAACGTCTCCTAGCCCTTCCACCTTTAACAGGATTCTCCTCATAAATATTCGTAAGGTTTTTCATTAAAAATGTAAGTAAGTATTTCTTATTTTAAAAGTAAATATCGCACAATGTATATGAAGATATTTGAACTATATCATAATTACCAGAGTTATTAATCTCAATAAATATTTGATAATATATCAATAGACGTCATATTGTAAAAATAAAAAAAAATGATTTTTTGCCGAAAATTAAATTTCATATTCAAATCTACCCGTATTAATTGTGCATGATCTTGTAACAAACATAATTAGGATTTTCAATGCTAGATATATATAGAGTCCGAAACTAGTAAAGAGTGGCCCATATTATTGCTCGTAGGGGTAGTGAATTTATACTAAAAAATTTGTAAGCCCAACCCATATTGAGTGCAAAAGATAGGGTCTCCAATTACTAGAACCTGCCCTTGATGCGTCTTGCAACTCTGAGAGCTCTTTATTGGGCATGTCTTTAAGATCAGTGACTAGAACAATGGAGTTAATTCCACCATGCTTAAAATGCAGAAGATTAATTGGCTCCTCCCAAAACCTTTCATACATATCTGTCTCTCTAAAAGGCGTATAAGCAATTGTAATATAGGGGGTGTCTTTTGTCATATTTTTTTGCATATAAGTTAATATGCGATATCAATATTATCTTTAATCTGTCACTAAGTCGTACCTTAAACGGTAAAACATTTTTACTCTCTAATTGAAGAGTAAATGTTGACTTTAACACTCTATAAATTGTAAGACTTTCTTATCAATTTTAACTGTTATTAGGTCGTAATTTAAATGGTAAAACATCTTTATTCTTTAATTAAAAAATAAATGTTGAATTTAACACTCTACAAATTATGTGGCTCTCTTATGTTTTGTGGGGTAAATTTATTTCAGTTTTCATAAGAATAAAATTCCTTCCTATTTATACGAGCATTAGTTTCGTAAAAATAAAATTCTCTTCAATTTATATGAGAGTCAAATTTCAAACCTCGACCTAATAAAAAAATCTCGATAGTTTTTTTATTCATATATACGAGAGTTTTCGCTGAAAACCAACATCCTTATATCTTTATTTTCTTTTGCAAATATATCAAGTAGAAGGAATATTGCTTGTTGGATATTTAAAGGAAAAATGGTATGAACACAGCACACACACCTTCAAGTTTTATGAACCCCGGATCTGTCTTCAACCGCGGTCTACTCCAAACTCTTTTCTTTAAGCCAATTAAGCATTTTTCCAACATGTTAAACGAGTTCTGTACTCCGAAATCTCTAACTCTTAATAGCTTCAACATCAACTTTTTCATAGCCACACTAGAGAGTAATTATCTTGTGCAATTAATGCCTTTGGTGAAAACGATTTTTTTTCTTGAAATTAATTATTTGATTATGAAATAAATATTAAACTAGGTTGAATTTATTGACTTGATTTATATGATTGTGAATTTACATATAAATTTGTTACAATTAAAATACAAAATTTTAATTTGATTTTGAGTAGTTAGCTGAATAAATGAGAGAAAAAAATGATAAAGTAAGAAATTATTTTATTTTAATACGTACAATTGTGTCATTACTCTTAAATCTGTTTATTTTAACGGTGCAATAAAATAAAAATATATTAAGAACTTGTAAGAAATTAAGGTTGCGTATAAATAAGTTCAACGAATGAGAGGATAAATTGAAAATATTTTTTTTATCTTTTGTTATAATTTTTATGGTATATGCTACATTACAAAAAATTTGAAAAATTAAATCGTAATGGTTGAAAACTTTGTAATATGATTACTTCTAATTTAAATTTTTATTCGAGTAAAAATGTAATTTTTGATTGATAGTTTAATTAATAAGACTATGATAAATAAATAATATTGATTTTATTAAATAAAAAAAAATATATATATCAAATTTTCTTTAAAAAAAGGTTAAATTCACGTCAACACAAAATTCTAATATATTATATTATTATTTTTGGATAAAGTTTATGTACATGTTTACAAGGTGGGAAGTATCTTCAATGAGTCAAAACAATATCTTTGATAAGTGATAAGCATTAATAATGGGGGGCATTAGGCAAACTAGAAAGCTGAACCGACCACTAGAACATAGAAGGGGTGGCATTAAAGTAAAAGTGGGCCCACACATCCAACTAGAGAAAGCCTGATGTGATTTGAGTGCGCCAACGTCATCGCATATTCACCTCTACTGCTTGGTTTGGGTCGCCCTCGCCCTGAAGCTTTCTTCTTTGGCATTTGAAAATGGAATAATAACACTCACATCCCTAATTTTATATGTTTGTACAAATATGAATATAATTTCTTCATTTCTTTTAATAAGTTCATGATCTCTAAAATAATTGAAATATGTACGGTTCAATGTGTAAAGTTTCTTCGAGTAGATTTTAGGCTCTATTTTGTGCGACTATACTATGAAATAAAATCATTGGTTATTAAATGTAAGTGTAAGAATGAGTGATAAATTATTAATTATCAAGTAAAAGCAAGTGATTATTAAATAATTTAAATTTCATACATTAAAAGTATAATAGTTTAAAACTAATGATTTATTTGATATAACTTTTTATTGTTAAAATTTTTTAAAAAATTTAATATTATTTAGTTGTTATAAGTACTTTTAAAAAAAAATATAATTATTTTAATAAACAGAATTTTAAGACATTATAAGGAAATAACATAAAATCTTTAAACAAAATAAAGGTAATTTATGTATAATTTAGCTTTTTTAAAAAAATCAAAAAGTTTTACCATTAAAAACTCAAAATTTAGATTTTTCTGATAAAAAATAATTTTTTTAATTTTAA
Organism: Azadirachta indica; assembly: GCA_022749755.1. Lineage (NCBI taxonomy): Eukaryota > Viridiplantae > Streptophyta > Magnoliopsida > Sapindales > Meliaceae > Azadirachta > Azadirachta indica. The sequence goes on along the minus strand of CM040444.1, from coordinate 3,331,248 downwards.
AAAGCCTTTATCCATTATCAATCAAACGATGTCCAAAAAATTGAAAACGTTTTTAACATTAAAAAATTGGCTAATAAAAAAGTTAAGTTAAACAGGCATTAACACTAATTGTATAGAATTTTTATAAGTAATTTTTTAAACATTTTTTTATTAATATTTTTTAGAAAAAATTGTGCAATTTTATTAATATCATTTTGTAAAAGGTTAGGTTATTAGATAAATGAAATAAAGTTTTTGAAATAAAAAAAAATATTTCACAAAACCTAATATTTTAAAAAGATTTTAAGATACCTTACTTTTAAAATCTAAAACTTAAACTTCTATTAATAAAGTTAAAATAAATTTTTTAATCTTACTAAACTTTTTAAAATTACACTTAATTTCATATCAATTGAGAACATAATTCTAAACAGCTACACACTGGTACAATGGAACGAACAAAATTTAATACAGTGAGGATAATTTGGTTTTTTTCAATAGTCTCTTATTGGGACTTATTTAATATAAATAAATAAATTATATTCTTACTTCTAAATAAAGAAATATTTAGGAACCCCAATGTTATTAGAGCAAATAAGAAATCAATAGCTTTTAATAATGCTGGCTTTTGGTCGGAGAGCATCGATTCCATCAGCAGGCGTGGCACCATCATCTAAATAAATGTTCTTCCTAAGCATCTTTTTTTTAACAGCATTTTATTTCCTGAAATTTGGCAAAACAATAAATTAAGACATATTTTAATCTATTTTAATATTTTTATCCTTATTATTATGATCGAGTTATAAAAATGTTAAAATTAAGGATAAAAATAGAAATTGGCCTTAAGTGCCCTTATTTTTCTACATTTTCTCCGATTTAAAATTTTAAAAACAAAAATTCTAAAAAATTTGAAAAAACTATAAAAACTATCTACAAAAATAGAGATAGTTGTAGTGGTAGTGGATATGGTTGGAGCCTTGGAGGAGCGGTGGATGATGGTGGTGGGTGAGGTTTGAAAGGAATGAGTGGTAAGTATAGAGTAGTGGTAGTGATGGATGCGGTCGAAGAAGGAGCAGTGAGTAGTGGTGGTGAGTATGGTTGGAGCGAGGGATGATGGTGTTTGAGTAAGGTGTAAGAGAAATGGGGTGGGTCTGAAGGTAGTGGTGGTGGTAGATACGATCAAATAAGGAGTGATGGGTATGGAAGAAGAGGAGAGGGAGTTAATTTATTTTATTTTATTTTATCATTATATTAGAAATGGCTATTAATAATAATTTCCATTATAAGATGCATTATTTCTTGAAACAGCAACAAAAACATTTCATTCCATGTTAGGAAAGATTACAGCATGCAAATTTACACTCATTTTAGTACTGATTGTATAAAGATAAATTGCAATAACAATCAAATAGATCTTATAAAGAGAAGATTAAAGTAACACGCACATATTCGGTGTTTTTTGATAATTTGAATAAGAAAATTAATTTTAGAATAAAACTTTCTTGAAAGATTTTCCTTTACTTTGATTACATCCTTTTGATTGAAATTGCAATATAACCACTACAACAAAATAAACAAGCAAAACTCATTAAACCACCATAAATCTGAATATAAGTAGAGATAAACTATCACGAGATTGATGAAATTTATAGAGAGAAACCATCACATATGTACATTTAGGTGGAAATCTACATTTATTAAAAAAATGAGAACAAAAAACTGAGGAGAAATAAGAAAATCTTACCATTAATGGAGTGAGAATCCATCCTCGATAAGAAGAAAAATCTAAAATATGGTAGTGGTTGAGAGTGAAAAGGGGAGAGAGAAAACGACGAAAAACACTTTAAGCATACGAATTTGTAAGATGCATTAGTTCAACAAGAATATAAGAATTAAAATATATGCAAAAAATATAAATTACGTTATCCTTATTTTTAATATTTAAAATTTGCATTTTTTATATTTTATTTTTCATGATTATGTGATGATTTATTATGAAGTATTAATTAATTAATTTAATTCATGGAGTAGAGATAGCAGAAGAACTCTCGAGAATCAATTCCATAAAAGAAAATTAAAAAGATATTAGAGGAATATAAATAAAAAAGAAGATTGATCTTGATCATGCTAATGAATTCCATTAAAAAGAAATCTCTCTTTTTTGTTCAACAAGAATATTATTGTTCCTATCCCTTATTTTCAAATGTAAAGATAGCAAAAGAACTCTCGAGAATCAATTCCATGAAAGAAAATTAAGAAGATATTCGAGGAATATAAATAAAAAAGAAGATTGATCTTGATTATGCCAACGAATTCCATTGAAAAAAAATCTCTCTTCCTTGTTCAACAAGAATATTATTGTTCCTATCCCTTATTTTAAAATCTCAAACTTTTTCTTCCCTTTAAATTCTTTGTTTTTTCTTTTTCATGTAATCCATACTTTTCTTCAAATCTATTAATCAGAATTTTTAACTAAGATATTATTTTTTAGTATCTTTTTAGTAGCATGATTTTGATATATTTATTTTTTATATGATTTATGACATCATAAAGGAGTAAAGATCATTTTATTCATAATTTTATTATTTATTTAACATTTAAAATTTAACAACAATACAATTATAAAAATATTAAATTTCATACCTTTTTACTTAAAAAAATTTCACAATTATTAAAATTTTAGACCAAAAAAAAAGTCATTTATATAAAATATTAAGATCTATTCAAAATTTGGATTAATTTAGAGTTCAAATGAAGAAATTAGAAGTTATCTACTCCTCCAATATTAAATTTTAACTATATTAAGGATAATATTTGATATAACTAATTTTATTTAGTAATAATAACTATAATTCTACAGTCCTAATGCTTCAATCTAATCATATCTTGAAATATAATTAAATAGTATTTTAGTCATCTTAATATAAATTAAGTACCTAGTTGTTATTACCCCAAATATTATTATTATATCCTTTAACAAAATTGTAAAAGCACCGAGCGTTGCATTGTCGTCACATACATCGTGTGTTATTTTTAATATGAACCAAATCCGCGGCGCACGTGCTGAGAGAAGTAAATTAATACAGCAGAATGCACAGGCTTTTAATGAAACGAAGTTGATGTTGGACACGTGGAAGCATCGGAGAGCAGAGTACAAAAGCCGAAGGTTAAAACTATCAGCGGCAGAGATCAGGAGATTATGAGACGTGTCAACGAGATCCAATCGCATGTAATCTCTGTCAACACCGCCGTTGCCACGTCATCAGAAGGCCAGATGCCTTCCGCTTCACAATCACAACTGTGTGGTTCAATGGATTTCCTTTCTGCAGATATTGACAATATGCAAGTTTGTTTTTCCTTGTAATTTTATTAAGGCACTGTTTGTTGCATCTAAATCTCTCTCCTCCCTCTTCTTTTTTTTTTTTAATTTTATTTTTCCATATAAAAAACCTTATCAAATTGGGGTGCATAATTTGTTAATTACATTTAATATTTTTTCTTGTTCCTTTTAAAAATAAAAAATATTTAGAAAAGATGGTGGAAATACTCTTAAAAATTATTTGAGCACTCAAGAAAAATTCTAAATCTTGATAATTTTAAAATTAAAAAAATACTAATTTCAAATCTAAGTACTTATTAAGATATAACTTAAATGTTGAGAAATAAATTTTATTATTATTTATTATTATTTTTTTAGTCAATATTATTCTTAAATGCGAAATAATATTTTGACGTGACAAATTGAGTATTATTCAATTTAATTGTAAAAAATTTATTTACAAATAATTTATCGAGGCTCATTAAATTATATAAATATCTTTTTTAGTATATAAAAATTTAAAAATATTCTCAATGATTAAAACAAAGTCTAAATTTGCACATCTTGTATTTAAATGTAGAAAAATATTAAAATTCAATGAATATTCTACATTTATAAGTAATTGAACTTATTAAATATTCATCTCGCTTGTACAAATAAAATTATCCAATTTATTTTATAATACAAAATTTCAAAAAATTTGAATCCACCTCCTACATAATTAGACAAAGAATTTGATTTATATTTATGCAATCTAATAAAAGAAAATAACTAACAATTCTTTTATTAAAAATAACACTTGGACGTAATTAAAAGAATAATTTGATTTATATATACGTAATTAAAAACTAAAAATATTAGTTAAAATCTTGAGATTCCTTCTTGACATAAAAATGACTAAAAAAAGTAAAGCGAAACACGTCATAAGATATAAGCACAAGCCAAACAATGCCTAACAAAATGAAATGAAATAGTTTTATTTATTTATTTATATTTTAAATTCCCTCATTTCTTCTTCCTCAGTAGCTCCGTAAAGAGCGAAAGAAAATGTATGTAGGCCACCAGCCACCTGCCTCTTTTATTCCTCCACAGCGGCAATTCCCATTTCGTTAACACCAAAGCCTTTTTTCCTCTCTCTATAAATACTTCTCTTTTTCTCTCGTTTCGTAAATCTAACGGAGGAAAAAAATCGTTTCCAGAAAAAATATATATTTTTTAATTTCCATTTGTTTTCTACACTCAGATTCCGTTATTACTGAAATGACGACTCCTCCAATTAAGCTCAAACAGTCCGCTGCTTCTTCTTCTGCTTCTTCGGCGGCGGCGGCGGCGGCATCGCAAGACGCGCGACTTCTCGTGCGCGAAACTATGCGTATTAGCGCCAATTTGGCGACGTCTAGTTCGCCTATTGCTGCTGGTGCTGGTGCTGTTTCTTTGCAATCGGAGGCGATTGTCGATGAAACGACGCGGTTTGGTCTGGTGGAAGGTCAGTTTGTGGATTCAAGCTTGAAGTTGATCTGTAGCGAGGAAATCGACGGTCGGAGATGGAATTACGTGGCGGAAAGAGACGGTTCTGGACGTTTTAAGAAGAATTCTATTCGAGCTGTTAGTTTGCAGAGTCCTCAAGCTCCTGCTGAGGTTACTGTCTCCTTCTTTAATAGTATTATTATTTTTAATTTATTTATTTTGTAAAAATTGGAAATATTGCTTTATTTTTTTTGTCTATTCTGTTTATATAAATATTTTTTATCTGTTAAATCAATGTGTCAGTTTTAGTACTAGTAAAGCAGAGGTTTTGTGTTCATTTATACAATTCAGTGACAGTCTATGTTCGGGTGAGGTGAGACGGTGACGTTTCAATTTTGTGTGGCATTAAGGTGTCTTGGCTTTGAAGTAATAGCTGCTATGAGATGAAATCACTAGATGTCAGATATAGGTAGAAAAACGAGTGATCCCTAAAGTTGTATTTACTAAATATTTTAACAGCTGAATTTTCAAATTTGACTAGAAGCATCACAGTACCAAACATAATCTTCAGCTACGTGGGATTTGATTGTGGCATATAAGAACTGTTTTCAATTTCGATGGGTGAGTCCAATGGTATGGCTAAGCATATGGTTAAATTCGGTTCCCCTCGGGGCTAATGTGTAGTCCAAATGTATGCTTTGATGGTAATCCTAGGCTTTGAACTTGATCATTTGTAGGTTAAGGGGTCATTTTTTCCGGTTAAGGATGGAAATTTTGTGCTGTTGTTGTATTTGCTGTCATTGAACAAAAATTAAGTGTATCATTATAAGTTTATTGTTTGGGAAGTTAGTTGCATTTATAGTTCATGTGTTGAATTTGTGTTGCAGGAGTTGATGTCATTCATAAGATCCTATGTAGTGCCAGATGGTTTCCCTGATAGTGTCACCCCTTCGTATGTGCCGTACATGACTTGGAGGGCGTTAAAGGTAATTTTTTTTTTGTGAACAATAGTGTATGGTGGGAAACTAAAGGGATTGGAAGGATTAGTTTCTATAGAATTAGAATATGCATTGCTTCACATGCAATGGTTTATTATTCTGCTGTTTTTGAAGTTGCTAAATCAACTATTACCAATGTTTGTTGCAGCACTTCTTTGGTGGAGCAATGGGCGTATTCACTACTCAAACCCTTTTGAGTTCTGTTGGTATCTCTAGAAACAGAGCGACTCCTGGAGCTGTTGCTATCAATTGGATTCTCAAGGTACATATTCTTAATCATTTGGGTTACAAGCAATTTATTCAGGTTAATATGAACAAATGATCGCCGAAATCAATGTTATTACTTATTTCTAGGATGGTGCTGGCCGAGTTGGAAAAATGATTTTTGCCCGGCAAGGGAAGAAATTTGATTATGATTTAAAGCAGGTAAATTATTTTCAGTTGTAGTAAATTCTGACTTTTGGTTCTCTCCTACAGTTTTCTAACTAAAAAAATGGATTGTAGCTTCGGTTTGCTGGTGATCTTCTTATGGAGTTGGGTGCTGGAGTAGAGTTGGCAACTGCAGCTGTGCCACACCTTTTTCTTCCTTTGGCTTGTGCCGCTAATGTGGCAAAGGTATGGTAATTTTCTTGTAACATAGCTTGGCATGGTTGACTCAGTTTCAGACTCTTTATTGTTTCAATTGTAGAATGTGGCGGCTGTAACATCAACATCAACTCGTACGCCAATTTACAAAGCTTTTGCTAAAGGAGAGAACATTGGGGATGTCACTGCTAAAGGAGAATGTGTTGGAAATATTGCAGATCTGGTACGCATGCCAAACTAATAATTTCTTGTCCAACATCGAAACTGTAGTGTAGTTCCAGTATATGAATGATTCCTGGTAAATGAATGACTTGCTTTTTAGATCTGGAGAATCTGTGTGCAAAAGTTTTGTACCTAAACTTTTCTAGACGTTATAATGAATTTTAAATTGTTGAAAATGTGCGAGAATATTTTAGATTAGGGATATTGGTTCCAGGTTTTACTAATTCCACATTTGCTATGTGTATCTCAAGTTATAAACTATACTTTGAATTGTGATTATCCCTATAATTTTTTACCTCGAAAAGATTCAAATTTTTTTATTCATTATAAATTAAATGGCCCTGGATTTTAATGGAACTAAACATGGTAAGACCCTACTTTGTTGGTCATACATACATATATTGACTTTACCATGAGTAGCAGTATTTTAAACCTGTAAGTTATGATGCATCAGGAGTGAAAATAAAACAACTTTTAAATAGTAAAGAAAAGGTTTAGGGCAAATCAGGATACCTCTTCTTGTGTTTTTTATCAATATTTAAAGTTGGAAATTGGAGTAATTCACTGATTATCATGGAATGTAATAAAACTAGCATATGAGAAATAACTCTGATCGGATTGCTTTATAAATTTTTAAACTGGTCTCTTCTATTAATTAGTTAATCAGGAATGAATAAAAACTATGCACATGCAAAATAACTGTGATTGGATTGCTTTATGAATTTTTAATGTAGACTCTTTTATTAATTAATTATTTTTTCAGGGGATCTTGTAATGTCTTATTTGAAATACAAAAATGCACTTTGCGTTCTGGAATATCTAATGGGGGAAGTTGTGTTGGATGCATTGGCAGGAATGAAATGGACTAAATCCTAATCTGACTTGGCTTTCATCTTTAGGTAGAAATCTTAAGATAACACTGCATTTGTTGATGATATTCTTCTCACATAGCCATATTATACAACAAAGTTTAATAATTGTGTTTTTATTCCATAGCCATACAAATTTAAGCTGGATTAACCTCTGCTGCGTGTCCATGACTTTTTTTTTTTTCCACAATCTGCTATGTTTGCTTGGGTTAATATTCTGAACTTTGCCTTATGAAGCTGGGAACTGGGTTGAGCATCATGATCTCAAAGAGAAATCCCTCTCTGGTTACTACATTTGCCCTCCTTTCTTCTGGATATGTTTTCAGTTCCTACCAAGAGGTTCGATCATGCGCCATGGTGATATTACTTTCTTGTTTTCACCTCTATTTGGTGATTTTCAGTTAGTTATGCTCACTGTCTTGCTGCATTTTCTGCTAGGTTAAATCTGTGGTGTTACACACATTAAACCGTGCCAGGTTCTCTGTAGCTGTAGAATCCTTTCTCAAGACAGGTTAGGATCAGTGATCTAACTACATGTGGCAGAAGATTATTATTATTTATTTTCATTTTTCAATGTTTTCTGATGTTCGAAGTCGATTATATCAAATCTTCTATAGAAGCACAAGGAGTGCATTCTTTTGATGTATAGTATTTAAATGTGCTCTATATCCATTTGCAGGGTGCGTTCCCTCATTGCAAGAGGGGAATAAGCAGGAAAATGTATTCAGCTTTCCCTGGTTGAAGGATAAGCCTGTTGTTCTAGGTAAGTGTAGGAATTGTGCACCGTTAAATTTTCCTCATTAAAGAAAATATTCTTATGGTCTACTTTTACAGTAGTCCAACCTCAAGTTTGTCTTTCCTGTCTGGCAGGATCAAGATTTAAAGATGCTTTCCAAGACCCAGGTGCATATCTTGCCATAGAGCCTCTCTTTGAGGTATGTCACTTCATGAACAGCAAATGAATTTCAAACATGGAAATGTCTCTCTATATATAGATTAAATCTTTATGTGGACTTAACACATCTTTTGCTTTTATTTATTATTGCCTTTGGACTGATGACAGAAAGAGAGATATGTAGTGACATACAATCCTTCAAAAGGTAAAGTGTATGCATTACTCAAGGATCAGGCAAAGTCAGATGATATTCTAAAAGCGGCATTCCATGTAAGATTCATGTACTTTGTGTCATATACTTCTTGAACTAGGATAGAAAGTTATTTTCTTGTGATTGGGTTTAGATTTGTGATTTATATTTCATTGCAGGCTCATTTGCTTTTGCATTTCATTCATTCATGCAATGATCGCCAATCTCTATCACAAAAGCAGCAGAAATATGGTGAATCAGACTTCATGATCACAACCGCTAATCTTGAGGCTCATGTTGCAGAGTCATGTAAGATGGTTGCAACTGCCTATGGGCTTTTTAAGAGTAAAGCTGTAGAGCAGGTAAGTACAAATTACACGTCTTAATTTTGTTCTTGGAGGAAAATGTATTTCAGAATTTTTTGGCTATGACTTCGTTTGCTCTTTGGATGCTTTTAGGATGTTACTTCTTGTCTCTTGGAGAAGCATCTTAGTCACTACATAAATAAAATTGCAATTCAAGTCTTTGAATTAGGTTCTTTAGGTTGTTTAGGCCTTGCAACAACAGGAAGGTGCATTTTGGCTTGTGACCTTTCAGAGCCAGTTTCTAGTTTTGTTCAACTTTAGTTAAAAACATCCTTGAGCAGAATTTGAAATGAAAATAAATTAAATTCCATTAGTGCCAAGTTTCTGGTATATGGCAAAATATAAAATATGCTGCTGCTGTTGCTTCAGTTAACTTGATATCATTCATTTTCCTGTAGGGTTGGCAGATGTCAGATTCACTTCTTAATCCTGGGCGAGCACGCCTTGTATTAACTGGTTAAATGGAACAACACCCCAAGCTCTTTCATTTATCTAAGGTTGGGCATTCAACTTGCCTAGCAGATTACTCTTCTGCAGATACGCATGAAAACATGCTGCAAAAAACAGACCATATAGACCAATGGGACCATGGGAACCTTGGATTGACCGGTCAGTTCTCTTGGTTAAGCACTGAACTTTTTTCTGCAATTCACTCGTTTGCGCAAGCAAATATATTTGGGGAAGATGGCGTAATGCACTATTGAGTCAAAAGGAATGGGCTGTTTGCATGAAGTTGCAGGATGTTGTATACATAGAAATTGTTTTCCTTTTGGGGTTTATTTGTTTTAGTTGGGGTATTTTTTGTTTGCTGGGTTTCCATAGTTTCATGTTTAATCTCATACTGGATGCGTAGAAAATCATTTTTGTATCGACAATTTTCCATCTCTCCATCATTGCAGAGGTAAATATGCTGTTTTGGGTAGAAATGATAGGGTGAAGAACTATGTACATGCTATTCTGTTCTTGCTTCACGCAAGGTCATACACATATTTTATGTAAACGGGACAATAATTAGGATGCATGGTTTCCTATTGATTTTTAGTAGTTAAATTTTGATAGAATTTTATAGTGGATTTTTCACTAGTTTTTTATGTCTTACTTTCTAATAAATAAGGAAAAGGTTATGGGTTATTTTTTTAATTTTTTTTAGTTAAAAGTTCCAATAAATACTTTGAAATTTAAGCTCGCAAGGCACAGAACTAATTTCTGTAACTGCTATTACTGTAGATCGGCCCGTAATTCGATGCATGATGTTTGCACATTTCACAATGGAGTAGGGGGAATAGGGCTGAGGGTGTAGGCAATCTATGTACTATTTACCAGCTTTATCGAATTCAATTTTCAATCGAATCTTTTGCATTATGGGCTTCAGGGCCTTTTGCAGTGCAGTGCTCTTGTTTATGACCCATCTTCTTCATCTGCACGTGGGTTTGTATCCTTAATTTATAGGCCACTTTTATCTAATTAAGACTGAATTCTTTTTTTTTTTTTGTCAGACCAATATGGCGATATGTCAAAGTCTTACTACAACTATGGTACATTTTACAAACATCCATTTCTCAGTTTTCGGTAGATTTGTATGTAATAATTTTATATTTTTTAGTATATTTGATACTCTTATATTTTTATTTGAGAATAATGTTAGCTCTTTATACGAATTATTCTGCTTAAATTGATGTGGTATAACAAAATTGGTTGATAAAAATTTAATGTAATTGATAAGAATAAATAGTTTCTACAACGTTTGTTAAGTCCAAGGGTAGTTTTAAGTTTTTATATTGAAAGCCTCAACAAACAAACAAACAAACAAAAACAAAAAAATAACTATCAACGTGATAACAAAATATTTTGGTGAAAATTTTTACTCACTTGAAAAAAAAATGTAATGACATTATATGTGATTCAATTTTGTAAAATCGTATTAATAAAATTAAAGTTAGTAACTTGATTGAGGAATGCTAGCTGTGAGTTGAGTAACTTGCTTAACTGTCACTGCATGTTGAGACACATAACATAAATTAACATTTTGAAAACCCTAAATTAAAATGAAAAAAGAGAACACTGATGTGATGGTGACACGTGGGACGACTTCTTCAGTAGCGGGACTGCCTCATTAAATGATAATGTCCCCTATCCCTATTAAAAATTGTCTCCCAAGATCATATTTCGTCATTTATTTGTTAGGCCTTATTAAATGTGTACCCTTCCTCTTTTGTAAAAAAATTAATTAAATAAATCAGAATTTCACCCTTTTCTGGAAAAGTTATTCTTGTAATTTAAAAACAAAACAAATATTAAAATCAAGGGTCCCCTCTCTTTAGTTAAAATTGTGTAGAATAGGATAGTAGGTGGTAGGTGGAAAAATTCTTAGGCAAATTATTTATTATTAATAACCGGGAATTTTATCCATATCTGGTTAGATATTATATGTAGTTTCTATGACTTGTTGTTTTTAAAATTAAAAGAAGCATTTAATGTTGTCAAATCGTCAACAATCAGTCCTATTTATTGAATTTGATAAAATTTTAAGAAATATAAACTAATACATATCTACCTGTAAGTAAAATCTGTTATAAAAAATTTAATATTCAAAATCATAAACTTTACGTTTCAAATCATGAAAAGTAATAAATTTATTCATAATATGTAACCAATCTCTGTGTGAGCAGTAATAAATTAAGTGTTCACAAGAATGTAATGGGTGGTTTAAATTAAGTTGATTTAGTTTGATGTATAATGTGGGTTATGTAATAATGAAAAGCACAGGAGATGCATGATGCCATGTTTATGCTTTGTCAAAAATTTTTGACAAGTCGTAATAATAATAACAATAATAACAAGCCCTTTGATAAAAAAAAAGTTAGGCAGCTCTATCTAACAACATATCTATTTAATGAAAACATGTGATATGATACAGAAATTTTAAATTCTACCTTTCAAATTTTCTTGGGATTGATGTGATATTGACTAATCCAAGCTCCTTTCTTTTTTTTTTTTTAAATAATTTTTTTTGGGTTTTGGTAAAATACAATTATTGTATTTGTTGCATGGTTTGCCAAAATTCTCCTGTATTTCTCATTTTCTTACTAAATTTCTCAAATTTACATTATGTCTGTAAAATTTTTAAAAAGTTAAATATGAAAATTAAGATATATAATACTCAATTTGAGAACAAATTAAGAATTTAATAAGGTGGATAGTACATAGGAATATGTATGTGGTTATCCTCTTTTATAATTTTTGAAACCTAAAATTTAAAATGTCTTGAATAAATTTGAAAACCTTAATGTGAAATTTTTTATATTTTAATAAAAATTTTTAAAGTTCTAAATTTTTTTAATATTACAATTTTATTTTTTATATACAAAATATTTGCTCGCAATTTATGAGAATTCTATCGATGAAATTGAGAAGATACAAATATATTTATAACACATTTAACATTCAGAAACCTGTCCTTTATAAAATGGTGATCTACTCAAAATTTTTTTGAGGAGTCTAATCTACATTTCGTGAGAAATCTCATTAACTGTAGCTGATGAGGGTGAGTTCGATTTTGCCGTCGAGAAAAAACGTGGGGGCTAAAATTGTAAGATTTAAAACAACTAAATATGAAACTCGAAAAACATATACATATATATTTATATATATATATAATTGAAACAACAATGTATATAATAATATAAGAATTCATGTTGTATATTGGAGTCAATCCCAAAAATCATAGAAGCTAAATGTGGGGGCTGATCCAATTGTTTTTTAGTAATTGTTGGGAGAAATGTTTTGTTTTGTTTATTAAATATTTCTAGTTTTCAGTGAAAGAACATCCCACCCGAGGGGTGCATGCATGGGATAAAACAATGGAAAAATATCAAGTTTCTGCATCCAACTGACAAACCTCTATGAAAAGAAAAGAAAGACAACATGCAACACAAACACTAATATGTACGATTTTTAACACATTGCATTCTAATTTTGATTGTAATTGATCATCAAAGTGTCATAAAGGAGCCATTTTTTTTTTTTAATCTCTTATGAGATTCATATATGGAATTAATTTGAATATTTAATTAGTTATATGCATGCCTTTTTTTTTTTTTTTAACAATTCTCTCGAACTTATTTTCGAGTTTCGCACAATTATTTTTAACTCAAAATACACCTATTTTATTAAAACGAATTTAAGATTTGTAAATATTCATTCTCAACCCATCTCGCTAGCCAAGTGGGATGTAATTACTTTCTCCTTTTGATTTCAGTTTAAGCGTGTATGTGTATAAACATATATTATAAGTGAATACACCATTTGACGAACAACGAATATACATCGACTCATAGGCAGAGAAGATGCTATAATAAAAAAATATAATAAATGTGGAGAGTACACTCTTTTGTCTTCCATATGTTGCTACTAGAAAAAGAACCAAAAGATTTGGACTAGTATAAATGTACCATACTTATACTGCCTTCCTTATATATATATTATATATATATAATTATCATGAGCACAAACATTAGTTCATAATTTCTTTCTTTATTTTTTTCTTAATGCAATATTTAATTCAGAATGATATAGAGAAATGTATAGTCACATATGAAAGAATTATTATTTATAGATATCCGCATTTTATTAAAATTTGAATGAATTCTTTTTGAGCATGTAATTTCTAGAATATGAAAGATGGTCAATCTAATACATTAAATTTTTAATATATATATACATATAGCTGAGAAAAATTAAAAAAAAAAAAACGTTACATACAGAGAACAAATTAAGAAAGAGAAGATACTGAAAATATAGTATATAAGATTGAAACAATACTAATAATAATAATAATGCATCTGAGTTCCTGATGATACTAATAATATTAAGTGCTTCTGCAATAATTAATCCATTAATTCTACACTAACATAAATTTGCAAAAAACACATTAAACCCGTTTATATGATCACCTAAACACTACATCACACAACCAAATATTATTCCAAATATATATATATATATATATATAAAGACAACTCAAGAAACATACCTGAGTTTGGAAAAAAAAAAAAAAAAAAATAGTGGAAATAGTGTAAAGGAAGGGAATTATTCTAGATAAGTAGGACTAAACCACAAACTAGGAGAGAAAAAAGATGATGATGATAATGATAATAATACTAATAATAATAATAATAATGAGGTTATTATTATTATTAATTAATTTTCTCAAGCAGTAGTAGTGGAAGGAGGAGGAGGATTATTTTTCTTGGCTAAATTGTGCTTGTTGTTGTGCATCCAAACCTTAAGAACTCTTCTCTTGACTCCAATCTCTTGACAGAATTGTTGCACCACAGATTCTTCTTGTTTCTGAATTTTCCACCCAACTTTCTCAGCAAAGTTGAGCATTTTCTCTTTCTGTTCCTGTGTAAACTTAGTCCTGAACCTTTTCTTCGCTAGCTGATGATGATGATGATGATGGTGTGTTGGCCGTGCCATTACCACCCCACCAACATCTTCTTGCTCGTCAGATTCTGAAGGAAGTGACCCCATATTGTAGGACATTATCATTTGATGAGGTGTTGGAGCTGCTGCCCTTGAGGATATTAGTGTTCCTGTTGCGGTAGGGTACCCTAGAGCTTCTGGGGTAGCTGCTAAAATGTTCTTGTGGTGGCCTAAAATCACTTTTCTTCCAACCCTGTTGAAATGAGGATTGTGATGATAGCAATCAAAAGGGCTTATAGCTGCTTGCTGTTGTTGCTGTTGCTGTTCACCTTCTATTTCTTTTCTGTGAAAGTTTCTGTGACAATTGCAAGCTGAACAATTGAGTGCTTCAATCGTACCTTCTTCTCCACTAGGCATGAATTCACCACAACCGTCTGTTGCATTTCCCCCCATTGCAGCTGCATGGTTCTTGAGACATTCTTTGTATTTGATCATTTTCTTGACATTGGTGGGAGGGTTAATATGATCTTCTGAACTTGTGGAAATGGGTCCACGGAGTGGAGGGATTTGAGTTTGGGGTGTTGGCGAAGAAGAAGAAGCTGGTATGATGAGGTCATGGGATGCAGGATGATGGTGATGTATGATGTGGGCATGTCCACCATGACCATTTCCACCACTGATTAATGAACTGTTTATTGGAATTGGGATCTCTCCTTCCTGACTTGAAAGTTCCATTTCTAGGGTAGGTTTATTGTTTTTTTATTAGGTCTTGTTTGTGTATTTGGAGACCAAAAGAGAAGGAAACAAACAAAGACAAGGGGAGAAGTTTTAACAAGGGAGAACAAGAAAACCCCAAATGATTAAATTAAAAGTCGTTGCTTTCTTAAAATCCTATAAGTTTTCTTCATATTTGTCTACTTTTCTGTAAGCAAGAAAAATAGAAAAACTAGAACCTACAGACATCGCCAATGAAAAAAAAAAAAAAAACCAAAGCCTTTTCTCTGCTGCATGTCAAAAACATAAAGAAAGAAATGAATCAAAACCCTAAGAAAATGGAGTATAAAATCTTTTAGATTAAAAAAAAAAAAGAAGCAGAAGCAAATTTTGAGCTGGAAATTATGAGAAATAACTGTTAACACAAGCAAATCAACCACATTCTTGAGAGAGAGAGAGAGAGAGAGAGAGAGAGAGAGAGAGAGAGAGAGAGAGAGAGAGAGAGAGATGGATGGAAGAAGATGACTAGCTATAGTAATGGAAGGCAGAAAAGTAAAAGGGATCGAGAAATTACCCTCATCATCAACTTCTTGCTTAAGAATACCGGAAGGTTAAACAAAACCAACTTCCATAGCTAAGGGAAAACAAAGTTGTAAGAGAGAAAAAGAGAGAGAAAGGAGAGGATTTTGAAATTAAAAAAGAAAGACAAGAACCCTAGAAGAAATGGGCTTTGATTTGTGAAGGTGGTGGGAGAGAGGAAAGACAGAAAGACATCAGAGACAAAATGAAGAGAGTTTTGCAGGTGGGTTTGGTTTTGCTAGTGAAAGCAAAGCACTAAACAAGAGCTTATAGGAGTGCTGAGAAGCCAAAAGGAAAGAGAGAGGCAAAGAAAAGCAAGATTTTTTATTTTTTATTTTTTTGGTTTAACAGGCAAAGAGAGGTACAGTGAGTTTTAGCAATGTTGAGAAAAATAAATAATAAAAAAGAAATAAAAAAGTGGTGGGAGATTGCTTTGCTTGCACTATCAGGCATCAAGTTTACGCCATATAGACACCAGTGTCTGTGTTTGTGTGTCAGAGAGAATAGTGGAGAGGACAAAGGAGAGAGATAGAGAGAAAAATTAAAATAAAAAAAGAAATATGAAAAAAGATAAATGACCAAAATCTTTTATTTATTTGCATAAATAAAACTGCCATTAAAGTTAAAAACTTATACTTTTTGGTTTACATGTTTGCCCATTTTTATAGGGGACCAAGATTTCCTCTCTCTCTAATTGTAGGTTAATTAGTGATTTAATTTATTCATATTATTGCTTGATTCTTTATATCTAGCTTGAATGATATAAGATTAATAATTACAGATACAGTTGCATAGTACACTTGGCTTCATTTTAAAATGTGGTTAAAGTTTAGCCAATGAAATATATGGAGTTAAGGTTGTCATGCTACTTATGTGATATAATTTAATAGCAAGAAGTTACAAAAGACTCCAAAATCATTATGATATCAAGCAAAATCCATTGTCTTTATACAACATTATGTCTTAAAAAATGTGGCTTAAGCATGCATATTCTAAACAATGTAATTATTGGGTTTGCACTAATTAATTTCGCCCCTAAACAGTTGTTCTTGCCTTTTGTACTCCTGGTTGTGTTGCTAGCTCTTGATCAAAAGTTAAAATGTGGTGCTGAAGTGATATAATTAGTTCTGTAACTGAGAATAGAAAGCTTGGCCAGTGGCTGTTCTTACTTGAAGCACCAGACTTGCTGTTGAGGGAAAATCTAATCATGGTTTTGCAGAAGCTCCTTTAATAGTTTTGAAATTATAAACGCACACACATGATTTGCTTATGCTACTTATGTGTGTGTGTGTATAAGATAAGACTGATTTGCTTTGTATCTTCACCAGTGAGTTGTATAAATCATCAATACATTTATATGGTTACTTATCAATGTGTCAATGATGTGCCTTTGAAACAAGTGCTCAGGGCATTGCATACTTCACATATATTCAGATCATCACATGAGAGGTTGGAAAGAGACAGAAAGGGGAAAAATGTGAAAGGAATAGTAGAAAAATAAACTATAGCTCAACTTTTCAATCCAATAGTAATGTTTATAATGGAGGCGATTTTCAATTGCTTTTCGCTATTTCAGTTTAAGCTAGAAACATAAATTCTGGGAATAGTCTGCATTTACACTCCTTAATGAAAACTCTGTATGTATAAATATATATGTATATATAGGTCATTACATGAACTAATTAAAGCCTATAAGGCCAAAACAGGGCGTCAATGAATCCATGCAGTAACTTTGTTTTCATATTATTTACAGAAAAAGCTAACATTGTACTCCGTATTGATTATTGCTTTATTAATTTCACAAATAATGTCCCTGAAATTGAAACTTCAAACCAAACTAACTTAAGGATAATTAAGGATTATAAAAATATAAATATACCATTGATAATGTTTACCATAATCTAGTCTCAATCTTAATTAATATGACACGTATAATAATTATCATTTATTAGATAGTTGTTGATTTCATTATCTATCATTAATATAATAGGTACAGTAAGAGTTGTGATATTATATATGTGTTATTAGTAGATGATATTATTAGTTGGACCTTGAAGAACTAAAAATGCATTAAAATGAAAGTAATTTATGAATACCTGGATGGAAAAAGAGAACTGAAAAGAGAGGGCGAAAAAGAAAAAGAAAAATGGTCTGTGCATGTGTAAGCTCTAGACACAGCTTATAATTTGGTGAATTACAGTTGTTTTGTTAATGATAATGTCTTGGTGCAAAGTTATTCTTTTTTAACATTTTACATGGAGAAGGACAAATATTTAGTCCCCCCTTTATTAAATTATTATCCAAAATCACTTTATTCTTTTATTATCCTTGACTTTATTCCACAATCCAGACCACATTTAGAGACTTTATCCTTCTTTAGTTTTTTGTTTTCATCTCTGTTGTCTCTTCTTCCAGTAATTCCTTCCTAACTATACTAGCTTTTTCTCCTTTGATGCTTTCTTTCTCTCTTTCCTTTTGAGATTCACCAAAATATTTTATGATCAGATTCTCAAGTTACTAAGTATTTTTAAATATTTTTGAGATTCTAACACTTTTTGTATTATTTTATTGAAATATCATTTAACTAATGAATACCCACTTCTTAACTTTGCTATTTGTATGTTATGTTATTCATGGAACAAGTTTTTCTTTTTCCTTTTGTAAAATATTCATGAAACAAACTTAAGTTGAATTATTTCAAATATTACCTTCTTCCCGTTAATCTGTCTCTCTTTCATTACAGTTTCAAATTGAAAGAGTGGGAGGGAGGGAGGGAAAAAGCGTAAAACTATTTTAGCTAGGGTTAATTATGATACTGAACAAACAAGGGGCCACAAGAATAAATGGTGTTGATGACAAGACCTTGATCACAATTTTCAAGATGTTCAGAGAGCCAAAATTTTACTTCTTTCCTCTGGAGAGGAAACACATATACGCATCCATCTATGTCAATCACTGCCAACCCAAATTCTCTGTATATTTCTATGCTTTCTTTACCTTTGCCTTTGGTTTGCTTTGGTTTGCTTTGCTTTGCTTTGTTTGCTTTGAGTAGTGTCTTCAACCTTACACAGCTTTAAAGCTTAAAAGATAAGATGTAACCTGGATAATTGGGATGCCATTGTCTTATTCTCACTGTTATGTATTTATGTTCCTATCAACAATAAATGTTTATAAAGTGGCAACTCCTAAACTCAAATTAAAACATTGTTGAGGTTTATATTCATCCATATATCAATTAATGTGCATTTATAGAGTTTTTCTTTTTTCTTTTCTTAGTTCACATTTATATAGTTATTTCTATTTATGCAAAGATTATATAACTTGTTGGCATTGCTCTTCACGCTTCATCCATCCTATTTAAAATAATTTTCTACCTATTCTTTTGATACAAAATTTTAGATTTAATTATACACCAAAATTACTTTTTACCCTTTTGTTGGGTACTGCTACATGTTTGATTTACAATTTGGGGATATTATGTTTTCAAGTTGTTGAGTTAATGTGATCATTATATGTAGAATATAATTAGAGGAAGAAAATGTCAAGCAGAATCTTGTTATATAGTGTTTATAGTTACCAATCCCAAAATATGAAAAGCTTGTTCGTTATCAACTTATTGATTGAAATGTAAGAGATTACTTAAACTTTTCTATAAGAATATACCTTCTATCATCTTATCTTAATAATATGATTCCTGATAAGGCTGAGTGTTAAATGATTATAAAGTCAGTCTTTCAAGATAATTTTCTTCTACCCAAATGGATTAACATTAGTTATTTTCTTGAAAACCAAACAAAAAGAAGTAATAAAAAATGAGGAGATTTCCCCGACTAAAGAATATATTAACTTTCTAATATATTAAAAGCAAGCACTAATTAATGTATAATTGGTCAACAAGAATCCTCAAAGAAAAAAAATTAACAATCAACAACTTGACCCTCACATTTATATTTACTACTTTAAAGATATACTAACTTTCTTCTAATAATCCCATCACCAACCAACCTCTTCTTTTATGCTTTGCCTTAGGTAACCAAATCTTCTTTAACATCCCAATCATTTCAATATTTCAAACCAAAATTCATTTCATTTTTCTTCTTAGATTTGCTACTCATCATCTTGACAACACAAGCACACACTATGCATGAGATAATTGTAGTTCGCCTTTTATTTTTTTTCTTTTTTGCTATAAATCGTGATCATAATGAGTTATTTTACTTACCCAACTGAGGCTTTAATGTTTGTTTGACAAGTACTCAACATTTCTGTTCTTTTCACCAAAAAAGTGAAATTCAAAAACAGTGGAAGTATTGTGACCACACCACCAATAAGGTATCATTCTTGCTAACTCCATACTCATTAATTTTTCTTTCCCACTTCTTCTTTTTATCTCTTTCTCTCTCAACAGAAAGAAAGATCATCAATTTGTGATCATTTGCATTCTTATTCTAAGAGATTAACAGCTAGCTACCTCTTCAAAGTTTCTGGTTCCTTAAGCTTAAGATTTGCAGAGAAGAATATAGATAGCAAAGCATATGCATTCTCTCTTTTTCTTCACTGTTGGGATTCTGAGAGCTTCCAAAACTATCATTCTATCTCATTTTGCACTCATTCTTTCTAAATCCTTTTCACACACAATCTCAACTTCCTCGGAATTATTCATCATAATTTTGATGTCCTACATTTTTTCTTCTTAAACTCTAGGTATTCTTCCATTTAAAGGCTATATATAGATAAATCAAATTATCTGTCCCCAAGCAAGGAAACTAGCTATATCTATATATATATATATATCAGATTATTCACATGTATACAATTAGGGTGGTTGCTGAACATTACAAAGAGCAAATATATAGGAAAAGTGAAGCATATAGCTGAAAAGCCAAGCAAATATGAAACAACGCATATGGTAGAACATGATGAAAGGAAATATCAGTCATCAAGTAGTATTTGTCAGTCCTATATATAATTGATTGTTTCTTATTTCCTAACCTCAATATCAAATCTCATTCTTGATATCTCTTTTTCTTCAGTCTAGACATTAGAAATGGTGTTGTGGGCTAATGATATTAATCAGCAGCATGAAAATGAAGATACAAGTTTGCAGGCAGCAGCCGAATTGTATTGTACGTAAGTTTCAGAGAAGAAATTATTATTCGGCTGCTGCTAGTTTGATCTGTTCTATTAATTTGTGAAACCGCATGCAAAAACGGATGTCCCACAAACTCATATTATTATCATATATGTATATATATGTAAATAATATTCAAACACTTATAATAAGTGAGAAGAAAAAATTTTTTCACTGACTGAGACCTTCAATTAAATAAAGAAATTATTACCTTAGTTATCTTGTTAATGTGTTAGTCTTGCATTAGGAAAAACTCATAAATAATAATTAATAAAAGTGTTTGATAAATGGACCGTAATTCTCTTCTAATATGAGCTTTTTTGGGTAAAATATAATTATGACAATAGATTTGAAAAGAATTTTAAAAGTTTAAGAGAACTCAAATAATTTAGATCAAGAGAATATTCTAATTTTTATTAAAAATAATCACTATTATTTAACAACTAATATTTGCCAATTCTACACCCATTTACATACTTGATAACTAGTGATATTTTTTCTCTAATAGTTTTAAACTAAAATTTACTAATACTTCAATGTCAAATATTATGTTTTGGATCGTACCTCTTTTTTATAAGAATTTGGACAATGTTTATTATATATTGATCTAATAATGCATCCACTCAATTGATAACAATATAAAATTTGAAACATTTTATGTAAAAGTTGAAAATTTTATTCAAAACTTGAAATATAAAATGCAATACATATATATATATATATGTGTGTGTGTGGTAGTACATTCAAAGTATTGTAGTCAATTCTTTTTTATAAAAGTTTATATTTTTTATAAATTCAAATTAATAACTCTACATAAATAAATTATTTAAAATAAAAGTTTATTTTTAACTCTTTGGAGCATAGATTTACTTAAATAAAAAAAAATGTTGGTCCACGATCAAGTGGTAAGCAATCTAACTCACTCTAAATTTTCTTTTCCTATTTTCTTAGAATTTTATACTATAATACTTCTCGTGTGTGTATATATATATATGTGTATATATATATATATAATGTGAGAATAGATTTAATTCAACTTAAATGTAAAGATGTGAACTGCGTGGTAGTAAAACAATAAAAATTGTTGACCTAAATTTTAAAAAATTTAATTATATGACAATTTTTTTAAATAAAATAGCCAAATGACAATTAATAAAAATGTAGAAAATTGATAACTTTGTGTCAAATCGAAGATTGAAGGAGTGTGCGTGAGTAGTGCTTTCTGTCTCAGGGGCCCTCTTCTGCTTATTATGATTGAAAGAAAGAAAGTAAAAGAAAAGAAAAGAAAGGAAAATAAAAGAATATTTGAATTTTGTTGCTTTTGAAGTTTTGGAAACAAAAAAGCAAATTAAGAAAGACAACAAACGAGAGCAATAACGAGATAAAAAAGAAAGAGATGGCCGTTGGGAACATTCTCACTGCTTTATATTTTTTGTCTGCTTCCTAAACCCAAAGCATTCAACTTCTTACAACTACAACTACAACTACAATTACAACATTCTCTTAGGCATTATAAGATTGAGACTCAAAGCATATATATAAAATTATAAAAATAAAAATAAAATAAATTAAGAAGATTACCTTTCCTTTTACACAATTTCTTTTAGTATCTAACTCTATTCCTTCCCCGCCCCATCTTCTAGGACTTGCATTAAATATATATATATTGAGTTTGAATATTTTGAAAGTTTTGACTTAGATTATACTTTAATTATTGTGTTGTTGTAAAACAAGTAGTAGTTAATATTGTTTACTTGATAATTTTTAAAACTCTTTGTTTATGGGTTCGTTTAATTGATAATTTTTTTTTAAAATAATACAAGAAATTTAGGTTTGAATTCCAATTACTTAAAATTTACAAAATAATTTAATTTATCTACTGATAATTTTTTAAAACATAATTACTTGAAAATCATCATTAAGAGTATATAAATTTAATATTTAAAAAATTAATGTAAAATATTACGTAAAAATTAAGGGTTTGGTGATGCATGTTTTCTCTCCATTAACTATTTTACTTGTACTACATAAAAAAATCTATCGAAAGTTAAGATTTTTATTGTCTACAAAAGTCCTATATAGACCCGGACCCATACTTTTATAAGAAATAAGAAAATTAAGCATGTATTAGTAGAATATTAGTGAATAGCTTCCGCTTCATTAATTAATATGGTTTAATTAATTAATATTACACCTCTTTCTTATGTAAAAAGCAAGTTAATATAAACATAGACAGCATATTTTTCTTTTCTTTTTCTTTTTTTTTTCTGAAGTTATAAATACAAAGATAAATGAGGAGATAATTAAGAGAGAGAGAGAGAGAGAGAGAGAGAGAGAGAGAGAGAGAGAGAGAAGAAAGATTGGGAGAGGAATTCCTTGGGGTTAGAAAATAGATGGGTGTTGATAAAAGGGGACCATGAGATGAGACAGCTAGCTAGCAAGCTCTTGACCCAATAAATAATACCTGCAGATTAATTATTATTTCTACTACTACTACTACTACCTCCATTGCAGACTTCCAATAATTCTTTCTTTTCTTAAAAAAATAAAGCATGCAAAGTTTTCTATGCCATAGTAGTAGTGGCTACTTGATCTCTAGAGAATATATATTTTTTCTTTTATTTAGCTTTATTATCTTCTTTTTAATTCTTGGAATTTTGTGTGTTTTTTGTGTTTGTAATCTTCAATTTATGATTCTCTTTATTTTATTCTCTCATGATCTCTCTTTGGATAAATGGCAAAATTTGAAAGAGAAAGCACATAATAACTTTAGACAAAAATGATGATGAGTAGTAGTACTAGTAGATCTCCAACCTCTATTGCTTTTTTTTTTCTTTTTTTCTCAAATATGCAGTTTTTAAGATTCTTTTTAATTTTTATAATCAGTTGCTTGTTTGTTCTTCACTGACAAATTTCTCAATCACTTTGATTCTTTCCAAAATGGACTTGTGATGTGAATTTAGAATAACAATACTTCTCTTTTCGAAACAACTTCTTTCAAATTTTCTCCTTTTACGATTCATATAAGATTATATATTATCCTATCGATGATGAAATGTTACGACACAGTGACATTATCTAACGTTATTATAATTTAAAAAAAATATATTATTATATATATACAAATTTATTCATAAATATCGTTATCTTTAATATTACTATAAAAAAATAATACAGGTATATAAATAGATACACTTGTTATGTTATACAATTTTGTAGTATTTCATAAATAAAGGTATAAATATAATTATAAATTAATCAATTAGTGTCACTAAAAAGTATAAAATAAAAACCTAAAAAAAAAAAAAAAAAAAAGAGAAAGTTGAGATGCATGAATATGTATGTACATGGATGATGAACTTTGATGTGTGTGTGTAAATATAAAACGAAAAGCATGATCAAGAGTCTGCTGTATTTTGCGTGATCCCATAAATTAAAGAAAGGGCGCATGCTTCTTAACAAGTCAAGTACGCATGAAGCCAGTCTCTGTACATACAATCTTTTACGTAATTTTAATTATTTTTGGGTCCCAACCCCACCCTCCAATTTTTCATTTTTTTAAAAATAATAATAATGATGAGAATATACTCTTTATATGTATTTCATTTAAAATAAAATTAATTTCCAAAGCTCACTTGATCGAACTGTGTATGTTTAGTTTACATTTCTCATCTTATTGTGGATTAATATTTGTAGTTGTAGGATTCAGAAATAATTTCCGATTTACAATTCTATGAACTTCAAATAACAATAATAATAAAAGAGGGAAAGCAGTAGTAGATGACAGTAGTGTACCTGGTTGATGGTGGGATGATGCATATCCACCCATGTGGGTTAACTTGTACAACTTCCAAAAAGCACTTTTGCAGCCAATCTCAAAGCGTGTGGTCTGAAAGCGCATCTGAAGGAAGCCGGAATTGCATTACATTACATGACATTATTTAATCATTTCTTTTCTTTTTTCTTTGTTTTTTCTGAAAAAAAAATGTATTCTTTCTTTTCAGCAAAATTTACATACAGACATACATACATACATACATACATTGCTGCATTGAGGTTATACACAAAGGAGTTGCGTGCAAGAAAAACTCAAATGTAAACCAGAGAATTTGGCTTTTGTTGATCTTGCTGCTGCTGCAGCTGCAGCAGCTTCTGCTTCTGCTTTTGCAAATGCACAAGTTTTTGCATATTTATGGCTAACTGCTTTGTTTTTTGACCACTGTTTCTCCACACGTGAACAGACAACAGTTATGGAGTTAAACCCTGCAAATGAATAAACAAAGAAAGAACGAAGAAACTGACCCATCAAAATCTGTGTATGTGTCTGAAATACAGTCTTCTGCACTGCACCAACCTTGTACAGTTGTTTCCTCCAATAAATATAAAAAGTTGTCTCAATTTCAACTTTCAACAGTTCTCCATGCCTGCTTCTTCGAGGTACCAGACTTTACCTATGGTGTACTACTGGTTGGCATACTTTTCAGTACCATTTTTGCCTCCTTTCGTTTTCTCCTCCAATGGGCCTGGTGGCAGTATGGATTACAACCCAAGAAATTGTCATGGACAGATATCACATTAAAGCTAGCGAAGCTCGTTCCATGTAACCAACATTTAAAGTTACAAGACTTATGTGCTCTATAGAATAAATCATGTTCCTATAACCGTACCACTTGTACAATAAGAAACAGCAATTGTTTGACTAAATCAGATAAATGGGATTGGCCGGAACTGGGTACTGGGTGGGACATGCTCCTCAAAACATTAGCAATGCAAGTGGAACAATCAAACACAACTTGGGAGCTATTACCAACATATGTATACATATATATACATATATATATATATATATATATATATACACACACACGTACACCTACATGTATACATACATACACACATAGGATACGAAATTCAAAAGTGCTTTTGTGGTCCAACATTATCCAGGAAGATTTACATCTATTACAACTTACAAAATGGTATTATGGATTCTCCACTAGACCCAAATCACTAGGCAAAAGTAAAGCAAAGATCAAACAGTTGTCAATGTGCATGAATATTCAATCAATGTCTTTTAGGATCAAAGAATACTCTTTGATACAATAACTATGCTGAAAGAGTTAACGGTGTGCATATAACTCACTTTGTAAGTTATGCCCCCCACCACCCAAAAAAAAAAAAAAGAACCACTTCAAATCGAGCTAATTCTGGATCTTAGCTGAAGATAGAGAAATCAAACTTTCTGTTTCCTACTCCACTTTCCTGTTCCTGAAATTGTGGACATAAGCATTCAGGATAAGGGGCAATGTGATAAGCTTCAGCACTGTTCTCTATACTACTTTGACAACCAAATCTGAGAGCTAGCATAGTTATTTTTAACTTGTTATGCAAGCAGGAGAGAGCAAGCTATGCATCAACAAGAACCCAAAAATGACTATCAAAATGCATATATATTCCATTCAAATCTGACCCCATTGAAAATTGATATATACTCAACAGGTCAATTTTACAAATCCCTGTAGTATGGACTCTCTTCATCCTAAAATAGTAACTAAACAAGTGCAACAGCCACAAGATACATGAAATCCTAAACCATGATCATTACAAAATCTTTTTCCTCTGATGAACTAAAGGATACAATGAGAATGCAGTTAGCCGCTCACTAATGGTTCTCAGATGTTGGCTTCTTTGTTGCACAATTCTCTCACATAACCTTGGAAATAAGTTAAATTTTCTTCTCATGCTGCTTTGAAGGTCTCTGACAAGGTCAAGTATCTCTGATTTTGCTGCTTCCAAAATGGTAAAATGATTTTAAATAAGAGAGAGGAAAAGGAGTTAGTTGAATGTTGAAGGCTGCACATTTGTGCGGTAGTATTTAGAAGTCATTTGTGAGATGAAGCATACCAGGTCTGAGACAGATAGTGAGATTTTACTTGGTGCTCATTCAAAATGTGTTGACTTGATTGTAAAGCAGCTATCACAGATTCATTCATCTGGCCTCAATTTGGAACATAAAATTTAAATGAGGCGAAGATAAATTTCTTATCCTCCAATGCAAGCATAGATGAGAGAAAGTACCAGTATCACAAACAGATGCATACAAATGTTCACAAACTGAAGCAAAATCAACCTTAAATGCTGAAACGATTAAAGAGCATTCCAGCAAACATGGAGTTAAAAAGAGACAAAGAAAAAAAAAAAACCAACATAGCATGCATGATCAGCTCCAGTTACATTCACACACGCCTTCATTTGTGCAATGGCACACAGATGAAACTGCCATCTCCTGGCTTCTTCCTAGCAAGAGCTTTTAAGATCAACCAACACTCATCTGGACTGGACAGAGGAAGATAAAGGAGTTTACCAAACCTACCAGGCCTTAAGACAGCACGATCCATCAGATAAGGTCGGCTAATGGAAATCCCTGCTTTGGGGAAGATGAAGTGGTATCCTTTTCCAAAACAAATTGAAAAAGGATGAAAATATATTGTTCACCAATGACAAAGACACCCTTCTGCCTATCTGATCCATCTAACTTTATGAGTAACTGCAATTGCAATGAATAGATTCATTTCATAGGTATTGGATCGTAAAATTGTTGTTATGGAAAACACTAGCTGGAAGAGAATTGAGTCTGTTCAGAGAAAGGCATTGCAGATCATGTTCACTCAATTCAAAAGCCACCTGGCAACCCAACCTCCTCTTTTCCCATGTTTTGTTGTCAAATAATCAACCTAGATAATGAAAAAAAATCAAAGAATTACAAGACAATGCAAAGACGACCACTGCAAGATAACATTGGGAAATGCAACATAGAAACTGTGACCAGCACTCTTATGGATGTCTATCTTCTCATTCTTCAGGGGAAAAATTTTAAGGAAGACCTATTCCCAGTTTCCATCACCAAAATGTCCCTACTTTCAATAAGCAAGTCTAACCAAGAATTATTTGCTAGTTCAAGCACTTCCACCTTTGGCTATCAAACAAGGTGATATTGGCCAACCTCAAGACTGATTTCTTTGCCAAGATTATCAGTATGCCCGAAGACTTGAGGATTCTTGATAAGATCTAACAATTTTCCAACAGATATATTATACTAAACCTGAACGGCAAATGGATTTCACATTTTTCCTTTGACACTGTTATTCGCTATGAGTGGTATGGTTAAGCTTATTCGCTATGACACTATTATTATCTTTATACGAGCTAATATATTAGTTAGCATTAATATATTTTCATCAAACCTCCAATCACAATAGAAAGAGCAAGTAAACTGCAAGCATAGGAAAAGAAAATCCATACCAGAAACAACAAAGACAACTTCAGTAGCAGAAATCTCATAGAATGAACACCAGTCTTGTTAGCAGTGACATTAGCCAACTTGATCTTTCTGCAGCCTGTTGGCCTGTGCAGCAAAATCCCAGCCATTGGTCTCACTTGCAGCCACAGTACAACTGCAGTTGATACAGAGAACAATCACCTCCATCTTCAACTCCTCCAGGACATCTCCATCCCTCTGAAGTCCCAAAACCACAGGACCTCCTTCCCCCTCAAATCAAAACCACCTCGACCCAAGCCTTTCACTGATTCTTTCTTCATTTCAATCTCTCCACTTTCCTCATTGATCAAATCAATCTTTCTTGGAGCATCCTCAAATTTCACATTTTTTTCTTTGATTTTCAATTGGTGTTTTAAATTATGAGTAGGCTTCTCATAACTTTGATTCTGTAACATCAAACTCCAGCTCCACTTTTTCCCTATAAACAGCATCTTCCATCATTGTCACTGCTCCATCTTCTTCTTTCATGACAAAGACATGGATGGTGGTCATGATCAATCTGCCTCTTTCTCTTAATATGTTCATTCCCGATTATCTTCCGCTAAAACATCAACTGTTCTGTAAAAATAGCACTTGTAAAGCTTCAAAGGTTGGGTATTCTTCACTCTTCACTTAAACTTTTGATCATTATTTTAGCTACTACTTACTTGTATTGAAGCTGACAAATGATCTCCAAAAATATGAACATTGGTTTCTTTTATTCTTTTGATGATATCTGTTAAAAGAGACTTTCAATACCATAGGTTTTGGCAGAAGGAAGTTTTGTGACTTCAAATATCACACAAACAGATCACACAATTATTTTTTTTGACAAATCAATCCCAAAATTACAATTAATATAATCATTCAAGAACCACAACAAGAAATAATATACATGTCAAATTAACTTGCAAACAAATCAAACAATTATTTATTTATTTTTTGAAAAGACGAATCTAAGGATACAATTAAAATAACCGTACATGAAACACAACAACAAGTACTTAACCTAATTACAAATTATCAAACTATTAATCGTTTTTTTACGATCTGTCTCCATATTTCCTAACTTACTTAGAAAAAAGTTATCAAATACTTGATAGAAAATGAAAAACTAGCCTATGTTGTCGGCTGCTAGCGGTCTGACGATAATGGAAGCACCAGCGGCGCCAGAGAAACGATGGATGATGGACAATGGAGTTCAGTTGTATACTTGCTTCATTCTCTTCTTATACAAAAAAAGAAAATGGATAAAACAAACAAACAAGCAAACCACAGTTTGACGCATTCTGGTAGCCTGATGGCATTGGAGTGGGCCACCGGCGATGAAAACCACCAGCTAGGTCGGAGCTGATTTGAGGTAGAGCCGTAGAGCAGAAGAGAAAAGAGTTGCGACTGTGCGCGGGAGAGGGAAAGCAAATTGGAAATTTCGAGTTTTCTTTCTTTCTTTCTTTGTTTCTTTTTTTTTTTAATGTTTTCAATTTTTTATATTTGCAATCTAAGTGAGCATGAGCATTCTATTATCATACAACCCATTTGTAATCGGCTGCCACGTGGACATTTAAAACAAAAGCTGCTTTTCAAAGTTTCCAAATCTTGCTTTTAATATTATAGTTAAGAATTTATTTTGCTCTTCAACGTCAACTTTTTTCAAATTTTCTTTCTCGGAATCATGATATATATATATATATATCAACTTTGAGGAATGCAAATTGTTGCGTGTCGTCAGAACGGAAGTAGAACTGTCGAAAGCGCACGGACACAAAAGCACGCAACTTGCGGAATCACAGTGTGCAAATTCCTCACCCAAATGTCGAAGCGTGCGGGCAAGTTAATTTGCGCATGAATAGTACCGTGCGAATAATAAACCGAGAGCAAAATGGGTGAGACAAAAGGCACACTAGGCCAAGCGAGGCATATCGATAGCATGTTGGTTTCCTACCACAACTAATATAAGGGAGAAGTAAGCTGGAGAGAATACGACGGCAATTTAATACCCCAATATGACTTCCTTAGTATTATGATCCAATGGGCCCAAAATTTTAATAAATAGTGATAGACGAGATATTTATATATTTATGTAAATGTTTGTACATGAAAAAATCTTAACCATTAATAATGCTTTTATGTAATTAAATCATGATCCTTTATTTATAAATACATGTGTTTGTTTTAATGTAGATGAAAGCAGCCTTCATTTTTCCATTCCAATTAAGTGCAGCCCTATAGTTTCTTTCTTTCCTCCACTTTCCCTCGCTCTTTCTTTGCTCTAATTGTGCAATTCTCCATCTTTTACGCCAACGGGCACACAAAAAGTAATCTTGAGTTGTTAAGGCTTACTTTGCTCAATTTCTCAAGCTAATGAAAGTCCCACAAGTAGTCGGAAATCACTCAAATTTTCAGCACGTGACAAAATGCATATGTGCCTCAATATGCTTGCTCGTATCATCTAAAACTTTAGCAAAAATATATTCTTACCCTTAATTGTTACACCATTAAGTGCTATTACCAATATGTATATACAAACATTCCAAAGCAAAAATTTATAGTAACAATAGTAATTGCCTTTCCTTTTTCAAAAAACGAAAAAGGTTGTCATCACTCTAGTCTCAGCTCAGCAACACCAAAAGCTATACCCCAAGAACAAATCCTCAGTCCTTAATGAACATTTTTCTGAACTCATCATTTGATTTTGGCTTCTCATCTTCCCCTTCCTCTGTTTTTGGTTTCCTTGCACTAACACCAAGTGGTCTGACGTTTCTCGGCATCGC
This sequence comes from Azadirachta indica, assembly GCA_022749755.1. NCBI lineage: Eukaryota > Viridiplantae > Streptophyta > Magnoliopsida > Sapindales > Meliaceae > Azadirachta > Azadirachta indica. The sequence goes on along the minus strand of CM040444.1, from coordinate 3,300,425 downwards.
AAACGTGTTCTTCCCCTTGAGCTGAATGTTTTCACTGCGGTTATGAGCAGCAGAAGAGTTTGGTGCTGAAGCTGATTCTTCAGATGCAGATGTCCTGACATTTCCAGTCTGTTTGCGAGTTTGGGCTGCAGGAGAGCAAGAAAGATGAAATAATATCTTCCAATGTTTATGACATGATTTTGGTATTATTTTTCAGTTATGTTTTCATAACATATAAGAAACTAAAATTGAATAGTTTATTCCTAGATGTCCTCGAAACTCAAATCCCTCTCTAGTCAGCTAATATTTTTAGCTATCAAGAAATTTAGTTTTTTCTGCATCTTGTGTAATAGGTGTGCATGCACAGCAGATGCATATGTTTGCAGGTAAAAATGCTACACTGAAGGAGATGGAAGGTAAGACATGCACACACAAACAGACAATACAGATTGAGAGAGAGTAACAACAATTTAAAACACTATTTCACCAAGCATACCATTTTCCTCTTGGGCACCCTGCCCAGCAGATTCCTTCTTTTTTTGCTTCGGATTTGACCGTGCAATGCTTATTTTCTTCCCAAGAAACATCTGCTTGTTCTTGGCTATAGCTGCAGCAAGGTGTGCATCATCGATAAAATCCACATATGCCAGCCCCTTCACAAGTATATCAAAGGGTATTAACAGCAGTTATCTAGCAGCCTTTGGAATTTAGATTGATGGCTAAGATAAGTGGGCATACAGGTAAACCTTACATTCAAATCATAAGAAGAAGAATTAATATATGAAGAGTAATGCTTTGACATGGATATCCCAAAACTTATCCTGAAAAATGCTTCCCAAACATAGCAAGTGAGATGACATCCATCATTCGGTAATAGATTTTTACAGTTCTGAAAATCATTTACTACACATCTTAACTTTCACATGATGAATGCTGTGTCATTGAGGCACACTTTTTTAGGATGAGTTTCGGAATATGTAGCAATACTCAAAATATTGTGAGTTAGAAAGTTAGGAACTTGAATATGACATTCTGTTTTGAACTTGCTCTAGTCCCCTAACCATACCAAACATATCACCAATTATCAAAATGAAATATTATGCCCTGACTTGAAGCACAAAAGAGAAATAAAGAAGACAAATATTTGAATTGATGGATGGGGACAGACATACCCTTGATTTTCCGGTGAACTTGTCATGCAGAATTCGAATAGAGGAAACCCCACCAACATTACTGAAGAATTTACGCAGATCTTCATAAGTCGCCTGCAAAAGTTGTAACCATCAAAATTACATCCAGCACTTTCTTATCCAGGAGCAAACAAAAAGAAAGAAGACTCTTTCCATACATTTAGGATTTACGAAGTGGGGGAAAGTTTATCTACTAACCTTAAGATTAAGATTTGACAAAAATGCAGTGCACTCATCTGTGAATTCTTTGGCTCTTCCAGGGATGGATTCCTTGACCTGTGGTTCGTTTGGCTGCTCTTCAACCTTTTGTTTCATTTCTTTCACTTCCTTTTCTTCGGCTAAGTTCTGAATTTGTCCCTTTTCCTTTTCATGCACTTTCTGGGCTGTACTTTTCTTGCGCTTAGCATGAGATTGTTGTTCATCACTTTTGCTCGAACCTGGTTTTCTCTTTTCACGACCAGTTTTTTTCACAGAATGATCTTTCTGATCTACAGATTCAGGAAGAGATTTAGATTCCTGCTGCAACCTAAACAGCTGGAGCTCTTCTAGCCGAGGTGTAACCTGAGAAAGGAAGCAAACGAATTAAAGCTCAAAGAGACATGGTAACTATATAAGCAAGTATGGATTTACCAGAATGAAGATATTGCTAGTTAAGAACCATATCCAGAAGGGAGATGCTGTGTTCTAATGTATCAGGTAATGGAATTCCCCAATTATCACAAGTTCAAATCCTCATTCAAAGTTACTGAGGTAAATATTACAATTTTATTAAGGCATACACGTCTACAAGTGAGATTGCCCGAAAAGAGATGCTAAAGTTTCTTGGACATCCAATTGGAGAACAACAGTGCCCTATTAGCTCAATTAGAAGGCATAATAGTCATCAAGATAGATCTCTCAGTTTATTGAGAAAATGTTCAGCTTTAATTTAGATTTGTTCAATCATGAGTGTCTCCAAAGTTATGTTCATACAGTAAAGATCATTTATTTTTTTTTTTTCAAAAGAAAATAAGTTTGTCAATTTTAAATATCGAGATTTTCTGTTCATATAGTGCAGAACATTCAACTGAAAATTTGTTGAGATTGCAGAAACTGCAATAGATACAGGGGTGGATAACTGGCGCTATTTTTATTTTTCAATATTCCAAACCACTGGTCGTAATTTATTTTAATTTTATTTCTTTCAGTAAGCTATTATACTAATCATTAGTCCAATGAGTAACATAAATTCTCATTTGAAGTCCCTTGGGCCTCAGTGACAAACATGCTTGCAATGTAAAAGCTCTAGAAATTTAGCATCTCTCCTGTTTGGTACAGTTACTTTTTAAACAAAATTATTTCATCATCTGAAAATGAAATTTCTATTTCCACACTTCAAACTCAAACAAATAATACGCATGAAATTGTCATCTAATCACAAAAAAGAGACAGCAAGAGTTTGTACCTTCTGTACACAGTAATCAAAATCTTCAAGCGTACCATATTCCCGCTCAAAACGCAACCAAGAGTGGCAAATGTCCTGAATCATTCTGTTTTTTAGGAAAGGAAGGAATCAAGTAATCCAAAATGCACTACATAGCAATTGAACAAAACATCCACTTGAATCACAGACCTGAGAAAAAATTAACAGATAACCCAATCCTAAGATAATATCTCATTTTATAAATCAAGATTCAAGATTTCAGATAACCAAATCCTGAAATTATATTTCATCATTACAAAGTAAGATGCAAGATTTCAGTGTCTATAGATGATGCATTTAGAGTTTCATTCTTACCAAATAACCACACTTTCAGTTTGCTTTTAACTGCTCTAAGCTTGGGCTTTATTTTCAGTTTCAAATTAGACCAATAAAAAACATAGGAAGGAAAACCAATAGAAAAGCTCTCTTCTTAGGTAAGAAATATCACTCAACTGCAAACTAATAAATACTGTGGTTTGATAAATCCTGAACTGTAACATTAAGCAATTAGTAGTAATTAAAGTTCATGCAAAAGAAATATACCTCTGAACCTGTCCCATTGAACCTTTTACTGTGGCATCTCTTATAGATGGATCTAGCTTCATTAATATTACCCAATTCAATTTCCATTGCTATGTAACCTTGCCAGGCTTCTGACATTGGACCGCTGCATAAGAAAAGAGCAAGTTACACCCAAACAGTACAAAGATCAAAAACAAATAATTAATAGAACAGAAGTTATTTTAAAATAAGAAATTTTGCTAAGCTTTGCATATGAGAAAAAGAAAATTAGTAAACCAGATCTTAAGCAGGCTCTCCCAAACACCTCGAGCAGAAGTTAAATCTTTTCCCAATTTTAGTTCTAGATGGGCCCAATAAGCATACAAATGCAGCAAACCATTGGCGTTTGCCATCTGTTGTGATAAGTAAGCTGATGCACTCTGAAAGTAAGAAAATAGAACATTAGAATCCAAGTCCATTTACCACCTCCAAATGTCAGAAAGCCCACAAATTTCATTTGTAGCATCAAGATATGCAGGTTTATCAATAAGATTAGGCCTTTAACAGATGAACATTATATGAAGACTAAAATCCACAAATCCTCCTGTACTGTAACTTACTACTTGACACCAAACTTCACCAAGAATTGCTGGACACAAAAATATCAGACACAGAGATAGCAGCTCAAAACCATTTAATGGTAACTCACTATCCAATGATATGAATGTCCGATACCATTTTACAACTGACACTTAAAAAGAGGCATTTTTCATATTTGTTTGCCAAGAATTCAACAAAGAAGGTAGAAATCTTGAATTAGTGCACTCAAAACGTGGCTTTGCTGAGACAAACCATTCTTCTGAAGCCTTGAGACTTAGGAAGAAAATACAACTCAATGAAGATGCAAAAAAGCTCAACAGACCAACTGTTAGTGCGTGGACAAAATGCTCCAAACTAGTATGGTAACTGCCTAATTAGCGTAAAGCACATGCTACATTCACATGAAGTTATCATGATGGTAGTAATTATTTCATTTTAAATAAACTCATCAAAAGACTCTTCATTGAAATCTGAGGAATGATGCTATGTATGTATTTTAAAAGCTTCAATGTTTTATATTTAGTGGTAAAAAAGTTATTGAATGGTAAGCAATGCATCTAACCTGAAAAGTGTCCCTTATCAATGAAAAATCCAAGACGCCCTCAACTTCACCAGATAATGAAATTCTTCGCCTCAAACCATCTACTCGGGTAAGGAATAACTCCAGGTACTGAAACAAAAAGAGTCCAGTTAACAAAAATACATAATGCATTACAAGTACATATAATATCCAGTCATACATGACAAGACATGCAAAGCAGATAGAAATAAATATCTATACCTCCTCAAGGGTTGAAAAAGTGCAACGCAGGGACTTTTCAAAGACCTGAAATTAGTATTGAAATATAATGAGAAAACGGGTGGAATCTTGAGCAATAGAAAGATGTGCATAATGAAAAAAAGTATGGGACATTTAATCAACTCAGGTAATTAAGATTCAGTGAAAGAAACCAAAGAAAAAGTAAGAGCACTGCAAAACACCTTTAAAACCATGCTAAGAACCATGTCATAGTGGGGGCACCAGTATCACAATTTTAAGTCAACTAAAACCACCTATTATCTAGAAAAAAGGTTATAAGTAAACGACCATGGCGTTGTCGATGTTTGACAAATGAACATCCTCTACTATCTGATTCATGTCCATGTTTGTGCAGATGTGTAGACTCTAAAAAATAAATTACTCCTCAAGGAACATATTAATGCAATTCCAGTAGACAATTAGGGAATTCTTCGCCCCATTTGCTCCAAAAATAAAGCTCTTACCAACAAAATCCCCATCTGTACAACTTGTTTAGACCAAAGATACAATCACATAATAGTAATTTCAAAACAGCATAGCAAATGAATAAGTTTGTTCATAGGTTGTATGAAGTTGCATTTACTATAAGAAAAGTAGAAATGGGCGAAAATAAGAGCTGCAAGACACAGAAATGCACCAGAAAACTATTCACTGCATGATAAGGAGACCTGTTCCTAAATTAATTTGAAGAAAAAAGAAAAACCCCAATACCCCAGTGGAATCATACATACACAGCGAAAACATGCTTGTTTAATGTCAAACAAAAAAATGAATACAAGGCACTATCATTCTTTTTTACATTATTTCCTCAGTGCAATAAAATTCAACATTCTCTCATCCTTTTTACTCTCTCGCTCACACTTGCTTTGCAAACATTCTAGATAAAAGATCCCCAAACTCACTTTACAATTTGGTGCTTGTGTCTCTAAGGCAGCAACAACTAATTTATATTAAGAAATTCAGAAACCACAATCCTATCAAATAACAATACAACTACAACTACAAATACCACAGTAAAAGTGATACTTAAAATTACTGGGCAATGATTAATAAGAATCCTATCATGTAACTTATTTCGCTTCCCTAAGCTCTTCAGCTGTTTCTAACTGGAGATAACTGATTCCGTTAACCAGGCAATTCACAGATAAAGGTTGCCCAAGAAGCTCATTATTGCATTAACTTCAAAATTCATTCAGGGAAAGGTACAAGCCCAGGCTTAAGGGTAGCAACAAAAACCTACCGTGGATATTTCCTTCTCAGAAGCGCGTCCACGTTCCAAAGAAAGCAAAGATCGCACCCAAAGTTCTCCAACCCAGGGACAGTTCTTTGTAGCCCTGGAATAAACATCCCTCACAACATTGCCTACCTGAAAGGGAAGGTAAAATTAACATACAAATAACTACACCACAAAGAAGTGAATAGAAAACAAGAGGAGAAACCTTTAAGGTTTTGTCCAGATAACGAGTATAATCAAGCCAGAGATCACTTGATACAGGAAAGTCAGTAATTGCACGCTCATAGAGAAGTTGAACTCGAGCAGGATCTCCAGAAGATTGTTCAAACTTCAAGTAGATCTGCAAAGATTGCAGATAAATACAATGGTAAGATACTTGGAAGTACACCAAAGAAAACAAAGGAAGAACACAGAGCATGTTCCTTCCCAGCCAAAAATACAATAGCAGATATTAATTTTAGTTAGACATAAACAAAATACTCGTATATCATGACAAAAAAGCATAAGAAACTTTCAAATTAACAAAATTTCTGCAGCTAAATTTTGTTTATTATGAGATTCTATGAAATGATAAAGATAAGTTGTTACCATGTATTGCTGAAATTTCTCAGAGTCTGATATATCCTGCCTACAAATCTGTTCTTCAAGATGAGCTCGAGCATTATACATCTCCAGAGCCTTTCGGTATGCTGAGGCAACATTTGAAGAAATCCCATCTAGATCACTTGATTCAACATCAAAAGCAGCCCCCTGTTCCACCTCCCAAGACTTGTAGGCAAGAAGAGTTGACCTTAAGCTGGCAAGGGGAACAGACAACTGACGGCGAAATATATTTCGGATGCGCTGGGTTTGTTTTTCTTTCTCCTGCCAAATGGGTAGTAAGGCTCTTCAGTAAATTTCAAAATCAACACTTTTCTTGACACCATGACACTGCATCCGAAATGGAATGACAAAAACAAAGAACTAAATGTAATGATAGAGGAAAAAGAAGAGATCAAGAGAATATTATAATTAGCTGGGCAAGCAATTTAAGCATGGTTTAGGTAAAATTATGGCTGAACTCAACAGTAATAAATACAAATCATACTATGATGGAAGAAGAATTCCGTTAAATAATCAAGAAAAAAAACCTATAGTTACATTAATTAAAGTAGAATGAGTTATATTGGATCTGCCCTGCCTGTATGAAATGGCATGTTAGAGTTTAAATATTATCACCAACTTCATACACTGTGACCCAACTCATGTCATCACTATTCATATCTTTTAACTTCAGCAATGAGATTATCATGCTTTACTGTATTTATTGTGTTTTGTTTCATGTAAGCAAAGTTTGTGTGTTCAAAACAGTAAAAGTAGCACATGCAGAAAAGACAAGCGAAGGACTTTTTTTCCAAAAAGAAAAAGGAAAAGAAACTCAAATAAGGACATAAACTTATGGCATTTAAACAGGTTAACAAAAAAATTTCCCCTCCTCTCTTGAACACTACTCTTGTACCAATGATGGACCCTTTTCTTTAGATGCTAATAAACTTATTTAAACCAAAAACAAAATGAAAAAGATCTTACCTCAGTATTAGCCTCATCCATGGCGTGGAAAATAGTTTGCTCAAACCCTCTGTATGCTTCCCATATTTTACTGCCTTCGGAAACATGCAAACCAGCAGCAGTAATAGCACGCTCAAATAAGGTTCTTGCCTTTAAAATGCCATTCGGTAAACATTTGTGTACAGACGGATCATATTCTTGTACAAATTTCAAATAATCACACCAAAGAGAGACAGACTGCAGGACAAAAAAGTTTAATCAATTGTCTTCAATTTCAATGATTAAGATCTCTAGAGAATGAATTTGATTCTTTGATTCCACCTTTGTTAAATTCCCACTGGCATCAGCAAAACTTTGTTTATCAGAAAAGGAGAATAAAGGATGATAACATAAAATGAACTTTGCAAATTAGTATTTATCAATTCAAATAATGAATTTATTTTCTCAAGTTAGAGAAGGTTATCAAATTGCAGGGTTTTTAATATAAATTCGGTGAAATGCTTGAAAAGGATTGAAAAGTTCCAAATTCCATGGCATACAGGCTACAACATAGTTAGCTGAAATATAAATGAGAACAATTCCACAGAGTCACCACATAGTTAGCTGTATGATTGGGATGATTCAGATATTCAGAGTTATGAATCTTGCAAGATCAATTTCTTCTTTCATCAGGAACTATTTGCACCTCTAGGCAATAAAATACAAATGCCATAATAAATGAAATTGAAATTCCATAATCATAACAAGAACAAACCAGATAATCAGAAACCCCTCTTTCATAAATCTTCTCAATCTTCGAAAAAGCTTCAGGTCTGCAGATTTAGAGAAAAGAATCAGCAAAAATAAAATCTTCGGCTGCCTAAAACAATCAAAAAGATCAAAGCATACATAAAGCTTTAGATCCCAACCATGTAAAACTAGAAAAAGTATCAAATATAAACAATTAGCCGAGCCCAACAGAAGCCATAGAAACACATTGTGTTTACTTTCCTTCCTCAATAAATCAGCAAAGTCTAATTCTGAAAACATGTGAGCAAAAGTTCAGTGAAAGAAAGAAGAAACATAAATTTCAATTCAACATTTCTTTCATCATTTAAACACAAAACACACACAAACCAATAGATTCCTGTGTCCCTCTTCCTTATCTTCTACGTGGGTTTTTGCTTTCCTTTCTTTTAGGAGAAAAAATAATTAGGTGGACATGTCTCCCAAGAAAACAAATATAAAGTAAAAGAGAAAAAAAAATGTATGAATATATATACCCAGCTGAAAGAGAAGCTTCATCTCGAACCCATTCTAACCACATAGCAGGAGTCAACGGGAAAATCTCATTCATAGCTTCTCTAGCTTGTCTCAGCTTCTCTATCTCACCCATTTTCCTCACAACTTTTATATACTGAAGAAAAGGAAAAACATTTTTATGACAATTAAGAACAAAAAGCTAATGGGTCTACATATAATCTGTCAATTTATCAATATCTATAAGTACTTGAACATGGGTGTCGTAATTGGAGGGTTCATTGCACAGCTGCAACTCTAGGGTTTGAAGCTCCAGGTTCTCTTTTGCTTCATCTTCAGAATCCGAATCCAAGTCCGAGTCAGGGGAATCACCTGAGTCTGAAGAGTTATCTTTTCCTGTTGCTTTAGGGATTTCAGCGACGTCCGACATAGCTATATCTTCTTCATCTTCCTCTGGAATTGTTCCTAGGCTTTGCCCTTCTGGTTCCATCTTTGAACTGTGTTGTGTTTTCTTCACTGACTTCTAGATTTCTGCAAGGCTTTTATTCGAAGGAAGCGAGATATGGAGTGAGAAAATTTCGTTTATACGCCTCAAGTTTAATTAAATTATAAAAAGAGTTTAAAATAAAAAAATTATTGTCTAACAAATCTATACAAAATTCCGTTACAATTAATTTCTTGTTAGAGAAAGAAAATAAGTTATTAGATTCATTCCAATTGATTGCCTAATTTACCTTTGCTTTAATTCTTTTCATTGATGGATCACTCAATACCCATAAATAGACATCCAAGAGCTTTGACGTGGTGGTTAGTCTTCATAATTTCTTCCATACATATGCATATATAGAAATGAAAATCACCCGATAAAAGAACTCGTAAAAGTTAAGATAGTGTTTTTGTTTTTGGTGTTCGAAATCTAAACAGTATTAAATTAAATATAAATCTAACTAAAATTTAAATCTGATTGATTTTTTTTATTTTAAACGTTTAAATATAAATATTAAATTGTTTATTTTTTATAAAAATAAAAAATCTGATATGTTAACATATACATACCAAAAAAAAATTTTTAAATTAATATATTAAATTGTTGGAATATATAAATGTTAAATAACAAATTAACGATATTATTGATAAATAAAATATTTAATTCATTCAAACATGTGACTATTCATATTTAAATTTAAATTTTTAATTTAATTATATTCATACATTTTCAACAAGCTTTTAGATTTAAATTAAAAGTAAATAATTCTTATATATTTGAATAAAATTATTCAAATACGAGTAAAGAAACAAAAAGGTCCTAAGAAGTCAAAGTTATCCATTCTCCAATATTTTAGTGTGTTCCCCTATTTCTTTTAAATGTTCTCTATTAATAATTAAATACTTAATGTTTGTACGTTTACTTCAACTTTCTCCCTTGATACTTTTATTTAAAAATTCTATAGTATATTCAATATTTAATGTTCTCTGCATTCATTTGGAATTGCACAACACTTGTCTTTATTGGCTCACATATAAATTACATTCAAATTTTAGTAATTTGTAATTTGATAAATAGGAGTAATTCTTTGCATAGGCTCAGGCTTAGCATTTGAGATTTTACTGTTGACGTTTTGAATTTGCACTAGTTGTTTATATATGTTTCCTTGCCTTTGTTATTTTCTCTTGTTGTCGTCGTATTATTACTCATCTCCTTTGGAATCTAGATTACTATAAACTAAGTTTAGCTTACAAGATAAGTACGAGCTACAGCCTGCAGCTATGTGTCTTTTAACTGAAATAATTGTTGACAACACACCCCACTTTCTGCTTGTTAAAGCTAAAATGATAATTAATTATACTGAATCAAAGGTTCTTAAATCAAATAAAAAAAAAATCCTTAAACAATTTCTTATACGGGAAACATTATTCAAGAATCCTGTAGTGATCTTATCAAAGTTTTTTGTGCCATTTTCCAAAACTTCTATCCATAGTGTATAAGACGATGAGATCTGAAAGTTTATTTAATAAAAGTAGTATATTCATATAATAACATATGAACAGTAAGAACTAGCCTTCTTATAGAATAGATGTTCGGGAATTTTGAGTAAAGACTTAATATTGTTGTTAGTTAGTTTATTTAAATTCCTAATTTCAATAAAATAACAAAACAAAAATAATATTTTTATAATTTATAATTTTGTCCCCGTCAATATCAATATGACAAATATCTACAATATATTAATTAAAAATTAAAATAATGAATTTAAAAAAACTTTAGAGACAAAAAAAAATACAAAACAAATAAATAAGTAAATAACCAAACAAAAGGGAAGTCTTATCAAATAAGGAAGACTAATTCGACTTTTATTAGACTTCCTAATTTACCTAAACTTTTTTTTTTGTAACTACCACATCAATCACTGTGTATATATTGATAGCCAGAATTTATTATTTGTACGCGTTCTTGAGTTTGGAGAAATTAATTGAAGAAGAAGAGAAGAAGAAGATGCCGCTAAGGGGATGCAAATCGGTTATGATTGTAAGTGTGATATGCGGAATGATAGTAGTTGCAATTGATTTAATATTGTTAATAGTCGTACGAGAACCCAAATTAAAAGATTTAAATTTAGATCGAAAAGTGATCATAGCTTTGAGCCTTTTCTGGATGTATATATGTCTAACGCTTGTCTTCTTGCAAAGTATAAATTATATTTGGAGGTATATTGATGAGAGCAAGACTATCTTATCTGATATTTAGTTTGAAATTTAGTTGGCAATTTTGAATAAAACTTCAACAAAGTCATTCTTTTTTTAGCATTTACATTAACTTTTGGTAATTTTTTTAACTATCACAATGATGCGTTGTTTCTTATATTGTATATTGTTAATTATTCCCTTTTGATAATTTTACCTAGACTAGCACATCAATTTTGGTGTAAGCGCGTGTTCTTGAGTTTGCGGAAATTAATTGAAGAAGAAGAAAAGAAAGAAGATGCCGATAAGAAAATCCAAACCGGGTATGCTTCCAAGTGTGATATGCGCAATTCATATTAGTTGCTAGTTGCAATTGATTTAATATTGTTAATATGATTAGGAAAACCCAAATTGGAAGATTAAAGTTTAAATCCAGAGGTGATCATAGGTTTGAGTACATCTAACATCTGTCTTTCTTACACTCCGACTTCCTTTCTTTGAGCCTGCTCCTGCTCTATTTGTGCCCGAGCCTTATCTATTTGTGCCCGGATTCCGGGAAGAGCTTCTGCAATGGTGCCGTACATATTGGATTCGGAAAAATTCTCGGAATTGCTGGTTATCGTATCCTCAACCTCTTCAACAGTATTCGCCAAAGCAATCTATACATACAAAACAAATTTGCTTAGATCAATTAATATTATTTTTATATAATAGAATATAAAATTAAGGTATAAAGTGCACCTAGCGACAAAATAGACATCCAAGAGCTTTGATGTCGTGGTTAGTCTTCATATTTTCTCCATACACATGCGTATACAGAAATTGAAAACCACCCAATAAAGAAACTCATAACAGTTAAGGTAGTGTTTTTGTTCTTGGTGTTGGAAGTTTAAACATTATTAAATTAAATCTGAATTTAATTAAAATTTAAATTTAATTAATTTTTTTTTTACTTTAAACGTTTAAATATAAATATTAAGTTATTTATTTTTATAAAAATAAAAAATCTTATATGTTAACATATACATACTCAAAAAAATTTAAAATTAATATATTAACTTGTTGCGATATATAAATGTTAAATAATAAATTAACGGTATTATTAATAAATAAAATATTTAATTTATTCAAACATGTCATTATTTAGATTTAAATTAAAATTTTTAATTTAATTATATTCATATATTTTTTATAATCTTTTAGATTTAAATTAAAAGTAAACAACTTTTGTACATTTAAATAAAATTATTTAGATCTAAGTAAAGAAACAAAAAGGTTCTAAGAAGTCAAGGTTATCCATTTTCCAATATTTTAGTGCATTCCCCTAATTTCTTTTAAATGTTCTTTATTAATTAAATACTTAATGTTTGTACGTTTACTTCAACTTTTCCCCTTGATACTTTTATTTAAAAATTCTATGGTAAAATTATCCCAGTAGATCCTCAATGGGTTGAAAATGAATCTACCATTGCAAGCTGCTTTCAAACAAAACTCCTTGGCCAAATAACTTGTGACGTGATACAAACTTTGCCTTTATCGTTGAAGTAGCATCTAAAATCTATTTTGCATTTTTCTAAAAATAACCCCTTTCACTTAATAAGAAAATACATACCTTGAAACAGATCTTATCTCTTAACTTTTACTTTGGTCAATTGAAGTGTTAAATTATTATTATTTGTATACCTAAATTTTTATAAAAATAATAAAATAAAATATACTAAAAAAATAAAACGTTAGAATTAAAAGTTTCTTTATTTTATTTATTATTTCAATAAACAATTTTAAAAAATATATATTATTATCAAGAAAATTCAAATAATGAGTTGAATCAAACCTATATGATAAAATATTTTTAACCTTTTCTTTAATAAAAATTAGCTCAATATTTATTATTCTATTAGTAATATTTTAAATGCAATTATATATGTAAATATATTAATGGATAATAAATGCAATTCTTACCCAACAAGGAAAGTAAATTGTAACAGAATTCTTTTTCTAATTTGATGACCTAATTAATTTACTTGTACTTCTAATTCCTTAATTGATTTCATTGATCGCAATACATATCTATAGAGGGAGAGAACTGTAGAAGACAATTGAATCTAATTTGGAAATAATTTTGTTGCAGAGAAGAGAAGGAATCGAAGATGACTATTAGTGTTGAAAATCTGAAGATGATGAAGAAGAAGACGACAATGAAAAAGTTTCTTGATAGTTCGATTACACTTTGGACATGTGCGACGTTAACTCATCTTTGTGCCTTATTCATCTTAGAAAAGAGTGCAGATAATAATATAGCCGCGGTGACAGCTTCAGGTTTAATGTTTTCCCTCGTCTTCATAATTCTCTTATACTTGTGTCTATTTATTTCTCTTGCGGAGATTGTTGATGATGACGAAGAATCTGAAGAAACTGCGCCTTTGTTATCCAACGCAGTTTAATTGGTTTATATGCAGCAAGTTAGTGGATTCAACGATCAAAAGATCAATATGTACGAGTTTTGATTTTATTATCATTAGTTATATAATTTAATGCATGTCTGTTCAACTTTTAATTAATTTATTTTATTGTTAATCAATAGAAGTAGAAATTCGGAATATTAATTGTACACGTAACACAAAATCAATTTAATTACGAATTGTAATCCCTCTATAAATATAGCTTGAGGCTTTTCTAGGGTAAGTTTGTTGGTCAACGAATGGGAGGTTAAATGCTTCTGGATCGGTTTGGGTCGGTAATGGTTTTCTCCATTAACTGAAAGGCTGAATGATATCTAATGGAGATGAATCTGCCCAACTTCTCTATTTCTCCTGATACACAGCGTTCCTTATTAAACTCGGGTACCGTGTGCGACCGACTCCATGATTTTCTTTTCGGTTTTCTTAGAAGTTAAATTTTTATATTGGAGTGCTCAACTGATAAAACTAGTTTCTCAAATTCTCAGAGAATTAAATGATTAGCTGATTTTTTAAATTAAAATTAAATTGTATATTTATCAATCTATATATACTCTATAAAAAACTCTGATTACCATATGAATGGTTAATACATTAGTCAAATATATTCATTTTCGTTTCTTTCCAATAAGAACAAAAAGAAATCTATTAGTCCTCAAGGTAATTTCAATTTGTTTTCACACTATTACAAGTGCAATAACCATTTATTAGTTTTTTGGAAAAAAATATATATACATGTACTTAATTAGAAAATATATAAGATGAAAAAAAATACAATGTTTATAATTTATTGTTTATAATATTACACATAATTCGTGGGTTTAAGAGTTTTATAAAACGTTTTTGGTGGAAAAAAATGTGAATGAAAGATCATAATAAAATAAATTGGGTCTATAAATCTAAGAAATAGTTAAAATTCTTGATCTCTCTTAATATCTCTCTCAATTCGAAAATCCACAATTTGAATTGATGTTTGTTCATTGATTACTCCTAAATTGCATTAATTTATCCTAAAGATTTCATTTTAATTGAAATTTAGTTATTCACTATGTACGAGGATCCTCACTCAGCATCCATGGCTGAATGGTTAAAGCGTCCAATTGGCGAATTCGTAGGTTAATAAGTCTATTGGAACTGTCTCTGTATCAATGAAATTTCATCGTCTATACATAATGGATTGGTGTAGTATATTCATATCATAACATATAAATAGTAAGAACTAGCATTCTTGTAGGGTAGATGTTCAGGAATTTTAACTAAAGACTTAATATTGTTAGTTAGTTTATTTAAATTCCTAATTTCAGTAAAATAACAAAACAAAATATAATTTTTTTATAATTTATAATTTTGTTCCCTTCAATATCAATATGGCAAATATCTACAATATATTAATTAAAAATTAAAATATTGAATTTAAAAAAATTTCAGAGAAAAAAAAAAAAGTAAATAAGCAAACAAAAGGCAAGTCTTCTCAAATAAGGAAGACTAATTAGACTCTTATTAGACTTTCTAATTTACCTAAACTTCTTTTTTCGTGACAACCACATCAATCACTGTGTATATATTGATAGCCAGAATTTATTTTTTGTACGCGTTCTTGAGTTTGGGGAAATTAATTGAAGAAGAAGATGCCGCTAAGGGGATGCAAATCGGTTATGATTGTAAGTGTGATATGCGCAATGATAGTAGTTGCAATTGATTGAATATTGTTAATAGCCGTAGGAGAACTCAAATTAAAAGATTTAAATTTAGATGGAAAAGTGATCACAGATTTGAGCTTTGTCTGGATGTTTATATGTCTAACGTTTGTCTTCTTTCAAAATATGACTCCTAATATTTAGTTTGAAATCTAGTTGACAATTTTGAATAAAGCTTCAAAAAAGTCATTTTTTTTTAATCATTTACATTAAATTTTGATAATTTTTTAACTATCACAATGATGCGTTGTTAATTTCTTATATTGCATATTGTTAATTATTTCTTTTTGATAATTTTGACAATTCCTAAGTTTCGGGGTTTGGTAATTTTTTATTTGTAATAATTAATTTGTTCGACTTTTAAAAGTTTTTTATGATTTTATTATGATAAATGTCAGTATTACCTTTAGTTGAGAAGAACCCAAATTAAAAGATTCAAATTTAGATCCAAATGTGATCATAGATTTGGGCATATTGTGTATATGTCTAACGATTATCTTTTATCAAAGTATTGGTTCTGTTATTATTTATATTGAGGAGAGCAGTTAATTTTATCTAAATGAGAGGTAATTTTATCTCAGATTTAGTTCATTCTTTTTTTTATATTTGCGTTAAATTTTGATAATTTTTTAGCACATAACCATAGAATTCCTTTTCTAATTTGATTACCTAATTAATTTAGTAAAAAAGGTAGCTTATAAAGACTCAAGAAATATTATTTTTAAAACTTTAAAGACCAAAAAAACAAATTTAAATATACTTAGAATGAAACAAATAAAGGCAAGTCTTCTACATAGTCTTCTCTGATGTGGAAGGTAGCTTATAAAGACTCAAGAAATATTATTTTTAAAAACTTTAAAGACAAAAAAACAAATTTAAATATACTTAGAAGGAAACAAATAAAGGCAAGTCTTCTCCAATGTGGAATACTAATTAGATTCTTATTACCTAGACTAGCACATCAATCATTGTATAAGCGCGTGTTCCCAGCAAGTTCACCAGAAGACCAGCAAGCACAACACCAAAGAAATTGGCCGATACAGCAGGCCAGAATGGCATGTCCAGAATGGAAGCAATGATGGCTCCTGTCCATGCTCCTGTTCCAGGGAATGGAACAGCCACAAAAAGCATAAGGCCAAGCCATTGGAACTCTTCCACTGGCCAGCCTTCTCTTGGGCCTTCTCAAATAGCATATCAAGGAACTGAGATGCAGACGGAATTTTCCCAGCTAGGAATGAAGCAAATCTCTTCAAATAAAGTATAATGAATGGCAGGCACCATGTTTATTATTGTAATGATTAATCTGGTTAATTATTGGAGTATGCTTAAATATTGGAGGGCTGATAAACTTAATTTTGTGGTTTGTACAAGTTTCTTTATCGGTATGGTCTTTATTTTTATGCCTATTAGTTTTGTTATGGCAGTAAGTTGTTTGAATTTTTCTGACAATAAATAATTGTCTTATATACATTTTTTGGTTAATATTAAACAATATATATAGGACATAATTTTGTTTGGTTAGATTGAAAATTTTAATACACTAATTTGTTTTGGTTGGATTGAAAATTTTAATTTTCTTAATTAAAATGAATTCAAGTTGGAGTTTCAGAAATGAAGATTCTGTATATGTTCTTAGGCCACAGATTACGATGTAACACAGAAAGAAGTACTAATTGTATATAAAAAAGCTTAAGCCAATATTATCATATGTTTTTCTTTGCAAGTCCATTTGCTTTTTATTTAAAAATCCAGGTTCAGGCTTGGCGCAAGACAAACTTTAAAAATAAAAGTCTTAGCCTAATTCATAAATTATTTTGGACCAAGTTTAGTCGGATCGTATGTAGATGTGGGGTTAATCGTTTCCGGTAGTTGTTTTAATTGTTAAGTGTTCACAAGCAATATAGTTCTTGCCTTAAGTCTAGTAAATGTGGCCGTTGACATGAAATCCATAATAAATCCTAACTTGTAATGCAATAAAACATATATAAATGATTAAGTAAAATATAACAATAATTAATTAATTAATTTTCAAAATGACTGCTCATTCAATTGATTACTCAATTAATTAATTAATTTAATTGTAATTACCTACCTTAATAATCCCAAAATAATCTAAAAGTTCAAAAAAAAAATTAGTTGTGAATGCTAATTATAGTTAGAACATGGATTCATCAACTAGATAAATTTTCTTGGAACATAAATTCATCAACTAGATAAACTTTCTTGGATAGTATTGACGCCATAATTAAAGGTGTCATAATAGAAGGGTCAATTATAATATCTTTATACGTGCACACAATTGCATAAGTTAACAAAAAAATGAAACTACACTTAGAATATGTTAGTGCAAATAAAATAAATTTTATAATAAAAACTAATTAATTAATTAATTATACTTGTTTGAGTTTATTTATATTAATATAATTTAATTTCCGGTGAAAGATTAGCAAGGTGAGCATACCCAATTCTCTGCAATTACAATACAACAAATTAATAATTGTTTACCATAATTTTTAAATTAACTTAAATTAAATTAAAATTTTCATATGAAAACTATTTAAGGCAAAGATTTAAAATTTTTATTAAAAAATAATTAATTTAACTAACTAATTAATTAATTAGTTAGCCTTGTTTGAATTTATTTGTACAAACATAATCCAACGTTCGGCAAAAGATTACCATGGTAAGCATCCTACAATGTAATTACAATACAACAAATTAATAATTGTTTATCAAAACTTTTAATTTAAATTAAATTAAATTTTCATATACCAAAATTTTAAGAAAAAGATTAAATGTTTATATTAAAAAATAATTAACTTAGCTACTAACTAATTAATTAATTAGACTTGTTTGAATTTATTTATATCAATATAATCCAATTTTCAGCAAAAGCTTAGCAAGGTGAGCATACCCAATTTCCTACAATGCAATCACAATGCAAATTAATAATTATTTACCATAAGGAAATGTACGCAAATATTTAAGAAAAGGATTCAATGTTTTAATTAAGTGATTCATAACATATATAGCCCTTATATCATCATATATAATTAGTAATAATAATTTTATTTTATTTTTTAATAATATGTATTAAATATTTATTTTTACATGAGTTATTTATTAAAAATTGGACATAATATATTTATTAAATATATATTTTCAAATAAGTTATATATTCATAATTGAACATATTAATGTGTAAGTACAATATCTTAACAACACTTAAAGCAATCTAATAACATAAAATACTTCACCTCTATCTTTTGTATCAAACGTTTTTGAAATAATTCGTTTATTTTATAAAGCAAACTTGCATCACTTAAAGCAAGTAAAATATCATTTATATAAAGGATTAAGAAAATAATTTTACTTTCACTGAACTTATAATATATACATTTATTTATAATGTTCTTTGTAAAATTTTATTAAAATCTTACGTTATGAAACTTTAAATAAGTGAAACTTATTTTAATCCATATATAAATATTTAATAAAGCAAGTAATAATGTTTACTTGAAGCCTAGTGATTATGATCACTTAAAACTAAATAATCATGTCTAGTTAAATTGTTTTAGTTGTTTTACGTTCGTTTAAGGTAAATCCTTTTAATTGTTTCATATAAATGTTTTCCTCTAAATCTCTATTAAGAAAGATTAATTTTTCATTAATTTGATATAATTTCATATTGAAATATGCTATTAAAGCTTTGATGATCCAAAATGAATCCTTTTTTAAAATCGAAAGACAAACTATATGATAACTAATCTAATAAATTTCTTTTAGTTTTAGAAAACTCATTTGTGACTAAGAACCTTTACTCCTTCAAGCAATTAATATTACATACACAATTTCTCATTATTTGCATTATATCTATCATTGTAAGTTACAATTAACACTATATACATAATTTTTCATTATAATTATTATTTGTTTTTATGATATGTTTTTGATGAATTATTCGAAATTTTACAATGATATTGAAAATTAATTTTCAGTATTAATTTTTGATGGTACAAGTACTAGTTATAGTATTTATATTATCATTATTGTATGTTTATTGTCTTCTTCTAATACATATATATATATATATGTGTGTGTGTGTGTGTGTTTATGTTTGTGTGTGTACATTCCATCAAGAAATAGCTGTTGAAAGGTCATTTGTTATTAAAAAGAATTATTAGATTAATGATAATAAAGAAATGATTGTTATGAGTGTAATGAATTTGGTTGGTTCATATAGTTTATCTTATATTATAACAAGTATTTATTTATTTGTGATTTAATTTTATTATAATTAATATATATTTGAAACTTTGAAGAAATGTTTTAATTATAAATATTAATTAATTTTTAGAATCCTTTTCAAGATCAACTGTTCAGAAACATTTAAGAGAGTAAACAACAGTGTCGAATTTAGTTATATCTGTGATTATACTTCTAGTGAAAATACGTCTCATGTTTGTACTTAGCTTGACTTAGCCATGATTATTATTGCAATGATTGATCTGGTTGATTATTAGAGTATGCTTAATTTTGTAGTTTGTATGAATTCCTTTACTGGTATAATTTTTATTTCTATGCCTATTGGTTTTGCTACGGCAGTAAATTGTTTCAATTTTTCTGACAATAAATAATTATCTTATATACATTCTTTTGTTAATATTTAACAATATAAATAGAATACTAATTTGGTTTGGTTGGATTGAAAATTTTAATTTTTTTAGTTAAAATGAATTTAAGTTGGAGTTTTAGAAATAAAAATTCTATTGATGTTCTTAAGGCACAAATTACGGAACTAAGTAATACAGAGAGAAGTACTAGTTATATTTATAAGAGTTTAAGCCAATATTATCAAGTATAAAGAGTCTATAGAATGCTGATTTTTGGGATTAAATCTCTTATTCACTTTCTAAACTACAGTTATTTTCGAAAAAATTTAATTTATTTCAGTGATGTATATATATGAAGGCTAGTGATCATGTTCACTTAAAACTAAATAATCATATCTACTTAAATTATTTTAGTTGTTTTACGTCCATTTAAAGTAAACCCTTTTAATTGTTTTATATAAATTTTTTTCTTTAAATTTTTATTAAGTATTTTTCATTAATTTGATATAATTTTATATTAAAATAGGCTATTAATACTTTAATGATTCAAAATAAATCTTTTTTAAAAATAAGAGACAAATTATATGATAACCAATCTAATAAATTTTTTTAAATTTTAGAACACCTATTTGTAGCCAATAACCTTTACTTCAAGAAATTCAATAAGAATTCCAAACTTAATTATTAGTTTATGGTAAAAATTTTTTACTATTTTTTATTGATAATATAGACAAATAGAATGGAAGCTGACTATTAAGAGTTATCTTATTGAGTTCAAATAAAAAATCTAACAAAGTCTAAACTAACCTAACAAATTACAACTTCAAAAATTATTTCATTCATATATTGAAAAATTTTATTTACCATAGAACTATAAAAAAAAAATTTTCAAAAGTCATATCACTTATAACAAGCACCAAAAAAAAAAACAATGTTAAAAAAAAAACAACTAAAACATTACAAGTTCTAAAATTCAAGGTTTGTCAAAATTACCGAAAAAGAATAATTAATAATATACAACATAAGAATTTTATCTTTTTTCACTTATGTATTTATATAGATTGGTGCCCTATAAAAGGACATGAATCAGTCTTCTTTCAATCTATTATATTTTAAAGATCTTTCAACTGTTATCACTATAGATATGATTATTGGCATTATATCTATCACTGTAAGTTACAATTAATACTATATATATAATTTTCCATTATAATTATTGTTTGGTTTTATGATCTGCTTTTGATGAATTGTTCAAAATTTTACAATGATATTGACTCCAAAGGTCATTTTATCAGCCATGATTATTATTGCAATGATTGATCTAGTTGATTATTGGAGTATGCTTAAATATTGGAGAGCTAATAAACTTAATTTTGTAGTTTGTACGAGTTCCTTTACCGGTATAGTTTTTATTTCTATGCCTATTGGTTTTGTTATGGCAGTAAGTTGTTTCAATTTTTCTGACAATAAATAATTATCTTGTATACATTTTTTTGTTAATATTTAACAATATATATAGAACACTAATTTGGTTTGGTTGGATTGAAAATTAATTTTTTTAATTAAAATGAATTTAAGTTAGAGTTTCAGAAATAAAAATTCTGCTGATATTCTTATGCCACAGATTACGATACTAGGTAACATAGAAAGAAGTAATAGTCATATTTATAAGAGTTTAAGTCAATATTATCAAGTATAAAGAGTCTATAGATTGTTGAATTTTGGAATTAAATCTCCTATTCACTTTCTAAACTATAGTTATTTTTGAAAAAGTTTAGTTTACTTTAGTGATGTGTATATATATATATAATATAAAAATGACATTATTTTGTTGGGTTGGTTTTCTCATTACAGGATTTTAAAATTGATTGGAGATAAGAAGGACGTTGTTAGAGGTGTGATTTTGGATATATCTGTCTTTAATTTTTATACACACATATATATATATATATATATATGCACACACAAAGATAAGATAATTAATTTTAATTTTACAACTGTAATATACATGATATGAGTCGTGTACAGATGCTGGACAATCTAAAAAAGGCTCTTGACCAAAAGATTAAGGTTAAAATTTATCCATTGTAGCTTAATTATATATATGTGTGTCTTTGATTTGCATATACACATATATATGCACACACAAAGATAAGATAATTAATTTTAATTTTACAATTGTGAATATATGTGATATGAGTCGTGTACAGATGGTGGACGATCTAAAAAAGGCTCTTGACCAAAATATTAAAGTTAAAATTTATCCAACGTAGCTTAATTATATATATATATATCTGTTTTTTATTTCTATATATACATATATATGCACACACAAATATAAGATAATTAATTTTAATTTTACAACTGTGAGTATACTTGGTATAAGTTGTGTACAAATGGTGGATGATCTAAAAAATGCTCTTAATAAAAAGATTAAGGTTAGAATTTATCCAACATAACTTAATTATATATATGTCTGTCTTTGATTTACATACACATATACATACACACACAAAAATAAAATAATTAATTTTAATTTTACAATTGTGAAGATACTTGATATAAGTCATGTACAGATGGTGAACGATTTAGAAAAGGCTTTTGACGAAAAAATTAATTTATCCAATGTAGCTTAATTCTTGGTTATATTATATAAAAATAATATTAATTAAACTAGGCAAATTTTTTATATGTATAAATTGTTTTGGCGAATGCTGTTGAAGGGGTTGAGGAAACTATAATCATCAATACTGAGAATTTTGTCAAATCTAATATCTACAACTTTATTGCAGAAACTATTTCAAAAATTCAGACTCAAATAGAGTCAGTCACATTTTAAGAAAGAAATTAAAACTCTAACTCTACTTTTATATTTGTTTTTGCCATTACTCAATACTGTTTTATTTCAAGTAAAACTTTATTAACTATTAAGTCTTCAAATTTGCAATACATTTTAATGAATAAATGAATTTACTTTTCATTCATTGCTTTACATTTCATATAAATTTATATATAGAAATGAATGATTGATTAAAAAGGAGGATGTTATTTGTGTTTGGTAGTTAAAAAAGAGAAAAAGAAAAGCAAATAATTATAGAAGTTTTGTTTGATTACCTATATAACTTTTAAATTGAAAAGATGTGTACTAAGATTTATCTTGTTGAGTTTAAAGGAAAAACCCAACAAATGTTATAAACTAACAAACAATGTATAATTTTAAAAATTACTTTATTCATACATTGAAAAGAAATTTCATTTACCATAATAAAATTATAAAAACTCTCAAAATAAACTCATATTGGAGTTTCAATAATGAAGATACTGCTATACATTCCTATGCTACAGATTGTAGTGCTAGATAATATAGAATGAAATGTTGGTCATATTTAAAAGTAGGGGTGGATAGTAAGACTATACCAGACCAGAATCGACGGGTTCGATTCGATATTTTATATAATTCAACTCAAAAGAGGTTGAGAATGCAGAAGAGGTTAAGGATACGATAACCACCAGTTCTGAGAATTTTTCCAAATCCAATATGTCTGACACCATTGCAGAAGCTCTTCTTAGAATCCAGGTACAAATAGAGCAGGCTCAAAAAAAGAAAGTCGGAGTGTAAGAAAGACAGATGTTAGACTTATGCACGTACTCAAACCTATGATCACCTCTGGATTTAAACTTTAATCTTCCTATGATCACCTCTAGATTTAAACTTTAATCTTCTAATTTAGGTTTTCCTACGCCTATTAACAATATTAAATCAATTGCAACTAATATGAATTGCGCATATCACACTTGGAAGCATACCCAATTTGTATTTCCTTATTGGCATCTTCTTCTTCAATTAATTTCCGCAAACTCAATTTCCTTATCGGCTTCTTCTTCTTTTCTTCTTCTTCAATTAATTTCCGCAAACTCAAGAACATGCGTGTACACAAGTTTAGGTAAATTAAGAAGTCTAATAAGAATCTAATTAGTCTTCCACATTGAAGAAGACTTGTCTTTATTTGTTTCGTTCTAAGTTTATTTACTTATTTATTTCTTTTTTGTGGTCTTTAAAGTTTTTAAAAATAATATTTCTTTTAAGTTGAATATTAATCTATAAGCTACCTTTTTTACTCGTCTGCACAGTAAATTAATTATGTAATCAAATTAGAAAAACAATTCTATTGTTATTTATTTTCTTGGGTATGTATATGTTAACATATGAGATTTTTTATTTTTATAAAAACAAATAATTTAATATTTATATTTAGAGGTTTAAAGTGAAAAAAAAAAACTATCAATCAGATTTAAATTTTAATTAAATTCATATTAAGTTTAATAATGTTTAGACTTTGAACACCAAAAACAAAAACGCTACCCTAACTAACAACAAAATATTATTCTGGGGTTAATACCCAATATATCATCATATGTCCACGCAAAAACATCCATTTATTTCTTTAAGAACTTCCCCGACTTCCTCTTCTCCTTTTTCGGTAACTGAAATCTAATCTTAGTCACCTTCTGTGGGTTCCCCTGATCCAAAACTACTTCCTCCATTTGTTCGATAGACTCCGCTAAAGATCTACCGCTCTTCTGACCAAGTTTTGATTTTAGCTGCCGCAGCATTCTCTCGTGCTCTCTACCCTCATTGCATTCATTTATACCTTTTTACATTTTGGGTGGTAATGTAGTACATTCGCCTCAATGAGACTGCAAAGCAGTTTCTCACTTGCTTCTGCTCTCCTTGAACGACACCAATTCCCTCTTCCGCTTTGAATTTGAGATTTAGGTAATTGTTGCTTTCTACCACTTTAGTTAATCTTAGGAATAATTTTTTTAAAATTATGGAATACGACATTTTCAAATCGACCACTTCAAAAGTTACCATGGTGGTCTTCTGATAAGGTGGACTTCCCATGATTACTAGTAATTGAACTACCTCAATGGGAAAGGTGTAGAATTTTGCAAATCCATATAAGGCGGTATCGACCGGTGCCAACCTTAGATCTTCGATGTTTAATGAATACAAGGTATCTTTGAAAATGATGTCAGTTGAGCTTCCGATGTCTATTAAAATTTTGCTAATTTCGGTTAGTCTTACTCCCAATATGACTATCAGGGCATCATCGTGGGTAGGTCACATCCACCTCGTCTTCATCTATGAATATGGTCGATATTG
The DNA here is from genome assembly GCA_022749755.1 of Azadirachta indica. Taxonomy (NCBI): domain Eukaryota; kingdom Viridiplantae; phylum Streptophyta; class Magnoliopsida; order Sapindales; family Meliaceae; genus Azadirachta; species Azadirachta indica. The sequence goes on along the minus strand of CM040444.1, from coordinate 3,275,255 downwards.
TAACTATCCGAGGCTTCCTTTTTGAGCACACATTCATAATGTAGGCGCTAACAGCTGTATTCAATAGGGAATACTTCAATTTCCTATTAAGGTCAGTCCTTCTTAGATAACCAAACTTCTCCACCCCAGATCTTTATTTAGATTTCCCTAATCAGTCCTGCTTAGTCCCTCTTGCAAATGATTTATGTACCAATCAAGATATCCATTTTTGACGAACACTTCAATTTGCTCTTTCAAATCTAAGCAATCATTTGTCGTTTGCCCATGGTTCTAATGAAATGCACATATTGTATCCCTGGGCCTCTTATCTAGATTCATCTTCAATGGCCGAAGATCCAATGGTAGTAACCCCAAAACTTTGATATCTTTGTAGATATCAACTAAAGATAAATTAAGCATTGTAAATTTTTGCTTATCTTACAGCTGCACAATTTTCTTTGGTTCTTCCTTTGGCAGTGGTGGGATCTTGTCTTTATCAAATACTTTATCACTCGATAGATTAACTTTCGGCCTTTGGTAGTCTTCCTCCCTTCTTAGTCTAGGTCTTCTATTGCGAGAGCTTTCCCTCTTTTTGTCCTTCACCTGCAAGGTGCTCAGTTTTTTGCAAGATTCACTCAGCTTTTCCTCGTTTTGCCTGAGGAGGACTTGATCTTTTATCTAAATCTTATCTATTTTTTTTTTAAGCCTGCTTATAGGTCGTCACATTATTCTTATAGATCGCATACCAGGCTCTCTCTATACGCAACTCTCTTTTTAATCCTTTTACGCTAAGGGATGATTGAAGGCTTATAAATCCATAACCTCATCATGGTAACTCTTATCAAAACTCCTCAAACTTTCTCCCTGACCCTATCTCAGCATCAACGGTGAGTTTATGCTTTTGTGAGTCGGTGCTACTCCCCTGAACTCATTAGTGAACATATCACATAACTAAGTAAACTCTCAATCGAATATTCCTGAACCATTCTTAAGCTTGTCCCTTCAACATTAGGGAAAAAGGTTGGCACATCTAGAGCTCAGTCAAACCTTGAATATGTATTATTTCTCTGAATAGCTCCACATGTGAAATTGGTTCAGATTTTCCCGTATAAGGGGTGATCTGCAGCATCTTGAATTTTCCTGGGAGAGCCAACTCTTGAATTTCTCTCATAAAAGGAGATCCAAGATTTATTTTCATAACAACTCCCCCTTATTCATTCTACTTTTTCTTTGCCTCATATTCCTCTAGTAGTTTTTTAAGACATTTTTTCATTTCTTGCCTATTAATTACCTAAAAAGCACGATCTTCCTCTTGAATTTCTTACGACCTTATATCATGCTCGGCCTCAGGTAAATCTGCCCATATCAAAGGTTTCTTCTCTTTCTGTTATTTCTAATTCAAGTATGAGCTTATATCATATGAATTCAAGCTCTACTCGACAATGCGCTTCTAATTATTTCCCTGGTCATGCTGACCTTGTAGGGACTGTGGCGTTGGATCCCTTCGTATTGTAATGGGCGCATTGGGACCCGAATCTCACTATTTTCCACCGGTTGGTTACTTCTTAGGCTTTCCTTTCCTCTTCTAGGATGAGGTATATCTCTTTTTTCTTGAGGGCTCGACTCCCGGCAAGTCAAAATCACTATTGTTACTTTTAAAGCCTATCCCTCTAGGACCGCCATCTTCTTTCTCAGGTTCAAACCTCGGCGCACTGCTTTCCTCATGCTCCATTGACGCATCATTCCCTATCTCCTTGCACTTTGTTTCAATATCTACTTCAACTCTTCCAACTCCTTTCATAAAGCCACCGTCATATCCTCCAACCTTGTCATTTTCTTGTCCTTCTTGGTGTGTGAATGATAACTATCTTTCAATTCCTGTCACAACCAATTCGCTTCACCCAAATCCAACCAAATCGTTGTTTGGTTTGGTAGTTGTGGATCTAAATTGGTTCGTGAGTTAGATTCCTCCTAGTTTTGGATTTTCTAGCATTCCTCCTTATATGGATGGAAATCCTTAGAATCGGCTTATACTAGACCTCTCTCTATCAAGTGCGGTCTTGTTGAATGATGCTTATCCTTTACGGCCATCTTTGGTTCAACCTCCGAAACTTGACAATTGGCTTCTCGTTTTTTTCCCACAGATGGCGCCAACTGTTGATGCTGAAAATTTGTTGACTTCAACCTCAAACAACAAAGTCCAAATCTCCATGGACTCTAATAAATTCAAGCTTGCCTACAAAACAAGTGAAGTAAAAAAGATAGCTAACTTGCCCAGCATATGCACTCTGATGCTTAACTCAGATGGTTTGCTTAAAAGGAGAGAAAAATTCAACAGAGGATTCAACAGTGTTTTAGTTAGGATCTAGTATACCTACCTTTCTTCTCCACTGTCGAGATTTTATAGACATAGGAAATAACTATCTTCACCTATTTTTCTGACCACGTTCCACGTTCTTCCTATATTGAAAGCTGGGAAGAACAGGCAAGTAGCAGGTAAAGTGTATGACTAAATTTGGACCACCCATGTTGAACATGGTCAAATGGTATTTTTTTATCCGACATGGGACACGTTGAGTATGATCGGGTGGTATCCTATCCTGGGCCACCCTTCTTATTGTGACGAATTCTTTATTTATGCTCAGTCTCACTAGTATTAAACCAGTCTCAGAATATGTTGAAATTCGATCACATTGCACCTGATGGTCTAGCCTACTTAATGCTCAAGTATTTTTCCAAACAAATTATATATTTAGTTGAATATAATTATTATTAATTTAATTATTATTAATCAAATTAACACAATATATATATATGTATAACTTATTCTCCCTTGGCCTTCCTGTACGACACAATATATATATATATATATATTTATTTTGTCGTTTCTCAGAGAGACTGAAGTGGTCAATCAGGCTCAACAATAGAATGGGGTGTGCTCCATGCTCCGCTTTTACATTATTTCCTGTTTTCCCTTTTTTTGTGTAAAAACAAAATATTCATTTAGAAGTCAGGATACAACCCACTTTAAAATGTTAATCAAATTAAAATTATGCACAAAATTTTATAATTTTATTTTTCTTTTTATTACAATTTTTTATTTTAGATAAATAATTTCATTTCATTTCATAAATAATTAATGAATATTATATGTGGTAAATCTAATTAGTTAATTAATTGTATTTATTATTATAGAGTTATCAAATTTATTTGATTATTATCAAATATATATTATATGATTTAGAAATTAATTGCTTTTTTTTCCTTTTCTAGTGACAACTAATTATATTACATTACATTCTTAATCATTCTATTGATTTTATTTGATTTTCTGTTGGTAATTAATAGGAAGATCTGATTTTGTTGTTTATTAATCATTGGGGTTCTGATGTATACTAAGTAGATTATCATTAGAGGACATTGTCAATTTAATTATATTTATTTATTTATGTTTAGAACCTTTTTCGGTATATTAAAATTCATTCGACCCGACGACTTCATGTTTCGTTCATTTTTTACATTTAATAATACGATTGGAAAATCATTCAAATGTTGGCTTCAAAAATTCTAAATCATAAGTTTAATACTACGTCGTTTCCGTACCGCCTGTTTCCGTATCGCCTCTTTGTGAATTGAATTATGCTACATGCAACTGTTTTGCCGTGACTTGTTTAGGTACAAATCAGGATGCGCTGCTGCTTTTACATCCTTCAAAGGTTATATTATATAACCTTTTCACTTTTAATTATTTTTCTTTTCTGAGAACAAACAAAATATTTGTTAAAATTAATGATATGTCAATATAATTAATTAAGACGTCCCTTAATTATAAGATAGTGTTAATATTATTAATTAATTGAGCCAATAATTAATGAATAAAAATTAAGAAATACGAAAGGCTGGCTTCTTTATTTTTTATAATTCTTTATTCTTTATTTTTTTAAAATTATTATTACTAATCATTTACGATATCGTTGTATTCTAATTTGCGTTGCAATTTACAGGGAATTAGGTATGCACAGCTTGCTCATCTCCCACCAGTAATTGGATTATGTGAGTATAATTCAAAGACGTCTAATTAGCTAATTAATTAATTAATTAGTTAAATTTTTTTAATACAAATTCATTTGTACTAACAATTTAATTTATACGCAGATTCAAGTCTGGCTCCACCTTTGACTTACGCAATTTTGGGCACCTCGAGAGACACTATAATTGGCCCTTCTGCTACAACATCTCTTATTATATCCTCAATGCTATCCAACAAAGTTTCTCCAACTGACCAACCCATATTGTATCTGAAATTAGCATTGACCACTACCTTTTTTGCTGGGTTCTTTCAGATTACTCTGGGATTACTGAGGTGAGTTGATTAATTAATTAATTGAATGAGTTGTCAATTTTTAAAATTAATTAATTATTAATATAATATTTTATTTAATCATTCTACACATACTTGATTACGTTTCAGGTTAGGTTTTATTATGGATTTCATGTCAAAGGCCACGCTTACTGGATTTGAGGCAGGGACGGCATTGCTTGTGATTGCCCAACAGTTAAAGCAACTACTGGGAATTGTCGGCTCCACCTCCACGTCGGGTACAAAGATGGATATTATTTCTATTATTTCTACCATTTTTGAACACATTACTGATGAGGTAAGTAACTACCAACACAAGATTTAATTTCACCAATATTTTGTTGTTAGTTACTAACACCCTGTTCATAAATACATACATACGAGTATATATGTAGCTAACGCAATTGATTTTGATGTGTGCATATATATATATAGTTTTTGTGGCAAAACTTTACCATGGGGATTATTTTACTTGGAGTCCTATTGACAGCTAAACTCATTGTAAGTATTTATGATTTTGCTAAAAAAAATAGTTTTATTTAGTATTTCAAATTAATATATATATATAGCTTTAATTAATTTGATCCATGTTAAATTTGAAACAGGCTAAAAAGGACGGTTGTTCTTCTAGGTTTCCGGCTTCCATTCTGTTCATCCGTTTCTTCGAACCAGAGAACATTCCAACAGTAAAAATTAAATTCAATTTTATATATCATCAGTAAAATTTAATATCTCAATAATTTTACCCATTTTCTCGTATATATTTATATAGATTGGTGCCCCACAAAAAGACTTGAGTCTGCCATCATTCAATCTATTGTATTTTGAAGATCTTTCAACTATTATCACCACAGGCATGATTATTGGCATTATATCAATCACTGTAAGTTTCAATTAATATTACATACAAAATTTTTCATTATAATTAAAATTCTTTAAAATTTTACAGTCATACTTAAAGTTAATTTTAAGTATTTTCAATGATACGAGTACTAGTTGTAGGATTTATATTACCATTATTTATGTTTACTTTCTTCTTCTAATATATATGCACATTGCAGGAAGGAATAGCGGTTGGAAGGTCATTTGCTGCTAAAAAGAATTATCGGATTAACGATTATTAGATTGGTTATCATATAGTTTGTCTCTTGTTTTTAAAAAAGATTCATTTTGGATCATTAAAGTATTAATAGCCTATTTTAATATAAAATTATGTCAAATGAATGAAAAATACTTAATAAAAATTTAGAGGAAAAAATTTATATAAAACAATTAAAAACGTTTACTTTAAGTAGACGTAAAACAACTAAAACAATTTAAGTGAACATGATTATTTAGTTTTAAGTGAACATGATCACTAGCCTTCATATATATACATCACTAAAATAAACTAAACTTTTTCAAAAATAACTGTAGTTTCAAAAGTAAATAGGAGATTTAATCCCAAAAATCAGCAATCCATAGACTCTTTATGCTTGATAATATTGGCTTAAACTCTTATAAATATGACTAATATTTCTTTCTGAGTTACCTAGTACCGTAATCTATGGCCTAAGAACATACAGCAAAATTTTTATTTCTGAAACTCCAACTTAAATTCATTTTAATTAAGAAAATTAAAATTTTCAATCCAACTAAACTAAATCAATGTTCTACATATATTGTTAAATATTAACCAAAAAATGTGTATAAGATAATTATTTATTGTCAAAAAAATTCAAACAATTTACTGTCATAGCAAAACCAATAGGCACAGAAATAAAAACTATACCAGTAAAGAAACTCGTACAAACTACAAAATTAAGTTTATTAGCTCTCCAATATTTAAGCATACTCCAATAATCAACCAGATCAATCATTGCAACAATAATCATAGATAATAAAATGACCTTTGGAGTTAAGCCAAGTACAAACATGAGACGTATTTTCACTATAAGTACAATCACAGATATAATTAAATTCGACACTGTTGTTTACTCTCATAATTGTTTCTGAATAGTTGATATTAAAAAAGATTCTAAAAAATAATTAATATTTGTAATTAAAACATTTCTTCAAAGTTCTAGATATATATTAATTATAATAAAATGAAATTACAAATAAATAAATACTTGTTATAATATAGTATAAACCACATGAACCAACTAATGTCATTACACTCATAACAATCATTTCTTTATTATTATTAATTTGATAATTCTTTTGAATAACAAATGACCTTTCAACGGCTATTCCTTTATGGAATGTACACACACAAACACACACATATATATATTAGAAGAAGAAAATAAAAATACAATAATGATAATATAAATACTACAACTAATACTCGTACCATCAAAAATTAATACTGAAAATTAATTTTCAATATCTTTGTAAAATTTTGAACAATTCATCAAAAGCTTATCATAAAAATAAATAATAATTATAATGAGAAATTGTGTATATACTATTAATTGTAACTTACAATGATAGATATAATGCCAATAATGAGAAATTGTGTATATAGTATTAATTGCTTGAAGGAGTAAAGGTTATTGGGTACAAATGAATTTTTTAAAACTAAAAGAAATTTATTAGATTGGTTATCATATAGTTTGTCTTTTATTTTTAAAAAGATTCATTTTGGATCATCAAAACTTTAATAGCCTATTTTAATATGAAATTATATCAAATTAATCAAAAATAATTTTTCTTAATAGAGATTTAGAGGAAAAAATTTATATGAAACAATTAAAAGGATTTATTTTAAGTAGACGTAAAATAACTAAAACCATTTAAGTATACATGATTATTTAGTTTTAAGTGAACATGATCACTAGACTTCAAGTGAACATTACTACTTGCTTCATTAAATATCTATATATGGGTTAAAATAAGTTTCACATATTTAAAGTTTCATAACGTAACATTTTAATAAAATTTTACAAAAAACATTATAAATAAATGTATATATTGTAAGTTCAATGAAAGTAAAATTATTTTCTTAATCTTTTATGTAAATGATATTTTACTTGTTTTAAGTGATATAAGTTTACTTTATAAAATAAAACGAATTATTTGAAAAATATTTGATACAAAAGATAGAGGTGAAGTGTTTTATGTTATTAGATTGCTTTAAGTGTTGTTAAAAATAATATTGTACTTACATATTAATATGTTCAATTGTGAATATATAACTTATTTGAAAATATATGTTTAATAAATATATTACGTCCAATTTTTAATAAATAACTCATGTAAAAATAAATATTTAATAAATATTATTAAAAAATAAAATAAAATAAAATTAGTATTACTAATTATATATGATAATATGCGGGCTATATATGTGCGGGCTATATATGTTATGAATCACTTAATTAAAACATTGAATCTTTTTTTTAAATATTTGGGTACATTTTCTTATGGTAAATAATTATTAATTTGTATTGTGATTGCATCGTAGAAAATTGGGTATGCTCACCTTGCTAAGCTTTTGCTGAAAATTGGATTATATTGATATAAATAAATCCAAACAAGTCTAATTAATTAATTAGTTAGTAGCTAAGTTAATTATTTTTTAATATAAACATTTAATCCTTTTCTTTTTTGGTATATGAAAATTTAATTTAATTTAAATTAAAATTTTTGATAAACAATTATTAATTTGTTGTATTGTAATTACATTGGAAGATGCTTACCATGCTAATTTTTTGCTGAAAATTGGATTATGTTCATATAAATAAATTCAAACCATACTAATCTTTTGCTGAAAGTTGGATTATGTTCATACAAATAAATTTAAACGAGGCTAACTAATTAATTAGTTAGTTAGTTAAATTAATTATCTTTTAATAAAAATTTTAAATCTTTGCCTTAAATAGTTTGCATATGAAAATTTTAATTTAATTTAAATTAAGGTAAAAATTATGGTAAACAATTATTAATTTGTTGTGTTGTAATTTCAGAGAATTGGGTATGCTCACCTTGCTAATCTTTTACCGGAAATTAGATTATATTAGTGCTTAACTTACTAATCTTTCACCAGAAATTAGATTATGTTAATATAAATAAACTCAAACAAGTATAATTAATTAATTAATTAGTTTTTATTATAAAATTTATTTTATTTGCACTAACATATTTAAGTGTAGTTTCATTTTTTGGTTAACTTATGCAATTGTGTGCAGGTATAGAGATACTATAATTGACCTTTTTATTATAACACCTCTAATTATGGCTTCAATACTATTCAAAAAAGTTTATCTAGTTGATGAATTCATATTCCAAGAAAGTTTATTTAGTTAATGAATCCATGTTCTACCTATAATTAGCATTCACAAATAATTTTTTTTCTTGACTTTTTAGATTATTTTGGGATTATTAAGGTAAGTAATTACAATTAAATTAATTAATTAATTGAGTAATCAATTGAATGAGTAGTCATTTTTAAAATTAATTAATTAATTAATTATTATTATATTTTACTTAATCATTTATATATGTTTTATTGTATTAAAAGTTAGGATTTATTATGGATTTCATGTCAACGGCCACATTGACTAGACTTAAGGCAGGAATTGTATTGCTTGTGATAGCTCAACAATTACAACAACTACTGAGAACGATTAACCCCACATCTACATACGATCCGGCTAAACTTGGTTCTAAATAATTTATGAGTTATGCTAAGACTTTTATTTTTAAAATTTATCTTGTGCCAGGCCTGAACCTGGATTTTTAAATAAAAAATCAAATAGACCTGCAAAGAAAAATATATGATAGAAATAAAAACATAAAGACTTCGTTACATAAAATTTGATGGTGATCAAGCATGTTCATCAATGCCTATAGTTGTCATAAACATTTTCTCTAACTTTCCTTGTATTTTTAAATTAAAATGTATTTATAAAACTTCGTAATATTATGTTGTACTTATATATGTATAAGCCAATAGATTCTTTTCCGTTTCTTTTTTATCTTCTATATGGTTTTTGTTTTTTTTCTTTTAATAGAAAAAAGTAAAGTGGACATGTGTCTAGAAGAAAACAAATATTAATCAAAAAAGAAAAGAAAAAATATATATACACCAAAGTGAAAGAGAAGTTTCATCTCAAACTCAGTCAATTGGAAAAATCTCATTCATAACTTTTATATATATAAAAATATGTAAATAAATTTGAACAAATGTACATAAGTATTTTGTTATAAAAAAGAGAATAATAAATCATAATATATGAAATTTATTATTGTGTCAATAAAAATAATATAAAATTGTAAATATCAATTAATTAAAATATTATACATATATTTTTTATGATTAAAATATACTAAATTATTACTAAGATAGTAAAAAAAAATAGTTAAAAGTATTTTAGTATATAATTTATCCAAATCTATTGTTAGCATTTTAATTTAAATTAAAAATAATAAAATAAAATAATTTTTTAAAATTTAACATTTTAGCTCTAAAAATATTAGAAATAAGGACTCAATTATCAATAATGAAAAAGTATATTCGATTTTGTTATTTTGATTAAATTTAAAGATTAAAATAATAATATTTTAACAAGTTAAACTAATCAAAGGTATCTTAATATTTTCTGAAAACTCAAAAATATTTAACACTTTATAAAAACTTATGAGTATTTGATCTTTTTCCAAAAATTAAAAGAGTATATTACAATATCATTTTATTTTATTATTTTACTGTAATTCAAGAATTTAAATAAACTAACATTATATCTTTACTCAAATTGCACGAACATCTACCCAATAAGCAAAGACCATAAATAATTGTTTATAAGGTTATTTATTATGAGTTCATTTTATTTATATTCTAAGTTTGCTTAGATCTCGTTGTGATATAATAATTATTTTGACGTTAAATTACTGTACGAAAGATTATATTTGTCTCAGTGAGATATATTTTACTAATAGTCGTCTAAATAATTTCAACATTTTAAGAAGAATGACTAATATGTCCTTAGATCTTATAATAGGTGCTAGATAATAATTAATATGTAAGTGCAATTGGTGCAATGGTCACATATTCTTAATTTTCTTTAGATTTCTATTAGTCACGTTATTGGTTCAATCGACATCATAATTAAATGACTAAGGGTGAAATTGACACAATTAAAGTTTAAGAGGATAACAAGACTTTTTTAAATATTATAGAAAACTGAATAACTAGGCAAGTATATTGATGGGGATAAATGATATTTTTTTAAAATAAATTTAAATTAAGGGGAATATAGATATCTCCCTTTATGTTTGAGATTTTAATGTTAAGATATAAAATTTAGAAAATTGCACAAATACCTTCCGCAGTCTGTTGATTGTTCTCTCTCTCCGAATGATAAAAAATATATTCAATCTTTTTTAATTAATTAAAAACTTATTTTCTCATCTCCAATACTTTTGTCTGTCAATCAATTACATATAATGAAAATTAATATATGCATAACTAAAAAGAATAGATAAAAAAATAAATTTTACTTATAAAATGGCAAAAAACCCAATCACAAGTCCGGCTACCAAATCGTGTAGCAAGGCCATAAATTTTTTCTATGGAGATAAAGGATTTTCTTTGAATCATTCTTTGTAGTAACTCAAACTCATTACTAGTGGGGGTGACATTATAGCAACGAGCAATGGTGTGTGTGTCTATATATGTAAGTTTTAACAAATGAACATACACATTTTTATCATTTATATCTCTAAATTTTTTACAAAATAATAAAGTAAAATAGATTTTTCAATTCTAATAATTTAATCCCTATTTTGACAATATAATAAAGACTAAAGCATTAAAATTATCTATTTTATTATTTCAATAAAAATTTTAAAAAAATTTAAATAATAAATTAATCAAACCTATGTGTTAAAATATATCTATCTTTCATCTTTTTACTTTTTTTAATAATAATTTGATATATATATTATTTTTATTTCTCATGTATAATATATGTATTTAAAAATTTTACTTTATTCATTATATTTTTATAACTGTTGATTTGAATACATATTTAAAATATTTTAACAAAATTAACTTTTACAATAATTTTCATCAAACCTCGTTATGTAATCCAATAATAAAATGCTAATTTTTCATATATAAAATTATCATTTTACCCATCATCAAAATAACATAATAAAAATAAATAATAGATAAAAATAAAATAATGAACACTAATTATTAATTTAATTAAGACAATTATGTATTTGATTGAAACAATTTATATTAAATACAATATTAAATTTAATTGAAACATGTACTTCAACCTTTTTATTAATATATATAAATAAAAAATTTAATAAATATAATAATTGATTATTATTTAATTCTTAATAAAATTGACAAAAATTAAAATATTATATTATATTATATTATATTTATAATTTGATATTTTATAATAATTTTATAAAAGAAATATTTTTTTTTGATAAAATAATAAATTATAATAAAATTTTTAATAAATTTGACGAAAATCAGCGAAAAATTATTGCATTATTCTTGGAGTTTGATTTTTTTATTTTATTTGATAAATAAAAAAATGAAATATAAAAAACTTTTGAGCTATTCTTTGCTAGTTATTTCTGATATTTAATTATGGATTAATTATCTATTTAACATTAATTGATTATTATTATTATTATTATTATTAAAACTCGTCATCTCAAATTCAATTGTTAAGTTGTCGATTCTTTTAATAAGTTTCTTTATCATGAATTTTAAAATTAATAAAACTAAAAATTATACAAAATTTGTGATTCACCAAAAATACTTAATTGATTAATTTATTACACCTTTTTAGAGCCATGAAAATACAATTTGCACATATTCACAGCGGTCTGATTTATTCATGTTCTTTAGTAAGATTTATAATGTAGCATTTGAGTAGTCACATAATCTCGAGAATTGGTTTTACAAAATAAATTGACCATCAACACATTTTATTGTTATATGTTATTTACCCCAAATTACAACGCATACAAATTCTTCTTTCTAGTTTTATTTTTTGTCCCACACTTACAATAATTTATTCAACTTCTCGTATTTTAATTTGATATATTAATTGACAATTAACCCTACCAACATCCACATTTTACATTTTTAAGTTTTGCTTAAAACAATACAAATACCAAATGACAAACAAAAAAGTATTACGATTAATTATAATGTTTCAAAAATGAAAACACGTAATATTCCCCTTCAATTTTTATTTTTCAAAAATTTTAGAACAACACTTTATAGAAAATACTTATTCACATAAACCATAACACCAAACAACAGCAACGGTAACAACAAATACAGAAACAGAAACACAGAACAGAACCGAGATATCACACAAGACGACAATTCTCTAAATATGGGATTTAGTAGCCTTGATGTCTTCCCCAGAAGAAGAGGCTTCCTCTTCAGCAATGCTGATAACCTTAGGCTGCCTCTTCTTCTCCTCCGCAAACTTAGGCACTGTAATTCTCAGAACCCCATTTTCCAAATGAGCTTTAACGTGATCTAAATCTGCGTTCATTGGCATTCTAAATTGCCTCCAGAACTTCCCAATAGTTCTCTCAGCCCTTTGCCATTTATCTCCTTCCACTTCTTCCTCGCCCTTTCTCTCCCCGCTAACCCTCAGAACCCTGTTGTCCTCCACCTCAATCTTCACGTCTTCCCTCTTCATCCCAGGAATGTCAACGGAAATCACGTGGGAGTTCGGAGTTTCCTTCCAGTCTGCCCTTGCTAAAGCAAGGTTTTCAGTGCCTTTTGGGATTGTTAGCGGGGTGTGTTCTAAGATTTTGAAAGGATCTTCGGTGGGGAACATTAGGTCAAAGAGAGAGGATCTTGAGTAGGGAACGAGAGCATTAGCTTGGGTTGTGATGATCATCAAGAAGGTTAATGCCAATAAAACACAAGGCATTGCCAAAAATCTTGGTTTAGCCATCTTTTATGGAATATCTAAGAGGCTGCGTTTTTGGTTGTATGATTGGAAGAGATTTAGAGATTGGCTTATTTGGGTTTGTTTTGGGTATTGTTTGTTTCCAAGGAAAATGTGTATTGATTTTCTGGGGAAAGATGAGGGAGCTGAAGAGGTATATATATGTACGGTTTACAGGGGAATTGTCTGGATGTTTCTTGAGGAGTCTAGTTAGAGAAAAATCTAGGCGAGTGTAGAGTAGAGAGAGAGAGAGAGTGCCGATTGGTTGGCTGATATGTTTTCAGAATGTTCTGGAGAAAGAACGTTTCTTTTGGGTAAGAAATCTGAAATCCCATAGGTGAGACGTGAGATTGCCACGCGGACTCTTAATTTTTTATTTATTTATTTTTTTCGGGTTGGTGATGCATGCATGTACAATTCTCAAAATTTCCCTACTCTTCTATTTTTTTTTTATAATTTTTAACATCCTTAATATATACTTTAAGATTAAAAAAATTAGAGAATGTAAGTAATTAAAAATCATAATAAAAATGAGTTAAAATTTTAGAAAAAAATCATACTACCTATATAATACATTAAAAATATTTTTATTGCAACTTTTTATAAAAATTCTGTTTATATCTAACTTATAAATTAAAATATATAGCAGAAGGCATAAAATTGGTTGTTATGTTAAGTGATATAACCAAATGTCAACCTATATAAGTATATATCCATTTGGTAAATTATTCTTTACCAGCCACCTTTTTTTTTTTTTTTCCTTCAATACAATAAACTCTCAAATTTTGATGTCCTTCGGCTGCAATTAAAGTTGAGAATAAAATATTTAAAACATAAGAGTTTTTATATTAAAAATTAAATTCTCCAAAATATCTTCATTAATTATGTTATAAAGGTATATAGTTGGGAAATTAATTATTTAATATCTTCCTATTTCTCATTCCAAATAATAATAATAATAATAATAACAATAACAGTAACTATAATATTTCAAATAGAATTTTTTTTTCCAGTTAATACATTTATCTTTCACTCTTCACATTGAAGTGCAAAAAGCACCATGCTGCCAGCAGCAAGTTTTCTTCGCAGATATCAGAAAACAAAACAACACAACAGAAAAAGGTAAATTCCCAGATTCAGTTATAAATTAATAAAAAACAGAATATCATTACATATATGAAGTAGGCGTGTCCACACTGTAACTGAGAAAACATGGCTTTGTAAAACACATTTTGCCAAATCAAATTTGTGACAACACTGATCAGTGTTATCGTGTATAATGAATAAAGGGCACATCACAACGATGTTGCCAACTTACGGTAAAAGAGATCGATTTTACTTTCGTGAAACAAATAGTAGAATCGATTCGGTCACGACAACTAAGTCGTGACAGCAATAAAAGCAGGGAATAGATAATATAATGAAAGCAATTTAGTTACCTACGATGCTTTTAAATTTGAGTAAGCAATCCAATGCCTGCTCAAATTCGCTTTCTTCCAGTGCAACTGTGAAGCGGCAGTAGCCTGGTATTCCAGTCCATGAACTGCTGTTGATGCATAAACCAGTTGCCTTGGCTATGGCTTCTCGGATATTTGAGTCGTTAAGCTTGATTTCTTCAGTAGCAGCGTTTCCACCACTGCTAGATGAAGGATTGATCTTCACGGTTTTGTTAAGATAGGCAGAGGGCTTTGCCACCATGGAAACACCACCGCAGGATTGAAGAACATCCCACCCACACTTCTCGAGTGTCTATTGCAGAAATATCATCACAAAGAAAAATCAAATGAGAAAGTCAAAGGAAATGCATGCATAATTTTCATTTTTTAATGTACCTGATGAAATATAGATGACAACATCATTTTATAGATTGCAAAGACAGAAGTGAGAACTTTTATCCAATAGATTATGGATAGTTATTGGTTAGTTGAAATCATATAAGAGGATAGAAAGAAATACCTCTTTCAAGCGCTTGGATCGACTTTCCAATTCTTTAATATGTTCGGCAATAGCATCCATCAACTCTCCAGCTTTTCGCTCTCTCAGGCCCAGCAACTTCTTGATGGCATATCTAACAGTGCTATGAGGTTTGCTTAGTCCTGGAAAGGTATGAAATGCATCGATTAGATGAGGCTGATTTAGAACCAGGAATCCAAATTTGAGTGCTCCGGTTAACATCTTCAGAGACAGTCCTCCAAGCAGAGACACACAGAAAGTTGAGTTTCCGGAAGAATACAGCTTTTCCATGCAGCCAGCCAAAGCCCAGCCACCCCAACCTTCGAAGTTGAATTCTAAACCCGAGAATGAGGTATCAATAATAACCCTTGCCCCATATTTTGCGCAAGTAGTTAATATATTCTCCATCTCTTTGTTGCTGTAAAGCAAGCCAGTTGGGTGGACTGTTGGACCACAAATGTATACCCATGGCTTCTTTACAGTCTCGAGTACTTTAATGAGAGTCTTATCTGTCACCTTAAAGCCCACTTCAGAGTCAGTAGGGAAATTCACAATGTTTGCTTTCAAAAATTTGGCTGCAGATACGTAGTTTCCGTTTGAGCCAGAAGGGAAGCATAATGTTCCACCTTCAAGGTTGCAGCAGAGAACCAGCTTATTAAACAAAGATTGAGAGCAATCCGCAAATAAAAATTCTGTATTGCTATCAATTGGGAAACCATAATCGCTCTTGATATATTGTCTGATGTTGGGGGTGACATCAATTTCAGACTCGGACATGTTTTGTCTTGCATAACTTTCAAATATAGCAGCTTTGACTGGAGATGGTATGGCAAAGAAGCTTTGATCTACGTCCATGTGAATCAGGGAAGCAATCTGTGTCTCGCTAATCAAAAGTTCAGCACTGTTGAGAACTGAGATGGCTGAACTTGAAAATCCAATCATCTCAGGCGATTTTGCCTTCTGAGAATCCCTCTGAAGGTCATTTATCAAAAATCAATTTCATGAGCTAACTTGCTTGGTTGCACAAAAACAGATAAAAGAAAATTTCAACATAGTAGTTGAAGTGACCATGTAATGAACAACACAGAAGAGTATAAAATTTTCAGACACTGGATACCCAAAAGTTTAGAAGGAAAAAGATAAAAATCTGAGTCATCTGCCTATCCAAGTATTTGTAAAATGTAGATCAACTATACAATTATTATCCTATATTTATTTAGGTGTTCAAATGGAACAGTTCATCAGCATCAGATATATTTAGATATAAGAACATAAAAAAGAAAGAATATAATTTACATATATTCATCTTAAAAATAGGGTTCTTCAATATGTAAAAAGAGACAGAGAGAAGGATAACCTCTTTATGTGAATGTCGGTCAGCAAGCTGGAAAGCAAGAAGCTCATGAAAAAGACAACCGTAATAGTGTTGGCTAATCAGTGCAGTAGTCCCTTCTAGTACTTCAACAGTCTTAGACAAGGCCTTAAAGATGGCCTCTTCTTC
The DNA here is from genome assembly GCA_022749755.1 of Azadirachta indica. NCBI lineage: Eukaryota > Viridiplantae > Streptophyta > Magnoliopsida > Sapindales > Meliaceae > Azadirachta > Azadirachta indica. Next base: position 3,258,535 of record CM040444.1, on the reverse strand, counting down.
GGAGATGACAAAAGCTACTTCTAAATCTGAATAAACCTGGAAAGAGGTATTCAGCTTCCATTAATCAGGAATTCTTAGAAGCAAGAAGCTAACAGATAAATAATGGGAATGAATCTTGAAATGCATCTTATGGCTTGATCAGATAAAACAGAAATCTTCTCTTATAATATCAAGATTGAGTGAATTGCCTGCTACTATGGAAACAATTACCTGATTTTTTACAAGACCACAAACTACTGCTGCATGTGAAGGCAGAGGATTTCCTGCAAGATATTTCAGGACTCCGTTGGAGCCTGGGAGGCTGGAAAGCTCAAAGTGATCAGATATGTCCAAGAAAAGTTGAGATCCAATTTCTCTTGTAACATCCAAAAGGTGCACAAAAGCTGAACTGGTAACAGCCTCGTAATTGCCAATCCCAGTAACTACCACCTGAGGCTTCAGCTTCTTTATCAGCTCCATCATTAAATCTGACTGGCGTGGTGCTTCAATTACTGTGAGTACATCCTCTGAAGGATTATCAGTTTCTGTACCCTGCAAGAAGAAAGTTTATGTGGTTCTGCAGCAGCAGCAGAAGAAAACTCCCTATAAATATATATACGTCCTCTCCTACAGAGGTTCACATTTCTTAAAATCTGGCCCAGCAACCCTTTTACAGAAAATTGCTAAAAGACAAAAACTTGATCAACCCTCTTTAGAAGAGTTGCTTAATCAATGGATTGGAGTTCACTCTTTCTTTACCTTTAGCAGCTCTTTATACAGAAAGTTCATAGTCTGGATTTTTTTTATTTTCCAAAAAAACAGATATCCACGTCAGAGAATTCTTATATCTATGCATATAAAACCTTAAAGAAGAGTTCTCTGCTCCATGATTCTAACCAGGACCAAAAATTGGAAAAATAACAAACAAATTTCCCAGTTCTAAATGCACTAGATATTAGAGTATTGAAACCTGTTGGCTCTGCTATTCAAGCCTACTAAAATAAAAAATTAACAATTTAAGATGCAGCTATTACTGCTTATTATTTTCCAGCTCCCTTCGTCTGTCTTCCTCTTAAGTACTAACACTAAATTCTTGTTGCCCTAGTAAGTTTTACAATGCTTAACATACAGTATTCACTAGTTCATACTATCATATAAGGAATAAAGCCAACTGTATAGCAAGCTTTTGAGTTCGTTTTTCTCATTTACTATCTGAAAATTTGTTTGTGACAGGTGTGCATGTGAGTGTGAATTTGTATGTCTGCAAGCAAGGCAAAAAGGCCTCTTCCCTTATCCAATAATAGCGCAGAAATTCAACCAAACTATGAATTTTGAACTAGGTAAAAAGATGATGGGAAAATGGCATTGGAAATAGGTCATACCTTAATTGCTAAGCTTGTTAACCATTGCTTGGGTAAGTGTCGGGTTAGATGTTCGTCGACAATTGCAAGTCTAGGTGAGAATAATCGAAGAGCATTCTCAATTGCCACAGACCTTGAAGGGAATACCACAACATTCTGGAAAAGAGTGGAGAAGAAAAGTCAGGAAAGTCAATTGTTTTACTCATGTAGAAAAGAGGAGAAAAAGCCATAGTAGTATCTTTTAACTCTTTTAGTACTCAAAATTAAATTTTATCATTGAAGTGGACTGGACGATAGTAAATAAACAAACAGAGATTGCAGGTCTTCATTTGTTCTACATGGGCATCAAAATAGCATCAAAAAAAGTTGTTGTTCATACTAAGCGTCATAAATACTTTTCCTCATCCATAAGGTGAGCCAGCCACGCACAGCCTCATAGTAGTTTTATTTACACTTTGGAATTAGATAAACAAATTGTGAATTTATAGCCAATGATAAACTACAGATCTAGTAAGGTTCCAATATAAATTTGTGAAAATTAGCCCCTCATTTCTTTAATTTCTCACCCATAAATTCAAAAGGTTGAACACTGGCAAACATGACTAAAGCAAGCCAAAGCTCTAGACTATGCAGCAAAATGCATGCATCACAGTAATATCTCATACAATTAAACTCAAACTTCAATTAAGACTAAAACTTATAAGTGCAGCCCATTTATATCTTGACCAATTACATTTTTTGCCAGATTCTCTTCTCCAATTTCAATTATAGAAAACCTATCTTCTTGCGGAGGCCTTCCAATCTAGATAAACCTTGTCCTTTTATTTTCTTTTTTATCTTTTGGAGGCTCACTATCAGAACTTTGCACAGAGTAGGTAAATAAAATCTAGGACAGACAATACAGACATAACCTGTCAAAATGAGATTCTAAACAATCTATGGAAAGGAAAGACAACCACATATAGCAACAAATGTAGGTAAGTCATAGCTATGAATGTTTCCTCACATCAGCATTCAACGGAATATGGTGATACTTTTTCATAAAGTCTGCAATGAGATTACGGAATCTTTTGCTTCCAGCTGGTGGCTCGTACGGGAAAAAAGAGCGCTCTTTTAGAACACCAGCAAGGTAAGCAAGGAATGGAATTTTCTCATCGGCAACCGAGTCATCTTCAAAAGATAAATCTAAAGAACTGCCGATCTCTTGGAATCCATTTTTCAGAAACTCAAAAATTTTCTTAACCTGCCCAATTCACTCAAGTCATAATTAATTCATTTCCCTGGAGCAATTGTATACTTTATTGATATAAAAACCTTAATAAGCACAAACCTGGTTTGGTTGACGAAGTTGACAACTGTAAACTGATAAAGCATGAGATATTCGTCCACCCGCCTTTCCATAGGCCCATGCTGTCCGAGCGCAAATAGGCTGATCTCCAGAAAGTCCCATGAAGAACTCAAAACGATGCGGACTGTTTTTCTCAATTTCAACTAAGGCTGAAATATCTGTGTCAGCAGCCTGCAAAAACACAATATATGAGGAGGGCATTTTGGCTGAACTAACATTATTAGATAGTACAGAAGTTCACTTGCCTGAAGAACTTTAGTCTGCCAAATTTGGTTGACAAGGAAACCGCGGCGTTCAAACAAGCGTTTACAAACGCCTTGTCCCGGACGACCTCCCATATTGAAGATCATAATACCTGCAGGTTTGATCACAGCTATTCCCTCCTCAACCGCCCTAGCAATTAGACCTAAGCCAAACTGATCCTCAACGAAACCCTACATAGAGAAGAAAAATGCCAGCAAAAGGTGAAACAGTTGTGCATCACTTATTTTTGCAAATAAAGGGAGAATCACCGTGTATGAGTTAGGACCAATATGAAATGGCGATATATATGGTAGAACACATCTTCAATTCTAAAGTGAACAAAATTCATACTATGAGACTTTTCATTTCAATAAGAATACTTTGAAAACACAATTAAATGCAATTTTCAAGACATTAAAAGGTTCTACAATAGCAATTTAATTTTTTAACAGTCAAGGATTTTAATTTAAGCCAAAGTAGAATATAATTGATAAAGACCACAGTCATGAACAATTGTCAAGAACACAACTTGATACAACGTAATCATAATTAATCAATGTATTTGTACTCTTTTCAAAGAGTCAGATATGGAAGTGAATAAAGTTTCTCGGTCATCAGCAAGGCATAACACATAGTCATACATATTCACTACGAGTGCACAAAAAAACTTGAATGATTGGAATCAATGTCATGGTAAACAGGTTACAGATAAACCAAAAAAGTTGAAAATCATAATAAATCCTTTAAGTGTTTCTCTATCTCTTTATCTCTGCATCTGTCAGACTCATTATTCCCTATACTCTTGACTAGTTTGCTCTGTTGCCAATTTGATATTGACCACTGAAAACATTAACTCAAAAAATACAAGTTTTAAAACAAAATGATAACATGAATAATTAGAAAACTGTGAAAGCAGACTAAGCCTGTAGACTTAACTGGTTAACTTCATAAAAGCTTTGAAGTATGCATTAAAAATTAAATTATATAGAATCTCGTCCAACCTGAAGTGCACAATAGTTACTCAATGAATACAGAAATTCCTCGCTTGCATTTTCAGTGATCATCTTGGACATTGCATCTGGATTGGGGTTAAGAATCTGCATGCAGATTACAGAATGGAGGAAACTCAAGAGTCAAAAGTGATGAATATAGGACATTAAGCTTGCAAGTTGATATCGTACAGACAAACTAAGCCAAGTAATAATGTCCCAATAATGTCATATCGGTTGCAGATTGTGATAATACCTGAGGTATGCATCCAACAATTCGTTCAAGTTGAATGTCATGATCTCTGCAATATGATAGAAGATCAGATTCTTGAAACTCCACCCTATCCAGCAAAGTTTTCTTCTCCACATCATAGATGGGCTGACCATTCTCATCCAACGCATTCAAGTACAGGTTTATCCAAGAGATCCTTATTGCTCTCGGATTAATATCAAAGCCATACACCTGCAAAAGGATATTCAGGCACCATAAAAGAACTGCTAAGATGTTATATGTTTAATCTACTCCATAAAAGACTTTTGGAGAAGGACAGAATTGAAAATTCAGATGTTTGTTTGTATATACATTTTCCAAATAGATATAAATTGCAGTAAAAATGCCACATTCTGGTGCCAGTGTTTTTAATTACAAAATCAAGAAGGCCTTGAAAAAGAACGGGGTAAAAAAGTAGGAAACAGATCACAAAGGAGCGTCTAAAGGCACTGATAAATAAGTAAACAAAATATGCTGCATGGAATAAAGAAAATAACAACAAACCTTCGAAGGCAACCATTTCTCAGCTATAGCAATGGTTATCCAACCATTTCCACAACCAAGCTCAGCTACCGTTCTGTCCTTGAAAATAGAGTCTGGATGTCTATTCAGCCCCTCATAGAAAGTGAATGACCAGTCCTCAGGTGTAAAAATGCTAGGGATCAACATCATCCTCAATTTTTTTCTCCCTTGATAGCCTGTTCTTGGCAAAGTAGAGTGTTCAAAGCAGAAAATTCAATGACCACAGTAAAGCCCAATACAAGGGAATAAAGCGAAGGATGACATATGGATGTTTATGTTTGACAGAAGAGAAATGAACCTTTCAGATTATATACCTAGAAAGATAATAAGCCAGATATAAACAAGTCAATATGCTAAAGTGTACAAGAATGAAAAAGGTGCTAAAGCCCAGAAACAGTTGCATGAGTGCTGTATGAGGAATCTCAATTCCAGTGGTGAACATTGTGAAACATGAAGTTAGACACTAGTGCAAGACACACAAAACCTCTTTGTAGCCTTCCAATTTTCTCACTAAAGGAAGATGAAAAATCGAGTTGGCTTATTGATTGTATTATTTAAGTAGAAATGTTAAATACCAAACCAAGGAATGCAATAAGATATGTTTCTTACTACAGCAATTAATAGAGAAACCGAGGCATTGAACTTGGATTAAAAACCAGAGAAGTTCATCCATGAAACTCTGGTCACACAATGATGGCAAATTTAAGAAAATTAAATCATTAAAACTCTGTCTTTTATCAACTGAAATTAAATGAAATTCAAGCATATTGAATCAACTTAACGGTTGCTACCAAATAGTCAAATTCTAATACATTGTGTATTTTAAATGACATACACTCAATTTACCATCTTATATTTACATCTGAATTCCCTTCCTATTGCATAAACAGTCAGACAATCTAAAATGAGTTTTAATATAAATCAAAATATGTTTTAAGTTAAAGTTATCTTGTTTTGTTTGGTTGTGAAGAAACAGTTAGAAAAAGAATGGGAAAAAACGGAAAAGAACAAAGTAAAGGCTCATATTTGGCAATTAGAAAACGACAAGAAAACAATTAATCAAAGCCAAGACTTCCTTTTTCGTTTTGTTGGGAACTGAATCCCTGACAAAGATAGGTAGCCCACTCAAAGTTTTCCCAGAACCTCATTGGCTGCTGAAAAATCCACTAAAAGTACAAAAAAAGTAAGAAATCTATGACGCAAAAACATTATAAATTAAAAAATTAACAAACAAATAAAAAAAATCAACATTTACTACAGAATTGCGAATGATTTAAGCGCTTCTGAAATTATCAATGCTTTGTAGTGTTTTCATAGCGTTTCTTTTGAGAAATTCTTTATAATTGCTATTAGACAATGCTGTTTTTCAGATCAGAAAAGTACTTCATTCAAAGTGCTTTTCCTCGTGAATCTCTTCTCCAGCAAAATCACTCCCAAACTGAAAAACAAAATAGCACTCAATCCAGAGCAAGTCGAATCAGTCACTTTTCAGAAATTCTTCGTCATTGCTACTCTAAAATGAGCCTTATAGATCAGAAAAGCATTTCCTTCAAAGCGCTTTTCCTCCTGATTATATATCCACTACAAAACCGCTTGCAAACTCAAAAAGCAGACAACACTCAATTTACAGCACAAGTCAAATCAATTCCAAAAAAAAGTCAACCAAAGCCAAACCAAACATCAAGAACACACGTGAACAACCAAAACGGACCTTCGTATTGATCCAAGACGACGTCCTGGATTCGGAAATGGTACTTCTGGAGGCATTCATCTGAATCACCAACGCACTTCTGAAGATCCGAGAGGAAGATCCGAGCCCGTGTCCGGGTATTAGGATCCTCCAGCTTCTCCAAAACCAAGCGAAACGCACCGTACGCTGCGTCACCGGATGCCTCGCATTTGTTCAAGAATTCTTCCACCGAACCGATGCACGCCGCCGCTGCCATTCGCCGGGGGTCGTCAAATTAACAGCTCGTACAATGGAGAGAGAAAGATTATACAGTGTGTAAGCTGAGCAAAGAAGAAAGTACAAGTTCGTTTCGTTCCCGGCATTTTGGTTTATAGGGAGATGTTAATTATTTTATTATTTATGGGATAATAACATTTGGGTACCTGCTTTTTAACTTTTTAAACATAAAGACATACTTTGTTCATTTGAAATTCAACGTGTGCTCTCATATGTTGATGGACAAAGCCCGGAAATACTTAAGTGTAATTTTGTAATTTGGTACGATTAAGAGCTTATTTGTTATAAATTGATAACTATGTCCTTATTTATAATATTATAAAGAGAAATGGTCGTTCTGTTAGACACGTGGCGTGGTTTGTTTGGAAGTCGGAATCTACGTGGAATTTCATTGTCAGGCACTTGTAACGCATGTGTTGTGTGGAATTATAATTCTTTATAAAGTCAACTTTATCACGGAAACATTTTTATTCAATGAATTTTGTCATTAAATAAAAGAGGGTCGGTGTAGTTTTAAATAATTAAATATTTAATAATATATTTTAATTGTAACTGATTTGTATTAAAATATTATAAAGTTAGGAAGAACATTTTTTTAAAGATTTTAGTTGTTTGAGAATGCTTTAAAAAATACAAAACGCGTCTAAACGTGATTAATATTATATTTATTTAAATTTTTACATTAATCAATGTGATATTTTTAATTCAGAACAATATATTCTCTTTTTATGATAGATGATTAAAAAATTTAATTTTTTTTTAAATGATGAAGTTTGGACCTCTTTTAAAAAAATTAGCAAGAATTTCATAACCCATCATTCCTCTATTTTCTTTTAACTTTTCATATATGCCCAATGAACACGTTTAATCTCACTTAAAAATAAATAGAATTATTGATTTATTGCTAACTTTTGGAGTTCGAACAATTTCGAATGCATTACATTCTTCCTTATCCCTTTTTTAACCTTCAAAATTGAATTAAAAAAAATTACTATTAAATAAATATTGTTGTATGGCGCAATAACACTTAACTTCTTAATTTTTTATAATTTATTAAATAGCGCATAATTTGTTTGTTTATATAAAATATGTATACATACTCTTCTTTCACAAAAAAAAGAAATTGAAAAAAAAAAAAGTATACATATTCTTGCAATTTGACTATGGGTCAAGTGATAAAAATTTGAGAATAGGTTCAAATCCTAATTCCACAAATTTATGGGTCTTCGACTTGTCGATTAAATGAATTATATGAAAATAGATTGATCTAATTAATCTATTATACTTAATTCATAAATATAGTTTGTACTATAACAAAATAAATAAAAAAATTAGAGGGGTAATTTGGTAATTCTATAAAGGTAAAGGACCTATTTAACACAGATTGATAAAGTATGTTTTTGTTTAAAAAACATGAAAACTTAAAAATCTAAATGTGTCTTGTCAATTATTATTTTATTGACTAAGAAATGAGAGGACACAAAAAGAAAGGACAAGAATGAGTGTTTTTCTTTCTTTCTTTCTTTCTGTCTTTAGTTATTTTTTGAATTGAAGTCTTTTCTTTTTCTGGATGTTTGGTTGGTCGCTAAAGAGGCTTGCAAATTGTCAATTGATGATGAGAAAAGCACTTCATAGTTAAAGCATGAGTTAAAATTGTACCAATTGATTTATTACAATTTGCTACTAAACAATGAAAAGATTGTTGCCATTCCCAAGCCAAAAAAAGGCAAAAGATTTATCAAAAGTATTTACAAATGATTACATTGGTAAGCTTTATTTGATAGCACATGATTTAATCTCATAGTTACAAATAGGGGCATGTGCTACATATTTATGTAGGTGACATAATTTTGTGATATTTTACAAATAGAGAAATAATATTATACATGAAAATAAGTTATATAAATTCATTTATACAAATTAAGGTAACAAAATATAATTTACATACTAAATTATTATTAAAAAAATTAAAAAAGATTTAGAAGTATTTTAATGTATAATTTTATTCAAATTTATTGTCAAAATTTTAATTTAAATAAATAATGTTTTATTTGTAAAATTTTTTAAAAAATAATAAATTAATACAAACCTTTTTTAAATTTAATATTTTAGTCTCAAACATATAAAAAATAACAAATACTAAATTGTCAATAATAAAAAACATATATTTTGTTTTATAATTTTAATTTAAGTTTAGAAATTAAAATGACAATATTCTTTTAAATCAAACTAAGGAAAGTTTAAATTCAGATTATCTTTCTACTTTTTCAAAATTTAGAAGACTATCTAACTATTTTTTCAAAGTTCAATGGATATCTAACTCTCAACGGGATATTAAACTAATGATAAGAAATGAAGGTAGATCTAGTAGCAATCTTTCCAGTTATATAATAATGTTAATTTTGTGTATATATAGTGTTAAAATTATTCTTTATACTAATACCAATTATGATTTTACTAAATTAATAACTTTTTAAAGTTATGGGATTTAAAATGTAAATAATTTTATTTTATGAATTTAAATTATAAATACACTATAATAGCTCACTTTACTATATAAACTATAATTTTGTTTTTAATTTTGAATTAAAAGGTGAAAAGGGTTTTTGGTTTATGTTTAGAAAATAAAATAAAAATAAAGTTTGCAAAATAAACTTTATATACATTTAGAATTTATCGTAACTAAATTGGGCTACCTACATGAACTTGAATATAATTATTCTTGTATTAAATTTTCAGGTATCTATAGCAATTAATTACCATTTAATGCTTGGAATACACAATTATTACTCATACAGACTTCTATTTGCTTCTTTGGCAATTACAAATTAAATAAAAACATTACTATTATTGAACCTAAACTTAAAATGGTGAAAAAACTTATCCTAATATAAATATTTATTTTTTATATTCATTTACTTTTATTTATATATTCATATTTTTTAGTTTTCTCCAATAACTTACTCATTTTTATAGAAAAAAATTATTTAACGTAAATTTAATTATATTTTTTATTTTCTTAGTGAAATTTGCTAACGTTAATATCTTTAAAATGCAGTTTAATGATATGAATATCTACAACTTAATGACTTCATTCATTTTCTATGATTCTCATTATTTATATTCTTTTTATTATGAACTTGTGCAAAACAAAAATCATGTAAATGATACTTTTGAAAATACTTAATTAAATTTTAATAATATGATAATAATTTAATAGTCACAAGTGAAATCATTCATATAAGATTCATTTTTGTTCTTGATTATTCCAAATTGCCTCTCCATGTTATATAAACTAAATAATCATATATAGAAGAAATTAAAATAACATAATTAATATGGTGAATAATGGATAAAGATAGATAGAGGAGTTAAACCTAATTATTTTGATTAACTAAGAATTGAATGGAAACAGTAATTGCTTTGAATGATAATTTTAAAATATAATTTAAGAAATATAATAATAAATTATGTTAAAATATTGAAAAAATTGTCATTCGGAAAAATTATGAATTACTCTTAATATTTACCCTATTACCCTGCATCCTTATTTTTTTTAATTTTTTTTAAAATAACATTAAACCCCATGACTTTACATACATTAATTTTTAAATCTAATTCTAATTTCAAAGGAAAATATTAGTTTTTTAGTTTTTTCTATTAAAATTACTGTTTTTGTTCATGTTAATCATGAATTTATTTTGCCATTTATTGAAGTGTACTATTAAAAATATAAATTTTTTATACAAACTATAGTAACATAATATGTTTTTAAAATGGTGGAATAGAATTGGAAGGGTGGCAAAATATTTAAAATGTAAAGTTCGTTGATAAAATTTTTTGACAGGAATAAAAAACTTAAGGGTTAAATTGATAAAAATTTAAAATTATAGGTATTAAGCTATAAATCAGCAAACTTAGTAAACCCACGTCTGAATGTGATTTGACAGCATAAGCATTTCTTTATTTCTCCTTAATTTTATCGACTTTCCATTTTTATATGCACAATATAATAAAGAAGTAAGTCTTAATCATACATACATAAAAATTAATATTTAAAAAATTCTTTAAAAGTTTAAATCGAAAAAAAATTTATTCTTTTAATAATAATAATAAAAGTATTTGTGAATCATGACGTTAACAAATACCAATATTATGTGGGTAGTTTGATGTTAAGCTCAAAGCTAAACACCAATAAAGCGAACCCTAAAAATCAGCCCTCTAGGCTCTAATTTTAAATTATAATATCCCACAATGAAAAGCATAAAAGTATATCCTCTACCAAAACCGACCTAAAATATGCATCATGGCAGATTCTATCATGCTTGAAACATCATATTCTTCCATAATGACATCCGGACTACATGTTTTAAAATGTTAGATTCTACTGAGGAAAAACAGTACTAAAATTATCGAAAGCAATTCAGCAGAAACACTGGCAGTGGAAGATTGGAAGTGGGAAACCTCTTTAACTTGATGTACAAGTTGTCCCAATAAAAAACAGATGGCTGTATGCTAGAAGCAAATTGGAAATTGCTACACATGAGTTCAAACTTAACTTCACTTACCTCTCCTGGAAAGGCCCAGAAAGTCGATAGTAGTCCGGAAAGCCTTCTAATCCTGCATTTTCGCGAATTGTTAGTACTCGACCTTGCAGAAGATGAAGGAGGGTCTAGCAAAACAAATAATCGAACATTATGAATCACAAATGTGAATAAGAGTAAACACATATTGGCTGCCGTGTAGTGAGGCTGAGCTCTTGTCACTACTGTACTCACAATTTCATTCCATCATAGATGACCAAATGGCCAGTTTGTATTTTATCAGATAAGATATTTGAGAAATGAAGTAATGAAAAACTTCAGAAATAACTGGAATTAAGAATATAATAGCACTTACTTTGTTGATGTTCCATGTTAAAACTGGATAGCATAATCAGGGACCTGTATAAATAATTAAACCACACTGCCATGAAAATGGAAAACATAAAAAGGTTATCAAGTGCAAAGTAACACCAACGGTTTACCGATTTAAGCATCACTCTTTCCATTGATGCATCCCATTGTACCTTGTTGTCTGGTCCAACCAATACACCAGGCAGGTCCTTAAAATTTGCACCCTTATGACACGAAGAAAAATTAGTCAAGAACATTACACAACTACAGACTAAATTTGAGCAGGTAAAGCTATAAAACCTTTTTTTTCTCAGAATAACGCAGACTCGTTCATAATCGTCCTTGCTCACTTTCAAAAGTCGGTGATCATACAACAAAGAGGGCCGTGATTGTGTTTGAGTAGTTGAAAGGCAAACCACATCTACGTGAGCACAAGTTTATCATCTTACAACATAACTAAGTTTGTTATTTCACAGGATTCATACTACAAATTTTGTGTAAATTTTTATAAGCCTCACCATTCCTTTGTAGTCTGATATACTTTTGAAACTCAGCGTGAGCTACTTTTGTATACTACCTTTCATCTTCATTCTCATCATTAATAGCCTATATATGATGAGTTAAAGAAAATATTTGAAAAAGAAATTACAGGTAAAAGTTTCAAGCTTCGCAAACAAGTTAAATGAAGGATTAGTTTCGAGAGGGACACATACTGATGGGAGATCTGATATTGCATCACCAAGATAAATAGATTTTTCCAGCTGACAAGGCTGATTTTTGCCATATGCAATCGTGATTTCCTGAAGAGATGACAGATATTGATTAATATATTGTTGGTGCTAACAGAAAAATTATCATTGGTTGAAAAACACACATACCTCAATCTCATTAGGAATAACACTCCTGGCAACAACTCATGAGTTGGCAATGGATATCGTTGCGATTTCTGACTGTGGAAGAAAACCATTGAGATTCGTAGCTCAAAATGTCCTCCTACACGAAAAAAATGAAAAACTGAAGTTGCTTTACAAGGATGAGCACCCCACAAAAAGACTCGCATTCAAAGTTGTTGTAGCCATGAGATCCTGCAGCCATGATTACCAAATGTGCCCGATAATCCGTGACACAAGATGTCCAATGGCATAACGACCCAAAAAATCCTCCAGAAGACTTCAAAATATCAACAACATTCTCCATTAGAACATATTTTGGTTTTAAGTGCCCAATAATGACCATGAACACAGGCAGCTGACGGTTCTTAACATCTTCCAAGACAGCTTTTGGATTTCTGAAGCAACTGAAACCACTAACCCCCTGACATGGAGGCCCTCCGCATATAAAATCAACATCACCCTACATAGACATATAGAAGATAGAGAAAAAAAAAGCAAGAAACATATACGGTTATAAGGAAAATGCATTAACAATTAGACTTGTACCCTTTTATCACAAATTCTTTCAGCTTTTCCTCGCATTTACTGATAGTAATGTACAGTGACAAAATCATTTTGCATGAAAGTAACAAGGCAAAATGGAAAAATAGAACAAACTAAACTAATGTGATGAAATAGATTACCTTAAGGCCTCAATAGGCTCCCAAGTGTCTACATTTGCACCATATAACCATTCCACCACACCTAAAGTTTTCGGATATGAAATAAATAAGAATTATTGCTATGTCAGGACAACAAAATTCTACAATTTGAGTTTTAAGACATAACAGAACAAAAATCTTTAAACATGCCAGTGTTTATCCAAAATGATTCCTCACGTTCATTAATTGTTACTATCCTAAATAACACAACAGAAAGCTTTATCGAAGAAAACAACATATAATCAAGCAGAATTTGCTAAATGATGAGGATATGTACAATGTAACCATAATCAAGCCAAATAAACAAAAAGAAAAGAAAAAAGAAGTCCCAGATGACCAATCAATTTTCCAGATCAAAGATGCACTACATTAAAATGCATTCCAGGTTTCTTCACTTTGCTAGGATCTTCATAGCAAACAGCTAGTAACCTCTCCACTTCAAATTCCTCATCAGGAATATTGGAACCTTCATCATCATCACTTTCTTCTTCCTCATCTTTTTCTTCACTCATAAAATTCAAACAACTTTGCCCACTCCTTCACTAACAATAAGAAATCTCCCGCTGCCCCCCATTTCTCGCCTTATCAAAAGATATACACTTGGGACTTACTGTAACTAGTTCTACTCCAGATAAGGATGCATCAAAGCATAAACCAGTAGACATCGCACAACAACCAGACTACAAATCCAGCATACGCATCTCAGAAATCTCCTTTGGACTGTTTGACCCACTTTCGCTTGAAATTGTTGAGAATGCGTCAGCTTCACTTCCAGTGCTTTCTGAGTTACGAAAGGCGAAGAAACATCGATTCATATAGCAGGAAAATCAAAATAAATGATGTATTGAGGATGACGAAAACCATAAATTAACAAAAGGCATGTTTGCAAAAGTCAAAAAGGCAGTGAGCATTTCATGCCATAATGCAAGTCACAATGAGGAATCTTCTTATCTGCAATGTGAAGTGAACTAGTTTGATACACTAAAATAAGAAACAGTGATTAAATAAGAGCCGTATGAAAATTAAATATCATTTGATCATATAGGTATGTAAAAATTAAATGCCATTAGATACTATAGGACATATATCCTAATTCCAAATCGGTTTAAATGATCTCTTGATAAAAATAATAAATAAATAAAGAATAACAAAATTAGGACCGAACTACCAAGAAATCATGAGCTAATCTTTGTCGGTAAGAAAATTCTGTTAATTATTTTATCCAACTCATCATAAAACCAAAACAAACACAAGTTTTTAATTATTTTTAACTAAACTTTTTAATAAGAGTAGAATAAAATTTTTATAAAAATTAAATCATATGTATTTATATTAAATTTAAAAAAATGTTGCATAATGCTTGAAGTAAATTAATAATTAATTCTAGTATTCTTAATTAACATTAAATTAATGTGTCTACTAAATAAATAAATAAATAAATGCATTTTCTATCTTTAGTAACGTGGTAGGTTGTCGTACGTGCGAAATGATTTAACATTATCGTATGCGTTACGTTCATGCACATTTATTTTGTTGACCATAAAACTTAATCATTATTATTATTCGAGTTCACTGCCTATTATTCAATGTTCACATCTTATTTGTCATCTAATCCAATTTTTTTTTTTTACAAAATAATTCACTTTGTAAATTAATAATTCCCCAAAATCATTATATATATATATATATGTAATTAAAGCAAGCGGCAGAGTAAATAAATTTTGATAAAAATTGATTTTGAAATCTTACATGTAAATGTTTTTCTGATATAAAAGGTCTACAAAAAAATTTATATATATATATATAATAAAAAAATTTCTAATTTTATCTTTAAAAAAAAAATTAACACATACCGATATTTATATATAAATTTATTGTGGATGATAATTTAGCAATAACAAGTGAAGTCATCGTGCAAGGTTAATTTTTGTTCTTAATTTGGTTGTTGCAACTTGTCGCTCTATGTTTATATATACAAATTGAATAGATTTACAGGAAATTAAAATGTCACAGTGTTTCGAATGGATAAAGAAGGAAGAGTTAGGCTTCCTTTGATGGTGATTAAGTCGTATTAATTTAATTAGAAAACAAAATTAAAAATATATTTAGTAATACCAAAGTTTAGTAAAATTAAAGTATACAATCTTTTTTATTAATAATTAACGCTTAATATTAATTTCTATCTCATAATGATTACAACTTTAAAACGACCACATTTCAATAATAAACCAATCCTTAAATTATCTAAATACTTTAATTAAAGTAAATAGCTCATTATATCAACTTCTTTATTTATTTATTCAGAAGAGAACTTGAAATATCTCTATATCCGATGCATTCTATTTAAATTTTTTTTTTTTTGGCTGATATATATATATATGTATATAATAATTAGGTAAACCTTCAACTTTAATTAAGGCATGCAAATTAAATATTATTGGCATTGATATGTGTGTGTATTCTTAGCATACAGAAACCCTGCATCCAGTCTAGTAATTAAAGTTATTCTAATTACAATTCCACGTTGGAAAAGCGAGCCTACAAAATTCAACATCATTAATTTTGTTAAAATGATAACGAATGCAGAAGGTTAATACCGCGTATACTGTTGAGCACAAATAGTCAAATATATCATTTGCGTTTTGCGGGTCCACTACCATCACGTGAAGTTGGAGTTTGTAGGGACACTCCTGTCTTGTCAACCTAGTATTGTACACAATTAATAATGCGTATTACCACATTTTTAACGTTAACGTTAATTATCTCGCGCCACCGTTGCATTAGCCTCTTATCTCTCTTTTATATTCATTAGATACTTTCATTTTTTAGATAACTTTTAAATTGAATTCTACTTAAATTTATTTTTATCATAATATCATAGTTAAACACTTTAACGATGGTGAGAATCTTTATTCTTTTATGTTAACGATGGTGAAAATTCTTATTCTCGTACATTTGATTCACATTTTACGGACACTGTTATTTCTCTTATAAATTTATTGAACATCCTCGTCTCTTAAATTTGTTTTTACGTTGAATTCTATCTAAATGTATTTCTTCTCATCCCTTGAACTAACTTTTAATTTGAATTCTGTTCAAATTTATTTTTAACATCTAATATTAATTATTTTTTCTAATTATATAATTAGCAAAAGAATTATAAATATCTAAAAAAATTAATATTAGCTTTAGTTGCAGGAAGAATTTAATTAACATTTATATAATTCTTTTTAAAAGATATATTGGAATTTTCTCATTTATATTAACTTAGGAGGTAGACAAAACTAACAACATAAAAATTTTTACAGTTTACATATTCCGAATCCGAATTGGACAAAGTGTGTAGAAAATGACTTAATCTAGTACCTAAGTTAAGCACCCGAGACAGATTAGATTAAATAAATATTGATATTTTCTCATTTAATTAAGTACTAAATCTTTTATTTTTTATCAAGCAAAGATATAATTATTTTGTTCATTAGTATTAAATAGATTGCTATTCATTATTCCATTCCTACTAAAAAAATTTCAATCACTTGAATGTCTAAACACTTTTATATACAGAATTATTAGTAATTACTAAGTAGGGACTTAGGATCTGATAAAATTAATAGATAGATTTCATATATATGAAAAATCTTTTCTTCACGTGAACTGTATATATGTTTGTGTGTGTGTGTGTATATATGAATTGATT
The DNA here is from genome assembly GCA_022749755.1 of Azadirachta indica. NCBI lineage: Eukaryota > Viridiplantae > Streptophyta > Magnoliopsida > Sapindales > Meliaceae > Azadirachta > Azadirachta indica. The sequence continues at coordinate 3,241,670 of CM040444.1, read as the reverse complement.
GAACTAATTTCGTCACTCGATCTGAACCGTCTGATCGAATTAATATTAGTGATGAAAGCTAATCTATTTCTTTCTCCTATAACCAGAGAGATTAGAGAGAAGAACACATAGGCAAATATTAGTGATGTCGCCAAAAGAAATGTTGCTGCAGCTATTATCTCCAACAACCCCGCATATATTCCAACTTCTTATTTAGTTTACCAAGAAACTTCCCTAAAACCAATCGCTGTCAATATAGTGCATAATGGCAGCACCGGTACATATATATATATATATATATATATATACCAATCGCTGTCAATATAGCCATATTGGCAGCACCGTTACATATATATATATATAATTAAGTAAAACCCTCTAAATTACAAAATTTGTGACGATAGGGTATGACCAAATTTCTCTTGCTGCTACAACAGTGTTCAAGAGTAGCATCAGCATCAAACATTGATGAAGTTACTTGGAAGGCTGCAAATTAAATGGAGTCAAAAAGTATATGAGGAACATAACGACTTTATAAGCAACCATTCGGATATATATATATATATATATATATATATGAGAAAGATAGAATTTATATATATTAGTAATAAATATCAAAACCCTGTGTCAGTCAGGTTTACATGGAAACTTACTCTCCACCTATGGTTGTGAATGATCCTTTGTTCTTGTATATATAGTTGAAAGTTTAGAGTGAAAGTTTCATGGACAATAATAGTATAAGGATTAAACAATGGATTTGGAATCACAGAACTTCCGCCAGAAAAGAAGACATGTTTTGTCAGACATATGCTTTATGTTCTTGCAATCTATTTCATCAGTGTTAATCAGCTGCAAGGTAATTAATACATCTATCTTTCTTTCTTAATTTATATATAGCATTAATATTAATAAGCTTTTTTTGCGGTGAGCAGGAGCAAGTCTTATTAGTGTTTCTTGGTAAAGTAAATAAGAAGAAGCTTACAGAAGTTGGAATATATGTGTTGTTGTTGGAGATAATATCAATTCTTGTTGATTTGCTCGGGAAAGGCAGATGGCCTTTAGCAGGGGCAGCATTTCTTTTGGCAACATCATGTTTTTTCTTGACAATTTATGATTTTAAGAAGGGATCTGATCATGCTACAGTACAAATGAAGATATTGGGTATTACTTTTGCTACAATTCAACTTCTGGATATCTTTATTTTGCTATTGTTCCACTACAAAATCAACGATAATCCTGGTTTTTTATTCACTCTAGCATTTTCTGTAATTGATGTTTGGGTTCTCCTGACAAAGGAAGATGAATTACCGTGTAGTCAGCAGCAGAGAAATGAATCAGGTATATATTTAATTTGTTGGTAATTAATTAGATATAATTAATAACATTAGTTATGGAATTAATTTTTGCATTTTGATTGATTTGATCTGCATATTGATATACGAATTAATTTTTGCAAGTTTATTGGTTGATGCTTCGACTTTTTCCACCGAAAGAGATAAATGGCCAAAGGGTGCCGATGAATAGTTTTAATTACCTATATATATGGCAGGTTCAGGCATAGAAATCTGTAGGAGTCTTCGACATTTTTCTTCTATTATTTCTTAATCAAGTTACTATTGCCATATATGAATTAATGTTTTGCCAGCTTTATTTCTTGTCATTCGTATAACTAAATCAAATAGCATGAATGGCCGTTCGCAGTTGGTGGAGCGGTTTATCTGGTTAATTCCGTTAACGAACGAGACCTCAGCCACACTAGCTATTAATGGTCAAGTGATTTCATTTTCTTGCACTTGCAGGTTCACATGCTGAACCAGATCCATGGTGTGTGGCTTTCTATACTGGCTATTAAGTCATGGCAAGTGAATGAGATGCTACAGGGGTAGCTGAAACCATGTATCAATTATATATTATGTGGATTGCAGCTTTAGCTTGAGATGTTGTTATATAGATACCAAAAAATATCTTTAGTTAGTATCAGCAGCAGCAGCAGCTAGCCAAAGCAGAAAACGATCTATAGCTTCAAGAATTTGTACTTGCTTGACTCCGAATTATCTTGGCAATTTTCCATCTGAAACCCTAGTTTTTTCTGGTTAACACTAGTACTACAGAATGATAGCCTCAAGAATTCGTGAGGGAGAGAGAGAGATTGGAACAGGGAGGAAAATTATGGTATTACTTGATATATAAATTATTGTTGAGTAAAGTTATTGTGAAAACTCAAGTAAAGTAACTAAGAACACATAGGCAAAGCACCAGATTATTAGGTAACCCAGCAAAATGGAAACTGCAAACGAGGCAACACAGCATGCATTTCTGGGAGAACATTAGCGCAAAATGTGCATATAATATAATGCCTTGGAAAAAAAATAATAAAATTCATAGATGCATCATCGTGTAATTCTGCTATGAAGCAAACAAGTTTGTACTGATTCATAATATATGGATATATATATATATTTTAAATAAATTATCTCTAAGATTTAATTCTTAGAGAGAAATACCATTAATAAATAAAAGAGTATAAAACAAATAGATGTCAAAAGAGAATAGCAAAGGCCCGGAGGCGGAGGAGGCGGCTGAACTCGCCGCAGAGTTCAGGAACAAGCAAGACTATCTTGGTGAATGCAATAAGAATCGACTGCTTGCCGCAGTTGCCCATGCTGCTATCCGCCGCCGAAGCGCTCAAGGGATTCGTGCTTGGATGTCGAGATCAGTCTATGCAATGGCGAAATATGTGGTGGAACAAAGTCAAATCAAATAATATATATATTATTTGGTTTGGATTTGCTTCGATACAAGAGAATAAGACATCTTCTGGGAAGCTGAATCGAGAACAGGCCGAAGCAAAATACAGTATGGTGAAGCCGGGGAAATATATAAATGAAGCCAAGAACTCAAGATTTTCCTCCCTTTATAAGAGGACCTCTTCCAGAGCTGCTAGTGATATTGATGCGTGCACTAGCGTGCTTCGGCCTTCGAGCCTACGCTTGCTTTACGCGAGCAATGAGGATGCGCCTTTTAAGGCTCTAGGCTTGAGCTCTTGGAGTTGCTTGTTAGGTGTCGGCTCTTTCCCATGCTTGTCTTTCTTAGCGATTGAACCATCTGCGAGGTCTTTCAGCCAAGTACTTCACAAAACGAGTGGAAGGCCAAAGGCATTTAGACAACATTAGAGGAGATTTTCTTTAGTGTATAAGTGGCTCGGAAGAAGAATCACGCCTCCCGTCCACTCTATTTCATGTCTGACTAGGTAAGTCAGAAAGCCTGTCCTTCGTCATGCCCAGCTCATCTAGTCGGGTCGACCACAATTTCAAAAGAAAGAAAGAGATAGAATTTCACTAATTGTGAGGAAAAGCAGCTTTAGCAGGAAAACAGCAGCAGGAATTAGGGCCAAGCTTCAGCATGAAAACAATAGCCGAAAACTTGGCAGCCATAGAAAAGCAGCAACGGCAAAGTTGGCAGCAACTAGAAAAGCATCCAGTAGCTGCATCAACATGCCAAAAAACCGGCAAACAAATCTAGTAACAGCAAAGATCCAAACAGCAGTATAACAAGGCAAAGGCAGTGGCAAAACGACAAAGCAGCAACAACTAAACCAAGGAGGGCAGCTGCAGAGCAACACATTAGTGCCCAGCCCCAAAACCACCAACAGCAAATTCCCATCAGCAGAAGCAGCAGAACCGCAAACAAAGACTCCCAGCAGGAGCACATAAACAGTAAGCAGCAGAGGAGAAGCACAAGACTCCCAGAAGCAGCAAACAAATGCAGCACAGCAGACCCCGGCAGCAAAACCAGCAGAAACAACAGCTCCCAACAGCAAATCCAAGCATAAGGAGCAATGGAGAGAAGGGAATTGAAGTCCCAGGTTTGCCGAGCCATCAGCTACGCTGTTGTTCTCACGGTAAGTACGACTGAGACGAATCTTGCTGATAGGGATATATATTTTATGCATGGTAGTATCAAAAACAACGCCGCACTGAAAGCTAACATTTCAAAACCTGGAAAAGCTCTCCGTTCCTGGTTTTCCTGTAGTTAGACCCTCCGGAATTTCAAGAATCCTTAGTTAAAATGGGATTCCAACTCAACTCCTTTTGATATTATTAAAAGAATAAAGATTTGTTTTTTGGGGTTTAAAGTTTAAAGAACTTTTTAAATACTTACTTTTACTTATGTATGATTATGATTTGCTTCTTTGCTATATTTACATTTATTCTAATTATAAGTTTGTATATACTTAGATTAAAGTTCATAACAAAATAGAATTCTAATTTTAAAAGAATTAAATATTTAAATTAAGAATAATGTATGCAAACTATGACATTAAATTAACAATAACGAACGCAAACTCTTTATATAAACAATGACATAATGATTAATTAATTAATTAATTAATTAATTAATTAATGTGACTCTAAAATATTGTGCGATAAAAATAGAAAAGTCGTTTCAAGTAAGGAAAAATTAAGAAATGTTTATGTGTCAATTAGTAGATTACAAAATAAGTTTATTTATACCTTAATATCTATCATTTTAAAATTTTATCAATTTACCCCTTAATTTATTTACTACTATTAAAATTTGATTAATTAAATTTATGTTTTAAGTATATTGTAATATTTTATTTATTTTGGATATGCGAAGGAAGTAAATAGGAGTATATTCAGTGATTGTTGTCAGCGATAAATGGCTTTTCAAATATCAAATTGTAGTTAATTGTGTTAGATGCTTGAAAATTTTAGTACAACAAATTATTTTATTCAATTTGATGCTAAAGCCTAATTTAGTTGTGATATATCTTAAGAGATTGTTTAGTGACATTCTACAAAATTGACTTTTATTTTATATTTTCTGATATAAATTAAATAGCTTTCCACATTTTAAATAAAAAAAAAAAAACTAACTTGTAGTTTATAGTGTGTAAGGATGGAAATAAGATAAGAAATCTTTCCCGTTCCCAACTCTATTTTAATTTTGATTCCCATTTTATACCTTATTTTTCAATAACATTTATACTCTATTTGGAGTGAATGCCTATTGGACTCCAATCCCATAAGAATTTTGTCATCTTTGATTGTGTGTGAAGTACAAAAAGCTGTTTTTAATATCTATGTAGAGTTTTTATAATTTAAATTTATAAAATAAATATTATCTTTATTTTAATACCAAAAATTTTAAAAAGTTATCAATTTACCTTTTTTTTTAATTTTGACTAATTAACTTTAATTTTTTCTTAAAATATTTTGGCTTGACTCTGCCTTTCAATTAACAAAACTTTAAAAATAACTCAAATTAAATATACACATAAAAATCAACGATAGTAATTTATCTACACAAATTAACGTAAAAAATATGTTTAAAAAAGTTAAATATAAAAAATGAGAAATGTGGTAATAATATTTCTAAGTAGATAACGCTACGTTAATTTGTGTGAGTAAATTTGCCTATGAATGTCAAAATTGTTGTTTATTGTATGTCAATTAAATTTTACTATTTCATCCATTTATTAGTTAATTGAAATAGAGTTGTACAAATAAATTATTTACAAATTAAAGTTACATGGTTATATAATTGTAACAAAATTCATAGTAGTTATCATTATAAATATGTTACACAATTATATAATTGCCACATAATTCACAGTAATTATTCATGAGAATTGTAGAGTTTCATATTGTTTATGCAATCAATATTTTAAAATGATTGATTTTTATAAAACCATTTGTATAAAAGTTTACATATATAATATTATTCTTAAATTTAACAATTAATTATATTAAAATTAGAATTCTCTTTTTACATGAAGTCTAATGTACAGACTTATAGTTAGTAACTAATAAATATACATATAATAAAGAAATACATCTTCATCTGACAAATAAAAATAAACACAAAAAAAATCCTTCAAAATTTTAGAAAAGAAGAAAAATCTTAGATAATTGAGATTCTTCTTATAATAATAAAGGTATCCTCTTGTGTGCAACCTCTACCAAGTAGTAGTAGTAGTAATAATAATAATAATAATAATAATAATAATAGTAGTAGTAGTAGTAGTAGTAGATAAGCACATCAATTGCAATAAATAATGTTAAAGAAGGAAAATCAAATTTGCCTTTTGCTTGCAATTTCAATGAGAATCTTCTTCTTCTTCGCCAAGTGTTGAAGATGAATGTCCAAGACAATTGGGAAACTTGAAAGGAAGTGTAGTTACGGGATGATCATCAGATAATCCTTGGCAAGCTAGCCCAAAAGTGTATCCCAATGCAATACCAACAGGAACTGCTACTGCATTACCAACTTGTATGTACCTGAAATATACAAAAATTATAGGTTTTTATATATAGCTTTTGGTTTTTTTTTTTCTGAAATAGTGTTCTGGAAACAATGTTTTGGAGACTAAACAAGTTTTTGTTAGTTTGATTTCATTTCCAAAAATAAAAATTGTGTTCTAAAACATAACCAAATGCCAAGTATATGACTATAAGAAGCAACATTTCACTAAGACTTAATAGAGTCCCAAATGCTTCCACAGCTTGCAGAAAAACAACAGCTATCTAGACTACCAATATCTCTAATCTTTACGATTGACTTCTGGTTTTAAAATGTTAGATTGTACTTTGAAGAAACACTGGCAATGGCAGATTGGAAGTGGGAAACCTTTATAACTTGATGTATAAGTTGTCCCAATACTAGAAGCATATAATACTAGAAGCAAATTGGAAATTGTACCCAGACGCATATAATACTAGAAGCAAATTGGAAATTGGTACAAATGAGTTCAAATTTAACTTCACTTACCTCTCCTTGACAGGCCCAAAAAGTCGATAGCAGTCAAGAAAGCCTTGTAATCTTGCATTTTCGCGAATTGTCAATACTCGATCTTGCAGAGGATGAAGGAGGGTCTAGCAAAATAAATAATTGTGTATTATGAATGAGAAATGTGTACTAGAGTAAACACATACGTGGATATAACAAACTTAGTAAATTTTATTGGTTACCCTGTTGTGAGGCTGAGCTCTTGTCACTACTGTACTGACAATTTCATCCCACCATAGACGACCAAATGGCCTGTTTTTTGAATATCAAAAAATAAGATATTTGAGAAATTAAGCAAAGAAAAACTTCAAAAATAACTCAAATTGAGAATAAAAGCACTTACTTTGTTGATGTTCCATGTTTAAACTGCATAGCATAATCAGGGACCTGTATAAATAATTAAACTACTAAAATACTTTGTCATGAAAACTGACAAGGTAAATGGGTTATCAAGTACAAAATAGTACCAATGGTTTCCCAGATTTAAGCATCACCCTTTCCATTGATGTATCCCATTGTACTTTGTTGTCTGGTCCAACCAATACACCGGGCAGGTCCCTGAAATTTGCACCCTTATGACAAAGAAAAATTAGTCAATAACACTAATCCTGGACAAAATTTGAGCAGGTAAAGCTATAGAACCTTTTTTTTTTTGGGAATAAGGCAGACTCGTTCATAATCGTCCTTGTTCACTTTGAAAGGTCGATGATCATACAAAAAAGAGGGTCGTGATGCTGTTTGAGTAGTTGAAAGACAAACCACATCTACAAGAGCACAAGTTTATCATCTTACAACATTCATAAGTTTTCTACTTTACAAGACTCATGCTAGAAATTATGTAGACAAGAGAACAGACCAAACTTTTATAAGCCTCACCATTACCTTTTAGTCTGATATACTTTTGGAACTCAGCGCAAGCTACTGTTGCATACATCCTTTCATCTTCACTCTCATCATTAGTAACCTATATATCATTGAGTTAAAGAAAATTTTTGAAAAAGAAATTACAATTAAAGTTTAAAACTTTACAAACAAGTTAAATGAAGGATTAGTGTCTCGAGGGGACACATACTGGTGGGAGATCTGATATTGCATCACCAAGATGAATAGCTTTTTCCAGCTGACAAGGCTGATTTTTACCATATGTAACCGTGATTTCCTGAAGAGATGACAAGTATTGATTAATATATTGTCGGTGCTAACAGAAAAATTATCATTGGTTGAAAAACACGCATAACTCAAACTCACTGGGAATAACACTCCTGGCAACAACTTCATGAGTTGGCAATGGATATTGTGGCAATTTCTGACAGTGGAAGAAAACTATTGAGATTTTTTAGCTTATAATGTCCTACAAGAAAAAAAAAGAAAAAATTAAACTTGCCTTATAAGGATGAGCAACCCACAAAAAGACTCGCATTCGAAATTGTGGTAAGCCATAAGATCCTGCAGCCATCATTCCCAAACGTGCCTGATAATCCATGGATACAAGACGTCCAACAGCATAACGACCCAAAAATGCACCAGAAAACTTCAAAATATCAACAACATTCTCCATTAGAACATATTTTGGTTTCAAGTAGTTAATAATGTCCATGAATACAAGCAGCTGACGGTTCTTAACCTCTTCCAAGACAGCTTTTGGATTTCTGAAGCGATTGAAGCCACTAACTCCTTGACATGGAGGCCGTCCACATATAAAATCAACATCACCCTAGATAGACACATAGAAGAACCAAAAGAAAAAAGAAATAAACATAAACAGAATATTATAAGGAAATGCATTGACAATTAGACAGTGAAGTGATCGCAAGATTATAGTATAGGGGACTCACTGGAAGAGGCAATATATTTGACTTATACCCATTTGTCACAAATTCTTTCAGCTTTTCCTTGCATTTACTGATAGAAATATAAACTGAAAAAATCATTTTACATGCAAGTAACAAGGCAAAACACAAAATAGAATAAAATAAAATAGTGTGATGAAATAGATTACCTTAAGCCCTCAATAGGCTCCCAAGTGTCTTCACTTGGACCATAACCCTTCCATCGTACCTAAAATTTACAGATATGAAATAACGAAAATTATTACTATATCAAGACAACAAAATACTACAACTGATTTGAATTTAAGACATAACACAACAAAAAGTCTTATACATGCCGATGTGTATCCAAAATGATTCCTCATGTTCATTAATCATTACTATCCTAAATAAGAAAAAAAGAAAGCTTTATACAAGAAACAACATATAATCAAGCAGAACTTGCTCAATGATGGGGATAAAATGTGAAAAGAAAATTAAAAAGATGACCCAGATGACCAATCATTTTCTACATAAAAGTTGCAGTACCTTAAAATGCATTCCAGGTTTCTTCACTTTGTTAGGATCTCCATAGCAAACAGCCAGTAACCTCTCCACTTCAAATTCTTCCTCAGGAACATTGGCGCCTTCATCATCATCATCTTCTCCTTCCTCCTCTTCTTCACTCAAAAAATTCAAACTCTGATCTAGTTCTTTATCTGCAGTATAGAATGAAAAATACTGGCACAACTTTGCCCACTCCTTCGCTAACAATAAAAACTCTTCTGCTGCCTCATTTCTCACCTGATCGAAAAATATATTTGGTTAGACATCAAAATGGAAACAAGAACAGATCTTCAATATATAAACAGATGAGAAATGTACTAATTCAATCAGAAGGACATTAATTTACTTTACCTCTGTTTCAGGGTGGTTAAATTTCAAAGTTTTACATGCATGAGGATTTATGTCAACAGCCCACCTCTGCATCAACAAAACACAAAATACTCCAAGGTAAAGAGTAGACCACTAATATCAATATAAATTCAAGTGCATTAATTGATATGTTTATGGAAATAAACGTCATTTTTAAATTTTGGACTTACCGTAACTAGTTTTACTCCGGATAAGGTTGCACCAATGCATAAACCTGTAGACATTGCACCACAACCAGAATACAAATCCAGCAAACGCATCTCAGAACTCTCATTTGGACTGTTTGACCCACTTTCGCTTGAAATAGTTGACGATGCATCGCTTTCCCTTCTAGTAGTTTCTGAGTTACCAAAACAAAATACATCAATTCATATAGAAGCAAAATAAAAATTAAAACAAATGACATAATTTTGAGGAAAAAAATAATAAATTACCATCAGACATGTTTGCAAACGTCAAATAAGGCAGTGAGTATTTCATGTCATAGTACAAGTCACAGGGAGGAATCTTCTTCTCCTTTGCCTCCAAGTCCATCTGCAATGTGAAGTAAACTAGCTATCGTCTTTATATTGACATGAATGCAACCACTTAGAAACACTAAAATGAGAAAAACAATGAAACTAAGCATATGATGGTGATACATTGGGTGGAACTCGACCGATTTTCACTTTAGAAACAATACAATTCAATGGGTTGTCATCTTTAACATCTGAAAGAAATACTCTTCGTTTGTCGATGATGTCAGCATGATCCTTGATGACCTAGAAATAACCAAAAATTGTAAGTTTTAGACACGATAATAATCTGTAAAGATATTCATAAGCAAGAATAGAAAACTTCATTCTCACAGTGTCTTCAGCCCTGTAAAACCATTGAGCTGTGAAGTATGGTTCCCCATTTGTGGATTCAAACAACTCAACTATTCTAGCTATGTAATCAAGATTTCCATCCTCGGCCTGAAAATAATGAAATTTAAAGGTGTACATTAAAAAAAAAATGTAATTGAGAATGGATTTTAGAATGCAAAAGAGATGAATTGAGAAACTTACTTTTACATAGGCATCATCACCGACACTGTATAAAAAGCCATCGACTTTAGCACGCGTGTAGTGACATTTTGCTTGCAGAACTTCTTCTTCTTCTTCATTCAATCCCCTGTGACCAGATCAAAATCAACAACAATAACAATTGATTTGAAGAAAGTAACATAAAATTAACTAATTAAATTAAATTATCAAGTAGGGTTGTTGAAAAAACTCACCCATTTGAGGAAATCTCTGCAACTGTACCTTTCTTCTTCTGACCCCATAAAACAGAATCAGAAAACACTATCCAGAAATATTTTCAAAAACCGAAAACCAAAAATGCTAAAAAAAAACAGAGAATTTGAAACGCTATACAAAAATAAGAAAACACTACCCAAAAGCATTTTTCAGAAACCAACAAATGAAACAGAAACAAAAAAACAAAAATATAATCAGAAAACACCCACCCAAAAACATTTTCACGGACCGAAAACGAAAATGAAAAAAGCTTGAACCTTTAAGGAGTATTTGTATCTGGTTGGCCATCTCTTGTGAGCTTCAATAGCTGGGACAGGTGGGCCGACCGAGGAGAGGTCAGAATCCGGTTTATTCTTTCGGGTCTTCTTTATTTTTCGGGTCAACAAATCTACCGGGTCGTCTTCCTCTTTCGTAACTCCAGAATCTATCGGATCCCTCACCACCGTCCCCCGGGTCGTCCGCTTCCCTGGTCGACCCATTTCGTCATGGATTCAGAAAGAAAAGAGAAAGGAAGGATTCTTTTGGCGGGTTTAGAAACGAAGCTCTTTTTTTTTTTTTTTTAAAAAAGGGCTGTCGGAATTTTGAATTTAGAGTAGAAGCGGGAAGGCAGATATCACTTAGGTCCTTAACCTGTACCTTAAATATACTTACGCCTACATAATTTAAACACTACTAAAAAGACCTACGGGATTAGTGAGATTTTAACTAATAATTAGGGCTATTTATATAATCGACTGAAGTTTTTATACCTAGTATGATGCATCTATCTGTTGTTAATAATATTCAATTAATATTTTTTTTTTTGAAAATTAATATGACTAAAAACTTCTTTTGATGAATAATAATAATAAAATCTAAATATTGATTTGGCCATCATGAAATATATTTTTAATAATGGATAGCCCTATTTTTAAGTCTAATATTTCATCACCCTTGGTTTCTGATTTTGTCTTTTAATAATTTAAATATAAATTAATTGAATTAATAATTTAAACTAAACCAGTGAGTTTGAACCATTTTTTTAAAATTGCAATACCAAATATATTTTATTAGTAAATTATTCCATCTTTAATACATAACCCATTTAAAAATATATTTAATAAATTTTATTAATAAATTATTTTTCTAATATAAAAAATTTATAATTTAAAAATAGTTTAATAACCATTAAAATTTTAAAATAATTCGAATTTAAAATTATTATTACTATTAAATTATAAATTTTTTAAAAATATTTTCAATTTTAAAATTTTATAATATTTTTAAATAATTGTTAAAGAAAATAAATTTAATTTATTATAAAAATGATGCTTGATAGTTCTCTCATCCCTTATCACAATAAATTATAACTCATTTTATAGTCAAAAACTACTTGCTCACAGGTCCTAATTTAATCTAACCTATGCTTGTTAAAATAAATTAGAACAGCCTGAATCTAAGAGAACAAGCTTAGCAATCAGATTAATTGATGCAAATTAAAATTATCCCCACAACGTTTAGTTGCTTCTCATGATCATCGATCAGCTCTGATCACAGCAGTAGGAGTAGTAGACATTTGTTTTTGCAAAAATATTCTGTGAAACTCGTCAAAAGAAGGTTAAAAAATAAAACTAAAAAATTGATAAAACGTCATCGTTACATTATCAGCATGATGTAATCATGATGACGACTGCATTACAATATCAGCTTGACGTCGACTGTTAAGTAACGTCGTTTGAAAGAATGAATTTGAGTGAAATGACCACCAACCCCCCGGCGGCTTCTCCATCTACCCATCAGCGTTGCCCCAGAATTCTCGTCGACTGACAGTAGACAACGAAGTGATCGCAAGATTTCCATCCTCGGCCTGAAGATAATGACATTTAAAGGTGTAAATTTATTAAAAAAAAAAAAGGTTAATGAGAAGAGATTTACAGAGCAAGAGAGATGAATCGAGAATCTTACTTTTCACATGATTCATGAGCATCATCACCGACATTGTATAAAAAGCCATTGATTTTGCTGCAGAGCTTCTTCTTCTTCTTCATTCAATCCCCCGTGCGCAGGGCGTCAAAATCAACAATGATAGCAATTGGTTTGAAGAAAGCAACATAAAATTAACTAATTAAATTAAATTATCAAATAGGGTTGTGGAAAAAACTCACCCATTTGAGGAAATCAACTCCATAAAACAGAATCAGAAAACACTATCCAGAAATATTTTCAAAAACGGAAAACCGAAAATTAAAAAAAAAAAAAGAAAAAACAAAGAGAATTTGAAAACGCTATACAAAAATCAGAAAACACTACCCAAAAGCATTTTCAGAAACCAACAAATGAAAACAGAAAAAAAAATATATATATATATATATATATACACTCAGAAAGCACCACCCAAAAACATTTTCACAGACCAAAACCGAAAATGAAAAAAGCTTGAAACTTTAAGGAGTATTTATATCTGGTTGGCCATCTCTTGTGAACTTCAATAGCTGGGACGGGTGGGCCGACGACGGAGAGGTCAGACTCGGGTTTATTCTTTCGGCTCTTCTTCATTTATCGGGTCAACAAATCGACCGGGTCGTCTTATTCTTGCGCCTTAACTCCAGAATCGATCGGATCCTCCGCCGCCGCCCCCTTTTCACGGGTCGTCGGCTTAGCTGGTCGACCCATTTGGTTAAAACTTCTTTTGATGAATTTGAATTGTTGATGAAATTAATTAATTTCATGAAAGTCTAATACTTGAGTTAAAGTTGTTAACCAGTAATGTAGTCTCCTAGGCACACTCCAGCTGATTTGTGACATGTTTAACGTTTTCATACTGTTTTAAATTTAAGAAATAATAAAAGATAAAAATTAGTATTTTATGAGTAAGATTTTTTATCCCAATTAAAACCTTTAAAAATTAAGAAAAAACAACAAAGATAATGTGATCTAATTCTAATTTTGTATTCTATGATCAGTCGGTCAATTATTGATGTGATGTTATTATAATTAATTAATATAAAAATTTTATACTTTAAGTAGTCTTTAAAAATATATATGACTCTTTCCATGCAATAATTAATTTTATAATGTTAAAATGAAAAGATCTTTTGAATTTTTACCGTAGAAAATTAATATTTTTCTCTTAGTCAAATATAGCGTCTCTCGTGTGCTATTGAAAAGTTACAAAAGTTTAAAATATATTTTGTTTTCTTGTGCAATATAGTATAATTTATAGTTGTAGATTGGAAAATTTACTTCTTGTACAAGGAAAATTCTTATTACCATGACTTTGAAACAAGTTTGTTAGATTTGATATGATTGGATCTTTTAATTTAAATTAAGTTTTGAAACCCTTAAATCTAAATTTGAGATCATCTCATGGTTTGTGAGACTTTAAGAGTTAGTTTACGAATATTTAAAGATAGTTGACATCGATATTGCTACAATATTTATACATAACATAAGATCTAAATTATAAGTCTCTAGGAGTAAAATAGGTTCAATAAAAATATAAAAGAATATAAAAAACTAAATTAAGGTAAGTTGCAAGTGAGACAAAGTTGGCCTATAATGGTATAGGGCAGAAAGTAATGGTATATAATACAAAAACTCAACTACTTTTAGGTATTTAAATAGATGCCTAAAAGTTGCAAAGATTGATGTCTATTGATGCAAAGAATATGTAAGAATAACGTGGAGGCAAGCAAATTAAGCTTGATTTTACTGCTGAAAAATGGTATTGGGAAAGCAAGGTTTAACTATAATAACAAGATTGTCTCTTGCTTACAAGAAATAAGAGCATGCAATCTGATGTATAACTTCACGACAAGATAATAATAATAATTAATCAGGCAAGCATCTCATCCTTTAATTAATTATATTGGAAAAAAGTCTTTTTTTTTTTTTAATTTTTTTATGGGTGCATGTGAAGCATGCAATTGCAAAAGAATTAATTGTCCAAACTAAACTAATTGTACCTTTCTAGAATATTAAAATAACATATCTTGAATTTTTCCTATCATGCTTTATTATATTCTTTTTATATTAATCTAAGTATATAATGAATCTCTTTTGATATTAAAGTCCTTAAGTGAATTAAACCTAAGATATTAAATTGATTTAGATCAAAACTTGACTATACTCTTACCTTCAATATATATCTATCACCTATTTGTGCTCTAAATTAATTTGGACTCAAAGTCGGATGTCTATTTTGACTCAAAATTAAATAGCGTGTATGTGTGTATATATAATAAGTATTCAAATTTCTGTGCATATATATGTATATTAACGTGCAATGATCAATAACTACTGATTGATCTTAATTTTCAATACAAGGAGAATAGGTAGTAGACGATGATGCTGTGGCGACAATTATTCAAGTGTTTCACTGGTTTTACATCTGATCGATCAATAGATATCTGAACACCATGGATAGTCATACCAACCTGACAGACAAAATTAAACTTTTATAATAAATATTACGTACTGCAATATGTTATTAATGAAAAGAGAAGGACATATATTTAGTTATGAAAATTATTTCATAATTAATAAGTAGCTAGGTACGTACCAAATTCATATCGACGGTGTTGAGTAAGCTGGCGTTCCTTTTTGTTTTTGTTTTTGAAAACAAAGCAAACATCAATTATAGCAAAGACTGTTGTGAACACAAAATCAAGGTTATTGTAGCAACGGTTGATCTTTACACCAAAAACAGCCAAAATCAAGAGAATAAACTTAGCAATCAGCTGAATTGTGGCAAAGGTTGTACCCACAAAGTTTAGTTGCTTCTCATGATCATCATCATCAGCATCATCATCATCATCAGCTCTCGTCACACTCACAGTAATAGTAGTAGTAGTAGTAGTAGTCATAATTTCATTAATTTCATGTCGTCGTCCCTCATTATTAATAATTTGACGACCATCATAAAAGGTTATAAAGAAATAGGATATTGCTGACAGTAGAAATGCAAGTAGATGGAAAGGCCACCTGTTTCCCCCCCAAGAACTCCACTAAAACTGATATTATCTCCAACATCAGCACCAAGATTGCTACCATCAGCTTCTTATGTACTTCACCTACTAACCTTAGCAATAACGCCTGCATGTACGCATATATATATATATATATATATATATATATATATAACATCCACATTTTGTTAATAAATTAACTAAAATATTGCAAATGTGAAATAATCGATATAATTACATATGCATTATTACCTTGCAGAAGATGAAGGAATTGGTGATGAATGCTAATAAAATGAAGTGGCCATGGAATATTACGTTTGAGAGCACATATCTTCTTCTTTCATGAAGAAGGTGACCAAAACAGAAGGTCGTCTGTGACTGTGATTCCACGTCCATTATTGCGCGCACACACACACACACAATACCAGTTTCATCGATCCAAACATACCAATAATTAATATTGGTTAAAAAGTTGGGAATCTAGACTACTTGGAAATTTAACTATTTCCAATCTTGACTTAGCTGGGTTGCTTCGTTTATTCATTAATTAATTAATAATTTCATAAAACTTTCATTTTTTCTTTTTTAAAAGTAAAATAATATATTATTAATAGTAGTAGAATGGCAAGAACAAGAACAGTCCCTAGACTATTAAGACAATTAAGGTTGTATTTGACAAAATATATTGGACTGTATTAAATTTTAATGGATTGTACTAAATAAAATTTTAATACAGTACTATATTTAATGAGTGATTGTATTATAATATAATAATTAAAAAAAAAATATTTTTATTATTCAATCATAAATTATTATTTTTAATTAATAATTAAATAATTTAAAAAATTATTATTTTATTTTTTAAAAAATATTATTTTAAAAAATAATATAAAACGAACTAAACTTAGGAGAGTGACAAATTAATTTTAGGGGATTTGCAATGTATTATTTTTATTTTTTATACTATCCGGTTTCTATATTAAATATTGAGCAAAGAAATTTGTGTCCTGAATATTAAAATAGTATAATTTAGACCCACCTACCAAATATATTATAAAGTACATATAAAAAATAAGATTACCAAACAGATAGACAAGACACTGCATTAATTTTAATTTTCAAATATACAATATACATGAATTGCCTCGTCATAAAGAAGGTTAAAAAAAAAAATTAATAAACGTCGTCATTGTACCGTTATATATAGCAATGACATTATCAGCATGATGTAATCATGCATGACGATTGTATTACTTGACGTCCACTGTTAAGTACTAACGTCGTCGTATGAATGAATGATCATGTAATTGACAAAATTAAAGATCATTAATTTAAATTATTTGCCAAGAACAAGTCGTACGGGGAAGACTTCCAACTCTTATTCTATTTTTTACATGTGAGCAAAGAAAATTAGTGAGAAAAAATGGTACCCTTTTATTAAAAAAAAAAAACAAAAAGAATTCGAGGATGATAATAATTAATAAATTATTTTATACTTAATTCATTCTATCAATTTCACCTCGTGACTTTGAATAGAAATTTTAAGTCTTTTAAGCAGCAGTAGTAGTCAATATATAGGAATCATAATCGTAGGGGAACATATTTTTCTGCTTGTACATAGTTATTATGTTGCAAAAGTCAAATACCGCCTTCTTAATTTCTTGGGTTTTTGATTTAAATATATTATTTATTTCTTAAAACGAAACATTAAAAATTAAATAATGTAACTTTCGAGGTTATTAATTGCCCTGATTGTAAATTCCACCGCCACGTGGCTTTTACTGATTTAATATGGAAACTGTGATGACCACCTCACCGCCGCCGGCTCCTCCACCAACCCACTGAGGATTGGTCCAGAACTCTCTCCCACGTGGAAGTATAAAACTTTCATCTTAATTTTATTCTCAAGTTTGTATTACACGTTATCACCACAAGAATACTTATCGTCACGATGCTGTTCCATTGTTATTATTGTTATTAGGAAAAATACCAATTACCCCCTAGTTTTTGACACTTTTACCACTTACCTTCCTGATATTTCAAAATTACATTTTACTCCCTATTGTTGTAATTCTTACACAAACATTTCACTTTTTGAAGATAAATTACTTTATTACCCCTAAGAGCAAAGGGCTCAAACCATAACTTGACCCAACTCTATTTTTTAGAAAAAGAAAACAAATTATTTGTGATTATAGGGTTTAAACCGTGGACTTTAATATTAAAAAATTTAAATTTTAACCATTAAACTAAATCAATAGTAACCATTAGTTATGTACATTATGTTATTTATTATGAGCATATGTTAGATGGATAATTAAATAAACATCAATTTAAAAAATGCAAACAAATAATTTGAATAAAATTCTTTAATGAAAAGTAATTTTAAATTATAAAAATTACTAATAAAAAATTAAAGTCACAATATAATAAATTTAAATCTCATCATTTTTAAATTTTTACAATAAAATCAAATAAAAATAAAAGGAATAAAATCTAAATTTTTTGTAAAAATAATTTATGAAGATGATATTTTATAAAAACTTATAATAAATAAGATTATTTTGTAAATTGTTATAATTTAAAAACATATTATTCAATAATTATTCTAAAAAATTTAAAAATTAAAATTAAAATTAAAATCAATTGTAGTCTTAATAAAAAGTTCTTTATTTTTTATAATTTTTGCATTAGTTTTTATAAAAGTTTTAAATATATATATTTTTTATTAAATAATTTAATTTTCATTATTACTTTAAGGTTTTGGAATCATTATTTATTTAATCGTCTATCTAATATATATAATATATAATAACATGGTACATATGTATTTGATTAATAATTTAGTTTTGTGGTAAAAAATTAAATTTTTAAGGTCTAAGGTTCAAACTCGCATACTTATAAAGCATTATCGTTTTTCTTTAAAAAATTATGTTGGGCCCAATACAAATTTAATTTAGAGTTAAATATGTAAAATAACAAAAAATATTAACATTTAACCACCAAATTTTGATTGTAGTGGGATAAAATACAGTTTTCAAATATTAGCAAAGTAAGTAGTAAAAGTGTCAAAACTAGGGGGAAATTGGTATTTCCCTTGTTATTATGTTGGTGGTTTTATAGGTAGAGTTTATCCTTATTATTAAGTTGGATCTTTCACGATAGAAAATAAAAATAGTATACCATATATTTTTATTATTTTTTATTGACATTTTTTTTATATTGACATTAATTTACTTAGAATTTCAATATTTATTAGGAAAAATCAATACTCTTCCTGTTAAAAAACATCTACAATTCTAGACTATGATAATGTTAAAAATGAAAATCTAATTGGCAAGAATGACATAGTGAGATGAAATCTTATTTACCTTTTCAGCAATCAAAATTATCTCCTACTACATTATTAAGTGTTGAAGAAGACTGTTGTTGTAGACATTTAGGAAACTTGAAAGGGAAAGTCGTCAATGGTTTCTCATCGGATAATCTGTAGCACACAATCCTAGAAGCATATCCTAATGCAATACCAACAGGAACAGCAACAACATTTCCTACTTGTATGTATCTGAAAAAACAAAATAGGTATCACTGCAACATTAGACACTCAAAACAAAACCAAGAATTGCAATACTTCTCTTTCCATTCAGGTTGACTCTTAAACTTTCCCCACAAATTCTTGTTAATCACGACTCTTATATCATTCAAAAAGACTGCCAACACAAATAAGATGCCTCTCAAACTCAATGACAATTAGGGTTAGTTTGGAAATGTGGTGCTTTTGAAAGTATAACAGTGGTACTCAATATTTATCATTTGCTCAGACATTCATGCATGGCAACTAGTAATTTGATTTGTGCTTAAGCAACAACAATATCAAACTGAGCCTCAATGTGTAAGCTTTTGCTATGAAAAATTATTAGACACTAATGGTGTTTAGTTAACGTGGTATTGCCATCCCATTTAAGACTTTCCCATAACTTGTATGTGTAAGGCTTTCCAATAAAAAATTTTGGATATTGCACTACGATTCAAAATTAACTTCACTTGCCTCTCTTTGGTAGTCCCAAAAAGTTTATAGCTCTCAGGAAAACCTTGTAATCTTTCATTTTCACGAATTGTGAGTACTCGATCTTCTGAGGGATGAAGGATTAACTATTAGATCTTCAATATATAAAGAGAAAGAAAACAAAATAATTCGATCAGAAGGACATTATTTTATATAAATTTCAAAGTTTTACATGCGTGAGATTTATGTCAACAGCCCACCTCTACATGAACAAAACACCAAATACTTCAAGGTAAAGAGTAACCCTTTCGTGTTCATGTAAATACAAGTACGTTAATTGATATGCTTATGGAAATAAACATCATTTTTCAATTTTGGACTTACCGATAACTCCTAACTCTCAACTCCCAACTACAACCAAAATTATTTGAATACATTAATACATTAATATATTAATAATCTTAACACCCCCCCGCCCGACCACCCCCCGATTGAGACTTCCAAATTAGTGAAAGATTGAGACTCTCGAAGGAGTGAAAGACAGATTGAAACTCTTGAAATAGTGAAAAATTGGATTAAAAAATAGGAACTCTCGAAAAGAGTCGGATCATTGGATCGGAAAATATAGGGGTCAAATTGAACAAGAGAGATGATGCTAAGGACATAATTATAATTGACTGGGGGACCTAAATGACAAGACATCTTTTATTGGGGTTGATAGATAAACGACAGGAGACAATGAAAGACAAATGAGCAGACGGTGCTAAATAAACGAAAATGCTTTTTGACCCTGGTGAGTCCACGTGGTAAAGTTTCATCGGCCTAGAGAAAGCTGCATCACCAAATAAAAGAAAATTGGGTAACTCAAACCCGGAGATCGTCTATGGGAGTTTGGACAAGGAGACCACCAGGGGAACGAGCGGAAAGAGCAAATTCAGTTCATGGCTGTGTTGAGACATAACTTGCCAAAAATTGGCTGTATCAAAGACTGGAAGACAGCGGAGTTGATTTTCTTGATGAGACAAGGCAGAGGCGACTGTGAGGAAATGGCCACCACGGACAGAGTGAGCAGATTGTGAGGGAGCGAATGAGATCGGTGATAAAGAACCAATCGCCGGAAAATGGTTAGATCGAAGAAGAAAGATGGTGGCTCGTTGTGATATTCGCGGGAGCATGAGGTGGCCAACAAAGGTGAATAGAGACCGCAAAATGAAAGCTCGGCAGATACTGAGCTGAACGGTGGTGGCTGTGACTAAAAAGTCGGTGGTTGATGTTATCTTGTGAAGTGCTTTCGGACAGTGATGACGAAATTGAGAGGGACCAAAAAGAAAACTAGAAAAGTAGTGGAAAAATTTGAAGAGCAAAGAAAATTAAGCAACAACAAGATTGATGTTTCTAACTAAAGATGGTGCATGCGCTGGAAGGACAACCAATTCAAAGAGAGCTCAGAATCGGTAATTCAGCTCTGATACCATGTTAATATTTGTGGAGGAAAATATGATAATTGTATTGATTAATCTATAACCTCAGCTCCCAACTACAACCAAAATTATTTGAATAAATTAATACATTAATAACCTCAACGGCCATCACCGAGATTGTATAAAAAGCCATCGATTTTAGCTCGCGTGTAGTGACATTTTGCTTGCAGAACTTCTTCTTCTTCTTCTTCTTCATTCAATCCCCTGTGCCCAGCACATCAAAATCAACAACGATAAGAATTGAATTGAAGAAAGTAACGAAAATTAACTAATTAAATTAAATTATCAAAAGCATTTTCAGAAACCAACAAATGAAACAGAAACCAACAAAATATCTATAAAATCAGAAAACACCACCGAAAAACATTTTCACAGACGAAAAACGAAAATGTAAATGAAAAAAGGTCGAACCTTTAAGGAGTATTTGTATCTAGTTGGTCATCTCTTCTGAGCTTCACTAGCTGGGACGGGTAGCCCGACGAAGGAGAGGTCAGACTCGGGTTTATTCTTTCGGTTCTTCTTTATTTGTCCAGTCAACTTATCACCGGGTCGTCTTCCTCTTGCTTCTTAACTCCAGAATCGATCGGATCCTCCACCGCCGCCCCCTTCGCTGGTCAACCCATTTGGTTATGGATTCAGAAAGTGAAGAGAACGAAAGGATTCTTTTGGCGGGTTAGAAAGGAACGATTTTTCTTTTTCTTTAGGTATTATCAGATACCTCCCTTGAGGTTTAGCATAATATCATCTAAAAAATATCTGTTCAAAAACTATCACTGACCTCTCCTGCTGTTACAGACCATTATAACTATTTAAAAAGTGTCAAGGGAAAAATTGTAAGTTCAACAAATCATTTTAAATTCAATTTTAGGGTAATAATATTTTCAATACTAAACTTTAATAAAATAACAATATAATTTATCATTTATCTAATTTTAACAAATTAGTCTTTATCATTATTAAGAAATTAAAAAATATTAAAAATCAAGGATAAAAATAGAAAATGATAATACTTAGGACTTTTTTTTACGAATTAATAACGTATCGTATTAATAAATTGAACTAAAAAATCAATATCATTAACATCCTAAAAAATACATATAATTTTAATAATATAAAATTTTTAATTCGATAATTATAACAATTCATAAAAAATAAAAAATCTCTTAATCAAAATAAAATATTAAAGTGTAAAGTCTAAAAAATTTAATTAAGAAGAATAATAAGCAGTACAAAATAATTTCTCAAGTAAATAAAAGTGATAAATTGTAACTTATAAATAATAATATGCCAATATATACATAAAATATTATAAAAAATGAATTTATCTAATTAATTATTTTAAAATTTAAAAATAAAATTTAATATATCTCATGCATACAATTGTCATTTTAAAATTAATTAATTAAAATTTTTACTATCCAAGTGTTTTTGATAGTATAAAAAACTTAAAATATTTGAGTTTTATAATAGAGATAAAAATTAAAAATAGGGTTAAAAGTTAAGATATAACGTAAAATTTATTATATTTTTACACTTATCATATTTTACTATTAGGATAAGATGCAGACATATATTTTAATGAATTGTGTAATTTGTATAAATCTAAATAATTTTATATCTCTGTCTTGTATTTGTTCAATCAGATGCAAGTAAGTTTTTTAAATTTACGTTTATTAATCAGGACAAATAAGTAATTATATATAATTTTATTAATTGTTTGAATGATAGGGATTAATTTGTTAATATTTAATAAATTATGTACAAATTTGTTGTTTTTCTAAAGTTGAGGGACTAAAATATTATTATATTACTTAAGTTGTCGGTAATAAATTTGTAATTACAAATATTTCTGCTAAATGACAGTAACGGCTTGCAGCACTAGGGGAGGTTAGTGATAGTTTTCATAAAGATATTTTTTAGATGATATTATGTCAAACTTTAAGGGAAATATGTGATAATACCCTTTTTTTTCTTTTTCTTTTTTTGTTTTTAAAGGGAATGTGGGAATTTTGAATTTAGACTAGCATCGGGAAAGCAGATATCAGTTAGCTCGTTAACATTTAGCTTAAATATACTTGGACTCGTGTGATTTAAAACCTTACTAAAAAGACCCACAGGATTAGTGAAATTTTAATGAATTAATTAGGGATATTTATGTAATCCACTGAAGCTTTCATACCGATTATGATGCATCAAACTTCTTTTGATGAATTACATTTGTTCATGAAATTAGTTAATTTCATAGAAATCTAATACGTAAGTTAAAGTTGTTATCCACCAAGGTAATGTGGTGTAATTTTAATTTGGTGTTGGATGATCAAACAGTCAAGTGTTGATGTGATGATATTATAATTAATTGATATAAAATTTTCATCCCTTAATTAGTCTTTAAAGATATATATAACATAGAAAGATAAATAAATATATTAATACACTCTTGGATTTTATAGTATTAATATAAAAACATTTCGTGGATTTTTACCATGGAAAATTAATATTCCTCCATTGGTCAAATATAGCGTCTCTGATAAAATGTTGCAAAAGGTTTAAAAAATATATTATATATTCTTATACAATAAAACATAATTTATAGTTGTAGAACAGAAAATTTACTTCATGTATAAGGCAAATTTTTCGTTAGTGTCATATTGTATTGACTTCAAAACAAGCTTGTTGGATTTGATGTGGTTGGGCCTAGGCCTGGGCAAATCGATTATTATAAAAATTTTGGTTTCATTTGATTTTAAACCAATCGGTTTAGTTAAAGGATATGAGAATTTTTACATAAATCTTTAAATTTTATAAAAATTATAAATAAAAAAAAGTTTATAAAAAATTATATAAATTTACATAAAGAAAAGAAAAAATTCTTGTAAATTTTATAAAATTTATCTCTATATATAATTTTGACAAATTTTAGAGGTTTATGTTAAAATGTTCTTTAAAGAATTTGTAACCGAATACTTAAAGGCTTGAAGTAAATTAAACTAATTCAGTTTATTTCGGTTCAGTTCCACAGTTCAGTTTGAATCTCAAAAATTGAATTATATTTTAGTTTGGTTAGATTTTTGAAAAAACTAACCAAAATCCAATTCTACTCAACCCTAGTTGGGTGTGTGAATTTAAATTGAGTTTCAAAAATCTTAAATCTAAATTTGAAATTATCTAATGGTTTGTCAAACCTTAAGTGATGGTTTATGAATTAGAAACAACTGACACCACTATTACTACAATATTAGATATTATACGAGATTTAAACTATGAGTTTACTATGTGTAGAAGTAAAATAGATTTAATAATAGTGTAAAGAAATATAGAAAACTGAAGGTAAGTCATTGCGAATAAGATGAGTGGGTTTAGAATCGTATAGGGCATAAACTAATGATATATAATACCTCAACTATTTGCGACTTAGTTATTTTAGGCTACATATTAAGGTATTTAGATGCTTAAAAGTTGCAAGATTGATGTATATGGATGCAGAGAAGATGTAAGACTAATGTGTGGCAAGCAAAGCTTAATTTCGCAGAAAAAAAAAGAGAAAAAACAGGTTGGGAAAGAGAAAAAAAAGAAAAGAAAAAGGTTGGGAAAGCAAGATTTATAGGTTTTTGGTGCCACGGCTTCATAAAAGAGCTATACTAGTGAACAAGATTGTCTCTTGCTTGCAAGAAATAAGAGCAATATGAAGTGCTTGCAGATTGAAAAGATAATAATAATGATGCAATATCTCATCCTTTACCAATTGGAAAGAGTCTTTTTCTTATAGGTGGACTGAAGCTGCAATTCTAGGAGAATACTAGTTTGTAATATGTACTTGAGACAACTAAACTAATTGTACTCCTAATACTTCAGGCTACCATTTTTGCTTCTAAAACTGTAGCAAAATAAAAAGCAAACACAATGTAAATTTTATTGGTAAAGTTATATCTTGTTTGTATATACTAATTTTGTTTGTAAATTTTTGTTCTTTTTAAAAAATTTGGATGAGAGTAAATGTGCTTCAAAATACTAAACCTCTATCTTTTTCTATTACTCAAATTCAAAACAGTCTGAGAATGTTAAGTGTGCTCTAAAAGACTTGAACTACAGACAAGGAGCAATTTTATTGGTAAAATTATATCTTAGTCAATAAGATGTATATATAAAAAGAATTCCTTAATGTTTCAGTCTAAACCATAATAATTATATGTTAGAGTCTATTTTATACAAAAAGTATGGGTTAATGAAACAATTTCATAATACCTACTAAATAAAATGTTTACTAAATTCAACTAAGTATCATAAAGTTTATACATTAAGATGTGTGCGCGCGCGTGTGTATATATATATATATGTATGTATATATATTTATTCACGTATTCATAATTTGGAAATACATAAAAGAATGACCAATAGCTGAAAAAGTAGAGAGCAATTAATTGATCTTAATTTTAAAGTCAAGGAGATCAGCTAGTCGATGATGATCATGATGTTGCCAGAATTATTAAAGCAGCGAGGAGTGTTAATTATCTCACTGGTTTCACACCTGATCGATCGATCAGTAGATATCTGAACACCATGGATAGTCATATGAACCTGATCAAACAAAAATTAAATACATTACATACCTCAACAATTAATGAAAAGAAAAAGAGGACATATATGCCAGCTTTAGTATATGATTTAAAAATGCTTACGCAAATTTATCTATTAGTTTAATTCTTAAACTTTGATAAAAATGAATTTAGAATATATATTCAAGTACTCTTGAAAAATAATTATAATCGAAATTAAAGAACCGAATAAACTAATTAACCATTGAAAACTAATAAAATGTTTTACCAAATTAACAGATGTATGTAAATATATATATATATATATATATATATATGGACGTGTATTAATCAATTAATTATGTATGAAAATGAAAATTACATTATTAATACGTAGCTAACTAGCTAGGTTATATATACGTACCTAATTCATGTGGATAATGTCGAGCACGATGATGAATAAGCTGGGCTCCCTTTTTGTTTTTGTTTTTGTTTTTGTTTTTGAAAACAAAACAAACATCAATTATAGAAAAGACTGTTGTGAATACAAAATCAATATTGTTATAGCATCGGTTGATGTTGACGCCAAAAACAGCCAGAATCAAGAGAACGAACTTAGCAATCAGCTGAATTGTGGCGAAGGTTATACCCACAAAGTTTAGTTGCTTCTCATGATCATCATCATCAGCATCATCATCATCATCAGCTCTCCTCCCACTCACAGTAGTAGTAGTAGTAGTAGTAGTAGTAGTAGTAGTAGTCATAATTTCATTAATTTCATGTCGTCGTCCCTCATTATTAATAATTTGACGACCATCATAAAAGGTTATAAAGAAATAGGATATTGCAGACAGTAGAAATGCAAGTAGATGGAAAGGCCACCTGTTTCGCCCCAAGAACTCCACTAAAACTGATATTATCTCAAACATCAGCACCAAGATTGCTACCATCAGCTTCTTATGTACTTCACCTACTAACCTTAGCAATAACGCCTGCATATATGTGGACATATATATAATAATGATATATAATAATTATAAGATCAATACATACTTAATATTATATATATATATATAATAACTAACTGGGTGCATGCATGCCAATTAATTAACATCTACATATGTTTTGTTAAAAAGGTAAATAAAATGAAGATAGATAGATATAATTATATTATATATTACCTTGCAGAAGATGAGGGAGTTGATGAATGTTGATAAAATGAAGTGGAAGAACATAGAAGTAGTGAATAGGTTTGATAGAACATATCTCCTTCTTCTTCCTCTTCTTCTTCTTTGATGATGAAAGTGAAAACACATATTGGTCTGGGATTCCATTTCCTCGTCCATTATTAATTGCACACGCTACTACCCAATTCGTTTCTGAATTCTGATGATTGATACAAACATACAGTTAATTAATTGGTTAAAAAGCTGGGAATCTCGACTGTTTGGAAATTTATTACCTTGACTTTTGGTTGCATCATTTATTCATTAATTAATAATTTCATACAACTGTCATTTCAGTTTTCAACATATATAATAACATATTATGAGATAATTTTATTTTGGTGTATGATGTTTTAAGAAATATCATTTTAGTTTACATATTTTACATATTAGATAAAAAGGTTACTAACTTTATTGAAATTGATTAGCTAGGTTTAAATAATTTTGGTCAATCTTATCTATGTCTATTGAACGAACTTTTGTTAGTTTTCAGCGTTAGTAAGGTGAGATAATTTTTATTTAATCTACATAATATTAATAATTTTTAATTTAATTTTAAAATTTACAAAAGTTATCATACTGTCAACACGATTAACTTTCATTTTTATTTTTAACAACTAAAAAGATTTTTATAAAATTAATTAATTTATATTTTTCTTCCTCATCTTTTTCCTTTATTTCTTTCCTTTCTTTCTTCTTTCTCTTCCTCATCTTTTCCTCTCCTCATTTTTT
Organism: Azadirachta indica; assembly: GCA_022749755.1. Classification (NCBI taxonomy): domain Eukaryota; kingdom Viridiplantae; phylum Streptophyta; class Magnoliopsida; order Sapindales; family Meliaceae; genus Azadirachta; species Azadirachta indica. The sequence goes on along the minus strand of CM040444.1, from coordinate 3,213,928 downwards.
TTATTAAAGAGAAATTGCTATGAAGTTAAAACAAATTAAAATTAGTCACTTGCTGTTTTCAATTTGAACAAAAAAAATCGCTACAAAATGAAATTAATTTATTCAAATTACATTGATTTCACAACATTATAAATCAAATTTAATTTTATAATCTTAGCAATTGAATCAATTAATTGAAACTTAAAAAAAAAAATCCTCAAATCCAAAAATCTTCTTTCTATGGACAATTCTAATTGTAATTTCAATATCTCCTAAATCAAAAAAAAAAAAAGAATTGGAAATAACTGAAGAAGAAGAAAAAAAAAAGAAACAAAGGAGAAAGATAAAGAAGAAGAAAAAAAAAAAAAAAAAAAAATTTTTTTAATTTAAATTTATAAAATTATAATTTCACATTTTTAATTGTTAAAAAATGATAGTTAACATATGGAAATGATGTGATAATTTTCATAAATTTTATGTTTAAATTAAAAATTATTAATATTAGATAGATTAAATTAAAAATTATCTCATCTTAATAATGGCTAAAAAACTAATAGAAATTTGGTCAGAACCTAACTATGATTAATCAAAACAATTTAGACTTAAATGGTAATTTTGGGTAAAGTCAGAGATTTTTTATCTAATATGTAAAATATATTAACCAAAGTGATATTACTTAAAACATTAAGGACCAAAATGAAATTACTTCAATAAATGAACCTCGTAGAAAAAATTGAGCCGTCATTTGCACGACTGCTGTCTTACAATATCGACATGCTTTTCCCAAAAACCAAAATAAAAAAACCACAATGACGAATGAAATGATCACATAATTGACAAAATTAAAGATTATTAATTTAATTTATTGGCCAAGAATGACTCGTGTATAGAAAAAGTGGCACTCTTTTATTGAAAAAACAAAAGTAATTGGAGGGTGATGATAAATTATGTTATAGTTGAATTGGTTTCAAGAAACTAAAAATTATTTTTGACTTCAATCAACTTGATCTCGTGACTTTAAAAAGTCAGTTAAATAGTCGTATATTTATACATATACATATAAACGTGACTTTGAATAAAAAATTGGTTACGTAGTCATATTTTATGACTTTGAATAGAAAATCGGTTAAGAAGTCACACCCAATGATTTTGAATAAAAAATCAGTTGAGTAACCGTGTGTATGCATATATATATATATATATATATGGGGTAACATCACTACCTCTTTTTTTTCACACAAATTTTTAAATAATCTTCAATTTATCCCAATTAATTTTGACAATCTTCGTCATATCCCTAAAAATTTTAAAAATCATCAGAGCATCCTAAACGTTAAGTGCAACCATTATATCTAACAATTTTTTAAGTTGACCAAAGTTGACCATATAAAAGACCATTTTACTCCTAATAAATTCAAATTATTTTTTTCTTATCTCTTCTCTTCTCCTTCCTCTCTTCTTTTCTTTTCTTTTTTTTTTCTCTTCTTCTTTTTTTTTTAATAATTTATAAAATCTCTCTCCTACTTTTCTCTTCTTTATTATATTTTCACTCTTTTCATTATTTCTTTTCATTTTAATTATCAATTATAAATTTAAAAACTCAAAATTTTAAATTACTATTTTAATTTTCATCTTAATTATCACTTGCAAATTAAAAAACTTAAAAATTTAAATAAAAATATTTTAATTAATTAATTTGTCTAAAAAAATTCATGAATTTCTTTAAAATTATTATAATATATATTAAAAAAAAAGATTATTTAATTAATAAATTTTTTAACTTATAAATAATAATTAAAATTAAAATATTTTTTAGAAGAGAGAAGATGTAATGAAAAAAAAATTAAAGTGAGAAAGATTAATAAATTAGAGGTAAGAAAGAAAAAATAAAAAAGATATAAAAAAATCCAATCAAAATGAGTTTGTAATATTTATTTTATATTTGTTAGATGCAATTTTGACTCTTCATATACCCTTAATTTAAAAGTTAATAACGGATATAAAAATTTATGTAGAAAAAAAAAGGGACTGTTAATCATACCCCTATATATTATATATATATATATATATATATATGGTAGGATCATTAACCCCTTTATTTTACATAAAATCTTACATCAATTGTAGACTATTGGATATCAGCACATTTAACGGTTGAGATTGCATTTGATATATGCATTAATTATTGATATATTACTTATGCATTAATTACATGGTCAGATGTAATTTCAACCGTTAGATATGCTTATATCCAACAATATACAATTGAAATAAGATATTGTGTAAAATACAGGAGTTGCTAATCCTACCCCATATATATGTGTGTGTGTGTGTGTATGAATGTATGTATAAGAATATAGTTTTTTAGTTATAAATAGTTTGTAAAAGTTAAATGCCGCCTTCATAATTTGTTGGATATTTCATTTAAATATTATTTTTGAAAAAAATTAAAATTAAATAATATACGCTTTAAGTTAGCATTTTGAGGTTATTGTTATGAATTCTTCCACCGCCATGTGCCTTCTAGTGATTTAATATGCAAAATCTGAAGACTAGCGTATTCACTTCAATCGACTATTTTAATTTTATCTCCTCTTTAACCGATTACTTTAATTTTCTCTTTTTTAAAAATAGTTAATTGAGACAAATACATTTTTCCGTACTGCAATATAATATTTTAATAATTATTGTATAAAGAAATATAAATAAAATTTATAATAATCAATTGAAAATAATCACTAAAAAATATATACACAAAATCCTACACCACTTAATGCCGAGCATTTTGCCTTTGCAACAAAAAATAAGAAGAATCTACTATATTTTTAGTATTATTGATTTACCTAGAATTTCAATATTTATTTAGAAGAATCATCGGTCACTCTTCTTATTAAAAAACATCCACAATTACAGAGTATGATCATGTTAAAAATGAAAATCAAATTGGAAAGAATGACAAAGAATGAGATGAAATTTTGTTTACCTTTTTAACAATCAGAATTATCTCCCATTATATCATCATGAGTTCAAGATGACTGTTGTTTTAGACATTTAGAAAACTTGAAAGGGAGACTCGTACACAATTCCAAAAGCATATCCTAATGCAATACCAACAGGAACAGCAACAACATTTCCTACTTGTAGTTATCTGCAAAACAAAATAGATATCACAGCATCATTAGACACTCAAAACAAAACCAAGCACTGCAACACTTTCCATTGATGTTGAGTCCTAAATGTTCCTAGAATTTCTCGTCAATCCCTAGGCTTGTTTGCTGTTGTAGTGATTTTATTATACTTTCAAAGTAAATTTAAAAAGAAATTTGGGATAACACTGATTTCGAGTGGGATATATTCAGTTTTCTATTAATATTTGACCTTTACTGTTTTTACTCCGTAATCGTTATAACTTTCAAGCCATCATAACTTAATACTAAATAGAGCCTAATTGTAAGTTAGAAACCATAAACTTACAAGTAAATGTAAACCAAATTCTTCGGACATTCAATTTTAAAGCTTCTTGCATCAACCAAAAATACTGCTAACTAATAAGATGCTTTAAAACTCAATGACAAGTAGGGTTAGTTTGGAAATGTTGGTGCTTTTGCTTTAAAGTATAATAGTTCAACAAAAACCTACTTTTTACGTGGTACTTAATATTTAGCACTCACTCATACATTCAACATGAAAAGAACAAATTTTATTTATATGTAAGCAACATCAATATCAAATGGTACCTCAATGTGTAAGCTTTTGCTTTGGAAAATTAATAGACACTAATGGTGTTTAGTTGACATGGTATTGCCATCCCATTTAAAACTTTCTCATAACTTGTATGTGTAAGCGTTCCAATAAAAACTATTAGATATTGCACAACTATTCAAAATCAACTTCACTTGCCTCCCTTTAGTAGTCCCATAAAGTTTATAACAGTCAGGAAATCTTTGTAATGTTGCATTTTCACGAATTGTAAGTACTTGATCTTGTAAAGTGTTAATCGTCTTATATCGCCATCACACCAACCTGTTCTCTTTCTTATATATAGATTGGACACTCTCATTCCTTGAGTTAACTTTCGAGTTAAGTTCCACCCAATCTTATTTTTAACATGCTATCAGAGCTAGATACTTTGACAATGGTGGGATCTTTATTCTTTTACTCTCTCACGCATTTGATCCACACTTCGCTTGAGGGAGAATGTTAATTATCCCATATCGCTATTGTACTAGGCTACCATCTTACATTAGGCACCCTCATTTCATTGCTATATTCTTTATATATGGATTAGACACCTTTATTCTTTAAGCTATTCTTTATATATGGAATGGACACCCTTATTCTTTAAGCTAACTTTTAGGTTGAGTTCTACCTAAGTCTATTTTCTAACATAAAGGATGAAAGATGATAGATGATTTAGTAAAATAATGAGATTATTCATAAATTGAAAAATGCATAGATATGAGTTAAACTCATACGTGAATGAAACACATACATTGATTTTGAGAAGGCAAACCTGGTTGTAAGGTTCTGCTCTTGAGTATTTATATCTGGTTGACCATTTCTTGAGAGCTTCACTAGTTGGGACAGTAGGGCTAACGAAAAAGAGATCAAACTCGCATTTATTCTTTCAAGTTGTTGAGATATTTTAATGACCCAATAATTTCTTCAAAAAAAAACTTATAAAATATAATAATTGAAAAATCTAAATAATAGCAAAATTAATAAACATGCAACAACATAAAGTAAAGGACACGAAAATTTAATGAGATTTTGTAAATATTACCTACATCCTTAGGCACTTCAAATACTTCACTAGGATCAAATTGAAAGATAATACTGAATTTAGGTATAACTTGCAAATATATAAAAACTTAAATGGGATCAAATATAAAACTTATAGGAAATTTAAGTAAAATTATAAATCTTATAAAGTTGGGAACTTGAATGAAAAATACCTTATCTTTTACCTTAAATAACCCTTCAACTCGTTTCTTTCTCCTTAGATTTTGGCTCCCTTTCTCTATTTTCTTTTAATTTTTTGATGCAATTGCAAATGAGAGAAACCTTCTATTTACAAGTTATTTGAAGGCCAAAAAAGTCAATGAAATCAAGCAAATTTGAGATAAACCCTTACATATACAGGCCACCAATTTTCTCTACCAACAGTTATTATTTTTTAGAAGTTTTACATTTCAAATTTTGTAGTTGGGTGTTGAAAATAATTCATATTTCAACAAATCTCCACTTTGGCGAATTTTTAACTTTCACATATCTCTTAATTTGGAAATGCCTTTAAATGCAAAAATATTGGTACCATCGTAGTATGAGGTGACTTGCAATAAGTTTAAGTAATGCTTGAATTTTTCTATAAGAAGTGGTTTAGTCAATATATTAGTGGCATTTTCCTTTGTGTGGACTTTCGACAAATAAATTTTTTTGAAGGTGATCGAATTTCTAATCTTGTGATATTAAACATTTATATATTTTGACTTTGCATGAAATATTGATTCTTGGCAAAAAAATATAGCACTTTGACTATCACTTTGTACTGAAACAGTATCTTACTTAAAGCCAAGTCCTTCAATTAGACCCTTCAACCATAAAACTTCTTTCTTTGCTTTAATGGTTGCCATATACTCTACTTCAGTAATAGTTAGAGCAACTATAGATTATAGGATAGATTTCCATGGAATCAATTCTTTTCCAAACTTGAAAGGATAGTTAATTATGGATCTTCTATTATTTAGATCTTCTGCATAATTTGAATCAATGTATTTGACTACCTTACTAGAGGCTGAGTCTTGATCATATAACAATCTATAATTGATTATGCCAACAAGATATTTGAAAATACACTTTACTGTATTTCAATGCTCCTTTCCTAGAGTTGTCATGTATTTGCTGACTACAATGACTACTTGTGAAATGTCTGGTCTAGTATGTACCATCGTGTATATTAGATATTTTACAGTGTTTGCATAAAATACTCGAGCCATGTACTCCACCTTAACCTTTGTTTTTGGAAAATGATCTGAAGACAATTGAAAGTGTGTTGCTAATAGAACCTTTACAGGTTTAGCATTGAGTATGTTAAATTTTTCTAGAACTTTCTTCATATAATTCTTTTGAGTGAGCTACAGCTTTCCAACTTTCCTATCTCTGTTGATTTTCATACCAAGGATCTTCCTAGCAGCCCCGAGATCCTTTATTTCAAATTCAGTACTCAACATATTTTTGAACTCAAAGATATGAGATTTATTTTTAACAACAATCAACATATCATTAACATAAAGCGTTAGATAAATGAAAGAACCATCATCTAATTTTTTGAAATAAATATAATAATTATACTCACAACGAGTGTACCTATGTGATATTATAAAAGTATTAAATCACTTGTACTATTGTCTCCGCAATTGTTTTAATCTATATAAGGATTTCTTCAATCTGCACACAAGCCTTTTTTTGCTTAATTTTTTAAAACCTTCAGGTTGCTGCATGTAAATCTGTTCCTCTAGCTCCTTATGTAAGAAAGCAGGTTTTACATCTAGTTGCTCCAACTCCAAATTGTACATTGCCACAATCGACATGATAACTCTTATAGAAGTAAGCTTCACCATTGAAGAGAAAATTTCATTGTAATCTATACCTTCCTTTTGTAAGTATCCTTTAGCAACTAGTCGAGCTTTATACTTTTCTCTTTCATTTTCTATAACTGCTTCTTTCTTTTTGAAAACTTATTTACACCCAATATAGCCTTTTTACTATTGGGTAATTCCACCAGTTTCCAAGTATAATTCCTCTTAAGTGACTTCATTTCTTTTTTCATAGTTACTAACTATTTATCATCATCCTTTACTTGAGTTACTTATTTGAAATCATATGGATTGTCTATCTTAGAGAATAATGCAAATGACACCATATTTTCAAATCCATACTTGACAGGTGCTCTAGTAGCGTGTCTTTTTCTATCTCTAGTAAGTAAGAACGTCTCTTCTTAGTACTATTCTTAATCATCAGTTGGGTCTTGATTTTCTTGTTGTAAAATTTGTTGTTATCTCAACTCCACCTCAATGACTAATCTCTCATCTCACTTTTTAGTGAAACTCTGTTTCATATTTTCTATTTTCAACATGCTAACTTTATCAAAGATAACATCTCTGGTGATAACTTTCTTCTTTGATTTCGGGCCTCAAAGCATATACCTTTTTACACCTTTTGGATAGCCGAGGAAGATACACTTCTTTGACTTCGCATCTAACTTTGTACGTTCATCATGTGGTATATACATATATGTTGGGCATCCAAATATGCGTAATTTGTTATAGTTGATTGGCCTATTTATCCAAACATCCTTAAGGACTTTGAAATTTATAGCTAAGCATGGAGACCGATTAATTAAGTAAACAACAGTGTTAACTACTTCTGCCTAAAAACTCTTCACCAATCTTATGTTAGGCATTATACACCGAGCTCTTTTCTTCAACATTTTATCCATTCTTTCAGCCACTCCATTCTGCTGCGGAGTCTTCTTTACTGTAAAATGACGAGTAATGCCTTTATTCTTATAGAATTCTAGAAAAGAACTTTCTTTATACTCGATCCCATTGTCACTTTTAATGTAATTTAAATTTTTGCTAATCTGGTTTTCTACCTCAGTTTTTTATTACTTGAAAATGTTAAACAGCTCGGATTTATGCTTTATGAAGTACATCCAAACCTTTTTAGAATAATCATTGATGAAACTAAAGAAATAATCAGAATCTCCATGTGATGCAACTGGTCATGGTCCCCATACATCAGTATGAATATAATCAAGAATATCTTTATTGATGTGAGATTAAGCATTGAAGCTGACCCTACTTTGCTTTCCCATAACACAAAATTTGTAAAATTCCAATTTGCATCTCTTTACACTGCTCAGAAGGTTCCTTTCATGCAACTCATATAGCCCATGTTCGCTAAGATGTCTTAACCGCATATGCCATAATTCGATATTGTCATTACTCGATTTAGTATGTATAGCAGCAATAGCTTTACCTAAAACAGTATCTTCTAGTAGCTTGTATAGGTTCCCAACATTTTTCCCTTTCATTACTATAAAAGCGCCTTTATGAACTTTCAATAACCTATTTTTGGTAGAGAAACTATAACATAATGAATCCAATATTTCCAAGGAAATCAGATTTTTCTTCAACTCAGGAAGCCTAGTGTTCTAATAGTTTCATCATGCATCCTTATTTTCATTGTGTCAATTCTAATAACCTTGTAAGAAACTTCATTACCCATCAAAACAGAACCAGCATCACAAGATTGGTGGGTATTAAACCATTCTTTGTAAAGACACATATAGTACGTACATCCAAAGTCAAGTATCTAGAATTCTAAAAGAGATCTTCTACTTGCAGATGCCAACAACATATCCCCTTCTTTATAGTTATTGGATTTGATATCAATTACATTTGCTTTAATTAGCTATTGATTCTTCCTTGTTTCCAAGTCCTTCTTCAATTCATTGCAGAATCTTCTAATATGCCCTTTCTTATACCAGTAATGATACTTCGCATCTTTCCTTGGATGCGACTTGGAACGAGCATTGTGGTCAGAATTTCTTCCATGAGATTTACTTCTACCATGTCTCGATTTTGCCTTGTTATCTTTTCTTGCAACAAGACCTTTAACTTGAGAAGAGTTGCTTGGTTGCTTAATCTTATTAGTCTCCAAAAAGTAGTTTAGACCTTATCCACCATGAGAGTTTGCTTCCCTATTAATAGTGCGGTCAGCAAAGTCTTATACAATTTTAGTAAAGAAGCTAACAAAATAATTTCTTGATTTTCTTCATCAATCTTGACCTCTATACTTTGAAATTGAGTAATACATTTGTTAAACTTGTTGATGTGGCTTGATGCTTCTGCATCCTCCTATATCTTTAACTCATATAGCTCCTTCTTCAAAAAATTTATCAAAAAAATTTGACATATAAAGTTTTTCTAATTTCTCCCATAACTTTGTCGGAGGAGTTTCATTTAACACCGTATACTTGATTTCTGGAGCAAGACTAAGTCTAATCGTGCTTACAGCTTTTGCTTTTAGTTCTTCCCAATCACCATATTTTATGTTGTTGAGTTTTTTATCAAGCAATGTTTTAAGAAGACCTTATTGTACTAATACATTCTTTACAATACTTTGCCAAATACTAAAGTTATTTTTGCCATCAAAACGTACTAACTCAAACTTTAGATAGCTATAAATTCTTCAATAAATTATTATATTTCAAAGCTTATAGCAAACCTTGACATAAATAGTATACTTTGAAAAATTCTCAGAAAAGACTGGAGTGGTCACAACGATCCTATTTAAAATCCAAACTCCTTAAGTAATTATAACTTTTTTGATATAATTTTTTTCATGCACATATCCACTCCAAGTGAACCTTCGGCTCTGATACCATTTGTTGAGATATTTTAATGAACCAATGATTTTCCAAAATATAAAGTTTATGAAATATAATAATTGAAAAATCTAAATAATGGCAAAATTGACAAACATGCAACAATATAAAGTAAAGACACAAAATTTAACGAGGTTTGGTAAATATTACCTACGCCTTCGAGTACTTCAAATACTCCACTAAAATCAAATTGAAAGATAATATAAAATTTGGGTATACCTTGCAAATACTCACAAACTTAAATGAGTTCAAATGTACAACTTGTAGGAAATTTAAGCAAGTTGTAAATGTTATAAAGTTAAGGAGTCGAATGAAAAATATCTTGTCTTCGACCTTAAAACAACCTTCCAACTCGTTTCTTTCTCCTCAGATTTTGGCTCTCTCTCTCTCTATATTCTCTCTCAATTTTTTGATATAATTACAAATGAGAGAAACCTTTTATTTATAGGTTATTTGAGGGTCAAAAGAGTCAATGAAATTAAGTAAATTTAAGGTAAACTCTTACATATGGAGGCCATCGATTTTCTTCACCGACAGCCACTGTCTTCTAAATACTTTACATTTTAAATTTTGCAGCTGAGTATTAAAACTAAGTCACACTTCAACACCGATCTTTTTTATTTGTCAAGTCAACAAATCAACTAGGTCATTTTCTCTTGTTTCTTTGCTCCAAAATCGATCTGATTCTCCACTGCCGCCCCTTTTTTCTTGGTCGTCTGCTTTGCCGGTCGACCAATTTGGTTATAAATTCAAAAAGTGAAAGAGTGAAAGGATATTTTTGGCGAGTGTTGGAAAGGAAGGATTTTTCTACATTTTTTATTTTATTTTATTTTTTTGGTTTTAAAGGGAATGTCAGAATTTTGAATTTAGAGTAGGACCGAGAAGGTAAATATCATTTAGGTCCTTACCTTTAGCTTAAATGTACTCATGCCTGTGTGATTTAGAAACTTACTAAAAAGACCCACGGGATTGGTGAAATTTTAATCAATTAATTAGGGATATTTATGTAATGCAGTAAAAATTTTATACCTATTATAATGCATCAAAGTTCTTTTGATGAATTAGAATTGTTCATGAAATTAAGTCATTTCATGAAAATCTAATACATAAGTTAATATTAAGTTATCAACGACCAAGGTATTGTGGTCTAATTCTAATTTGATATTGGATGACCAACCAATTAAGTGTTGATGTGATGATATTATAATTAATTAATATAAAATTTTTCATGCCTTAATTAGTCTTTAAAGATATTTATGATATAGAAAGATAAATAAATATGTTAATATGCTCTTTTTGTGCAATAATTAACGCTATAATTTTAATATAAAAAGATCTTTTGACTATTTACCGTGGAAAATTAATATCCTCCCTTAGTCAAATATAGTGTCTCTCATGTCTTATTGAAAAGTTGCAAAAAGTTTAAAGAATATATTATGTACTCTGATGCAATATAATATAATTTATAGTATGGAAAATTTTATTTCATGTATGAGGCAAATTTTTATTAGTGTTACATTGTTTTGACTTCGAAACAAGTCTATTGAATTTCATATAGTTAGGCCTAGGTCTGGGCAAATCATTTATTATAACAATTTTGATTTCATTCGATTTTAAACTAATCGAAAGGAAAGAGATATATTTATATAAATTCCTAAATTTTATAAAAATTATAGATAAAAAGAAAATTTATAAAAAATAACATAAATTAACATAAAGAAAATGGAAAATTCTTTTAAATTTTATAAAATTTATCTTTATATATAATTTTGACAAATTTTAGAGATTTATATAAAAGTATTCCTTAAAAAAATTTAGATTTGAATACTTGAACAGGCTAGAACCAAATTGAACTAATTTAGACCGCTTTGATTTATTTCTGCAATTTAGTTTGGATCTCAAAAATCAAACTCTATTTCAATTTGGTTCGATCTTTAAAAAACTAATCCAAACCCAATTCTGCTTAGCCCTAGTTGGTTGGACCTTTAAATATAGAATGAGCTTCGAAAATCTTAAATCTAAGCCTGAGATCATCTAGTGGTTTGTGAAATCTTAAGGGATGGTTTATGAAGTAGAGACAGTTGACATCGTTATTACTACAATATTAAATGTGATACGAGATCTAGACAATAAGTTTACTATGTGTAGGAGTAAAATAGGTTTAATAAGAATGTAAAAGAATATAAAAAACTGAAGGTAAGTTGCCACAAATGAGATGAGTAAGCTTAAAATCGTAGAGGGCACAAATTAGTTATATATCATATGTCCACTCAACTATTTTGTGACTTAGTTAATTTAGACTACATATTAGGGTAATTAGTACTTAAAAGTTGCAAGATTGATGTGTATGAATGTCAAGAAGATGCAAGACTAATTTAGTGGCAAGCAAAGCTTAATTTCACAGAAAAAAGAAAAAGGTTGGGAAAGCAAGATTTATAGGTTTTTGGACACACTACTACCTTGCTAATTCGTTTCTGAAATCGATCCAAACATACAATTAATTAATCAATTGGTTAAAATGATGGGAATCTCGGCCACTTTGGAAAATTTATTATTTCCAATCTTGACTTTGGGTTGAGTCATTTATTCTTTAATTAATGATTTCATAAAACATTCATTTCAGTTTTCAACATACCTAATGATACGTTATGGGATAATTTCGTTTTAGTTCTTAATATTTTAAAAAATATCACTTTGATGATATATTTTACATATTAGATAAGAAGGTCTTTAAATTTATTGAAAACTATCATTTAAATTTAAATTATTTCGATCAATATTAGTAAGATCTATTGACCAAACTTCTATTAATTCTCAGCCATTAGTGAGGTGAGATAATTTTTTATTTAATATAACGTTAATAATTTTTAATTTAATTTTTAAAATTATGAAAGTCATCATATCATCTACATGTTAATTTTTATCTTTACTTTTAACAACTAAAAAATAAAATTATAATTCAATAAAAACAATTAATTAATTTTACATATTTTTCCTCATCTTTTTTCTCTATTTCTTTCCTTTCTTTCTTCTTCTCCTTTTTCTTTCCCTCACTATATGATTAATATGACAATTTTTATAAATTTTGATGTCGAATTATTAATATTAACTAGATTAAATTAAAACTTAAAACTCATAGAAGTTTGGTCAGAACCTAACTAAGATTGAGTGAACCAATTTAGATTTAAGTGATGATTTTTAATAAAGCTAAATTAAAAGTCTTTTATCTAATTTGTAAGACAAACTAACCCAAGTATTGCTTAAAATTTTAAGGACCAAAATGAAATTATCCCATTACATGATCCTCGGACGAAAATAAGGATAAAAAATTGATAAACGTCATCAGTATAGCATCATTATCAGCGTGATGGAATCATGACGACTGTATTACAATATCAGCTTGATGTTCACTGTTAAGTAACGTCGTCGTATGAACGAATGAACTGAGCGAAATGATCACATAATTGACAAAATTAAAGATTATCAATTTAATTTATTGGCCAAGACCGACTCTTGGAAGACTTCCCAGTAGTATTCTATTTAACTTTGTGACTTTAAATAGAAAAGTCAGGTAAGTAGTCTATATGTAAATATACATAAAGGTAAGATCTGCAGCTTTTTTTTTTATACAAAATATTACATCAATTATAAATTGTTAAATATAAATATATCTAATGATTAAGATTATATCTGACATATGCATTAATTATGATATATTAATTATATGATCAAATACAATCTCAATTATTATATGTGTTTATATTTAACAGTTTACAAATGATATAAGATTTTGTGTAAAAGAAAAAGGAGTCTGCTAATCAGCCTCTAGATATATATATATATATATATGACTTTGAATAGAAAATCGATTAAGTAGTCACGCGTCATGACTATGACTTTGAATAGAAAATCGATTAAGTAGTCATGTGTCATGACTTTGAATAAAAAATCTTATTTATACATATATATCTGACTTTGGATAAAAAGAATCGGTTAAATTGTCTTGTGTATAAAATTTTGAACAAAAAATTGGTTAAATAATCCTTACGTGTATATGCAATGAACAATTTTTTTGTGGAGTAATTTTGTTTAAAAAAATTTGTAGTTTGAATTTTTTTAAAAAATATTATAAACAATAATCATTTAGATGTGAATAGCACTTACTATTAAAAATTTTCCTTAATTTTTTTAGTTATAAATATTTGCAAAAGCCAAATAACACCTTCATAATTTGTTGGTTTTTTCATTTAAATATTATTTTTTCAAAAATTAAAACTAAATGACATACTCTTTAAGTTAGAATTTCGAGGTTATTGTTGTGAATAACTTCCACCGTCGTGTGCCTTCTATTGATTTAATATGCATAATATGAAGACCAACTCATTCACTTCAACCGACTACTTTAATTTTGTCTCCACTTTAACCTTTGTCCAGGTAAAAATAGTTAATTGAGACAAATATTTTAATATAATATTTTAATAATTATTATATCAAAACAAAATATAAATAAAATTAAAACAGTTCACTGAAAATAATTATTAAAAAATATATAAAATTTCATGACCCTTAACAGCGAGTATTTCCCTTCCACTACAGAAAATAATAATAATGAACTATATTTTCAGTTTTGTTATTGATTTACTTAGAATTTCAATATTTATTGAGAAAAATCAAAACTCACTCTTCTTGTTGAAAAACATCTACAATTCTAGAGTATGATAATGCTAAAATTGAAAATCAAATTGGCAAGATTGACAAAGAATGAGATGAAATTTTATTTACTCTTTCAACAATCAGAATTATCTCCTACTACATCATGAAGTGTTGAAGATGACTGTTGTTTTAGACATTTAGGAAACTTGAAAGGGAGACTCATCAATGTCTTCTCATTGGATAATCCGCAGCAAGCAATCCCAAAAGCATATCCCAATGCAATAACAACAGGGACAGCAACAGCAACAGCATTTCCAACTTGTATGTATCCGAAAAACAGGTATCACAGCAACATTAAAGACAAAACAAAACCAAGCAACACTTTCCATTGATGTTGAGTCCTAAACGTTCCCCAAAAAATTCTTGTCAATCACTAACTCTTTTATTATTCAAAAAGACTGCCAACACAAATAAGATGCCTCTAAAACTCAATGACAATTAGGGTTAGTTTGGAAATGTTGTGCTTTTTAAAGTATAACAGTTCGCTAAACTCCCACTTTTTACTGCTACTCAATATTAATTTATCATTTGCTCAGACATTTATGCATAGCAGCTACTAATTTGATTTGTACCCAAGCAACAACAATATCAAACTGAGCCTCAATGTGTAAGCTTTTGCTATGAAAAATTATTAGACATTGCCCAACTATTCAAAATTAACTTCACATGCCTCTCTTTCGTTGTCCCGATTGAAAAATTTATAGCAGTCAGGAAAGCCCCTTGCAATCTTGCATTTTCACGAATTGTGAGTACTCGATCTTGTAAAGGATGAAGGATTAACTTATTGGATTTCAATATGTAAAGAGAAAGGAAATGTACTAATTAGATCAGAAGGACATTATTTATTTTACATCTGTTACCGGGTGGTTAAATAAATTACTTCAAGGTAAAGAGTAAACCTATAATGTTCATATAAATACAAGTCTATTAATTGATATGTTTATGGAAATAAACATCATTTTCAATTTGAGGGAATCTCTGCAACTGTACCTTTCTTCTTCTGACCTTATAAAACAGAATCAGAAAACACTACCCAGAAAAATATTCAGAAGCCAACATATGAATCAGAAACAAAATATAAAAATAAACAAAAATATAATCAGAAAACACCAGCCAAAAACATTTTCACAGACGAAAAACGAAAATGAAAAAAGATTGAACCTTTAAGCAGTACTTGTTTCATCACTTGTGAGCTTCACTTGCTGGGACAGGTGGGCCGACGAAGGAGAGGTCAGACTCGGGTTTATTCTTTCGGGTCTTCTTTATTTGTCGAGTCAACAAATCGACCGGGTTCCAGAAACGATCGGATCCCCGTCGCCTCTTGCTTTTCCCTGGTCGTCCGCGTCGCTGGTCCACCCATTTGGTTATGGATTCAGAAAGTGAAGTGAACTAAAGGATTCTTTTGGCGGGCTTAGAACGGAAGGATTTTTCTTTTTCTTTTTTATGCTTTGGTTTCCAAGGGCATGTCGGAATATCGAGTAGGGAGTAGGTGAGGGAAGGCAGATATCTTTTAGGTCCTTAACCTGTAGCTTAAATATACTTACACCTGTGTGATTTAAAAACTAACTAAAAAGACCCACCGGATTAGTGAATTTTTAACGAATTAATTACGGATATTTATGTGATGCACTGAAGCTTTTATACCTATTATGATACGTTAAACTTCTTTTGATGAATTATAATTGTTCAAAAATTAATTAATTTCATGAAAATTTAATACGTATAGACCAAGGTAATCTAGTCTAATTCTAATTTGATAATGCATGACCAAATAGTTTATGTTGATATAATGATATTATAGTTAATTAACATAAAACTTTCATATCTTAATCAGTCTTTGAAGATATATATATGACATATAAAGATAGATAGATGTATTATTAATACACTCTTTTTATGTAATAATTAGCTTTATAGTATTAATAAAAAAAAGGTGTTTTGGATTTTTATAATGGAAAATTAATATTCTTCTCTCGGTCAAATATAACTTCTCTTATGTGCAATTGAAAAGTTGGAAAAGTAAGAACATATTATGTATTCTTATACAATATAACATAATTTATAGTTGTAGACGGAAAATTTTATTTTATGTAGGAGGCAAATTTTTATTAGTTTTACATTAGATTAACTTCGAAACAAGCCTACTAGATTTGATATGGTTAGGCCAAGGCCTGCACAAATCTATTATTATAACAATTTCAGTTTTATTCAATTTTAAACCGTAAATCAATTAAGAATGAACTTAAATTAAAAGAAATTGATATTTTTATATAAGTTCTTAAATTTATTAAAATTAAAAATAGAAAAGAAGTTTATAAAAAATTACATAAATTCACATATAAAAGAAGAGAGAAGATTCTTATAAATTATACAAAATTTGTCTCTATCTATAATTTTGACAAGTTTAAAACTATGTGAAAATATTCCTTAAAAAAAATTTGGAACTGAAAGCTTGAAAATTTGGTTCGATTATACAGTTTGATTCGAATATCAAAGATCGAACTCTATTTTTGTTTAGTTTAATTTTTAAGAAACTAACTTAAAGCCAATTTTGGTCAACCCTAGTTGGGCTATCGAATTTAGATTGAGCTTTAAAAGTCTTAAATCTAAGTTTGAGATCATCTAATAGTTTTTGAAACTTTAGGTGATAGTTTATGAATTAGAGATAGATGACACTAATATTACTATGACATGAGATTTGGCACGAGATCTAAATTGTGAGTTTCATGTATCGAGAAGCAAAATAGGTTTAACAACAATATGAAAGGATATAGAAAATTGAACGTAAGTCATCACAAATGAAATGAGCGGTACTTGATACGTCCATTCAACTATTTTACGACTTAGTTACTTTAGGCTACATTTTAGGATATTTAGATGCTTAAAAGTTGCAAGATTGATGTCTATGGATGCAAAGAAGATGTAAGATTACTGTTGTGGCAAGCAAAGCTTAATTTCACGGCAAAAGAAAAGGTTGGGAAAGCAAGATTTATATGCTTTTGGTCCCACGGCTTCATATAAATTAAAGAGCTATTGTAGCTTCGCATAAAAGAGCTACAGTGAACAAGACTGTCTTGCTTGCAAAAGAAAAAAAAAAAAAAGAGTAATATGATGTGCAGCTTGAAAAGATAATAATAATTAAGCGATATCTCATCCTTTACACTTGAAAAAGTCTTTGTTTATTGGTGGACCGAAGCATGCAATTCTAGTAGAATACTAGTTTGTAATATATACTTGTGTAAACTAAACTAATGGTACTCTTTTAGATAACTTCAAGCTAGCTGGGTTTTTTGCCACTAAAAAATGTAGCAAATAAAAAATACACGCACCCATATGTCTAAATTAATTTCAATAGATCATATCTTTCTGTTTCCATAGGTATGCACTCAAATAATTTTGTTTCAAACTCATATAATTTCAGGTCCTCCATTATATTTTTCTTTAAAAATTTTACTTTAATCACTAATTTTGTTGAATGAGAGTGAGCGTGCTTCAGAACATCAAACTTTTGTTTTCTATTGTCATTCAAATTTAAAATGATCTAAAAACATTAAGTATGCTCCAAAACATTCAAGCTACACTTAAAATATAATTTTATTGGTAAAATTATACCGTAGTCAATAAGTTTGTATGTATAAAAAAAATCTTTCATGTTTTAGCCTAAACTATAAATTATTTTAAGTTAATTAATAATAAAAGTATAGATAATGAAATAATTTCATAAGACCTACTAAATAAAATATTGTTACTAAATTCAACTAAGTAATAAGTATCATAAAGTTTATACATTGAGATGTGTGTACATATATGTGTATGCATAATTTGGAAATACATAGAAGAATGACCAATAGTTGAACAATGAGAGAGTAATTGATCTTAATTTACAATTCAAGGAGATCAGCTAGTAGACATTGATGATGATGATGACGTTGCCAGAATTATTAAAGCAGCTAGCCGTGTTAATTATTTCTCTGGTTTCACACCTGATCGATCAGTAGATATCTGAACACCATGGATAGCCATATGAACCTGATCAAACACAAAAACGGTTTACAAATTAAATATTTTAGCAAATTAACAGATGTATATATGCATATATGGACGTGTATTAATTAATTATGTATGAAAAATGAAAATTACATTATTAATTCATGTGGGTACTGTTGAGGATGATGAATAAAGTGGGCTTCCTTTTTGTTTTTGAGAACAAAGCAAACATCACAAAATCAAGATTGTTATAGCAACGGTTGATGTTGACGCCAAAAACAGCCAGAATCAAGAGAACAAACTTAGCAATGAGCTGAATTGTGGCAAAAGTTATCCCCACAAACTTTAGTTTCTTCTAATGATCATCATCATCATCAGCTCTGATCACACTCACAGTAGTAGTAGTAGTAGCACTAGTCATTATTTATAATTTCATTTTCATGTCCTTCGTTAATAAAGAAACAGGACATTGCTGCGAGTAGAAATGCAATTAGATGGAAAGGCCACCTGTTTTTCGCCAAGAATTCCACTAAATTAAACTGATATTATCTCCAACATCAGCACCGGGATTGCTATCATCAGCTTTTTATGTACTTTACTTACTAACCCTAGCAATAACACTTGCATGGCCATATATAATAATTATAAGATCAATATAAACTTAATTATTTACATATAATAATAACTGGGTGCATGCATATAATGCCAAATCTACATTTTGTTAAAAGGTAAAATGAAGATCGATTAGTCGATAGATAGATATGTTACCTTGCAGAAGATGAAGGAGTTGATGAATGTTGACAAAATGAAGTGGAAGAACATAGAAGTAGTGAATAGGTTTGAGAAAACATATCTTCTTCTTCTTTGATGATGAAAGTGAAAACGCATATTGGTCTGTGATTCCATTTCCACGTCCATTATTAATTGCACACACTACTACCTTGCTAATTCGTTTCTGAGATCAATCCAAACATACAATTAATTAATTGGTTAAATTAATGCTGAGAATCTCGACCACTTTGGAAATCTATTATTTCCAATCTCGACTTTTGGTTCCATCATTTATTCTTTAATTAATAATTTCATACAACTTGCATTTCAGTTTTTATGGTGCATTTTTATCATTAATGTTTTAAAGAAATATTATCTTGGTTGATATATTTTACATATTAAATAAAAAAATCTCTAATTTTATTAAAAAACTATCATTTAGATCTAAACTATTTCGATTAATCTTAATTAGTTTCATTGATCAAACTTTTGGTAGTTTTCAACAGTTAGTGAGATGGAATATTTTTTAATTTAATCTAAATAACTTTAATAATTTTTAATTTAATTTTAAAATTTATAAAAACCATCATATCATCTACACGTCAACTTTCGTTTTTATTTTTAACAACTAAAAAGATAAAATTATAATTTTATAAAATTAATTAATTAATTTTTATATTTTTTTACATTCTCATCTTTTTTCTCTATTTCTTTCCTTTCCTTTTTCTTCTTCTTCGCCATCTCTTTCTCTCGTCATTTTTTTTTTAATCAAGGTGAAATTGCAATGAAGTTAAAATAAATTAAAATTATTCACTTGATATTCTCATTTTAAACAAAAAAATCAATTCACAGTGGGGTTAATTTATTCAAAACAAATTGATTTCTCAGTCTTATAAATCAAATTCAATTTTATAATCTTAGTAATTGAATCAATTAATTGAAACTTACCAAACAAAAACTCAAATTCAAAAATCTTCCCTTTATGAACAACTCTAATTGCAATATCAATTCCTCTTAAATAAAAAAATTTAAGAATTTTAAAATAATGGAAGAGGAAAAAGAAAAAATAAAAAAAATTATTTTTTAATAATTTAAATTTATAAAACTATATCATTTTAAGTTGTTAAAATATGAGAGTTAGCATATGGGAATATATAATAATTTTTATTAACTTTGTGGTCGAATTGAGGATTATTAATATTAGATATATGAAATTAAAAATTATCTTACATCACTAGCTGCTGAAAACTGACAAAAGTTTGGTCAAAACCTAACTAAGAATAACCGAAAGAATTTGGACCTAAAAAATACCTTTTAATAAAATTAAGGACCTCTCTTTATCTAATAAGTAAAATATAGTAATCCAAGAGATATTACTTAAAACTTTGGAGACCAAAATGAAATTATCCCAACAATGATCCTCGTACGAAAGAAGAATAAAAACGGAATTTGGAAAACGTCATCATTACACCGTCATTATCAGCATGATATAAATTGTAATCATGCATGATGACTGTATTACAATATAACCTTGACCTCCACTGCTAGCTAACGTCGTCGTATGAATGAATGAATTGAGTGAAATGATCATACAACGTACAAAACTAAGAGATTATTAACTTAATTTATTGGTCAAGAACGACCAGCGGAAGACTTCCAAGCCGTATTCTAATTCTATATACGCGTGAGCAAAGAAAATTAGTAAGAAAAAGTGGCAATCTTTTGTTGAAAAAATAAAAAGAATATGAAGATGATGATAAATTATTTTACGGTTCAATTCATTCCAACCACCTAACAAATTATATTATACTTCTATCAACTTTATCATGTGATTTTGAATAGAAAGTCAGTTAAACATTACATAGTCTTGCGCGCTCGTGTGTGTATTTATATATATATATATATAACAAATTATTTTATACTTCAATCAACTTTATCTATTGATTCAAAAGCTGGTTTTGCGTGTGTGTATATAGAACAGATAAAGAATTCTTTTTGCTTTATACAATTTTTTTTATCATTTATAAACCGTCAAATTTAAGGATATTCAATAATTAAAATTAAATTTAATATATATTAATTATAATATATTAATTATATACTAAATTACATGGTCAAATTCAATATTAATTATTAAATATTTTTAAATCCAACGACTTATAAAATAATATAAAAAAATTTACATTAAAAAAAAAAACCCTTAATCCATCAAAATCAAATAATTAATCATATATATATATATATATATAAAAAGGCAAGATCTACGACTTTAAATAAAAAGTAAGTTAAATAATCTTATATGCGTGTGTATACATATACACAACTTAACCAACTTTTTATTCAAAATTACATGTGTGCGCACGCGCGTGCGCACACACACATATATATATAAAGTAAAATCAAGAGTCTTTATTTTACATAATTATTTATATTATTTATAAACCAATGAATTTTTTATATTTTTTCTTTCTCATCTTTTTCCACTATTTCTTTCCTTTCTTTTTTTTCTTCTTCCCCATCTCTTTCTCTATGTCATTTTTTTTATCAAGGTGAAATTGCAATGAAATTAAAATAAATTAAAATTATTCACTTGATATTCTCATTTTAAACAAAAAAAATCAATTCACAATGGAGTTAATTTATTCAAAATAAATTGATTTCACAGTCTTATAAATCAAATTCAATTTTATAATCTTAGTAATTGAATCAATTAATTGAAACATACCAAAAAAAAACTCAAATTCAAAAATCTTCCTTTTATGAACAACTCTAATTGCAATTTCAATTCCTCTTAAATAAAAAAAAATTAAGAATTTTAAAATAATGCAAGAAGAAAAAGGAAAACAATAATAAAGGAGAAGACAAGGAAGAAGAAAAAATAAAAAATTATTTTTTAATAACTTAAATTTATAAAACTATATCCTTTTTAGTTGTTAAAATATGAGAGTTAGCATATGGGAATATAAAATAATTTTTATTAACTTTGTAGTCGAATTAAGGATTATTAATATTAGATATATGAAATTAAAAATTATCTTACATCACTAACTGCTAAAAACTGACGAAAGTTTGGTCAGAACCTAATTAAGAATAACTAAAAGAATTTGGACCTAAATAATAATTTTTAATAAAATTAAGGACCTCTTATCTAACAGGTAAAATATATTAATCCAAGGGATATTACTGAAAACTTTAGAGACCAAAATGAAATTATCCCAACACATGATCCTCGTACGAAAGAAGAATAAAAACAGAATTTGAAAAACGTCATCATTACACCGTCATTATCAGCATGATGTAATCATGATGATGACTGTATTACAGTATAACCTTGACGTCCACTGTTAAGTAACGCCGTCGGTGAACGAATGAATTGAGTGAAATGATCATACAACGTACAAAACTAAGAGATTATTAACTTAATTTATTGGTCAAGAACGACCCGTGGAAGAATTCCAAGTCATATTCTATTTCTATATACGTGTGAGCAAAGAAAATTGGTGAGAAAAAGTGGCACTCTTTTGTTGAAAAAATAAAAAGAATCTGAAGATGATGATAAATTATTTTACGGTTCAATTCATTCCAGCCGCCTAACAAATCATTTTATACTTCAATCAACTTTATCATGTGATTTTGATTAGAAAGTCAATTAAACATTACATAGTCTTGCGCGCTCGTGTGTGTATTATATATATATATATATATATATATAAAAGACAGATAAGAAATTCTTTTTCTTTGTACAAATATTTTCGTCATTTATAAACTGTCAACAGATGAAATTGAATTTAATATATGTATTAATTATAATATATTAATTATATATTAATTATACGATTAAATTTAATCTTAATTATTAAATATTTTTAAATCCAACAACTTATAAAATAATATAAAAATTTATATGAAAAAAAAAAACTTTTGATCCATCAAAATTAATTAATTAATCGTATGTGTGTATGTATATATATATATATATATATATATATACAAGATCTATGACTTTAAATAAAAAGTAAGTTAAGTAATTTTATGTGTGTATATGTATACACATACATATAACTTAACCAACTTTTTATTCAAAATTACACGCACGTAAGCGTGCACACACACATATATATATAAAGTAAAATTAAAGATTTTTTTTTAATATAATTTTTTATATTATTTATAAACCGTTAAATCTAAAAATATACAATTTTTTTTATGAATAATTTGTAAAAATCAAATACCACCTTCATAATTTGTTGGGTTTTTCATTTAAATATTAGCTTTTAGAAAAATTAAAATTAAATAATATACTATTTTAAGTTAGCATTTCGAGGTTATTGTTGCGCATGTCTTCTACGGCATGTGCCTTCTATTGATTGAATATGCAAAATTTGAAGACCAATTCATCCACTTCAACCGACTACTTCAAATTTGCCTCCGTAAAAAATGGCTATTGAAACAAAAAACAAAATACAGTGTATACAATTCTAGAGTATGATCATGTTAAAAGTGAAAATCAAATTGGTAAGAATGACAAAGAATGAAATGAAATTTCATTTAACCTTTCAACAATCAGAGAATTATCTCCCACTACATTATCATGAATTGAAGATGACTGTTGTTTTAGACATTTAGGAAACTTGAAAGGGAGACTCATCAATGGCTTGTCATCTGCTAATCCGTAGCACGCAATCCCAAAAGCATATGCTAATGCAATACCAACAGGAACAGCAACAGCATTTCCTACTTGTATGTATCTGCAAAACAAAACAGGTATCACAGCAACATTAGACACAAAAAAAAACCAAGCAATGCAACACTTTCTATTGATGTTGAGCCCTAAGGACATGTTTGGTAACCTCTACTAGTCTATATAAAAAAGGATGTCTGTATCAAAAATTTTTTGTCACATATTTGGTAACATTTAAAGACTGCATTGCACTGTATAAAAATTGAATTTAATACTAAAAATTTGACCCACATGCTAAGGTCGAACTTGTACTACACATTGGCCATTAACCTTTATCACTAATCACTATTTGAATCACTGTAAATATCATTAAAATTCTCGTTAAACACTTTATACAATAGTGTCATTATCATTAGTATTTGAATAACCATCATCGTAGATCTCAATTTGAATATTTGGTTATTCAAATATTCAATTTCAAACTTATGACAAACAGTTGCTAAAACAGTAATTATAATAGTATTATTATATAGAGCGTTCAATGAGAATTTTAATAATATTCATAACAACCCAAATAGATGACAATTGGTGACAACCAACTACTAACAGCAACCATGGCAGGCGACGGTTAATATTTTTGTTATCATCACATAACTTTAAATTATTTAATTAGTAGAGTACAATGTTATACCAAACATAGTATAGATTTCATTTAATCCATTACAATACAATCCATTCTAATACAATTCAGTCTACCTAAAATAATACAATCTAATACGTGCTACTAGACACATCCTAAATGTTCCCCAAAATTTCTTGTCAATCCCCAGGCTTGTTTGCTATTTTAGTGATTCTATTATACTTTAAAAGTAAATCTAAAAAAAAATATTCGGGATAACACTAATTTAGAGTTAGATATATTTAGTTTTTATTAATATTTGACATTTAATGCTTTTACTCCATAATCCTTATAACTTAAAACCTCTTGCATCATTCAAAAAGACTGCCAACACAAATAAGATGCCTCTAAAACTCAATGACAAGGTTAGTTTAGAAATCATGGTGCTTCTGTTGTATTTTTAAAAGTATAACAGTTCAACAAAAACCCACTATTTACTTGCTACTTAATATTTATCACTCGCTCATACATTCATACATTAAAACTACTAATTTTATATGTAAGCAACAGCAATACTGAACGAAGCCTCAATGTGCAAGCTTTTGCTATGAAAAGTTAGTTGACACTAATGGTGATTAGTTGACATGGTATAGACATCCGTTTTAAGACTTTCTCATAACTCGTATGTCTAAGCTTTTCCAATGAAAGCTATTAATATTGCAGAACTATTCAAAATTAACTTCACTTGCCTCCCTTTCATAGTCCCAAAAAGTTTATAGCAGTCTGGAAATCCTTGCAATCTTGCATTTTCACGAATTATGAGTACTCGATCTTGTAAAGGATGAAGGATGATCTAGAAAAACAATGAA
Organism: Azadirachta indica; assembly: GCA_022749755.1. NCBI lineage: Eukaryota > Viridiplantae > Streptophyta > Magnoliopsida > Sapindales > Meliaceae > Azadirachta > Azadirachta indica. Next base: position 3,188,858 of record CM040444.1, on the reverse strand, counting down.
ATCATTCATAGATTTTAAAATATATAAATATGAGTTAAACTCACACATGAGTGAAACACATTCATTGATTTGAAAAGGCAAACCTGGTTGTGAGGTTCAGCTCTTGTCACCACTGTATTTACAATTTCATCCCACCATAAATGTCCAAATGGCGTTTATCTCAAATACTTTATTAGATATTTGATAAAGAAATTTCATAATGAATTAGAGATAAACTAAATGCAAAATAAATTAATACTTACTTGCTCGATGTCCCACGAACAAACTTCGTGGCATAATCAGGGACCTACACAAATTATTAATGAGGCAATAAAAGCTTAATTTCCATGCTTGCAAAGTTAAGTTGAAGTACAACAATTAGGAGAGCGGGCTCAAAAGACAAGAAAAGTAGGTGAGGATAGTATAGTACCAATGGCTTCCCAGATTTAAGCATCACTCTTTCCATTGATTGATCCCATTCTATCTTGTTATCTGGACCAACAACTACACTTGGCAGATCTCTAAAATTTGCACCCTAACAATGTAAAGTAAGAACATTGAGCAATAACACTGAGACATTTGGTGTCATACCAAATTCCATGAGAATAATATGAGCATGAAAAGAAATGCACACCTTCTTCTTTGGAATGCAGCAGACACGTTCATAATCATCATCGTTTAATTTTAGAGGCTGATGATCATACAACAAGCCTATATGCAATGTAGTTTGAGTGTTGGAAAGACTAACCACACCTACAGAGGACCAGAAGTTCATTAATCTTTCCATATTTTCATACATGCAATATTATTAAAGACTGGAAACACTAGAACCAAAAAAGGGGGTTCATATAACATATTTTCACTGTGAACGAAACAAAGTTGAACATGGAATATCTTTCAGATTAAGGTTTTTAATCTAGGACTGATGTTGACAAAAAGCATTTAATGTAAATGCATAGAAAGAAACCTACAAATGGATGCCTTTTAAACTTGTCAACATGAAGCATCAGCCAATGTCAAGTAGAAAAAGCAAGGGCAGATTCTTATAAACTCACAGTTTCTTTTTAGTCTTATATATTTTTGAAACTCAGTGCGAGCTGTTGTCTTGCAGTTCCTTTCACCCTCATGCTCATCCTTGGCAACCTAAGATAACAAAGACAAAATGTCAAAAGGGAATTTACAGTTGATCATAAAACTATCAAGTTTTATGCACAAGTATAATTGAACATTTAATATTTGAAGTAATACATACTGGAGGGAGATCTGATATTGCATCACCAAGACAAATGGCTTTTTCTAGCTGACATGGTTGATTTTGACTATATGCAACAGTAATTTCCTGCATTTGTGAAATTAATTGAGTAAATATTTTTGCAAGTGCTAAGTTAATCATTGTTTACAAAACATACATACCTCAAATTCAGTAGGAATAACACTCCTGGCCACAATCTCGTGGGTTGGCAGTGGATATTGTGGCAATTTCTGAAAACAAACAAAATGTCTATATAAGATTAAAGTGTACCACTGTATGTACAATATTGAAATATTAAATTTATAACCTAAGTGATGTAATTTAAACTATATAATTTGTCGCCACATTTTGTATGTGTAACATTCTTTACAAGATGACAGTCTGAAAATGTTGTTGATATAAAAATCAGCTTTACCTTGTAAGGATGAGCACCCCACAAGAAGACTCTCATTCGAAATTGTGGTAAGCCATAAGATCCTGCAGCCATCATTCCGAGTCTTGCTTGATAATTCAAGGAAACAAGACGCCCTGTAGCATACCGGCCTAAGAATCCGCCTGCAAACTTTAAAATATGCACAACATTCTCCATTAACTAGTATTTTGGTTTTAGGTATTCAATAATGTCCATGAACACTATCAGCTGGTGATTTTTTATGTCTTCCAATGGTGCTGTTGGGTTTCTAAATCTGTTGAACCCACTAACTCCTTGACATGGAGGTCCCCCACAGATAAATCAGCATCACCCTAAGTTTTAAACAGACATTCTAAGATAAATAGCCAGAAGCGAATATCATGTAAAAATTTGAGAAAAAATTGAAGTACATGTGTTCAACTACCACTTGACATACCAAATTCGACCTCAGTCTTGCATTTTAATCCCTTGAACACCAAAAACTGAAGCAGGCTTGCATATTAAGAGGAATCTTAAATTGGTTAAATGCCACTGTTTAGGCCCTTATCTTCAAGGTTTAAGCTTTTAGATCAAGTGGTACTTGATCAACATGCAGAAGCATAAAATGAGTTGCCAAGACTTACAGGAAGAGGGAATATGTTTGACTTATACCCTCTTGTCACAAAATCTTTTAGTTTCTCCTTGCATTTGCTGATAAAAACAGAGAGTAATGGACTTACTTGATATGCAAGTAAGAAGACAAAAGTGAAAAGGAAAATGAATCTTTTAGAAAGTAACTTAAACCCTCAATAGGTTCCCAAGTATCCTCGCTGGGACCATAACCCTTCCAACGTACCTGGGAATTTCATATATTACATGAAATTATCAGTTAAGCAAACTATGATAAAAGAGTGAATTCAAAACAAAAGAAATATTAGACGTTGGTCAATTTTCCACCAAACAACTCCTAATTCTACACCATGCAAAGGTTAAAGAGTTCTTTCACTTCTTCCTCTTCCTATCCTACATCAAAATTATCTATAAAATACAATTATTTGTAATTCTTATAACTGTACAATACCTTAAAATAAACTCCAGGTTTCTTTACTTTATTAGGGTCACCATAGCTGATAGCTAGTAATCTCTCCACTTCAAATTCTTCATCAGGAATATCTGAGCCTGCCTTAATGTCATCATCATCATCTGCTTCTTCTTCTTCTTCTTCTTCCTCCTCTTTGCTTACTGAATTCTGACTCTCTTCTGGTAATTCACTTGGACTAAACAATGAGAAATTTTGACACAAGTTTGCCCATTCCTTTAGTAAAGATAGAAAATCTTCTGCTGCTTCATTTCTCACCTGATCATTACCAAAATAGATATCTCATAAACAAAAACAACAAGAAGAAGAACTAATATTAAATGTAAAAGAGAAGTTACCTCTGTTTCAGGGTGCTCATATTTCAAACTTTTACAAGCATCAGGATTTATGTCGACAGCCCACCTCTACATGAACAAATAACAAAACTCTCCCAATCAACCAAAAACATAAACCTTTAACATTCACATAAATACAAGTAATTTAATTGATATGTTGATGAAAATAACGATAAATTTTAATTATTGACTTACAGTAACTAGATTTATTCCAGATAAAGATGCACCAATGCATAGACCAGTAGACATGGCACCACAGCCTGAATACAAGTCCAACAAATGCATCTTGGAATCCCCAGTTGTGCTATTTGATCCACTCTCACTTGAAATACTTGATGATGTATCACTCTCTTTTGTATTATTTTCTGAAATATGAAAGAAAACAACATCAGTAACATTAAAAATATTGTGAAAACAATTATCATTATTGTTGTATTTCACTCCAGTATATCATGGTATAGGAGGAAAAAAAATCACCATTTAATATATTTGCAAATGTCAAGTAAGGCAATGTATATTTCATGTCATAATATAAATCACACAGAGGAATATTTTTCTCCTTTGCCTCCAAGTCCAGCTGCAATATGAAGTGAACTAATTATGATAATTTTTTTTATGAATGTAATCAGTCAAACTGTGAAAACAGGAAACAAAAAGGTAAATAAGTATGTGATGTTCATACATTTGGTGCAACTTGAGCAATTTTGACTTTGGAGACAATACAATTCCAGGGATTGTCATCTGTAATGTCTGAAAGAAATACTCTCCTATTGTCAATGAGATTTGCATGGTCTTTAATGACCTAGAAATAACCAAAGATTACAAATTTTAGTAGTAATACACCGAAAGAATCATGAAGATATAAGTAAGCAAGTAGGAAAAGATCTCACAGTGTCTTCTGCCTTATAAAACCATTGAGCTTTAAAATATGGTTCTCCATCCACTGTTTCAAACAACTAAATAATTCTAGCAATGTAATCAAGCTTTCCATCCTCAGCCTGAAAGCAATGAATTGGAAAATCAAGAATTAGCAAAACATTTTTGTGAAAGAATTTCATGTAGAGCAAGAGAAAGAATAATGAGCTTGCTTTGATGTATGCATCATCACCAAGATTGAATCGACATTCATCTACTATAGCTTGTGCGTAATGGAATCTTGCTTGCAGGATCTCTTCCTCTTCATTTGACAATCTGGGTCCCGAACAGCAAAATTGACACAATGATAAAAATCAATTCATAAGAAAGAGAAAAGGGAACAAAATCTTGAGCTGCAAATTACACTTATTGCAAGGTCTAGATAGTTTGGGATTCTAAACGAATGGAATTCTTACAATAACTACACAGCATGTTAATATTGAACATTATTTGATGAATTTGGATTCTCAATCCTATAACCAGAAAACAGAAATCTGTTTGTGATTGCTTTGGCAGAAAAGTGCTTTTTGTATCCAGTTTTTTTGTTAAAAGATATAAGGTCACATTCTGGATAAAAGGAATGGTACTAAATATTATTTGGAGAAATAATCAAAATGCTTTTTCACAAAAGCACTCGCAGCTATTCTTACAAAATATGTTTTTTCTTGAATCTACTTTCTGAAAAGCCAAAGCAAGCTCTTCTGAGATGCACCCTAAACAACGATCAAAACCAAAAGTAAGAATGAAATGAGCACCTTTGTATCCTAAACAAGCAAAGTTAAAAGTCCTATTGCATCCAGTTTTTTCGTCTTTTGCAGAAAGATATAAAACACTTTTCTGGATTCAAAAGAGGTACTTTAAATATTATTTGGAGGAGTAACTAAAATTACTTTTCACAAAAGCACTTTTCAGCTGTTTTTTCAAAATATGCTAAACTACTTTCTAGAAAACCAAGCACTTCTAAGATGCATCCTAAAAAATCATCCTAGCCAATAAAATAAAACGAAATAAAATAATACAATCAATTGAAAAAACCAAAGATGAATCCTTTAAAACATATTTTAAAATAATAATAATAATAATTGCCCATTAGAAGTATTCTTTGCCTCAGGACCTTTCTTCTTCTGCAATCAAAAAAAAATACTAAAAAGAATCAGAAAACAGAAAACCAAAAACCTTCTTCCAAAAACAAGAATTCAAAGGAAAAAGAAATTAAGAAAGCACTCACCTTTATTGAGTATTTATATCTATTCGGCCATTTTTTCTGAGCTTCAGCAGTGGGAACCGGCGGCCTACAAGGGACAGGTCGGAGTCCGGTTTATTCTTCCGGGTTTTCTTTTTCCCTTGGTTCAATAAATCAACTCGGTCATCATCTTTCTGTTGCTCCAGTCTGCTCTGTTTCAATTTCTTAGCTCGAGAACCACTCGGACGCTCCTCCTCCTCCGCCGCCACCGCTTTCTCTCGGCCCATACTCTTTGCCGGACGACCCATTTTCAGAAAAAGAGATTGAAAACAGAAAGTGGAAAGAAAAAGAATTTCCTTATTTTCCTGCGGAAGAAGAATAAATGCCGGGACTACGAAATTTTTTAAATCGAAAAAGCGAGGGAAAATTGCTTTGCGAAATTTGGGGTAAAATTTCATTTAGGTTCCTTAATTTTAATAAAATGACATAAAAGTAAGAGAAATAAATTATATTTTATAACACGTATAATTACTTAAAGTATTAACATAATATCAAACTATTTTTTGGTTAATAAGATCATATTTTTAATTAAATTTTAATATTTTTAATTTCTTAACATATATCTATAACACGTGATAAAAAAAAAATTTTTAAATATTTTTTATTGTATGAAGAGTTGTATTGAAACTGATTGTTAATATTTATATTAAGAACGTTGAAAATGATAAGTACTTATACATTATGAAAAAAGTATATTGATAGAAAATTGATTAAAATATGAAAATTAATTATAATGATCACAAAATAAGCTATGACATCCATACTCAACCTATAAACCATTTGTCAAAATATAACTTCTCAAACTTTTAACTGTTTGTGAAAATACCCTCCTAGAGTTTTGGATTTAAGGTGTGTTTAAGATTAAGCGTTTGTAATTTTTTAATTTATATTTATTGCAAACAAGATTGTTGTCTTTCAAATATAAATAAATGAGTAATTGGTAAATATAGTTGCGAATTAAAAGTGAATATGTACACTAATACTTAGTTACGGTGCTTTCAAGATGAAAAAGAAAAACCTCCACAACAATTTTACTACGTGACGCAGCTATAAAGTAGCATGTTGGCGAAAGAATATATGAAAGAAACTTCTTATTAGAAACATTTCAAGAACGAAATGTGAAGTCTCTGAAAGAGTACCAACATTAAGAGAGAAAATTGGAACATCTATATATAACATAGCGAGTCTCACATTCAAGCTTGGTACATGAAAAAAGGTAACACTTAACACATCGCAACTATGATCTTATTAATATTGAACCATGAAAAAAGGAAAATCAAAATAGGTTCAAGCTTCTGTTGCTTCCACCAAGCTGGTATCTGCCCTCTCAGCTGCCTATTAGAGTATTAAAACCAGAGAAGGGTTTAGTAGACAGGAAATGAAATTGTTTCGTCATATTCAATTTACGACACTTCTGTCAGCTTTTATAAAATGTGAAATTGCTCGCTTTGCTACAGAAGAACGTTTCAAACCACAGCAGCAGGTGATACAAACAGTCTGAATATTGTTTTGGTTAGTCATAAGCAAATATTAGTTTCTCAAAGTACAACCAAGTACGATGAACATTTAGTATCATACAACTGCTGAATCAGCTCAAAAATATTCAGAAGTGAGAAATCAGATTTTCGAAAGCAGAACAGTAATAAGCTACATTGCACATAAAGTCATTCGGTTTGGGATAATTCCTCGAAAACAACGAGGAAAAAGATAATGCAAGTGTATAACTTGACAAATTTTCAAACACACAGGCATACAAGTTCATGCACAGAGATGTTTATCCAATACTGTGCAATCTCAGTCAAGGAAATGTTAAAAGAAAATGGCTTACGGTACACACAAAATTCTCATAGAAAAATGCAATTTTGGTAGTCTTTTTAGGATCTCTCTCTCTCTATCTCTCTCTCTCCACTCAATTGAAACTGGCGAATGGTGATCAAGACTATATGAAGATATGATCCAGGAAAAAATTAAAATCTCTAGCTTTTTCTTTGGTGCCCTTAACCCCACCCTTCCATAAGTTTAAACCAAACCCTGTCATACCTGGTGTGAGCAATATGCAATCCCAGGACTCCTCTTAACACCAAAAGAGACTTAATAGTTGAACTAGCTAGTCTCAACGATTGGATTCCCATCGGGTAAATGAACATACAAATAAATCAACTGAGCTATTAAGTACCTAAACGTAACTTCATCACTCTTTTAAGTAAAAAAGTTAGAATGCGTTCTGCCTTCCATCTAAGAACATATAGAAACTTAATGCATGAAACAATCATGAGGCTATAAGCAGAATATATATCCTCCCACATCACAATGTCTTTCAGTCTCTCTTATGCCTAATCAGATCTCTTGTCTAAAAAGGCATTTGACTTAACTGGCAAAAGTTCCTCCGTTGAAGCTAAGCTATTAGCAATAGTAACCATATTCTAGTTTAGCAATTGAATGGAAGTAGCAACCACATCAGATGATGACAAAATGGGCTGCCCTTTATGGAGCTATAGTTCAATTGAAACCATAACTAAAAAATAACAAGTTTATACATTCAGCTTAATAAAACCATGTGAATAAATATGATTTCAAGGAAAGCTCTAATTTTGAGAGACCAAAGTTCAGCAACTGATTTCATAAAAGCCAGGAAAATCCATAATCTTTAGTTAATCCTATTATGCAACAAAGTGCAAAGTGATCCATATTTTATTCCATTTTCCAATCAAAAGATACAAAAGTAACAACAAAATCAATAAATGATAAACAAGTAGAAGACAATCGAAAACAAACCCATTTGAACCCAAAAAAAAAAACGGAAGAAAACCTATAAATGATACACAACACAAGAAAAGAGTTTAGTTTAGCATCAGATATGAAGGAATCAACAGAAATATGACGTTATAAGAGACACATAACTGATGAGGTCATAATACAAAGAAAAACCTAAACTATACACAAAACCATTTTTATAAAAAGTCGGAAAATCCTATAGCAATAAAAACCATAACATGTTAAAAGAAAACAAAAGAATTGAAGTGGACAAACCAACCGATCAGAGCGTCGATGAAGCCAATTAGATCATAATGTCAATTGAAACCTAAATTTTACACATACCATTCATAAAACCACCTACTCCCAAATCTTACACACAATCACAAGAAAAAACAAACGTTACATATTAAAACAACAATATAAGATGATATTTTAGCATGAGAATATTGAGAACCAACTAAACTCTACACAGACCCCTTTCACTGAAACCCAGAAAAATTACAATATCCCACATGGAATGAAATTACAATATCAAAATGTTCTTTCAAAGGAGAAAAATTTTAATAAGATAATTCGTTTGTTAAATATGGGCAGCGAGGAGCTGACCCAAATGGGATGAAACTGATCCCTAATCAGATTATAATAAAAAGCTAGACTTTTACTCATAACCATTTATAAAAACCAAGAAAATCACATATCTTACAACAATTTTTAAGGAAGAAAAAGCATAACAAGTAAATTTTAAACAAATAATAACACAGAAAAGATTATTGTTAAATATGGGAATAAGTAGCAAACCAACGAGAGATGAAACTGATATATAATAGACCAATAAATACCAAGACTGTCCAAATACCCATCACATGAAAACCAAGAAAATCACGAATCTAACAATAATTTCAAAAAAATAAAAAAGCATAACAAGCAATTCCAAAAAAAAAAAAGAAAAAAAATGATATTATAACAGTTAAATACAGTAACTTTATCAGCTGACCTATCCAGAGGCAAGAGAGTTACGCAGATTCATCTTCAGTCAGAAGACGAAGCATGAGAGTGTTTCTGGTGGTGAGATGGAGAAGGAGCGATGAGCTTGTAGTAGACTTGTTCGCCGACGCAATAGATGCCAAAAGCGACAAGAGCGATTCCAAGCCCAGGAGTTGCTTGACGGAGATTACTCGTCAGCAATGGATGCTTTCTCCACCCGTCCCTCCGCCTGAAGAACTCGCCGGTGTGCCCCATTTTCAACTACTACTTCGAGATTCTTTCCCTTAATCTCAGTGGAAAATCCGAAAACACAAAAGGGTACTTTCGTGTGCGGTTTTTTTTGTCATAGTTATGGCTACGTGGGTTCTGGGCTTAGTGGGCCGATCTACTTGGGCCACAGATTACTCTTGTCAAGAAGCAACTGAGCCCAGAGTCCCATGCACGCATCACAATCATAGAAGTTTACAACAATATTTTTTTAAAAGAAAAAATTTTATTTGCATTCTTGTTAGTCCATTCAACTAATAAAATCTCTCCTACCAATTAAAATTACTAAAAAATTCACACATTGTGAAAACAAATTACCAACTATTGACTTAAAATAAATCAGTATTTTAATTGTCAAATAAAAGCTATTAACCTTGTGAATATTTGGTAATGTTGAAAAACGAACTGAAAATAATTTTACATTTTTAACTGCTATATTTTCAAAATAACTTGGAAATACTAAAACCAAATAAAACAATTTTATAAGGCTTGAACACAAAATAATGCAGCCCACTCTAAATTTACAACATCTTCCATCACCATTCAAACATAAACTCAATACTAAATTAGTCCTGGCATTGCCAGAATGATTCTAACCCTAAATCTACTGCTTGATTTAGCTAAGCTTTCTCCATGACACCAATCTTGCAAGCTGAATCTTCTTTCTCTCTCCAGATTGCATGCACTTCATCAGTCCTGAACCGCTGGGTAAATGTTGATTCCTCTAATGGAGTTGATGAGCCGTGAGCAAAAGCAAGGAGACCCGTATATGCAATCATCGCTCCGTTGTCGATGCAATAGCGATCGTCAGTTGCAAACAACCTTCCGCCTCGTTCAGAGCACATTATTCTCATCATCTCCTGCAAACGCTCATTACAGCCCACCCCGCCAACAATAAGAACATCTTTTTTGTCACAATGAGCCATTGCACGTTCTGTGATCTCCACGAGCATTGCAAACAGAGTTTCCTGTAACAAATTATAAGCAAAAAGTAATTTCAAAATACGTAAATTCACAATTCATGTAATGATGAATGAAGAATTGATGGAAGGATTAAAAATGCAACTTACCTGCAGTGAATAGCACAAGTCTGCAGGAGTGCATTCATTATTGTTTAGCTTCTCTGTAGCAGTTGCTTCAATATAGCTCAATATCCCACTAAAGGAGACATCCATCCCTTTTACAACATAAGGAAGATCGATAAACTTTTCTCCTTTCTTTGCCAGCTGGCGAAGAAAAGAAATCATATTAGCCAAATCAAGATGAACAACTTTGTATACCATAACTCAATCTCTTAATCCAAGCATTAAACACAAATCCTAATGCATGAATAGATTTCCATGAAGGTTCAGGAATTATGTATGATAGACAGAGGATAAGCAATTAACAGAAACCCTGTAATGGAATTGCGAGATACACAAACTTAAACCACCCTCACAAGAGGATAAGCAATTAACAGAAACCCAGTAATGGAATTGCGAGATACAAAAACTTAAACCACCCTCAGAACTGAGGCTAGATAATAGACTTAGTGATTCAATTGCTCAAATTCATTGTCTTACCTAAATAGTTTTACATGTACATATTATATGTAAATGCGTGTAATCCTCGCAAAAAGCAAGTTTTGACATACCTGCTCAATGTTGTATCCAGGGCTTGGATCATTCGAAAGAGTTAAGACTCTAGCAAACCGATCCAAGCAGTTCCCCACAGCAATATCAATGGTCTCCCCAAAGATCCTGTAACGCCCTTCACTGTATGCAATAACTTGTGTATTCCCACCACTAACATACAACACAACAGGATCCTCCGCCCCAGTCACAATCCTCCCCATCTCAATATGGGCCACACAGTGATTAACTGCAACAATAGGCTTCTTCCACAGCTGTGAAAGAACCCGGACAACAACAGCAGAGACTTGAAGTGGTGCTCCCATGCCTGGACCCTTGGTGTAACACAGGCAATCAATTTCATCTGGGGTTATTCCAGCAGTTTTCAAAGCAGATTTGACAAGTGGAAGAACGTGTTCAAGATGGTGTTGGGCAGTTTCTCGAGGAAGGAATCCATGGCCAGGTGGCGTAATATAAGTGTGGCGTGGATTTGACAGAATATTTCCGTCTAATGTTACAACCCCAACACCAATCTTGTTAGCAGATCCTTCAAATCCAAGAGCTATCATTTTCTTCATCTTTTAGAATAATAGAAGGCTACTCCTGTATAGGAATCCAAAATAGATAAGCTTCAACTGAAGGATGTCTACAACCACTAGACAAATAAACAATATCCTCATACACATTTTTAGGATAATTAAATACAACAGTGACATTTCATACATACTATGCATATGAGAAACTAAGCTTAACCACAGATTACCAATGCTCAAAAAATCTACAGACGACGGTGAAGAGTAATGAGTTTAAGAACTCATGAAAAAGAAAAAAATCACTTCAATTCTGAACAAGGTGCTCTCACATTAGTGCATAAAATCCAAGCAAATTTACAATCTTTACAGGCAAAATTTACAACTTTATTAACTCCACAAGCTTTCTCTTTATGAAATTCATAAAATGAACAAAAATCTAAATGTAGTTGTATGAAACAGACGGGCGCTAGTCAGAACGAAAATTTTGGTAGTTTTAAATATAAGGCATAAGCAATAATTTGGTAGGAAGTATACAGAAGTTGGCGCGAAATGAAAATTGAGAAACGGGAAAACATAAGAAAAAGGTCTAACCTTTCGGGTTTCCGGCTGTCGGCGAGGGCGAGACAGCGGGAAGCCGGTGAGGAAATGTTACTAGGATACGAGTGAGGAGGGAGGCGTCTGAAAATGTGGTCGGGGGCGGAATTAGGGGTTTCACGTTGAAGGACTATGGCCTATTGGGTAGGGTTGTGATTACATGTGGGTATCGACATGATTTCAAAATTCATTGCCCATTAAACCAATGCCACGTGTCAAATTAAATTTTGTAATATGTATACTCTCATCCACCTATTTCAAAATGAATTGTCACAACAACATGAGTTGAACACGAACAAAGAACGTCCTAATTAAATAATTAATGTGAGTATAAGATCATTTGCTTGTAAGATAAAGAGTACAAGCAAGTAAATAATTAGAAAATTCATGTAACACATTCAATATTCATTATAGGTCCATTTAAGCAATTTCATCATAATCAGGCTCTTACTATATACACTAGTTTATTTTTTTTCTTTAGAAAAAAAAGTCTGATTTTGAGTTTCGAAAATATAATTTTTTTTCCCTGGAACTCACTTCCTTGATTAAGTACGAGATATGCACTCCTTTGTGAAAATATTTTACCTTTTTAACTTTCAAAAGAATGTTTGACAAATATCAGCTTACAATTGACATACATACATTTTGCTGTTTGAAATGCACTCGGTCAAATTGTTAAGAAATGCCATTAGCAGGCAGCTCATAAATTAAACAGTGTGAAATTGTATTATTATTCATCTACTAGTAACAAGAAAACCAAGGGCTGAAAAATAGCTTCCCACAATCACAAAGGATGCAAGCCCACTACGAGCCATCCGCAACCAAATGCCCCGGAACAAGAGATTCCTATCCGCAGGGTGGATCCCTGTATACCTTTCAAATCTTTTCCCCGGTTGTTTCCATTTCAGAAGCTTTCTCTCCATGGAAACATACTGCAATCAGACAGATACACAGTAGGATTAATCACAATATTCAACATAAAGAGAAATCCAAAACCACCATGGCAATCCGACACTACTCTGCTCATATGATGTTAACAGCCATCTAACGATTGACATCAGTCAACAGAGCTCTCTCAAAAGAACCATCCTGACCCAGAACCATTTTATACAAGTGCCTCAAATTGGCGATAAAAGCTTTTATGAAAGTATTCCTGAACTGCAATCAGCATGTAACAAGTGACATACCTTGGGCAGCACAATACATTGTGCTCGAGTTTTGGCAGTGTCAAAACAATGAGATGCTGCAGCAGCAACTATACCGGAAAATCCAGCTGCAAGACTCACAGCTAAAGGAGACAAGGGACCTATTTCTTCATCAGTCCTAAGACAAAGCAAGGACACTTTCAAATTAAAAAAGATACAAGACTTATAGAATCGAGCTCAAAAAGCTACTAAAGTCATTTAAAGCATTAGATAATGATTGAAAATGCTATACAATGGTATTATCCTTTTATGTTTTTTTTTTTTTCCTTTCAATATGAAACCGAGAATTTTATTGAACCACGAACGAAAAAGTTTTACATATGTCATGTGAACCAGATATCTACAACATCATCAAAAAATCCAATGGGGAAACCAAAAAACTAGACATAAAGAGATATTTAGATGAATGAACAAAGAGATATTTTCCAGGGATTAACACGGCTAGATCAAGCAAAGGGATCTTTCTCTCACAAAGGAAGTATGTCCTAGACCTACCAAATGAACCAATTACTATGGTATTGTGTCCCTTGCTACATGTGTCAGTTACTCATTGGGTCTAAGATTTTGTATCCTGATATCACCCACAATAGATTGCAACTTAACTTCATAAAAGAAGACAAGTGGGATTTAATTATTCGGACTTTATACAACTCAAACACAAAAGATTAAAACTCAACCTATTTAAATAAAATAAACCCTAGTTTCTTTCCCATCTCCTATCATCTCACTAAGCCACCTCTGCTTTCATTTGGAAAAACTGACCTGAACTATGTCTACCACGGCAGTAAGCATGATAAGTCAATTTATGAACTCACTATTGGAATGTCACATAAATACAATTAAAAGGATCTTGAGATTTTTGAAGGCAACTTGGATAAAGGACTATTTTTCTCAGAGAATAATCATCTCAAGGTTGAAACACACGATGCAAATTGGGCAAGATCTATTACAGACAAAAGATCAACATCAAAGTTATTACACAATTGTGGAGGAAACATGGTCACTAGGAGTAGTAAAATGCAACCAGTTGTGGCTAGATCAAGTGTAGAATTTGAATTTTGAGCAATGGCTCAAGGAACATGAGAAACACTATGGCGGATTCATGTTTTACTTGAGAAGTTAAGTCTGGGACCCAAAGAACCTAGGAAGATCTACTGTGATAACAAGGCAGCAATTAGTATTGCACCCAATCCTGTGCAACATGAAAGAACAAAGCATGTTGGAGTTGATCCACATTTCATCAAGGAAAAAATTGATAGTGTCCTGATTTGCACTCCTTTCATGACAACCAAACAACTTTTGGCTGATGTTTCTATGAACATGAACCAAGTTCCAAGTGCCACGTTCAACTTCATTGTATGTCAGCTAGGAATGCGTAATATCTTCAAACCAGCTTGAGTTGTCTTACAATCTATGCTGATTTCTACAATGATCTCCTAAACATTTTCAGGATCATTTCTCTGAATTTCTCCAACTACTGTAAATAGTTGACTGCATAACTAGGAAAGCTTAAATTGTGCAAAAATCTTAGGAGCAGGTGAACTTAATTGATTTTGTTCATTTTTTGTCTTATTTGGAATGTGTATTTATTCCCTGTAATTTATTACAACAAATCAGAGTTTTATTACATGAACTGCCTCTCCAACAAATAGATCCTTCTACCTTAAACCTTTCACATAAGGTTCCATTTTCCCCTTATAAGGATCTTGCAAGACTCCCTAATTAATCTTTGTTAAAGTTGAAAAAGCATGAGAAAATATAAGAGATGACCATTTCTATAAAATAAGAAACAAAAACACAACAGGGAATATTCTGCAATTGAAATCTCTTTGCATAGACTATTAAAGATATATCTTATACCTAGGTGGAGGATCCATTCCAACAGCTTTCCAGTCAAGCATTGCTTGGTGTAGGAATTGCCAGCTAGAGAAGAATATGCCCCCAAAAACGGAATCTCGAACAACTCCAGCTCGCAGACCTCTCCACCATGTACTCCATCCTTCCAAAGAGACAATATCGGATGGCCTCCTGACATTCCATACAGATGGTGGTCTCCCAGAACCAGTCATCATCCATGGGTATCCTTGTAAGGCACCATTCAAATTTGGATGTTTGTTGCTTAGTATAGACAAAAGACCAGCAGAGTGGTTCAATGCCTTCAAATCAGGAGTATATCCATGAAGTAGTCTTCTAAAAGCAGGTGCAACAGCTGTATTTTCTGCAATGGATGTAGAGCCCTGAACTCGAGATGCAGAAGACACCTGTGCTCTAAGTTTCATAAGTTCAAATGGAGAGCTTATGGTGGACTCCACAGCACCAGCTACCATTCCCGCCATTAGGGCCTCGGAGACATAGACATAATTGTCTTCGCGACCATCTGACATAAAAGCAATTGTAACAACCATATAAATTGGATGAAAGCTGTACAACAATATGAAGGCAAATTTCAATTCAGTGAGACCTCTCTAAAGTACAAAATTCACAAGGAAAACTCAGATTAAAGAAAGAAATCTCTGAATATGTGCTATATGTGAGTGGGCCACTTATGTTGCTCGTCAGTAACAAGACACTTAAGTATTTCCACTTCATAACATGTAAAGTTGCTTTTTTTATGGGGTTTAGACTCAATTAATTCAAATATGAAAGTAATAATAACTCGAAGTAGAGCATTATTAGCTATGACACCAAAGAATTCCCAATCTAATACAATATAAGATAGTCTTCATTGCAAAATACAAGATGGTGCTCTATATATGAGTGAAATCATACTTTGAAAGAGTGTTATTAAGTTTTCAATTTCCAATTCTTCTATTTGAAAAAAGGAAAAAAAAAAAAAAAGTGTTCCGAGTGCACTATATAATCTATCATTGTAGAACACCTTCCAACTTCAATATTCTTTCATGCATATATAACTCCAAACAATCTCCTCCATTCAAAGGATCCCAGTTTAAAAGAGGCCAACACACAAAAAGAAAGCAACATAGAGTAATTCTGTAAGGAAAAATGAGGATTTGCTCAAGCAAACATGATTTTCTTTATCTTAATGACATAGCATCCCCCTGTGGCAGCCGACCAGAATGAAATTTATAAGGCAGAGCTCATTGTCAATCCTTAACCATGAAGATAAGCATGTCATATACGTAAAATACCAAGCATATTGACAGTCAAGTGAAGACAAGAAAAATTGTAACAAATGAATGAAAGAAAAGGGGATAAGCGAAAGGAATACCTTTATAAAAAGCGGTCAGAATTTCATAGACTCCAAACCGAGCTCCCACACCCAATGTTCTTCCCAAAGTCAACCAACCTAAACCACTGTACAAGCCTACATTGTTTATCAAACAAGAAGATTTCATTTTCAAGATAAATGTCAGGTCATTAATCATTACAGAAAACTGCTAAAGGAAATCTCACAAGTGTTGAATGCACCAAAAGTACTGAACATCCGGACATGAAATGGTTATCATTTTCATAAGATGTCCTCTGCAATTTTCAGAACAAATAAACTCTTCCTATTAATCTGTGTGTGCACAAATGCATTTGAATGAAGATGTTGATAAACTAAGAGTAGCAACGGCACATAATGAGCTACGCAAGGATTTACCTGAGTAACCTGTTAGAGATTGAATTCTATTGAGAACCAGAGGTGGACTCAATTGTTTACCGGAACTAGAACCAACCTGTTATTTTTGTTTTAATTAAAAAAATAAGGGTAAGTGGCAATTTCCTCTGTAGATCATTGCAAATCATCTGAAAATTTAACAAAAAAATTAAAAGAAAACGAGGTTGCAAAGAGATTTTACCTGAACAAGGACTTTGATAGTGTCAAGAGGGTATGTGACAGTCGTGCCTAAAGCCACTGACCATATGCCAGCAATGGCATGGCTTGTAAAAAATTGGTCTTCTAACATCATTTTCAGAAGTTTCTATTTTTCTACAGTTGTAGATAAAAGTCAAGTCAACCTGAAAACCAGAAGCCAGAGAGGAGGAGGTGATGCTCTCAATTAAATAATTTTGTCAAAAAAACAAGCAGCATACACAAGCGAAATCAGATTTTGAATGTCTGTTTTTTATAAACAAAAAGACAACAATTATAAGCCAATCCAACAATCAACAGCTGGTTTTTTCCTCTCTCTATATCCAGGTAATACCATTTAGGATGCAAATTGCTAGGAAATCTATATGTCTATAATTTACATTTGGATCTAAATCTATTTGGCAATTATTTACATCAAGAGATGCTCAATAACCAGTAAACGCAGAGAGAGCAACTAGGCAGAAGGCTTTAATGGTTGGTTATAATGAAGCTGAGGTTGAAATGGAAATCTTAACTAATGAGAAGGTCTTATATGGCATTTTTTTTATGGTATTGTCTATATAATGATATTATTTACATTTTTTTTTCTGTCAATCATTCTACTCAGTAATATAACTGCTCGTTTAAAATGAATATACAGATAATAAACGTTTATTATTCACATCCAACTCCATGAAATCCATGAAATCTAAGAAACATAAAATCCATTTGTACATAAAATCCATGAAAACTAACGATTTTGACATGCAAAATTTACAATTTTATTAAACCCACAAGCGTTCTCTGTATCAAATTCATAAAAGAGAAAGTAAAACCCAAAAAACTCTAAGCGTACTTATATCAAACAGATGGGCAGCAGTGAGAAGCAAAATTTTGGTGACTTTAAATGTCCAAGGCATAAGCAAAAAAAAAAAATCTAAGTATATGTGTACATCAACTTAAACCATGGCGCCCTGCAATCCTGTCCTAATATCAAGCGAACAAAATTTGTTGCTTTATAATTTGGTAGCAACTATAGAGAAATTGGCGCGAAAGGAAAAGTAAGAAACGGCAAATTATAAGAAGAAGGCATAACCTTTCCGCTTTCCGGCGGTCGGCGACGGCGCAAAGCCGGTGACAAATGTGAGTTAGACTGAGGGAGAGTGGGGAAGGAGGCGCCTGAACATGTGCTAGGGGCGGAAATCGGGGTTTTACGGCGAGGAGTTGGGGTTTGTGATTACACGTGGGCGTGAATAAGAGTTTCAAATACAGTGCCCACTAAATCAATGCCACGTGTTGAAATTATGTTTTAGTGTATTTACACGTGACAAAAGTTAAAATGGGTCACAACGTAACACAAAAAACAACATACTAATTGAGTTGGAACGTTACTACGCACCATTACTAATTGAGTTGGAATGGGAACATGACATTACTGCCCCGTTAACATTAATTACTACAACCCATTGAAGAAAGACTCCGTTTTGCAAGAACGTTGGATTAGCTACAGATAGTTTGTTGTAATGCATAGAGTACAGGAGTTGTAAATTAGCTTTACTATTAATTAATTAATTAATTAATTAATTAATTAATGTTGAGCAATTTTTCTTGCCAAGCCGTTCCACTTGTTTGACCATGTGATTTATTAATATATCTAAATTTAAAATTAATTAATTAATAAATCAATTTTTTGAGTACCATACCTGCTATGGTAGGCTCTGCTCAGCTGTCTAAACAGCACATGATTCATTTGTCTTGTCCCCATCTCCACTCCTAAATTCTCTCCAACAATCTTTCTGCATTTCATTTCTTCTTCCTTTTATGTAATTTCAATTTCAGTGAGAGAGAAAGTGAGACTGACAATTTCAAGGCTATGGGAATTCTTCAACTGAACCTTGCTCTCACTGCTTCGGCTTCTTCCCTTTCAGCTTTTTCAGATACCCACCAATTCTTCCTCAGAACTGGTAAATTTTTCAGATAATGAATTTTACTTCATGGGTGAAGAATCATTCTTTTTTGTTGGCAACTGTGGTGTAATTTTTATTGGATTTGGTGTTTTTCAGGTCATAAAAATCGATTCTTTGACTTGACAAGGAAGGCCAGAATTGCCACATCCAGGATTAGTTGCTCTGCCAAAGTTGATTATGTAAGTGGATTAGTTCCTTTTGAGGTGTTTTATATAAAATTTATGCATATTCTCAACGTGGGATGTGTTTAATTTGCCTTCCTGAGAAGTTGTTCCTATTATGTTGTTATATCACAGGATTCTGTAGTTGTAAAAGAGAAAAGTGTATCGGTTATTCTTTTGGCCGGAGGAAAGGGTAAAAGAATGGGCGTAAGTTCCTATTTGTTGTGATTTAATTGCTATTGGATTGTTTGGATAAGAATTAAGTTCCGTATTGTACTGGTTTTTGGCTGTTTGATGCATACATTTGTATCGTCTGGCTAGATACAGGGCGATGCATATTATCCATAATTTTCTTCAGTACCTATACTTCTTTATTTCCTTCTTCCAGATGATGGATTTCTTATGTTTGTCCGAATAGGCGAGCATGCCAAAGCAGTATCTACCACTTTTGGGCCAACCAATTGCTTTGTATAGGTAAATGCAATAACTTACATCAACAATATTGCACAATTGCAGCCGGTTGTGTTAGCTGTGAATTGTTCTAAAGTGCCTGTGAGATTTGGTAACCTAATATCTGGCAACCATAAAATACCCTTCTTTATGATCCATAGAAAGATGATGCACGGTTTAAGAGATCCGATTTGGAAGATATGTTTTGAGTTGATATCATATATAATATGCTTTTTCACTTCCTTATGCTCTGCAAATAGAAAATTCTTCAAATGCAATGTGGTACCTTAAACTACAAGGCTGCAATGCTTTCTATGGTTGGTTACAGTTAGTATAAAGAGTTAACTATGATGTGAGAGGTCTTGTTTCTCGGAACAGTGATTTTATTCTTGATCCAGAAATTTCATTGCCATAGTGTTGTCAATGTGACTTTATTCATGTAAGAAATGTTGTGTAAAGTTACCATGCTTTGGATTAATTAACTGGAGGTTTGGTCTATTAGGATGGTGTGTTTAAAGTTACAGTAGTCATTTTCAGTTGTTTATGACAGATTGTTGTTCTTTTTACTTAAAATAATAAATTGCCTTTTTTGTTCAGTTTCTACACTTTCTCGCGCATGATTGAAGTGAAGGAAATTGTGGTAGTTTGTGATCCTTCTTACAAGGACGTCTTTGAAGGTTTTCTGTCTTCTCTTTCTCTCTCTGTGTTTTCTTATGTGCTTGCATAAGTATGCTTCCTTCCCTTCACAAGTATGCCAGTGCTTGGCACTTTTCTAACTTTTGTATAAGTGTTACCAGAATTATTCAAACTGTTTTTGTTGGTTTTAAACGTTAGATGCCCAAGAGAAGATCAATGTAGATCTTAAATTCACACTGCCTGGGAAGGAGAGGCAGGATTCTGTTTACAGCGGACTTCAGGTTCATGGCTAATTAAGAGGAAGTTTTAGCTTCTCCATCATTCTATCTTCTTGCCTTTTTGGTGTCTTATGTTGACTCTATTTTCTACTAGTGCTTGCCAAAACTGTGTTTTTCTTTTTTTTTTTTTCTTCTGTTTAACGATAATCACTAATTAAGTTTTAGGGGAAATTTAAATAAAAGTGTTAGAGTAAAACAGCCTATCTCCCTTTTTCAAATTTTTGAGGCACGGTGCTTAAGTGAATATATGACTCTGATTAAAGACCTACATTTGCTAACTTCTAATTTAAACCGCTAAAATAAAAATCTTTCTGCCTGGAAATTGTACTTAAGAAAACTGATTTTTGCATGAAATGTGGCAGTAACAAT
This sequence comes from Azadirachta indica, assembly GCA_022749755.1. Classification (NCBI taxonomy): domain Eukaryota; kingdom Viridiplantae; phylum Streptophyta; class Magnoliopsida; order Sapindales; family Meliaceae; genus Azadirachta; species Azadirachta indica. The sequence goes on along the minus strand of CM040444.1, from coordinate 3,168,037 downwards.
TCTTTAGTCTTCAATTTTTGGTGTTTATATTATTAATGCTTCCTCCTGTGGATTCTCAGAAATATTGATTCGAATTCTTATATATGTCTTTGCTTCCAGGCAGTTGATTTGAAGTCAGAGCTTGTTTGCATTCATGATTCTGCAAGACCTTTGGTATTGTCTGCAGATGTGGAAAAGGTATGATCTGGTTTATTCAAGTGCACATATTGCACATGCTTGTCCTGTTTTTCAAGGAGTTCCAAAATAAGATTAGTCTTTTTCTTTCTTTAAACTTTTTTCTGAGGCAACTGGACCTTATTACTTTACTGTTGTTCCATGCATGAACTCCAAACTTACAGACTACTTTTGTTCGTCAATTGATTGTTGTCAGGTCCTCAAGGATGGATGGCGGATTGGAGCAGCTGTACTTGGTGTTCCTGCCAAAGCTACAATTAAAGAGGTACATATTAGTCTTTGCCCTTGATTCCTTGTCCCAATTGAATTTACGTATTTCTTTTTGCACAATTGTACTTCACTTTCTTATGCCGGTTGCAAATACATCTCTTTCTGTTTTTTGTACTCTGGATGGACAGTGGACAATACTATTTGAGGAAGCAAATGATTTAGGAGTATTGATATTATGAGGAAAAAGGGGCTGAATGTACAGTTTTAAATATACATTAAACTGATGCTGCTAAACTTGTACATGTATGCATGATCTCTTGACTTAGGACATTTCGTTTTACTAGCCCTATTTTTGTGGGAGAAGTAAGACTTGAGGCTTGAAAAAAGTTGTGGATTCTTTGCTGCACTTTTGTCTGATGATGACATCTTGATACTTTGATCTTATCTTAAGCACCACCAGTGACTGTCAAACTTTTACTTGCTTGTTGGTTGGTTCATCCATCTGTGCAGTTGATCATCTAGCCCAATTTTATGCAATGTATTGAAATCACTGGAAGCTAATGGTTGATGAATCATTAATTGCTCAAATACTTGTTTTGCACTGTTCATTTATGTCTGGGCTTTTGATGCACAATCATATTTAGGACTTATGTATATACTAAGAGACTAGATACTTTTTGTCATTTTGTTTCACGTAACTTTGCCCAGTAGCTAGACAAGAAATTCTTTTCTGTTCTTTTAAGCCATGTGGTACGGATATGCAGCATGTGATTTAATCAGTGTATCAAAACTCTGCTGATTCATTGACTTCATGGGTTTGGAAATTCATGTCCTGACCTGCATGCAGGCAAACAGCGAATCTTTTGTGGTTAGAACCCTGGATCGAAAAACGCTTTGGGAAATGCAGACCCCTCAGGTTTGCTGTCAAAACAGATTATATACCATTCATTTCTATCCTATAATTCAACATATTGGATATATTATTTTGTAACTCCCAATAAACCTTTTCTGTACAGGTGATTAAGCCTGAGTTGCTTAAGAAAGGTTTTGAACTTGTCAATAGGTAATGGTTATCTTTCTCCTATTCATACTGCTCTCACAACTGCTTCTTAAGCTTGTTCCCCCAAAATAATATTGACACATCTCTATTACACCATACACCACCCGTGTTATTAAACTTGTCCTTTTCAACACCTTTAGTGTCTATATGTTCACACATTTTGGTGTAGACAATTTCTAGATAAAAAAAATTTATGGTGATTTCTCATTTTGGTGTCTGCAGGGAACGTCTTGAAGTTACTGATGATGTATCTATAGTGGAGTATCTTAAACATCCTGTATACATCACTGAAGGATCTTACACCAACATCAAGGTATCAGAACTTTATTCTCTTACAATTTAACATTTTTGTGGTACAAAGTCAACACTGTTTAGCATCCACAACAATTCATTCTATGCATGAGAAAAAGGAACGTAAAGTTATATGAACTGTGGATTGGTGTTTTTGTGGTTCTTACTTCCAGGTTACAACTCCAGATGATTTGTTACTTGCAGAGAGAGTATTGAATCTGAGCTCAGAATCTTCTAAATAAAGTTTATATCCGTTCTGTATTCTATCTTGTATTTGCTTGATGTTCCATTCTCTGAACTTTAGGGTCTGAAAATTAATAAACTGTTTCTCATTTCTTTTATTCATGGCATAGGAATTGGCTGAAGCTAAAGAATTGCCTAAGTCCAATAATAAATCTTTCTGTCATTTGACATATTTCTCTTTGAGCGCACATTCTTGAAGAATGGTTTTAACCGGAAACTAAATACATAGAAAAAATATATTGTAAAGAAAACCAACAGGATAAATTCACAACCCCATCTGTTGAAACTTCCCATTTATCTTCTAAGTCTGCTCTCACTTTTCTTTGCCTTTGTGCAATCACCAAACAATGAAAAACGGCGACCTTTTCGTGATCGAACAGGAGTTCCTTTGACCTTTTCACAAAACAGGTAGTAAATATCGTGAATTGATCCAAAATCCTGCAATGAAGGAGGAAATATATTGATATGCATACCTTTCCCCTCTTGGGAGCTTTGGTGTTATTCCAACAGAAAAGACCACTGCATCCACCAGTTGCTGATCCTGACTCGTATCCCCTGAAGGAACACCAAGATTAAGATTTAGCATGAGCTGTGTATAATCTAAACAAAAATCTACCAATTCGCGAAAAAAAAAAAAACAGAACAAAAGAGAAAAAAGAAAAACAAAGTTATATTTTTATTCACAGCTGATTAACAATCTTTTCATCAGAGTCACAGCAAATTCCATAGAAAATGATCATCATTCTAAAGTCATGTATTCCAAGAAAAATAAGAAGGAAACAACAGCATACTAAGTATTCAGAATAAGTGAACACAAGAAATAAATACATTGCATCATCTAATGACTCAACATCAAGAACTGAAATTCGGGGAAAAATCAAGAGTTCCAAAGCAGAATTTTGACATGGAGGGATTCAAGGCTTAAATGCAGTCTACTGAGAACTGTTTCACCTTATTGTTGTTTATTTTACATGATGCAGAAGATTACAGATTTTAAATCACCAAATCAATGAACTATCTGACGAGGAGCTTACTAATTTTGGATTGAACTACTTTTCTCTTCAACTTCAGAATTAGATTCAATTTTAAGCTACCTATTTGTACTATGCATTTCTAGGCTTTGGTTTCAGAAATCAAATGGGATATAAGGAGTCATAGAGGACTGCAGAAAGTAATTATATCCATAGTATTGAGATAAGAGAAAGACTCACAAGTTTTCTTTGCTGAAATTGCCCATAAAGCTGCTGTCATGCAGTAAGCTTGGTGACATAGGATAAAGTTCGCTCCTTTTACCATTCTGGTCCTTCTGGAGCACTCTTTCATCATTAAGCTTCAAAATTTTGAGCTCCTGATTTAATTCATCTTCCCATTGCCGAGAAGACAATCCTGATGAAAGCACGGACTCTAAATGATTTTGTCGGTAGATATCCTCCTGAGGCAGTACTTGATTCTTCTCAGGTCTCAAATTATTCAATGATCCAGGGTTCCCTTTCTCCGCAGCTTGTAACCAAGCAGTTTCTAACCTCTGCTCACGGATAATGGATTCTATTCGCTGCATTGGTACCTCCTGTCTTCTTTCCTTTGTACTACTTATTTCAGAGTTGCCTTCAGCCAGAAGAGGAGAACAATTAGAATAATCGTCTGATCCTTTACGCTTACCTTCCAACTCATTAAAACTTCCTCTGGATACTTTCACTGGCATCTGCTGAGAGTCTGAATCGGAATAATTATCATTTGCATTTGACCAAAGTGCCTTTCTTTCCCTCTCAGTTGCTGCAGCAGTTTCTGTCTTCTTCAGACCTATCGATAAGTCATTTGAAATTCCCTCACCATCTGGCAAGAGGATTATTCTAACCTCTACATTGCGTCTCAAGACAGTTTCAATCGAATTGGTGATACTGCTCAAAAACCTTTCTGCTCTAGATTTAATATCTCCATCGCCAAATGCAACGTAGGCTATTAAAACACCTGCATAGAGAACAATACACAAATGATAATGGCTTCAAAGAACTCAAGCTATTTGAATCTACAAGATGTGCAATGAAGAAACATATATCTATATATTTATTCTTTTGCATTTTATTCACCTTCAGTAGAAAACTTATGAATTTACCTTCAACTTGAGAGATAGACCAAAGCTTTCCATGGGCCCATAGTAGTTGCTTCAATGTCTTCGAATGGCACCTTTCAATACATTTAGCCCAGATATCACCAAGCTTTTCAGAATTTCTGCATGTAATAATCATATTTTCAACCATGTCAGTACTGTGTGAGACAGCTAAGGAACTGCCATTCTTCAATCGGCCATGTGGGGGCTTGGAATAAGAACTATGACCATCAATCTGTGATAATACTTCTCCTTGATGGCTGGAATTTCGCTTGACTGGTTCATGCAAGGAAACTGGAGAAGTTGAATTTCGAACCATATATTGAGCACCCGACTTCCGCTTGTAAACAGTAACTTCTCTCGAAGAGCTTGATAGATCTTCCTCAGTAGTTTTAGAACTCTGCCTTCTGCTGCTACCTGATTGAGTGAGATCTGGTGAATGCACTGAACCAAGCTGCAATAACGTTGCTGTGAACCACGTCGAGCGTTCGCTTGAAACCCTTAGTTGTTTCTCAGCCTCTGAAAGAAGCTTCAAAGCATGCTTTAATCTCTCTAATTCTGCTTCATTTACTGGAGAATGATGCCAATCATCCATATCAGTTGTTTTCAATCAGAATACATTATAGTTTACAGCGGATAATAAAGTGGGCTTCTAATCCAACAGATTTTTTCTTTCTCCTTTTTGCTTGCAATTTCAGTTAAGACCAAGACCAAGACCAAAACAGTTGTTTGAATATTGGTAAAAAGCAGGTAATATTAATACAAAATAAGCAATCAGAACCAACACACCTAGATTGAGAATACAATGTTAACAAGCTTCTGGTCATGAGCTTAAATCAACCGTAAATCCATGACACTAACTGCTAAAAAGAATTTACATTTTGGCAAATTGTTGTGAAATTAGAACTCACCATGTAAAACTATGATGAAGCAGATACCTGTAAATAGATACATGATTTTATTGTCCTTATAAGAACTATTGCATGTCTGTTGCATGTATTTGAGACCAGACAATATTAAACACATGAATAAACAGTCAAATGGTCCACCCACTCATTTGTTTAAAAGCTGAGCACTATCAATTTTATTAGTTAATGGATAACTTAGGGGTCATGGTGATTCACCACATTACCTTACCAAATTTTTCTTAAAAGCCATCTCAAACACAAAAGCTTGACCCTATTAAGAATGGATTTGCCATACCATGGGAGCATTTTGTATCTGGAAGAAACAACAATAAAAGAGTTAAAGGGGAGATATGATACTCACAACTTCTACAGCCAATGTTGTAGGTTCCAGCAATGATATCCATTATAAGGCTGGCCAGTTGAGACATTAAAACCATTGGATCAACTCCAGAATCCATCAATTCTCTGGCTCTTTTCACTGTCTCTGCAGTGTCTGATGACATTGCTAATTCTAAGAGTTCCAGTAATTTCTCATCCGAAACAACCCCTACCTGGAGAGAATATAGCAGATTACATATATAAGTTTGAACAACCTATATGACAACTATCAAAGCAAAACATTCAAATGCATTTGCGTTTCTTTTTTTTCTCTTTTCCCTTTCTGAAATAGTCACTGTTTCATCAAATAAAAATTCCAGAGTTACAAACTAAAACTGAAGCAAACAATGCCAAACGAGAATTGTTGAGAGAACTCACAAGTTCATTTACAAGAGATGTAGTAATTCTTTTTCCCAGCAAACTCAACTGCTCTAACATAGTTTCGGCATCTCGAAGAGAACCATCAGCATTCAGAGCAATCAAATCCAATGCATCTGATTCAACATCAAGATTTTCATCAGCAGAAATTTTTCTCAACCTGGCTACAATTTCACCATCTTTTATTTTGTTGAACAGATACTTTTGACATCGTGATTGTATGGTACGAGGCACATTGTCAATATCAGTTGTAATGAATACGAATACAACTCTCTGTGGTGGTTCTTCCAGAAATTTGAGAAATGCCAGCCATGTCTTGGAGGGCAACAAGTGACACTCATCAATGACAAAAACCTTGAATCGTGAAGAGGCCGATGGAAGCCCCACAGCCAGGTTTTTTAAGATATATCTTACTCTGTCAATTCCTTGTTTATTGGCACCGTCAACTTCCAAAAAATCCCTACTTTTACCAGAGATGAAATTGGTGCATTCTCTACAGTATCCACATGGCTTGGTTTCATCAGTAGACAGACAATTCAGAGCTGCAGCAAAGATTTTAGCTGTTGATGTTTTCCCAGTCCCTCGAGGACCTTGGAAAAGATAAACGGGAGCAATCCTTCCTCTTGAAATGGCATTCACAAGTGACTGAACCACAATATTTTGTCCAATTAATTCATCAAAGAACATTGGCTTATATTTCTGGCTCAAACTCCTTGTATTATCGAGTGTCCCTTCGTCTTCTACCTCTCCATTTAGAGCTACCATCTCTAACCCATCTTGACTCCTACAGCTTGATGACCACCTCCTTCCATCCAATCTACTTAATGCCTCCAAATCGAGCTCCCCAAAATTTGTAGAAAGCTCATCATCGCTACGACCAGTTCCTATAGAGGATCCTGCTCTCCCATCACCACTATTGGTGAGTAATGGGAGAATACCTTGGGCACTTCTTGAAGCCATTCTCCGTTTATGAGAAACAGATGAAGAGCATCTCCTTCCATGATGCATTGTCTGACTCCCACACAAAATGCTACTTCCTTTCCTCCTTAAAGTATCCGAAAGGGAAGGAGAGCAACAACTCCCACATACGCCTCTATGTTTTGGTGTCCTCTTTGACCAATAGCATGGTATCCCACATCCTTGACGACCCGGCAAATCCAAATGATCATCCATTTCATCATCATTATCATTCAAGGATGCTGTGGTAGCATCCCAAGATCCAATTGTACTAGGATTATGATTAACATACCTATTATAAGAACTGGTTGATAATGCAGGCGTGCTATAAGTATAAGAAGAATCTTCTTTTCTGCTACCCCTCAACAATTTAGATGATGACTTGTGCTTAAGTTTTAAAAGCAATGGGGAAGCCCCTGAATATTTACGAAAATCTTCAGAATTACAATAATCTTCAGTATCATCAGATTGCTCAACAGACTCATCCCTGACTAAACCTAACGCCATTGAATTCCTAGCAAGAATAATTTGTTTTTGTTGATATTTAGATAAAGAGTCTAGAAAAGTTTTATTTCTCTTACTTTTCCTCTTAGTTGCCATTGCTCTTTTCATAGATGGGGTTGCAAATGATACAAGATTTGCATCTCTACACCTGAAAATCGATGAAGAACGATTAGTCTGATTAGTGTCACCCAAATAAGTATCACTCTTTGAATCTCCACCATTTCTAGCATCACTCAAGCTATCATCAACGCTTTCGGCAATCGAAGAAGACCCTTCATCATCATTCTCATCATCATCATTTCTTACAATTGCACTTGTCTCGCTTGAAGATTTGTGATTCTTCCAATTATACAAAAACACCTTTTTCTCTTTCCCATTTCCATTCACATTCACATTGTTGTATTCATCAGCCAATTGTCTGTTGTTGTTGTTCTTCCAAGCAGAACCAGAACCAGACCTAGAACCAGAAGCTGCAGCTGCTGCTGCCACTGCTGCTGCTATAGATCTGGAAGAACTCAATGGTGACTTCCAAGAAGAAGTTGTCCCCGGATCACGCAAAACCCGGGCTGCTTTCCTTATTTGTGTCAATTCTTTCTTCAACTGCAACCTCCCTCGCATTTCAGCCATTTCCTCGATCAAACAAAGAATCAAACACAATACCCACAAACATAAAACAAGTCTCTACAACAAAACCCGCATTTACATTCCCATTTCACTCATCAAACCCACACACAAAAACATATACAAATCATATGAATACAACAAAAAGATTTTTAAAAAATGGCGAAACCAAAAGAGAGAGTGAGATGGGAAAGAAACTAAGAACGTATCTGTCTGTAGCTGACAAAGTGGGGCTTACGGGTTGAACTCAAGTATGAAAATGGACCAGTTGTTGCCAATATATACATAAATTTTTTATTTTTATTTTTTATTTTTCCTTCTTCTTCACTCACTGTCACTAGGGTTTTTTATTTTATTTTTCTTTTTTTAGTTTTTAAATAATTTTCTTTTTCTAGTTGGCGCCTCAAATCAAAAGAGTTGAAAGTTGAATCTTTTGGTCTTGGAATATGAAAGTGAGTGTGTTTTTGGGTATTTTCGATCATTACAAGGTGAAAAAGAAAATGGAGGAAAATCCGGGGATTCTACTGCTTTATGTCTCGCATTTTTACTACGTATCGGTATCTGACACTCTTCATATTTTCATGTCTTCAGTCTGTTTTCTTACACTGATTTTTGTAAACATAAAATGTCTATTTAATTTGAATTCTTTTAAAAAGGAAATATTCCTTTTATTTTCTTTAATACTTTACAAATTTCTATTTTAAGAATTATAAATATTATTTTTGTTGGTGCGATATGATAATATATATACTAAATTTTTCCTTATACTTAGTAAATATCTTTACTAAAATAGTAACAATTATGCATAAAATTAATCCTCTTGTTAATTGCAGGTTGTAATAAACTTATGAATTTGTAATAAATATATAAAATGTTAAATATAATGTAATATGGTACACAAAAATAAATAATTGTTGATCCAATATTTTATGTTAAATAACAGTAACAATCATCTTTTTAAATTAGATTCTTTATCATTATTATTATGTAAATGTTCTAATTAAATAGTAATTTTTTAACTACATCGTTGCATGCAAAATTTCTTGTCCTTACACTTAGATTTGTCTGTGAGATTTTACCAATATTTTTTCATATTTTTAAGAGCTATATACAAAAAGAAATAATAAAAAAAAATTAGCAATCATTTTTATTGTTAAATCATAAATGATCATGCCGAGGATGAGAAAAATAATTAATGGCAATTGAATAAAAAAGAAACGTTGTGATTTATTATTAGTGAAAAGTAAGGGTGAAAAAATGTAATTTAAACCAAATTGATATGTTCGAATTGATTTCATTTGTTTTCAAAATCAAACTCTATAGAAAATACTCAAAAATCAAATTAAAATTAAAAAATAAAGAAATTTAAATATAAAAAATATAATAAATTTAAGATTTAAAATTATTATTTTTTTTAAAATAAAAATTATTTTTCCTTAATATTAACAAATTATAATTCAAATAAATTTAAATTAAAATTTGAATCTAACATGAATGAAACCAAATCAAATTAATTTGGTTCATATCGATTCAATTACTTTTAAAGTTTGATTAATATTTTTTAACCGAATTAATCCAATTCGGCTAATTTTAAAATTTCTTTTCTAATAGAAACGGTAGTAAGATTTGTAATTGAACTTTTTTCTTTTCAAAATTTATATTTTTCTATAATCTTTATTAGAGTAATAATCATAAAGTTAATTTTACGGCACAAAAAATGATTCAAATTTAAATTATTTTGAGAAACAATGCATAAATAAAAAGGTGGAGAGCAATAAAAAATCTCATGTTTGTGAATATAATCAATTGAATTTACCACAAATTCAAACTGAATTGAATTAATTCAGTTCATATTAGTTCAATTACTTTTAGTGTTTAAATACTATTTTTAAATCGAATTAATTTAGTTCATATCGGTTCTGTCAGTTTCAGAATTCGTTTTCTAACAGAAACAATAGTTAGATAAGCCATTAATCTTGTTTGTTTTAAAAAATATGTAGGCTTTGATTGTAGCTAGCTACTTTGAGTGTACTTGTCTGAAAAGGCACAAGAAGCATTAGGTCTTGCTGCTTACTTTACTTTTTGAGTAAATTAATTAATGCAATATTGTATTTGTTAAAACAATATATATATATATATATATATATGGGGCAAAATCAGCAACTTTTTTTTTCTTATACAAAATCTTACATCAATTATAAATCATTACATATTGGTACATCCAATAGTTAAAATTATATATAACATATGTATTAATTATACGTGTATTAATTACATGGTTAAATACAATCTTAACTGTTAAATGTGTTTATATGCAACGGTTTATAATTGATATAAGATTTTGTGTAAAATAAAGGGACTGCTGATCCTACCCCTATCCTTATATATATATATATATAGGGACGGAGTCAGCAGTCTTTTTATTTTATACAAAATCTTACATCAATTATAAACAGTTATATATACGCACATCTAACGGTTGAAATTACATTTGACAAATACAGTAAGTATACATACATTAATTACATAGTTAGATGCAATTTTAACCATTTGAATGTGTTTATATTCAACAGTTTACAATTGATATAAGATTTTATGTAAATATATATATATATATATTGATCTTGCCCCATATATAAATACATATATATTATTATTATATATATATATTATATATATATATTATTATTATTATTATATATTATTATTATTATTATTATTATATATATTTATTATTATTATTATTATTATTATTATTGTTATTGTTATTGTTATTATTGTTATTGTTATTGTTATTATTATTATTGTTATTATTATTATTGTTATTGTTATTGTCGTCGTCTGCTCATATCTTCAACCAATTTTGTAGTTGAGCTTCATTACTTAATCAACAATACTTGTGAATGCTCGTTACCTACTTGTTAGGAATTGTCAAGAAAAAGGGTCTAAAACAGTTGGGAGTTAAAAGAAGTTTTAGAACAAGAAACACAACAATCCTGTTTGTGATTCAAGAAAAGAGAAACGAGAAATAGGTTTTTGTTATCTAAAATTAAAATATTTTAAAATTTATGTTATATTACTATTATTGAAGTCTCAACAAACAGTTGTCGGAGCTATAACAATTCAAAGGAATTGTTCATACATAAAATCATAATTCTTGATACATTGTCAAATTTAAATTTTATAAATTTTATATATGCTTTAATGAAATTCGAAATTTTAATGTCTAATCGATGATATAGCATTATCTTCAATAATATATATACTAATCACATAATATTGTCCATTGAATATATATGTTTTATATTACCAGATGGTGTAAAATATTTTCTCTGTTTTTTTGGCTGTTAAATAGGATTTTTGGTGATCAATCAATCACTCTCTATTAATTTTTTTTTTGGTTGGTATTAATTAAATTACAAAAGCATGTGATAAGGCAACAAAAAGAGCTATCTTTATCATGTTTGTGTTAATTTTTAGTAATTTTATAATTATAAGATATTCCCGTAATCAGATCTCTCTCTCTTTAGCACGTGATTGTTTGGTCAAAGATTAAATTTTTTATCAAGTTTAGAGATAATTAAATGATATTAATTTTTTTTTAAAAAAAATTTAGAACATGCTTTGTCGTCTGCAAGCAAATGTTTAATCACATGCAATTTTCGATTCTTTAATTAGGGTTTCTTTTAATATTCATTGCTTGAGTTTCCCATAGAAGTGCTTTGCTACTAATTTGCACGACAAATCAAAATTAATATCACTTATAAATGAAGACATCTTTTTTCAAAAATAATTATTTGTAGCTTGTAATTAATGATAAATTAAGAGTATTACCATAAAAAACAATAATTTAAAAGAAAATTAGATCAAAATATATATTATTTTGCTGCTCATGTAATAAGAAGAATAAAATTAGATATGGAAAAAAATTCATTATAAATATGGGGCCGACCATATTAGAATGAGAATAGATTCTCCTCCGCATATGAGGGTAGAATATCACCCATAGTTAGATAAAGAATTTCGAATAATATTATATGCGATTCAATATGAAATTTGATAGATTTTCGGTGTAATTTTGACAGTTGTATATATAATATTTAAAAAAAAATGCTGATTCAATTGATAATTTAAGTAATTTTGTTAAAAAAATTATCGAAAACTTTTTTTTTGGACGAAAAGAAGAGCAAACTGAAATGTTAGAATTTTCATACTCAATAAGAATTAAACATCTTGTTTTTATTTTCACAAATAGTTTTGAAAACATAATCAAATAATTACTAAAAATCTTTCTTCTTTTAGTTTTTGGGAAACCCTAAAAGCATTAAATAAACCCTAATCCAAAAATCAGACAAAAGCCAAGGGCAACTTTTTGGTTGCGTTGGTTTCATACATGTTGTTTTCTTGATATAGCATATTGTCAGACAAACATAACACATGCATATACATATGTTTGCTTTTGTTTGCATTCCTTTGTTGTATATATACCATTTGCAACAATTTTTTTTTTTAATTGTTAATTAATACCACAAAAAGCTTATCCAATTCACAACACCAATCTAGATAATTCAATTGCCATAAATTGAAAGTTTTAAAGAGAGTAGGTCCCTAATGACCCTGCCAATGAATGAATGAATGAATGAATGAAAATTTCTCGATCCCACAACTTTTTATTTCTTTTTTAATTTGTTCATCATATCACATATTTCTCATTATTTTTATGTTTCAATTTCAACAATTTGGATGTATTATCTTTTCTATATAAATTATGTGAATGAAATTCATACCATAAACTTTTTGTGTGCGAACATCAAATGTGTTTTAAATTATTCGATTTGAAAATAAAATAATTATATACATAATAGGTACAATTTTATGCACATTTAAGGTCAAATTTTCTTTTGTAATGATTATCATGATTAAAATCTTTTGAGTTAAAATTGTTTCTAAGGTTCTCCAACATGTGTGTTGTGTTGTAATTAACCTATATATTTTAACTTTTTATAGCGACCATTATTTATGTCAACGATGAAATCATTGAGGACCAAAATGCAAACATGTTACCATTGAGTTGCTTTAAGTTAAAAACTTAAAATTAACCCAAAACATGTACATAATTAATCAGTTGATACGTCCTTTCACCAACTTCCCAACCTTTTTGTAGCTTGCTTATAGTTAAGTTGTTCAAATCAATTTTTGATTTGACAATGCTTTTTCTACTTTTCAACACAAATTTAGCAAGTGGTTGAGGATAATCAGAACCCTGTTTATACATTAACGTTATTGTACAAAGCGACACTTGTTTTTCCTCCTAATTTTCAAATTATGCTTCTTATGGCATCTTCAGGTCTGGTTTTCCAGACTCCGCCAACTTCTTCTTTCTCCATAACACTTCGTCTTCTCTCCGTCATATAAGTTTCTTTGCTTTTCCTATGCGTAATCAACTTTCAATGATAAATGAATACAAAGAGTTGCTTTAAGTCCAATGGGAGATTTAAGGCCACAAGGTAAGGTTTTGTTCCATTGTTCTTAGCTACTTTTTCTGGTAATTAATAATTGATCATGTGAGATTATGTTGCCAATACGTATAAAGATTTTCAGGTTTTTTGTTCACATGTAACCGCTCAATTTTTGCTTCTATATAGTGCCTACCTGTGTTCATTTTTACTTGCTTGTTTTAAACTTTTTTACACTTGTTTTTGAGCTAGATTGATCAAGAGAGCTTTATATGTTTTAGCTATTAACTTCCATTTTATGACCTAAAAATCTTGTTTCGGTTTAGCTTCGTGTGTTTGAAATTCTGTGGATTACATCATTTCATGGTCTTAACCATCAAAAAGAAAACTAACTAATGATGTTAGGGGTCCATAAAAGGCTGTATTTTATTTTTACAACCTAAATTATTGCATTTTATTAATTCATTGCTTATAGGAAATCATGGAAATGGAATCCTTGCAAGATATGGCTAACATGTGAATAAGAATTTTTAATTGTGATCTACGATTATCATTATTATCATCTTAATCAACTGCGAAGAACTATTGTGAATGCAGTTGGAATCATGCTTATTCCTCCATGTATGTCTAACACAAAATGTGTCCATTATTTGTTTTCCAATATGAAGGCTGGAGAGGTCTATTTTATATATAACTTTTCGTATTTTGTCATGTGCGGAACACAATTTTGTATTATTTCTTTTTTTATTTTTGTGGTAGTAAGTATTTTCAGATTTGAAAGGTCTACCTCTGAAATTCATATATTAAAGTTCTTTTGATTTTATGGTGGGCTAATTTTATAGATGAAATGTTAAAATAAAATCAAATGGACTACCTTGATTATAAGAACCTTTAGAGAAACTTGGGTAGATGAAATGTTACTGCTTTACTTTGGTGGTTGTTAACAAATTATGAAAGCTGAAATTTTTTCCCTTTTTGTTCAAAGTTATTGGGGAATAAATGATTAGCTGCTTTCTGAAATTATATCAATAACATGGGGTTCGTGGACTTTGTGTCTAATTGAATTATACACACGAGACTCACCCTTCAAATCTTCAAAATTAGGCATCGGATTATTATTATTATTATTATTACAATAATAATGATCTAAAATGAACCAGAAATCATGATCACTCAATATGAAAGGCTGAGATGATATGGGTTTACAAAATCTAATGTGAAATTCTCTTGTATCATTACAGCTGCTGTACTGCAGCCAAGACCTGAATTCATGATCTGTAAACAAGCACAATATGATTGCATTTTATTGGAAAAAAAGAAACGTACACATGTGAGGGCGCCAGACCGGCTCAGAATGTATTATTTCATGGAGATACAAAAGAAAAATACACATTCCAGTTAGAACATGCTTCTACGACATGCATATCTTCTTTGACACCCAAGTGTTTGACTGACAGAATTCATTAAGAGTTTGAAACATTTAATTTCTGAATCATTCATGGAGAGTGTAAAATGTAAAGACAGGGTATCTTCGAGATAAAATGTAGGTGCTTTATCAGTTAAGACTCACCTAATTATAAATAAAAAAATCTTCTCTGAATGTAAAATGTATCTTGGTTAGTGGGATCTGGATGTTGTACAAAAATAAAGGTGTGCCCCAGCAACCTACACATCAACAAAACCAATATTATCGACGTATATTGCTGTTATTGTTGCAGGAAGAGACTGAAATGGAAGTCATGTTGTCAGCAGGGCATATGTGAAACATTATGATATAACTAATTGCTAGCTTTTTGTTATTCATCTAACTAGATGATAGAATCATCATAATGAATAAGTGCAAATGACGAATATACGCAGAAGAAGGAAAAATCTTTAAGTCGGCCAAAATTTGTTTACAAGTCAGCAATTATATTTTCACCAACATTGGCATGCAGTAAAAACTAACAAAAGTTATTACTAACCAATACTCAGCAATAAGCTTCTTCACAGTTTGCGAGCACTTCACAGTGCAGTAAATTAACTTGAAAACAAGCAATGTACCAAAACTAGGCGCACCTGCAAACATTAAAAGAAAAATGTTCATGTCCAGAAGACTTACCATACTAAGTAATTTAAGACAGAACAGTCCCAGAATTTGAATAGGCATGCCTTTGCACAACAGGCCTGAAAGGTGAATCATGTGATTTTATTTATTTGTACTACAATGCAAAGAGGCTTTTCGCTCTGATCAAGAGAAGCTATAAGCTCCAAGAAACCTGAAAAACTTTCAAAATTACAACTACATAATAAAAATAATAAAGAGAGAGAATCAAAGACACGGTCCTATAAACATCACATTCGCCAAACTAGTGCATTTAGTTAAAGTTTAAATTAACCCATATGATTGTAATCACCCATCCGATATATTTCTGAGCAGGAATGATCCCCTTGAGTAGTCAAATGAGTGAAATATACAAGTTTACCAAAATTTAGATTAACAAACGGAAAAAGAATTTGACGCATATAGAATAATTAATTATATAGGTCTACTAGTAGTACATACTCCTATGTTCTGTCCTGTAGCATCAGATGGCGATAGCTACGGCCACGTATAATTCGCTGCCAAAGAAACTGGAGATTGTTCCAGAAACTCAACTGCATTCGCTCCATGACGAGCCTGCAGTTCAATATCAGTATATGTAAGCATATAAATACCCATGCTCTTCTTCCCTCCACTCCGGGTGTAAGGTTTCGCACTCATTTTTCAATAATTCAATAAAAGATGATTGCTTACCATCTCACAAGACACCTCTGAATGCCTCTAGATAAGGGGCGTACGAAGGATGGATCCCGTTGAGCATAGAGCAAACCAACCTAGGAAAAGATGTGGAATGAAAAGTATGAATTTACTATACCACAGGTATGCACTTTGAAGAATTCAGATGTAGATGGGACATTGAAACTAAACAGAAAAAGTATAAGCTAAACTATAAACCCCCAATTTTGAACATACTCTTAGAGATATATAAAAAATTTCTATCTACTAATTGAGTTACTTATTCAAAATCTATCAATATGATTTGCAAGAACTTAAGTAAAATAAACGGTACAAAGTAATCTCAACAATAAAAGAAATAATGTCACATGTAAAGCACATTTCTTCAAACTAATATGGATTTGGTGAAAAAAAAGTTGACAATAAATTCCAGAATTTTAATTAAATCAAGAGAATTGGCAACAAAGTCTATGAAATCCACCAAAACTCTAATAAATCAAGAAAGAAACAAATACCTCCAACAATGCAACAGCAGCAGGGTCATCAAAAATCTCAAGGCTACAGTCAGCTAGATAATTGACCTGCACCAAGGAGGGAGAAGTCCACAGATTACACAGAGGCCAGGAAATAATAAATGGTAGGCATGGCCCAGCAGCTTAAGATTACGGTCTCACAAATGCTTCATGTCTAATTAAGGGATGCAATCATCAATGATGAACAATTTTCACATAACAATATCCAGTCAATTAGATCGTGAATCCACATAAAGGCATAGATAATTCCCATATGACCTGACTTCACATAGATAAAGAGCCAGGCAGAGAGATTTCAAAGCTCTAGAACAGATACGCGGACAAAATCAGAATGGGCAGATTTGCCATACTCTGAAATGCAAAATGGCAGTAACAAAGTTCAAACAAGGAACATGCAAAAGAACCACTTACCCCAAATTCCGTGTTAGCTAGAGACTGAACAAAATCCATCAGTTGAAGCTTAGCCCAGCCTGCAACCATAGTAGAATCATCTGTTCGAGGAGGATGCCTCCAAGGAGCACCAAAACGTAATTTATCTTCCAGAATTTTTCCACTTTTCGCATCAAAAGCAAATTTTTGCAGGAGCAGCAAAGCTTTATCCATGGCAGGATTGACCACAGTAATCTACAGTAAAGCATTTAAGAAAAAGAACTAAGATGGCATGCAATGCTACATTGGTTTGACAAAGCAAACAAATTGTAAGAGAAAAACAATACAAGGGCTCAAAATGAATTACATAAATGTCTTGTATAATTATTAAACTTACTTGCAGATAGGCTAAATATGCATCAACAATGTCCTCAAATGTACTAGCCTTGTCATCCATCACCCTAGATTTCAACAAAAATCAGGGTCACAAACTAATAGAATACACAGCACTAGTTTTGAATGAATATGACACCATCTTGATTACCAAATGAAAAGAACTCTGTTTCACAGCATACTACCCATTACAACACAAAGTTAAATAAAGAAAGTAATAACACTGATTATTGTTAGATCTAGAAATGAGAATCAGAGTTTTACACAACCTGAATATTGTTGCTAAGAAAACTAAAAATAAAGTAGCAAAATAAAAACTGTGATTTGTTTGTTCAAGTACTTCAATACATGACGCAGCAATCATCATTGATATTTTCTAGCTCGAGAAATGAAGATAATATCCAATATATACATACATACATACATACCAAGAACAAAGGTTGAATGATTCTTACTTCTGGTAATAGTTGCTTTCCTTGAGTGCATAAAGCTCAAATAGATGTCGAGGGTTAGGCCCAAGCACCTCTGTGATCACAGTCCACTACAATTTCAAGAAGAATGATGTTTAAACTTGCAAAAAACACCATTAATTTAAGATGCTACTTAACTTTAAAAGGAGCCTGGTGGAGCCAATTAATACTATAAAGGAAATGTTGAATTTGATGGCTTTGGTTTCTTTTGTTTCTCTCTTTTCCTAAATTTAGCTGTGTCTCAGTTATAATTGTTTCTCAACCAAATGTTCAAGATCATATCAGCCAAGTTGCTCACCTCTGAAGGGCTGAAGTAATCAGAAACCATATGTATTTTAGCTTCCTGTTGAGTCCACCCAAATGTCTGCAGATCAAAAAAATTGAAGAAGTGACACATACCAAAATAACTTGTTTATATACATACATATTTTCCATGAAGTAGCAAATATCAAAGCCATGGAAGTAAAACATAAATAAACATGCATGCATGAAAGATGAACTTGAGCAGCGCTCTTTTTTTTTTTTTTTTTCTCAAGTTGTGTACTCAGTGACTGCAATTTTTGCAAGGGCAAAAACCACAATCCCTCTGCTCTTATTCTTAAATATGAAGCAATAAATTTAGAATGTGCATGTGGGGAGATACTGAGGACAATTCATACCTCAACAAAGCATAATAGATTTTTTTTAGATATAAATTTTTCCAGGAAAAAAGAAAACGAAAGCAAATGTTCAAAAGCTGTATATTTCATATACTTGAAAGTATCAACTCTTAACTTTCTTTAAGGAGAATAGACCTATCTACATTTTATTTAATGTAGCATGAGAAAAGCTTCTCATAAGTTAAGAGTCAAATTGGTTAAGTCAAGAGTACCTCACGAGAGATGAATATGTCTGGAAATCCAAAATCCATGTAGGCTCGATACGAATAGTAGCTGAATATAACATATTTATCACAACATATGCCATATCAACAAAAGTTCAAAGAAATCTCAAAAATTAGGAGAAAACAAACACAACCATCACTAATGTCATATGAATTTAAAAAGTTCACAAAAATCATTAGAGACTAGGGACATTCTTGCATGCCATGGAGCAAAATGCATTGAAAGATTGATGGAGAAAACACTAAAACTCAAGTTAGATGCATAGTTAAAAACATTCACTTTTTTTTCTACCGGACACAAACACAATTTTGCCAAAATCGATCACTAGTCATTATTTCTTAGAATCTTAGCCTGTTTGTCATTCACTCATAAAAATATATGCAACAATTTATGAAGCCATCTGGCAAATAAAGCCTAACCGAATTTACTTTATCGGCTTGCCACTACGTTTAGGCATTAATTATAGCATACAGCTACTTTTAAGGTTCTTGTTTTTCACTGTTGTTTCACGTTTCAACAATGTACTCCACGAAAAAATCAACTCAACCTTCTTAGCATAATGAAGGAGCAACAACAGTCACCATTTGAAAAAGAAAATTTTAAGTAATTCTCATAAACTAAAAATTCCATGAGGTTAAAGGCTCACTACGATAATAGAGACATTTAGTACTCAATTACTAGCACATTACAAGCCAACGTCATCTGCAGACTTCAACTTGGCTCATTTTCCAGCCCTATCTTTTATGCACAAATGAACAATTAGTTCAGAGTAGAATCTAGACATACTTATGACTCTATAAATAAAGTACTTGAATAACTTTTATGTAGCAACAACACGCAAAAATTCAGATGATACAGTGGTGGACCTAACCTATCAGAAGTAACAAGTATGACAGGCAAGCACCGCTCATTTACACCCAAAGCTATTATTCTCCATATCAGACTGTCATGATACATTGATGCGCAGACCATCGAATCATCTGTTATAACTGCATTGCGAAGGACCTCAATGTTGTTTAAAACAAGCTTCGGCTGCCCAAACAATGCAAATATTTCCATCAATGAAACCAACAGCAGCAGCAGTGTAATGATAATGAATACCAAACAACCATTTTCCATATTAAAATTTTTCCAACAAATTGTCCATAAAAGCGTGGACAACTAATGCAAATATTAGAAAAAAATAAAAGAATAAAATAAATCTATATTGAACAATTCAAGCATATCTAGATAATTATCGAATTCATTCGGAACCAATTGTCCCTTCATCGAAAATTTCTGCTTGACAAACAGATTCGGCTCCACAACCCCTTTTAAACAAATTAGCAAATGTATGACCACGATTTCACTTCAGATAGCAAATGCTAAAAGAAAACGATATAAAAACCTTAGAATTACCTGAAAGTGATCAAGCTCAGCAGCTTGTGATAACAATTCAATCAATAAACAAAGCCAATCAGTACACGAATTAGCCAGTGACCTAGAAAATCCACCAGTCCTATTTAAATGAGCAATGGCATTAGCTCTCCACTCTTGCTGCATCTTTATCACTTCCTTAGCCAATTTTAATGCCACAAACCCTTCTCTAAAATACGCTTCTTCCTCAATAGACAAACTCCTTCCCTTCTCCCTCAGCCCCAAAATACCATCAATCTCACGGGAATTCAATCGAGCAGATAGAGCGAAAACCGCCCTCTCCCACAACACAGACCCAGAAACCTTTTCCGAAACCGCATGTTTCACACTTTTATTACTACTGTAAAGTATCCTTCGAAGAGCAGTGTTTAGACCGTGCCATTTGTTCAGGGTAGTGAAAATTTGTTGCGAACTGATTGCCCCGAGTTTGACACCCTTTTGCGTCATTGATTCGAGGCATGCTTCGAGCTGAGTTTTGCAGTTTGATAAAGTGGGTGGATCACAATTTGACCAAGACGACCAAGGAAATGATTGGTTATGTTGTGGGTGGTGATCTTTTATTGATTCGGCGAAGTCTACGTAGCCTGTGAGATGAGGTCCTTTGTTCCAATCTTTTAGCAACCCTGCAAAGCATAAGAAGTTTAAAAAAAAAAAAAAACTGTCATATGAGAGATCATTTATGAATTGTTCTGAGGGTTTTTGTGTTGCTGAAGAAAAGTGTTGAGTGTTTTACGTTCAAGAAATAGAGTGGTTTTGCCGACGCCACGAGGGCCATGGACGATAAGAGGTTGAGGAACTCGGTGGTGTTGAACGTAATTGTTTAGCACGGTTTCTAGTAGTGGTCTTGGTATTATTTTCCATGATTTGTTAGCCATTTCTCTTCTTCTTCTCAGCTTGCTTCTACTGAAAATGAAGTTCTATCGTTTCCATTGTGCGCGTGCTTCGTATGATTGTTGGGATTTTGGGCAGGAGATATATATTCAGGTACCTCCCTTCTGAGGTTTGGAAAACTATCACTCTTGTTAAAAGATTTGAGAAAAGAATCACTTACCTCCCCTAGACAGTTTTTTAACAAAACATAAAGTGTGTAATTACTTAAATAGGCCCCAAGGCTTCTCTATTTGTATCATGTGAAAACCAGCAAATAAAAACATAAGACATTCAACAAAGAGATGCATTATTCTGGTTTATTTTTCAGTCTCTTGTACACAATGTCAAGAATCATTCCAGAGAAAAGCAAATTTGCAAAGAAATCCATATCATGCCCTGTACTTCAAGGCCTTACAAAGCTAAAATGCAGCAGAAATCTATCAGTTGGGATTACAAGATTTCCATCTTGCTGCAATGAAAAAGAAAAACTTTATACTGATGCAGTAAAAATTTAAAAAATCAAGAGCCCCAGGGGTCGTTCAGATAGATGACCATTAATATCAAAATAAATCCAATAGAGTTTTTAGAGATAAAAAATATGACAAACAGGTCGGGAATTTGCATCAACAGGCTGCAGAAAAATCACTATTTTTTTTTGGGTTATTTGGAAAATAAAAATATTAAATTGGCGAAATTACTGTAGCAAAAGCGTAAAAGCAGAACCTGGGTCATGTCGTCAGTCAGTGATATTTTAAAAGCTTGAAAGTCTTCTTCTTCCACTACTTCAATTTCTCGAGTTATTGTGGTGTGAGAAGAGAAGTGTTGGCCGAGGATATACGGTGACTGAGTTTGCTGGTTTGGCTATTGTTTTCTTCGAATCCAGCGACTGCCAATTAAATGATTGTCTCAGTAGATTTAACGGTTGGAATTTTCAGACTTGGAATAGCATTGATAGCATTGATAGCATTGCCAACAAAGATGAAGATTGATTTTCTTTCTTGGGGGTTGCATGTATTCGAACCGGATCTGAATACATACCGGTCCGTTTTTATAGACCGGAATAAATCCGGTCTTTTTGTAGTGGCACAAAAAATTTGACCGGTTCTGAAAAACATGTTTACATAAAATGATATTATTTTATGAAGTCATGATTTTTTCGACGAAAATACAAAAAGTGGAAACATATTAAAAAAATAAAATATTATAATATTTATCTTCTATTGACTCAAAAAAGAATTTCACATCGATTAATGTTAACAATTTTTCTTCTTAATATTAATTATATATACATGTAACTGTAAATATTTTGAATATAAAAAATTAAAATTGCTAATACTTTCTAAATTTATAGAAAGCGTACACTTATACTCTTAAATATATTTTAAGGCTTTAATTATATAAAGCCTATTTAGTTTAAACATTTTATTTTTGCAGCTTATTTAGATCATAAAAAAAATTTTAAAAAATTGAAATCCAAAATCAAAGTGAACTAAGAATGGACTGGTTCACATCTATAGTTAGTCCAACTGTTTATGAAAATTCAAATAGGTTTAATAAATGAAACCGAAATGGAATCAAATCGAACTTCATTTAATCTTTAAAAATATTTCATAAAATTACCTAACATTTTTTATATTTAATCTGATAGAATTTGGATATGAACAGATTTTATCTGTTTAAAATTGATATAATGACCGAATCAAATTATTTATTTTAATTTTCGATTTAATTTGATCCTTTTTATTTATACTTACTAAGTCAGTTAAGAAAAAAGTACGAGAAATTCAATAGTTATTTTCATTTTAAATTTATTTATGTAATGTAAAGCAATTTATAATTATACTTTTAGTTAATAAACATAAATGACTCAATATTTTTTTTCGCTTGGAAAGGACGTAAGTAGGTTTTGACATTCAATTAAGTATACATTTTATATAAAATCAAGAAAACGATAACACAAAAAAAATAGGAAAACCGGGTTTGACATTCAATAAAGTATACATTTTATATAAAACCAAGAAAACCAAACACAAAAGAATTAAGAAAAAACCCAAAAAAGGAAGAATCGGACAAAATTGACCAAATAACCTAATATAGACCTTACAATAAAAAGAAAATATCTAAATTTAATCACCTAAAAGGCTTAAACGAGGGTATGAGAGAATTTTGGAGGCAGAATTAATTTTGGGACTGAATTACAGAGAAGGTTGGGTACAACACCAATCATCAGTTAAAATGCTAAAATGTGCCTCAGAGGCCTGCGTACATTTAACACATACAAATGCTAAAATTTACAGCAACCATGGCCTATGTAACAGCTTTCCTATTTCACAACTTCAATGATATCCATACAAGTATTCAACAACAATTCGAGAGATATAACTCCCAATAATTTCCTCATTTTCCTTCATTTTTAACTTAATATCGTTCCTTGACTGTTAGCAGTTAGCATTGTAGGGCTATCACTCTTCCAACGTACAGCACTGATGAACTAAGATCCTGCAGCTTCATCAGTATCATCCATATCAGGTGAACCGAATCTAAGCCAAGTTACAGGTTTGGAGATCTGCAAATTGGTTTCAAAGCTATAGTTATTTTCATGGTTAAATGCTTAAAATGTATAAAGATTGACTACCGTGAACATTCTAACCTTATGGTAAACATATACTTCATTTGTTTCATTGCCACGTGCAATGTATTCACAATTTACGGTCCGACCAAAGAAGTTCTTCTCATTTGTATGGCCTCTGAAGTTACGAACCTGCAAATATCAATCAGAAAGAATTTACCAACTTAATTTTCCCCTATTCTTTGAATTTAAGCGACAAACATGAAGAAATGTTGCAACATTTAATTTGCTTCTGTTGGTTTGATTTGGCTCTTACTGCTTCAGAAAACACTACTATTAAGCATGCAAGTCTAAGACTCACAGGCATGAAAGCACAATCTAAGTGATATTTTTGTTTAAAGCGTGGTATTGCTCACCGGTAAATTATTCTTCACATTACATAATCTTAAGAGTGCTGTCTGTAGAAGCAGAAGCAAGCTCATCATTGGACAGAAACTTCACGTATGAAACAGCTTTCTTGTGCCCAGTGAACACATGGAGTGGTTAGCCCGACACGTGAGCGCGCTCTATTTTCTTTCCATGTCTGGTTCTCAGATCAGCTCTTTCAATCAAGGGTTAAGAGTTGGTGAATACACACAATTGTTTATTGAAAATCAAGAATTTTCGACGATGTTTCTGAAGAAAATATGGAATATGAGCAGCAGATCGAGCATGGATTTGTATGTACATTAGAGAGAAGAAATCTGTCAGCTTCCAGCAGAAGTGTAATGGATACTGCCATCAAAGATGGGGAACTAAGGGTTTTCATAGCTGCAGGCGAGGTTTCTGGAGACTCAATAGGTTCCCGTCTCATGTTAGCTTAAAAAAAAACTTGCTCCTGTCCCCGTTTCTTTTTCTGGGGTTGGAGGGTAAGGTTTATTTAATTTTTTTTCCCCTTTTTTCGTGGGGTACATTTGAAAATGCTTGAGCGCTGGAGTAGTACTATTGGGTTTTTCTTTTTATGGGTATAAGTTTGAGGATGTAGAGTACTAATGAAACTTGTTACTCTCATTTTACTCAATCTCTAATTCCCTTCTACCATATAATATGTTCTCTGTCTTTCTAAAGTCCATGATGTCGAAGCAGGGATTGAAATCCTTGTTACCTATTGAAGATATATCAGTAATGGGAATCTGGGAGTTATTTACTTCAATGTGAAGTTTTTTTTTTTTTTTTTTTAACACTAGTACTGTAAAATTTCGGGTGTAGTTGAAGGAAACTGAAGAAGCTGCTTTGCAGTTATGGGCCTCACGTGGCAGTGACAGTGGATTCCAAGGGGTTTTGTTTTATTTGCTTGTGGGGGTGTTTATACTTTATATTTGCTAGGGAAAAACTTTGGCTAGCTTTTTATTTGATTTGAATATTCATGCTTTCCATATTGACTTTCTGTGCGGTGATTTAGTCCTCATAAAGGGGATTAACAAAATCTTCAGGGAAAGGAAACTATGCCATGTGGCTTGAAGATAGAAAGAAACTGTGAAGACTTCCAAAATAAATATGCAATTCCTTCAGGTAACCTAAATCTCTTGCTGCAGGACCAAAGCTTCAATGTTTATGGATAGTTTGATATCTTTATTGTCACCTCAAGCAGTTGTATATGTTCCACTAAAGAGTGACCCTCTTGGTTACCATAGGCATTCCTTAAAATGAAGGTTCTGCTAATAGAGATGTATGTATGTCTATATATTAAGAATGCTACTATATGTGTATATCTCTCTAATATATATAGAAACCTCACCTTCTTCTTGTACCTCATAAATTTTATCTTTGAAAGGAGCCATGGTTATTATCCTGCTCCCTGGAAGTAGATTACAAGATGTCACTCGGATGCTTCTCATCTTTTTAAACACTATGGAACAACTAAAGAGTCTTTTCCTGAATTGATGACAATTATCCATGTGGCACCTAATCAGCATCTGGAGAATTACATCACTATAAGCGTTCATAAATGGCCCGTGCCCTCCCTCTGTATTAGTGCCTGGAGGATCTTCACATCTGAAATATGATGCATTTACTGTAGGTCTTCCTCGTCTCTTCTCTCTTCTTCAATTATGGGTAAAGTCATCTGTCAACAGAAACAGAGCTTGAGGAGGACCTGATAATTTGGACTGCAGAGACTTGAATTGGAGTAATAATATTCTTATAACTTGATTCGATGTCTTGCAGGCGAGCAGGGTTGCTTTATATGTACTTCGGGAACAGTTGCAGTGGAGCTTCAGCTTGCACGATTGCCTTGTGTTGTGTTGTTCCCTATCGAGCTCATTTCTTAACTGAATGTTTTATTCGGTATAAGGCAAAAATACCATACATCTCTCTCCCTAGTATTCTCTTGGACTCACCTAAAATTCCTGAAGCTCTCCTTGAAGCTTGCACGCCTGATATGCTGGCATTTTTGCATCATGGCTTTTTATCTTTTTCTTTTTAAACGCCACGCTGGCGATGGCTGCAACAAGGGAAGAAAAGTAAGAATGTTTTTCTAATGGTATTACAACATTTAGCATAATGTCTTTCAGCCTAATAAAATTATCTCCTCAGACTTTGTTTAGCCTAGCTAATTATTTTCTCCAAGTAATTTTGCTCTTGTCAAGTCCATTCTTCATATTCTTCAATTAATCATAATTAATTCGGCTTTGGCCGTACACCCTTCCACTTGCAATTGGGTTCAAGTTTAAGAAAACATTAATATTAAACCGTACCCGATCAAAATGAATCACTATACATTTTGAGAATTTTTTTAATCACGTCAAAATTATCATTATAACGAAAGAGATTAAAATACAATATAAGATACTATTATACACAGTCCATCAGAACCCATATTGATAAGATTGGCTAATTGAAACCAGAGTGCTTTCTAAAGCAATTACTTCTCATACAATTACTAACAAAGATTTTGCACCAAATTAATGCTTCACTTTTCTTGGATGTTTAATGCTTCATTACAGGTATTTTAGTCCTTTTGCTCCACCAATGGACACGTGACAGAACGATACTTGTTATTTCATGCCCTAGTAACCTTTATCTGGATCCTTCTAAACTATGTCAATCAAGCATACACATTCACAAGAAGCATTTAGGACCAAACCAGAAAAATGCACCAACATTTATATTTCTAAATGCCAGCAACTATTTGGAAAACACATTCCAGAGAAAATTAACAGAACAGGAACCATAAGTTGCAAATTCATTAACTAACACAGGTAACTGACTCTGTTTTACTCTCAAACTGTTATGAAAAGAAGTTCTAAACCTTGTCTGCTTTGTTTAATCGTTGTTCGACTTCCAACTTCATAACTAATCTTAAACTCTAGCCCTCTTGCTACTGCAACTTGGGCACTTGTACTGCTTAATATGCTCAGCCTTTGCAGGCGTAATCTTTACACATTTTCCATGGAACCATTTCTCGCACACATCGCAGCAAATCCAGAATTCGTCAGCACCATAGTTATCCCCACATGCCCCACAGGTGGCGCCCTGTTCATCATCTTCTTCTTCTTCTTCACCGCTATCATCATCTTCCTTGGAAGGTGGAGACATCTTCACTGCTTTGGTTTGTGATTCGGATTGACGAGACTGCTTGAAGGCAATCTCCAGACAGTGAGAGAAAAGAATTTGGTACAGGAATAGAATAAGAAACAATTAAGTTACAGATTTCAAGTTCCTACTACCTTCCCGCTTGATTTGCTCTTGCTACCATTGTGATTAGCAGATTGGTCCTTCGGTTGCTTAACATTTCCAGTCACAACTTCAAAGATCGTCGGGAGTTCATTTATCATCTGGAAAAGTTTCTTCCTGCAAAATCACGTTCAAACCAAAATTAGAACCAGACTTTCAATTTGACTTCATATTCTAAACTTGCTCATCAAACACCATCATCAGCTTCCTACATCTTGTATAACTTGAGCCAACTTCCTTAAAATATAGTTCAACTTGTTTTGTTTGAGAGCTCTTAAGCAAATAAAGGTCAATTAGATTATAAATATTTCATCAAACAGCATCAAACAGAAGCACCAGTTGTAACTTCTGTTGGAGACCAGTAAACTTCCTTTTATCAAGGAGAATGAGAATCCATAGGTTGTCAAGCATCACGTACGATACAGTTGATTAACTTGGAGACACGAATAAGACAGATGATCTGGACTGATTCCACAAGACAACAGGAGGAAAGATCTAGAAGCAGAAAATCGTCTAGAATATTTAAAATAAAACCAAGTCCATTATCACAATGACAACCAAGGAAAAAGCAATCATACATTTACGTCAAGAAAACACTTTTGCACTTGTTAAACTTAATACTGGTAAATTAAATCAATAATGAATCATACAAAACACAATTATGAGAGAAGAAAAAACCCAGTTAATGTGCATCATAAGAAAGAGACAGAATATTACATTTTCTCACCACCAAAAGATAAGTAAATGATCTATTTAAACATGTATTCTTTTGTCACTCTACCGCCGAACTTACTCTGCACCTTGAACTTTCATTTGAGAGAATCTAAACCCTAAAAATTTAAAATTATATCAAATTACCTTGTTATCATCTTGTAATGTTAAAAATGGTGGCAAACCACATGAGACACAGATGAGTCTGCATTTCGGCATTACATGACTGAGCTCAACAGTAGATATGTTAAAAAGCAGTCTTAATGACAAGGAGAAAAGCCTAATCATCAATTGATATTTATCAATGTCTGATGTCTCAGTTGACAAATTCCTAGAGATTAATGAAAACAAGAGGGAACCAACACACTTGATTTGCTTTTGTTGTAAAGACTGAAGTAAAATTGGAAGATTACTCGATCTGGCAAGGTAAATCAATGAGTCACTTTGGGTTCCATTTGGGCTCCATCCTTTTTGGTGAAGTGGGTTTTGTCCCACGTGGTAGAAAGCCACTTCAAAATATCAACATACAGGATATGAATGAAAATTAATGAAGAAAGAATATGCAAAATCAAAAAGATGAAAAGAGTAATTTATGCAGTTTTTGCATTACAATCTAAGAACTAACAATTACAATGCCATAGGAATGTTCCATGTGAAAGCAGGGGAAAATAACTGTTAACACTGGTAAAAATGGCAAGAAAAAAAGAAGCAATACCTCTCATTCTTGCCAAATCCGAATCGTGCACCAAAATAGAATGCAACAGCAAGCAACCATGAATCACTGTGAACTGCAACCAGTGATAACCAGTCCTTCTCCTGCATACCATCCCTTGCAAAGTTTATACCTAAAGCTGGCTCGGGAAGCTCAGGAGGCACTTCTTCAACAGGTAGGTTAACCTCCCATGTCTCATTTGGTAGACCATATAGGCACAAGTTCTCCTTTTCTGTAGGAAAAATATAAGTATCTTCAATAAAAACACAAAATCTGCCTTGAATTGCTAGTGTAATCAGCTCTCATTTTTCCATGCCAATAAATTAAAAGCACAATAAAGCATTTATTTCATGAAACATTAATAATGCAGAGGGAAACTGTTAGTCAGGAAAGATACTTTTTAATCAACATTGATTCTTAAACAGTAAACAACAAGAAGGTCAAAGAGTAAAGTAATTTCTTGATAGTCAGAGATGGAGTTTTAATTCTTTTATTTACAAGTAAAAGGACAGACAAGGTAACCATAATAGACAAACACAACAGTCACAAGGATGCTGTAAAGATTTGCATTCCAGTAGACAAACATGGACAGAAACAGTAAGGTGAACTTAACATGTTTACAAAAGACCAGAAGCAGAAGCAGAAACAGAGATATCATACCATGATACCATGAATGTAACATGTTTACAAAAGACCAGAAGCAGAAACAGAGATATCATACCATCATGCCACGATGACAAATAAGTCAAGAATCATACAGTTATGAGGAAATTAAATTCTAAGGATCAAAACAGAAAATCACAGTCCACTTCCACAAATGTAAAAGCACAAATCCAACAAACATGTTCACCATCACTAGAAATTGAGAATCTTCTGCAATCAGGCAGACACAGGACCCCAATTAGTGAATGGGGTAATTTTTCTTGTGTACCCATTTCAATGTTTTCTCATAATTATGGGATCCTAGAATAATACGTGGTTCCTTATAATGGTAAATCAAACTAAACTGTGCAGCTTTGCACTCAAGCTGATAAATGTTCACAGGAACATTAAGGGGAACTTGACTGTCACGGCCAAGAAAGAAAAGTAAAGTTAACATAACACATTCGCTAAATAACTTGGTAACAGACAAAACAATAATATAGCATAACAATAGAATATAACTCCCAATAATAAATACGAACAACTGTAGATAAATTAAACACCAAGAATCAAACAGAAAATGCGTCAATCCTACAAATAACTACCACTGAAACTGGGAATATTTGATTATCAGAAGCCATGTGGCGCATTTAGAAAATGAATTAGGCCAAAGAACAAATCACAATATCATGATGGTGAATTAATTATCAACAAATGTCCACAACTTCCAGAGAACTAAATGCCAAGAATTCGAACCGAAAATAATCATCTTCTTCCTGTAAATATGACAACCACAAGTATCCGATAAGAATAAGGCATTTTCTCCAGCTGAGAAGCCAGGCAGACTGAAGTCAATGGGTGAAAGAAATCAACGAAAATTTGCAAGTTGTCCTTTACATGGAGACATGCCTTGAATTTTAGAAGCAATGAAAATACTGTACAGTCAAACTTAACCCTAAATAAAATATATTTTTCATGGTGGTGGAACATAAATATTTACAGAAGAAAATATCATAGAATAACCATGTAAGCGAGGGAAAAAAGAAATTTTTGAGATAAGAACAAAAATGTCCATGTAAGTAAGGGAACAAAGAAACAACAAGCCTCCAAATGCTTCAACAAGAAAATTGCCTCAAAACAAAACTTTTCCTTCTTGAATTAAAACAGAAATCATGAACTGCATACAAGCATCAAAGCACTAAACAAAACAACCAACGATGAACTTGGTGAGTCGTAGCACAATAATCCTCTATATTACATTATAATCCCAAAAAAACAAACAAGTTTGTTTCTAGAAACCGATTTCTCTCTCTTTACAAACAACAAAGCTGTTAAATATATAGAATAACAGTTAAATTTACAGTCAATATAACGTAAAATACATTGAGACGAAGAGAAAAGAAAAAGTCAAAGACAAGCTAAATTAACAAAAATAAAATGAAAATGAAAAATAAAGCACCTACCAGGATCGCACTGCTGGTAGAACTTTTCGACATCTGCGACAACAACGAAATTAAATTTAAAATTAAAATTAATAATAATAATAAAAGAAGCAAAACCCATTAACCTTATACAAAACAAAAACAAACCCATAAGCTAATTCGACAAAAATGAAAAAAAAAAAATCAACCCATTACCATTAGTAAGAGCCTTGATCAAACCAGCCCGTCTGCCCTTAAAATCGCTGAAAACCTCCTCTACAGTTCTAGGTATTGGGTGCGGTATTCCCTCCATAGCCAATATCAACTTATCTTTCAATCTTTATCTTCAAATTCAAACAAATGGGTTTCGAGTAATTCAAACAAAAGACTGAAACTAACACCTAGAAAGAGGAAAGAAAAACTCAGACAAACGAAAGCCTTAATTAGGGTTTCTTTGTCTGTGTGGGTTTGTCTACCGATTTGGGGAAAAAAGGGGTCTCTTAATGTGTTTAGCTTTTCATTATCTGTTTGAATTAATTGAATTGAGTTATAAATGGACAACAGAGCCAGAAAAGAAGAGGAAAACTGGAGACAATTTTGCGTTTGGGTTTGAGATTTGAGTATAAAATAGATAGATAGCGAGATGGGAAATTTCAATTTTTTTATTTTTATAATATATTATTCTATTTAAATAAATAAATAAACAAATAAGGGTTTATGTTTTGTTATTGTATTTGTGGTCCTGCTTTTGGGGCTATTCAATATTAACAAAATTTAGGTTTGGATTTTAAACTTTTGAATTTTTTTTAGATTTTTTCAAGAAAAAAAATGTTGAGGGATAAATTTTGTATGAAAATACTGTTAATTATGTTAGCTTATTTAATAAAATGAAGTTAAAAAATTAATTTGCAGTATAATTTTTCAAACAATTTTGATAAAAAAATATTAAAATGATCAAATTACTTTTATTATATTAATTTTATCGCTTTTTGGGGAAGGTGTTATTTTACTTTATTAGGAGTTCATAATTTTTTATTTAATAAAAAGTAAACTTTCTCTTTATTTAATAAAATATCCTAATAAAGAAACCTATTTATTTAATACGTATCCATTCCTTAAATGCTATCATTTTATTGGTTACAATTAAATGGTTTTAACAAAATTTGGGTATGGATTGAAAGTTTTGAATTTGCTTAGGGTTATATGAAAACGTTTTTCATTATATTTTTTATCTCATTTAATAAAACTTATAATAATTAAGTAAGTAAAAATAAATTAAATTTAAAGTACAATTTTAATGAACGGTTTATCGAATAATTTTTGTGTAGCAAACTATCAAATTATAACCAATAAAATAATGGCATTTAATGAATTAATTACTAAATACTTTTGTATATTACGATATTTTCAATTAAATAAAGGGTATACATGAATTTTTACCTTCTAGTAAAAGGTGATTGTCATATGGTGGTAAAATTTAAAATAAAAGAATAATTTGATGCTTTGAAGAAAAGGATATTAATATTTGAATTCTTGAGCAGTAGCATTTTATTAGCAAGAATAATCATGATAAAATAACAAACTTACTTGAATAAATAAATTTTAGAGAAGTATTATAGAGTTAAGGACTTATTTGAAATGAATAAATAAATTATAGTCTTATTTTATAAAATATAAAACATAAGGGATATAAGTTATTATATTATAATATTATTCCTCTTTTCATTGAAAGTCTAGGCAAAACTTGACAAAATTATTAAAAATATTTTGAAGAAATATATTATTTAAGAGGGATTCTGAAGATGTAGTTAGACTACGTTCACGTGTTGAATAAGTTAAATCATTATTATGAGAAGTAAGTTAAATTATTATTATAAATTAAATTGTTAAATATTCATATTATAGGAATTTGGAGAATGGGTGGTATAGTTAAAACTACTATTTTAATTTACAATGAGTCTGAAGCTAAGTGTTTTATGTCAAATAGAAGAGAAGAATTAGAAAGGAGTGGATTAGCATATCTACAAGAAACAGACTTTGAACATGTAATCAATCCTTACAACTTTATTTTAACTTAAAGTAGATTTATATAAATTTTATGAAGCTTATTTGCATTTTATGTTTACTCATTCTTTGCTATCATATTTTTAAGGGATTTGATTCGATTGAAGGACTATTTCTTGATATGTCAAAGATAAGAGAAATAAGTATAAATTCAAAAACTTCTACAAAATATGCCAAACCTTAGGTTGCTTAAATTTTATATGCTTAAACATTTCCAGAATTTGGATATAATCTCTAAAATACATCTTCTTGAAAGTCTTGAATATCTTTTTGATAAATTGAGATATCTTTATTGGCACAGATACTTATTGAAAATATTATCATTTAATTTCTGTTCAAAAAACCTTATTGAAGTGAATCTATCTTATTTGAAAGAGAAAAAGGTAATACGGTATCTGATTTTTTAATTGAGAAAATATACTACTTATATAGATTTCAATATAACTAGTCACTTTTTTTTTAATATATTTATATCCTGTTAACTTCAAATATTAAATAAGTATAAAAATTTAAATAAAATGAATTTTCACACATTCAAAGAAATAAAGTTTATATTATTATAAATTTATTTAAATTTAAGAAAACATTCACATAAATTTTGTTTTAGGGAGAATGTCCATTATCCCACTATTTTTTCAATTAATATCCCATTATCCTTCTATATTTTTTCTAATATACCATCATTTCTCTTATTCTTTTTTTTTATTTTACCCTTCCGTTCAATGGATTTGAAAAATGATAAAATAAAAAATATTTAAAATATTGAAGGGTAAAATTAAAATTTAAGAAGTGACGGGATATTAAAAAAAATATACGGGGATAATGGACATTTTCCCTTTATTTTACTAGGAGTGGTTCTTCTAGTTTTTAAAACATAAAAAAATACACACAAAATTACATTGAGACCAAGAAGAAGGTGTAAACATAACAACCATATAATTTTTTTTAATTTAATAAATTCATTTAATGAGACCTTTTATTGATTTATTAATTTATTTACTTTTAGAGATCAAAAATATTATTTTCTAATTTTATGAGTCTTTTATACCAACCTAAAAAATATAGATATTATTATTATTTTTTAATATTTGATGTAATGGAAGTTGATATTGGACCATAGTCTCTTATGGCTTTCTTGGTCTGAGTATAGTTTAAAACAATATTTATTTAATAGGTTACTTCTAACAATCTATATATAAATGTTTTTTCATTTTTGAACACTCTTATTACATAACTATAGTCCATACTAGATATTCTTGTATAAAGGATTATTTAGGTTCTTATAAAGTTAGCCACATTATCTTTTAAATTTCAATTCGAAAGTAATCTAAGAAGTAAAAAATAATTTTTTTGAGATGTATAATTATATTTGGCATTCGAAAAAATATAAAAGAAAAAAATTTATTCCAAAATTTATAAGAAGTTATGCCAAAAAAAGATTAATTTACTCATAATAGAAGGAGAGAATGAAATGAAAGGATTAAATTTCAAGAAGATTAATTATTTTTTATTTTTATTAAATTTGAAAAATTCTATACTATGCTAGGTACAAAGCGGTGCGTTTTGGTGGTTCTGAATGAACAACGGCGCCGTATTATATATCGTAGTTCCTTCTTCACCACCAAAATGAAAAGGAAAAACACTGGAATCCAAAGAATACCTCTAGTTTTATAGCAGAGCTCATGTGCGGCCGGCGTCTCTTTCTTCTTCTTTCTAATATCCCTCCGTTCATCTAAGCTTCTATGACGGTAGCAGACTAACAAAGATGTCGTTTCGCTCATGGGTTCGCGCCGTTTTGGCCGGAAGGAACTGTTCCCGTTTTGGTCTCTCGCCTCAAAGCAGCAGTTGCTTAACAAACCCAATGAACTTGTCCAAACCAGTCAAAGCTTCATCCTTTGGTATGCTTTTGGCTCTCTATTTTACAATTTTTAATGTCTTTTCTATTTTGATATTGGTTAATGATTGATTATGCGTTTGTTCTTAGGTTCATTATTTTATCTGCGTTCGAGCTGGCATTGCAATCTGTTACTTCAATCATATAGAGGATTTTGTGGGATTGTTCAAAATGGAAACTTGGGGAAATCCCATGCTGAGTTTGATGGTTCAGTTGAGAAAGACCAGAAAGTTAAGTTTTTGTATGAAAAACCAATCGATTTTACTAAGGTTGATGTGAACTTGCTTCCTAGTGTTATGATTATTGGACGTCCTAATGTGGGCAAGTCAGCTTTATATAACCGGTTAGTTTGGATTTGGTGTTTTTTACCTTTCCATTGTTGTGAGATATGATTTTTGGGTATTTCTGAAAGTGATTTTGGTTGTTGTATTATTAGGTTGATTAGGAGGAGGGAGGCTTTGGTGTACAATACGCCAGATGATCATGTTACAAGGGACATAAGAGAGGGAATTGCTAAATTGGGTGATCTCCGGTTTAGGGTCTTGGACTCGGCAGGCTTGGAAACAGAAGCTACTTCTGGCTCTATTCTTGATAGAACAGCGGGGATGACTGCAAATGTGCTTGCCAAGACTCAATTTGCAATTTTCTTGATTGATGTGAGGTTAGTTCTGTACATGAGTTGCATATCTTATGGGGAGATTTTTCATTCCAAAGCTCATACAAATTTTGGATTTGGGAATAGTCTACATTGGGGTATTTTATTGTCACCAAGTTAAAGAAATGTTAAAATGAATTAACGATGCTTGTTCAAGTAATGTAACAACTTGTTGAATTAAAATGGATTAATTATGATTTTACTTGTAGTTTCAGGAATACTCTTTATAGGCTTCATATAAAACTGCAAAATTATAGTTATTTTCTTTGAAAATGTAAGAGAATTTTGGCTACATGTTGGGTGCTTTTTTTTTTTTTTTTTTGCTGAAAATTTGTTGCATACAGTTTTTTGTGCTGCCCTTTTGTTTTTGTTATTTGTTGTTTATTTTGGGTGCAAAAGTGTGAACTCCTTTTTTGGTGTTATCTCATGGCTAGATCTGGACTTCACCCTTTGGATTTGGAGGTTGGAAAGTGGTTGCGAAAACATGCCCCACAAATCAAACCTATAGTAGCGATGAATAAATGTGAATCACTTCATGATGGTACTGGCTCTCTTGCTGGAGCTGCTGCTGAAGCCCTCATTTTAGGATTTGGGGACCCCATTGCTATATCTGCTGAAACAGGACTGGGTATGACAGAACTTTACGAAGCTCTTCGCCCTTCACTTGAGGATTATATGGTCCAAGTTCTAAATGGTAAGGTCACAGAGACTATTTGTGTACTTGCATAACTTACTGAGTTGAATACTACATTATTATGCTATTCTTTGCTTAAAGTTCATGAAAGTTTCTGAATGCCTTTACTTTTTATGATATTTTAAAAGCATTGACTGATGCACCACAATTGTTTTTTATATGTGCTGTAACTAGGATAGATGGTAATAAAATGGCTAAGACTGAAGAAATCAATCTATTGTATGATTTATGATTTAGAAAGTTTTTAAATGGGCAGTGCTAATGCTTGAACTGTTGTAAAGATGATTCAAATAATTATTGGACATTGGAAAGCAAAGTAATACTACTAGTGAGCAGTGTGGTACAACCAAGTATACCATACTGTAGAAGTTAGTTTGAATGTTTTAGTCCAATGGAGATTCATGTCATTGTGTCATGAAAAATGAAAAATTCCATTGAAGAAAGTGTTTGGACAATGTAATCTGGTTACATTGATCTTAGTTACCTTTTCGGAATTGGAATGATTTGTTGTACTTTTCTAATTTCTAGGCTGTTGTATCTTTTAAATGAGACATGCATTTGCTGACAGTAAAATGTACAGCATAACTTCATTGATCAACATATCAGAATGGTTATGGAGGCAAAGCGATGTCTCATCCATCAATTACTATGTTATAGGGATTCCTTTCAGATTAACCACATTGATGTACTCTCATAAAGGATATGTTTGAAGTTTTTAGTCCTAAAAGGTCATTGAAGGGCTTATGCAGGCAGTTGTGATGTGGTTTGAAAAATTTTCTAACTATTTTACAAACCTTTGCTGATTCCCGAGAATGAATCTTAATATAGTACAGTTATGTGATGGTGTGGGCTATTCATTTTTAAATGATTCCTTGACCTAATATTTTGCTTTCTTGACAAAATGAGTTATGACCTGCTTCTGTTTTTTTTTCAAATTTGTTGACTGTGCTTTGCTTTTTGACTTATCTAGCTAATTGTGATCAAGACAATAGCTCCAATCCGGATAGTAGCACTGATGAGGTTGACGAATCAAAATTGCCGTTACAGTTAGCAATTGTGGGAAGGCCAAATGTTGGGAAGTCAACCTTGCTAAATGCTTTGTTGCAAGAAGATCGTGTTCTGGTGGGTCCAGAGGCTGGTTTGACAAGAGATTCAGTGAGAGTGCACTTTCAACATGAAGGAAGAACTGTTTATTTGGTACATATCAGTTTTGCATTACCCCTTTGTTAATATTGTAAATGGTTCCTTTCAGTCTGAGTCCCTGCTAGGCACATTTTCTTGTTGTTTAATGTTATTTGGAATTACTACCAGGTTGATACTGCAGGTTGGCTGAAAAGAGAAAGGGAGAAAGGTCCAGCATCGTTAAGTGTTATGCAATCAAGAAAGAATTTGATGAGGGCTCACATAGTTGCTTTGGTCCTTGATGCTGAAGAGGTGTGTTGTAACTGATAT
The DNA here is from genome assembly GCA_022749755.1 of Azadirachta indica. NCBI lineage: Eukaryota > Viridiplantae > Streptophyta > Magnoliopsida > Sapindales > Meliaceae > Azadirachta > Azadirachta indica. The sequence continues at coordinate 3,130,529 of CM040444.1, read as the reverse complement.
TCTTTCTGCATCAATTCTGACAAAGCAATGCACCAATGAATTGTTATATATGAATTTAATAAAATTTGCTTAGCAAGTTTGGCAAATGCATTATGGTCAGATTGCTAAAGCTAGACGCAGTATGACACATGCAGAAGTTGTTATAGCAAGACGGACAGTCGAAGAAGGGCGTGGTTTGGTCGTAATTGTGAACAAGATGGATCTTCTAAGTGGGAGACAAAACTCTGCCTTGTATAAAAGAGTCAAGGAAGCTGTTCCTCTAGAAATTCAGACAGTCATACCTCAGGTTTGTTATGTTGTGAATTTTTATGTTCCTCCAGAAATTCAGACAGTCATACCTCAAGTTTGTCATGTTGTGAATTTTCATGTGATAATCTAATCAATAATAGGCAGTTTAGAGCCATCCTTTGTTTTTGACAGCATGACCACATGTACTTAGAAGCACTCACATTTCTTTCATGTATGTTGGCAGGTTACTGGAATACCTGTGGTGTTCACTTCGGCATTAGAAGGAAAGGGCCGGATAGCTGTTATGCGTCAGGTCCTTGATACCTATGAAAAATGGTGCTCAAGGCTGTCTACAGCTCGTCTTAACCGTTGGCTGCGTAAGGTCAGTATCCTTTTCCTTTTTCCAAATCCTATAAATGCGTGCTTTGGTTACAAAACTCTTCTCGTTCTCTGTGTGTGCCCGTTTACTCAGGTTATGAGCCGGCATTCTTGGAAAGATCAGGCTGCCCAACCTAAGATAAAGTATTTTACCCAAGTGAAGGCGCGGCCTCCAACATTTGTGGTGTTCGTGAGTGGGAAGACACAGCTATCAGATACGGAACTCAGGTTCTTGACGAAATCTCTAAAGGAAGACTTCGACTTGGGTGGAATTCCTATTAGAATAATGCATCGGTCTGTACCCAGAAGATGTGGAAGTGGCAGTAACAGAAGCAGCCAACAACCGGTGAAAATGGTTGAGAGGACCTTTTCCGACAAGAGAACTATCCCCGTGTGAGAACACAACTATAACTTAAACAACTGATATGCTCTTATTTTCCTGTATATTCATTATTTTGATTTATAAAATTGATGCACGTTAGGAAATAGAAGCATAGTTATTTAGGGTTGGGCTGGGCCTCGTATGTAAATGTATGTATTTGCGGGGAACGAGATAACTTGGGCCTGAACGCTAATGGCCCAGTTCAATTTTTTTTCACCATATCTCTGTCACTTGACCAAAACCATATTATAATTATAATTGAAAATGAAAAAAAATGAGATGAAGATTGGAAAGGGCTTCGGTCACTAAATATGTTTAGTAATAATAACCATCTTTAGTAATTTTATTTATTTACTTATTAATATTTAATATTTAATGTCTCTATTCTACAACATTTTAATATCAAAATAACGTTAAAACATGACAGATTCATCACTTTATCATCAATATAAAGTATATAGCCATTGATCTCTTACTTGCACGGTGAAGTAAAGGGCCTAAGTAAATTAGACTATTGTTTTAAAGACGAGCAATTCAATTCAATTCAACACGCAAATAAACATTGAAGTGATTATGTTTTCTACACACACATATATATATATATATATATATATAGAAATAAGATTAGCAATCTTTTTTTTTTTTACACAAATTTTTACATTAATTATTAACTTTTAAATTAAGAGTATATGGAGGATTAAGATTGAATGAAATAAAAATATAATAAACATTTTATATTTATTAATTAAGATCTTTTAGGTCTTTTTAATATCTCTTTTTTTTTTTTTACCTAATAATTCATAAAATTTCTTTCCTACTTTTCTCTTTTTTATTATATCTTCTTGCTTTTTATTATTTCTGTTCATTTTAATTATCAATTATAAATTCAAAAATTCAAAAATTTAAATTACTATTTTAATTTTCATTTTAATTATCACTTACAAATTAAAAAACTTAAAAGTTTAAATAAAAATTATTTTAATTAATTAATTTATCAAAAAAATTCATGAATTTTTTAAAAAATTGTTATAATATATATTTAAAAAAATTTAATTAATGAATTTTTTAACTTATAAATAATAATTAAAATTAATATGTTTGAGGAGAGAGAATATATAATAAAGAAAAATTAAAGTGGAAGAGAGATTAATAAATTAGAGGTAAGAAAGAGAAAAGAAAAGAGAAATAAAAGAGTTTATTAAATGAATTTGTAAGAATTTTTTTTATATTTGTTAGATAAAATCTTAACCCTCCACATATCCTTAATCTGATCATTAATAATTAATGTAAAAATTTGTGTAAAAAAAGAGACTGTTATATGGGGCAGGATCAATAGTCCTTTTTTTACATAAATTTTTACATCAAATATAAGTCGTAGGATTTAAGCATATCTAACGGTTGAGATTGTATTTGATCACATAATTAATGCATAATTAATGCACATATCAGATACAATCTCAACCGTTAGATGTATTTAAATTTAATAACTTACATTTGATGTAAAAAATTGTATTAAAAAAGGGGCCCTTGATTCTACCCTATATGTATAAATGACCTCTTTTTTTTATATAATTTTTTATGTTAAATCTAAGCTGTTGATTTATACATATCAAATGGTTGAAATTACATCTGATTATATAATTAAGGGGTAGAATCGGTAACTCTTTTATTTTACACAAAATCTTATATTAATTATAGACCGTTGGATATCGGCACATTTAACGGTTGAAATTGTATTTAACATATGCATTAATTATGTATGCATTAATTATGCATTAATTATATGGTTAGATGCAATCTCAACTGTTAGATGTGTTTATATTCAATGGTGTACAATTGATGTAAGATTTTATGTAAAATAAAGAGACTGCTAATTCTACCCCTATAATTAATACATAATTAATACATTCATAATTAATGTATATATTAGATATAATTTTAATTATTAGATATACGTAAATTCAACGACTTACATTTGATATAAAAAATTGTATTAAAAAAAAGGCTTTTAATCCTACCTTTCTCTCTCTCTCTCTCTCTCTATATATATATATATATATATATATAAAATAAGGCAGCAGCGGTGAGGTTGTTCTCATCACTTATTCTCTGCAGAAGTAAACTCAAATCAGTTCAGATATATATATAACAACTAGCTGTATGCATAGGCCAGGCCAATTAATACCCACCGCTGGCTGGCTTTATTTAAAACTTTCTGACCACCAGTATTACCATCCATTTATACATATCATAAAGCAATCTCAATAAAAAATATATATTCATATCATATCAACTCCTCAATGCATAAGCAAAAACATACCCCATTTTTATTTTTAAGAGGATTCAAATTATATGAGACATGCATGGGATTTCTTTTTTCAGTTTTCAATTGTTATATTTTATCAAAAAATCAAATCAAATTTCATTTCCATAGTCACTGTTAAGTTCATAAATTAAATTTCGGTATATATAACTTAGTTATAAATGTATTAATTAGATATCAGGGATATAATTAAATCCCTAATACGTCCTTAATTTGTATAAAAGACTTTTTCAAATTTTATTTCTAATTTGCTTAATTCTTGATATGTTTTTTTTTTTAAATTTCTTTTGTAACAATATTGTTAGATTTCATTATTAATGTCTCAATGATCTAATTATCTAAGTGCTTCTACAGTCGGATTCATATTCAATGAATAGATATTAAATGTTTAATATGTTTTAATCATGTAATGATCCACATAATTATCATTTAACAGTTTATGAATTATTTTTATATTTTCATAAAGCATAACATAACATTAATATATATAAATATGATTGTTAAAATGAGCAATAACTATCATTAAAAAGAAGTTAAACATCACGAAAATAAAATTAACTTAAAATTTCATTTTAATTACCTCTATTAATAATAAGACTATCAGCAAATTTCTGAATATTTAATAATTATTCATTTTTTTAATTCTATATATTAATTAATTATAATTTATTACTCCACAATAAACTACTTTAACTAATTACATTTTAGGTCGGGTAATATATATATATATTAAATTAATGAAGAACAATATTTGCAACAAATAATCACATTATTAATATACATATGTGTTATGAAAAATGAATTTTATATATAAATTAATATAGATATTAGGATTAACTAGCTAGTTGGAAGACTTATGACTTTATTAGTATATCATGAGCACTCAAAAAGTCTACATTGCCTGTCTTTACCTTTCCTTTTTCCTTTTTACCTTGAACTAATATTCAATTAAATGTCAAGACTTAATTGGCAGTAAAAAATCCTAACAATCTTTCGATATATGACTTTAATGATCATGAGAGGAAAAACTGGTTACTTCAAACAGAAGAGTTAAGAAATTAAGAGTAGGTCATGTAAATATATTCCTAAGATTTATTATATATGTGAGTTAAGAAAGATCTAGTAGATTTATATAAAAGTATTAGATAGACTTAATCAATTATATTATATGATAAATAGATTTATATAAAAATATATAAAAAGACTTTGGAATTCTTATATTTGTAATGATCTTTAGATTTTTCGATTTCTTGTGGTAATTATTTAAGATCTAATTTTTTTTAGATCAATATATGAGAATTTTCTCATAGTTTCATTCTTTCACCTTAATAAATATAAGTGTATGAATCATAGTTAAAATATTTAATAAATAATTTTCTTTTAAATATCTCATCGTATCGTTCATGCTAATATTTAAAATAATAATAAAAGACTTACAAAATTGGGGTGTAAAATTTTTATCCCAATTAATATATTAGCCATCAATAATAGCGGTCACGTATTAAATAGTTATTGACTTTTATATATTATTATTATTATTATTACTACAATATGTAGTCCCAATTAATAATTAATATGTCAAGTTTATATTAGTTGAGATATAAATTTTGTATTTTAATTATGTATAAATGGATTTGAATCCAGTCTTTATTTTTTTTTTTAATTTAAACTTTTAAAGATTCATTGACATATGATATGATTTAAAATAAAATGGTAAAATTACATTTTAAAAACTTTTATCAATTAACCACCACAATTTATTATAATAAAAGGTAAAATATAATTTTAAAATTAATTAGTATAGTTTTTAAAATACAATTTAAATTTTCCATTTTAAGTTATGCCACGTGTCCATATATAAATAGGTAAGATTTACTCCAAAATTTTTCCTATGGAATGACAGGAAAAGAAACTAATGTCTAGAATTGTGATGCAAGTGAACATTGTACATGGAGAACTTAAATCAACCAATCCATACATAATTCTCAAGTCATTCAATTTCCTCAACCTAATTAATCAATCAAAGATTAATTCTTCTCCATTAGCTAACTAGTTATATCTGCTGAGGAATAAATTAAGGCCAATACCTATACCTATAGAGAAAATTAATATAGAAGCAAAAGAGAATTACTACTGCAAATTGAAGCCATAGAGATCTATGCATGGACCTCTCTAACAAGCACAAAAGCCGTTGCCTGCAACTGGGATTTTCTAATTGAGGCAGCAGCAGCAGCAGCAGCAGCAGCAGCTAGCTAGCATGCTCTCTTGCCCGCAATTCTGTGTACTTGTAGGTGCATATAGATATCCATTCATATCGCTGACTTTGCAGCATATTAATTATTATATAGAACCTGCTAATTAAATGTATACTACTGGACACAGTACATATATTTGTCCGATGCCTTGGCTATATATATATATTGGCTACCAGATCTTGTATACTTATGAGAGACAACTATCATATGATCTAGAGCCATGAGTTATGGACTTGATTTAATCTTTAATTTGGAATTTATCTTTGAATGAACTGGAGTTTATAAGAAAGGGTTTGATGAAAAGGTTCCATGATGCGAAACGTATATTGATCTTTGATTTGGAATGGTATTTATATATAAATTGAGAGAGAGATATATATATGTAATCATATTCATATTTATATATAAGTTGATTTTGGCAATAAATTTTGGTGACTAGAAGTTTTAGTTTTCTTGTTATGAATGTTAATGCTAGTTCTATAATGCATTTGACTTCTAACATTTAGAGAGAACGAAAATCATGAATAATTAAAAGGGAGGAAAATCATGATACTTGGTGAAAATGGGGATCTTATATCTAATTAATTAATCGGGTGGTTCCAGAGACACCTTAGTAACTCCACTTTTCAAAAGATGTAAAAAAAAAAAAAAAAAAAAAAGATCTTGAGTTGTACTAAATAGAATGGACTTTTTCATTTTTTATTGTACTCCTAATTAATAATAATAAATAAATCAATATACGAATTACAACCTTATTGAACAAATTAAAAGTACGCAAGACTTTCTGTCCCAAAAGAGTGGCTTGACTTTGTTTTAAATTAATTTTATCTCAATATTGAACCCCAAGAGAAAATCCAAATTCCTACTGTAGCTAGGGATTAGTTATTTGTCACTCTCTTTCATTTCTCAAGAACAGAAGAAAAAAATGGAAGTATTATATTTCTTGAGAGAAATGGGTCCAATTCCCTTTTCACAGTACTACTGATATATCCACGGTGTACCTTTGTCTCTGATCACACTATCTTTTTTGGTATCATCAAATCATGCCATATTCTATTTCTCAGAAACTAACAGTGAGCTATATATATATATATATGTATATATACACAACGAAAAAGCTAAGAAAGACCTATTTTTAGAATTAACTACACACAACATTTTTCGTGCTGATCAGATCATAGGTTAGGGTTTAAATTTGAGGGATTTAAAAATAAAGAAAAGTTACACGGGATACACATCGAGAAAGAAAGAAAGAAAGAAAGAAAGAAAGAAAGAAGGAAAAAGAAAATTAGAAAGAATGGATGAAACCAAAGAATAGATAATCTCCGAAGTTGGGAAGTAAAAGAATTAGGGTCCTTAGACAGAAAAGTTCATGCATCATCTCAAGTATAAATAATTAGTTCAACTAGCTAGCTAGATCTAGAATCATATTTGGCACAAAATGAAATCACTTAACCCTAGTAGAATAAGCAAGCAAATCATCATCAATCAATCAGCCATATATATTTCAGAGCTAGTAATAATTAACATAATGTCATTGTCAAATTAAGCTAGCTAGATAAATAATCACTTGTCACATTAAGTGTATATATAGATCTATTTATCATATAATATAATTAATTAAGTATGCGCGCTAGTTATTTATAACTCATATATAGATTGTTTACTTGAAGGGATCGTGGTACTCTCGGTTATTTGCTTCCGGAATCGGATTCCACTCCCACAATCTGTCCGAGAAGGCTGCCGGCAGTGTGTTGAGGGCAAGCGGCGGCTGTGATTGCAGTGGCAAAGCTGCGAATTGTGAGTGGTGATGATGGTTGTGGTGATCGTTGTAATACTGCTGTTGCTGGTTGATTGAAGCTTGTTGGTATGTTAAAAGCCTGTGGAATTCATCAGCAGCAGTGGAGGAAAGAGCAGAAGAAGAAGATAGAACTGCTGCTGGAAAGAGAGCGGTGGTGCAACCGGCCACAGCGGCTGCAGCAGCCGCAGCAGCAGTTTCTTCCATTAATGAACCAGTGATTGCAGACATATTTGGACGGTAAACATTTTGTTTGGACAGTCCAAGAACTGTTGTAACATCTGAGCAGCTACTACTTCCATCAGTGTCTGTACTCATCTTCTCCGCCGCTGCCGATGCCGCTGATATATCCAATTGTTGCTGCGATGATTGCCCACCAAAAGCTTGGAATCTTTCCATGACATAATGATGATGATGAGCTGCTTCTGGTTGACGAGGTGGGTACAGTTTCTTATCAGAGTGAGTCGAGGTGGATGACATTGATCTTGATGAAGATGCTCTTGAAGTTGGAAGAGCACGGGGGAGAGAGGGATGATCTTCGACTCCAGCTCTCTTGTACACACGGCAAAGGGAAATCTCTGCCTGCAAAAAATTGTGTGAAGAAGAGTAAAAATCAAGAGATTTCTCTCCAAAATGAAGCAATTTCGAAGAAGACGAGCGGCTGAAACATAAACTTCTGCGACATTCAGGATCTGTCTTAGTTATGAGACATAAGTTCATGCATGTTGCGATGAAATTTTCGGAAAAAAAAAAAATGGATTAAAAAATGAATTTTCCAGGAAAATTTATTAGTATATCCTTCTCAATCAATCAATCAATCAATCCATGACTGGATAGAAAATCTCTAGGGTTGAAGCAAAATTATTGTATGCAACCAAAGACAAGCAGATATCTTCATCCGCAAATACATGTATTTATGTTGTGGAGTAAAGAGAAACTGTGAATTTCAGATTATTTCTCAGGAATTTAACTATATTACCTTCTGGTATCGTTCGGTTTCATGCTGCGGCAGGCGATATTCGTTCATAATCCAACTGGTTCTGATACCTTTAGGAGCTTTACCAGAATAGAAAACTAGGGTTTTTTTCAACCCAATTGAACGAGAGTTTTCACTTCTGATCATTCTATCAGCTCCAGTTGCTTTCCAATATCCAGAAGTAGTGACCCGATTAGGTCGGTCCCCGTTTCTGTACTTCCGATCTCTAGGAACATAGAAGAACCATTCCTTCTCTCCTATGGCCGCCAGAGCTGTATCATCAAAAACAACGAACCCATAAATTTATGTATATATCTATATATGTACAAATTGTATGGACAATTGGATTAAAAAATATACTATGAAGTAGATAAGCAAGCTAGCTAGCACATGATATGTATATTAAAATGAAAAAGATAAGATGAATGATTACATCGGATGCCTTCGGAAAGAGGGAGAACGATGTGTATATATATTTACCTGGAAGTTCCCAAGGGTCATAGCGATAGAGATCAAGAAAAGTAATGAGTTCAACGTTGAAGCGCTTGCCCTCAACCTTACGGCGAAGGTAGAACTCTACGAGTTCTTCTTCGGTAGGATGGAATCGAAAACCAGGCATAACCATGTCGTGTTCGTGATCATCTTTATCCTCGTTGTTGTTGTTGTTGTTGTTACTGTTGTTATTGTTGTTGTCGTCGTTGTTGTTACTGCTCATGGTTGCTACTGCAATTGCCATAAACTAGAAGCTATGAAGCTATATATGGAGGTAGAGGGAGAAATTTTTTATTTAGTGAAGATGAGTTTGGGCCGGGGGGTTTGGGTTTATATACATGTGAAATTTGTACGAAAATTGAGTGGTGTATGCATAAATATTATGCAAGTGGGTAGGCAAGATAAGAGGGCATGGTTAATTAACTTGTCGTACTAATGACCAAAAGAATTGATTAATTAATTAATTAGGAAAATGAAGAACCAAGATGAAAAGGAGGAGGAAGAGGAGCAAGAAGAAGAAGAAGAAGAAGAGGGAAGAGAATAGAAAGAGAGAAATTAATTGGGAGTTAATAGAAAGATCTACATAGCAAGGAGGGCCTACATTAATGAGAAAGGAGGAATGCTTTAAGATTAGAAAATGACATCTCAAACTATAGGACATGGGGGTGATGACCACATTTAGCCTTCCTTAGCGGTGCTTGCCCTTGGGCCTTTCTTTTTCTTTTATTATTTTTAATTTTATCTTAATTTATTATTAATAATTTTAACCCAAATTTTATTTTTTCTTAGAATAATTAACCTTCAATAATTGCCTTATGTTTTTTTAGATATATCATACTTATTATTATAATAGCTTAGCTTAAGCGTACTTTATCAATTAAACTAAATTTTAAATATTTACTTAATTAGATTATTGCACAAAATTATATATGCAATTACAAATTGCCTTCCCTCACTTCTTTATCTCATTTCATTTTGTCTTTCGTGTGTGGTAGACATACATATAGTCAACTACACTATATGCGTCCTTGTATGCATATTGACATATGGATATACGTATATATACCTTTTGTATGTCAAAACCTTTTAGAATGTGCGTATATTTGTATTTTATAAAATCAGATTCCACATATTATTATCAATTATATACATACATATCCACATTAAAAATAATATATGCCCATCTGCTTAATTTTTTTAAAAAGAAAAACAAATAAATATAAATATGTGAGGTGTTTGTTAATTCAAGAGATAGATTTTCATGAAAGAAATAAAATCGACACAACATTGGATGACTTGGATTAGAATCTAATTTTGTATTATACAAAAAAATTAAAATATGAAATTTGTATTAATTAATAGTATATACATTTTGATTAAACTATAACTTACCATTATAAATCAATTATCTAATAATTGTATTATGCGTGGGATTAAAGGTAATCGAATTTTATTATCTATCTAAGAATTTGATTAACCCATATAGCTAGGTATTAATTATATATTAATTAAGTATCTAGTTAGTTCTTTTTGCATAGAGCATCAATTTATTACTAGCTAGCTTTCATTTGGTCAATATTTTAGTTATATATTAATTAATATTAATTCTCTCATTGTTCTGAAATTAGCCAATATAGTTATAGTAGCTATAGCAGTAGTAGATACTTTAATATTGAGGTTTTGCAACTAGTTATGAAAAAAGAATAGTGATGATTTATAGAAATTAATATTCATTTTATACCATAGTCATGGTCAAATTTTTGAGGGTAGGTATTGGCAATCACTATGTGAAGTTTATCAATATATATATGTATGTATGTAATTAATATAGTTATTTTAATTCTCTCATTGTAGAGCTAGTTACTTTTGCAACCTTAAATGACAAAAAATGTAAAATACTCAATTATAATTTTTTTTTAACTTTAAAAGAGTAGGTTTTATTAATTCGCTTTATTATCAGAGTTGACACTTTTTAATTTATCAATTGATTTTGAGAGAGGAATTTACATTCTCCTTATTATGAGATTAGACTTCACGTAATTCAAAAATGAGTATTTTTAAAATTAAAATTATAATTTTTATGATAATAAAGCACGTAGAGCCTCAATATTTTTAAAAAATCTTATATTATTAATTACTCTATGTTTTATTAATGTTCTCTTCATATTTTTAATATGTAAAAGAATAATTTTATGTTGTCCAAATTTACAAAAAAATTATTAATAAATTACTATATATATCATATATATTATTTGATTAATCGATTAATGTCTACTCAAGATTTTTTTTTCAATTTGCCAGTAATTAAAGAATATTGATATATTAATTTAATGGGTTATTAGGAAAATATTTAATTAGGTCTAGAATTACTGGAGATGGCCTTTGCTGGCGGTGATTAATCTTGTACAATAATGGTTGAATTATTCATTGCCAAGTTCAATATTGAATGGTTCGATACATATATCTTTTAAACTCAAACATTAATTATTTTTTCAAAATTTATTATTTTTATGAAATTAGGGACAAATTGTGCTTAAATAGATTTGATCTTAACTCTTTCTAGATGTCAATCAAGAATGCTACATGTTTATATAATATTTTATGTATTTTGGTATGTTGAATATATTTAATTACTTTCAAATATTTTACAAGTGTTAATTAATAGATAGTAATTGTTATTTCAAATTAATTAATATATAAGGTGTGCATGCACGTGTAATTTTAAAATAATTAATAAAACTAGTGCATGAACCAAAATGATTATATGAATGAAAATTGAGATAAAAACAAAAATAGGAAGAAAATAATTTTGTAACAATTAATATATATTAAATTAACGAATAATAGAAAATTATAGTTGTAATGAAGAAAAGTAAACGGAAATGGAGGTGGGGGCTATCGGGGGACAAAGTATGAATAGACGTGGGGAATGGGTTTACATTACATGCAATTTGATAAGTGTGTGTGTTTCTTTGTTTGTTTGTTTGTTTGTTTGTTTGTTTGTTTTTTTTTTTTGGGATGACTCAAGAGAATCCCGTGACCACTCTTCTGTTTATGACAACTACTCCCTCCCCCACCCCCCACCCTCCCTTTTCTTGTCTCTTTTTAATCTCCTTCTTCCATCTCTTTCATTACATTTCATATTTATATATATCTACGTATTATTTTCATTTACATATGTGCATATCACCAAAAATGTGGTTCACTTTATATAACATACTTACATAAAATAACGAGACAATTCTATATATATATATATAGTCTCATATTTGTACACATATATTTATATTCATTTATAAATAAATGAATCTATGCATTGACGATGATTGAAATTGAATTTGACATGTATAAATATTATATAATTAATGTATCATAATTAATGTATATATCAATATATATATATAGAATTGTTAATCCGTATTCTTTTATATATATATATATATAATACTTCACTTATTATAATACATTAATAGTTTGACATTGTGTAGTAATATTGCTCAATGTGAATAAATTTTTTATAAACATATAAATTTTATTCATCTTGTTCATTAACAATTTGATAATATCATACAATGATATCATTTATTTTATATAATACTTTATTTGAGTATAGATATAGCCGATTTTGATACAATATTTTGTTGAAATTAACATTGGATTCATTGATTAAGTGATAATATATATGGTTGATTAGAAGATAAAATTAGCTAGCTAGGGTCGATAAGACTAGGCAGTAGCTTTGCACCGCATAAATCTAGAAGGGCTTTTCACATTAATTGGATTTTACTAACACACCGCGCGATGGATGAAGAGGAATCACTTAAATCCGAAGTGCTTTTTTGATTTTTGGTTTGTTATGTAAAAGCCAAACCGTGTCTCATTTGAGAAGTAATGCATAGATCGATATATGGGTCCTAATAAGGATTCCATCTCCACGAAAAGGCAAAATACTTTTTACTAAAACGTACCTGCTGTTTCAGAAATTTGGATTTTGTGTAGAAATTCAGAGAGCCAGTAAAATCCTTGCTAGCAGCAGCTAGCTCATTAAAGAGTGAACGAATTGACTTATTATTAATTACTTTACATAATAAAATTTTAATTTTTTTGTCTTATTTCTTAATAAAATTTTGGAGAGAGCTAGGTCTCAAATTAGTGTTAATGGGTGGAAAGAATTTGGAAGGATTCAATCGAGAAAGATTATTTATTGACTCTTTCGTAATGGGAGGCTGCATGCATCCAATTTTAGTTAGATATCATATGAGATGATAGAGAATTTTCAATGACAACTGACAACGACAATCCTTATACCTAGCTCACTCTTCCTCATCATCACATCATTATTTCTTTTTTCTTTTTTCTTTTTTCTTTTTCTTTTTCAAAAAAAACTTATGCTTAATCTATTGATCCTTCTCATTTTGATATATAATTTAGATTTAATTAATTAGTTAACATATATAGTATTTGATTTAATTAGGTTTTAAGTAGTTTTATTAAATAATTACTTGATTTAGAAACTTATATAAATTATTAGACAAGTACCCTTAATTATGAATTCGATGAAATATTAAATGAAATCTAATATGATTCCTTTTTGTTGAGTGATTGTATAAAAATATGATTGAGATATTTTTTATATGAAAAAATTAAGAGCAAATTACGATCAATTAAAATAGTCTCTTATGATTCTTTAATTTTGTCATTTAATTAAGATTGTTATATATATATATATATATATATGATCACTCGTGACATTATTATAAGTTCATCATTTACATGTAATAATTTCTAAATAAATGACAAAATATAAATCATTGAGATATGATCATATTGTAATCTACTTGAAATAGATTCTAGAGAGAGATATTAAAGGGTTTAAGTAATTAAATTTTTATTAAATTAAAAAAAAAAGTAAACTAGAAGAAAGATAATACTGGAAGATGGAAACCCTAAAGTCAAGAGTGATGAGATAGAATAAGAATATTGGTGGGGTCTTACGTATAAATTACAACTAAGAATCCAATATTTGTAATATAAATCATATGATTTGGTTACCAATTTAGAAATATAATTGGCTATCAAATTACAGGTAGGTAATGTACCATAACAAGAATTATGAAATTTTGCATTATTATTTTCACCCACTTTTATTTTTATATTCATTTTCATTTTGACTTGCATCACATATACAAATACATATATCACTCTTTTGTTAATTAATTGTTTATTTAATTATAGGATTATTACCCTAATTAAATAATTAAATATTAATTAAACAGTTGAAACTTGAAACTAAACCAATTTCACTTTCATGGGGTCCCTTTTATATACCGACCATTTTGCCTCCTTTCTTAGGATTCAGAATTAATTGATCACATTCTTCTATATTTATTTATTATTTAATTAATAAAAAGCTGTAATTTTTGATCGATCGATCTTTAATGGAAAACCATTGAATGGAGAAATTTAAGGAAATATATATATTTTTAAATTTGAGAAAAATATATAATTAATTGACTGAGTACTCCATGATAAGCGGAGACGCGTTGAGAAATTTGTAGATGAATGTTCGTGTGTGTCCGTGACTTTAATTTTTAATTAATTAATTTATAAAATATGATTAGAATCTCGAACTAATGACTGGGAGATATGTATTAGTTGTCAATTTTGCTTAATTAATTAATTAATTGATTGCATTCTCTCTTCGAGAAGTACTTCTCTTATAACTATATATAATTGTTTAATCATTGATATGATATAATTAGATTTATGAAGATAATAAAACGATATTATATAACAGTGTACGGGGTTAACTATATGTGATATAAATAACATCATCTTAAAAATTACAAATATGCTTTTGGGATTGTGACAAATAATTAATTTATATTAGGAGAATATATTTAATTAGATTGAATTATTGGAAGACAACAAAGAGTCCTATTGCTTCATAGTTAATAATTTTGTATTAAAACAATATTGATACAAATTGTAATAAATTGAAACTGATGATATATATATATATTATATAATAATGTAGTATTAGTTAATTAGGTCTTAATTAATTATGATATAATTTTTACATTTGTCCGTACTAAATAATATATTAAAGTGGCTCGAATTTGCTAGAATCATTTAGAAATCGAGAAACCAACCAATATGAATTGGTTGAATTTAGTTCAGCTTTCTCTCAAGATTATTGAAACTAACAAACATTTTTTATTTCTTGACTAAGTAATTAATCAATGAACACAGTTCTAACATGCTTAATTCATTACAATTAAATTAAGTTAATTTCCTGCATTAATTAACAATGTTCAATAGTTAAAAATTAATTAATATTTAATACCTAAAATTTTTGAAGTATATATATATATATATAAATACACTAACCGTTATTTTACATATATAATATCATAACTAAAATTAATATTGTATGCGTAATATTATTTATATCAATAAATTAATTTTACCATTAATTTTTATAAAACTAGATTCATATTAATTATGTATATATAGCAAGAAAATAAAGAGTCATAATTAAATTAAAATGGAGGCAAAGGTAGGTAAAAGTGGGAGTGATCAGAGAGATCAACCTGTATATATAATTGAGTTGCCTGAGGAAGAGGGAAAGTACTTGTGCTACCCTCCGCTCGTCTTCTGCTAAAAATATCTGAAAATGGATTCGAGAGCATGTTGGCAAGAAAAATTGAGGTATCAAACAATCAATAATATAATATATTATATATTAGTTGCTACAATGAACAATACATCTCTCTTTCTCTCACTGTATCATTTTCATCTAAGTAAAACAGATCATTAATGTTTCATGATAAATAATAATCATTTTCATCAAATAAACTAAATAATAATATTCATCACTTAGTCTCAGTCTCAGTCTCAGTCTCAGTCTCGTATATTTGAGATTTTGGTTTAGAGTTGCAGCATGTGATTTGAAAGTTACAGCAGCACAATGGAACTAAAAGATAAACCATAATGTGATATAGCTAGCTAGGTAGGCATAGATATGCATGCAGATCAGAAATGGACCTATATGTGCAAATATATGTGTATGTATGTGCATGGGTAGGCAATTATAAGATATGTATAGGGATATATGGAGGGTTGCTTAATTGGGTTGGTTGAGTTGTATTTTCTTGTGTGAGAACTGAGAATTAATAGCCACAGAGAACCCGTGTGGCCTCGACCAAATTGGCGGTTGTCAACCCTTTCTCTTGTCTCCTTTTAATTGCCTTTTCAAATTTATTAATTAATTAATTTCTGACTGTTGATGGATGATCATCATCATCATCATCATCATCATCATCATCATCAAACAGTACTACTCTATCTATCAAATCATCCCAAATCAAGATCAAACCATAAATGAATGAATGGATAGATGATCAAACCCAAACAAGCAAGCAGGCTGGGTGGCAGCTGGCCGGCTGTATATGAAGAGAGAGCTTCACCGACCATTGTTTTGGCCTTGAGCCGTCCAACCATTTGTCCATTTCTTATTTTTATTATTTAGCTAGGCTCTTTTAATTTTTGAAACAAAGGGTGCTAAATATATATTTATACATATATGCAGATGCAAATTAACCCATTGCTATCAATCATTGATTGAATTAATTTATCATCGAAAGCAAACAAAATTTCTCTTTTTTTCTTGTGGGGATCGATACATAAATTAATATTATATGAGGTATATATAGTGATTGAAACGAATTGATTCCACAAAAAATACGTCTATCATATTCTCTTTCATGTGGCCTAATAAATTAAAATCCATCACAATTATGTAAGCATATCATCGAATTCTTTGGTGGAAGCATGACGTACGTTTGGCTTTGCCTAGCCTTAATTTGCATTATTATTGTCAATATGTGAATATGTACATATATGATTAATTAATTAGTTAACTATTACTTTCGAATTTTTTATCATTTTCATTGAATATATAGAAAATTTTCTATCCTAATAAGTGAGTTGTATAGAAATTATTAGTTTCTATATATAAAAAAAACAATTTCGATTGATGAAGATATTATTTTGCTTATGTGTTGATAAATCATGAAACTATGCTTTTGATTTCATTTTTTTTTCTTTTGTTCCTCTATTTTCATTGACTATATAGAAAATTTTTGAGCTTTATCATGCATTAAAATAGTAAAATCTTAAATTAATTTCTCTAATTAACAACTTAGGCTTCAATTTTGAAATATGATTTCCCAATTTTTAATAATAATTAAACTTATTATCTAGGTCTCATTCTCATTTCATTAATTGACTCTTTCTCAAGGTTTCAATTTGTTGTTTCCTTTTGACAAAAAGTGTCTTTAAATTCCTTTCTTTTATATGGTATCTTTATACAGTAAAAAATCCACTAAAAATTGTGTGAAATGATCATATAAATCATAATGACTTTCAAGTTTTATGGATATTAAAAAAGAGAAGATAGTTAAAAAAATATTTTCTATTTCTAAAAAATAAAATCAATGTCAATAAAACTTTCATTTAAAATTTATAAAAGAAAGACAGTTCGAAAACTACTTTTTATTTTTTAGAATTAAAGTCCTCTTTATTAAAATTATCTTGTAAATATGTAATTTAGAAGATATTTATATGTAATAGTCCTATTTTATTTATAATTAAAAACAATTTTTTTATAAACCATTTTTAAAAAAAAAAAACTTCCTTTTATTTAGTATACTCTTTTATTGATTTGTAGTAGTACAATTATTAATAATAATTAAACTTATTATCTAGCTTTCATTATCATTTCATTAATGGATTCTTTCTCAAGGTTTCAATTTGTTGTTCTCTTTTGAAAAAAAGTGTTTTTAAATGTCCTTTGTTCTTCTTTTCTATAGTATCTTTACATGGTAAAAAATGCACTAAAAATTGTATGAAATAATCATATAAATCATAATGACTTTCAAATTTTATGGATATTTATTATCCACGTAACAATGTTAGTTAGAAAATATCTTTCTATCTTGACGTCTAAATTCTTTATAACTTCTCATTTCTTATCTTGATATGTGAACTTGTGACTTTTCTACAAAAAAAAAACAAGCAAATTTATCAAACAATATATTTTTCTAAAATTATGTACTTTCTATATCAATCTTCTTCTTCTTTTTTGGTTCCTCTCTCTCTTCAATAGCTTTTGCCTGACTTTTCTAATATTTGTCAATATTCTAATAATTCCTATAAATGTATCATAATAAAGTTTTTAATTCTGTTTTTACTTTTCTTTAGAAAACTTGATATTGATTGAACCTAAAAAAGTTATTAAATAAAAGGAAATTACATGCACCAAATCAAGAATATCATCCCTTAAAATATGTATGAAATAACATATATTAGGGTTGCGTTTCTGATGCATCCTTCTTTTTATCCATAATTTTGCTAACTAATTATGTCTTATTAGAGATAGATATTAATTATCCTTGATATATACACATCTTAATTATATATATGGATAACCCAACAAAATTTCCACATTCAAAGTTTGAAGAAA
The DNA here is from genome assembly GCA_022749755.1 of Azadirachta indica. Taxonomy (NCBI): domain Eukaryota; kingdom Viridiplantae; phylum Streptophyta; class Magnoliopsida; order Sapindales; family Meliaceae; genus Azadirachta; species Azadirachta indica. Next base: position 3,112,171 of record CM040444.1, on the reverse strand, counting down.
GAATTAATAATGTACTATTTAATTAATTACATGGATATCAATGGGGTATGTATATATATAATACATATATATTCGATCGGTGAAGTTTGGTAATGCAATAATTGCATAAATTAAAAGAAAGTGAAATATATATATAACAAAGCAAATTAAGCCAGAATGAAAAGACAAACGAACAATCCCTTTCGAACCGCCGTGTCCTAACCCCACCAAGATCTTGACCTTCAACACACAAATAAGACTTGTCAGAAAATTCTGCATTATCTCATCTATACATGCACAAACTTGTTAATTTTGTTAGTTGAATTCGTTAATTAGCTTCATCCTTTGCCGACTCTTAAATGTATATTGCAAAATATCCCAATGCTACATCAATCAACTTGTTATACAATTTGTATTTATACATATATAATATATATAGAGTTCTGTATTGTAGCGTTACACTAAGGATTCATTAATTCGCAATTAATACATGATATTGTTATGTATATAGAATACTTTTGAGCAAGTCTACTAGTAGTTTTTAAATTTGCTATATAATATAAGTACATTGTGTGAGGTTGAGAAAATACAAAAATGAAGAGAGACTTGCAGCAATGCAATAATATAATATATGCAATACAATGCAATAATATAATATATGCAATGCAAGGATGGGGTATATACATACATATACATTAATAGCTAGGCATAGATACACATAGAGATATATGATTGGTCACGATCGAAACAACAACATCAAGAAATTATATATATATATTGCAGAAGGACATGGTCCACAGTCACCGTTGGATTTAATTAATAAGGAAGGAAGGAAGGAGAGTCAAACATTTGACTGGTCTGATTGATCAGACCAGACCAGACCAGACCAGGACTAGGACCCTTCTGCTTCTGCTTCTTCTTTGACTCTCTGACTTATTCATTAAATGTGTGCTTTAATTTCTGTTCCATTCTAGTTAAGACACAGAACTAACTCTTTGTTGCTCCTGTTTGTTGGGGTTGGTGTCTTTCTTCTTCTTCCTTTGTCTCCTTCTTCGTCGATTTCTTTTTCTTTTTACCATTTTATTTAATTTTTTGGTTGTTTTTTTTCAGTAATGAATGAAAGAAAATAATTATTTGTATAGATATAGAGAGAGAGAGAGAGAGAGAGAGAGAGAGAGAGAGAGAGAGAGAGAGAAGCAGGAATCTCGTGAATAAATTTGATACTTTGCAATCTCTGCAAGTAGTTGACTAACTTAATTATAAAATGTACCTTATATACATATATATGACTGCATTTACCAATCATATTCTCTGATCTACATGTGAATTTATGTATATCTTATTCGTATATATATCTTTATTTATTTATTTATTTAATTTGCATGCGATTTTTTGTACTACGTTTTACAATTGCTTTACATGCATGCAATCTCTCTCTCTCTCTCTCTCTCTCTCTGATGTGCATGTATTTGTAAAAAGTTTTTAGCTAATCAGCACTAATTTTGACGTAAGGATTTTCTTTGGATATGAATTTATAATATATTACCTAAGGTTTAAAGAATTAACAATGTATATGTTATTCCTTTATGTTAATAATCTAATCATTAATCGACATTTAACCATTATTGTTATAGTGCTAATGAATTTGTTAATTAGAGCATTTTTTAATATAATATATATATATATATATATATATAACATAATTGCTAGCCGGATTAAATTAATCAGAAATTTTATAATATTAATCAAATACAATGTTTGCTTGCTGGACAATATATATAATCAAGTTGAAAGTATGGATTTGCAGTAAATATATATCATAGATAATGTAAATATAGCACATATAGCAGTATAAGACTTAGTGCATAACCTAATATAATCAATTAATAAGCTCATTTTATAGTATAATAACGTTATAACTTGATATACTCATAAAATGTTGTATATAATATATACATATACACACACACTCACAAGTATCCATATTTTTACAAATATATAGAGTATATACGATACAAAGAGTAATGGCCCCAATGGAAATTAATCTGACAGGCCAAAAGGGGATGAATGGAGATGTAGAATTAAGAAAGGAGCGGTGGTGTATTAATTGGGGGAAGATTTAAGGCAGCGGTGAGTTTGTTCTGATTGATAAGACTGACACATTGACCATAACAGAAAAATCATAATCATAATAATTTTATATTATATTATATTATATATTCCAAAATAACTCTAAAAACAATGCAAGACTCAATACTAACAATTAATTAATTTAATATAGATCTTATATTGCATCAATTCCTGCCTGCTTAGCAACCAATTCTTGTTTTTCTTTGGTGGGTGGGTGTGGGTTCCTCCTTCCCACAGCGTCTGTGTGTATGTGCCAAATTTATGAGGTCAAGGTCGATGTTGTTTGTCTACGAGAGAGACTAACAATATAAGATTTCTCTTCATGATTTATTTATTGACCATTATAATCATTATCCCACTTAGATGCATTTTAGAAAAGCTCAGGCCCATTTCAGCATAGCCCATTGGGCTTTAATAATCCCTGTTGAGGGCTCAATCTTCACCCATGCAATGCAAGAGCACAACTACAAACTTTTCCTTTTTAGTTATGTATTTTTATTATATATATATATATATATATCTATTTTTAAAAATGTGTTTTTCTATGCGGATATTATCAACTAGTTTAATTTAATTAGTAACATCTCTGCTAATGCCAAAATTTAGGTTGCACAGAAAGGAAATAGAAAAAAAGTGCTTTTCTTCTAATTTTCCATGAAGAACAGAAAGGTTTGGTAAATCAGAACACATTCACACACCAAACCAAAGGCACCAAACCTGCAATCAAATTCCCAAAATAGCAAGACAGCAAACCAAACCACCAAAACTACAAACTAATTCCCAAAATGGCAACACAGCAAACCAAACCACCAAAACACCAAAACTGCAAACTACTTCCCAAAATAGCAAGACACCAAACCAAACCACCAAAACTGCAAACTACTTCCCAAAATAGCAACACAGCAAACCAAACCACCAAACCTAATCAAAACAGGATAAACTCAGAAATGTATAAAGAAACTAAATCATCACAGAACTCAATAAACAATGCCACAAGCTGCAGCTAATATTATCCTTATGTCCCTTCACTAAACTCCTATGTTCCCTTTATGCCTCTATGTCCCCTTTATGCCCCTATCAACAGTATTGAAGAAAATAAAATTATATTGAATCTTTGTTGAATTATAAACTAAGTATATGAATATGTCTTTATATACACTGAAATAATAAATCAACATAAATTACGAATTTTCATAAACTTAAGAACCCTTAACAAACTAGGAAAAAACTAATAATAATTTTAATTCTAACACTTTCCCTCAAACTCAGGACGGTAGATTAATCTTGAATTTGAAACTTAACGTGATTGAAAAGAAAATCTCAAAATATCAAAAAATAAGAGAAAACTACTTGTGCTTTTAAGAGGCGATCTTATGTCTTTTAAGAGGCAAAAAATATTTTACTATATCTTTTTTTAGGTGAAAAATACTGACTGTACCTTTTCTTAAGTTAAGAATATTAATTGTGCCTTTTTATTTTCAAGTGAAAAATATTAATAATGCCTTTTCATAGGCGGAAAATACTTATTGTGCCTTTTTATAGGCTAGTAATAATAAACAAATAAACAACCATTTCAAGAACAAAAGACTCGTGAGTAGTACTCTACCACAGCCTCGTGAACAATATCCATAAACAGTACCTATATGAAGGTTCTTATACTTTTTTCTCTACTTTTTTTGAAAAGCTTTCAGAATTTTTTTTACTTTTTTTTTTTCAGAAAACTAAATCATACTTAGTAGCATTTTTTTTTGCCTCTTTTTTTGAAAAAACTAAATCATATTCAATAATCACCTTATAGGATAGCACATCATCATTATTAAAAATTTTTTGATATAACTTTCAAATATAAGATCAAATCTGCTCTGATACCATGTTCAAGAAAATAAAATTGTATTGAATTTCTTTGAAATTATAAATTAGGTATATAGATATGCCTTTATATAAACTGAAATAATAAATCAACATAAATATAAATCGTCGTAAACTTAAAAATCCTTAACAAATTAGAAAAAAAACTAATAATAATTTTAATTCTAACAAATAAAAATACTGTAAAGACTTTTAATCCAAAATATTATGTCCGAAAACAGTTCTAGTGAACATGGATTCGTGGCTTCACTTCTGAATGACAAGCTCCTTTGTTGCAATGAATACACAAGCGAACAAGAAATAGAACACCAAAAAGAAATTGCATTATGATACTTATTGATATAGATAGTCATGTAATAACAAGAGATGCTGCTACAAAAAATTATCAAATTTGTAGGCTGGAAAAAAAAAAAAACAAAGATTTGAATCCTTGTACTTAAATTAAATACTTAAATATTTCCTCTACCGCTAGCAAAGAAATAACAGTGGATTTTGCAAATAGGTTATCTACATATGGAGCTGCTATGATTTCAGATTACTTTTTGTGCAATCCATATACCTGTACTCATGATTGTGGCAATGTATGAAATTGCCTTATATGATATTGTCTGTACATTTTAAGTAATGCATTTCTATACCGGCTTGTCAATAAATGATCCTTCATATTTTTACTGTAGCAAGCCTGTTGTGGGTTCGAAATTGGCAGTAAGCATGGCACCTATGGAGAGGGTGTGATGTAAGTTAAATAAGATGAGCTACTTTGACTCGTTCTCTGATAGCTTATTCCGCAGATCCTTGAGAGCGTCCACAACTTCAGAATCGAGATTGTGCTTTAACAATCTACCTTGAAAGGAATGCGATCTGAGAAAGTAAAACAACAAAATCAACCACATGTATCAAGATGCAAAGTTCATTTCTTAAGAAATGAAAAAAAAAATCCGAAATGAACACTGCTAGAATAAATGAAATTTAACTCGTAAGCACGTTAAAGTAAACCTTGTTACACAAATTCAACGCAAAGACTTGGCTGTTAGGAGAAGGGATTGCCAGCCAATGGTATAAGCAGCTGTAGAGTGTATTAAACTTAACAAGAGGGGATTCGTAAAACCTGTCATCCCATGTATAGGCGACAGAAATGACTTATGCAAATGGGCGACACACATTACCAAAAACTAAACCAAACATAGGTAAACAAATGCAAACAGAAACAACTTGACAAACTTAGATGTTTTAGCATATGTTAGACCTTTGCTCTTGAAGCATCATCTCAACTTCCTTCTGTGATGCTTTAATCTACACGGATCATCAAAGAGACAAAGTTAATATAAATGCAGAAAAAATAAAATTTGTTGACATGATTATTTACTGATCAAAGAATGATAACAGATAACCATGGCTGACCTCAGAAACCAATGCCTTAGAACTCCATATAAAGGCTCCCTGAAAATGATCAGAAATGTACATTAGGTGACATATAGCACGTGCATAAACCAATATACATCTGCATTACTCGACTAGAAATGTTACAAAGATGCTTACAGTTATTATTTTAACCGTTCATTAGAACTTATTGTAATGACATGCATGTACTGAGCACTAAGTTTATATTTTGAAGCAAATAGACAAGACTGTAAAGGAAACTCAAAGAACTTAGTAACACATCTTATGATTATTACAATAACACTTGTGTGAGAGTGCATACTGCTCCATATGCTGCATGCTGCTGACAATGATCGGAAGTCACAACCCAAACTTTGGGGCATCCATCCTCTCTCAAAGCTACAATCTGTTACATAAACATGATGCCAGCCTGCTAATCAGAAAACAACAGTAAATCACATTTAAAACCGCCTAACAATATAAACACCAGAGGCATATATTGTAAAAATTCTCACAATGCCACATCACAATTTAACCATGTTTAACAATAAATGTTTTTTCAAAAATAATAATTTGGGGGAAAGTATAAACACGGCTCATCACATACTGTGACCTTTTGGATATGACCAATCATTTAACTATATCCTGTTATTATGCAACAGAAGAAATAAAATTGATCTTCCAATGTAAATGAATGTAAGGGACATCTGACTAGAAGTGAGGCGTGCATGTGAACTAAAAAATCCCCACATTTTAAACTGAAAAATTGTATCATTTATACTGTGAAACAGGAAATGTTAGATTCTTACCTCCTTTTCAATCCATGCATCAGCACATGTTTCTCCGGAGTAAACTAAATCAACACTGCAACATTATGAACTCTTAATATTATAGACTTCAAATGAATTTAACGAATAGGAAGAAAATTTCATTTGATAGTGTTACAGTAGAACACAAAACAATTTCAACTAATGAAAAAAAGAATGCCAAAAGGATTTAAATGACATCAATAAACCTACTACTTGGGATTAATAACAAAGATTTAATTTATTAGTAGTTACTTTGGTAACACAGACACATGGTCTTAACCTGCCTTGCTTGAAAAGACAAGTTAAGAACATTTATAAGGCCATTTGTTCTAGTCATCTACCAGTATTATGGAAAAGTAGTTCTGTTGAGTAATCATTAAACTATAAGCTTAAATTACTAGAAATGGGCTAAACACTAATACTGTAACAAGTTCATTGACCAGCGTGGCCAGGTTTATTTGGATTCATCACATGGATCCAAACACGGAATCAACTAAGCAATAATTTACTTAAGCAATTTGTGGAATAAGAATATGTGAACTCTTGTTAGGCTTGGTTCTAATACTATGTTAAGTATCCTTTGGATCCCATAAGCATAACCTTTTGGGAATAATACTGCTAGTTAATACTGAAAATAAACAGCAAATTAGTTAAAGCATTGCCAAGATTACAAGTGCGCTCAATAATATATTCTTGAATTTGCAGTCAAGGGAACAATGATACAATAGAATGAAAGTTCATTGTGTAAAAGTGAAAGATTTGACAGTCAAGACTGAGCATCACTCTGTCTGACCAACAGATATGCATGGAACATGGAGCCATTAACACTAAAACCTACAAGCATCTATAGAAACATAGGTATACTTGGTAACACGATCTGAATTGGAAATAAAGCATGTTTCACAAAAGAAAACAAACAAGTGCTTCGCAATAGAACTGACAATTTCAAGAGTAAAATAATAAAAAAATAATGTAACCATGGTTTAGGTTGGAAACTAATACCCAATAAATTCTTCCTTGTGTGTAGGTAGTCCAGACATCACAGCATCAAATACAACTACCACTTTCACCTCTGTAAATATTTCAGAAATAATCAAATGAGCTGGTGATATAAATATAAACACAATTAATAACAAGCCAACTATTAGGCCAGCATTTTAGATGAGACTTGAGTCAACGCTACATCTGATTGTTAAAATATTACAAAGTACCTGTACAGAGAATACTAATAAAAGCAATTTTATGTTACATCTCTTTGAATCTTGCTTTAACATTGTAAAAGTTTGGGTGGAAAAAACATAAGTCTGTGGAGCAAGATATGGTGGCCAAACCATGTAAATTCGTTTGTCTTCTCTTTATTTTGTTTATCTATTAATATTTGTTTATCTATACTGCAATATTTATGAAACAACTATGAAAAATTCAAGTAATATTAGGTCATCAAGGAAAACCTTCAAAGGAGAACATTTAAAAGCAAAACTTATTCAAGTACTAAAGTAAACATCAGGGGAAGTTTTTAATTTCCATATTGCCACTTCTTATCAAGAAATCTGCTATGCAAGATATATGGATATTCATAACAAGGAAGTTATGAACTGCAAATGTCATTGTTGATTAGGTATGTAAAGTTCAGCAAGCAACATCCAAAATCTTATAATACGTTGAATTCTATTTTTTTCTTCATCCTCACAATTGAAACCTCAACTCAACCATTACATAGGTCGCCTATGTAGAACCTAGAGCAGTTGTTAAGTAACCAAACCCATAAGCTAAAGCTGATAGATAAGTGCTCAAATAATAATATTCAAACTCCAACATCCCCTCTACACGCAAAGTCGATTCAAACAAAAAAACGAGTGCGAACATAGAACAGGGATTTGAAGCCAAGAAGTCTCAACCAAACTGGCTACTTACTATGTTATGTAACTTCTAATCCTAAAAGCTTAATCTAATAGTGAAGGATTTAACAATGATGTTAAAGTTTTAGCACTACTACCTCACAACAAGCATGTTGAACCAATTTGGCTGTTTTCATCCTTCTATCCAATATGACGTAAAAGCTACAAACCTCTAATCATACTAAATGCCACAAGTTCATCGATTAGCTTCTGGCGAGCAACATCTAGCCTTCCTTTCATGAAATGTTTCTTCAGCTTGGGCCAATAGCCACAGACATTATAGCCGTCAACAAGCAAAACAGGAACAGCATTGTCCAAACCCTGGTTTGTACTGTAAAAATTTTATTAGCAAACAAAGAGCAATACTTTCAAAGAAGATTACGAGAAGATAAATGAAATAACAATTTGAAATAAGAAAGAAACCTGGAAAGCTTATTACTAGTAAAGGGAAGTCGTAGGATCGCGATAAAGATCAGCATCTTCAGGAATTTCCTCCTTCTCAACTTTTTTCCTGCGATAACTAGTTGAAGGCCTAGGTGTGCTAGACTTCCTCTTTTGAAACTCCTACAAGGGCTTCCTTGAATGAGATTAAAGGTAAATTTTGATATCAGATTTAGATGTAGAAATATATAACCAACCTTCCATAACTTCAAAAACTGCAAATTCTGCTTGACATTAGACGTAATTCTTGGAGGTGCCAATTCAGAATCCTGTCAGCAGAAAGTCAGTTGGAGGCAGCAAATTGAAAAAACGAAAAAAGGTAAAAAGTTAAAAAACATTCGGAAAATTTAAAAAATTGTTACAGATCAGACAGAGATACTATTCTCAATAGAATACCAGAAACACTCATTAATGTCCTACATATTTGGAATGACCTTGAAGCCAAACATTGGATTGAATGATTCTGACATTTGTCGAAATATTTTCCAAAACACTGTTCCTAAACCATGAACCGGGTTAATTCTAGCTCGATTATTACCTCCTCTTTCTTTTTACTTAAACTGATTAAGATTTAAAAAGAATCAACTGCCTATCTATGCCTCCCCAATTATGCATAACTTAGTTTTACTCCTTGTTTCAAATAGTTTCTAACTGAGCAAGCACAATCCACTTCCAATGCATTACTAATTACTAAAAACACTATGATTTTCTTAGGCTTCTATACAAATGCTTAAGATTCTAAGCCACTTCATAAACAATCTTCTATTGCATATTATGCATGATCATCAATAAGGATACATAACACAAAATAAGAATATCATCACGTACATCATTATCAAGAGCAACTAACAATTGAAAATTGTTAATAAGTAAGCAAGAAAGAAAAATTTAGACACCCATAAACACTAAAACTCGTTACTTCAAGTGTCTCATCTCTTTACCAGAAAGCTCTTGTTTCAACCTATTTCCAATTCACTACACAAAACCATACAAAAATTCACTTAGAAATGATAAAACTTGCCCATCAAATAAAGTATGCATCAAGGAAAGATTATAATTTGAGATAATAAAAGCATTAAAGAATACAAAAAATAAAAAGAAAGGAGACAAAGAGAACCTTCGAGGAAGATTGGGACTTTTTGTTGCTGTTGCTCTTTCCCATTACTATGACAATTTTGAAAGAAGATGATGATGAAGATGAATAAGCATACCCACAAGCAGCAAATGGTAATATAGCTGCTTTCATGGCCTCTAACTTTGATTTACTTGTATTTTCACTTTTTCTTTCATTTCAGTTTCCAGTAAACCAAGTTTATCGCTTTCAAGTTCCAAATTTTGTTGGATTTGTTGTTCAAGTTAAGAAACCGAAGTGTGGATAATGTTGTGACACAACACAACAGTCCCGCTTTGAGACGTGGTCCGGGTTTGATTTCGGATTTCCGATCATGTGAGTGTTGCGGAAACGAAACGACTTCTCGATTTGTGCAGATTTGAAGTAAATGACTAGCCGTTTTGTTATCAAATAAATGAACGTCATGTCGTCGATTAGTAATTAAATAATTTGGGACAAATTTTCTTGTTTAGGGTAAATTATGTCATATTTTATTATTATTATTACTATATATAATTTAGAGATAAACATAAAATTAAATACAAAATTAATTCCTTTAAATCCCGTTGTTTTATAAAGTTTTTAGGGATTAAAAAAAATAAAAATCTTAATTTATTATTTTGTCAGAATTTAAAGATGAAAAATATAAAGCCCATGACCTTTGCTTTGGCAAATAATATAATATAATATATAATATTTTCGTCCATAGGCAAAATAACAATTTTAAATATTTATTTTTTTAATTTTTAATACTAAATTGCACTACGACATGATGGAATTCGAATTCGAAGCCTCGTCAAAAATGAACACTCGAGAGTCACACGGAGGTTAGGACCGTGTGCTTGATTCCTAGATTGATTCTACTTAATTCCCTTTAAGTCCTTTACCATAACGGCGCCCACATTTTCGGAGATTCACACGAAGCATAACAGATAAAACGACGACAGATTAACGTAATTAATTAATCCTCATCCGTTTTTGTCATTTATTAATCTTTCTCTGTTCTGCTCTGCTCTGGCCATCATAATGACGACACAAGTCAACAAGGAACCAGTATGCGTCACCGGAGCCAACGGCTTCATCGGCTCCTGGCTCGTTCGGACCCTTTTGGATAGCGGCTACACCACTATCCACGCCACCGTCTATCCGGGCTCCGACCCTTCTCATTTATTTTCTCTACCCCGCGCTGGAAATGCTAATTTACGTGTGTTTGAGGTTGACGTCTTGGACTCCGACGCCGTTTCCAGGGCGGTAAAGGGCTGCACGGGGGTCTTTCACGTGGCGTCTCCGTGTACATTGGAGGATCCTCAGGACCCTCAAAAGGAACTTCTTTTGCCGGCTGTTCAGGGTACGGTTAATGTGCTGGAGGCTGCTAAGAAGTTTCATGTGAGGCGGGTGGTCCTGACGAGTTCGATTTCTGCGATTGTGCCGAATCCCGGGTGGGCGAAAGATAAGGTCTTTGATGAGAGTTCCTGGACTGATCTTGATTATTGCAAATCTCGCAAGGTGATCACAAACGGCATTTTTTATTTATTTTATTTGTTTTAACAATAGAATAGTTGAGTTCAAGAGAATATTAGTGAAGAATTGAGTAATTGTTTGCTTGATGAATTTTGTGCGTCTAATTTACAAATAATGGCTCAAGGGTACGTCCAAAAGTGCTTTTGGTGTTACGAAAGTCACTTCCAATAGCCAAAAGATTGCTTTTTGTCAATTTATAGTGTTTGATTCGGCTAGAGAATAAGTGTTTCTGGATTAGAGAAACCTTAAGAGTGAGTTTTGGTCAAGTGCTGGAGCTTTTGGGTTAGAAAATCTTAAGTACTTTCAGGAGAAGCGTTTATACGTTTTTCTCCCTTATTTTATTATCATAAATCATTTTCATGTGCTTTTGTGGAAATCACTTTGTTAAATTTATGAATAGATGGTAAAAATATATATATTTTTTATTTTTTTACAAAATTTGAGCTTATGAGATTATGAGTTTAAAATTTTCTGTAACTTAAATTGGGAAATCGAGCCCAATCTGCGTCAGTATATATGTGCGTGTGTGCGTGTGCGTGTGCGTGTGCGCGCTCTTTTGAATAATTCGAAATACCCAGGTGTGCACAGCTTGTTGTGTATCCTGTTTTATCAAATACAATTTTTTTTCTTTTCTTTGTTTTTCCATGTAATATTTTTTACTCATTTTTTATGATAAAAAACTGAAGTTAGTTTTCTGCTGCATTTCTATTATGTTGGTTCTGGCAGAAGTGGTATCCAGTATCAAAGACATTGGCAGAGAAAGCAGCTTGGGAATTTGCAGAGAGGCATGGCGTCAATGTTGTGGCCATCCATCCTGCTACATGTCTTGGCCCACTCCTGCAACCTTATTTGAATGCAAGCTGTGCTGTGTTGCAGCAACTGTTGCAAGGTTCAAAAGATACTCAAGAGTATCACTGGTTGGGAGCTGTCCACGTTAAAGATGTAGCAAAGGCGCAAGTCTTACTATTTGAGTCTCCTGCTGCTTCTGGTAGATATCTATGCACAAATGGTATCTATCAGTTTGCTGACTTCTCTGAAAGAGTCTCCAAACTCTTCCCTGAGTTTCCAGTTCACAGGTTTGGACCCCCACACCCTCAGGCTAAATATTATGGCGTGTGTCATTTTATTTTATTGAGGTGCTTCATGAGGCAGCATTTGGTTGTTGTCATTCCCAATAATAGGGAAGACCCATTACAATCGAACCTTATAAGCATGGCTAGCAAAAAGTGTAAATATGTTAATCCCAAGACTGATTTGATAATCAACGTCTACATTTGGCCCATTGGTACTTTCTTAATATTTTTCAAATTATGATAAAGCAGTCATTACTGCTTAAAGCTATCGTATGATGGTGTATGTTGATTTGGTTAATCTTTGGTATGGCTTTTTGGTGGTTTGCTGGAAAAAGTGGCAATGCTGGTGGGGAAGAAGCATTATGAGAATGTTTGAAGTTTTGCTCTTTGTTTTGAACCCAATTACTTGTCCTTGATAAAAAATACTTACCATGAACACAGTTTTTAATTATACGTTTAACATTTTTTGGATTCCATGTCCAGAATGGTACTTGCTATTAAGTTAATCTATAAAAATTAGAGCTTTTTTCCCAGTTAGCCCTTTCTCCAAAGCTATACAAAGAGACTACTGAGAAGATGTGGCTGAGAGACAAAGTTGACTTGGTTTGATGGAGAAATAATGGGATGGGTAGATTGGAAAATATTTTAGCTCATATAGGAACATAATAGTACTTAATTGCAAAACTTGTTTGCAAAACTCTTGGTTAGAAATCAGTCATATCTATTTAACAGTGTGAAAATTCCAGATTCAAACTTGGTGACCCTATTTGAAGGTAATACTTGCTCTCTATGTGGCGCACAGGTGGACATGAATATAAAATTTCTCTCTTCAACGATTATGACTTTCTGATGCTTATCTTTTAATTGTTATGGTGGAACCCCTGCTAAAAGTTGGGAGCTTCTCTTATTTGTATTTTGTTTCTTTTGAATATAATATGTCTCAGTATTTCTTTTTCTTTATGAAAAAATTATTTCCAAGTCTTCTCACTGTTTAGGATAAGTAGTGTCTCTCTTTATTGATTATAGGTGTCCACTTTTATGAAGTGGAAATTTTCTTTTACCTAGTCCGGTGAGGCTTCAATAATTCAGTTCTTGATGGTTACATTAGAATAAAAGATTCCTTTTCTGATAAATCTGTCATTTCCCTTGTTGATGCCCTCTATTTGGCCTTGTTGCAGAAGCTTAATGTTTTAAATTCTGCTCTGAAGTCCTTTTCAATCATCGTTATGTACTAAGAATGTTTCCGTTAGTTGTCTTTCATCTATGCTAGTTAAAATTAATTTAGAGCACACAATCTAAAGATAAATTGTTTCATTGCTAGTGAGACAAAACTTAGGAAGATTAGGAAGGCCTTCAAGTTGAATTTATGGCTTGGCTGTACTTCAGCGGTAAAACTCAAGCGTATCATTTTGCTATTATTGATTATTTGCCATTGGTGAATAGTAAAGAGGGTCTCTAAATCTCAGAGATTATTGTGCATCAAATCAATGATTGCCTTCTAATTCTTATTTGCCTCTTTAATGATTTCCCAAATGGAATTAACTTCATCATTACCAATCATTAAACATATCCTCAACTATTTTGTTGTATTTATATTCTTCTCAAGTGAGGTTCTATTATTCTCAATGGAATCGCTTCCCTGTTCAATCTTAATATTTGCTTTTCATGAGGAGAAAATTCTTTGTACTTCTAGACATTAGAAAGTCATGCCAGTTGATGATGTATGCTATAAGAAAACTGGACAACCTGGAGGTCTAGTTGTATGTGAACCAAGGCATAAAATATTTGTTCAAAACAAGAAGTTATCATTGGTATTATTGCCTATTTTGAACTTTTCTAGATCCTGTTCCATTACAGAACCTTTTTATGTATTTTTCCTAATTTAATTAAAATTTCTTCCAATTTTTGCAAATTTTTCTGACTTGGATCACATTCAGGTTCAACGGAGAAACTCAACCAGGCCTGATTGCTTGCGAAGATGCAGCCAAGAGATTAATTGATCTGGGGCTAGTCTTCACTCCGGTTGAAGATGCTGTTCAGGAAACAGTTGAAAGCTTGAAAGCCAAAGGCTTCTTGGGGCAGCAAATGTCAAAATCTTAGGCTTCTTCTTCTTCCTTTTTCTTTTTTTGTTTTCTTTTTTTTTTTTTTTTTTTTTTTGGGGGGGGGGATGGTAGAGGTCCTGGTGGTTAGATGCTAAAATTTTCTATGTTCCATTTCTTAATTTACTTAGTTGTCAGTAATGATGAATGCTATAAAGACATTAAACTTTCATAGTAAATTAATCTCTATTTCATCATTCTTCCCTTCCAAAAGAAACTTTATTCCTTCATCTTATTATTATTATTATTATTCTTCAAAATATTGCAGATTATCATTTACATTTCATGATTGTCCTCTGTGGTAACTTGTATGATTCAATGAATTGAGTTCCAAGAAAACCAGAACTCGTGTATATATATATATATATATTATCCGCAATGCATGTGAAAAACAGCAGAATGTGTCCAAAATCTCAGTTTACTATGCATGAACACAAGATTAAATTCCTGAACGTTACTCTTTTTGCTCGAGGCAAAGATTTGTCCGATCTTTGAAGTAATTAAACTATGCCTACGACATGTGATTGGGGACCTGATGTTGCCGTTTTAGTAAGGTCATTGTCACCCTTAACCAGGCAAGTTTAATTAATCTACTGAATTCAATTCCTCTCTTTATTTTTAGCCTTTTTCTACATCTGACTATTGAGTTTTTTAAAAGCTTCCAACACTCCATGTGCATCTTCTTCCCTACTCTTTGTTCTTGCTGCTTTTTTCCAAGTAAAGAATCAATCTTTTATCTACACTCTAATCATGGAGCTTCCCCTGGCATTGCATGTGCTTCAATCACTTCCCCACACTTCCCATTATTTTACACTTCTCTGTTTCTCCTTCTAATCTTTCTTTAACCTCTTCTCTTTCTTTCCCTCTTCACCTTATACATACATACATACATACATATACATATATATATATATATATATATATCCTTTATTCTGTTCATTTCCTGAAGTAGAAAACACATTCTATAAACAATTTTGAATCCTGCAATGAACAGCCAAGCGCCTTGTAGCAGATCCTGGTAAGTATTTTTCTCTCCTTTTGATCTGTTAATGCCATTTCATTTCACTTTTCTGAGAGGGGAATTTGTTTTCAGGTCAATAAGTGAAGATTCATTGAGAAGATACGTGCACTTTGCGAGTGAGAATTGCATACAGGAACTGTTATCAGCATCAGACTCAAGCAGGTTTGGAAATGGAAATGATGGATGGAAAATTCTAACTCTGGACAATGGAGTAGAGATATCAAAGAGAAGGTCTGGTTCACTCCACACTTTCCGAAGCCGGTGGCTGCTTAAATCAGTCTCACCACAGCAATTCATTACTGTTGCCAATGCTATCGATGCCGCGAAGGTGATCAAAACTTATTGAGATAACAAATTTTGACACAGAGAAAAAAGAATCATGAAATCCTATAACTGGTAGATATTGTTTAAACTATCGCTATAATTCTTTACAAATATATGGTGAGTTGGATTCTGGTCCAACACAATGAAAAGAAAACTTTTGTCCTTAAGGATTTTGTGTGATCACTTCATGTCTAGTTGTCTTCATCAGAGACAAAATTACAGCAAATTTTTTGTTTTTATAGCGCTGGAATTACTTTACGAAAGCAATAGCAATATTTTACACGGCCATTCTGTAATTCTCAATGTTGCTGTCAAATTTGCTTGCAGCAATGGGATGCTGATCTGGTGGAAGCCAAGTACATAAAAGATCTTGAAGACAACCTGAGCATTATCCATCTCAGGTTTGGCGAAAACTCTAAACCACTGTTCAGAAACAGAGAATTCATAGTCTATGAACGTCGCGAAACCATGGAAGATGGCACTCTTGTAAGAAGAAAAGAGAAGATTGATTAACTTGACTATCTTCATTACACAAACAATGTAAAATGATTTATTTTAATTTTTTCCGGGGCTCGTAGGTTGTAGCAGTAGCTTCACTGCCAAAGGAGATAGCTGCTGGACTGCATCCGAAGCAAAACAACTCAATCAGAGGCTTGTTGCTTCAATCAGGATGGGTTGTAGAGAAGCTTGAAGATGATTCATGTATGGTCACTTATGTTGTTCAGGTAATCTTAAAACATGTTTCATTGTTGGTTGTTTTTTTTTTATGTTTTTCGCTTGATTAAAGTAGCATGTTGATGATTAAAGTAAGTTTTTGTTATTGTTTTTTGTGTTTTCGTTTTCTGTATTTTCAGTTGGATCCTGCAGGATGGGTGCCAAAGTGCTTTGTAAATAGGCTGAACACAAAGCTGGTCATGATAATTGAAAATTTGAGGAAGCTAGCACAAGCTTGTCCTACTAATGGTGATACATGAATTACTGTTAATTACTTTTGTGTGTAAAGTGGTGAAAAAAAATATTTAAAGATATAGTAATGTTTTATAGTGATGAAATTTTTTACAACTCTCTCTTAATTAGTTTATGCCCATTGGGTATACTTTTTACTGGTTAAGAACTTTTTTGAATAATTTTTTATTTGTGACTTTTTGATTGCAATTGTAGAAATGATTATAGATCAAGAGAAGTTCAAATTTGAACTTTTGTGGAAAGTCATTTTCTTAAGATTAATTGTTTAAAATGATATTCTTTTATTTTGAAATTTTAAATCATTCCTCTCATAACGTATTTCTATAAATCATTGTCTTTTAAATAGTTACATAATTTTGTCAAAAATAATATTTAACAATTAAAAAACGAACAATTATTTTTTTTAATTCTATTCACATTTTTTTAATATTTAAAATATAATAACTAATATGTCAGATAATTAAAAGTTAATATTTACTAAATATTTAGTTATTACATTTCATTTCAACATAGGCATAAATTAAATCATTTCAATACTAAACAAATTATAAAATCTACCTAAAAAAAGATTTATTAAAACAACCCTTTAATCTTGTTAGTTGAAGCTCATGAAGTTCGAAATTTAAATCTTAGGAAAGATACTTTTGGATGTGAGTTGATTGTAATTAAGCACTCTTATAATTTTAATCATAATTTAACATAAGTAAATAATGCATTGATAGCAGTTGTGCACATCTATTAAAGATCATATTCACATAATTAAAATCAAAATGTAATCAATGTTTCCACCTTCAAATCTCACCATGAGCTGTAAATTGATTTCTTTTTAAAAATGTTTTGCAAATTTTTGTTGGGTCAAAAATTATAAAAAGCAAGAAGCATTAAAGTTGACGGTAATAATCTTTAAAGGTTTATATATTGTTCCATTATTGAATTTATGGACCACTACTTTCTAGGCCATGTTCTAATTTTATTAATTGTTGTTGTCTTTGGATAAGAGAATAATATTCTCTCTCTCTTTCTTTTTTTTTTTTGGTTAGAACAAAGAATGTCGATTTTGTGTAAAAGGATTCCTTTAAAAAAGGCAGAAGTTGGCTTCTGCTTTTATGAGAAGCTGGGGCTAGAAAATAAGGACCACTTTAAAGCCGATAATGTGGTTCCTTTTAATTGCTAACACTTCCTTTTCTTTCTTATCAAAATATTGGCTTATTTTTTCAATAGGAGAAAAGAAATATGTTCTTTTTTCTTTATAATCTAGATTAAATTTAGAGATCAAATCGGACTAAACTCAATAGAACACTTAGATATAACAAATTTATATATAATGTTAGACATTATTATTAATGAAGAATTAGACATATGTACATTCTTAAATTTGGAGTATTCTTAATTATGATAATATATTTTAATTATCTAAAGAACACTTATGAAATTTAGATACAAGTTCGTAAAGATAATAAAGAATGAATACATATTGTTTAGATCATATATGGATTGAAGAATAAATAATATCTATTTAATTGTTAGATCTAAATTGTTACTAACAATAGAATGTTATGATGTTGGTATACCAAAAATAGTATCTCTTATGTCGATCAAGTAGTAGAATATATAAATAATCAATTAGCATAAAGTTAATTAAAAAAAATAAAATGGATCTTACCATATGGAGGTGTGTAAATTAAAGTACAAATTTGTCCACTGAAACAATCACATGAGACACTTTAGAGAGCTTGGTTTATTTTATAACATTTATGGATCATATAGAATAGAACAACTGAATGGAGAAGATTTCGATCTCTTTCTTGTTCCAATTTGCTAACCTATAAATAAAAATTAGAAAAAAAACTAGAAAACCCACATCTTGAAGGAGATTATCATACGGGAATATTGTACTTTAACTTACAATACATATTCTTAGTTAATTAATTATTACAACTAATCATATTCTATTAGCAAGTCAACTTTGCCTAATGACTCTTCCTTAGAATGAATAACTTAATTTGCTGATTAAAACTGACTTTATATATCTTTCTATATTATGTTAGCCAAAGTTTTTATTGAATTTAGATACAAGATATACTAAGGGTAAGTTAGATTGAAGATGTAGATTGACTGAGACAACACACTATTTACAATTTGGTCAAAATTAAATGCATGATACAAATTTTAAATAAAAATAATACTATCAGATACAAATTCTGTTATATATATATATATATATATGTATGTATTTAGGAAAGGATCGGCAGCTTCAAATTTTTACTCATATATTTATATTATTTATAAATTATTGGATCTATGCATTTTCAATAATTGAAATTAAAACTAAAACATATAATTAATGCTTAATTAATGTACCATAATTAATGTATTTGTCAAATTCAATCACAATCATTAAAAATGTATAAATTTAATGGTTTACAAATAAGTATAAATATATATATATATATATATATAAGATTCTTGATCCTTTTCTATATATATATATATATAATGCAGTTGTACACTACACCAAACACAATGTCTATAATACTATATATAATTTAATCCGATCTAATCCAATCCTTAATTTTATACTAACATAAAATTTTTTTCTCTTTTGAGTAGTCATAAGAATACAAATTTAGGTAATAAATTGGATATTCAAGTGAACTTGAATTTTTTAGTTACTATCAACTAAATATGCCCTTATTTATTATTTGACCGAAATTTGGTGACCTATTCATTAATATCTAACAAAAATATTTTAACTTTTTAATCCCTAATTCTTTTGTAAAACTACACATTATTAAACTAATTTGACATTCTATCAATTTAATATTTTGTCCTCTATTTCATTTTGAATCCTCTTATTTTTTCAATCGATTTAATTTTAATTTCTTTAACCAAAATTTTTCTAATTTCCATCAATCAACTTGTTCAAATCATATAAAAAATACCTTATTTTTTACATAATACATTTTTCATAAACAAATTTTTCGTTATTTTAATGAAAAATTTTGAATTAAAAAATTTGATTTCATTATTTTTTTCTGAACCTTTAAGAAATACAAAACAAGATAGTTTTAATAAACAAAATTTATTATTTAACGGGTCTTAGAAATTATTACATTTTATTTTTTTCATTAGACATAATTAACAAAGTTTAGTTCTAGATATTACAGTAAAATAGATTAGAAAATCTCAGGATTGTTTGTAACACATTGTCAAAATAGTTAAATTGAATTTTTACTAAAAGGTAAGGACTAAAGTAAAATATTGTTTTTTTCGTTTTTCTTTTTCACAAATTACAAAGATGCCTACTAAGTCGGTGTATAGAGTAGAAGAACCGAGATCCGGAGAGAGTGCAAAGGTTGACAAGTTTGCATGTTATGTTATGTAATAAAGAAGTTATCGAAATTTTCCCGAATGTCCAAACCGCCGAGTTCCGATGAACGAAGTCTCACTCTCACTTCCACCATATCAATCTCTGTCTCGTTCTTCGCTTAGCATTTTCTTCACATCTCGCCTTCACCACTACAAATTCTGCTTCTTCTTCTTCTTCTTCAGTTTGAAAGCAAGATGGGAAGTGGAGCGGATCAAGACTTCGTAAAAAAGCGGGTAAAGAATAAGCTGACGCTGAAAATGCTTCTGCTTGTTATACTTACCAATCTTCTCACAATCTACATTTTTACCGGTCCTTCTTTCAGCTTGAAGCTAAATGTGTAAGCTAACCAGGTTGCTCCTCCTCTCTGGAACTCTACAGCTCTCTTGGATGACCTCAATTCTACGAAAATCGAGCTTGTTGCCAGTCACGCCATTGTTGTTGAGTTGCAGAAGCAGCTTAAGTCTCCCAACTTGCTTGCATAAGCTTTTCTCATTGAACCTATTCGAGAACATGAACATTCGTCTGAGAAAGTCAAGAGCATTTTTCTCGGGATAATTAGTAGGTTGACTGATGGTATGCCTGATGAGGTGAAGCTTGCAATTGGTAGTCGCAAGCTGCCGTTGGGTCTCTTGGAGGATGGGATTAGATGAGTTGGTTGCGCCGGTTGGAGGTGGGTGCTTCAAGTTTCAGGATGAGTTGATGAAGTACATGACTTACGAGATTGACGATGAATGTCCAGTTGATGATGTTTTTGCTCAAAAGCATATGCTTAAGGGATGTGAACCCCTGCCTCGCCGGAGATGCAAGCCCAAATCTCCGGCAACTTACGTCGAGCCAAGTAGCCAACGCCATTTCCGGAGAGTCTGCGGGCAAGACCAGCAGATACAAGCATCATTTGGGAACCATACACACGCAAAAGCCACCAATATCTGATTGACAGAAAGAAGGCACGGGATACTTTGATTGAAAGACTGCTTTGATCTGCAACGCAGAGAGAGAAGAAGATGGCTCTTTGACAGTGGAAAGCTTGATTACGGTATTGATCAAGTCCTGCAAACGAAACCTCCGGAAACAATCCGAATTGGGCTGGACATAAGAGGAGGAAGTGGGACATTTGCTGCTAGAATGAGGGAGAGAAGTGTTACCATCATTACAAACTCAATGAATCTGGATGGTCCATTCAACAGCGTCACTGCTTCTCCAGGCTTGATTCCAATGCACATCAGCTTCACTGCTTCTCAAGGCTTGATTCCAATGCACGTCAGCGTCTCCCAGAGGCTTCCATTCTTCGAAAACACACTGGATATAGTTCATTCCATGCATGTTCTAAGCAACAGGATCCCGGATGCAATGCTCGAGTTCACGCTGTATGATATATACATGGTGCTGAGACCAGGAGGGCTGTTCTGGCTTGATCGTTTCTTCTGCTTCGGATCACAACTTAACTAAACTTATGTTCTGATGCTGGATAGAATAGGATTCAAGAAGCTGAGATGGAATGCTGACATGAAGCTTGATCCCGGAGTTAAGAAAAATGAGTGGCACTTTTGTGCTCTGTTGGAGAAGCCAATGACCTGAGGTATACATTTATATTCCATTTTGCAAGACAAACAACTTTTTATGTGTAATAATTGTCTACATTTTGATCAAATGCAATAGACGTCCACATAGATCTTCAATGGTTTTTGTATGAATTGAGATAAGGAAACAAAGAACGAATGGAAACGATGATAGAATGAAAGAATAAAGAAGAAAATATACGAAGAGAAACATACAAAGATGTTTGGGTTATTCAAATAATCCCACATAATTTACACTGTCTATTTGAATAGAAATGTACATATTGCTCTTCTCATACACACTTTTTCTATCAAATATATGCACAAGAAACAAGTGGCATAAGCAATAACAAAAATCCGAAAAAAATTGCATCTACTCTGCTCTAACCAAGTTCAAAATTCAGAAACATAGAAGTGCAAACTCACTGTGGCTCTATCTTTGAAGGCGGAATGTCACCACTATAACTATAATCGAAACCTTCATTGTTATATGGGTGGTAATTTCCTTTACTTGCATCATCATAACTAGTCGAGCTGGTTGCTGACTCTGCATGGGGATTCAGACCAGCTTGCTGCAAAATTTTCTCGATTTCCTTCACCACTTCACTCATTGTAGGCCGGTCAGATCCTGACTCTTGCACACATCTCATTGCTAGATCCACAAACTTTTCAAAACCTTTAAGTGTTGTACTTGAAACAATGATTGGATCAATTAATTCATAAAGGTTGTATAGTTCTCTTCTCTTATCCATTGCCGTCCTAATTTCTCTGACGATATATTTTCCTCGCTCTATCGGTTTTCGTCCAGTAAATAGTTCTAGCATCAGTACTCCAAAGCTATAAACATCACTCTTTTCGGTCAATTGTTGTGTCATGTAATATTCTGGATCCAAGTAACCCTGCACCCAAAAAATCCGTTCAGTGCATATAACGTTGGTTTAGAATCTTCCATGAACTTAAACATTACACGAATAAATTATAAAATGCTAAAAGGAGCTTCAACCTTCTCTACATCTAACATTATGCAGGAACATGATTGATTACTATAGTATACTAAAAATCTCCTTGTTTATCAAAAAATTAAAAAAATGGGGAGTAGTGATACGGAGAAACTCACCGTCGTTCCCCTAACTTGAGTGGTGATATGACCTTTTTCATAATCAACCAAAGATTTTGAGAGACCAAAATCTGCAACTTTTGCATTTAAGCGCTCATCCAGAAGTATGTTGCTTGATTTCACATCCCTATGTATAATAGGAGGATCGGCAAGCTCATGCAGATAGGCTAGACCTCCTGCGGTACCAAGAGATATTTTAAGTCTCCTTATCCAATCCAATCTGATTCCTTTCTTCCCTGCATTTTTATTGTGTAACTCTTTCAGCATAAACAATATGCATCTTCATTGATTGACATTTTTGCTGCAATTCAGAGGTGAAAGAAATGAAGATACCTACCAGACTATCCCTCAGAGAACCACTGGCAACATACTCATATATTAGCATTTGTTCACCTCGCTCAAAGCAAAATCCTAAAAGGCTGACTAGATTTTTGTGATGGACTCTTGATAGAAGTTCAATCTCCATTTTGAATTCTTGCCCGCCTTGCATAGATCCTTGTTGAGCTCGTTTGATGGCAATCAGTTTCCCAGTGGGAAGAGTTCCTCTATAAACCTGCAAAGATGTCGACGAAATAAACAAATTTGGAATCATTTGATGAAAGGTTTAACTTTCACCTATACTGAGTGCATGCCAGTAAGAATCAAACCTTTCCATAGCCCCCAGATCCAATTTCATTGGCTTCAGAAAAGTTGTTAGTGTACTTTTTAAGCTCTTCAAATGAGAAGCATCTTGCTGCTTTCAGCTGAGGAATGCTGCCGCTACTCTTATTCATGTCCCAATGTGCTGCATTTGTACTATCCAACATTAATAAATGTGATAATTTACAAACTACGAAAATGCTAAGCGTAGATTATCGTTAACGTACCAAAAGGGTTCTGTTCATTTGCTTTCTCTGCTCTTCTCTTTTGACGATATGCATAAAACCCTGCAAGGATTAATAATGAAAGCAGTACACAACCTCCTGCTGCTGCTCCAATGATAATGCCAATGTTTACCGACTTTGATCCTCCAGAATCTCCTAAAAGATAATGAACAAACAGATGCATCAACATTAAAGAAAGAAACATTGTAGAAATTCTTTTTTGTTGCTGCTAGCAGAATTACCAGGAAAGTTCTGATACTGGTCACCAATAAAGGAGTAGGGTCCAAAAAATAATGGAGGTTCGTATTTTTGGTTGCTAAGAACAAGACCAATGCTAGAAACTCCTGTTCGATTGAAATGATCTAAGACAGAAGGAAATACTTGTAGGCTTACTTGTAAGTACATGGATGCAATCTTACGTGGATCACTGACAGAAATTGAATCTACAGGAAGTTTAAATGAAGACCGAAAAGCTTGCGTCATATTTTGCTCAAGAATTTCACATTTTGTTGTGTTTGCAAAGTCTGAAAATGAAGGAGCTCTGAACACTAGAGTTCCTTTATATGGGTATGCACATTTACAGGTGGGGCTGGAAATCTGATTGGAACCGCAGGAAGAAGGTATACATTTCTGAGGTGGTGTTGAAGAATTTGGTGGGGAAATTTTGCAGTAAGGTTTTGTTTGTCCAGACTCCTGACAAATTGGGTTGTCCACAAGTCTGCATATATTTGAAAAAAATAACCTCAAGTGAGTTGAACGCATATTATTAGGTTTGGAAGAAAAATTTTCTAAGGCGCTGAAAAGAATAAGCTTTACATTAGGCCAACACTTGGTGCTCCTACTCTGTCTGTGAAGCCAGAAATGAGATTACTCCGCAAATCAATGAGTTGCAGCTGGTTGCTATTGCTGGTACCAAGGTCCAAGATGCCATTAAGCTCGTTACTTTTCATAACCCTGTCAAAACATGATAATAAAATCAGACTGCAACTTTATAACTTGTTGTGCTTTGTTTATAACTTTTGATAGCTGTTACATTGAAAATAAGGTGCTCCTCAAAATAGAAGCTAATAATACTCACACAGTCTGTAGCTGGGGAAGGCTGAACAGGTCAGCAGGTACTCCGCCTTGAAGTTTCGTATTCTCCATCATTCTGCAACAAAAAGTACTTTGTCATTCCCCAAGTTCAAATGAAAATTGCCCGTGTTTTTTGCAATGAGAATTGAGTTTGAATGCTCGAAGGCAACATCTCCTTGTAGATTATGGATGTCTACTTGTGCAGCTGAAATTATTGAGTCCTAGTTTCATGAAAGCATGCTCAAATAGCATATGCGAAAGTGTTTCATTGGTAAAAAGTAAGTAAGCAAATGTAGAGAGAAACTTACAATGTTGTTAAGGACTGTAATCCTGAAACCCATGAAGGAATGTCTGATACATTGAAAGTATTATTACTCAAGTCCCTGAAAATCATTTTGTAGTAGAATGAAAATTGAATCAATAAGAAGTTTAAGAGACTCTTTGCCTAACCTCTTACAATTGATGTGAAAACTTTTTCTACTCACAAATAGCCAAGGAGATTCAAGCCGGTAAGGTTGGGCATGGCACCGGTCAGTTTATTGTTGGACAGAAACCTGAAAAATCGTTTTCAAACACTCATGATTGTAAAATTATTGGTGCAAAATAATGAATTTCCAAAATGAAGCATGAAGGCTTAGTACAATATCCGTGGGGGTAAGCTTACAGCTCATTAACACTGGTAAGATTGTTGAGGTTTGAAGGAACAGCCCCACTCAATGAATTCCTATCAAAACGTCTATTGAAGACGGAAATTCATCAGAAAAGGATCCACAGAGTATCATCAATTATCAGCAACTAATCACTAGCATTTCACTTGAATATGAGACGTTGATACTTACATGACCTCCAAAGTTTTCACAGTACCAAGGGTAGAAGGAAGCTGACCGGTAAGGTTGTTGCTGTCAAATAGCCTGGCCCAAAGAGTTAAAAAGTTGAGTAATGGAAAAGAACCATGTCAAACTGCAGGGTTTAGCTGATTGCAAATGAAACTTACACGTGTATCAGAGTCATGTCTGATTGGAAAAGTTTCTCGGGGATTAAGCCTGAGAGTTGATTCTTCCCAATATGACTATGGATAACAAAGAGAAGCATAAACCAATCTTCACAAAGCAAGGTCAAAGTAATGAAAAGAAATTAAAAGATCAAACGGATTTGACATACAAGTGCTTTGTATGAATTAGCATATCAAGACCAGGTGAAGTTCCATCAGAGACTGGGATTTCCCCCTCAAGTTGGTTGTTATCAAGATCAAGCCAGTAAAGATTGGACAGTTTACCGATGGAAGGTGGAATTTTTCCACTGAATCTATTAGAATTCAGAGATCTGCATATGCAGAAGCAATGAGAAAATTCAGATCCCTCAAGGACAGCATAATATCGGCAATTGCAATACTTTAATGTAAGATTTGAAATCGTTACAGAAAGACAAGCTCCTCCAGAGATCCAATTGAGTCTGGAATTGGCCCAGAAAAGCTGCAACCTACCAGCATTCTGGCATCCAAAATAGGAACATGCTCTTTGTGAGGATTCTAAATTCTAACCACAGAAGTTTCATGTTAGGAAAAGCTTTGACAAGAATATATGTACTTACAAGTTTTTTAACTTCTGCAAATTTCCAATTGTTGGTGGAATAGGTCCTTTCAGACCCTCGTTGGAAGATAAATCCCTGCACAAATTAGGAGTTCAAATCAACCATGTGAAAATTCTTACTCTCCTATGAAGTATAATCCACAAAATTTCCCCCAAACAAAATCACGTGTTTAATAATGAGCTTCATGATATGATGAATTCAAGTGAAGAGAGAAGACTTACAGAGTATGTAACTCTGATAATTCTGTGATGTCCCCCGAAAGCTGACCTTTCAATCCCGTACCGGATAATGTTCTGAAACAGAGAATTGATGACTTAAAATGACAACAGAACAATCATTTTTCCATTAGCTTCAACATTTAGAATACTTTCCAAGAACTTACATGGATGTCACGCGCGAATCGGTGCAACCAATTCCTTCCCAATTGCTGCCACAAGGGTCTGTGCCCTGCCAATTAGGCGGTTCATTCTCCCAAATATCCTTGAGAGCTTTCAGAATAGCAACTGCATAAAATCCAGGAAAAAGTACCATACATGGGAATATTTCAATAAGTCATCCACCTAGAACAAAATTATCCAATATAAATGCACCAGTATCTAAAATCGACAAGGGATTTTCAGAACAAAATCATCCAAGTGTTACTCCAAAAGGAAAGTATTTCCTAGTTTCAAGTATGCCAAGAAAATCAAAACTGGCAGCATGTAGAATCAAGAAAGCAGTATCCAAATCAGAAAGTGTTTATTGATGCCAAAAACAATCACATACAGCATTATGCAGTTAACATAACTCATTTCTTTTACAAACCAAGCAAAATGGAGATGCTAACTGAAGTGAACTTACAATCTTGATCATTAGTTAAAGCTGCTATGATCACAACCTGGATGAAAACGGACAGCAGAAACACCTGAAATTTTACACCCATTCCTCCAAAACAAAAGAAAAAAAATAGCTCCAAATCTCAAAAAATTTCACAACTTCGAGCTAGTCTCGCATAAAACTAGAAACCCATTTGCTATAATAAATTTCAGCTGAAAAGTTATAATCTTTTACTACTATTTGCAACCAAATAATTGGCACACGTCTAAGAGTGAGAATTACAAATTAAGCTTTGCATGCTGGTAGATACAAAGTCAATAGTTAATTTTGGTTTCTGAAATCCCCTAAAACAAAATAAATGCAGCAAGAAAGTATAATGGAGTTGTCTTAATAGATATGGTCTAGGAAATCCGAAATAAAACAAAAATTGTCCCAATACCAATAGATTGAACTTGCCGACTGGTTGTATTAAATAGAGCGAAAGATAAAACGCAAATGCATTTAATAAATTTTTTTTCAAACATAGTGACAGATATTGGTTGGTGGGGGGGTTTTCATTAACATTAAATTTTATAGCTAAGTTGGTCTACTTATTTATTTTTGGATAGGCTTATGATGATTTGAACAAGTTTCCTGGAGAGGAGAACAATTAAAAGTGATAAAATTCAACAGGCACAAGTTTGTAAATTTTTAAGGGTATATTATCACATTTCTCCCTAAGGTTTAAAATTATATCATTTAGATAGAAAGTATAGAAACTGTATCACTTACCTCCCTCACAATTATATTTAACCTTTATATATAAGGATAAATACGTAAAATATCATTATTTGACATTTGTTATTTTATCGTAGAAAGAAAACTTCATTTTCCCAAATTCTTACACAGTTTTTGAATGAAAAGTTAGAAATAATTTATTTTTTTTAGTTTTTTCTATCAATTTTATTAATATATGTTTCTAAATGCGTCATTTGGAGAATGTTTATTGAAAAGAAAAAATTTATACTTCAAGTCAAGTTTTCAATTTTTTTATCTTTTACTCTATGATCATTTTATTTACTTTGTACATTTGATATATTATTTTTTTAATAAAAATAATTAGGGGCATTTGAGTAAATTTATCATCTAGGGTTAATTAACTAACACCATAGGAAAGATATGTGATACAATCTTTATTCTTTCTTTAAAAGAGCCTATTTGATATTGTTTGGGAAGAAATAAATGTGATTTTGAACAGTGAAAAATAATTTTAGGTGTTTAGTAATATTTTGTTCAAAATCATTTTTGACAAAATCATAACATTCTATAACAAATTTTTAGAAGTAGGAGAAAAATTGCTTTTCAAAATCAGATTTTGAAAATCACTTTTATTTGTAAGTATAATATCAAATATATCTATTAACAATTAAAAAATCCAAAATTAAATCCACAAATAATTTTTAAATTTCAATTTTAATTGAGAAATAAAATTGTTAAAACTAAAAAAAAAAAAATTCTTTCATTACTTTTTTACTTTTAATTTATATTTTTTTAACAAATTATTTTAAGTAAGCATATATTATATTATGTAATTCATATGTCATTACTTCATTTTAACTATAAATATCAACAATGTGGTTGCTTACATCAAGTATGGTATGTATATATATATATTAAACACTTAAAGTAGTTTTCGTTCGTCACTACTTCTACGTAAATTTTAATAATTTGTATTATTACAATATTTTTAACAATAAATTTACTAATTACATAAAACTATTTTTAAAATTCACAACACTTTGATAAATAAAATTTACCAAATAATAAATTGATTATATTTAAAACTAATTATTTTTACAGTATAACAAAAACTCATTATTTCAAAATTCATAAAAATTCCAAATTGGCCCTAAGTGATACAAGCTCAAACTTTAGGATATAATTAGGTGAAGTGTATAAGTGTAAAATTATATTGTTATTACACTAAATTTACATAAACTTATTCATATTTGTACTTCAAAAGATTTAGATGAGGAGAGAAGACTCTACTCTCTCTCTCTAAGTTAGAATTAGAATGATTTTGATGAAAAATAAAACAAATTTGCACTAAGTTTGAATTTTAAAACTACAAACATAGGCATTATATATATATATATATATATATAATCCTCCTCTTTGATGAAGGTCTCTGCTTCTTAAATTTGGATTTGATTCAATTTTGTTTTAATTTGCACACAATAATGTGTAAAAACAATGTTTACTAAACATACCTTCTAGAAATGACAAAAAGTTTCAATTTGAAAATGTAATAGGGATAATTAGTAGTGAAAGAATTGATGAAAAGGACAAAAAAGGCAGGCAATCTGGCAAGTTCATGTTGGTGGGGATGTTGCTATTGATGTTAATTAAATTAAAATTATATATAATAAAATTATATATAGTGCTCCATATCAACTGTGACCCCATCCTCATATGCCCTTGCTTTTCAAAACACCCCTTGACTTTGACAAAATTAATTCTTAAGGGCTAAGGCTCCCTCCCTTCCATTCATATCTTTATCCTACATTTATATATATCCCATTCACATCTCTCTCTTGTAATTAATATTAACAAAATATCAAGATTATTACGTGTGCTAATTTATCTTATCATTACATCTTTCATATTTTTATAGAGTAAAAGAAGAATAATATAAATAATACCGAAATTACATAAAAATTTGAAGGGGTTTTGGTTTCAATGACCTTACAATTTTTTTCTTAAATTTTTTTAATATATATATATATATTTTTATGTTTAATTAATTTAGTCCTATTTTTAAAAGTGAACATTTTACCTCTTACATTATAAACTATTTCTAAAATTTGATCTACCAATTTTATATTTTTATTTTGATTTTGTAATCTCTCTTTTTATTTGTGATTTCACTTCCACAAATAAAAATACATGATAATAATATAATAATAATATGTTAGTTTGTATATACATGAATAAGTATTTTTATATGTATGTTTATACTCATTTGTAGTCCGCTAAATTTACATGCTTTCAACGGTTGAGATTTAATCTGTTATATATATTGATTATAGTGTATTAATTATGTATTAATTATACAAGTAAAATTTAATCATAATAATTGAAAGTGTGTAGATCCAACTATTTAAAAATAATATAAACATATAGGTAAAAATATGAGGTTGTCAATCTATCCCATATAAATAAATATTATATAAAAATTTATTTTCATATTATTATTCAATACAAATTTATAATTAAACTATAATACTTTTTCAAAAATGAATTTATCAAAAACATAAAATTGTTTTTAAAATACACAACATTTTTACATACATACATATGTGTGTGTGTGTGTGCGTGCATCTTTTAAAATATGAATTTAAAGAAATATGTTTATACTTAATAAAAATGAGGATGGTTATTTACGTAAACTTGTATTGCTATTACACTAAATTTATGTAAACTTATTCATATTTGTATTTCAAAAGATTTCAATAAGAAGAGAAGACTCCACTCTCTCTCTATGTTAAAATTATAATGATTTTGACGGAAAATAAAACAAATTTGCACCAAATTTGAATTTTAAAACTATGAACATTGGCATTATGTATATGTGTATATATAATCCTCCTCCATGATGATGAAGGTCCCTATTTCTTAAGTTTGGATTTGATTCAACGTTGTTTTAATTTGCACCCAATAATGATATAAAAACAATATTGTTTACTAAACTTACCTTTTTATAAATTACAAAAGTTTCAATTTGAGAATGTAATAGGGATAATTAGTAGTGAAAGAATTGATGAAAACGGCAACAAAAATTATATTAAATTTATATATAATAAAATTATATATAGATATCCACTGTGACTCCATCCTCACATGCCCTTGCTTTTCAAACCACACCCCTTTGACTTTGACAAAATTAATTCCTAAGGGCTAAGGCTCCCTCCCTTTCATTCATATCCCTTTCATATCTCTTTCTTATAATTAATATTAACAAAATAACACTATTATTACGTGTGCTAACTTATCTTATCATTACATGTCTCATATTTTTACAGAGTAAAAGAAAAATAGTACGAATAATAACGAAATTACATAAAAATTAAAGGGGTTTTGGTTTCAAAGACCTCACAATTTTTTTTGTCAAATTTTTATATAAAATATTTATATTTTTATACTTATAATATTTTTTTATGTTTAATTAATTTATTCCTATTTTTAAAAGTGAGCTTTTTACCTTGTAAATTATAAACTATTTCTAAAATTTGATCTACCAATTTTATGTTTTTATTTTGATCCTATAATCCTTCTTTTTATTTGTGACTCCACTTTCACAAATAAAAATACATAGTATATTAATTTGTATATCCATAAATAACTAATTTTACACTTATGATTACAGTTATTTGTAATTTGTTAGATTTATATATTTTTAACTGTTGAAATTTAATCTGACATATATATTAATTATGGTGTATTAATTGTATATTAATCATATAAATAAAATCTAATCACAATTCTTAGATGTGCGTGAATTTAACGATTTATACATAATATAAATATATATATAAAAATTTAAGACTGTCAATCTGTCCTCTCTAAATAAACATTATAAGAAAATTCATTTTCATATTATTATTCAATACAAATTTATAATTAAACTATAATACTTTTTCAACATTGATATTTACCGAATTAAAATTTATATCATGTAGATAATTTTGTGGGTGAGCAAAATGAATTATTTTATTTTATATGCTAGCTTGTACCCATAATTAATATTTTCAGTTAAATAAACTCAGGAACTAACCTAATAAAAGGGTAAACCAAATAATAGAGGCAGACAAATTAGAAACCATAAGGCTTTCTTTTGTCTACTATATATATTAATTATTAGAAAATGTGTCTTTATGTTTGTGATCTAAATAAAACAAAATAAGAAAAGTACGTAAAAGATGTAAATGAGAGAAAATAACCTTAATTTTGTTTCTTTCTAGCTAATTCACAAATTAAAATCTTTATATCTATATATATATATATATACATATCACATTTCGTTTCGATTGTTAGTGAAAAAAGGTCTAAAATCATTTAATTAATAAGTATTCTAATAACTCAATAAACATTTTTTGGGCTCCAAAGTTCGAGAACAAAAGTATGTGAAGGTGGGAAAAAAATTCATATTCATATATATACATATATGTGCAATCAAGATATATAAAAAGCATCCTAATTAATTAATTAATTTAGACACAATTAAAATATAATTTGGGTACGTAAGTGGGTTGAATTAAGAAGAGTCTAAATATATTTTGTTTTATTTTTAAATTAATTAAGGAAAGGATAACTTAAATTAATTAATATGTCCAGTGAAATTAAAGGCGAATAATTAATATAAATACGAAGAAAAGTATATGCTGATTGATTAAATTAAATGCATGTAGAACTCAGCTGGCATCTTTGTTGTTGCTGAAGCTGAGAATTATATTTCACTCCTAAAGGCAAAGGGAAAGGCAAAGACATGGGTAAATTAAGTTTCCGAAATCGATTATATATTTTTATTTTATTAAAATTTATTGTTCCAAATTTAGTTATTAAAAGTTATTCCATTTTTTTAGCTGTTAATTATTTCAGCAAATTTTTTTATTAATAAAATAAATTTTGAAAATTTTAAAATTTGATTGACTAAACTAAAAAATATAAAATTTTAATAATTTATCAAATAAAA
Source organism: Azadirachta indica (assembly GCA_022749755.1). NCBI lineage: Eukaryota > Viridiplantae > Streptophyta > Magnoliopsida > Sapindales > Meliaceae > Azadirachta > Azadirachta indica. Next base: position 3,079,430 of record CM040444.1, on the reverse strand, counting down.
TAAACGCATATGTAATTGAATAAAAAAATTTAAATTTTATGTTGAAAAATGAGGACGGGCCTAGAAAAGAGGCTCTATCGTCTGCCTCATCCCCATGTTACCCTAAAACTAAATTCCAATCTTCAGCTCTGCGGAAACTTTTTCCATCCCACAAATATATTAGAAATAGCGGGAATTGGATTGTCAATAATAAATATATACATATATATATATATATTCTAGTTCAATATTTTAATTAAATTTAGAGAATAAATTGATAATATCCTAATAAGTATCTCACTCACCCTAAAAACTTAAAAATATTTGCTCCTTCGCTAAAAGTTAAGGGGATATATTACAATATTGTATAATTAAATGAGATTATAATATACTCCAAATTAAACAAATGAGCTTTTAGATTAATATCTCTTTAATTTTATACATTTTTTATATTATTTATAAACCGTTGAATTTTAACACTCTCAATAATATATAATACTTGAAATTGTATCTTTCATATGCAAAATTATACTGTATTTATTATACGTTAATTACATGTATTAAAAATTAAAAAGAAAAAAGAAAACCCACATCTTGAAGGAAATTATCATACGAGAATATTGTACTATAACTTATATATATTCTTAGTTAATTATACAACTAATCATATTTTATTACCAAGTCAACTTTGCCTAATGACTCTTCCTTGAAATGAATGACTTAATTTGGTGATTAACACTGACCTACACATATATATATATATATATTATATCGAAAGCTTTTATTGAATCTTGTGTTAATATGATACTTTTTAGGAAAGATTCAAGGTATATTAAGTGTAAATTAGACTGAAGATGTAGATTGACTAACTGATATAGCACACTATTTATAAATTGGTCCAAATTTAATGTATGACACAAATTTTGAATGCAAATAATAATATCAAATACATGTATAGGGATAGATGGGGAGTTTGATTTGCATATATGTTTACATTATTTGTATATCATTGGATATATGGACTTTCAATAATTTAAATTAAATATGATACATATAATTAATGCTTAGTTAGTGCACTATAATTAATGCATATGTCACGTTAAATCTCAACCATTAAAGTGTATAAATATATCATTTATAAATAAGTATAAACATGTACGTAAAAATATAGAATTTTCGATCCTTCCCTTTTATATATATATATATACATATAAGAGAGAGAGAAGATCAATTACTCTTTTTCTACATAAAATTTTTTATATTATTTATAAACCATTAAATTTAGACACATCAAACAGTTAAGATTGAGTCTAATTATATAATTAATGTAGTATAATTAATGTACAAGTTATATTTAATTTTAATCGTTAAATGTGCCTCAATCTAATAGTTTACAAATGATATAAAAATTTATGAAAAAAAAGATGCTTTTAAGATATATATATATATATATATTACAGTGCACCTAACAAAATGTAGTACTAAATATAATTTAGTCTAATCTAATCCAATCTTTAATTTTATACTAACATAATTTTTTTTTCTCTTGAGTAGTCATAAGAATAAAGATTTAGGTAGTAAATTGGATGTTCAAGTGAACTTGAATTTTGTCATTACCATCAACAAAATATGTCCTTATTTATTATTTGACCAAAATTTAGGACCTATTCCTTAATATCTAATAAAAATATTTTGACGCTTTAAGAGGAAATTTCAGTTTAATCCCTAATTCTTTTGTAAAACTTCATGTTATTAAACTAATTTGACATTCTATCTCAAAAATCCTTGATATTTTGTCCTTTATTTCATTTTTAATCCCTCTTATTGTTTCAATCAATTTTATTTTAATTTTTTCACCAAAGTTTTGCTAATTTCCTCCTATCAACTTGTTTAAATCAAATAAAAAATACTTTTATTTTGTAGATAACATATTTTTTTAATAAAATTTTTTTTTTGTTATTTTAATAAAAAATATTTTGAATTAGAAATTTGATTTCGTTATTTTTGTTTGAATTTTTAAGAAATGAAAAACAAAATTATTTTAATAAAAAAATTTATTATTTAAGGAGCCTTATAAAGTTACTACATTAGGCTTTTCTTATTAGATATGATTAACAAAGTTTAGGAGTGTTTGTAACACATTGTCAAAATAGTTAAAGTAAAAGTGAAATTTTATGAAAAGTTAAGGGCTAAAGTAAATTTACTTTTTGTTTTTCGTTTTTCTATTTTCCTCAAAGAACTAAAGACGCTATCCGAGCCAGTGTGTAGAGTAGAAGAGTCAAGATCCGGAGAGAGTGCAAAGGTTGACAAGCGTGCATGTTATGTTATGCAACAAAGTTATTGAAAATTTTCTCGAACGCCCAAACATCCGAGTTCGAATGAACGAAGTCTCACTCTCACTTCCGCTCCATCAATCTCTGCCTCGTTCTTCGCTTAGCATTTACTTCACATCTCGCCTTCACCACTACAAATCCTGCTTCTTCTTCTTCTTCTTCGGTTAGAAAGCAAGATGGGAAATGGAGCTGCTCAAGACTTCGTAAAAAAGCAGGTGCATAATAAGCTGAAGCTGAAAATGCTTCTGCTTGTTATACTTACCAATCTTCTCACAATCTACATTTTTACAGGTCCTTCATTCAGCTCGAAGCTAAATGGGTACACTAACCAGGTTGCTCTTCCTCTCTGGAACTCTACAGCTCTCTTGAATGAGCTCAATTCTACGAAAATCGAGCTTGCTGCGAGTCACGCCAATGTTGATGAGTTGCGGCAGCAGCTTAAGTCTACCAACTTGCTTGTACAAGCTCTTCTCATTGAGCTTACTCGAGAGCATGAACATCCGACTGAGAAAGACAAGAGCATTTTGCCTGGGGTAACTGGTAGGTTGACTGATGATCTTACCATTGGTTTGCCTGATGAGGTGAAGCTTGCAATTGGTCCTCACAAGCTGCCTTTAGGGTACTCTCCGAGGATGGGATCTGATGAGGTGATTGCGCCAGTTGGAGGTGGGTGCCTTAAGTTTCGAGATGAGTTGATGAAGTATATGACTTATGAGATTGGCGGCGAATGTCCAGTTGATGATGTTTTTGCTCAGAGGCTTATGCTTAAGGGATGCGAACCGCTGCCTCGCCGGAGATGCAAGCCCAAGTCTCCGGCAGATTTTGTCGAGCCAACGCCATTTCCGGAGAGTCTGTGGGCAAGACCAGCAGATACAAGCATCATTTGGGAACCATACACGTGCAAAAACTACCAATGTCTCGTTGACAGAAAGAAGGCACGTGGATACTTTGATTGCAAAGACTGCTTTGATTTGCAAGGCAGAGAGAGAAGTAGATGGCTCTTTGACAGTGGAAAGCTTGACTACGGTATTGATCAAGTTCTGCAAACGAAACCTCCGGGAACAATCCGGATTGGGCTTGACATAGGAGGAGGAAGCGGGACATTTGCTGCTAGAATGAGGGAGAGAAATGTTACCATCATTACAACCTCAATGAATCTGGATGGTCCATTCAACAGCTTCATTGCTTCTCGAGGCTTGATTCCAATGCACGTCAGCGTCTCCCAGAGGCTTCCATTCTTCGAAAACACACTGGATATAGTTCATTCCATGCATGTTCTAAGCAACTGGATCCCGGATGCAATGCTCGAGTTCACACTGTATGATATATACAGGGTGCTGAGACCAGGAGGGCTGTTCTGGCTTGATCGTTTCTTCTGCTTCGGATCACAACTTAACGAAACTTATGTTCCGATGCTGGAAAGAATCGGATTCAAGAAGCTGAGATGGAATGCCGGCATGAAGCTTGATCGTGGAGTTAAGAAAAATGAGTGGTATTTTTCCGCTCTGTTGGAGAAGCCAATGACCTAAGGTATACCTTTGTATTCCATTTTGCAAGACAAACAGCTTTTTATGTATAATAACTGTCTACATTTTGATCAATTGCAATAGACTTCCATATAGATCTTCAATGGTTTTTGTATGAACTCAGATGAGGAAATAAAGAACGAACGGAAACAATGATAGAATGAAAGAATAAAAAAGAGAATATAAGAAGAGAAACATACTAAGATGTTTGGGTTATTCAAATAATCTCACACAATTTAAGACTGTCTATTTGAATAGAAATGTACATATTGCTCTTCTTATACACAGTTTTTCTATCAAATATATGCACAAGTCAGAAACAAATGGTACAGACAATAACAAAATTCCAAAACAAATTGCATCTACTCTGCTCTAATCAAGCTCAAAATTCAAAAACATAGAAGTGCAAACTCACTGTGGCTCTATCTTTGAAGGAGGAAAGCCACCACTATAACTATGATCGAAACCTTCATCGCTATATGGATGGTAATTTCCTTTCCTTGCATCGTCATAACTTGCCGAACTGGTTGCTGACTCTGCATTGGGATTCAGTCCAGATTGCTGCAAAATGTTCTCGATTTCCTTCACCACTTCACTCATAGTAGGCCGGTCAGATCCTGACTCTTGCACACATCTCATTGCTAGATCCACAAACTTTTCGAAACCTTTAAGTGTTGTACTTGAAACAATGATTGGATCAATTAATTCATAAAGGTTGTATAGTTCTCTTTTCTTATCCATTGCCGTCCTAATCTCTCTGACAATATATTTTCCTCGCTCTATCGGTTTTCGTCCAGTAAATAGTTCTAGCATCAGTACTCCAAAGCTATAAACATCACTCTTTTCGGTCAATTGTTGTGTCATGTAATATTCTGGATCCAAGTAACCCTGCACCCAAAAAATCCGTTCAGTGCATATAACATTGGTTTAGAATCTTCCATGAACTTAAACATTACACGAATAAATTATAAAATGCTAGAGACGTATAAGGAAATTTAAACCTTCTCTACATCTAACATTATGCAGGAACATGATTCATTACTTAGGGATACTGAAAATTTCATTGTTTAACAAAAAATGAAACAAAACAGGGGAGTACTGATGTGGAGATACTCACCATCGTTCCCTTAACTTGAGTGCTGATATGATCTTTTTCACTGTCAACTAAAGATTTTGAGAGACCAAAATCAGCAACTTTTGCAGTTAAGCGTTCATCCAGAAGTATGTTGCTTGATTTCACATCCCTATGTATAATAGGAGGATTGGCAAGCTCATGCAGATAGGCTAGACCTCTTGCTGTACCAAGTGATATTTTAAGTCTCCTTATCCAATCCAATCTGATTCCACTCTTCCCTGCATTTTTATTATGTAACTCTTTCAGCGTAAACAATTTGCATCTTCATTGATTGACATATTTGCTTCAATTCAGAGGCAAAAGAAATGAAGAAGATACCTGACAGACTATCCCTCAGAGAACCATTGGCAACATACTCGTATATTAGCATTTGTTCACCTCGCTCAAAGCAAAATCCTAAAAGGCTGACTAGATTTTTATGATGGACTCTTGATAGAAGTTCAATCTCCATTTTGAATTCTTGCCCGCCTTGCATAGATCCTTGTTGAGCTCGTTTGATGGCAATCAGTTCCCTAGTGGGAAGAGTTCCTCTATAAACCTGCAAAGATGTGGACAAAATAAAAAAATTTGGAATCATTTGATGAAAGGTTTAACTTTCAACTATAGTGAGCGCATGCCAGTAAGAACCAAACCTTTCCATAGCCCCCTGATCCAATGTCATTGGTTTCAGAAAAGTTGTTAGTGTACTTTTTAAGCTCTTCAAATGAGAAGCATCTTGCTGCTTTCAGCTGAGGAATGCTGCCGCTACTCTTATTCATGTCCCAATGTGCTGCATTTGTACTATCCAACATTAATAAATGTAATAATTTACAAACTACGAAAATGCTAAGCGTAGATTATCGTTAACGTACCAAAAGGGTTCTGTTCCTTTGCTTTCTCTGCTTTTCTCTTTTGACGATATGCATAAAATGCTGCAAGGATTAATAATGAAAGCAGTACACAACCTCCTGCTGCTGCTCCAATGATAATGCCAATGTTTGTCGACTTTGATCCTCCAGACTCTCCTAAAAGATAAAGAATGAGCAGATGCATCAACATTAAAGAAAGAAACAATGTAACAATTAATTTTTGTTGATGCTAGAGAATTACCAGCAAAGTTCTCGTACTGGTCCCCGATAAAGAAGTACGGTCCAAAAAATGATGGAGGTTTATATGTTTGGTTGCTAAGAACAAACCCAATGCTAGAAATTCCTGTTCGATTGAAATGATCTACGGGAGAGGGAAATACTTGTAGGCTCACTTCCAAGTACTCGAATGCATTCTTGCGTGGATAATCAAGAGAAATTGAATCTACAGGAAGTTTAAATGAAGCCTGAAAAGATTGCATCATAGTTTGCTCAAGAATTTCATAGTTAGTTGTGTTTGCCAAGTCTGAAAAGGAAGGAGCTCTGAAGACTAGAGTTCCTCTATATGGGTATGAACATTGACAGGTGGGGCTAGAAATCTGATTTGAATCGCAGGAAGGAGGTATACAGTTCTTTGGTGGAGTTGAATAAGAAGAATTCCGTGGGGAAATTTTGCAGTAAGGTTTTGTTTGTCCTGACTCCTGACAAATTGGGTTGTCTACAAGTCTGCAAATATTTGAAGAAAATAACCTCGAGTGAGTTGAACATACATTATTAGGTCTGGGAGAAAAAATTTCTAAGGCACTGAAAAGAATAAGCTTTACATTAGGACATCACTTGGTGCTCCTACTCTCTCTGTGAAGCCAGAAATGAGATTACTCCGCAAATCAATGAGTTGCAGCTGGTTGCCATAGCTGGTGCCAAGGTCCAAGGTGCCATTAAGCTGGTTACTTTTCATAACCCTGTCAAAATATGATAATAAAATCAGAGTGCAAGTTTATAATTTGGTGTGCGTCGTTTATAACTTTTGATAGTTGTTACATTGAAAAAAAGGTGCTATGTTCAAAATATAAGCTAATAATACTCACACAGTCTGTAGATGGGGAAGGCTGAACAGGTCAGCAGGCACTTGGCCTTGAAGTTTAGTATTTTCCATCATACTGCAACAAAAAGTAGCTTGTCATTCCCGAGTTCAAATGAAAATTGCCCATGTTTTTTGCAATGAGAATCAAGTTTGAATGCTGGAAAGCAGCCTCTCCTTGTACATTATGAATGTTACCTAGTACAGCTGAAAATTACTGTGTCCTAGTTTTATGAAAAGATGCTCAAATAGCATGTGCGAATGCGTTCCATTGGTAAAGAGTAAGCAAATGTAGAGAGAAACTTACAATGTTGTTAAGGACTGTAATCGTGAAACCCATGAAGGAATGTCTGATACGCTGAAAGTATTATTACTCAAGTCCCTGAAAATTATTTTGTAGTAGAATGAAAATTGAATCAATAAGAAGTTCAAGAGACTCTTTGCCTAACCCCATACAATTGATGCGAAAACTTTTTCTACTTACAAGTAGCTGAGGAGGTTCAAGCCAGTAAGGTTGGGCATGGCACCAGTCAGTTTATTGTTGGACAGAAACCTGAAAAATCGTTTTAAAACACTCATGATTGTAAAATTATTGGTGCAAAATGATGAATTTCCGAAATAAAGCACGAAAGCTTAGGAAAATATCTGTGGGGGTAAGCTTACAGCTCTTGAACGCTTGTAAGATTGTTGAGGTTTGAAGGAACAGGCCCACTCAATGAATTCCTATCGAAACGTCTGTATTCAAGATGGAAATTCATGAGAAAAAGGATCCACATAGTATCATTAATTATCAGCAATTACTCTTTAGCATTTCACTTGAATATGATATATTGATACTTACACGACCTCCAAAGTTTTCACGATACCAAGGGTAGAAGGAAGTTGACCGGTAAGGTTGTTGCTGTCAAATAGCCTGGCCCAAAGAGTGAAAAAGTTGAGGAATGGAAAAGAACCATGTCAAACTGCAAGGTTTAGCCAATTGCAAGTGAAACTTACACATGTATCAGATTCATGTCTGATCGGAAAAGTTTCTCTGGGATTGAGCCTGAGAGTTGATTCTTCCCAATATGACTATGATGGATAACAAAGAGAATCATAAATCAATGAACACCAAGCAAGGTCAAAGCAGTGAAAAGAAATTAAAAGATCAAACAGATTTGACATACAAGTGCTTTGTATGAATTAGCATATCAAGACCAGTTGAAGTTACATCAGAGACTGGGATTTCCCCTTCAAGTTGGTTGTCAGCGAGATCAAGCCAGTAAAGATTCGACAGTTTACCGATGGAAGGTGGAATTTTTCCACTGAAGCTATTAGAATTCAAAGATCTGCATGCAGTAGCAATGAGAAAATTCAGATCCTCAATGACAGCATAATATTGGCAACTGCAATACTTTAATGTAAGATTTGAAATCCTTACAGAAAGACAAGCTCCTCCAGAGATCCAATTGACTCAGGAATTGGCCCAGAAAAGCTGCAACCCACCAGAATTCTGGCATCCAAAATAGGAATATGCTCTTTGTGAGTATTCTAAATTCTAACTACATAAGTTTCATGTCAGGAAATGCCTTGACAAGAATATATGTACTTACAAGTTTGTTAACTTCTGCAAATTTCCAATTGTTAGTGGAAGAGTTCCTTTCAAACCCTTGTTGTATGATAAATCCCTACACAAATTAAGAGTTCACATCAAATATGTGAAAATTCTATCTCTCCTATGAAGTATAATCGATAAAATTTCCACCAAACAAAATCATATGTTTGATTAGTTTAAAAATCAGCTTCATAATATGATGAAATTCAAGTGCAAAAGAGAAGACTTACAGAGTATGTAACTCTGATAATCCCGTGATGTCTCCTGAAAGTTGACCGTTCAATCCCATGCCAGATAATGTTCTGAAACAGAGAATTGATGACTTAAAATTACATCAGAATAAGCATTCTTCCTTTGGCTTCAACATGTAAAATTCTTTCCAAGAACTTACATGGATGTCACGCGCGAATTGGTGCAACCAATTCCTTCCCAGTTGCTGCCACAAGGATCTGTGCCCTCCCAATTAGGTGGTTCATTCTCCCAAACATCCTTGAGAGATTTCAGAATAGCAACTGCATAAAATCCAGGAAAAAGTACCATAAATGGAAATATTTCAATAAATCATCTTCCTGAAACAAAATTATCCAATATAAATGCAAAAGTATCTAAAATAGACAAGTGATCTTCAGAACAAAATCATCCAAGTGTTGCTCCAAAAGGAAAGTATTTCCTACTTTCGAGTATGCCAAGAAAATCAAACCTAGCAGCATGTAGAATCAAGACAGACAGTCCCCAAATCAGATAGTGTTTATTTATGCCCAAAACACTCAAAATGCAGCATTATGCAGTAATATAACTCATTTCATTTACAAGCCAAGAAAAATGGAGATGCTAACTGAAGTGAACTTACAATCTTGATCATTGGTCAAAGCTGCTATGATCACAACCTGGATGAAAACGGACAGCAGAAACACCAGAAATTTTACACCCATTCCTCCAAAACAAAAGTTAAAAAAAAAAAAGCTCCAAATCTCAAGAAACTTCACAACTTTCTAGCCAGTCTTGCATAAAACTGGAAACCCATTTGCTATGACAAATTTCAGCTGAAAAGTTGCAATCTTTTACTACAAAATTTGCAACCAAATAATTGTCACACGTCTAAGGATTACAGATAAAGCTTTGCATGTTGCTAGATACAAAGTCTATAGTCAATTTTGGTTTTTTAATTCCCTTAAAACAAGGTCAACGCAGCAAGAAAGTAAAATGGAGTAGTCTTAATAGACCGTGGTGTAGGAAATCCAAAATGAACAAAAATTGTTCAAATACCAATAGGTTGAATTTGCCAACTGGATGTATCAAATAGAGCCAAAGATAAATAGCAAAAGCATTTAATAAATATCTTTTCAAACACAGTGACAGATTTTGATTGGTAGGTGGCTTTGATTAACATGAAATTTTATAACAAGTTGAGAATCACTTATTTATTTATTTTTGGTGGGGCCTTTGATGATTTGAACCAGTTTCTTGGAGAGGAGAACAATTCAAAGTGATGAAATTGAACAAGAACGAGTTTGAAATTTTTTAAGGAAAGAAAAATGTAAAGTGTATTAGCAGGCGAAGAAAATTTTCCATACCTAATACTTATATTATATTTTAAATGTAAGAGATGTTTCGAATTATTCAAAGTGATGATTTGTCTTTCTATTCTTCCTTCTATTCTACAGAAATCATCATCAGTGATTTATTAATGTAACCAAAAATATCACACACACACATAAAAAATTTTTATGGACGGATCCATACATCTTTTAGAATCTGAATTTAAAAGAAATATGATTATACTTAATAAAAAAGATACTAGCTATCTGTAAAAAAAATATATCATTATTATACTAAATTTACGTGAACTTATTCATAGTTATACTTTAAAAGATTCGAATAAAAAAAAAAAAAAAAAGAAAACCCCTCTATCTCTCTTTCTTAGAAGATTTTGACAAAATAAAATAAATTTGTACCAAATTTAAATTTAAAAATATGAACATAGGCATTATATATATATATATAATCCTCCCTTAGAAACATTTCCATATTTCTTAAATTTGTCTATTGGATTTGATTTAATGTTGTTTTAATTTGCACTCAATAATGTTGTAAAAACAATGTTTACTAAATTTACCTTTTACACATTACAAAAGTTACCAATTTGAGAATGTTACTGATATAGTAGTGGAAGAATCGATGAAAAGGGCAACAAAGGCAAGTTGATATGGAGGAAGGGCTCAAAGCTTGCTGGTGGTGGTGGTGGTGGTGTTGTTGATGTTCATTAAATTAAATTTATAATGGCCGCGCCCACCTGGGCATTAATTTATATAATTATAGTGCTCTGTTGTCATTTTGACCCCATCCTCACAGGACCTTGCTTTTCAAACTTCGACAAATTAATTCCTAGAGGTCCCTCCCATTCATAGCCATATACACAGAGGATGGATTCCTTTTAAAGTCAGATATTTATATTATTTATAGGTAGATAGGTTTATATAATTTTATCAGTTGAAACATAAATTTGATATATATAATTAATATATATAATATAAAAAATATAGTATAAATAATAGCAAAATTGCATAAAAATTTTAAAGGGGTTCTAACTTCAAAGACCTCACAATTTTTTTTCTTAAATTTATATATAAAATGTTTATATTTTATACCTATAAAATATTTGTTTATGCTTAACTAATTTAGTCATATTTTTGAAAAGTGAGTACTTTACCTCTTAATTCATAAACTATTTCTAAAATTCCATCCTCCAATTTTACTCTTTGGTTTGGTCCCTTAATTCGTCTTCTTATCTTTGTGACTCCATTTTTTTTACAAATGAAATTATATATATAAAACAGCTAGCTTGATGTGTCGAGCTAGTAGTTTCCCAGTTCAGATTGGAATTTGGATTTTATAAAGAATCTTTTTCTTTTTGCAATTGTAATTATAATTAGAATTAAATTAATATTTAGACATAGGTAAGTAGATTAATGTGTTATATTACGTGTGTATCATTAATTAATTAATTAATTAAGATACAGATGCTATGTTAATATATAAATTAATCCTTTCTAATGGAAGGGGATTTGCTTCATATATATTCATTCTTTCAAGCTATAAATTTCTTCACTGCAAATATATTGTTATTAATTATATATAATTGTATCTCCTACATTTTTTTTTTATACATAATAATAGATATGATGATGAAGAAAGAAAATGAGATCATCGTGAAAAAAGAAGAAGTCTTAGAGATATTAATATATAATATGCACTGGAGCTGTATTTGAGCCTAGTAACAGTATTTTATTAAGCTTTCACAGCTGAAGCTGAAAAGTATGCGACGCCGAAAAATAAACCTGAAGAGAACTTTCCCTTTAATGACAGAAAACTAGAAATCTCTTATGCCAAATTGGCAGGTAGAAACCAGCAAATAAAAGCTGGTAATTCGAAACCTTAAAATATCCCAAAATATACCTTTCCTGTATTCTTTATTTTGAAAAATTTTATATTATATGAAGTAATTTTATAATTTTAAATAATGTAAATTATAAAATTATTTTATATCAATATAATATTTTAAATTTATTTTTCAAAATAATTATTAAAAATAAAATTGTTGTTAGATTATTATTAATTATATTAAATTTTAATTGTCTTAAATTATAAAATTATTTTTTGTTAATATAATAAATTTAAGTAACATTTTTAGAGTGATAAAAATTAAATATGTAATTTTATTTAAATATTGTTTATTATATAATTTTACAAATGGATGTGAGTAGTATAATGGTAAGGTTATTGTTTATTTGCCTTTAAATCTTATGTTTAAATATTGTTAATTGTAATGTTTTTATTTTTTTGCAAAAGTCAATGTCAAATTGGCCCGTGGGCTTCATGGACGATCTTAAGTTTAAATGTTTTAAAGTGGGCTCCTCCAAGATGGGTTACCATCTCTAATACTAATAGAAAATAGAAGTGCCATTATCTTGGGGAAGTATCCACTAATTATCCGTTTCAAAATATTAGAAAATATGAGCTATTAAGATGTGTATATTCTACTTCTTTCTCTCCACGTCAACATATTCACTCTACTAGAAGAGTAAGTTGGTATTATTTTGTTAATTTAAAATTTAATAATATGGATATATAAAATTAAGTGATATGTTTAATTTTTATTCATAGAACTATCAAACAAAAAAATTCTTATTAGGTAATAACCAATGATTTCATGTATTATATTCTTATAAATGACCTAATTAACTTTACATGTTACAAAATAAATAAAATTTATAAGGGTTGGTTGATATTACAAAAGAATAAAAATTTGAAGAAAAATAGTGATAGATCCTTAAATTATTGTCAAATATACATATTAGCACTGATAATTTGAAAATTACTTATTTAATGCTAATGATATACTTAAAGTAAGTCATTGAATCCAAATTTCACAATTTATGTGGTGGTATAGTTAATTTGAAGAAATAAGCAATACAATCAAGCCAATAGTTATTACGAGCATGACTTATATAACACATTGGTATTTAAATCAGTAATCTTCAAACTATTGGGACTAAAAATAATATTTTACACTAGTTTAAAAACTTAATAATTCTTTTACCTAAAATTTATAATGGCAATTTTATAAAATGATATGTTAATGTTGAAAACCCATTACTACTGCCACGTGGTTGCCATATTTACTTAAGGAATAACTTACTGCCATGTTGATGCCATATGGATGAATATCAATCAATAGACATAATTTCTACACTTTGAGGGACACATCAGTAGTGAAAAGTTTGCGGGATTCGGCTTCTATCAATCTTGAACAAGGCTATCGTGCCGATGTCCTCCTCGGTCTATCTCTTAAAACATTAGAAAATAGTTAGGGGACATAAGTGGTGTAACCGGTATAAATCTCTCAAATGCTCAAGTCAAGTGTGGTTACACCAAAGAAAGTATAATAGAAAATATTTTATACCTTTTGAGAGAAAATTACGAGTCTTTTATTTATTGTATGTGGTGCTTTTTGTATACGAAAATCATTCCTTATTTTCTCTCTCTTTGCAACTTATATATGTTTACCATTGTATGTTAGTGCTAATGATAATCTTACATGAACCAGTAGGCCTTTTCACAGAGAGCACGAAGCCTACTATCTCTCATGAACCTCTTTGTAGCTTCCTTAAGAAGAAAATGCGTCTACTGCTTGTTGCTTATTGGTTCCCTTGCTGCAAACAATCCATGTATCTTCTTTTTAAAGGTCATGACATCCCTTAGTGGATGTAGGTGACATCATGCTAGTTAATTTCACTTTTTAGTCATGTCATCCTTGAACAATACTTACTTAGTGCATTCAAAACTTTTTTAATCTTCTTTTTTTTGGGGCTCGGGTCAGGTTTCTACAGATCCTAAATTATCGGATTCCCAAAACCCAAGTTTACTACTTATACTAAGGTGAACTTCTTCTACTGAGTCATCATTCTTAGTTAAGGTGGTCATACTATATTGGATACTTGTCATGTAAGGTAATCTCTTTCTATAGGGTCATTATCTTTAGTCAAAGTGCTCATACCGTGATATATACTTGTCAAATGAGTTGGTCTACCTCCACAGGGTCACCATCATTAGTCAAGATGATCACATCGTGTTGACATTTACCACATGTGGTCTTTTTGATGGCTCCATTTGGCATACTATTTTACCCCTAACATGACAATTATATAAAACATATTGAGATTTTAAATTTCAAGGTTTGTAAAAATTTAACTTAAGTTTATTTAAATATAATTATCAAGTTTCTGATGTTGTTAGAAAACAACTCATTTAAAAATATTTTAGTAATTAAAATTAAATTATATTTAAACTTTAAACATAAAATTAATTATAGAGTTAATTGAGGCCTAAATTGTTCTCTAAGTTAACCTGGTACATTTAGAAGCATAAGTGAATAATGTAAAGAGATAAACTCTATGGCCTTCTACAATAGGCATACTCAGTAAATAAGTTTGGACCAAAATATAATTTATCCATTCCCAATCTCATGCCTAAAAATAAAATCTCTTTCAAGCATTGCATAATTTATAATAATTTTAGAGAAAATATATTTTTTAACAAACGTTAAAAGTTTTAACCTTAACAATTTTAACTACCAGTAATTTTCCCGCTTTTTCTTTTCCTTCCTGTTACTCTCATAATCTTTATCTTATTGCAATTCAAAATTCATTCTTTTGTGGTTATTTTTGTTTCATACCAAGCAACTAGCTTGCAATGATGGTCGATTCTTTGAGGGACATCCTTCGGACTTCAAATTATGAGATATTCTAAAAAGACGCATAAAAAACTAGAGTAATGAGGAAGAAATTTTCATCACTCCAATAGAGAATATTGTCTCTCAAGCACCATAAGAACTCTGTGAGTTTTTTTATATTCTTATTGCTATGTTGTAGCAGTTGCATTTGATGTTTTTAAATATTATTCAACAATATTCGTCTCTCAATATTTAATTAAGAAAGTACAATTTAAAGAAACTACATAATATCTATGTTTCTAGTTTTTTAAAATAAGGCCACAAACTTATATTTTATGCATATTTATTAATGTTTACTGAAATCTTGAACACAAAAAAGTTTTGCATTTTTTATTGAAGAGTGGATATTCTTTGATATATTGAGACTATTTTAGCACATTTTCTACTCTAATATTTAGTTTTATCTGAATAAATTTAAACTCAACACCAGGTTTTAGAAGATGGCTATTATTTTTTTTTTTGAAATTATAGGTAAAACAAATCCCCGCACAAGGTTTGTGGAAAGCACAGCGATGGTGCATGAGCATTTAAAACCTTTGAAAATATAAGACGCATTAAAAAGATATTCATATACTACACTTAAGAATGAAGGAAGATCTGTGGTACCAACTAGAGGTTAGAAGGATTTTCACTTAACTGTTCACATCCGATAATAAATCTTATGATTGAAGTCAGGTGCAGTGTAGTAAAGACTTTTATTTATTCAAATTTTAATATATGTTAGTTATTATGATTTTTTTTTTGTATCAGGGATCCAAACTTGTTGCATACATGCTTTATCAAAAAAGCTTAACTCGTTTAAAACCAATCAAATTTAGCAGTAGAAACAAGTTTCTTGAAGAGCAATTTGACCATCAACGTTTCAAAATGAGATAGTAATGGTGGCAAGTCCACTGTAGATGTAGTATACAGTTAGAAAGACTTATATAAAATCTTATATTCGATCATAATTAATTTTCAGTGTAAGTTCAATTAAAACCCAAAATCCAAAAAACCCGAAAGAAGTCGAGTTTACTTTTAGAAACTATTCTTATGAATCCCTTTATAGCTTCCTTAAGAAGAAAATGCGTCTGTTGCTTGTTTAATTTGCATATTTGTTGCTCATTGGTTCCTTTACTACAACTAATCCATGTATTTTCTTTTTAAAGGTCATGACATCCCTTGGTGGATAAAGGTGACGCTATGCTACTTAATTTCACCTTTTAGCCATGTCATCCTTAGACAGTACTTACTCAGTGCATTCAAAACCCTTTTAATCTTCTTTTTCTTGATGCTCGGGTCGAGTTTTTGTAAATCCTAAATTATCATATTTCCAAAGCCTAAGTTTACTACCTATATTAAGGTGGACTTTCTCCACTAGGTCATCATCTTTGGTCAAAGTGGTTACACTATAGTGGATACTTACCATGTAAAGTGATCTCTCTTTATAGGGTCATTATCTTTAGTTAAGGGGTCATACGTGGATACTTGCTAAGTGAGGTGGTCTACCTCTACATGGTCACCATTCTTAATTGAGATGATCACACTATGTTAGACATTTGCCACATGTGGCCTTTCTAGTGGCTCCACTTGACATATTATTTTACCATTAAAATCTCAATATATAAACATATTGAGATTTTAAATTCAAGGTTTGTAAAAATTTGATTTAATTTTATTTAAAAATAATTATCAAGTTTCCAATGTTGTGGAGAAACAAATAATTTAAAAAAAATTTTGTAATTAAAATTGAATTATATTTAGACTTCAAACTAAAAATTAATTATGAACTTAACTGAGGCCCAAATTATTCTTTAAGTTAACTTGTTGCATTTGAAAGTATGAGTAAATAACGTAAAGGGGTAAACTCTATGGCCTTTTACGATAGGCATACTCAATAAATAAAATTGGATCAAAATATAATTTATCCATTCCCAAGCCTATGGCTAGAAATAAAATCTCTTTCAAGCATTACATAATTTATAATAATTTTAGAGGAAATATATTTTTGAACAAACATTAAAGTCTTTAGCCTTAAAAATTTTAACTATCATTAATTTCCCGCTTCTTCTTCTTCTTGTTACTCTCCTAATCTTTATCTTGTTGCAATCCAAGATTCATTCTTTTGTGATTATTTATGTTTCATATTAGGCAACTAGCTCATAATGATGGTCAATTCTTTTGAGGGGCATCTTTCGGACATCGAATTATGGGTTATTTTAAAAAGATACATACAAAACCAGAGTAATGAGGAAGAAATTTTTATCACTCTAATAGAAAATATTGAGTCTCAAACACTGTAAAAACTCTATGAGTTTTTTAATATTCTTATTGTTATGTCGTAAAAGCTGCATTTGATGTTTTTAAATATTGTTCAACAATGTTCGTCACCCAATATTTAATTAACAAAGTACAATATAAAGAAAATGCATAATATCTATGTTTCTAGTTTTTAAAACAAGGCCACAAACTTATATTTTATGCATATTTATTAATATTTCCTGAAATCTTGAACACAAGAAGGTTTTGCATTTTTTGTTGAAGAATAGATGTTCTTTGATATCTTGAGACTATTTTAATGCATTTTCTACTATAATATTTAATTTTATCTAAATGGATTTAAACTCAACACAAGGTTTTAGAAGATGGCTATTTTTTTTTTTTTTGAAATTGTAGGTAAAACAAATCCCGATATAATGTTTGTGGAAAGCACAACGGCGATGCATAGGCATTTAAAACCTTTAAAAATATAATAGGCATTAAAAGAACATTCATATACTACACTAGAGAATGAAGGAAGATCTATGGTATTGACTGGAGGTTAGAAGAATTTTTACTTAACGGTTCACATCTGACAATAAATCTTATGATTGAGGTCAGGTGCAGTGTAGTAAAGACTTTTGTTTTTTCAAATTTTAATATATGTTAGTTATTATTAATTTTTTTTTTGTATCAAGGATCCAAACTTGCTACATACATGCTTTACCCAAAAAGCTTAACTTGTTTAAAATCTATCAAATTTCACAATAGAAACAAGTTTCATGAAGAGCAATTTGACCCTTAACGTTATAAAATGAAATAGTAATGGTGGCAAGTCCACTATAAATGCAGTCTACAGATAGAGGGGCTTATATGAAATCTTACATTCAATCATAATTAGGTTTTAGTTTGGGTTTATTAAAACCCAAAATCCAAAAAATCCAAAAGAAACGAATTTATTTTTAGAACACTATCCCTATGAATCCCTTTGTAGCTTCCTTAAGAAGAAAATGCATCTGCTGCTTATTTAATTTGTATAATTGTTGCTCATTGGTTCCTTTGCTGCAACTAATCGATGTATCTCCTTTTTAAAAGTCACAACATTCCTTAGTGGATGTAGGTGACAAGATGCTAGTCAATTTCACCTTCTAACCGTGTCATTCTTGGACAATACTTACTTAAGTCATTTAAAATCATTTTAATCTTCTTTTTCTTAGGGCTTGGGTCAGGTTTTTGCAAATTCTAAATCATCGGATTTCCAAAACGTAAGTTTACTATTTGTACTAAGGTGGACTTCATCCACTAGGTCACTATCCATAATCAAGGTGGTCACACCATAGTGGATACTCGCCTTGTAACGTGATCTCTCTCTAAAGGGTCAATATCTTTAATTAAGGTAGTCACACTTTGGTGGATACTTGTCAAGTGAGTTGGTATAGCTTTATAGGGTCGCCTTTGTTTTAGTAACGGATATTTACGTATCCAAATTTTCTTTTATTTTATTTGAGCGGATGTTTATGTATCCAAATTTTCTTTTAGTTTATTTGATAGTAAAATCTAGGACTCTATGTGACTGGTGTAGAAATTTTGTTAATGTAAGACATTGAAGCTTTCAACTAGCTTTCACTTCGATGTCTTAAGTAGCTCTTCTTTTTCATTGCTATTATATATCATTTTATTTAGGATACTTAATTTGATTGAACTCCTATGGTGTGGTCAAATTTCTTTTACCTATTGATCTGGATTCTTATTAATTTTTAGTTGGTAAACTCTTTGATCATTTTATAGATTTCTCTCATACATCAACCTTCTTGGCAAGTTGTATAGAAAACAAATTATAAGAATAATAATGCTTGCATGTCAATTTGAAGAAGAAGGAGTTAGGTTTTGAACTTGAAGAAGATGAAGAAGATGGGTTTTGAATTCGAAGAAGTTAGGTTTTAAATTTGAAGTAGAAGAAAAAAAAATGGGTTTTGAATGAAGAAGAAGAAGTACGTTTCTGAATTTAAAGAGAAGAAGAAAATAAGTTTTGAATTTGACAAAGAAGAAGAATGGGTTGAGAATTAGAGATTTTTTAGTAAATTTATTTATTAACATAAGTTAATAGCATATTTTAGTCATTTATCAGTCAAAATCGATCAAATCATAATAATGATGAAAAAAATTAAGAGAAGGAGTGTTATTGATAAATATTTCTGATTTAAAAGTGTAGTTGATATTTATTTTTATTTTTTGGTCCAACCGTCATTCTCTTAATAATTTATTATTACAATACATTTGATGCATGAGTACTAGTGTATTTTTCTTATTTTTCAGATTTGAATTCATTTTATATAATTATTTAGTTTTAAAGTGTTATAATTAAATAAAATATAGATTATATTATTATTATACAAAAGAGTAGGAACACGAATGATAATAAATAAATTAGTTGGAAATAAAAGGTAAAGGTGTATCTACCTATTTATCTAAATATTATATTAAGGAATATCTGTCTTTGTTCAATCTTAGGCCAATCATTAGGGATATTTGTCAGTATCCCTTTTAAATAGTTCCGTACCCTTGTATCAATTAAAATTTATAAAATTGTCCAATTATTTATAAGAATTTTGCATACACCACCAAATGCTGGGTTCAAACTCTTTTCATAATTCTTCTACTTTTCTCCATATCTTATGCAATAATGGTCGCTTTAATGTAAGGTTTTTATTTTTTTTTCCCTTCTTTAATCGTGGAACATTTAGAATTGAAGTGATAAAAATTAACTCTCATTATAATTGTTATATTTTAAAAATTAGGTGTAAGCAAGAACTTCCATATTTACCCTCAATTTATTCGAATATTTTAAAATTTTCTTTCTTCGTCAGAGTCTTTCCTCTTGAAATGAATTTTTGCAACTTGTAGAAACTCAAAAGCACTTTTACTTGAGTGTAGGATGAATCTTCAATGTCTGCCTTTCTTGGAATCTTCGCTTCTCTGGTGTGTGAATATTAACAATCTATTCATGATATGATAAGCTGGCCGAGCATGAGCCAAGTAAGATTTATGAGTTAGGTTCATTTACATATGCCAAAGTGCTTGTGTTCATGCAAGGGAGTTTACCAACTCACTCTAAAAACTATAAGATTCAAAGCACCAAGTCAATCCCCCCACTCGTCTATGGCCAGATGGTAAGGACAAAAGGTCGGATCCTGGTTTCACATAGATGTGGATTGAAATTCCATAGATATAGGTAGACAACCATTACAAGAGAAGACATATGAGAGGTGCCATATGTTGATAGAAATCCCATCGATATGGGTAGACATATCTTGTAATAAGAGATCTAGGATATGTCATACAAGTAATATGTAAACTCCCACCAGATATCTAAAAGCTTCCCGGCTGAAAATATCCAAATGATATATAACATACAAATGGGATAGAATTATTCTGATTATTTATTGATTCAATGATTGTTAACATACATCACACAGATTTGCAATGGGACAACCCAATCCTCCTTCAAAGCTTTGACTGCGGGTGATTCTTTCTGTCATGCTGCGGGTCAAAAAAAGGTTGATCTGTACATGAAAGACGAAAAGGCATAAGATTCAACAGTGAGGTAATGGCAATCTTGATCATGTAACCTAACCGCATATACCAAAACAATTAGATATGAGCGCACTGATAAAACCATACTCTCTGGGTTTTGAAACTAGAAAAATTGACTTTCGACTCTTTTGAAAATGATCAATATTCTCTTGAAAGGTTAATTTCAAAGGTATATTTTGGTTATTCTACGGATAAGTAATCGCTGAAAAGCAACAGTCACAATAGAGAAGAAGAAAATAATCACACATCTTCTTACTCTTACAGGCATAAAATGTTTCAACATTGGTCATTCACACTTTCACATTTCCGTCGGTCCAATCATGAAGAAAATTGCTGATTGGATATGAACATGGATCTGATTAAACATTCAGTGTAACATTCATGTAAGGCATACCTGCAAAGCCTTTTCCGATGTGAGTTTTAGCCCAGGCGTCTGCACTAACTTTTTCCTCAATGTCCTTCTGTAAATGGAAAAGCAGCAAATTGAATGAATATCAAATAAACATTCCAACAGTGCTCCAGACGTCATTTAAAATCATGCTTGAAAGGGATTTCAGTAACAGACCAGGATACCAATATTCTGAAGAGGCTGGATGCTTGAGGAAACAATATTTGCAGCCTGCAGAAGGGGTACAAAAGAAAATACATTGGTTTCCAAATCTGACGCAGACTTTTCCTTGATTGTATAGGAAAATAGATGAAGTAGGTCTATAATCAGACCATAAAGGTTACAGATTGGTAATTTACATCAGTTCAGGGTACTTATAGTCATCTTCATAACCATGTGAATGCTAACTCTATAGCTATAGAAGGATTCTAAAACAAACCATAAAAAGTTATTCCTACGGGCACTAATCCACACACTTACTATTGTGCCAGAAGATGTTTAAAGCATATTTATACTCAACAGATTTCAAAATTTTGTTTTCTAAATCTCCAAAATACAGCAATGCCACCAGAAGCTGTTTAAAGCATATTTATACTCATAAGACCGGTTGGCGTTTTATGCAGATTTCAACATCCTATATATAAAGACGGAGTTCTGGGTTTAAAAATAACCAACTAGTTTGCAACGGCTACCATAATTACTGAAGAAAACCAAAATAAACTAAAAGAGAAAAAATAATTGAAGAATAAACAAAAGAAAAAAGAAATTGACCTGATAATTGATAGCTTTTTGCTTAATAATTAATATAAAGAAGAGTATGTGCTAATTTAAGTGCATGTAGTTGTAGAACTCAACTGTCGTTGCTGAAGCTGAGAATAATATTTCACCACAATCGGAAAGGCACGGCACCTGTTGCAAAAATAGTGTAATATTAATTAATATGATTAAATAATAATGAATTATTATTATTATTTATGAATTTTATAACGAATCCTTTTCCATTTCTAATTGTAGCTATAATTAAATTAATATTAGGTAGGTAGATTAATGTATTACGTTAAGAATGTCTATCGTAAATTAATTAAAACTCCTTGTACTAATAGTAATGGACTTGGATACGGCTGGTATGTTAATATATATAGAAATCCTTTTCCCAGAAGAAAAGGATTTGCTTTCTCTGTCTCTACATATATTCATTCTGCCAAATTATAAATATCCTCACTGCAAATATATAGTATTGATTATAAACAAGTATTTCTCCTATTTATTTTTTTTCTTGCGTATTAATATACAATACGATGATGAAGGAAGAAGGCGAGATGATGAAAGAAAGCGACATCATCGTGAAGAAAGAAGAAGAAGGAGACGACATGGTGATGATGATGAAGAAAGAAGACGAGGGGGGCAGTGTATTTGATGATGATGATGTATTTGATCGAGAAGAAGAAAGAAGACGACATGATGATGATGATGATCGTGTAAAAAGAAGACGACTTAGAGACATTGCACGTTATAAATACCTAATAAGCATTGGAGCTATATTTGAGCCTAATAACAGTATTTTATTAAGCGTATATTTGAGAAGCAAAGTATTTGATCTAATTGGATCTGCTCCAGATCTTATTACCACGGTCGACGATCTCTACTTCAGAAACCCAGATCAACTTCCGTTCAGTGAGTGCCGCTGCAGGCATACATGGAAGAAAGAGTGGTATTTCTTCGCAAAGAGGCCAACTATTAATGTCAAACTAGTAAACGCGGATGGGTACTACTCTATATGCAGGAAGGAGAAGGGTGTAGTTTCAAATTATCAAGTTATCGGGGACAGAAGAGAGACTGTTAACATGTATGTTCTTGGGTTACTGCGAACTTTGACTTATTACAGGGGACAATCACCCAGATATGAAAGAACCAAATGGATTATTCACGAGTGTAGATTTCACCCTAATATAATTGCTCAAATTCACGATCCCGATACGCGACCCAAGGTATTAATTTCTCTCCTTCTATATATATATAATTTATTTGTTTACTTATTTACTTAACTACATATTAGTTAATTAATTTCAATGTATTTTTCAGGCATCAACTCTTGTGGTGTGCAGAGTTCAACGCAAGGAATAACCAGATATATATAGATTATTAAGTTTTGTTTGTTTTTAATTTCTAATTAAATGCATCCTAATCTTAGTGCAAAAGCAACAAATATAGCTCTTGCTTAATCTTTAGATTAGACTGTGCCGAGTTCTTTCTTCTTTATTCGACATAAATAAGTGATGATGCAGCTAGCTCGCTAGTTAGCTCTAGCACCACATGTAGATCAAGTTCGTTTTAATCGGATTATAAATAAATAGCATAGCATATATAGGAATACCTATAATTCATTCGAGCCTTTTTCTTTTTCTTTAGTTAATGCTTTCCTTTTTATTTCAGCCAAAAGAACGAACAAGCCCTTAATCTATCTCCAGCAGTACATTTATTTGGATTGATCAACACGAAAAATTAACTAACTTCATATTAAATTTACAATAGCCAACGATGTCATTCAGTTATAAGTAGAGAACCACAAGTTCAAAGTTCACCTTAATTTCCATCCCATATATACTCAGACCATATATTCATTTTATATTAAGATTAGTAACATGTTACAAATTTGAAGTTAGTTCTATAAAAGTAAATAAGGTTCTTAAACTTTAGTACAATAACAAAATAAATATAATTTTTTATAGTTAATAATTTAGTACTCACTAATCACTGTTTACAACGTATTGCCATACTGAGGAGGACTCACTTTTTATAATATATCCTATATTGAGGACTAAAATATTAAAGTCAAAAAATTTTGCTTTATGTTATTACTTTTAAAAGATTTTAGAAACAAAAATACAATCTTTGAATTAAAATACTAATATAAATTTATATAAAATAATATATCAAAATGCTTATGACTCTCTATTTTTTTTATTTTTTTAATAATAATTTAATATGTAATACTCCTAAAAATTTTGATCTAAAATATAGATAATATTTTATTAAGGCGCATGCATGAGATTGAACTAACCGAAGCCCAGCGAGATATATATCTCTATTTACATAAATTTTCGGAGAAACATTTAACGGTTTTAACGGTATAATTTCTCGCTCCTGTTACTTCGATTGCACACTCCTTCTCTTGCTTCTGCTTTGTTATAGACCGAGTCCAAGATTCGTTCTCTCAAAATGGCTGATTTTTTTTTGGGCATCTTCCTGACACTGAATTGTGGAGGCTATTGGAAAGACTCATAAGAAACGAGAATATTGATGAAGGCATTGTGATCACTCTAATACAGAATATCAGATCTCACAACCCAGAAGAGCTCTGTCAGTCTTTCTAAGCTTTTATTACTGTTCTTTAGAAACTGCATTAGGTGTTTTTTAAATACTGTTCTGTGTACCAACATTTAGTCAAGAAGTTACAATTTAAAGAAAATGAATAAAATTCTGTTTCTACTGCTTTCAGACGCAAGCAGACAGAAAAATTGCTTTTAATGCATATTCATCAATGGTTCGATATAGTAAAGAAACTGAAATCTTGCACACTTTTTTGTTGAAAGATGTTCTTTCATATCTTTAGGATATTCTACCACATTTTCCACTTTTTGAACAGATTTGCACCCTATACAGTGTTTCAGAAGATGGCTATTTTTATCTGACATGGTTGATAAACAAAGTCCACCAGTTCAAGGTTTATGGAAAAAAAGTGGGAGCTCACGGGTATCGGAAAGCAATGCAACGATGATAGGGCTTAAAAAGACTTTTGCTTACTGCATCAAAGAAGAAAGAAAGGTCTGTAGTACTGATTGGCGTTTGGACGAGTATTCACTTTGGTGTTCACATCCAAATACAGATCCTGTCATTGAGGTGAGGTTAGTTTGAGTGTAGTAAAAGATTTTGATTAATATAAATTTTAAGATAGGTTAACTATTATTATTTTCTTTTGGTATCAGGGATCGAAACTCGCAATGTACGTGCTTTATTAGAAAAGCTTGACTCACCTAAAACGTCTGAAAGTTAGTAGCAGAGACAAGTTTGTTGAGGAACAATCTGAGGATCAATGTTTACAGAATACCCAGTCCCCAGTTGCAGGTCTTGCCAATGATGGCCAAAATGACGCAACTCTGGCAGGGATCATTCCAATGCTTTCTGCAAACCGAGCAAATTTCTTAAACCAGCAAGGTGAAACTTTAAAACCTTGCTGTGTATGACCTTGTTAACCCTCAAATAGGAAGTATTAACAATTTAATTGCAGATGATCAGATCCAAAATGGGGTGGATTCCCAGCAGGTTCCTCAGTGATTCCAGCATCCACGCCTATAGATAACCAAGGAACTTTCTTCAACCAGGAGGGAGATAGTATACGATTTGCTGAGTATGACCTTTTTATGCAGCCAAATGGAGTTCGGATGGAGGATGTAGAGCGCTGGCTGAACAATTCTAATGATGATCCCGGAATGTAGACCAACCATATGTTCAGTAGGAATTAATGTTTAGTTTTGAAACACAGCATATTCTTTCAATCTTTGATATCTGAAAGCGAAAGCAGTACATAGGTGTACAAGTTATGCTTCAACTGCATCTAGGCACGACATTCTTCTCTGATGGTACTCAATATTTGATCATTTTATACATTTCTTGTACATCAACCATCCCTGTCAAGTTGTATAGAAAACTTGCATCTAGGCCTCATTTGGGTTACTTTTCAAATTTGGACCGTTATCTGAAAATCAATTTTTATTTCCTGAATGTGCATAACTTTTCGTGGATCTTGTGCATATGTTACAGCCAATGTTTTCTTGAAAGGAACATGGATGCAAAATTCTCTATTATATATTAGTTTGATTTTACCATTTTGAGTAAATAAAGTCAAGTCTGCTCCTTTCGTCGAATTCTTTGGCTTGAGACAGATGATTGCATTGCAATTACTGAATGTGCATAACTTTTGTTGAAATCTCTGTTTTCTATTTCACAAAGTTAGTCTCTTTGGGTGCCGCATCTTGTGTCTAATCTTTAGTGATTTTCATGTTTCCACAGTGGTTTAATTGACGATATCCCCGTTTCCTTGTCATTTCTTGGATTGTTTGTTCCCAATTGCCTTTAGATTGCTTTTTGAACACGTGAACACAATTTTTTCTTTTTGATTCACCATGTTTCTTTCTCTGCCTCACTTATGCATCGAAATTTGTATATAAACATTATGGATTGTAATTTGAATATGAATTGGTATTCTAATGCCTCATTGAGAGTTTAGACTTACTTTCGGGCATTTAATTGTACAATGGTAAGACAAACACTAAGAATCAGAGTACAGAATATAGTAATTTTAGGTGGAAAAGGCTGTTCTTCTTCTTTTTTTTTTTTAATGATATTATGTTGGTGCTAAACATGAAAGAATGACAATCAAGAATACCATGTACCGTACCATGTGCTGATCTATCTGTGGTATCTAATTCCCACTAATTCAGTCTGTAATCGTATTTGCTTGTCAACTGGTGGGGCCTCAGTGACTAATTCTACAGAGAATTGACTTAGGAAATTTTCTGCTGGGGCTGATAAAATTTGATTGACATGTCTTCAAACATTTGTTCTAGGAACACCGGCCCCTACCAAATTAGCTGACACCATCTCTTGGTTTGGCACAAAGAAATTATGGGAAAACATTTTTTAGCTTTGGCACTTAGGCCTATCTATCATTCAAGTTTCCATTGCTATCACAGATGGTCGTGAGAAGTGTTCTGCACAGAAGAGAATATTGTCCATAGAAATCAGATGTAGCTCGTGCATTTATGTTCAATCGGAGTGTTATCCCGTAGGCAACATTCTTTGTTATAATACTGCTCAATTTACTGCAATTAGGAAAATGCTTCCTTCTCTATTCTTAGACGAATTCTAGGCTTAACGAAAGAAAAGAAGTTTTTGATCAGCCAGGTTCAGTTGCAGGAGGCAGGGGGGTTAGACTGAAGTGAACAAAAATCATATAGGAACCCTCTGCTAAACTTCGTCTTTTCCTTCCTTTCTACTCAAGAAGGATTGTTTTGCACTTTAAGCAGTCATCGTATCCTTTTTCTTTATTTGCAGCATGGAGCAGGTAGAGAAAAAGGTTCCGAATTCACTTGGTTTTCCTGAACTATTCTGGCAATATTGTATGGTAAATTAGTCAAAATGCAACAGTGATACTGTAGGGTTTATTACTCTGGTCAATGTTACCCATTAGACAACAATAACACATGCTAGACCGAGATGCTAAGGTTGAATACTTGTTTGGTTGCTAAACGAATTAAGATTTGTTTGACTAAAGGAAAATCATCTCTCTATATGCTTAATAAACATGAGCAGGCATCGAGAGAACTAAAATGAGAATGGCTATTGGCGTAAGTGGAATGGAAGGAAAAGTATATATTTGCGTACAATACCAATGAAATTACTATCCACCGTCAGCATAGATTTCACGCAAATTAATTTAATTTTAACCACTGGTTTTGATCGTACCCATGCAAGTAGTCCGAGGCATTTTTCTGTTGATCATTCTCGATTCTCGAAAGCTAGTAATGCAGGTCCATGGCAGAAAATCCAACATTAAAACAGTTCAAGTGGATGTTGAAGCAATCTATGGAAAGTATGCACCACTTCAGTTCTTGGCATACTGGTAAAACATATAATCTAGCAAGTCTTGGATAAACTTACCCAGTTATATATTTAGTTTCTTCACTTGATATTTTGCGTGATCAGGTCAGAACTTTGGCACTTCCACGAGGAGAGATTTGGGAAGCTAAGTGAAATGCCTCTCTCTGATTACAAGCTTATAAGAGCATCTAATATGAGAATAAAAGACGTTCCTCAAGCTAAGAGGAGTAAGATACCCGGACAGAGAGCAGCAAAAATGGGTCAAAGTTATTCTTGTTCTCCCTTCTTCACTTCTAGTATACAGTCACGCAAACTTCCATGTTTCGGTGTTTATTTGAATGTTGAATGCTATGTATTATGTATAGGGAGACTTTTTTGGGATTAAATATCTTTTAACATTTTTTTGGTAATGCTCTTTCTTTGCTCTTGTTCTCTAGCAATGGTTAATCTGCATACAGTAAGCATGATTATCTCCGGATGTTGTTGGATAAGAAGTTGATTGTGTGGAGTTCTGGATGTTTGGAGTTTCACCATTTTTATTTATAAATTATATTTATAATCTATTAATATTACGTTAAAAATTTACCATTTCAACGGAAAATCGAAAATCTTCGTTGATCTAATTGATCTAATTTAATGTACTTTTGAAATCTATGTCCAATTTGAACAAAATATAACTCTACAATTACTTTTACTAAGGGTGGTTGGATTTTGGAATTTCACTTTAAAGATTAGGAAATACTCACTATTAAAATCTTAAGTTTTGATAGTTGTTTAAAAGTTTCTATTCAGACCAAGTATGAACTTTCTCTTCCACTACAGTAAAAGATGTCTTGTATAACTTCTAATTGCAATAGCATGGTGGTGTATAGCGTTCATGGGTTTCTCCATCATTGTCGGTCAAAGTCAACGTTGATACAATAGGAAGAGTATTAGTGTATTTATCTTATTTTTCAGATTTGAATTCATTCTATATAATTATTTTGTAATTTTTAAAAAAAATCGATTCAACACTAAAAGCTAAGGAATTCGGGCAATCTCCTTAACTCTTATACATTAAGTAAATATATCTACATATATTTTTTGAAATTGAATACCAACTTCTGATCCATGATATATAATTTATAAATATAACTATCTTTTTTATTTCTCCCATTGATTTTTTTTTTCGACAATAAATAGTTATTAAAATTTAAAATGTTAATTATTTTTTTCATCTTCTCCCATGCATGCCATGTTTATAAGATCGTGGACCAAGAAGCAAAGCTTCAATGGATATGCTGGAGATGGAGGAGGAGGACGAGTGTGTACTGAAACTTCCATTAGGCGAAGCAGCAAAAACATTCAATCTCGAGACGGCGGTATGTAGCCACGGATTGTTCATGATGTCTCCCAATCGCTGGGATCCTCTTTCCCGATCCCTTTCCCGTCCTCTTCGTGTCTCTCTCGACGATGACGACAACTCTGACACCGATCCTTCCTCCGTTACGGTCACAATCTACCACCCGCAACAAGATTCCAACTCTCTCCACGTCAAAGTTGACGATTCCAGTTCTGGGTCCGTGTCCTCGTTGTTATCGAGTCGGCAGCGAGAGGCGTTGTTGGGTCAAGTTAGGAGAATGCTGCGGTTGTCGGAGACGGAGGAAAGGAATGTGAGGGAGTTTAAAAGGGTTGTATCCGAAGTGGCGGAGGATTGTGAGCATATGAAGGAGTTTAGTGGGAGAGTCTTTCGGTCGCCGACTTTGTTTGAGGATATGGTCAAGTGCATTCTGCTCTGCAACTGCAAGTCAGTTTCAACTATTTTTCATTTTCTTCTCTTTTTATGTTTGCCTATTATCTGTTTGATAAAATGTCTCAACAGTAATACCTGTTTTTACTTTTTCATTTTTTCATTAGATACATTCCAACGACCAGGCATTACGTCTACATAGAGATTGCTGTTATAAATGTTGCTATATAAAATAATAATAGTAATAGTAGTGTTGGCTAAATGCTTAAGTCTTAACCTGATTTTGCAAAATTCGGGGTATGCTATGAGGTTTCAGGTTTGGAGAGAATTTTGCAAATTTTTGAAGCTTAGATTTTTAACTAAGAGCTGGGATCCATTTAATTCTAACAGTTGGTCGAGGACTTTGAGCATGGCTAGGGCACTTTGTGAGCTTCAGTGGGAACTGTGGCATTGCCCATCCCGCATTTCTGTTGCTGAAGCCGAGACTGAGAATTTCATTCCGACGACACCTGCTGGAAAAGAGTCAACAATAAAGCGAAAAGCTTCGGAAGTTTCCACCAAGTTGACAAGCAGAATTGCAGAGATGAAAGAATGCTCAGAAGAAGATATGGATTCGAACCTGGACTGTGTTGGAAATATTAAAGACAATTTGAAACCAAACTTCCTTCAAAACAATATTGCAGATGATTCTTCTTGTTTGGTGTCTTATCTTCAGTTCTCTGAAGGAAGAGAACCATCTGTGTGTGCTAGAATCGGTAACTTTCCTAGCCCAAAAGAACTAGCTAAGCTTGATGAAAGTGTTTTAGCAAAGCGCTGCAATCTTGGCTACAGAGCAGGTCGTATATTAAAACTTGCCCAGGGAATTGTTGAAGGCAAGATTCAGTTAAGAGAACTAGAAGAAATTTGCAACAAAACCAGCTTAACAACCTATGTTAAGCTGGCCGAGGAGCTCAGCAGTATTAATGGATTCGGTCCGTTTACACGTGCCAATGTGCTTGTATGCATGGGATTTTACCACGTGATTCCAACGGATTCTGAAACTATAAGACATTTAAAACAGGTGAATTCTTATCCCTAGGCATTCTCACCTACTGGAAATGTGTTTGGGATCATTGTTCATATTCACTCATGCAGGTCCATGGTAGACAATCCCACATTAAAACAGTTCCAATGGATGTTGAAGCAATCTATGGAAAGTATGCACCATTTCAGTTCTTGGCATACTGGTAAAACATATAATCTAGCCAGTCTTGGAAAAACTTAACCACTTATATATGTAGTTTCTTCACTTGATATTTTGCATGGTCAGGTCAGAACTTTGGCACTTCTACGAGGAGAGATTTGGGAAGCTAAGTGAAATGCCTCACTCTGATTACAAGCTTATAACAGCATGTAATATGAGAATAAAAAATGTTCATCAAGCTAAGAAGAGTAAGATATCCGGACAGAGAGTGGCAAAAATGGGTTAAAGTTATTCTTGTTCTCCCTTCTTCACTTCTAGTATACAGTCATGCAAACTTCCATGTTTTGGTGTTTATTTGAATGTTGAATGCTAATTATTATGTATTGAGGGACTTGTTTGGCATTAAATATCTTTTAACATTGTTTTGGCAATGCTCTTTCTTTGCTCTTGTTCTCTAGCAATAGTTAACCTGTATAGAGTAAGCATGATTATCTCCGGATGTTGTTGGATAAGAAGGTGATTACGTGGAGTTCTGGCTGTTTGGAATTTCACCCTTTTTTAGTTGCAAATTATATTTATGAGTTATTGATATTGCATTGAAAATTTATCATTTCAATCTGAAATTGAAAATCTTGATTGATTTGATTTAGCATGATCTGGAAATCTACGGCCAATTTGAATGAAATATAACTCTAAAATTACTTTTACTAAGGGGTGGTTGGATTTTGGTATTTCACTTTAAAGATTAGAAAATGGTTACTATAAAAATCTTAAGTTTTGATAGTTGTTCACAAGTTTCAATTCAGAACAAGTAAAAAACTTTCACTTCCACTACAGTAAAAGATGTCTTGTATAACATTTCATTGCAATACTATGGTGGATAGAGTTCATTGGTTTCTCCATCATAGTCGGTTAACGTCAATGTTGATTTAGCACTGGAGTCAGATTCGGTGCCTGTGCCTGTTTATCTTAGAAGTCAAATTACCTACTAATAAACAATAATAATAGGGATACTAAGGTCGTCTTTCCCTTTAGTTTGCGCCTAAAATAGTCCCAACTCAATAAAGACTCGTTTTACCAAAAGAAAATCAATTTCAGCAGAAACAATAATATTTTTATTTCTTTGCTTTGCACCTAAAATAGTACTAGACCAATCAAGATTTGTTCTACTAAAAGAAAATCATCTTTCTCTCCGTACTTCATAAACATGAGCTGGCATACGTGAGGATCTTATGATCTACGCAGCAAGATTATGAAGAGGCTGTACGCTCAAGGAAACAATGGTAGCAGCCTGCAAGTTGTATACAAAAGAAAATTAATCAGTATCCAAATCTGAGATGTACTTTGGATAGATTGTATATGAATGAGGTTCACTGCCAGAACATAAAGGCAGGGAAAATAGATGGATTATGAACATCAGTTAAGGATCTTATATGCCCAGAAGAAGATGAAAAAAGGATTCTTAAGGATACAAATACTTGATAGATTTCAACCTTTTCTTTATTGTGGCTCCGGAGATGCAGTAATGACACAGTAGAACTAATGCACAGGCAAAGTTAACATATTTGCATCGAAAATTAGCATTAATATCATCGATTAAGACAACCTTCTTTAGTAAGAACAACATGATGTAGATTTCAAAATTTTCCAAGTAAAGGCAAAGATTCTTGGTTTTCAAAAGAACCAATTTGTTTGGAATAGTCAATAAAGTTACTGACAAAAACCAAAATAAACAAATAAAGAATAAATAATTGAAAAATTGAAATTAACTTGATATTTGATAGATTTCTCTTAATATTACAATGCAACAATGGACGTGGATACTTCTCTTCTAGATGCTATAAATTTCCTTTCCCAAATAAACAAATAAACATTGATATTGAACAGAAGAGAAAGCATCTAAAATCAAAAACTGCAATCAACTAACCAATAGAATAGCAAATGAATTGAGAATGATATCTCCTTCTACCAACACCATCACCTAACCAATAGGGTTGAGCTTTCTGAACTCTACAAAACCAAGTATCAAACCACCAAAGAAATGAAACCCATTCCAGGTTAGCCATCTGGGTAATAAATCATCATGAAAACAAACAGGATTGAATTGCTCTCCCTTCAACAATTTAACAGCTTTGTACTCAAAATATGAAAAAAATAAAATGCTGGATTTGAAACAGAACTAACCAGTAAGGTTGTCTTGTCATCCAAGAGTTTATTTGGATGAGTCTTTCCAGGTACCTTTTGTCGATAAGCCCTCCACTTTTGGCGGACTGTTGCACAGTGAGACCAACAAACAAGAAAGCACATCTAGATCCAGGGCAAGAACTGAGACTAACCACATGTACACATACTAACCTCTGGACGTGTACAAACTGTCATATAAGAACAAAGGCTAACGTTCTTACAATTAACACTGATGGTAACAAATAATAAATTGACCATGGAGTTGTTAATTCTCTTTCCCTCTTAAAGGAGTGATGAGCTGCCTGAAATAGTATACATATGTCCTTCTATGTCTGGAACAAAACCTTTCTCCATCATTTCTGCTCTAACTATCAGGTAGGTCGTTTGATTCGGTATCAAACCCTTCTCCAACATCTCATTAAGAAGCATGTTTGCGTCTTCTAGTTTACCCTTCTGACAGAAACCTTTAATTAGTACATTATAAGTAACAATATTTGGCCACTTCTTTTCTTTCTCCATTTGTTTTCTCAAATTCAATGCTGCCACAAGGTTTCCTTCCCTGCAGTAGCCATCCATCAAAGTATTATATGTCACATGACTAGGACTCAAACCCACATCGAACATCTCATCCAAGAGTCTCACTGCCATTTTTGACTGCCCATCTTCACACAATGCACCTATCAATATATTATATGTTACAAGATCAGCCGTAAGACCATTCTTTATCAATTCATTTGTGAGGTCCCTAGCTCCTTTGATATTGCCCTTTCTACATAATCCAGCTATTAAGCAGTTATATGTTGAAACATCAGGCAACACCCCTCTATCTAACATAGAATTACGCAGAGCAAATGCATCTTCCATTCTTCCTTCCTTACAATAAGCATCAATCAACGTGTTATATGTTATGACAGAGGGAGACAAACCTTTTTCTGCGACATCATTGAACAACTCCCCAGCCTTTTCCAACATTTTCTTCTTGCAAAATCCATTTATAAGTGCATTATAAGTAACAACATTCGGCTTCAAACCGGAGGCCATCATTTCATCCCGCAAGCCAGTAGCCTCGTCCAGTTTCCCATAACCACATAAACCATTAATCAGAGAATTATATGTAACCACACCGGCTTTAACATCATGACTTTCCATTTCCTCGAACACCTTCATAGCGGCAGTTACATTTTCATCCTTACAAAAACCATGAATCAAGATATTGAAAGTCATCTCATTTGGGCAAATTCCATTCTCCACCATTTCCTTAAAAACTGCATCAGCTTTATACATTTTTCCAATCCTACCTTTCTTGCAATACCCATCAATTAGAGTATTATATGTAACCACATTTGGCAAAACCGCCATGGATTTCATGTCCTCCATAACATCACTAGCTTTATTTAATTTCCCAACTTTACACAATCCATTAATCACAATATTAAAACTAATCAAATTAGGCTCAATTCTCCTCCTCCTCATCTCTTTATACACATACTCTACATCCTCAACTTTGTCCTCTTTTACTAAAGCAGACAACAACTGGTTACAAGAAAGAACTGAAAACTTCAACCCATAATCACCAGCTCTCTTAAAAGCCTCAAAACCCATATGGGTTTTCATATTTTTTAAATAAGCCAACATCAACATATCGATAATTATGGAATTATGACATAAACTATCACTAGACATAGAAAGTGCATGAAAGACTGAAGAAACAGAACTAAAGCTCTCACTTTTAACAAACTTGTGCAAAAAAGATCTCATTTTTGGGTACATTTTTGCAGCTGCCAATGTGTGTAATAGTCTACCCATGAGTACCAAAGAGTGTGACATTCTAAGCTCTTTTGTTGACCAACAGAAATACCTGAGAATGAGCGCAGGGTCAGCATCTGAATTGAAGAGTTGTAGAAGAAGTCTGGTGGGGTTTGTGGTTTTGAGATGGGTTTTAAGTTTTGACCACTGTTGCATTCTTATCAGCTCAATAACAAAGGATATGTCTTGTATAGAATCTGCAGAGCAGAATTGTCGGAGACCCTGTTTTTTTCTCAGGAAAATGTTCTGATTTAGAATTTCCAAATCCTGCATAGAAAAGTATACTCTGGTAAGAGAAATCATAGATTTGAATCCCCACAATACTCATTGCATGACAAGCAGCAATAATGTCAGATAATAAAATTACTAGACCAAACAACACAAAATATGCCAAGCCTAAAAAAGAAAAACTAAAGAGAAATTTGCCTTCAATGACACAAAACAAGAAATCTCATATACCTTCACATAAATTGGCATGTAGAAACCAACAAATAAAAGTTGGTAATTCGAAATCCTAAAATATAGGAAATCAATTAAGAAGAACAAAGAAAAAAAAACAACCAGCATCCAGAATAATTATGTCATTAGCTAATTATCTAATGATCAAATGCGACCTGATGCACCAAATAAAACCATTCTTTCTTAAAGTTTCAGTTTATTTGGTGAAAAATGTACCTTGAAGGAGGAGGGAAAACCCCAGAATAAAACGGCGCGTTTTCGCAGGTGAAGTATGCGGTTGATTGAAGAGAAGAAACGGAGCTGAGAGGTCGTCGGTACCATGATTGAAGTTCGGCTGCTGCGTCTGATGGTCGCTCGAACAACTTTAGTAGCAGTCGGAATAGTGACGGTGAATGGTGACAACGACGGCGGGCTTTCTGGCGGGCATACTCCTGGGGAAACGGTGATAGAATATTTTTATGTTAACTGTTTATGAATGGAGGGTGTTTGATGGAAATTTAAAATACGGATAATGACACATAGCCCCTTAATATTTGGCTTAATAGACAAATAGCCCTGACGTTTGTAAAAAGATAGATAAGCCTATGACGTTCGGATAAATAGGTGAACATCCATTAACTTTTATTTTCATTAATTGATTGTTTAGTTTATTATTATTTGTGTAACTAATATTTTATATAATAATGATATAATATAAATTTTATTTAATTATAACACTGCAGTCCCTATTTTAATATTTTTCGTAATATATTTTTTAATTATAATAATTTAATCTTTATTTAATATTTTTTTACAATTTATTGAAGATTAAATAAATTTTTTAATTTATTATTTTAATAAAAAAATTTAAAAAATAAAATTATTAAAAAATTCAAATAATGAATTAAGTGACACCTATATACTAAAATATTTTTAATTCTTTTCTTTTATTTTTATAATAATAATTTCATATTTAATTATTAAAAAAATTTAATTGAAATATTTTTTAACTTTTTATTTTTACATGTAATATATTTATTTAAAAAATTATGTTAAATTGATTATACTTTTTTAAAAAAATATATGAAAATATAAATAAAAATACAAATAATAATACATGTTATATAAATATATATATTACAAATAAAAATAATCAAAAAATTTCTTCTCTTTCTATTTTTTTTTATTTAAACTTAAATTATATTAATTAATAAGAATATAAAAGATATTTAATTACTAATTTTATTAACAAATCATACTAAATTTACTTTTTTATTTATATTTTCATAATTTTTCCGAAGAAAATATGATAAATTTAATATAATCTTTTAAATAAAAATAATAATATAAAAGTAAAATATATTTCAAAACATTTTAACAATTAAATATAAAATTTATTATAGAAAAAAATATTATAAACATTTTAACATAAATTTAGTCTAACTCATTGTTTAAATTTTTTTAATAATATATTCTTTTCTAAATTGTTTATTGAAATAATAAATTAAAAATATATTTAGTTTTGAGTATGTTGAAAAAAACTATTAAATATAGGACTAAATTATTATATTTAAAAAATATATATATTATAAAAAAAATATTAAAATAAAGATTGAAGTGTTATAATTAAAAAAATATATATTATATTGTTAATATATAAAAGAATAGGAATACAAATAATAATAAATTAATTGCTTATTTAATAGAAATAAAAAGTAAAAAGTATCTGCCTATTTATCTGAGGAGATATTTGTTTTTTCTCAAAATTAGGCCATAAGTTAGGGTATATCTCATTATCCCTCTTAAATATTTTCATACCTTTGTATCAATTAAAATTTATAAAATTGTCCAATTATTTATAAGAATTTTGCATACACCACCAAATGCTGGGTTTAAACTCTTTTCATGATTGCTCTACTTTTCTCTACATCTTATGCAATAATAGATACTTTAATGTAGGGGGTTTTTTCTTTTTTCCTTCTTTAATTGTGGTACATTTAGAATTGAAGTGATAAAAATTAACTCTCATTATAATTGTTATATTTTATAAATTAAGTGTAAGCTCGAACTTCCACACTTACCTTCAATTTATTTGAATATTTTAAAATTTTCTTTCTTCGTCAGAGTCTTTCCTCTTGGAATAAATTTTTGCAACTTGTACAAAATCAAAAGCACTTTTACTTGAATGTAGGATGAATCTTCAATGTCTCCCTTCTTGGAATCTTCGATTCTCTGGTGTGTGGATTTTGACAATCTATGCATGATATGATAAGCTGGCTGAGCATGTAGCCAAGTAAAATTTTGCGAGTCAGGTTCGTTTACATATGCCAAAGTGCTTGTATTCATGCAAGGGAGTTTACCAACTCACTCTAAAAACTACTAAGATTTAAAGCACCAAGTCAATCCCCACTCATCTATGGCTGAGTGGTAAGGACAAAAGTTCGGATCTTGCTTTCACATAGATGTGGATTGAAATTTCATAGATATGTGTAGACAACCCTTGTAATAAGAGTCGACATATGAGAGGTGCCATACAAATCTCACACAGATGTTGTTAGAAATCCCATCGATATAGGTAGAAATCTCTTGTAATAAGACATCTATGATATGTCATACAAGTAATTATGTAAACTCCTTCGAGATATCTAAAAGCTTCCCCGCTGAAAATATCCAAATGATATATAACATGCAAATGGGATAGAATTATTCTGATTATTTATTGATTCAATGATTGTTATCATACATCACACAGATTTGCAATGGGACAACCCAATCCTGCTTCAAATTTCTTGAAAGCTTGACTACAAGCTTTGACTGCGGGTGATTCTTTCTGTCATGCTGAGGATCAACAAAAGGTTGATCTGTAAATGAAAGATGAAAAGGCATAAGATTCAACAGTGAGCCAATGGCAATCTTGATCATGTAACCTAACCACATATATCACAACAATTAGATATGAGCGCACTGATAAAACCATATTCTCTGGGTTTTGAAACTAGAAAAATTGACTTTCGACTCTTTTGAACACGATCAATATTCTCTTGAAAGGTTAATTTCAAAGGTATATTTTGGTTATTCTATGGATACGTAATCGCTGAAAAGCAAGAGTCAAAATAGAGAAGAAGAAAATAACTTGATGAACATTGGTGAGAACTTTCAAAATACCACCTCTGTATATTGATATAACTGGCTCATGAGGAAGGGGTATCAGGCTGTTTTTCTGGTGCAGCATTTTGGAATGCTGGTAGCTCGCTGTATGCTTCATGCAACCTCAGTAAAAGAGGGAATTGAGTCTGCATACACATAAGAGAAAGAGAGAATTATTACATTCTTATAAAGCAAATCCATTAGAAGACTTATTTTTAATTGGTTTAAATATAGGTAGTCTGAAATCAGGAATGATATATATATATATATATAAATTGCTCGTAAATCTACCAAACAAATACATGAACTTCAAACGGAGAGCATTACCATGTCAAGGCCGAACCTTTTAATGGCTACAGAAAGTTGTGGTGCTAGAAATAAATCTGCCTGCAGGGATGCAGAACATAATGGGTATAGTCATTTCACCAAATTGATCATAATGTGATAACCAGATCGATCCCACAAAACCATCATTGCAACTTAAACCTCGAGTGCATCAACAGGGGCTCTCAAATCCTGCTTTGAAGTGCTTGCACACCCTACAACTTACTATACATGGGTTTACTAGAACAGACAGAGATAAAGCAGTAAAAACTCACCAGGAAAACTTCATCTCCAGTTGCATATTTCCCAGCATAGTCTTTTAACAACTTCTCAAGTGCTGAAAAAAATAAAAGCAATAATCAATTAACAAGAAAACTAATATGAGAAAGTGCAGCCATCCAAAATCTCCAAGATGAACATTCCTCTTTGGTAGGATTCTTTGGAAGAACCAACCTTCAATGTAGATGGATATGTGCAAACATATAAATACTATATACCTTTGTAAATTCGTGCACATATATTCACATGCATGCCAGTACTTAAATGATAAATTTGAAAAATAATCACACATCTTCTTACTCTTATAGGCATAAAATGTTCAACATTCCTCATTCACACTTTTCACATTTCTGTCAGTCAAATCATGAAGAAAATTGCTGATTGGACATGAACATGGATCTTCAGTGTAACATTCAGATAAGGCATACCTGCAAAGCCTTTTCCGATGTGAGTTTTAGCCCAGGCAACTCTCTCATCTGCACTAACTTTTTCCTCAATGTACTTCTGTAAATGGAAAAGCAGCAAATTGAATGAATATCAAATAAACAATCCAACAGTGTTCCAGACGTCATTTAAAATCGTGATTGAAAGGGATGTCAGTAACAGACCAGGACACCAATATTCTGAAGAGGCTGGATGCTTGAGGAAACAATATTTGCAGCCTGCAGAAGGGGTACAAAAGAAAATACATTGGTTTCAAAATCTGACGCAGACTTTTCCTTGATTGTATAGCAGAATAGATGAAGTAGGTCTATAATCACAACATAACGGTTATAGATTGGTAATTTACATCAGTTCAGGATACTCATAGTCATCTTCACAACCATGTGAACGCTAACTCTATAGCTATAGAAGGATTCTAAAACAAACCATAAAAAGTTATTCCTATGGGCACTAATCCATACACTTACTATTGTGGCAGAATATGTTTAAAGCATATTTACACTCAACACATTTCAAAATTTTCTTTTCTAAATCTCCAAAATACAGCAATGCTGCAGAAGCTGTTTAAAGCATATTTATACTAATAGGACCAGTTGGCGTTTAATGCAGATTTCAACATCCTATGTGTGAAGACAGAGATTCTGGGTTTAAAAATTACCAATTTGTTTGCGACGGCTAACATAATTACTGAAGAAAACCAAAATAAACTAAAAGAAAAAACATAATTAAAGAATAAACAAAAGAAAAAAGAAATTGACCTGATAATTGATAGCTTTTCTCTTAAGATCAGAAGGCAACAATGGATGCTGTGGATACTTCTCTTCCAGATACTGTAAAAATTTCCATTCGCATAAATAACCAAAATAACCATTTGCATCAAAAAAAAAAGAAACAATCTAAATCGAAGCACTGCAATTGACTGACCATTAAAATAGCAAAAGAATCAGAAATAACAACATCCCCATCTACCAACGCCGGCACATAACCAATAGGATTTATTTTTGTGAACTCTACAAAACAAAACATCAGCGAACCAACAAAGAAATGAAAACAAAACCCACTTCCAATTTAGCCATCTGGTCATAAAATCATCATGAAAACAAGCTTTTTTTTTTCACCAGGACTAAATTGCTCTCCCTTCAACACGTCAACTGCTTTGTATTCATATTGTAACCCTGTAAATGTACAATTTATAAGTCAAAATTAATTTTATCAGAAGGAATCAAAGAAAAGACAGCCAATTGAAACGGAAAAGACTGACCTTTCAAGTTGAGTGCAATTCTGACGCGATGAGAACAAGAACTTTTCCAGTAAGAATACAATTTGAGTTTGTTATCATTTCCAGTTGCCTGATAATAATAACCGATAATGACCAAAATTCAATATTATAAAAATATGAGCTGCAATTAATAGATGAAGATTTTCATCGTACCATGATTATATCAACAGATTTTGCCTCCGACAGAATAGAGTGACGAAGAGTGCGCAGTTCCACCACGTTTCTGGTATTTATCTTTTTTCTGTTCGAAGCTCTTGCGCCTTTTTTTTTATTATTTTCTCGCGTTTTGTTGTTTACGTAATGCACAAATGCAATTTGGTTGTTTGTGAATGAATAATACAATATTAAATGATGTGCTCTTTTTTGAGCCCCCAAACCACAAACATCTCTTTAAACAATTTTGGGCCCCCAAAGCCCAAATATCTGTTTAAACAATTTCCCTATACACCACAAATTTATGCACAACTTCCTTGTCTAAAAGAAAAAAGCATGCATGTAATGATGTTGACTGAAAAATTTTCATTTAGATGAACGGATATCATCACGTTATGACGTTTGGGACTCTATCATTTAGATAAAAAAAAAAAAGTATTAAAAATGTATGATTTACTTGTTCTGAATTATTAGTCAATTAATTTTAAATGATAAATTTACTCAAATGTTTTTAATTACTTACTTTTTATTAAAATATGATTATTTTCTTTCTTTTTTATTTTTGAAATATTTATTTTTATTTTATTGCGTGTTAACTAATTTTGGTATAAAAAATAAATAAAATGATCATAGCATAAATATAAAAAAATAAAAAATTGGATTTGAAGTATAAACTATTTTTTAATAAGTGTTCTCCAATGGAATACTGAGATGCATATATTAATAAAATTGTTAAAAAAAAATGAGAACATTAAAATAAAAAAAGATAGCAATGAATTAAATTGAATAATTACCGATAGACAAAAAAAAAATTAGGAGGCCTAATAAAAACTAACATGCAAACAAAAACCTGCCTCATAACAGAAACAAAAATCGCGCAAATAAGAAGTAGAACCAGCAACAGCATAGATGATGATTATAGTCATCTAATGGAGTGAGCGTTTATAATGAAATCGAACATAAAACTTTGAAGGAAAAGTGAAATTTGATTAGCTAATCTTTTAAGATATTTTAAACATGTGAATGGGAAATTCAGGGAAGAGCTTGGAGACTTTTTCAGCAAATTCAGCAAACTGATAGATCCCACTGGTGCAAAGGTATCTACCAGAAGCAGCAGGAGATTCGAACAGCAAAACCTGAGCCTTTGCTACATCTTGAACATGCACAGCTCCCAGCCAGTAATGCTCTTGTGTATCTTTCGAGCCCTTCAGCAAACGCTGCAACACAGCTCCGCTTGCATTCAGATAAGGCTGCGGAAATGGCCCTAGGGATGTTGCCGGATGAATAGACACTACGTCTAGTCCGTTCTTCTCTGCAAATTCCCATGCTGCCTTCTCTGCCAGTGTTTTTGACATTGAATACCATATCTGCCATGTACACAACAAAGAAAACAAACAATGAAACCGAATAATCCTTCCAATTTTGAAGTGAACGAAATTCTTGAATTAGTAACACACACTACCTCGTAGACAAACAATGCGAACGAAGAGGAATGGTAGAAAAATCACTTCATCCATAATTAAGTTTAGATATATTTTAGGTGCCGGAGTCTTCACATATAATTACTTAAAGTCAGCTTCCGGTAGGCTAACATAAGTATTTAGTTACAGATCCAATGAATATGGGTAGATAGGGATCAAAGTGCATCTTAGACGAAGCATCAACATCGTCAGGTCCGAATTACAGCAGGATCTGGCCCCCCGTGTTTGTAAAAGTTCATAATTTATAGTGAGAATATTTACAATTTTGGAACTGAAATATTGTTTTATATTTTGACCCCCTTAGCTTTAAAGTTCGGCATTTTGGCCTCCTCAACTTTACATTTTAGCCCATAAACATTAGCTATTAAGCTGCCACATATACGCGAGCACGTACCTTGTTAGCCTGGCAAAAGTCGAGGCCAGTCCAGGAAGTTTCATCAAACACCTTGCCTTTTGGCCAATTGGGATTAGGCACAATGGCAGAAATGGAGCTGGTGAGAACCACACGCCGCACGTTATAATTCTTGGCAGCCTCCAAAACATTGAGCGTGCCGTGGACTGCGGGAATCAAAAGCTCCTTCTCAGGATCATTGGGATCATCCAGTGTGTTCGGAGAAGCAAGGTGGAAGACGCCCTGGCAGCCGTCAATGGCCCTGGAAATGGCGTCCGAGTTTAAGATATCAGCCTCGTAAATTTTCAGGTTAGAATCGGTGACGCCTGGAAGAGTGAACAAGTGAGAAGCGTCAGTGCCTGGGAAGATGGTGGCGTGAACGGTCGTGTAGCCTTTTTCTAAAAGCGTTCGGACCACCCATGTCCCGATGAACCCGTTGGCGCCAGTCACGCACACTGCTTCCTTTCTTGGCCCTGTCATTTCTTATTTTCTTTACTCTTTTCCCTCTGTCCGTAAGGTCTGCGGAGTGCGGAGTGTCACGGCACGAGAGATCCCATGTTCGCTGGGTGTGCTGGGGTGTGACAACTCAAGCACATTGATGTTTCATGGTGCAAAGTCGGCTTCAGTCTCAAGGGCTATTATGTAGAGGGGACTTAGACCACCCCTGCCCGAACTGGTCGGGGACTGAAGCCGTCCTCCTGATGAGGCCAAGGTAGGCCGAAACCAGTTAAATATGCGACGCGTTAACAAGGCTTACCCTCGACATGGGGGTCTACGAGGGTGCCGCACGTGCCTTTCCGCTGGGCACGTGACAGATGGTATCAGAGCAGGAACGAGAATTTCTACAAAATCTCGCTACGTTCCTGACTCCTGTGGGAATCCACCGAGATGGTCGAGGATATTAGCCCGTAAGATTGGGCGAGGGAAAACGGGGTGTCTATTGTGTGACCCTTCGCCATGCAGCCCCGAATGTGGGCGTGCTCGCACAATGTTGTGTCCTGTGCTATGGGGATCTTCCTGGTGGGGAAGATGAGCATAGTGGTTTAAAAGGCAACCGCATAGCGCCTCATCTACGCCAAGCATTGCTACCACCGTACGTTGAGGATGGCGTGCCCGCACGACATGGTGTTATCGTGTTCTCTTTATGGGAGTCTCCTTAGCCCGGGGGAGATGGGCGTTATGGAGTGGAGCGGTATGCAAGGTAGGACCTCGATGGTCTACCAATTGAGCTGGCGAAAAATTTGAAGATGGCCGCGTGCACGAGGACGTGCACGATTTTCGGTGGTGGAGAATGTCACGGCACGAGAGATCGCATGTTGGCTGGGTGTGCTGGGGTGTGACAACTCAAGCACATTGATGTTTCATGGTACAAAGTCGGCTTCAGTCTCAAAGGCTATTATGTAGAGGGGACTTAGACCACCCCTGCCCGAACTGGTCGGGGACTGAAGCCGTCCTCCTGATGAAGCCAAGGTAGGCCGAAACCAGTTAAATATACGACGCGTTAACAAGGCTTACCCTCGACATGGGGGTCTACGAGGGTGCCGCACGTGCCTTTCCGCTGGGCACGTGACAGGAGGCAGTAGAGCTACCACGATTTATATAACAACAATTGATCATTTTTCAAATTTCATTTTTTGTTTGGAAAGATAAATGAAGCAAAAAAAAAAAAACCATAATTCTTAATATTGTTGGTGTTTATTAAATACATTTTTAACTTAGATAGTGTTTGTTTTTTTAATCTATAGTATGAGTATAGTTGAAATTTGAATTTAATTAAAATTTAAATTTAATTAAAATTTAAATTTAATAGATGTGTTTGTTTTTTTTCTAATATAAATATTAAATTATTTCTTTTATAAAAAAATCTGAAAATGATATGTTGCTAAATATATATAAATATTAATTAACAAATAAAATATTTAATGCATTCATGTCCATATTTGGTTATTTGTATTTAAGTTAAAATTTTTAATTTAATTACATTCAAATATTTTTAATAAATTTTCAAAGATAAGTTAAAAATAAATACCTCTTAAACATCTAAATAATTTTATTTAAACTTTAAATTAAAAAAACAAAAAAAGCCCCTAATCTAATGTAAATTTTCCTTCTACTAAATTTAGGTATACTAATAATGTTCTAAGTGCACATTTGGTTTC
Organism: Azadirachta indica; assembly: GCA_022749755.1. Lineage (NCBI taxonomy): Eukaryota > Viridiplantae > Streptophyta > Magnoliopsida > Sapindales > Meliaceae > Azadirachta > Azadirachta indica. The sequence goes on along the minus strand of CM040444.1, from coordinate 3,034,768 downwards.
GCTTTTTGTTAGTCAAAAATACTTTTTTTAAAGATAAAAGTCATTTTCAAACTTTTAGATGTCGTTTAATTGATATTAAAGAAACACTTTTGAAAATTATAAAATTATTTTCTATCTACTAAACGAAGCTCAAATATTGAGTTTTTAACCGTAAAGTTTTTAAAGCTTTTTCAAAAGATAAATTATATAAAATACTATTACTTTCTTCTAAAAATTTTACGTTAGTTGTTTAAAATAGAAGAAAAAAAAAATTAAATATTAAAGTAATTATTCAAATTATTTTATAAATTATTTGTGACTACCAAATAATTAATAAATTATTGTTAAAAATTTTATTTATAAAGACTAATATAAAAAAGTCTACTAAAAAAATTTACTTAAAAAATTATATTAAACAGATTCTAAGTAGATTAATATAGTGTTTAAATTTGAACATTGACTTACAAAAGTACGTGATTCTAATTTACTTGCGTAAAATTTTTACCCAAGATTTCCGTAAGAAACTTAAAAGAAAATAAATTTCTAGTGAATAATTGGTGATGATGCTAGTAAATAAATATAACATAAGATCAAAATTAAGTATGCATTGATATTTTTAGACAAAGAAGAAGTGAGTCACAAATAAGGCATTGAAATATCTCACAATCACATGCATGCTCAGTTTAATTTCAGATTTAGAAGCGTTACAAGCCAGTGAAATGTCACATGTTTACTGTTTTAATTTAATGTTTTGCGACGAGTGAGCAAGAGAGCAAGCGAGTGAGTGAAAAATATCAAAATGAGAATTAAAGTGTTATATTTAAATAAAATATATATTATATTGTTATTATATAAAAGAGTAAGAGTACAAATGATAATAAATTAACTAATTAACTAATTGAAATAAAAGTTAAGGATAATGTGCCTATTTATCCAAACATTGGAGATATTTATCTTTTCTCAAATATTAAATAAGTATCTCTTTAAATGTTAGGGGTATATGTCATTATCCCTTCTTAATATTTTCGTACCCTTGTATCAATTAAAATTTATAGAATTGTCCAATTATTTATAAGAATTTTGCATACACCACCAAATGCTGGGTTCAAACTCTTTTCATGATTCTTCTACTTTTCGCTATATGTTATGCAATAATGGTTGCTTTAATGTAAGGGTTTTTTTTTTTTTCCCCTTCTTTAATCGTGGTACATTTAAAATTGAAGTGATAAAAATTAACTCTTATTATAATTGTTATATTTTAAAACTTTAATTGTAAGCACGAACTTTCATATTTACCCTCAATTTATTTGAATATTTTAAAATTTTCTTTCTTTGTCAGAGTCTTTCCTCTTGGAATGAATTTTTGCAACTTGTAGAAACTCAAAAGCACTTTTACTTGAGTGTAGGATGAATCTTCAATGTCTGCCTTTCTTGGAATCTTCGCTTCTCTGGTGTGTGAATATCAACAATCTATGCATGATATGATAAGCTGGCTGAGTATGTAGCCAAGTAAGATTTATGAGTTAGGTTCATTTACATATGCCAAAGTGCTTGTATTCACGCAAGGGATTTTACCAACTCACTCTAAAAACTATAAGATTCAAAGCACCAAGTCAATCCCCACTCGTCTATGGCCGGATGGTAAGGACAAAAGGTCGGATCCTGGTTTCACATAGATGTGGATTGAAATTCCATAGATATGGGTAGACAAGCCTTGTAATAAGAGAAGACATATGAGAGGTGCCATACAAATCTCACACAGATGTTGATAGAAATCCCATCGATATGGGTAGATATCTCTTGTAATAAGACATCTAAGATATGTCATACAAGTAATATGTAAACTCCCACGAGATACCTAAAAGCTTCCCGGCTGAAAATATCCAAATGATATATAACATACAAATGGGATAGAATTATTCTGATTATTTATTGATTCAATGATTGTTATCATACATCACACAGATTTGCAATGGGACAACCCAATCCTGCTTCAAATTTCTTGAGAGCTTGATTACAAGCTTTGACTGCAGGTGATTCTTTCTGTCATGCTGCGGGTCAACAAAAGGTTGATCTGTAAATGAAAGACAAAAAGGCATAAGATTCAACAGTGAGATAATGGCAACCTTGATCATGTAACCTAACCACATATCAAAAAAATTAGATATGAGCGCACTGATAAAACCATATTCTCTGGACACGATCAATATTCTCTTCAAAGTTTAATTTCAAAGGTATATTTTGGTTATTCTATGGATAAGTAATTGCTGAAAAGCAAAAGTCACAATAGAGAAGAAGAAAATAACTTGATGAATATTGGTGAGAACTTTCAAAATACCACCTCTGTATATTGATATAACTGGCTCATGAGGAAGGGGTGTCAGGCTGTTTTTCTGGTGCAGCATTTTGGAATGCTGGTAGCTCGCTGTATGCTTCATGCAACCTCAGTAAAAGAGGGAATTGAGTCTGCATACACAAAAGAAAGAGAAAATTATTACATTCATATAAAGCAAGTCCATCAGAAGACTTATTTTTAATTGGCTTAAATAGGTAGTCTGACATCAGGAATGACATATATATATATATATATATATTGCTCATAGATCTACCAAACAAATACATGAACTTTGAAAGGAGAGCATTACCATGTCAAGGCCAAACCTTTTAATGGCTGCAGAAAGTTGTGGTGCTAGAAATAAATCTGCCTGCAGGGATGCAAAACATAATAGTTATAGTCATTTCACCAAATTGATCATAATGTGATAACCAGATCGATCCCACAAAACCATCATTGCAGCTTGAACCTCACGTGCATCAACAGGGGCTCTCAAATGCTGCTTTGAAGTGCTTGCACACCCTACAACTTACTAGAACAGACATATAAATACTATATTTAACAGACAGAGATAAAGCAGTAAAAACTCACCAGGAAAACTTCATCTCCAGTTGCATATTTCCCAGCATAGTCTTTTAACAGCCTCTCAAGTGCTGAAACAAGTTAAAGCAATAATCAAGTAACCAGAAAACTAATACAAGAAAGTGCAGCCATCTGAAATCTGCAAGATGAACATTCCTCTTTGGTAGGATTCTTTGGAAGAACCAACCTTCAATGCAGATGGATATGTGCCAACATATAAACACTATATACCTTTGTAAATTCGTGCACGTATATTCACATGCATGCCAGTACTTAAATGATAAATTTGAAAATAATCACACATCTTCTTACTCTTACAGGCACAAAATGTTCAACATTACTCATTCACACTTTCACATTTCTGTAGGTCCAATCATGAAGAAAATTGCTGATTGGATATGAACAAGGATCGGATTAAACATTCAGTGTAACATTCATGTAAGGCATACCAGCAAAGCCTTTTCCGATGTGAGTTTTAGCCCAGGCCACTCTCTCATCTGCACTAACTTTTTCCTCAATGTACTTCTGTAAATGGAAAAGCAGCAAATTGAATGAATATCAAATAAACAATCCAACAGTGTTCCAGACGTCATTTAAAATCGTGATTGAAAGGGATGTCAGTAACAGACCAGGACACCAATATTCTGAAGAGGCTGGATGCTTGAGGAAACAATATTTGCAGCCTGCAGAAGGGGTACAAAAGAAAATACATTGGTTTCAAAATCTGACGCAGACTTTTCCTTGATTGTATAGCAGAATAGATGAAGTAGGTCTACAATCACAACATAACGGTTACAGATTGGTAATTTACATCAGTTCAGGATACTTATAGTCATCTTCACAACCATGTGAACGCTAACTCTATAGCTATAGAAGGATTCTAAAACAAACCATAAAAAGTTATTCCTATGGGCACTAATCCATACACTTACTATTGTGCCAGAATATGTTTAAAGCATATTTACACTCAACACATTTCAAAATTTTCTTTTCTAAATCTCCAAAATACAGCAATGCCGCAGAAGCTGTTTAAAGCATATTTATACTAATAGGACCAGTTGGCGTTTAATGCAGATTTCAACATCCTATGTGTAAAGACAGAGATTCTAGGTTTAAAAATAACCAATTTGTTTCCGACGGCTAACATAATTACTGAAGAAAACCAAAATAAACTAAAAGAGAAAACATAATTAAAGATAAATAAAAGAAAAAAGAAATTGACCTGATAATTGATAGCTTTTCGCTTCAGATCAGAAGGCAACAATGGATGCTGTGGATACTTCTCTTCCAGATACTGTAAAAATTTCCATTGGCATAAATAACCAAAATAACCATTTGCATCAAAAAAAAGAGAAACAATCTAAATCGAAACACTGTAATTGACTGACCATTAAAATAGCAAAAGAATCAGAAACAACAACATCCCCATCTACCAACGCCGGCACGTAACCAATAGGATTTATTTTTGTGAACTCTACAAAACAAAACGTCAGCGAACAAACAAAGAAATGAAAACAAAACCCACTTCCAATTTAGCCATCTGGTCATAAAATCACCATGAAAACAAGTTTTTTACAAAAAAAAAAAAGAAAAAGAAAAAAACCCACCAGGACTAAATTGCTCTCCCTTCAACAGGTTAACTGCTTTGTATTCATATTGTAACCCTGTAAATACACAAATTATAAGTCAAAATTAATTTTATCAGAAGGAATGAAAGAAAAGACAGCGAATTGAAAGGGAAAAAACTGACCTTTCAAGTTGAGAGCAATTCTGACGCGATGAGAACAAGAACTTCTCCAGTATGAATATAATTTGAGTTTGTTATCATTTCCAGTTGCCTGATAATAATAACAGATAATGATCAAAATTCAATATTATAAAAATATGAGCTGCAATTAATAGATGAAGATTTTCATCGTACCATGACTATATCAAGAGATTTTGTCTCCGACAGAACAGAGTAACCAAGAGTGCGCAGTTTCAACACGTTTCTGCTATTTATCTTGATTTTGTTCGAAGCCCCTGCGCCTTTTTTTTTATTATTATTATTTTCTTAGCGTTTTGTTGTTTATGTACTGCACACATGCAATTTGGTTGTTTATGACTGAATAATACAATATTAAGTGATGTACTCTTTTTGAGCCCTCAAAGCCCAAACAACTCTTTAAACATTTTTGGGCCCCGAAGCCGAAACATCTGTTTAAACATTTTGCCTTGGCGAAAAACGAATAATTCTAAGTGCACTTCATTTGTTATTCTATACACCACAAATTGATGCACACCTTTAACTTCGTTCTATAAACGAAAAAAGTATGCAAGCAAATGATGTTGACCGAAAAGTTTTCATTTAGATAAAGGAATATTATCACATTATGAGGTTTAGGATTATCATTTGGATTAAAAAAATATATATTGAGAATGAATCATTTACTTGTTCTGAATTATTAGTGAACTAATTTCAAATGATAAATTTACTCAAATATCTTCAATTACTTACTTTTTATTAAAACATAATTATTTTCTTTCTTTTTTATTTTGGAAATGCTTATTTTTATTTTGTTGTGTGTGTTAACTAATTTAAGTTAAAAAAATAAATAAAATGATCATAACAAAAATATAGAAAAAAATAAAAAGTTGAATTTGAAGTATAAACTATTTTTTAATAAGTGTTCTTTAAATGAAGTACTCATACATATATTAATAAAATTGATAAAAAATACAAAATATATTTAAAAGAAAACAAAAAGAAACGAGAACATTAAAATCAAAGAAGATAGTAATGAATTAAACCGAACAATTTCTGATAGACAAAAAAAAAAACTAACATGCAAACAGAAACCTGCCTTATAATAGAAACAAAAATTGTGCTAACAAGAAGTAGAACCAGCAACAGCACAAATGATGATTATAAACATCTAATAGAGTGAGCGTTTACAATGAAATCAAATATGAAACTCTGAAGGAAAAGTGAGAGATGATTAGTTTGATGTCTCCATTGGAGATTGTATTAAGCAAGCAAAATTAGGATTGCAAGATTATATTAAGGTTTTCACTTCGTCAATAACTATTTATAAATTTTTAAAGTCAAGTAAAAACAAATTTTTTCTAACTTCTGTTGTTATTGATTATGTATGGATCTGAAAAAGTGATGTTTCTTCTTAAGAAAAAAAAAATATATATATATATAATAAAGAATAGCCTTTTATGTATTTATTCTTATACATAATGATCAACTAACGATCAAACATAATAAATTAGAGGTAGGTAATACATCCTTCATACTTTTTATTTAACTGATGTAATTCTAAACTTCGGGAAAGAAATATGATAATATCCTTTCAGATAAAATTATTGCACATTAATGTTAGCATTTTTTTAAATTCAAATTTGATATACATCAATATTTTATTTGAGTAATAAAATAGTATTGATTCGCACAAAAATCAATTTCATTGTGTGGAGATAATAGACGTTCATTTTTATTTTATATATAAAAGTATTTGTAGGTGCTAATTATGGTTTAGGAAGAAATATTTCTTGATTAGCACAAAAAATTAGGGTTTAATTTTTCTCACATAAATTATAAAGGGATACAAATATAAATTACGCTTCAAGGAATAATTAAGATACTTCATAAACACAAGCAAACAATTTTTATTCATTAGTACATATTAAATGACCTTGCAACATATTTATTATAACAGACGAGAGACGACTGCCTTGCTAAAATAAAAACAGGGAAATACGACAGACACAAAATTAACAACAACAATTCATAGTTAAATTAAGACTTTAAATTTTGCTGGCCCAAGTAACCCTGGGCTATCAGACTTTCCACTGCCTCACGAACAGCAACTTCAACAGGAGTGAACACTAGCCCCAGATCGATCAATCTCTTGGCTGCATCTGGGCAAGCTTTCAGCCCTGGTTGAGTTTCCCCGTTGAACCTGTTTGTTTTTCCATACAAAAAATGAACAAATATTATACATCATATCGGGAAAAGTAAAAACAATATATGCATAAAGAGGTTCTCTCGTGTATTAAGAATTTTCAGGTGGTGAGTAGTTCAAATTTAGCTAATCTTTTAAGATATTTTAAACATGTGTACATTGGATTTAGCAAGAAAACCTGTGAATGGGAAATTCAGGGAAGAGCTTGGAGACTTTTTCAGCAAATTCAGCAAACTGATAGATCCCATTGGTGCAAAGGTATCTACCAGAAGCAGCAGGAGATTCAAACAGCAAAACCTGAGCCTTTGCTACATCTTGAACATGCACAGCTCCCAGCCAGTAATGCTCTTGTGTATCTTTCGAGCCCTTCAGCAAACGCTGCAACACAGCTCCGCTTGCATTCAGATAAGGCTGCGGAAATGGCCCTAGGGATGTTGCCGGATGAATAGACACCACGTCTAGTCCGTTCTTCTCTGCAAATTCCCATGCTGCCTTTTCTGCCAGTGTTTTTGACATTGAATACCATATCTGCCATGTACACAACAAAGAAAACAAACAATGAAACCGAATAATCCTTCCAATTTTGAAGTGAACGAAATTCTTGAATTAGTGACACACACTACCTCGTAGACAAACAATGCGAACGAAGAGGAATGGTAGAAAAATCACTTCACCCTTAATTAACTTTATATATGTTTTAGGTGCCGGAGTCTTAACATATCATTGCTTAAAGTCAGCTTCCGGTAGGCTGACATAAGTATTTAGTTACAGATCCGATGAATATGGGTAGATAGGGATCAAAGTGCATCTTAGACGAAGCATCAACATCGTCAGGTCCGAATTACAACAGGATCTGGCCCCCGTGTTTGTAAAAGTTCATAATTTATAGTGAGAATATTTACAATCTTGGAACTGAAATATTGTTTTATATTTTGACCTCCTTAACTTTAAAGTTGAGCATTTGGCTTCCTCAATTTATAAACTAGTTTTAGTTTTTGCCCTTTTCAACTTTATTGTTTAAACATTTTAGCCCATAAACATTAGCTATTAAGCTGCCACATATACGCGAGCATGTACCTTGTTAGCCTGGCAAAAGTCGAGGTCAGTCCAGGAAGTTTCATCAAACACCTTGCCCTTTGGCCAATTGGGATTAGGCACAATGGCAGAAATGGAGCTGGTGAGAACCACACGCCGCACATTATACTTCTTGGCGGCCTCCAAAACATTGAGCGTGCCTTGGACTGCGGGAATCAAAAGCTCCTTCTCAGGATCATTGGGATCATCCAGTGTGTTCGGAGAAGCAAGGTGGAAGACGCCCTGGCAGCCGTCAATGGCCCTGGAAATGGCGTCCGAGTTTAAGATATCAGCCTCGTAAATTTTCAGGTTAGAATCGGTGACGCCTGGAAGAGTGAACAAGTGAGAAGCGTCAGTGCCCGGGAAGATGGTGGCGTGAACGGTCGTGTAGCCTTTTTCTAAAAGCGTTCGGACCACCCATGTCCCGATGAACCCGTTGGCTCCAGTCACGCACACTGCTTCCTTTCTTGGCCCTGTCATTTCTTATTTTCTTTACTCTTTTCCCTCTGTCCGTAAGGTCTGCGGAGTGCGGAGGCAGTAGAGCTACCACGATTTATATAACAACAATTGATCGTTTTTCAAATTTCATTTTTTGTTTGGAAAGATAAATGAAGCAAAAAAAAAAAAACCATAAATCTTAATAATGTTGGTGTTTATTAAATACATTTTTAACTTAGATATATCCGGTTTGTTTTTTTAATCTATAGTATCAGTATAACTGAAATTTGAATTAAATTTAAATTGAAATTTAATAGAAATATTTGTTTTTTCTAATATAAATATAAATTGTTTCTTTTATAAAAAGAATCTGAAAAATGTTATGTTACTGTATATCTTCTAAAAAATCGACGTATTAAATTGTTAATATATATAAATATTAATTAACAAATAAAATATTTAATGCATTTTTGTATATATTTAGTTATTCGTATTTAAATTAAAATTTTTAATTTAATTACATTTAAATATTTTTAATAAAATTTTAAAAATAAGTTAAAAAATAAATACCTTTTAAACATCTAAATAATTTTATTTAAACTTTAGATTAGAAAAACAAAAAAGCCCCTAATCTAATGCAAATTTTCCTTCTACTAAATTTAGGTATACTAATAATGTTCTAAGTGTGCATTTGGTTTTGCTTTTCATTAGTCAAAAATACCTTTTTAAAGGTAAAATTCATTTTCAAACTTTTAGATGTTGTTTAATTGATATTAAAAAAATATTTTTAAAAATTAAAAAAATATTTTCTATCTATTAAAAGAAGCCCAAATATTGGGTTTTTAACCATAAAGTTTAAAAGCTTTTTCAAAGATAAATTATATAAAATACTATTATTTTCTTCTAAAAATTTTATGTTAGTTGTTTAAAATAGAAGGTAAAAAAAAGTTATATATTAAAGTAATTATTCAAATTATTTTATAAATTATTTGTGATCACCAAATGAATAAAAGATAATATAAAAAAGTCTACCAAAAAAATTTACTTTAAAAATTATATCAAACAGACTCTAAGTAGATCAATATACTGTCTAAATTTGAATATCGACTCACAAAAGTGCGTGATTCTAATTTAATTGCGCATAATTTTCACCCAAGATTTTTCCTAGCAAATCCGTAAGAAACTTAACAGAAAATAAATTTCTAGTGAATAATTGGTGATGATGCGAGTAAATAAATATAAAACAAGATCAAAATTAAGTATGCATTGATATTTTCAGACAGAGAAGAAGTGGGTCACAAATAAGGCCTTGAAATATCTCACAATCACATGCATGCTCAGTTTCATTTCAGATCTAGAAGCCTTACAAGCCACTGAAATGTCACATGTTTAATGTTTTCATTTAGTGTTTTGCGATGAGTGAACGAGGGAGCAAGCGAGTGAGTGAGTGAGTGTGTGTGTGTGTGTGTACGTGTTTGTGTATGTTGTTGCAGCATGCAGAGACATTGTTATTCTTATTATTATTATTATTATTATTATTATTATTATTATTATTGTGAATTATTGTGTTCGCAAGCTCGACAACAAGCTACTTCCTGCAGAAGGGTTATAAATATATATGATCAGCTTTAGCATTTTTGTATCTTCTCTTCGTACAATTTATTACATTGTTTGGCTGCAAAAGGGTTTTGGAGATTGCCCCTTATCGCTTCGAAATCCATATATGCATGCTCTTAATTAGCACCAGCAGCTAACTTTCAATTCAATATATTGATCGATCATCTATAACAATTAATTATATTCGTTGAGTAATATCTGCATGCATATATATAATTTTTACATCTTAATTCTTAATAATACATATTGCATTTTCCCAACTGAATTAGTCTCAAGTTTATAGATCTCCTCTTCATGATTAATATTATATTACTTTGTTGATTCTTAATTTGAATATTTACAAGATTATACATGCCAATAGTAATTGCAATTCATATTGGTTTAGAATGAAAATTTTTTTTAACATGAAAGAGCAGCATATTTATCCAAATTTAATCGTGCAAATGGAAGTAGTAGTTTGATTTATTTGTTTAATTTGGCGTGCAATGAAAAATAATTTCAAGTGCATGATAAAACACACAATAGAGATCAATAAATACTCCACACTTAAACATGTATGTCTTAATAATTTTCCAACATTTTTCACGACAGGAGACAATAAATAAACAACCAAGACAATCTGCAATAATAATAATAATAATAATAATAAAGAGAGGAGACAATCACTTAATTCAAGAACCCTACTTGTAATGAAATGTCATCAATCAATGAACTACCAACCATACGTTTTATTTTTATTTTCCAACATTTATCACGAGCAAAGATAGAAAAATGACTCATGGAAATAAAACAAAAACAAAAACAAAAACAAAACTGAGTTTTTTTTTTTTTTAAAGAAAAAGAAAATAAAAAATGAAAAATTTACTGGTCCCATAGAAAATACATTATGGATCACCGTGTAATTAATTACACGGAGATTAGATATTAAATAATATTGTCTTTATGCTATAGCGCAAATGTTTATTCTTTAGCAAAACATGCAACTTAAACACGCGGAATTTAAAGTTTATAGTTTATTTAAATAAAAATGATTTAATTTAAAAGATTTTTGACACAACTAACTTAATTAGAAGATTATTATAAATTTGAAAACGGAGTAATTTGGAGAGATCAAATGACCTAATAAATTAATAAACACGTCCCTTTTTGCAAGCACTTAATTAGAGTTTTTTTAAGGAAATATTTTTTCATTAATTTCAATATCAATTTTCATTTTTTCACAAGGCATTCTCTCTTTTTTTTTTATATTTCATGATCATAAATCGAATCATGACATATGTCGCCTTCAAAAATTGGTATGTATGGGTTATTAATTACCAGAGAAAGTCCTACCTACCCACCGAACATCACAAAGGTTAATGGTACCCACAATTATTTTTGGTGTATATACGTTAATCTTAATTAATTAATTTTTAAGTTTCAATATATATTAATTCTGAAGATATTTAAAGTCAATTGTGACAAAATATTAATAAACACAAATTTAGTGCAGACAATTACAATTAAGACAATTTATCAGAAAATCTAAGAACACACACATATATATATGGTTCACTTTTCAATAATCAATAAGCAAAACGGATAAATTTTGATATTGAGATAAATTAATGTACTTTGGGAAAAATTTAAAATTTTGCATGTAAAATTTATAAAATAAATTATAATATAATAATAAGAATATATACAATATAATTAGAATTTATAAAAACATAAAATATAATCATCTTTTTATTAAAGTGATGAATTTATTATAAAAATTTTAAAAATCACATGGAGATGGTAATAATATAGTTGTATTTCGTAGTTTATGTATTATAAAGGTGAAGGTGAGAAATTGCATTAGGACTCATTTTGTGACTTGTTTGCTATAGTCATTATACATTGTTATTAACATTTTAATATTGACATGTAGCAAATGTATATCCTCAACTTTTGAAATTTACAATCTTTTAACAACATAATTTATACACCCAATACTTTTTTGAACTATTGATTATTTTTAATATTGGTTGTTGATTAAAGTATTGAAGATGAATATAACGTTTATATTGAACTAATTAAAATTTAATGGAAAATATGAATAAAAAAGCATGAATATTTCTTTGCCCTTTGTCCATAAATTATTTGATATTCCTTATCTTGTTAGCAACAGTAAAATTGAATTAACGAGAATTTTATCAACAGTTATAATATTGGAGACGAAAATATTAAAATTGGATAAATCATGTCTTTATTTTGTTTGTTTTGCAAAACTCAATGTTGTTACCCCAACATATATTTTGGTTTTCATGCATATGTTTAATTTATTTAATTATCTATAGAGTGGTATTTTAACATAACTCTACTTTCGAAATTTGTAAAAAGTTGAGTAGATGAAAGATTTGTATAAATTTCCAAGAATTTTTTGCTACAATTATTTAATCTCTTTGATTGTCAATTAACTAATAAAATATATGTAATATGAATATTACACTTACTTAACTCTTTCAAACTCTTTCCGGGCTTGGATTTATGGGCCCCGAGCTAATGGAGGCCCAACTATAAAATGGCCCAACAATAAGTCAATAACCCCTATCTACCAAATTTGAAAAGGGAAAAAGAAGGAGCAAATCAAATTTGCGAAAAAAATGAAAGAGACTCCTTTTGTTTCCACGGCGTAAAATACAAGAATCACATCATATTTCTACGCAAATCAATTAATTGATCATTTCCCTTATCCTCTGAAAATGACATTATTGGACACCATTTTATCCCTCTCTCTAATTTCTATGTTGCATCCTGTTATTAATTACTTGGCCAAATTGCTGCCACGTACTCATTCGAAAATGGTTGATGCTTATATAATTAGTATAAATTAATGTTTTAAATGTGAACATTTACATTTTATAAAATATAAATTTGTGTGCAAATTCACGTATTTTAAAAATTTAGATGATTATAAAAAAAAAAAGATTATTTCAACTTAAATTTAGTAACTTAAATTGATTTACAAAATTTTATTCTTTGCTCCATTCAATTCAATAATTAAAATTTAAAATAAAAAATATAAATAAAAGACTTTTATTTATTAAATATTATAGTCTTTATACTTTCAAAATTATACTAATTACAAACATATTTTAAAATAATAATTATTATTTCTTGCTATTGTATATAGATGAGTAGCTTTGATGCATGGTATAATCTTTATGATGTATTAGTTTGATTTTATGCCACAACATGCCGTTGTACAGAATGATGGACATAGCTCAAATTTGAGAGAATGTTCAATTTTTCTCTTATTTTTTAGATAACATCTCATTATTTTTTTTATATATTTTTTAATATCTTATTATTTTCTTAAATTTTAATTTTATCTTTTAATAAGTCATATATTTTTAATTTTATTATTTTATAATTGAATATAAATTAATTAAATTGAAAAAAAAAGTCAAAAAATAATAAAATATTAAAAAAAATGTAAAAAATAATAGAGTATTTGTGCATTTTTCTTGTAAAAGGTTACAAGCAACATCTCAGAAGAAGCAAAAAACGAGTGATGTAATACTTACGAATACATAAATGATTATATTCTTCGTCAAATAGATGACGCCTTACTATAATATTATACGCGCTTTCCGATTTCTAGCCAATTTATTTGCTGGATAATAACATCCAAATCCCTCAATTTTAACAAACTCACAACAACTTGATAATTCATAATTCATACTTTTCTTTTGGTACAAGTTTCTATTCTTGTGTTTTGTTAATAAATGTTAATTAAATTGTTCGTATTTATAATTATATCCCTTTTAGTAGTTAACTCTTTTATAAATATTATATAAATACGAGTCAAAACTTTATTATGAGTATGATCCCAATGTTAAAAGGATTACTTATAATAACTATAAAATTAATAAATTAAGTATTGATGGAAAACATACATATTTAAGGACTTGCCTAAAAGGAGAAAAGGAGAACTCAAAATTTTAAAAGTATTTTTTTGTAAATTATAAGTCACAAAACGCATTTTTTGACAACATAAATTTTAACATTTAATTAACATAACATAACATGAGAATTCATAAAAACGAATTTACATATTACATTCTTGTTTGTAGTTTTACTAAAAAATAGGGATCTATATGTTATTAGCGTATTATTATTATTTTTTATTATATACGAACGAGGATCGAGATTCCTGCTTCCCTGTAACCAGAAAACTACGTAACAAGCAACTGCGTACACATAAAAAATGAGTGGACAATCTTATTCCTTAAATTTTAATCACAGTCGCATGGACCACCACCTAATTCTTTTCTCAAGATGCTTACTTGTAAATAAAGGCGCCCAAAAATTTTCCCGATTGATCATTTCCTTCTTCCATGTAAGTTTCATTAGTCTTCTACCATGAGTATGATGCTAACGTCAACGGGGTAACTTGGCTGCACTCTCTGATTGAGACAACGAGTATATAGCACCACCATAAATACAGAGATAGCTGGCTGTTTCATTTATCCACACTTGTTTGCTGTTAATTCTGGTGGCAATTCACATCTTATCAGATTTTAAGTAATCTGTGGTAGAAATTTTTTGTGTGGTTTCATTTTTTCTTTAATCTATAATTCTAAATTTTGATGTGTATAGTGACAAATTCAATAATTCGCTATATTCCTGGTTAATAACATGGTACTGGGTTCCACAAAGTTTGGAGTTTTTCATGTTTATTTGTATTTATGTAGCTTCGGGTCTTCTGGATTCAGTCATTAGTGTTCAAAGACTGAAAAGAAGGGAAGGAGAATTAATTTTGTTGCCATGGATGAACATTCCGTTCATAAGCCTCTTCTTCAAAATGGAGATGTTGACACTGTTCATTACAAGAACTCACCTCTGTATGTATCAGCAATACGATGGTTTCTCAAGATTGTAATGTGGGTGTCTTTGGTTGCATGGATTGCTCTCATGTTTCTGTACCCATCAGAATTTGGCAGTCAGTTGGTTCGGAAATTGGAACAAGGCACATCTGGAACTGTTTTTGGGATTACAGGTTAGAAAATTCAAGCCTAGTTGCTTCATAGTTGATCTTTTAATTGCAGTCTTGTTACTGTTCTCAAGTGTGACACTTGAAATTTTCAGGAAGTTATTTCTTGCTATTCAGTGGACCTGTTGTTATTATTGCATTTCTCTCCGTAGCACATCTTATTTTCTCTGGGGAAGAGGAACTCCAGAGGTATGCAATAGCTCCTATCTGCAATTCTTTGCAAGTGAATATGCTTTGTAACATAAAAATATGTTTTGCAACATAAACTTTGGTTAAATATAGGAAGAAGACTTCAAAACATCCATGTTTTCAATTGTGGACATTCCCAGTTCTTGTGGATGGACCATTTGGGGTTGTTTCAGCGGCTGAGTTTATTGGGATTCTGCTTTTTGTTGTGTTTATTTTCTGGGCTGTTTATGCTTACACCATGAGGAATATCGGTCTCCTATCAGAATTCCAGGTTCCTTCTAAAGAGCAAAGGTGCGATGTCTTATGTTCCATTGATAATTTTTATTGTCTGCTTTTTCTGATTTTAGTTGCCTGCTGTTTATTTTATTACAAATCACTTGCTCTTTCTACTTTTGTACTGTTTTCCTTTTTGAAACTCCTGCTAATACTTCTAGTTTCATCAGAATTGTTCTAAACCAGTATTTTTCTGCTGCTTCTATTATGCTCCTACTTCGATTGTAATTGAATTTCATGTAAGGGCTCATTTGTTTTGGTCTGATTGGCAAGAATGTCCTGTTCTGTTTTCTAAATACTTATGGGATGATTAGAATTCAATCTGAATTTGGAGGTATGTCTAAACTAGCTCAATGAAATAAATTAGTAGGAATACTCGATTTTGTTTGGACTCCCAAGTTTCTCCATCTCTAGTTACAAATATGATCTGATTACAATTTAAAACCTTCAAGATTCTGTCTTGTCTTGTTTACAAGCACAATGTTGTCATATTTAACCGGTGAATTAATCTTCAGCATAACAGTTGTCTTCATTGTTGTACGAATTTGTATAATTGATTTTATGCATTCAAATCTCAAGATTTTGATGCATTTTCTCTGTTAGTACACGTCTGTGCCAGAAACTCAGTTATAAAATATACGATCTTGTTTCGTTTGCTAGAAAAAAGATCATATTAGGTTATGTTCCTTTTCTCACTTTTTCTATTTCTCTTAATTTTCTTTCATTTATTTGTTAATTAGTAAGTTCTCCAAGTTCATTTACTTTTGATGGATGATGATCATCGGGCTAACTTTTGTAATTTACTTGAACTTTCAGTATTTTCTTGTTGGAACTGACGGGGCTTCGCTTAGGTATGATTGGATTAATTTGCTTGGCATTCTTGTTTCTCCCAGTCGCAAGAGGTTCTGTTCTTCTCCGTCTTATAGATATCCCATTTGAGCATGCTACAAGATACCATGTATGGCTGGGACATCTTACCATGCTGCTCTTTACTCTTCATGGCCTATTTTATGTAATTGCTTGGGCAATTCAAGGTCGTCTCCTGCAAGAAGTCAGTCCTCAAACTCTATTCTCTTTAGATTTCATTTTCTACTAAACATAAATTAATGGCCGTATCTGTTTGTGTTTCAAACATAATATATTCATAATTACATTAGTAAGCATCTAATACATATTTTTGTTTTTCGCTGGAAGAGGCATAAATCTTATACATGGTGTAGGGTTTTGAATGTTCTTCCTGCTAGTGATAATGGCAAGATATGTTGGAGAAACTGAAAAATAATTCTTTTAGAAGAGTTTATGAGATCTACATAATCTAAATAGAATATGCTGAATTGATTCCACTTGTTTGATTTTTATATCTTGGATTTGGAGTTCCTTTTGACAAAAGGTGGTCTCTTCAAATATGCTACTCTTGGTTGGCTAAAGTATTTGTGTCAGAAGCCTGATTTAGATGATCTTGCACCATATACTTCTGAATTCTTATATATTAATAGAGGGAAATTCTGGTTGATATTGGTGAGTTGCAATAAATTCGACCGAATGTACTGCTGCTCACATATTCTTTTTCAAGACTGTTTCCATAAAACTGGTTTCTTTTCTCTTTCATTACTTGATTTCTTTGATTTGATCTGCTTATAGACCAAAAGGTCTTGAAAGTGAGGTGCCAATATAGTTTGGATGCATAACCTTTTTTAGTTTAAATTTTATGTTTTTTGTGTGTATAGTTCTTTTATGTACTCACAATTTATTTTATGAGCATATCCCCACAATGGATTCTCCAACATATCTGTCATTATACATCAATTAGTTATATGTATATTTACAGGATCACATGACATTTTTTCCTTTTTTCCCTTTTTTATGACATTTTACTATTATTTCTTCTTCATGCACAATTACACAAATATTTAGTAATTGCTTGATATGAAAAGGTAGACTGAGAGATGATCAATCAAAATGCTGTTAATGTCTTTCGTTTTATGTCTATGCTCTCCTTTGTTTTCCTTCACTATGCAAGAAGCGTGAGTGCTTGATTTAAAGATACTGAAAATACTCATTTTATATATGTTTTATTTTAGCTGATGGACTGGAGAAATATTGGTATTGCCAATCTTCCAGGAGTTATCAGCCTTTTAGCTGGTCTGATGATGTGGGTGACATCACTTCATCCAGTGAGAAAGCATTATTTTGAGTTGTTCTTCTACACTCATCAATTGTACGTAGTCTTTGTAGTCTTCCTGGCACTGCATGTCGGCCCTTTCATTTTCAGTATAGCTGCTGGGGGAATATTTCTTTTCATACTTGATCGATTTCTGCGCTTCTGCCAATCACGAAGGAATGTGGATGTACTTTCAGCATCATGCCTTCCATGTGGAACTGTGGAATTGGTCCTATCCAAACCTGCAAGTAATTAAAAGTGTTTGCACTTTTATTGTTTCCTTTGAAATTTTCAGTTAACATATAATTGACTTTTTCATCTTTATCAACACAGATCTACGATACAATGCCCTTAGTTTCATCTTCCTTCAAGTTCAAGAATTGTCTTGGCTGCAGTGGCATCCTTTCAGTGTGTCATCTAGTCCACTAGATGGAAAATATCATTTGTCTATCCTTATAAAGGTTCTTGGAGAATGGACAGCAAAGTTAAGGGAAAATATATTGAGCATATCAGGGGAAGAACCACCAGAACTCGCCACACAACCCCATACCAAGATAACAGCTTCTGTCGAGGGGCCATATGGGCATGAAGTACCATACCATTTGATGTATGTATTCTTTCCTTGGTTTGAATGCTTGAGGCGAACTGATGATTGCCATGTTTAGGCTGCATAGGCTTTTTTTTAATTTTGTTTCAAAACATTTTGGTAAATATAATGTTGATTCCAAGTTACTATATATTTTCCTGTTTGTTATTTTTGCATCTAGCATGAAAGGAAAAGTTATATCATAGTTTGCTGATTAATTGACTTGAATTTTTTTTTTCCCCATCTAGGTATGAGAACCTAATTTTAGTAGCAGGAGGCATTGGAATTTCACCATTCCTGGCTATCCTAAGTGATATTCTCCACCGTATTAAGGAAGGAAAGCCTTGTCTACCAAGAAATGTTTTGATTGTTTGGGCTGTCAAAAAATCAAATGAGCTTCCACTTCTTTCAAATCTTGACATGGAGTCAAGATGTCCATTTTTCTCTGAAAATCTAAATCTTGAGACTTGCATTTATGTCACTCGAGAAACGGAACCTCCATTGGTAGGTTAAGTTTTACTCAATACTTTGTATTTACCATAGCCCAGTATTTTTCTTATCCATTTTACTAAAATTTCTTTGATCATTTTGTTCCGCTTCATTATGGTTTTATGCAGGAAGAGGGTAAGCTTCACAGGACCATGAGTGCTTCTGTCTACCCTGTCTCCAATGGTTGTAGCATGTCAGTTTTGGTTGGTACAGGACATAATATATGGTCTGGATTGTATGTTATCTCATCTACAGTAGGCTTTATAATTTTAGTGGCTTTGGTGAATACTTTATATTTGAACCCTTTCAACATATCTTCGTGGTGGTACAAAGGGCTTCTTTTCTTAGCTTGCATGGTTGCTGGTGTTCTAATCTTTGGTGGTCCTGTTATCGGTTTATGGCATCTTTGGGAAAGAAAATGTTCTGCTAGGGAGGAGTTTAAGAATGATGATATAAAGGTTAACGAAGCACAGAATGTTCAGACCATGGCACACGATGATCTAAGAAAGAAGGATCCCAAGAGTTTCACTGTTGTTCTGTATGGTACAAGACCAGACTTCAAAGGTGTGCCTCTTTTTCTTTATTTAATTTAAAATTTTTTTTTTTCTAATAGAACACCTTGATAAGAAAAGAAAAAGAAATAAAAAAGAAAACTTTACTTGTGGGCATGTTTCAACCTGATCCTAAAATAATTGGGGTGGTTCAGCCACCATTTTGTGAAGAATGGTGAAGGAATGTCAGGGCTGGAAGCCAGAAGAGAAATAATGGATTAATACTGAAGAACTTAGACCTCTCAAATGTGTCCATCTGTCTTTGTTAAATGAGTTTTTGACATTGTTGAATTAATTAATTTACAGTTTTAAGTCAACTGGTGCATAGCCGAAAGGCAAAATAAAACTGTTGACAATGACATAGTCTTTCAATTTTCTTTCTTCATTGGCCTTGATTTTTGGAGAAATAGTTAGGCATTGTTCTCCTTAGCTGCTTCAAATACTTGTAGTGATTCAAAGCTGGTAATGCTATTGTTTAATTAATTGAGATATAGAAAAGGATTTTGCTTTGCACAAAGTCCTGCTAGTCTTCTGGTGCCTGGATTTTATTTCTGTAGTAGTTACTAACTCCATGTTCTTTTTCTTTGCAGAAATTTTTGAATCCGTATCCAAGAAATGGGGCGCTGTTGATGTTGGTGTCATTGTTTGTGGTCCTCCAACTCTTCAGTCAAGTGTTGCTAAAGAAATCAGAGCACACAGCATAACAAGAGAGTCTGATCATCCAATCTTCCATTTCAACAGCCATAGTTTTGATCTGTAGCCACTGCTGACAATAGCTTAAGATACATATGTCCCTGTGAGGACTAGACTAGCTGTATATGCGTGTGTATGACAAGGATGCATAATTTTAAGCTGTATCTATATCTCTTTGTATATTTTACTTACATATTTTACTTTCAATGTACAATATATAAATAGCATCTTAGTGTATGATTTTCTTTGGCCTTTTCTTATTGCTTTCATTTCTTTTTTTTTTTTTTTTTAATTTTCATGTTCTACATCTTGGGCTTGGTGAAATTAGGTCATGGTATGGTTCACTGTCCTGTTTATTAGTAATTAAGATTTGGCCAAGGCATTTTTTAGGATAAACCGTGTCATCATATCGTGTTGGTACAGAGAGCTTCTATTTATGGCATCCATGGTAGTAAGTGTTTCAATGTTTCGGAGCTTTCTTCTTGTTATGTGGAAATCACTGGGGAAGATGCCATTGAACCCGGAGAAAGGTGAAGCAGAGGGGAATAAACTTCGTATGATGCTGCAAAGGAAGCGGTGGCAGTCAATGATTTATGGCTGGAATCTTTTGCTCGCATTGGAATCATGTACTACGGATGTAGACCAAAATTCAAAGGTACACCTACCTTTTGTTAATATATATCATGTCGATTTACCAGTTACTGCATGTCAACACCATCATTGAAGATTCTAGTTTTTTTCTCGTTAAATGTTTCATAACTTGAGAATGACCAGAGCAATTGAGGCTTCTGTCCCAAATTTTCAGTTATGAGATGCAAGCCACTGAAAAGAATGATTTAACTTCTATCATTGTTATTGAAATACTGAATATCAACGAAAAATGGCATATGCATGGCAACTGAACATGTTAATTTGATTGGTCACCATTTAAAACCTTAGTAGTCATCTAAGATTCTACTATTAATTAGTAAGTGCCATGCAAAATTTGGGACAGAAGCCTCAATTGCCCTGGTCATTCTCAAGTTATGAAACATTTAACGAGAAAAAAACTAGAATCTTGAATGATGGTGTTGACATGCAGTAACTGGTAAATCGACATGATATATATTAACAAGAGGTAGGTGTACCTTTGAATTTTGGTCTACATCCGTAGTACATGATTCCAATGCGAGCAAAAGATTCCAGCCATAAATCATTGACTGCCAACTTTAATATTTATCTTCTGTTACATTTATGTTTGAATAGATATTCCGAATAAGCAATCAATTTTGATGACATCGTCTCTACATTTCTTTTCTGCAGAAACGTTTGGGTAGGCCAATATCAGATAATTGGACCCGTTTGATGTTGTGATTGTGTGTGGTCCAGCTGCAACACAGAATCTAAGAAGAAGAGGAAGCATTCACCTAAAGTTTTGTCTCCGAAAGAATTGTGTGCATGGTATTATGTGTATGAAATTTTCTGTGATTTGTGTACGAGTGTTTCGGTCTAACCTAATTTGATGCTTCGATCAATTCTGTGTGTTTAGAATTAATGAGCGGTTTGGTTTGTCAATTGTTGGTATGGATAAATCCAGCATTGGTCTTCGTCGACAGCATTTTTCCATCTTTTTCGAAATATCTGCATTTCTATGGAGGATTGTCTTCGGACCTGAAACCGCAGTTTTTACTAAGCAAGTGAATTTGATTGCATACATGCATATAGAGAGAGAGAGAGAGCAAAATGTACAGTATTTACTCTCTACATCAACAAAGCGAGCTTACCTCGGGCCGATCGTCATATCTGTGGGATTGAGTTGGTGCCTGCAATCCCAGATAAAGTGATTACCATTACGCATGGATAAAGAGTATGTTGCAAGGCAAGTTAAGGGTCAAGAGCACGTACCAATGCCTCTGACTTCGAAAATTGCTGCTTATTGGATGAAGCCTGTCCAGTTGAGTGTAAAAAGTGACACGGATCAGAGAATTCTCCTTGTTTGAGTGGGGAGATTGTGATTTTAAGATGATAAATTTTACGTGTTTACATTATTATATGAGACCAACAACATGACTGTAAGCTTGAAGATTCTGCTATTCACGTGAATTCAAGAAGTACTTGCCTCAGGTTCAGTACTGACACCGAGAGTTGGAAGACCGAGATGGACTATGTACTCGGACTTAACCACACCGACATTTTTGGTTCAATCACGCTGAAAGCAAATTAAATGTCATTGGTACATCTCAGAGAAAAAGAAATTGAAGTTATAGGATTGGGAAGATACTTGTGCACAATAGCCGAGAGCGTATCCAGGCCCCATGCATGGATCAAGTCATTCTGACAAGGGGAAATGTACGAAAATGGTTACGAGAAAGTAAGAGTAGTATAGAGATACTAAATGAAATAATCATCTTCTAACTTCCTAACAGAAGGTTCAAATTTGAGTTATTAACTACATATATAATTAGATGTAATCACTCAATCAGATTAGCATATGCCCTGGCCACTATGCTTCATAAAATCGTTGACTACAAGTCAATCACCATCCACACATTTGTTGTCGAATTCTCATTTCAATCAGTGGTTGCCTCCTAAATTCAAACTGGTCAACATCCCACCCATTATGTCCCAATATGCTTGTCACACTAGTTGGTTCCCCTTGGGGTAGCTCTAGAGGTCCGGGTTTCAAGTCCCCTTTACGCTACAGTTTGGGAAGGGTTGGTTTACTTTTTGTAATACTTAAAAAGGAAAAAGAATTTTAAAAAATGTCCCCTATGTGGTTTACTGCTCCATTAGGTAAGGTTTTTATACCTGGATCATAAACCATGCACATCTCCAAGCAGCTCTCGAAAACACTGGTGCCATCATTTCTACCCATCTGCATAATGGTTTTCATATAATGCATAAGAACAAGGATACTGCTCCATATTCTAATAATTGGTTCTTATACAATAATAAAGATGGAATAGATAAGTTTCTAAAGGAAAAAATGAAGCTGAGTCGGTGACCCTTTACCCTATGCATGGAGGAGCAGTGCTGTTATCATCGCACCTTCCACTGCCTTTAAGGTTATACATCCTTCTGTTAGAAAGTTGGATTGAGAAGGTTGAACTAATCAGATTTGTTAGTAGCAAACATATAATTAATCGATGAAACTGTTTATATTCAGGCAAACTACAAATTCATTACGAATAACACTTTACTACAAAATTGACATGTATTGTAACAATTACTTCCCAACAATAGTAGTGGCTTAAGAGTGTGTATGATGAGCAAATATAGGATCTTTTTCCTAAAAATAAAAGTAGAATTATTCAAGCTGATTCACTAACTTGATACAAACTTGTGCGCTTTTGAGTTTCGTCTACGTGCGGTAATTGGCCGATGTACCTAAGACTTAACAGGATCAAGTGCTGGCTGAGATATCTCAAGTCCCTCGTCTTTAACTATGGACAGATATCTATAAAACATTTGCATTAAAGATATGAAGTTTAGCTCTATTAAGCACAAAACACATGCATGTGCATACACAATTGCACTTATTGGTCTTTAAGATTTTTCAAAATTTTAACCATGAATTTGCATTGCAAAGGACATGTTTACAAGCAAGTGAAAGTAAAAAAAAATTACATTAAGAATCACGTGGCATGAGATTTTTGAAAAGCAATTCAAAGTGAAAAGGTTTCGCCAGTGATCACTTAAAAAATGCCTCAGGCGATCTGGAAAGTTAAACTGCATGCCTAACGATTTGGATTAAAATCCTCAACTCCAATGTCTTCATCCCAGAGGAATACACAATCATCCTCAGAAGTGACGTCCGGATGCAAGAAATGTTTTGCAAACCACCTATTACATGATAAAGCACTATGGAATTTAGAAATTCCCCACAAACATAAGGATGACCCATCAAATCTAGAAAAACAGCAATTCAAAATGAGCCAATGATTCCATTTTGTTTGATTCACTGCAGATACATGTATAACACGATCATTCCACTCTAAGTCTTTCCATTCGTCCACAATGCCATCATAATGAAAAGGCATCACAATGAAGTCTTTTGCAGGAAACTGCAAAACAAGAAGATGGAAATTAAGCTCATATTTGGCAATATGATTATTAAAACAAAAAAAGCACTAGAACAGCAGCCAAAACCTTTTTCACAATTCGGTCCACAATTTTCTTTTGCTTAATTCCAACTGCAATGGCTAACAAATTCTTTGGAGACTCTGGATTGTTCTGATACAAAATTTTGCAATGCAAGTATAACAAAGAAAAGCAAAGATCAAATCTAAAGAAGTGCATGAAATTGAGAATTGCAAGAATCATTCGATATCACAACAGTGGCTTCACATACAAGTTTAGATGATGACATCCATAATGGATGCATTTCCAAATTGGAGGTCTTGGAAATTATTCCTTGTGGTAATGCCTCAGTTCCAGGAAGCCTGCATTGATTCTAGGTAGCAGAGATTGAAAGGGAAAAAAGGATTTCAGGCAACTTTAAGTGACAAGACAAAAAGATACTTTGTTTTTCACTTCCTCTAAGAAACACAAACCTTGCAAGTAGTGGATATTGCACTCTGCATGCTATGAACAACTCCCCATCGCACTAATCTCTGCACAATGCATTCAAATTTTGAGTTCCCTTCAAATAAAAAAGTTTTAAATGAAACTAATGCAAGGAAATTTCAAAGCAAAGACTGATTTTAGTTAGCATTTGGTGTCTTCCTAGTGATTATTAACAAATTCAGATTGATCCACAGAAATCCATTGAATGCTGCCCAGAAATTCAGCCCTCTGTCAGTGTATTTGCAAAACATAAGTTGGCAAAATTTTATTTAAATAGAAACTCACTTCCTTGTTTTCCTTTGCAACAAATACACTTCCGATGAAGTAAACACTACAGATCAAAGAAGCTGCAATGAAGAGACTGCAGAGGCATAACCTACTTGTTGGATCCAACAGTATAGAAGCCTGAAAGAAAATGGAGAAAGATATAATTGCATTTTAGTTGCAAAATGGTCTAAAGATTCAGTCAGTTAGTGAAAAAGAATTCCTATAAATCATGGAATTTTTTCAAAGATAGCTAACAAACCAACTTGTAGTGTCATATATCAATTTCACAATCATTCGAAATAGTAAACAACTAATTTTAATCAACAAAACAGAAAACATTACTTAAGTCATTGCAAATCCACAATACTGCAACACGGGAAAACACCAATTTGAAATTCCAGAGATCAATAATTCACAAACAAAACTATCATACCAAATGTAAATTCAAGTTATGCACTTATTATAACTGAAGTTCAAGGCTAAACTTGATTGGAAAGAATTGATATTAAAGAATCATATATTAACCCGGACCACTTTTCTTTCTTTTAAATAATGGCTTGATAGCCCTCTTTTCAAAATCTCCTTGACAAACTTAGACAGTCGTGAATGACTTATGACGCATTATTTTGAAAAAAAGTTGATCAAATGCCGAGGAAACAACATGAATGAAACTTATATTTAAGTCAAACACTAGGGAATGAAAAACATAAGAAAAAATAACATAAAGACAATATTCAATACTTCAATTCCCTTTCTCTTCCTCGTTTTCCCCCAACAAACAGAATCTTCCAGTAAATTTACCGAAGCCCAAAAAGAAAAAATGTGGACACAGAGGAACTAAACTCTTTCTAGTTACTAGCCAGGAAAAGCACAGAAGCATTTTCCCCCAACCCAAAATTGTAGTTTTAATCCCTTCTTTCGACAATCAATTTTCCTTCTTTTTGTCAGTCTTTTTCTCCAACCAAAATGAGTATTTGAGATAAAGATTCTGTGGAATAACATATGACCCTCTGTTTGATTTTAGCTGAAAACGAAAAAGCAAAAAAGAAAAACAGGAAGCATATCCCAGCAAGAAAGCAGCAGGAAGAGAGAAGCATTTCCCAGCAACCAAACAGCAGGAAGTTACCACCCAAAAAAAATATAGCAGTTGTTTTTATGGGGGCTTCCTTTCCCTTATAATCATAATAAAAATGAAACAGCAAACAGGCAATCAGGAATCATGATTAATCATTTCGCTCAGAGTCCTTAATAATACACTTAATATTAAACTAAAAAGGAAAAAAAAATCAAGTTCATGCAAACTCAAGTATAATCAATGAATCACAGAAGAAAAAAAGCAAATAAATAAGCATAAAATAAACAGAGATAGAGCTTACAGAACGGAGAGGCTTCATTGTTGCAGAAGAAGACCAAAAGCAAAAAGCCAAACCCCACAACAACAACAACAACAACAACAGGTGCTTAAAAGAAATCACTTTATAGATAGAAAAAGTGTACAGGTAAAGAAAAGAATGGGCAAAAGTTTCAAGTAAAAAGAAAGAATATGTTAGAATCCAAATGAACAGAAAGTAGGAAATGAAAAGGCAGCAGCGAGGTGCTCAAAACGGCATCATTTCCCAAAGCAAAATGCATAAGCAACCGTTTTCAAATTTACAGCCAACCACAAAACAAGAACATAAAAAAAAAAAAATTGTACAAAACGACAGGATTTCAGACAGAAGGAAGAGGATGAAGGAAGAGCAGCAGTACATTCGGTCGAATTTATTGCAGCTCCTCCATTTTCAATGTTCGTCCATTTTCAATTCCCTCCTCTTCCAGCTCCTTGATTGCTCTTATAAGAGCCCGTGTAATTCCATTGAGATGTAAACCTTTTAACTTCATATCGTCTAAAAGTTTCTCTGCTGATCTCCAATCCAAAGCCTTCAAACAGAGAGACTGGATCAACTTACTGTACTCATCAACATTAGGTTGGATCCCCACATCCTTCATTTCATTCAGCAGTTTCAAGGCCTTGTCAAACTCTTCAAGTTTGCAATAACCCCGTATCACCGTGTGGTAAGTCACTGAGCTCAGCCTAGAATGATTCTTTTTGGCTTCACACAGAATTTTACAGGCCTCCTCCATCTGACCACCATTTGCATAACCACTCATAACAACTGTGTAAGTGTACACATCTGGCTTTAATCCCCTAGTTTTCATCAGCTTCATCATCTCCATTGCTTGCTTCAAATCTCCGGCTTTGGAATAGGCACTAATAACATAATTAAACACCGCATTTCCCGGGGGTGGGCCCTCAGAAATCATCTTAGACAGCAATGTTTTTGCCCCATCCACATCTTTCATCCTACATAGACTGCCAATAACAGATGAAAATGGCTTAATAGCATACTTTCGTGCCTCACCCAAGAAATCATCCAACATGTCTGAAGCTAATTTCACAGTTTCATCCTTCTGACAAAGTGAACTGATCAAGAAATTAACAGCAGAATGAGGTGGGTACTTGTTTTTCTCCTTTGCCAATGTATAAACCAAATGACCTTCCTTTGACTTACCCCCCTTACAAAACCAAGAAATGATCTTACCAACTTGCTCATCATGAGGCAAGCTTCCCGTTTCAATCATTTTCTCACAAACAGACCAAGCCCGATCAAAAACCGATCGCCTACAAAGTGCTTCAATAGTGAGATAATATGTCTCTTGATTCTCCACACAACCATAATCTCCAAACTTGTTATACACCTCAAAGGCCGCTTTTCCTTTTCCCAACTTGGAAAATAAAGCTAGCAACTCATTTAGAATCTCTACAGTCAACACGCCATTATACCTCTGGCCAATCCCCTTAACCAAATCCCACAAAGCATATGCATTTTTGTTACTAATTCTGCTACAGATAGCCCTCACAAGTGCATCAACTACTGCCACAGTGACCTTATAATTGGGATGATTCATAACCCACTTGAAAAATCCAATTAAATTCTCACCCAAAACTAGTGGGGTTTCAAGTACCTTCAGCACAAACTGTTCATGTAAATCCAAATTCAAACTATCAAGACTTGACTCCAATGAAACATCAACACCACTACTACTCTGCAGAAGTGACAACACATTCTCTAACTTGTCCATATCGACTTCATAAACAATCTCCTCCCGTTCTTCGCCTTTCTCATGGACAAAATTACCCATCTGGGTATCACCATGCGTTTCACCTAAATTGTCATCCCTTCCTATTGTATTGGAAAAATTATCAACCTGTGCAGTACATTCATTTTGACTAGAGAGCTCTGTTTCAGGTGAAAATGAGCTTGGGATTGTTGCAGATGAGTGTGACAAAAACCTGGGATAAGGTTTTAACAGAGAATGCCGAAGGAGGGTTTGAGAAGATTGTACCTTCGGCTTAGCCACACCAAGTTTGCGTGCGGACCTTGCTGCTAATGCTGCCGACCTCCACATCTCTGCAACTTCTCGCGTCTGTCTTTGTCTTGGAGGAGGCCTAGGGTTTTGTATTCTATGTTTTCCGTTATGACTAACCGAAAACTTAGGCATAGAAAAGACTTCTTAAGTTTTTTTGGTTGTAGATCCAGAATTGAAGTTTAAACAAACAAATTAAATTAAAAAGTAAATCACTTTTTTTATGTACTTATTAAAATAAATTAAAATTTTATTTTTTAATTAAAATTAAATTATTTTTATATAACTAATTTATTTAACTAATAAAATTAATTAAAAATTTAAAACAAAAGATTTATATTATTATATTGATCAAATAAAAATTATAAGAATATTTTTATCATTATATAATAGTGTATATAAGATAATTTAATATTTTTCTAATAAACATGTATCATTTAAATTTATTTATTGAGGATTAAAGATATAAATTTATTGTTATAATAACAAAAAATTTTATTTTATTGTTAGGTACTTATACAATTATATTAAAGAAAGAAATTTGGTTGACATGATTGGATTTGTGAATTCACATCATATTGCTTCAATTTATAGGAAAATAAAAGCTGATAGAACACATTCAATTGCAGAAAGGCTAAGACATACAAAGATGAAACAGATATTTTTCGCCCCATATCATCATAAGTATGTATTTTCATTATATTATATGATTATATATTTAATTATTAATTGTTGGGTATAATTTATTTCAACTAATGCATTTATTATATATATATTTTTTATCATCAATATAGATATCACTGGATGTTGGTCATTATTGATCCATATAATGATATCATATATTTTTTTAATTCACTTAAAAATGAAATTGTCTTTTATTTCAAGCAAGTTGTTAAGAAGTAAGCATAATTTATAATATTTTTTTTGCATTAAAACATAATTTTTCTGTTTATTTGACATAATTTATGATATTTGTTTTCCTCTTCCTATCATTTCTTTCTTTTTTCTTTTTTAAAAAAAGAGTCATGAAGATGTTCAACGTTTGATCAAAAAGAATTACAAGAAAGACACCAATTTGGAAGAAAATTAATATAAGTACATAAAAATTATCTTATTGATTATTTTTTTGAAATTTTTTTCTTTGATTCATAAGTAACAGAGATAACCAATCTTTAAATTATAGTAGTTATTTTTAATATTAGAACAAATAATTTGTCAATACATCAAAACTTAACTTAATAAATATTTTTAAAAAAGTTTAATAATGATTTATCTTTTTTTTTTAATTTCAGGGGGAGAGGTTGAGGTATTCTATAGGATATTTTTGATGGGCTAATAACCTATTATTATATGTACCAACATTTTCTAATGTTCATATGAGTAAAGTAGGATATAGAAAATTAACCATCAACTATTTTCAATCCTTTTTCTTTATTTACATAGATATCATCATTCCTTTGATTTTCTCCCATATTTTATTTACTTTCTTAGGGTATGCATGTTTGACAACATTGGAGATATACATTGATAACATAAATATGAGTTGGTAAACAATAGTCTATCATTGGTTATTGCAAATGTCTTAAAAGACAAATATTATTAACTATTGATCAATTTAAATTAGCATGAAATATTAAATGAATGGAATTGAAAACTGAGAATTCTTTAAAATTAGAGTTAGGTCTAAAATTGAAGTAACTCATCAATCATCGGAATTATCTTTAAGAATAATTCAATGAATGATATAATTATAATTGGTACTTTAAATATTTTTATTTCATATATCAATCAAATTAGTACTTACACATTAAAAAAAAAAAAAAAAAACACCACGCGGTACATATATATTGTCACATTATATATATATTTGCTTATTGATCCGCTGCTACAACTTTTACTAACTAATATGCTAATATGTTATGTATATACACACCATCTTCGTATGATTTTCTAAAGGAAAATAATTTAGAATTTTATTATTTAAACAATATTTTTTGTTGTTTTATGTTAATTAAAAAATATTCGATTTTATTATATATTTATTATTTTTTTTTTTTTTTTTAGAATTGTCCTAAACAACCCACAAATTCAGAGTGTAAGTATTATGTAATGAAGTATATGAAAGATATTATTGAAGATCTAAATATTTCCATCCTACAAAAGGTTAGAATTATAACTTTGCAATTATTTCACTTATTTTATTAATTTTTTATAATATGCATGACTTCTAATGTTATTTTATTTTAATTTTATTATTGTAATATCTTATGCAGTTCAAAAAAAAAAAATGTTTATACAAGCAAAAAGAGGTAGATGAGATGAAAAAAGATTGGGTTGAATTTGTTTTGTCAATTTTGCAATTGAAATAATTGTATTTTTTTAATTCTTTTGTTTTAACTATATTTTTCACTTTTACCCAACGAATTTTGATGAGTATATTTGGTTATAAGTTTTTTGATCTACTTTTTATTCAATGTATTGAGTTATAAATTAATTGATAAGTGCATTGACTTAAAAACTATGGCAAAAACTACAAAAGATAAAATTGCTACTTGTTAATTACCAAGCTCCCTACTGCTTGACTATTTGTTGCAAGTTCTGCTTCTTGTTATTAGTTGTCTTTTTTCTTTTTCTTCCATTTTTTTTTCCTAATGTTACTTTGCTGTAGCCATTTCTACTGTAGTTTGTTGTTGTTTTAAGTAACTATTGATAAAGTTGTATATATACTGCTGTAAACGCTGCTGTTGGGAGTTACTTGTTTCTTTTACTGTTATTTTTAATTTTATAATTAGTAAATAAACTAGCTATGTACATGATATGTAGCATCAGCTTGCTGCTATTTTTGGTTTATGATTTGCTAGTGCTGTGTTACTGTTTGTATTTACAATTTGTAATGATATAGGCTCTTTTAATTTATACTTTTTTTTTTCTAATCAATGTTTTTGAACTTAGGCATTAATTTTTAAACAATTAATAGTATAGATATGTATGAACTATTGAGTGATATTATTGTCCTGTACATGTATTTTATATATATATACACACACACACACACATATATACATATATATATATATGTAAATTTTTTGATAAATAAATTTTTATTTAATTGAATATTGTTATAGTAACCATTTTTTTATTTTTATTTTAGAATTATAATTTTAAAAATTTTAATAGTCATTAAAAATTATCTTTTTATATATCTAAATATTATTAAAAGTAAATTTTTTATAAAATTTTAACAACTATTAAATACTGTCCTTTTATAAATTTAAGTACAGTTAAAAAGCGTTCTCTTATAAATACCGAATATTATTTAAAATTATTTTCTTATAAATTTAAAAATTGATAAAAATAGTCTTTTTATCATAAAAAAGGAGAACGATTTTTAATATTTTAAGACATATCAAAAGAAAACGGTTCGTAATACATTTTAAAAAATTTTTTAAAATGTTTTATAACAGTTTTAAATATACAATAGTCTAGTAGTGAATATAAATATTACATTAAAAATTTTTGAAAAATTAAGGCTTGGGAGCAGGGTCTTAAGAGCGTTTTGCCACTAGAGCAAAAGTTGATGTTTCGTACCGAGATTTCTCATATTTATCTAAAACCTTTAAAAAATTAATAAAAAAAACTTCACTACGCCAACGGGTAGCGCGACTGTGCCATTCATCCTACTCTTGGCATAATGTATGGTGCGGCCATACTATTCACAGCGCGACCGTGCCACTTCTTCAATCATACTTGTGCCTCAATATTAAAAACCAAAATGCGTAATCAATTAAGTTTAATTTATTTTGATAAATGCGTAAAAATATACACTTATCATTTATTCTTTAATTTGATTTGTTTGTTTAATTCTCTATTTACATCAATATTTAATATCTTTTGATTGTATTTTTTGTAAATCATGAGAGAATTGGCCATTGAAAGCGAATTTGACTCGAAATGATTGAATTCGGCTAAAAAAGGAAGACATTCAGGGATTAAAACATAAGAAAAGAATGAACCAAAATGCAAGTCACCAAGGGACCTAAGTGCAATACTGAGGGGGCCTATTTGTAAGATTTTCAAACCTTATAGGTTAGCTTTGTATGGCATAGCTGCGCCAAGGTTTGGCGCGCCAGCGCTATGCATTTTGCCCTTAAGCATAATACATGGCATAGCCGCACCATCTGGTGGAGCGATCACACTACCTCTTTAATCATACTCGCTTATCGGCGCAGTTTTTGGCTCTTCGGCACCCACTGTAATCAATTAAAAAAATCAAAGTTTAATTTATTTTGATAAGGGCGTAGAAATACGCACTTATTATTTACACTTTAATTTGATTTATTTGTTTAATCCTATACTTATATCAATAATTAATATCTTTTGGTTATATTTTTTACAGATCACGAAAGAATTGGCCATTCAAAGTAAATTTGACTTGAAATGATCGAATTCGGTGTAAGAAGGAAGACGTTTGGAGACTAAAACGTAAGAGAAGTACGGATCAAAATGCAAATCACCAGTGGACCTAAGTGCAAAGTTGAGGAGACCTATTTGCAAGGTTTTCAAATCTTGCAAGTTAGCTTTGCATGGTGCGGATGCGCTAAGGTTTGGTACGCCAGCACCATGCATTTTGCCCTTAAACAGAACGCATGGCGCGTCTGCAACAACTGGTGACGTGACCGCGCCATTCATCCTGCTCTTGGGCAGTATGCATGGCGCGGCGGCGTCATCCACAGCGTGACTGCGCCAACTCTTGAATCTTACTCACGCCTCAGCACCTACTGCAATCAATTTGGATGCTTTTCAAAGAGAGGAGATTGGAAGAATTTTTGGGAATCAAGTTTAAGTTTCTAAAGATTAAGACTCTTCTAATTTAG
The DNA here is from genome assembly GCA_022749755.1 of Azadirachta indica. NCBI lineage: Eukaryota > Viridiplantae > Streptophyta > Magnoliopsida > Sapindales > Meliaceae > Azadirachta > Azadirachta indica. Next base: position 3,001,737 of record CM040444.1, on the reverse strand, counting down.
TTTTATCTCTTTCCCTTGTCTTTAAATCTTTGTTTTGAATTAAACAATAGTAAAGTTATTGTTTTTTATGTTGTCGATTGTTAAATTTTTTATTATGGGTTTTGAACTCTATCTGATGTGTAGTTAAACTTGTTTTTTAAGGCAATGAGATAATCTATTTGAAGCATTCAATTTCTGCAATTGTGTTATTTATTTTGATTTAATATTTAATGTTGCTTATTCATTATGATGATTAATGCGTTTGATGCGTTTGAATATTTGACCAGTATTTGAATGATTTGTGGATTAATATAAACTGAGAAGTGATTCTTATATGTAGACCAGATAATGAATACCGTAAATTACATGTTGGACAGAAATGTACTAATATAATATGATTTATGTAGTTAGTTAAAAATTATCACTGAATGTAACGCACTTGCATTTAATTTAATTCACATAAAAATGTAATGAATTATTTAGGTGCGAAATAGATTCGACTGATCTCGAGAGAGGCTGTCGAATAAGTTAAGATAATTAACTAGCAACGCACGTATTAAATCAGAATAACATTATCTGAAGGATTGGATGCGAACAAATATGATGAAATCATTAGCCTAAATCTTTCCATTAGCTGTATTTATTTTAATTAAATTGCTCAATAGTTTATTTTACTTTGTTTTGTTTTAATTTTTCTCAATCACATTAATTCGATTTGTTAAGATAAATTTATTACTTAATTATCTTTGGTATTTAATAAATTAACTTTTCCCATAGCACCGACACCCTCTCACCACTATATTACTTGTTCGCGATACATGCACTTATATTCGTAATTTACGCAAAACGTTTTTGGTGCCGTTGCCGGGGAATCGTTAAGTTCTATTAATATCAATTGGGGTTAAGTTAGAATTTAATTTGAAGTTTTATTTTGTTTTTCTCGTAGGTGTTTCGTTTGAATTTTTTTTATTATCGTGTTTTTATCTATTTAATCTTTATTTTGTGTGTTTTTCTTTTGTAGGTGGAGAATTTTTGCAAGCTTAAATCCAAACTAAAGGAGTTGGGAAAAAAGATGAAGAGAGAAAAAAAAAAAAAAGAGAGAGAAGAAAAAAGAGAAGGAAAAAGAAAAAAAATTAGAAAAATAAAAAAATGAAAAAAAATTTGGAATTGCTTCTTGCGCGCGCATAATAGAAAGTGTGGTGCGGCCGTGCAATAGGAGCAAGCGTCGGCGCCGCACTCATCAATCAAGGGGCGCGCTCAGGCAGAACGCCTGGTGTGCCCGCACACACTCCCTTTTTCATTTTTGGCTAATTAATTCCTCCCCTTTCAATTTTGTTTATAACTTTCCCTCATCCTTTTACACAAACACAACACTCCCTCTTTTTCACTCATCACCCAAATTCAATTACTATCACACTCATTTACTATTCTAAATACCAAACTTCAAAATTATAAACTCATTTAACATATTTCCTTACCAAATTTAAACATTCAATTACCTACAATCCCCCAACATAGCAAGAATTTGAAAAAGTGTAGTTAGAGTAAAGAATTCAATCCGAACGTTAAATTTTCATACCAATTTTAAGTAAGTTCTTACTAGTTTGAAATTTGTTCATTAAATTGTACACTTATGGAGAAATATTGAGGGGTGTAATGTTAATGGAAGAAATTGAAGTGTTAGGTTGTTGATTTTTCGGAAAATTTGTTGTGGGTGTTATGGAGAAATTAGTATTTTGGAAGTGTTTGAGTTTTTTCATTGTAATTTTGAGCTAAATTTGAAAGATTGGAATAGAAATTGGGTGGGTTAATAAAAGTGCACGTCAGGTGTTCAACAAAATATTTCAGTGAACTTTAGCATAGTAATCTTAAGTTTGATAGTTGGAAAACACTTAGAGGGTACTTTAGGAGTGAAGGGTAGATTAATTAAGTGGGTTGAAGTGCAAAATAAAAGGTAGTAACAGTGTGCATTCCAAGTGTTCAGTAATTTGTCTGTAAGAATACTTAGAGCAAAATGGCTTAAAAAAAGAGGGAGTTCTTCACAAGTCTCATCATCTTTTGACAAAAGAAAATTTGTTTCATGTGAAGCCGAATAGAAGTTTATTAAATTTCAGAAAGATAGAAAAGCATTAGTGAGAGAATAAGCATTGAAACTAGGCCCAGAAGATGGAATGATTTTACAATTTATTCGGATAAGAAATGGGAATCACTCACTGACTATCCTACTTAAGTAATAGTGCCATTAGTCAAGGAATTTTATGTTAATATTTCAGTAAGCAGAGATAATGATCGAATGTATGTTAGGGCAAAAGGATTTCGTTTAGTTCTGAGTCCATTAACACCTATTATGACTTACTATCCATTGATGCGAATGAGAATTTGTATGATGCATTCAGGAGAGATGAAGAAAACTACAATTAGATCATTGAAGAATTATGTGTTCTTGGAACACAATGGTTAAGAGGTCGTAGTAGATACAGCAAATCTCTCACTTTTTCGGAAAATATGCTCAATAGATACGCCAAGGCTTGACATGAATTTATTTGCTCCAATCTCATGTCTACCTCCAATCTCAATGAAGGTACAGCAAAAAGAGCCACCCTACTTTACTATATTTGTGCTGAGATTACTATTGATATAGGGAAGGTAATACGAGATAGTTTGGTTGCATCTATTAAAACGAAAACAACAGGGGGACACACACACCTCTGTCTCATTACTGCCTTATGCTTAAAGGCAGGGGTAAGGGTGAAGGACATAGAGTACAAGGTGAATTCGGACTCTTCAATTGACGGGATAACAATTTTCAAGTTCAACTGCTGGGCAAGAGGTGCATTTGTCCGATCGGGCTTAGGATATATTGTGAATGATGATAATCAAGTTCCACCACCACGAAAACCATTACCTTGACTAAAAAAGGGTTCTCTTAATACAATTCTAAAGGCATACTGGTCAGCTTATGAAGCACGATTTAGGTGTCAACAAAATTCTTACGAAGACTTACCAAATCCCCTGTTTGTCCATTAAAATAATGAAGTCGGGGCTTCCTCCTCATCTCACGAAAATCCCATGTAATCAAGGATCGCCGATATGCATGAAAAAATTATTCAACAAGGGCGTGAGATTTCTAGTAATCGGCAAGAGCAATCAAGGATGCATCAGTATCAAGTGGACTGCTTCAACACTTTGACTTCATATTTTGAGCAAAAGCATCCTAATGTTCAATTTCCACCACTTCCACAATTTCCACTCACCCAAGAAGATGAAGATAATAATGCACACATCTTGCCTCTCAGCTATGATCTTCCTTATTTTCTCCTTTGTTTTTCCATCTTTTAACATTAAGGATAATATTTCGATTAAGTACGGGGGGAAGAATTTTTAGAAGTGTTTGTTGAATTTAGTGAGTATACTACCAATCACACACATACATGGAAAAAAAAACTATGAAAAATGATGATAAAATTAAATGGGGTTTTGCGTATTTTTTTGTGCAGTGAAATGAAACCCAGTTTTCTTTTTTGGTTTTTGGAAATGGGTGGTTGTTGATTTTGTAGAATGTGTTATGAATATGGTGGAATTTTAGAATTTTCGGTTTAAGTTTATGTATGTGTACGTGTGATTGTAGTTATTTGGTTTGATGGTGTTTGCAAAATGCAGTTTTGTTTGACGGCTTTGAGGTAATGTGGAAGAAAGTGAAATGGGCATTTGATAGTTGTTTGATTACTATGTTGGAATTTTAGCTTCTGTTGTGAGAACGTGAATTTTGTGAAGTGAGTTTGTTTTCTGTAATTAAAACATTTTTGCTGGAGAGAATGAAAGAGCAGTGAATTTGGTGATTAGTGATAAATGTAGTAGAATTCTTAGATTGAATAGAAGGGAAGATGAAAGGTGCTACACAAGATGAAGAATTATCAACTTTTGAGGAGAATTTACGGTGGAAAGTATTATAAAGAGAATGACTTGTCCTGTTCATTGGTTTTGTTTAATGAAAAAAGTGGCCAGAAAAGGTTGAAAGAGGGATGCGCACTTGCATGGAAAGTTTGATAGCTTTTTCCTGTGAAGTTTGATTCTAAGTATGGGCTTCTCTTGGATGCTTTTGAAGATTATTGAACTATTGACCTATAAATGCGGTCAAAACTTTTGCAAAACTTCTGATAGTTGTAGGTCAAATAACTCTTATGTTTAAGCCTATAGGAGAAATGGTGGTTATCCCTACTGTATATGGTGTACTTCTGTTTGCTCTGTTAAATAGTGCCAATGTTGAGGTCCACGTGAATAACCGAGAAGATGCCAAATTGAACTTATAGTTCATGGACTACTTTCTTTACCTGTCCCATAGTTAATATAGAAGAAACAACTTGTTTTTCTTTTTAAGACCATAACTATGCCAATTGGAGATTTACGTAAACCCCTCAATGATTTGACCAGTTTATTGCTCTTATGTTAAAATTGTCGTTGTTGTTCAATTTACTATTTATTGTTTTACTTTGTGCCTCTCACCAATATTTATACGGATTGCTTATCATTTTAACATATGTGCTTCTATATCTTTGATTAAACATGAAATCATAACCCATTAAATTCACACACATATTTCTATTTTTTAATGTATTGGCTTTTTTTAATATATTTGGATATTTATGCATTACTCTTATATAATGGACAGAGAATCTTAGGTAGACCTTGAGGGAGTTAATGCGAAAATATGATGTCTGATGATGCTGGACAGATGTTGATGGTTTGTGATGATCCCTCAGACCAACGATCATTATCTTTAGACGATACTAGCAGCACAGAGGAATCACCTGATGAAACAAGACTCTCCCTAGATACCAGCAACGACATGGTTCCGTATATTGGACAAAGATTTCCCACTCATGATGCAGCATATGAATTTTATAGTGAATTTGCAAAACGATGTGGTTTTTCCATTCGACGTCACGGCACTGAAGGAAAAGATGGTGTTGGCAAAGGACTGACAAGACGCTATTTTGTGTGTCACCGTGCTGGTAACACCCCTATCAAAAGCTCAAATGAAAATAAACCTCAAAGAAATCGAAAGTCCTCTCGGTGTGGATGTCAAGCATACATGCGGATAAGCAAAATTACAGAATTAGGAGCTCCAGAATGGCGCGTTACAGGTTTTGCAAACAATCATAATCATGAACTGTTAGAGCCAAATCAAGCTCGGTTTCTTCCTGCTTATAGAACCATATCAGAAACGGACAAGAGCAGAATACTTATGTTTGCCGAAACAGGAATTTCAGTTCAGCAAATGATGAGGCTCATGGAACTTGAGAAATGTGTGGAGCCAGGATATTTACCATTTACTGGAAAGGATGTGAGAAATTTACTTCAGTCAATTAGGAAATTAGATCCAGAAGATGAAAGTGTAGATTTATTAAGAATGTGTAGAAACATTAAGGAAAATGATCCTAACTTCAGATATGAATACATCATTGATTCTAACAACAGGTTAGAGAACATTGCTTGGTCATATGCATCATCAGTCTAGGCATATGAAATCTTTGGTGATGCGGTGGTTTTTGATACAACACATCGCTTGACTGCTTTAGATATGCCTCTTGGGATTTGGGTTGGAGTGAATAATTATGGTGTCCCTTGCTTCTTTGGCTGTACACTCTTACGAGAGGAAAATTTAAGGTCATTCTCATGGGCACTGAAGGTAATAGAGTGAAGTGTGCAAAATTTTTTTTTTAAACTAATGAACTTTCCTTTGCCCACTGATCAAATGTTGCCAATTAATTTTAATGGTGGAACTTAAATTTGGATGACAATTTGTCTCCTATATCTACTCTGAACTATTGGCATGTGCACACACACATACCTGCTCACGTGCATAATACCTTTGAAGAGATTACCACCTTTGATTTTCTTGGTGTTGGGTCTTGTATTTTACGTCCAGGCATTCTTGGGGTTTATGGACGGAAAGGCTCCACAAACAATATTAACAGACCAAAATATGTGTCTCAAAGAAGCAATAGCCATGGAAATGCCAGTGACTAAAAATGCACTCTGCATATGGATGATTGTCGTGAAGTTTCCGTCCTGGTTTAATGCTGTCCTTGGAGAGCGTTACAACGAGTGGAAGGCTGAATTTTATCGGCTCTATAATCTAGAGTCAATTGAGGACTTTGAATTGGGTTGGAGGGACATGGTCAATTCATTTGGGCTTCATACTAACAGGCACATAGCCAATTTGTTTGCCTTACGCACGCAGTAGGCATTGCCATACTTGAGGAGCAATTTCTTTGCAGGAACGATTTCAACTGGGCCCTCAAAAGCAATTAATGTTTTCATTCAAAGGTTTTTGAGTGCACAAACCAGGCTTGCACACTTTGTAGAACAAGTAAGTTGTCTCTTTTAAGCAAAAAGAACTTGAAATACTGGGTTTAGACAATTGATCTAAACCTTATCTCTTTGACCATGTAGGAGTTTTGAACTACTTAGCTGTCTTTATTATCTAGATACTTTAAGTTGTTTTCACATTAGATTTTTGAAAAATTAAATGATCATTCCTTTCCTTTTCAAGTAAATACTAGTTTGAAAATGTATTGAATTCCTAATTGGATTCTTGAGAATGTCTGCTTTCGGATTTGTGTCATTTCAATTGTTATCTATCTATTCTATCCTTGTGCAGGATCATTTTGAAGTGCAAATGAATGCCAATTTGCTAACTTAACTTTGCAAAAGCAGGTGGCTGTGGCTGTGGATTTCAAAGATCGAGCTGCTGACAACAGACAATGCAGCAGAATCTCCAAAACATTAGCCTGAAGACTGGTGCTCCAATGGAATCGCATGCTGCTTCAGTTCTTACTCCTTTTGACTTCTATAAGCTGCAAGAGCAACTTGTTTTGGCTGTCCATTATGCATCTTCACCAATGGATGACGGTTTCCTCGTAAGACACCACCCAAAACTCGAGGGAGGCAGAAAAGTGTATTGGGTTCCACAGGAAGGCATCATAAGTTGCAGCTGCCATCAGTTTGAGTTTTCTGGAATTCTCGGTTGACATGCCCTTCGTTGTCAAGCTTCTTCAAAGTTCTCCAAACGAACATGCAGAAAGGATTCAGTTATTGCTGAGCATGGTATCCACTCTTGTTGCTGAATCTGCTAAGTCAAAGGAAAGACTAGATCTTGCAACTGAACAAGTCTCCTTTCTCTTATCTCGGTGTAAGACAGCAACCAGCTTCCTCTCAAGGTTTGAGAGATATCTCCACCCTTCATAGGAATCTATAACTCAAGAGCTCAAGAAATACCTTAAAATAGTTAGCTATAGTATCATCTGAAGTCTTAGTGGAAAGCAGAGGGAAAAGAATGCATTCATTTTGGTTCATTTTGGTTCTGAATCCAACTCTATGAACGTTTGGAGCTGAGATACGTGATTGAATGCATTTGCTTGTCACTTGTTGCAGATTGTGTTACGTTCCATCACATATTAATCACACAGTGGTATATCTCCCAGACATCTGTTTCATACATTATAGATGTTTCACGAGATTTGGATAAGTAAAAATATGTATACGAAACAAAACTTTGTTTTTGGTATGTATATCCATGTGTTAATGTTATAACAGATATTGTTAGGTAATGGCTATTCTACTGTGAGCTGTGCTTGGGAGCAGTTTACAGGCTAAATGGAAGCTGTTTTATTCACCACTCCCAGCTTGCATAATGCTGTTTCTTTGGCTAAGGATGTGTTCTAAAGCACTTTGATTGAGAACCTCTCAGACAATAGATGACATTTTATGGTCATCAGTATACAAGGGTTCATGTTATAGAACAACCGAATATACCCACACATCCTTTAAAGATTTCAAACTTTTTCTTTGTTAAAAAACTAGTTCTTTGGTTTTTGTTTCTAACTTTTGCACTTTGAAAACTCCAATTCTCTCATTTCCATTTTCTTACTTTTCTTCAACAGGGAAAATTTGGGAAAAGTAGACAGTTGTGTGTTAATATAAATATTTCACCTCCTCACACAAGAATATGTCAGTTAACACCTTACACAATATAAAGGTTTTATTAAATTTTATGCTTTAATCTTATTAGTTTTAATATATTGACACAAACTCTTTTTTTTTAATTTTTATTAATTTAATATGTGAATTTGGAAGAAAAGAAAAGGTAATTTGACATATGTAACTCTTAAAAGGATTATTATTAAAAATGTTATTATCATAATTATGACGGAAAAATAAATTAACTTTTTAAATTAACAAAAAATTTTTAAAGAATAAGTATGCATGTGAATATTTTTAAAACCTATATCCTTATTTTAATAATATCACTAATCAGGGACCTATTGGATAGAAGAGAACAAACTATATACTAATTTAAACAATTATAAAACTATAAGTACCTAGACGATAAAATACGAGACACCACTTACGTACTGCGGCGGCCATCGGTTTAAAGCTTTTGCGAATCGGCCATCGGTTTAAAGCTTTTGGGAATCGGCCATCGAATCTCTCAGTGTAAACAAGTTCAGTCTCTCGTTTAAACTTCAATTCTGGATCTACAACAAAAAGAAGGCTAGAAGTCTTTTCTATCCCTAAGTTTTCGGTTAGTCATAACGGAAAACATAGAATACAAAACCCTAGGCCTCCTCCAAGACAAAGACAGACGCGAGAAGTTGCAGAGATGTGGAGGTCAGTAGCATTGGCAGCAAGGTCCGCACGCAAACTTGGTGTGGTTAAGCCGAAGGTACAATCCTCTCAAACCCTCCTTCGGCAGTCTCTGTTAAATCCTTATCCTAGGTTTTTGTCACACTCATCTGTAACAATCCCAAGCTCGTTTTCACCTGAAACAGAGCTCTCTAGTCAAAATGAATGTACTGCACAGGTTGATAATTTTTCCGATACAATAGGAAGGGATGACAATTTAGGTGAAACGCATGGTGATACCCAGATGGGTAATTTTATCCATGAGAAAGGCGAAGAACGGGAGGAGATTGTTTATGAAGTCGATATGGACAAGTTAGAGAATGTGTTGTCACTTCTGCAGAGTAGTAGTGGTGTTGATGTTTCATTGGAGTCAAGTCTTGATAGTTTGAATTTGGATTTACATGAACAGTTTGTGCTGAAGGTACTTGAAACCCCACTAGTTTTGGGTGAGAATTTAATTGGATTTTTCAAGTGGGTTATGAATCATCCCGATTATAAGGTGACTGTGGCAGTAGTTGATGCACTTGTGAGGGCTATCTGTAGCAGAATTAGTAAAAAAAATGCATATGCTTTATGGGATTTGGTTAAGGGTATTGGCCAGAGGTATAGTGGCCTGTTGACTGTAGAGATTCTAAATGAGTTGATAGTTTTATTTTCCAAGTTGGGAAAAGGAAAAGCGGCCTTTGAGGTGTATAACAAGTTTGGAGATTATGGTTGTGTGGAGAATCAAGAGACATATTATCTCACTATTGAAGCACTTTGTAGGCGATCGGTTTTTGATCGGGCTTGGTCTGTTTGTGAGAAAATGATTGAAACGGGAAGCTTGCCTCATGATGAGCAAGTTGGTAAGATCATTTCTTCGTTTTGTAAAGGGGGTAAGTCAAAGGAAGGTCATTTGGTTTATACATTGGCAAAGGAGAAAAACAAGTACCAACCTCATTCTGTTGTTAATTTCTTGATCAGTTCACTTTGTCAGAAGGATGAAACTGTGAAATTAGCTTCAGACATGTTGGATGATTTCTCGGGTGAGGCACGAAAATATGCTATTAAGCCATTTTCATCTGTTATTGGCAGTCTATGTAGGATGAAAGATGCGGATGGGGCAAAAACATTGCTGTCTAAGATGATTTCTGAGGGCCCACCCCCGGGAAATGCGGTGTTTAATTATGTTATTAGTGCCTATTCCAAAGCCGGAGATTTGAAACAAGCAATGGAGATGATGAAGCTGATGAAAACTAGGGGATTAAAGCCAGATGTGTACACTTACACAGTTGTTATGAGTGGTTATGCAAATGGTGGTCAGATGGAGGAGGCCTGTAAAATTCTGTGTGAAGCCAAAAAGAATCATTCTAGGCTGAGTTCAGTGACTTACCACACGTTGATACGGGGTTATTGCAAACTTGAAGAGTTTGACAAGGCTTTGAAACTGCTGAATGAAATGAAGGATGTAGGGATCCAACCTAATGTCGATGAGTACAGTAAGTTGATCCAGTCTCTCTGTTTAAAGGCTTTGGATTGGAGAGCAGCACAGAAACTTTTAGACGATATGAAGCTAAAAGGTTTACATCTCAATGGAATTACACGGGCTCTTATAAGAGCAGTTAAGGAGCTGGAAGAGGAGAGAATTGAAAATGGAGGTCTGTGTCTCGGCAACTAACAGGAACTTCCCTGGTAGGATGGGACGCAAGGAAGGCCAACATCTCTCACTTCACCATACACAGCGGCAGCATCTGCTTTGACAGGTTATGTCACTGATCCGAGAGAGTTCTTGCAGTAGGCGGCTGAAGTTTGGATGGATCACTATGTATTGGACTTACTTGTACGCTATGATATGGTGATGTAAGATCTTTCTTGATGGAAGTTAGGTCTGAAGTATTGTTTTCTGTTCAGTTGCTTTAAGCAGATTTTGTATGTTATGACATTGTCACTGTTAAGTGGTAGCTAATAAAATAAAATATTTATAATCTAAATACAATATGCTGAATTGATTCCACTTGTTTGATTTTTATATCTTGGATTTGGAGTTCCTTTTGACAAAAGTTGGCCTCTTCAAATATGCTGCTCTTGGTTGGCTAAAGTATTTGTGTCAGAAGCCTGATTTAGATGATCTTCGCACTTGTTTGCTGTTAATTCTGGTGGCAATTCACATCTGATCAGATTTTAAGTAATCTGTGGTAGAAATTTTGTGTGGTTTCATTTTTTCTTTAATCTATAATTCTAAATTTTGATGTGTATAGTGACAAATTCAATAATTCGCTATATTCCTGGTTAATCACATGGTACTGGGTTCCACAAAGTTTGGAGTTTTTCATGTTTATTTGTATTTATGTAGCTTCGGGTCTTCTGGATTCAGTCATTAGTGTTCAAAGACTGAAAAGAAGAGAAGGAGAATTAATTTTGTTGCCATGGATGAACATTCCGTTCATAAGCCTCTTCTTCAAAATGGAGATGTTGACACTGTTCATTACAAGAACTCACCTTTGTATGTATCATCAAGAAGATGGTTTCTCAAGATTGTAATGTGGGTGTCTTTTGTTGCATGGATTGCTCTCATGTTTACAGGATCATGACATTTTTTCCTTTTTTCCCTTTTTTATGACATCTTACTATTATTTCTTCTTCATGCACAATTGCACAAATATTTAGTAATTGCTTGATATGAAAAGGTAGACTAACAGATGATCAATCAAAATGCTGTTAATGTCTTTCATTTTATGTCTATGCTCTTCATATGCAAGAAGAGCGGATGATTGATTTAAAGATACTGAAAATACTCATTTTTCATATGTTTTATTTTAGCTGATGGACTGGAGAAATATTGGTATTGCCAATCTTCAAGGAGTTATCAGCCTTTTATCTGGTCTGATGATGTGGGTGACATCACTTCATCCAGTGAGAAAGCATTATTTTGATGTTGTTCTTCTACACTCATCAATTGTACGTAGTCTTTGTCGTCTTCCTGGCACTGCATGTCGGCCCTTTCATTTTCAGTATAGCTGCCGGGGGAATATTTCTTTTCATACTTGATCGATTTCTGCGCTTCTGCCAATCACGAAGGACTGTGGATGTACTTTCAGCCTCGTGCCTTCCATGTGGAACTGTGGAATTGGTCCTGTCCAAACCTGCAAGTAATTAAAAGTGTTTGCACTTTTACTGTTTCCTTTGAAATTTTTAGTTAACATACAATTGACTTTTTCATCTTTATCAACACAGATCAACAATTCAATGCCCTTAGTTTCATCTTCCTTTAAGTTCATAGTTTGCTGATTAAGTGACTTAAATTTTTTTTTTCCCCATTCAGGTATGAGAACCTAATTCGAGTAGCAGGAGGCATTGGAATTTCACCATTCCTGGCTATCCTAAGTGATATTCTCCACCATATTAAGGAAGGAAAGCCTTGTCTACCAAGAAATGTTTTGATTGTTTGGGCTGCCAAAAAATCAAATGAGCTTCCGCTTCTTTCAAATTTTGACATGGAGTCAAGATGTCCATTTTTCTCTGAAAATCTAAATCTTGAGACTTGCATTTATGTCACTCGAGAAACAGAACCTCCATTGGTAGGTTAAATTTTACTCAATCCTTTGTATTTACCATAGCCCCAATATTTTTCTTTATCCATTTTACTAAAATTTCTTTGATCATTTTGTTCCGCTTCATTATTTTTTTGTGCAGGAAGAGGGCAAGCTTCACAAGACCATGAGTGCTTCTGTCTACCCTGTCTCCAGTGGTTGTAGCATGTCAGTTTTGGTTGGTACAGGACATAATATATGGTCTGGATTGTATGTTATCTCATCTACAATAGGCTTTATAATTTTAGTGGCTTTGGTGAATACTTTATATTTGAACCCTTTCAACATATCTTCGTGGTGGTACAAAGGGCTTCTTTTCTTAGCTTGCATGGTTGCTGGTGTTCTAATCTTTGGTGGTCCTGTTATCGGTTTATGGCATCTTTGGGAAAGAAAATGTTCTGCTAGGGAGGAGTTTAAGAATGATGATATAAAGGTTAACGAAGCACAGAATGTTCAGACCATGGCGCATGATGATCTAAGAAAGAAGGATCCCAAGAGTTCCACCGTTGTTCTGTATGGTACAAGACCAGACTTCAAAGGTGTGCCTCTTTTTCTTTATTTAATTTAAAATTTTTTTTTTCTAATAGAACACCTTGATAAGAAAAGAAAAAGAAATAAAAAAGAAAACTTTACTTGTGGGCATGTTTCAACCTGATCCTAGAATAATTTGGGTGGTTCAGCCACCATTTTGTGAAGAATGGTGAAGGAATGTCAGGGCTGGAAGCCAGAAGAGAAATAATGGATTAATACTGAAGAACTTAGACCTCTCAAATGAGTCCATCTGTCTTTGTTAAATGAGTTTTTGACATTGTTGAATTAATTAATTTACAGTTTTAAGTCAACTGGTGCATAGCCGAAAGGCAAAATAAAACTGTTGACAATTACATAGTATTTCAATTTTCTTTCTTCATTGGCCTTGATTTCTGGAGAAATAGTTAGGCATTGTTCTCCTTAGCTGCTTCAAATACTTGTAGTGATTCAAAGCTGGTAATGCTGTTGTTTAATTAATTGAGATATAGAAAAGGATTTTGCTTTGCACAAAGTCCTGCTAGTCTTCTAGTGCCTGGATTTTATTTCTGTAGTAGTTATTAACTCCATGTTCTTTTTCTTTGCAGAAATTTTGTATCCGTATCCAAGAAATGGGGCGCTGTTGACGTTGGTGTCATCGTTTGCGGTCCTCCAACTCTTCAGTCAAGTGTTGCTAAAGAAATCAGAGCACACACCGTAACAAGAGAGTCTGATCATCCAATCTTCCATTTCAACAGCCATAGTTTTGATCTGTAGCCACTGCTGACAATAGCTTAAGATACATATGTCCCTGTGAGGACTAGACTAGCTGTATATGTGTGTGTGTATGATAAAGATGCATAATTTTAAGCTGTCTCTATATCTGTTTGTATATTTTACTTACAGATTTTACTTTCAGTGTATAATATATAAATAGCATCTTACTGTATGATTTTCTTTGGCCTTTTCTTATTGCTTTCATTTTTTTTTTAATTTTCATATTCTACATCTTGGGCTTGGTGAAATTAGGTCATGGTATGGTTCACTGTCCTGTTTATTAGTAATTAAGATTTGCCAAGGCATTTTTTTAGGATAAACCGTGTCATCATATAATGTTGGTGCAGAGAGCTTCTATTTATGGCATCCATGGTAGTAAGTGTTTCAATATTTCGGAGATTTCTTCTTGTTATGTGGAAATCACTGGGAAGATGCCATTCAACCCGGAGAAAGGTGAAGCAGAGGGGAATAAACTTCATGTGATGCTGCAAAGGAAGTGGTGGCAGTCGATGTATGGCTGGAATCTTTTGCTAGCATTGGAATCATGTACTACAGATGTAGACCAAAATTCAAAGGTACACCTACCTTTTGTTAATATATATCATGTCGATTTACCAGTTATTGCATGTCAACACCATCATTCAAGATTCTAGTTTTTTTCTCGTTAAATGTTTCATAACTTGAGAATGACCTGAGCAATTGAGGCTTCTGTCCCAAATTTTCAGTTGTGAGATGCAAGCCACTGAAAAGAATGATTTAACTTCTATCATTGTTATAGAAATAATGAATACCAACAGAAAAATGGCATATGCATTGCAGTTGAACATGTTAATTTGATTGGTCACCATTTAAATCCCTAGTGGTCATCTAAGATTCTACTATTAATTAGTAAGTGCATCATCTGGCCAACTTTAATATTTATCTTTTGTTACATTTCTGTTTGAATAGATATTCCGAATAAGCAACCGATTTTCATGACATCGTCTCTACATTTCTTTTCTGCAGAAACTTTTGGGTGGGTCAATATCAGATAATTGGATCCCCGTTTGATGTTGTAATTGTGTGTGGTCCAGCTGCAACACAGAATCTAAGAAGAGAAGCATTCACCTAAAGTTTTGATTTTGATTTGGAGTGGCCACAATAAAAACATAAGCAAGAACTTCTCCCATTTGTACATGTACTCAGTGATTATATAATAAGATTTTTTTTTTTTTTACACGTATGAATGCATATAGGATGTGCATGCAGCTGTATTATACTCTACCCAATTCTTTCCCTACGTTCTGAACTTTTCTATTCCAAATCCAACTTTTTCTTTTATTTTCAAGATTTTCAGAAATAAGCCATAAATTAGAATATGATAGAAAAATACTGGAGAGTTGTGCTAACTATTATACTCCTACCTAATCTTCTGACTGTAGCACCGATCCAAATGATGTAATTCTTCAATTCTGCAGAGGTTAACAAAGGAGGTTTAAATTGGTTACAAGTCACGGACTTGTTATAGTTGCTCTATTTGTGTTTGACATGTCCCAATGGTAAATCTGAATGTATTGTATTTGTTGGTGAGCAGTACCAATCAATCCAAATGAAATGAGAAGGACAAGTTAGCTGACAAAATATAATTTCAATTGGGATTCTTGCTAAACAAAAAAAAGTACAAAATAAGAGGCATTCTGTCCACTGTAGATGAGGTTAGCACCGACAGTTGGCTGTCGTGAGTCAATACAAGGGTGTATTTTGTGAGTCTGGTATTTTATAGTGTAATTTGGGGGCTGCGATGTAGAAAGGGTAGAAAAGCACAAGCACTAGCTATGTCTACATAAATGCCAAACCAAAATACTTGCTTATAATATAATATTGTATGCATTTAAAGTTATATAACCGAAAAATAAAATATGAAAAAGACAGAGCAATAATGAATAATTTGGCTTCAAGTGTCGGCAAGCGTTTTGGTTGAGGTTGAAGCATCGAAAAAGGTAAAGGAAAACCGTGTGTGAAGTGGTAAATAGTAGTCGGTGGCACTTGTCAAAGGTAAATTCTTCTCATTGCCAACTAAGAAGAAAATGATAGTTGTTAATATGAATAATGAGATTATATTACAAGGCAAGATTTTAATACCTAACGTTGGTTGAAACGGGCTTTCAAGGGAAGTATAAAACAAGGAAAGCAAAACCGGGTCTCTGATTTTCTATTTCGAAAATCTATTTTATTTTTGAAAACAGTTTTCGTTTTTGTAATCTATTTTCTAATACTATGATTATGAAGAGTAAAACAGAGTAGACAGACAGAGCGTCCTCGTCGAATAGTGGACTGATTAGTGTCATCAACAGCACCTAAATTTTCTTTTTTATTTTTTAAAGAATAATTAAAAAAGAATCCAATCCCATCCACATGCAAATACATTATTGACAGACTACTTCCACCAAATCACACCACTCTTCTTCTGCTTCATCGTCCTTTTCCTTTACTCTGTCTCACTCTCATATCAACAGCCGAGAGAAAATCCCATAATAAGGTTTCAATCATTCCAGATCTAACGTGATTTGGTGAAAATGAGTATGTATGGAAGAGATCCGTGGGGTGGCCCACTTGAGATAAACGCGGCGGATTCCGCCACTGACGATGATCGGAGCAGGAATCTTCAGGATTTCGACAGGGCAGCTCTGTCCAGACCGTTGGATGAAACCCAACAAAGTTGGCTTCTTGGTCCTACTGAACAAAAGAAGAAGAAGTATGTAGATCTGGGCTGTATCATCGTTAGCCGTAAGATCTTCGTTTGGACTGTCGGAACTCTCCTTTTCTCAGCCTTCTTGGCCGGTTTCATCACTCTTATCGTCAAAACGGTGCCGCGTCATCGCCACTCTCATGCTCCGCCTGATAACTACACTCTTGCTTTGCATAAAGCTCTCATGTTTTTCAATGCACAACGATGTAAGTAATGCTATCCGATAAAGTTCATTTCTTTTTAAAATTTTCAGTTAAAAGTTAATGATTTTCGTTTCTGGATATTTGATTTAATGCAGCTGGGAAGCTACCGAAGCATAATAATGTGTCTTGGAGGGGTAATTCTTGCTTGAATGATGGGAAATCGGATTCGTCAAGTATTACTAAAGATCTGGTCGGGGGATTTTATGATGCTGGAGATGCTATCAAGTTTCATTTTCCAGCGTCTTTTGCCATGACAATGTTGAGCTGGAGTGTGATTGAGTACAGTGCTAAATATGACGCTGCTGGTGAGCTTAACCATGTTAAAGAAATTATCAAGTGGGGTAATGATTACTTTCTCAAGACATTCAATCACTCTGCCGATTCCATCTCCAAGATGGTTGCACAGGTTTAACTCTATTTTTGATCTTATTTTTGCTTGTGATTCTGTTTGTTGGTATCATTTGCTAGCTTTTCATAGAATTTATCCAAAAAAGATTGATACTTTCTGCTTAGTTCCATGTTGTTATGTGTAACATAATTGCTTTTCAATACTGATAGAAATAAAAACAGAAGGCAAAGGCAATTTTCTTCTGTTAAGAATGATAATACCTTTGAGATATCTGAAAGAATGTATGGCTTTTATGCAGTAGCCAGTCTGATGCACTGGTTTTTCATGCTTTTTAATAGGTTGGGGTAGGGGATACATCTGGTGGGAGTACAAATCCTAATGATCATTATTGCTGGATGCGTCCTGAGGACATTGATTATGAAAGACCTGTCACAGAGTGTAGCAGTTGTTCGGATCTTGCTGCTGAAATGGCTGCTTCTTTGGCTGCTGCCTCAATTGTTTTCAAAGACAACAAGGCTTACTCACAGAAACTTGTCCATGGCGCCAAAACCCTCTACCAGTTTTCAAGGCAACAGCGAGGTAGATACAGTGCTGGTACTGCAGATGCTGCTACGTTCTATAATTCGACTAGCTACTGGGATGAGTTTATTTGGGGAGGAGCTTGGTTATACTATGCAACGGGGAATTCCTCCTATCTTCAGCTTGCTACTACTACAGGTCTTGCAAGACATGCTGGTATTTTCTGGGGAATTATAGACAATAGTGTACTTAGCTGGGACAACAAGCTTGCTGGTGCTGCAGTAAGTTCATCCATCTTCGTGCTACTTGTTCTTAACTTGTTAAGCTATTTGATCTACTACTGTGCTGTCCTGTTGTGCTCACTGTGACTTCAATTCTATCAACCGATAACTCGAAGTAGTTAAGAAATGCTTGGCCAAATGTAGATAATTACATTATAATTTGAACCTGATTATCTTCTTTTAGGGATTGGGTGTGACATGTCTTATAAAATTAAAAGATATTTATTGCCCTTTTTCCCTACCTACAATCTTATAGAACAGAGATCTTTTAACTCTTGCTCAGTTCATGGTAAATTCATTTACTCCTCGGGTAGTTTCATTTGCACAAATTTAGGTAAAAGCTGCGAGTTATTCTTGAGTTCTATTCATCCATTGCTTGGTGATTTAAGTCTAGATATAGTGGCCTGGTATGATACACACAACATATTGGACTTGTAAAGTTATATTGGTGTACCTTAGCTGTCTGTTGCTGATATAACTTATTTTATTCTAGTTGCTTTTGAGCCGATTGAGATTATTCCTGAGCCCTGGGTATCCGTACGAAGAAATGTTGAGAACATTTCACAATCATACAAGTATAACCATGTGCTCATATCTTCCAACTTTTACTAGCTGGAATAGAACTAGAGGTGAGAACCATTTTTCACCATGGTCAATTTATGGTAATTTATTTTTTGGGATCCATTTCTAACTATTTTGGAACCTTTCACAGGAGGCTTGATCCAATTAAACCATGGTTCACCTCAGCCCCTACAATATGTTGCCAATGCAGCCTTCTTGGCAACCTTATTCAGTGATTATCTTGAAGCTGCAGATACACCTGGATGGTACTGTGGGCCCAATTTCTTTACAACAGAAGATTTGCGCAAGTTTGCCAAGTCTCAGGTATGCTGTAGTAAGTTTTCATTAATTTTGATGGTCTTGGAGATTGGCTTCATTTAACACATTTATAAGTTATGTTCACTTATGGCAGCTAATAACTGTATTTTCTGGTTGCCTTTGGCAGATTGATTACATCCTTGGCAAAAATCCTAGGAAAATGAGCTATGTTGTGGGTTTTGGTAATCATTACCCTAAACATGTTCACCACAGAGGTGCTTCTATCCCGAAGAACAAGATAAGATATAATTGTAAAGGCGGATGGAAATGGAGAGACTCTTCAAAGCCAAACCCAAATACTCTTGTGGGAGCCATGGTTGCTGGTCCTGACAAGCATGATGGTTTCCATGATGTTCGCACTAATTACAATTACACAGAACCAACTATTGCAGGCAATGCAGGTTTAGTTGCGGCACTTGTGGCTTTGTCAGGTGAAAAGAGTACCGGCATTGACAAGAACACCATTTTCTCTGCAGTTCCCCCAATGTTTCCCACTCCACCGCCACCTCCAGCACCCTGGAAACCATGAGACTCTAGAAGGAACTCCACCATTTTCATTTAGTATGTTGTGTGACTTATGGTCAGATGATTTTGCTGCAATAGTAGTTCTTGGAACATGAATCACATTGAAAGCAAAGTTTATGCAAACATGTGCTGGAGATGAGCAGAGAAAGCTACAAGCAAAAATTTGTGAAGCTTTGGGCCTTAGTTGGGGAACCTTACTAGCATTAAGAGTTTGGTGTACCTGGAATGTTAATTTTTTGTTTGTAATTTGTGATATAGATAGTATGTATGTATGATATGATATCAATCTTGTATTCTTTAAAAACATGAGAATTTGAAATTGTTTGATAATAAACTCCATTTAATCTCTGACAGTTACCTTCTTCTTGGATCAAATTCTTGTCATTCAGATCTTTGCATAATTTGTATCTCTTTTAATATTGCTGTTTTTCTTTTACATCTTCTCGGAAGCTACAGTAGCTCTTTCTCAGCAACTTACGGTTAAGTTGACTAATGGAGCCGACAGACTGACCTTGTAGATCAAGGAACCGGTTGGTACCATCAAGTCAAGAAGACTTAATTATATAGAATTATAATAATAATAATTAAAAATCCAAATCCACATGGACACGCATTGTTTCGTTCATTTGCTCTTCACGTAATTGTATAGAATTATAAGAATAATAATAAAGAATCCAAATCCACATGGACATGCATTGTTTCGTTCATTTGCTCTCCACATCCTTAGAAAGCAGGGACTTTCTTAAGAGATCTTGACTATCTGAGAGTGTCAGCCAGATAAAAATGAGCATGCAAGTGAGCAATTTGCGGGAAGGGCCGCTGGATACTGACGCCATTGAATCCGCCATGGATGGGGTCGGGAGATTGGATGAGGGTTCACTTAGTCTTCTGCTTGGTCCTACTGATCAGAAGTACGTAGAGCTGGGTAGTATCAGCATCAGCCGCAAGCTCTTGGTTTTGACTGCTAGCATGCTCCTTTCCACCTTGGCGGCTGGTTTCATCACTCCTGTCATTGGAACAGTGCCAAATCTTCACCACATGCATACAACTCCTTCAATTTACAGGCACGCCTTACACAAGGCTCCTGTGTTCTATAATGCTCAACGATGTAATGTTATCCTCAACCTCCATTCTTTCTGCTTTGATAGTCAGATCTCCCCTTCTCCTGTTTTTAGTTATAACTTAACCATTTTGTTTCTGGTTAATTGATTAGTTGCAGCTGGGAAGCTACCGAAGCACAATAATGTGGTGTGGAATTACACGCTTGCTTTACATAAGGCTCTCATGTTCTTCAATGCGCAACGATGTATGTAATGCTATCTAATATTTTTGTTTTCCATAGATCTCTTTTACCGTTGTTCATTTTCATTTAAAAGTTTACAAATTTGGTTTTGATAAATTGCAGCTGGGAAGTTACCAAAGAATAATAATGTGCCTTGGAGGGGTAATTCTTGTTTGGACGATGGGACAAGGGATTCATCCAATATTGGGAAAGATCTTGTGGGAGGATATAATGATGCCGGAGATGCTATAAAGTTTCATTTCCCAGCATCTTTTGCAATGACAATGTTGAGCTGGAGTGTGATTGAGTACAGGGCCAAATATGAAGCAGCCGGGGAGCTTGACCATGTCAAAGGAATTATCAAGTGGGGTACTGATTACCTTCTCAAGACCTTTGATCATTCTGCTGAGTCTATTTCCAGGATCGTTTCACAGGTATTACATCATATATCTATCTTATTTGCTGGTTGTTAAAGACATTTCATCAAGAAAGACTAGTAAGTTTGATTTCCTATATCTCCTTAGCAATTAGTTGTCTTCAATATGTTGTCATGTTGAGTTGTTGGCAGCCAAGTTAACCAAGTTTTTGTTGTTTCCTACAGAAAAAAAATTTGTCAAACAGTGATTGATGTGTTACATATGACAGATCTTTATATGGACTAGCTTGGCTGATTCCAGTCATCATTTTCATATTTTTTATAGGTTGGGATAGGGATATCCGATGGTAGTAGAATTCCTAATGATCATTATTGCTGGATGCGTCCTGAGGACATTGATTATGATCGTCCTATTCAAGAATGTAGCAGTTGCTCAGATCTTGCTGCTGAAATGGCTGCTGCTTTAGCTTCCGCATCAATTGTTTTTAAAGACAACAAGCCATACTCACAGAAACTCATCCATGGTGCCAGATTGCTCTTTAAGTTTTCAAGGGAATATCGAGGCAGATACAGTGCCGGTGATGTGGAAGCTGCATATTTCTATAATTCAACTGGTTACTGGGATGAGTTTATTTGGAGCGCAGCTTGGTTGTACTATGCAACTGGGGGGTCTTCCTATCTCTCATTTGCTACTCAGCGAGGTGTTGCATTACATGCCGGTTTTTTCAATGGAAATATGGACAATAGTGTACTTAGCTGGGACAACAAGCTTCCCGGTGCTGCAGTAAGCTCATCCATCTTCATGCTACTTCTTAAATTGTTATGTGATCAATTTTGAAGCTTTATTGTTTACCCTGGCTGTTCTCTGCTGACGTAACCTATTTGATACTAGCTGCTTTTGAGCAGATTGAGATTGTTCTTAAACCCTGGTTATCCATATGAAGACATGTTGAGCATATTTCATAATCAAACCAGCATAACTATGTGCTCATACCTTCCAACTATTGCAACGTGGGATAGAACCAAAGGTAAACTATCAAATTTTTGTTGTGTTCAATAAATTGGTCATATATCAGGATCGGACAGTTACTTTTACTGAAATGTTAATAGGAGGTTTGATCCAATTAAACTATGGACGGCCCCAGCCTCTACAATACATCACAAACGCGGCGTTCTTGGCAAACTTATTCAGTGATTATCTTGAAGCTGCTGGTTTGCCTGGATGGTTTTGTGGACCACATTTCTTTTCAACAGATGTCTTGCGTAAATTTGCCAAGACCCAGGTATGTCTGCTACTTTGCCATAATTTTAACAGTCTAGGGGATTTGGTTCTGCTTGTAGTGTCTTTAGTTATGGTGGCTAATGACTGTATTTTTCCGCTCTGTACTTGGCAGATTGATTACATCCTAGGCAAAAATCCTCAGAAAATGAGCTATGTTGTGGGTTTTGGTAATCATTACCCTAAACAAGTCCACCACAGAGGAGCTTCTATCCCAAAGAACAAGATAAAATATAGTTGTGAAGGAGGGTGGAAGTGGAGAGACTCTCCAAAGCCAAACCCAAATACACTCGTGGGAGCCATGGTTGCTGGTCCTGACAAACATGATCGCTTCCATGATATTCGAACTAATTACAATTATACAGAGCCTACTCTCATAGGCAATGCAGGTTTAGTTGCAGCACTTGTGGCATTGTCAGGCGAAAAGAGTACTGGCATTGACAAGAACAGCATTTTCTCTGCAATTCCTCCAATATTTCCTACTCTGTCACTAGCTCCGACACCTTAGAAAGCATGGTGGAGATGATTAAAGAAAAAGAATTTGCAAAGAGCAAGTGCCATGTCAGCGACTCTAACTAGCTTAAGCATTTGTTGTATCTGAGCATGTTACTTTTGTATTTCATCTATGAAAGAGGATATACATATATATATATATATATATATATATATAAACTTGTATTCTTTGAAAACAAGAGAACTCGAAAAACATTATGAACTTGTTTAGCAATTAGTTCCAGTTAATTTCTGAAAGTTTCTTTCTTGCTGGATAAAATTCTTTCCCTTCAGATCTTCTATTTTTCACATTTGTCCCTACCTGTAACTCCTTTTTGTTTTTTGTTTTTTATTTTTCATTTTTATATGTGAAAAATGATACATTCTGCAAAACTGTTCTTATAGTGGTTTGCATGTCTTGTTCATACCAGTTAGTGTTCCAAATGCGATCTCTTTTACTTTTGCCACCGGATGACACTTTTGTGCTTTTCCTTTGTCATTAGGAGGCTTCTTGTGCACGTTACTTCAGTCTCTTTTATATTTGCCGTCAATTATGTTCTTTTCCTCCATCTTTTGCTATTCTTTGCCTCACAAAATGTCACAGCCATTCCTTAAAAGGCACACTTGCATTCTTTTCGAGTTATCTCTCAATTTTATATCATATTTTGGCTCAAGATATGGCAGAGCAGTTGTCGTCCAACTCTCTGGAGCAGACGCCAACATGGGTGGTTGCTGTTGTCTGTTCTGTCATCGTTGTTATATCTCTTTGTGCAGAGCGGGGTCTTCATAAACTTGGAAAGGTATTCACAGCAGTTAAAACACTTCTGTTGGGAAAATATTTGATATACTTTAAGCTAATGAAAAATTGGTAATCATCCAATTTGATTCATGTATGACCAACCTACATCCTCAAAACTTCATTGAATTTTACTCATTGTGCGATTATGCTGTCCTTTAATTCTGTTATAAATCTTTATGGAACCTGTTACAAGACAATAAATTATTTGAAGAGCCGATTCTTTCATTTATCATATGGTTTTGCACCACAAAGGCCAAATTTGAATACTCCTATAAGATCTAATTGTTGTTTTGTTTTGCATCAGCTACTTCAAATTCTACAAACATTATGTTGAATAATTTCTCAAGTAAGAAACAAGAAATTTTTCCAAAAGAATGGGCTAATCTTGGAGCTTGTAAAATCTTGACTATTGCTTAGAATCTATGCGATAATCTTGAAAACTTATATCCATTTGCATATCTTGCATGTGAAATAGATGTTCAATACTATCTTATGATGGTAGCTTACTGAGTGAACGTTTTGCTTTTTGGTTTGATAATTCAGTTCCTGAAGCGAAAGGGACAAGAAGCACTCTTCGAAGCCTTGCAAAAATTAAAAGAGGGTTTGCTGATTAATTTCCCTTTTAAACTTTCTTTCTGGTAAACAATTTTATTCCATGATTTAATTCTAATCAATGGGTTGCTAATGGTTGTAAACAGAATTGATGCTTCTAGGGTTCATTTCGCTTCTATTAACCGTTTTTCAAGATGTCATAAGCCACATGTGTATTCCAACTTACCTTGCATCCCACATGCTTCCTTGCTCGAAAGACACTACCTCACATGAAAAATTTTCTACAAACATTCGACGCCACCTGTTATCTGAAGATACTGGCACTGAACATTGTGCAAAGAAGGTATGCAAATCCGTCGTCTTTAGGAAGGACATAGTCATGCATTGGCATCAAGCATAATTTGCTTTTTAGCATATCGATGTAAGGGAGGGTTAAATATTTGTAATTTTGTGTACTTTCGATAAACGTGGTTAAGAAAAGTAAATAACGATGCACTGAGATGCAAAGTTGCATAGGTGTAATTTTCCATTCAGCTAAAATTCTTTTATACCAGTCTCAATTTTTGTCTTTCTTCTTCCTTACTCAGGGGAAGGTTCCGCTGTTATCACTGGAAGCCTTACATCATCTGCACATTTTCATATTTGTATTAGCGGTCACACATGTGATCTTCTGTGCGACTACAATGGTTCTTGCAGGTGTGAAGGTAATATATTCAGTGTTTTTATAATCTCTTAAAACTTTAAGATAAACTGGTTTGAAATATTCATTGCTTGCTGTGATGAATGAGCCAATATCAGTCAGTTTTCACTCTCAGAACTATGATGTGTATAGTTTTTCCTTTACGCAGATAAGCCAATGGAGGCATTGGGAGGATTCAGTTAAGCGTAAACAACAATCAGAAAAAGGTAACATATTGATCAATTTATATTGAGTAGATTTAATAGCTTTCTACATATGAAATAACTTTGTTGTGCAGCTCCAACTACGGAAACTACTGCACACCATCACTTCCAGTTTTTATATAAACGAGCAATTGGATATTGGAGAAAGGCAGCTGTTGTAAGTTGGCTGGTGAGTTTTAATTTTATCTATGTAAAAAATCTGTATTCCTGTATTCATTTATGCTTAATTTCTACAACCGCGTCATAAGGCTGAATTAAGGAATAAGGCCATAATTTTCTTATTTGCAGATAGCATTCTTCAAACAGTTTTATGGATCCGTCACCAAGTCAGACTACATAGCACTTCGACAAGGATTCATCATGGTCCAGTTCTTCGGAAATCATCTCTAGTTTTGAAATTATTTGCTATGTTACTGCTTTTGTATGTAATGTGAGTTATATTTTTCATTATGTTTCAAGCAGACTCATGCCCCTAGATACAAGAATTTCAATTTCCATAAGTACATGATGCGGACGCTTGAATATGATTTCAAAAAAGTTGTTGGCATAAGGTAACCCTTCGAAACATGGAAATTATTGAACGTCCTTTGAACATTCAAATGACCTCTTTCATGGTTAATTTATTGACTAATATTAAATGATAGCTGGTACCTGTGGCTATTTGTTATGATCTTCTTGCTGCTGAATGTTGAAGGTAATTTAGTTTTTTCATCCAAATGCAGCACCGATTTCATAGTTATAGAACTTATAAAAATTGTGTTGCAAATGCAGGATGGCACACTTACTTTTGGTTAGCCTTTTTACCATTATTTGTAAGTGAATATGCTCCATTCCATCATGGCCTTTTCAATTTGGTTGAGGAAGGAAGGACTAAACCTAACATTTTTGAGTTGGATGGAGTTACAGCTTCTACTTCTTGTGGGTGCTAAGTTGGAACACATAATCACCCGGTTGGCTCAAGACGTTGATCATCAAAGGAAAGCAGAGGGGCAAGAAGCAGGACGCGTAAAACCTTCTGATGAATACTTTTGGTTTCAGCGTCCTGCCATTGTTCTTAACTTGATTCACTTCATTTTATTCCAGAATTCATTTGAAATTGCTTTCTTCGTGTGGATCTGGGTGTGTGAGCGTTTATATTACCCTGTTCATCAACGAGTTTTCTATGTGCATTTGATTCGGTGCACTCAAGTTTTTCAATTTAAACATTGCAGTGCACGTATGGATTCCGATCTTGCATCATGGAAAAACTTGGCTACATTATCCCAAGACTTATTATGGGGTAAATTATATACTAATGACATTCTCCTTCATAGTCGCACGTCAGCATTTTTGCTGATATTCTCACTACATTTCTTGCTTATGTGCTTGTTTTTATGCAGTGTAATTGTTCAAGTTCTCTGCAGTTACAGCACATTGCCTCTGTACGCTCTTGTGACTCTTATGGGTGGCAGTTTGAAGAGAGGAATTTTTGAAGATATTATACATTTATACGTTGATGACTGGGTTGAAAGCGCAAAGAGTAGAGCGGAATCAAGCAGGGGGCAGGACTCAATTGCAGCTGGCAGAGGCACACAAATAATGAATAAAATGGCCCAAGATAAATACCACAATGTTGCTCAAGAAATGCTTCCCATTCAAGAAGCAACTCTATCAATCACTGAGCTCCCTTCTGTACCTTAGAAGTTTCTTCTAATCATTAAGCTATTACTCCCTCCGCACAAAACGACAAAATGTTTTGCTTTTGTCTGTGTATCCTACAAATAGTAAGATTTTATGCACATCGAGAGTACACGTTATGTGTTTAAATTCAAAATTGTTATTCAAGGTTCAACTACATAGCTTCGTGTGTCCTTGAAGTTTCAATCACCGAGGCATCAAATTCCATATTAGATGCTTTTGTCTGTTTCCACGAACAATTAGATGTAATTACTAATACCATCACAATGTGTGTGTTGCATTAATATGTGGAGCAGATATTAAGCATAAAACTATTTGCTCACAACACATACAACATCAGTGATCCTTTATTTTTTTTATTTTCTGTATTCTATTTTTGCAGTTACATTAATCGGACCTAAAACCACTAGAAGAAAAAATTAATAAAATATTACAGACAAACATGGAGGGATTTAGAAACCCCTTTCTAGCATATACCTAACTTTTTACAGATACTAATATATTCTGTGAAGTGCTCGGGCTAAAAAGGAAAAGAAGAGGAACTCAGGTGCTTGGGTCTTTCGGTTTCAAGTGGGAGCTTATTCATCTCAAAACTGCTATGGTTGGAAGCAGAGGTTTCTTCTCCATTGGTCTCTCCTCTTTCAAGCTCCTTCAAAGCTCTTTTTGCGTAAACAGTAAAAGCAACTGTGGTAACAACCGCAATAATGAAGGAAATAATGTTGTATACAATTTCTACGGTAGTCATGTGATAGTTTCCATACTTCACATCTGCCAGCGTCCTTATTAATCGACCACTACACCAAAAGTAAAGCATAATAGTTACAACTAATTCAGAAATGAAATGGAGTAAAAATTTTGAGATAAGATTCTTTTCAAAAAATAATTGTTAGAGCAGACCTATAGATGTAAATGAAAGCTTCTGGCACCATTCCAGCAATTGACCCCCATAAATAAGGCCAAAATCTCATACTCGTCACAACAATTGCATAGTTGAAAATTGTATATGGAAATGGGGAAACCCTGAAGATAGCAACAATGCGGAATTGATGCAACCAGCTTCCTTCCCCTGCAAGTCTAAGCATGGCTGCTTTCTTGGGCCATCTTTTTAACCATTGCTGCAAATTCAACCAAAGGCGCATCAATACTCAAGTCACAGAAGTGGACTAAAATTCATCCTTAATGACATCAAAAATCTTACATGGATGCGGTCACGGAACAGTAGTCCAATCAAATATGGAAGGACCATTCCGATAGTTGTACCAACCATAATGATAACAAACCCCAGACCGTAACCAAAAATCATACCAGCCAACCACATGGAAGGACCAGAAGGTATTAAGAAAACAGGAAACAAGGCCAAAGAGGCAATAAGCACAATCGCTAGAACAGGACGACCAAAGGCAGTTGCTTCCCATTGCATGATTGGGATAAGAACCTACAATAATAGATAGAGTTTCAGCATCAACATTAAGCTAATATCAAGCATACATGGCAAAGATACTTTACTCACAAAGTGACGTGCTATGTTTGAGAAACCATAAACTTGTAGGGAATTGGAAAAACCACATGAAAATTAGAACAGGAATTAGAAAAATTTACAAATTGCCAAAACAGAAAAATGAGCCCACTATTTTATTTCTCAGAATTTTATTTGAAATCATTTCTCTTTTTCAACTTCAATTCATTGAGCAGTTCACTTCATATTTCCTGCAAAATAATTCATTTCAAGTGCATTGGTAATCTTAGAGTAGAGATGTTTCCACACGAAAAGACTTCCATTATACATGACATCCCTAGGCCCCAACAACCCTGAAACCCAACAATTTTTCATGTTTTCAGATGATGTTCTACCTATTGGGAAGAAGAAAGAGGTTTAGCAATGATAACAATTTGACATCAAATAGTTATTAAGCTTTGTTAAAAGAAAATGAAATATTATATTGAATCTCACTTTAATTAATCAACTAACCACATAGACGTGCTTTTATATAGGTTAAAATATTAAACCAAAATAAACTAGAAATCCTAAACAAACTAGAAAAAGATTAATACTATTTGAACTAGAAATATACTTAATATACCTAAATCTAGTGAAACTAAATAAATTTTAATTCTAACAGGCTTAATGAACACTGCTGATCATTTATCTGGGAGAGGCATTGTTGATTCCATTGTCTGTATTCATTTTTCAATAGTACTCCTGATCATTTCTAATGATATAAATTAAGGTGGCATAAAATAACATATGCATTGGACCCACTGGATAAAATTTTTTAGCTAAAATCTCATACAATCCACAAATGAGCCCAATAATTAAAGTAATCTACAATAAGGAGTTATGATTAATGATCACATCAAGAATGACAGGAAATTTATTTTTTTAAGAAAAAAGGAGAAGCAACGGTAAGAGAAAGAGCAAAATATAAGCATAGGAGGTGACCTTCTCAAAAAGGAAAGGGACTCCCCATTTTATAAAAATGAGAATCACTGCAAGGAGAAGAATGAATAGTGCTAAGGCTTTAATCCAGCGGAAGAAAGATGTGCTCCTTGCATCTTGTTGAGGTTGTAAGATATCAGCTTCAGCTGCCCTTGGTTCATCAGATATAACCAGCCTAACATATTCACTGTCTTCCTTAACATGATGTACAGAGTTCTCACTGTGCTGCCCGGATTCCTCAGATGAATTTTGCATCTGAATCAAGAAAACAGAACACTATTGTATGAAGCAAAAAGACAACATAAAATGCTGCGAGCATAATCTTCAAGAATACACAAAGAAAACATCTCAACATGGCCACATGTAAAAACCATTGTAAAATCAACAAATCAAAAGTTTGATATTTGCCAATCCTAAGCTGGATATCATAAAGGTTATGGACAAAAAGTATGATATGACAATAGTTGTATTAGGGGGCACAAAAAAGAAGCGAGAATCTTTTAAAGGCAAAACCCCAGCTCTTCCAAACCCAGATAGCACCATCAGCTCCAAAATCCCACTGAAAAAACATCTGATAATGGTTCACCGAATCAACAAGCAAGAACCCCAAAAAGGCTAAAACAAAGTATGATATGACAATAGTTGTATTAGGGGGGTAAAAAAAGAAGCGAGAATCTTTTAAAGGCAAAACCCCAGCTCTTCCAAACCCAGATAGCACCATCAGCTCCAAAATCCCACTGAAAAAACATCTGATAATGGTTCACCGAATCAACAAGCAAGAACCCCAAAAAGGCTAAAACAAAGAACAAGGTTCAATCAACAGCACAAAAAATGAAAATTTAAGTTGGGATAAACTTCCTTATGCTTCAATAACTTAGAAGATTCTCGCATCCGACAAGAACACATCCATCATAGCGCGGAATCAACGTTCAGTGAATATGCTAAAAGAGATAACTTTTGTGTGGTTTATAGGCTAAGCTCAAAAGGGTTGCCAATATATTTTATTTAAATAAACAAAATCAACTTCTTTTTTCCCAATTCATGCTATACAAACACTGTAGCTACGAATCAGTTCATTAGCACAGAAAGGAGGAAAAAAGATGAGAAATTTCAAGAGCTCAGAAGTTTGATAAAGCATTTTACAGATGACTTACGAATTTAGTTAGTTTCAAAAGAAACAATAAAATTACTGGTGTATAATAGATAGAAAAATGAACAAAAAAAAAGAGTAGTTGCCAATTCTACCTCTCAGTTGGCCGTGGCCGTCGGAGACGCTGCCGACGAGCTGACGTTAGAAACAGACGGTGGTTTGGTTGCTCTGCTGGTTGGTGAATTCCTTCCTTACCTTTGCTTTAGTCTCCCTTCCAGAAAACTTTTAAAAATAGAATTAATATTTAATTTTGAAAAAAAAAAAAAAGCTTTAAAACTGCGCACCTAACCTAACGGACCTCGACCTACAGTATTACAACAAAAGCAATGTTCTTTTCTCAGCGTGCTCCACGACAACAAAGCAGTCACTTAAATTTTAAGTTAAAAAAAAAAATTTAAAAAATCATAGGATAAATGTGATACGCGGTCAGTTTTAGACGTGTCCTATACGGAATCTAAACTCCTGTTTCTGTCAAAACATACGAAAAAGAGAGAGGAAAAGACATTAGGAGTGGTCTTTTAAATTCACGTCCAGAAAGTCAAATCAATGGATTTTCTGGTCAAGATATCAATGGTGATGTCAATATATATATATTATTATACGGGTATTTTGAATTTAGAACTTTTATCTTCGTTGAAGCTAAGCTTGACATGATATAACATTCATTAAAATATTAAAATATTACACTGCGGTAATTTAAAGTTAGAACTTGTCACAACGAATTACTAATTTTTTTTGGTTATTTTCTTTCTTTATTAGAGGGTAACAACTTTTTTCTTCTTTAAATTCAATATCAAATAAGTAATTTATCTCTACTAATTATTATTTTTCATTATTTTCATTAGACAACAATATCTTTCACTTCCCTTTGTCAGGCATGAAGAGATAAAAATATCTTTTTACTTCTATTTATTAGCAAAGAGGTAAAAAAATATTTTTGATTAAATTCAATATAACGTTGTAATACTCAAAGATATAATTTGTTTCAATCAATTATTTTTTCAAAGTTTTAACACATTTTTCATCGCATTTTAAATTTATCAGTTAAAAAAAAAAAACACACTTATTTCTCCTCTTCAAATAAATGAGATTGATTATATTATTATTTTAAAACTGAGAAAGTAAACCATATTCTTTATTTTACATATATATATATATATATTCATTTCATAAATTGATATGAAATATATAAGTGGTGTAGTGATAAAAGTAGTATGTTGTTTGTTATTTAAGGTTTAAATTTTCACAAACCCTACAAACGGAATGAAAATAACAAAAATATTCCTATTTTTTCTATTGATACTTGCAATTAATTAAATTTTAGATGCATATAATTATGTCATTATTAAAAAATTTAAGTACCCTTTATTTTCTATCCGTGCTTACAATTAATTGACAGGTAAAAGTCTTTTTAATTCCAAAATATGGTTCAATACTTTTATTAGTATTAGTAGTTTAAAAAATACTTTTTAAAATCTTAATTTATTGAAAAATAATAATTATACCCCTAATAATAATAGCTATAAAAAAATAAATAAATAAATCTCCAAAATTTGAGAAAATATCCTACATTTATGCAGAATACATTAATTAAATAAATACCATTTATTATATTATAATTATTTATAAAAAAATTAAATAGAAATTAAATAAAATAAAAGTATAAATAAATATTAATTTATTCATAAAATATAGATTTATAAGTTTATTTATTTTACAACATATTTATAATTATATTATAATTTAAATAAAACATATGTATATATATTCAATAGAAAGAATGCTTATTACCCCCTTACTTTTTTAGTTAATATTTTATTATTTTTCTATATTTTATCTAATATCTCATCACTTCCCTGATTCTTTTTTTTTATTATTTTATCCTTCAGTTCAATTTATTTATAAATGGTAAAATAAAAAATATTAAAAATATTAAAGGATAAAATCAAAACTCAGGGGAATGATGGGATATTACAGAAAATATATGGAGGTAACGGAGCATTTGCTAAAAAAGCATAGGGGTAATGGGCATTCTCCCTACTCAATACATAAATAAAAAAACAAAAATAATAAATTTATAATGTATTAATAAATATTTATATTATCAATATATCATAAAATAATAATAATATTTATGTAATAAATGTATTTTATATAGGTATATTGTATTTTTCAAAATTTAGATATTTCTTTGTTATTTTTCTTAAATAATTATGATAGTATAAGGATATAATTGTTATTTTTAAAAAATTAGAATTTTTAAGGGGTAATTTTAAAATTATTAAGATTAATAAGAGTATTAGATTAAATTTTTAATATTGAAAACGACTTTACTCTTAATTAATTATTTACTTAATTTTAGACACATATAATTGTGGTATTATTAAAAAGTTTGAGTGTATGAGATTTAGAGGAATAAAATTTATGGCATTGCTAAAAATCTACGTTGAAAGTGTTTATAATCTATCCCTAATCGATAATCTATGTTTAAAATGAATTTATTTACAGAATAAATAACCCAAATGAGTAATGATAGTGTTACAAAAAATATACATTCAAAGTCATAAAATCTATTGTCATTAGGCCTTTAATATGATGGATAGCTTGACCTCACTCCCACCGTGAAAGTGAGTTCTAGCCCCACTAGTTGTAGCTGGTGGATTGCCCATTATATGTAGGTCTGTATCCTTCTCATAGAGAGTAGTTTTCTGATAGTTTGATGTATTATAATAATGCTTTACTTTTTCAATAATATCAGTAAATTTTCCTTAATTTTATAGTATAGTATAAATAACATATAAGCTTGTAATTTTAAAAAAAAAAAAGTGATAAGATCTATATAATCAAAATTATTGAAGAGGAAACTATTTTGTTAATCATCTGAGAAATGGAAGTCTTTTCAAATAAAATGGTGAAATCTGTCTATCACACAGCTACAAGTCGTTGCTTGTCTACGTCAAAATTAATTTAATTGAAAAATATTTAATATTTTTATAGGAAATGAATAGCACTATATAATTTTAACAGCAAATTGTAGAAATCCTCAGGTGAAATTTATAATTGACGAAAGTTTGACTACAACACATTCAATGTATTGTTAAATCCATTATATTTCTCTTATGTAAATTTTAAAATGTCATATAAAAATTGAAATTCAAATATAACACTTAAAATTTAATATGAATTTTGAAACTTGAAATTGAAACATTTAACATAAAAATTAGCATATATTAAAGTAAAACTTTCGAAAAAAAAAATGAACTTATACATTTGCTTCGTAGTCAATCCCTTCATGAATAAAGTGTCTTCTGAAAATTGAATATTGGATAAAAGAATATACCTCGTATTTTAAGGGAAATGATATTTAAACTTTTAATAATTTAAAAGTAGAAATAATATTTCATATACCTCCTTGAATTTTAGCTCATTTACCCACAATTGCGATAAGGATCATAATCCCCACCTATAAACCACGGAGAATTAAAGTCATTGGAATTACTCACTCAAAGTACTTAACATGCACATTCCTGCCATTTGACGAACATATACCTTAAGCTTATATAGTTGCAAGTTTTAATGTCGAAAATATATTCCAATTAATAACATTTTTACCAACTCTTTTAAGTTTCCCATTTTGGTTAGAATGGCCAAAACTTGTAAGATAAGATAATGCCTCTTTAAGCGCAAGATAACATTGTACACTAAGTAACTTAATTGTTGTAGAACAAAACGTATATCTAGGAACAATTTTCCTTGTCGAACACACAATTTAGGAATGTCATGCTCACAACACCTATGTTAAAGACAAATTTGAAAGAGAAAAAGGGAAAAAAAACCTCCAATTACACAGCTTGATGGAATCTGCAGCGTAGCCACTCAAGTAGTTGTCTGTCATGGTCAACGCATGTATTATCTACAAACCTTTTATCCATCCTCCAGTCAGACCTTTTTCAAATCAAGGCTCGCTCACAGAATGTATAGCATTGGCAAATAAAAATTTTATCTGGGAAAGGGCTATTTCATCCATATATCTGCTCTATAGTGTGAGGCTGACTGCTAGTCAAAAACATCCCGACGTTCTTTCATTTGACTAACCCTAGATTTTGAGTCTGCATAATATGTCAATTCTAACTGCTGTTGGTCCTTAACTGGAAGCAGAAGATACTGCATCATCTGAGTCCACCTTCAGCTGAAATTGACAGAAAAGATAGGCGGGCATGTCAAAAACCACAGTGATTTAAGATTGATGCTGAAAAGAGTTGGTAGTATAGAGTATAGCAGCATACCAGCTTAAGATGGTTCAGCAATGCTCCATGTAGTAACTTTCTGAGCTTCTCAGATTGATCAACCATGTGACCCAACCTGATTGACTCCTCGAGTTGGTACCACAACCGCTCTATTGCTGTGTATGGGAACCATACTGCAAATGGCCTTTTCCGATTAATGATGTCCTTAGGTCTCTGCAAGTGGTTGACAGTGGCAGCATTTTCAGTAAACAATCATCAGAATCTAAGTAACAGCTGCATTTAGAGGGACATAATATCCAGCCTAAAAGAGAACAAATACGATGGTGCAACAAGCATTGAACTGTCACGTCATTTCTAAACAATCCATGAAAATTGAACAGTCCCACCAACTGTTACCTAGCATTTAATACTATATTTTCATTATTAGACGGAAAAAAGGGACAACAGAAGATAGCAACTAAAACTATGAAGAGAAATATTAATAGATGATCTACTTCAGTTGATCAGGTCCTCCAAAGGCTCCTGTTATAATGAAGCAATGGTATATAAGATAATGTCAAGAACAGATAGAGAACATCTAAACTCCATTCCATTTTGCCACAGGTGTGCACATTTGAACTTTGCTAGCATTTCTTTTATGATATTGAAGCTCAGGATAGGATACACTGGTAATTAGTTACTGTTTGAAAGTATCATTAATACACCATTAGTATTATCCTATATCAAAAGGCATAAAAGATGCCTATCAAAACTTGAACAAAAAATACCAATTTTCTTGCCTGCATGCCTAACAAAAAACCTCAAACCATGAGATGGACAACCTGATTATACAATGATAAAATATCCCAATGCTACATCCAAATCAATAATGCTATGGATACAAATTCATTATGTAAGCCCTATTAATACAAATTAATGGGCAATACTATATTATTGCCATATGTCCAATGAAAATTCTCTTACCTCCATGAAAATTCTGTTTAATCCTGTGAAACTGTAAGATGTGTAATAATATTACATTATTACATCAAATTTGTATAAATGAATTTGTATAGAAGGTTGTATACTTAATAGTATACATCCGAATTAATACTACAAAACTGCTAAGTATACAACCAAAGTAACACTACAAAACCCTACATAAATGCGCTCCTCCTCTCGAGGCCCAGCTCTGGACCATATTGTCTTTGCCAAGATATAGATATATCATCTTCATACATGCCATTAATTAATAGCATTTTTTTCATTTTCCTGAATTTGTTTTCAAATGATTCCCACATTGTAAGTTAAATTTGTTGCTTTGCTTTTGCTGTATTAAAAGTATCATATTAGATGTTTCAAATAACCATCAGAAACATGTCACCCTACGTACAATAATTTACATGCTAAAGGGAACAATTAGGTACTTCACAGTAATATTTCAGCCTTGATTTGTCACAATTTTCTTTTAAATCCTCATCACCCTCACCTATTGGTTCAGGTTATTTGTCATCAATATGGATAAATAAACTGTTTGTTTGGGAGAAGGAAAAAGGAACAGAAGAAAATTCTCTTTCCTCGATTTGAATTGAGAGGAAGGAAGCGAAGAAAAACAAACACAGAAGTGAGCAGACAGGGATTAAAATAACACAAAATTCACATCCTTTGGCCAAGTTTTCCAGATCTACTTGACAACCTACTCCGTAGTGATAGAACATGATTGACTCAAGAGTCCCCCCTGTTTCATATCTTTCCAACCAAATAGAGCTATCCAATATCTACTAGCCTTGTATCACTGAAGATAGGACAAGGATGGTGTTTAAATTACTATGCAGAGTGAGGAAAGAAGGCTAACAGTTTACATATAAGCCATACAAGTTCCTGATCCAAAATATTTACCTCTTTCTATATTACAGGCTTCCAAAAGACCGTCAATATAGCTTTACTAAAAGCACAATTTCTCAAAATGTACTGATGACTTTAAGATCTCCCGGTCAAACAAGAGTAAAAGATATTATTGTATCCAAAGCACATTCAGAAATGGAATTACATTATTATATCCAAAGCACATCCAAAAATGGAAGTACGATGACACAAGAATCTTTATAACTCTAAGAGTAGCATAATAATCCTGGATAAACAAATAAGAAGGATAAGATATCCAGAAAAGATGGCAACTTACAATTGATGCAAAGGATTCTATGTACTTGAGCAACAAATTTGTAGCCTCTGTGTATCGACCATAATCAACATACAGTCGAAACAAGGATGCAGGATTTGATTCTTGGTTGGTCATGCTCCATGTCCTCTCTCTTTGTGGTCCCTGTCAAACCCATGAGAGCATAATTAGGGTCTACGCCTTTCTAATGTGATAAGATGAGGACCAGGTTACTTCATTAATCTTCTTAATTGAACAACATTAAGAATATAGCTCCAGTGAAAAACAATGAACTACAATGAACAAGGTGAGCTTGATGAATTCAACCTACAAGAATGATGTTAAAAAAAAAATAGTCATGTAACTAAGCCACCAGTGCAGCATATAATGGTGACGCCTTTGAGAATCAGCTCTAATTTTGCCTCCCCTCAAATGCCAAGGGGCATATATTACTGTTTGGAAAAAGGCCTCCTCGAGAGAGGGCAGCAGCTTTCATAAATTCATCAGAGAAACCAGTCTTACAGTAAGTGCAAAATTTTCCAAAATATTTTAGTCCCTTGGGCCATCTTTGAACATGTTAAAATATCCTCCTCAATATCAACAATACTTTGCATGATCTTAGTATTCTCAAACCAAATCCCTCGCCTCCCACTATAAATTATAAAGAAAAAAAATGAAAAATGGCCAAAATATGCTGAAAATGCCCATAATGATGCAGCAAATAAAGAACAAAACTACAACTTGGTTTGATAGTAAAATGAAAGCCAAATAAAAAATTACCTTGAACATGTGGATTAACCATAGAGGCAATTCAATCTGCGAATCTGTACGAAGAAGGGTCTCAGCAACAACTATTGGTAATCCAGAATGAAAATCTCTATACTTTTCCTGAAATTTATGAGTATTCCATGAGGGGACAATCTGATGGGTTGGAAAACATAAGAGAAAGCAACAAAAAATATAATGCAGCAGTAGAGGTAGAGAGACAATATATCATACAAGTTACTGAACATTAAAATAGATGCACTAGTGATGCTTCAGCGGATGCAGAGAACTGCATGTTTCACACAGGCTAATACACTTTCCTTCACATCAAAAGTTTTGCAAATAGCTACTTTAGATATGAGCTCAGGAAATCAAGTAAAAGGCTGATGATACACTCTACCATGTTACAAATCCAGAAGCTCAATAATCAAAAGATCCCAGATAGACTACGTAGTTATCAGTGAGAATTGAGACAAATGTCCCCTTCAACTGGAGCCAATAATTTTCAACGCACATGACCACTCTGTCAAAATAAATAAATAGCTATCTTTTATGGATCATACCTCTTACTACACTACTTCCACAACTAATTAATTTTTAGGCTGTTATATTTGTCTAGATACATTAATATATATTGTTCGGTCACCACTACCAGAAAACACATATACTGACTATTTGACTATAATAAAACTTACATGCATTAAAGTTTTCAAGACAATTTGTTTTCATTTATCTTCTTTAACATCAAATAATGTAGAAAAAAGTTGAAAACAATGAACCAGAAACTGAAGCAAGTATAAGATACTGACAAGATAAAGTTCAAGAGTTTCCCATTGGCCATTCCTCTTGTATTGGTGAATTGTAGGAAAGTTATCTGGAGAACCATGAACAATCACTTCATCTTTTGAAGATGTCAACAAGAGACCATGATTCCTGAAATCGTTCCTTAACATTGTAAATCACATTACAGCATGAGATATAGATGCATCAATAGTTAATGAAGAAAAGATATACAAATTGGGTGAGAACTAAACTTATCTTACCCAACCACTCTATTTGGACAGCATTTTAATGACATCGCAGAGAAAACTCTCTCCAATTCGCTGAGCAAGAAGGCCAAGGTTAGAGTATTCAAATCTCAGAGGAAATATATTCATGCTGACAATAAAAACATATTGTGCAATCCAAGTATGGAGATAATACCTCTTTAATGATGAACCCTTCCAAAATTTTAATAGAACTGTAAAGGCCATATCATAAAAATTTGTATGGACCAAGAGATCAACCAAATCAGACGGGGCTTCAGCAATTTCTAGAAAGAATATCAACATAAAATGTAAAAAAATTAACACAAATAGAAAGAGGTAGAGTTAACATTCAAAAGAT
Source organism: Azadirachta indica (assembly GCA_022749755.1). NCBI lineage: Eukaryota > Viridiplantae > Streptophyta > Magnoliopsida > Sapindales > Meliaceae > Azadirachta > Azadirachta indica. The sequence continues at coordinate 2,963,251 of CM040444.1, read as the reverse complement.
TTCTTGAACACAATGTTGAGATGAAAATTCTGCAGGGCTGGGAAAGGTCAGTTTTACATTTCTTTCGTCATCAATAAATTTGATGACTTTCCTACACCATACAAAATTACAAGAAAATTCAATTCCTCACATTATTGCACATAGTCACTTTACATGGGAGTAACTACAACAGATATCAAGACATGGGCAATGTTTTCTTTACAAGAAAATGAAAATATGAATTCACGATAAAATGAAAAAGACAAGGCTCTGATATTCTTTTTCCATAGATTTTCAAGTTACTTAGCTGCACGGCCCTTGAGTCTAACAACAGGTACTCTAAGAGCCGCTTTATCTCTAAGCCTAAACTCTACTTATGACATATTATCAATCATGTATTGATTTTAGGTTTGTTTGGTTTTCAAACTTATCACTGATTCTAAAATTTTTCACTTGCATGGTAAAAATAAAAATTTTGAATGGTTGAATAGATCGCCTTAAATGTAATATTCAAAAACTCTTCTACACAATTCATCTATTTTCTACCCATATATAATCCCTAATTTTTGGTCTCATATTTTCTTGTCATAAATAGAATTCCCTCCACTACTCTTGGTGCCCGTTTGGTTTGACTTTTTCATTGGCCAAAAGGACTTCTTTAATAACAAAAGTCCTTTTCAAATTTTTTAATGTCGTTTGGTTGACAATGAAAAAGAGCTTTTAAGAATTAAAAAAACTATTTTTCTTCTATTGAAAAAAGCCCAAAATTTGAGTTTTTGGCAGTAGAGCTTCTCTAACTTTTTTAAAAGGTAAAATTGTCTAAAATACCTTTACTTTATTTTAAAAATTTCACGTTATTTTTTTAAAATAAAACATTAAAAATTTATCTATTAAAGTAATTAATCAAATTTTTTCAAAAGTCATTTGTGACAATCAAACGATTAATAAACTTTTGTTAAAAGCTTCACTCATAAAAGTTCTACAGATTAAAGCTCTATTCAAAAAACTATACCAAACGAACCCTTATAATTTAGAAATTGCCAACTGTTAGAAGTTTCTACAATTACTATAAATTTAATCTTTCTATGCAAATATCCTCATCACTGCACAGACAGCAGATTGGATTTTTTTATGCTCAATAATTAAAATTACACATATTTTTTCCCTTCATACTCCAAACAATTTCGTTTAACTTGTCAAACTATTTAATTCATAAATATTTTTAAAATGTAAAATATCAGCATATGAAACTCTAAAAAGGAAATAAATGTTAAAAATAAGAACTTTTAGATGTTTCCAGCTTGAAAAATAAACTTATAGTGAGATGCACAAGGAAGAAAAACAACCATGCCATGCAAACAGATGCATTTAGGCCCATTAAGATAATCAAATTCAGAACAATTTAAGGTTTAGATGAAAACAAAGGCTAACTAGTGTAGCAATATGATAATGTAGAGCTTTGAAGAGCAATACCATTGAACGTCCACATGACATTAGCTGTTGATAGTAAGTATTCAGCCGACGTTAGCACAAATTCTTTCTCAAGTGTGTCAATATCAATGTATGATTGCAGATTTTGAGGGTGAATATCATCGCTGACCACTGCAAGCAAATGAACATATTATAGCCTTCAATGAAATAATAAAATCTGTAATCTGAAAACCATGAAGAGTGATCGATTATATATTCAGTTAACCACTGAATGCAGGATAAACATATAGTAGATGTAAGAAGAACCAAAGCTGAAATCTAGTAGAATATCTAAACATATAAATTGCATCTCTTGATTGCACTATATACATTGTTCTTTCACCATTTTTTTAGCCTTTTTACTTGGATAATGCTCATTTTGAAAAGAATTTTGCCCAAGCAACGGATTGATCCAGGCATAAGCAGGATGAACGAGATGCAGTGCATTGACAGCTGCAGAAAGCCCATTCAGCCTCTCTTGAAGCCCTGATAAAATTTGCTGCTGATCTGTAGGAAGTGGTTCAGTTCTCAAGCGAGCTGAATAGAAATATATGTAGCTTGCTGCTTTTCGCCAGTTATGTCGTTGCATTTCAAATGCATAAAGCATCTTATACGGGTTTGGTTTGGCTAAGACATCTGAACGCTCCGCCTATTTGATGCAAAAATGTACAAGAAAGTTAGTATACAAGCGAAAACATTAAGAATACAGCACAGCCATGAAACTTGAATTTCTTATAACAAAAAACTACCTTCCAGGCAAGCTCTTGCTCAATCTTCTCCGCTATACCAATGAAGGGCAGTTGACCATCACAGAGAAGCTGAAGTAAGCAAAAAAATGAAAATCCCCCTATAAGTAATATGTTGATTGGAAAATTTATCTTCTGAGTTCCTATTAATCAAATAGAGGAAATAATCTGAAAACGCTCACCCAAACTACTAAACTGGTTTTAACCACATTATAAGAAAATTCACAAAAGCATAAAATAGGTCAGAATCACAAACTTTCAAAGTTTCAATGACTATTATAAACAGAAATAGGTGGTGATTTTCTACTCAAATTAACAGCTGGTAAGGCCCAGTTAACCCTCTCAGCACTTGACATACACCTTAAGCCCTACTCTTAAAAGATAAGTCTTGGTTTAATAGAATATGCCTATCACCACTCAGAGTCCAATTTGACCAAGTGGTTTTATGTTTGAATTTCCCATATGATTGAATTTGTATTTGTTATTCGCATTTGTCTCTCTTTTTGTCTTCTATCTTTGCTTGGGCTTGGTCTGCTTGACAAGCCCATTTAGTGTTGGCCTTGCATGTAAGCCCCCACCTATTAGAATGCCATTACTATAATATGGTTTGGGTCTGTACCTACAAACTTAAGCTTTTGGCTCAAGCGGTTTCATTAACATTTCTGAAGACAGCAGAACATAAAATAAAATAGCATTCATAAAGAATTAAGAAAAGCAATGTTTATTAGTTAGGTAGAGTACCTTTGCTGCTTTGCGCTCATACAGAACTATTATGAAACGCCTGAGGCAGATATATTTGCTCTCCTCATCTGGATTTGAAATAATTGCACAGTATGCATCATGCAAAAGATTAAGATCTAAAGTAAACTTGAAGACATTTGCCCAAAGTCGTCCCTTAATACTAGTGGCTGATTCATTGAGTGGATTTCCATCATTGCAATCAACTTTTGGTGTAAGAGCTTCATCAACTTGCTCAAGTGCAGCAAGAGCAAACTGACAAGCACCATCACTAATATTATATTGCTCAAATATCTGCATTGCCCATTGATAGTAATGAAGTTTCCATGCAGCACAAGACAAAGAACCATCTGTTATATGATACATAAAGAAAAAGATGAAATCACCCATACGTTAAAGAGAATGTAGAATCATCCTTTTATTCAACAATAATAGGAATTTTTCAGAACAAACTTACTAAATCCGAGATGTGGCAATCCTGCTTCATGAGATAAACTTTGCAGGGCCTGGCACGCGCCTTGCCCAGAAGAAGCTCTGAAGTCAGCAGTTTAAAGAATAATCATTACCCTCATTGCCAGCATTTAAGCAAATGAGCATACAAAAATATTTTAAATTTGAAGCTTGTAAAAAAATTAAAAACAACAGTAAATATCAAAACAATGCCATTTAAGATATTTACTTTAAGAGGTGAAAGAAAAGGGGTGATCTGCTACCTAATTCTGAGAGAAATCACTATGTGCACTGTACAAAGAATTCAAGAACATGGAAAAAAGTAACTAAAACTAAGATGTACGATCAACCTAACACAATCTAAATAAAGGATTCTGCCGCATGTCAGGAACCAATAAGTACAGATGTGCTGCAGAATATGGAAGTGCAGTCTCAAAGAATAGAAAAAGGAATAAAGTTCAAGAAGGATCAATTTTTGATAAGTATCCAACAAAGAGTTGGATATATTTGCATCCATGTGATCATATCACATTTTCTAATAATGTAAACAAGTTTTATTTCAAGTAATATGAAATTCTCAGAAGGTGTATAAGACCAATACCCTCAATCCATCACCACTTAGTCAAATTCTTGTATCAAAACGAAATTTTCTGATGAACCTTGGCATTTTCAAATGATATATAGTTTTCCCAAGTACTGACAATTTTTGTTTTGAATGAAATGCTAGTTCACAAGTTTATGATTTCTTTTCTCATTAATAAAATATTTTTTATGCCTCCCACAAAAAAGGAAAAAAAGAGCCTTCCCAAATGCTTTATTTCCCTTTCTTTTCAAAAGGACAGAAACCTTGCTATTGTTATAAAATTTTGAACCACAGTAAAAATCCAAAACCATATGGTAAAATAAAGTGAGAGTTTCGTAGTTGGTTTAAGTTGCAACACAAGTCAGATTTCAGTGCACCCATGTGAGTTTCCTCTATGGGATACATGGTGCAAAGATATTATGTTTATAATAATTAACTGGAAAATTGATACATGTATATAAGTACCTAAAGAAACGGCGAACAGCTTCACAAACTTTCTTCTCTTTCAGAAATCCATGTAATCCACATTGAGCTTGTGCTAGAAAGCAACATCCCAAAAGATGTTGGAGTATACACCACTCACCATCACTATCTTGGATACTTCTAAATGTTTTCTCCTTTAACGAATTTGTCTCCACGACAGTAAGTACATACTTAAAAAGAGAGCACAAAGAAAAATAATAATAATTCAGCAAAACTCACTTATATATCTGGTCACGTGTATTTATGTATAAGTGTGCGTGTGTGTCCAAAAGAATTATTATTGCAAGAAAGTTAGGCACGTGATTAACCTCAACAGCATCATACTGGCCATGCTTGAGTAGGATCAGTGCAAGCTGAGTTGAACGCCTCAAGAAAGAAGAAGATTCCTCACCAGTTTTGCCCCAAATGACCCAGCTGGTAAAGCCCCACACTGAACTAGTAACTTCTTGTGGATTAGGGAGACATTTCAAAGAAATGTGGCTAGGTTCTCCAGATGAACTTTGAATATTTAGTAAAAGTATGTAAGCTAAGGTAAAGTCACATTTGCCAAGCTTCTCATTCCATGATCTTTTGCCAATGTTGCTATCTGGACCATTGACAACATATTTTACCATAATTATCAATCACTATTAGATCAGCAACATGATTTAAATAGTACCCAGTGCAATCACAAAATTATAGCCCCCAGGCAACAATGACGGAGTAATTAATTGACTCCGGTTATGTCATAGCTGTTAATAGTCAAAGAGGCTAAAATAGTGAAAACATTTCATAAATCGCATGGTAAAAAGAACCTTGCAAGTGAAGGTTTAAATCGAAATCATTCTTCGGATAAGCATTTCAGTTATTGAGACAACCCTGATGAATTTTATACATATTACCACTTCAATAATGTGGATGAAGTAGTGGTAAAGAGTGATTTCATCTCATTTTGAAAAGAAGACAAAAGAAAAATGCAATCAAGTAAATTTGTTGGTGCAAGAAGTGAAAATATATTGATGGTAAACAACTAATAGAGATTGTGAACTTAAATCAAGCAGAAAGGAGTAAATTAATTCACAAAATTGAAACCTGAGATTGAGAGTTTGGGAAGGTGAGTTGACTAAGGTTATAAAAGAAATTTTGGCAAAATACAACAAAGACAAGCTCTGTATGCTATAATGTTATCCACACATCTTTTAGTGATATAAAAACCTAGCTAGTAATATAATGCAATAAAGATCTGCTAGCAATATTTAATGCATGATGAAGCCAATAGAAGAAAGATTACAGCTTGTTAGGGATAAAATCAGCACTTCTCTTAGGAATTATGATTTAAATTTTCAGATCCTTTACTAAGTGGTAACTTAGAATTTTTCCTTGTGTTACATCTGGATCAGTCATACAGGTTTATAATTTATCATGTCAAGTTTAGTTTATTGGTTGGGCATATTTGTGAACATAGTTATTACAAGCCAATTAATTTCCTTTCCAAGAACATGCCAGGAGATGAACATTGCTAAAAGAGTTTATATATATACAGAATAACCACAAACATTTTTGAAGACCTTAGAAGGGAAATTTTGTGCGTCAGGAACAAAATGATATTTTAGGCCACTCTTTGGTCTTCCACTTTGTCTGAGTTTAGAATATCCCCTTCCTCTTTATTTTGCATAATTCCCTTGTAGATCTTCACAATTAACACAATTTGTTCTTTGTTTCTTAATAAAAAAAAGTTTGTTACCTACATCTTATGACCATGATAAAAAGCTGATTTTCTTTTGGTTTACAAACTAGCAAAAGGAGAGCCAAAAACTTCATTAGTCAGGGCAATTTCAAATCATGAGAAGTTAACAAAATTTCATAAAAATGGTATTTAAACACATAATTTTAGAGTACATAGCAAATGAAATAGATGCTAAGGAAGACTTTTAGAGCCAAAATTCTACAAAAGAATGAAATTGCGTTTTTTGATGCATCAATGTTGTCAGGATTTTAGTTTTCTTATTCAAATTTTCGACATCAAAGTTTCTAAGCATGTACTCTTATATGTTATTATAACTAAAATTTATATTTATCTTGACACATTTTGTATTTAAACCCTTAATAACAAATCCAACTGTGAGTTAATATAATTTAAGCAAAAATATTTAGCAGATTAGTGTCAACCAAAAAAAAAAAAAACACTACGAAATGTGATGAAAAAACTAAAAAGATGAATAAGATGAAAAGGAAAATATATAAGAATCATCGAAAGTAACTTAAATAAAGATAAGATGTTAATCCACATTTTTACAGACATTATGCACTTACCTCCATTTTACTAATTCATTTTATACGTGATCAAAGTCAAATTAATTAACAGTAATATAGTATGAATAGAGTTCGAAGGACACATTTCTCCACTCATCCCTTCATATCTCCACCTCTACAAATAGCAACTTGATTTAGTTCCACAATAAAACTTACCAATCTGTAATGATGAAAGTTGAGAGCTAAAATCTTCTAAAGTAGTTGACTCAGATGGAGTGGTGCCAAAAAATAGAATCATCAGCCACTCAGAAACAATTTCTTGAATCATTGGAATCAACTCAAGTTGTATTCTTGATAGGTCATCATGCAATATACCAATCTGTGTGCAGAAATGAGAAGACTTACAAACTTAATTAATGCATTGGTTAGAGAAACAAAGAGTTACTAACAACATAAACAGATAATTAGATTATATCAAAAGAATAACATAACTTGATATTTCAATCGTTGTAAGTTCTCAATTTGGATCAAGTTCTCAAACACTACGAATCAGGCCCATTTGGCAGTGCTTGTTAGAAAAAAATAAAATATATCATTTTGAGTCTCACTTGACTGTTGAACTAAGTATATGGACATGCCTCTAAGTTCAATTTTACATAGTAAAGCAACATAAATAAAATATATCATTTTGAGTCTCACTTGACTGTTGAACTAATTATATGGACATGCCTTTAAGTTCAATTTTACATAATAAAGCAACATAAAATAGGAATCCTAAACATACGTTTAATTTTAATTCTAACACTCCCTCTCAAACTCAAGATAGTGGAGTAAGCTTGCGTTTGGAAGCCAATGCAATTCAAAAGAAGATCAAAGAATCCTATAACAGTTGTGAGGAGAAAACGAAGTAGTAGACCCTTTGAGAGGCTAGTAGTAGTAGTAGTAGTGCCTTCGAGAGGTAAGCAGCCGTAGTAGTCCCTTCGAGAGACAAGCAATAATAGTAGTAATGCCTTTCAAGAGGTGAACTTAGAGAGGATTTTGAGTAGTGCCAAAGGTGAAAGGAATAGAAGATGATCGAGTAACCATATCAAAAACCGGTGAATAGTACCCAAAAATAGAAACTAGGGTTAGAATTTCCAGAAATTTGTTTTTCCTATATATATATATATATATATATAGAGAGAGAGAGAGAGAGAGAGAACTAAACCATGCTCAACAACCACATCTTAAGACAGTACACCATCTCTATCAAAAGTTATTTAACATTACTCTCAAACCTAAGATTGAATATGCTCTAATGCCATGTTAGAAAAAATAAAATATATTACTTGCATGTTAGGCTAAGTTCACAGGCATAGCAACCTTATTTCTAAGGCAAAAGTTGAGAATTCTCCAATCAAAATATTTTCTATCCGAATTTTTCTCCCCACCTATAATATCATCTCCTAGATAATTATTGATTGGGATACCGCCTAGCATAGTAAATAATTTGCCTTTCTTTATATTGTAATTCTAAAAAAAAAAAATTCTTCTTTATTATTTACTTAGACCAATTATCTATCAATATAAGAGTCTTTCTTATCTTCATAATTAATCAATTTATATGATAAATGATTTTATACAGATTAAAATAATAAATCAACAAAAACTAGAAACCCTAAAAAAATAAGGAGAAGAATAATACTACTTGAACTAAAAAAATACTTAATAAAACTAAATCTAATTAAACTAAATAAATTTAATTTTAATTACCATAGTGCTAATTAACACTTAAAAATGCTAATTAGCACTCCATAACTGTTAATTGATGCATTTGATAATTTATTCTAAAAGTATTTATTTAAATCCAATTAGCACTTTGAGTGATTTTTAAGTTACCACCTGATTAGATGCTTTTCTCAAATTAACACTAGGAAATATATTACAAATAATATTAAGCATTTACAATAAATTATGATGTTATGATTTTTTTAGTTTATTAAATTTGCATAATTAAAAGCTTAACATAAATACTTTCTATAAATGATAACCAAATGGTAACTGCTTGCTTTAGAAAAACTAAAAGGAAAAGCGGTAAACATATTAGTGCTTTCTCTGTAGCACACTCTCAAACAGACCCGAAAGAGAAAAATTCCAAATGAGCATATGATAAGCAAAATAAATAATAGGTATATTAATTTAAGAGCAAGATTGAAGAAGTTTTTAAAGATAGTGGCTATGGACTAAACATAATAATTGTTTTATTAAGTAAGAGACAGTAAACACAATATTAATCATGAATAACTCAAAAAATCAAACTTAACTTTTACATGAGCCAATATTTAGGCAAAAGAAAACGATAAAAAAGGCCAAATTTAATTTTAATCAATTCCTTGTAGATAATTTGACATTTGGCAATATCGCACAAAACCATCATATGGTTTCCAAGCTTAATAGCCATATAATGAAAACTAAATATAGTCTGCATAAGCTTAGCATCATAACAAGTCAAGATGTAGTAGACCAGAATTTGATTTTGTCACAAATAAATTGAAACTAAAAGTATATAAAAGGTATAAAGTCTGACCTGGCCACTCATGTTCACCAGATAGCTTACGAATAGAAGGATATCCAAAGCAGACTCAAACATCACCTTCGCAATTTGAGAAGTAGCCTGGACCAAGATGGTAGCACTAATATTAAAAACTGTTCCAGCATCCAAATCTTTTATGATTTTGCGAGGTACAAGAAACTGTAGATAAGTTTCAATAACATTCAGGATTTTATTCCAAGATCCGGCCTTTTCTCCGAGAGCATGAAGAGATAATAGCATGTAAATGGAGAATTTTCTAAGATTTTTATGATCTGCAAGTTCCTTTTCCCGAGCAACATCAGCTCCAAGATCTGACACATTGATTGCTGCTACCGATGAACTATATCCTGTTTCTAGAATTTTCAGCAAGCAAGGAACAATTTCTTCGGTTGAGATAATTGGTGTTCCCACAAGTGCTTCATAAAATATAGCAGAAGTCGTTTTTCCCAATTGTTGGCTGATACTAATAACACATCTGAGCACACCAAAAAGAATCTCGCGTTCAGAACGATCATCTGAAAAATCCAACCCAAAGCTTACAAGATCACCAAGTTCATCGGAAGAACCTAGCAGAATATGATAACATACAAGTGTTGTTAGTAACAATAATAAATAAAAAGAGAATAAAGATTACTGATAAGGGAGATAGAGCAAGAAGAGAAAGTGGGGAGGAGAAGACTTTAACAGAATTTTCTCATCCTGCTTCCTATAGAAGCTTGAAGCTCTAGCATACCATCAATAAGCAGCTCAATGTTTTCCAGATTACGAAACACAGATACAGAATTCTTTCTGAGTAGACCAACAACACCTGTTGAGGACTGAACAAATAAACCATATGGCTCATTGTTCTTGCACCAGTGCTGGAAATAACGTGTACAGAAATTCTTCCATCCATAATATACAGACAGAGGACTTTCAGCTACACCCTAGCACAAAACATACCACATATCAGCTAGGTAACAACCCCACACCTCTCCAGAACCACTCAAAGGGAAGATAAAGGAAAACTTCAAAATACTATCAGACATTGATCGAATTGGAAACATAATAAACCGCAATAATAAAGTCAACAAAAAACCTCATGTTCAATCAGTGCAATGATCTCCTTTTTAAGTCCATCAACAGTTAAGTTCTGAAACTCAGAATCACTCAGGTGCTTGTTATAGTCCAGCAAAGTTGCACGCAGAACAATGTTATGATGAACCCCAGGATGAAGCAGCCTGCGTAGGAAAATAGAAGATACAAATGACACAATGTGATCCTGCAAATTTAAAAACAAGCAGACATTGTAAGAAACAGAATTTTTCAAATGAGAACATCCAAATGACAATAGGAGGCGGTAAGAAAAAAGAACAATTGCCTATATGGTAATCCTAGATAAGATTTTTCTTCTTTTTGTATTTGAAAAATCTGCAATAGTGGTTTACTAATTTCAATAACCCTCAATTGTTCCTTGATTGTAGGGTAAAATGCATCTTAATAATGTAATTGTTTTCCAAAAACCTGTCAAAACTAAAGACACAACTTCATCAATCTAAAACTGCCCAAAAAAAGCAGGGATAGAACAAGAAAATTCAATCTGTTATTTCCTAATTTTCAGGCAGGAAGTCTGCATTCCACAAGAAAGAAGTTCCAAATAGATCACAGCTTTTTTATTTTGATAAAGTCAATTCCATCATATGAGAAGTTTGTTGTTCATCAGTAAGTAATACAAAGCAGGACATCAGATTAAAAAAGAAAAACACATTATCTATTTTTAAATAAATAAGCTGAACCTACAGCTCCAATATTAAAGTCCAAGTTTTATGTAAAGGAAGTATATTTACTCCACCTTGGCAGCTGTAACTAGTGAATGGGTAATTGACAGAAGATCTTCAGACAAATGTTCAGAATTTTGAAACAACTGCTCAGCAACAAATTCTTCTCGCATAGCATAGCAGTGTGCTTCTTCCCTAACAATAAAGGTTGCAGAAAAAACTTAGCAAAAACAATGATATTTTATATGCAAGTTACTATTCAATGGCGAAAAACAAAAACAATTAAACAAGGAATAAAGGAATGTTTATGCACAAACACATAGAGACTGAATATCAGGCATTTGGATTTCTACTAACAAGATATTATGATACTAACTGATAGAAGAATATGAGTTACCAAAAGGATGTATGGAATGAGAAAGGAAAAATCCAAAATGGCTATGCCAGAATTCTAAATTGACAAAACAATGCAAAGTTACAAGGATGCATTCTTGTCACTTTTGCATGATACATATTATGCGTAGAAAGTATTGCATGAACACTTAAACTTAACATGGTATTATAAAAGATTACATGGTAGGTCAGAAAATGACCCATCAACAAACTTACTCAGTAACGTCAGTATGAAACAAATTGTGAAACACTAATCCACCATCTTTCAATATCCATATCTTGTTAGAAGTAAGTTTGACATCAATGCATCCGCCCTGACAAAACAAGAGCAGCAATTTAAACTATCAATAAAAAAGTTCAACTTAAAAAGGGTAAAATAAGGTAATCTCTGTCTCACTCACATGAAGTAGGACATTTTGTTTTTAAAATGTGTTTAAAGCAAATCATTTAAACAGGAAAAAGTACAGTTGATTACCTCCTCCAAAGTAATATCTTGAGCAGAGGACTCCAAGAACAGTACCATCTTGTCCCCCAAACTACATCGTAGACTATAGACATAAATCACCTCCACGGTAACTTCCTTCATTCAGAATTACAGCAAATAATCATTCAGAATAGTAAACAACAAGATGCAATAAGAGACTTACAAAATAAATGATATTCTTTAAATGTCAAGGAACTGAGAGAAGCTAATCTTTAATCAGATGAACAAGACCAGGATACCAAATGTGACCAAGAGTATCTAAACCAGGAGAAAACTAAAGGATTTTTATCAGATGTAATTTCCAGCATTATAGCAGACAAAATGTGCACAAAGCAGAATAGACATAATAGGCACTGCCTTTGAGCTCTCAGCTATGTACACAATACCAAAAGTATAATAAGATAAGGGGAAAAAATGTACAATTGAATGGCAGAAAAGCCTAAAAATAACAAAGGAATCGATCTTTGGTTAAAGCAAGAAATTCCAGCATATGCTAAGGATCTAGCATGAACTTCTTGACGTCTTTATACAAATCTACTACATCCAGAGCTGGCTTCTCCATAAAACTTTTTAGGGCATATTGAGATTGACATACTATGGCTTTGAAGCCACAAGCACTAGACATGAAATATCAATAAGAAAAGTGGATGAATCCCACTAAAAGTTGGTGTTATCGAATACTTTTTTCAGCTTTGCTTTCAAAGTTAAGAGAAAGCTAAGATAAGCATACATGTACTTCGACCCTTTAACAACCAAAAGTATTTATGACCTCTTGTGTATGCTAGTTTCAGCTTTTGATGGCCCCTTTTCCATTCATCAAACCACCTGTCATTGCTGAACTCAAAAAACTTCTCAACCCAAGGGTGAAAAACTCAGTCCAGTAAAACTTCTCTTTTTTGCTCTCATGCTTAATATAGGATCATATCTTTGATTAAATTATGTATCGTCATGTTGTGCTCACAACCCTAATCCAATTTCAAACTGAGCAATGGCCTAACTTGAGAACCAAATGAACATTTCACATGATCCAGAGCTTAATCAGAAATCAATAATGAAATGTTCTTATATGTAACTATCAAAACTTTCACCTGCAAGGAAAAGGTGTGAAATTCAACACGTATTAAGAGAAACAGTTGTGTTTAGCTAATTGTGTCCATACCAAAGTGAATAAAACATATTAACATGCTAAAAACATGTTCATAAGGTGCAGATGCAACTATGAATTTCAGCAAGTAAAAGATTTGCAAACAACAGAGAATAAAGAGAAAATGTCACCACAAATTTCATGCTATAAAAGCAACATAAAGCTGATTATTTATTGTACATTCATACCAGTGTCTGTCTATATAAGATCGCCAAAGGAATAATGCCAGAGCTGCCATTAGTTTCCCCCACCCACAACCTTATAGATTGAGCTCCTGAAAGTAGATGGTAAAGAACACACAATGTAAATATTAGTTTCAAGAATAATCATTAGCAAATCATAAGACAAGCTCTTCTGTTATAAAATAATGAAGTATATTCTCTTCAATGGTGCCTGGTACATTAAAGACAAATTAAACATCAAAAGCATAGAATTCAAAGTGTTTATATACGAAGCTCTTAAATTAAAAAGCTATAAAGAGGAGTACTCAGGGACAAGCATGATGGAAACAAATATAAAACCACAAAGGATTTAGCATATTATGTAAGAGAGAAGTGAAAGAACTTGCCTTCAGATACTGGACTGGTCATTTTATGACTAAGAATCCTGCTATAAGAAGAAAGATCCCATACTCGAAACATGCCATCAGAATGAAGTATAAATAAAAGCTTTTTTCCTTGAACCTCTCTTATCACCAAATCCTGAACGGGCGCTGCAATCCTACTCCTGCATTAGCATGAAACGAGTTAAATATAAAACCTTAAACTTGATCAACTGAATTAGAAGGCAAATAAAGAGCTTCTAATAAAATAGAAAAATAAGCATCCAATTCTATGCATTGAAAAAGGATTCAGTACCTTGACACTAAACCCCACAAACGGCCAATTCCTGTGTCATCCCTAAGCTCGTGCTCAAAACCTAATAGCCATTGAAGTGACGTGAACAATAGGAAAAATCAAAAGTAAAAAAAAAAAATTAGGGGAATAAAGTGTAATACCAGGAGCAGTGGGATGAAGAATGCCGAGCTGAAATGAAGCAACAGAACCATCATTTCGACCAACAACAAGGCATCCCGCAGTGGCAGCTACACTGGTGATGGTTATGGTTCCATAATTGAACAAATTTAACTCAACAGTGTCTTGATTTGGAAAATGAGGAGAAGACTCATAAGAAGAGAAATCAGATGAAATTTTTAATAGAAACGCAATTCCGGAGACAGTCAAAACATAAAGCAGATTATTATTGTCGTTATTATTGCAAATAAAAGCAAAAGGGGAGAGAGGACAAGGGAAATTGATATGCAATCCGAGAATGGGGAATTGGTCAGCAGAGGAAATGTGCATTAACTCGAGAGAATTAGAAAGATTTTTATGAATTCGCCAAATTAGATAGAGGGAAGGATCTTCTAAGATGGAGCAATAGGCGCAATCTTCTGTTAGAGGAGCAGCAAGATTACTACAATCACCATTGTTAGAAGAGAAAGAAGAAGAAACTGAAACCTCAATCCATTTGACGGATTCGCTGCTAAACATTGGTACTTCCATCCCCGCTAACCTCCATTTACCAACCATCTCCTCTTTTCTTAAACCCTAGTCGTTCCTTCTACTTCACATGAACTTACAGCCGGGTAGCCTTTAAACCTCGCCGCCTTGTAAACTGGGAAAATTTACGCAAATGTTCACTGTTTACCCATGTTTTTTAAAATAATCACCGTTAAAAATTGTTTACGAAAATGATCAACTAAATTTTTTTTTTTTATAAAATTCCCCACAAGACAAAAAAATAAAAGCCAAATTTTCTCAAATTTTGAAAAAATTAATAATAGTAATCAAGACTTAGAGTTGAATTTTTATAAATAATTATTATTCAAAATATTTTTAAAAATGATCATTTCAAATTTTTTTAAAATAAAATATCTTTATCTGTATGTGTATATTGATCATTTTTTAAAATTTTTGTATAAGAATATTTTGATATAAATTAATTATTTTTAAAATATATTTTCAATAACAGTTATTTAAGAAAATTGATTTAAAAAGTTAGTTATTGTTGAAATTTTTCCTAAATTTTGTCCTAAACGAAACCCTAACCTATAATTCGTTTTTGTGAAATTGGAACCAAAAAAGTGAAAACACCTATGTTCAGGCGGTGGCGGTCAACGATTGTGGTGGACGCGAAAAGCATCAAGTTAACAACGGGAGTTATCGGAATAGATTATCAACGACAAACGATAGTGGCTCTTCACCCGATCATGGACATTCTGTTAGGGTAATTTTTGCTTCTTTTTGAGATTTTCCCTTTCCTAAAAGAAATTGAGCTTGTTTACTAGAGTCCACAAGGCTTAATCATTGATGACAAAGGTAAACATAGAAAGAAAGATTCTCATCGTCTCTTCCACCTTCCTGCCATTAATTTTTTATTTTCTGTATGAAGACTGCTCTTTTATTTGCGTGTCCTTTTTTTTTTAGGTTTAAATGGCTTGGAGAAAGGATGTTGACGGAATTCGTGTTCTCATTGGACCTGGTAATTGGTAGTTTTGTATTTCTCTAGTATGCTCACTATAATTTTTTCTTTACATTTTCTTTTCCTTTTTTTCACTTGCATGTAAACTTTGTTTACTTCTTTGCTTTTTTTTAATTTTAAGATTTTGAAACTTAGTTGTTGATTTGTAATGATAAACTCATTTAAAGCAAAATTTATTGGAATTTAATTGAAGGAATATAATTCCTTTTCAGCAAGAAAATTTTACTGATTAGCCATTTTCTATAAATATAATTGTAAAAAGTCTTCAAAATCTATTGTTTGAAGATCCGTTTAGAGTGCTGAAGCAAAAAACTTATGTATTTTAGGCTTTTTTAATTACCTTTTAGTAAAATTCATAAAAATGCTTATTAGTGTTATCCATAAAACATTCTAAGTATTATTCACATTATTAATTAAATATAATCAGCACCATTAAAACAAATAGCCAAACACACGGATAAGTATTTATATTTTGTAATTAGCACTTTGTATGCTCCTTTTCCTTTTCTTTTTCTTTTTTCTTTGTTAAATCTTGGAAACATTTTCTCCTAAGCTTCACTATCAATAATGATCTATTTATTGCATATCTTGAAAATAGCTTAGGATTTTCATCTTATAATTGCAAATTCTAGTGCTACTGAAAATAATGATAGACGGCACAATAGTAATTGTACGCTACATATACTGTCTTCCATCAGTTGGCCATAGTCACTATAGATTGTGCCCCACCTTCAAAAAACTTAATAAATAATAAATAAATAATATAAAATATTAACAACAAAAAACATACAATAAATAAATCATAAAATTAACAATAAATCATAAAATTAACAATAAATAATAAATTAACAAAATAATAAAATTAATATACAACTATATTTGTTGTGTGATTGTATTATAAAATATTAATTGTATAGTACTTATTTTTATTATTCTATTAATATTAAATTATATTATATTATTACTAAAATATTCTATTATTAATAAAATAATATATTAATTAATATTAAAATATTAAATACTATGTAGGACCCATTTCACTGTCAATTGGGACCCATTGCTATACCTATATAACAATCGGGGACATTTTGGACAAAATAGCATTTTTCCGTTAACAAATGTAACGGATAGATCTAACAGAGTAATTTTGAAAATATAGAGAGGTAATGAGATATTTCAAGTAACCTGAGGGGGAAATCAGGAATTTTCCCTATTTAAATTGATCTCTTCTTTACATATTTGTATTTTATTAGTTTTTACTTTATTATCATCCTAATGTCCCGTTTATTATGATCCTTGTCCTGTAATCTAAACAACTATTTTGTGAACTAGGTTTCTTTCTTTTTCTTTATGTCCATGCGTCATTCACTCATTTTTTGACAACCTTTTTTCTAGAGAATGTCTTGGCTGCATTATTAAGCCAACATTACACATAGGTTGATGTCTTCTTCGATTGATTATCAATGGTTATTTTTGCTTTTTATCTCATTAATTTAAAGGTAAAAATCATAAAACTTCATTCAAAATCTAATGGCTTTACCATTTTGGCATTTTCTCACTTAGTTCCAAAAGTTACTACAGGAAAACTTATAGTAGTAGGATGAAAATACATTAATCAAGCAAAATAGAAGGCTAAGAAAGGGAAAATTAGAGCTAAACATACAACACTATAAACATTATCCACACACTCAACTAGGACGCCTATGTGTGTTCCAACAGACAACAAGCAGCAAAATGACCTCATCCATCAAAGTCATTCATCCCAGCAAACCTTCTACCTCTTGTGGTGTCTTTATTCTTTGACAACATGTTGCAACTTCATTGATAAGTAGGCATTCCTAGATGTTACTTGATTATTAAGCTTAAATTTATACTCATCTGGATCTAGTAATAGATGATACTTGCACTTAATTTCTTTCCATTTGTTCTTTGAATAAATTTTAGATGATTCAAAAAGCGTAATTGATTTTTAACTAACATTTGCAATATCTAATTTTGAATTTATTTGATCAATTGCATTAGATGATGAAACTATTTTAACTTGTAATGGCTGTGATTTGCTGAAAATAGGTGTGCGTTTTGAAGTGAGAAGAATATCTTGCGTTTATTTGATGAGTGAAATATTTTAGTTGCTATGTCTCTAATGGCTAATATATTTAGACTTTAGTTATTTCATTGATTATTTACATGAAAATATCGAATCTTACATGTTTTTCCAATTATTATTTTTATAATTTTGAATTAGTTTGAGGGGTAAATCCTCCACTTGCTCTTGTTTCATGCATAACTGTATTTCCCTCTTTAAAATTTTTAATAGAAAGGGGAATGTAATAAAGCCTAATGAAATGGGGTCAAACTTAATTCTTTAAAGAGCATAACTCAAAACCAGTGAGCTGCTCTAGTAGGGAGAAAACATGAAAAACTAAACGATATTTTACCTATTCTAATATCAATCTTATTTTTAGGCAATTGCTTTCAAAAGTTAATGTAGTATTAAATGCTAATTTGGTATGTGTTCAACTTTTGAAGAGTTTTCACCTATTTTATAAGACATAAGGCATGTTATCTCTTTGTCAATGGTGTGCTTCAAGAACATAACTAGTTTAAGCAATCATAAAAGTCTTGGTTTATGAGGAATTGTATTTGTGAAGGTAGATGACAAACGTAGATGATTTAAGAAAATTTAATATTTAATTGTTTCTAAACCGTTAAAATGCATGCTTGTATTTTTGTCAATTATGTTTTGCTACTCAAAGATCTCTCTCTCTTTTATTTCTTTCTTTTTAATTTAGGGAATGGACCACACAGGTGTATCTGTTGTGCCATTATTATACATCCCAATATATCTTATATATGCATTATGGTATCGTGTACTGCCATAAAATAAATTGGTAGGGAAATTTTCTAAATTTAATTAAAGGAGATTATTCAAATACTGAGTGATGAATGCTTATAGCATTCTTCTTTTTGTTATCTTCTAACAGCCTTATCTGGTTATAGCATTTGCTGACTGCTTTTCATCCAATCAATTTTACTAGGTCTATTTTTGTTCTTTGGTTTGCTAGTTGCTGTGATCAACCATAGTGGGTTATGCGTTTTCCATCCTTTGGTAAGATCATATGAAAGATTAGATGAATGCAATCGACTTTATTTCTTCTCTTTCCCTTGCCTTAGCTTAATTCCTTGATGAAATTACGTTTATTTCATGAGCATTTTATTGCTAGTTATTTCTTAGGAAGCATCTTTTTTATGGGTCTGACCTGACCCTTCACATGATCTGGTCTCATCTTAAGAGAAATAGGTGATCTCGTATTCTAAAGGCCAACTATATAATGTTTGTTTGCATTGTAATATGTCGGGTAATGGTCAAGGTTGATCAGGTGGCGTAATACAGAGTTTTGGTATACCAATGCAATGATGTTTTGGTTTTACAAAGTTTTTTTCCTCTAGAAAAAAAGATAAGTTTATGTGATTGTTTTCATTGTCTATTAAACAATCTAGCGATTTGCCATTGTCATTAGCTTCTACTAAGGACCTAAATTATCTAAACATGACTTTCTGTGACATTTTGTATGCTACTATTTCAAAATTAATCAATAACTTAGAAAGATGCTAAGGTTGCATGTCAGCAATGTCCATTCTGTATGACATCAGATTGGTTATTGTATTTTCCCCTGTTAATTGCATCTTTTGCTTTACAGTTATATTTTAAATTTTATAGACCATACTTAAAGTGCTAGTAGAAATTTTTTAAGATTATCTAGATTTCAATATAGATATTTTGAATGTCTGTTATTTGATACTTTTAAATAGTGGTCAATTATAATTACACTAAATTTTAGCCATCCACTTAAATTATGGAAGTTAATTTGATTTGCTTTCTATTTGTTTTTCTCTGATCCTTTTCCTTATCATGTATTTATGTTAGTGCAGATGGGTGCATATATGATACAACCACAATTGACCTTGTTTTCTTATTGTTGCCAATTTTTTAAGAAGCTAGACTAAAGATACGATCATCACTTGCACTTGGTACTCGCTATTTAAAATTTCCCAGTAGTAGCCCTTATAACATAGAAGAATATATAACTAGCTTCCAAATCTGCATTGATTTTCTATTTATCCATTTCACAGTATAACATCCATTGAAATTCTTTATCAACTTTTCTTGGTTTCAATTCTCGTATATTTTTTTTTCCTTACAAATGCAAAAGGTAAACTTTCCTAAGAAATTCAAGTCCTTAGATAAAATAATTTTCATTGATGGCTACCCTGGATATCAACATTTGTTACCTCTTGCTGAGAACTGTATGCAAGTTGTTTGTGAAATCAAAGGTAGCAAAAAACTTGTATTTGTAAATTATGATGAAAAGCATGCTAAATATATATTTACCAAAGTATATTATCTGATGACTGTCATGGCAAGAGATTCTATATTTAGCATTATAATTGTACTTATGGGATGTACCTATATAGTTTTAGACTTCTAAGCAATCTCGATTTAAGATATATTCTAAACTCAATTGAAAATTATTCTTAAAGAGAGAATAGATATCATACTTTAACGTATTATTAGGTTTTGAAAAATTGGTGCAATTTGAATATAGATACTGGCTCAAAGATGATTTGCACGGGTAAGACTTAACAACTAACACTTGGTTATGCCCAGAGAATATCAAATTCTGGAAATTCTAATGTTTACAGTACAAACTAGCATGTTTTGGGGTAAATATTGTTTAATACTTTGTTGCGTTTTTACTAAAAATTATCTCTCTTCTTTCTTTTGCTTTTCACTTTTTGCAGAAGTTGGATCATCAAAGTTTTTTAAGCTTGATGACACGAAGGTTTTATCTTGGTTATATTGTAAGGTATGTCCTCTGCTGTTTGAAATTAACCTTAATGCTTTAGGATGCAGTAATCAATTCTTTGATTGGTAAATTTGATTTTGAATTGATGAGGAAGGGCCTAACAATAATATTCAAGCTTTAAGAGAATGTTTGACATTTTGAAACTATCCTTTTTTGTTGCATTTTATTATAAATTCCCAAACTTTGTTTGTGTATTAGAATCTTATTTGTGGCACAAAAGTTTATCACTTCAAATTTTCTTAGATTTCTCTTGATCTCTCATACGACCCTTTCCCTTTGGTAATGATAGCAAACAACATATATTTAAATACTAAAAGACCACTTCGACTTTTCCCTTTTGTGATGATAACAGACAACATATATTTAAATATCAAAAGACCACTTTACGTGGCATTTTGAGTAATCTTTTGTTTTTCATGCAAATTTGCATTAAACTCCACATATGATGTAAAAGTTTATAACATCTTATATATTTGTAACTTAGAGGTCTTTTGAAATTTATCATGTTTTGGATTTATGGATTTGTAGGCATCTAAATTAAAGCAAACTCTTCCACTGCTGGACCAGCACTATGCTGCTCAAGATGAAAAAGATGCACGTATAGTTTTAAATAGAACATTTTATTGCCTGTTATGATGAACTTGATATCTCTGACTTTGTCTTGTGGTTGCACACACATCATTTTAATTGGCAATGAAAGAATTTTGACATGACCCCTATAGTATTTTAATGATCCACCTATCCAACATTATAAGTGGACTTCTCATGAAGTTTAACTTCTTATATGAGAAGAGAAACCAAAAGTGAGAAGATGAACTTGATTCAGGGTGAGTCAAATGTTATGACCCTTGATTTCTCATTTGGAGGTGAGATGTCCAAATCCCCTTATAGCCACCTATTTAAGATATTGTATTTGACTATTTCTTGATTACTCAATGTTACAGATGCTAGTGCAGTTCCCAATTTTAAACTAGTGATATGTGGAGATCAAAAATAAAGTGAAAAAGAGAGAGGTAACACACTCCACATTGAATAGATTCACATAGCAATTAGCACATATAGGTACTATAATCAATAACTATGTACCTGTTCATACACTAGAATTTTTGTTTGTGTCAGATTACTCTTCTGTTAAAGGCCATTAACAATGATCAACAAATTTATATTATTTTTAGTTCATATATCTGGTATAAATTTTAATGTCAATAATTTGGCTTCAAAATAAAGTGGTAGATTCAATATTATGAGTGACTCAAAATCTTGCATTTAATTTATTTGTCTTTTTATTGTTGCAGTAACCAGTGTAGTTTCAATATTAGGGGAATATGTGAAGGATAAGCCTTAGTTGAGGCTCTTGTATGACAACTTTAAATACTGGCCTCTAATTGCTTAATGCTTTTAATTTATACTGAAATGATACTCGGTTGATTAAACTTTTCAAGATTGCAATGCCAATTTATACTATCGAATGTGTTTGCAGTTTAAATCTACCAAACGAAAAGGCACCAAAAGTTGAAGTCTTCCTAGATACTATGAAAAGTAATGTGGGATCTTCTACTTCCTTACAGGTAAAGTTAAAGTTCTTTTACGATAGTTCTTGCATAATGCTCCTTATTGTGTGTTCAACATGTATTGTATGTCAAGGTCTTTTGTTTCCTGTTGCTGACTGATCTTTTTGCTCTAGTTGTAATTGAATAGAAGAAGCGAAAAAGTGGCAAAAAATCCAATAAAACTGGAAAGCAAGCCAAAAAGGTGAAATTAGAGATAGAATCACAAAATATCAAGGAAATGTTTTCAGGGCCAAGAAGTAGAAGCTGATTGTCACCATGGAAACCAATTAAAGAGTTGTAGTAGATCATCTACTTCGATGGCCAATATTTGTTTTAGTGTATAACATAATTGTCTGGCAACGGCTCTGAGATCATCTAATTTAATGACTCTAGTTCTTTATTTATCATGGATTTGATATTATTGGTGTTTTTTAACTTTTATTTTGTATTATATCAAGATTTATTGCTAAGTACTGTCTCTGAGATCTAGTTTTATCACTGAAACGAAACTATGAGAGATATGAAGATAATTAGAGTCACAAAGAACTTTATTTTTTTTATTTGTAGAAATGATGTCAGTTAATATTTGTAGAATGGAATCACACAGTCATGTAAATTAGAGAATTATTTTGCGTAGTCTAAATATAGCTTTGGTTGCCTGTTTTGACAAGGTGATTGATACATTTGGTGAGTGAGATGGACCAAGCAAAAAAGACTTACACATAATTTGATAACTAAAGTTTACAAAATTTATCAATATATGTATATATATATTTTAGACCTATGCTTTGACTTTCTAAAAATTTCGGTGTAGTATATGTTTGAAAGCGGTTAAGGTTAGAGTAATAAAAATATTCACTTTTTTTAATAATTTAGAATTTAAGATTTGTTTGATAAAACTTTATAAAAAAGTTATTATCGAATAATCTTGTTATAAAATAGTCAAATTTTATATTAGTTCTTCAATCAATATGATATGCTAAATATATATTATCAATTGAAAATATGATGTATTATATATTATCAACTAAAAATTAATGTTTTTATCATAATAGAAAGTAAACTTTTGAGTTCAATATAAATTACGTCAACAGTGTTGTGAGATAAATATATTAAATTTTGTTAAAGGTGACTATTGATGATATTTTCATCCAAAAATTTGGTGTTGACTAAAAATGAAAAAAATTTCTAATATAACTGATATGAAAATTACTTTTAAATGCTGGTTAAAAAGAAAACTTTATAAACAAAAATGCTTCATTTTTATCCACGAATCTTTATTTTCATGGAAAAATTTATCATTATTTGTATCTTCACGGTCAATCTGGTCATATTTTTATACATGCCCCATTTGTTTGTTAAACTTTGAGTGCTAAAACATTGGGATAACTCATTTGAGTTTGTTTATAAAAGCAGGTCTATGTTTCGACAACTAACAAGAAGTTCCCTGGTAGGATAGGACGCAAGGAAGTCTAACATCTCTCATTTTACCATACACAGCGGCAACATCTGCTTTGATAGGTTATGTTACTAATCCGAGAGAGTTCTTACAGTAAACGGCTAAAGTTCGAATGGATCACTATGTATTGGACTTGTACACTATGATATGGTGATGTAAGATCTTAATGGAAGTTAGGTTTGAAGTATTGTTTTCTGTTTAGTTGCTTTAAGCAGATTTTGTATGCTATGACATTATCACTGTTAAGTGGGTGCTAATAAAATAAAATATTTATAATAACTCGAGTACAATAACTAGAGTATAATAACTCGAGTAGAGAGTATTTGGATAGGGATGTGTAGTATAAGATTATAAACCTTGAGTATATATCTACAAAAGTTGCAATCAACAGCTAATTATCCTGTATCAAATATTGCAATATATATATATTACCATTAATTAATTTCCAACAACTACTAAAAATTAGGTTGTGCAAATAGCAAATTAACTAATGCTACCATTTTTATCTATGAACCTTCATTTTCGTTCTTTATACTTTAAAAATTTTTCTTTTTATCTAGTATTTAAAGGTAATTTTTATAACAATTACATTAGAAAATTTTTTTCATTTTTGAGTCAAACATCACATTTTTGGATGAAAATATTATCAATAATTACCTTTACTAAAATTTAACATATTTTTTGGCAACACTTTGACATAATATATACTAAACTCAAAACTTTACTTTCTATTATCCTAAAAACATTAATTTTCATTTAATAATATATATTTAGTATATCATATTTTTAATTGATAATATATATTAGTATTTTCAATTGATAATATATATTTAACATATCATATTAATCGAAAAACTAATACAAAGTTTGACTATTTTATAACAAGATTGTTTTATAATAATTTTTTATAAGGTTTTATCTAACACATTTTGGATTCTAAATTATTGAAAAAAGTGAATATTTTTAATACTCTAATTTAACCACTCTCAGAGATATACTACACTGAGATTTTTAGAAAGTCGAGGCATACGTCCGAAATATATATATATATATATATAGATAAATTTTGTAAGTGCTATTTATCAAATTATGTAATTCTTTTCTACTTGGTTTGACTCATTCACCAAGACTCATTCACCAAGTGTACCAAACATGCAACCAAAGCTATGTTTAGACTACACAACATAATTCTCTAATTCTACATGGTTTTGTGACTCCAATTCTCTTCATGACATCATTTCTACAAATATTAATTGACATAATTTCTAAAAAAAAATAAATAAAACAAATAAATTAAGTTTTTTGTGACTTTAATTATTTTCATATCTCTCATAGTTTTGTTTCAGTAATAAAAATGGATCTCAGAGACACTACTTAGTAGTAAATCTTGATAAAATACAAAGTAAAACTGAAAAAACACCAATGATATTAAATTCATGATAAATAAAGAACTAGAGTCAACAAATTAAATGATCCTAGAGTTGTTGCCAAACAATTATATTATACACCAAAACAAAATTGGCCATAAATTTAGATGATCTAGTCAGCTCGTTAATTGGTTCCCATGGTGACAATCAATTTCTACTTCTTGAGGCCCTCCAAAACATTTCCTAAACATTTTGTGATTCTGTCTCTAATTCCACCTTTTTAGCTTGCTTTCTAATTCTATTGGATTTCCTACCACTTTTTCTCTTCTTCTATTCAGTTACAACGAGAGCAACAAGATCAATGAGTAATAAGAAACAAAAGACCTGGACATGCAATACATGCTAAACACACAATAAGGAGCAATAGGTAATAACTTCCATAAAGAAACTTTAGCTTTATTTATGAGGAAGTAAAAATAATAGTTTTCTGACTTCAAAGTAAAAATTTATTAAGAAGCATTCATTAGAAAATGATAATTCATTTTTTACCACATCTCCTTTCCTTTAAAACACTAAAAATTAATTTTATCTCATTCTCTCACTTTAAAACTCTTTCAATGTTCTATCATCATATTTTTGAAAAAATTAGAAAAAAAATTTTGTAAAATTTTTATTGTAATTTCGGTCTTTAGATCAATGAAATATTATTATTATCTTTTTAAACTGAAATATTGATTGAATTTTTATTTTTCTACTTTATGGATGTTTACACAAATGATGATTGTAACATTATTTATGCCTGTTGTGAGAAATTTTACTTGAGGTCAATTTAAGATATCGGACGATGTCATCACTTGCAAAACATTGAGATGAGATAAAATGCCCAAAGGCCCTGGATAAAGAAATTGGGTCAAAACCATATTTAAACTCAAGTAAGAAAAACAGGACACAATGCAACAGACGATAAGATTTAATAATTGTCTATTATCCTACTGCCATAAAAGCTCTTAAAGCAATATGTTAGTAAAGGGGAAAAATGACTATTACTTCAAGAAATCAAATAAAAAGAAGGTGGATAAATGAAAACAAGGAGGAGATTTTTGAACACTAAAAGCACAAACTCTCTTATATTCTCATTTTATAGTTCCCATGATATTTTTACAAGAAAACTTGGGCTTGTTTAACATGTGATTCAAAAACCATTTTGAAAATTTAGAAATACAATTAAAAAATTGTAGTTGTATTTTTAGTTAATATATCAAAATTTATTTAATATAATATTTGAAAATTGTTTAAAAATTTTTAAAAGTAAGAAAACATATTTGACTTAATATCTTAAGAATTAAAAAAAAGAATATTTATTTGGTTAAATATATTTTGAGAATAATTTTATATCAAAATTTTAGCACTAAACAACAAGTACTTACTCCAAACTATTATTTTAAATATATTAATGCGAAATGTTATATCAACTTTTTGTCACCTCTTAATTTTACTATGATAAAATTATATGAAGCAGACATATATATATATATAAAACAGATTAGCAACTCTATATTATTACATATATGTATCAATAAATTAAAAAATTATAAAATATTTTGTAACATTATAATAAAAACTTTTAAAAGATAACTAAGGTAGAAGAAATAATTAATAATAAATTTCTATTTTTTTTTGTTAAAAATAATATAAATAAATATTATAAATGAAATATTTTAAAATTGAGACTATATGAATATTGTGAGTAAATTTTTTTTAAGTTAAAAAAATTCTATTTGAATTCGATTTTGATATTGTTAATAAAAATAAAAACCTTTTTTTCGTTTTTCAATTTTCTACTAACTTTAAAAATTTTATTCAAAAAATTTGTTTTACATAAAATTTAAACAAATTCAGACATCATGTCTTCGTCTCTCTTTTTACACATGTATAGAACAAGAGAAAAATTGTGCGTTACATATTAATAGTCGAAATAGTATAAACAATGTCAAAACTTTTCGCCCTTGTTATTAATTATACCAACGGCAATTTTCTTTTCCCTTTAATGGTGTATTCTCTTTACTGACAGTAAGATACGGTGTAATTAATTTTAAAATATTCAATTATTCAATTAGGATAGAATTTAGGCATGGCAAAAAATCCTATCCTGGCTTCAACCCGCATTAATCCAAAGATCTCGAGTTCCCGGTAAACCCAACTCGCACCTAGGAAAATATCGGGTCAGAGCAGGTAAATACCAATCCGGAAGTTTGTGCGGGCCGGTTCGGGTTTCTCGAAGCCGCATACAATTGGCCCACATGCGAATTTTACATTTTTTTAATATTTTTTTAAAAAAATTTTTGAAACAAAATAACTGAAATTGTTTTTTTTCAATGGAAGTCTTGCATCCCTAATTTCAAAACCCACCCATCTAAAACCTAAAAGGAAAAACTGCTGCAAGGCTAGCCCGCAGACAACATCCCACTCGGCGACTCCTGGTCTATTTCTCGTCGTCATCGCGGCGGCCGTCGCTCCCGGCCAATTTCCTTCATTATCACATTCCTTTCACCTCGCACAGCAGCATCATTGGAAATCATTCAACTTCGACGCAGCAGCTTTCCTCATCGCGCGTGGTGGCTGTCTCTTGTCTCTTACTGAGTCTTTGTCGCGTCTCTAGGTCTCCACGCACAGCGGCATCGTCGCTCGGATCTCTCGGATCTCTGAAACCCGGTAATGTTTCAAATTATTTGTTTAAGTTTTCTGTCATTTAGATTTACTTTAAACAAATTGTATCTCTGGCATGTACATGTAAACAAGTTTTGATAAAGCGTTGAGAGATGATTTCAGAATTTGACAAATAATACTGAACTTTGAACATTTGCGTGACTGGATGCTTATGTCGTCACTAAACCAACCCTCGTGACTCTACGGTGGAAAAAACATAAGACTGTTATATTCTACTAGTATAATTTTGTCATTGTAAAGTATTTGATTTATTGCTCATTTAACTTCTTAAATTATAGCTACTCGATTCAAGTCCAAGCATTTATATTCTTTAAGCTCTTTTACTTTTTCTGGTCTTTCTGTTGATACTCACTCAATAAAATACCCCTTCATTGCCACTCCTCCCCCCTCTCTGCCTCTCCGTTGATTTTTTTTTTTCTTTTTAACTTCAAAATTCATTAAGGTCTCTCATCTGACTTTTACTCCACCACCTCCCTCCTTGCTAATCCTTCCATTTCTAATGTTGTATCTTTTCTGTCTTATATTCAATTTTATCTCCTTTCTTTTTTTCATCAAAACTCAAAAAAGGTCTCCCTAACTCTCAACAACAGTCTACCACCATCTACCTAATCATACGTTCTGTGTCTACTAGTAGCAGGGTTTGATATGTTGTTTTAATGTGATCATTTGTTTTTTTTTTACTTTGTTAATGTTGTGTTGGACAAATGATCAATTTATGTGTAATTCAATTGTAAAATTGACCACTGTTATTTGAGATTGACCTTTTTTTAAAAACTTCAGTATGCTACAAAACTAATAAGAACTGTGCTTGTTCTCTTACTGATATTTCTTTCCTATTTGTCATGTTTCAATGTGTTTCATTGTGTGTCCTCTAGATGTATGACGTAAGTCAATTATGTTTTGAAGCTTTACTGAAAGTTCTTATGTTAATGTTTTGGCTTTAGGACATCTCCTTTTGTGTGGCTGTTTAGTCTAGATTGGATGGACCAGGTAAGTGACCAGACTCATTTGTTAGCTTATATAACTGTTTTCATTTCTTTCTACATGTGCCATCCTTGAAGTGGTTGTAATGTTTGTGCTCATGCCAGTATGAAAAGGTTGAGAAGATTGGTGAAGGGACATATGGTGTAGTTTACAAGGCTCGGAACTGCATCACCAACGAGACGATAGCCTTGAAGAAGATCCGCTTGGAGCAGGAAGATGAGGGTGTGCCTAGCACAGCAATAAGAGAAATTTCTCTCTTGAAAGAAATGCAGCATGGGAATATTGTTAGGTATGCATTCCACTCTTGTAGATTGATTCTAACATCATTCTACCTGGGCATGCATTTTTGGAGACTTATCTATTGTTTGCATGTTACACATGATGATCTCAAATCTACTTTGTCTCTTGAGACTGCATCTACTTCAATTTTCCAATGATCCTTGGAACATATCTTTTGTAATACCTTTTTTCTTGATAGTATGACTTCCATCTTTTTTTTTCTGGGGTCAACCTGGTAAAAAATGAGGAACAAAAATCTGTCTTTCCAAAATTGCTCAGCAAATGCTCATTATGGTGATGGTCGTACCATCGTAGTTCTGTGTTGTCATATATAACCTATAAGGCCGCTGCCATTAATGAATACTCTTATCTGAATCCATGTCATGTCATTTTATATATTATTCAACTCTACTCATTTTCTTCTCGTTGTTCCTCTCCATTTATCAATCTAGGTTTAGTACCTTAACCTATGATCATCCTTCAGGTGGAATCAATTTGTAGTAAATCATAGAAATGTAATACATAGTGGGTTGACCCATTGGAAGTTCATTGATGCAGTTCCTAGAGTTTGTGATAATAAAGAGTGATATATTAGTAGAATAGTCTGTGCCATTTTTATGAGTCATGTGATTTTAGATATTATTCTTCTCGTTCTTAGTCCTCTCCATTTGAAGAAGCTAGGTTCTATTACCTTAATATATTTTCATTGTAGCCACAAATAAGCATAATTGTGCAAGGTTATGCAACCAATTCTCATTGCATAGTTGGTTTACCTATTTGAACTTCATGGATGCAATTCCTAGAGTTGTGATAATCAAAAGTGATCAGATTTTTGTTTTTCTCTTTCACTCTTTTGGGTCATTGAGGGAGTTAATCTCCAGAGTACTGCACCTCAAAAAACACCTTCAAACTCTGACTTTATTTGTTGAGGGTGTATATTTGCCAAACTCTGAAACGACCCGAACCTCTTATCTCAAATAAACTCATATTCTGTGTGCAGTTTGGGTTTAACTGTATGCACTGTTTTAGTGTTGAAATAGATTGGTTTCTCAGTAGTGGGCATTAGTCAATTGCCTATGCCTTCCTAAAATTTACGTTCTTATCCATCGCATTACAAAATAAAAAACCCATGTGGGCTTAAAACCAGCCAATATAACTATTGTTAACCTTAAAGAGATGGCTCAAGTCATAAAAGTTCAAATTTCAAATCCACAAATTTTAAGGAATAAATTTTGCAGAATTCCTATCATTCCTAGTCTTTTTATAGCACACCATGAGTACTCTCACTACCTATAATAATGCTCAAATTAAACTTTTGGCAATATCTTGTCCAAAACTCTTAACAATACCCAAGAAAATGCAGAGCCCTTGTCTATGAAACCAAGTTCAGCCATTTTTTGAGAACCATTTGAAAGCCCTTAATTCAGGATGATGTACCAAGCCCTAAGAAGGATGTTAATTTTAAACTTGGGTATTAGGCAAAAATAAAGATGAGATTAAAGATGACGAGAATAGTGAGAATGAGCTCAGAGAAAATAGGATATCTTTGCTAATTGCGAATAATGTTATCAAACGTGATACTGATGTTGATTTTATTCGACATAAACATTATCTTAAACTATGTCCTGGAGAACTAATTGCTGATACAATTGAATCAAATATGCTTACACTAGATTTGCTTTGAAATTTACTTATAATCCAGTGATTAATAAGGAATGAGAATGGAATTAGATTTGATATCTTTTTCCTATAAGTAGAGGCCCATGCTCATTGTGAGACATTGCGTGAATGTAGGGCATTGAATTCTTTCAGCTTGACATGAGTTCCCTTCGAGTTTATTCCACTTCTTCTTTTTCTTTGCTAACCTTCTCCAATGTATCTTCTAAATTTCTATCATTTCTTTAAGTATTTGGCTCCACACTATTGTGTCATGCACTTAATCCTACAACAAAGAACTTGTGTGACCTGAATCATTTGGTGTTTATAATGCCATTTAACTTTGTCTTTTTGTAAATTCTCTCACATTTTTCTGGAATTAAATATTTGATGGATATTTGGCTGTCAGGTTGCAAGATGTAGTGCATAGTGAGAAAAAACTTTATCTGGTTTTTGAGTATTTGGATTTGGACTTGAAGAAGCACATGGATTCATGCCCAGATTTTGCAAAGGATCCTCGTTTGGTGAAAGTAAGTGCTATACACACACACACACACACACACACACACACACACACATATACATATGCATATGCATATACATACATACAAATATATACATATACTTGTACATGTATATATAAAATTCACAGACTAAATGAGTGGTAAAGTTTTGTTCTTTTGAGTCTCATGCACTGTGTGCACAGAGATTTACTGATGTTTCCTTCTTTAATTTCCTACTTCAAAGTCTTATTCTATTTGTCAAAGGAGTTTCAATCAGTGATACTGTTTTTGATTTTTAACATCCCCTTTAACGTAATTTTTTGTTTGTTTTTCCTGAAATATTTGCACTTTGAGGTTCAAAGGAAGCAAGCAATTCAACCCTCTTAGATGCACCTGTTCCATTTTTTTGGTTTAGTGACACCTTTTTAGCTGATAAAATTAGTGATGCAGTGCTGTAGGGTTACTTGTATGACGATCATCAAACCATTGTTTGTTTCTGTTACAATTACTCTAGTTAGTATCTAGTAACTATCTCACATTGATGAAACTTCTATTTCCTTTTTATTGCAACCAGGTGGTAAGATTGATGCTACTCACATGTTTCTCATTTTGTAGACATTCCTTTATCAAATTTTACGTGGCATTGCCTACTGTCATTCTCATCGGGTTCTTCATCGGGATTTGAAGCCACAAAATTTGCTTATAGATCGCCGCACAAATGCACTAAAGCTAGCAGATTTTGGCCTAGCAAGAGCATTTGGTATTCCTGTTAGGACATTTACACACGAGGTATTAATGAGCACTGCTTTTAAGTTTCTTAAAAATCTTGTCTTGTTATTGTGTCAAATGGAAGACATAGCAGTATTGTAAGCATGCCTCATTCTTCTGTATTTTTATAAGTTCATTTGTCCATGTGAGAGGTCTGGTTTTCCATATGCGAGAGAGTACTCCGATTTCCCATAAGAGAGCAAAGGAGACAGAGTATGTATATTTCTAGATGTTTTGCAACTGTTGCAAACTTTCTTTTCTTGGGGTTTTCTTTTTCCTTTTTTTGGGGGGGGGGTTGTGGTTTGGGTGGTGGGTTTAGGGATGGTACGAGTCAGTGGTATGCCCAGAATATTTTAAATTGCCACTATTTATGGAGAATGAGAATTTCTTTCCCTTTCACCTTTTATTTATTTCTTTTTTTTTTTCCTTTGAATACTTTAGTATCTCAAGGTGTCATGAATTGGCTAGTTCAATGGTTTCTTTAATTTCTTAAGGTCTTATTTATTGGCTGGTTTGACAATTAAAGTTATTTCTGTAGATGCCATGGCCATGCTGTGTTTATAATCATTATTGGTTTTCCGCAGGTGGTGACATTGTGGTACAGAGCACCTGAAATATTACTAGGATCCCGCCATTATTCTACTCCTGTTGATGTGTGGTCGGTGGGATGTATATTTGCTGAGATGGTGAACCAGCGGCCATTGTTTCCTGGGGACTCTGAGATTGATGAATTATTTAAGATTTTCAGGTTTATGATTTTGCCAATCAAAAATTAAATTCATTCCATTTTGTATTAGAACATGATATATCCTTATTCTCTTCCTATAATAATTTCTTCGCCAATTCTATTTTTATATCCTAGACTAGGCTCTGAATCAATGATGCTGGGGGGAAATAAATAATAAAGGAAGCTAGATCTTTGGGCACAAGCAAGTGTTGTGTTCCAACATAAAATAGTTCATGTCAGACACATTGGTTCTCAAAATCTAGGCCTAGGACATTGCTATAAATGTATGTTTAAGCATTATCATCATTAAACATTTGTACCAAGTGATGACTGTGTTTTTTTGAACTCATTAAAAAGTTGCAATTTAATCTTGCTAGTAAATGAAAATTTTGTGGCGTGAAACTTTTAGTTTTGGACGTCTTAATATTAGTTCTGCATCATTGGAGTGGCTGAAATGCTAAATTTATATTAGAAGTACTCTGCAAATCATAGAAAGAAAGTGAGGTTAAGATCAACTTGGAAAGACAGCCTTCATTTTTTTTTTTTTACTTTGAGTGGTAATTATGTCATCAATATTTAATTTCTGATATTGTTATATGCTGTATATTTAATTATGTATATGAAGTGTTTCTCTACACCTAGATTAATGGATTTAGCAGTGACAATTTTTTATGATACAATTCGATTTTGAGAACTTTACTTTTCTTTTTAAAATTTTGGAATATTGTGTATATGTGGTTTTCAATGAAACATAGAAGTTATCTGATGGAAACATCTGTCTTCTGTATATAAATCTTTTGGAAAGATGACATATATCTTAAAAAATATTTATTGCACAAATTATGATTGTACTTAATATGTTGTTTGGAGAGTGACACATTTGTAATTTTTCCCTTACCTGGCTTTCTGGTAGGCTGGTAAGTTGCTTTTTCCTCTCTATCTCTCTGTCACCTATCTTGTACATTTGCTGTCTAAAAATAATTGAAGAACCATTATGCTCAATTGGAAATTTAGCAAAACAAAGGGCAGAATTGGTTGTTTCAGATAAGTTACAGCTTGACCTAGAATTTGAAGGGAATTTGAAAGTAATTATCCATATTTTAGGGTGAGGCCGGTTTTCCCATGAAAATTAATCGCTCTGTTTATTTAGCATGAAAATACAATTTGAAATTTATTCTGGTAGGGAGTATTTAAGTAAGTTGTGCAATTTTTTATTTGAAATTATCCCTAAATGGTGATCATTGTACAAAAACAAAATGTGGAGGTGGAACAAAATGAAGCTCCATAGATTGGTATCTTTTGACTATTTTTTTTCTTTTTACCTCTTTTTGGTGCTAACTAATGTTTGTATATTATATGAAGAGTCTTGGGCACGCCTAGTGAGGACACATGGCCTGGAGTGACTTCCTTGCCTGATTTTAAATCTGCCTTTCCTAAGTGGTCTCCTAAGGTAATGGGATTCCACTATGTTGTTATGTTTGTATCCAGAGATGTAATAATATTTAAGGCAAATTGAAGAAAGTATATGTTCTTATCAAGTCCATTTGATGCATGGGTTATTTTGCAGGATTTGGCAACTGTTGTTCGAAATCTTGAGCCAGCTGGTGTTGATCTCCTTTCTGTAAGTTTAGATTTGAGATGCTTGCTGTAGATGCACTCCCTGGGGGCAATTAATAATGCCTGAGTAGTCATATGTGTTAAGATTAGTTTTCTATAGATTTTCTCTACTCTCTTGATAATTTAATTATTTATCTGAAGTCCCCTTGGTGTGTAGCTCCAATAAGCTGTCAACCTATTTTAAAAGCTGGTAAATTTTCTCTTCGGTTTGAGTATGGTCCCAAAAGCCATAACCTGAAGTCCCGTCCTCTTGTCATTGCAATTTTTTAATGGGTTTACTTGCTTTTCTCTTTTGCTCAAGCAGATTGGTGATTGTATGACTCAAGCCCGCATCATCTCGTCTTTTATATACTAGATTTTAGGAATTCCTTCCATTTTTCTTTAATATGTTTTTCTCAGATTTAAAGTGATTCCATATTTGACGTAGCAGCATTCTTTAAGCTTCTGTCCTCACTTTTAAGTAATCACTGAATGCTAAATTATTATTATGCTGCAAAATTACAAAAATCTGCTGCTACTTCACCATTTTGGGTTACTTATGCACTTGTGTATCACATTCCAGAAAATGCTGTGCATGGATCCGAGCAGAAGAATTACTGCCAGAAGTGCTTTAGAGCATGAATACTTCAAGGATGTTGGATTTGTACCCTAATACCTATTGTATATGCTATCGGAGTGCCTATATTGTTGTGAAGTGGTATGACTTGATTGTTTGAGAAATATGCTCTCTTTTGCTTTCGGTTTTCTTTCTTTTTCAACTAGGAGGACCAAATCCATATTTACATGACCAGCTTTTTGCAGTCTTATCTGGAATTGTCTCTTTCGTAATCTGGTAGTCTCGTCTCCACCTTCTCGCGGATAAACGTCTGTGCCAGTTTTTTCTTCTTTTGCAGTCTGCTCTTTGTATAGCAGTAATGCATCAAATTTGCGTTTCCTTTTCCATTTATTTGAATTCAAAAAAGTTCTGAACGACTCTTGGATTTGCCTTAGAATGTAATGTTTGGATTTGCCTTAGAATGTAATGTTCACAGATTATGGTGTGTGCATTTAGTATTGCAGATGGCATAAATTAGCCTATTGTGGAGACTCGTATTGACTCTTATCTATCACTGAAGTATAAGATCTTTGTAATTACATTTTACAATTCAATAACAATATTTGCAAAATTGAGATAAAAAATTTATATTTTAATTTACATGATATCTGTTAATAATTGACCTAAGCAATTAATGATTTTAGGTTAATGTGTAATAAAAAATTATCACTTTTTCATATTCATTATTTATATTTTCGTAGTTTTTTTTAAGAAATATAATGAATTTAATATAATTTTTTAAATAGATATATTATATAAAACTAAAATCTTAATAAAAATTTATGTAAAATATTTTGGATAATTAAATATTAAGAAGAATGTTCAATTTTTTCTTGAAGTTTGATCTAATATTTTGATATTTCTTATTGTTTTTATATTAATTTACTTTTATATTATTTTATATTTTTCTTATGTTGGTTTACAAAGTTAAGTATAATAACATATAAGTATTTAAATTTTAATTTTAATTTATTAATTTAAATAGATTTAATAGTTTTAAAAATATTTATAAAAATTATAATTTATTAAAAAATAACAATTAAACTTTTATATAATATTAATTAGTTTTAACTCTTAATCGAAAATGAATATTAAAATAATAATATATTTTTTACTTTATAATATATTGATAACTAAATATTTATTAATATATTATTATTTTAATACTTATTTTTAATTAAAAGTTAAAAATAATTTTTTTTATTACTATTATCTAAGGGTATAATTATTATTTTTTAATAAATGAGAACTTTTATGAGTATATTTTAATTTATTAAGATTGTTTAAATTAATAGATTAAACTTTAGGAATTTATATATTATTATATTTAATTCTTTTAACCAACAAAAGAGGAAGAGAAAATGTCTATTATCTCCTAAAATTTGGGTCAACAACTCAGTTCCCTCTTCACATTTGAAAAATGCATTTTACCTTTTATCTCTATTTTTCTTTCGAATTTATCCATACATTAACAAGCTTGAATCGCTATATCAAAGATAACTTATGCAAGCAAATCGAATCATACCTGAACTACCAAATTGAACCATTTCTTTAATATACATATACATATACATATATATATATGTATATATTTATTTTTCCGTTGATAAGAACAAATTTTTCGTCGTTATGAAGAATTTTTTTGTCGTAAGAAAGAAATCTTCTGTCATATTGAATAAATTTTAAATAAGCCGTATTAAAGCCATTATCAACCATATTGATGATGTTTTCAGCTCTAATGAAGACATTTTTAGTCTAATAGAGAGATTTTTAAGCGTAAGAGTAATTTTTCCGTCGTTATGAAC
Source organism: Azadirachta indica (assembly GCA_022749755.1). Lineage (NCBI taxonomy): Eukaryota > Viridiplantae > Streptophyta > Magnoliopsida > Sapindales > Meliaceae > Azadirachta > Azadirachta indica. The sequence continues at coordinate 2,926,792 of CM040444.1, read as the reverse complement.
AAATTTTTCATCGTTGTGAAGAATTCTTTCGTCGTAAGGAAGAAATTTTCTGTCATATTGAATAAATTTTCAGTAAGCCGTATTAAAGGCATTATCAGCCATGTTGATGACGTTTTCAGCCTTATAAAAGACATTTTCAGTCAAACAGAGACAGATTTTCAGGCGTAAGAATAATTTTTCCGTCGTTATGAAGAATCCTTTCGTCGTAAAGAAGAAATTATCTGTCATATTGAATAAATTTTCAGAAAGCCGTATTAAAGACATTATTAGCAATGTTGATGATGTTTTGAGCCCTATTGAGGAGATTTTCAGTCGAATAGAGAGATTTTTAAGCGTAAGAAAAGTTCTTCCGTGGTTAGAAACAAATCTTTCATCATTATTAAGAATTTTTTCGCCGTAAAAAATAAATATTCTGTTACATTAAATAAATTTTCAAGAAACTGTATTAAAGGCATTATCAGCCATGTTGATGATGTTTTCAGCTCTATTGAAGAGATTTTCAGTCAAATAGAGAGATTTTCAGGCGTAAGAATAATTTTTCCGTCGTTATGAAGAATCCCTTCATCGTAAGGAAGAAATTCTCTATCATATTGAACAAATTCTCAGTAAACTGTATTAAAGACATTATTAGCTATGTTGATAATGTTTTGAGCCCTATTGAAGAGATTTTCAGTCGAATAGAGAGATTTTCAAGCATAGGAAAAGTTCTTCCGTCGTCAAGAACAAATCTTTCATCGTTATTAAGAATTCTTTCGCCGTAAGGAAGATATCTTCTGTTATATTGAATAAATTTTCATTAAACTATATTAAAGACATTATCAGTCATGTTGATAATGTTTTAAGCCCTATTGAAGAGATTTTCAGTCGAAAAGAGAGATTTTCAGGAGTAACAATAATTCTTTTGTCGTTAGGAACAAATCTTTCATCGTTAGGAAAAATTCTTTCGTCGTAAGGAAGAAATCTTCTGTCATATTGAATAAATTTTCAGTAAGCTGTATTAAAGACATTGTCAGCCATGTTGATGATATTTTCAACCCTCTTGAAGAGATTTTCAGTCGAATACAGAGATTTTAAGGCGTAAGAAAAGTTCTTTCGTCGTTAGGAACGAATCTTTCATTGTTAGGAAGAATTCTTTCGTTGTAAAGAAAAAATCTTCTATTATATTGAATAATTTATTAGTAAGTCGTATTAAAGATATTATCAGCCATGTTGATGATGTTTTGTGCTCGATTGAAGGGATTTTCAATCGAATAAAGAGATTTTTAGGAGTAACAATAATTCTTCCGTCGTCAGAACAAATCTTTTATCGTTAGGAAGAATTCTTTCGTCGTAAGGAAGAAATCTTCTTTCATATTGAATAAATTTTCAGTAAACTGTATTAAAGACATTACTAGCCATGTTGATGATATTTTCAATACTATTGAAGAGATTTTGAGTCGAATAGAGAGACTTTCAAGCGTAAGAGCAATTCTTCCGTCATTAAGAACAAATCTTTCGTCGTTATGAAGAATTCTTTTGTCGTAAAGAAAAAATCTTCTGCCATATTTAATAAATTTTCTGTAAGCTATATTAAAGACATTATCAGTCATGTTGATGATGTTTTCATCCCTATTAAAGTGATTTTCAGTTGAATAGAGAGATTTTCAGGCGTAAGAGTAATTCTTCTGTCATTAAGAAGAAAAGTTTCGTCGTTATGAAGAATTCTTTCGTCATAAATAAGATATCTTCTGTCATATTAAATAAATTTTCAGTAAGCCATATTAAAAGAATTATCAGTCATGTTAATGATGTTTTCAGCCTTATTGAAGAATTTTTCAGTTGAATAGAGAGATTTTCAAGCATAAGAGTAATTCTTCCGTCGTTAAGAACAAATGCTTCGTCGTTATGAAGAATTCTTTTGTCGTAAGGAAGAAATCTTCTGTTATAGTGAAGAAATTTTCAGTAAATTGTATGAAAGACATTATGAGGCATGTTGATAATGTTCACAGCAGTATTGAAGACATTTTCAGTGAAATAGAGAGATTTTCAGGCATAAGAGTAATTCTTCCATCGTTAGAAATAAATGTTTCGTCGTAAGGAAGAAATCTTCTGTTATATTTAATAAATTTTTTGTGAGCTGTATTAAAGACATTATCAATCATGTTGATGATGTTCATAGTTTTATTGAAGACATTTTAAGTTGAATAGAGAGATTTTCAAGCATAAGAATAACTCTTCCGTCGTTAGGAACAAATGTTTTGTCGTAAGAAAGAAATCTTCTCTCATATTGAATAAATTTTCAATAAGCCATATTAAAGACATTATCAGGCATGTTGATGATGTTTTCAGCCATATTGAAGAGATGTTCAGTCGAACAGAGAGATTTTCAGGCGTCAAAGTAATTCTTCCGTCATTACGAATAAATCTTTCGTCGTTACGAAGAATCTTTTCATTGTAAAGAAGAAATTCTCTGTCATATTTAATAAACTTTCTGTAAGCTGTATTAAAGACATTATCAGCCATGTTGATGATGGTTTTAGCCCTATTAAAGTGATTTTCAATCGAATACAAAGATTTTCAAGCGTAAAAGTAATTCTTTCGTCGCTAAGAACAAAGTTTTGTCGTTATGAATAATTTTTTTATCGTAAGGAAAAAATCTTCTGTCATATTGAATAAATTTTTAGTAAGTTGTATTAAAGACATTATTAGCCATGTTGATTATGTTTTCAGCCCTATTGATGAGATTTTCAGTCGAATGGAGAGATTTTCAGCCGTAAGAGTAATTTCTCTGTCGTTAGGAACAAATCTTTCGTCGTTAAGAAGAAATCTTCTATCATATTGAATAATTTTTCAGTAAACCGTATTAAAGACATTATTAGCCATGTTGATGATGTTTTGTGCTCGATTGAAGAAATTTTCATTCGAATAGAGAGATTTTCAAGAGTAACAACAATTCTTCCGTCGTTAGGAACAAATCTTTTAACGTTAGGAAAAATTCTTTTATCGTAAAGAAGAAATCTTCTGTCATATTGAATAAATTTTCAGTAAGCTGCATCAAAGACATTATCAGTCATGTGGATGATGTTTTCAGCCCTATTGACGAGATTTTCAGTCAAATAGAGAGATTTTCAGGCATAAGAGTAATTCTTTCGTCATTAGGAATAAATTTTTCGTCGTTATGAAGAATTTTTTCGTCGTGAATAAGAAATTTTTTGTCATACTGAATAAATTTTTAGCAAGCCGTATTAAAGGTATTATCAGTCATGTTGATGATGTTTTCAGCACAAACGGAGAGATTTTCAGTCGAATAAAGAGATTTTTAGGCGTAATAGCAATTCTTCCGTCCGTAGGAACAAAAATTTCGACATTATGAAGAATTCTTTCATTGTGAGGAAGAAATCTTCTGTCATATTAAATAAATTTTTAGTAAACTGTATTAAAGGTATTATCAGCCGTGCTGATGATGCTTTCAGCTTTATCGAAGAGATGTTGTGTCTAATATAGGGATTTTCAGGCGTAATAGTGTTTCTTCTGTCAAGAATAAATATTTCGCTGTTATAAAGAATTCTTTCGTCGTAAGCAAGAAATCTTCTGTCATATTGAATAAATTTTTAACAAGTTACATTACAGGTATCATCAGCCATGTTGATGATGTTTTTAGCCATATCGAAGAGATTTTTAGCCGAATAGAGAGATTTTCAAGCGTAATAGCAATTCTTTCGTCGTTAAGAACAAAAGTTTCATCGTTATAAAGAATTCTTTTGTCGTGAGGAAAAAATCTTCCGTCATATTGAAGAAATTGTTAATAAGTCATATTAAAGGTATTATCAGGCATGTTGATGATGTTTTCAACTCTATCGAAGAGATGTTGAGTCTAATATCCTGATTTTCAAGCATAATAGCATTTTTTCCGTCGTTAAGAATAAATGTTTTATCGTTATGAAGAATTCTTTCATCGTAAATAAGAAATATTCTGTCATATTGAATAAATTTTTAACAAGTCGTATTAAAAGTAGTATTAGTCATAGTGATGATGTTTTCAGCACTTTCGAAAAGATTTTCAGTCGAAAAGAGAGATTTTTAGTAGTAATAACAATTTTTTTGTCCTTAAGAACAAAAATTTTGTCATTATGAAGAATTTTTTCGTCGTGAGGAAGAAATCTTCTGTCATATTGAATAAATTTTTAGAAAGCCGTATTAAGGGTATTATCAGTCATGTTGATGATGTTTTCAACCCTATCGAGGAAAGTTTCTGTCGAAAAGAGAGATTTTTAGTCGTAATAGCAATTCTTCTGTCCTTAAGAACAAAAGTTTTGTCGGAATGAAAAATTCTTTTGTCGTGAGAGGAAATCTTCTGTCATGTTGAATAAATTTTCAGTAAGTCGTATTAAGAGCATTATCAGCCATGTTGATGATGTTTTCAGCCCTATCGAGGAAAGTTTCAGTCGAATAGAGAGATTTTCAGGCTTAATAACAATTCTTCCGTCTTTCAGAATAAAAGTTTCGTCGTTATGAAGAATTCTTTCGTCGTGAGGAAGAAATCTTTTGTCATATTGAATAACTTTTTAGTAAGCCGTATTAAAGGTATTATCAGCCGTGCTGATGATGTTTTTAACCCTATCGAAGAGATGTTGAGTCTATTATAGAGATTTTCAGGCGTAATAGCATTTCTTCCATCGTTAAGACTAAATATTTCGCCGTTATAAAGAATTCTTTCGTCGTGAGGAAGAAATCTTCTGTCATATTGAATAAATTTTCAGCAAACCGTATTAAAGGTGTTTTCAGCCATGTTGATGATGTTTCATCCCTCTCGAAGAGATTTTGAGTTAAATAGAGAGATTTTCAGACATAATACCAATTCTTTCGTCATTAAAAATAAATATTTCGTCGTCCTGAAGAATTCTTTCGTCGTGAGGAAGAAATTTTCTGTCATATTGAATAAATTTTTAGTAAGCCGTATTAAAGGTATTATCAGCCATAATATGATGTTTTCAGCCCTTTTGAAGAGATTTTTAGTCGAATAGAGAGATTTTCAGGCGCAATAGTAATTCTTCCGTCTTAAAGAACAAAAGTTTCATCGTTATGAAGAATTCTTTCGTCGTGAGGGAGAAATCTTCTGTCATATTGAATAAATTTTTAGCAAGTCGTATTAAAAGTATTATCAGCAATGTTGATGATTTTTTCAGCCCTATCAAAGAGATTTTCAGTCGAATAGAGAGATTTTCAGGCGTAATAGCAATTCTTCCGTCTTTAATAACAAAAGTTTCGTCGTTCTGAAGAATTCTTTTTTCGTGAGCAAGAAATCATCTGTCACATTGAATAAATTTGCAGTAAATCATATTAAAGGTATTATCACCCATATTATGATGTTTTCAGGCTTTTTGAAGAGATTTTCAGTCGAATAGAGAGATTTTCAGGCGTAATAGCAATTCTTCCGCCGTTAAGAACAAAAATTTCATTGTTACGAAGAATTCTTTCGTCGTGGGAAGAAATCTTCTGTCATATTGAATAAATTTTTAGCAAACCATATTAAATGTATTATCAGTCATGTTGATGATGTTTTCAGCCCTATCGAAGAAATTGTTAGTCGAATAGAGAGATATTCAGGCGTAATAGCAATTCTTCCGCCTTTAAGAATAAAAATTTCGTCGTTATGAAGAATATTTTTGTTGTGAGGAAGAAATCTTCTGTCATATTGAATAAATTTTTAGTAAGCCGTATTAAAGGTATTATCAGCCGTGCTGATGATGTTTTCAGCCTTATCGAAGAGATGTTGAGTCTAGTATAGAGATTTTTAAGCGTAATAGCATTTCTTCCGCCGTTAAGACTAAATATTTCGCCGTTATGAAGAATTCTTTTGTCGTGAGTAAGAAATCTTCTGTCATAATGAATAAATTTTTAGCAAACCGTATTAAAGGTATTATCAGTCATGTTATGATGTTTTCAACCCTATCGAAGAGATTTTTTGTCAAATATAGAGATTTTTAGGCGTAATAGCATTTCTTTCGTCCTGCAGAATACATCTTTCGTCGTTATGAAGAATTCTTTCGTCATGAGTAAGAAATTTTCTGTCATATGGAATAAATTTTTACCAAGCCGCAACAAAGGTATTATCAGTCATGTTGATGATGTTTTCAACCCTATCAAAGAGATGTTGAGTATAATATAGAGATTTTCAAGTGTAATAACATTTCTTCTGTCGTTAAGAATAAATCGTTCGTCGTTATAAAGAATTCCTTTCAGCAAATCGCATTAAAAGTGTTATCAGTCATGTTGATGATGTTTTCAGCCCTATCGAATAGATGTTGAGTCTAATATATCGATTTGCAGGCGTAATAGCATTTCTTCCGTCGTTAAGAATAAATCTTTTGACGTTATGAAAAATTCTTTCGTCGTGAGTAAGAAATCTTCTGTCATATTGAATAAATTTTTAGCAAGTGGTATTAAGGGTTTTATCAGTCATGTTGATGATGTTTTTAGTCCTATCAAGGAGATGTTGAGTGTAATATAGAGATTTTCAAGCGTAATAGCATTTCTTCCGTAGTTAAGAATAAATCATTCGTCGTGAGGAAGAAATCTTCTGTCATATTGAATAAGTTTTCAGCAAACCATGTTGAAGGTGTTATCAGCCATGTTAATGATGTTTCATCCCTCTCGAAGAGATTTTGAGTTGAATAGAGAGATTTTCAGGTGCAATAGCAATTCTTCCGTCGTTAAAAAGAAATATTTCGCCGTTATGAAGAATTCTTTTGTTGTGAGTAAGAAATTTTCTGTCATACTGAATAAATTTTTAGAAAGCTGTATTAAAGGTATTATCAGCCATGTTGATGATACTTTCAGCTCTATCGATGAGATTTTCAGTCGAATAGAGAGATTTTCAAGCGTAATAGCAATTCTTCCGTTGTTAAGAACAAAAATTTCGTTGTTATGAAGAATTCTTTCGTCGTGAGGAAGAAATCTCCTGTCATATTGAATAAATTTTTAGTAAGCCGTATTAAAGGTATTATGAGGCATATTATGATGTTTTCAGGCCTTTTGAAGAGATTTTCAGTCAAATAGAGAGATTTTCGGGTGCAATAGCAATTTTTCCATCTTTAAGATCAAAAGTTTAGTTGTTATGAAGTATTCCTTCGTCGTGAAAAAGAAATCTTCTGTCATATTGAATAAATTTTCAGTAAACCGTATTAATGGTATTATCAGCCATATTATGATCTTTTCAGCTCTTTTGAAGAGATTTGAGTCGAATAGAGAGATTTTCAGGCGTAATAGCATTTCTTCCATCGTTAAGACTAAATATTTCGCCGTTATAAAGAATTCTTTCGTCATGAGGAAGAAATCTTTTGTCATATTGAATAAATTTTTAGCAAGCCGTATTAAAGGTATTATCAGCAATGTTGATGATATTTTCAACCCTATCGAAGAGATTTTCAGTCGAATAGAGAAATTTTTAGGCGTAATAGCAATTCTTCCGTCTTTAAGAATAAAAGTTTCGTCGTTCTGAAGAATTCTTTCGTCGTGAGGGAGAAATCATCTGTCATATTGAATAAATTTTTAGTCAGCCGTATTAAAGGTATTATCAGCCATATTATGTTGTTTTTAGCCTTTTAAAAGAGGTTTTCTGTCGAATAGAGAGATTTTTAGTCGAAATAGCAATTCTTCTATCTTTAAGAACAAAAGTTTCGTCGTTATGAAGAATTCTTTTGTCATGAGGAAGAAATACTTTGTCATATTGAATAAATTTTTAGTAAGCCGTATTGAAGGTATTATCACCCATATTATGATGTTTTCAACTCTTTTAAAGAGATTTTCAGTTTAATAGAGAGATTGTCTAGCGTAATAGCAATTCTTCCATCTTTAAGAACAAAGTTTCGTCATTATGAAGAATTCTTCCGTCGTGAGTAAAAAATCTCCTGTTATGTTGAATAAATTTTTAGCAAACCATATTAAAGGTATTATCAGCCATGCTAAAGATGTTTTCAGCCCTACCAAGGAGATTTTCAGATGACCAGAGAGATTTTTAGGCGTAATAGCAATTCTTCT